>CM062257.1:23987932-28787932 GCA_031216405.1 Syzygium malaccense | reverse complement strand
GGAAAGGGACTCGGTTAGCGGAATTAAAGCGGTTGAAAGTAGTTCGGAACGAATACCATACAACTATTTATGCTCTTTCTGCTCCAAACATGCATGTATCATGCGTGTATGCAAGGCAAAATGCTACAACAGACAAGTTGTGACGATTTGCACAAAAAAGGTCAATTCTAGATTTGTGAGTTTATTCATGGAAAATACTTCTTTAGTAGCATTGACATTTACAGGACTGAAGAATTCCCGAACATCCGTTTTTGTTATTAATCATCCATCTAGGCAAGATAGCAATCCAAGATCAAGGCACATACAATGAGCAGGGGTGTAAACGGTTCGGTTTGATTCAGTTTTTCAACAAAACCGAACCGAACTATTAAGGGCACTCTTGAACCGAATCGAATCTCGCTTGAACCGAACATGAACCGAACCAAAAAATCGGTTTGGTTCGGTTCGGTTTTCGGTTTCTTCTTTTTTTTCTTTTTCTTTTTTTTGCTTTTTATTCACGGCTCGGTTTCTTCTGTTCCCAGAGCTTGGCCGAGGCGGCGATTCCAAACACGATGTGCTGGAGCTCCGTCCTTTGCTCCGATTCTGCGAGTGTCATGTTGTTGCAGAGCACAATCTATCAATTAGGGCTGGAAAATTTCTCACAGAAGAGAGAGAGAGAGAGGAGGAACGAGAGGGTTTCTTCTTCAGGAGTTCGAGAATGGCGCCGATTTTGCAGAGCTCAACCTTGGGTCGAGAAATAGTGGAAATTCCCTTCCTTTTCCTTCTCCCCTTTCGTGGGTTTCATGTTTCTCTTTGTTGAAGTTCTGTTGCTGCTTGGTCAAAGTACCATATGTGTTTTTTTTTCTTTTGGTCTCTTGCAATCAAAGCAAGTGAAGGATGTGGCTCACCAGGACGAGGTGATAAAGATGAGCAAGCAAAAGAAAATGGAGGATTCGAGTGACAGCTGAGGAAGAAGAGAGTTGCGGAAATAGAGAGAGAAAGAGACGATAAAAGAGATGCATTAGAGAGAGAAATGACGGCCCATTCTGGTTTTAGTTTTAGCCCTTTTAGCTTTAGGGTAAACGAAAGGTTATTTTCAGTTCGGTTTGGAGTTCGATTAAACCGAACTGAACCGAAATAAATCGAATTGAAAAAAAATAATGGTTAGCTTTGATTATCCGAACCGAAAATCGAACCGAACTGAGATGCATAAAAATTTCGGTTCGGTTCGATTTGATTTGTATCTCGATTCGATTTTTCGGTTCGATTCTAACACTCCTAACAGTGAGCAACTTCTTTACAACGTAAAGTCATCATAGTTTGGAGCGAACTTGCCACTAAAGTCTGGTGCAATTCGCAATATCTTCTGCAGAACCAAATCACTGACCTCAAACTGAACGGATAATGGTAATAATGGGCCAGGTCCAAGTGGATCCGGATCTAAGTAAGAATTTCCACTGTAACATACATAAATCGGATCCATGTGGACCCAGTCTAGGTAAGATTTGCCCAACGTAAGACACATGTTTTTGTTGCCAAAAGGAAGAAATATGATTTATTTATTCATATAGATGCATTGCGAAGTTTATTAGGTATGGGAAGAAATGAACATACCTATTTGGAACTCACTTTTCTTGTTGAAAATAACAAGGAAGCCAATAGATTGAGATGGTTTCTACATGGAATAAGATTTATCAGTGCTAGGGAAAAGGGAAAAGAAGAAACCCTAACTTGCGCTGATTATCTCTCTTTAAGCCATCAACTTGTTGACGGTGGAGTCTGAATTACAGGGCAATTCTCCTTTGGCGGAACAGAAGCTATTCAAGGCCTTTGCATGCAATGTCTCTATTCTGCTAAAGGAGAATTGCACTGTTATTTCAAAACCCCACTCTCTCTCTCTCTCCGTGCTTCAACTGGCTTCGCTCGAGTCCTCGGGTTGATCAAACCTTCTCTTTTGTAATACCATTGTTCGCACAAATTTTCGGATATGCCGGGGGAGACGGAGCAGTATATGCTGGAACAATTCTTGTGTAGGTTCTTTTCGGACGTGGTCCCAAATTCTTGACTCATCTTATCCTCAAAGAAGCGAAAGGATAAGTCCACATCAAGATGGATCTTTTTTTCTCGTCATGAGAAATGCTCTCTTTTACGTGCCATTGCATGGAGAGATATTGAGCAATATATGAAGTGCAAGTCTTTTCCAATGATTGCTAGTTAATTCTAGAACTATTATGCTGTGGCTAGGATTATTTTCTTCTAGTTTGCCTTCGACTCCAAGTGGCTATAGCTACGTGGAACTCTTTTATTCTGTGTTGAAATGTATGGATTCTTTTTCTGTACTGATAAATTTCAAGATAAGTGTAAAAAAATTGATGCTGAAAAAAAGACGTCACTTTTTTTCTACGTAACTTTTTTGGTAATTTATCAACTTTTTTTTAATAAATTACCATTCTTCTTTGATAGTTTGCAAAAAGAGCAACAATTATACAAAGGGCTACATTTTTTCTACTCCTATTTTGGCTAAAACACTCCCCAACAAAATATTGTGACCATTTTATCCCTTATGGATCTCAACTTTCAGCTTCCTCTGCATTCTCTTAGTATCCTTTTTCTTGGAATCATCTTTTGCGGGTCCCATTTTCCTTCATCTTCACCATTCTCTCTATCTTCCTCCTTTCACTTTCTTTTATTTGATGCTTGGGATGGTTTTTGTGTCATTTTTCATGGTGGGTGCCGGACAAATTGATTAAATTTGAGGTGTTGGTTAATGTTGAGTAATGTGATAATGTTCCTTGTGATGGGTTTAGATTAATGAAATCTGAAGGTGTTTTTTCTTTTTTCGTCTCTTTTTTTATGTCTTGGGAAAGTATGTATTGATTCATTCCTTGTTTATTGTTGAATCTGATTAAAGTTTATTATTTTTGAGGATAATCTTTAGTGAGGTCTTTTGGCTTTGCCGAGTTTCTCTCATTTTGAGGATTCTATCAGTTGAAGGTTTTGAAATTTAATAGGAAAGAGTGGAAAGAGAAAAGCGGGTCTTTTTCGATCCTAAAGAGTTTTGCTTTCACCAAATGAAAAAAGGATTGTCATCCCATCAACTTCTAAAGAATGAACTTAGTGATTTCTTTGACCTTGTTCATATAGAGCATGCATTTGTTTTTTTGAGTGAATTTTGAGTTTTTTTTTCATTGAAAATTTCCCTAAATTGGTTTCCATTGACCTCTTTCCTTTCTGCAATCTATTTGGCAAAATGATTTCCAGATGCACATATTGGTCTAGTTATAGGTCGGACTCAATAAAGGATGAAGGATTTTTATCCAACAAATTTCAATTTTCTTCTCATTTTAGTAGGTTTATTGAAACTTTTTACCATTTTGTTTGCGATTCTAGATAAAGTGGAAAACAAGTGGGCATGCCAAATACATTTTCGCATATTAGCTAGTAACATCTTCCAGAAGTAGATATTGCACAAACGAAAATAGACTATAGGTTACTATTTCTTACTTGGTAGGAAACCCTAGATCCTTGAGCCGTGCTTTGCTCAAGAAATCTTGGACCACCCTTGAGTTAATATGCACCAAACAATAGAGAAAGAAATTTGACTTTGGATCACTTTTATTGCATAGTCCTTAGTGCAGTACTCACAGCTTGGGCAGGACCGAAACAACATCGGACCAGTCCTAGGTGCACCTTGAAGTTCATGAAAAAATCGGGCAATGTGAACCCTCTGTGCCTAACTGAACCTAAAGGTATACTTTCAAGAGATATCTCATGCTTGCTATGTGATTGCAAGCTCATTTCCCAAATTTTCTAATTAACGTATATTGGTAAACATGTTAACATATTGTGTCGTGTTGACGCTTGACATGCTCACACTTTTGATAATCTTGTTAGTTGTTTCATGTAGGGTGACTTGTTTTATTAGATGTGTCGTGAGGCAATGAATTCGTGTTTGGGTTAACCATATTCCTCTTCTACACTTACTTTAACACGACGTGATTAACACGACGTGAATTGCCAACCCTTGCCTCAAGCAGCGATGATTACGACCACCTCAAGTAATGGTTGTAGGATTATGTGAGGATTGTAGTGCCACCTTTCTTTGGGGGTTCTCTCACGTATTGTTGAATGATGATGAAACGCTGATTAAATATCTTTGGATCTCTCCACCTCTCTCTATACTTGAACCATTTGACCTTGTGATCTGGTCAGAGAAGCTTGTTCGGTGAGAGACATGCGATGAAGAACTGGAGGAAGAGAATGAAGCTCAATTGTTCGTTGAAATTACCGAATGACTTTTCCGTTTAAATTCCAACCGGTTCGGACTTGAATTGAGCTTTGTTGAGCTACAATACCAACAAGAAGTCCTGAGAGCTGAATCGAACATCTACTCCGGAGAGGAGTGTAATACCAGTCAAAAAGTGGGTTATACTCTTGTCCACAGAGAGTAGACGATGACCCCCGGAAGGTGGCCGTTGTTGTCCGACACTTGCGGGGTGATGGCGACCCCCATTGCTTTAGCTCCACGGCCTTGACCAGCACCCCGGTCTTGTTTTTCAAATCAGAGAGAGAGACAGAGGGAGCCCAACGGGTGGCCATTGTCGTCTGAGGCTTGTGAGGTGACGGCAGCCGCCGTTGCTTAACGTCCGTGGCCATGACCACCGCACTGGTCATGCTTCTCAAATGAGAGATAGAGCTGATCTTGTTTGAGAGAGAGAAAAGATTTTGAATTTGTGACAACGGTACGGGGAGTCATGACATGTTATCCTTATCTATTTGTCAATTTTTCTCATCGTTTAGTTTTTCTTACAAATACAAATTTCCTCTCTCTTTTTGAAAATTACCAACCTTAACTAAATTTACGTACCAACTTTTCTCCAAATAAGTTACTAATAAGTTTTGTATTAACAATTCTTGTTTAAGCTGCTTACCGTTTCTTATTTTTTTACCAACTGTTATGATACCTACACATTTTTTCTCAACTCTTATAAGAAATTACTGATCTTAATTTAAGTGACTGATAAGCTTTTTTCCAATGAAACTACGAATTAGTCATGGGCGACGAACTCATCGATAATTACTTATATCTTAATTTACCGAGTTTTTTTTGGTCAAATCAAGTTATTTATTCAGATTTAGGTTACCAAATTGTGAAACAGTTATTTACCTACTTTTAGACATATTTACAAAACGCATACGTATACAACAAGTTATTAGCTTTTATTTGCACGAGTTATCGAATTTTCTTGTTTGTAGTACCAATTAATTTTTGGTTAGCAACATTGATGCAATTTACTAACCAATTTCAATTGATTCTTGCAGATACAAAATTTCGTGATAGGTTACCAAGTTTTATTGTGGCTTACTTTCGTTTTAAAGTTAGCTACTCTTTTATTAATTCAACAACCACAATCTGAGTGACCTTGCATTTTTCACATGGTTGTGTCCAAGTAATATAATGGTAACTGCTATGTAGAATACTGATATTTTCTATTTCCATCAATCCACTCGAACTCCTAACTCACATGAGCTCATTCGGTTACTGCATCATATGCCACAAATAACCATAGAAGAAGTTATTTTTAACTAGATAAATAAGTCATGAAAAATCTTCAAGTTTAAGATGAAGTCATCTCAAATTTAGAGTTTGTAACCAAAGTTAATTGGTAATCTAACTGGAGAAACATTGATAAGCCATACAAATAATGTTGTGAACTGATATAAGAGTCAATAAATTTAAGGCCTTGATAAGAAAACAAATAAAAATTGGTAAATGATACAAAATTTAATATATTTAAAATGAAAAAGATATAAACAATGTTACGCAACTCACACAAGAGTTGGTAACTTAAATGGTGGATAACACAACTGGGAAAAAAAGGTTGTAAGCCACCCAAAAGATTCACAATTTCATATGAGAGTTGGCGAATTCAAGATGTTGATAAAAAAGGGAAATAAAGTTAGTAAAATATAATAATAATTTGTAAACTAGAAAGTAAATGTTGATAACTAACTCAATTGAGATTAAGGACAAAGATATTAAAAGTGCCAAAAGTTTCGTATGGTGCTCACTTTGATAGCAAAATTTTTCATTGGCTCACGTAAGTGCCAAATTGGAGAAAAAAGATCACTTAAGTGCCTCCCACGAGAAATTCCGGCAAAAAATATCACGTGCTTTTGTAATAAAACTGTAAAATGAGTTGGCAATTTTTTTATTATTAAAAATCAGTCCACGTGGATATCCTAAATGACATCCAATGAGCTGATGCGGTTGGCTTGCCTAAAAACGGCATTGTTTCTCTCCTCTCTCACTAGCTCTCTTCTCTCTCGTTCGCTCACTCGGTCACATAGAGAGAGAACCTTCTTCGTTTCTTCCGAGATATTTGCCAATGGAAGTTGCCGATGGGTCTTCACTGACTCAGAGAATATTCCGCCACTTGATCTCCTTGACCAAGTCCGTCGCAAAGCCTTCGCCGTTCTCATTCTCTGATGCGAGAGGAACTAGGTCCTTTCCGTACAGTTTCATCCTCACCTCTGTCACCTGTACCTTCCTCTTCATTCTCTGTTGAGGCTAATAATACAACCTAGAGGGGGGGTGAATAGGTTGTTTGAGAACTATGAAAAACATTTACAAAATATAATAAGTTTAACTTAAAACATTGGCAGAAATAGTTTTTAGAAATTAGGTGCGTGCTGCTGTTTGATAAATCGTGATAATAAAGATAAGGTAATGCTAATAGTGAATGGATAGAAGATTTGCAAGTAGATATGTGGTGGTTCAGTTTTATCCCCAAGCCTATATCCACTCTCCATACTAACAACCATAATACAGGCTGGATTGTACCAGTAATCTGCTCAACAAGCTACAATTGATAAGTGCTAATCTTTTACAATAATAGATTACACTATCAGAACTCTACTACTGCACTTACTCTTGTACACTTGATCTTTCTCATGATTACTATATGGTAAGATGATCACAGTAAATATCTTTCAGGAGAGGAAAACAATATTAACAAGGAAAAGGAAAATAGCTCAGAGTAAATATTTGGATTTTACATTGTGCTTTCTCTGACATTTTGGCTTAGAAGCTCTTCTCTTAAATAGCCATATTCAATCTGCCCGTTGGAGATGTCTTGCAAGATCAGCTAACCATTAGAGATCTGTTGGTGCTGCTGTTTAGAGATAGTACTGTCCATATAGCCCTTTATCCTGAACATTTGCAGGCTACCCGGAAATAGGTCTTGCAGTTACTGTCCCAACGCAGACTGCTTCGACATTTCTAATAGACGCCTGCTTTTGTTCCCCGATAAACTTCATGATCTTTCTGTTGTGCATGTTCACCCTTGAACGGCTATAATCTCAAACATTCCTACATGTTTGTTATTCAAACATCATCAATGACATGATATCTTGGTATTGATATAAACATTATCAATTAGCTGAACTTTAGGTTCGTTGGTGCTGTTTACTTAAAAACGTATCAGGACATTTTGCGATCTTCTCTTAATGGATTACACCATGGATATCATGTAGTCTTTATAGATCATCACAATATTCACCTCATCTTTATAAGGCAGTTGCTCTCATCCAATATCGATATTGATCTTTTTTGTCTTTCCAAGCATATAAGCAATTTCAATTCTACCAAGTTGTTCATCTTCATGGTCCTTCCAAGTTTTACCAAACATTCTCATTCTAGGCTTGTTCACCATCACTAGGTCCATCTAACTGTTCACCCGATCTTTGTACCTCCAAGTCATCATGAACATCCCGTTCTTCTTGGCTTGTTCACCCTCGATCAAGGTCCTTCCAGATATTCACTATATCTGAAGATCCTTCTAACTTATAGACATCTTCAATTACCCAATATCTTGTTCACCTTAGATATTAGCAGAGTATCTTGACAGTGGCAGAGCGCTCCTCGTATCAGAATATTCAAGTGATGTTTATGATGACATCTGCATTTCTGTTTGTGCATATATTATCTGGCAATACTCAACCAATACACACATTAATAACATTCGATTGTCTTTGTCATTTTCAAAATAACATAGGGAATTTTTTCAACAATCACCATATTGGTGATTTTCTCAACATCCTCAACCAAGCCAGTCACTCCTCCTCTCCTTGACTCACCAACCTCTTCGCCACATCTGCCCTCTTCCTACAAATCTCACTTCTCCTCCATGCTCCCTCACTTCCCGCCGTAATCCCTCCAAATCTGCCTCCCTCTCGCTCCCTCTCTTGCTCTTCATTTTCAAGGTTGATTTGTTAATTTTGGAGGCAAATCGAATTAGGGTTGCATTTAGGGTTTATATTTGGGAAATTTGTTAAATGATCAATTTAGGGTTTGGAATTTGGAAGTTTCCTTGAATTGGCGATTTTGGATTTGGAATTTGGGAATTTCGTTGAATTGGCGATTTAGGCTTCATATTAGGGGCAAAACTTGTAGACGACATCGTTTAGGGGATAATATGTTGACTGGATATGCTAACGAGCCACGTCGATCCGAGATATTATTAAGATATGGCCATGTCCGATTTTCAGCGACATAAATCGGGGTCGACACTTAAGTGATTGTTTTTTCTAAATGGCACTTAAGGATCTGTTTAGCAACATTTCTGTTTCTGGAAACAATTTCTGTTCAGAAATAGTTTTTTCTATTTCTATTCCCTAGATAGTTTCTGAGCAAAAAAATGCGTTTAGTAACTGTATAAAATTTTTATTCCCAAAGTAGAAAAAGAATAGAAATGCGTTTGGTAGGACACAAAAAATTTATACTCCCAATTTTTCATTTAATTTAAAATTGTCGGTGGAGACTTAACAATTTATGTTTGGATAAAATTGGACTAAAAATAGAATAAGAATATATTATGATATAGAATTGAATGATCTTAATACAATTATAAAGAAAATTACTCCTTATAGATAAAGCAAATATCTGGTGGCAGTCGAGGAAATTGCAGTTTAGGGGACTTAACAATTCATATTTGGATAAAATTAGACTAGAAATAGAATAATAATATATTATGATATAGAATTGGATGACCTTAATATAATCATAAAGAAAATTACTCTTTATAGACAAATCAAATATCGGGAGGTGCTTGAGGAAATTACAATTTAGAGTACAGGATTTTAGGATTTGGGGTTAGGGGTTAGGGTTTTAGGATTTCGATTTTGAGGTTTTGGGTTTTAGATTTTGGATTTTATGGTTTAGGGTTTGGGGTTTAGGTTTTAGAATTTCGGGTTTAGAGTTTTAGGGTTTGGGGTTTAGTGGTTTAGGGTTTAGGGATTCGGGTTTTGGGTATTGGGGTTTAGGATTTAGGATATAGGGTTTAGGATTTATAGTTTAGGGTTCAGGGTTTATAGTTTAGGATTCGAAATTTTGGGGTTTAACATTTTAGGATTGAGGGTTTGGAATTACGATTTTAGAATTTAGGTTATAGGGTTTCGGGTTTGATGTTTTGGGGTTTAGTGTTTCGGATTTTGGGTTTGGGATTTTAGGGTTTGGGTTTTTGGGTTTGGGTTTTTGGGTTTAGGATTTGGAGTTTAGGAGGTTTAGGGTTTGAGGTTTTAGAGTTTAGGGTTTTTTTATTTTAGTGTTATTGGTTTTAGGGTTTGGGTATTGAGATTTAAGGTTTTGGAGTTTAGGGTTTGAGGGTTAAGGTTTAGAGTTTTAGGGTTTAGGATTTAGAGATTTGGGGTTAGTGTGAGAATATCTTATAAAAGAGCGATGGCTGATCTTGTTTCTCTATTGTTTCTTTTTTTTTTCCATAAAGAGAAAAGTAGATTTTTTTTACTTCTGATTTCTGTTCCAAATCCATTCAATGACCACTTTTCTGTTTCGAGGAACAAAAAAACTAACTGACGTTATTAAACGAATTTTTGCTCTTTTTCTATTCTAGGGAACAAAATAACAGAAAAACAAAGAAATAGAAACGTTAGTAAATAGGCCCAGTTTAGTAACGTTTCTGTTTTCTAGAAATAATTTCTTTTCAGAAATAGTTTTTTCTATTTCTATTCCCTAGACGAGTTTCTAAGCAAAAAAAAAAACGTATTCCGTAACTGTACAGCATTTCTATGCCTGAAGTAGAAAAAATAATAGAAATGCATTTGGTAGGACACTAAAAATTTCTATGCCCAATTTTTTCATTTAATTATAAAATTATCGGTAGAGACTTAACAATTCATGTTTAGATAAAATTGGACTAGAAATAGAATAAGAAAATATTATAATATAGAATTGAATGACCTTAATATAATCATAAAGAAATTACTCTTTATAGATAAAGCAAATATCGGGTGGTGGTCGAGGAAATTGGAGTTAAGAGGACTTAACAATTCATGTTTGGATAAAATTGGATTAGAAATAGAATAATAATATATTATGATATAGAATTGGATGACCTTAATACAATGATAAAGAAAATTGCTCATTATAGACAAATCAAATATCAGGTGGTGGTCGAGAAAATTGCAGTTTAAGGTGTAGGATTTTAGGATTTGGGCTTAGGGTTTTAGGATTTTCGTTTTGAGGTTTAGGGTTTTAGATTTTTGATTTTATGATTTAGGATTTGGGGTTTAGGTTTTAGAGTTTTGGGTTTGGGTTTTAGGTTTACCATTTTGGGTTTCGGGTTTGGGGTTTTAGGGTTTGGGGTTTAGGGGTTTAGGGTTTCAGGGATTTGGGTTCTGGGTATTGGGGTTTGGGATTTAGGATGTAGGATTTAGGGTTTACAAGTAAGGGTTTGGGGTTTTTGGTTTAGGGTTCCGGGTTTTGTGGTTTGGAATTACGATTTTAGGGTTTAGGTTTTATGGTTTCGGGTTTGAAGTTTTGGGATTTAGGGTTTAGTGTTTTAGGTTTGGGTTTAGGATTTTAGGGTTTTGATTTTTTGGTTTAGGATTTGGGGTTTAGAAGATTTAGGGTTTGGGTTTATGGATTTGGGTTTTGGGGTTTTAGAGTTTAGGGTTTCGGGAATTTTCATTTTAGTGTTATGGGTTTTAGGGTTTGGGTATTGAGGTTTAAGGTTTTGGAGTCTAGGATTTGAGGGTTAAGGTTTAGGATTTTGGGGTTTATGGTTTGAGGGTTAATGTTTAGGGTTTTAGGGTTTAGGATTTGGGATTTTAGGGTTTAGTATGAGAATATTTTGTAAAATAGGGAGAGCTGATTTTGTTTCTCTATTGTCTATTTTTTTGTTCCAGAAACAAAAAAGTAAATTTTTTTTTACTTTTTATTTCCGTTTCAAATCTACTCCCTGACCAGTTTTTTGTTCCGGAGAACAAAAAAACTAATTGATATTACTAAACGGATTTTTGTTCTTTTTCTATTCCGGGGAACAAAAAAACAAAATAACAGAGAAACAAAAACGTTACTAAACATGCCCTAAGTAATCCAAAACAACAAATTTGATACTAAAGTGAGCGCTATACTAAACTTTTTGTACTTCTAGTGTTCTTATCTCATCGAGAATAAGGAACACAATACTAATTGATAACTTAATCGAACAAAAGTATGTAAGTCGCGCATACAAATATTCATAATTTCATATGAGATTGTTAAATTGAAGCTACTAGTAAGAATTGTAAATAAAAGTGGGCAAAAGATAAACTTTTTTCATAGTTAGAGATAGAAAAGGCTGGTAAAGAATATCAAACAAACATAAGTGACAAACTCAAATCAGAGTTCGTAATGGAAAACTAGTTACTAATTTAACCAAAGAAAAGTTGGTAATCACCCAAATTACGGAATCTGATTTTTAAAAAGTGATAGTAAATTTAACAGTTCGTAAGTAAATAAAAAAAAACGTCAATAGGTAATTCAAATGAGAGTTAGTAACGAAAGATCAATTGGTAATTTACTCGGAAATAAATTTGGTATGTCACACAAATAAATGTTGGTAAGTTCATATACTCATTGGTAAAGTAAGATATTGGTTAGTAAAACTAGTAAAATTTAATAAATAATAAGAGAAGCTTTCGGTTTTCTTCCTTCAAGAGGATTTTTCTCTCCAAAATAGAAGAGAGAAGCCATTAGGATTGATCAGGGAGAAGAATATTAAAAGTGCCAAAACTTATGTACGGCGTTCACTTTAGTGCCAAAAGTTTGTTTTGGATCACTTAAGTGTCAAAATCGGAGAAAAACGATCACTTAAGTGTCAACGGTGAGAAATTCCGGTCAAATTAATACGTAGCTTTTTTAATTAAAATTTTAATCTACGTGGTATTTCCACATGTATATTTTGAATTTCTCAGTCGTACGTGGCATTTCCACGTGTAAATTTCGAATTTCGAATTTTTTTTATTTTTATTTTTCTATTTTTCCTTCTTTTCTTTTTTTTTTCTTCTTCTTCATTTGGCTGATGACCGGACATCGGCCATCGGCCATAGCCGGCTGCCTGGCCTCACCGGAGGTCGCCTTCCCTCGGGTGACTGCCGGCGAGGCCGCCGTGGCCTGGGTGAGGGCTGGCCCCGCCGGATCTGGCGAGGGCCGACCTCGCCGTCGCTGGGCAAGGGCATGCCTAGGCGAGGCGAGGCCGGCCCTCGCTAGATCCAGCGGGGCCGACCCTCGACCAGGTCACGACAGCCTTGCTGGGGGTCGCCTTTCCCCGGGTGATCGCCGGCGAGGCCACCGTGGCCTGGGCGAGGGCCGGCCTCGCCGGATCTGGCGAGGGCCTGCCTCGCCAGATCTGGCAAGGGCCGGCCTCACCTCCCTTGGGCACACCCTTGCCCAGTGACGGCAAGGCCGACCTCGCCGTTGCCAAACCCAGCGACGGCAAGGCCGACCTCGCCATGGCCGGGTGAGGCTTGACCTCGCCTAGATCCGGCGAGGTCGAGCCTCGCCCGGCCATGGCGAGCCCGACCTCTCCGTCGCCAAACCAAGCGATGGTAAGGGCGGCCTCGCCATGGCCAGCAACGACGAGGTTAGCCTCGCCGTCGCTGAGGCCAGGAGGCCGCCCGTGGCCGGCCTCCGGTCACCGACGGTGACGGAAGAAGAAGAAGAAAGAAAAAGAAAAAAGAAAAGAAAGAAAAAAATTCAAAAAAAATATTTAAAAAATCCAAGTTTACATGCTAAACTACGTCGTTTTGATATGTATATGCTGATTGAGCATGCTGACTCAATCTCCGGCGAGCCACATCGCTCTCAAAAATTAATAAAAAAATGTCACGTCGGATTTCCGGTCAAATTGACCGGAGTTGACACTTAAGTGATCGTTTTTAAAAAATTTTGGCACTAAAGTGATCCAAATGAAACTTTTGACACTAAAGTGAGCACTGTATATAAGTTTTGGCACTTCTGCTGTTCTTCTCCCGACTGATCATATCCGGTTTCATGAAATAATCTTTAAGACTTTAGCGTGTGAGGTGCGTGATCTTTTTAGAAGAAAATGACAGAGAAAATTAAGATGGTAAAAAGAGAGAGCTTAAAAGTTTCTCACTTTCTCCATATAAGGTAGCACCGTGTTGCATGATGTTGCACATTGTATAATATCAAATGTCATATACAACTTGGATTAGACTCTATCAATAGTCTTGTAAACTAGACTCAAATTGCACAACCCAGTGAGTTTTGTGGCGTATTTATACGTATCCGCACTTGTCGCAACCTACCTTCGGAGTGCACCACCTAGGGGTTCGGTTAATGGATTATTAAGCCTAGACGCAACTTGGACTCTCCCAAGTCCATACTAATTCGCGACTTAAGGTTTAAGTTCTTAACATGCAAATCATTTTCATTTTGGAGTCGTCACTAATCTATTTTTGATGGGTCGATTAGAAACCCAAGTAAAGTATTGAGAGGTATACTTTATCTACGAATCAAAGATTATGGATTAGAGAACTTGATTATGTTAGATTACTCTAACGCCCTTTCGGTATCTTTCTCTTTTATTTAAAAAAAAATGTCTGCAGGCTGCTTGGATTGATTTTAATTTACTCCTAATATGAAAAATGATCATGTGGGTGCACAACCATTAATCAAACACCCAATAAAGCAAATCAATAAATAAATTGTAGGGATATAGAGAAAATACTTACCTTGGAGCAACGTAAGCATCTGCAATGTTAGTTAAAAAATCACATTGGAATCCTAAATATGACTTCTAATTAACACGCAATTCCACTCGATATTTTTTAGAGTTTTCTCTTATTTAAATGAAAACTGACCTATATGCAATTCATTTAATGCGATTACTCTAAATGTAATGACATACAAAATATGTCTATTCTACCATGACATGCAACTTTTAATTAAATAAACCTAACATGCCAGTTATATATGACATGCGACTTATGAATATAATTTTATATGACTAGCACATAATATATTTTTGTATTTTTAATTAAAATTCGTAATTAAAAATACCAGTATTTAAACATGGAATTTAGACTAAGAAAAAAAACCTAATCTATTCTGAACAATATTTTTGGTATTTTTTATATTTAAATTCAAAATTAAAAATTACATTAAAAAAGCTATCAAGATTAGAATAATATCTAGCTTAAACTTGGAATAAAACATAGTAAATCCTAATTTAAATTAAGAAGATTATCCTATCTTTCTAGTAAATCAAAATTATTCTATTCTATTGAAAGAAAGTTGTCTAGATATATTCTAAATATGCAACATTATCTTAAAAAAAATCAATTCAAATTCTATTTTAGATTTTCATTTTAGAGAAACAAATCAAACAAAAGATAAATAACACCACTAAATCAATCCATGCAATTCCCAAGATTAGTTTTATCTTTTTTTTTTTTAAATTTGAAAACAGAATTAACCAGCGATCATATCCAAGTGTTTATTGATATTAATGGAAGGTTTTCCGTTCGTATCCAAGTGGTTATGGATGGGAGGGAAGATTTTCCGTATCGTCGGATATCGTATTTCGTGGTTAGAGATTAGATTGCCGTCCAAGCACGTTATTAAGTTAGGAAAGTTTCCTAAACTGGGGTGATTTTTAAAATCTTATGAATATACATAATCACTCAAAAGATAGTAACAATTCTACAAAAGATAACGATATCAAACAAACTAGGCAGTAAAATAGTTAAATTGACACCGGATGAAATTCTTACATAATTTGTGAATAACTTTCAAATTCGAACTTGACACCGGATTGGGATTGTGGATTACGCAACTCGACAGTGGGGATGGCGGCTCGGCGTTGGGTCGTGGTGGGCTTTGCAATGGTGTGTCTCTCGGTTGACCCGCATGAACGTGGCAGCAAAGGGGCGGCTGTGAGGTCCCTGCGAACCCGATAGTGAATCCGATAGTGAATGAATGTTGATGTGTCTTGTGGATGAGACTACTTTCCTTTTCTTATTTACTTTTTCGGAATCCTCTGTTCCTAGAGCACGTGGCTGTGGGATTTGCTTCAAGAATGGCTCTGGCGTCGCCAAATAACCTGCAAGGAAAAGTGTCAAGCAGGCTAAACTTTAACTGGGACTTGAACCTGAGCCAAGGAATTGGCCGAACAAGGCCCTAAGAAAAACTGAGAGAGTTGCTGGTGGTGAAGACTTGAACGCTATGAGGGTGTTGCAGTGTTACAACCGCTTCGTGCAAGGCGCAGTTGCTTCGTTGTTGACACAGGGACTCACGGTACAGGACCCTCTCGGCCATGGATCAGCAGGTCGTCATCGGTACAGCAGGGACTTCTGCAGTGACAGCTTTGTTGTCGTAGAGGAGTAGGTGGATTTGGTGGGCAGCAGACGATGATGGTGAGGCGGCCAAGGTCGCCCCGAGAGGGGCAGTCGCGGTGGGTAGAGGGACACCCAGCCACGGAGCCTCTCTTCTCACTCTTTCTTCCCTTTTGTCCCTTATGGCCGTGTATTTCTCATGTATGTGGCCTCCTTTCAAAACCTGCAGGAAGAACACAAACTTTCTGTCTTTCTGCCTCACCTTTGTGGCTGAGTATTCAATATGTGTGGCCTCTCCCTTTGTCAATGTCAGAGTCTCCCCTTTTTATGCAAGGAAGATGAACTTTCAAGTTAAAAACAAATAATTTTATTTCCTCTTGCGGATAAGCAAATATCTTCATTCTCGGCCAAATCTTGCCCACACTAATTATTCCTTCAAATGGCTGAGTAAAGAACGAATATTTTGAATACTAATGCTTATCTCTTCCTTTTTTTGTCATGGAACCAAAGTTGCCTTCCCCAGTTTAATTTAAATAAACCAATTTCCCATCTTGGCACTCCCAAATTTCGACCACTTATATAATAAGTGAGCTTGAGCCAAATTTTAAGTTCTTGGGCTCACTCAGTTAATTCAATTAAGCACATAACTTTTTACTTAAGTCTATCCGCCACCAGTTCAATGCAAATGCAATTATATGGGCCTAACTTCTAATGCAAATGCTCGTAATCTATATGTAATTTAACTATTTCTTTTGTACGGGAGCTTGGATCGATCCCTAATTTTTTTATGTAATGAACGACTAACTAAGATGTCAAAATTCAGGTGTCAATAGCACTATTATTACAATATACACTAGGGAATAGCTCAATATGTTAATCCAAAAATATAAGCATTCAAGCTGTGTTTGGGTGTCCAAGTTTGAATCCAAATAGGGTATTAAATTAACATGTCTGGTGTTTGGTGACATTTTCCTAATTGGATAAACTCATATTCGAATAAAATGTCGGATAAGAAATACAGCCTAAGGGGTGGGATAAACCCGTATTGGATATTAAATTTGAAAAATTAACTTAATAATTCCCACATACCAGGAAAACCCCACCTCAAGCGAGACTCGATGTTGACACCTAAATTTTGGTAACCCAGTTAGTCGTTCGTTGCATAAAAAATTAGGGATCAATGCAGGTATCTAGACAAAAAATTAGTTAAATTGCATATAAATTAGGAGCATTTGAATTAGTATTTAGGCTCATATAGCTGCATTTGCATTGGACCGGCGACGGATGGACTTAAGTGAATGGTTTTAAGCTTAATTGATTGGACTTAGCCCAAAAGATTAAATGTTTGTCCAAGCTTATTGAATACATATATGGCCGAAATTTGCATTATAGAGTAAGTTTGAATAATTGAATTATCAAATTATTAAATAATATACTTGGAAGATAATTCATAATATTCAACTAGAGGAAATAATCAGAAAATTGCCTAAGTCGAGTATTAGAATTAGGAAATAATATATCTTGGCTCTTGCAAGATAACCCTGACTAACTCTTATAAATAGATGTGTTAGGGTTCGCAATAAGAGGAGGCCACACAATTGAGAATACACGGCCACAAGGGTGAGAAGAGAAAAGCGTGAAAGAGAGAGGTTCACGGCTGAAAAAGAAGAGAAGTTCTCTCCACCCGCGGTGGTCCCTCAGGTGCTTGGCAACCATCCATCATCGCCGCATCAATACTTCCATCATTCGAGAGACTTGGCCACTGAAGACCCACTGCCAAAGCGGTAGCTTTTGTCATTGGTGGTCTCTTTGCAAAGGATAGAAGAGAGGAAAGGAGAAGAAGACAAAGGAGCGAGGCTTTCTCTTCATGGTCTCGGCCCCCGCTCGCTACACCATTGGATCCAGTTTTCATGTGCTCAACAATTCGAAGATTCTATCTCTGGCTGGTCACCCTCGTATTCTCGCCGATTGTACGTGAGCCTTTCCTCCACCGTGACGACATGCTATCTTCCTGTCTTGGCTGAGCCGTGATCCCGGGACGACGTCGAGTCATCCTTGTTGCACCAAGACGACCAGCTGCGCCTCGCCGTGCTTGATCTCTATACCACGACCTTGGATTTTGCTCTTTTGCAGGTTTTGGGACCGATTCCTTGACTTTCGGTCCGAGGAAACGAGGTCACCGTGATGCCGTCGACTGCCCACAGTCGGCCACCGTCCCGATCTTGTCGAGTTTGAAATTCTATCCGGGTGGTATTGCGAATTATGTAAGAATTTTCATTATTCAATTTTCATATATTTTGTTGCCTAATTTGTGAAATTGCAATCTTGTTTAAATCTGAGTAATATTACCATATCCATGAAAGCTCCCAAGTATCCTTAAATTAGGAATTATTTCCTAATTTTGTAACGTGCTATGGTCGACAGTCCAATTTCATGCCCAAAATATGACTCGCAATTGTACGGAAAATCGTCAATCCGATCTCCCGCCCGAGATGTGATTCGTGATTGTGCGGAAGATTGATCAATCTGATCCTCATGCCCGAGATATGATTTGTCAATCTATTGTTTCTAAATTTAAATGGATATAGATAATATTTCTTGTGATTGGGTGTCGTGTTCACTTTATTTCTTTCCGTATTTTGTTTGAATTGAATTGATTGTCTGTCCATAAAAAAATACAAAAAGATTAGGTAAAATTTGAGTAGATAATATATTGCATGTTTAGGTTAAATTTTGATTATTTTCTTAGAATAGAATAGATTCTTTTCTTAGATATTATTATTACATGTCTAAATTAGGTTAATTATTCATTCCGAATTTAAACTAAAAAATATAAAAAATACCACGTGCATGTCATATTAGAGTAGTCGCATATTAATTAATTCTCGTCATTAGAAATCTCACGTCTAGGTTCATTTACATGCCATATTAGAAATAGTGCATTTAATTGTTGTTAGAATTAGGACATTTAGGTAAATTGTATGTTGTATGTCATGTTAGACTAGTAGCATGCATTGCATATAGTTTAATTTTCACTAAATAAGGGAAAACTCTAAAAAATATTTGAGTGAAATTGCGTGTTAATTAGAAATTATATTAGGATTGTCAAAGTGATTTTATAACTAACATTGCAAATGCTTTCACTGCTTTGAGGTAAGTCCCTATCTTGTAATTTATTTATTGTTTTGCATTATTGAGTGTTAATTTCATTGATTGCGCACCCGCATGATTACCTCTTGTGTGTTAGTGGATAAGTTAAAATGAATCCAAGCTGCCTGTCAAAGGTTTTTTTTTAAAATAAAAGAGAAAAGATACCGAAAGGATATTAAAGTAATCTAGTATAACCAAGTCTCCGAATCCATAATCTCTGGTTTATAGGAGTCAAGTAATTCTTTCGATATTTTACTTGGATTTCTAATCGACCCACCAAAAAATATATTAGTGGCGACTCTTGATTGAAATGATTTGCATGTTAAAAACGTAAACCGTAAGTCGCGAATTGGTAAGGGCTTGGAAGAGTCCGAGTTAAGTCTAGGCTTAATAATCTATTAGCCAAACCCCCTAGGTGGTGCACCCGCGGGAGGTGAGGTCGCGACACTCGCTATCCATGACGTTTCTCATTGATGGCCGTCCACCGTGATGGTCCCTCACTCCGACATCCTCAAGTATCCTCGCTGGTGCCCTTGCATGCAACTCGGAAGACTAGGGCTCACCACCTCATCTGTGGCTCCCTCTCTTTCTCAGTCAGTTTTCCGGCTTTTCCACCATCATCGAATCATCTCTTGGTTACTCTCTCTACTTTACCTTTGATTACTCATTCTTGGCCTCCATTGTTCCATGATCTCTCTCTTGATTGATTCTAAAATAAGTGCTCATCAAGTGTTTGATTAAACGTCGGAGAGAGATTCTTCTCGCCTTAAGTTCTGAATTTTGCTTAATGGAAGAGGTCATATTTGTGGAAAGTCGTCAAGCTCCCTAGGCCAATTTCCCAGAGACTGCTTGTTGACGACAGTGGTTGAGAGGGATTGAGTCATTACGTACACGAGGAGCCTGACATAGGATATTAATAGATTTTCAACAAGAAGGATTTTAAAAGATTTTCAATTCTATCTTAGGTTGCATATTTTCAAATATTTCAAATCCTATCTTATGTTACACCAAATATTTGATGAGATATTTCTATAATCCACAGGATATTTGGAGGATTTCAAATCCCTCTTTATCGTATCCTATTCCAATCTGAATTCGGATGACCAAACGGAGCCTCAAAGTCCAATCATGTCCTGGCATTTGTCAACCAATGAAGATGTTGTACATTAGCCCCTATTTGGACATTCAATCGATTGCTAATTAAATGATAAAAATATTTGTGCTTCTCTATTCGAGATTAGTACTGTCAAAGGTACATAAATTGGGAAAATTGTTCAAAAAGTCTTAAACCTATTACACTTTTACCAATTCACTCATAAACCTTTCAATTTTACCAATTGAGTTCTAAACATTTTGTCAACTGAGTCCATTTGGCCAATTTTGATCGGAAATCGCTAAAATGAATGTCAACCATCCTACATTGCAGGGCCGACGCTGACGTAGACAGTTTTTAAAAATATCTTAATATCTATTTTATTTTTTTCTGATTTTTTTTCTTTTTTATTCCCTTTTTTCATCCCCCTTTTGACGGTGATCAGCCACTGGCCACAAGCAATGGCTGGCCGCCGGCCATGGTCAAGCGGGTTGACCTCACTTGGGCGAGGGTCGACGTCGCCCGCCACAAGTGAGGGTGATCCCCGGCAAGGGCTCCCCTTGCCAGTTGGTGAGGCTAGCCTACTCGACCATGGCCGGTAGCTAGTCATCACCTGTGGCTCGTGGTCAGTCACTGGAAAAAGGAGGAAGAAGAAAGGAAAAAAAAGAAAGAAAAAAAAATCAGAAATATAATAAAAAATCGAATGAATTATTAAAATATCATTAACAATTGTTCACGCCATCGCCGGCCGTACCATGTGGACGCCGGCATCCATGTCAGTGAATTCTTACCAAACTTGGCCAAATTGACTCAACTGATAAAATATAAAAAAGTTTATAACTCAATCGGTAAAATTTGTATAGTTTAGGACCAAATTGAAAAATGTGTAATGAGTTTATGACTGGACAATTTTTATACAGAACACTTGTTAAGCAAAGTTATTAAGAATCATGTTGAACTTTGTATAGTTTGTTGATGAAACTGGTTAAGCATGCACGAAACCGCTTCGTTGTGTGATGTTAACATCAATTAAGTATGCAAGGCATATGGAAAGTCAAATTTTATTCATGTTATTGGTCATAAGAGCAACAAAAACGCCACCATGAATGCGACAAACTTTTCTATCCGTCCATGCTCAACTTGGGGCGGTGAGAAACAAAATATTAGAGTTTTGGGGGTGCTGAGGGAGGAGACCATGTCCGATCATGGGGCTGTGACCGGGACTGGTTGGGGGTGCTGAGGGAGGAGACCATGTCCGATCATGGGGCTGTGACCGGGACTGGTCGGCCCGAATGCGTCAACATGACTTGGAGGAGGCTCATCATGTCCGATCCCAGGGCTGTGGCCGGGACTGGTCGGCCTGAATGCATCAACGTGACTTGGAGGAGGCTCACCATGTCCGATCCCGGGGCTGTGACCGGGACTGGTCGGCCTGAATGCATCAACGTGACTTGGAGGAGGCTCACCATGTCCGATCCCGGGGCTGTGACCGGGACTGGTCGGCCGGAATGCGTCAACGTGACTTGGAGGAGGCTCACCATGTCCGATCCCGGGGCTGTGACCGGGACTGGTTGGTCTGAATGCGTCAACGTGACTTGGAGTGGGCTCACCATGTCCGATCCCGGGGCTGTGACCGGGACTGGTCGGCCTGAATGCGTCAACGTGACTTGGAGGAGGCTCACCGTGTCCGATCCCGGGGCTGTGACCGGGACTGGTCGGCCTGAATGCATCAACGTGACTTGGAGGAGGCTCGCGATGTCTGACCCCGGGGCTATGACCAAGACTCGTCAGCCTAAATGCTTCAACTTGACCAGGACTGGTAGGGCTAAATTCCTCTGCTATCAGAGTCGGCTTCCATTTTCTTGCTTCAGTCCATCCGATCGCAGAAAAGAAAATCGAAGCGAGTGCAAGACTGAGAACAGTTGCCTTGTTCGAAGCCATTGGAAATGGAAGCAGGCAGAATGCTGCATTACTCACCTCGACCGAGTATCTATAGGGCTCGTAGTGGGTCATTTATTTGGGAAATCTAGGATGGTTTTAATGGCCTTGCCATGCGTGGAAGATCAGAAATGTTGTTGAATCAGTGGCATGGACTTAATGACAAATCCTTTTTCCTTCGATTCAGGAATCATGAACCTTCCCGTTATACAAAGTTCAGCACCTATTTTAAAGGGGGGACTCGTCAAATTGCGCAATTAATGCA
This sequence comes from Syzygium malaccense, assembly GCA_031216405.1. Lineage (NCBI taxonomy): Eukaryota > Viridiplantae > Streptophyta > Magnoliopsida > Myrtales > Myrtaceae > Syzygium > Syzygium malaccense. The sequence goes on along the minus strand of CM062257.1, from coordinate 28,765,868 downwards.
AAAAATATTATGAAAACTTATTTTGAAAAAATACAATTAAATTTTAAAACTTATCAAATTGGTGTAATCGAGTATCAGCATTGACTCCGCTTAATATGAGTAACGGAAAACGTTGATGTGATACCTTGTTATTATCTTTGGAAAAAGAGATGTTGATGTAGCTGCCATATCAGCCATTATAGAAGAAAAAAATGACAAATTGCAGCAAATTCAGCTGCGAGATTTAAACCTTGAAAAAATAAAAATTCAGATAGTGAACAAGGATTCGGATCATGAAGATTTAGGAAGTAAAGATCGTTGCCCCTCGTTCTAGGTGAACGAGTCGTTGACCCGTGAGTGATTTGATATTTTTAAAATATTAAGTTATTAAATCACGCCTTAATTAACAGCTTAAGCTTTTAGAGCAATTGACAATGGTTCACTCTGCTTGCCATCTTCTTGCCGAACACCATTGCTCAACAGTCTTGCTCAGTCCACTTTATTCATCAACTTCGCACTCATCGAATAATAGCAACATCAAGATTGCGCGACTCAATTACAAACAAGTTCTCGATTTCCACTTCGGGAATGTCAAACTTCCAACAATCATGCAATCAGACACCATCGTCGTTGGAACCAGCACTTGTTTTGCAGGCCAAATTTGCTACGTGCATCCAAGATCGAAGCCGCTTTGAGCAAGGCGTTGTATCATGAGAGCCGAATTGTCTAAAATGGTTGAGATGGTCACCTCTCTAATAAAATATATATATATATCGCATCATCATTTTTCGTTACTCACATTGGACGGAGTTAACAGAGACACTCAATTGCACCAAATTAACAAATTTTATGACTTCATTTGGTTTTTGAAAGTTTTATAATTCGATTGCATAAAAGTTTTAAGACTTATGGTACGCTAATACCTTTAAAAAAATACACTTTTTTTACTTGAAATTGCCCAAATTTAAAGAATTGACTAAGCAAACACATAAAATTTTTTATTCTTATGAAATTTATCATCCATAAGTAGTCCTTACTACTCTTGACTTGATTATGTAACGTCGGACATAATTGCGCCACCCTCACCGTCGTTCCACATGGGTTGCGATCTTGGTGGTTGGTGGGTGAAGGTCCGAAACTCACCTCGGCTGGGCAAAGTTCTCATATCCTTGCTCAACCTACGCGAGGGTTGGCGCGATGCTTACCTAGAGAAGGTGAGCCTTGTGTAATTTAACTTCAAAATGTTAACTTCTTTTATAGAAATCTTTATAGTTTTATTTACTTAATGACATTTAACTATATCATACAATTAGTTTGACAAACCTTGAGGCAGGTAGATTGTTTAATTTGTCAGCAGCTTATAAAGATTATGTTTATCCATATGAATGTTAAAATTCTCAAACATCTTAATCAAGAATTTCACATTAAAAGGGAAATTAACTATTATAGACTTTCTTCACCCTATTTAATAAGAACATTTTAATAAATTTAGTTACATATGATTTCGTAAATTAAATTAATTTAATTATAAAGAGAATTTTGGAAGTTTCTTCAATAAGGTAATACCATATAGCAGGTTATTGCACATCAGATAAATGTCAAAGTCAAGCTCAATTCGGATTAGACTTTGTCAATAACACAATACAACCCCAATCCTCAGAACCAGTGATGAGGTAGAAATTTGGCTTACGGGAGAGATTTTCAATGCAATGGATCTAAAATTCCAATTACTAGTAAAAATTATCATGTAACACCAACTTAGTTAATTCTTCGATTAAAACAGTAAATAGATCCACAAAAAGTGAAATATTTAATCACAAAATGCTAGAACTAGCTATTATCAAGCGTCTGGTACACTTTAAGATAAGATTGAAAAATAAATAAAAAATTGACTTAAATTAAAAAACCGAAAATTAGAAAATTCAATATAATTAAAAACGGAAAAGGAAAAACCTAGATCTAGAGATTGTTGCCGCCACCACAATGGCCATGATCGAAGACGGCCACCACCAACGTCGCCTCTGCATGGCCGGTGTTGCAGTGGTCCAGCGCGACGAAATTAGAGTGTTCGAGCGCGGCGGAAAATAGAGAAAAGATGTTGAGGGATCGGGGTTATCAAATTCGTAGGAATTGCCTTTGCATGACCGTCGCTTGGGAAGTGTGACTCAGATCCATCGATTTGGGATCGCGACAGAGAGAGGGGGCAACGAAATTTCAGGCAAGCACCAGCGTCGCCTATGCACGGTTGTGCAGAGGTCTTTGTTGAGGCATGCGGAGGTCTTCGTCCTGCAGAGGTCTTCATTTTCGTCGTATAAAGGTCTTCATCGAGGTGTGCAGAGGCCTTCGTCGTGCCATTCTAGCGATCTTTCCCATCTGCACAACTTGCTCACCGTAGACTGCTCTCCACGGTGTCGCCGTCGCATGGTGGTCACGCGCTACACCTACATCGACGTCGATGGTGGTGCCGATCTTCACAAGCAGAAAGCAACAACTTCTTGTTTTCCTTCTTTGTTGAGGTTTATTTTATTTTTTCTTATTCAATTCGAGTTTGTCCTAACCCCCTATCCTGGATTTCTTGTCCGACATTTTATCTGAAAATATCCAGATTATCTAGTCCGGAGAATGTCCAAAAATACCGAATAGGACGCATCCGGACTACCAAGCGCAGTCTAATAAAGATTTAGAGTTAATACCATGAAAAACTCTAAACTGGTATACCTATGACAAATTTATCCCAAACTATTTTTTTGACAACAAAAAACTCCAAACTGGTACAGCTGTGATAATTTTACTCCGAATTAAGTTTTTGACCAACAAAAACCCCAAACTGACATACCTGTAACAAATTTACCCTCTGTTAGTTTCTGTTAAATTTTACTGTCAAATTGTTAAGTTTGATGACACGTGGTAGTTGACAGGTATATTAATTTGGGGTTTTACTCCTCTGTTTGTCACAACTTTACCAATTTGTGATTTTTTGTAATATTAATCCAATTTAACGGACACTAATGGAGGATAAATTTATCACATTTGTACCAATTTGGGATTTTTATTGGTCAAAAAATTAATTCGAGGTAAAATTGTCACATGTGTACTAATGTAGGGGGTTTTGATAGTAAAAAAAATAGTTTAGAATAAATTTATCATAGGTGTACCAGTTTGAGATTTTTATTGGTCAAAATATTAGTTCGGGGTAAAATTATCATATGTGTACCAGTTTAGGATTTTTCATGGTATTAATCCAAAGATTTATCATATCTCGACGGTATGTCAGAAGAATAGAGTGTAATTCTCATCATGTCCGACATCGCATATACCAGTACTTCTATTGCCCCTATATATTTAGATCCACCCTCATGTTTTAGCAGCTCAAATGCTTCTAATATAGGTTAGTTGTATGAAGTCTCTTATTTGAGTTGTCACGCCCCAAACCCTATCGAGCACACGACACACTTCTTTCGTCGAATATCACGACGTCCCAGAATATTGCGGACCCAATTCAACTTATCAGAGATTTAAAGCATCGACGAAAGCCATAAATACCCGGACAATAATTGGCTAGGGGTACAAGGGAGAATAAACATCCATTACTTATTCAAACCTATATAATATCCTCCATATACAATCCACACCATATATATGAACACCTAATTATCAAAACTACGCACCATCGATATCAAAAAGATCAGTAGCCTGGGTATGCCCTATCTCCCAAAAATGGAACGCTTCAAAAGATTTACCTAACCTCTAAAAGTAACCCCTACGTCCCCTAGATGGTGTCCACTCCGAGTTCAACTCTTCAAGACCCGAGTTGGAATCCCCTTGAGCCACCTACTCCTATGAGGACTCTGAATCAGTCTCGATCTCAATCGGGTTGTCTATATCACCCAACTCCATCGGAACCTCAACCCGCTCCTCCTCATCAATCTCCTCTTCCGGCTCGTCTTTAGGCTCACCCTCTGGCTTGTCTTCTGGTTCCATCTCTGGGTCTTCTCAAGGCTCATCTTCGGGTTCTTCTTCTGGCGCCTCTTCAGGTTCTTCCTCAGGGTTTTCTTCTTCTGGTTCCTCCTTTGGTATCATATCGAGATCTACATCCATAGGATCATACCCTACCTGTGACTCCTCCGGCTCCGGATCAGGCTCAGCTACCGGAGGTTGAGGTGCTGCGGGTGTGGCCTGATGTCTAGACTACGCTACACTAGTCTCCAAACTAGTCATCTCGCCGTCAGGATGGGGTATGGCTGATGGATCCCAATCTCCAACTCCGTCAAATGGGACGTCAAAGCCACGAACAGGGCCAAACTCATCCAACTCATCCTTAAACATCCAGGCGGTGTAGGTGTGGGCCTGCCAAAAAGGTAGTCCTACATCTACCTATACTACAGTAGTATGTTTCACCCAGGTCATATTTTCGTCTATTGGGTACTCTACGACATCATGGTCAGTGTGCATCGGAATCCCAAAACACTGCGGCGGCGGTGGTGCAAGGTTCATGGCTCATGCTAGGGTTCTGAAATTATTGGTTGAAACAACCATAAGAACACGTCTCAATAAGTACACACCCTAAACCCCACCTAGGCTAACTCGTACCTCCATACAAGACCAAACATGATATCACCCAATAAAACACATCATACACCCAATTGCACTTACCTGGGCTTTTGATCCGCGCAATCTACAAGTTAGTCCCAATTATATAATTTCCAACCACATACACATTTCAAATTAATTTCATGCCAATACACAAGTCGAACACAAGGCATTTCCAATTCCACATTCCACCAACTCGATCCTGCCTCATCACCCTATTTTCACTTAACTCGCCAGTGACCCACGTAATAGTACCGCTTCAGGTTCACTGCGACCATTTCAAATTCACAATACTCCTTAGCCCGCGTAGTAGTACCGCCTCAGGTTATATATCTTGCCCGTGTAATAGTACCACCTCAAGCTCAACATCTACCACCTCAATTTCACAACACTCTTTAGCCTGCGTAATGATACCGCCTCAGGCTATGTATCTTGCCCTCGTAATGGTACCGCCTCAGGCTCAACATCCACTACCTACTGTATAGCTCGCATTGAAGTACATGCCTCATATTGGCAATCTTCTGGTAGTACCGGGCATCGTCCCGCATAGTAGTACCGCATCAGGACGGCTCAATTCCCCACGTAATGATACCCCCTTAGGGATTTTCGTGACTCCACATACAACATCACACACAATTTCTCATTTATTCGTTCGCTCAATTTACACGCCAACATACCAATTTACTAGCCGATCAAATTCGGCCCATGCACGCACATAACTTCACGCATTTTACATGCTCAATAAACACCCAACCACGGCCAATTGCCGGTGAATTCAATTCAACTCATACGCGCACATAACGACCCACATTTCAATCAATCAACTCACGATTCAATAAACATACATGATCATTATCGGGCCCACAATCAAAGCCACAATCATGACATAAATTCAGCATTTCCAAGCCCATTTCAAACCATAACAAACACCACAATTCAGCCACATTACAACACACCCCACCGACACCATTTGTCTCGAAATCGAGCCATATGCTCGTCAATTCAATCCACGACGTCCAGCACTCAACTTAGCCTCAAATTAGTCCTGAAACATCACCAATTCATCCTCAATTCAGCCAATACCAGTCCCCAAATCAGTCCGTCAAATTAACCCCTAAACAACCCCTAAATAACCCCTAAACTACCACTAATCAACCCTATTCAGCCCCTAATCAAGTCTATCGATATCCGATATCCTAAATAGGATTTAGGGGGCAACTTACTTGGAATCTAGGTTAGCTCAGCTGAAGGGGAAGGGAGGGGAGGCTGATCGGTGGCCACTCGGTGGCGGACGGCAATGGGGAGCGGCTGAACGGCAGCGTACAACGACGGCAAGCGGCTGGCTGGACGGCGGCTGAACAGGACAAAAGGAGGATGATGGTGATTCAGTGGGGACAGAACAGGGGAGAGAGAGACGGTGAGGTGAGCGGCGGTGGTGAGGCGAATAGCCACGACGATGGCGAGCTGTTCCGAGCGCGGCTGATCTGGCTAGGCGGGAGGATGGCGGTGGCTGCTGTTTAGGCCGGACGGCCATGGTCATGGTGGGGAGGGGTTGGCTCGATCGTGAGGGGGAGAGAGAGAGAGAGAGATGCCGAGAGAGGTGAGAAAGTGAGGAGAGAGAGAGAGAAAAATAGGGTTTAAATAGGAAGAACACCAATAATTGGTGTATAGCCCATGCAAAATGACCATCATACCCCTCTCACACATTTCCAATCAACGGCCAAGATTCGATATTATCCAAAGATCGACGGTCCGGATTTATCCTTGCCAAAAATATCCAGGGGCAAAATTGAAATTTCACAAAATTCTCAAGGGCAAAATTGTTCAAAAATTTCTATTTCTAAGGCTAGTGTGAAATGACCAAAATGCCTCTCTCACTTTATACTTGGCCTTAACAAAGTCTTAGGGGTAAAACGGTTATTTTCCATTTCTTATCGAAATTCGAATTTTCTGAAGAATCTGGACAAATCTGAGGCTAACCGAGCTAATGACAACATCGTCCAATTATCCTGTCATGACCTTCATAATTTCCGATGCCCAAACTTGGTCTCTAATTAATGATCAAATTTAATTTACGTAACTTGAGCGTATCTCGAACTAACGGGCGACTTTTGGGGAAATTCGCACATTTGACCCGTGGCCGATACTGAATCACACCACGTTCAAATTCACTCGGGTCGTGATGACCCTGATTGTCACTTAATTGCGAGGTTCGATTGCTAGTTTCGACGGGCACGATCATTTGGTATAGGTTTAGGGTTATTCATCAGTTCATCTTGTGGTCAAGCGGAATCACCCGCGATCCACTCGTATGATAATGGTGAACTGATCCCTAACTATCCTTGGATCGGCCTACATTGGCTCAAAATATCATCTCGACAATTTTCATAGTCGAAAGTCGGCTCACGATCGAATTCTTTGGTCACGTGAATTAAAATCCCTAATTAGCTTTTCCCTAACGGTTCGTGTCCCAGGAGTGATCAATTCCGGACGAGATCTAACTACAAGCACGTCCATAAACCATTCATTTCATAAATCCCAAGTGGGTCGAATTTTCAGAATGTCACAACTCTTCCCTCTTTATAAAAATTTCGTCCTCGAAATTTACAAATCAAACTAGCTACGCAAACAAGTGGGGGTATTGACGTTGCATTTGCTCTTCACTTTCCCACGTCGCGCCTTCTGTCCCGTGATGTTCCCAAACAATCTTAACCATCGGGATCGTCTTGTTCCTTAAAACTCGTTCTTTCCGTTCTTTGATCCTTATTGGTCTTTCAACATACGACACCCTGTCGTCAACTTCTATCTCTTCGTAATTCAACACGTCAGTTGGGTTCGGTTCATATTTCTTTCTCTAACTTCGTCCCAATACACGAGCATTCTATAAGCCCTGTCATACAACGCTTCAAATGGCGCCATTTCAATACTCTGCTGAAAATTATTATTGTACGCAAATTCTTCTAAGGGTAATTGTTCTTCCCACTTACCCTGAAAATCCAGTACACTTGCTTGAAGCATATCCTCTAAAGTCTGAATCGTCCTCTCAGACTGGCCATCCATTTGTGGATGGTAAGTTGTACTAAACTGCAACTTTGATCCTAATGCCGTCTACAGACTTTTCCAAAAATTGACGGTAAACCTAGAATCACGGTCCGAAGTAATCGTCACTGGTACCCCATGCAAACGAACTATTTGTTATACATACAACTCAGTATACCGATCCAATGCGAAGTCCTTTCGCATGGCCAAGAAGTATGCTGACTTTGTCAGTCTATCGACAATCACCCAAATGAAATCATGGCCTCTTTAACTCCTTGGTAATCCCATTACAAAATCCATAGTGATGTGTTACCATTTCCACTCTGGGATTTCCAAAGGTTGCAACAATCCTCCGGGCTTACAATGTTGGGCCTTTACTTGCTGGCATGTCAAATATTTGGCCACGTGCTTAGCTATATCCACCTTCATATCATTCCACCAATAATACTGTCTCAAATTCTGATACATTTTGGTACTACCAGGATGGATGCTATAACTACTACGATGTGCTTTCGATAAAATTTCTTTCTTAAGTTCCGCATCACCAGGGATGCACAATCATGCACGGAACTTCAATTTGCCGTCTTCGGATATCTGAAAGTCCGGCTTTCTCTTGGTATCATCTATTTCCAGTATCCTTTGGATTTCTTGATCCGTAGGCTGTAAAGTCCTAATCTTAGCCTGGATCTCTGGTTCAATCCTTAGCGTGGCTAGCAAACTTGAGACTTGACTTACTTCAAATCTAAATTCCAAATCTTGTACTTTTTCCAACAAAGTCCATTCCTTGACCATCAAGTGGGCGATGCTTGACTTCCGACTCAATGCATCGGCTACCCGGTTAACCTTCCCGGGGTGATATAAAATATCACAATCGTAATCCTTCAACAATTCCATCCACCGACGCTGCCTCATATTTAACTCCGTTTGAAAAAATAGATATTTAAGGCTCTGATGATCTGTATATATCTGAAATTTTTTCCGTATAGATAATGTCGCCAAATCTTAAGGACAAATACTATAGCGGCTAATTCCAAATCATGCGTCGGGTAGTTCAACTCATGCGGTCTTAACTGTCTTGACCCGTAGGCCACTACTCGTCCATTTTGCATGAGTACACACCCCAGTCCTTTCAACGACGCATCACTATAAATTTCATATCCTCCGAGTCCTGATAGAATAGTCAACACTGGTGCCGTTGTCAATCTATGTTTTAATTCCTAAAAAGTCCTTTCACATTTGTCAGTCCATTCAAACCTTATTTTCTTTTTCAACAAATGTGTCAATGGTGTTGCTATTGTCGAAAACCCTTCCACGAAACGTCGGTAATATCCTGCCAAACCCAGAAAGCTTCGAACCTCTGTTACCGTCGTTGGTCTCAGCCACTTCATTACCGCCTCAATCTTTGTTAGATCTGCTGAGATTCCTTCCCCAGAGATCACATATCCAAGAAATGCTACTTGATTGAGCCAGAACTCGCACTTACTAAACTTAGCATACAACACGTTCTCTCTTAAAATCTGTAAAACTTTACTCAAATGAAACTCATGCTCCTCTGGGCTCTTCGAGTACACTAATATGTCGTCTATGAAGACTATGACAAATTGATCTAAAAGCTCCTTAAACACCCGATTCATTAAGTCCATAAAGACAGCAGGGGCATTCGTCAATCCGAACGGCATTACCGTAAATTCATAATGTCCATATCTCGTCCTGAATGCCGTCTTCAGTATATCCTCTTTCCTAATCCTCAATTGATGATATCCCGTTCTCAAATCAATTTTAGAAAACACCGAAACCCCTTGTAACTGGTCAAATAAATCATCTATCATCAACAAGGGATACTTATTTTTTATCGTCACCTGATTTAGCTGCCTGCAATCGATACATAACCTCAACGATCCATCTTTTTTCCTCACAAATAAAACTGGCGCTCCCCATAGAGACGCACTTGGACGAATAAATCCTTTGTCCAATAACTCTTATATTTGCACCTTTAACTCTTTTAATTCTGACAGCGACATTCTACAAGGTGCCTTCGAGATTGGCTCAGTTTCAGGGGATAACTCGATTACAAACTCTACTTCTCTTTCTAGTAGCAGTCCTGACAATTCTTGAGGAAAAACATCGGGATAATCGCACACCACGGCTATGTCCTCTAGCCTTGGCTCCTCAGCTGTCGAATCAACCACAGCCGCTAAAAATCCTTGACACCCTTCGTTCAACAACTTAGTCATTTCTAGCAACGAAATCCATGGGATCGAGGTTCCCCCTCGATTTCCCACAAATTTGAATTCCGGATGTCCAATAGGATTAAATTGGATCACCCTGCTACTACAATCCATTACGGCCCTCTGCTTAGTCAATCTATACCCACTAACACATCAAAATCATATATGACTAGAATCGCCAAATCTATCATTTCCTCCCTATCACCAATCACAATCTTACAATTCGGGCACCCCAACGAGACTAGCACCTCATCATTCAAGGGAGTTGTAACACACAACATAACATCAAGCAACTACCGTTCCATACCAGTCAACTTAATAAATTGCTCAGATATAAATGAATGTGACCCCCCAAGGTCAAATAAAGCATACGCAGCATGATCGCATAGAGAAACCGTACCTGTAACTACCCCTGGCGCGTTCTCAATCTCTTTTCTGGCCACGACGTACACCCGTCCTTGGGCCTATGGCTTATTTTGATTAGCTGTCGGGGCAGCTCTAATTTGGTTCCCGTTCCGGGGTGGCGGCAACGTTGGCGATCTATTCTGCCTGATATTAGGGCAAAACCTTATATGATGATCAAATCCGCCACATTCGAAACATGCTCCACCCCTATTTGGACAAAGTCTATTTTCATGTCTTTCCCCACACACCCGACATGGACCATTCTGAAAACGGGTCGGTTTCCCGATATTCCTTCTAATAGGAGAGATGAAACGTCGATTACCCGTCATTGGCCTCTTCCCTAAGTGACGGTTGTCCCTACCCTGGGCAAATCTTGTTTCAAAAGCGGCAGCCCTATCCGCCAAGTCACACTCAATCGCTTGAGCCCTACCATAGATCTCGTTATACTCTCTTTAATTCAACGAAATCATTTAGCTGCAAAGGTCCGGCTTCAAGCCTTCTCGGAACCTCCGAGTCCTATCCAATGGGTCCTCGACCATCTTTGGGGCAAACTTAGATAACCGAGCAAATTCAGCCTCGTACTGATCCACTATCCTCTGTCCCTGACGAAGCCTCATAAACTCAGTTAATTTTTGTTCCTGGGCACTCTCAGAAAAGTATTTACTATTAAAGGTTTCCACAAATATCGCCCAAGTCTAAGCGATACCAGCTGGGAACACCCTTCCTTTGGTGGCTTTTCACCAATCACTTGCATTTCCTTGCAATTGATATACTGCTAATGTCACTTTCTCCTCATCTGTGCACCCCAATACGTCAAAAGCCTTTTTTAATTCCTCCACCCACAGCGATGCAACCTCGAGATCGCCCTTATCATCAAACTTAGGGGGTTTTAATTTCAAAAACTGCTCAACTAGTTAGTGCATCAGCCTATTCCCATTCACTTGCCCCTGCCCTTGATTCCTATTATTATTATGGCCAGTAGCGACCACAACGGCCTCGACAGCTTGGGCAATAGTGGCAGCTCTTTCCTGAGTCTGTCGTCCTATCAGGTTACCAATCTCTTCTAGGGTCCTCATGACCGCATCCATTCTCGGATCTCTTGCAGGTTGGGCTCGTGAGCTGGATGGACTCCCAGCTCGTCTACCTCGCAAACTTATCCTCACGATTTCTATCACTCGCCTACCTGCTATAATCCCACTCAAGAATTAAAAACCTAGGCCAATTATACCAGTCTAGTCCTAGGTAGTGAATTAACACAATAATTCACTCAGTAGGTAATCAATCGCCACAGCACAAGGCCATAATCAATAAGGTCGGTGCACTTACCTCAGGTCCAGACACACCTGCATTTCAATTGTTATAACACTCAATACACTCAGCAATCATAACAAACAATCTGGAGGCACGTGTAGCTCATTCCACCCTATGACTCGATAAGGTCTCCCTAGCTTACTACCCCAGGGTCTCTGCTCCTTATCACTCTAGACTTCGATCAACTTAGATCGAACTGTCCTCGCTCTGATACTAAATCAAACCGTGATGTCACGCCCCAAACCCTATTGAGCATGCGACACACTTCTTTGGTCAAATATCGCGACGTCCAAGAATATCGCGGATCCAATTCAACTTATCAGAGATTTAAAGCATCAGCGAAAGCCACAAATACTCGGACAATAATTGGTTAGGGGTACAAGGGAGAATAAACATCCATTACTTATTCAAACCTATATAATATCCACCATATACAATCCACACCATATATATGCACACCTAACTATCAAAACTACGCACCACCGATATCAAAAAGGTCAGTAGCCTAGGTATGCCCTATCTCCCAAAAATAGAACGCTTCAAAAGGTTTACCTAACCCCTAAAACTAACCCCTACGCCCCTTGGATGGCGTCCACTCCGAGTCTGACTCCTCAGGACCCAAGTCTGAATCCCCCTGAGCCACATGCTCCTCTGAGGACTTTGAATCAGCCTCGATCTCAATTGGGTTATCTATATCACCCGACTCCACCGGAACCTCAACCCGCTCCTCCTCGTCAAACTCCTCTTCCAGCTCATCCTCTGGCTCACCGTTTGGCTCGTCCTCGGGTGTGTCCTCTGGTTTCATCTCTAGGTCTTCTCCGGGCTCATCTTTGGGTTCTTCTTTCGACGCCTCTTCAGGTTCTTCCTCAGGGTCTTCTTCTTCTAGTTCCTCCTCTAGTATCACATCGAGATCTACATCCATAGGATCATACCCTGCTTGTGACTTCTTTAGCTCCGGATCAGGCTCAACTACGAGAGGTTCAGGTGCTGCAGGTGCAGCCTGATGTCCAGACTGCGCTAGGCTAGTCTCTAAACTAGTCATCTCGCCGTCAGGAGGGGGTATGGCTAACAGATCCTAATCTCCAACTCCATCAAATGGGACGTTAAAGCCACGGATGGGGCCAAACTCATCCAACCCGTCCCTGAACATCCAGGCGGTGTAGGTGTGGGCCTGCCAAAGAGGTAGTCCTATGTCTACCCATACTAAAGTAGTATGTTTCACCCAGGTCATATTTTCGTCTATTGGGTACTCCACGACATCATGGTCAGTGTGTATCAGAATCCTAAAACGCTACAGTGGCGATGGTGGAAGGTTCATGGCTCAGGCTGGTATTCTGAAATTGCTGATTGAAATAACCATGAAAACACATCTCAATAAGTACACACCCTAAACCCCACCTAAGCTAACATGTACCTCCAGACAAGACCAAACATGATATCATCCAATAAACACATCATGCACCCAATTGCACTTACCTGGGCTTTTGATCTGCATAATATGCAGGTTAGTCTCAATTATATAATTTCCAACCACATGCACATTTCAAATTAATTTCATGCCGATACACAAGTCGAACACAAGGCATTTCCAATTCCACATTCCACCCACTCAATCCTGCCTCATCACCCTATTTTCACTCGACTCGCCAGTGACCCGCGTAATAGTACCACATCAAGTTCACTGTGACCATTTCAAATTCACAACACTCCTTAGCCCGCGTAGTAGTACCGCCTCAGGCTATGTATCTTGCCCGCGTAATAGTACCGCCTTAGGCTCAATATCTACCACCTCAATTTCACAACACTCCTTAGCCCGCGTAATGGTACCGCCTCCGGCTCAACATCCACCACCAGCTGCACAACCCGCGTTGAAGTACACGCCTCAAGTTGGTAGTCTTCCGGTAGTATCGAGCATCGTCCCGCGTAGTAGTACCACCTCAAGACGGCTTAATTCCCCACGTAATGATACCGCCTTAGGGATTTTCGTGACTCCACATACAACATCACACACAATTTCTCATTTATTCGTTCGCTTGATTTACACGCCAACATACCAATTTACTAACCGATCAAATTCGGCCCATGCACGCACATAACTTCACGCATTTTACATGCTCAATAAACACCCAATCACGGTCAATTACCAGTCAATTCAATTCAGCTCATGCGTGCACATAACGGCCCACATTTCAATCAATCAACTCACGATTCAACAAACATACATGGTCATTATCGGGCCCACAATCACAGCCACAATCATGGCATAAATTCGGCATTTCCAAGCCCATTTCAAACCATAACAAGCACCACAATCCAGCCACATTACAATACACCAAATCGACACCATTTGTCTCGAAATCGAGCCATATGGTCGTCAATTCAATCCACGACGTCCAGCACTCAACTTAGCCTCAAATTAGTCCCGAAACATCACTAATTCATCCTCAATTCAGCCAATACCAATCCCCAAATCAGTCTGCCAAATTAACCCCTAAACAGCCCCTAAATAACCCCTAAACCACCACTAATCAACCCTATTCAGCCCCTAATCAAGTCTATCGATACCCAATATCCTAAATAGGGTTTAGGGGGCGACTTACTTGGAATCTAGGCTAGCTCAGCTGAAGGGGAGGGGAGGCTGATCGCTAACCACTCGGCAGCGAACGGCGATGGTGAGCGGCTAAACGGCGGCGTACGGTGACAGAAGCGGCTGGCTAGACGGCGGCTGAAGAGGACAGAAGGAGGATGATGGTGATTCAGTGGGGACAGAACAGGGGAGAGAAAGACGGTGAGGTGAGCGGCGGTGGTGAGGCGAGCGGCCACGGCGGCGGCAACCTACTCCGGACGCGGCTGATCCAGCTAGGCGGGAGGACGGTGGTGGCTGCTGGCTAGGCCGGACGGCCACGGTCACGGTGGGTAGGGGTTGGCTCGATCGTGAAGGGGAGAGAGAGAGAGAGAGAGAGAGAGAGAGAGAGAGAGAGAGAGAGAGAGAGAGAGATACTGAGAGAGGTGAAAGAGTGAGGAGAGAGAGTGAAAAATAGGGTTTAAATAGGAAGAACACCAATAATTGGTGTCTAGCCGATGTAAAATGACCATCATACCCCTCTCTCACATTTCCAATCAACGGTCAAGATTTTATCTTATTCGAAGATCGACGGTCCGGATTAATCCTTGCCAAAAATATCCAGGGGCAAAATTGGAATTTCACAAAATTCTCAGGAGCAAAATTGTCCAAAAATTTCTATTCCTAAGGCTAGTGTGAAATGGCCAAAATGCCTCTCTCACTTTATGCTTGGCCTTAACAAAGTCTCAGGGATAAAACGATCATTTTCCATTTCTCGCTGAAATTCGAATTTTCTGAAGAATCCGGACAAATCTAAGGCTAACCGAGCTAATGACAACATCTTCCAATTATCCTGTCATGACCTTCATAATTTTCGATGCCCAAACTTGATTTCTAATTAATGATCAAATTTAATTTACATAACTTGAACGTATCTCGAACTAACGGGTAGCTTTTGCGAAAATTCACACATTCGACCCGTGACCGATACTGAATCATGCCACATTCAAATTCACTCGGGTTGTGACGACCTCGATTGTCACTTAATCGCGAGATTCGATCGCTAGTTCTGACGGGCATGATCGTTTAGTATAGGTTTAGGGTTATTCGTCAGTTCATCTTGTGGTCAAGTGGAATCATCCGTGATCCACTCGTATGATAATGACGAACTAATCCCTAACTATCCTTGGATCGGCCTATATTGGTTCAAAATGTCACATCGATAATTTTCATGGTCGAAAGTTGGTTCACGATCGAGTTCTTTGATCGCGCGAATTGAAATCCCTAATTAGCCTTTTCCTAACGGTTAGTATCCCAAGAGTGGTCAATTCCGGGCGAGATCTAACTACAAGCACGACCATAAACCATTCATTTCATAAATCCCAAGTGGGTCGGATTTTCAAAATGTCACATGAGTGATGAAGATAAGATATCCAATGCGGCACTCCCTCTCTTTAAATCCATACTCTGCCTGAGCGAAGCCTGCTTGTTTTTCCCCTATCGGATCTATTCGACAACTTATTCGCAAGACTCCCAAGGGAGTGAAGGATAAGCATTTAGATCTGATCACGTCCTGGCATTTGTTAATTGGTGAAAATGTTGTACATTAGCCACTAATTGGACAATCAATTGATTGTTGATCAACAGATGAAGATTTTGCACGCTGCCGTTTGAGATTGCCATACATATTGCCAAAGGAACAGGATACTATCTACGCATGTATGCAACCGCTTTGTTATAACATGTTAGCATCGTCAAATTATGCAAGGCATATGGAAAATAAAACTTATTAATGTATATGTTTAGAAGAGCAATAAAAACGCCACCATGATGAACACGAAGACATTTCTATCGCTCCATGCCGAACTAAGGGTAGGGAGAAACCACATATTAGGGTTGCAGGGGGTTGGAGGCTGGAGGAGGTACATTATGTCCAATCCCAGGACTATGACCAGGACTTGTCGGCCTAGATGCTGCAACTAGATAACTTGGAGGATGTACAGGGTGTCCGATTCCAGGAACATGACTTGGACTGGTAGGGCTAATTGCCTCTTCCACCGGAGCCGGAGCTGGAGGTTCCACAACACGTGGTTGTTTGAAAAAGTCGAGCTCGTCATCGTCCTCTTTGGCCATCATCACCTCATAATTTCCGCCGGTCAACATTGGAGGATGTACGGGGTGTCCAACTCGAGGACTATGACCAGGCATTAACGCCTCTACTGTTGGAGCCGACGCTGGAGATTTCACGCCCCACGGTTGTAAGAGAGAACTGTGATTGTCATTGTCCTCCTCGCCCATCACCTTGTATTCTCGGGTGCTCGACATCGAGGGGAACTGGTTCTTCTCCAGCTTCCATTTCCTTCCTTCAGACAATCCGAGCGCAGAGAAGAGAATCAAAGCCAGTGCAAGGCTAAGAACAGTTGCTTGATTCAAAGCCATGGTTGACAATCGAAGCAGGCAGGATGCTGCATTACTCCCCTCGACCAAGTATATATATGCAAGCTCTCCGCGGGTCATTAAATGGGGAGATCTGGGATGGCATTAATGGCCCCGCCATGCACGCAAGATCCGATTTTGTTGATTTCAGTTGCGTTGACTTAAAGCACGAATGCTTTGTCCTTCCATGCAGTAGCATTCATGGAAACTTTATTGCGCCTCGGGAAGTGCGTTTGTTCTTTTCCGGACTGAATCCGGTCTCAAGACTTCCTCGTGGGGAGACCTTGCAAGCTGCAAACGTTTGCAGCTGCGGAGAACAAGCTGTTCCTGGCAATAGAGCAATTGCCGCGGATTTTGCGAAGGATCGGTAGTCACTAAGTCATAAATATAGATAGATTTCAGTCTTCCATTTGATCACTTTATAAGTGCAAATGATACGATGGTTTATATAGGAGTTAGGAAGAAAAAATTGCACTTGAATAGGACATGTTAATTAGGACGGTAAATTGAGCTCAAGACCATAAAAGCCCTCGACACTTAGATGCCCAAATTTATCTTCGGTCCTCATTAGGACTCTTAATCTTGCAATATCAGTCGTTGTTTTAGATGCATTTGTTTCGTAAAAAATGAATGATTTTTGAAATTTTTTTTCTAAAAATAATCGTTTGTATCGCTTACAAAAATAAACAAATGAAAAAAAAATTCCATTGAGAACGAAAATGTTTAGACATAAATTATTATTGATAATGAAATATTTTTAATTAACTAATTATCTATAAGTGATCATTTTTAGGAAAATGTTCCCCAAATCATTCTTTTTCATGAAACAAATGGAGCCTTAGTTGAGGTAAGACCAATATTGGTAGTAGTAACCAAGTCTTTGTATAACCTTTTGCATGTTTAGCAAAACAAAGGGAAGAAAAAGAGAAATATTTTAGGCATATGTACACAAAATTTACAGATTTATTTCATAAGTAATGTGATGAACAAAGTCAATCATACAAATAAATGTACATAAGAATTCATATGCTTTTTTTTAAACCTGATATAGACTCGTTGTTCATGGCTAGATGTAGTAAAATGAGTTAGATAATAACTTCTAAATGGATACCAACCTTAGAAAAAAGAAAGCAATATAATTCCTTTTCCCGTTAGCACATGTTCTCAAAGAGAGGCTTTGTTCCGTTATTTAGATTTTTATTTTATCCACTACCTGTTTGAGAATTTATTTATTCACTTATCTTTGGAGGGTCGACATGCGAAAAAATCTGGTTATAAAATAAACTCTAAATACACATGTCAACCATCTAATGATGAATCTATAATAATTATTTTACACCGACAATAATCCTTATTCGTAGAGCTAGGTCTTCTTTTGCATGCATAGAATTCGTACGCTTAGACTTTCCCTAAACAGCCCCGAGTCACAATATCATGGCATTGGGATGTAAACATCACTTGGTGCTATAATGGGAAAATTGTAAAAAAAATGTTCTAAATTTATTGTACAGTAGACAATTTAGTCTTAAATTTTTTAATCTGATCAATTTAGTTATAAATCTTTTAATAATTTTCCAATGTAATCCTTCCGACAGAAAATCATCATATGGACACTTGCCGTCTTGCGTGGCAGCTGACATTGACGTAGATAATATTTGCAATTTATTATAAAATTTCTTGATTTTTTTTCATTTTCTTTTCCTTTTTGCCTGTGGCCAATCTGGGCAATGGGCGACCATAGCCCTTGCTTGGGCGAGGGGTGATTGGTGAGGGCGACCCTCACTAGGCTTCACCCTCACTAGATTTGGGTGAGGGGTGGCCAGCAAGGGCCGTGACAACCTCACCTAGGCGAGCGCAGCCCTCACTTAAGGAAAAAAACAAAGGGGAAAAAAAGAGAGAAAAAAGGAAAAAAAGAAAAAGTTAAAAAAACTGCAAAAAATAGTCTATGTCAATGCCAACTGTATCACATAGATGGCTGGTGCTTACTAGACTACCATGTTAGCGATTTCCAACAAAAATTAGCTAGAAAAGAACTATTAGAGAATTGTCAAAATATTCCGGATTTAAATTGGCTAAATTGAAAAGTTCAAAACTGAATTGGTCAGCATACAATAAGGTTAGAACTTTTTGGTCAACTATTACATGCTTTAACCAACATCAGCAACACTTACATTTTATATCTCCTTAAATCCACTCAAAACAATATGTTAGTAATCAAATATGTAGTTTTTTTATGGGAAAATGACGCAAATAGTCTCTAAACTTTAGTCCAATGTATAATGTGATCTATGAAGTTTTAATTTATTTAATGTAATCATAAACTTTAGTCTCACGTACAATCAACTTTTACGATTATCTATCACTGTCACATCTAGTAGTTTTCTTTTTGTTGGTATTGAACCCCTTGTAGACACCTTTTTTGACCTAAAATTTTGTAGGTCTGACCATACTTTGACAAACTTTGACCCAAGGTCAAACCTCGTTTATAACCCGATCAGATGTTGTAATTGAATTGTATACATCGAGGGCTTTCAAACCATTGCCAATATGCCCCAATCAGATATCAGGATAAGGAGATATCGCATTTCTTGTTTGATCGCAATGGCATCAGCAAATCTGAGATGTTTTCCCAATTCAAAGAGACTTTCATACAATTCAACGCGTTTGTGATGTATCAAGGAGGATGGGATTAACGAAGGAGAAATTACGAATCAAAGTTTAGGTTAAATTTTTTCAAGGAAAAAAACCACAAAAAGACAAAATAAGAATAAAACAAATAAAAAGACCAAAGAGCGAGCTATTTTGAGACAAACTTTGGACCTCAACGAACTCGGAGAGAGAGAGAGATTGGATTCCGAGAGCGAAAGTCGTCGAAAGACCAACTGAATTGAAGATACCGATTGGGGAATTCAATTCGGATGCATATATGAAAATCGGGCATCAAGAGGTTTCCAATGACGTGAGAATCATGCCAATCTGATATTGGACTGAAAAGATATGAACTTTGGAAGAAAATATCTCATCAACAGATCAAGCTCGTCGTAAACAAGATAGAGGTCACTCGATTCGGGGTGAACCATGAGACCCACTACCCCGATTCACCCTAATCTGGGTAGCATGTTCTGAATTCGCCATGAATCGGGAAAAGTGAAATCTGGCTCACCCAGCATTAGAGAAAACCCTAACCTCTTCATTGGCAACCCTCTCTCTTCCAAAAGAACTCTCCCTCAAAGAAACTTCACCTGCAGACTCTCCACTTCAATTTTTGAAGTCGAGAGCCTGCTTTGCTTTGCTTCTAAGCCTTGATTTTCCTTCTTTTTTTATTAACCTTCTGATCTAATTTGGGAGTCTTTTTTGGCCTTGTTTGGCATCCTCTTTCACTCATTGTTGTTGTTTTTCTTCGCTTATCGTGATGAATTAATCTACTTGCAGCTGAAAATTTGTGAGAACGTTGTCACCAGTCCAGCCATTAGGATGTTTGGGACATGGTTTTATGACATCTTCGAGATTCGGCGGAAACTCTCATCTCCAGATTTAGGTTTAGATCTAAATTAAAGCTTTTCTCTCTCAATCTAAATTTAGATTTGGGAGTTTCTTAGAGGCATTTGATTTACTGTAGTTCAACATGTTATTGTCTCTGTATGGCATTGGTGTTGAGAACACCAAACCTAGGCACACATTACAAGCCGTAATTTCTAGAGAGAAAGATCTCGACGTGTGCCCTCACTGACGGTTCCGATGATCGGCCGCCGATTGTTTATTAATGCTGTGATAGACCTAGTCTTTTGGAATGAGAGCTTACTTATAGCAGCAAGCTACACTTTTTTGTTTTCTAGATTTTTCTTTGTTTTGCAGCTCTTTTGGGATTTGCTTTTCTTGGAAGTTTTTTATGTTCCTCTCATGTTTAATTATGACAAATGAATGAAATTTTCTTTCGATAAAAAAAAATCTAGCTCACCCTAAACTATCTCCACCTTATCTGGCTTAGGGTGAGCCGACCATATTTTTAATTTTATAAATAAGCACCTCCACCCCTCATTTTAACCCATGACAAGCTCTCCTCTCTCTCTTGTACTTTGAAATCTCTTTCTCAAAGGCCTTCAAAGCCAAAACTTTAATCAGCGAGATGGAAAATCACAAAGGCCTTGTAACTCTAAATCGCTCTTTTAAATAAATGTCATGAGTTGTTACCATGCTTAGGAAAACACTCGAAAATCAAATTATGACATTATTATAGCGAATTAGGAATATAATTTGCATACCTAATTAAGCCGTCATTCTACAAAAAATAAAAATTAGAAAATCATATATAAAAAGTTGATGCTGCTAGAGTAAGTTCTTGCATTAGATTAACTGTATTAAGAAAAGGCCAATCCTAAGATTCATATCGTGGTAGTCGTAGGAAGGCTAAATCGGGTTTGGGGCTGGATTGACTCGAGTTGAAATGCCGACAGACTCGCACGAGACTTGAAGGCTTGTGCAAGCTTATATTTTTCATTAAAATATTTTCGAAACTATAGTTATCTTCATAAATACTATTTCGATTTTCCAAAATCTCATACGATATAAAATTGGTGGAGAGGGATCGACTATGTCCTTCAAGATGGTCCAAGCATCCGGATAGGCCAAATAATAGAAAGAGAAAAAGTCACAAAAAATCTCAAACTATGCTAACTATGACATATTTATCTAAACTTTTTCTTGTAAAACAAAAAACTTCAAACTTGTACTTATGCGATACATTTATGCTCCGTCAAGGTTTCATTAGATGATTTTTCAATCAAAACAGGATTGATTTTATTTCACTTAAGCAACTTGAGCGCCATGTTAACACCGTTTGCTTTATGATGTTCATATAGGTAGATTTTTAACGGTTCTCATTAGAAAAACTTTGATGGAGGGTAAATGTGTCATAAAGGTACAGGTTTGTGATTTTTGGCATCACAAAAAAAGTTTAGAATAAATGTATTATAGTGGGCATAGTTTAAGGTTTTTGATGGTTTAATAAAAATAACGAGCCATTTTAAAAAAACATGCATACATGCATCATCAAATAAAGAATCAAAGCATGTAGTCGATTGCACAAAATACACATTACACTAGGATTCATGCGTCCATGACGACACTCGCTAAGTCATCACAAGACATTGTGATATGACACATCGCGCAATTACGTAACAAGTCATCACTTGACATGACATGTTATTACACGATACAATTTTCCATTGCATGTGTCGTGACCGACCTCCCCGTTTTTTTTATCGAACATGCGAAAAGGGGAGTCTCGCCTAGTATGTGCTAAGTCTAGGTTCAGGACTTAACTCGAGCTCTCCCAAGCCCATATCATATCGTGACTTAGGGTTTAGATTTTTTAACATGCAAGTGGTTTATAACAATGAGTCGCCATTAATCGATTTGGGGTGGGTCGATTAGAAACCCAAATAAGGTGATGGGAGATTCACCCTATTCTTACAAATCAGAGATTAACTGAGTTCGGAGACTTGGTTACACTAGTTGGATAACTAATGCCCTTTCGGTACCTTTTTACTCTGTTCATTTTTAAAAATATTTATCAGGCAAGTTGGATTGATTTTAGGACTTTTCTCTTAACATGTGAGGTGATCAAACGAGTGCGTAATCAGAAATGATTAGCAGTCAAAATAGATATGCAACCTAAAGTTCTAGCCCTAACTAAATCAGATGAAATTCAAAACACAACGGTTCATGTAATTACATTCTAATTAAAACATGCATAATAATACAGGGCAGTAGTAAAAACATGTAAAGTACTACCGCACAACCCTATAGGTTTATCTATTTAAACATGAAATCGTAACAACATGCATAATAATATAACAATAAATGAAAACACTCAGGTAAACCACATATAAAAAAACTTTTTTAAAAAAAATATTTTTTTATTTTATTATTATTATTATTTCGAGATAAAAATATGGAAAAAGAAAAGAAAAAGCAAAATTTTTTTTGAATTTTTTTTATTTTTTAATACTTTTTTTAAAAAAATAAAAAAAATACGGAAGAAGAAGAGACAAAAAAATAAATAATTTTTAAATTTTTAAAATAAAATAAAATAATGATATAATATAATATAATATAATATTAAATCATGTCGGGTCGGATCCGACCCAGGTCAATGGACCGACCCAGGGCATTGACCCAAGTTAGATCAACTGATCTGGGTCAGTCAGAACCGACCCGGGTCAACGGATCCGACCCAAGGCATTGACCCGGGTTCGGATCAGCTGATCTGGGTCGGTTCCGACCGATCCGGATCAGCTGATCTGACTCAGGGCGTTGACCCGGATCAGATCGGCTGACCCGGGTCAGGTCGAACCCGCGTGTATAGACACACGGGGACGTCAGTAGAGCCAAAATTGGCCTTCCGCCGGTTGACCCAGACTGACGCCGCCCCAAATCAGGCTCTTGGGATCACCGTCAAGCTTCGCCACCTGTCTAGGTTGCCATCCGGCTGCTTGCTCGTCGGCCGGCGATCGAATCAAAACTGGCCTCTTTGAGGCATTTTGTCGAACACATGGCATGCATAAACAAAAACAAGGGATTCTGACCTATTTCGAGGCTCCGCCGTCCTTGGGAAACCTGTACCTACCTTTGGCGACGACGCAATAACGGCGAGGGACGACGGTATGGGCTGAGACTTGCGTGAAACGGCCGACGTGGGTCCCGGCCAAACCGAGCAAAAAAACAGGGCAAAACAGAGCAAGACGGTATTGGGGGAGGTTCGCCGGTCGGCGACGCGACTGGAGGAGCTTCCGGTTAGTCTGGGAGCGTTGGCGAGGCAACGGGCTTCCTTATCATGGCCGGGGAAGCCTCGATTTGCTCTCACTCTCTCTCTATTCTCTCGGTTCTCTCTCTCTCTCTCTGTTTTTCTCAAAAATGGCCGACCCCGCTTCCCTCTCTCTCTTCGGCTTATATAGCCAGCGACGATTGTGTCCCTCTGCTCCATTACGTCCATATGACGACAGCCTGCACCGGCCTACGCTAGCCAACGACTTTCGCGGCCATTTAGGCCGGTGCAGAGAGGGGGGACTGGTTCAGTGCAGAGGAAAAGGGGAGAGGAAGAGTCCGGGAAAACGGGGAGAGATGGCTGGGTTTTCGTGGAGGACGGGACTAGCCATCAATGCTAGTCCCGGCGGTGTGCTCCCTTGGCCATCTCTGGCCTGATGGGGACGTCGTGGCCATGCTCGGTCGCTCATTATTCTGCCACTGGGAACAGGGGAGAATAGGGGCGAGAAAGGGACAGCCGGTAGGGGAAGAAAGAAGAAAGGGGTTGGGCCGGGCTAGGCCGAGCCGCGCGGGGGGAGTGGAAAGGAAAGAAAAAAAGAAAAGGATCTGGGCACGCGAGGGGGAAAAAAAGAAAAAGAAATGGCTAGGCCCACGGGGGAAAGGAAGGAAAAAGGAAAAGGCCGGGTCGGCCCAGCCCCGGCCTGGCCCCGACTTAGCCCGACTCGATTTTTTTTGTTTTTTGTTTTAAAACTAATAAACCCAATTAATATAAATGTGCCTAATTTCTATATGCAATGCATTAAATATAAATATATTTTTTTATTTTAGGAATTAAAGAAAATTAATTTCTAAATTTTATGTAATTAATTTAGGGCAAATTAAAATAGGTATCAACAGCTGCCCCTCTTTGAAGGTGAGCTCGCAGAGGTTAAGCTCACAGAGATTATGTTCAAAGATAAAATAATACCTAAATTTGGCTCATGTATGCTCAATGAATGTTATTTTTGGCAAGACTATGAGACTAGATTTCATTTATCTAGGACTCGAACCTACCTTCGATTGCCTTGACTAGGGAAATCGCTTGCATAGGATTCGAACTTATCTTCAGTCGCCTTGACTGGATTTCGTTTATCTTAGACCCGATCCTTTCTTCGGTCGCCTTGACTGGGTGAAATCACTTGCCCAAGACCCGAACTTATCTTCAGTCGTCTTGACTGGATTTCATTTTGCCAAAGTACCTGCATCTTATAAGGGGTACCTGGACACGTTCTTACCTCTTAAGGGCATGTCTCCTGTCAGACAAGTTGTGCAAATATATACACATTCATTAGGGAAATAGACAACTAAGGCTATTCCAAAATATCATATGAAATATCTTGACCAGCAAGTCAAGATGCTTTTCTTTTTCAAAGAAAGACCTGATTTATCTTATGGATAGTTTAAAAAGAATTCATAATTTTGGAACCAGGCAATGGTAGAATGTACTTACCTAGGCACGTTCCTGCAAATACATACGCATTCATCGGAGAAATAGACAACTGAAGCTATTCTAGAATATCGTATGAAATCTCTTGACCGTAAGTCAAGATGCATTTCATTTTTAAAGAAACACCCTGTTTACCTTCTGGGTAGTTTGAAAAGAATTTTGATGAAATACTCAGGGTTTCTTATCCGGAGGTTTGATGCATCATCTGCTGAATACCCGACCTTTCTCGAGGCATCTCTCTTAGGATGATAATGAGGGCTTCTCCAGCACCCGAATTTTCGTGTCCTATCACTGGGGATTAAAACTTTGAGCTATCAAAAATGATTAGCACAAACATGCATGCCTTCATCAAGGATAGACAAGCTAGCCGTTCCAGAATGTGTATTTGAAAGTCAATATATGACGATTTTGCCATGTTTGAATCACCAAACATCCACCGAGGATCAATCAAGACAATTTTCGCTCGCATGGTGAACTTCTCGAGATGTTGAACGAGGGACATTCAATCAGAAAGGACTTTCCACTCACTCTCATTGAAAAGGGTTACTTGTCCCGATCATTAATGCGGGAACATAAAAAACACTCAATCTGACCATTATCATTTCAACAAAGGTCTAAGTTTTCTCGCGAGCGATACAATGCTGCCAATTTGAGAGGTTTTTTTTCAGGGTCATAATGCTGGCTTGGTCAATGGCTTAACAAAGGTGGCTATTTAAGTCAATGCCATGAAAGAAAATATTATGGAATCATCTCTAGGTTTACAAGTCAAGATCCCTACAAAACGAGATAGAAGTAATCTTGCTTGCACTTCCTCGAGCGTTGTTTATAGACATTTGAAATTCTACGTTAATTCACGTGCCCTAGTCAGAAGAGACTTTTATGAGGGATGTAACGTAGGCTTGGTTCACCGGTTGGAGAACAAAATGATTGTTAGGCGTCTTGGTATTATCACTAGTCTTCTTTTCCACCGTCAGGATCCTTTTAGAAAACTCCCTGGTTAATCCCGTGCTTTGGCTTCTTGAACAGCTTTTTCTTGAGGAGCTTTTGCGTCAAGCATTTTCCTGGATACCATTCGATCTCTGTCCCAATTTCTTTCTCAAGAATAGGTTTGTCTTCATCTATCATAGCAGATCTTTGTCAAGACAGAGTTCTTAAAGTAGAGATTTGTATCAAATAAGAACTCAAGTTTAAACCCTTTGGGGTTGTCTGTTCTACACCACTTAACAATTTTAAGGTATTTGAGAGCACATTCATCACGCTCAATGATCTCCTCAGCTAAAACTTCATTGTTGTTCATAGCAGTTACCCAGAAATTAGGGACTCTTTTCTCTTCATCTTTGTCATCGTTTTTCTTCTTCTCCTTTTTTCTTTTTCTTTGTTTTTTATTCATGGGCATTGGCCTTACTTTTACCAGGTATAGTTTTTGTGCCCCTATTTCCCCTCCCCCCTTTTTTTCGGTGTTGTCAAAGAAGGTTCTCGGAGTCTCCATCTTCATTCGGTGGATCATGATGCTCAAACTGTGATGACTTTTGTCTTGCCTCGGTGTAGAAGATGATCACTAACTAGGTTTGTACGAAATGAAGTCGCCGGTTCAATTGGGCTAGCAAGGGATATAAGTATATGGGATAGAAGAAGAATTGCTTTTCGTCATCCTATAGTACTTAAATTATCGTGAGAGTTCATCTGTTATAATAACACTCAAAGATTAATGTAAGTGAGAGTAAGAAAATTTCTATTCACCTTTTTCACCTTGTACTGGCAGTTGCGGCTGATGATCATAGAAAATTTTAGATATTATAAACTTTTCATCCTTCTTGTCTTGCTCAGTTCCTAGTTAAGAACATCACTGTTATCATGCTAGCATTTTGGACAGGCTTTTAGTTAGTTTGTTGCTCCTCTTTTGATAAAGCCCTCTTAACCTCGACTGTCCGGCCGTCGATGGTGTGTTTACCCTGGAGGACCCTGTTGGGGATCGCTGGATTTGTGAAGACAACGAAGCCAAAACCGTGGGGGTGGTGATCGAAAAGGGAGGGATACTCCTCTTGCTTCCTATGGATTTGAATCCTTCTTGTGATGCTGATTCACCTCAAGCTGCCCTAATTATGGGGTGGTTCTTGACAGGGGTAATTTAAAAGGAACCTCTGAATGTATGGGCTTAAAAATGGTCAAGCAAAGGATCAATGGTAGTGTATGGGGGCAGAGAAATGAACTGCCTTTCGTCACTTTGGCTACCGTACCTTATGCGAGAAATCCCTTTACCTTGTAGAAATGGAACCTTTTCGCTCATCTTGCAAGGATTTGGTATGTAAGAATGTGTATAGACTAAAGATTACCTCTCATCATCCTGACACATCTCGTTCAATACATCGGAACAGTTCAACACCATTCATCAAATTGTCAAGATTTTCACAGGGAATTGGTGAATTAAACAAGAAAAATTACCATGCAAATTTCTTTTCAAAAGACATGCAATGCACTTGGAGGAAGATTAAGCAGTCTTTAGGGAAAGATTCTTACCTATGCTGCAATAGTAAGGCAAACCTGTAAGGTAATAGGAAAAACCGTGTTAATGAACGGCTTTACAAGGGATAGGAATTGGAAACGATATAACATTACCTTTCGTGATTGACAGCTCCTTGAGTTTTTTCGGATGTCAATAATTCCCTTCTGACAAAAACATGAGCTTATGTTAGAAATGAGATGATTGAGGGTAAATTGAGAATGATACAAATTACCCTTCTTCCATTTTGCCATCAAAGCTAGCAGAGTTTTTTATCCTCTCATGGTTGGTCTTGAAGCTCGAATGAGATCCTCTATAATTAGGGGTACTCCAAAATAGACGGTCCTACTGTCAGCGCATGCTGCGTCAACACGGTCCTAGCATGTTGAGGTGTTTCTTGTAAATCCTACGATTCCTGACTGCACAAGACATGCGCAATTGCTTACATGGGAAACTTCAAAGTAAAGCTAATTTCTGCTTTCAAGGTCTTTGACGGATATGGGCGTGACCACCATTGAGACTTCCATGGTTGTCAAGATCGGCCTTGACACTATTTTATCATGCACGAAATCCTTCCCAGATAGACTTGCCATTAGGAGTGTCCCTATCAATAACTTTCTGCCAATTCCCTTGTTATCAACAGAAAGAGAGAAGTTATTTCAAGGATAATATTTCTTTACAGCATTAGAGTTGACCGGGTTGGAGAATTAGCATCCATCCATCTCAGTCAGAATCAGAGCCCCTTCAGGGAGCGTCTTTTGCACGACATAGGGACCCTTGTAGTTCGGAGCGAACTTACCTCCGAGTTCGGGAGGTAGTGGTAGTACTTTTCTTAGGACAAGATCGCCTACTTCGAAGTGTCTTGGGCACACCTTTCAATTGAATGATCTGGCTACCCTCTGTTGATAGTATTACCCGTGACAAAGAGCTTTCAACCGTTTTTCATCGATCATATTCAACTGCTCCAATCTTTGCTGCTTCCACTCTACATAAGACAGTTTCACTTGGGATAATACCCGCACCGAGGGGATTTCTACCTCAACAGGCTGGACTGCTTCCATGCCATACATCAAGGAAAAAGGGGTTGCCCCGGTGGATGTCCGGATTAATGTCCGGTATGCCATTAATGCAAAAGGAAATCTTTCATGCCAATTTCGGTAGTTCTCAGCAGTTTTGGCTAAGATCTTCTTGATGTTTTTGTTGGCAACCTCAACAGCTCTGTTTATTTGGGGACGATAAGGAGACGAATTTAGATGACGGATTTTGAATTCACTGAGTAAATCATCAACAAACTTGTTATTCAGATTTGTCCCGTTATCTGTAACGATGGCTTTAGGGACGCCATAACGGGCGATTATGTCTCGCTTCATGAATTTCATAACATTTCGAGCAGTGACATTGGCATATGACGCAGCCTCGATCTACTTGGAAAAATAATCAATTGCGACTAGGATGAAGCGATGACCATTTGATGCTTTCGGATTAATTGGGCCGATCACATCGATGCCCCACATTGAGAATGGCCATGACTCAGACAACTGGTGTAATTCACTTGGTGGGGCATTTATCTTGTTTTCATGGATCTGACAACGATAACAATTTCGAACGTGTTGGATGCAATTACTTTCTAAGGAAAGCCAGTAATAGCCTAATCTGGTTATTTTCTTGGCTAACATGTGTCCATTTATATGTGGAGTACGTACTTCTTCATGTAATTCCTGTATAATTCATGTTTGCTTCGGTCGCATCCACGCATCTTAGCAAAACAGAGTCATAGGACCTCTTGTACAAGTTCTCACCATCGACGAAGAACTTCGTCGCCATCTTCATTATGCACTTTCTGTCTGCAGAGCCAATCCCTTCAAGGAACTGCTATTCCTTGATGTAATTCATGATATCGTAATACCATAGTTTACCATCAGGTTCCTCGGTCACGGTCATGCAATGGACTAATCTGGTCAGGTCTGCAATCTTCAGAGATTCTACTTCCAAACCATTGATAACCTGTAGCATGGATGATAGTGTAGTCAGTGCATCGGCGAATTGGTTGTGAGATCTAGATAGGTAGTCAAACAAGATCTCGTCGAATTCTGAAACCAATTCCTCCAGATAGTCATGATAGGGTACTAGTTTAGTATCCCTAGTCTTCCATTCACCCACAGTATGGAGTATGATTAAGGCAGAATCGCCGAACACTTTAGTTTGGCTATTTTCATATTAATTGCTGCTTATAAACCGATAATACATGTTTCATACTTGGCTATATTGTTGGTGCAAGGAAATACCAATTTCGCGGTTATAGGGTAATGTTGTCCATATGGGGATATCAAGACTGCCCCAGTACCAGAGCCAGACAGGTTTACTACTCTATCAAAAGACATAGTCCATGCGTGTTCCTCCGTTGATAAAATGTGGTCATCTAGGAGATCATCTTCATGTGTTTCCCCAGGGCATTCAGCTAGCATATCGGCGATCACTCGACCTTTCACTGATTTTTGCGATGATGTTTGGATGTCAAATTCTAAAATTAGAATTTTCCATTTGGCTAATTTTCCCACTAAAGCCGGTCGGTTGAGCAAATATCGGATAAGGTCGTTTTTAGTTACGAGGAACGTCTGGTGATGCAAAGTATATTGTCGAAGCATATGCAATACCTACACCAATGCAACATATATTTTTTCTGATTCGGAATAATTTTGTTCCGAAATGGTGAATTTTTTACTTAGATAATAGATGGCTCGTTCTTTCCCGTCGTCAGGGTGGCTCTGGGCCAACAAGGCTCCTAACGATTCACTGTGAATCGTTAAATAGAGAGCTAAAAGATGTCCTGGGACTGGTGGAACTAGTACTGGGGGATTCATCAAATACTGTTTCAGCTTTTTAAATGCTTCCCGACAGTCTTCATCCCAGTTGATCTGAGCGTCTTTCTTGAGAAGTTTGAAAAAAGGATGTGTAGTCTCAGAGAGTTTGGAGATGAACCGAGTAATGTAATTCAACCTTCTCAAAAGGCTTCTGACCTCTCTCACCATGGACGGGGGTTGCAGTTCCCAAATCGCTTTGACTTTTGAGAGGTCGACTTTGATCTCCTTGCTACTCACGATGAATCCGAATAACTTACCAGAGGTTGCCTTGAACAAGCACTTTGCAGGTTTAGGCGTAATTTGAACTCGCGCAACCGGCTGAATAGCTTCTTCAAGGCTTCAATGTGGTCTTCCCCACATCTAGTCTTGGCGATCATGTCATCGATATAGACTTCAATTTCTTTATGCATCAGGTCATGAAAGAGAGTGACCATAGCACGTTGATACGTTGCCCCGGCATTCTTCAAACCAAAAGGCATAATCCTATAGTGAAAGGTCCCCCATGGAGTGATGAACGTCGTCTTTTCCTTGTCTTCCTCATTCATCATTATCTGGTTGTACCCAGAGAATCCATCTTTGAAAGAAAATAATTTGAATCCAACAGTGCTATCCACAAGGACATCTATGTGGGGGAGTGGAAAGTCATCCTTTGGACTGGCCTTGTTTAAGTCGTGATAATCAACACAAACTTGAATTCGACCGTCCTTTTTTACTGGCACGATGTTTGCTACCCAATCAGGGTATTGCGAAACCTCGATGAACCCTACTTTCAACAGCTTCATCACTTCTTCTTCAATCTTTTTCGACAACTCGGGTTTGATCCTTCGTAACCTTTACTTTTTAGGAGGCACGTCGGGATTGATAGGCAGACTGTGCTCGACAATCCAAGGGTTTAATCCTGGCATATCATAATAAGACCATGCAAAGACGTCCTGATAATTTTTTAGGAGAGCGATCAAACGTATAGCTTTCTCTTCGGGAAGGATGGCCCCGATCTTCACTTCTTTTGGATTCTGGGTACCACCCAAATTGATGGTAACTGTATCTTCGGTTGTAAGGGGCTTGAATTGTTCATATTGCTCCCAGTTTCTTCGGATTTCAGCGAGTCATCACTTGAATCGTCAGAATCGCTGCTGTCAGTATCTATATCGTCAGGCTGGACCGCGCTAACTCCCTCGCAAGTCGCAAGATTATGCTTAGAACACGGGGTAAGTTAATCAGAAAAACAAACGGGGATATAGATTTTTCATTGTCCTTCTCCTCTTAAAACATTTTTTTAAGATATAGTAAAATGCCTTTGATTTTCGAAAATTTTTAGAAACGAGAAAGTATGAGATAGCTCGGGCATCAGAATACTTTCCTTTTTGTGGTTGGGTATCATCAACGGGCCGGTTTGAGATACTACCTCATGCCCTCAAAATATTATTTATTTACAACATACAAATTTACAGCCTCAAAAGAGGGGGAGTTTAAAAAGACATTTCATCTCACAGAAAAAACGATAAAAAACAAAATATAAGGATAGCCCCTTTTCTAGGGATTCATGCTAAAGAGAGGAGATGAATTCTACTCAAGCGAGCCTGTGCCCATTCCCTCTACCGGTCCTTCGTCTATTGCACCGACGAAGAAATCTTCGAAATTATCGTTCCAAGAATCCAGCTCATCGGCTCCTCTCTTTACTGGTGTCAGCTTTTCTATGTCGTTCCATCTACTAGGAGTGTTATTTTGTTGGTCTTCATAAAAACTTGATGGCATCTGGTAGTCAACATAATAGTCAAACTTACCATTGGACTCACCTAGGATATCCATAATCGCCTTTCCCCTACGTGCCTTATCAGAAAGCTCAAGAGCAGCGGCACGAAGACTAGATACCACCAAGAGGTCATTTTCACCATGACACAGCCATGGGGCACGAAAAGTGAATGCCCTAGTGTCTAGTAGGTCTTGAACTCTATTCTTCAGAGTATCGCAATCATCCAGCGAGTGCCCGATCTCTCCCGAATGATAATCACAAGATTTGGAGGGATCATAGTTAATGAAGTACTCGAGAGTAGGGTGTTTTAGCCTCCTGGTGATTAGCCCCTTTCGCAAAAGGATAGGAAATATCACATCCATGAATTTAGAAATCGGCGAGTATCGTCGTATATTACCCTGCCACTGTAAGAGTTGGATATTTTGCCAAATCATGTCGGGAAGGACTCCTGACGACAGGTTTCCTCTTGAACCATTTACTTAGGTCATCTGATCTTGATCGGGCAACGGTGGTGACATGTCCAAGATTTGGCCAATGGTATCCATTAAGGATGTGAGCAAATGTCGTAACTCGCCTAACTGATATTGCAAACATGCAAACAAATCATGCGGGTTTGCACTCGTTTTTGAGGTCGAGTCTTCATGTATGGCCCCTATGAAAATGTCGTCCAATAGGGTGACCACACTATCCAGCGTTTCTTCTCGTTCACAATCTTCTTCAATCAGTAGCTTGTCCCAAATCCGATGTCGATCAACAGTAATATTTACAGGAAGTGTCGAGGAGCTCGGATGACTTGAACATTCAGCAGGCTGCTTAAACCCCTCACCAGATTGTCCCGAGAGGTTGAGATAAATTTTTTCATCCTGCAAGAATTTAGTAGGTGGCGGGAAAGTCTCCCGGATATAGGGCAGTAACAAACCAACTTGGCTCTTTACATGCCCCTTGTTGACCTATGAGTTCCCTCCGTGATACCCTAGGCCAACTGTATGGTGATTCCTGGTGGCTTGAATAGGCTCTCGGATGCCCCGGCCTCCTCTGCCGAGTCCTTAACCTGGGGTGAAACCATTTCCAACCATAACTTTCTCTACCATGATTGAGGCTTTTGACATATCAGGGACGAGAGGAGAACTTCCTCGATATCTGTGTACGGTTGACACGAGCTCGATGGACTGATAGCTAGATTCCACCTTGCCACTTGGTTCAACATAGGGGATAGCAGTTTCTTGATAGATTCGATGGTCCTCCTCTCCAAGGACCGTAATCAATTTCCCTTGGACAACAAATTTCACACTTTGGTGAAGGCTTGACGGTACAGCTCCAGTAGAGTGAATCCAAGGACGACCCAATAGAAAGCTAAAGGCATTGAGGATGTCCATTACCTGAAACAGAATATTGAATATTGTTGGGCCAATCTAGACATCAAGGTCGATCTCGCCCACTGTGTCTTTCTTCATCCCGTCAAATGCTCGGCCGGATATTTTGGAAGCACGAAGTTTAGACGTGTCCACATTAAGACGGCGCAAGGTTGCCAGCGGGCAGATATTCAACGTAGACCCATTGTCTATTAGAACTCGAGCTACATGAGAGTTTCTACATTTAACGAAGATATAGAGACCCTTGGTATGTCCCCTTCCTTCAGCGAGAAATTTATTTTCCGAGAATGTTATCTGATCCTTCAAAAGGATGGACCCCACAAATGCTTCTAACTTGTCATGGTCAATTATCTCTGGGACGTTTACTTCGCTGAGTACCTTCATCAGGGATTTTTTATGCTTCATGAACATTTAGAGTACTTCCAACAAAGAAATCTAAGCGGGCAATTTACGTAGCTAGTCCACCACATTGTATTCATTGGCTTTGACAATGGCCAGGAATTCTTTCGCTTCTTCATCGGTGACAGGCTTCGGAGGCTACGCATCAGCTTGGGTATACGTTCGTCCGGACCTAGTAACTAGGTCAACATCCAATTCGTAGGACCATGGGACTGCTTTGTCATTCTCGTACCGGTAAGGCTGAGCTATCTCAATTACTATGTATTCCTCGGGTAAGGGTACCTTAATCGTCAACTCCTCCTCCTCGTTTGGGTTATCAGACAAAGGTTCGTTCACAAGTGTGGGGACGGATCCACTTATTTCGGCATTCAATGCTAAGAGTTCTTTGTCCTAGTCGATGACAACCTCAGAGATGGTGGTCACTATGCCAGTGCGGTCGGCATACACAATCAAACCTGCTTTCGCCATGCTGGCAACCCTTTCTTTCGTTATGGACAGGGGCAGTACTTCACCAGTAGGATAATACCCCACTTTCACTAGGGCATTATAAACGTCAACAGTGCATACCCTCTCACTCTTGATTCGATCAACGTCGAAAGTGGATATGGCATTGATTCTGTTATCATGTTCAAGTAGCGGGTTGTTTTGGACATTTGGCTTCGATGTTTGAAACAAAAAGGTTTTGGTGTCGAGCAAGTTTTGGATTTGGTGTTTGAGGGTATAGCAGTCGTCCGTCGAATGCCCTATCTCACCCATGTGATAGTCACACTTCTTGGACGGATCGTAATTTGAAAAGTTTTCTGAGTTAGGACGTTTTGGCTCGGTAAAAAGTAGGTTTTTTTTTCTAGAGTATGGCCAAGACTTGAGAGAGGGATCCAGGCAATGGAGTGAACTGCCTTTTCGTACATTGCTTCGGAGGTTGACGACTTGAGGTCGGCTACTGCTTACTGCTCACCTAGACTGTCCGGGGAGAATGAACAGTTTGGGTGTATGCGATGTTCCTATCCGTTAGGGATTCCTTCTCTTTTCTCATGTTGAGTCTCTTGCTTGTGGAAGCAGGGTCTATAAACCATCCGTCGCGCAATCCTATTTCAATTCGTTCACCTACAGGAACAAGATGATTAAGGGATTCAGCAGTGACACCAACTAGGCGGTGTCTGTATTCATACGGAAGAGACTTAATGAACAATTTTACTTGCTCATGCTCAGTGAGTTATGGGGTAACCTGGGTGGCTAAGTTTCTCCATCTAGTGGCATACTCCTTGAAGGATTCACTCTTCCTATTCTTAGTATGCTCCAGATCGTCACGAGCAAAGGTGACGTCGAGATTGAATTGATATTGCTTGAGAAATACATCAGCGGTATCATCCCACGATTTAAAAGCATCCACATCTTTTGACATATATCATGTCAAAGCCGGCCTCATCAAACTTGCTTAAAAAGTCTAAATCATGAGGGGTTCATTATCAACGTACTGGGTCATCCGCACATAATACATGTGCAAATAGTGTCTGGGATATGAAGTGTCATCATATTTCTCGAATTCTGACATCTTGAACTTTTCTGGTACTTTAATCCGTTTGTATATAGACAGGTCAATTGGAACAACATGTTGCGGGCCTTGTAGCTGTTTCACAATCTCCTCGACCTTTGCAAGGCGTTTGTCATGTTCTGTCATCGGTGCACCTTTGGGTTCATCCTTCTTGATGGCCAGGGGAAGCGGATCGTCTTCTAGCTAGGGCATTTTAGTGTCGCTAGCGGAGGCTTTGTCTTTTCCAGTAGACGGTGGTGGTAGCACCACCTCGATTGCTGCAGGTGTGGGCGTGAGCTTGCCATTGATGGATTCTATTTGTCTGGTGAGGTTTTTCAGTGCGTTGAAAACCATCTTCATTTCGTTTTCCATATTATCAAGACGGACGTTTTCTTCGGCCATTTTTACAACTACCTGGGAAAACGTTGAAATGAATGTGTACAATGCCTAATGAAGAATCATTTTATGACCTAGTCATAATATTATTACATGTTTTCTTTATTTGCAAAGAAAAAAATGAGAAAAAAGGTTTTTGTTATATTAACATTATAGGCGGCGTCCCCGGGGTTCAAACCCTGGTTGCCTCAGACCGTTTCGCTCATCCCCGGATACCACTGGGCCGAAGGCCACGGTGGTTTCATTAACGCGCAAAACAATTTATTTATATCATAAAAAGCGGTCCGAATTATATTAACATTAATACAACTCATAAATACTTTTACAAAAGAAAACTAAAACCCCTAAACATAAATACTAGGAAAATATACAAAATAGGGGCTTTTAACAAAAGAGTGCCCTTCCTTACCAAAAAAAAACAAAAGAGTGCCCTTCCTGGATGCTCATTCAATAGACGATGAGGAAGCTACAGTCTCTCGAAGCCGCTTATTTTCATGGACAAGCTTCGCAATAAGCGTATCCTTTGTCCCCACAATCCTTTCGAGATTGTCGATATGTGCTAGGTGACTGGGCTTGTTGATTACATCCGAGACTTTTGGCTATAGATATATCATGATTTGACGATGTAGGATGTAGAATAGAGAGGTATGGTGGATCCTTTCTTGCCCCTTTAATAGTCTAGGGACGAGAATGTTCTCAGGCTGACATTCGGTGCATATCCCCTGGATGGCACGAATTTCATCCGCGTAATTGTAGTTTGAGCGGGTGAATCGAACTCGAAACATGTCTATCTTGAGAGACGGTGGGATCTCCTAAAGGGCCCTGTATTAGTGTGCTACCCGGTAGGGGTAGTATGAAGTGACGCCAGATAGACCGAGCAGTGAAATAGGGTTGTGGAACTGGTGAGCATAACGAGCCTGACCCTCATGAAACCATTTAGTATGCCATAAGAATGCATTGGGATCGGGGTCTTTCAAAAAGTTTATCTAGGTAGCGTAATCCTTATCAAGAGAATTACTTTTTAAAACCTCAAATCTTTGTATCGGGTGCATGAGTTCGTCAATTTCAAAAAGCTGCATGAGGTGCCTAAATCCTCTCAAATGGGATAAAAACTAGATTTGCAAAATTTCTGAGGCGGGCCGCATGATTTTATCATCGTTTTGTTTAAAACGGTTTAGAGACAAAAATGTTTCTGCCAAAACCAAATTAACATAGCTCAAATCAGTGCAAATTTGTTTGGCCACATATGCAATCAAAGGGTTTATTGAATTTCTGTGATGGGAGAAAAGAACACACCCGATAAAAGTAAGGATAAAAATCTTGGCTTTTTGGCTCATGGGTTGGCTTTCAAAACATTCGTTTAAGAAAAACCAGGGGCATGGATTACAATGAGCTTTAATGACTCTCTTCACGGTATTGCTCTTGGTTCGCAAAAACTGGGATAATTCGGGTAGAGGGGACACACCTAAAAGTGGTTTGATGAGATCAGATCCCAAAGGCTTTCCAACGACAACACTATACTTTTCCAAAGTCGGGGTCATCTCAAACTTATCGAATATGAAAGTAGATGTCTGTGGGCACCAGAATTGTCCTAACGCGTACATCATGCTAGAATGGATGTTGATTTTGAGCAATGGAAGTAGGCGTCCTATTCTTGATTTGACATACTATTGGGCATTCCGATCGAGTCGGTCCCACCAAGCCAGAAGCTCCTTCTTATGAGTGGGGACAAATTGGACATCAGCTCTTCCCATCGTGTATAGAATGTAATCAATGGGTGGCCTAACAGTAACAAATCAATTGAATTAGTAGGATGGATAATAAAATAAGAAGGGATAGAATATATACCTTTTCTTGAACCATGTCAATCACAACAACATGCATATAAGGAGTGAGGTTCGATTTCTATTTGTACTGGCTCAGCAAAATGAAATTAAAAGGGTGCTTGACCGTCGCTGTCTCACGTTGGTGTCAAGTCCTTTT
Source organism: Syzygium malaccense (assembly GCA_031216405.1). Classification (NCBI taxonomy): domain Eukaryota; kingdom Viridiplantae; phylum Streptophyta; class Magnoliopsida; order Myrtales; family Myrtaceae; genus Syzygium; species Syzygium malaccense. The sequence goes on along the minus strand of CM062257.1, from coordinate 28,728,270 downwards.
AACCTGGGCCAAATCGAAAGGAATTTCTTATAGTCACGCGAATAACGGCTAAAGATATTTTTTTACGATTTTTAGAAATAAATTTCGGGAAAAAGAAAGGTAACCTCTACATCGCGGGCTCGCGTTCGAAGTCGTATCTTTCTTAATACCATCCTAAAATGCTCTATCACGGCCCAGGTCCAACAGCGTGGCTGTGTGTGTAACAGTGTAGTGCTAAATCATTAAAACAAGCACAACAATTTATAAACAATCAATTTGAACCTGCAAAAACAAATAACATCTTAATGTTAGGATCATACCTGGAGTTCTCGTTGCCAAACAAAAATTATTTTGAACAGGACAAAAATTTGACTTAAGTCCACTTTTTTTTAAAAAAACAAGTCCCTAGCGGAGTCACCAGTCTGTCGCGATCAACCTCCCCGTTTTTCTTATCGAACATGCAAAAAGGGGAGTCTCGCCTGGTACGTGCTAAGTCTAGGTTCGGGACTTAACTCGGGCTTTCCCAAACCCATATTATATCGCGACTTATGGTTTAGATTTTTCAATATACAAGTAGTTTATAACAAGGAGTCGCCACTAATCGATTTGGAGTGGGTCGATTAGAAACCCAAATAGGGTAATGGGAGAATCACTCTATTCCTACGAACCAGAGATTAACTGAGTTTGCGGACTTGATTACACTAGTTGGATAACTAATACCCTTTCGGTACTTTTTTACCCTGTTCATTTCTGAAAATATTTATCGAGCAAGTTGGATTGATTTTAGGACCTTTCTCCTAACATGTGAGGTGATCAAACGAGTGCGTAATCAGAAATGATTAGCAGTCAAAATAGATATGCAACCTAAGGTTCTAGCCCTAACTAAGTCAGATGACATTCAAAACATAACAATTCACGTAATTACATTCTAATTAAAACATGCATAATAATATAGGACAGCAGTAAAAACATGTACAGTACTACCGCACAACCCTATAGGCTTATCTATTTAAACATGAAAACACTCAGGTAAATCACATATAAAAAAAACTTTTAAAAAAAAATTATTATTATTATTATTATTATTATTATTATTATTATTATTTCGAGATAAAAATACGGAAAAAGAAAAGAAAAAGAAAATTTTTTTTTGAAATTTTTTTATTTTTTAATACTTTTTTTAAAATATATATATAAATAAATAAATAAATACGGAAGAAGAAGAGACAAAAAAAATAAATAATTTTTTTAAAAATTTTTAATTTTTAAAATAAAATAATAATATAATATTAAATAGGGTCGGGTCGGATCTGACCCAGGTCAACGAACCGACCCAGAACATTGACTCGGGTCAGATCAGCTAATCCAGGTCGGTTGGAGCCGACCTGGGTCAACGGATCCGACCCAGGGCGTTGACTCGGGTCGGATCGGCTGACTCGGGTCGGATCGGCTGACCCGGGTCGGGTCGAACCCGCATGCACAGACACGAAGGGATGTCGACGGAGCCAAAATTGGCCTTCCGCAGGCCGACCCAGACCGGCGCCGCCCCAAATCAGGCTCCTGGGATCACCGCTGAGCTTCGCCACCTGCCTAGGTCGCCGTCTAGCCGCTTGCTCGCCGGCCGGCGACCGAATCAAAACCGGCCTCTTTAAGGCATTTTGTCGAATACATGGCATGCACAAATAAAAACAGGGGATTCCGATCTATTTCGAGGCTCCGCCGTCCTCGGGAAACCTGTACCTACCTTTGGTGACGACGCACGAACGGTGGGGGACGACGGTATGGGCCGGGACTCGCGCGAAACAGTCGGCGCGGGTCCCTGCCAAACTAAGCACAAAAACAGGGCAAAACAGAGCAAGACGGTACCGGGGGAGGTTCGTCGATCGGCAACGCGACTGGAGGAGCTTCCGGTTGGTTTGGGAGCGTTGGCGAGGCGAGGGGCTTCCTTATCACGGCCGGGGAACTCTCGATTTGCTCTCAGTCTCTCTCTATTCTCTCCGTTCTCTCTCTGTTCTCTCTTTCTCTGTTTTTCTCAAAAATGGCCGACCCCGCTTCCCTCTCTCTCTTCGGCTTATATAGTCGGCGACGATCGTGTCCCTCTGCTCCATTACGTCCATATGACGATGGCCTGTACCGGCCTACGCTGACCTGCGACTTTCGCGGCCATTTAGGCCGGTGCAGAGAGGGGGGGCGGGTTTAGTGTAGAGGAAAATGGGAGAAGGAGAGTCCGGGAAAACGGGGAGAGATGGCCGGGTTTCCGGGGAGGACAGGACTGGCCATCAATGCCAGTCCCAGTGGTGTGCTTCCCTGGCCATCTTTGGCTTGATGGGGACGTCGCGGCCACGCTCGGCCGCTCGTTGTTCTGCCACCAGGAATAGGGGAGAATAGGGGCGAGAAAGGGACAGTCGGTGGGGGAAGAAAGAAGAAAGGGGCTGGGTCGAGCTAGGCCCAGCTGCGCGGGGGGAGGGGAAAGGAAAGAAAAAAGAAAAGGGCCTGGGCCCGCGAGGGGGGGAAGAAAAAGAAAAGGCCAGGACCGCGAAGGAAAGGAAGGAAAAAGGAAAGGGCCGGGTTGGCCTAGCCCTAGCCCCGACCCAACCCGACTGGATTTTAAAAAAAACTAATAAATCCAATTAATACAAATGTGCCTAATTTTTACATGTAATGCATTTAAATATAAATATATTTTTTTGTTTTAGGAATTAAAGAAAATTAATTCCTAAATTTTATATAATTAATTTAAAGCAAATTAAAATAGGGGTCAACAGCATGTCACATATGCCACGTCATCATGATACATACATGGATTGATATTTGCAAATAAACAAGCACACAAGGTGCATGGAGTTATTCTCGAAACGTAGTTCACTTGATTTCTCCTATAGAAAAAAAATCACATTCTAGTTTTAGAAATTCAAATAATAAAAGATATTAGAAAACTTCATCAAAAATGAGATACCAAAAGGGCACCGCGGGGGTGCTAACCCCTCTCTATAAGTGATCAAACCTGCATACAATAAATCTCTAATTTCACAACAGCCCAACCTTCACAACCGCCCTAAATAGATTAATCCCTCAAACCTGTTATAGATCCTAACTTCCAATCGGTCTAAATTAATGAAAATAGATTAGTAGTTACTCCAATGTCTTCAAAACCCAAGAAACACTTTTTACCCATTGTAGATGTGACATCCGGAAATTTTGTAATAATAAATAATTGACGTGGAGAATTCTCTATGATCGAGAATGATACGGGGATTATAAAGCCAAGAACTACTTAAGTTGGTATTTGTACGGACACATAGAGATTTTCATCGAATCGTATTTCGCGAAGTGCGGATTTAGAAATGAAATCGTTCCGAGTTCGACGTGTTTAATATTTTAAACGTTATCGTGTACGCTAGTCGTAGTGCAATATTGGTGGGGATTATTATTATTGATTAATTTTGGTAAGGTAAGGTTAGCCTTTTTTCTATTTGGTCGTTAAAGAAAGGGGATGAGATATTCTTATGAAAGTATCTTCTGGACTATCCTATTTCCTCACGTGAATATTGAAGAGGAAGCTTGACCGAGAGCCACCTGACCCCTTAAGTCATCTTCTGCCCAACTAGACACCTAGCCTAAGTAATGATTTTCCTTGACCATCACTTTTTCTTTGATCTTTTACACGTGGCCATGATGGAAGGAAAAGATGCCACCTGTGAGTGCATTGAATTTACCCACCCTTTCGTATACTTCTCAGCTTTCATCTTCGTATGGGTAATTACTGAAGACAATTTCACTAAACCTACACTCTCCCCTTCACTTTCTACTTCCATCATCACCGATCCAGAATTTCCGAGAGAGCTTTAACCTTTGAAGTGTTCAAATTCTGCACAAGGTAAGTGAAAACTCTAGGTTTAAGCTAAGTAAATCTACTTGGCACTTGCAACTTGATTGCTTGAGAAAGGTTATTCTAATGTGCAATAGTGAGGTTGTGATGATGGTTGAATCTGTTTTGCTGGTTCTATGCACGTTCAAATGGATGTGATTTGTTTCCTTAAAGAATGGCGATAATCGACAAGCGAAACGATTAAATCGGAACGAGTAAGTGAAATTTTTGAGGTGATTGTTGGATTCTTATTATTGGTTTATGTATGTTTAAAAATGGGAGAAAATCGTTTTGCTCAAAGTGATGATTATGTTTATTTGGATACTCAAGCGATGATTATGTTTATTTTGATACTCAAAGTGATGATGATGTTTATTTTGATACTTAAAGGGATGATTTTGTTTATTTTTGAAACTGGGCAGATTTTAATCCTCAAAATTTGGTTTTATGTACCTTGAAACTGCTAAGACTTTGTTATCAAAATCTAGTTCTGTGTACATTTGAACCTGCTCAGACTTTACTATCAAAATTTGGTTCTGTCTACTTTTGAAAAATATTCAAACTTTAACTTCATACTTTACCTTTAGACTTTACTTCAGACTTTCCCTTCAGATTTAACATCCAGACTTTGCAATTCAGACTCTACTTTTATAATTGCTTAGACTTTACTGTTCAGACTTACTATTCAAAATTTACTGTTCAGACTTGCTGTTCAGATTTTACTGTTCATATTTACTATTCAAATTTTACTGTTCAGATTTACTATTCAGATTTTACTGTTCAGATTTACTATTCAGATTTTACTGTTCAGACTTACTTATAAAACTGATTTAGACTTTACTGTTCAAAACCAACTTCTGAATCTGAATTCGATTCTGAGTCTGAATTTACTCTTGAGTCTGAACTTCCTTTTGAGCCTGAATTCGCTGCTGAGTCTGAATTCGCTGCTGAGTCTGAACTTGCTTCTGAGTCCGAATTCGCTCCTGAGTCTGAACTTGCTTCTGAGTCGGAACTTGCTTCTGAGTCTGGTCGGAACTTGCTTCTAAGTCTGAACTTGCTTTTGAGTCTGAATTCGCTGCTGAGTCTGAATTCGCTGCTGAGTCTGAATTTGCTGCTGAGTCTGAACTTCCTTCTGAGTTTGAAATGTATTGTTTCATGTTTAAATTGCTCGGATGATGCATTTCGTGGCTTTAAGGTACAAAAACCGTGATGGCTCGGTATGGGACGGGCCAAAGCGGACTTTTGCATATAAATACTTGATTGTCATGACTTGCATGGGAATACTATTAATTCCGTTGCCCATTTAGTGGTGTGTGACAATGCCCCGTGTGTCGGGATGCCCCGTAGGTCGAAATGCCCCGGGGAGTGTTTCGGGATGCCTCGGGAGTCGAGATGCCTCGTTGGTCGGGATGCCCCGGGTGTGTGTCGGGATGCCTCGGAGTTGGGATGCCCCGTTGGTCGGGATGCCCCGGGAGTATTCGGGAGGATGAAGTAATGAACTTAATCGCATGAGCATAAATGTTTTACATCATGCTTGCGCCCAAGTGGAAATATCATGATATGTTACATTATTCAGACTTTGCGGCACATCCAGACGAAAAAGGGTATAACTTGCATTCAGGTTCTATGCATATCGTTTGTTATGCATGCGTTTGTGTTTATGCCAGGGGAAGTGGTAAGCTGATTTTCCTAACTTAACACTAGAGATTTCATTTGCTGGGCTTCGGCTCATTCCATTTTTTTCAGACTTGTAGAATGGATGTTCCACAGCCCCTACGTTTTGGATTTCCTGTTCATTTTGATGCTGTTTATGAGGATGTGTTTGCGCCGGAGTTTGATGCCGTATATACTAAGTGTAGTTCTACGATATGGGTTGATGTGGGGCTTCCGGAATGGGTTTCTTATCTTTTTGTTGCTTGGTATTTCAACTTGGATGGTGAGTTGATTGGCCCGTTGAGGGGCTTCGACCTAGACGATGATGGTTTCACAGCGGAGGGTGAAGTGATCAACCCGTGACAGCTTCAGACTTTAGGCAGACTTTTGGATGAAGGTTCTAGTTGGAGATAGGCAACCCTGACATACCCAGTTTTTGTTTTTTGTACTTGTTTGATGTTTTGTCTGGGTTGTAAATTTGATAAGGGTTTATTAATGAGTTGGAAAAGTAGTTTGACTAAATTTGTGTGATATTCATGTTTAGTCTTTGTTTTCCGCTGGCCAATTTATTAATAATATTATTTGGTACGTGTCGCGCGTGACGTTCTGGAGCGTCACAGTAGATCAAGCCCGACCAAGGACTACAAGGGTTGCTAAATGCTGGAAGGGTGCTCCTGTTCACAAATCTGGCGGGACACGCACGGGATGTCTACATCAAAGGTAGGGTTTGGCGTGGCCTTTTTCGCCTTTCAGTGTTAAGAATGTCCAAGAATAGAATGCCAATTGCCAACTAACAAACTATTGTTAGTAGCATTTCAGGTACAGTTGATTATTGATAAGGAAATATTTCAGTTCATCATGAAAGAAGGAAAATTATCAAAAAAGTTATAAACATATTATAAATGTGTCAATTGAGTCCTCAACCGTTTTATTTTTTTGGTAATTGAGTTCTAAACTTTTTGTATTTGTGTTAATTCAGTCAATCTTGCTAATTTTGATCGATAATCGCTGACATGAATATCAGTCATCCTATATGGCGTGACCGGTGCTGACGTAGATATTTTTTAATAATATTTTAATAATTTTCAAATTTTTTATTTTTTTTCTTTCATTCTTCCTCTAGCCGATTGTCGAGGTCATTGCCAGTCCTCTAGTGGTCAGGCGAGGTCAAGCCTCGCCAAGGGAAGGCAAGGCTCACCCTCGCCGGCCTTTGCCTTTGGCTAGCGATTGGCTAGAGGAAGAAGGGCAGATGGGAATCGTTGGAAAATTCAACCCAAAAGTTAATTGATAGGTAAAAGGAGACCATACACATATAAAGACCATATAAATCCAATTATCAAGCGATGTTGAATTTTTCAACACCTTCTCTCACGCACAAATCAAAATAGGAGTGGCATGTAGAATTTGACTAACGGAAGTAGACGTACACGTAAAAGGGGCAGACCAAGACTTTGAGACCCTATTAAAAATTCTAATCCAAAAAGTAAAATTGATATGTGAAAGAGACTACATATATATAAAGAGCATACGAATCCCATTACCAAACGATACGGGATATTGCAATACAATGTTCATAAGTGGACGGCGACAGCGACAACGACGAATAGTGGCGGCATTAAACAAGGTTATGGTGGCTACGGTTATAACTTTGTAATTGGGGCTCTTTTTTTGACCAAAAAAAAATTGGGGCTCTATTTTGGAGGGTTGAAAATTTTAAAGATGGGAGAGGCAATTTGAGGAGGAAAAATGGCGAATTCGTCAATAAGTTTAGGAGTTAGTTGATGGGAGGTGCAACTTTGTATCCAACTTGAAATATGAGATGCAAATTTGTATTTTATAAACTAGAGGATGCAAAGTGAGAGTGGTATTTGCCATCTTGCTGACAAATATTAATATAGTCGCAATCTCAAAACTTAGTGGCCTTGAATACTAAAGTCAAACATGCTCTGCATAGAAAATTCACAAGTATACATTAGGTGGGATTGAAGATTTGTATGAGATCAATTGACAAATCTATAAGGCATCGTCTTCGAGGAAAAGAAATAGAGAGGAACGACCTATGGTCTTTCAAATTTCAAATGCGGCTAAATGCTAAGACTGCAAATAACAACCATTCTGTTTTAGAAATCAATTTCTGATCAGAAATTAATTTTCTATTTCTATTTCTAGAGGAGTTTCTAAGAAAAAAACACATTTGATAACGATACAAAATTTCTGTTCCAGAAATAGAAATTTGTTTGATAATGGTACAAAATTTCTTCCTCTCAAGTGACTATTGATTGGAAGGTGGGCGGTGGATGGCGACGGGAGGAGGGCTACCGACTTTAGGAGGCGGTGGCCGATGGTTGGCGGGCGACGGCCCACGGTGGCCGGAAGTGGGAGGTGGGCGACAGCTGAAGGAGGGCGGCCGGAGGCGAGAATGACGGTTGATGGCCAATGTTAGCCGGCGGTGGGAGGTGGGCAACGGCCAGCGGCAGGAGGAGGAAGGCCGATGGCGGGAGACGGTGGCCGGCAGTGGGAGGCGAGTGGTGAATGGCAGAGGGACGAGGGCGGCCAGCGGCGGGAGATGGTGGCGAGTGGACGGCGGGTGGCGGCCCACAGTGGTTGGCAGGTGGCGGCCCATGGTGGCCAGCGATGGGATGCGAGCGACGGGAGACGATGGCCGGCAGGGGGATTCGAGCGGTGGCCAGAGGAGGGCGGCCAGCGGCAGGAGACAATGGCCGATGGACGGCGGGTGGTGGCCCACAGTGGCCGGCAAGTGGGATGCGGGCAACGAGAGACGATGGCCACTAGTGGGAGGCAAGCAGTGGGGGGATTCAAGCGGTGGCGGGAGGAGGGCGGCGGGTGGCGGGTGGCGGGAGATGGTGGCCGGTGGACGGCGGGTGGCGGCGGGCGGCGGTCGCCGGCAAGTGGTTGGCGGATGGGCGACCAACTAATAGCGAGAGCGAGCAATGAGAAAAATTTTAATTTCTCATTTCTATTCTAGAAATAGAGAAGCAAAAAATTTTAACTTTTGATTTCTGTTCCAAATTTATTTATGGAACAAATTTTTATTCCAAAAATAGAAATTAAAATTGCGTTACTAAACGGATTTATGTTCCAAACCTATTTCTGGAACAGAAATAGAAAAACATAATAATTATCATTCACAGCCTAAGCGGGCGACAAGTGGCAAAAGTTTGACGAATGACTCACGTAGGGTTTAGTGCACCCGACATATCGTTGATTTACGTGCATCAAAAGACATCCTCCGAACTACATATAATATTTTTCCCTAGAGAAGGCATTATATGGGTGTATGAAGAAAATTAAAAGGAGACGAGATTTGACATCCTTAAATTTGTCCATTTGGGATTAATGAGATGCTTAGTTTTATGAATGTACTCGTAGTTAGTTCTCGTTCAGAACTAATCATTCTTGGGATACTAACCATTAGGGAAAGGCTAATTAGGGATTTAAATTCGTGCGACTAAGAGAAAAGTCAATCATGAATTGATTTTTCGACCATAAAATCGTCGAGGTGACATTTTGAGCCAGTGTTGGCCGATCCAAGGATAGCCCGGGGTCAGTTCGTCACTGTCATAGTAGTGGATCATGGATAATTCCGCCGGACCACGAAATGAATTGACGAATAATCTTGAACCTATACCGAACGATCGTGCCCTTTGGATCTAGTGATCGATCCTCGTGATTTAAATGACAACCGAAGTCATCACGAACCGAATGAACTTACACGTAACTTGAATTATTATCAGTCACGGGTCGAATATACGAATTTCCCCAAAAAGTCGCCCGTTAGTTTGAGAAACGCTCGAGTTGCGTTTAATAAAAATTAATTATTTAATTGAGCCCAAATTGAACATCAGAAATTAAGAAGTCACGACAAGATGTTAGGACGATGTTGTGGTTGGAGCGTACAAACTTGGAATTTCCCGAATCCTTCAGAAAAATTCAATTTCGGTGAGAAATGAGAAAAGTGACCATTTTACCCCTAAGAATTTGTAAATGACAAGTTTTAAGAGAGAAGGGTATTTTGGTCATTTTGCCCTAACTTTTTGGTTGGACATTTTTGCCCTTGGAATTTTATGAAATTCTCAAATTACTGTTGGATATTTTTGGGAAAGATTTGATTTCGGCCGTCGATTTCAAGATAAGATTGAATCTCGGCCGTTGATTAAAAAGATTAAAGAGGGGCAAGATGGTCATTTGTCAAAATTGATCAAAATTTCACTATTTAAATCAAGACCTACTCTCTCTCTTCTCACTCTCTCTCCCTCAAACTCTCAGCCATCTCTCTCTCTCTCTCTCTCTCTCTCTCTCTCTCTCTCTCTCTCTCTCTCTCTACCTCCCTCACTGTGAGCTCTCCCCATTAGCTGCTCACCGCCGCACCGCCACCGCCGGTCACACCCGCCGTGCCCCGCCGCCTCACCGTCGCCGTACCCCACCACCACCAACCCCATGCCATCCCTCTCCTTCTCTCTCTCCCGCTCGTGTGGTCGTGAGCCAGGGCCAGGGAAGCCGAGGCCGCCGTCCTCGCCGCACCACCGCCGCCGTCCTCGCCAATTGCCGCCGTTTTCCGCTCTAGCCGTGTTAGTCTAGAGTTCGGTAAGTCGCGCCCTAAACTTTATTTAGGACGTCGGGTATCAACGGACAATTTTCGGGTGAAATCGGGTTTAATTAGGTGCGGAATTGTACGATTTAGGAGCGGAATCGATTAGCGGGCCTTAGGATTGAATTTGGGAAATTTTGGTGGAAAATTTGAGGTCAAAATCAGGCTGTGGGTGGCTGATTTGAGTGTTGTGATGCTCGGTTCGGTACGCAAATTGGATATTTAGAACCGGCGAGTAATTGGGGGAAAATGTCGTAAAGAGCCGGAACTGATTTGACGTAGTCTGGATATGGAAAAATGTCAATTTATATGTTGGTTGTGCGTTTGAACTGTGATTGAATTGTGGTGATGAAATTGGGTGCATTAGTGTGCAATTAATTGATTGAAATATGCTTTGCTATGCGCACGCTCGGGCCAAATTAAATTAATTGTCAATTGGCCATATTGGATGTTCATTGAGCATAAAATTGTGTGTGAATTGAGGCTTGCACGGGCCACGTGTGATTGGCCAATTTGTTTGGCAAGTGGGTGTTAAGCGTGTGCAAGAATGAGAGGCCGTGTATAATGTGGCATGTGTGATTGTGAAAATCCCTGAGGTGATATCATTACGCGGGAAATCGTGCCATCCTGAGGCGTGTACTTTAATGCGGGACGATGCCCGGTATTACCGGAAGACTGCCAACCTGAGGCATGTACTTCAACGCGGGTTGCGCCGTAGGTGGTGGATGTTAAGCCTAAGGCGTGTACTGTAATGAGGGCAAGAGACATGGCCTGAGGCATGTACTGTAACGCGGGCCCTGAAGTGTTGTGATGAGTTGGTCGCAGTGGACCTGAAGCATATACTGTAACGCGGGTCACTGGCAAGAGTTGTAGAAAAGATGTGATGAAATCGGTACGAATGCATGAAATGAGATTTGAACATGCATGTGATTGCATATGGTGTGGTTGTGACTACCGTGCAAGTTGCACGCAGGATAGGCACAGGTAAGAATAAATGATGTGTTTGCTATGTGATGGTTGGGTGTGTGATTGTATTTTGTAATTGCCTGGAGGTACGTGATAGCCTAGGTGGGATTTAGGCATGTACTTACTGAGATATAATCTCACGGTTATTTCAACCAAACATTTCAGAACCCCGACAGGAATAATGAATCCCCCACCACTGCCGCCGCCAAAGCGTTTTGGAGTACCAATGCACACCGAACACGATGTAGTAGAGTTTCTTGTAGATGACCAGATGACTTGGATTAGACATACTACTGTAGTATTCGTAGATACAGGATTACCCCTGTGGGAGCCCCATACATATACAGCTTAGTTCTTCCGAGACGGGGCAAACGAGTTTGGTCCTGTTCGCGGTTTTGACATCCCCTTTGATGGAGTTGGGGACTGGGACTCATCTGCTATACCTCTTCCAGATGGCGAGTTGACTAGTGTGGAGACTAGTCTAACGTAGTCAGGACTGCAGTCGGCGCCAACAACAGCAGAGTCTTTAGGGCCGAGCAAGAACCAAGGCCTGAAGAATCGCAAGCGAAATACGATCCGATGGATGTGGATCTTGAGCCGATCCCAGAGGAAGAACTAGGAGAGGAAGAACCCGAGGTGGAACCTGTGAATAAGTCGGCTGAACCTGAGGGAGAACCGGAGTACATTCCCCCGTACGAACAGTGGATTGACCCTGAGTTTATACCAGAGTACGGGTCTGATGAGGAGACTGATTCGGAGGAGCAAGTAGAGGCCCCAGCAGAGTCGGGTGATGTAAATCACCCGATTAAGATTGTGGCTGAGTCAGAGTCTTCAGAAGAGCGGACAATTCAGGGGGACTCAGACTCGAGTGCTGAAGAATCAGACTCGGAATGGACGCCGAGGAAAGGACGTAGGGGCTAGTTTTGGGGTTTGATAATAGGCTTTTTGAGTAGTCTCATTTTTTGTGATAGAATACCCAGGTCATCGATCATTTTTTAATATCGGTGGTTGTAGTACGGTGTACATATGTATATTGGTGGTTCGTAGTTCGGTGCATTTTTTTATATGTGGTGGTTTTGTAAATTGTGAATATTGTATAAGTGTGAATGAGAAATGAAAATGTGCATTCTCTCTATTCTCCCCAGTTTTAATTGTCCAGGGAATTGTGGTTTCCGCTGATCGTATCAAATCTCTGATAAAAATATAAGCGAGGTCGGCGATACCCTGGGACATCCCATAAATCGAATAGAGAAGTGTGTCGCGAGCTTGATGGAGGTTTGGGGCGTGACATGAGAAGCTCTTAGGTGACATTAGGAGACGAGAAGTCATTGCGTTTACGCAATTCACAAAATTCATCATCAATTACGTTGTATATAATGTTAAAAATTCAAATTATTGATGAACCGAGCTGACATATGTCGTCCTGATTTTGGGGAAAAGAAAAATCACCCAATAAAAATAGAACCATAAGAAATAAACTTCTTGCAATATTATCTGTCAAAGAAATGTCACATCTGCTTTCCTTAAGCAAAGCAGAATCATGAGTTACCGAAGATGAGAATCGCCAATTTCATTGACAAGTAATTCGTGTGTATCATATGTACGTGAACAAAATCAAGAAATCTTTTTACAGGAAGAAAATAGGGAAGAAAGAAGAAATGTCAAAAACTTCCGAATTGAAGCAATAGCAACAACAGCAGAAAACAAACGTCATCGACCAACAGTTGAAGCAACGGTGTGAGCCCACCATTTGAGACTCTCCCTCATGTCGGTCTCGTTCCCAAGAGCAGGAACCTTCCAGTTCGTCAATGGATCCTCCTTCCTCTTCTCCTCCCACCATTCCCACGCCTCCGACAGATATGGCCTCGCGACAACTGCAGATTCGCCAACACTCGCTTTCTCGTCACCGTCTTCTTGATGATGATCGGCATCTTCGCTGTCTTTAATTTTCTTGCCCAGCCTCTGTAGCCCAGGAAGGATGGAGACCAGGCTCGAGTCGACTTTGTCTTCCTCCGAGAAGACGAACCCCAGATCCATGAACCCTTTTAGCTCCTCGAACTCGAGCTCCGACAAGCTCTTGCTCAAGGCCCTGCTCTTGGCTCTCCTCCCCATTTCGCCCTTCTTCCTGCGCGAGAATTCCGAGCTTCTCCGGTCCTTCAAATTGAAGCCTTCTTCTTCTTCCGTGATTACCTCTTCTTCATAGATCATGCTGTGCATGGGCGTCGTGTGAAGGACCGAGTCTGGAGAGAGAGAGCTTGATTGGAAGCTTGTTGGGATTAAGCTCGTTTGATCGCTCATGGACCTCACGAGAATTGAAGGAATCCGAGAAATATGAATACAGGGGCTCTCGTTTTCGGGTATTTCGATGCTTTCCTGGCCCGGATCGGATCCGGAGGTTGAAGAAGGCGATGTGTCTTGTCGTTTCTTGAAGATCTCGAGCTCGAACCAGCATCTATCGATGATCTTCATGACTGCTTCGGCTTCTTCCATTAATGGCGGCTAGAGGAAGTTGCGTGATTATGGAGATTTAACGAGGGCTTGGGTTGCTAAGTGTCTATATATCTAGACTCTCAATGACCGGGATTGCCCTTGGGTTTTCCTGTTATTTGTGCGAAAGACTCAAACTCAGTGTTCACACGTTTGAGTATTTCTTTGATTGGGTCTTGCGTCTCTGTCTAAATGTTTCAATTTTATTGGTCCTTTTCGGTCTTGATTACATCAAGCGACAAGGTCCGGTTTTCCTAGAAGGTGCGGGGAGTGGGAGTGGCAATATGAGAGAGTGAGCTGACGTGGCTCTTAGTCGGAGAAAATGTATGGATTTGCACTGTATAAGAAAGTACGGAGAAATTTTGTGGTAATGCCGGAGTATATTGCTCAAGTATATGAGGAAATGAAAATTGTTTATCAATTAAGGAGAAGGTTAATGAGTCATGGCAATCTTTGTTGGAGGTGGGTGAGGGTTGCTAGCCCTCCATTGACGCTAGCAAGGGGTCACCACCTCAACAGACCCTTGCCCTTCATTTAGGGAGTTCATCAAGAGCGAGCATAGGCTCGAACACTTCAACACGTTAGTTAGATTCACATTTACTTAAAAATTAAAGCCAATGAATTTTGGGCCAATTATAATAACTGCTCTAACCACACTAATTCTCCAAAGGTTTTTCTTTAATACAATTCATATGTGTATTTCAACAATTTCCTATTCACGTGTAAGCTAAATGTTAGGATTGTATTCCCTTAATTCAGGTATCCTTGTACATCAACACATCTCAATTTAAACTTCTGGAGCCCACCTTCATCTGGTCTTTTTATCTAGATTGAACCATGGAGGCTACTTTCGAAATCAAGTTCCTACACCACAAGATCCACAACGCTCACTGCCCGAAGACTACATTGATCATGGGATTCCTTCCTTCTGATATTCACTAAACAACGAAATAGATTAGAGGTGGAGTACCAATCAACCATTAATTCTGATACCATTTGTTAGAGATGTGTTGCAGAAGCTCGATACTTTCATTTAGGGATTTTACCAAGAGAGAGCCCAAGACTGCGCCTATTAACACGTCTAGTTCAATCCACCTCACTCAAAAGCTTAAGCTAATGAATTATAGGCCAATTATGATATATTAACCGCTTCAAGTCAGATCAATTCTCTGTGTGAGACTTTTTTAAACAAAACTCATACTTATGTCTCAACACACGGGTGGTAGGATTTGTGACATTCTGAATTTCGACCCATTTTTGGGATTTATGAAATGAATATTTCTTCAATGCACTTTCAGTTAAATCTCGCTCGGAATTGATCACTCTCAAGTAGACTAACCGTTAAGAAATCGCTAGCTAAGAATCAAGTACGTGGACTTAATAACTTAGTCATGGATTGACACTCCGATCATAAGAATTGGCAAGGGAATATTTTGGGCCATTAAAGGCCGATCCAAGGATGGTTACGAAATGATTTGCAAATATCGTGCAATTGGATTATGGGTGATTCCGCTTGGCCATTGTATGAATTTCGAACGATCTTAAACCTAATCCGAACGATCGCGCCATTTGGAACTAGCGATTGACCCTCACAATTACATGACAACCGAGGTCGCCATGACTCGAGTAAACTTAGATGTGGCTCGATATCGAATCGGCCACGAGTCAATACGCGTAATTCTTAAAAGCCGCCCGTTAGTTCGAGATACACTAAAGTCGCGTTCGATTGAATTTGGCCATTAATTATAATCCGAATTGGGTATCGAAGTGTCGCGACCTGAAAATTCCTTCCTCTCAGGCTAATGGATTATTAGGACTAAACCTAACTCGGGCCCTCCCAAGCCCTACCAATTCGCAACTTAGGATTTAAGTTTTTAACATGCAAATGTTTTCATGCTTGGAGTCGCCACTAATCTATTTATGGTAGGTCGATTAGAAACCTAAATAAAACATAGGGAGATATGTTTTATTCCTACGAACCAGAGATTCTAAGCCCGGGGACTTGATTACGCTAGATCTAGTCTAACGCCCTTTCGGTACCTTTTCTTTTCAAAAATATTTTGGCAAGCAATCTGGATCCATTTTAACTTAGTCACTAACATGTGAGGTGTTCATGCGGGTGCGCAAACCATCAATTTAACACCCAAGAAAGCATTGAATAAATTGCAAGTTTGGGAAAAATTACTTACCTCGAAGCAACGTAAGCATCTGCATTGTTAGCTAAAAAATCACATCAACAACCTAATATGATTTCTAATTAACAAGCAGTTCACTCAATATTTTTAGGATTTTCACTTATTTAAATGAAACCTAATCTACATGCAATGACGTGCAAAAATAACATGCAAGTAATGCAACATAGCATATAAACTATATGTCATGCGACGACGTGACCTAATTCTGATGACAGGCAAATGATTTATTTTTGGTATTTTCTAATGAAATTCGGAATAAAAATATGCCTAAATTAACATGTAACCTATGATGACTTAACATATCCTAACATGACTTATTTTTGGGATTTTTGTTAAAATTCGAAATAATAAATTAATTAAATTAAGAATGCAATCTATCCTAATCTACCATAAAACAATTCATTCTTTTTTGGGATTTTCATGAAAATTCGGAATAAAAATTAACCTAAATAATCTATTAAGATTAGAAAATTACTTAATTTAAACCAGGAAATAGATTATCTCAAATCCTAATTTAAATTAAATAATTACTCTATCGTCTAGATATATTTAGGATTCCTAAACATGCAAAGTTCAAATTCAAATCCTAACTGATATTTTTTTGAATTTTCTTTTTTATTTGAAAAGGAAAGATAATTTAAACAGAGATAGCATCCACATTTAAAACAACCACGCAATCCACAAGATTCGTTTCAAATTCAGATTAGGCACAAAAATCGAGCTATCAGTCATATCTATAGGGTTATAAATATTGACGGAAAGTCGATCGTTCAAATTTGGAAAGCAGATAAAAATCATTATCGTATCCAAGGGATTATGGATAGGATAATGATTTTCCGTATCGTCGCGTATCGTACCTTAGGGATAAGGTAGGATAGTCGTCTAGATACGTTGCTAAATTAGGAAAGTTTCCTAATTTTGAATATTTTAAAAAATATTGCAGATATCAGATAATTATCCCAACATATCTAATATTCTACACGATATTCACGCAATATTCAAAAGCACAAATTAGTAAATTAAATATTCTGAAAAATATCAGATAATATCTAATTACCTAATTTGCAGATAATTCCCAAATTCGAACTTGCGGATCGGGATGAACGGCGAGCGGTGGGCCGGCGGCACGGTGTCGGGATGACGGCGGGGCAACGGCGACGGAACAGCAAGGCAGCGACGACGGGCGCGGGAGGCAGCGGCGCTCGGCAGCGGGCGCGGCGGCGGGCGCGGGCGCGGGCGCGGGCGCGGCAGCGGGCGCGGGAGCGGGCGCGGGCGCGGGCGCGGGCGCGGCAGCGGGCGCGGCAGCGGGCGCGGGAGCGGGCGCGGCAGCGGGCGCGGGAGCGGGCGCGGCAGCGGGCGCGGGAGCGGGCGCGGGAGCGGGCGCGGCAGCGGGCGCGGGAGCGGGCGCGGGAGCGGGCGCGGGCGCGGCAGCGGGCGCGGGAGCGGGCGCGGCAGCGGGCGCGGGCGCGGGAGCGGGCGCGGCAGCGGGCGCGTCGCGCGAGGTCTTCCTCCTCTCTCTCTCTTTCTCACTCTCACACTCTAAAAATTTTCTGATCTGAAAATTGTGTGTCCCCCCATTAGTTGTGAGACATAACGATGTATTTATAATGTAAACCTAGGTCAACTAGCCGGGCTTTCTAGTCCTAATGGGCTTAGGCTTGGGCTTAGGCTTTAATTTTCATTTAATTCCAAATTGGCTGAATTAATTCGGGCTTTTATTCAATTAACTTGATGGGCTAATTAAAGCTCTAATTAAGACAACCGAGCCCTTTTTGACGTGTGATTTTCGGCCCTTGCGTTCCAAGCGAGCCGAGTCCCATTCGATGAAATTTAAGTTCGTTCGTCACCGCCAGTCCGATGCGAAATGCAATTAATCTAAAATGAATTTAAACTATATGTTATGCAACCTAAATATTTTTGTTTAGGGGTTAAAAATTTAATCCCTAATTTTCTGTACAAATTACGACTAAATGGTCGCTAAAATTTAGGTGTCAACAGCTGCCCCTCTTTGAAGGTGAGCTCGCAGAGGTTGCATTCAAAGACTAAATGATACCTAAATTTTGACTATGCAAACGCAATGAGAAAAATTAGTCTTTTTGTCGAGTAAATGAGATCTCAATGAGCCCACACCCATTTTCTAATGTGATATGAAAATGCAAATGCAAAAATAGAAAACATACCTGTATTTACTTACCTGAAGATTTGGGAAAACAAATTTGGGGTATGGAACAACTTTTGAAAACTTACCAAGTATCTGGAAGCCCTCTCAAGTAGTCGAAAAAGTCATCTGAAAGGCGACCCAGGTGCTTGAAAGACTCGAAAAATTCCCTTCGGATTTTCGGTAATGATACTTGAAATTTCAATAAGATATTTGATTGGGTTCGATGATTCCCTTCGGGTCTTCGAGAAAGATATCTGAAACTGCAATCAGATATGATTAATAGGATCGAAAATTCTCTTCAGATTTTCGGAAATGATACCTGAAACTACAATCAGGTAATTGAATATGGGCTCGATGATTCCCTTCGGATCTTCGAGAAAGATATCTGAAACTGCAATCAGATATGATTAATAGGATCGAAAATTCTCTTCAGATTTTCGGAAATGATACCTGAAACTACAATCAGGTAATTGAATATGGGCTCGATGATTCCCTTCGGATCTTCGAGAAAGATATCTGAAACTGCAATCAGATATGATTAATAGGATCGAAAATTCCCTTCGGATTTTCGAAAACGATACCTGAAACTACAATCAGGTAATTGAATATTCAAAAATATTTGGACGAACACGAAGCTTCAAAAAACAACTGTAGCGTCAGGAACTCTTTAGTCTTTGAGGAAACATTACCTGCCAGACATGATTAGAGCAAAACACATATACATTCATTCAAGGAGATTAGCAATCTCAGCTATTCTAGAACTCACATTTCAGAATTCATCAATTCAATTGAGGTTTATGCATGATGGTTTTACCATATTTGCATCACCAAATTTCCACTGGGGAGAATCATTAATTAAGACAATTTTCACTCATAACGTGGATTTCTTAAGAGTGCTAAATGAGAGACTTTCAGTTAGAAAGGGCTTTCACTCACTCTTATTCGGAAGGGCTATTCTATGAGAATCACTCCGTCTTACCATCATCATGTCGACAAGGATCCGAGTATTCTCGCAAGCGGTACGACTTTACCAATCTAAGAGGTCTTTATCAGGACCGTAGCGTTGGTTTGGTCAATGGCTTAACAAAGGGGACTCTTCGAGTCGAGGCTGTTGAAAGAAAATACTCCACAATCGTCTCCGGGCTTACAAGTCAAGAACCCTGCAAAATGAGATAGAAGTGGACTTGCTCGCACTTCTTCGAGCTAAGCTTATAAACATCTGAAACTCTACGTTAGTTCAAGTGCCCTAATCTGAAGAGACTTTGTAAGGGACGTAATGTAGGCTAGGCTCATGGGTTGAGAAATGAAAGGATATATTAGGCTCAAAAATGTGTATAAAGGTGAGAGTTGGTGATCATCTAGGCATAATCACCGATCTTTTTCTTTGCTTTAGGGGTTGTCTTCTTGGTAGATGCTCCATTGGCCTTGAGAGTTCGTCACTTGATTCCTTTGAAACTTGTAGGACTATTGCTCCACTGGGATTCATGACTTTGACATGTCATATCTTGACATTTTTCTAAAGTTCTCCCCCTTTTTTTTTCTTTTTTTTTTTTAGGGTGATGGCCTTGCTTTTACCAGGCACACTGCTTTTTTATGCCCCCTAGCTTTCATTTTTTTTTAACACACACTGTCTACAATGCATACATTGGCCGATTATATTTCAACTTGACATTTAGACTCTCAAGGGTCTTCGTCTTCAGTTGGTGCTCCAAATATGCTGCTTGGACAATGATGATTTTTGCTTTGCCCCAGTGTGGGGGATGATCACCAACTAGGTTCATATGAAATAAAAATATAGGCTCAAGTGGGCTAAGCAATGGATAAAGTGTATATAGGATAGAGAAAGAAATGCTCTTCGTCATCCTAAGGCACTTGAAGTTCGCGTGAATTCATCTGAAAAAGCAACACTCGAAGATTGATGTAAGTGAGAGCAAGACAATCTCTATTCATTTTTCACCTTATAATGCTGACTTACCTCCAGTTTGCCCCGATGTGGGGTGGTTCTTGACAGGGGTAATTTGAATGAATTTCTCCAAGTGTTTAGGCTCAAAGTGGCGAAACAATGGATAAACTGTAGTGTTTGGGATAGAGAAATGAACCGCCTCTCGTCATTTCAGTTGCCGTACCTTTTGCGAGATAACCCTTTGCCTTGCAGACATGAAATTTTTTACTCAACTCACTGGGGATTAGTGCATGGGACTGTGTATAGGATATGGCTTGCCTTTCATCATCCCGACACATCTCATTTAGCATACTCAAATAATGCCACATCATTCAATAAATTGTCCATTTGGATCATTCTCAATGAACTTGGTGAGTTAAACAGGTAAATTATCATGCAAAACCCTCTTTCGAAGGATATTAGTATTTTAAATACCTATCGGCTTTAGGCATGCAAAGGTTCATAATTCAAAATTTTCATTAAATGCATGAGAAGCATAACATCCATTTCAAGAACATGTCATCGCTTAACAATATCAAACAAGAAGAGTGCCCTTAGGAATGAGAGTCCTTTGATTGCTCTTATTTGGAAAGGATGGACACATGAACACTCCATCTTTGCTTTTGCCCCTGCACAAGAAAACGTGCATGAATTGGATATTAAGCAAATGTGAATCGAGACTCAGAAGATTCCAATTAAAATCATGACATTATCTCTGTTGGATTTGTCAGTCCATTATCATCATCAAAGTTCACCATGCCCCTCAGTTCGTCATCCCCTACTGTTGAGCACTCATCTTCGCTCTAGCATCATGCCCAAGTAGGTGGTTATCTTTTGCCCCATAGGTTCATTATCAATAGAACTCGATGTGTCAATTTCTCATCACAATAAGCTGGAGAATTATGCTCTGAAACATGAAGTAAATGAGTCAGACAAACAAAAAAGGGTTTATTTGATGCACGCTTTGGAAAGTTTTTTTTTTTTAAAGCAATGAAATGTTTTAATTTTCGAAAAGTCTTTTTTTTTTGAGGGAGCATGAGAAAGCCCAGCCCTCAGAATTTCTCCTTGGATGATATTTTCTTTTCATGGTTGGATATCATCACTGGGCTAGTTTGGTATACTTCAACATGCCCTCAAAATGCAAATAAACTTGTAATTTCATTGAATAGAGTCGAATGAATTACATTATTGGAAGGGAAATGCAAATAATCAAAGCCCTACGAATAAAAACATAAATATGAATTGAAATCCTAGAAAGCAGAAAATCCTAGAAAACACTTGAAATCCTAGAAAGCATTAAAGACTCCTTTGCAGAGGAGTATAAAATAGAAATTTCTCTACTCAATAACAGCATCCGTGCTTCCAGCATGGTTGGGTAGAGGGTTCCGCTGGACATTTGGTTGATCACTGCGGAAAGAGAATGCCTTTGTGTCCAAGAGGTCTTGAATTCTATGCTTCAGTACGTAACAATCATCAGTAGAATGACCAACCTCCCCCATATGATACTCACACTTCTTAGAGGAGTCATAACCAGAGAACCGCTCGGGGTTCGGGCGTTTCGGCTCACTTGAAAGCAAATTTTTCTTTTGGAAAACAGGTAGAACTTTGGATAACGGCCCAGGTAGAGGCGTGAAGTTCCTTTTAGTACCTTGTTGCCGACTAGTGAATTGGCGTCCACCTTGTTTGCCAATAGACTGCATTGTCGAGGCAGTGTCACGGCTTTGTTGAGAATAGGCTACATTTACTTCAGGTGTCGGTTCTTTATCCTTCTTGAGGGTGAACTTCTTAGCAGAGGTAGCCTGCTCAGTGGCCCAACCATCGCGCAGAGCGATCTCAATGCGTTCTCCCGCAGGTATCAACTCAGCTAAAGAATTGAAATTAGAACCCAACATTCGATTACGAAACTCGAACGGTAAAGTCTTCATGAAGGTATCAAGCATCTCCTTCTCAGTCAATTCGGGGGTAATTTGCACAGCTAGAGCTCTCCACCTAGTAGCATAGGCCTTGAAGGTTTCAGTCTTTTTCTTCTCAGTGCGAATCAAATCCTCACGTGACGGGGCCACGTCAATATTGAATTTGTATTGACGAATGAAAGCATCAGACAAATCCTCCCATGTCTTGAGCAAATGAATCTTTTTCAAAACGAACCATTGTAAGGGGGGTCCGGCTAAGCTATCTTGGAACGTGTGGATCATGAGTGGCACATTATCAGCATACGGCGCCATCCTCGCTATGTAGTATTGTAAATGGACCTTAGGACAGGAAAGGCCATCGAACTTATTAAACTCAGGCGCCTTGAACTTCTTAGGGACTTGAACCTTGACAATGTGAGCAAGACCTCGTGAGAATTGATCATCAAAGCCTTGCATTTGACGGAATTTTTCTTCAAGCTTATCAATACGCTCAGCCTCATCACTCTTTGGTGGCTTAGAAGATGCATCACCCCCATTTATAATGATCGGACGAGCTTTGTCAGTTAAAGTTGCACCATTCTCGATCGAGGAAGTGCCAATGGCAACAGTTTTTCCTTTATCTTTTGACTTAATAGGAGGAGAGTCATCGGGCAGTACAATCTCTACACTCGGTTGAGCGGGTGCAGACAGTGTGGAAATGCTTGTCTGTAGAGAAGCAACTTGTTTGGTGAGATTCTCGAGCACATTCAGGACTTGCTTCATCTCGGTTTCAAGGACAGCAACACGAACTTGCTCATTTTGGTCAGTCATTCTTGCTCTTGAGCGAGTACGGATTGGGGAACGTTGACGGTCCGTAATAACCTGATGTAAAGGAAATGAACCAAATAAGCGCATGGTCAAGACAAGGTTGGTCCATGACACGCTTCTAGTCTTTTTTTTGTTTATTCATGACAATATTCGTACATGGACGAGACTTTATGAAAAGTGATCTAGGAAAAGAAATATAAATGACGCCCTAGACACAACCTAGGAAATAGAAGCACCAAAATCCCTAATCATAAAATTATGAAAAACAAAAAGTGAGACTCCCTAGAAACTATGGATTGAAAACAAATTCTCTAAAAGAGCTTTCTTTCTTTCTTTCTTTTTTTAAAAAGGACTCAATGATTATTACTTTCAAATTTAAAACCAACCTAGACCTATCATGGACCGACCAAAGAAAATACGAAACATAAATAAATTGCTAGATAAAGGTTGAGAAAAACTTACTTCACCAATAGGACCATGGCAATCACAAAGACATGCGCATGAAATGTGAGGTTCGATTTCTATCTAGACTCTGGCTTGCGAAATGGAGACATGAGGATTACCGAGCTAAACCAGTCATGGTGGTGGTTAGGCTGGGATTCCCCTGACTCCGGCTTAGTCAAAGAGCCGACCCGGGTTGCAAAGGGTGCAACCGTGGCAGGTATTCAATGACACCATGAAAGAACTTTCGGGACCAAGAAAGGCGACCCATACCACGCGGGTGTGGTCGGGGTGTCCGTTTTCTCAGTACCATCCTAAACCTGTGCCGCCCAGGTCCGGCAGCGGGTAGTGTGTGCGGTGTAGTGTAAATGCAAGGCATGCACAGCAGGTTATATCATACAGCGCTTCGTGCATAAAATAAACCATACATCCAACACCTCCCTGCAAAACAAGGGTTAACAATCACGCCTCCCCTTATACCTCCCATACTGCAAAAACATTTAACACCTAAGATGTTAGGGACGTACCTGGGATCCTCGCTGCCACGCAAAAAATATTTTTTGAAAAGAAAAACTGGCCTAAGTCCACTAAGAGTTTTAACTCAATTCCCCAGCGGAGTCGCCAAGCTGTCGCGACCTGAAAATTCCTTCCTCTCAGGCTAATGGATTATTAGGACTAAACCTAACTCGAGCCCTCCCAAGCCCTACCAATTCGCAACTTAGGGTTTAAGTTTTTAACATGCAAATGTTTTCATGCTTGGAGTCGCCACTAATCTATTTATGGTAGGTCGATTAGAAACCTAAATAAAACATAGGGAGATATGTTTTATTCCTACGAACCAGAGATTCTAAGCCCGGGGACTTGATTACGCTAGATCTAGTCTAACGCCCTTTCGGTACCTTTTCTTTTCAAAAATATTTTGGCAAGCAATCTGGATCCATTTTAACTTAGTCACTAACATGTGAGGTGTTCATGCGGGTGCGCAAACCATCAATTTAACACCCAAGAAAGCATTGAATAAATTGCAAGTTTGGGAAAAATTACTTACCTCGAAGCAACGTAAGCATCTGCATTGTTAGCTAAAAAATCACATCAACAACCTAATATGATTTCTAATTAACAAGCAGTTCACTCAATATTTTTAGGATTTTCACTTATTTAAATGAAACCTAATCTACATGCAATGACGTGCAAAAATAACATGCAAGTAATGCAACATAGCATATAAACTATATGTCATGCGACGACGTGACCTAATTCTGATGACAGGCAAATGATTTATTTTTGGTATTTTCTAATGAAATTCGGAATAAAAATATGCCTAAATTAACATGTAACCTATGATGACTTAACATATCCTAACATGACTTATTTTTGGGATTTTTGTTAAAATTCGAAATAATAAATTAATTAAATTAAGAATGCAATCTATCCTAATCTACCATAAAACAATTCATTCTTTTTTGGGATTTTCATGAAAATTCGGAATAAAAATTAACCTAAATAATCTATTAAGATTAGAAAATTACTTAATTTAAACCAGGAAATAGATTATCTCAAATCCTAATTTAAATTAAATAATTACTCTATCGTCTAGATATATTTAGGATTCCTAAACATGCAAAGTTCAAATTCAAATCCTAACTGATATTTTTTTGAATTTTCTTTTTTATTTGAAAAGGAAAGATAATTTAAACAGAGATAGCATCCACATTTAAAACAACCACGCAATCCACAAGATTCGTTTCAAATTCAGATTAGGCACAAAAATCGAGCTATCAGTCATATCTATAGGGTTATAAATATTGACGGAAAGTCGATCGTTCAAATTTGGAAAGCAGATAAAAATCATTATCGTATCCAAGGGATTATGGATAGGATAATGATTTTCCGTATCGTCGCGTATCGTACCTTAGGGATAAGGTAGGATAGTCGTCTAGATACGTTGCTAAATTAGGAAAGTTTCCTAATTTTGAATATTTTAAAAATATTGCAGATATCAGATAATTATCCCAACATATCTAATATTCTACACGATATTCACGCAATATTCAAAAGCACAAATTAGTAAATTAAATATTCTGAAAAATATCAGATAATATCTAATTACCTAATTTGCAGATAATTCCCAAATTCGAACTTGCGGATCGGGATGAACGGCGAGCGGTGGGCCGGCGGCACGGTGTCGGGATGACGGCGGGGCAACGGCGACGGAACAGCAAGGCAGCGACGACGGGCGCGGGAGGCAGCGGCGCTCGGCAGCGGGCGCGGCGGCGGGCGCGGGCGCGGGCGCGGGCGCGGGCGCGGGCGCGGGCGCGGGCGCGGGAGCGGGCGCGGGCGCGGGCGCGGGCGCGGCAGCGGGCGCGGGAGCGGGCGCGGCAGCGGGCGCGGGAGCGGGCGCGGGCGCGGGCGCGGCAGCGGGCGCGGGCGCGGGCGCGGGAGCGGGCGCGGGCGCGGCAGCGGGCGCGGGAGCGGGCGCGGCAGCGGGCGCGGGCGCGGGAGCGGGCGCGGCAGCGGGCGCGTCGCGCGAGGTCTTCCTCCTCTCTCTCTCTTTCTCACTCTCACACTCTAAAAATTTTCTGATCTGAAAATTGTGTGTCCCCCATTAGTTGTGAGACATAACGATGTATTTATAATGTAAACCTAGGTCAACTAGCCGGGCTTTCTAGTCCTAATGGGCTTAGGCTTGGGCTTAGGCTTTAATTTTCATTTAATTCCAAATTGGCTGAATTAATTCGGGCTTTTATTCAATTAACTTGATGGGCTAATTAAAGCTCTAATTAAGACAACCGAGCCCTTTTTGACGTGTGATTTTCGGCCCTTGCGTTCCAAGCGAGCCGAGTCTCATTCGATGAAATTTAAGTTCGTTCGTCACCGCCAGTCCGATGCGAAATGCAATTAATCTAAAATGAATTTAAACTATATATTATGCAACCTAAATATTTTTGTTTATGGGTTAAAAATTTAATCCCTAATTTTCTGTACAAATTACGACTAAATGGTCGCTAAAATTTAGGTGTCAACACGAAGTTTCAAGAATTCCATGACTAATTTTTTGGACGTCATCTCATTAAATGTGGCCAATCGTTGGGTTGATCGGAATTTCGAAAAAGGGAAAATTACCGACAAAATATTTGGGTGGATAATGTTGAAAATCTCTCTCTCCTCTCTCTCTCTCTCTCTCCTCCTCCTTCCCCGCTCCCCACGTTTCTATTTATGCTTTTGTGTTGCTCACGTGCTTCTGCTTTCCTTCTGCCTTGCTGACTCCCAAGCTACCCCCACGTTGTTGACTCCTCTGTCCCGCTAACTGCCCATGATGCTGCCCTCACATTGCTTCTGCTTGCTGCTGCTGAACCCACGTTGCTTCTGACTTCTGCCTTGCTGCTGCTGACTTCCTCTGCTGCCCCCACATTCCTGCTTTTGTTTTGCTGCTGCTGCTGCTTCTGTTCTGCCGCTGACTTCCTCTGCTTCTCCCCACACGCTACTGCTAACTTTTCCCCCCTGCTGGCTTACACCCCCACAAACTTCACCCGTTCCCCTCTCTCTTCTCTTCTTCCCCTTCTTTTTTTCTTCGGCTTCTGCTTCTACGCGCGTCTACTTCTTCTGGCTTCTTTACTGCTGCTCACCGACCAGACCATTTTCGGTCGGAAGCAGCCACCGCCGAGAGCCACTCCATGCCGCCACCTCACCAGTGCCGTCCGCCTTGCTGCTGCTTTGGCTGGGACTTCTTGCTGCATCTTAACTTGATTTCTTGCTTAAGACTCCTAGTAAGTACTCTCTAAGTCTTGGTTAGGATAATGGGTTATTAATGAACATGTTAGGGATGGTTTAGAGCTATGGATGGTTGGTTTAGTGACTAGTTGTGCTTGGTTTACTTGGTGGTGCTTGTTGGTTGATTTCCGGTAGGGTTGCTGCTACGTTGCTAGATTTTGCTATTTTCTCTATGACTGTTGTGGCCGAATTTGTGAAAGTGTTCTCGTGAAAGTTGTTCATAACATCTTGAAGTATGACATATATTAAATCTGGAATTTTTGGAGATCATTTGGGGTCATTCGAAAGTCCATTTTCGGACTGTCTCAAAACTTTCGGAGTTACTATTCATCTAACCTTCTGGTTTTTCCGATTTTCTATAAATTTTTCTAGACCTCTATTCAAAAAACTTCTTTAACAAAAATTGTTAAGAACATTCGTGTCTATGACATATAAAAATTTCAGAGCTTTTCAGAGTGATTTGGGTACTGAATGAGTTGTATTTTGATGGTGTGAGGGGCTGTTCGAGCTAACTGGGTTCTGTACGACTTTAAGTGTCAAAACGAGGCATTTACGGTCAGAACTAGATTTTGTGTCCTTCATGAAAAATGTTTATCAAGATGTTTTGTATAACGTATCCAAATTTCATAATTTTTGGAGTTGATTTACTATTTATTTCAAATGGATTTCGATCACTGCACAATTGCCCGGTTTTGTATATTCTCGGTTTTTCTCTCTCTCGAGAATTATTCGGTGTTATCGTGGCGTTTTGACGGATTTAGTTGACATTGGGCTAATTTATAAAGATAAGAATTAGTAATGATTGCTGAGGTGTGTGCATGGTCACGACACGTTCCGTCTAGGCGGGAGTTCTAGATGATGCCTGGCGGAAGTTCGGATGCCGTCTGGTACCCGGGGTTGCTGGGGATGTTTGATCCCAGACGATGCCGATCGCGATGGAGGCCGAATCGATACTCCTAAGTAGAATGCCGTTGGGTACCTGGCTTGCCGAGGGGTGTTCGATCCCCAACGTTGCCATCGCCGACGTAGCGGGACGATACCTGGTTGTGCCAGAAGACCGGCGGGAGTTCGGTGGCCTGAGAGGTCATTAATAATCTGGACTTAATGAGTGAGATTTGCATTGGGGAATGTTTTGCCTGAGTTAATTGATGAGCACGTCTAGATAATTAATCATGTTATGTATGATTATGCCTTAAATTGCGTTGTACAAGCTTGATGAGCAATTGGTCATGTTATGGCGGGATTCTAACGTGCAGGGCTTGCGTATGTGCCAAGGCGAGGTAAGGGCACCTGTGATTGTTATGACATGTTGGATGTCGGTATTACATGATTGTTCGGAGGTACGCGTTAGCCTAAGCGAGGCGTAGGTAATTACTTATTGAGATTTATCTCATCCCCCGTTGTTAAACATTTTCACGCTTGGAATGACGAGTAGTCGTTAAACATTTTCACGCTTGGAATGACAAGTAGTCGTCACGTGTGGTTTGGAGTTCTGGGGTGATGTTGGGTATTGGATGTATCATCCTTTTGGATGTCTTGTTGTAAAGGAGTTTAAGTCAACCTTCCTTTTGTATCAGTGGTCTCGTTAGGAAGTGGCTTCGTGTGAGGCTTGTAATTGTGTAAACCTCCTTGAGTTATCTTTGTGAGCTTGTAATGACTTGCTGATTTTTATGGGAAGTGTTTTCCTTACTACCCCATTTATTTGAATGTTGTATGGAGTGTTCATATTCGCTTCCACGTGCGTTTAATCGCTAGTGTTTCGATTGGGTCGGTGATAAGTCCTGGGATGTCGCATACTTGATGACTTCAGAGGGATGTTGCATGTTCGACGGGGTTCGAGGCGTGACAGGATTGTCTAAGATGCTGCATTGAAGTACAAATCAAAGGTTACTGCAGTAATTTCGGAATGAAGCTAACATTTCCCCAGTACCAAGTCTAGAGATTTTGTCTTAGCGCAGGATAAACTATGGGATACCATTTGTCCTTCTTCACTAAGTAAAAATGGTGGGGAAGGATAATAAGCGTAGTTAGCCCCTCTAGGTGTTACCATAAAAATACTATTCTTGTTTACGAAATGTCCAATTTAAACCATGACTACTCAGTCCATATGTACGCACATAAGCTCGTCACCACAACTCCATTGGCGTGCCAAAATCTCCACATGAGGTACAAACGTCTGACGCATAAGTTGGCTTGAGATTTGCTCATTACATGCATCGATTTTTGTGACCTTATAGAAGATAGTGTGACCATTTATCAATAAAATAACCTAACCCATATATAGGACCTAATGATGAATTATTCTAGTGACTAATTGAAAATAACGTTGATATGAACCGCGAGTCCCGTTCCTATAGTAACGAGTACAACTAAGAGTAATTTTCATACTTCTCTTGGTTCAGGTGAAAGCAACAGCCAACTTCTCAAAATTGACCCTTAAAAGCATCATCTTGTTGCTTGCACATCACACACTCTAGTGGGTTCGTCTAAGCATCATTTCCGCTAAGCTATTCAATTTGGATTGCCTCGAGAGTGCACAGTTTGGACAACATTCAACATTGAAACCACGAAAATTGAGGAATACATAGCCCACCAATCATGGCTATGTTTGTTTTGTGAAAAATAAATAATTTAGAAAATATTTTCTTAAAAATGATCGATTGTATGACTTAAAATAATTAGCCAATGAAAAGTATTTTTATTACTCGCGAAAATATTTAGATATAAATTTTTATAATATTTTTCATTGGCTAATTATTTCAAGCCACACTAGTGATCACTTTAAATAAATATTTTTCAAATTATTCATTTTCTACGTAATAAATGGATTTCATATCTATATGAATTTACTCGAATGTCAATCTACTTTTAACATTTTATCTTCAAAATTTCCGGGAGATAATTGACACCATGGTTTCCTTTTACTTCTTAACTTAAATTATATGGCAGATTTTATTTATTTTAATCTTAATTCAACTAAAAAGAAGTAATTAGGACATATTAGTGAGATGCGACCATTTCAAACGGATACAGGAAAATTTAGAAAGAGGGATCTATGCCAATGCTGCATAACTTAGTGGGCCTAATGCAATAATTCCGTTATTTTTTTTATATTATTTTTTTGGAGGCCAAGCAACGGTTGCGTATTTTGATAAATTAAGGTTGAAGATGACACGTTTTGTCTTTTAGTAGGTCGTGGCCAACGTCATGTTTTTCCTGATGCCCGAGGGCAGGATGGTAAATGACCAAAAAGATTCTTTCGAGAATATTCTTTTGAGAAACTCCATTTTTGACTGATGGTCAACTTTCAAGCACGTGAGAAAGCGATTGAAAATTTCGTACGTGCTTCTCGTGCCCCCACCGCACCGCGGGCTTCGCTTCAACTTCAATTACGACTTTCAACTTTGCCGCGGCTGATTAGTTTCAGACACGTGTTAGAACTTTGTCGGCCGGCAAAATAAAATAAAATAAAAAAGAGAACCAGATGAATTGAAAGTTTGAGGAAAGACTCACGTAGGGTTTAGTGCACCCGACATAACGTTGATTTAAGTGCATCAAAAGACATCCTTAGAACTCTATACAATATTTTTCCCTAGAGCAGGCATTATATGAATGTACGAAGAAAATTTAAAGGAGACAAGAAGCTCTTAGATGACACTAGGAGACAAGAAGTCATTGCGTTTACGCAATTCCCAAGAACCATCATCAATTACGTTGTAAATAATGTCCAATATCAAAATGATTGCTGAACGAAACTGACGTACGTAGTCCTGATTTTGGGGAAAAGAAAATTCACCCAATAAAAATAGAACCATAAGAAATAAACTTCTTGCAATATTATCTGTCAAAGAAATATCACATCTGCTTTCCTTAAGCAAAGCAGAATCATGAGTTACCGAAGTTGAGAATCGCCAATTTCATTGACGAGTAATTCGTGTGTATCATATGTACGTGAGCAAAATCAAGGAATCGTTTTACAGGAAGAAAATAGGGAAGAAAGAAGAAATGTCAAAACTTCCGAATTGAAGCAATAGCAACAACAGCAGAAAACAACCGTCATCGACCAACAGTTGAAGCAACGGTGTGAGCCCACCATTTGAGACTCTCCCTCATGTCGGTCTCGTTCCCAAGAGCAGGAACCTTCCAGTTCGTCAGTGGATCCTCCTTCCTCTTCTCCTCCCACCATTCCCACGCCTCCGACAGATATGGCCTCGCGACAACTGCAGATTCACCAACACTCGCATTCTCGTCACCGTCTTCTTGATGATGATCGGCATCTTCGCCGTCTTCTTCCCCGTCTTTAATTTTCTTGCCCAGCCTCTGTAGCCCAGGAAGGATGGAGACCAGGCTCGAGTCGACTTTGTCTTCCTCGGAGAAGACGAACCCCAGATCCATGAACCCTTTTAGCTCCTCGAACTCGAGCTCCGACAAGCTCTTGCTCAAGGCCCTGCTCTTGGCTCTCCTCCCCATTTCGCCCTTCTTCCTGCGCGAGAATTCCGAGCTTCTCCGGTCCTTCGAATTGAAACCTTCTTCTTCTTCCTTGATTACCTCTTCTTCATAGATCATGCTGTGCATGGGCGTCGTGCGAAGGACCGAGTCTGGAGAGAGAGAGCTTGATTGGAAGCTTGTTGGGATTAAGCTCGTTTGATCGCTCATGGACCTCACGAGAATTGAAGGAATCCGAGAAATATGAATGCAGGGGCTCTCGTCTTCGGGTATTTCGATGCTTTCCTGGCCCGGATCGGATCCGGAGGTTGAAGAAGGCGATGTGTCTGGTCGTTTCTTGAAGATCTCGAGCTCGAACCAGCATCTATCGATGATCTCCATGACTGCTACGGCTTCTTCCATTAATGGCGGCCAGAGGAAGTTGCGTGATTATGGAGATTTAACGAGGGCTTGGGTTGCTTAGTGTCTATATATTTATAGACTCTCAATGACCGAGGTTGCCCTTGGGTTTTCCTGTTATTTACGGGAAAGACTCAAACTCAGTGTTCACACGTTTGAGTACTACTTTGATTGGGTCTTGCGTCTTTGTCTAAATGTTTCAATTTCATTGGTCCTTTTGAGCCTTGATTACATCATGCGACAAGGTCCGGTTTTCCTAGAAGGTGCAGGGGATGGGGATGTGACAGACTGATCTGACGTGGCTCTTACTCAGAGACAATGAATTAATTTGCATGAGGTTGTAGGTCATGCACAGTATAAGAAAGTATGGAGAAATTTTGTGGTAATGCCGGAGTATATAGCTCTAGTATATGATGCAAATGAAAATCATTTATCAATTAAGGAGTTGGGTTAATGGGGCATGGCAATCTTTGTTGGAGGTGGGTGAGGGTTGCTAGCCTTCTATTGATGCTAGCAAGGTCACCATCTCAACGGACCCTTGCCCTTCACCTAGAGAGTTTGTTAAGAGAGAGCATAGGCTCGAACATGTCAACATATTTAGTTGGATCAATCTTTATTCAAAAGTTAAAGCCAATGAATTTTAGGCTAATTGTGATATATTAATTGCTCCCAACTACGCTAATTTTCCAATGTTGGGCTTTTCTTTAATATTTATATGTGTATCTCAACAATCTCAAATTCACATGTAAACTTGATGTTAGCTTTATTTTCCCTTAATTCAGGTATCCTTGTACATCAACGCATCTCGATTTTAACTTCTAAAGCCCACCTTCATATGGTCTTTTTTATCTAGATTGAACCATGGAGGCTACTTTCGAAATCGAGTTCCTACACCACAAGGTCCACAACGCTCACTGCCTGAAGATTGCATTGATCATGGGATTCCTTCCTTCTGATATTTACTAAACACTAAAATAGATTTGGGATGGAGTACCAATTTACCATTGACTTTGATACCATTTATTAGAGATATTCTATAGAAGCCCAATACCTTCACTTGGGGATTTCATCAAGAGGGAGCTCTAGACTGAGCTTGTTAACATGTCTAATTAGATTCACCTCACTCAAAAGGTTAAGTCAATAAATTATGAGCTAATTAGGATATATTAACTGCTTCAAGCCACGTCAATTCTCTATGTGAGACTTTTTTTTTAACACAACTCACACTTGGATCTCAACATATAGATAATAGGATTGTGTAAGATACTGCATTGAAGTACCAATCAAGGGTTGCTGCAGTAATTCGAGAATTAAGCTGGCATTTCCCCACTACCAAATCTAGGATTTTGTTCTTAGTGCAGGCTAAACTATGGGATACCATTTGTCTTACTTCACTAAGTAAGAAAGGTGGGGAGGTATGACAAGCGTCGCGATCCCCTCTAGGTGTTACCATAAAAATACTACTATTGTTTATGAAAAGTCCAATTTAAATCATGACTACTCAGTTCATATATACTCACATAAGCTCATCACCACAACTCCATTGGCATGCCAAAATCTCCGCATGAGGTACAAATGTCCAACGCATAAGTTGACTTGAGATTTGCTCATTACATGCTTCAATTTCTGTGACCATATAGAAGACAGTGTGACCATTTGTCAATAAAATAACCTAACCCATATATAGGACCTAATGATGAATTATTTTAGTCACTAATTGAAAATAACGTTGATATGAACCGCGAGTCCCGTTCCTATAGTAACGAGCACAACTAAGAGTAATTTTCATACTTCTCTTGGTTCAGATGAAAGCAACAGCCAACTTCTCAAAATTGACCCTTAAAAGCAACATCTTGTTGCTTGTACATCACACACTCTAGTGGGTTCGTCTAAGCATCATTGCCGCTAAGCTGTTCAATTTGGATTGCTTCGAGAGTGCAGAGTTTGGGAACATTCAACATTGAATCCGCGAAAATTGAGGAACGCATGTCCACCAACTATGGCTCCGTTTGTTTTGCTTAAAATGAATTATTTGAAAAATATTTTCTTAAAAATAATAGTTTGTATGGCTTAAAATAATTAGCCAATGAAAAATATTATCGTTATTAGAACATTATTTTAAGCTACACAAGAGATCGCTATAAGTAAACATTTTTCAAATCATTCATTTTTGCTCAACTAATGGAGCCTATATCTATATGAATTTTACTTGAATGTCGGTCTAATTTTAACATTTTGCCTTCGAAATTTCCTAGAAAGAATTGACACCATGGTTAACTTTTTACTTCTTAATTTAAATTATTCGAATGATTTCAATTTATTTTTAATCTTAATTCAAATGAAAAACGGTAGTTAGGACATGTTAGTGAGATGAGACCATTTCAAACGGATACAGGAAAATTTAGAAAGAGGTATTTATGCCAATGCTGCATAATTTGGTGGGCCTAATGCAATAATCCCGTTATTTTTTATATATTTTTATTTTTTGGAGGCCAAGGAACGGTTGCGTGTTTTGATAAATTAAGGTTGAAGAAGACATTTTTCGTTTTTTGGTGGGTCGTGGTCAACGTGAAGTTTTGCCTGATGCCCGAGGGCAGGATGGTAAATGACCAAAAAGCCGCTTTCGAGGATATTCTTTTAAGAAACTCCATCTATGATTGATGGTCAACTTTCAAGCACGCGGAGCAAGAGATTAACAATTTCGCACGTGCTTCTCGTGCCCCCAACGCCACGGGCAACGCGGGCTTCGCTTCAGCTTCAAGTGCGGCTTTCGACTTTTCCGCGGCTGGTTAGTTTCAGACACGTCTTAGAACTTTGTCGGCCAGCAAAAATAACATAAAATAAAAAGAGAACCAGATGAATTAATAACTTTAATAAATTAATGACTATGATGTTGTGAAAAATAACCAGATGAGTTTGTGTTTGAGTTTTTTGTTTGCAACACTAGGTCCGGCAAATTCATGACAAGACTGCAATCCAGTAATTCTCGACACAATCTTTTTGCATGGCACGACACGTAATTTAACAGGTTTAGATTTGAAATCACAAGAAAAAAATGTGTCTTACTCGGGTTTGTTTCTGCACAATTAGACATGCTTGAGTTAATATTTAGAGAATTTTTTAACCTTATGAGCATATTAAAAACACCCAATTAAAAAGAATAAATGATTAAATAAAGTCATTAAACATTAAACGAAAAAAACTAAGACATGAACATTTTCATCACAAATATGGCCAACGAAGCGTGTTATAGACTGGTAGAGAATATTACAGAGTTATCATATTGACAAAAACTAGTACATTCTCAATCATACAACAAATCTTACAACTTTAACTTTATTAAAGTAGTCACGTGAGTTTTGAAAGATTCATTCACTTATTAATGAATTTATGATCTGGGTTGAAATTAACATTTTTGTCATAGCTTTGATCTGGTTATCACGTGTCTTTAAGATAAGATACTCGGAAATTTCATGAATCTTAAAAAAATCCATCAATTCTTGTTGATTTCACTTATACTTATTTAATACCCAATGAATGTCATCGATGGTGGCATGATATGCGTGGGATGTGGGAGTAATCCCACGTCATTTCGAACTTAGAATTCATACCTAATGTTAAAGATAGAGATCAAGGAAGTCCCTTGAACTAAATTTGCAGTGTGAATGGTTGATTTGGTCCGGTAACAGTTGGCATGACGAGGACCTCCACTTGAACTAAATTTGCAGTGTGAATGGTTGATTTGGTCCGGTACGGTAACAGTTGGCATGACGAGGACCTCCACTTGAACTAAATTTGCAGTGTGAATGGTTGATTTGGTCCGGTAACAGTTGGCATGACGAGGACCTCCACTTTCAAAAATGACGGCAGCACTGTATCCGATTTCGCCATTCCTATGTGAGCAACGCCCTCCAAAATAATTAAGGGGTATAGACGGCGCACAATTCGCAAGTGCGGGGAACAAGGTAAAATATTTAAAGAAATTAGATGAAAAACTTTTCTAACTATAACCAAGAAATGGAAAATAATGGAGAAAATTTTCCAGCACGGTAAACCGCCTTGTCACGGTGCCTCCATGCGCATCACCCGTCTTTAGCCACAGCCAATCACCGGTCCATCACTAATCTCTCTTTGCTTATGTGCCGGAGGGCCGCCACCTTCGATGTGTGGTCAGTAATCACGGCCTGATGCCTAAATAGGAGGTGGTGGGGTAGGTCCATTATCTCATTTCTCAAAGGAGTTAAATTTCTCATTCCTCAAAGTGAATGTAAAGACTACCCGAAAGGATAAGCATTCATACTACATCTCCAAAGTGACATGCATGAACAGTTAGCAAAAAAACTAAGGCATTGTCTAGTTGATGGGCTCATAGCAAACCTGCACATAGTCATATGAAAAAGAAAAATAATATTATTTTAATATCCGAAAGAATATGGAGAATAAAGTAAAAATTATCTCAAACATGTATACATCTCTCTTCTGGGGAATTACCCTATGTGAATGTGCGGATACAATAATATCTACGATAATTATATGCAATAAGAAAAGAAACACTCGAGGATATACGCCAGAGAAGTCCCAAGAATGGCTGCAATCATAAAGATTGCTATAATTAAAATAACTAAAATAAACAATAAATAACTAAAATAAAATAAATATAGTGGCATAAAAGAAAACCTAAATGAAGCATCCCAGATTTGATGAAGATTGCAACGGTGAATTGCCGGGCAAATCTCCTTTGGCAGTGAGCTTATATCACATTCACTCCCAGTGAAAATATTTGAGTATAAACCACCTGCCAAAGGAGTAAATGCCCAGTAATTCACCACTTACATGCTATGCACACTATCAATCATGTGCTATTAATAAAACTATTATTTCTGATTTTTTTGGGCTTGGATGAACAGTGTTAGAGCGCAACATCTATTTATAGCCTCCCAAAAGGTTAGAGACACTTTCCATGCACACAGCATATTCTCAGAACATCCAACAACGAAATAAAATCTTGTTTTCGGCACCTTAATTTGAGCCAAATAATAAAAAATAAAAGCTAGTGGTCCAATGAGTTAGATATGCTAAAGCTTAATTCCACATCCGTACCAGGTTTGGGAGACGACCATAGTCAGCGTATATTCCTCTATCCAACTAATTGGATTGGAGAAATTTCAGGACTGGTTTAGTTTTAGCACATTTCGATCTCGTCATTGTTCCGAGCAAATTCCTAGTGTCTTTTCTTGAAGGGAAAATGATATTAAGATTCTCTAAACTTTGGCTTAATATGTAATGTCATACTCAAACTTTTAATTCGTTTAGTATGATTTTTGAACTATTCCTAAATCTTAATGTAGTAATTATATTTAATCAAACAACAAATCAAATGTAATTAGATGACATGGCATATTTGATGCCTTGTTAGAATTTTGGAATAATGGGTCAATACGACATAAGAACATGTGACCACAGATTCCATTTTCTTATCCATCTACTTCTATAGAAGAATTTTTTTTCTGTTTATCATTAAAACTTAATAGATTGAAGGACATGTCAGTTAATTCTATCAACTAAAACAAACGAAAAAACAACATTGAACTTCTTCATATAGTCTAGAGGCTACATTCAACATTTAGTAATGAGAAAATGCCATACACAGCATTTATATACACCTCATTACACAGTTTAGTTGCTGACCTCAAACCATGACTTTTAAGGAAGCTCATGCTCTTGGAAGCAAGAGGCTGAAGTAATGATAGCAACCTTTCCGTGGAAGAATATAAAGGTGAAGAAGAATCGGGACCATGCGTTCTTTACCTCAAGGAAGAACCCTAGGCAAGAATTGTGCTCTGGCATATACCATCTCTTCCTCTGGTATATACCCGGTATTGTGCCGAATTTGGTGAAATAAATACGATCTTGATCATCAATGTGATGACATGGGCACGGCCACATGAAGGAGCGTTGTGGAATGTGATGGCGAATAACAGCGTAATTCTCCTTTGGCAGAAGAGAACTGCATTTCATGCACGCATATGCTAATGTTGTTCTTGCTTCCGCCAAAGGAGAATTGCCCTGCCATTCACTGGCACTGAACATACATACTTACTCAGAGCTCAGCAAAGGCATTGACGAGCCATTTATCGTTTCCACATGGCAACTTTCAGATGTAGATGTTGCACCAGGTACATATGGTGACTATCTGATGTTACATGCCTCGTCACTTCATTCTATGTTTGTGTGATAGATATAGATTTCAAGTGTTCATTTGCGTTGGAGGTACTTTATCATGCTTTCAATTAGGTTAAACTGTACTTCAATTTCATTTTGAGCAGTGGAATTTGTAGAAGTATCAGGAAAGAATAGAGTAATCATAGCACACACTATCAATATAAAAATATTTCCACGAGCAGTATTATCCACCCTTAATTTAATGTTTAGTGAGAAAGTATATAAACTCTAAAATTAATGATGAACAATGTGTAAAGTCTTATTTACATTGACGCTATATGCTCTGAGTTTTCCAAAAAGTTGATATGTCTAGAACTTATATTTCTTCTTTTTTTCCATGCAGGGTATATAAACCTTTTGACTCTACTAATCCACACAGACACGCAAATCACCTCCTCCACTTGCATCTATGAGACTTCGCCTGCAAAGTGGCAAGGATGACCCTTAAGGTTACTTTAAATGAGAACCGATGTGATTTGCTAAAACTACAATAGAATTTTTTTTTTATTATTTCATATTTTTCATGAAAGAAAGATAATCATTTGATTGTATCTTTATCGAAATATTTGGATGTTTACTTGGCTTTGTTGGAATTTTCGCAAAAGTCTTCACAGAATGCCACTAGAGAGTGGATAATGAAACATGATTGGAAGTGAAAGCAATTGTAAATATAATGCAGGTTGTCTAACACTTGTGTACACAATCTATCTTCATCCATCATCACCATTTATATAAGATGTTATTTTTAACAGAAATTAATTAACCATCTGAGGGTGGCTTCCGTAAAAAATTATACAGATTTGGTGTCATATAAAAATTCAAATTCATTTACCCTCAATATAATTTTGTTGTGATTACCTCCCATAAGTAGCCGCCTGATGAGAGAGAACTCGTTCTTTTTCAAATGGTAAAGACATAATAGGACTATGATCATTCTTTCAAAGAATCTTGGTTCCCGTATTTGTTGGATATTATTATTGATTTGTTGGAGTATCTTGGCAATACGTGATGGCGAAATGACTTGGTTGCACAAAGAGTACTAAATGGACCAGTGACCATTTGCTTGGTCATGGAACAAAATTAAAGGGGGAATTACTTCAATGTTTTCTTTAACTTCATTTTGCTCAGAACTCGTCAGTCAATCACAGTCACAATATAAAAAGGAAAAAAAGTAAAATCCTTTGCAACCTCTAGGGAAAATCC
This sequence comes from Syzygium malaccense, assembly GCA_031216405.1. NCBI lineage: Eukaryota > Viridiplantae > Streptophyta > Magnoliopsida > Myrtales > Myrtaceae > Syzygium > Syzygium malaccense. The sequence goes on along the minus strand of CM062257.1, from coordinate 28,689,208 downwards.
ACATAAATCCTTGAATTTCAAATCCACCGCAAATCCTCCGATGATCGGTCCAATCGCACCAAACGAAACCACCCTCCTACTCCTTTGAAATGAAACAGAAACCCTAGGGATCTCATCGGCGCCTTGCTAGACGTCATGATCCACCACATCTTCTCATTTCTGCCACTCGAAGACATCGTCAAGACCAGCGTCCTCTCCAGGTGCTGCCGGTCCATTCATACCACCACCATGCACCTTGTCTTCAATGGAGTCCAGCCTCGTAATCACGATACCCGCTCCTTGGACTTCCCATCCCACGTCACAATCTTCAAGTACAGCGAGGCCGATCGCCCCAAGCTTGACCTTTGGCTTCGCTTCGCAATAGGGTGCCGTGTGGAGGAAATTCACTTGTGGTTGACTGTCGAGCCGCCATTGTTCAATGCTGCCATCATTCTTGTATTGCTTGAGTTGGTTGGTGTGCCTAGAAGTCGGTTTCTGCTGTCTCTCGTTGGGTAAGACTAGGGCTGAGTATGATTTCGAGTTCTAGGTTCCTAGGAACGTAGATTAGGTTTCAGATTCAAAAAATTAGGAAATTTGTTTTGACGGGTAGAGTTTAGATTCTAGGTAGGTGGAATCTGGAACTTTGAACAATTTCTTGTTTTTCTTGGTCTTTGTCTTCATGTGATCCTGCGGTATTCTATGGTGTCCAATAATGATTGTATCTAGAACCATTAATCTGATCATCCAAATTATGACTGAGACTTTTATTTTGTAAATATTTCATATTTTTAGTGTGTCTAAATATAAATTATGATAATTGAATTGTAGTAGTAAATTGTGATAATTAAAGGTGATGATTTACTATAATCATTCAATTAATAATACATGTGGAACCTAGGTAGACCTTATAACCTATGACAGGATAGGTTATAGGTTCCAAAGTATACATAGTAGTTTTCAGGTTTCAAAATATGAGAAATCTATCTTAACGAATAGATTTCAAGTGTTAAGTGGAACATGTACGGAACTTGAAACTGCTCACCATTAGATAGGACTATAAGGTGGCCTTGTCTTAAGGTCTTATCAATTGAATATGCGGAGTTAAAGTGATGATATCCTCGCGGGAATTTTCAATGAAAGTCCTGCGCTGGAGTGCCTTGAGCTGCGCCAGTGCTGGGGCATGAAGAACATTATAATAGATTAAACAAGTGTGAAAGAGTTGGTTCTCGTCGACATCGGGTTCTCTAACACAGCGAAAATTTGGGCCTCGCATTTGCTGTCATAGCAGGGTATCAGGGAATTGGTATCAGCATGCGTTGTTCAGACTTGTCGATATATCTTCTTTGGTGAAAGCCGAGATAGATTTTGTCATTCTTACGAGTTTCCCCATAAACAAGTTCCTTTCTAGCGGTTGAAAGCGAATCGAAGCACCTTTTGGCGACCGCCCAGCACGTTTTGATATAGGCATGAAAGATTGAAAGGGATGTCAATTTGGACATCAGATTATGCTCCGGGTCTTCCATTTCATGGAATCTGCCGAAACTTGTGCTGTCCCTTTTTTGAAAAAAAAATGGATTAATACCACGAAAAACCCCAAACTGGTACACTTGTGACAGATTTACCCAAAATTATTTTTTTTACCACAAAAAACCCTAAACTGGTACATCTATGATAATTTTACCCCGAACTATTTTTTTTACCACCAAAAATCTCAAACTAGTACACATGTGACAATTTTACCCCGAACTAATTTTTTAATATTATTCTTTATTTTTTCAATTTTTTTTAGTTTTTCTTTTCTTTTCTTTTCTTTTTCCTTCATCTTCAACCTTTGGTCGATCGCCGGTCCAGTAATCAGTTAGAGGCGAGGGCCCGCGAGGTCAGCCCCTCCAGCCTCTAGTGAGGCCGACCTCGCCGACAACTGGCGAGGTCGGCCTTGCCCCACCCCAAGCGTGGTTCGACCTCGCTAGTTGTCGGCAAGGGGTCGTCCTCACTGTCGCTGGCGAGGCCGAGCCTCGCCGGCAACTGGCATGGCAAGGCTAGCCTCACTAGTTGTTGGCAAGGGGTTGTCCTCGCCGTCACTGGCAAAGTTCGACCTCGCCGCTTCTGGGCGAGGTTGACCTCGCCAGTTGCCGGCAGGGCCGAACCTCCCTAGCGACGGCGAGGACAACCCCTCGCCAGGGGTGGGGCAAGGCCAACCTTGCCAGTTGTCGGTGAGGTCGGCCTCACCCAGCAACGGTGAGGTCGGCCTCGCCATCGGCCGACGGGGCCGACCTCGCCGGTCCCCGCCTCTAGCCAGTTGTCGGTCCGATGATCGGCTAGAGATTGAAGATGAAGGAAAAAAAAAGATAAGATAAGAAAAACTAAAAAAATTCGAAAAAATAAAAAATAATATTAAAAAATTAGTTCGGGGTAAAATTGTTATAGGTGTACCAGTTTGGGGTTTTTTGTGGTCAAAAAATAGTTCGGGGTAAAATTGTCATAGATGTACCAGTTTAGAATTTTTTATGGTCAAAAAAATATTTGGGGTAAATCTGTCACAAGTGTATCAATTTAGGATTTTTCATGATATTAACCCAAAAAATATTCCGTACTCCCATCCCATCCTATCCATTCCTGCATTTAATTACTTTTCAAATTTCCCCATTTTTTAAAAATTTCTTTCACAACTATACATTTATCTGCAAATCTTACTAAATAACTAAGCAATTAGTTAGTAAAAAAGAAGGTCCAAGGATAAAGAAAAATAAAATTTTAATTTGGCCAAAACAACTTGTATCTATTAAGTGATCTGACACTATATAAATGTGCATTAAGGAAACGATTCATATTCATTCGTTCACTAAATCTCTACTATACTACTCCATTTTATACAAGCTAATATTTGCATATGTGGCATCTTTTTTATGATTAGATTGATGGTGAATATATCAATATTGGAAAAAAGAATATACATCATCATGAAGTAACACTAAGTGGTTCTAGAGTCCAACTTATTTAATATAAGATTATATAACCTTATTTCTACAGGACATCCTCAGACCTTAAGATGGTCCACACTTGATTTATGTCTAGTTCATAACTCAAAACGAGTCGATGAAACAACTTTGGTACATGGAGAGCTGCATTCAAAGCTTCACCCCATAGAAAATTAGGTAAATTGGTCCTATTAATCATACTCATCATCATATCCATAAAGATGCAATTGTACCTTTCGATCACACCATTTTATTCAACACTCCCAGGCATAGAAAATTAAGTTACTATCCCAGAATCCTCCAAGTATTTAGCAAATGGTCCTTTAAGTTGTCCAGCCAATAAATGTGATGAAATAAAAATTTCTACACAAGATTGCTGTAATATAAGTGTGAATGACCTCTAATAGGTCAAAATTATGGTTTGCTATTTTCTTCTTTATCTTAGTCATCTTACCTATACAACAGTCTACATAAGTCTTTAGATGACTTTTAAAAGCAGGTAGAGTGTCGACTTTTATTAGCCTTTTCATTATTTTCCTAGAGATATGACCAAGTTGTTTATGCCATGACGTAGAAGAATATTCCTCAGATAGAAATCTTTTGGAAACAATCTTTCAACTTTAGGGATAAGTACAGCGCAAGTGTCATAACTTTTGTACGGAGGATACTTAAGTGTCATAACTTTTTTTTGACTCACTTGAGTGCCATAACTTTAAAAAAAATTATCACCTAAGTGCCACTTACGAGCTGGTCGTGAGGACTCGAAACCACGGCTTTTTCGGTCGAACGGTGATCTTCCCTGCGAGGCGAGCACCATCAGCTTGAAGAGGAGGTGTCGGTCAATTATTTCATGGCCTCCGTTCGTCTCGAAAATTTCTGTTTTAGCCTCCGTTGACGAAGGTAAAAATGCTTCGTAGTCACACATTTATCGAGCCGATTTGTGTGACTACAAAACATTTTTACCTTTGTCAACGGATGCTAAAACGGAAATTTTGAGACGAACGGAGGCCATAGAATGATTCACAGACACCTCTTCTTCAATCTGGTAGTGCTTGCCTCGTTGGGAAGGTCACCGTTTGGCTTGAAAAGCTGCGGTTTCGGCCTCTCACTTAACATCATATTAAAAACCAGAATCTAGCATTAAAATGATATCTCCCATGAACTCAACGTCAACTTTATTATTGTTTCCCATAATGAGCTTTGATTCATCCTTATTTGGATTCCTTTGGTTTATAAATCTCTATATGGTAAATGCAACATGATTTGTTACACTATTATCGAGCCACCAATGAATCGGACGGGGCTTTGATAGATTGGATTCACAATAAAATGCCAAAGAATCATTACATGCATGCTCGCGCATGGACAACCAAGTTTTATATTTGTCACACTCTTTCTTTATGTGACCTCTTTTCTTAGAAAAGAAAGGGGCGTCACCATACTTCTTGAAGGATGCCTTTTTAGGGCCTAGACTATCAGAATGACCAGTGGTTTCATGAGTTCCTTTATGAGTATGATTTTTGGGCACTTACTCTTCTTGCCCCTAACCTTAGCATAACCGTCAAATTTTGTGTTGAAGAGTCCTCGTAGATGTGTTCCAATCTCAGCATTTGGCAAGACACCTTTCCAAGCTTCCGAGGCTTCCATCATTTTTTTTGAGCAACGCAGTCGGTTGGCAAACCACTCTTTGAGTATTCCCGAATGGACTGTTTCATTGATAGTAAGCAAATCTTATTGCTATTTTCCCAAGTAGCAAAATATGCTTTCTCGAGATCCATATAGGTGGTGGTGAAATTTGCCGGCTTTTCCTTAGTAAGAGTAATATAAACATCCGCCGGCTCCATCCCAAACAGAAAATCCTCTCACCATTTCTTAAAGTCTGAACTAGAAAGAACCTCAATCCTAATAGAGTTGTCGTTTTCAAAGAAAGTGACTAATTTGATAAGCAATGTACATAATTAGCATTATATCTGAGTACCGTGTAACTTAAAATGGTATAAGTATACATCCTGATAGTTACATACATCATCATACAAACACCTTTGAGCAGAATATATAGCATGCAGTTACATGACAACATCCATGAAAATATATTCCAACCTTTGTGAATTCACCACCTTTGGGTGTATGAACCACTAAAATTAGTCACTTCTCAAGTATGTGCTGTACATGTGTTCCCCCATAAACTAATACACAATCACCTCATTTGGGAATATGACCACGCATTAGAATAGGAGACATCCTACCACAATATAAAACCGATACTTCTCAAACTCAATCGAGTGTGCCACTTCGGTAGTCACAACCCAATTGAATCCTTGAAACTCTCTCATGCTAGGAATATAAACTTTATGTCTCACATTTACCATATACATGTGATTTTCTTGAAGACAGGGGTAATTTGTCACTAAAATCACATGACATGCCAATTACATTGCTCCATTCATTGATAGACAATGAATTACACTCTACACATTCCTTATGTGGTGATATACATGTTAGCTATCATCTGTATTTCCGAAACCATAGAGAAATACAAGAAAATATACAAAAATATCCTAAAAATACACATATATAGGGTTACATACGTATTTTCACATCTTTAAAAGGCTCAAACTTATAAAATAAATACACCACAGTGTAAATCATCTCCATATGAATGTGGTGGTACCAAGAACGTCCCAATCAGACAGCGTACGCGCACTCACGCGCTACCGGTCAAACCGATCTAAACCACTGATCCGATCGGTCGATCGGTTCGGTCAACTAGGTTGGGTCACCTGGTTAACAAAATAGTCAATGGGTCAGGTCACCCTATCAACGAAAGTCACAGGTCGAGTCGAGTCAACCCTTGGATTTGGGTCGGGTTGACCATGTCATGGTGGCTGATGTCAGCCCTAACGTGTAGGGCACGTATGATGGCGCGTGGCGACGCACGCCGTACCTAGCGGCTTGTGGGTGCTCGTGTGGCGTCTCCCGGTGGCGTGCCACCTATCCAAATTTTTGTCTCGTCAAGCACATTCCAAATATGCAATCAAAATCAATTTTTTATGAACAAAAAACACGAAAAAAGGCAACATCCGAACGTTCAAGTTCTAGGCTGTGGCAGCTCTGATACCACATGTTGCCGCGATAAAATGACACCTAAGATCTCCACAGTTAGAATCTAGAATACAGTAATAGAGTAAAAGTAATTTGTGCACCCGATTTGAAATCTATTGTTCTTGATGCGGAATAGCGACGATCCTTAGCGCAAGTCTTTTCCTCTATTACCTTCTGTATCACTAGCTCGATGAAATTGCCTCTCACAGATAGTGTTTGCTTCTTCTGTGAGATATGTGTGTATTAGGGTTAGAGGAGGGACTTGAGCATTATTTATAGAGTTTTAAGTCAGGCCCTTTTACCAGGGGCCGGGCCTTATTCGGCACACACTAACTTGTCCCATAGTAGACTATTTAAGAAACTTTATATCTAACCTTATTAGACAAACCCCGTAAAATGGTAAATTACAATATCAATTAATGTAACCCACATCAGAAAAACTCTTACATTATCAAGATTTCCAGCATTGAACCAATAACAACGACATCAGAAAACAACCGTCATCTAACAACAGTTGAAGCAACGGTGTGAGCCCACCACTTGAGACTCTCTCACGTCGGTCTCGTTCCCAAGAGCAGGAACCTTCCAGTTCATCAGTGGATCCTCCTTCCTCTTCTCCTCCCACCATTCCCACACCTCCGAGAGATATGGCCGTGCAACAACTGCAGACTCACCAACACTCGCTTTCTCATCACCATCTTCTTGATGATGATCGGCATCTTCATCGTTTTCTTCGCCATCTTTAATTTTCTTGTCCAGTCTCAATAGCCCAGGAATGATGGAACCAGGCTCGAGTCGACTCTGTCTTCTTCCGAGAAGACGAACCCTAGATCCATGAACCCTTTTAGCTCCACGAACTCGAGCTGTGACAAGCTGTTGCTCAAGGCCCTTCTCTTCGCTCTTCCTCCCATTTGGCCGTTTTTGCTGCGTGAGAATACTGAACTTCTCGGGTTGTTCCATTTGAAACCCTCTTCTTCTTCTTCTTCTTCTTCTTCTTCTTCTGTGATTGCCTCTTCTTCACAAATCATGATGTGAATAGGCGTGGTGAGAAGGACTGAGTCTGAAGAGAGAGAGCTTAGTTGGAAGCCTGCTGGGTTGATGCTCGTTTGATCGCTCATGGACGTCACAAGAATCGACGGAGTCTGTGATATATGAATACACGGGTTTTCGTTTTCTGGTATTTCTATGCTTTCTTGACCCGGATTGGATCCGGAGGTTGAAGAAGGCAATGTGTCTGGTCGTTTCTCGAAGATCTGGAGCTCGAACCAGCATATATCGATGATCTTCACGACTGCTTCGGCTTCTTCCATTACCAGAGGAAATTGTATGATTAATGAGATTTAACGAGCACTACAAAAAAACATCTTTTTTCCGACGAAATTTCCAACGAAAAATTTGAAAAAATTCATTGGAAAACGAATTTCCAACGAATTTTCCAACAAAAAAAAATTCGTTGGTAATTCGTCGTCGCAAATTTTTCTAACGAAAAATTTCAATTTTCGTTGGAAATTTGCGACGAAATTTTTTTCGTTGGAAAATTCATTGGAAAATTCGTGGCTAAATTCGTTGGAAAAACTACAAAAATTTTTTTTTGGTCGAAAAATCGTGGTAAATTTTTTTTTTTGGGTCAAAATTAGTTGGTAATTATTTTTTGCAAAATTCGTCATGACAAAAATCGTGCAGGCGAGGGCCAGCCTCGTCGCCGGCGAGCTCCGAGCTCGCCATGGCCGGCGAGCTCGAGCTCGTCCAGATCTGGGCGAGTTCTGGGTGACCTCGAGCTCGCCGACCATGGCGAGCTCGGCCCTCGCCATGGCGGGCGAGGGCTAGCCTCGTCGCCCTTCGAGCCGGCCGACCACCCCGACGACCTGGTCAAATGTTCGAGCCGTCATGACCGGGGATCGGGTGCCGGGCTGATTCATGAAATGGACAAGTTTGTACATTCAGCAGCAATAAACTCGCCCATGATGACGAGCAACGTCAGGAGGACGTGGCGGCAGCGAGGAGGGGCAGGGATTTCACGGAGAGGGAGGCGAGGGGCTTCAGGAGCCTGAACTTGGGGACGGAGAGGGTGACTTGGGGTTGCTGCTTGGGCTTTGAGGTGAAGAGGGGTAGGTGGGATGTGGGTCTTGCAGGAGGAGGAGGAGGCCACGATCATCTTGGCCATGGCTACGATTTCGAGGACGGCGGCGGCGGCGAGACTTTCTCTCTCTAGCGACGGTTCTTTGCCGACTGCGTTTTGGAGAGAGAAAGAGAGAGGGAGAGATGTTGATAAAAGGGAAGAAGAAGAAGACGAGAAGAATGAGACGAGACAGATTTTTCGTCGGGAAAATGAAAAAATTTTCGTTGGAAATTTCCAATGAATTTTCCAACGAATTCAAAAAAACCCGGTATTGTTCGGTATTTTTGAAATTCGTGGGAAAATTCGTTGGAAATTTCCAACGAATTTTCCGACGAATTTCAATTTTCAAGGCAATTATTTTAGTGTGTACAATTTTCATTGGAAAAGTCGTTGGAAATTTCCAACGAATTTTCCAACGAATTCAAAAAAACCCGGTATTATTCTTCATTTTTGAAAATTCGTGGGAAAATTCGTTGGAAATTTCCAACGAATTTTCCGACAAATTTCAATTTTCAAGGCAATTATTTTAGTGTGTACAATTTTCGTCGGAAAATCCATGAGAAATTTCCAACGAAAAGTTTTTCGTTGGAAATTTCCAACGAATTCAAAAAAATCCGGTAGTATTCGTCATTTTTGAAAATTCGTGGGAAAATTCGTTGGAAATTTCCAACGAATTTTCCAACGAATTTCAATTTTCAAGGCAATTATTTTACTGTGTACAATTTTCGTCGGAAAATATTTTAGTTGGAAATTTCCAACGAATTTTCCGACGAAAAATTTTTCGTCACTAATTTCCGACGAATTTTACTTTTCGTTGGAAAATTTGTTGCAAATTTGCGACGAAAATTTTTTCGTCGCAAATTTTCGTGGCAAAAATCCAGTTTTTTTGTAGTGGAGGGCACGAGCGGCTTCGTATTTATACATTCTTAATTACCGAGATTGCCCTTGGGTTTGCCTATTACTTACGGGAACGACTCAAACTCAGTGTTCATACGTTTGTTTATTATCACTTGATTCAATTTCATTGGTTTTCAGCTTTGATTACATCGTATGGTTAGGTTTTCCTAGAAAATGCGAGGGAAGCGCATGTGAGATAATGATCTGACGTGGCTTTTAGTCAGGGAAAATGAACCAATTCGCTTGGGGTTCTCTATTTGTTTCAATTTATATAGTAATAAGTATGGTTAAGTCCACTTTTCATAGCCGAACTTGCTTAGATTTTGGCAAGTGCATCTCAAATTCATTGCATATGTAACAAAATCTTGTGCATCCTTTGATTTACTTGAAATGTATGACTGGGTTTTTTCCTTCTGTCATTGATAGTTTCATCAATGTTGATATGACATGCCAAATAATCAATATAGAGAAAAGTTAATCATTGATAGTTTCATCAATGTTTCTCCAATGTCAATGAGGTAAGGCAATCTCTGATTGCCACATCAATATCATGTAGCCAGTCCCGTCGCTCTAGCAAAATTTACATCACTAGTTAATGAATTTGATTGCACGGAAGAGTACCGACAAATCAGTTTCATTAACTACGAAAATGAGGGAACAAATAATATACTTAACTGATAATAGTCATGTCTATAACAGTAGGATTATGTATGATACTACATTGGAGTACCACTCAAATTAAGGTTGCTAAAGTAATTCGGGATTCAAGCTGGTATTTTTCCCTACCAGGTCTGAGAATCTGGTCTTATTGCAGGTTGCACTATGGAATACCATGTGTCTTAACTTGGCAAAGTAAAAAAGTTGGGAATGCATGACCAATGCTGTGACCTTTCTGTAAATATCTTACTCCCATTACGGAATGTTTCGTTCGAGCCGGAACTACTTAATTCACTAGTAGGTGTATAAGCGATTACCGTAACTTGATCGACATGTTAAAAGTCAAAAAGTTCCTCCATAGAAGTATAAATGCTCCAGGCATAGGTTGGCAGGAGCTCCACTCATTATATGCCCCGAATTTATAACCTTATAGAAGATAGTGGCGGCTAGACATGGCCACGGTTCAGGAACCGCCGGTTCCCGTTCGAAACCGGCAGTTCCGATTCGTGGCCATGTATGAACCGGCAGTTCCGGTTCCAGTTCTGGCCGGTTCTGATTCGTAATTTAAAAATTAATAAAATAAATTATAAAATAAAAATTGCATACCTAGTCCTCCGTCGGTTGTCGCTCGGGCTTCGCGGCCTTGGCCATGGTGGCGGAGGCGGGGTTCAAGGCGGCGAGGAGATGAAGCGGGAGACAGGGGCGGCGGCGAAGGGGAGAAGGAGGGGGCCGGGAGGGGGACGGGGAGGAGGAGTGGGGGGTCCTCCTCCTCTAGGAGCGTCGGCGTCGGCAGCTGCGGCCATGGGCAGCGGCGGGGGTCAGATCTGGAGAGACGGGGGACGGGCGGAGGAGAAAAGGGAAGGAGCCGTAGGGTAGCGAGGGGGGAGGAGGAGAGGGCGTCGGTGGTTGCGGCCATAGGCGGGGGCGACGGCGGCGATAGCAGCGGGGGTCAGATCTGGGACGGGGGATGGGCGGAGGAGAAAAGGGGAGAAACGGAGGAGGCATAAGGGAGAGGGGGAAGGAGGGATTTGGAGGAGGAGGATTGGAGGTGGACGTGGGAATGTGGAACTTGGGAGAGCAGTTTTTTCTTTTTTAGGAATCGAAACTGGGCCTGTAGGCCACGGGCCAGTTCCGGTTCCGAATCGCGGGCCCGGTCAATGGGCCGGTCCCGGGATGGTTCCGGGCCAAAATCGGCCCGTGGCCATGCCTAATGGCGGCTACTTACCAATAAAAGTATCAGAGAAAAAATATAATCCTGCATATATAGTACCTAATAATGACTAATGGCAAAAGATGTCAGCACGAATTGCGGGTCCCATTTCCATAGTAACCAGTACATCTCTAGGCTAAGATGAAAGCACCAGCCAACTTCTCAAAATTGACCCTTTAAAGCAACATCTTGTTGCTTGTACATCACACACACACAAATGGGTTCCTCTGAGCATAATTCATTTTTGGATTGCTTCAAGAGTGAAGGATTTGGACAACATTGATCATTGAGACCACAACATCGTGTTCATATCCACCAAGTATATATTGATACACAATTTTCTTTTCCTTTCACCTATTCTATTCATTCATATACACTCTACTTGAATATCGGCCTACTTTGAACATTTTGCTTTGGGAATTTCTAGGACACAATTGACGCTATGGTTTACTTTTTCCATCTTAATTCAATTAGATCAAAAGGAGAGATCTATGCCAATGCTGCATAATTCAGTGGACCTAATGCAATAATCACGTTTTGTACATTTTTTTTTTGGTAGGCCAAGCAATGGGTGCGTGTTTTGATAAATTAAGGTTGAAGAAGACATTCTTCGTTTTTTAGTAGGTCGTGGTCAACGTGATGTTTTGCCTGATGCACGAGGGCAGGATGGTAAATGAGCATAAAGCTTCTTTCGAAAATATTCTGACGCTCTTTTTTTTTTGTATTTATGCTATTTGAGAAACTGCATTTTTTACTAATGGTCAACTTTCAAGCACGTGAACAAGAGATTAACAATTTCGCACGTGCTTCTCGTGCCCCCAACGCCACGTGCACCGCGGGCTTCGAGTTCGACCTTCAACTTCCCCGCGGATGATTAGTTTTAGACACGTCTTGAACTTCGTTGGAAAAAGAAAAAACCAAGGTGAATTGATAGTATTAAGGCCTAATTTCAAAAAAAGGTATCAACTTTATCTTAAGTGACCATTCTGGTCCAATTTTTTTTGTCTCATAAAAAATTATCAGTTTTTACTTAAATCTCAAATTTGGCCTAAACAATTTAAAAATTAGACGTTACAAGGGCTAGATTTGTAATTTGAGCAAAAGTTAATGCTTTTTCATGAGACAAGAAAAGTTTTCGGCTACAACTGTCACTCAAAGTAAAGTTAGTGTCTTTTTTTGAAATTAGTCTTAGTAATCTAATATATTCTCACGACTTTGTGTTTGACTTTTTGGTTGCAACAATAACCCTGTCAAATTTGTAGTAGATGGTAAACCAGCAATTCTCAACATGACCTTTTTGCACGACACGACATATAATTTAATTGTTTAAATTTAGCGTAAACGGTTTTGTGTCATAAGAAAAACCATGTCTTACTTGGGTTTATTTCTACACAAATAGACTTGTTTAATATTCATATATAAAGACTTTTTTAACCTAAAGTTTGTAAAAGTAGAACCCGTTTTAAAAAAATAAATATCAAAATAAAGTCATCAAACAAAAAAAAATAACACACGTACATTTTTCATCAACGGTACAACCAACAAAGCATATTATAGACTGGCAGGGAATATTGTAGAGTTGTCAAATTGACAAAAACTGGTATAAACTCAATCATACAACAAAAAAATCTTACAACTTTAACTTCATTAAAATAGTCACGTGAACTTTGACCTCATTTATCGATGGATTTATGATGTAGGTTGAGATTAACATCTTTACCATAGCTTCTTACCTTACCAAAAAAAAAAAAAAACATCTTTACCATAGCTAAAATCTGATTATCGTGTGTGTTCAAGATAAGGTACTCCGAAATCTCATAGTCTTAAAAGAATCCATCAATTCTAGCTGATTTCGCTTGTACTTATTTAATACCCAATGGGTATCATGTATGGTGGCATGATATGCGTGCGAGTAATCCAATGCCATTTCGTACCTAGAATTCATACCTAACGTTAAAGTTAAGAGATAAAGGAAGTCCCACGAACTAAATTTGCAGTGTGAATGAGAAGAGAAATTTGATTTGGTCCGGTAACAATTATTGGCATGACGAGGACCTCTACTTTCAAATATGACGGCAGCATTGTATCAGATTTTGCCATTCCTATGTGAACAAAGGTCTCCGAAATAATAAAGGGGAATAGACGGCGCACACTCTGCATGTGCGGGGGGAAAGGTAAAATATTTAATAAAAATTAAATGAACGGCTTTTCTAACTATAATCAAGAAATGGAAAACAATGGAGAAAATTTTCCAAACATGGTAATGATGAGATTGATTTGCGATGGTTATGTTTGAATGTGAGGAGCGGTCAGAATTAAGGGGCTTGTGGTTACAAATTCATATAATAAATTCATTATTACGATAATAAAAATGTTTTAATCCGAATATAGTTATCAATATAGACATAAATTATGGACTTTAGTTACTTGAATTGCATCTTAAATAATTTCCGTCCATTTTTTTTTTATGAATTACTATATTTTCCAATAGGGCATAAATTAAAATTTTCCTTTTACTCCTTTTAACTAAATGATGCATTAATCCATCTGAAATAATTGTTTTTTTTTCCCATTTTCCCTTTTACACTCTTTTTTCTTCTTTTATAATCCCCCTTCTCCCTCTATCTACTAACTGGAGACCTATCCATTGACGAATGCCTGGTCATGGTGCTTCCATGCACATCCTCCGTCTTTAGCCATCACGATCACCGGTCCATCACCGATCTCTCTATGCATATATGTCGGAGGGCCGCCACTTTCGATGTGTGGTCGTTAGTCACGGACGACACCCAAATAGGAGGTGGTGAGGTAGGTCCATCATCTCATCTATCAGAGAAGTTAAATTTCTCATTCATCAAAGTAAATGTAAAGACTACCCGAAAGGATAAGCATGCAGACTTCATCTCAAAAGTGACATGACCAGTTAGCGAAAACTAAGGCATTGTCTAGTTGGGCTCAAAGCGCACCTGCACTATTGGCAAATGAAAAAGAGAGAGATTATTTTAATATCCGAAAGAATATGGGGAATATAATAAAAATTATCTCAAACATGTATACATCTCTATTCTGGGGAAGTACCCTATGTGAATTTGTGGATACAATAACATCGATGATAATTATATGCAAGAAGATAAGAAAAACTCAAGAATATAAGCCAGAAAATCCCAAAGAATGGCCGCTATCATAAAGATTGCACCAACTCAAATAAACAATATTTAACTAAAATAAAGACTGCCCAAATAAAGTACCCCAGATTTGATGAAGATTGCAACGGTGAATTGCCGGGCAAATCTCCTTTGGCAGTGAGCTTATATTACATTCACTCCCTGTGAAAATATTTGAATATAAGCCACCAGCCAAAGGAGTAAATGCCCAGTAATTCACCACTTACATGCCAAGCACACTATCAATCATGTGCTATTAATAAAACTATTATTTTCTGATTTTTTGGGTTTGGATGAACAGTGTTAGAGTGCAACATCTATTTATAGCCTTCCAAAAGGTTAGAGAGACACTTTCCATGCACACAGCATATTCTCAGAACATCCAACAACGAAATAAAATCTTGTTTTCGGTACTTTAATTTGTGCCAAATAATAAAAAAGAAAAGCTAGTGGTCCAATGAGTTAGATATGCTAAAGCTTAATTCCACATCCGTACCAGGTTTTGGAGACGACCAGAGTCAACATATATTCCTCTATCCAACTAATTGGAGTGGAGAAATTTCAGGACTGGATTAGTTTTAGCACAGTTCGATCTTGTCATTGTTCCGAGCATATTCCTTGTGTCTTTTCTTGAAGGGAAAATGACACTAAGAGCCCTAAACTTTGACATAATATATAATGTCATACTCAAACTTTTAATTCATTTAGTGTGATTTTTTATAACTATTTCTAAATCTTTAATGTAGTAATTATATGTAAACAAACAACAAATCAAATGTAATTAGATGACCAGGCATATTTGATGCTGAGTTAGAATTTTGAAATAATGGATCAATACGACATAAGAACATGTGACCGTAGATTCCATTTTCTTATCCATCTACTTTTATATAAGATTTTTTTCCGGTTATCGTTAAAAATTAATAGATTGAAGGACACGTCGGTTAATTCTATCAACTAGAACTAACAAAAAAACAACATTGAACTTCTTAATATAGTGTGGGGGCTACATTCAACATTTAGTAATGAGAAAATGCTATACATAACATATATATACACCTCATTACACAGTTTAGTTGCTGACCTCAAATCATGACATTTAAGGAAGCGCAAGCTCTTGGAAGCAAGATGCTGAAGTAGTGATAGAAACTTTTCGGTGGAAGAATATAAAGGTGAAGAATCGGGACCATGCGTTCTTTACCACAAGGAAGAACCCTAGGCAAGAATTGTGCTCTGGCATATACCATCTCTTCCTCTGTAATATACCCGGCATTGTGCCAATTTTGGTGAAATAAATACGAGCTTGATCATCAACGTGAAGACTCGGGCACGGCCACACGAAGGAGCGGTGCGGAATGTGATGGTGAATACAGTGTAATTCTCCCTTGGCAGAAGAGAACTGCATTGGCATGCATGCAAATGTCAAGGTTGTTCTTGCTTCCGCCAAAGGAGAATTGCCCTGCCATTCACTTGCACTGAATATACATACTTACTCAGACCTCAGCAAAGGCATCGCCAAGCCATTCATCGTTCCACATGGCAAGTTTCAGACGTATGTGTTGCACTAGGTACATAGGGTGACTATCTGATGTTACGTGCCTCGTCACTTCATTCTATGTTTGTGTGATAGATATACATTTCACGTATTCATTTGCGTTGGAGGAAATTCATCATACTTTCAATTAGGTTAATATATACTTATATTTCATTTTGAGCAGTGAAATTTATAGAAGAATCAAGAAAGAATAGAGTAATCATAGCATGCACTGCTAAAATGAAAAAAATTTCCACTAGCGATCTTGTTCACCCTTATTTACTGTTTAGTGAGAGAGTGAGATGTTTAAATTCTCAAATCAAAGATTAATAATGTGTAAAGTCTTATTTACATTGACTCTATATGCTCTAAATTTTTTTAAAAAGTAAATATATCTTGAAATATTTCGATCTTTTATTTGGCTTTAGTGCAGCTTTCGGAAAAACTTTTCACGGAAGGCCACTGATAGTAGATGAAGTAACAGGATTGGGAGTGAAAGCAAAACTACTTCTGAATGCAAAAAAGAAAAATTGCAAATATGTCATTTTATACCTTATAAATATCTAAATTCATTTACCCTCAGTATAATTTACTTGTAATTACCTCTAAACGCTCAATGAGAGAGAACTCATTCTTTTTGCAGGGGTAAAGACATAGTGGGACTCTGATCTTGTTTTCAAAGAATGTTGCTTCTTGCATTCATAAAATATTATTAGCAACTTTATTAGAGTATCTTCACAATATGTGATGGGGAAATGACTTGATTGCACAAAGAGAACTAATTGACCTTTGACCACTTGCTTGGTCACGATTTCGATGAAAATGGAAAAAGAAAAAAGGAAAAAAATGCCAATTAAAAGAGTCAAATCACTTCAAAGTTTTCTTCCACTTCATCTTGCTCAAGACTCGTCAGTCGATCACATTCACCATGTAAAAAGGAAAAAAAAAAGAGAGAGATTAAAATCCTTTGAAAACTTGAGAGAAAATCGCGAAAAACCCTATAATTTCAAATCCATGACGGAGACCTTCAACGACCGGCTGAATGGCACCGAACGAAAGCACACTCCTCCTCCTTTGGAACGAAACAGAAGCCCTAATGATCTCATTAGCGTCTTGCCAGACGCCGTGATTCACCAGATCTTCTCATGTTTTGCCACTCGAAGACCTCGTCAAGACCAGCGTCCTCGCCAAGTGCTGGCGGTCAACTTGGGCCACTGCCACCCATCTCGTCTTCAATGGAGTCCGGCCTCACAATCACGACACCTACTCCTTAGACTTCCCATCCCTAGTCGACAGTGACCTAATCCAGTGCACCTCGCTTAAGGTGAAGAGATTCCACGTCACCGTCTTCAAGTACGACGAGGTCGACTGCCCCGAGCTCCACCTATGGCTCTGCTTCACGGCAGGGCACTGCGTGGAGGAACTTCGCCTGTGGCTGACGTCCGAGCCGCAATTGTTGTATATACTGCCACCGTTCTTGTATTGCTTGAATTGGTTGGTGTGCCTGGAAGTCAGTTTCTGCTGTTTCTCGTCGGGTAGGACTATTAGGTGGCCTTGTCTTAAGATCTTGTTCATCTAATATGCAGAGTTGGGTGATGATATCCTCGAGGGAATTTTCAGGGGAAGTCCTGTGCTATAGTGCCTTGAGTGCTGGGGCATGAAGAACATTATATTAGATTCAACAAGTGTGAAGGAGTTGGTACTAGTCCGTCGGTTTCTCTAACATTGATACCATCATTCCGTGTTTAGACTGGACGATATATCTTCTTTGGTGGAACCCGAATTAGATTTTTTCATTCTAACTGGTGTGTCCGGTGACAAGAGGATGTGCTGCAACTTGTTGAATGAACTTTTCGGAGAAGCTGCGCAGAGTTCCTACAATCACCATCGGCAGTGAATACATCATCATAATATTGAAAAAGAAAACATTCACAGTCATGTATAAATACACATATATTTTTAAAATTCGATTCGTTTTATGAGCTTGTTTTACATATGTAGCAGATACTATAACATTAATTTCATGCACAACTAACAAAAAAATAAAAAATAGTCGAGAATGAAAAAAAATTTATATTATTGTCACATGCATTGTTGAAATTTGACCATGTGTACAATTGATATCTGTCCATACTCCCTACGGTATTCTTGAGATTAGAAAATGGCTGTTTTACATATTCCTAGCAATTTAAAAGCCCTTTATCCATTGAAATATAAAAAAAAACTACAAAAGAAATAATAATAAAAAATATCCTAAGGTCAATGAAATATCCGACAAAAATGACACTACACTTTAGAAAAAGGTTCTCAACTGTCTAGTAGTATTGATCTTCCTCAAAGTACATTTCAAGAAGGTAATTAATAAAAATTAACAAATTAGTAGGTCAATCTTCCTCCAGTAACGCACTGCCAAAGGAACATCAAACCTGCTTTCCTTAAACAAAGCAAAATCACGAGTTACCAAGATAAAAATTTCCAATTTGATTGACAACTATATCAAGAAATCTTTTTACAAGAAGAAAGGAGGGAAGATAAAAGAGTTATCAAGATTTCCAAATTGAACCAATAACAACAACGACAGAAACAACCATCATCTAACGACAGTTGAAGCAACGGTGTGAGCCCACCTTTTGAGACTCTCTCTCATGTCGGTCTCGTTCCCAAGAGCAGGAACCTTCCAGTTCATCAATGGATCCTCCTTCCTCTTCTCCTCCCACCATTCCCACGCCTCCGAGAGATAAGGCCTCGCAACAACGGCAGACTCACCAACACTCTCTTTCTCGTCACCATCTTCCTGATGACGGTCGGCATCTTCGTCGTCTTCTTTGCCATCTTTAATTTTCTTGCCCAGTCTCTGTAGCCCTGGAATGATGGAGACCAAGCTCGAGTTGACTTTGTCTTCCTCCGAGAAGACGAACCCCAGATCCATGAACCCTTTTAGTTCCTCAAACTCGAGCTGCGACAAGCTCTTGCTCGAGGCCCTTCTCTTCGCTCTTCCTCCCATTTGGCCCTTCTTTCTGCGCGAGAACTCCGAGCTTCTCCAGTTGTTCGAATTGAAACCTTCTTCTTCTTCTGCGATTACCTCTTCTTCATTGATCATGCCGTGAATGGGCGTCGTGCGAAGGACTGAGTCTGGAGAGAGAGAGCTTGATTGGAAGCTTGCGGGGATGATGCTCGTTTGATCGTTCATGGACCTCGCAAGAATCGACGGAGTCTGAGAAATATGAAGACACGGGCTTTCGTTCTCGGGTATTTCTATGCTTTCTTGACCCGGATCGGATCCGGAGGTTGAAGATGGCGATGTGGCTGGTAGTTTCGTGAAGATCTTGAGCTCGAACCAACATCTATCTATGATCTTCATGACTGCTTCTGCTTCTTCCATATACGGGGGCCAGAGGAAATTGTGTAATTATGGAGATTCAATGAGGGCTCGTGTGGCTTCGTATTTATAGTCTTAATTACCGAGATTGCCCTTGGGTTTTCCTGTTATGGACGGGAAGGACTCAAACTCAATGTTTTAGTTTATTTATTACTTGAATTGGTCTTGGGTCTTTCTCTATTTGTTTCAATTTCCTTTTAGCCTTGATTACGTTACGCGATAGGGTAGGTTTTCCAAGAAAATGCGAGGGATGGGGATGTGAAAGAGTGATCTGACGTGGCTCTTAGTCAGAAAAAATGAACCAATAACAGTATAAGTAAGAACAGATATTTTGCGGTAATCAAATATTATATTGCTCTAGTACCTAACGCAGATGAAAATTATTTATCAATTAATGAGTAGGTAAAGTCAAAGTTTTCATATCTGAATCTGCTTTGATGTCGGCAAGTGCCTCTCGAGTTCATTTCATATGTAATCAAGTCTCCTAACTTATTTAATTTGTCCAATTAAGTCCTTAAAGTTACTTGAAATATAAAAACTGAGCCTTTCCACCTGTCTTTTGGTAGTTATGCCAATTTTTCTGATATTGATTTGGGCGTGTTCCTCGTCTAAGATGGGTGGGGGTTGACAACCGCACACTCTCTCTCTCTCTCTCACACACACAAACACAACAATATCATGGTGCAAATAGAGCCACCCTAGCAAAGTTAGTGTTAGACAAATCTAGTTAAAGGATTTTGATTGTGCAGAAAAACATCGACAAATCAATTACACTAACCACACATATTAGGCAACAACAAGTATACTTAGCTGAATATAATCATATATTTTATGGTAGTAGGATCGTGTATGATACTACATTGGGGTACCAATCAAAGGTTGCTACTATGTTTTGCGTTTTAACTTGGCATTTCCCCGTGCTAGGTCTGTGAATCTAGTCTTTGTGCAGGTTGTACGATGTGATACCATTTGTCCTAATTGGTTTTTCCCCAATTTTGTTGTATTGGGGATTGGATGCCTGGACAGTTGAGCCTGTGGTAGAGGTTTGCCCTCTCTACCATTGTTTTTTTTTTTCTAATAAGTAAAATGGTGGAGAGGGATGACTATTGTAGCTATCCTCTCTTGAGACGAAACTCTAAGGTTCTCGCTATTACTATTTACTATTCAGTTTGAGCCATAACTACTCAATCCATAAGTAGATATACGACTTGTCAACACAGCCCGTCCGGGTGACGAAATTCAGGAAATTTCTCCACATGAGGTATTAATGCCTAAGGCATAAATTAATCAGAGGTTTACTCATAACATGTCTCGAATATCTGACCTCATAAAGACAGTGTGACCCCTTTAGCAATAAAATTATTAGATTTATCAAAAAAAATAATCCTTTGTATATACAATACCTGATAATGAATTATTTAAGTTGTCGGTGAAAAATGACGTTGATATGAACTACAGGTCCTATTTCTTCCCATAGGTTGGTGACGAGTACAACTAGGAATAATGTTCATATTTCTAGAGTTAACCCTTAAAAGCAACATCTTGTTGCTTGTACATTGCACACACTAATGGGTTCGTCTAAGATGATTGCCACTAAGCCATTAATTTTGGATTTTGCTTCAAGAATGGAGAGTTTGGACAACATCGATCCTTTAGACTGTGAAATCAATTGCAAAGATCGAACCGTATTTCAAATCTGCTTGGATATTGTTTTACTATTAACATTTTTCCTTTGAAATCTCCAGAAAATAGCGGACACCATGGTTTATTTTTACTTCCTAAATAAAAGAAAATGAAATGTTTTACATGTTTAACCTTAATTCAATTAGAAAAAGAAGTAGCTAGTACATATTAGTCGAACGAGACCGATTCAAACTTATATAGGAAAATCTAAAAGGAGAGATCTATGCCAAAGCTGCATAATTCAGTGGACATAATGCAATGATTACGTTTTTCTAATTTTTTTTTTTGTGGGAGGCCAAGCAATAGTTGCGTGTTTTCATAAATTTAGGTTGAAGAAGACAATTTTCGTTTTTTAGTAGTTCGTTGTCAACGTGATGTTTTTCCTCATGCACGAGGGCAGTTCGACAATAAAATAAAAAAACATTTAAACACACGAGCAAAGGATTAACAAATTCGGCACGTGCCTCTCGTGCCCCCACCTCACGTGCACCGCGGGCTTCAAGTGCGACTATCAACTTCCCCGCGGATGATTAGTTTCAGACATGTCTTACAACTATGTCGGCAAATAAAGAAAAAAAATCAACCAATTACCGACTCAACCTGTTTGCATGATCTTGCATATTCTCAGGAGTTTGAGCTTGAGCTTTTGGTTGCAACACTCACCTAGCTTAAAATTCATGATTAGATTGGAACTAAGCAATTATCGATATAACCCGTTTGCATGACTCAACACGTAATTTAACAGGTTTAGATATGCATAAACGGATTGTGTCACAAGAAAAACTGGGTCTTACGTGGGTCTATTTCTACACAATTAGACATTTTCAAATTCATATTTAAAGACTTTTTTAACCTTAAGAGTTTACAAAAATAGAACCCATTTCAGAAAGAATAATTGTAGACTGGCAGGGAATATTACAAAGTTATCAAACTGACAAAAACTAGTACATACTTAATAATATAACAAAGGGATAAGTGTACTAAAAGTTCTAAAACTTGTTATGAAAGTGCAATTAAGTCCTAAAACTTTCAAAAAATGTGATCAAGTCCTAAAACTTATCATGATAGGGCAATCAAGTCCTAAAACTTTCAAAAAATGCAATCAAGTCCTAAAATTTATTACGAATGTGCAATTAAGTCCTAAAACTTTTAAAAAGTGCAATCAATTGAAGGACTTGATTGAACAAATTTGACAAGTTTTAGGACTTATTTGCACTTTTTGAAAGTTTTAGGACTCAATTGCACTTTCATAACAAGTTTTAGGACTTAATTGTATATTATGAAAGTTTTAAGACTCAATTGCACTTTCATGACAAGTTTTAGGACTTCCAATGCACTTATCTCTATAACAAACCTTACAACTTTAACTTTATTAAAGCAGTCATGTGTGTTTTGAAAGATTCTTTCATTTATTGATGGGTTCATAATATGGGTTGAGATTAGGATCTTCATCAGCTAAAATCTAGTTATCACGCGTCTTCAAGATAACATTCTCCGAAATGTCATGGGTCTTGAAAACATCCATTTGTTATGGTTGATTTCGCTTGTACTTATTTAATGTCTGATGGATTCTGATGAGATGATTTGCGTGGGAATAATTGCTTGGCATTTCATACCTAATGTCAAAGTTAGAGACAAAGAAAGTCACTTGAACTAAATTTACAGTGGGAATGCGATGACCAATTTGATTTGGCATTGACGGGAACCTCTCTACTTTCAAATATGATGGCAGCATTGCATCGGATTTTTCCTTTCGTATGTGAACAAAAGGTCTCCAAAATGTTTAAGGAGAATAGACTTCACTCCAACCAAAAAAAAAAAAAGAATAGACTTCGCACAATTTACACGTGTGGGGAACAGGTCCAATATTTTTAAAAAAATGAAGTGGAAAACGTTTTCTAACTATAACCAAGAAATGAAAAATAATGGAGAAAATTTTCCAAACATGGTAATGATGATAGTGTTGATTTGGTCGTGACATCCAGTAGAGGGATGAGAAGGTTTTTCGATGGTTATGTTTGAATGTGAGGAGCATTTAGAACTACATGGTTTGTGGATAAAAATTTAAATTATAAATTCGTTATGGTGACTCGAATCACAATGTTACTATAATAAAAATGTTTTAGTTCAAGTATGGTTTTCACTAAAAATAACCACAGGCCATTTTCTGAAAATTTAGGTATTCTCCATTAATGGATAAAAGAACACTTCTTTTTTACTCTTTTAAATTAATGACACGTTAACCCATTCGAAATAGTTCTTGTTTTATTTTCTTTTTTCACTCATTTTTCTTCTTTTCTATTATGCCTTTTCCTCTACCTAGTAATCATACACTGGAAACCTATCTATTGCCAAATCGCCTTGTGGCGGTGCCTCTATGCCCATCTTTAGCCACCACGACCATCGGGCTGTCACTGATCTCCCTCTGCTTACACGCCTGAGGGCTGTCACCTGAAAGAGTTATATAGCATACGTATTTCATCGCAACAGTGACATGACATGCTAGCAAAACTAAGGTACTATCCAGTTGGGCTCAAAGCCCACCTGCACTATTGTCAAATGAACGCAAAAAGATTATTCTTATATCTGAAAAAAATACAAAATATAATTCTTGCTGAATGTAGATCTAAGGCAATAATTATCAAGTGAGTGTCGCATTTCGAGTCAAATACTACAATTGCAGTATGAACCCAAAAATTAGAAGTAAAAATCATCTCAAAAACATATACATATCTCTTCTCGTGAAGAACCAGACCTGAATATGTCAATGCAATCTTATCTATAATCATCATAAGAAGGAATACAAGAAAAAGTCAAGAAGCTATGCTAGAGAAGTCCAATGTATGACTGCTACCATTTCTAAAGAATCTTATCTAAAATACGTGGAAAAATTAGTAAATGAACAAATAACTAAAAGAAAGTAAATATAGTGCCATAAAAGAAAACCCAAATGAAGCATCCCAGAATTGTTGAAGATTGCAACGGTGAATTGCCGAGCAAATCTGGTTTGGCAGTGAGCTTATATTACATTCACTCCCGATGAAAATATTTGAGTATAAACCACCTGCCAAAGGAGTAAATGCCCAGTAATTCACCACTCGCCATGCACACTGTCAATCATGTGCTATTATTTTCTGATTTTTTGGGCTCGGATAAACAGTGATAAGAGTGCAACATCTATTTATAGCCTCCCAAAAGGTTATAGACGTTTTCCATGCACACAGCATATTCTGAGAACATCCAAAATCAAATAAAATCTTGCTTTCAGCACTTTAATTTGTGCCAAATAATGAAAAAGAAAAGCTAGTGGTCCAATGAGTTACTCGACCAAAGAAAGAAAATGAGTTAGATATGCTAAAGCTTAATTCCATATTCGCACCAGGTTTCGACGACAACTGGATTCAACATATATTCCTCTATCCAACTAATTGGAGTGGAGAAATATTCAGACAAGTTTAGTTTTAGCACATTTCGATCTCATCATTATTCCAAGCATATTCCTAGTATCTTTTCTACAAGGAAAGATGATACCAAGAGTCCTTAAATTTGACCTAAAATATAATGTCATACTTAAACTTTTAATCTATTTAGTGTGATTCTTGAACTATTCTTAAATCTATATTGTAGTCGCTCTATTTAATCAAACAACAAGTAAGATGTAATTAACTGACATTTTACAGCAAAAAAATAAAGATGTAATTTGATGACTTGGAATATTTGATAATGAGTTAGAATTTTGAAATGATGGATACGACATAGGAACACGTGACCGCAGATTCCATTGTCTTATCCATCTACTTTTCTATACAATTTTTCTTTTCCGTTTGTCGTTAATACCTAATAGACCGAAAGACATGTCAGTTAACTCTATCAACTCAAACTAACAAAAGAAAAACATTGAACTTTTTCATATAATCTAGGGGCTACATTGAACATTTAATAATAATTTAAAGATCATATTAAATAAATTAAAAGTCTAGGGATGACTCTGAACTTATTAATGCGGCTCTTGTTTTTTATTGTTTGATCAGTCACACCCAACAAGATATCATCCCCTGTCAAATTTTCTTATATCGTATTGAACCATCAATTCAAAAGTCTAACTCAGCATTAAATTTTCCATATAATCAAATTACCTTTGACTTATTGTTTGATCAAACAGAACAACTACATTGAACATTTAGGAATAGTTCAAAAATCACATTAAATGAATTAAAAAATTAAGTATGACATTATATATTAGGCCAAAGTTTAGGGACTTTTAGTTTCATTTTCCCTTTAAGAAAAGACACTAGGAATATGCTCAATGTAAAGATGAGATTGAAATGTGCCAAAACTACACTTGTAAATATATGTTGACTCCTGTCGTCGCCAAATCCTGGTACGAACATGGAATGAAATTTAGCATATCTAACTCATTGGACCACCTGCTTTCTTTTTACTGGATTTTGGATGTTCTCAGAATATGCTGTGTGCATGGAAAAAGTCTATAACCTTTTGGGCGGCTATAAATAGATGTTGAACTCAAACACTGTTCATTGAAGCCCAAAAAATCAGAAATAATATATTATTAATAGCACATGATGAATAGTGTGTATGGCATGTAAGTGGTGAATTACTGGGCAATTACTCCTTTGGCAGGTGGTTTATACTCAAATACTTTCACTGGGAGTAAATGTAATATAAGCTCACTGCCAAAGGAGATTTGATCACCAATTCACCGCTGCAATCTTCTACAATTCTAGGATGCTTCATTTAGGTTTTCTTTTATGGCACTATATTTCTTTCATTTTAGGTATTTGTTCATTTACCAATTTTTCCACGTATTTTAGGTAAGATTCTTTGGTGATGATCGCAGTCATACATTGGACTTCTCTAGCATAATTTTTTGACTTTTTTCTTGTATTCTTGCATATAATGATTACATATAATATTGTATCGCGTCACGTTCTTCACGAGAAGATGTGTATATGCTTTTGAGATGATTTTTACTTTTAACTTTTGGGTTCATATTGCAGATGCAGTATTTGACTCGATATGCAACACCCACTTGATAATTATTGCCTTATATCTTAAAAAATTGTAAAACATTCAGCAATAATTACATTTAATATTTTTTTCCAGATATAAAAATACGATTTTTGTGTTCATTTGGCAATAGTGCAGGTCGGATTTGAGCCCAACTAGACAATACCTTAGCTTTGCTAGCTTGTCATGTCACTTTTGCAACGAAATATGTATGTTAACCCGTTCAGGTGGCGGCCCTCAAGCATGTAAGTAGAGGGAGATCAATTTCGGCTCGGTGGCTGTGGTGGCTCAAAACAGCCGATGGGCATAGAGGCATCACGACAAGGCGATTTGGCAATAGACAGGTTTTCAGGGTATGATTACTAGGTAGAGGAAAAGGCGCAATATAAAAGAAGAAAAAAGAGTGAAAAAAGAACATAAAAAAAACAGCAATTTCGAATGGGTTAATCTGTCATTATTTAAAAAAGTAAAAACGAAGTGTTCTTTTATCCATTAATGGAGAAGATCTCAATTCATAAAAAATGACCGGTGGTTGTTTTTAGTGAAATTCAAGTAAGGGTTAATACCACGAAAAACCTCAAATTGGTACATTTGTAATAATTTTACCCCGAACTAATTTTTTGATCATAAAAAATTCAAAACTGGTACACTTGTGACAAATTTACCCAAAATTAATTTTTTGACCATAAAAACCCCAAACCGGTACACTTATGATAAATTTAGCACGAGCTAATTTTTTGATCACCAAAAATTCCAAACTAGTATACTTGTGACAAATTTACCATCCGTTAAATTGGATTAATATCACGAAAAATAAAAAATTCGTAAACTTGTGATAGACAGACAGGTAAAACCCCAAACTAATATACCCGTCAACTACCACGTGTCATCAAACTCAGTAATTTGACAATAAAATTTAATAGAAACTAACAGAGGGTAAAATTATTATAGGTGTACTAATTTGGGATTTTTTATGGTCAAAAAATTAATTCAAGGTAAAATTGTCATAGGTGTACCAGTTTGGGATTTTTCGTTGTCAAAAAATTGGTTTGGAGTAAATTTATCATAGGTGTACAAGTTTGGGGTTTTTTGTGATATTAACCCCTCAAATAACTAAATTCCACAATTCATGTCTATATCGAAAACCATACTTGACCTAAAACATTTTTATAATCGTAATATTGTGATTTGAATCACCATAACGAATTTATAATTTAAATTTAAAACCACAAATTTAGTTCTAAACGCTCCTCACATTCAAACATAACCGTCGAAAAACCTTCTCATCCCTTACTGGATGTCACGACCAAATCAACACCATCATCATTACCATGTTTGGAAAATTTTCTCCATTATTTTCCATTTCTTGGTTATAGTTGAAAAAATTGTCCATTAAATTCTTTAAATATTGTACCTTTTTCCCACACGTGTAAATTGTGCGAATTCTGTTCTCCTTAATCATTTTGGAGAATTTTGTTCACATAGGAAAGGAAAGGATCTGATGCAATGCTGCCGTCATATTTGAAAGCAGAGGTTCTCGTCAATGCCAAATAAAATTAGTCATTAAATTTAGTTCGAGGGACTTTCCTTTTCTCTAATTTTGACTTTAGGTATGATGTGCCATGGGATTATTCCCACGCATATCATGTTACCAGAAATGACATCCATCAGGCATTAAATAAGTACAAGTGAAATCAGGCAAACCAAATGGATTTTTTTGAAGACCCATGAGATTTCAGAAAATATCATCTTAAAGACGTGGTAACTAGATTTTAGCTGATGAATATTCTAATCTCGACCTATATTATGAACCCATCAATAAGTGAGAGAATCTTTTAGAGCTCACATGACTACTTTAATAAAGTTAAAGTTGTAAGGTTTATTATAATATTGAGTTTGTACCGATTTTTGTTAGTTTGATGACTCTATAAAGACTGTAATATTCTCTGTCAATCTATAATATGCATTGTTGGTCATACTGGTGATAAAAAATGTACTTTACCAAAAAAAAATGTATGTGTGTTAGTTTTTTCATGTTTAATAGCCGAAAAATGTATGTGTGAGGTGGGGGCACGAGAAGCACGTGCTGAGATTGTTAATCCTTTGCTCGTGCGTTTAAAAGTTTTTTTTGGTCTAATTGCGTTTAAAAGTTGACCATCCTGCCCTCGTGCATCAGGAAAAGCATCACGTTGACCACGAACTAGTAAAAATATAACGTAATTATTGCATTAGGTCCACTGAATTATGCAGCATTGGCATTGATCTCTCCGTTTAAATCTTATTATATAAGTTTGAATTGGTCTCGTTCGACTAATCTGTACTAGCTACTTCTTATTCTAATTGAATTAAGGTTAAACGTGTAAAACATTTCATTTTCTATTATATAAGAAGTAAAAAAAAACACAGTGTCAATTATTTTCCGAAGATTTCAAAGGAAAAATGTTAATAGGAGAGCAATATCCAAGCAGATTTGCAATAAGGTTCGATCTATCGAAACTTATTGCAATTGATTTAGCGGTATAAATGATCGAGGTTGTCCAAACTCTCCATTCTTGAAGGAAATCCAAGATGAATGGCTTAGCGGCAATCATCTTAGACGAATCCATTAGTGTGTGTAATGCACAAGCAACATGATGTTGCTTTTAAGGGACAACTCTGGAAATATGAACATTATTCCTAGCTGTACCAGTCACAATAGGAATGGGAGGAAATGGGACCACAGTTTGTGTCTGTCACATCCTCAATTTCAGTCCCTGGAAAATGTCTATGGTTTAAGTATGATGGTTTTCCAATCGGAACTAAAATTTTTACTCTTGATTTGGAAAATCGTATTTCGGATCCTTGGTACCCCTTCGTATTGTTATTTTTGGGGAAACTTTTGTGATCCGAATTTCCAAACACTTTCTTCTTGAAAGTTGTTCCAAACGTCTTGAAGTTTTATATATTTTAATTTGAGAATTTTTAGAGTTGATATGAGTGGTACGATGGCCTGATTTTCGGACCGTGTAAAACTGCCCAGAATGGATATTTCAGTGATGTTCACACGGTATTTATTTTCTACAAGCTTTTCTGGGCAAATTTTGGAAAAGTTTCTTTCACAAAAGTTGTTGAGAACGTCTTTTTCTATAACGTGTATAAATTTGGGAATTTTCCGAGATGATTCGGATTTTGGACAGAGCTTAATTTGAGAAACAAGAATGCTGTTCCAGTAAACTGTTTTTAGTCTATCTTTGAGCTACTAACAATGGTGTTTATAGAGAGATTTAGATTTCGTGTTCTCATGAAAAATGTTTGTTAAGGCCTTGTTTATGACATATTCAAATTTGAGAATTTTTGAACTCCATTTACTATGTTTTCAAGTCCGATTTCGTGAACAGTGTAAAGCTGTCCGGTTTTGTCGGATTTCAAAGAATCAGCATTTTCTATATGAGAACGTTAGAATTTGGACTTGATGTCTTCTGATGATTTAAATTAAACGTTATGATCTTTCAAATGAGATATTTTATGCTATTATTGGAGGTCGACCCAGGGGAAACCGAGAGAGAGAAGCAAGCTTAGAATTGGAGGATTCTAGAGAAATCAAAACTTGAAGCCCAAGTTGGAAATGAATGAGGCTTGTTCAAGAAGCCTAATTAAATGATCTTGACTTTGGAGGCCTCTTCGTCATGATAAGCATTAATAACATTAGACTTTGGAGGTCCTATCATAATGGGACACAAGGCAAGGCCAAATGGCCTTGCTAAGGGAACCAACGTGAAGGCCATTCGGCCGTGAGGAAGGAAGAGAGAGAGAGAGAACCAATAGAGAAAAGATAAGTATTAGCGTTCATCATTTAACCCATAAATGCTCATAAATGGTCTTATCTTTTGTGACCTAAGCCATGACCTCATGCTTGGATGACATATGCCATGACTCAAGCAAGCCATCATGACTTTTGACTATTGTGCACATTAATACTTGGCTTCTTCTCCAAGCCTATTTGGCTATAAGGAAGCAAGAAGCTTCACGTGAAGCGCCCCCTTCTCCCTCATCTCACGCCAACATCTTCTTCTTCTTCTTCCTTTGTTCTTGTTTTTCTCACTTTTGACCGAGAAGCTCACGCCCTAAACAAACCCGAACCGGCCCGTGTCTCTTCTCGTTCCCATCCAAGAGCCATGGTTTGGCCTTGGTAGGCCTCGTCTTGGTCGGCCAAGCAAGAAGAAGCAAGGAGAAGGCCCGAAATTCCCCAAGCTCACCCGTCTCGAACCCCGTTCTCTGGTTTTGTTTGCTGATGAGTCCGTAGGGATGGCATCTCTCCCAGCCCGCGTTGGCAATCCCGTGAAGCCGAGAGCTGAAATGCTCACCGTGATTAATGTCAAAAAGACTGCGCCTACCGTCAAATCACGATACTTGTGACGATTCGATGAGAGCCTAACGGACTTGGTGCCTCATCCAAGCGTAGGTTCAACAGTGCTTTGGCGGTGCAGGCGGGCCGGCTCCGGGATAAAGCCACGGGTGGGATGTGAGATGGCCAGGCGGACGGAACTGGGGTGAAGGTAAAGAAGCGAGGAGTGAGAAGCCGTAGTGGGTATAGGTTAACCCAAATCAAAATTTGCTATTTATAGTCGGCAACGAATTATGTGTTGTTTGCCATGGCCCGAAGGGCTTGTAAAATATGTTTGCATGAATTATAAATATAAGGTTTGCTCATGATGCTGCTTGTCTTATTTCCGCTGTGTATTGATTGTGATTGTCCCGAGTTATGCTTCCGCTTGTGCTTAAAAAAAAAGATAATAACGAACGGGACGTCACGTTTATGACCCCGAGGTCAGGGCGTTACAGTGTCAATGTCATTTTTCACCAACGACGTAAATAATTCATTATTAGATATTGCATATACAGAAGATTATAAAATTTTTTGATAAGTCTGATAATTTTATTGGTAAAGCGGTTATATTGTCTTTATACGGTTATAAATTCAAGACATATTATGAGTAAACCGTTGATCAACTTATGCCTTAGGCAGTTGTACCTCATGAGGAGAAATTTCTTGAATTCCGTCACTCGGTGGGGCTGTGTTGACAATTTGTACATCTACTTGTGAACTGAATAGATGTGACTTAAACTGGACATTAAATAATAGTAGTGAGACACTTAGAGTACAGCCTCGAGGGGATATCTACAATGGTCATCCCACGCCACCTTTTTCACTTATCAGAAAAGACAACATTAGAGAGATCAAACCTCTAACTAGAGGTGAGCATGGTTCGGGCAGACAGCTCCCAACATGGAACAGGGAACCACCCACTAAGGACCGCTTTCGAGAAATTAAAATCGGGAACCACCTGTTGGTTCCATAGATCCACCCGAGAACCGGACCGCCGGTCCGGTCCGATTCCCGGGTGGGTCCGTGGAATCGGTCCCACCAAGTTTCACGCAAATGTAGGTGACCAAGAGTGAGAAAGGGAGGTGATGACGGTTAGAGGCGCGGCGGTTAATTGATGGGAGTTGAGAGTCGAGCTTCAAATTAAGTATTTTATAGTTTTCATTTTTCTAAATATGTTTTCTTTTATTTTTTGGTCTAAATTTTTCTTAAAAATTATATATACATGCATATATATATATATATATATATATATATATATATATATATATATATATTAGAGGTCTGATTTGGGTGGGCTGTTCTACGCTTAGAACTAAGAATTGGATTGGTCCTCACGGGAACTGTTGCTTATGAGTCGGTCTGGTTCGGTTCCAAGCGGTTTGGGCGGTTCTCGGTTCCTTTGCATGCCCCTACCTCTAACACATGTTCAGTTGTCCAGGCATCCAATCCCCAATACATCATAATTGGGGAAATGCCATTTAGGACAAATGGTATCACAGAGTACAACCTGCACATAAACTAGATTCTCAAACTTGGAACATGGGAAATGCCAAGTTAAATCGCGATATATTGTAGCAACCTTTGATTGGTACTTCGGTCCAGTATCATACACAATCCTACTACCATATATATGATTATATTCGGCTGAGTGTACTTTTTGTTCCCTAATTTGTTTGGTTAGTATAACTGATTTGTCAATGTTTTTCTACGCAAACAAAATCCTTTAACGAAATTTGTCTAAAACTAATTTTGAGAGAGAGAGAGAGAGAGAGAGAGAGAGAGCTCCACCATTGACGAGGGTTGTCAACCCCACCCATCTTGGATGAGGAACTTGCCCAAATCAATATCAGCAAAATTGGCATAAGTACCAGAGATAGGTGGAAAGACTAAGATATATTTCAAGTAACTTTGAGGACTTAACTGTACAAAATTAAATAAGATAGGAGAATTGATTAAATATGAAAAGAACTTGAAATGCACATGCCAACATCAAAGCAAATTCAAATATGAGAACTTTGACTTAACCTCAAAATATCTCTGTTCGTACTTATACTGTTATTGTTTCATTTTCTCTGACCAAGAGCCACATCAGATCACTCTCTCACATCCCCATCCCTCGCAATTTCTAGGTAAACCTCCCCCATCGCGTAACGTAATCAAGACTAAAGAGAAATTGAAACTAATAGGGAAAGACCCAAGACCAAATCAAGTAATAATTAAACGTGTAAAACACTGAGTTTGAGTCCTTCCCGTAAATAACGGGAAAACCCAGGGGCAATCTCGGTAATTAAGACTATATAAATACGAAGCTGCGCGAGCCCTTGTTAAACCTCCATAATCACACAATTTCGTCTGGCCCCCATATATGGAAGCAGTCATTAAGATCATAGATAGATGTTGGTTTGAGCTCGAGATCTTCACAAAACGACCAGCCACATCGCCTTCTTCAACCTCCGGATCTGATCCGGGTCAAGAAAGCACAGAATTACCCAAGAACCAAAGCCCGTCTCTTCATGTTTCTTGGACTCCGTCGATTCTTGTGAGGTCCATGAGCGATCAAACGAGCATCATCCCCACAAGCTTCCAATCAAGCTCTCTCTCTCCAGACTCAGTTCTTCGCACGACGACCATTCACAGCATGATCTATGAAGAAGAGGTAATCGCAGAAGAAGAAGAAGGTTTCAATTCGAGCGACCGGAGAAGCTCGGAGTTCTCGTGCAGAAAGAAGGGCCAAATGGGAGGAAGAGCGAAGAGAAGGGCCTTGAGCAAGAGCTTGTCGCAGCTCGAGTTCGAGGAGCCAAAAGGGATCATGGATCTGAGGTTCGTCTTCTTGGAGGAAGACAAAGTCGACTTGAGCTTGGTCTCCATCATTCCGGGGCTACAGAGACTGGGCAAGAAAATTAAAGATGGCGAAGAAGGTGCCGACCGACATCACGAAGATGGTGACGAGAAAGCGAGGGTTGGTGAGTCTCCAGTTGTTGTGAGGCCTTATCTCTCGGAGGCGTGGGAATGGTGGGAGGAGAAGAGGAAGGAGGATCCGTTGATGAACTGGAAGGTTCCTGCTCTTGGGAACGAGACCGACATAAGAGAGAGTCTCAAATGGTGGGCTCACACCGTTGCTTCAACTGTTGTTAGATGACAGTTGTTTTCTGTTGTTGTTATTGGTTCAATTTTGGAAATCTCGATAACTCTTTTATCTTCTCTCCTCTCTTCTTGTCAAAAGATTTCTTGATTTTGTTCATGTACATGGGATACATATAAAGTAGTGGTAATTCAAATTGGAAATTCTAATCTTTGGTGACTCATGATTTTGCTTTGTTCAAGGAAAGCAGATGTGATGTTCCTTTGGCAATGCGATTCTGTAAAAAGTTTGACCTACTAATTTGCTAGTGTTTATTAATTACCTTCTTGAAATGTACCTTGAGGAAGATCAATAGTACTAGACAGTTGCGAACCTTTTTTCTAAAGTGTAGTGTCATTTTTCTTGGATATTTCATTGACCTTACGATATTTTTTATTATTATTCCTTTTGTAGTTCTTTTTTTTTAATATTGAATAGAGAAAGGGCTTTTGAATTGCTAGGAATATGTAACACAACCATTTTCTAATCTCAAGAATACCATAGGGACAGCAAGCAATTAATATTTGCTTGTTCTATGAATGGACAGATATCAATTGTACGCATGGTCAATATTTAACAATCCATGTGAAGATAATATAAATTCCTTTTCATTCCTGACTTTTATCTTTTTTTGTTAGTTGTGCGTAAAATGAATGCTATAGTAGTATATGTTACATGGAAAAATTCCAATTAAGGACCCAAAGTGGGGTTAAATTCTCAAAAAAGGGTCCAAAGTGAACATTATGTCAAATAAGAGCCTGAAGTGTCTCAATCAGTCTCAAATAAGGACCCGAAGTGCCCAAAAAGTCTTAAATAAGGACCTGGGTTCCCAACCGGGCAAAATACCTGCCAGCCGGCGAGAAAGTTACTATTTTGGCATCAGAACAGTAACTTTTTCATTTTTTTTTATTATTTTCTTTATGTTTTTCCTTTTCTATTTTTTTTCTTTTCCTTTTCCTTTTCTTTTTTTTTTCTTTCCTTCCTCCGCCGGCCATAGCCGGGGCCGGCGGAGGTCGCCGGCGTCGGGCAAGGTCGCCCTCGCCTGGGCTAGGCGAGGCCAGCCTCGCCGGCGTCGGGCGAGGCCGGCCTCGCCAGTTGCAGGCGAGGTCGAGCCTCGCCAGATCTGGCGAGGGCTCGGCCCCGCCGGCCGCTGGCGAGGCTCGACCTTGCCGGCCTCGCCCGACACCGGCGAGGTCGAGCCTCGCCAGATCTAGCGAGGGCTCGACCCCGCTGGCCGCTGGCGAGGCTCGACCTCACCTAGCAACTGGCTAGGCCGGCCTCGCCCGATCTGACGAGGCCGGCCCTCGCCCGACGCCGGCGAGGCCGGCCTCGCCTGAGGCCGGCGAAGGCGACCTCGCCCAGCCCAGGTGAGGGCAGCCCTCGCCTGACGCCAACGAGGGCGACCTTGCCGGAGGCCGGCGACCTCCGCCAGCCCCGGCGGAGGAAAAAAAGAAAAAAAAAAGAAAAGGAAAAGGAAAAGAAAAAAAATAGAAAAGGAAAAACAGAAAGAAAATAATAAAAAAAATTAAAAAGTTACTGTTCCGGTGTCAGAACAGTAACTTTCTCACCGGCTGGGGACCCAGGTCCATATTTGAGACTTTTTGAGCACTTCGGGTTCTTATTTGAGATTGATTGAGCATTTCATACCCTTATTTGACACAATGTTCACTTTGGACCCCTTTTTGAGAATTTGACCCCACTTGGGGTTCTTAATTGGAATTTTCCCTCTATTACATATATAGAACAAGATGTAAAATGAGTCAAATGATAATGAGATATACATGTGTGTGTGTGAGTATATATATTTTTATATTTGACTGTGTGTGTGTTTTTTTACAATATTATGATGTTTTGACCATCCACCTAATCATAGAAAAGACGCTACATATGCAAATTTTAGCTTGTTTAAAGTGGAGTAATATAGCAGAGAGTTAGTGAACGAATGAATATGATCATGTACGGGATTCACGTTTATAATTTGTTGCATGACTTTATATATATATACTTCGTTTTGGCCAAATTGAAACTTTATTTTTCCATTTCCTTAATTTGGCCCCTTTTTTTACTAAATACGCGCCACATTATTTAGTAAGATATAAAGACAATATAGTTATGAAAGGAATTTAAAAAAAAAGACGGGGAAATTTGCAAAATATATGAATGCATTAATGGATGGGATGGGAGTACAGAAAGGAATCAAAGGACAACACAAGTTTTGGCAGATGCCATGAAATGGAAGATCAGGAGCATGTTCTGATGTCCAAATTGATATCCCTCTCATCCTTAACAACCACTAGAAAGGAAGCAACTTGCTTATAAGGAAACTCGAACCTATATCACCGCCAATGGTGATTGTAGGAACTCTGAGCAGCTTCTCAAAATGTTCCTTCAACAAGTCGCAGCACATCCTCTTGTCACCAGACACACAAGTTAGATTGACAAAATCTAACTCGGGTTCCACCAAAGAAGATATATCGTCCAGTATGAACACGGCATGATGGTACCAATGTTAGAGAAACCGACGCCGATAAGTACCAACTCTTTCACACTTGCTGAATCTATTATAATGTTCTTTATGCACCAGCACTGGCGAAGCTCAAAGCACTCTAGCACAGGACTTCCTCAGAAAATTCCCTCGAGGATATTGTCATCCAACTTTGCCTACTGCCCAAAAATTATGCTTAACTTCATTCACCAAACACGGCTCTGATACCAATTTGTTAGCGAATGTGCAACGGAAGCCCGATACCTTTCGCCCAGGGAGATCACCAAGAAGGAGATTAAGTTCGAGACTGTTAATATATCTAGTTAGACTTACATTCGCTCAAAAGCTTAAGACAATGAGTTATGGACCAATTAAAATATATTAACTGCTTTACACCACACCAATTATCCGGTATGAAATTTCTCTAATACAACTCACACGTGCATCCTAACAGAAATTGTGACCAAGCAATAGGTCAAAGGCCAATTAGTTCTCTTTGTGCAGTCAAGTCGTTTCTTCGTCACATATTGTCAAGGTACTCCAACCCTATTGCTAACAATATTTGACAAGTACAAGAAGCAAAATTCTTCGAAAACAGGATCTAGTTCTACTATGTCTTTACCCCTTCAAATAGAATGAGTTCTCTCTCATCGAGCGTTTGCCTATAGGAAGTAATTACAAGTAAATTATATTGAAGGTAAATAAATTTAGATATTTATATGGTACAAAATCACATATTTTTATTTTTATTTTTATTAATTTGCTATCAGAAGTAGTTTTGCTTTCACTTCCAATCCTGTTACTTCATCTACTATCAGTGGCCTTCCGTGAAATCTTTTTCCGAAAGCTGCACTAAAGCCAAGTAAAAGATCGAAATATTTCGATAAAGATACAATTGGATGATGACATATGGATATGAAAAAGCCACGTTCATTTAAAGTCTTCCATTTTTCAATGTTGTATTGCATTCACAAAAAAAGGAATCTGATTTTCTTTTTTCTGATTTTCTTTTTTTCGTGGAAAAGATGAACTAACAGTAAAATATCCTCATTATAGTTTTAGCAAATCCCATCATTTGTCATTTGAGGTAACTTTGAGGGTCATGCTCGCCTCTTGGTAGATGAAGTCTTATCGACGCAAGAGGAAGAGGTGATTTTACGTGTGTTTGTATGGATTAGCAAAGTCAAAAGGTTTATAAAACCCGCATTAGAAAAAAGAAAAGAAATATAAGTTCTAGACATATATACTCTTTGGAAAATTAGAGCATATGGCGTTAATGTGAATAAGACTTTACACATTATTCACCATTGAGTTGAGAGTTTAAACTTCTCACTCTCTAACCAAATATCGAATTAAGGGTAGATAAGACTGCTCGGGGAAATATTTTCATATTGACAGGTATGCTATGATTACTCTATTCTTTCTTGATACTTCTACAAATTTCACTGCTCAAAATGAAATTTAAGTGTAGTGTAACCTAAATGAAAGTCTGATGAACTACCTCCTATAAAGTATGGGTTTTAAAGGTCAAAAAGTCAAAGGGAAAAAGGAAAAGAAAAGAGAAAAGAAAAAGTTCGAAAAGTCAAAAAGAATAAAAAAGAAGTATTATAAAAGGGGAAAAATGAGACAATCGGCCAAGAGAAGAAAGAGCTCACCGAGAAGAAGAAAGAGAGGAAAGAAAGAAGAAAGAAGGGAGAAAGAAAGGGTTTTTGCACGTGCTCGCCACAGGAGTCTCGCCAAGCCGGAGTTCATTTGTATCGCCATGCTCGGTAAGTATTCGCATCCCTTGTTCGTTCAATCGGAATATTTTTCGGGGTTAGGGCTTATATTTTGGAGTTATGAGTTATTCGAGTGGCGAAGTCCGATTTTTGAATCGGTGAGCTGTGAATATATATAGAATTGGTAGTTTAGGGTGCTGCAAGGCTGTGAGATCTTATGGAACTCGATTTGGACTTTCGGTTTGCCGAATATGAATTTTTGCAGTTGAGCGCGTGCAATGAACAGTGCGCGACCAGCGGTTTTTAGGCTGATTTTCATCCGTTTTTGGCTCGATTTTAGGACGGCCAAATTGGGGTTCTTGTAGTGTTCTGAATGGGCTTTCTATTGATTATAAGCTGGCTTGAAACGGGGTTCGGTGGAGAAAGTTATAACGCAATCAAGTTTCGCGCTCAAGCTCCGCATTGCGAACGGTTTGGATAATCGCTTTGGAGAAGCGATTTATGGGCGCCTTTGAGTTGTTTTGTTAGCGTTTAAGCGTCGTTTAGCTGTTTCGTAATTGTCGTAGTATTTTACTTGGTTTTGACGTCGATTCTCGTTTAATTGTTAGGATTACGAGATCGTCAGTTCAAGTGAGCGTCGTTATATGATTGTTGGGGATTCCAGGTGAGTGGTGCTATCTCTTCTTTGAGTTTATAAACTCATGTTTTGAAAGTGATAATGATTTGAGTATCGTCTGAGTTATTAAAGCACGTTTGTTGCATAAAAGCCTGGATCGGGCAATTACTACCTTTTAATATTTGATGATGGTTTAAGAATGGTTTTATGAGAGGTATTGTGATATGATATATATGTGTTACTTTGTGAACTAATTTATGAAATGACTTCGGAAATGATTCTCGAAATGCCAAGATGTATTTTTGGCGGATGAGGCGTATTGTGAGGGACATTATATCTTCTATGAATTTACAAATTCATATTTTGATAATGAGATATAATTTTTAATACAGTGGAGCATGTTTTCTGCATAAATTGGATCGATCATTTACTACCTTTTGTCAATTGTGAAATGAGTTGAAAAGTCTTATGACGTTATTGAAATGAAGTTTTTGTGAATGCTTATATTAAAGGTTTTGTGAAGAGGATTAGCCGAGGGCTATTCTTGTTGCGAAATGTTTTTGTGAAATAGATTTATTGGTGTTGATTATGGATTTCTAGATTGAGTTATAAGTTGCTACTGCTCGTATTGTTATGTTGAGAACCCATTGAGGGGGGGAGTATGCATACTGTCAGGATATCCTTCTGGCCGAACCGCCGGCTTATAATAGGTGGTAGACCTTGCCAAGAGGGGTAAACTTGGTCGCCTTTGTCATGGCGTTAAACTTGACCATAGTTTGATGACGAGCATGAGATTGGTTGATGGATGAACCATTAATGTGTTATGTGATGAGATTAGTCAATGGATAGACCATTGATGATTGGCTATTGTTGTTAAGTGAGTTTTTATTGAGTAATCTGATACGGATGACTTTTATTGAAAAGTTATTATACCTTTGAAATATTTTTTTGGCTATATTGTACATTGAATTTGAGTTATGGGCTGTGATATTTTTGATACTATTGCATAGTAATTGTTCGATCTGCTTAGAAGAGATATGCACTGCTTACTGAGCTATGGTTGCTCACCCCTCTCTTTCCCTAATCTTTTCAAGTTCCTTGGTTAGTAGTCAATAGAACAAGAGTGGTGTCGTTAGGACTTTTGGGAGTTGGAACCCTTGTGGTTTGAGGGTACGTCCTTTGGGTGGAAGGACGGCCGTGTCATCCCCCGTTCTGGTAGGTTTTTGGGTGTGACACCTCCAACGCAAATGAATAGGTGAAATCTATATCTACCACATAAACATAGAATGAAGTGACGAGGCATGTAATATAAGATAGTCACCCTATGTACCTGGTGCAACATCTACGTTTTAAAGTTGCCCTATGGAAAAGATGAATGGTTTGTCAATGCCGTTGAGCTTTGAGTAAGTGTATATCTTCAGTGCAAGTGAACGGCACGGCAATTCTCCCTTGGCAGGAGCGAGAACAGCATCAATATTTGCATGCATGCAAATGCAGTTCTCTCCTACCAAGGAAGAATTACGCTGTTATTCACCATCACATTACACACCGCTCTCCTCCGTGTGGCCGTGCCCGAGCCATCACATTGATGATCAAGCTCGTATTTATTTCACCAAATTCGGCACAATGCCGGGTATATGCCAGAGGATGAGATGGTATATGCCAGAGCACAATTCTTGCCTAGGGTTCTTCCTTCTGATAAAGAACGCATGGTCCTGATTCTTCACCTTTATATCCTTCAACCGAAGTCCCTATCACTACTTCAGCCTCTTGCTTTCAAGAGTGTGCACTTCTTTAAATGTCATGGTTTCAGGTCAGCAACAAAACTGCTAATGTAGTGTAATCTCTGTTATATAGAGACAACTAACGGAAAAAGTACACAATAAATCCTAAAACTTGTGTACAAAATGCAGTCAAATCCTAAACTTTTAAATAGTTAAATTAGGTACCATGCCTTTACCAAAAAGTGCTAATCAATTCCTTTTAAAGAAGTGCACGCTCATCTAATCATCATTTGCATAGAAAATTATAGGTTAAACTTTGGCCCCTAAACAAAATTAATTTTTATTAAATTGCATAGCATATAGTGTCGCGACCTCCCTACGAGTCGGCCCTTGATGGGCCGAAAGGATGGGTAAGAGGCTAATGGATTAATAAGTCTAAATCTAGGACTTAACTCGGGCTCTCTCGGGCCCATACCAACTCGCGACTTAAAATTCAAGTTATTAATATGCAAATTGAGTTTTATCTAGGAGTCGCCACTAATCAATTTAAGGTGGGTCAATTAAAAACCCAACTAAGGCAACGGGAGAATCGCCTTACTCCTATGAACCGGAGATTCAAATAAGTTCGGCGACTTGATTACACTAGTTACACAACCAGTGCCTTTTCGGTAGCTAATCTTGTTCAAACATTACTTAAAGGTGTTCGTACAGTCTTCCTATTGATTGTGAATCCTAGAGTTCTAGTCCTAATCAAGCTAAGAAAACAACAATCAATGCATCGGAAGTGCACAAACAAAGGCATAACATGCTTCTAATCGGACCCATGCAAGGTTGAATTAAACATGCAATTCAAACATGTGAACCAACCAATATGCAATCAAGCATGGCATTCATTATACACGAAAGCAAGAAAAGGCAATTCCATAGCCCAAATTTCATTTTTTGATTTTCCGAAATTTTTAAAAATTTTTAATTAAGAAAATAATATTTTATATTAAAATATTAAAATAACAATATAATAATATAAACGGACCGGAGTCGGATCTCCACATCTGACTTGGTTCGCCAACCTGGGTTCATTACTGGACTGGGCCCAGTCCGGCCAAATTATATAAATAAATAAAAAAGGAAGGGCTCAACCATAACAAGGGTGAGCCCAAGTTGGCCAGGACCCACGGACTGGCAATGACCCAGGTCCATAGGCCCGACCGACCCAGTTCTCATGCCTAGGCATGCATATTCAGTTTGGGCCAAGAGTCGACAATCGGCCTACTGGCTACTCACTCGGCCATTGGCCGGTGGCTGCTTAAGTACTTTAGGTCGAGGAGCTGTCTTCATGGCCAGCCACTACTTAGCTAGCTAAAGAGACAGCTCGCCGAGCCTCAGCCTGGGCCTCTTGCGCCAAGCTTTGGCCGAGGCTTGGCTAACAACATCTGGCCACCTTTAACCTCCATTTTGCCTCGACTAGTCACCATACGACCACTACCAAGTCCACAGCTCCCTGGCCGACCCCTACACAGCTGGCAAAGGACCGAAAAATATAGATCTCACTTAGGCGTTTCATCAAGCAATTGATGTGCATGACAGAAACCAGGGATCCCCGACCCTCCTCGGGGATCAGGTTTGCTTCGGCAGGGACGACTCACCTACGAAAGCAATGACTAGATCGGGAATAGGGTCGGTATGGGCCGAGCTTCGCACGAAATGGTCGGTGCGAGTCCGGGCCAACCTTCAAGCGAAAACAGAGGAAAACAAAAGGGCCGTGAAGACTTACCAGTTGAGGTGCACCTACGAGGTCACCGGCCAGCTTGCTGGCAACGGCGAGGCTGGCTAGCTGGCTTACTTTTTCTACTTGCAAACCCTAAAACCTTGCTCTTTGCTCTCAATTCTTTCTTCTTTTTTTTCCTTTCCCGAAAATCAACCCCCCTTGTGTAGTTCTCCTTCCTTCCTTCTTAAGCTAGCCGGTCACCTTACCTCCTGCTTGGCGCCTGCTCTGCTCTGTGCCTGCTCTGCTTCGCCGCCTACTTTGCTCCGCTCATTTTCGCTTTAGCTGAGCCGTGGCTAGCCTCTACTTGGTTGTGCATCATCCACGACGGAGAGAGGAAGGGAGAGGGAAAGAAAGAGAGGTTGGGCCTGAGCCTAGTGTGGGGAAGAGAGGGGAAAGAAAGGGAGGCCGGGCTGGGTCTTTCTCGACTAGGCTCCCCACTCTTTTTTAATTATTTTTTTCTAAAACTAATGATAATTTTAAATTTTTTTTAAAGAAAATATGCTCTACTACATCCTATTAATACAAATGCACCTAATGTCTATATGCCATGCAATTAAATGAATAAAAAATATTTTCGTTTAGGGGTTAAAAACTAACTCCTAATTTTTGTGCAATAACTTTTAATTGGAAAAAAAATATACGTGTCAACATATACCTATTAGGAGCATTTGCATTAACAGTAATAAAACTTATTAACAAAGAAAAGGCAAAAAAGCGAGACCGGGCCGGGTTACCCAGCATTATCCTTTTTCCTCCTTGTTTACACCACATGGGCCGGCCCACTCCTCTTCTTTTTCCCCAGCTCGGCCCACTCCTTTTCCCCTTTCCCTCTTCTTTTGTCCCTTACGACCATGGAGCAAGCAAGGACGAGTAGAGCGGCAGAGACAGAAGGGTCGCGGCAAATTGCTGAGTTGGGGCCAAGTTGGCAAGGTAGCTGGTGGTGGTAGAGGCTATGCGTGCCTGCCGGTGGCCATTAAAAGGGTCGAAGAAAGAGCGTTCGAGGCGGGGGTTTTTCGGGGAGACTGAAGTGAAAATGTGAGATTTGAGAGAGAATTCAAGAGTGAAAGATTGAAGCCGCGAGTGAGAGGTTTCCTTTGTTAAGCCACTACACCCAGACCTCGGCTGACGACTCTCGCCAACATGTCACCATTATCCACAGTAGGTCTTGGTTCGATTTTTTCTTGTTGTGTCGATTCCCTGAGGATCTCAGCTCGGAGACATGCGAGGCAACTAGACTAAGTCTGATATATCTCGAGCTTGCCTTCTATTCGCCATCGCCAATCCGAGTAGGGCCATCTTCGGCAACAAAGCTCCTGCCTTCCTTTGCTCTGTTTTTCCCTTATCTCGGCAACCGGGGATTGGGACTTACCGACGCTCGCTTACACTCGGTTTCGAGGATCGTTGAGCCTTCCCTTATCACAGTGGCGTGTTGGTACCTTGTCTGCATTGAATGTTGGTGTCGATTCAAGCTCTAATCGGCTCTGTTTTGCTATTCCAATCGGTGCGCACCATATGTTTGTTGAAATGCCTAAATGAGATCCGGTTTTTGTTTAGTTGTTTTGGTCGGAGTCAAGCCGTCTGTGCTCAGCCGCGCCTTGTCGAGGCATCCTTGTAGTGTTTAGTGTTCGTGGGCGTCGGTCGTTTGGCCAGAGTTTATTTAGTTGTGAGCCAGGCTTAGTTTTTTCAGATTTTTTAGGGTGTTGGGGACTATTTGTGAGCTGGCCTGTCCAGCTGTGGGCTCGGTGATCTGTGGCGGTCCTGATCCAAATCGAACCGGAAATGTGACCTGGATCCCTATTTCAGATTAAAAAAATATTATTTTATATTTTAAAAATGACAAAAAATTTAAAAAATTCTGAAAGAAATTATTTTTTCTATAAATTAGGAAAACGTATGGAAATTGGGTTTTGAGTAATTTTCTTTTAAAATATGCCGAAATCTTTGATAAAAAAAATTGTGCTCAAATTGAACAAGCTCTTAGGGCTTTATAATAGGGATTTGAATGTCTTTAGAGATAGCTGCTAGGTCGTTGTCTGTGCATTTTGATTTTGATTTTTATTGGATTGCGCACTTTTAATATATTGATTGTTGTTCCCCTTTAGCTTGGTTAGGAATAGGTGTTTAGGGCTCACAATTGGTAAGATTGC
Source organism: Syzygium malaccense (assembly GCA_031216405.1). NCBI lineage: Eukaryota > Viridiplantae > Streptophyta > Magnoliopsida > Myrtales > Myrtaceae > Syzygium > Syzygium malaccense. The sequence goes on along the minus strand of CM062257.1, from coordinate 28,645,533 downwards.
TACATGAACACTTTAGTTGGTGATTGAACAATGTTAGGTACCATAGGGCACTAGTTGGATAATTAATGTAATCAAGTTCCCGAATTTATTGAATCTTTAGTTCGTAAGAGTAAGGTAATCCTCCCGTTGCTTTACTTGGGTATCTAATCAAGCCACCATAAACTGATTAGTGACGGCTCCTGAATGACAATAATTTGCATGTTAAGAACTTGAACTTAAGTCGCGAATTGGTATGGGTTTGGAAGAGCTCTAGCTAGATTTAAACTTATTAATCAATTAGCCCAACCTCTAGGTGGCAAGACCGGTACGGGGAGGTCGTGAAAATAATGAAGGCATTTATCATTAACTAATTATTTCAAGCGATATAAGTGACTATTTTTTGGAAATATGCTTTTTAGATCATTTATTTTCGACGAAACAAATGGAGCATAAGTATGACATTGCATATTTAGCTAAAGTTTAGGGACTCTTGGCATCATTTTCCCATTACAAAAAGACGCTAAGAATATGCTCAATGTAATGACGAGATCGAAATGTGCTAAAGCTAAACTTGTCAAGAAATCTCACCACTCCAATTAGTTGGATAGAGGAATATATGTTGAATCCTGTCGTCGCCAAAACCTGGTATGAATATGGTATTAAGCATTAGCATATCTAACTCGTTGGACCGCTAGCTTTTCTTTTTTATTATTTGGCACAAATTAAAGTGCCGAAAACAAAATTTTATTTGATTTTGGATGTTCTGAGAATATCTTGTGTGCATGGAAAGTGTCTCTAAACTTTTTAGAGGCTATAAATAGATGTTGCGCTCTAACACTGTTCATCGAAGCCCAAAAAACCAGAAATTACATGGTAAAGATGACAGTGTTGTTTGAATGTGAGCAGCTTTAGAACTAAGGGGTTTGTGGTTAAAAATTCAAATAATAAATTCATTATGGTGATTCAATTCACAATATTATGATAATAAAAATGTTTTAGTTCAAGTAGGGTTTTCGAAATAGACAGGAATTGTAGATTTTAATTACTCGAACTTGACTGAAAATAACTACTGGTCATTTTCTATGACTTGAGATCTTCCCCATTAATGCATAAAATAACACTTCGTTTTTCTAAAATTAATGACACATTAACCCATTCGAAATAGTTGTTCTTTTATTTTCTTTTTTCACTCCTTTTTCTTAATTTATATTGCACCTTTTCCTCTACCTACTAATCATATCCTGAAACCCTGTCTGTTGCCAGATCGCCTTGTCGCGGTGCCTCTATGCCCATTGGTGGTGTTTGGCCACCACAGCCTCCGAGCCGAAACTGATGTCTCTCCCCTTATGTGCTTGAGGGCTGCCACCTGAAAGGGTTAGTATACATATTTCACCGCAAAAAGTAACATGACAAGCTAGCAAAACTAAGGTATTAGTTAGGCTCAAATCCCACCTCCACTATTTCCAAATGAACACAAAAAGACTACTACAAATGCACTATTATCAAGTGGGTGCCGCATTTCGAGTCAAATACTACAACTGCATCGTGTACCCAAAAGTTAAAAAGTGTAAATCATCTCAAAAAAATTTACACATCTCTTCTCATGAAGAACCCGACATGAATTTGTGGATACAATATTATCTATAATCATTATACGCAAGATTAAAAGAAAAGAAAAGTCAACAACATACGCAAGAGAAGTCCAAAGTATGACTGCTCCCATTACTAAAGAATCTTATCTAAAATACGTTGAAAAAATTAGTAAATGAACAAATAAGTAAAAGAAAATAAATATAGTGCCGTAAGAGAAAACATAAATGAAGCATCCCAGAATTGTAGAAGATTGCAACGGTGAATTGCCGGGCAAATCTTCTTTGGCAGTGAGCTCATATTGCATTCACGCCCAGTGAAAATATTTGAATATAAACCGTCTGCCAAAGGAGCAAATGCCCAGTAATTCACCACTCACATGCCATGCACACTATCAACCGTGTGCTATTAATAAAACTATTATTTTCTGATTTTTTGGGCTTGGATGAACAGTGTTAGAGTGCAACATCTATTTATAGCCTCCCAAAAGGTTAGAGACACTTTCCATGCGCACATCATATTCTCAGAACATCCAAATTCAAATAAGATTTTGAGTTGGGCCAAGAAGAAAAAAGGCTACTGGTCCAATGAGTTGGATATGCTAAATTTCATTCTCTGTTCCTACCAGGTTTTGGCGACAACTGGAGTCAACATATATTCCTCTATCCAAGTAATTGGAGTGAAGAAATTTCTAGACAAGTTTAGTTTTAGTATATTTCGATCTCATCATTATTCCGAGCATATTCCTAGTGCCTTTTCTTAAAGGGAAAATGATACTAAGACTTCCTAAACTTTGACCTAATTGCAATATCATACTTAAGCTTCTAATTCATTTGGTGGGTTTTTTGAACTATTTTTAAATGTTCAGTGTAGTCACTCCATTAGATCAAACAAAAAGTCAGAGGTAATTTGATGACATGGAAAATTTAATGCTAAGTTAGACTTTTGAAACGATGGATCAATATGATATAAGAACATGTGATGGTGGATTTCATTTTCTTATTCATCGACTTTTGTACACGATTTGTTTTTTGTTGTCTATCATTAAAACTTAACAGATTGAAGGACATTGTCGTGACTGACCTTCGGTTAAAGGTCTCGCATGACATATATGCTAAGTCTAGGTTTGGGATTTAATTCGAGCTCTCCTAAACCCATACCATATCGCGATTTGTGGTTTAGGTTTTTAACTTGCAAGTAATTTTTATCTAAGAGTCACCACTAATCAATTTACGATGGGTCGATTAGACACCCAAGTAAAGCGATGGGAGGATCACCTTACTTATGCGAACCAAAGATTAAATGAATTCGGAGACTTGATTACACTAGTTGAGTGACTAGTGCATTTTCAGTACCTTTTATCCTATTCATTTCAGAAAATATTTATTTGGTAGTTTGGATTATTTTTAGGACCTATCTCTTAACGTGTGAAGTGATCAAACGAGTGCACAATTATTAAATTAACAACCAATAGTCAAGATAAATATGTGGGCTAAGATTCTAATCCTAACTAGGGCGATAACGTTCAACACATGACGATTTATGCAATTATATATCGATCAGAAATAACATGCATAATAATAATACGACAGTAGTGAAAATAACATTCAAAATCCTACTGTATAACCCTATAGGCTTTTCTAGCTTAGACGTGATTATTGATCAAATAATTCACATAATTTAGACAAATATTCAAAAATATTAATTTCTACACTATTTCCTAATTTTAAAAGAAAAAATATTTTTTAATATATATTTTTAAAAACATATTATTTTTAATAAAATAAAATAATATTAATATAATATTAAACCGGGTCGGGTCGGTGGATCAAGTCAGAACCGACCCGAGTCAATGGACCCGACCCATATACGATGACCTGGGTTAGATCTCTAAATTGGGTCGGGGGGTCAACCCGGGTCCTGAACCGGATTGGGCCCGATTAGGGCTCGGTCCGATGGAAAAGGACAAAACATGGCCGGTTCAGGCCTTTTTTCAACCTTTCAGACTCGGGAGGCCATCGGCAGGGCAAAAATCCGGCTGTTTCACCCAGCTTTTGGCCTCAAGCTGAGGAGATTGGGGGCTAGCTAGCCACTAGATGGCCAACTGGAGTGGTCGTCGGCCAAGCTTCGATCGGGGCTCATTGAGCGCAAACGTCGGTTGGAGCTTGGCCGACAAACCCAGGCCAATTTTTGGCCTTCTTTGGCCTCCGGCAACCATCACTAAACGTCCCCAAACTATCGAATTCTTCAGCCAGCCTTGACACCGCCAACCAAAGATCAAACAAAACAGGCCTCTTTTGGGCATTTCATCAAATAGCTGGAGTGTATGACTGAAACAGGGGGTTTCAGACCTCTCTTGGGGCCCCAGCCAACTCTGGCAGCCATGACTCGCTTTCCGAACGCAGTGTATGGATCGAGAGCAAGGACGATATGGGTCGAGATTCACGCGAAACATTCGGCACAAGTCCCAACCAAACTATGCACAAAAACAGGGGAAAACAAGGGCTCGGGAAAGCTTACCGGTCAAGGTTGCGTCTGAGGGGTCGCCGGCCGGCTTGCTGGCAACAGTGAGGCTGATCGGCTTCTCTTTAGAACCTGCAAACAACTAAAACTCTCACTTTTGCTCTCTGTCTCTCTTAAAATCTCTCAAAACCTTTCGGTCTCCCTTTGCTCTCTTTTTGGCTGCCCCTTCTCTCTCATCTTTGCTGGCTTATATAGCTACTGCCGGCCACTAGCCTTTGCCCCTATTTTCCCCATTCAATGCTTTGCGCTAGCCTTTGCTCCTGCTCAAGACTTTTGTGGCCAATTTTGTGCGGTGGAGCGGCTTCTCTGCATTGTTCGAGGAAGGGGGAGAGAGGGAGAGAGGTCGTCAGTGGGCTAGGCCGAGCCTAGCTTATGTGGATGGAAGGGAAGAAAAAGAGGGAGCAGGTTGCGCTCGCGGGAAAGAAAGGAGAGGGTCAGGTCAACCCGGCCATTTCCAAATTATTAATATATTTTTTAATTTTTTAAAAAAATTAAAAGAAGAAAAATATATTCTAATATTGCAAAACGCACTTAATGTCTATATGCAATGCAATTAAATAAAAATATTTTTTTTGTTTTAGAAATTAAAGAAAATTAACTCCTAAATTTTGTGTAACTAATTTTGGGCAAATTAAAAATAGGTGTCAACAGACATGTAAGTTAATTATATCAACTCGAATTAATAAAAGAACGACATTTAACTTCTTAATATAGTTTAAGGGTTACATTGAAGATTTAGTAATAGTTGAATAACCATGTTAAATAAATTAAAAGTTCAAGGGTGACATTATAGACTCGGTTAAAGTTTATGGATCATAACTATTATTTTCCCTTTTTAAATGTTACAGAAAGAACATGTTTTATGTTCACAAAATTTAAACAAATGATGATTGAGTTAATTGATTGAAATTCCCTTCTCCTTTTCTATTTATTATTTTTTTACTAGGCTAACCAACAATACTGACACGTTCTATCATCTTTCTCATCAATTTCACAATATAAATACGGCCGCATTTTTTCCACTCCTTATCTGGCTTAAACACTTCTTATTACAACATTTTGACCATATTGTCCCTCATGTGGCCTACCTTCGAGCATTATTCTCCTCTTTTTATTTGGTCAAATGCGATGTCCCTCTTATTTATTTCTTTTGCTGTTTTCTCGCGGGTCCTACTTTACTTTTCTTCATCATCTTATTTTTCCCTCGCTATTACCTTTTTTTTTTTTAACATTTTTCGCTTTAGACAAGCCTTCCGAGCATGTATATAGACTCTAGACGGAGGATTGGTAGAAGACAGATTAAGCCAAAAGTCCCAGAACTTTGATGAAAAGTTGAAGCTCTTAGTAGTGAACGCGTTGCACAACCCCGCAGCATCTTCCTAACTCCCTCGCTTCCTCTGTGTCTAAAAACATGTGCTCTTCAACATGACGTCGAACTCCTCCCCGATTCGCCATGCTAACTCCTTTGATCCCCACACCAGCTCCCTCACCTCCACTTGTTCCCCTGCGCCATTTGCTTCCACGTTCCTCCTTAGCCTCCAGAGGATTGGTGCGGCATCAGTGAGGATGACATGGCTGGCCCCGAACGAAGCTGCCGTGAGACCACGGAGGCCAGCGTGTTATATTTATAATGTGATCCCACATTTAGGGATATAGTTTTTGAAATAAAAACTAATCCGTTAGGTTTGACTCACGTTTTCTCTTTTAAGTGACGGTTATCCACATGCGGTTTTTCCACACTTCATACCCCTTCAGTGATAACTGCCCTCTTCAGTAACCGCCTTGATGGGAAGCGGTTTATAAAGATGAACGTTCATTTTCGTAAGGGTAGACACAAGGTCTAACGCAAACCCTCTCATTCGGTAATACACCATCAGTACGCGAGGGGATTGGGTTAGTAGAGTGCGCCCGTAATCGCTGTCAAATTAACGTCGAACTACCGTGGATTTCCGACGAACGTAAAGTTGAACAATGGCTGGAGGTCAGTTTATTTTCGATCCTGTTTTCCGCATTTGATTCTAATTGTGCCTAAGATTTCTATGCATGATTAGAATCCTTCAGTTTTAGTCTTACATTTGGTATCAGAGCAAGTTTTAGTACTTCTGCCTTGTTTTTGTTGAATTTTTGGTGTTTTTTCGGGGCCTTTTTTGAGATGAACAGTAATTCGGGTTTTTGGGAGCTAAGAGGGAAAACGCCGATTCCGGCCAAATTCCGGCGACCCACCGCTCGACTTCGGACCGGCACGGTCGCACCGCCATGAAGGAGAATAGCCCTAAGTTAATCTGGCATTTCGATGATCGTCAGAGGCTATTTGAGCGACGGAAGTTGCGGGTTAGGGTTTGTGCGTTTTGATGGAATTTTGCTTGATTCGAGCCAATTTCTTGGTTGTTTTCGCCGATTTTGGGGTCCATGTGGTCGCGCCGACGTGGTCTCCGAAACCCATAAATTATTTTGGTGTGATATAGGCTACCGGAGGAGACCCATTCGGTCGAAGGCGCGGCGGAACGGCGAAAATTGGCGAGAAAGGCTTCTGATTGCGCGGAGGAAGAAGGCGCGTGGCCCCACGCGTGCGCAACCGCTGGCGTGTGGTCACCACGCGCGCGCGCAACCGCTGGCGCGTGCGGGCCACGCACGCGGCAGTTGCAGGCACGTGTAGCGCACGCGCCCGCGCGGTAAAGAAGGCGCGTGCGCGCCACGCGCCCGCGCAAAGGGCAGGCGCGTGCCGCGCACGCGCCCTGGAACCGGCGCCCCCCCTTCGGTTTTTACTATTCTGCCCCTGTTTTTACCCGTTATTATGATTATGCCCCTTGCCGAATTAAATTTATTATTTTGTCCTTCATGCATTTTATGAATAATTTTTATGCATGAAATTAAATGTCCAGTGATCCATATATTTTTAATTAATTGGGGAGTAGCCACAGCATCCTTAATTAATTAAATTATATATTAATAGCATTAGGATCACATTTGGAAATGGACATTAATTGTAATTAATTTTATTAATATGATGAATTTAATCCCACAGGAATTTTCATTATATTAATTTGATTAATTAGGTTGAAATATCATATTATTTTTCTTAATTTACCCACAGGGATTAAGAAAAGGAATATAATATGGTAGTTTCTTCATGAAGTATTTATGAATCTATTTAAATTAAAAACTTAGCCCACAGGCAGTTTTTATGTTATGTGATTCATATTTTGTGACATGTTTTACATTGGTAGAACATGATATATGTTGATTTTGCCTCAAATTTTGTGACATAAGCATGATTGTTTGATATGCAGTTTTACAACCTGTGAATTTCTCTGAATTTAAGAGTGATGTTCCCATACTGAATGGTGAAAACTATAAAGTTTGGAAGGAGTCAATTCTTCTTCAATTGGGGTGCATGGACATTGACTATGCTATAAGGAAAGATGAACCACCTGCTCCTACTGACACGAGCACTGCAGCTGAGATAGCCCTTTATGAACAGTGGGAGCGGTCCAACCGCCTTAGTGCGATGTTCATAAGGACTAAAGTATCTCCTAGTATTCGTGGTTCGGTCGCTCAGCATAGCAATGCTAAGGCTTTATTGGAGGCCATTGATGCTCAGTTTGAGACTTCAGAAAAGACACATGCCATGACCCTGATAATGAAGTTTTCATCTCTAAAGCTCACAAGTGTTAGAGGTGTGCGTGAGCACATCATGAAGATGAAGGACATTGCAGCTCAGCTGAAAAACCTTGAGGTTGAAATATCTGAATCATTTCTTGTGTACTACATTCTGAACACTCTCCCACAACAATATGCACCTTTTAAGATCTCTTACAACACACATAAGAATAAAATGGTCAATTAATGAACTTATGACCATGTGTGTTCAAGAGGAAGAGAGGCTGACTATGGAATTGGGAGAAAGTGCTCATTTGGCAACACAAGAAAGGTTTAAGAGTCACGACAAGCACAAGGGGAAAGGTAAAATACCTCCCCAAGCTGACATTAAGAAGGAATCCAAATGTTTCTTCTGTAGAAAGAAGGGGCATATGAAGAAGGATTACGTCAGATTTAAGGCCTGGCTCGAGAAGAAAGGTAATCCAACCTCTTATGTCTGTTATGAATCTAATATGGCTGATGTGAGTCACAACACTTGGTGGATTGATTCTGGTTCTACAATCCATATTTCGAATTCCTTGCAGGTTTTCAAAACCACAGGAAGCCAGTGGGAAGTGAACAAAGCATCTATTCAGGAAACAAGATGTGTTCGCATGTAGAAGCTATTGGGACATGTAGATTAGTCCTCAATAGTGGCTTTGTTTTGAATTTGGAAAGGACCTTTTATGTTCCAAGTTTCTCTAGAAACTTAATTTCAGTTTCAAGACTTGTACTTTTGGGTTACTCTTTTAACTTTTCAGATTCAAACTTCAGTTTATTGTTTAAATCTGAAATTGTTGGGAGTGGTATTTTGTCTGATGGTCTTTTTCGAATTAATTTGCAAGGCAATGCCTCTTATAATGCGATGCATGTTCATGATAATGCTGGTATAAAACGATGTGTTGTGAATGAAGATTCCTCTATGTTGTGGCACCGGAGATTGGGATATATCTCCATAGATAGAATTAAGCGATTAGTAAATGATGGAGTACTCAGTACTTTGGATTTTACTGATTATGATATTTGCGTGGACTGTATAAAGGGAAAGCAGACCAACAAGACAAAGAAAGGTGCCAAGAGGAGTACAGACATATTAGAAATCATACATACGGACATTTGTAGTCTTGATATGGACTCGTATGGTCAGAAATACTTCATCTCCTTCATTGATGATTACTCACGTTATATGTATCTCTACTTGCTTCATCATAAGCATGAAGCGTTGGATGCCTTTAAGGTTTTTAAGGCGGAAGTAGAGAAACAATGCGGCAAGCAAATTAAGATCGTGAGATCAGATAGAGGTGGAGAATTTTATGGTAGATACACTGAAGATGGACAAGCACCTGGTCCGTTTGCAAAGTTTCTTCAAGAGAATGGGATAGTTGCCCAATACACTATGCCGGGTTCTCCGGACCAAAATGGCGTAGCAGAAAGAAGAAACCAAACTTTATTGGACATGGTGCGAAGTATGCTTAGTAGCTCCAAACTTCCTAAGTCTTTGTGGACTGAAGCTCTTAAGACGGCAGTGTACATATTAAATCGAGTTCCAACCAAGGCTGTCCCAAGGACGCCTTTTGAGTTATTCAAAGGTTGGAAGCCAAGTTTGCGACATGTACGCGTTTGGGGATGCCCGTCTGAAGTAAGAGTCTATAATCCACAGGAAAAGAAGTTGGACCCAAGGACTGTAAGTGGGTATTTCATTGGATATGCTGAAAAGTCCAAGGGATACAAGTTTTATTGTCCATCTCACACTACTAGGATTGTGGAATCAAGAAATGCTAAGTTTCTTGAAAGTGACTTGATTAGTGGGAGTGATCGATTGAAGGACATTGTTCCTGAGAAAGATCATTCAGATACTCAACCTTCCACTTCAAGTATTAGGTTGGTTGTTGTTAATAACGCCCCTTCAGTTCAGCCGGCTATTGAACAACCAACTATTGAAGTTCCACAACTTGCTGATAATGATCCGGTAGATCCAGTTGTTCAACAATTACCTGAAGCTGTTGAACAACCAGTTGATCAATACGCTCCTCCAGAGAATGTTGATACAACATTAAGAAGATCTACTAGAATGAGGAAATCAGCAATTCCTAGTGATTATATTGTGTATCTACAAGAGTCTGACTATAATATTGGAGCTGAGAATGATCCTGAAACGTTTTCACAAGCCATGAGTAGTAATGAATCTAATTTGTGGTACAATGCCATGAAGGATGAGATGAGTTCTATGGCATCAAACGAAGTCTGGGATTTGGTTGAGTTGCCTAATGGTGCGAAGGCTATTGGTTGTAAGTGGGTCTTCAAAACCAAGAAGGACTCATTGGGCAACATTGAAAGATATAAAGCTAGACTCGTTGCCAAAGGATTCACTCAAAAAGAAGGAATCGATTACACGGAGACATTTTCTCCTGTATCTAAGAAAGATTCTCTTCGTATTGTTTTGGCCTTGGTTGCCCGTTTTAATATGAAATTACATCAAATGGATGTGAAAACGGCGTTCCTCAATGGGGAACTAGAGGAGGAGGTTTACATGAAACAACCTGAAGGATTCTCCTCTAGTAAAGGTGAGCAATTGGTATGTAAGCTTAAGAAATCTATATATGGCTTGAAACAAGCATCCCGTCAATGGTATTTAAGGTTCCATGATGTCATCTCTTCATTCGGTTTTGTAGAGAATATTATGGATCAATGCATATACCAGAAAGTCAGTGGGAGCAAAATTTGTTTTCTTGTGCTATATGTGGATGATATTCTACTTGCAACCAATGATAAGGGGTTGTTGCATGAGGTGAAACAATTTCTTTCTAAGAGTTTTGACATGAAGGATATGGGTGAGGCATTTTATGTCATTGGCATTAAGATCCATAGAGATAGAACTCAAGGAGTTTTAGGACTATCTCAAGAAACCTATATCAATAAGGTCTTGGAGAGATTTCGAATGAAAGATTGTTCACCAAGTATAGCACCCATTGTCAAGGGTGATAGGTTCAATTTGAACCAGTGCCTGAAGAACGATATGGAAAGGGAACAAATGAAGAACATCCCATATGCTTCTGCTGTCGGAAGCTTGATGTATGCTCAGGTTTGCACTCGACCTGACATCGCTTTTGCTGTGGGAATGTTAGGAAGATATCAGAGTAATCAAGGGATAGACTACTGGAAAGCTGCAAAGAAAGTGATGAGATACCTTCAAGGTACTAAAGGTTACATGCTTATGTATAGACGGGCTGACAACTTGGAAGTAGTTGGTTATTCGGATGCGGATTACACTGGTTGCGTTGATTCTCTAAAATCAACATCAGGATACATTTTTATGTTAGCTGGCGGAGCCGTGTCTTGGAGGAGTGCGAAGCAGACTTTGACTGCTACTTCTACTATGGAGGCTGAGTTCGTTTCTTGTTTTGAGGCTACCTCGCATGGTGTATGGTTGAAGAGTTTCATTTCAGGGCTTAGAATTGTTGATTCTATTTTTAGGCCATTAAGAATATATTGTGACAATTCAGCTGCGGTTTTTACGGCTAAAAATGCTAGAAGTGGCAGTCGAAGTAAACACATCGACATTAAGTATTTAGCCATAAAGGAACGTGTTAAGGAAAATAAAGTGGTCATTGAACACGTTCGCACTGAATTGATGATAGCCGATCCTTTAACTAAAGGTATGCCACCAATGAAGTATAAGGATCATGTGGCTAGTATGGGAATAGTTCCCATAATGTGATTTATTGTCGTACGGACGACTTTTGTTGTTTGAAACTCTTATTCAATTGTAATGTTATTTTCAATTTCTGGTGTACACATTCAGGTGTTTATGAGAATAACAATTATCCTTGATTCTGGAATAAACATAGGGTTTATTCATTAAGATGTGTTATCACATATGGGCTAACATTAAAAGAATAAGATGCATTGTGATACATGGAAGATATTACTCGTTCTTAGAGGACATGTCGCCATGATTCATGTGTCTTGTTTCTTTTCTTAAGCATATGGTTTTCGTGGATTTGGTTGGGTAATCTGTATGATGAAAATGTTGGGATCAAGTGGGTGAATGTTATATTTATAATGTGATCCCACATTTAGGGATATAGTTTTTGAAATAAAAACTAATCCGTTAGGTTTGACCCACGTTTTCTCTTTTAAGTGACGGTTATCCACATGCGGTTTTTCCACACTTCATACCCCTTCAGTGATAACTGCCCTCTTCAGTAACCGCCTTGATGGGAAGCGGTTTATAAAGATGAACGTTCATTTTCATAAGGGTAGACATAAGGTCTAACGCAAACCCTCTCATTCGGTAATACACCATCAGTACGCGAGGGGATTGGGTTAGTAGAGTGCGCCCGTAATCGCTGTCAAATTAACGTCGAACTACCGTGGATTTCCGATGAACGTAAAGTTGAACAATGGCTGGAGGTCAGTTTATTTTCGATCCTGTTTTCCGCATTTGATTCTAATTGTGCCTAAGATTTCTATGCATGATTAGAATCCTTCAGTTTTAGTCTTACACAGCGGATCCGACGCTGAGCTTGGTGACGTTCTTGCCGGTAAGAGGGAACGAGTGGAAGTGAGCTTTGGTGCAGAGCCACTCGGAGAGGACGAGGGAGGAGTCCTAGAGCCAAGATCCGATGAGGGGACGACCGGTGGCCGAATCATAGACATCATCTTGTTCGACGACGTGTATCAGTGTCCCGCAACTTCGATCTCCCTCGTGGTCATTAAACCCTGTGTTTGCAAGCTGCTTCAGCGGGATTCGTCAGTTTTCTGTACATAGGAACTAGCATACAACTATTGTCGGGGAATCACAAGAAGCATTCAACTTAGCATTGCATTTGAATGTTTTTTGAGAAAAAAGTGGAAGATGACGAGATACCAAGGGCGTGTCTGAAGCGAAAAAAATGAAGAAAAGGGAATAGAGAGAAACACTAATGTCGGTACGAAACTAAAGGCGTGGAAAGACGAGAATAAGAAGGAAAGTGGGACCGATCAGGAAAGAAAAGGAGAGAGAAAAAAAAAGAGGAGCAAATAAAAGAAGAGAATAATGCTAAAAGGTGGGCCATGCAGGGGATAATATGGTCAAAATGCTATAACGAGGAGTGTCTAAGTCAAATGAGAAGTGAAAAAGCGCAACCCTATAAATTTCAAATTACACCCAACAAGATATCATATTATTCTACATCATGTATTTAGCATTACTTCCCACCAAGAAAAATGACTTTTTTTCTATGCTGAGAGTGCTCTGTCACAAAATTAACAACCCCATAATGTTACAAAATATATAAAAAAAAAACCAAGTGTCATTTTCTGTCCACGAAGATGACAAAGGACTTAAGTATACGATGCTCACAAGTTTTAGAGCTTACATGCATGGAGTGAAAATGTTAAAACTTAAGTTCCCAAAGTTGACAAATTTGAGGACTTGCGCTATAATTATCTCTTCTTTGAACCATATATGAAATACAAATATTTTTGATAAATTATAGTCATAACCTATATGGTTTTTAAAAACATTGCACCACAGGGCTAAAAATTATGTACAAAAATGTAATCGAGTCTTAAACTTTTCAGTTTGTTCAATAAGTCATAAACGTTTATCAAGAACTTCAATTGAATTCTAAATTTTTCAATTGATACAATTAAGTCCTCAAATTTTACTAAATAACTCCTAAACTTATATTGAGAAGTGTGATCTAAGGATGCCACTTAGGCAAATACCATTCATTATAAGGACTAATTTAGCAGTGTTTGAAAAAAAGGCATAAAACTTAATTTGACTATTGAAAAAGTTTAGGATTCGATTAATATTCCGTACACAAGCTTTAGGACTTTGGTGCACTTTTTCCTTCAGTTGTCTCTCTTTTGCCATTCGTAACATATATATGCTCTTGATTACACAGTTTTGTTGCTTTGCTCAAACCATGACATGTAAAGAAGCGCACGCTCTTGGAAGGTAAAGGCTGAGGTAGTGATAGGAACTTTTCGGTGGAAGAAAATAAAGGTAAAGAATCGGGACCATGCGTTCTTTACCAGAAGGAAGAACCCTAGGCAAGAATTGTGCTCTGGCATATACCATCTCTTCCTCTGGTATATACCTGGCATTGTGCCGAATTTGGTGAAATAAATACGAGCTCGATCATCAATGTGATGACTTGGGCACGGCCACGCGAAGGAGCGGTGCAGAATGTGTGGGTGAATAACAGCGTAATTCTCCCTTGGCAGGAGAGAACTCCATTTGCATGCATGCAAATGTTGATGTTGTTCTCGCTCCCGCCAAGGGAGAATTGCCCTGCCATTCACTTGCACTGGAGATATACACTAACTCAGAGCTCAACGGCATTGACAAGCCGTCTATGGTTTTCACATGGCAACTTTCTGTTGTATATGTTGCACCAGGTACATGAGGTATGGGTAATTTTGGGTCAGTGTACTAGAGTGACTATATGATGTCATATGCCTCATCACTTCATTTTATATTTTGTGATAGATATAGATCTCACATATGTTTGTCTTTTTGGTCGCTCAACTTTATCAAACTTTCAAATAAATTATACTTTATTTCAATTTCATTTTCAGCGGTGGAATTTGTGAAAATATCAAGAAAGAGTAAGTAATTATAGCGTACACTCACTACAAAAAAATACCGAATTAGCGACGAAATTTGCGACGGAAAATGTGGAAAAATTCGTCACAAATCGAATTTGCGACGGAAAAAATTCCGTCGCTACTAGGGCGTCGCAAATTTTTGCGACGGAAAATTTAAAATTTCGTCGCAAAATTCGTCGCAAACATTTCGTCGCAAATTTGCGACGATCTCAATCCGTCGCAAATTTCGTCGCAAAATTCGTCGCAAATTCCGTCGCAAATTTCGTCGCAAAATTCCGTCGCAAATTCCGTCGCAAATTCCGTCGCAAAATTCGTCGCAAATTTCGTCGCAAATTTCGTCGCAAAGTAGCCATGAATCCGTCACAAATTTAGTCGCAAATCCGTCGCAAAATTCGTCGCAAATTTCGTCGCAAAGTAGCCATGAATCCGTCGCAAATTTAGTCGCAAATCCGTCGCAAATTTCGTCGCAAAATTCGTCTCAATTTTCGTCGCAATTTTCGTCAAAAAATTCGTCGCAATTTTCGTCGCAAATTAGCGACGAACTCTAATGATCGCAAAATTCGGCTATTTTTACAGCATTTCGGCCATAAATTATTGTTCATATCAAACAAAGGAGACAATAACATATAACATATAATTGAAACAGGAAAACGAACAAACCATAAATTCTGACAAACCAGCCACAATGACATATAATTGAAACAAATAACTGAAGGAAAGTTGCAGAGTCTGACATGATGTTATTTGAGATCCAAGCTTAAAATACATTCAAAACATGAACTAAGAGGCGAGACAACCATATAAGACGCAGAAAAACCATACACAAGAAGACGCAGCTTTGGTACGATGGCAAGACACCAAAAGTAGTCACTTTTGTCGAGACCTGAGAAAATGTTGATACATAAATCAGTCCAGAATATAAAAGAAGCGTTTATGCATGGATGTGGAACTAGGTATAAAATAACAAGAGAGTTAACAAAAAAACGTTTCAGGACGAACATAAATGTTCTTACATATGAATATGAGTGAAATTATGAAAAACCAAAATTATTAAGCAAGCTTACCCCCGATTTTGAGAAGTTTAACTAGAAAGTCTAGAGAAAATCATCATCATCATCATCATCATCATCAGCAGCAGCATTCTCGGCATCAATGGGTTGGTCATCATTGTGCCCATGACCTATTGGATTGGCTGGAGGTACAAAAGGATCGTTATAGCGATTGAGGTGAAGGTGTTGCATAACGAGTGCCATTTGTTGTTCCAAGTTATGTATTCGTTCATCCTTCTGAACAAGTACATTTTTCAGCTGATCCACTTCTTGGGTCAATAGCTCTTCTTGTCGTGACTTCCTTCGACCAGTCGCAGTGGATGATGAACTTCCAGGATTCTTCGGCATGTACATCCTTGACAACGATCCCATCCCAAATATTTTCCCTTTTTTCACCCCACCCGTTGCCTCCATCCACAATGCCATATTTTTAGCTGATGGCCTAGACTCAGGACAATCATCACTACCACTAGCACTGCTCATTAAAAGATCATCATATTTTTCCTACATTAACAATGTAGATGAAAATGAAATCACTATATATATATATCAACCATAAATATTGAAAACATTCACGGTTTTAATTATAGTATAGTTTACATATAAGCCAAAGTATAACCTTACATACCTTAACAGCTTTTGCTCGATTGCCAGTCCATGTCTTATCTTTCTTTTGAAACGTGCATTCAAATGTAGCTGCAAATGTCTGTTCCGTCCCCAATTCATGTGCCTACAAAATGTAAACATGAGTAATCGAATTAAATTAACTTATAGCTCATTTAACAGACTTACCAGTCGTTTGCGATGCTCCGCAATATTGATAGAGCCCCAGCATATGTGGCTGACCCTTCACTAGAACTAGAAGATCGATTCTTCTTATTCTGCTCACAGAGTTGCCGACTCTGTTCAGATGCCCAAAATCTGTTAATTGCCGCCCAATTGTCAGCTGTAATGAAAGACGGCTTCGCTTGCTTGATCTTCGCTCTATTCATGACATTTCGCATAAAATCACTGATTTTCTTATCGAAAATTCTTCTCACTTCATTATTTTCCGCTTCCTCCCACTTGAACTTCCGCTGCAATGAATAAAAACACAAATGGAAAGTTATTTTGATGATCATATATCCATAACCATGCACCAGACAAATATAGATAGATTTTGTAAAGTTCATGTCGGGAAAAATATCTTCTCCTTTAGGTATCGAAAACTACAGAGTTGTTCTAGTCCTTTTACTTCATTCTTGACCATGAATATACTACACCAAACTTAATTGGTGAGAAAATAAAATATATAAAACTTACCTTGAACTCATTCCACCATATTTCTTTCACTTCTTGTGGAACACTTATGTAAGTAATATACTCTCCCATCCAAAAGTTTCTTACTATTTTGTTTAATTCCTTCACAACAGACGGAGCATCCGTGAATCTGCAATCATATGGATATTGTGCAACATCGACAATTCAGTTGACATCTATATCTAAAGCCCTAAATATAACATATACTAAAAAAAATGAAGTACTTACGAATCTCCAAATGGGCATATGAAGAATCGGTTATCTTCTTGACCTATGTTTCCGTCATTATTCGATTGTTCCGCCGAATAATGCGGTGGAACGGAAGGAGAGGCAGCTACGGGAGATTGAACTTGAGGATATGCAGTTTCCATGTGGCCAAGTCCCGTAACATGTTGTTGAAAATTGGAGGAAGGGCCAACGTGTCCATATTGTGACGGACCATATTGTGGTTGAGGGTTAGTTGACGGGACAGGGAAAGAGGAAAGGGCCAGGGACGAGGACGAGGAAGAAGCTTGTCTTCTATGCATGTGACCTCCACGTTTATACTGACAAGTATGAAGGTTATGCGAATATGTAAAGAACTATTGACACGTATTACGAACACATAATGATGTACATGACGAAACTTACCATTTTGATGGAAAGACTGAGAAAATGTTTCCTTGAAATGAGCCAATGTCGAGTGTTTATGACGTGCAATTTCCTACGAACAAATATATTATGAATCCCATTCATTTTCATATGAAACATCAGTATATGAGCACGATATGAGTGGCAACAAGTATCAAACATCACAATATAAATTGCATTCATTTTGATTACATTTTTTTTGACCACATACAAAAATTTAAATTTCATTGAAAGTGGGTGCCACAGGTATTCTAAGTCATTTTGTAAAGTTTTGTAAGAGAAAAATTGTTATTATTGTTAAATATTTTTTGGGAGCTAAAAAAAAATTTCACTAAAAGTTGGTGGCCACCGATATTCTAAGATATTCTGTAAAGTTTTGAAAAATAAAAATTTTTAGAAATGTTACATTATTATTTTTAATATACATTTTTTTCCGTGAAATAAAAAAAGTTTTCAGTCTAAAATTGGGTGGTCACAAGTAGTCTAAGCTATTAGATCAAGTTTCCAAAATTTTTATCCTTCTTTATTTTAATAATTTTTAGGGCACGTTAAAAAATTTAAGTATATCTAAAAATGGATGGCCACAGGTATTATAAGTCATTCCGTTAAACTTTGAAAATTTTTAAATTCTAATTTTTTTTGCCACCTTAAAAAATTTAAATTTCACTGCAAATTGATGGCCACATGTTTTCTAGGCAATTCTGTGCAATTTTGAAATTTTATATTTTTTAAATTTTTTCAAAATTTTTTTTCCCAAAAAA
The DNA here is from genome assembly GCA_031216405.1 of Syzygium malaccense. Lineage (NCBI taxonomy): Eukaryota > Viridiplantae > Streptophyta > Magnoliopsida > Myrtales > Myrtaceae > Syzygium > Syzygium malaccense. The sequence goes on along the minus strand of CM062257.1, from coordinate 28,627,463 downwards.
ATAAAAATTTCCTTCACAATGGGTGGCCACATTTATTTCAAGCAATTTTATAAGGTTATGAAAATTTTTAATTTTTTAGTATTTTTTCCCAGAACGTTAAAAAATATAAATTTCACTCAAAATGGGTGGTCACTATTAATTTTTGCCATTTTGTGATATTATGAAATTTTAGTTTCGTAAAAATTTTTAAAAATTTTTACGGTCAAATTTCATATTGATTGCCAACATATACCGTTTTTATAATTTTCCGTAATTTGTCATGATTTTTTTATAGAATTTTTCAATTTTTATGCATTTTCTATGAAAACGCTTAACCAATCAGGTAATCGTCATTTAACGCTTAATCATCCACATAATAGACAAATTAATCAGTCGACCATCGATCAAAGCCACATGCAATCCTGAAATCGACCCGTAACTTAGCCAACGAAAAGTGATCATAAATAATCCCTAAACAAGTCCGACTAATTACCTAATTATACTAACTAGGGTTTAGAGAGTTGCTTACTTGGTTCAAGGACAACAAAAACCGGCCGATCGGACAGTGGCGGTCCCGGCGCGAGTGTGGGCCCAAATGGTGACTAGTCCGCTAGGTGCTCGGCCACAACGGGGCGAACGACGGCGTCGGGCGGCGGCGACGGCGTCGGCCGGCGACTGGGAGGTGGATGGCTGGCTGGCCGGTGGCGGCACGCCGGCGCCGGCCGCTGGACGGCGGTGACAGTGACGACGGCAGCTGCGGCAGCTGGCCAACGGCGACGGTGGCTGTGCTCCGGTGAGGTCGGCAACGGGCAGGGGGCTGCTCCGGCGAGAGCCTCGGCCGGCTGCAGGTGGGCGGCGACGGCGACGGCAGCGGCTGCGGGCGGACGGCGTCAGGCGGCTCCTGGCGGGCGGGCGACTGGGCGGCGAGGCTGGGCGGCGACGGCCTCGGTCTGCTGGTCGGCGGCGGCGAGGCTTCGGTCCGCTGGTCGGACGCGGCGAGGGCGGCGAGGCGGGGCGGGGAGCTGCGGGGCGCGACCGGCGGGGGGGCGGGGGATGGGCGGGGGGCTGCGGGGCGCCTGGCCCGCGACCGGCGACGGGCGGGGGGGCCTGCGGGGCGACCGGCGACGGGCGGGGGAGCTGCGGGGCGGCTGCGAGGCTGGGCGGCGACGGCGATGACGGCCACGACTGCGACGGCGACGGCGGCGGGGGAGCTGCGCAGATCTGCAGATCTGCGGCGTCGGGGAAGGCGGAGGAGAAGGAGGGGGGGAGTACATGTCGCAAATTTGCGACGGACAGTTGTGTCCGTCACAAAATTGCGACGAACAGAATCAATTCGGTCGCAATTTTGCGACCGAACATAAAAAATCCGTCGCAAATTTTATACCGACAAAACTTTTCGACGGAAATTAAAATCCATCGCAAATTTGCGACGTAAAAAAAATTCGTCGAAAATTTTTTTTCGGTTCGAAATTTGCGACGGATAGTTTGACTCCGTCGCAAATTTGCGACGGACGATTTTATTCCGTCGCAAATTTGCGACGGACCCTTCTGGTCCGTCGGAAATTTGCGACGGACGGTTTTATTCCGTCGCAAATTTGCGACGGACCGTTCCAGTCCGTCGCAAATTTGCGACGGTCCGTTCTAGTCCGTCGCAAATTTTGCGACCGAATTTTCCCTGCCCAAAATATGTCCGAAATTTTTTGTCGGTCCAAATTTTGCGACGGACATATACAGTCCATCGCAAATTTTCGACGGAACATTTTAGTCCGTCGCAAATTTGCGATGGATCATTTTAGTCGGTCGCAAATTTTTGATTTTTCCGGCTAAAAAATGGTGGGAAATTTTTCCCGATCGAAAATTTGCGACGGAACTCCGCTTTCCCGTCGCAAATTTGCGACGGAAGGCTTTAGTCCGTCGCAAATTTGCGACGGAACATTTTAGTCCGTCGCAAATTTGCGACGGAACATTTAGTCCGTCGCAAATTTTCGATTTTTCCGCCTAAAAATGGTGGGAAATTTTTTCCCGGGCGAAAATTTGCGACGGAATCCTCCGTCCGTCGCAAATTTGCGACGGCGAACAAGGTCCGTCGCAAATTTGCGACGGAAAGGGAATTCCGTCGCAATTTGCGACGGACCTTGTTCGCCGTCGCAAATTTGCGACGGAAAGAGTATTCCGTCGCAAATTTGCGACGGACAGCGGATTCCGTCGGAAATTTGCGATGGACAGAGTATTCCGTCGCAAATTTTGCGACGGACCGTTCTATTCCGTCGCAAATTTTCCACATGTATCAAAAAAATTCCAACGGAAAATTTAGTACATGTCATAAATATGCGACGTTAAAAAAAATCCGTTACAAATTTGCGACGGAAATAAATATCCGTCACAAATTTCGAACGGTAAAAATTCACTCGCAAATATGCACATGCTAAATGATCGTTGTAAATTTGTGACGTCCTTTTTTCGTCTAAAAATTTAGCATCTCATTTATTTAGGTCATAAATTTGTTACGGCTTTTTTTCAGTCCAAAATTTTGGCATCTCAAATTTTGCAATGGAAATTAGAATATCGGAAATGTTAGGGGACGTTACTAATATTTGACTTGTCGGCATTTAAGGACAAAATTTCGGACGATCAATTAAAATAAAAAGAATAATCGACAATTAAAAAAGCACTATAACAATAATAACAAGAATAATAATGATAACAACCAAAATAGCACTTGTCGCATTAATAATAACACATTTATAGTGTGTTGTGACAAAAATTTTAATCTTCGTCTTCGTCTTCGTTCTCGTCCTCGTCCTCGTCCTCGTCCTCGTCCTCGTCTTCGTGTTCGTCTTCGTCCTCGTCTTCGTCATCCGTTAGAAAATCAGATTCTGAACATTCTTGTACATTTAATTCGCAAATTTCAGTTGTATCCACATCTATCATTGCTCCACACGGATCTCGTAAAGTTGGTATGTTATATTCCTCAATTTCAACCGTATTACACACTTCCTCTTGTTGGTAGGCTCTATCCTTCCACTGTTCCTCAATTTTCCTCCGTGCTTTGATTTTACGTACAGCCCACCAATCAGCTTTGTCACGTTTCAAACTAGGATATGATGCATAACATACTTGAATTGCTTGTTGTGCCAACACAAATGGTTCATACTTCATATACCTTTTCTTGTGATTTATTTCAACCAAATTGAACTTTGTATGCACCTTCATTCCTTTGACGGGGTCGAACCACGTGCACTTAAATAACACAACCCGCATCCTTAATGGTCCAGGGTACTCTATCTCGATGATTTCATCCAACAAGTCATAAAAATCATCTTCTGCACTGCCACCATTGGATGATCGAACAGACACACCACTATTCATTGTGGTTTTCCCATTCCATATTCTTGAGTATGAAAATTATATCCATGTATGAAATATGCTGGCCAACTTCGAACTCTTAACTGTGGACCCCATGACAGATGATATAGCAATCCTTGCCCTCCAATTTCATTATAATTACTGTGAACCTAAGGTTACACATGCAAAGTCAATAATATATATTTTACTAAATGATGTATACAATTTTAATAACTTGGTTTTGGTCCATAGGCAACTTACATATGTCTTGAACCATGCTGCAAATTATTCATCGCACAAACGATCAAAGTCATTTGGTTGTAGTCCAGACATTGAAGTTTGAAAAATCCTAATATTAAAAACCATTTAAATATTAGCAAATATTTGACACACAAAACATATATTTGCAAATTTATACTTACTTGAAGTATGGCTCGACTTCTGGGCAGTTCAGTAAAATATAAGTATGGGCTGCATGAAATTCTTCGCCTGATAAGTAACGAAACTTACAAGTGCCACTTGGTCGACCCAGATGATTGAAAATAGAGAATGCTGTGCAATTGGGATCAATGGGGCCCTCATCATTTCTGCCTGCTCTCCGCCTTTTGCACTGAATGTGCGGCTTAAAATAGTATGATGCAAATGTTGTCACTTCTTCCACAATATATGCATTACAAATTGAAGCTTCAACGCGTGCTTTATTCTTCACTTTTTTCTTCAAATGATATAAGAATCTAGTTGAAATGGAAAGAAGCTTATCGGAACATATTATATGATAAACTAATTTGAACTGTATTTAAAAAAAAACATTACCTCTCAAATGGATACATCCATCGAAATTGGACGGGATCTGCAATTTTGGCCTCATAAGGCAAGTGAACTAAGAGATGCTCCATCGAATCAAAAAACGATGGAGGAAATATCCTTTCTAAGTTGCAAAGAATAATTGGAATATCTCTCTCTAGTTTTTCCATGTGCGATGCTTTTAACACTGTGGAGCAAATATCATTGAGGAAATTGCTTAACTCTGTAATGGCGCCCCATACAAAGTTCGGTAGAACTTCCTTCAAAGCTATTGGAATTAGTCTTTCCATCAGGATGTGACAATCATGACTCTTCAAACCTGTTAACTTGCATTCATTTAAATCAACACATCTCCCGAGGTTCGAAGCATATCCATCAGGAAACCGCACAGATTTCAACCATTGACAAACAACTCGCCTCTGCTCCTTATCCAATGTATAAACTGCTTTCGGTTTTGGTCCCCTGCTGTTTGCATCCACAGCTAGTATTGGCCGATCGCAAATATCTGTCATATCTTTTCTTGCGTTCAAGTTGTCTTTTGTTTTGCCGGCGACATCCATCACAGTATTTATGACATTGTCGAATACATTCTTTTCTATGTGCATAACGTCAAGATTATGATGAATAAGATGGGCCTTCCAATATGGTAGATCCCAAAATATACTGCGTTTTGTCCACTTATGTGTAATTCCGTATGCAAAAGTCGTGCCGTACGGGTTCTCAACAACAGTTGGCAAGTCCTGCACACGCTCCCAAATTTGATTGCCGGTCAACCTCAATGGTGGACGCGTTCTTTCAGTCCTATTCTTGATGAACTCTTTCTTATTCCTTCTGAAAGGATGACTTGGCGGTAAAAATTATCTGTGACAGTCAAAATAGCTGAGCTTCTTTCCATGTTTTAATCTAAATGACTTTGACCTCTCCAAACATATCGGACATCCTAATATCCCAGCTGTACTCCATCCAGATAACATTCCGTAAGCTGGAAAGTCATTTATCGTCCAAAGAAGGGCAGCCTTCATTACAAATGCTTGATCGGTACAAACGTCATACGTAGGGACACCCTCAACCCATAACCGTTGTAACTCCTCAATCAATGGTTGCATATAAACATCTATCAACTTTTTCGGATTTTGCGGCCTTGGCACGATCAATGTCAAAAACATATAAGGTGTCTTCATGCACATACCGGGTGGAAGATTGTACGGCGTTAAGATAACTGGCCAACATGAATAACTTTTTCCTGTTTTCCCAAATGGAGCAAATCCATCGGCACAGAGACCTAACCTGATGTTCCGAGGCTCCATCGCAAACTCAGGGTAAGTTCTATCAAAATGTTGCCATGCCTCCGCATTTGAAGGATGACACATTAGACCCTCTTCTGTTTCATGATTTGCATGCCAAGTCATGTGTTCAGCAGTGGCTTTAGATGCATAAAGCCTTTGCAATCTGGGGATTAAGGGCAGATAAAACATTTGCTTCCATGGTCTACGCTTCTGATTACGACCCGGCCTCCTGTTAATCTTGTACCTAGGTTGGCTACAGAATTTGCAAGATTCTCCATTTTCATCATCTCTCCAATATATCATACAACCTCTATTACATACATCAATCCTTACAACCGGAAGACCTAAGTTATCCACTAGCTTTTTCATATCATAAAAATCACTTGGCATGATGTTATCACGAGGCAATGATTCCCGCATTACTTCAACAAAAGAGTTGAAGCAATCCGCAGACACATTATGCTCTACCTTGATATTTAATAGTCGGGCTGTAACCGATAACTTAGTGTGGTCCTCACAACCTGCCCATAAAGGTTCATCTGCTGCTTTCAACACATCCCAGAACTAATTAGATTCAAAAGTTTCATTATACACATTCTCATCAAAACCCGTTACTCCTATATCTTCCAATTGTGAAGCATGACTAGTACCCACTTGTTCACGTGTAGGAGTAAAACTAGTACTTGCATGATTTGATTCTGTGACAAAATTATAACTAGCTGCATCAATCACCATCCTCTCGTATGGGTTCAATTGCTCATAATAGCCACATTCTTCCCTAACTGAAAATTGGTCACCTCTTCCATATCTTTCATCAGATATAAATGGTTCACCATGGGAAGTCCAATTATAATAGTTCGGAGTAAACCCAAATCTAGTAAGGTGTTCTCTAACTTGATCACACACAAGAAATTTACCATTACCGCACTTTTTACACGGACACCTTAATTTATTTCCATCCATGAAATCATATTTGCTACTAGCAAAGTCTAAAAATATTTCCAACCCAGTACGAAACTCATCTGTCAATCCTTGACGTCCAGGTAAGTTCTTATTATACATCCAAGACCTTTCTCTTTGCATTGTGTCTGTATTAAAATAAAAATTTCTGGTAAAATATTTAAAATATCAAATCTATTGTTCTTAATTAAAACCATAAATTTTTGGAAATTATAATTTTTGTTATTCACGCAACAATTAATATGAAATTGCAAAAATAGAAAAAATTGCCATGTAAAGAAGATTTACCCAAATATTTGACTGAAATATTGGTAGGAGAAAGTGGTCAATTTGATGAGAATTGCAACGTCCACTTGGATTGCGAGACCTTCAATTAGACACATATCCAAAAAGAATAAGCACCTAAGAATTATTTTTTAATAATTTCTAATGTGAGATGGAAACGGAATACATCCGTCGCAAAATTGCGACGGAATCCCAATTTCCATCGCAAAAGGCATGGGCTTTCAGCTTCGTCCTAAGTCCGACGAGGTGTCGCCGGTCGTTAAACCGGTGATGCAGATACGAAAAAAAACAAACATAAACATATATATATATATATATATATATATATATATATAAATTACAATCCAACAATAAATAGTCACGAAACTAGCTATGATACTTACCCGTACAAAAGCTTCACCGAGATTAATATGTGTGTGCGCGGATTTTGCTGATTTAAGACATATGAAAAAGGGAGAAAAGCGAGAGAGAGCGAGAGAGAGCAAGAGAGAGAGATAGAGTTGGAATAAATAGCAGGGGATGTAAATTATAAATTTGCGATGGACGTTCTTTTCGTCGCAAAATTGCGACGAATTTAGCGACGGTTTTTTTTCCGTCGCAATTTTGGGACGAACTTTTTTTGCGACGAACATTTTTCCGTCGCAAATTTGCGACGGAATTTTTATCCGTCGCAAATTTGCGACGAACATCTTGCCGTCGCACAATTTGCGACGGATTTGGCGACGGTGTTTTATTCCTTCGCAAATTTGCGACGGAATTATTGTCCGTTGCAAATTTGCGACGAACATATTTCCGTCGCAAATTTGCGACGGAAATAAAACATCGTCGCAATGTCCGTCGCAAATTTGCGACGGAAAAAAAATCCGTCGCAAATTTGCGACGGAAAAATTTTCGTCGCAAATTACATGTTTTTTTGTAGTGACTGTTAGTGTAAAAATATTTCCACAAATGGTCATATCCACCCTTGATTTAATATTTGGTAAAATAGTGAGTAGTTTAATCTCTTAAATTAATGGCGAATAATGTGTAAAGTCTTATTTACATTGACCATGTATGCTCTAAATTTTCCAAAAAGTGTATATGTCTAGAACTTACATTTCTTTTTTAAACACATGGTATCTAAACCTTTTGACTATTAACGCGCACAGATGCACACAAATTGTTCCCTTGATCAATAAGAGTTCACCCACCAATTGGTGAGCATAATCAGCAAGGTTATCTTAAGTGAAAAATGATGTCATTTGCTAAAACTAGAGTTAAAATATTTTACTATTATTTATCTTTTCCATGAAAAAAGATAGTCAAATTCCCTTTTTGTGAATACATATAACATAAAACAATAGGAGACTTCAAATAAACGTCGTTTTTTCATATCTATTATTCATCAACCAATTGAATGTTGATTGGAATATTTGGATCTTTAACTAACTCTAAACTTTAGGTCCAATCTCAATTTTGTCATGAACTTTTTTTTGTCTAAAAAACACTCTAACTTTAGCTCTTGTTTTTGTCTAAAAAAAAGCCTTGAACTCAGTCTCAAATTTGTCTCAAAGTATTTTTTGTCTAAAACAAATGACGACTTTAACTCTTTTTCCAAATCTGCTTCCATTAGCCCTCCGTACAAAAATCATTGTGAGTCGTCCCTAAATTCCTTAATTTTCATATCAAAGAATGATTTCGTTTTGGAGATAATTTTCCACATCACCATACTCATGTGCATTTGTTACAACCATGGAAATGGCATGTCAAACAACTAATGGTAACTTTTGTTTGGAGGGTTAATGAGGGCAAATTTGAGACTAGATTGAAAGTTGATAATTTCTCTTAAACAAATTCTTTTTCCTAATTTTCCTAACTTTCATATCAAAGAACGGTCTCATTTTGGAGATAATTTTTCACATCACCTTGATGATGTAGATTTGTTACCGATGTGGAAATGCCATGTCAAACAACAAATGGCGATTTTGGGATTGAGGGCTAACGAGGGCGGATTTAGACTAGGTTGAAAGTTGATAATTTTTTTTAGAAAAAAATTCCTAATTTCCCTAATTTTCATGTCAAAGAATATTTTCGTTTTGGAGATAATTTCCATGTCACATTGCTAATATGGATTTGTTGCTAACGTGGAAATGCCACGTCCAACAACTAATTACGATTTTTGGATGGAGGGTTAATGGGGCCAGATTTGAGATTGGATTGAAAGTTGGTGATATTTTTTTGGCAAAATAAAAGGTTTGGGATAAATTTAGGACTGGAGTTAAAGTTGGTGATGTTTTTATAGATAAAGAAAAAAGTTTGGGGCAAATTTGGGACTAGACCCAAAAGTTTGGGGCTTTTTTTTTAGACAAGAAAAAATTGAGGGCAAAATTGGAGCTTGACCTAAAGTTGGGGTATTGTTTTAGACAAAAAAAAGTTTTTGACATAATTAGAACAAGACGTAAAGTTGTGGGTTGTTTTTCAGGGAATTAGGCTCTAAAAGGTGGATCAAGTATAATGATTGGAAGTGAAAGAAAAACTATTTCTTAATGCAAAAAAAATGCAAATAACTACTAGAAAATTAGAACAAATATAATAGAACAATTGTGGATATATAATGTAGGTTGTGTAACATTTGTGTACACAATCCACCTTCATCCATCATCACCATTGATGTGATTTGTTATTTTATCAGAAATTAATTAACCTTCTGAAAGTGGCTTCCAAAACAAATTTGTTCAGATATTGTACCATTTAAAAATCTAGATTCATTTACCCTTAATATAATATACTTGTAATTACCACCTATAGGTACTGCCCGATGAGAGAAAACTCATCCTTTTTCAAGGGGTAAATACATAGTAGGACTCTGATCCGGTTTTCAAACAATTTTGCGTATTGCATTTGTCGGATATTGTTAGCAATTTGTTAAAGTATCTTGACAATACCTGAAATGACTTGATTGCACAAAGAAAACTAATTAACTGTTGACCACTTACTTGGTTACGGAACAAAATTTTGATGAAAATTGAAAAGAAGAGAAGACAAAATATATATGTGTATGTACCAAGTAAATGGCCAAATTACTTCAAAGTTTTCTTTAACTTCGTCTTGCTTAGAACTTGCCATCCCGTTACAGTCACCATGTAAAAAGAAAAAAAGAGAGTAAAGTCCTTTGAAAACTTCGGGTAAAATCCATAGAGATCCTAGAATTTCAAATCCATTGTGGAGACCTCCGTCCACAGCGTCATCGACCGCAAATCCTCCGCTGACCGCTTAAGTCACACCAAATGACACTGCCCCCCTTGTCCTTTAAAACGAAGCGGAAGCCCTTGGGATCTCATCAGCACCTTGCGCTGCCGGTCCACTTGGACAACCACCACCCACCTTGTTCGCAAAGGAGTCCGACCTCTCAATCACGACACCTAATCCTTGGACTTCCTATCCCTTGTCGACAACGTCCTGATCCAGTGCACCTCACCCACGGTGAAGAGGTTCCACGTCACCGTCTTTGAGTACAAGAAGGCCAATTGCCCCAAGCTCGACCTCTAGCTCCACTTCATTGTCATTTCTGAGTATTGGAGAATTGTATCATCATGCCTTGTTTAGACCAGACGATATATCTTCTTTGGTGGAAGCCGAGTTAGATTTTGTCATTATAATTGGTGTGTCTGGTGACAAGAGGATGTGCAAGCGACTTGTTGAAGGAATGTTTTGATAAGCTGCGCAGAGTTCCTAAACAACCATTGGCGGTGATATGGCTACGAGTTTCCTCATAAGCAAGGTGCTTCCTTTCTAGTGGTTGGAAGCGAATCTAGACACCTTTTAGCGACAGTCCACCACGATTTGATAGAGCATGAAAGGGATGTCAATTTGGTCATCAGAACATGCTCCGGATCATCCATTTCATGGAATCTGCCAAGACTTGTGTTGCCCTTTTTTCCTTTCCGTAGTACCATCCCATCCATTCATGCCTTTAATTATTTTACAAATTTCCCCATGTTTTTTTTTTAATTATTTCATAACTATACATTGTCTCGATGTCTTACTCTAAAATGTGGCAATTAGTTAGTAAAAAAGAGGGTTAAAGGATTCTTACCAAAAAAAAAAAAAAAAAAAAAAAAAAAAAAAAAGAGGGTTAAAGGATAAGGAAAAAATAAAGTTTTAATTTGGCCAAAACAAAACGTCTCTAAAAAGCGATGCGACAAATTATAAACGTGCATTAAGTAAATGATTCCTATTCATTCATACACTAAATCTCCGCTTTATTACTCCACTTTATACAATCTAATATTTGCATCTGCAGTGTCTTTTTATGATTAGGTCAATGATGAATACCTCATTATAATGGAAAAAGGAAAATACATCGTCATACAAAGATACACATGCACACACATTTATAACTCGTTAGCATTCGATTGATTTTATGATCTTATTCTACATATGTAGCAAATACAACTATATCATTCATTTCCAATGCACAATTAAGAAAAATAGAGAAAAGTCAAGAATGAAAAGAAATTTATGTTATTGTCACGTGCATTGTTAAGATTTGACCTTGTGTACAATTGGTATCTGTCTATACATAAAACAAGCAAATATTAATTGATTTCCCACCCTATAATATTCTTGAGCTTAGAAAATGACCGAGTTACATATTCCTAGCAATTTAAAAGCCCTTTTTCTATTCAAATATAAAATAAAAGCTACAAAAGAAATACTAACAAAGATATTCTAAAAGGCTCGCAACATATTACTATTGATCTTCCTAAAGGTACATTTCAAGAAGGTGATTATTAAACATTAACAAATCAGTAGGTCAAACTTGTCCCTAATTTTGGGGAAAAGAAATTCACCCAATGAAAAAGGTTCCATAAAAAATAACTTTTTACAGCATTGAATTGCCAAAGGAACATCAAATATGTTTTCCTTAAGCAAAGCAAAATCATTAGCCCACCATTTGAGACTCTCTCTCTCATGGCGGTCTCGTTCCCAAGAACAGGAAACTTCCAGTTCATCAATGGACTCTCCTTCCTATTTTCGTCCGACCATTACCATGCCTTCGAGAGATGAGGCCTCGCAATAATTGCAGCCTCACCTGTTGGGATATATTTGAATGTAAAACACTCACAAATCACACAACTCAAGAAAAGAAGACGAAGAGGTCTCTTTACTTTCTTCACCTTATTTCACCTTATCAAATTGATCACCTTATCGGAAACAATTACAAGACCAGCCTTTATGTGGGCTTGTTATAGGACTCTTGGACTTAGTTTTAACTGAATCATAAATATATCTAATATTTCAAGGAGATTGGTTCCTAGTAATTTACACAACATTAACTAGACATAGAAATTCTAACACTCTTTGAAAAATAACACTACAATAAAGATTCTATTTAACTCATCGATCTTCTAAATCGACAACTAGTTAGCCAATCGATAACCATTAATATTGACAACTCGATAGTTGATCGATAGTCTCGACATTTATGAATTTGTTTTTCTAACACTCCTCCTTAAACCAAGTTCTCTTCCTCTTTTTGTAGTTTGCTTTGAAACAAACTTGTCTCAGCCTCATTCTCTTATCGTCTAGCTGTATCTCAGGGAATTTCTCCGTTAGCTTCTTTTCTAGCTCAAGCAAATTCACCACCATTCTGGGCTGGTCCTCATTCTCTGAGTCTCCTCTTATTTCCAAGACATTCTTAAAGAGATTTTGGAGGCTCATCAACCTCCGGCGAATATGATTGCCTAACTCTCGACACCGTTTCTTCAAGAGAGTCATGTTAATGTTGAGCTCCTTTACTGCACGAGTTATTGACATGTAAAAGTACTACGATAAATTGCTCCTTCGATAGGATCTTGCTATTGTCGTGGCTATCACTCGTCTTTCGGGCATCCAACACCCACTTCACTGTGTCCATGTTCTTGGTCACTGTTATATAGTGGCAAAACACATTTCTTGGGCTCGTTCTATGCATCCATCTCCTCAAAAATCACATTCCTAATTGCGGAATAATTTTGAATATCAAGATCTTCTTGAATAGCATCATGAGGATTGAGTTAAAAATCAAGAATTTGTGGGAAAAAATGATTAGGTGAAAAGCTTGTGATTAGAGGGGAAGCTTCACAAAGGCTCTCTAGATGATCAAATGGAAAATAAAAGTTCCAATCCAGTGCTGCATATCCATTTCCAGGGAAAGCAAAATCAGGACATAATATAGCACCTTTGTCTTCAACATGATTTTTGGAATTACCTCTGAACGAGATTTTGCCTTTGACTTTCTCATTTGCTTTATGTACTCTTTGATATATGTAGTGGAGAATATCCCACGCCTCCTTAGACGTAGTAGAGTTCGAAACCTTCTTGAGCATAAAATCATCTAAACCTTGATAGATGATTGACAAGGCATATTGCTCTTCTGCTCAAACTTTCTCCAAAGCAGTCTTCCGATTTTGATTCAAGGTGACTTCGTCTTCAGGCTCAACGAGTTCCCATACACCATAGGCACCAAGTAGAGCTTTCATTCTAAAAGTCCAATTACCATAGTTTTCTTTGGTAAGATGACGATATTGAAGAGGAAACTGAGTGTTTGTTGAGGTCATGATCGCAAACCATATGCTATGATACCAAATTTGTTGGGATAGATTTGAAGGTGAAACACTTACAACTCTCACAACTCAAGAGAAGGAGATATAGAGGTCATTTTACCTTCTTCACCTTATTTCACCTTATTGAAAACAATTACAAGACTCGCATTTATATAGGCTCATTACATGATTTTTAGACTTACTCTTAACTAAATCATAAATATATCTAACATTCCAAGGAGATGGATTCCTACGAGTCTACACAACATTAACTAGACATAGAAACTGTAACAAGCTCTTTGAAAAATAGCACTGTAATAAAGACTCTATTTAACTCATCAAACTTCTAAATCGACAACTAGTTAGCCGATCGACAACCATTAATACAACAACTTGTTTAATGAATTGATAACTTGATAGTTGATTGATAATCTTGGCATTTATGAACTTAGTTTAATTTCTAACATCACCAACACTAGCTATCTCATCATCATCTTCTTGATGCTAATTGCCATCTTTATTGCCATCTTTAATATTCTTGCTAGTCTCTGTAGCCCGGGAATGATGGAGACCAAGCTCGAGTCAACTCTATCTTCCTTCGAGAAGACGAACCCCAGATCCATGAACCCTTTTAGCTCCTTGAACTTAGGCTCCCATAAGCCCTTGTTCAGAGCCTCCTCTTCACTCTTCTTCCCATTTTGTCCTTCTTTCTATGCAAGAATTCCGAGCTTCTCGGGTCGTTCAAATTGTTACCACTTTGTTCATGGGTCATGTTGTGAATAGGTGTCGTATGAAGAACTAGTATGGAGAGAGAGCCTGATTGAAAGTGTTGTACAATTGGTATCAAAGCTTGAGGATAGGATATTCTGGATTGTGATTTGGGGTTTTCTTCTTGTTTGATTATTATCTGAAAATCCTAATTGTTGTGATTATGTTTGGAGCAAAAGTATAAATTGAGAATTTTAACGGAATGAACAACTTTGGGTTATGTAACGGCAAGATGGAGGTGTCATTAACAATCTAAGGTTTGATTGAAGCATTAGAAGGTAGGGATAAGTTGTCAGAATCAATGAAAGATGCCCAAAAGGAAATGCTAATGAGGAAGGCATGGAGTATAATCCTATTTAACCTGTCAGATGAGGTGTTAATAGAGGTAGTCGAGGAGAAAGATGCCATAGCGTTGTTGGCAAAATTTCAAGCACTCTATATAACGAAAAGTTTTAACAATCGCTTGTACATGTTCAAGATGATGTTTCAATTTCAGCACACCGAAGGTACATATATCTTATCCAACCTAGATGAGTTTGATAAACTAATTTTTGATTTAAAGAACGTTGGTAAGAGTTTAGATAATGAAGTACATAGCTTGATGTTATTAGCTTCTTTACTTGAGTTATGGGAGCACTTTACTGATTCACTACTATAGGGCGCACTGCGATTACCTTGGAAATGGTCAACTCCACCTTGTTCTCTAAGGCATGGTAGAGAAAGTTGCAAGATAACAGCCTAGCACAAAATGTAGCGCGAGGGCTAGTGATTTGAGTTGGAGAACAACATTGATGGTCTAATAGTAACATAGGTAAAAGCATATTGAAGTCATACCATAGAAATTCCAAGGGATGCGTGAAGTGTTTTCATTGTCACGAGAAGGGGCATATAAGGAGAGACTGTCTGAAATTGAGAAACCAAGGTGACAGATAGAATGCCATAAGTAGTGCGGTGAACGTTGCCGATGAGAGTACTAGTGATGCAGAACCTATCTTGTGTGTGAATACTAGTTCGTCAGGATATGAATGTGTGCTAGATTCAAGGTGTTCTTATCATATGAGGCTACATAAGAACTGGTTTACAACTTATTAGACTATAAACGGTGGTAGAGTTCTGATGAGAATAATGTAGTCTTCAACGTTATAGGGATAGGGACAATTTGAAATTGAATGCACGATGGCGTGGTGTGCACACTAACAGATATGAGGCATGTAGCGGAGCTCAATAATAATAACCTTATTTCTTTAGGGAACTCAATGACATCAAGTGTAAGTACGCCGTTGAAAGTGGAATTCTAAATATCTCATAAGGTGCCATGATAGTGATAAAAAGGAAGAAAGTGAATACTCTTTATTATCTTTTGGGAGATACCGTGACCAAAGCTTGCTGCAGTTTCATCAAGTGAGTCTGACTCTAGCTTGACTCAATTATGGCATATGCTACTATGGCACATGAGTGAGGCAAGTATGAGATACTGAGTAAAAGAGGGTTGTTGAAGGGTCATAAGATAAGGAAGTTAAACTTATGTGAGCATTGCATATTTAAAAAGCAGAGCCGTATTAAGTTTACTATAACTATTCATTCGACCAAGCAACTGGTTGAATACATTCATTCAGATGTCTGGGGCCCGTCTCCAGTTCCTTCAAAAGAAGGTGCTTATATGTTGACATTTATTAATGACTATTCGAGTAAGGTGTGGGACTACTTTCTAAAGTGCAAATCTATTGTTTCAATTGATTCAAGCAATTTTGAGAAGTAGTTAGACAAACAAATCAAGTGTTTAAGAACCGATAATGAAACAGAGTTCCTTGCTAAAGATTTTACCAACTTCTGCGAAAGAGAAGGGATTATGAGATATCACATTGTACTTAGGACACCATAGTAGAATGGTGTAGCAGAACAAAAGAACAGAACTTTACTTGAGCGAACTCGATGCATGCTTTCGAATGTAGGACTAGGCAAAGAAGAATTTTGCGCCGAAACAATGAACATGGAATGTTACCTGGTCAATTAATCTATATCATCTGCTATCGAGTGGAAAACTCCTGAGGAACTATGGTTGGAGAAACTTATTGATTACTCTGGATTATGAGTATTTGGATATCCTATGTTTGCTCATGCAAGTGATGGTAAGCGCAAGCCGAGAGTGTAGAAGTGCATATTTCTAGGTCATGCACATGGAGTTAAAGGCCACCGACTGTGGTGCATTGATCTCAAATCACCCTATTTTCTAATTAGTAGTGATGCGATCTTAGACAAGATTGCAATGCTTCAATAGAGGAATCCTGAGACACAACCAGTAGAGCAGACAATCATTGTGTTAGTAGTGAGGTTGAGCTTTAGGTGAAAACTCTGGAGACCTTAAAGGTAACACAGGTAAAGATTGTAGATGAGCCGCGATTCCTGAAGTTGGTGATACTGCACAACAAACACAGCCGCAACACATTATATTTGCAGGCAGACAGAGAAGACATATTAAACCACCGGTACGTTAGATATATATATATATATATATATATATATATAAATGTATATTACTTATGCAATGACTATAGGTGACAAGGTGGAGATAGATGAATCTTCATCTTACTCCGAGGCGATGGCTAGTAGTGAGTCGTCATAATGGCTAGGGGCTATGAGTGAAGAGATTGAATTACTCTATTGAAATCAAACATGGGAGCTGGTAAAAGTATCCAAGAGCCAGAAGGTTATTTGAAGCAAATAGGTCTACAAATGGAAGGAGAGCATTTTCGGTGTCGAGGCAGCGAGATATAAGGCGAGATTTGTTGCAAAAAGGTACATGTAGCGGGAGGACATTAACTACAACGAGGTGTTATTGTTGATGTTGTCTCGAATTCCATGAAGTTTCGATCGATTAGAGACTCGGAAAAATCAATCAGGAAATCTAAGAAGGCTTGGAGCTTGTAGGCTACATGTTCCAAATATATTTCCTATCTATATGGGATTTCATGGGAAATAGTCCTAATTTAATATAACTAGGATATGTCATGATATTCCTAATATTTAGGGGATAATCACTAAAGATTTATTAGTTAGTTTCCTAAACTAATAATATCTTTAGGGTGGAATTTCTTGGGATTAGGGAAGTAGAGATTTGAGGATCTATTTATTCAGCATTGTACTTTGTATCAGATATGCTCAAAAATAAGAAATCTTCTCTCTCTCTCTCTCTCTCTCTCCCATGGACGTAGGCGGAATTTTTCTGCCGAACCACGTAAATCTCTGTGTTTGAATTATTCTTGTTTCATCTCATCTAGTTAGGGTGCTCTTCCGCACAATAATTATTTCCCGTGTTAAGACATACTTCTGTTTGTATATTACTTGCTTTAGTTGCTGTACAGGATCTCAAGCTGGAGCAATTATATGTGAAAATGACGTTTCTTCATAGTGAGTTGGAGGAATAGATTTACATGAAGCAGCTAGAGAGATTTGCTATTACGGATAAGAAAGACCATGTTTGCTTTTAAATTATATGGGCTAAGATAGTATCCTAGACAATGGTATAAGCAATTTGATGCTTTCACGGTTAGTCAGGACTATTCGAAAAGTCAAATGGATAGCTGTGTTTACTTTAGGAGATTGGAAGATGGGTTTTTGATTTATTTGTCATTGATATGTAATACTGACGTGTTGATAGCAATTAAGAATATATATATTTTTTGGTAAGAGTAGTTAAGAATATGTTTGTTATTGATGTATTGAAGACTTAGTTGAGTACTGAATGTGATATGAAAGATTTAGGTATTGCAAAGAAAATATTGGGTATAGAGATTTTGCGTGATAGGACTGTGGGAATTTTACGTGGATTTGGATTACGCTTGTGAATTGGATGAGTGCACGTCTTTAGCAGGGTATGTATTTACACTAGCAAGTGGTACAGTGAATTGGAAGGCATTCTTATAGGATCATGTTGCCTTGTCTTCGACTAAGACAGAGTACATGGCACTTACCTCTATAGCGGAGGAGGTGATATGGCTACAGAGTTTGATTTCGGACTTTAGGTTAGAGTAGAAAAATGTTGATATACATTGTGACATCCAATTGTCACGACCTAAAAAAATCGGGTTTCGATCTTAGGCTAATGGATTACTAGATCAATTAAATTAACTAACCTAGCTCGAGTTCTCCCAAACTCTATCAAATCGCAACTTAGGTCCAATTGTGAGCATGCAAATATTTTCAACGGGAGTCGCCACTAATCATTTAGGGTAGGTTGATTAGAATCCTAAATAAAATAGTGGGAGTACTATTTTATTTCTACGAACCAGAAATCATAAATTCAGGGACTTGGTTACGCTAGATTCCCTAACGCCCTTTCGGTATCAATTTCGAGAAAAATACTCAATTTGACAATTTTGATAAATCCTAACTTAGAGTTCAAAGGTGTAGAAATTTCTTTTTGATTTTTTTGATTTTTATTTATTTAAATGAAAGCTAACCTATATGTAATGACGTGCAAAAATTGACATGCGATTAATGCAACCTAACATGCAAACTAAATGTCATGCGACGACGTAACCTATTTCTAATGACGGGCATATTATTTTTTTGTATTTTTTTTAATGAAATTCGGAATTAAAAATGCCAATTATCTAAGCATGCAATTCTAAACTAAAGAAATTAACCTATTCTAAAGCAATCTTTTTTTGGTATTTTTTATGAAATTCGAAATTAAAATCAAGTGAAAAATATATAACCGCTAAATCTTTCGAATTAAGTTTCGATCTGAAGCCTGACAGATCGACCCTAAAATTCGAAATTCCCGCTATAGAAATAACTCTATCTAAAGCCTGATAGATAGATTTATTTCCACGTGTGCGGTTGCGGATTAGGAAATTTTCTTAATCGATCACATCTTGAAAAAAAATTCTGATATCTTAAATATTTTGGATATATTCAAAGGATTTTGAAAATTCTAAATTCTATCCAAATTTGGCAAGATCAGATATCCAAGATTTAAAAAAAAAATAAATCCTAATTGACATAATGCTTATTATTCAAATATGCAAGATTAAATATCAATAAGCTTAAATCAGGCAACAAAATATTCAAATAAAATCAATATAGGATAATTACCTGATTTGCAGATTTATTTCGAAATTTGAACTTGTAGCGAATCGGGATTGCGAATCACACGACGGCCGACGGTAGTGGACCGGCGGTGATGACAGCGATGGTTCTTGCGATGAGGGCTCGACGACTCGGAGATCATGGTTTAGGCATTTCTTGGCCGCCGCTTGATTCGTGGATCGATCCAAGGAATTCCCACTAGTCAATGGCTTGGTTTGCTCGCCGTAACACCTCGAACGATCCTGCGAAACAGAGGAAAGTCTGGAGGCTCTCGGTGCAAGAAGGTTCAGCGATGTTTCTGGTTGGATTCTGCTGCGGTGCTCGCCGGAGGTGTTACAACCATGAAGGCGTCGGAGCACAAGGACCCGACTAAGAGGGAAGCCACAGCTTGGTCGGAGAGCTGCTGGTGGTGCAATTGTCGGAGACGCAGCAGTGGCTGAACACTACCACAGGTACGCAGAGGACAGCAGCAACGTCAAAACCTGAAAAGAAAGCGTGAGAGGGGGCAGGTCTCCTCGTGGAAAAATCTCTTTTTTTGCCGTTTTTTGCTCTGCGTAGTTTGGACTTTGCTGAAGCGGAGACGTGCTCTCTTTATTGTGGCATCAATCCCTCCAGCTCTGACCGAGAATCTGATCGTGGATGTGCGGCAATTCTCGGTTTGCACCAGCAACAATTCTCCGGTTCTACTTCTCCAAGGCCAATTCGTGCGATTCTCTTTCTCAAAGCCACCTTTCTTACGAACTCTTCTCCGAACTATCTTCGTGAATCTCCGAAGCTCCTCACGTTTTTTTCTCTCAGTTGTGGCTGTGTGTTCTACTTTGTGGCCTCTCCAATTTTCTTCGCCTTTAATTATGACACATAACGATGTATTTATAATGTAAACCTAGGTCAATTAACCGGGCTTTCTAGTCCTAATGGGCTTAGGCTTGGGCTTAGGCTTTAATCATCATTTAATTTCAAGTGGGCTGAATTAATGTGGGCTTTTATTTAATTAAGCTTGATGGGCTAATCTAAGCTCAAATTAAGACAACCGAGCCCTTTTTGACTTGTGATTTTCGGCCTTTGCCTTCTGAGTGAGTCGAGTCTCGTTCAATTCCCGAGCCCGATTTACGTGATGAATTTTAAGCTCGCTCGCCACCGCCGATCCGATGCGGAATGCAATTAATCTATATGAACCTAAACTATATGCTATGCAATTTTAATATTTTTGTTTAGGGGTTAAAAATTTAATCCCTAATTTTCTATGCAATTAACACTAAATGATGCGCCAAAATTTAGGTGTCAACAGTTGCCCCTCTTTGAGTGGAGGCTCGCAGAGGTTTCGCTCAAAGACTGAGACCTAAATTTAAACTATGAAAAATGATGAATGATGATTTTTTTTTAAATGATGATGCATGATACGCAATCAATAAGGAACGTATGTTAAGGCTTTTCACTTCATGCGGAGCGGTGAAAGAGTCTTACATACGGATCGCACAAAAAGCGTCCAAGTGCAGGAAAGCTTTATAATGCTTTGAATTCCCTCGATCTCCAAACTTCTGGTCTATTGGGAGTAAGGTTCTCAAGGTACTGGATTGCCTACCTGTTACCTGTAGTTTCCTACAGATGCGAAATAGCGCATGATATGAAGAAAGAATGGGATGTGTTGCCTATACCACTGGGCAATCACGAAAAGGATCATGTCACCTCTTCCATTGGGTGAACATGAAATGGGGTGTGCTTCGTACTCCACTTAGCAACACCAAGAGAGAAATTATGTCGCCTGTCCTACTGGGCGAACATGAAATGGGGTGTGCCGCGTACTCCACTTAGCAACACCAAGAGAAGAATTATGTCGCCTGTCCTACTGGGCGAACATGAGAATACGGTGTGCCGCGTACTCCACTTAGCAACACCAAGAGAGAAATTATGTCGCCTGTCCTACTGGGCGAACATGAAATGGGGTGTGCTTCGTACTCCACTTCGCATCACCGAGAGAAATTATGTCGCCTGTCCTACTGGGCAAACACGAAATGGGGTGTGCTTCGTACTCCACTTAGCAACACCAAGAGAGGAATTATGTCGCCTGTCCTACTGGGCGAACATGAAAATACGGTGTGCTGCGTACTCCACTTAGCAACACCAAATGTCACCTGTTTCACTTGATGAACATATGAGAGAGATAATTTCTCCTATTCCGGAGAGAGAAACAATGAAGAATAATTAGCAGACGTACCTGAATTCTTCTTATGACAGAGCCAATGGTATCGCTCCTGTTTTTACCTGAGAAAATGTTAAAATAACACATGCGCAGAGGTAGAGAAAACATAATTCATGAATCTGCTTGCATTACCCAGCTTTACTAGGGAATTTATTAATAAGAACAATCATTTCGTCCTTTTGACATTTTGATCATATTAAATGAGAGACATTTAATCAGAAAGGACTTTCCACTCACTCTCAATGAAAGGTTTTTGACCCGACGTTTGATACGGGTATAAGAATCACTCGAACTCTCTTCATCGTGCTTGACAAGGGTTCGGATATTCTCAAAATCAGTATGAATTGGCCAATCTGAGAGGTCTTTATAAGGACTAAAACGTGAGCTTGGTCAATGGCTTAGCAAAAGGGACTCTTCGAGTCGAGGCTATTGAAAGAATTGATATCACCAGCTGTTCCGGGTTTACAAGTCAGGAATGCTGTAAAAATGAGATAGAAAAATCTTGCTCGCACTTCTTCGAGCAACATTTATAAGCATTTGAAACTCTACATTAACTCAAGTGCCCTATTCTGAAGAGACTTCGGTAATGGTTGTAACGTAGGTTCGGGTAGGCTTGAAATGAATGGCCTATTTCCATCAAAAGGGGTATTATGAACATGGAGATTGGTGATCATCCCATCTAGCAATTGCTCCACAAATGAACCTTCAAATGGTCTTTTCTTTGAAGAATGATCTTGCATATCGACTCAGTTCTGGCCGAAGCTTTTCTCTCTCTCCTTTTTTTTTTGAGAGAGATTTTCTTTTCTTCGAGAGATTTTTCCGAGAGAGAACTTCGATTTGATGGAGTTCTTTTGCATCCTTTCTAATGAATTTTCTTTTGAGCTTCTATTTGCTCCAAGTCACCTTGAACTTGTCTTGAGATGATTTCATTTGTTTATCACAAGAATGATCACCAATTGGGTTGAAATGAATTCACCGTTCAAATTGGGTATGCAAAGGGTATAATGTATAGGGATATAGAAAGAAATGCTCTTCGTCATATCTAAGGCACTCGAGCTAACACAGAACTTGCATGCAATAAATATACTTGAAGATTGATGCAAGTGAAAGCAAGAAAGTTCTAACCATTTTGAACTTTCTAAGAAATTGCCCTGGTATGGGATTGTTCCTGACAGGGGTAAGAAATGAAACTCCGTTCAAAGGGGTTAAGCAAATGATAACCTGCAGTGTTTAGATAGAGGAAATGAATGCCTCTCATCATTTTGATCGTCATACTTTTCGTGAAATAATCCTTTACCTTGTCAGCACGGAATTTTCAATCAACTCGCACTAGGGATTATTATTCAAGACGTGTATGGAAATGTCTTGCCTTTCGTCGTCTTGAAGTCTCTCATGCAATATGATCGCTTCATTAGGATAGAAATAGATTGCCAAATCAAAAGCTTTCCTCAAACAAAGCTTAGTAATATCAATTGATTCATGAAATTCAATTTGAAACTTGATAGCAACAAAGTCAGAATGAGTACAAATCAAGTGTAATACTTTTTCACAGAATCAGAATTAACTGGACTGGAAAAAACACGACCATCCATCTCGGCCAAAATCAAAGCACCTCCTGGAAGGACTTTCTTCACGATGTACGGGCCGCCATAATTTGGGGCGAATTTTCCTTCTGCAAGAGGAACTATCGGCAATAACCTTCGCAGGACAAGGTCACCTACCTGAAAATGTCGAAGCTTGACTTTCTTGTTGAAAGATTTAGCAACTCGTTGTTGGTAGCACTAGCCATGACATAGAGCTCTAAGCCTTCTCTCGTCAATCATGTTCAACTGGTCCAATCTTTGTTGGATCCAATCTGCTTCTGATAATTGTACCTGTGAAAGAATACGTAACGAAGGAATTTCAACCTCAACAGGTAGCACTGCTTCCATACCGTACACAAGAGAATATGGAGTTGCCCCTGTAGATGTCCGGATAGAAGTCCGATATGCCATAAGTGCAAAAGGTAATCTCTCACGCCAATCACGATAATTTTCGGCTGTTTTCGCCAAAATTTTCTTGATATTCTTGTTGGCTGCTTCGACCGCCCCGTTCATCTGCGGAC
Organism: Syzygium malaccense; assembly: GCA_031216405.1. Lineage (NCBI taxonomy): Eukaryota > Viridiplantae > Streptophyta > Magnoliopsida > Myrtales > Myrtaceae > Syzygium > Syzygium malaccense. Next base: position 28,604,075 of record CM062257.1, on the reverse strand, counting down.
GATATGGAGAGGAATTCAGATGCTTGATCTTGAATTCTTTGAACAGTTCATCCACCAATTTGTTATTCAGATTTGACCCATTGTCAGTAATTATAGCCTCAGGTACACCATATCGAGCAATGATGTCCCGACGAATGAACTTCACCACAACCCGTGCCGTCACTGTCGTATAAGACATGGCTTCGATCCACTTCGAAAAGTAATCGATAGCAACCAAGATAAACCGATGCCCATTCGACGCTTTAGGATTAATTGGGCCAATCATATCAATGCCCCACATAGAAAATGACCATGGTTCAGACATTTGATGCAATTCATTCGGAGGCGTTTTAATCTTGTCACTATAGATCTGACATTTGTGACAACTTCGGACATGCTGAATGCAATCATTTTCTAAAGTGAGCTAGTAATAACCTATCCTCATTATCTTCCTTGCTAGCATATGACCATTCATATGCGGACCACATACTCCCTCATGCACTTCTAGCATCAAGCGAACAGCCTCGGTTGAATCAACACACCTTAATAAAACCGAATCATAAGACCGCTTGTATAGGCATTCTCCGTTCAAGAAGAACTTCGACGCCATTTTCCTGATATACTTTTGGTCAGATGCGGTACTTTTCTCAGGAAACTCCTGTGTTTGAAGATATGCCTTGATATCATGATACCACGGCTTGCCGTCAGGCTCTTCTGTCGTGGCCATGCAATAAGCCGGTTTTTGTAAGACCTCTATCTTCAAAGGTTCAACTTCTAAACCACTTGTCACTCGTAGCATTGCCGATAACGTAGCCAGAGCATCGGCAAAACTGTTTTGAGTCCTTGGCAAGTATTCAAACGAAATGTCTTTAAATTCTTCCACCAACTCCTCCAAATAAACGTGATAGGGTTGCAACTTAGCATCTCTAGTTTGCCATTTGCCAACGGTCTGAAGAATAATGAGGGCTGAATCTCCGAACACCTTAAGTCGAGCTACTCCATTTCGATTGCAGCTTGTAACCCGAGGATGCATGCTTCATATTCAGCGATATTATTCGTGCAGGGAAATATCAGTTTCGCTGCGACCGGATAATGTTGTCCGCCCGGGGATATTAAAACTGCCCCGATACCTGACCCTGACAAGTTTACGGCCCCATCAAAATACATGGTCCATTCATACTCATCAATTGGCATGACTCTATCCTCTAACGGATCCAGATCGTCATTTTTCCCAGGATTTTCAGCCAAGACATCAGCAATTACTCGTCCTTTGACTGATTTCTGAGACACTAATTGAACATTAAATTCTGAGATGAGAATCTGCCATTTTGCCAGTTTTCCGACCAAAGCGGGTTGATTGAGCAAGTATTTGATTGGATCACATTCTGTTACAAGCAATATCTGATAGTGCAAAGTGTATTACCTCAATCTGTGTAGCACCCAGACCAATGCTGCGCACGTTCTTTCTGCCTCGGAATAGTTCATCTCAGAGGCGGTGAACTTCTTACTCAAATAATAAATTGCACGTTCTTTTCCATCCTCTTCACCTTTCTGAGCAAGCATGGCACCTAAGGACTCACTGTGGATTGTGAGGTACAGGATCAGAGGTTGCCCCGACGTTGATGGAACAAGCACCGGTGGATTCATCAAGTAGTGCTTAATCTTGTCGAACGCTAGTTCACACTCTTGATCCCATCTAACCAGCGCGTTCTTCTTGAGGAGTTTAAAGAAAGGTTTCGCGGTCTCAGATAGCTGAGAAATAAATCTGGCTATATAGTTTAGCCTACCCATTAAGCTACGAACTTCCTTCACCGAAGAGGGCGATTTTATTTCACAAATGGCCTTCACTTTCGACGGGTCAATCTCAATCCCTTTGTTACTAACAATGAAGCCAAGTAGTTTGCCAGAGGCTGCCCCGAACACGCACTTTGTCGGATTGAGGCGTAATTTGAACTTACGAAGCCTGTCGAATAATTTCGTCAAGGTTTCTATGTGATCTTCTCCACGCCGAGTTTTTGCAATCATATCATCAACATAGACCTCAATCTCATTATGCATCATGTCGTGGAACAACGTGACCATTGCCCGCTGGTAAGTTGCCCCAGCATTTTTGAGATCGAATGGCAGCACTTTGTAATGAAATGTCCCCTATGGAGTGATAAATGCCGTTTTCAACTTATCATCCTCGTTCATCAAGATCTGGTTATAACCTGAGAAACCATCCATGAAGGAGAATAGTTCAAACCCAGCTGTACTGTCCACAAGCACATCAATATGCGGGAGTGGAAAATCATCTTTGGGACTAGCTTTGTTCAGATCTCGGTAGTCAACACACACTCGAACCCGACCGTCTTTCTTCAACACCGGGACTATATTAGCGACCCATTCTGAGTATTGGGTAGTCTCAATGAATCCCACGTCAAGAAGTTTCATGACCTCTTCTTTGATCTTCTTTGCCAGTTCTGGCTTAGCTCTTCGCGGCCTTTGCTTCACAGGCTCAATTGAAGGGTCAGTCGGTAGACAATGTTCAACGATCGATCTATCAAGACCCGGCATGTCAGCATAAGACCAGGCAAAGATGTCTTGATAATCCTTCAACAACTGGGTCAAGCGTTTGGCCATATCTTGAGAAAGACATGCCCCAATCTTCACCTCTCTAGGATTCTCCGTGTCGCCAAGGTTGATCACCACAGTTTCTTCGGCAGTCAAAGGCTTAGATTTCTCATGGATTTTCAAGTTCCGTCGTATCTCTTCATCATTCGGATTAGAATCGTTTGAGTTATCAGATTGACTTGCATCACATATATGAGGATCCCTGATTCCCGTCCCTTCGCATGCCTCAAGATTAGTCCTGAAACATGAAAGAAAAGGATCAAAAAGACAAGAGAGGGCTTAACTACTGCCATTTTCGAAAATTGTTCTTTGCTTTTTGAAATTCATTTTGCTTTCGAAGACCTCGAAACGAGAATTCTTGAGAAGCCCAACCCTCAGTTCTTACCGTAGATGATAAATTTTTCAATCGTTGGTTATCGTCATCGGGTTGGTTTGGGGTACTTCAACAAGATTCAAAATGATAAAAACCGCTGTAATTTTATTGATATTGAATCAATGAATTACATCTTATTGGATTGAAAAACCTAAGTGCAACATGAATTGGAAAAAAGCAATAAAGATTCCCACGCAGGGGAGATACTAAAAATGATTACTCTTAAGGGCCAGCGCCCATCCCTTCGAGTGGTCCTTCAGTGATTGCACCAATAGAGGTCTCAACAAACCATCCAGTGAGGTAGAGTATACCGTCATTAAAATCAAAGTCTACCACCCTCGACTCCGGCTTCTTGAAAATACAGGGTGGCTGGTCACCCTCGGAATCGTCAGACAGATCGACCACAATCACTTTACCATGCTTCTTAGTTGGTTCGTTTAGGGCTTGTGGCGACTCAGGAAAGATAAGCCCAAGATCATCCTCAGTCGGGCTCAGCTTTAAATTCTCATATCCACCCACTAATCCAGCCGAGTGAAAGATGTGGTCAATGGGAGGTGGTAAGGGACTTCGGCCTCTGCAACAATCGTTGCTTTGTTCGCGGCTTACGGGACCATGATATCCCAAACCAGTCTTGTGGTATTGTCCATTTGTCTCAATCGGGGCATGAATGCCTTGCCCTTCCTTTCCAAGTCCCTGACCTGGCTCAAAACCATTACCGACCATGACCTTGGCCACCATGATAGCTGCTTTAGAAACTTCAGGAACGGGCAATGGCATATCCGAGGAAACCTGAACAACTTGAACTATCTCAAATAAATGATAGCTATCCTCTTCAGCATGATCGGGCTCTATGTATGGGATCGATGTTGCATTGAAGATTCGGTGATCTTCCTCCCCATAAATTGTAACCAGCTTCGCTTTAGCCACGAACTTGATTTTCTGATGCAAACTGGAGGGCACTGCACCTGCATTATGGATCCATGGCCGTCCCAACAAGAAATTAAAAGCAGAAGGGATATCCAGCACTTGGAAAAGAATATCGAATACCGAGGGTCCAATTTGCAGCGCTAAGTTAATCTGGCCTATCACATCCTTCTTTACTTTGTCAAAGGCTCGAACAGAAGTCTTAGCTGCTTGCATGGTAGATGGAGAAATGCCCAGCCTTTTCAAAGTAGCCAACGGACATAAATTCAGAGCCGACCCGTTATCAACAAGCACTCTAGCCACGTGAGTCTCTTTATACTTCACCGATATGTGAAGCGCCTTATTATGACCACGTCCTTCAACTGGGATTTCCTCGTCAGAAAATGCTACTTGATCTTTGAGGAGAATCGCCCCGACAAACTCTTCTAGCTTGTCTTCTTCAATAGTCTCGGGCACATGAACCTCATTCAAAACCTTCATTAGAGCAATCCGATGTTTATCTGATGTCTGGAGAAGTTCCAACAACGAAACTTGTGCAGGTAGCTTTCCCAGCTGGTCAACCACGTTATATTCACTAGCCTTTATCATAGCTAGGAATTCTTTCGCTTCTTTCTCAACCGCTGGCTTGGCCGGTTGTTTATCAGCATAAGTTCGCCCTGACCTTGTTATTAGATCAACATCATACGACCATGGAACCATCTTGTCACTCTCATAAGCGTAAGGCTGAGGTGATGCCAGGACCAATATTTCCGAAGCATCGGGTATAACGATCCCGAGGTCATCGTCAGAGGCGTCCTCGAGAGGGGGCATGTCAGTTAGCTCAGGATCCAACTTAACTAGCTCATCGGTCAACATTGCGAGTTCTTCATTCCAGTCAATGATGACCTGAGATATAGTGGCCACTACCCCGAATTCATCAGCTGTCCCAATCATTCCCTTTCTCACCAACTCATCCACTTTCTTTTCTATCTCACCGAGTGACACCACCTCATCAGTTGAAACGTAACCAGCTCGGACTAAAGCATCGAACATATCTTCGAGAGGGACCTTGAAGCCCTGAACCTGCTTGACTCTCGGACCAAGGACAACATTTGCACTGCTTGAATGATCAGGGAGTGGATTGTTCTGCACATTGGGCTTACTGGCTGGCTGTAGTGCAAACGCTCCAGTCTCGAGTAGATCCTGCACTCGATGTTTGAGTACTTGACAATCATCTATCGAATGCCCAACTTCACCTCTATGGTAATCGCATTTCTTCGACGGATCATACCTTGCATAGCCAGCAGCATTAGATCTTTATGGCTCTGAATTCAGCAGGTTCTTCTTCCTTAGCACCGCCAGTACCTGAGATAACGTCCCAGGAAGTGGAGTAAACTGGCGAGTTTTACGTTGCTGGCGTGAGTCCTGCTGGTCTTGCCGTCCATAAGAGGTTGTCTGCTGAGTGCTAAATTGTAGCTTCGGGGCCTGAGCTGGCGTCTTCTGTACATAGGTCATGTTGACTTCGTGGACATGCTATTTATCTTTCTTACTAGTAAATCTCTTGCTCGATGAACCTGACTCACTGTACCATCCCTTCTTGATCCCGGTCTCAATCTCCTCACCCATGGCTATCAGTTGACCAAAAGATTGGGCAGCTGTCACTAACATTCGTGAACGAACCGGCTGCGGTAGGGTGGACACGAACAACTTTATTAAGTCGCGTTTTGAGGGTTCAGGCATGATCTGTCCTGCCATGTTCCTCCAGCGAGTGGCATACTCTTTTAGAGTCTCGCCCTTTTTCTGCTCAGCTCTTTCCAGATCTTCCCTTGTAATGGTGACGTCGAGATTTAACTTGAAGTGTTTGATGAAAAGGTTCGCCACCTCTTCCCACGAGTCCTTCCGGTTGATCTGGTGGTTAGTATACCACCTCATTGCAGCATCCTTCAAGTTTGCTTGGAAGGTTTGGATCATTAGGGGCCCGTTAGAAACATATCTATTCATGAGCCCCTGGTACATATCGATGTGCTGAATTGGGTTTGAGGTGCCGTCATACTTCTCGAAGGCTGGCATCTTAAATTTATCGGGCACTTGGACCCGGGTAAAAATAGACAGATCAACAGGCGGAACACTTTGAGTTCCCTTCACTTCACGTAACCTCTGATCGATCTTAGCCAGCAACTTGGCATTCTCATCATTTGGGGGTGACTGAAGAACAGGGGCCACCGGAGACGCATTAGTGTCAGTCAGAATGACATCATCCAGTTGAAGGGTTGGATTAGTGTTCACTGCAGGAGATTTGTTGAGGCGAAGGCCTTGACGGGTTGGAAGTGGAATCTCCGATTGAGAGGCAGCATTGATCTGCTGTTGCTTGGCCATGAGATCACTCATCATTTTGGACATGGCAGCCGCGATCTGCTCATTGATCATGTTCATGTGTTCTTTCAGCTTTTCGTCAATCATGGCCGCAATCTCAGCTTGATTGGCCATCCTTCTCTTGGTCACCGATCGAGTATTATGAGGATGAGGGGGATCCGTGGCAAATTACCTGCAAAAGTAACGATGGAATAAATACAACGAGTAAGAATAACGAGTCGGTCCATGACATCCTCTAGACCTTCAAGATGAAATTTCTTGCGAAAGACCGATTCGTCCAGTAAATCCCAAAATTCCAAATTGCTTTATTCAATAAAAACCTGAACTAATTTCAAAATTTACAAATTATAGCTTAATGCTTTTCATTGAATTGCCCAAGATAGAAGGTATCTGAAAAGAATTCTTATAAAAATCGTTCAGAAACGACATTTACTACAGAAAACATTAATAGTAAGCTAACATTTCCTCCTAAAAAGAAAGAAAAACTCCCTAAACTAAACAAGTAATCAGACGGTCTTCCTCTTTTTAGAGGCCACGTGATCTATAGACGAATGGGCCTTCAAGGCACGCCGCAGTCGTGCATTCTCTTCAGCCAGAGCATCTGCCTTGTCCTGAGCCTTCATCGCCTTTTCTTCACTAATTTTGATTTGAGTATGAAGAGTGTGCCGTACTGTCACGATCGGGATCTTCGGGAGTATCTCAGTCGGGATGGTATGATGCTGAATATACCGGGCTGTGGCAAAGTGACTCTTCATTCTTCCGATGGGCTCATCCGCGGGCCAAATCAGCTTCTGAATGGAACAATTCTGCCAAGCGTCGGAATGACGCCTAAGCTCAACTCTGTAGGACTCGCCCTTCTCGAACTGAACTTGAAATTCATTGGGTCTGAGTGGAGGTGGGACATCCTGCAGAACTCGGAACTGATGTGTAACTCGAAGGGGCTGATAGCAGGTTGCCCCATAAATGCCCATCAAAGGCACGGGCTTCTTATCGCCATGGTATAGTCGAGCCTCAACCTCCCGAAACCATACAGCTTGCCAAAGGAAAATCTTAGAGCTTGGATCATTGAACAGATAGACCCATTGTGTATAGTGCAAACTCTTAGTTTGATCTTGTATTTGTTTGAACCTTAAAATAGGGTTATCAGTCATGTTCATTTCAAATACAGTCATATTTTCCCCGAATTGAGAAAGGTGTGAGAAAAACCAGATTCGTAAAAGCTCAATCGGGACTCGAAAAATTTTATCTTTTCCTTTCTTAAATCGTGTCAGAGATATGAAGGTCTCTGCCAGAATTGCGTTTATAAAACTAACTCCACCACATATTAATTTTACCGTCCATGCTATGACGGGATCAATAGCATTTTGACGGAATGGAAAAACGATGAGTCCGAAAAAAGTTAAGATAAAAATCTTAGACCTCATAAGGATGGAGTTATTTTCAAAACATTCAATAAGAAAAGATAGTGGGCATACTTGACAATTACCCTTTAACACTTTTTCAATTTCCTTTTTGGTCAAATTCAAAAATTCAGCGAGCACTACCACAGGATCTACCTTAATGGGTGGTTCGACTATATCTAACTCAATTGATTTCCCAATGGCAAAACTGTATTCTTCCAGAGTCGGTGTGAGCTCGAACTTACCTCTCAACACAAATGTGGTCGTCTCGGGACACCAAAAATGAGCGAGTGCATGCATGATTCCGCTCTGAACATCTATGTCTAGGATTGGTAGCATGAATCCAATGCGCTTGAGGACGTACTGCTGACCATCTGGCTTCAACTGGCTCCATAACTTCTTGAGCTCTAGTTTCGAAGTAGGCACGAAACGGATATCGAGGCGACCCATTCTTATATAGACCACGTGCCAAATGACTCAACCTAGATCATGGACCGACCCAAAATAAGATGAAGAAAACTAAAGATAAAGCTCGAGAAATTACCATCCTTGGGGAGAGAATGTCAATCACAGAGACATGCACATGAATCGTGAGTTTAAACCTTAATCTATCTACCCTAAAGGCTTTTGCAAAATGAAGTGATGAACGGAACGACACGTCGCAGCCTCGCGCACAATCATCATGACTAGCCGCAGCCTCGCATACAATAGTCATGACTAGTCGGGTCCAATCACTTCGGCTTGATTCGGTCGATAAGGGGAACCTCCATGCGTAGTAGCCTCACGTGCATGAGGACGACCCTTGAGCCATTTTTTGAAAAATTTGCGGGATCCAAATGGGATAACCTTTAGCGAGGTCTTACTGCCAAGATTAAAGAACCATCTAAATACCATCTTAGAACTATGGGTGTGACCCAGGTCCGATCGCAGGTTGTGTGTGGTGTAGTGTAAATACTGTAAATCATGCACAACAATTATATGCAAACACCGCTTCAATAGTGCAAAAATTAAATCACAATTCCACTCCACCAAGCCTGCAAAACAAAGGGTTAGCCAATCACTACTCCCCTTATAACTCCCATCCTGCAAAACCATTTAACACTTAAAAATGAGAATTCAATCAAATTTTATCAAATCAAGTGATTTTTCCATGAAAATTCTTTTTTGGCCTAAGTCCTCCTTAAATTTTCAAAAAAATTCAAGTTTGTCCCCAGCGGAGTCGCCAAGCTGTCGCGACCTAAAAAAATCGGGTTTCGATCTTAGGCTAATGGATTACTAGATCAATTAAATTAACTAACCTAGCTCGAGTTCTCCCAAACTCTACCAAATCGCAACTTAGGTCCAATTGTGAGCATGCAAATATTTTCAACGGGAGTCGCCACTAATCATTTAGGGTAGGTTGATTAGAAACCTAAATAAAATAGTAGGAGTACTATTTTATTTCTACGAACCAGAAATCATAAATTCGGGGACTTGGTTATGCTAGATTCCCTAACGCCCTTTCGGTACCAATTTCGAGAAAAATACTCAATTTGACAATTTTGATAAATCCTAACTTAGAGTTCAAAGGTGTAGAAATTTCTTTTTGATTTTTTTGATTTTTATTTATTTAAATGAAAGCTAACCTATATGTAATGACGTGCAAAAATTGACATGCGATTAATGCAACCTAACATGCAAACTAAATGTCATGCGACGACGTGACCTATTTCTAATGACGGGCATATTATTTTTTTGTATTTTTTTTAATGAAATTCGGAATTAAAAATGCCAATTATATAAGCATGCAATTCTAAAATAAAGAAATTAACCTATTCTAAAGCAATCTTTTTTTGGTATTTTTTATGAAATTCGAAATTAAAATCAAGTGAAAAATATATAACCGCTAAATCTTTCGAATTAAGTTTCGATCTGAAGCCTGACAGATCGACCCTAAAATTCGAAATTCCCGCTATAGAAATAACTCTATCTAAAGCCTGATAGATAGATTTATTTCCACGTGTGCGGTTGCGGATTAGGAAATTTTCTTAATCGATCACATCTTGAAAAAAAAATCTGATATCTTAAATATTTTGGATATATTCAAAGGATTTTGAAAATTCTAAATTCTATCCAAATTTGGCAAGATCAGATATCCAAGATTTAAAAAAAAAAAAAACAAATCCTAATTGACATAATGCTTATTATTCAAATATGCAAGATTAAATATCAATAAGCTTAAATCAGGCAACAAAATATTCAAATAAAATCAATATAGGATAATTACCTGATTTGCAGATTTATTTCCAAATTTGAACTTGCAGCGAATCAGGATTGCGAATCACACGACGGCCGACGGCAGTGGACCGGCGGTGATGACGGCGATGGTTCTTGCGATGAGGGCTCGACGACTCGGAGATCATGGTTTAGGCATTTCTTGGCCACCGCTTGATTCGTGGATCGATCCAAGGAATTCCCACTAGTCAATGGCTTGGTTTGCTCGCCGTAACACCTCGAACGATCCTGCGAAACAGAGGAAAGTATGGAGGCTCTCGGTGCAAGAAGGTTCAGCGATGTTTCTGGTTGGATTCTGCTGCGGTGCTCGCCGGAGGTGTTACAACCATGAAGGCGTCGGAGCACAAGGACCCGACTAAGAGGGAAGCCACAGCTTGGTCGGAGAGCTGCTGGTGGTGCAATTGTCGGAGACGCAGCAGTGGCTGAACACTACCACAGGTACGCAGAGGACAGCAGCAACGTCAAAACCTGAAAAGAAAGCGTGAGAGGGGGCAAGTCTCCTCGTGGAAAAATCTCTTTTTTTGTCGTTTTTTGCTCTGCGTAGTCTGGACTTTGCTGAAGCGGAGACGTGCTCTCTTTATTGTGGCATCAATCCCTCCAGCTCTGACCGAGAATCTGATCGTGGATGTGCGGCAATTCTCGGTTTGCACCAGCAACAATTCTCCGGTTCTACTTCTTCAAGGCCAATTCATGCGATTCTCTTTCTCAAAGCCACCTTTCTTACGAACTCTTCTCCGAACTATCTCCATGAATCTCCGAAGCTCCTCACGTTTTTTTCTCTCAGTTGTGGCTGTGTGTTCGACTTTGTGGCCTCTCCAATTTTCTTCGCCTTTAATTATGACACATAACAATGTATTTATAATGTAAACCTAGGTCAATTAACCGGGCTTTTTAGTCCTAATGGGTTTAGGCTTGGGCTTAGGCTTTAATCATCATTTAATTTCAAGTGGGCTGAATTAATGTGGGCTTTTATTTAATTAAGCTTGATGGGCTAATCTAAGCTCAAATTAAGACAACCGAGCCCTTTTTGACTTGTGATTTTCGGCCTTTGCCTTCTGAGTGAGTCGAGTCTCGTTCAATTCCCGAGCCCGATTTACGTGATGAATTTTAAGCTCGCTCGCCACCGCCGATCCGATGCGGAATGCAATTAATCTATATGAACCTAAACTATATGCTATGCAATTTTAATATTTTTGTTTAGGGGTTAAAAATTTAATCCCTAATTTTCTATGCAATTAACACTAAATGATGCGCCAAAATTTAGGTGTCAACACCAATGTGTGATATATCTGACATATAAACATATCAACATCATGTATCATTTCATTCGAGATGTCTTGGCTAATGATAAGGTTGAGATGTCTTTGCGAGGGATAAGGTTGTGAAAAAATTGCTGCAGTAGGGAACCTAGTAGACGTAATGACTAAGCCTCTTCCTTTGGCAAAGTTCAAGCTTTGCTTTAGTACATTTGGTGTTTGTGGAGAGTGAGTGCCCGTTGAGGTGTTGGGAGAACAACACGAATGATAAGCACGATAACTTGGCTTCAAATGCCGGGACAAAGCAGAGAACTGTTAAATTTTATCTCGAATTTGAATTTATATACAAGACCGATCCGATCAAAGGATTTGTTTGGATAAACATTCACTCCTTGACCGGTTTGACCGATCAAGAAGTGGGTTCTTTAAATGGCGTACGGTCGCGGACGTCTTCAACATAAGGCAACAAAAACTCTCATTCACTGCTAGACAAAAAGGGCTCCCTCTATTCTAATATTATATTTATTGTGGGGGATGAAAAGGTCTTTAGGAGAGAAGACAAAAACAAAGTAAAATATATTTAATGAGTTCCTCGGTGTCTGGATAGCCGCCAGTAGCAAACGGAAGCCGCACAATGAAGAGCTCTCCTTTCGACGCCGCGCAAAGGAAAGCAAATGGAAGCCGCACGGGAAGCAAGAAAGCTTTAAGCCCGTGAATTTGTGCCGTGAGTTTTATATTTAATGAGTTATTTATTTGTAAATATTTTGAATTACGGCTTAATGTAAATATGAAAAACACTCAAGTATGTGAAGAAGAGATTATAATTATGATTTTACGATTATAACGGATTATTTACTGTTGACTCTTTCTGTGGATATAGATACTAACACTCGGACCGAACCACATAAATTTTTACTAATATTTATTGTTCATCGTTTATTTTTCTCTGATTCTTGTTGGAGAAAGATACGATTTTATCTTTAACCTTGATTTGAATTGACTCAATCAAGGATACTCGGAGATAAAGTAGGAAAGTGTAATCGTTGTAATCTTGCTTATTCTTTCCTTTTTTGTATGATAAATGCATATATGTACAAAGTGAAGGAAGAGAAATAAAGTAGATGAAAAAATTGCCCCAAAATACGTCTTCATCGTTCTTGTGTTCTTCACAGTTCTCTCACATTAATTTCATTGCAAAATCTTGGTTAGCTTCCGCGTTAATTTTACACCAGGAAGCTTGTTGGGATGATGTTCCCGTGATCGGTAATGGACCTCACAAGAATCGACGAAGTCCGACAAAAACTAATACACGGGTTTTTTCGTCTTCAGCAGTTTTGAGTGATGATGGAGATTTAAGGGAAGGACTTAAACTCAGTGTTCACACGTTGGTTTGTTACTTTATTTGGTCTTGGTCTTTGTTTAATTGATTCAATTTCATTGGGACATCATGCAAGAAGGTGGGTTTTCTAAGAAAGTGCGCGGGATGGTGATGCCTGAGAGAGCTGAGGTGGCTCTTTGTCTGAGATTATGAACCAATGAATTTTCAAGGTAATCCCAGAGTATATTCTCCAGTACCAGATGCAGATGAAAAATATTTTATCAATTAAAGAGTAGGGTAAAGTTTACTGTTGGCAAGTGCATCTCAAATTTAGTCATGTGTAATCGGCTCCTAACATTTTTTAACTTGCACAAAGAAGTCCTCTTAAGTAACTTCATATGTACAACTGAATTTTTCTGGTTGTCATTGGTAGTTTCGTCAATATTTCTGGCCCTTTAGCTACTACGATCACTGGACGGTCACTGATCTCTCTCCGCTTATATCTTGGAGGGCCCCTACCTTCGAATAAGTGGTCCTTAATTATTGGGCAACACCTAAATAGAAAGTGGCGGGGTAGATCCATTATCTTATTTCTCAGAGAAGTTAAATTTCTGATTCAACAAAGTGAATGTGAAGACCATCCAAAAGGATTGGCATACATGCTTCATCTCAAAAGTGACATAATTAGTTAACTAAAACTAGGGCATTGTCTAGTGTTGTGCTCAAAGCCCACTTGCACTATTGGCAAGTGAAAAAAAGAGAGAGATTATAATGTTTGAAAGAATATGAAAAATAATTATTGCTGAAAGTTTTACAATTTCTTGAGATTTAAGGCAATTATTATCAAGTAAATGTCAGATTTCAAGTCAAATGCTAAAATTGAAGTGTGAAACCCATGAAAAGTAAAAATCATCTCAAACATGTATAGACATATCTTCTTGTGAAAAAATTTTATGTGGGTTGCGGATAAACCCACCTTAGATAGCTAAAACCTAATCTCTTTAGAAGCTGAAAGTATAGTGTTTTTTTGCTTTCGAAGCATGGGAAAAACCGAAAAAGCTTGACTTTGACTCGCATTGTGGCAGCAATTTTCCGATCCTTGCTACAAGAGGCCTGCAGTCGGATCCTGAACCCAATTTACAGATCGGTCGAGCTACTCTGGGGTGGGAGCTGGCAGCTCTGCCATGCCGCTACAGAAGCCGTCCTCAGCAGCTTGCCCATCGCCTCTGCCTCCGCCTCCAAGGCCGCCAAGCCGCCCCTGAAGGCCTATGGCATCCAACATGTCCCGAGGGAGGATAACCCGCTGCCGCAGCGATGGGGCAGCTGCTGGCGAGGTCAACCGGGCCAGGCCGACCAGTAACAAGATGATGATTGAGTAGCAGCTTTTGCCTTTCCTACGTGAACAAAGGTCTCCAAGATAACTAAGTAGAATAGACGGAGCCCAATTTACAAGTGTGGGAAAAAGGTAAAATATATAAAGAAATCAAATGAAAAAACTTTTCTAACTGTAACCAAGGAGAATTAAGGGTTCGTTTTGCTTCTCGCTTCGAGCAATTAGCGATAATTTTGGTTAAAAAATCAAAATTTTAAATTCATTATGGCGATTCGAATCACAATATTGCAATGACAAAAATGTTTTAGTTCAAGTATGGTTCACGGTATAGACACAAATTGTGGACTTCAGTTATTTGAATTTCATCGGAGATAACCACCGAAAGTTTTCTTTTCACTCTGTAAAAAATGACACTTTAACCCATATGAAATAATTTTTTCCTATTTTCTCTTTATTACTCCTTTTTCTTCTTTTATACTCCCTATTTTCCTCTATCTACGAATCAGTTACTAGAAATTTATTCATTGCTGAGTCGCCTTGTCGCAGTGCCTTCAATCGCATCCTCTGTCTTTAGCCACCATGACCACCGGGCCGCCACTGATCTCTCTTTGCTTATACGTTGGAGGGCCGCTACCTTCGATATGTGGTCATTAACTGTCGACGACACCTAAAACCATATATACTTCATCACAAAAGTGACAGGACCAGTTAGCAAAAGCTAAGGAATTGTCTAGTTGGCCTCAAAGCCCACCTGCACTATTAGCAAATGTAAACAAAAAGATTATTTCAATATCTGAAAGAATATGGAAAATGATTATTGCTGATTGTCTTACAATTTTTTTCAGAAAATAGTGAAGAGTATATGCTTGAGAAGTCCAAAGTATGACTGCTATAATTACTAAACAATTTTATCTAAAAAATTAAACAAATGCAATCATCTGATTATAAACAATATTAATAGATGAACAATTAACTAATGCTAAAATAAATATAGTGCCATGAAAGAAAATTTAATTGAAGATTGCAACGGTGAATTGCTGGGCAAATCTCATTTGGCAGTGAGCTTATATTATATTCACAATACTCACTGCCAAAGGAGTAAATGCCCAGTAATACACCACTCACATGCATGCTCACAATTAATCATTGGCTTTTAATAAAGATTTTACTTCTGATGCTTTTGGCTTCGAAGAACAGCGTTGGAGTGCAGAATCTATTTATAGCCTCCCAAAAGGTTGAGGACATTTTCCATGCAAACAGAATATTCTGAGAACATCCGAAATCCAGTAAAATCTTGGGAACTTACATTTGAACGAAAAGGGAAAAAGAAGCTATGGTGGCCCAAGGAGTTAGATATGCCAAATCTCAATTCCATGTTCGTTCCAGGTTTTGGCGACGACCGGAGTCAATATATGAAAAGTCCATCCAACTAAATGGAGTGGAGAAATTTCCAGGGAAGTTTAGTTTTAGCACATTTTGATCTCGTGTATATTCCGAGCATATTCTTATTGTCTTTTCTTAAAGGGGAAATGATACTAATAGTTCCTAAACCTTGGCTTGATATGCAATGTTATACTTAAAGTTAGAGTGATCCTTGAACTATTCCTAAGTGTTCAATGTAGTCGTTTGATTTGATCAAATAGAAAGTCATATATAATTTGATGACATGGAATATTAAATGCTGAGTTGGACTTTGAAATGATGGGCCAATATTATATAAGAACATATGTATCCAACTTCTTTTTGCTTTCTATCGGAAGAACTTAATGGACTGAAGGGCATATTGGCAAATTTTATTAACTCAAACTAACAAAAAGACAAAGTTAAACTTCTTAATATAGTTTATAGACTATATTGAACATTTAGTAATAGTTCCAGGATTATATTTAATAGATTAAAAGTCCATGGACGACAGTTTACATTGGGCTAAAGTTTAGTAAATGAGCATGCTTTACATGTGAAAAAATTAGACAAATCAAGGAAAAAAATTATTTCATAAAGGTTTGACTTATTCTAAAAATTGAAATGAAAATTTCATGAAATTAGAAAGAGTTTACTTACTAAACATAAAAAATATATATATTTCATTCTAAAAAGTGACAGAGATTTGGGAAATCATCTTTGGAGCTTTATTAGAATCCGTTCAGTTTCTGCAATAATTACAGCTGTGAAAAGAAATCCTACAGTTTTCTGCAAGGTATTTGACAAACTCCTTGTAACTATAACACTCTAAAAGCTTTAATAACTTATAGCATCTTTTAGGAAGTTGACTCATCTAGTTTGAGAAATTGCAGTTTTAAAACATGTATTATCAAACACATAAGTTACAATACTTCACTATATAGTCACAACACAATTATAGCATAACTCACAGGTGTACCAAACAAATGCTTAGGGTATGTTTGCTTGAGTGAAAAGTTTTTTCACGAATTAGCTTTCTGGACTTTTACGTATTTGGTTTACTGAAAATGATCGGTCAACGGAAAATCATTTATGATCAAAAGAAAATATGCATGCTTAAAGTTAGAAAAATGAATTCCCTAACTTGAAATGGGAAAATATTTTTTTGGAAAAAGAATTTCCTAGAAAGCATTTTCCTTTATGATGAAATTTTCCCCCGAAACAAGCAAACTCTTAGTTGAAATTCAACGTCATCCACAATGAATCGAAGACTCTCCTCATACGAGTCGCCATGCGAAAGAGCTTTATGTGGTTGCTGTGGAGTGGAGTCCACGCATTTTCATTATTCAATGAGGAAGAAAAAGCTAAACAAGGCATGCGTAAAAAACTTAGTGGGAGATAGGGTGACTATTCAAATCGCTTAGTTAGGCTAAGAAAAACATGTTCACAGAAATTGGAAAGAAAGTGTGAGGAATCGACAAGTTCTACTGTTAATCCCCAAATTAGCCTTTCTTTATCCTTTCACTAATAAAATATAAGGGTAAAAATGTATTTTTCCCCTATTACATTTTCTTTCCTCTCCATTTTCGCATCTTTCCAGACAAGGTAAATTTAATTGTTCACTTCTTTTACCTTCATTACCTTCCAAACAGCAAGTAAAATATATTTTCTACTCTTTATATTCTTCTTCACCTCTAATTTCTTCACCTTTTATATTCCTCGCATTTGATAAAAATTCTTCCGAACATAGGATTAGATCGCACATGAATTGGAAGTGAGCGACCAAAAAAAAAAAAAATAGAAGTGCGAATGCCCCTTCTGAATGATAAGAACTGTAAATTGCATGTAACTTGATGAATAGGAGAAAAGACTAGCAGGACTCTAGATAGATGATGAATGACGATTAAAGCACGATTTGTTCCAAAATAATGGCTGACAAAAATTATTTATTGATATTAAGTATGATCCTGTTGTCATATTTAAACATTTTTTAAAGGTTTGAAGTGTTTCGAGAAAAAAAAAAGAAGAAGCAAAGTGTGAGTTTTGTGAAATTTATAGAAAGATAGAAGGTATGTTTGTTGGAGTGAAAACTTTTTGTTGCTGGAAAATGTTTTAAGGAATTCAATTGCAGAAAAGTGAAACGGTCTTCATTGTTTACCTTTTTGATGAATGCGCATATTTGCTTTGATCGTGTTTGCTAGATAATGTTTCCTCGAAGACCAAAGAGTTGCTCTCCAAAGCTCGTCAATCATCCAAAAACTATTCAATTTTCAAACTGCCCGAAGGTGAGAGACCTTCCTAGATATCTAAAGTATGTCCTAGATATTCCCAAAATTTCTAAAGTTCCTGATGTTTACTGAGCTAATCATTTCAAATACGTAAGGAGAAACCTAGGTAATTAGTTAGGAAATCTTTTCGAGTACCTAAGGAGAAATCTAAGTATTTCGTCAAAATCCTTTCGAATACCTAAGGAGAAATCTAGGTCGTCAAAACACTTTTTGAATACCTAAAGAGATATCTAGGTATTTTGTCAAGACACTTTTCGAATATCTAAGGAGAAACCTAGATATTCCATTAAGAAATCTTCAAACCATTTGGATGATTTCCAATTGTTTATCAATTGGATCGTTAGATGCCTAAGGTAAGTTCTAGGTGTTTATCGGTTAAATCTTTTCGTATACCTAAAGAGAAATTTAGGTATTTCGTCATGATATTTTTCGAATATCTAAGGACAACTCTATATATTTCGTTAAGGAATTTTTAAACTCTTGAGATGATTTCTAAATGTTTACCAATTAAATAGTTAAATGCTTGAGATGAGTTCCAAGTATATATTGGTTAAATCCTTTAAATATCTAAGGAAAAATCGAGGTGTTTGTTGATTCAATCACTTCAAGTGACTGGGATAAATTGCGGATATTTCCTAAAGAAGCCTCTAATGTATAGGGTGATATTTAGGTGTTTATTGGCCAACCTTTTTGAATGAGAAAATCTAGATATTTTTTCGAATACCTTCTTGAATATCTGAGATGAGTTTCAAGTATCAGAAGACTTTTGAGAAATCTTAAAGCCTTTCAAATATCTGAGTTCCAGATGCTTGTCAGGTTTACAAAAATTGTTACAACCCCAAGTTTACCCCACCACTTCCTATTTAGGTGTGGTCGATGATAAATGACCACATATCAAAGTAAGACGTTCGTCTTACTTTGGTTAATAGATCAATTATGATTCCTAATTAAATTGAATTGCATGTTAAATTGATTGAATCAAATACTCAAAGTTGCGATTGATATGATCTTGGGTGAGTTCTCGCTAAGTTTTTGGCTAAGTAATCCATTAGTTTTCCTTTTAGTGGTTCACTTTTGGGAAGATAGCGAAAAAAGTAATAATAAAAGTGTCAAATGCCTTATTATAACTTTATGGATGGACAAGGTTTTGCCTGTTATGTATATAACTCTCTTCAAAGAGTCTAACAAATAGCTTTCAGTTTCCACCTATACTACTACGAAATAATTGATTGATTTGCTAAATTCTCACTAAGAACTTTTTTTTATCTAATTATGGTGTAATGGTGAGCAACTTGATATATTATATTCCAAATTTCAAATTGCGATTCGCTTATATTAAACTTTAGCTAAAATTTCAAAGAATGTACACTACAAAAAAATACCGGATTAGCGACGAAATTTGCGACGGAAAATGTGGAAAAATTCGTCGCAAATCGAATTTGCGACGAAATTTGCGACGGAAAAAATTCCGTCGCTACTAGGTCGTCGCAAATTTTTGCGACGGAAAATTGAACATTTCGTCGCAAATTTGCGACGAAAATAATTTCGTCGCAAAATTCGTCGCAAAATCCGTCGCAAAATTCGTCGCAAAAATCGTCGCAAATTTGCGACGAATACAATCCGTCGCAAAATTCGTCGCAAATATTTCGTCGCAAATTTGCGACGAAAAAAATTCGTCGCAAAATCCGTCGCAAATTCCGTCGCAAATTCCGTCGCAAAATTCGTCGCAAATTCCGTCGCAAATATCGTCGCAAAATCCGTCACAAATTCCGTCGCAAATTCCGTCGCAAAATTCGTCGCAAATTCCGTCGCAAATATCGTCGCAAAATCCGTCGCAAATTCCGTCGCAAATTCCGTCGCAAAATTCGTCGCAAATTCCGTCGCAAATTTCGTCGCAAATTCCGTCGCAAATTCCGTCGCAAATTCGTCTCAAAATTCGTCGCAAATTTTGTCGCAAATTTCATCGCAAAGTAGCCATGAATCCGTCGCAAATTTAGTCACAAATCCGTCGAAAATTTTGTCGCAAATCCGTCGCAAAATTCGTCTCAATTTTCGGCGCAATTTTCGTCAAAAAATTCGTCGCAACTTAGCGACGAACTGTAATGATCGCAAAATTCGGCTATTTTTACAGCATTTCGGCCATAAATTATTGTTCATATCAAACAAAGGAGACAATTACATATAACATATAATTGAAACAGGAAAACGAACAAACCATAAATTCTGACAAACCAGCCACAAAAACATATAATTAAAACAAATAACTAAAGGAAAGTTGCAGAGTCTGACATGATGTTATTTGAGATCCAAGCCTTACAATATATTCAAAACATGAACTAAGCGGCGAGACAACCATATAAGACGAAGAAAAACCGTACACAAGAAGACGCAGCTTTGGTACGATGGCAAGACACCAAAAGTAGTCACTTTTGTCGAGACCTGAGAAAATGTCGATACATAAATCAGTCCATAATATAAAAGAAGCGTTTATGCATGGATGTGGAACTAGGTATAAAATAACAAGAGGGTTAACAAAAAAACGTTTCAGGACGAACATAAATGTTATTACATATGAATATGAGTGAAATTATGAAAAACCAAGATTATGAAGCAAGCTTACCCCCGATTTTGAGAAGTAAGTCTAGAGAAAATCATCATCATCATCATCATCATCAGCATCAGCAGCAGCATTCTCGGCATTAATGGGTTGGTCATCATTGTGCCCATGACCTATTGGATTGGCTGGAGGTACAAAAGGATCGTTATAGCGATTGAGGTGAAGGTGTTGCATAACGATTGCCATTTGTTGTTCCAAGTTATGTATTCGTTCGTCCTTCTGAACAAGTACATTTTTCAGCTGATCCACTTCTTGGGTCAATTGTTCTTCTTGTCGTGACCTCCTTCGACCAGTCCCAGTGGATGATGAACTTCCAGGATTCTTCGGCATGTACATCCTTGACATCGATCCCATCCCAAATATTTTCCCTTTTTTCACCCCACCCGTTGCCTCCATCCACAATGCCATATTTTCAGCTGATGGCCTAGACTCAGGACAATCATCACTACCACTAGCACTGCTCATTAAAAGTTCATCATATTTTTCCTACATTAACAATGTAGATGAAAATAAAATCACTATATATATATATGTATATATATATCAACCATAAATATTGAAAGCATTCACGGTTTTAATTATAGTATAGTTTACATATAAGCCAAAGTATAACCTTACATACCTTAACAGTTTTTGCCCGATTGCCAGTCCATGTCTTATCTTTCTTTTGAAACGTGCGTTCAAATGTAGCTGCAAATGTCGGTTCCTTCCCCAATTCATGTGCCTACAAAATGTAAACATGAGTAATCGAATTAAATTAAGTTATAGCTCATTTAACCAACTTAATTACCAGTCGTTTGCGATGCTCCGCAATATTGATAGAGCCCCCAGCATATGTGGCTGACCCTTCACTGGAACTAGAAGATCGATTCTTCTTATTCTGCTCACAGAGTTGCTGACTCTGTTCAGATGCCCAAAATCTGTTAATTGCCGCCCAATTGTCAGCTGTAATGAAAGACGGCTTCGCTTGCTTGATCTTCGCTCTATTCATGACATTTCGCATAAAATCACTGATTTTCTTATCGAAAATTCTTCTCACTTCATTATTTTCCGCTTCCTCCCACTTGAACTTCCGCTGCAATGAATAAAAACACAAATGGAAAGTTATTTTGATGATCACATATCCATAACTATGCACCAGACAAATATAGACAGATTTTGTAAAGTTCATGTCGGGAAAAATATCCGGTCCTTTAGGTATCGAAAACTACAGAGTTGTTCTAGTCCTTTTACTTCATTCTTGACCATGAATATACTACACCAAACTTAATTGATGAGAAAATAAAATATGTAAAACTTACCTTGAACTCATTCCACCACATTTCTTTCACTTCTTGTGGAACACTTCTGTAAGTAATATACTCTCCCATCCAAAAGTTTCTTACTATTTTGTTTAATTCCCTCACAACAGACGGAGCATCCGTGAATCTGCAATCATACGGATATTGTGCAACATCGACAATTCAGTTGACATCTATATCAAAAGCCCTAAATATAACATATACTAAAAAAAATGAAGTACTTACGAATCTCCAAATGGGCATATGAAGAATCGGTTATCTTCTTGACCTAGGTTTCCGTCATTATTCGATTGTTCCGCCGAATAATGCGGTGGAACGGTAGGAGAGGCAGCTACAGGAGATTGAACTTGAGGATATTCAGTTCCCATGTGGCCAAGTCCCGTAACATGTTGTTGAAAATTGGAGGAAGGGCCAACGTGTCCATATTGTGACGGACCATATTGTGGCGGACCATATTGTGGTTGAGGGTTAGTTGACGGGACAGGGGCAGAGGAAAGGGCCGGGGACGAGGACGAGGAAGAAGCTTGTCTTCTATGCATGTGACCTCCACGTTTATACTGACAAGTATGAAGGTTATGCGAATATGTAAAAAACTATTGACACGTATTACGAACACATAATGATGTACATGACGAAACTTACCATTTTGATGGAAAGACTGAGAAAATGTTCCCTTGAAATGAGCCAATGTCAAGTGTTTATGACGTGCAATTTCCTACGAACAAATATATTATGAAACCCATTCATTTTCATATGAAACATCAGTATATGAGCACGATATGGGTGGCAACAAGTATCAAACATCACAATATACATCGCATTCATTTTGATTACATTTTTTTTACCACATACAAAAATTTAAATTTCATTGAAAATGGGTGGCCACAGGTATTCTAAGTCATTTTGTAAAGTTTTGTAAGAGAAAAATTGTTATTATTGTTAAATATTTTTTGGGAGCTAAAAAAAAATTTCACTAAAAGTTGGTGGCCACCGATATTCTAAGATATTCTGTAAAGTTTTGAAAATTAAAAATTTTTACAAATGTTACATAATTATTTTTTAATATACATTTTTTTCCGTGAAATAAAAAAAGTTTTCAGTCCTAAAATTGGGTGGTCACAAGTAATCTATGCAATTAGATCAAGTTTCCAAAATTTTTGTCCTTCTTTATTTTAATAATTTTTATAGCACGTTAAAAAATTTAAGTATATCTAAAAATGGATGGCCACAGGTATTATAAGTCATTCCGTTAAACTTTGAAAATTTTTAAATTCTAATTTTTTTTGCCACGTCAAAAAATTTAAATTTCACTGCAAATTGATGGCGACATGTTATCTAGGCAATTATGTGCAGTTTTGAAATTTTATATTTTGAAAATTTTTTCAAAATTTTTTTTCCCAAAAAAAATAAAAATTTCCTTCACAATGGGTGGCCACATTTATTTTAAGCAATTTTATAAGGTTATGAAAATTTTTAATTTTTTTGTATTTTTTATTTATCGGAACGTTAAAAAATATAAATTTCACTCAAAATGGGTGGTCACTATTAATTTTTGCCATTTTGTGATATTATGAAATTTTAGTTTCGTAAAAATTTTTAAAAATTTTTACGAAAAAAATTTCATATTTGTTGCCAACATATACCGTTTTTATAATTTTCCGTAATTTGTCATGATTTTTTTTAGAGTTTTTCAATTTTTATGCATTTGCTATGAAAACGCTTAATCAATCAGGTAATCGTCATTTAACGCTTAATCATCAACATAATAGACAAATTAACCAGTCGACCATCAATCAAAGCCACGTGCAATCCTAAAATCGACACGTAACTTAGCCAACGAAAAGTGATTATAAATAATCCGTAAACAAGTCCGACTAATTACCTAATTATACTAACTAGGGTTTAGAAAGTTACTTACTTGGTTCAAGGACAACAAAAACCGGTCGATCGAACAGTGGCGGTCCCGGCGCGAGTGTGGGCCCAAATGGCGAGTAGTCCGCTAGGTGCTCGGCCACAACGGGGCGAACGACGGCGACGGCGATGGCGGCTGGGAGGCGGATGGCTGGCTGGCTGGCTGGCTGGCCGGTGGCGGCACGCCGGCGCGGGCCGCTGGACGGCGGCGACGGTGACGACAGCGGCGGCGGCGGCTGGCCGCCGGCGAGGGTGGCTGTGCTCCGGCGAGGGCGAGGGCTGCTCCGGCGAGAGCCTCGGCCAGCTGCAGGTGGGCGGCGACGGCGACGGCAGCGGCTGCGGGCGGACGGCGTCAGGCGGCTCCTGGCGGTCGGGCGAGTGGGCGGCGAGGCTGGACGGCGACGGCCTCGGTCTGGTGGTCGGCGGCGGCGAGGCTTCGGTCCGCTGCTCGGACGCGGCGAGGCGGGCCGGGGACGAGGGCGCGACCGGCGGGGGGCTGCGGGGAGCCTGGCCCACGACCGGCGACGGGCGGGGGGCTGCGGGGTGCCTGGCGGGCGACCGGCGACGGCAGCGGGGGGGCCTGCGGGGCGACCGGCGACGGGCGGGGGAGCTGCGGGGCGACCGGCGACGGGCGGCGGAGCTGCGGGGCAACTGCGAGGCTGGGCGGCGACGGCGGCGGGGGAGCTGCGCAGATTTGCAGATCTGCGGCGTCGGGTAGGCAGAGGAGAAGGAGGGGGAGCGGGGGCCCGGGGTAAGTACATGTCGCAAATTTGCGACGGACGTTTGTGTTCCGTCGCAAATTTGCGACGGAGAGTTGTGTGTCCGTCGCAAATTAATTCGGTCGCAAATTTGCGACCGAATATAGAAGATCCGTCGCAAAATTTCTACCGACAAAAATTTTCGACGGAAATTAAAATCCGTCGAAATTTTTTTTTGTTCGAAATTTGCGACGGACCAGCCTTGTCCGTCGGAAATTTGCGACGGATCGGTCTTGTCCGTCGCAAATTTCCGACGGATCGTTTGATTCCGTCGCAAATTTGCGACGGACAACGCCGGTCCGTCGCAAAATTTTGCCTCCGAATTTCCATTTTCCCGGTCGAAAATTTGCGACGGAACTACGCTGTTCCGTCGCAAATTTGCGACGGAAGGCTTTAATCAGTCGCAAATTTGCGACGGAAAATTTTATTCCGTCGCAAATTTTTGATTTTTCATACTAAAAATGGGGGGAATTTTTTTCAGGGTCGCAAATTTGCGACGGAGGGAGGATTCCGTTGCAAATTTGCGACGGACGGTTTGTTCCGTCGCAAATTTTTGATTTTTCATAAAAAAAATGGGGGGAAATTTTTTCCGGGTCGCAAATTTGCGACGGAATCCTCTCTCCGTCGCAAATTTGCGACGGACGATTTTTTCCGTCGCAAATTTGCGACGGAGAGAGGATTCCGTCGCAAATTTGCGACGGACAGAGGATGCCGTCGCAAATTTGCGACGGACAGGATATTCCGTCGAAAATTTTGCGACGGACGGTTTTAGTCAGTCGCAAATTTTCCACATGTATCAAAGAATTTCCGACGGAAATTAAAATCTGTCACAAATATGCGACGTTAAAAAAAATCCGTTGCAAATTTGCGACGGAAATAAATATCCGTCACAAATTTTGAACGGTAAAAATTCACTCGAAAATATGCACATACTAAATGATCGTTGTAAATTTGTGACGTCCTTTTTTCGTCTAAAAATTTAGCATCTCATTTATTTAGGTCATAAATTTGTTACGTCTTTTTTTCAGTCCAAAATTTTGG
Source organism: Syzygium malaccense (assembly GCA_031216405.1). Lineage (NCBI taxonomy): Eukaryota > Viridiplantae > Streptophyta > Magnoliopsida > Myrtales > Myrtaceae > Syzygium > Syzygium malaccense. The sequence goes on along the minus strand of CM062257.1, from coordinate 28,578,936 downwards.
CATCTCAAATTTTGCAATGGAAATTACAATATCGGAAATTAATGTTAGGGGACGTTACTAATATTTGACTTGTCGGCATTTAAGGACAAAATTTCGGACGATCAATTAAAATAAAAAGAATAATCGACAATTAAAAAAGCACTATAACAATAATAACAAGAATAATAATGATAACAACCAAAATAGCACTTGTCGCATTAATAATTACACATTTGTAGTGTTTTGTGACAAAAATTTTAATCTTCATCTTCGTCTTCGTTCTCGTCCTCGTCCTCGTCCTCGTCCTCCTCCTCGTCCTCGTCTTCATCTTCATCTTCGTCTTCGTCCTCGTCTTCGTCATCCGTTAGAAAATCAGATTCTGAACATTCTTGTACATTTAATTCGCAAATTTCAGTTGCATCCACATCTATCATTGCTCCACACGGATCTCGTAAAGTTGGTATGTTATATTCCTCAATTTCAACCGTATTACACACTTCCTCTTGTTGGTAGGCTCTATCCTTCCAATGTTCCTCAATTTTCCTCCGTGCTTTGATTTTACATACAGCCCACCAATCAACTTTGTCACGTTTCAAACTAGGATATGATGCATAACATACTTGAATTGCTTGTTGTGCCAACACAAATGGTTCATACTTCATATACCTTTTCTTGTGATTTATTTCAACCAAATTGAACTTCGTATGCACCTTCATTCCTTTGACGGGGTCGAACCATGTGCACTTAAATAACACAACCCGCATCCTTAATGGTCCAGGGTACTCTATCTCGATGATTTCATCCAACAAGCCATAAAAATCATCTTCTGCACTGCCACCATTGGATGATCGAACAGACACACCACTATTCATTGTGGATTTTCCCATTCCATATTCTTGAGTATGAAAAATATATCCATTTATGAAATATGCTGGCCAACTTCGAACTCTTAACTGTGGACCCCATGACAGATGATATAGCAATCCTTGCCCTCCAATTTCATTATAATTACTGTGAACCTAAGGTTACACATGCAAAGTCAATAATATATATTTTACTAAATGATGTATACAATTTTAATAACTTGGTTTTGGTCCATAGGCAACTTACATATGTCTTGAACCATGCTGCAAATTGTTCATCGCACAAACGATCAAACTCATTTGGTTCTAGTCCACACATTGAAGTTTGAAAAATCCTAATATTAAAAATCATTTAAATATTAGGAAATATTTGACACACAAAACATATATTTGCAAATTTACACTTACTTGAAGTATGGCTCGACTTCTGGGCAGTTCAGTAAAATATAAGTATGGGCTGCATGAAATTCTTCGCCTGATAAGTAACGAAACTTACAAGCGCCACTTGGTCGACCCAGATAATTGAAAATAGAGAATGCTGTGCAATTGGGATCAATGGGGCCCTCATCATTTCTGCCTGCTCTCCGCCTCTTGCACTGAACGTGCGGCTCAAAATAGTATGATGCAAATGTGGTCACTTCTTCCACAATATATGCATTACAAATTGAAGCTTCAACACGTGCCTTATTCTTCACTTTTTTCTTCAAATGATATAAGAATCTAGTCGAAATGGAAAGAAGCTTATCGAAACATATTATATGATAAACTAATTTGAACTGTATTTTAAAAAAAAACATTACCTCTCAAATGGATACATCCATCGAAATTGGACGGGACCTGCAATTTTGGCCTCATAAGGCAAGTGAACTAAGAGATGCTCCATCGAATCAAAAAACGATGGAGGAAATATCCTTTCTAAGTTGCAAAGAATAATTGGAATATCTCTCTCTAATTTTTCCATATGCGATACTTTTAACACTGTGGAGCAAATATCATGGAGGAAATTGCTTAACTCTGTAATGGCGCCCCATACAAAGTTCGGTAGAACTTCCTTCAAAACTATTGGAATTAGTCTTTCCATCAGGATGTGACAATCATGACTCTTCAAACCTGTGAACTTGCATTCATTCAAATCAACACATCTCCCGAGGTTCGAAGCATATCCATCAGGAAACCGCACAGATTTCAACCATTGACAAACAACTCGCCTCTGCTCCTTATCCAATGTATAAACTGCTTTCGGTTTTGGGCCCCTGCTGTTTGCATCCACAGCTAGTATTGGCCGATCGCAAATATCTGTCATATCTTTTCTTGCGTTCAAGTTGTCTTTTGTTTTTCCGGCGACATCCATCACAGTATTTATGACATTGTCGAAAACATTCTTTTCTATGTGCATGACGTCAAGATTATGATGAATAAGATGGGCCTTCCAATATGGTAGATCCCAAAATATACTGCGTTTTGTCCATTTATGTGTAATTCCATATGCAAAAGTCGTGCCGTGCGGGTTCTCAACAACAGTTGGCAAATCCTGCACACGCTCCCAAATTTGATTGCCGGTCAACCTCAATGGTGGACGCGTTCTTTCAGTCCTATTCTTGATGAACTCTTTCTTATTCCTTCTGAAAGGATGACTTGGCGGTAAAAATTGTCTGTGACAGTCAAAATAGTTGGGCTTCTTTCCATGTTTTAATCTAAATGACTTTGACCTCTCCAAACATATCGGACATCCTAATATCCCAGCTGTACTCCATCCAGATAACATTCCGTAAGCTGGAAAATCATTTATCGTCCAAAAAAGGGCAGCCTTCATTACAAATGTTTGATCGGTACAAACGTCATACGTAGGGACACCCTCAACCCATAACCGTTGTAACTCCTCAATCAATGGTTGCATATAAACATCTATCAACTTTTTCGGATTTTACGGCCCTGGCACGATCAATGTCAAAAACATATAAGGTGTCTTCATGCACATACCAGGTGGAAGATTGTACGGCGTTAAGATAACTGGCCAACATGAATAACTTTTTCCTGTTTTCCCAAATGGAGCAAATCCATCGGCACAGAGACCTAACCTGATGTTCCGAGGCTCCATCGCAAACTCAGGGTAAGTTCTATCAAAATGTTGCCATGCCTCCGCATCTGAAGGATGACACGTTAGACCCTCTTCTGTTTCATGATTTGCATGCCAAGTCATGTGTTCAGCAGTGGCTTTAGATGCATAAAGCCTTTGCAATCTGGGGATTAAGGGCAGATAAAACAGTTGCTTCCATGGTCTACGCTTCTGTTTACGACCCGGCCTCCTGTTAATCTTGTACCTAGGTTGGCTACAGAATTTGCAAGATTCTCCATTTTCATCATCTCTCCAATATATCATACAACCTCTATTACATACATCAATCCTTACAACCGGAAGACCTAAGTTATCCACTAGCTTTTTCATATCATAAAAATCACTTGGCATGATGTTATCACGAGGCAATGATTCCCGCATTACTTCAACAAAAGAGTTGAAACAATCCGCAGACACATTATGCTCTGCCTTGATATTTAATAGTCGGGCTGTCACCGATAACTTAGTGTGGTCCTCACAACCTGCCCATAAAAGTTCATCTGCTGCTTTCAACACATCCCAGAACTGATTAGATTCAAAAGTTTCATTATACACATTCTCATCAAAACCCGTTACTCCTTTATCTTCCAATTGTGAAGCATGACTAGTACCCACTTGTTCACGTGTAGGAGTAAAACTAGTACTTGCATGATTTGATTCTGTGACAAAATTATAACTAGCTGCATCAATCACCATCCTCTCGTATGGGTTCAATTGCTCATAATAGCCACATTCTTCCCTAACTAAAAATTGATCACCTCTTCCATATCTTTCATCAGATATAAATGGTTCACCATGGGAAGTCCAATTATAATAGTTCGGAGTAAATCCAAATCTAGTAAGGTGTTCTCTAACTTGATCACACACAAGAAATTTACCATTACTGCACTTTTTACACGGACACCTTAACTTATTTCCATCCATGAAATCATATTTGCTACTAGCAAAGTCTAAAAATATTTCCAACCCAGTACGAAACTCATCTGTCAATCCTTGACGTCCAGGTAAGTTCTTATTATACATCCAAGACCTTTCTCTTTGCATTGTGTCTGTATTAAAATATAAAATTCTGGTAAAATATTTAAAATATCAAATCTATTGTTCCTTATTAAAACCATAAATTTTTTGAAATTATAATTTTTATTATTCACGCAACAATTAATATGCAATTGCAAAAATAGAAAAAATTGCAATGTAAAGAAGACTTACCCAAATATTTGACGGAAATATTGGTAGGAGAAAGTGGTCAATTTGATGAGAATTGCAACGTCCACTTGGATTGCGAGACCTTCAATTAGACACATATCCAAAAAGAATAATCACCACCTAAGAATTATATTTTCATAATTTCTAGTGTCAGATGAGAATGGAAAAGTGTCCGTCGCGAATTTGCGACGGAACTTGGGATTCCGTCGCAAATTTGCGACGGAACTTGGGATTCCGTCGCAAAACGGCATGGGCTTTCGGCAAGACACCTAAGTCCGGCGAAGTGTCGCCGGTCGCCGGTCGTTAAACCGGTGATGCAGAAACGAAATAAAACAAACACAAACATATATATATAAAACATTACAATCCAACGATAAATAGTCACGAAGGTAGCTATGATACTTACCCGCACAAAAGCTTCACCGAGATTAATATGTGTGTGCGCGGATTTTGCTGATTGAACACATATGAGAGAGGGAGAAAAGCGAGAGAGAGCGAGAGAAAGCGAGAGAGAGCGAGAGAGAGAGATAGAGTTGGAATAAATAGCAGGCGATGTAAATTATAAATTTGCGACGGACGTACGTTTCGTCGCAAATTTGCGACGAATTTAGCGACGGTTTTTTTGCCGTCGCAATTTTATGACGAACTTTTTTTGCGACGGAAAAATGTCCGTCGCAAATTTGCGACGGAATTTGCGACGGAATTTTTGTCCATCGCAAATTTGCGACCGACAATTTTCCGTCGCAACATTTGCGACGTACTGTGCGACGGTCTTTAATTCCGTCGCAAATTTGCGACGGAATTTGCGACGGAGATTTTTTCCGTCGCAAATTTGCGACGGACTTAAAGCACCGTCGCAAATTTGCGACGGAAATTTTTCCGTCGCAAATTTGCGACGGACAAAAGCTCCGTCGCAAATTCCGTCGCAAATTTGCGACGGACATTTTTCCGTCGCAAATTTCCGTCGCAAATTACATGTTTTTTTGTAGTGGTAGTGAGAGTACGCGATAAATAGTCATATTGAAATTAATACCGATTGCTTAATTATTTGAAAGTGCACAACATACAAATCACGGTCGTTAGCAGGCTTACTTCATAGCGTGAGGGGAGGGAAAGCAGGTCAAGTCTTCCCCCATCTTGCTTGCGTAGCCACGTCATGGTTTTAAGAGATCTGCCGCTTGTTCAATCAGTAAGCTTTGGGATGTAAATCGAGTTATTGATGGGTTAAAGATGGGTCACTCACAAACCCATTAAAGCCCATTTTTTAGTTTCGCTCTATAATAATTAAACCGATTATAGCCTCTTATTAAAATTTCAAGTAACCCATGTCCTTTTCGATCCGATAAATGACTTAAAATGCGGATCCTTGGCCCATTTTGGCACCTCTAGTTATGGTTTGCAATTGGAGGATGAGAAGGTTCTTTGATGGTTCTGTTTGAATAGGAGAGGAGGGGGTTAGAATTAATGAGTTTGTGCTTAAAAATCCGAATAATGAATTCATTATGGCAATTTGAAACACCATATTAGGACGATGATAATAATGTTTTAGTTCAAGTATGGTTCTCCATATAGACATGAATTTGGACTTCAGTAACTTGAATTTCACCAGAATAAACGTTGACCATTTTCTAAGAACTGAGATCTTCTCCATAAAGGGGTACAATAACATTTTCCTTTGACTCTCTTCTTTTATATTCCCCCTTTTCCTCTATCTACTAATCAATTACTGGAAACCCATCCATTGCCAAATTGCATTATCGTGGTCCCTCCAGTCACATCATCCATCTTTAGCCACCATGACTATCGGGCCGCCACTGATCTCTCTCTGCTTACATTCTGGAGCACTGCCACCTTCAATTAGGGGTGTCAGAATCGAATTAAGATACAAACCGAACCGAAAATTTCGTGCATTTCGATTCGATTTCGATTTCGGTTCGGATAATCAAAATTAATTATTTTTTTTTCAATTCGGTTTCTTTCGGTTCAGTTCGGTTCGAACCGAACTGCAATAGACACTTTGGTTTTTTACCCGAAAAGCCTTTTGCTTTTAGCTTTAGGGCTTTCTCCCCGTCGCTGCATCTGCCTCTGCCCATTCGCAGAGTCTCTGAATTCGACATTGCACTGCCTCTGCTGAAGCAAAGAGTAAAGGCAATTACAAGTCCTGGCGATCGATACCTGCCGGAGAAAGCAAAGCAGATCAGTACCACCAGCGGGGAAGCTCAACCTTTCAACAACAACCCCCCACCCTGCAATAGAAAAAAAAAAGGAGGGGAGGGGGGCAACGAGAACGCACCGGATCGCTCGCGACGCGCGGAGGCGAAAAGACGCAGCAGGGGCGGTGGAGGGGAGGGAGCGAAGTACCCGGCGGAGAAGGCGGAGTGGGGCGACGTCTGCCGACAGAAACGCACAGAGAGAGAGAGAGAGAGAGAGAGAGAGAGAGAGAGAGAGAGAGAGAGAGAGAGAGAGAGAGAGGGAAGGAAAGGCGGGGTTAGAGAGAGAAAGAAGAGGGAAAGTGGAAATGGAGGAGAGGGGGGTGGGCTTACTCTGAGATCAGACTAGGTGTCAGTGGCCGCCATTGCTGGAGGCGAGGCAGCTCCGACGGAGAGGAGAGGAGAGGAGAGAGAGAGAGTCTCTTTCCGAATAGATCTGTGAAGGAAGAAGGAAGTTTGAAAAAAAAAGAAAAGAAACCAAAAATTGATCCGAACCGATCCGAACCAAATCGAACCAAATCGATTTTTTGGTTCGGTTCCAATTCGGTTCAAGTGAGTTTCGATTCGGTTCAAGGGAATGCCCTTAATGGTTCGGTTCGGTTCGATTTTTTAAGAAAATCGAATCAAATCGAACTGTTTCAACCCCTGCCTTCAATATGTCGTCATTTATCGTCAACGACACCTTCGATATGTGGTCACTTCTCAGAGAAGTTAAATTTCTCATTTAACAAAGTGAATGTAAACACAACCGGAAAGGACTAGCATACATACTTCATCTCAAAAGTGACATAACCGGTAAGCCAAAAAAACGGGATTATTTTAATGTCTGAAAGAATATGTTAAATAATAATTACCGAATGTTTTACAATTTTTTAAGAATTACGGCAATTATCATTAAGTAAATGTCGCATTTCAAGTCAAATCGTAGTTGAACTATGAAACCGAAAGTCAAAAATGAAAATCATCTCAAACATGTGTACACACATCTCTTCTCGCGATAGGATTCAAGAATATGATCATTATTAGCAAGATTAAAATAAAAATTCAAGAATATGTGTTGACAGAACGGAAGAAGCACCACAGCATGCATCTGATTTGAAGACCCCACAATTGAATAAATGAAATAATTTTCTAGCAACGATGTCATAAACAACTTGGCACAAAAAATTAATAAATGAACAAACGAATAAAACCTAAATGAAGCATCCCAGATTTTCTGAAGATTGCAACGGTGAATTGCCGGGCAAATCTCCTTTGGCAGTGAGCTTATATTACTTTCACTCACAGTGAAAATATTTGAGTATAAACCACCTGCCAAAGGAGTAAATGCCCAGTAATTCACCACTTACAGTAATTCACCGCTTACATGCCATGCACACTACTATTCATGTGCTATAATGTAATGTAATTTCTGATATTTTGGGCTTGGATGAACAGTGTAGAGTGCAACATCTATTTATAGCCCCCCAAAAGGCTAAGGACGTTTTCCATGCACGCAGCATATCCTGGGAACATCCAAAATCCCTAAGATTTTCGGCTCTTAAATTTGGGCAAAACTTCCACCAAAAAAAAAAATTTGGGCAAAACAAAAAAAAGAAAAGCTAGTGGTCCAAGGTTTTTGGCGAAGAGTCAACATTCCTCTATCGAACTAACTGGAGTCGAGAAATTTCCGGACAACTTTAATTTTAGCGTGGTCTCGTCGACATTCCGAGTCTTTTCTTCAAGGGGATATGATATTAATAGTGCATCCACAAATTCACATATGTTCTTTACGAGAAGAGATATGTATACATGTTTAAGGGGAAAATTGTCGAAAAAATCCTAAATTTATTGAACTTTTGCCAATTCAGTTATAAACTGTTCAATTTTGCCAATTAATTTATAAACCTTTTGTCAATTTGCCAATTGAGTCCATCCGGCCAATTTTAGTTGGAATTCGCTGACGTAAATGCTGGCTATCTTACATGGCACGGTTGGCATTGATGTGGACAATATTTCTTTTTCCTTTTGCCGATGACCAGCCACTCGCCACAGGTAGTAGCTGGGTAGGCTAGCCTCGCCTGGGCAAGGGTCGTCTTTGCACGTCACGGGTGAGTCTTGGTCAGGCGAGCCTCGGCGAGGGCTCCCCTAACCAAATTTGGTGAGGCAGGCCCTTGCCTTGGCCTGGGCAAGGGTTGGTTTCTCTAGATCTGGCCCAAGCGAGGTCAAACCTCGCTTGGGCTCGCCCTCGCCCGACCGAGCCTCGCCTATAGTGGCGATGGCAAACCTTGCCCAAGCAATGCTAGCTTCTCCGAACATGGTTGGTAGCTAACCATCGATTGTGGTTGGTGGCTAGTCATCGGCAAAAGGAGAAAGAAGAAAAGAAAAAAAGAAAGAAAGAAAAAAAAATCCAAAAGATATAATTAAATATTTTCTACCTGAGCACCGGCCGCGCCACGTAGGATGGTCGGTGTCAAAGTCAGTTAATTCTTATCAAAATTAGCCAGATGGACTCAATTGGCAAATTGACAAAAGGTTTAGGACTTAATTGACAAAATCGAAAGGTTTATGACTAAGTTGGCGAAATTACAATCAATTTAGGACTTTTTGAATAATTTTTCCCATATTTGAGATTACTTTTACTTTAAACTATCGGTTTCACACTTCAATTTAGCGAAAGAGCACGCTTCACATGTAAGAATTAAACAAATCCAGAAAAAAATTCCTAAAGGTTTGACTTATTGGGAAAAAAAATGAAATGAAGTTTTCGTGAAATTAGAAAGATTTAACTTACCAAAATGTAAGGACATTTATAGGAAAAGAGCACGCTTCACATGTAAGAATCAAACAAATCCAGAAAAAAAATTCCTCAAGGTTTAACTTATTCGGAAAAATTGAAATTAAGTTTTGGTGAAATTAGAAAGATTTAACTTACCAAGAAATGTCTCGGAACAAATTCCCATAAAAAACGCCTTTCATCTAGTAACTCAAGATGCCTTAGAATGAAGAACCAACTCAAATTGCATCTATAGCTAGGGGTGAAGGGCTTCCTTCTTTGAGAAACTCTCAAGTAAGATAAACATAATTCACCTAACATATAAAGCTATAATATAACCTAAACAAATTTACATACTAATTCGCAGATTAAGAAGATATTGTATCCCTCAATGAACTAAAGTATGCAAGGAAAAAAAAAACGACATAATTATTCCAAATTCTAATTTTAGAATATATGAAATCAATTGAGCAGTAAATCTTCATCAACTGAGGTGCTTCGCCTTGAAATTCAAGCAGCAGACTTGGTAGTGGGGGCTGGAAAGGAATAATCAATCCAGTGGCACACTGGGATATGAGAGGGAGAGAGAGAAGAGCATTCTCTGAGATCTTCTATTATGTACGATCGAGTTGGAGCTATTTTTCCTTTTTACATCTATTTGTTATTCTTCCACGCCCTTTGTTATAGACATCAATTTTGATGATACGTTAAACTCTATGTGTGAGACTAAGTTAATAACATGAAATTCGAAGACAAATTAGGACTAGTAATATTTTCAACTAAATTGGAGTATTTTCATTGATTATAAAGCGAGTGAACATGGAGGAAGTATACTCCTGAACATCTGGATATTGGCTACCAGCTAGGAATTGACATCGAAGAATAAACTTTATTGTGCGTGGGAAGTTCTAGCATGAGCATCTGCATGTTACTGTTTTGTTTTTTTTTTCGTAATGAACAATATTTAGATTTTAGCTGTCCCAAATATATATTTGGATAAAGATCCTCTAGTACGGTGTGTGATCCTATCATAATCAATCGGGCGAGTGATTTGTGAGACGTTCCACATATAAGATGCAGACAAATCTACAAGTGAAAGTGGTAATATAAATTGCAGAAATTTGCCGAGTTTTGGAAAAGAAATTGTAAACGAGATTTTCAAAGGTTCAACTTGGGTGTACCTACTCCTCTTATCCAACTCTAGTAGCCCAAAAAAGCCAAATTCCACTAGTCATACCAAGATTACAAATATCGCCTTGTTATAAGTGCACGCCTTACTGTCGTGTAGATCCTGTCTTCCTTCTGCAGCAATCCACTATAGACTTAGTAGCTCCGCTCTCTAAACCATAAACCATAATTGTAACCGTTTACAAAGAGTCCATCGCATACTTTATTTTTCGCCTAGACAAATGCCTTCACTAAATATACACAACTTCTCTTGTATGTTTACAAAAGGGCTTGTGCTAATTCTTAGGAACAACATTCAAATGAATATGCAAGCTTACAAATAAGGACTCAAAACGACGCTACACAAAACGTGGCTTAGTGAAAAACAAATCTCGGCAATGCTCCGAACGTACATGACCTTTTTAATCCCTGGACACAAAACAACCTGACGAGGACTGTCGACCGTCAACAAGATTGTAGTGAGGGCCGATGACCCTTACTTGACCACCGAAAAAGGATATAGCCCTCACCATGAGCAAGTGAGGGCCTCCATACCCTCGCTAGTTTGGTGGAGGCGCCATGGTTGCCACCATCCCGGGCGAAGGCAAACCACCTTGGCTCAATGGCGGCGACCCTGACCTTGGCTCAATGGCGGCGACCCTGCTACCACCTTCGAGCTGGTGAGGGCTGGTCGGCCTTGCTGCTACTGTAGCAAGGTTAGCTAGCCCCCAAATTTTACTAAAAATTGCAAATAACTCCTTAAACTTATATTGCAGAGTACAATTTAAGGATGCAACATATGGAATTTTTCAGGAACACAGACACTTTTTAGAAAATATTTAGGACTTAATTGAACCATTGATAGTTTAGGTGTTAATTGCGTAATGTACAAAAACTTTACGACTTCGGTGCACTTTTTTCCTGCAGTTTTGTTGCTTACCTCAAACTGCCGAAACGTAAAGAAGTCCACACTCTTGGACCCAAGAGGCTAAAGTGGTGATAGGGACTCTTTGGTGGAAGACCACAATGGTGAAGAATCGGGACCATGCGTTCTTTAGCAGAAGGAAGAACCTTAGGCGAGAATTATACCCTCGGATATACCATCTCTTCCTCTGGTATATACCTGGAATTGTGCCGAATTTGGTGAAATATATACAAAGCTTGATCATCAATGTGATGACTTGGGCATGGCCACACACGAAGGAGCGATGCGGGAGGTGGTGGTGAATAACAGCGTAATTCTCCTTTGGCAGGAAAGAATTGCATTTGCATGCATGCAAATGTTAATGTTGTTCTTGCTTCCGCCAAAGGAGAATTGCCCTGCCATTCACTTGCACTGAATATACACACTTACTCAGAGCTCAGCAAAGGCATTGACAAGCCATTCATCGTTTCCACAGGGCAACTTTCAGTTGTATATGTTGCACCAGGTACAAAGGGTATGGGCAATTCTGGGTCAGTGTACTTAGGGTGACTACGTGATGCTACATGCCCCATCCCTTCATTCCAAATCTGTGTGATAGATATAGATTTCACATATCCATTTAACATGGTGGTCTGTCAACTTTATCATACTTTTAAATAGATTATACTTCATTCAATTTCATTTTCAGCGGTACAATTTGTAAAATGTATCACAAAAGAATAACGTAATTATATCATACACTGTCAATGTAAAAAAATATTTCCATGGAAAGGACTGTCGATTAAGTCCCTCCACAGCATGAAAATGCTAGATGTGTTCAAGATTTTCAAGTATTGGAAGAATCAAAACTCAGGAAGGAAGATCTTCAATCACATGACGGTGTTGATTGCTTGAAAGGGATAAAAAAAAATAAAGACGGATCAAGCAAGTAGGACGGCTTGAAAGTTGTGTGCTTCTAGTGTGTAGATTTCGTTCATGTTGCTTATCAAGGTCCAGTGAAGCTGCATGTTGGGCAAACACAAGCAAGATGGCTGTGAAGATCACGCAAGCATAATTGAGGACATGGATTTCGTGATACCATCCAACTTTGATTATCACTACGAGTTTGATCATGACGTTTTCTCAAAACATCCCCTAATTAAACTACTTTTGGCTCGAGGGACAAAACTTACTATGTAGTGGATGATGCAGAAAAATGCAATTGTCCATCACTTCAAAACTCGAGGACACGTATTCTCCAACCTGGGGAGAATGATGCATTCGACAAAGTTGATATTTGTTCAGATATTGATGTTTCTACCAGGTTTTGGTGAAGATGGACTTCACAAATCAAATAAAAGTCGTAAGGGATTAGGATTCTTCTCATAGATAAATTAGCAGACTTGTTTGTATCTTTTAGGCTGCACTTGGTCCTTGGGATTTTCGGATAGGATATAGATCGGATTGGATAAAAATGGGATTTTTTGTGTTTTATATAGATTTCGGCAAATATCGAAATATGCAAGCTGGATCGAATGTTGGTCATTCAGATGGATTGAATGTCGACATAATAGCTCTGCCACCGACAAATCCCATCTTACTCTCCTCGCCGTACTCCACCTCCTCCTCCACTCCGCTCATGTCAGATCGAATGTCGAATGTTCAGATTTCCAAGCCCTCGTGGAATTCCATGCTCCATCTTCATCAATGGCCTGCAATCTTTAGAGTCTGGCTTCATCTCCTTCATTCACCCACTTTGTTTAAAACATCATTAACATACTCTGACTTTTGTCTTTGAATTCCTCGTTGTCATTGAAAGAGGCATTCCAGTCGAGCTCCAATCTGGCAATGGAGCTCCTCCGTGGGAGGCTGTGAGTGGCGGAGGCTGTGGATGCCAGTCATGGGTGGGCAGAGGGGACATAGAAGAGAAAAGAATGTGAGACATATTTTATCCCGGCATAGTCCACTCCTGCATGGGATTATTCTATCAAGACTATATCCAGCCATATTCGGATTTTGGATTGAACCAAACACCGGTAACTGGCCCACCAAACCCGGCTCGAGGGTTTGATTCTCATTAGGATTTTATTAAGTTCAATATTTAGTTCTAGTAGGATCTTATGTTTCCCTGTTTTATAATATTGTATGAATGAAAGAGCAATGCTTTTCTTCTTTTCCTTTTGGGTCAGTGGCAAGACTCTTTCAATTGATGGAAAAAAGGGGAAGAAGAAAAAGAAAAGGGAAAAGAAATCAAAGGACTCCCACCATATATGCTGCTACGAGTATCCTCACAAGCAATTTGCTTCCTTGCTAGTGGTTGGATGCCAATCTATACACTTTTTAGCGACGGCCCTGCACGTTTCAATCGGCATGAAAAGTATGTCAATTTGACATTAGAACAAGCTCCGGATCTTCCCATTTCATACAAAATCCGGCAAAACTCCTGTTGTCCATTTTCCATTGCGTACTCCCATCCCATTCATTCATGCATTTGCCTCCATATCTTACTAAATAACGTGGTAAATAGTGAGTGAAAAAATGAGGGTCAAAGATTAAGGAAAAATAAACTTTTAATTTGGCCACACAAAATGGATAAATAATGTGATGCAAAAAATGATAAGCACACATTAAGTAAATGGTTCATATTTATTTGTTCACCATATCTCTACTATGACATCATGGATTAACTCGTTGAGATAATGTCCGCTTTGGCTTGTCTCATAATGAGCCTCATGTTTTTATCCTTTGGCATAAAAGCAAACACTTTCCTAAGAGGTCATCTATCTTGAGCACACTTAACTTAGAGTTCTAAAGCTAAGCATTGACGTTACGTTAAAAGGCGCCTTCATGAGTTGATTCCAATCTTCACATATATATCTCAGAATCGCTCCTCCCTATTTGGTGCACAGTTTGATTCATTCCTACCCCCTTCGCCATCCTTGAAGCTTGCTAGGTACTGTCCCTTGTTCGAGCCCTCTAGCCCTTGAGACCATTCCCTGCCCTCATCGGACCGAGTTGTTACGTCAATCAACCTTATACAAACTAATATTTGCATCTTTAGCATCTATTTTAATGATTAGGTCGATTGTGAATTCATTGTTGAATTGGACAAAAAGAAGATACATTGTTGTACACACACAAACACACGTGTATCATTAGTATTCGAACCATTCTATGTTTTTGCTCTACATATGGAGCATATACTATTGCAACTTCATTTCATGCACAACTGAGAAAAAAGATAAAAGTCAAGAATGAAAAGAAATTTTATAATATTATTACATGCAATGTTAAGATTTGAGGAATAATTGTCCAAAAAGTCATAAATTTATTGTATGTCGGTTAATTCAGTCCTGCAATTTTGAATTTGCCTAATTTAATTCTAAACCTTTTGACCATTTGTCAATGTAATTCTTCCGATCAATTTGACAGGAAATTGTTGAAGTTCACACCAACTGTCCTATGTAGAATAGTTGGCGCAGACATGGACGACTTTTGTAAAAAAAATATTTATTTATTTCCTTTCTTTTCTTTTCTTTCCTTTTTGTTTTTTTTGTTCTTTTTTCCTATTTCCCTCTGCCAGTCCAGGGCCTCGATGGTCAGCGAGGGTGTACCAAGGCTCGGTAATCGGTAGAAGGAAATAGAGAAAAAAGAAAAAAAAGACAAAAGAAAGAAAAGAAGTAAAAAATAATAAAATAATAAAAAGCCAAAAGACATTCTTGTTTTTTCTTTTCTTTTTGAGAAGTACAAATGTTTTTTTTATGGGTTAATACCGCGAAAAACCCAAAATCGGTACATTTGTGATAATTTTACCCTAAACTAATTTTTTGACCATAAAAAATCCCAAACTGATACACTTGTGACAAATTTACCTTCCATTAAATTGGATTAATATCACCAAAAAAAACCACAAATTAGTAAATATGTGATAAACAGAGGGGTAAAACCCTAAAATGGTACATCCGTCAATTGCCACATGTCATCAAATTTAGCAATTTGACGGTAAAATTTAATGGAAACTAACAGAGGGTAAAATTATCACAGATGTACCAATTTGGGGATTTTTGTGATCAAAAAAGTAATTTAGGGTCAATTTGTCACAAATGTATTAGTTTGAGATTTTTCATGCTATTAAACCTTTTTTTATTTGGTATGGCATGTCATAGGAGTACTGTATATAATTGAGAGTCTAGGCTTCGGACGTTGGATGCAAGGTGGAGAGGAGGAAAAATTTCTATATCCTCATTGGCATATACTATTTTATTGGAAAAATTACATTACAAATCTTAAATCTCATGTCCGTAATGTGATCAAGTCTTAATTTTTTCAATTGTTAGTTAATTCCTAAACCTTTTTCAAAAAGTACAATTGAGTCATAAAATTGTGCTTTTTGATTTAAAAGTATAGGATTTAATTGAATTAAATGAAAGGTTTACGATTTGATTGAATCCCATACACAAGGTTTAGGGTTCTAGCACACTCTTTGCTTACTTCATCACTATGAGGGGATTGAGAGGAAGACTAATGGAATTAGAGACAGGTATGCTAGCCAAATACACAGGCCCTTCCTCTCAGCCATTAAATGGGACTGTCTATTGCTGACATCTGACTTTTGGTCCAAATTTTTAATTTTACATAAAATAAAAAAATTAGGATTAGGAACCTTGGCATGCTTAGGAACCTATTTCTAAACAATTTTTTTCTAGATTTTCCTTTAATTTTTTCTTAATTTCTTTTGATAAAAATGGGAAGAAAATCAAGAAAAATACTAAATGGAATTAAAAAATTCCACAAAAACAGTCATTAGTCTTATTTTAATTCCAATTTTATCCCCGAAACATAAATTTTACAAAATTTCAATTGGGAATATGTTTTCCCCAAATTTGGGTAATTTCATATCATAATTGAACCAAAAATTCAATTAAATCGTTTTTAGTCATTTTTGGGCTATAGTATCTTCACAACAATTGATTCTAGGACCCTGAACTACATATTGGTTGGTCCAATTTTACAATTTGTCAAAATAATTGAAAAGCCCCAAAATTAATTGAAAATTAGGATTTTATGACCTAAATTGGGGATTTCATTCAATTGGACATTTTTTTTGTATCAAAACCTATACCTTCCCTAAGGGTAATTGAACATGGGTGACTCAATTTTGGCCTCAATTTTGCAAAATTAGGTTATTTAGACTCTCAATTGAATGAAGACCCATTTTACCCAAATTGAAATTTAGGGTTTTTGGGCTTTATTGTGATAAAAATTCAAACCGATCCCTTATTTTAGAGCAAAATGTGTCAAGAAGTCTCAATGTGGGCTTAAAATCATGAAATTGGGACAAAATAGGGTCTAATTTTACAAATTAGATCAACCCGGGTCTGCCGGGTCAATTGGATCCGACCCAACCCGACCTAGGTTGGTCTTCTTCACTTGATTTGGGCACAGGTAGGAAAGAGGTTTAAAACAGTTGGTTAGCCCTGCCCCTTTGCTAACTTGGATTCCCATTTCTAACACGTGAAAAATGAAATGGTTAGCTAGAGATTCTCCAACTGTCCACCCTTAATTGATCTAACTGACTGGGGAATCGGTTAGTGCCCAAAACGACCCCGGGGAGGAGGACAAAAAGGAGCGGGAAAACTAGTTCCCACACACAAAACCTGTTTGATAGAAAGCCACAGAGAGAGAGAGAGAGAGAGAGAGAGAGAGAGAGAGAGAGAGAGAGAGAGAGAGAGAGAGAGAGAGAAAGCTAGAGCGAGAAGGAGAGAGAGAAAGTGAAAGGATTTATCATTTTCTATCTCCTACATGGCATTAACCTTAGCTGAAGCATGAAGCATACAACTAAAACTATGTCGCTTTGGTTCAAATCTTAGTTTTTTGCCTAAATCTTATTTAAATTAGATTAGAAAAATAGAAAAGGCTAAAATCTATTTTAGAAAAGAACAACAACTTAAAAAAGGAAAAAAAAAAAAAAAGAAAGCCACAGGCCTTTGTGAGACGATGAAGGCATTGGATGGGGCGGCAACCTTGCTGGGGCAACAGCATCGGCCGTTGACTCTTACCCAGATCAAAGGGATGGCGCAACCCTCGCAATTTCCGCATCTTTCCAAACAAGGTAAATTCAATTGTCCACTAGAAAAGTAGTGTGGTAATTTTCTATTGGATATTTAAAGAAATTAATCGTACAATGGAGGTCCGACTTATTTCAATACTCAATTGAAACTTCTTACATCACTTAGTAAGCACATTTACTAAGATGTTTTAGTAAATCTAGCATTTCTTGAACTTTAATTTGCAAAATAAGACAAAGTATCTAATTCTTTTTTTTTTGGTCGAAAAGGATTTAATTCACTTGACGTGATCCTCGGAGCAACCAATTCAATCGTCCTTGATACTAGGAGTGATTGATTCTTGATCCGGTCCGGTCCCACCTAGGAATTGGGAACCCGACCGGGAGGATCGGTTCCAAGTTTTTAAGAACCAAGGACTGAATTGACCGGTCCGGTTTGGTCCGGTCCAATGGAATCAGTGACTTGTCGCGACCGACCTCCAATTTTTTATTTTTAAAAAAGAGAGTCTCACCTAGTATGCGCTAAGTTTAAGTTTGAGACTTAACTCGGGCTCTCTAAGGCCCATACCATATCGCGACTTAGGGTTTAGGTTTTTAACTTACAAGTAGTTTTTATCTAGGAGTCGCCATTAATGGGTTTATGGTGGGTCGATTAGACACCAAAGCAAGACAATGAGAGAATTGCTTACTTCTGCGAAATAAAGATTAAATAAGTTCGGGGACTTAGGTACACTAGTTAAATAACTAATGTCATTTCGGTACCTTTTTACCTTGTTCATTTCAGAAAATATTTGTCAAACAATTTGGATTGATTTTAGGACCTTTCTCCTAACATGTGAGGTGATCAAGTGAGTACACAATCATTATTGATTAGTAGTCAAGATAGATATACAATCTAAGGTTCTAACTCTAACTAAGATGACAACATTCAAAACATAACAATTTATGCAATTATATTCTAATTAAAAACATGCATAATAATAACACAACAATAGTAAAAATAACATGTAAAATACTACCGTATAGCCCTATGACAATTTATGCAATTATATTTAAAAAAAAACATGTATAATAATAATAATACAACAACAATTTAAAACAATCAGATATGTCACATATTTTCGAAAAATATTAGACAACACTTATATCCTAATTTTAAAAGAGAAGAAAAAAAGTTTAAATATTTTAATTTTTTTAAAAAATAATAATATAATATTAAAACCGGGCCGTGTCGCGCGGATCCGGGTTGGTTAGAATCGACCCAAGTCAATGGACCCGACCCGTCACGTTGACCCGAGTTGGATTTCGGATCCGACCTAAGTCGAGGGTCAACCCGGGTATGGACCGAATCGGGCCTGATTGGGGCCTGGTTCGATGGATAAAGATGAAACAGGGCCAATTCGACCCAGTCGAACCAGCCCTATTTGGCTTGCAGATCGATCCAAACGGTTTGCAAGCCGATCCAGGGATGACTCCTGCTTGTTTGAACAAGAGGGAGCCTCGGCTGGCGAGATCCGACGGTCTCACTGGACGACCCAGGTCACCTATGGCCTGGGTCTCCACCTTATGAACTTCACCTACCTTTCTGATGACTGGGCCCGCCGTTTGACTGGTCATTCGCCGGCCGGCGACCAAAAACAAAACTAGCCTCTTTGAGGCATTTCATCGAGCAGTTGGCGTGCGCAATTAAAATCAAAGGATCTCGACCTCCTTCAGTAACCTAGTCGGCTACAATAGCTATGGTTTGCTTCCAACGGTGAGTGGGGGCTGGGACTAGAGACGGTATGGACCGAGAATCGCGCGAAACGGCTGTCGTGAGTCCCGGCCGAACCGCACATAAAAACAGGGGCGGACAGAGCGGAACAAGGCCGGGAAGGCTCACCAGTTGGCGACATGTCTAGGGGGCTTCTGGCTAGTCTGGAAGTGATGGTGAGGCTACTAGCTTGACTGGTGTACTCTCGGTATGTTTTCTTTCTCTCTATTTTCTCTCAACCTCTCTCTTTTCTTCTGGTGCTCTGTTTCTTGCCCGAGAAAGACCGACCCTCTCTATCTCTTTTTCAGCCTTTATAAGCAACGTCTAGCCCACTCTCTTTGATCTCATCCCCTCCATTAATGGCCTGCACTGGCCTATGTCTACTCGGGACTTTTGTGGCCATTTAGGCCGATGCAGGGGCTGCTTTAGCTCTGGGAAGAAAGGAGAAAGGAGGAGAGAGAGATGGCCGGAAAATGAGGAAGGAGGGGACTGGCTGTCAATGCCAGTCCCCTTGTCGTGTTCCCCTATCTATCCTCTGGTTGGAGGGGACAAGGATGGCCGCTCCATCGTCCGTTGGTTGGACAGTAGAGAAACAGAGCAAAACAGGGGAGAGAGAGAGAGGCCGGTAGCGAGGGGAGAAGGGAGGAGAAGAAGCTGGGTTGGGTTAGGCCCAGCTCAAGTGAAAGGGTAAAAATACAAAAAAGAAAAAGGGCGGGCTGGGCCCACGAGAAGGGAAAAAAAAGAGGGCCAGTTCGACTTGGTCAAAATCGGCCCATTCTGATTTTTTTTTCTAATTTTTTTTATTAGTGCAACTAATACTAAATTACCTAATGTCTATATGCAATGTAATAAATAACAAATATTTTTTTGGTTTTAAGAATTAAAGGAAATTAACTCCTAAATTTTGTATAATTAATTATTGGCAAATTAAAATAGGTGTCAACATGAATATACCAAGTTGTTGGCGTCACTCACCACTATGTATGAAAAGTCATTGTATTTGGCTCATGCCTTGTGTTCTGCACCATCGGAACACAAGTCTAGTATACATGCATTTGTGCAATGTGTACAAGTCTATCTAGTTAGTATGTTATCATGTCGTATATGTTGTATGCACGTATATAATTTAAAAAAAAATTAAAAACAAATGTAAGCGGACCGGTCCGATTCCCACCCTAGAATCGGGAACTGGACTGATGGCCTCTAGAACCACCCAGAACCGATCGGTCCAGTCCGGACCAAGCGGTTCCCGGTTCGGGTGGGTCCCATTGTACACCACTACTTGATACTAAGGCAAGTTTAACTACAAAATACTTAGGTTTTCCGATATTGGTGAGAATAAAAACTCCGTTACAGTTGATAAGAAGTAAGAGGCTATGCTGCTTAGGTCTCCCTTAGCAAAATAGAAAGAGAAAAAAACTCGGAACATATTCCAAAAGAGGAAAAAGAAGCCTTTCATCTAGTAACTCCAGATGCACTAAATTGAAGAACCAATTTATAGAAACGGGTCAAGGGTTCTTTATAGAAACTCTCAAGTAAGGTAAACGTAATTGAAGGCCACGAAAATGGCACGCCCAAGATCACCATAATCAGAAAACGAAACACGATAATGGAGAAATTGTCGATTCGCGTACCTGGTTTGGAATCCATCGAACTTGACGCGGAATTTGCGACGGTTTCCGAACACGAACT
Source organism: Syzygium malaccense (assembly GCA_031216405.1). Taxonomy (NCBI): domain Eukaryota; kingdom Viridiplantae; phylum Streptophyta; class Magnoliopsida; order Myrtales; family Myrtaceae; genus Syzygium; species Syzygium malaccense. The sequence goes on along the minus strand of CM062257.1, from coordinate 28,558,224 downwards.
CAAGATCTTCTCCCCTATTCCCTTCGTTAGAACACTGGCCTAATGAGATTGCCACTCACGAGAAGAAAGTTCTCTTTGAATCCGTATATGAGTCAAATTGTGCATCATCAGGTTATGGGAGGGACTTGAGCGCTATTTATAGAGTCTTCGACCACGGGCCCTCTCATTACGGGCCGGGCCGTACTCGGCCCACACCAGCTAGCTCCATATTAAACTGATTAAGAACCTATATATCTTACCTTTATTAGATCAAACTAATTCAGTTAATTTTAATTAATGAAGCCCACATTAGGAAATTCTTACATTCTCCCACTTGGGCGATATTAATTGAAATAGAACTATGTGCGCACCCTTATATTGGTCTAGAGATTATTCTTAATAGTCAATCCGATCCCATAAAGTCTCGAATACCGAATCATGGCGGTAACTGCATGTACTCACGCAGAGCCTTCCATGGTCACGAGTGCTTTCAACTTTACTGATATGGATTCAATATGGTAGTGTGTCAAATGGACAATACCTCAAAATGAGTGATACTTCATGTGTTATCCATTTGGTTAGTCCAAATTCTCTCTCCTTAAGTGTCACAAAACCTAGTATGTCACCAGAGAATATCCTTCATGGTTCCAACGAACCTGCATATGTCTTACTTTGATAGTTAACTATACTTTATGTGTAACAAGACATATCATTAAGGCTAATACCAAGAATGCCCCATAGCCTATATTCAAGGTTTACACAATTCCTCGAGATTTTCATCAAATATATGTACTCAACTTGATAAATCTACATTCACAAATACCTCATTGAATGCAAAAGAGTTGATACATATTCAAATATTACAAAATGCAACAAAATCAGATACAAACTTCATAAGAGCAACATAAAACTAAACAGCTCCCACTAATTAATAATATCCCATGATACTCCTAAGCCCATGTTAATGACATGTCGATCAAATACACAAGGGCGAAGGCCTTTAGTTAGCGGATCTGCAATCATATCATCTGTTGAAATGTGCTCTACTGCAACGTCACCATTCTGAACTTTTTCCTTTATAGTCAAGTACTTGACCTCCGTATGCTTAGACCCCTTAAGACCTCTATTGTTGTTAACAAACAACACTGCAGAGTTATTGTCACAATACAGCTGTATGGGCCTATCCACAAAATCAAATACGGTCAACTCCTTAATGAGGTTCCGGAGTCAAATTGCCTGAGTAGCGGCCGAAAAGCATGCTACAAACTCCGCTTGCATGGTAGAGGATGTCATTAATTTTTGTTTCTCACTTTTCCATGATACTGCACCTCTTGCTAACTTAAAGATGTAACCCGTTGTCGACTTCTTTTCATCCTGACAGCCAGCAAAGTCTGAATCTGAATACCCAACTAGCTGTAGGTCTTGAACATGTTTGTAAATCAACATATAGTCTTTTGTCCTCTTTAAGTACCTCAAAACCTTCTTGGCAACAATCCAATGATCGTGTCCTGGATTTGACTGATATCTGCCTAGAAGTCCTGTTGCAAAAGCAATATCTGGTCTAGTACATACTTGAGCATACATAATATTCCCAAGTGCACTAGCATAAGGTATATTCTTCATTTGGGCTTTCTCAAAATCTGAATGAGGACATTGTGACAGACTCAACTTATCACCCTTATTAACAGGAGCAATTCCTGGCTTGCAGTGCTGCATGTTGAATCTTTCTAAGATACGATCAACATATGCCCTCTGAGATAAACCCAATAGTCGGCGAGAACGATTCCTATGAATCTCAATGCCAAGGACAAAAGACGCCTCACCAAGGTCTTTCATATCAAAGTTCTTTGACAAAGTTTCGCTTTGTCTCATGCAGTAAACCAAGGTCACTGCTTGCAAGCAGAATATCATCAACATAGAGTATAAGGAAAATGAATTTCCTCCCACTGACCTTGCAGTATATACACTGATCTACTTTGTTCTCAACAAAACCAAATGAAACGACAACACTATGAAACTTCAAGTACCATTGTCTAGAAGCTTGCTTGAGACCATAAATAGACTTTTTTAGTCTACATACAAGCGTACCTGAATCATCTGCCGCAAAGCCTTCGGGTTGCACCATATAGACTTCTTCATTAAGGTCTCCATTGAGAAAGGCAGTCTTAACATCCATCTGGTGTAACTCCATATCGAAATGAGCTATCAATGCCATGATCACTCTGAAAGAATCTTTAGAAGAGACTGGAGAAAAGGTTGCTTCATAGTATACTCCTTCTCTCTGAGTAAAACCCTTGGCTACCAGTCTGGCTTTAAACTTCTCAATCTTTCCTTTAGAGTCCTTTTTAGTCTTATACACCCATTTGCAGCCAATGGGTCTATGACCTTTAGGTAATTCAACAAGTTCCCAAACTCCATTATGCTTCATAGACTGCATTTCATCTCTCATTGCATCCAACCACAGTTCCGACTGAGAACAAGAAACAGCTTCCGCATAAGTCACTGGATCAGCCACAGAACCGATATCGTAGTCTTGCTCTCCTATATAGACTAAGTAGTCCGGTGGTATAGCTGATCGTCTCTCCCTAATGGATCTCCTTACTGGAGCAACAACAGCCTCATTCTGCACCTGAGAGTCTTGAGGAACTTCATTAGGAGCTCTCGATAACAGGATCCTGAGTCTCAATAGGTTCAGTCTGTGGTATGGGAGTCTCCACAATTATCTGTATGGGAGAAGATAAAGATACAACATTACCCACCGTACTATTATCCTCAATAGTCTGTGAGCAGCTACTTTCTTCGGCCACATCAAATTCTAGAAACTTGGCTGTCTGTGATTCCACAATTCTTGTGCCTCCATTGGGATTATAGAATCGATATCCCTTCGAATGATCTGGATAAGATACAAAGTAATACCGAGTGGTTTGGAGTCCAACTTACTTAATGTTGGATTATATAACTTCACTTCTGCAGAACATCCCCAAACCTTAAGATGGTTTAAGCTAGGCTTACGTCCAGTCCATAACTCAAAAGGAGTTAATGGAACAGCTTTAGTAGGTACACGATTCAGAATGTACAAAGCTGTTTTCAAAGCTTCACCCCACAGAAAACTAGGTAAATTTGTCCTACTAATCATACTCCTTACCATTTCCATAAGGGTGCGATTGCGCCTTTCGGCTACACCATTTTGCTCAGGACTCCCAGGCATAGTGAACTGAGCCACTATCCCAGAATCCTCTAAGTATTTGGCAAATGGCCCTTTAAGCTGTCCGGCATCGCCATGCTTGCCATAATACTCTCCACCTCGGTCAGATTTAACAACCTTTATGACTTTTCCCAACTGTTTCTTAACTTCAGTCCGAAAAATCTTGAACTTGTCAAGAGACTCAGACTTTTCTTTAATCAAGTACAGATAACCATATCGAGAATAGTCATCAATAAATGTGATGAAATAAAAATTTCTACACAAGGTTGCCGTATAGGATCCACTTATATCGGTGTGAATGACCTCCAACAAGTCAGAACTTCGGACTGCAGTTTTCTTCCTTATCTTGGTCATTTTACCTCTACAATAGTCTACGCATGTCTCTAAGTCATCTTTAAGAGCAGGCAGGATATTAGTCTTTATCAGCCTTTCTACTCTATCCTTAGAAATATGACCAAGTCGTTTATGCCACAATGCATAAGACTGTTCCTTAGGTAGTGGTCTCTTAGAAACAACATTTTCAGCCGTATAAACGACGTATATGTCATTGGGAGACAAACACAATCTGTACAATCCGTTGGACATATAACAGCACCCAACCTTATTTGAATTAAGAAACAAAGAAATAACATTGTTCTTTATTTCAAAAGAGTAGCCATACATGTCCAAACACGACACGAAAACTAAGTTCCGTCTAAAAGAAGGTACATAAAAAGTGTCTTTCAATATTAATCTAAAACCAGAGTCTAGAATCAAGATTACATCTCCCACAAACACAACATCGGCTTTCTCGTTGTTTCCTACAGTGAGTCTTGACTCATCCTGATTTGGCTTCCTCCGGTTTATGAATCCCTGTATGGTAAACGCAACATGATTAGTTGCACTGCTATCGAGCCACCAAGAACTGGATGGTGCTTCTGATAGGTTGGATTCACAAACAAGTGCTAAAGAATCATTACCTGTAGGCTCACGTTTGGACAACCAAGCTTTAAACTTTCCACAGTCCTTCTTTATGTGACCTTTCTTCTTACAAAAGAAGCAGTGGTCACCATCCCTTTTGAAGGATGTTTTCTTTGGACCCATATTGTCCGATTGACCGGTAGTGTCATGAGCACCTTTATGAGTACGATTTCTGGACTTCTTATTCTTCCTTTTGTGGGAACTAGAAACATATAAGGCTATATGCCCTTTTTCTTTCTTAAGTTTCTCTTCCTCTGTCACCACCCTTGCTATCAAGTCATTAACTGACCAAGTCTCATCTTGGGAATTGTAATTTGTCTTTATAATCCCAAAATCAGGTGGAAGGGTGTTCAAGGCTTGATGCACAATACAATCATCATGAATGGAAACATTAAGAGCTTGAAGCTTCGTCTTTAGGTCTACCATCCTAATGACATAATCTCTAACCCCAGCAGTACCATCATACTTCATATTGAAGAGCTTTTGAAGAAGTGTACCAACCTCAGCATTAGATGAAATGCGGTTTCTAGCCTCTAAGGCTGCCATCATTTCCTTAGCAGTACAGTCAGCTGGCAAACCACTTTTTAAGTGTTCTTGAATGGATTTCTTCATTGTCAATAAGCAAATCCGATTGCTCTTTTCCCAGGCAGCATAGTCGGTTTTCTCAACTTCAGTACTGGTGGCCGTGATATCTGCCGGCTTATCCTTTGTAAGAGCAATGTGAACATCCGCCAGCTCCATTCCAAATAGAAAATCCTCTTTCCATTTCTTAAAGTTCAACCCAGTACGGACCTCAATGGAAATGGAATTGCCGTTTACGGAAAAGGTGACTGGAAAAACAAATAACACAATCAGCATCATGTGAGTACTTATCTAGAGAGTTACATACATCATCACATAATCACCTTTGGGCAGAAAATATGACATGCAGTTATACACTCTCCACATGACAGCGGCCATGAGAACTTATTCTAATCTTATGTGAAATCACCACCTTTGGGTGTATGAACCACTAAGATTAGTCATTTCTCAAGCACATGCTATACATGTACCCCTCCATGAACTAATACAAGATCACCTCCTTCGGGAGTATAATCACATAATAGACCAGGAGACATCCCACCACAATATGAAATCGATATTTCTCAAACCCAGTTAAGTGTGCCACTTTGGTGGTCACTACTCAACTAAATCCTTGAAAATCTCTCATACCAAGGATATGAACTTTATGTATCACATTCACTATATATATGTAATGATAGACGTAAAGACAGGGGCGTATGTCTCTAAAATTACATGCCATGCTAATTATACTGTTCCATTCATTGATAGACAATGAATTACACTCTATACAGTCCTTATGTGGTGATATACATGTGAGCTACCATATGTATTTCCGAAACCATAGAGAAATACAAGAAAATACGCAAAATTACCCTAAAAATACGCGTATATAGGGTTCTATACATATTTTCACACCTTTAAAAGCTTCAAACATGTAAAATAAATATACCACTGTGTAAAGAATCTTGATACGAGCGCGTCGGTATCAAGATCGTCCAAAACGGACGTTGGACGCGCCTGCACGCACCGCCGGAAGGCGCGGCGCGTGCGCGCATGGTCAGCCGGTCAAACCGGTCTGAACAACCGGTCCGACCGGTTGATCGGTCCAACCGGTCAACGGTCAACGGACCGGTCCGATCGGTTTGACCGATCGGGTCAACGGTCGGGTCGGGTCACGGGTCGGGTCGGGTCGGGATCCGGGTCGGGTCAGGATCCGGGTCGGGTCAACGACCGGGTCGGGTTAGGATCCGGGTCAAACCGGATCCGCGCCCTCGCTGACGTCAGCAAGTGGTTACCGGCGAACAAACGCGCCGGTTTGGCACGGCCGCGCGTGTCCGTCACGCGCCGCCGCGCCTGGGGCGCGTGTAGGCGCGTGACAGTGCGTCCGGCCTCCTCCGGCGACGATCCGCCCACCGTTCTTCTCATCTCGACGAGTAGATTCCAAATATGTAATAAAATTTAACTTTCATCTGATAAAAAATTTCGAAACTGAGCAAAAACCTCTCGGACAAAACGAAGACGGTCATAATTCGCATGTTTCAGTTCTAATCTATGGCAGGCTCTGATACCAAATGAAGGCCACGAAAATGGCATGCCCAAGATCACCATAATTAGAAAACGAAACACAATAATGGAGAAATTATCGATTCGCGTACCTGGTTTGGAATCCATCGAACTTGACGCGGAATTTACGACGGTTTCCGAACACGAACTCAAGATCTTCTCCCCTATTCCCTTCGTTAGAACATTGACCTAATGAGATTGCCACTCACGAGAAGAAAGTTCTCTCTGAATCCGTATATGAGTCAAATTATGCATCATCAGGTTAGGGGAGGGACTTGAGCACTATTTATAGAGTTTTCGACCACGGGCCCTCTCATTACGGGCCGGGCCGTACTCGGCCCACACCAGCTAGCCCCATATTAGACTGTTTAAGAACCCATATATCTTACCTTTATTAGACCAAACTAATTCAGTTAATTTCAATTAATGAAGCCTACATTAGGAAATTCTTACAGTAATTACCTAAAATATTTAGCTTTAATAGGTAAAATCTTCAAATCCTTAATCTCTACATAAGTGTGTCGCGATGTTACTCAAAATGAAAAAGCTAAAGGATTACTAAGCCAAAAACTAAGTGTGAACTCTTCAAAGCTCATACCAATTAGGGGTGATCGGTTCCCGGGTAATCGGGTTCCAACCTAGAAATCAGGAATTGAACCATCTAGTCTTGGAATCGTACTGGACCGTACTGACCTATCTGGTCCCATTTGCAAACAAAACAAATACATGTGCAATCATCAATGGAAAACATTATACTAAGGATAGTTTTGGGATCATCAAAATTTTCTTGAGATGTTTCCCCAACACAAGAGACTTAAGAAAATCGCCAGCTAGAATAGGATCACTCTTTGGATTGGCATTGGCAGGAGCCACCATGATTTGGTTCAAACTATCTGACAGACATAAATGTGTATTTCGCAAACCGTCAATCTGATGCTGAAAATGCATAAACCATAGATCCTCCATCTTGGCAGCTATTTCAGTCACCTAAATAAAATGAATAATAAGCACAATGATTTTAACATGATCAGTCCATGACAATGGCTTAATCGTGTCATTTGATTGATTCAATAATCTGCTATTAGCGACTCAAGTCCCTAAACATCAAGTAGGAAAATAAAAGACATCAAACTTCCTGAAAAATGACCAAGAAAAAGAAAAGACAAAGATAGATTGAAGCCACTTTTCAAACGGGTTGATCTATATACAAATGGGAGATCATCGCTGGACGCAACTGCTTGTTTTCCTAAGTAACACGCTTGGCATGCTCCTCTGCTTTCTCCGCCTTCCTCTTGAGACAATTGATCTCCACTTGGCGTGTTGGCTTCACGGTCACGTTCGGCATCTTTGGGAGGAACTTGGTTAGGACCTTGTGCCAATGGATGTATCGTGTCGTGGCATGGTAGGTCTTTTCTTTCCCTTCAAGCTCATCCCCCAATTTAGCTTTTGAGTGTGGCAGGCATGCTAAGCTTGTTCGATGCGGCGGAGCTCCCTTTTATAATCGTGGTCCTTGGAAGGTGAATTGGACTTGAAACTGACTCAGCTTGAGAGGTGGTAGCACATCCTGCAAGACCCGATATTGGTGTGCCACATGGAGCAGATAATAGGAAGTCGCACCAGTAATGGGATTGGTTCATTGTCGCTGTCGAATTTATGTCTTGAGTTTAAATCTGCGTAACAAATTCACTTTCCTATTTGGCTGATTTCGGATAAAGGACTTACGACGGCGCGAATAGAGAAGGCCACTAAAAGACAAAATATAGGCACACTTTATTTTATTATATCTATTTCGGTGGGCCCAGCTCAATTTATTGAATGCTTATCAGTGAAGCACTTTCTTTTCTTGAACGTGCAAAAGAAACGTGTGGGGCCCTCGGAAGTCAGATAAAGGGGAAGCAGAACTAGGGTTTTTTGCCACATATAAAAAGAAAAGAAATTGAGGGTTTCTTTCTTTTAGCGAAGATCAAAGCCGCACGAAGGAGGCAAAACATACAGCGACGTTCTTGAACGTGCGCGTGTTTTGTTTTGGGCTTCAACACGCGGCGATTTATGCAGTGAGTTTATTTTGTCCAATTAAATTGTTTATTCGTAAACACTTTGGGTTTGGGCTTAAATCTAGATGTGGGAAACACTCGAGCGTTTGAGCGATTTATAACTCTGATTCTCCGATTATAGTGGATTATTTGTTGCTGGCTCTCTCCGTGGATGTAGGTACCGATATTCGGACCGAACCACGTAAATCTCTGGTGTCATTTATAGTTTCTCGTTTATTTCTCTGGTATTTTCGCATTGACTTAATTTGCAAGATCCTGTCGTTTCCGCGTTATATATACAACAATTGGTATAAGAGCTTGAGGGTTGGATTTTCTAGATTGTGATTTGGGGCTTTTGCTTGTCTGATTATTATCTGGAAATTCTGCTATTGCAATTATGTCTGGAGCGAAAGTTGAGATTGAGAAGTTTAACGGGAGGAACAATTTTGGGTTATGGAGCGTCAAGATGTGTGCGCTATTGACAACTCAAGGTTTGGCCAAAGCATTAGATGGCGAAGATGGGTTACCCATTATAATGAAAGCGGCTAATAAAGTAGACCTAATGGAGAGAGCAAAAAGTATAATCTTGCTGAATTTATCGGATGAAGTGTTAATAGAGGTGGTTGAGGAGAAGGATGCCGCAGCATTGCGGGCAAAATTACAGGCACTCTATGTAACGAAGGGTTTGAACAATCGCTTGTACATGTTGAAGCGGCTGTTTCAATTTCGATATACTAAAGGTACGTCGATCAGATCCCACCTAGATGAATTTAATAAACTCATGATGGATTTGAAGAACGTCGGTAAGATACTTGATGATGAGGAACATGGCATGATGTTATTGGCTTCTTTACTTGAATCATGGGAGCACTTTACAGATTCACTACTCCAAGGGCGTACTACGATTACCTCGGAAGAGGTAAAGTCAGCATTGTTCTCTAAAGAGTGGCAGAGGAAGTTGCGAGATGACAGTCTAGCGCAGGATGTAGCGCGAGGACTAGTGATTCGAGATAGAGAACAACATCGAGGGTCCAGTAGCAGCAGAGGTAAAAGCAAGTCAAAGTCACGCAATAGAAAGTCTAAGGGACGCGTGAAGTGCTTTGAGTGTCACGAGGAGGGGCACATCAAGAGAGATTGTCCGAAGCGAAGAAATAGAGGTGATAAGCAGAATGCCACAAGCAGTGTGGCAAACGTTGCTGAGGAGAGCACTAGTGATGCAGAGGTCGTCTTATGTGTGACTACTAGTTCGTTAGGAGACGAATGGGTGCTAGATTCGGGGTGTTCTTATCATATGACGCCTCATAGGAACTGGTTTACTACTTACCAGACTACAGATGGTGGTAGAGTTCTGATGGGGAATAATGCAACCTGCAATGTTGTGGGGATAGGAACAGTTCGGATTCGGATGCACGATGGGATGGTACGCACACTAACAGACGTGAGGCATGTACCAGAGCTCAAGAAGAACCTTATTTCTTTGGGGACACTCTATGATATCGGGTGTAAATACACCGTTGAAGGTGGAGTGCTGAAGGTCTCTCGAGGTGCCATGACAGTGATGAAAGGAAAGAAAGTGAGTTCTCTCTATCATCTACTGGGAGAGACCGTGATCGGAGCTGCTGTAGTTTCATCAGGTGAGTCAGATTCTGACTTAACTTAGTTATGGCATATGCGTTTGGGGCACATGAGTGAGGCAGGTATGACGATGCTGAGTGATAGGAGGTTGTTCAAGGGTCAAAAGACAGGGAAGCTAGACTTATGTGAGCACTGCATCTTTGGGAAGCAGCGTCGGATTAAGTTTACAATAGCTGTTCATTCGACCAAGTGATCGGTTGAGTACATTCATTCATACGTCTGGGGCCCGTCTCCGATTTCTTCGAAAGGAGGTGCCCGATATATGTTGACATTTATCGATGACTATTTTAGAAAGGTATTGGTTTACTTTCTGAAGCACAAATCTGATGTATTTGATCGGTTCAAGAAGTTTAAGACATTGATTGAGAAGCAGTCAGATAAACAGATCAAGTGCCTGAGAACCGATAACGGCATGGAGTTTTGTGGTAAAGATTTTACCGAGTTCTGCGAGAAAGAAGGGATTGTGAGACACCGCACAGTGCCCGGGACACCACAGCAGAATGGCGTTGCAGAACGGAAGAATAGAACTTTACTGGAGCGAGCTCGGAGCATGCTTTCGCATGCAGGTTTAGGCAAAAAATTTTGGGCCGAAGCAGTGAACATGGCATGTTACTTGGTTAATCGATCTCCATCATCTGCTATAGAGTGGAAGACTCCTGAGGAAGTATGGTCGGGGAAACCTGTTGATTACTCCAGATTACGAGTATTCGGATATCCTGCATATGCTCATGCGAGTGATGGTAAGCTTGAGCCGAGGGTGAAGAAGTGCATATTTCTGGGTTATGCACATGGGGTGAAAGGCTACCGGCTGTAGTGCACTGATCCCAGATCATTCGGTTTTCTAATCAGCAGAGATGTGATCTTCGATGAGACTGTAATGCTTCAAAGGAGGGGTCTTGAGACACAACCAGCAGAGCAGACAGATCGTGATGTCAGCAGTGAGGTGGAGATTTAGGTGAAGACTTCGGAGACCTCGAAGGTAACAGAAGCTGAGATTACAGATGAGGCCGCAGTTCCTGAAGTCGGTGATAATGAACAATCAGCAGAGCCGTAACACACTATAGCCACGGGTAGACAGAGAAGGCAAATTAAACCACCGGTATGTTATGGTCATACAGATATTGCTTATGCATTGATTGTAGGTGACGAGGTGGAGACAGATGAGCCTTCGTCTTACTATGAGGCGATGGCTAGTTCTGAGTCGTGGCAGTGGCTAGGAGTTATGAGTGAAGAGATGGAATCACTTCATCGGAATCAGACATGGGAGTTGGTCAAAGTACCTAAGAGCCAGAAGATTGTCGGTAGCAAGTGGGTCTTTAAACGGAAGGAGAGCATTCCCGGTGTCGAGATAGCGAGATATAAGGCGAGACTTGTGGCGAAGGGGTATACACAGCGGGAGGGCATTAACTACAACGAGGTGTTTTCTCCTGTGGTAAGACATACTTCTATTCGTGTTTTACTTGCCTTAGTTGCTGCATAAGATCTCGAGCTGGAGCAGCTAGATGTGAAAACAGCGTTTCTTCACGGTGAGTTAGAGGAGCGGATTTACATGAGGCAGCCAGAGGGATTTGCTATTCCGGATAAGGAAGATCATGTTTGTTTATTGAAGAAATCTTTATATGGGCTGAAACAGTCTCCTAGACAGTGGTATAAGCATTTCGATTCTTTTATGGCTAGTCAGAATTATTCTAAAAGTCATATGGATAGCTGTGTTTACTATAGGAGATTGGAGGATGGGTCTTTGATATATCTATTACTATATGTTGATGATATGTTGATAGCAGCTAAGAGCATGTCTGATATTGTTGTGCTAAAGAGGCAATTGAGTGCTGAATTTGAGATGAAAGATTTAGGTGCTGCAAAGAAAATTTTGGGTATGGAGATTTTATGTGACAGAACTGCAGGAATTTTACGTCTTTCTCAGAAGAAATATATTGAGAAGATTGTTGCACGATTTAATATACAGTCAGCGAAATCTGTAAGTACACCTTTGGCGATGCACTTTAAACTTTCAGATAAGTTATCACCGCAGACTGAGGAGGAGGAGGAGCATATGTCCCGTGTTCCTTATTCTAGTGCAGTGGGTAGTATTATGTATGTTATGGTATGCACTAGGTCTGATATTTCACAAGCAGTGAGCGCTGTTAGTCGTTATATGAAGCGACCTGGTAAAACTCATTGGGAAGCTGTGAAGTGGATCCTCAGATATTTAAAGGGGACAGCAGACGTTGGAATTGTGTACCAAAGAGATAATAATGGCAGTGAGACCACTGGTTATGTGGATTCGGATCATGCAGGTGACTTGGATGAACGTAGGTCTTTAGTAGGGTACGTATTTACGCTAGCAGGTGGTGCAGTTAGTTGGAAGGCATCCTTACAGGATCACGTTGCCTTGTCTTCGACTGAGGCAGAGTACATGGCACTGACCTTTATAGCAAAAGAGGCGATATGGCTAAAAGGTTTACTCTCGGACTTTGGGTTATATCAGAAAAGTGTTGATATACACTGTGATAACCAAGATGCGATCTATCTAGCATACAATCCAGTTTATCTCGAGCGAACGAAACATATCGATATCAGGTACCACTTTATCTGAGATATCTTAGCGAAGGGTGTAGTTGTTGTTAAAAAGATTACAACAGAGAAGAACCCAGCAGACATGATGACTAAGCCTGTTCCTTTGGCGAAGCTCAAGCTCTGCTTGAGCACAATTGGCGTCTGTGGAGAGTGAGCGCCCGTCGAGGCGTTGGGAGAGCTAGCATGAATGATGAGCACTATGACTTGGCTATAAACATCAACCAAGGTGGATAATTGTTGAATTTATGTCTTGAGTTTAAGTCTGCGTAACAAATTCACTTTCCTATTTGGCTGATTTTGGATGAAGGGCTTACGACGACGCGAATAGAGAAGGCCACCAAAAGACAAAATATGGACATACTTTATTTTATTATATCTATTTCGGTGGGCCCAGCTCAATTTGTTGAATGCTTATCAGTGAAGCACTTTCTTTTCTTGGATGTGCAAAAGAAACGTGTGGGGCCCTCAGAAGTCAGATAAAGGGGAAGCAGAACTAGGGTTTTTTACCGCATATAAAAGGAAAAGAAATTAAGGGTTTCTTTCTTTTAGCGAAGACCAAAGCCGCACGAAGGAGGCAAAACGTACAGCGACGTTCTTGAATGTGCGCGTGTTTTGTTTTGGGCTTCAACACGCGATGATTTATGCAGTGAGTTTATTTTGTCCAATTAAATTGTTTATTCGTAAACACTTTGAGTTTGGGCTTAAATCTAGGTGTGGGAAACACTCGAGCGTTTGAGCGATTTGTAACTCTGATTCTCCGATTATAGTGGATTATTTGTTGCTAGCTCTCCCTATGGATGTAGGTACCGATATTCGAACTGAACCATGTAAATCTCTGGTGTCCTTTATAGTTTCTCGTTTATTTCTCTGGTATTTTTGCATTGACTTAATTTGCAAGATCCTGTCGTTTTCGCGTTATATATACAACAGTCGCCATGGGAGAGGCGTGCCTCGCAAATTTGGAACCATCTAGCTTGCCATAAAAAACCTTTGGGACTCAGATTTTTTAAAAAAATTATCCACTTCGAATAATAAAGATTTGGAGTACGATCCTTGAGGGTTTCAAACTTCGCAATAGGATGATCTGATTCACTAGACTCATGTTGACCGTTATGGATGTCAAATTTCTTGGTACGTGAAAAAAACCAAATTTTTAAAGAGTTCAGTAGGAGCACGGAAAGTCTTTTCTTTGTTTTGCACAAATCGACTAAGAGACAAAAATGTTCAACTAAAATAGTGTTGGCAAAATTCATTCAAGCGCATCTTTGTCTAACTACCCACGCAACAGAAGGATCAATAACATTCTTACGGTGAGGGAAGACTATGAATATGAAGAAAGCTAGAAGGAAAATCCGACTATTCAGAAAAGTTGAATTTGAGAAACATTGAGTTAATAGAGATAGGGGACATGCGTGGCAATTATCTTTCAAAACTCTGTTTATTTCATTTATATTCAACCTTAGATAATCGGACAAGATGAATATTGGCTCTAATCTGATAGGCGGACTAACCAATTCAAAGTCTAAAGGCTTTTCAATGGCAATGCTATAATATTCTTCCAAAGTCGAAGTTAGTTTATGCATACCGAATATGAATGTGGATGTTTGGGGGCACTAGAAATGTGTGAATGCTTACATGACGTCACTTTATACTTTGATGTCGAGAAGGGGAATGAGGGGGCCAAACTTGCTTTCCACGTATGCTCGGCCTTCAATGTCAAATCAGTCCCACCATAGCTTGAGTTTGGCCTACGAAGAAGAAATGAATCGAACATCGGACCTCCTCATTATATATCGACCAAGACTCGATCAACCCATTTGTCATGGACCAACCCAAGGCACGGTAAAGTAACTAAATTGCATAGCAAGGGATTAGAAAACTTACTTCGCCAAGGAAACGATGACAAACACATAGACAGGCGCATGAAATATCCGGCTCGATTTCTGCTCTAAATGGCTTAACAAAGTGGAGTCAAGAGGGTTGGATGACTAGTCCTAGGCTCGCGTAGTAAGCCAAGTCCTTGTAACTTCGGCTCAGTCAAGAGTGGTGCCCCAATGCAACACGAGCTTGCAGGCAAAGGCAGACACTCTTGACACCAGAAAGAAACTTTCGGCATTGAGCTGGGCAACCTCTACTACCTAGCCTCCCGATCAAAGTTGTATCCAATTCAATATGATCCTAAGCTATCCTATTGTGGCCTAGGTCCGACGGCAAGTTGTGTGTGCTAAGGTATAGTGCTAAAGCTTTGAAGCATTCACAAAAGTTTATATCAAACATCACTTCAAAAATCTGAGAAATAAATATCCAATCCCAAGCTCCAAACCTGAAAGATAAGGATTTAACAATTACTTCTCCCCTTATAACTACCAATTGCATAAACTTTACACATATGTAGGGACTTACCTAGAGTCCTTACTATCAAACAAAAATATTTTATATTTCGAAAATATGGCATAAGTCCCCCAAGAATTTTTCAAGTCCCCAATGAAGTTGCCAAGCTGTCGTGATCCTCCCGAAAGTGGACCACCTAAGAGTTGGCTAATGAATTACTAAGCTTAAACTTAGCTGGGGCTCTTTTAAACCCATACCAATTTGTAACTTATGATTCAAGTTATTAATGTGCAAATCATTTTCAATTCGAAGTCGCCACTAATTTGTTTTTAGTGAGTCGATTAGAAATCCAAATAAAGTTTCGGGAGACTTACTTTACTTCTATTAACTAGAGATTGTGAATTCGGGACTTTATTACGCTAAATTACTTTAATACCCTTTTGGTACCTTTTCTTTTATGTTTGGAATTATTTATGTAGACAACTTGGATTAATTTTAATCTAGACTACTAACATGCAAGGCGATCATTTCATTTTTAGATTAAATCCTATTTCAGTTATGAAAATTTTATCCTATTGGCTAGATATTATCTAAACATGGCATGATATCTAGATTATACTTAATCTATTAAGAAAAATCGTAACTAGAGTCTAGTCAAATTTATTTTAGAATCTATCCAAACATGCAGAATTAGCTAGAAGTCTTTCCTAAAACTAACAAGCAATCTTTTTGAATTTTTTTAGATAAGGAAAGCAATCAAACAAGATAAGTATTCGAATCAAGCAAGATATAATCCACCACCAAAGATATCATCCAATCAATTCAAATGAGGAAACAATATCTGGTCAACTCAAAATTTGTCGCAAATAAAATCAATATCTTAATCTTAAGGCTTAAAGACAAAGATATCAATTTTAAACCCACACAATCAATAATTTTGTCCGAAGGCTTATAGATTCCAATTAAAGATCATGTACAATTGCGGATTAGGAAAGTTATCCTGATTGGGATTTTACCTAGATTCAAGTTAGATAACAATCACTCAAAGTAGACAATAAAATATTTGAATTGAATTAGGATAAGCATTTTACCTAATTCAGAGATAACATTGCCAAATTTTGACCGATAAACGACAGTTTGTGGACGGTGGATCACGGTCGCTCGTGACAAGGATGGCCGATGGTGGTGTCTCTGTCGAGGACTCTTGGCTCGGCTGGATTCTCAGTGAAGCTGGCCGTGGCAAGACTTGCGACTTGGGCTGCTTGACGGTGTTGCTAGGCTCGATTAAGCGCACGATCAAAGGAACCTGCAAAAACAGAGTAGAGCACGCTTAGTCAGGGGCTCGGTTATGGCTGACACAGGGGCGGCGTTGCGACAAAGGGATTCTCGTCACCATGGGCTAGTGCAGGCGGCAAGGATGGCATCACAGCAAGGCTCCTCGAATCAACATTGAATCGGGACAGCTTCATCACAGGCCAAGGGAAGAATAGTAGCAAGATCGATCGTGTAGGTGCAGTGGTGTGGAGTCGATCAGGATAGCAGCCTTGTCATCTCACGGTATAGCTCGGCCAGGTGCGTCGTGGCCGAGCAATTCAACAGAATGGGAAAGAGCAAGCGTCGTCCAAAGTAGCTGTGCTGCAGTTCAGCGTCTTGGTGTGGGCAGCTAGAGGCAGCAACGTCATTGGCCGGCAGGGAAACAGCGGTGTTGGCAGGGAGGCGCAGCAAGCGGGGCAGCAGGGTCCTGCTGTGCGGGGAAAGCTCGGCCGCGGAGGGGTTTGGCTGTGAAGTGCTTCAACTGAAATTTCCGTTCTCCTCTCTAGCGCCAATTTTTTCATGTCTCTCAATTGTGATTTAAGAATTCTGAATTACCAACCCCTAATTTGTGAGGCATTGATACGTTTATATAGGAAAAATCTAGGTTTAGTTAACCGGGCTTTATTTATTGCAATAACGGGCTTTACTAACTCAAGCCTTTTTCTCACTTAGATTCTTAACGGGCTGAATTAAACTCAATTTAGGCCAATTAAGGCCTTCCCTTTCTTGTGAATTTTGGCCAAGCCTAGTCCATGGGTTGGCCGAATTCTTGCTCTTATTTGGGCTCAATTAATGATAGGCCTGTTCCTTTGAGGGCTATTTCTTGTTAAACTTAAAGCCTTTTAATCTAACGGGCTGATTCCAACTCAATTAAAACTCCGAACACCGCTTGCGATCCATGAAATTTCAGCTAGCACTTTCTCCTTGAGCTCGGCCGAATTTTGCTCTTCCTCATGGGCTCAATACATTCAATTAAGCTCAAAACCACTTGCCGCCAGTCCAATTATGATGCAATGAATGTGCCTAAACTATATGCATTTTTTATGAAAATTAACTAAATATTTTTGCTAGGGGTCGGGATTAGTTCCTAATTTTCTATACAATAAATTCCTAAATGACTAGCCAAAATTTTGGTTTCAACAGGTGTCAACAATCTTTTCTCTTTTAGGAATGGATTCTTACTGGTATTTTTATTAAGTTTCCTTTTCAGTTTAATTAGGATATTGTGTTTCCCTAGTCTATACTCTTTTTCTAGTCTAGAGGATTCATATTTCGGCTAGGAGCAGAACTTTAGAGAGTCTGTAAATATCATTATGTTTCTTTCTTTTCAATAAGGTTGATAATTATTTTAATTTGACAATTTTTTGCTTTGGGATTATTTGGTGCAACTCTTCTTTTTTGGATGATGTTTAGGAAGCCCTAGATGAGATGCTTAGGAAGCTCTGGTTGTGAAGGCTAAAGATTTATTCTGTGTTTTGGGACTCGTTGCTCTACATCATTCTGATCACTAATTTAAAAGGTGTTTAAATTAAACATTTTAATCCGCTTTTTGCCCTCAAAACTTAGACAAAATTAGAGACTAATAGCACAACTATTAAAAGCGCATAGTACTTAGCCACTAAAAGTAGAGTTTTAGAATGCGTTTGTTTCACGGAAAACTCAATGATAAAGAAAAATAATTTTTCGAAAAGAATTTTTCAGGAAAACAGTTAGTTTTCCTTCGTTTGGTAATATGTAATCGAAATCGTTTTCTAAAGGTTGGATTTTATTAAAAAATGATTTCAATCTCATGACATTATCTCAGGCAAAAAAAAATCATATATTTTTTAATTATTTTTATTTTAAAAAAATTGAAATTTTAATTATTTTTAATTTATTTTTAAAAAAATTCTAATTTTTAATTCTTTTTTCTTTTCTTTTTCTTTTTCTTTCTGTTTCCTTTTCTTTTTCTTTTTTTCTTTTCCTTTTTCTTTTTTCTTTTCTTTCCTTTTCTTTCTCCTCCTTCCTTTGCCGCAACCGGGCGGCGACACCCCAGCAACGAGCTTGCCAGCCTTGGGCGAACCGCGAGCTCAAGCTTGCTTGGATCTGGCAAGCAGCGAGCTTGTCAGCCTCGATTGAGCCCTAGCTTGCCTAGATCTAGCAAGCCTCGAGCTCGCCGCCTCAAGCGAGGTCCAGGTGAGGTGGAGGCGGCGAGGCTCAAGCTCGCCTGAGGCCGGCGAGCTCGAGCTTGCCAAATCCTGGCGAGACTTAAGCTCGCTGCATTGAGGCGGGCAAGACTCTAGCTTGTCGAGATCTGGTGAGCTCGGCCTTGCCTGAGGCCGACCCTTGCTTGTGGCCAATGGAGGAAGGAAGCAGGAAAGAGAAAAATAAAATATTAACAAATTTAAGATAATCAATTTCGGAAAGTATTTTTACCTTCTTAACGTAGGAAATTCACTTTCCTAAATTTATACATGAATGGTTTTCTTGACCGGAAAGTATTTTCACTTGATCAAATCATTTTCGGACAACTAAACGGATGAAAGTCCGGAAAACACTTTCCAGAAAAATAATTTCACTAAAACATACTCACCTTAGAGGCAAAACCTAATGGTATTTTTTATGTACTCATGATGTCTCCACCAAAAGTGCATATTTTTTTTTGGTTAAAAAAGAAACATGTGCTCATGATGTCTCCACTTCCCGCGCATCTGTGTTTTCCTCCATAGTCACAAACTTACCGACATAATATTGGACCAATCTGTCTCTTCTTGGGTAGATATGAAGGAGAGATGAATATCGTTCTAAAAGAATAAAGGAAGATGGGGATACCGAATCTATATGTGGTGTATGCATGAAAGAAAGGTCAAGACTTTTCTTCTTTTCTTTTCGCATGTGGCGTATGCAGAAAGGGCAAAACTTTCCTTTGTTTTTTTTAAGGAAAAAAACATCTTATGTGTCATAACTTTTTCACAGCATTTACTTTGGAGTCATAACTTCTCAATCGATTACTTGAATTCTATAACTTTTAAAAAACATTCACTTGAGCGTCATGAGTTTTAAAAAAACGTTCATCACAAGTGTCATATAACTTTAATTGTCATACAGTTTTTCCTGGAAGAGAAATCATTATTGCCACTCAAATGACCACTTTTTAAAAATTATTGCACTCAAGTGATCGATTGAAATGTTATCACATAAAAATGAGTATTACACAAAAGTTACGATATTTATGGTGTAATTTCCTTTCTTTTTTGTATGTGGTGTATGCAAGAAAGGGAAAGACTTTTCTTTTCTTTTTCTTTTTTTAAGGTCAGTGGCATGACTCTTTCAATTGATGGAAAAAAGGGGAAAAACTTAAAGGAAAGGGCCAAGAAATTCAAAGGACTCCAACCATATATGCAGCTACGAGTTTTTTCATAATCAATTTGCTTCCTTTCTTGTGGTTGGAAGCGAATATCAACACTTTTTAGCAACGGCCCATCGCGTTTTGATATGGGCATGAAAGGTATGTCAATTTGGACATCAGAACATGCTCCGGATCCTCCATTTCATGGCATCTGCTAAAACTTGTGTTTGTCCTTTCCCATTTCCGTTCTCCCATCCCATGCTGCATTTGATTACTTTTCAAATTTCCCTGTCTTTTTGTCTGTCTGTTTATTTGTATTGGTATCTTACTAGATAATGGGCAATTAGTTGTTCAAAAAAGGGGGTCAAAGAACAAGGAAAAATAAACTTCTAATTTAGCCACACAGACAGGATCTATGAAGCAACGCGATAAATCGCAAACGTGCACTAAACCTGCTATATAACTCCATCTTATACAAGCTAATATTTGCATTAAACACGTAAGAAAGAAGACACATCGTTATATAAATATGCACACTTTATGTAACTTTTAACATTCAATCACTTTGTGACCTTGTTTTACATATGTAGCAGATACTCCTGCAATATTCATTTCACGCTCAACCAAGAGAAAAATAGAAAAAATCAAGAGTGAAAGTAACTTTTGTATACCCACCTGTGCATGGCAGAGTTGATGGGAGTTTTTCTTCCCTCCCCAGAGGTTCTGGGTTCGAATCCCCGCTCGGTTCCGTAATTTAAGTGGGGGCTCTGGCTGTGGGTTGCTGGACTAGTCTCCCCCGAGGTATAGGCGTCTCGATTACCTATGCCGGTTCGTCCCCGGGGAATGGTGGCAGATCATCGGTTACCAAAAAAAAAAAGTAACTTTTGTGTTATTGTGACATGCATTGTTAAGATTTGACAATGTGCACAATTGATATTAATACATAGAAATGAGCAAATTATAATTACTTGCCCTCCCTAAGGTACTCTTTAGATTAGAAAATGCCTGAGGAACATATTCTTAGCAATTCAAAGCCCACCTTTTTTTTATTCAAAAGCCAAAGGAGACCTACAAAAAAATAACAATAATGAAGAATATCCTAAGGTTCCGAGAAATATGACACTAAACTGTAGGAAAAGGCTCACAACTGTCTAGCAACATTGATCTTCCTCAAGGTACATTTCAAGGAGGTAATTAAAAAACAATGACAAATTAGTGGGCCAAAGTGTAGATATTGGTAAATCTGGAATAAAGTGAGAGAGATATGAAGACAGCCGTCAGTGACACGAGTAAGGGCATTGTTCCATTGAATATGCTTCTTCAAGATTGTGCATAAATATTAGCCTCTCTCAAGCCCTAGCTCATCGTCAACGAAGCAATTGGTTATGCAGTTGCATTACAGGGCAAGTTCTCTGCTGGCAGGTAGCCACTCGCGCAACTTTCCCGGAAAATCGGATGCGTTCTATGAGTGTGCTTTCTGCCAAAGGAGATTTGCCCGGCAATTCTTCTGCATTCATGCAGATGGGGTTTTCTTTTTTTCTAACTTCTCATTCTGTTCATACAGTTCGTCTGTATTTCTTGCGGAGTGCCTTTCGAGTTCATGCAATCAATTCGCGGAGGAATTCTCAGCTTCCACAGTCAAAATCATGGCACGTAACTCCTCTTAGCTAGTCTTAGCATGACCATAATTGTTGTTTTTCAGTTCATGGGGTTAATGCATGCACGTACGTAAATGCTATTTCCATCTCAATGCAACTTTTCTATATGTAAATTTATTAATTTTCAATCCTCTTACTTGTACTGCATTTCATTTTTTTTTAACAATTCTCTGTTCCACGAAATTGAAACTTGCCTAATTTAGGAATCGAGCTTTTTTATAGCTGACATTAGTTGGTCTTCTGAATTTGCAAGTAACATTTCTGGTCAGCAAGATCCTAATTTCACTTTTTAAAATAAAGAAAATTACTAGAAAGAACAGCAAGTTTTGTAAAAGCACGAAGAGACCAGCTGTGGAGTGGCATAACCTAATTTGGGCCTGCAATATCAGCAAACATAATTTCATCGGCCAGCTTTTTTGTAGACACAGGCTTATGACATCAGAGATTATATCACGGTGGATGCCTTCAATCGGTATCTAGTGCAATTTCTGTAGGAACGGTATAGAAGACACAACACATTGCCTTTCCAATGCAACTGAACTAGAAGTACATTGGATAGTATATTAGCACAAAATTTGATTCACCGTTCGGTAGGAGGATGGAATGATGAACTTCAATGGATAATTAGGGCTATCGGAGGCAAAGACACAGCGGCAAGGCTTCTTAAGGCATCATTCTAAGTGCCCATATATTGTATTTAGATGGAGAGCAACCGTAAAGATTTTCAAAGCAAGTCAAATGACATCCACATTATTTTGGCCAAGATGCGTGAAATTGTTAGAAGTAGAGCTTACTATGTGGAGACTTCCTATCTCCATCTTCTCACATTATTATTCTATTTGTAATATTGGGGGATACCCCCAAGCTTGTGTACTATATTTGATAAATGATACTTACATTTTCCAAAAAAAAAAAAGCATGAATAGTCAGCCTGTTTCTAGACTTTTTAAACCCCAATTTTATCCTGAACACATTTAATCTAAAACGTTTTGCTTTTAGTACTACTGTCAACATATTGCCTGTTTGTAGACTTTTTAAATTTTCAATTTCTCTGTAAAGACGTCTATGTTAAAACTTTTCAACTTTCATTTCTAATATCAACACATCTAATGGAAAGCGTTGTCCTCTCTAATATTAAACCCGTAAAGCATCTAATATAAAAACAAATGTAAATCTTACTAAAACACTACCAACAACCTCCCTTTTTTTTCTTAACGCTTTATGGGTCTAATTTAAATCTTGATTAAGTCTACCTTGTAGCACCTCGAATTGTACAAATCCTAGGTTTGGTTGCATAAATATATATATATATATATATATATATGTGTGTGTGTGTGTGTGTGTGTGTGTGTGTGTGTGTGTGAGCGCGCGCGCGCGTGCGTGCGTGTGCGTGCGTGTATATAAATCAAACTAAAGTCAACACCAATCAATTTAGAAAAGCCTAGATCGATCGGATACCTAAAGCATTAGGTAGTGTTTGGGAGTTAAACTACCTAAGCGCACATAATGGGTTAATACGAAGATGGAAGATACAAAGAAAAGATAAGATGAACAAATGTAGTTCCTTGGAATCCTACATCCACTTTAGAAATCCCCATTCGACTTCGCTTATCGGGAGAGATTCAATCTCCTTAAATAAAGAAGTACAACATGGTTGTTAAACATAGCTTATGATGTTT
The DNA here is from genome assembly GCA_031216405.1 of Syzygium malaccense. Classification (NCBI taxonomy): domain Eukaryota; kingdom Viridiplantae; phylum Streptophyta; class Magnoliopsida; order Myrtales; family Myrtaceae; genus Syzygium; species Syzygium malaccense. The sequence continues at coordinate 28,535,398 of CM062257.1, read as the reverse complement.
ATGGTAAATACAGTTATTACATATTGGACTTATCTTGTGACATTCTGAATTTCGATCCATTTTCGGGATTTATAAAATGAATATTTCCTCAATGCACTTTTAGTGAAATCTCGCTCGGAATTGATCACTCTCGAGTAGACTAACCGTTAGGGAATGGCTAGCTAGGAATCAAGTACGTGGACCTAAGAACTTGGCCATGGATTGACACTTTGATCATAAGGATTGGCGAGGGAATATTTTAGGCCGTTAAACGCCGATCCAAGGATGGTTATGGAACGATTCGAAAATATCATGCAATTGGGTTGCGGGTGATTCCGTTTGGCCATTGTATGAATTTCGAACGATCCTAAACATAATCCGAACGATCGCGCCGTTCGGAACTAATGATTGACCCTCGTAATTACATGACAACCGAGGTCGCCATGGCTCGAGTAAACTTAGATGTGGCTCGATATCGAATCGGCCACGAGTCGATATGCGTAATTCTTAAAAGCCGCCCGTTAGTTCGAGATACACTAAAGTCGCATTCGATTGAATTTGGCCATTAATTAGAATTCGAATTGGGCGTTGAAGTTTCGAGATTTCCACAACTAATTTATTGGACTTCGTCTCATTAAACGTGGCCAATTGTCAGGTTGATCAGAATTTCGAAAAAAGGGGAAATTGTAGACAATATTTGGTGGATAATGTTGAACCCTTCTCTCTCCTCTCTCTCTCTCTCTTCTCCTCCTCCCTCGTTGAACCCCATGCTGCTGCTCCACATGCTGACCTTGCTTCTGCTGACTTTTGCTACTCCCACCATATCGTTTTTGCTGACTTTGTTGCTGACTTCCTGCTACACCTCACATGCTGCTGCTGCTTTTGTTTTGCTGCTTCTGCCTCTGCATTGCTTTGCTGACCGCTGACTTTCCCCACTCCTTCACGTTACTGCCGTTGCTGCTGCTTCTTCCCTTCGGTTCTTGCTTCTGCTTTGCCCCTGCTGCTGCTGCTTCTTCTGTTTCTGCTTCGTTGCTTCTATTGTTGCTTGGCTCCTCTATTCCAGCCCGACTAGCAGCTTTGCCCGCCTCCCTCAGCCACCGTCCGGCTGCCATGAGTGCCACCGCTCGCCCGTCCAACCACTGTGAGCTCAGCTCACCGCCGGAGTTGCTGCTACCTCTTCTTCTTGGTTTTCTAGCTTAGGCTCTCTAGTAAGTGGCTTCCTAACTCTTGACTAGGCTAAGGGATAACTAATGGACATGTTAGGGATGATTTAAGGGCCGTGGATAGTTGGTTTAGTGGCTGGTTGTGCTTGGTTTGCTTGGTGGTGCTTGTGGGTTGATTTCCGGTAAGGTTGTTACTGCATCGCTGGATTTTGCTATTTTTTTTGTGACTTGTGTGGGCCGAATTTGAGCAAGTATTCTTCATAAAAGTTGTTCAAAACATCTTTAAGTATAACATAATTTAATTTGGAAATTTTTAAAAATCATTTGAGGCCATTCAGAAGTCCATCTTTGGACCGAAATAAGTTTGTCGGAAACACCGTTCCTCCGACCTTCAGGTCTATTCGAATTTTTATAAATTTTTTCAGATCTATTTTCAAAATACTTCCCTACAAAACTTGTTGTCGACATTTGTGGCTATAACATATAAAAATTTCAAAGCTTTCTAAGGAGATTTGTTTACTGTTTGAAATGCATTTTGAAAGCCGGATGGCCAGTCTGAATGAAATATTTTATGTTCGACTTTGGATGACAAAAAGAGGTGGTTCTAGACAGAACTAGATTTTATGTTCCTCATGACAAATGTTAATCAAGATATTTTGTACAACATATCCAAATTTCATAATTTTTGGAATTGGTTTACTATTTATTTCAAACGGATTTCTGTCACTGCACAACTGCCCAGTTTGCACCCGATTTTGTATATTCTCGACTTTTCTCTCTCTCGAGAATTATTCGGTGTTATCGTGGTGTTTTGACAGATTTAATTGACATTGGGCTAATTTACAAAGATAAGAATTGGTAATGATTGCTGAGGTGTGTGTATGGTCACGACACGTTCCGTCTAGGCGAGGGTTCTAGACGATGTCCGACTGGGGGTCTGATGCTCCTTTATGGAATGCCGTCTGGGCAGGGGTTTCGAACGTTGCCGTCGTCGACGTAGCGAGACGATGCGTGGTTATGCCAGAAGACCGGTGGGAGTTCGGTGGCCCAATGGGTCATTAATAATCTGGACTTAACAAGTGTGATTTGCATTGGGGAATGCTTTGTCTCAGTTAATTGATGAGCACGTCTGGATTATTAATCATGTTATGCTTGATCATGCCATGAATTGCTTTGCACATGCTTGATGGGCAATTGGCCTTGTTATGGCGATATTCTAACGTGCAGGGCTCACGTATGTGCCGAGGCGAGGTAAGGGCGCCTGTGATTGTTATGACATGTTAGATATCGGTATTGCATGTTTAGAATTGTTCGGAAGTACGCTTTGGCCTAAACAAGGCTTAGGTAGTTGCTTATTGAGAAGTGTTCTCATGGTTGTATAACCAAACCATTTTAGACCCGCAACCGTGATTGATCCGGAGACACTGCCAGGATACTACGGGGATTAAGGATAGGTCGAGTTACCCCATCTTTTGAGTGCCCCTTTTTGTAGAGGAGTTAAGCTTATCAACCACCTAATCCTTATTGTTGTGCGTGGTTCATAGATAGTGGCCTTGTAGAAGGCTTGCAAATGTATGTGTTATAATCGATGTTATGTTTATAAAAGTGTCTTGTTGATGTGTATTCTTTGTTTCTCTACTATCCCGTTGTTTATATGTTGTACGGAGAGTTCGAGGTTGCTTCCGCATGTGTTACTCGTTAGTGTTTCGATTAGGTCGGTGACAAGTCCTGGGATGTCGTGTACATTACGACCACGAAGGGATGATCGCGCACTCATAGGGTTCAGGGCGTGACATATCTCGCCAACACTCTCCCTCCAAGTTGGAACGAAGATGTCTTCTGAGCTAAACTTGGCCAACATTTGTTGAAATACTCTTTTAGAAAAGGGTTTGTCAAACACATCAGCAAGTTGTTCTTTGCTTCAAACATAAGGAGTCACGATAGTTTTTTTCTCGAACTTTCTCTCGAATAAAATGACAATCAACTTCTATTTGTTTTGTTCTTTCATGGAAGATCAAATTTCACGCAATGTGTTGCTGCTTGATTATCACAAAATAGCTTTATAGGAGCACAAGATCCATCAAGACCCAAGTCACTTAATAGCAAGTGCAGCCAAACCAATTCATATGTCGCAGATGCCATAGCTCTATATTCTACTTTTTGCTTTTTCGCGTATTGAGATTGCCTCTTACAAGAGTACAAAAACCAGTGGTGGACCTTCTATCAGTGGGACTACCAGCCCAATCAACATCAGCATATCCTACAACCTCTGTGTGACCATGTTTTTTTCATAAGAATGCCACATCATGGACATGACTTAAAATATCTCAATATACGGTTGACAAGCTCCATGTGACCTTCGGTAGAAGCATGCATAAATTGATTGAAAAAGCTAACAGCACATGAAATGTCTGGTCGAGTGATAGTCAGATAAATTAGCCGAGCAATTAATCTTTGAAAACTGGCCAAAATCTTAGAGAGGAGTAATCTTTTTTATCACTTTGTTTTGAAAGTCCATAGGAGACTCTACAGGTTTGGCCCCCAATTTTCATGTTTCCTTTAACATGTCAAATGCATATTTTCTCTAAGAGAGAAACAAGCATTTATTGAAACTGGCAACTTCAATTCCAAGAAAGTATCGCAACCGACCCAAATCCTTGATGTCAAACTTCTCATGCAAATATTTTTTGAGAGTTTCAATCTCTTGTAGATTATCACCAATAATGACAATATCATCAATGTAGATTAATACTACCACAATTCCTTTAGATTTTTTCTTAACAAATAGAGAGTGCTCGGACTTACCCATTTTAAATCCAAATGTCATAAGGGCAGTACTCAACTTTTTGTACCATGCTTGAGGTGACTGCTTCAAACCATAGTTTGCCTTTTGAGTTTGCAAATAAATCCTTGATTTTTTAAGGGCTGACCCAAAGGAAGGTCCATGTACACTTGTCACAACCGACCTTCGATTAAAGGTCTCGCATGGCATATGCGCTAAGTCTAGATTTAGGACTTAACTCGGGTTCTCCCAAGCCCATACTATATTGCGGCTTGTGGTTTACGTTTTTGACCTGCAAGTAATTTTTATCTAAGAGTTGCCACTAATCAGTTTATGGTGTGTTGATTAGACACCCAAGTAAAGCAATGGGAGGATCACCTCACTTCTACGAACCAAAAATTAAATGAGTTACTTGATTATATTAGTTGAGTGACTAGTGCCCTTTCGATACCTTTTCTCCTGTTCATTTCAGAAAATATATGTCAGGCAGTTTAGATTATGTTTAGTACCTATCTCCTAACATACGAAGTGATCGAACGAGTACACAATCATTAAATTAACGATTAGCAATCAAGATAAATATGCAGCCTAAGATTTTAATCCTAACTAGGATGATAACATTCAACACATAACGATTTATACAATTATATATTAATTAGAAATAACATGCATAATAATAATACAATAGTAGTGAAAATAACATTCAAAATCCTACAGTATAGTCATACAGGCATATCCAATTTAGACATAATTATTAATCAAATAACTCACATAATTTAGAAAATATTCAAAAATACTAATTTCTAAAATATTTCCTAATTTCAAAAGAAATAAAAAAAATATTATTATTATTTTTGAAAAAAAATATTATTTTTTAATAAAATAATAATATAATATTTATCGGGTCGAGTTAGCGAATCCGAATCACGTCAAAACCAACCCGGGTCAACGGACCCGACCCATATAAGTTGACCTGGTTTGGATATCCGAATTTGAATCGGGTCAAGGTTAACCTGGGTCTTGAACCGGGTCGAGCCCGATTAGGGCCCGCTCCGGTGGAAAAAGACAAAATAGGACCGGTTCGACCACTTGGTTGAACCGCCCCCATTTGGCTGACAGAACTAGTTTACCGGCCGGTTCAAGCCAAATCTCGACCTTTCAAGCTCGGGATCCATCGGCCGGGCAAAAATTCGGTGATTTACCAGCTGTTTCACTTGACCTTTGGCCTTCATGTGAGGAGATTTGGGGTGGCTAGCCACTAGACGGGCGATCGGAGTAGTCGTCGACCAAGCTCTGACCGGGTCTCATTGAGCCTAAACGTCGGTTGGAGCTTAGCTGACGGAACCAGCCAATTTTTGGCCTTCTTTAGCCTCTAGCAACCATCACTAAACTTCCCTAAACTACCTACCTCTTCAGCCAGCCTCGATACTACCGACTGAAGATCAAACAAAACAGGCCTCTCTTGGGCATTTCATCGAATAGCTGGAGTGCGTGACTGAAACAGGGATTCTTCGACCTGTCTCGGGGGCCCTGACCAACTTCGACGGCCATGACTCGCTTCCGACGGCGAGTCTAGATCGGTGAAAGGATCGGTATGGGCTAAGATTCGCATGAAACGTCCGGCGCGAGTCCCAAGCAACCTACGAGCAGAAACAGGGGAGGGTCAAGAGGGCTTACCGATCGAGGTACATATGGGGGGTCGCTGGCGGTGTATGCTTGTCGGGAAGGCTCGTTTGGGTTCTCCTTTAAGCCCTATAAACACTCGGCTCTCTTTTATCTCGGTTTCTCTCATAAATCGCTCAAAATCTCTCTCTTTCTCTCTCCTTATGCTTTGTTTTTTTCCCCCCTTCTCTCTTCTCTTCACCGACTTATATAGCAGCCACCGGTTACTGCTCCTACCTCAGAAGTTGTCCATTTAAGGCTCTGCACTGGCCTACCGCTCCTACTTAAGACTTTTGTAGCCATATCGCACGGTGGAGCAGGTATCAATAGCTGCCCCTCTTTGAAGTTGAGCTTAGAAAGGTTGCATTCAAAGATAAAATGGCACATAATTTTAGCCCGTGAATGTGCAATGAATGATATTTTTGGTAGGACCATAGGTCCCATTTTTATGACGTGATACAAGATGATGCTTGCTAAAGCAAATAAAAATATACCTGAAGTCACTTACCTTGTTAGGATGGTAGAGCAATTTCAAATAGTTGATGTTGTGTGTTGAGGACTTGAACCTATCTTCGGTGGCTTCGACGAGAGAAATTATTTGTCTAGGGACCGAACCTATCTTCGATCATCTCAATGGGATTTCGTTTGTCTAGGACCTGAACCTATCTTCGATCGCCTTGACGGTAAAAATCATCTGTCTAGGACCTGAACCTATCCTCGATCACCTCGATGGGATTTCATTTGTCTACGACTTGAACCTATCTTCGATTGCCTTGAAGGGGTTTGCTTTGTTGAAGTACCTGCATCTAGTCAGAAGTACCTGAAAAGGCTTGATGTGAATAGAGGAGGGCGATCTTATGTTCGGTAATTGCTTGGCAAAGCACTTGAATCCTATTTGAAGTACTTAAAAAGACTTGATCGATAAATGTCTAGATCGGTCCAAAGCGTCTAACGGCTTGGTGAATAAAGGGAATTAACCCAAATGTTTGGTTTTGCCTGCTTAGTACCAGAATCTTTCTTCACACACACAATAAGATAATGAAAATACCTGCTTACTCCTCGAAACCTTTTTTCAGGCGCATCATGGGGCGATTAAAGTGCCTGTTTAGTATCTAAAACTTTTCTTCAGATGCACCACAGGGCAATGAAAGGGACTGCTTAGTCCTTAAAACTTTCTTCGAGTGTACCACAGAGCAATTAAAGTGCCTATTTAGCATCTGAAACTTTTCTTCGGATGCACCACAGGACGATGAAAGTGCCTTCTTAGTCCCCAAGCCTTTCTTCGGGCACACCACAAGGCAATTAAAGTGCTTATTTAGTATCTGAAACTTTTCTTTAGACGCACCACAAGGCGACGAGAGGGCCTGCTTAGCCCTCGAAGCCTTTCTTCGGGTGCACCATAGGGCGATTAAAGTGCCTGTTTAATATTCAAAACTTTGCTTCGGACGAACCATAGAGCGATGAAAATGCCTGTTCAGTATCTAAACTTTTCTTCGGACACATCATAAGGTGATTAAACTGTTTGTTTAGTATTTGAAACTTTTCTTCGAATGCATCATAGGGTGATTGAAAGTGCCTACTTAGTATCCGAAACTTTCTTTCAAACACTATAGGACAATGAAATTGCTCAAAGGGAATACCTAGCTAGTATCTCTGGCCCTTGAGGGTATGTCTTCTGTAGATATATTTCTGTGCAAAACCATATGCATTCATCGAAGATATGGACAATTAAGGCTATTCTAGAATACATACATCTTTTAAGACATCTAGGTTGCATCTCACGCAATGAGAAATGCCTTTCTTTTTAAAAGGAACACCTGGTTTATCCTCCGGGTGGTTGAAAAGAGTTATGATGAAATACCTGGGATTCTTACCCAAAGGTTTAATGGTTTGCCTAGTGGGTCCTCGCCAGCAGGTCTTGAAGAGCCTTAAACAATGAATATCCAAGGGTCCTCATCCGAGGATTTAATGATTTTTTTGGTGAGTCCTCACCAGTAGGTCTTAAAAAAACTCAAGTAATGAGCACTTGGGGGTCCTTGCTTGAGGATTTGATGGTTTATCTATTGAATAACCGACCTTTCTCGGTGCACATCACTAGTGATGGTAAAGAAGACTTCTCCTGTGCCCAAAATTTCATGGGGTACCCCTGGGGAGTAAGAGACTCCGAGATACGAAAGCATGTCGTGTCAATTCCACTCAGGGAATAAGAGCGCCAGTTTGGTATCTGAACTTCTTTTGGGATACACTGCTAGAGAATAAGAAGGGACTTTGACTCATAAAAGGACGTCAGATCAATAAGGGGACTCTGGCTACAGAAGTAGTCGTGTCGATCCCATTGGAGGGAATGTTCAACAGTCTTTGGATTTCTTTGGAGACAATCCGGATGTCAAGTGCTCTTTGCGTCTTCACAGACATTTTATCTATTAGAGATGATTATAGTAAATATGCATGCATTTATCAAGGATATAGACAAGCCAGGCTATTCCAGAATGCGCATTTCAAAGCTCATGCATGATAATTTTGTCATGTTTTCATCACCAAATATCCACTGGGGGTAATTATTAATTAAGATAATTTTTGCTCACAAGGTGGACTTCTCAAAATGTTGAATGAGAGACCTTTAGTCAGAAAGGATTTTCCACTAGCTCTCATTAAAAAATGGTTGTTTGTCCTAACCATTAATGCGGGAACATCAAAAGTACTCAGTCTAACCATCGTCACATCAACAAGGGTATGAGTTTTCTCATAAACGGTACGATCTTACAAATCTGAAATGTCCTTTTTCAAGATCATAATGCAGACTGTCCGAATCAAGGCCATGAAAGAAAATACTCCATGATCATCTCTGGATTTACAAGTTAAGAACCCTGCAAAATGAGATGGAAGTAGTCTTGCTCGCACCTCCTTGAGTGATGTTTATAAACATTTAAAACTCTATGTTAATTCAGGTGCCCTAATCAAAAGAGACTTCATGAGGGACGTAACGTAGGCTCGGACGAAAGGATTGTTGGGCTAAAAAATGTGTATAAGGGGTGAGAGTTGGTGATCATCTTGGCATTGTCCCTAGTCTTTTTCTTCACCGTCAGGATCTTCTTAGAAAACTCCCTAGGGTAATTTGGCGCTTTGGCTTCTTGGACTTTTGTCCAATAATTACAAATTCGCTTGAGGATACAAATTCCTTCGCTTTTTTTATCGCTTCTTGTTTATGGTCATTGGCCTTACTTTTACTAGGCATATTATTTTTTTATGCCCCTAGTTTTCAGCACTTTTTTTTTCATTTATGGGCATTGGCCTTGCTTTTACCAGGCACATTGCTTTTTTACGCCCTTAATTTTCATTAATTGATTCCTTCATTTTTTGTTGTTCTTTTTGTGTTGTCAAGAATTAGCCTTGACAAATTTGAACAAAACAATATTATTTGGCTTTTAGGGTCTTTATCTTCATTCGGTACTCTGGATCATGATGCTCGAACTGTGAAGACCTCGCCTTGTCCCGATGTGGGGGATGATCACCAACTGAATTCGTGCAAAACGAAATCGTTGGCTTAATTGGGCTAGAAAAGGATATAAGTGTATGGGATAGAAGAATGATTACTCTTCGTCATCCTAGAGCACTTAAATCATTGTGAGCGTTCACCTATAATAATAACACTTGAACATTGATGCAAGTGAGAGCAATAAAATTTCTATCTATTTTTTCTCACTTCATGCTGCTGATTTACCTCCAGTTGCCCCAATATGGGGTGGTTCTTGATAGAGATAATTTGAAAAAGAACCTCTAAGTGTATGGGCTCAAAATGGTTAAGCAAAGGATTACCGGTAGTGTATCGGGCAAATAAATGAGCTGTTTCTCGTCATTTTGGCTACCATACCTTATGCGAGAAATCTCTTTATCTTGCAGATATGGAATCTTTTCACTCGTCTCGCAGGGGATCAATACGTAGAGATGTGTATGGACTAAGGATTGCCTTTCGTCATCTTAACACATCTCGTTCAGCATACTCGAGCAGTTCGACATCATTCATCGAATTATCATCTTGACATATGTTCACATGAAATTGGTTAATTAAACAGATAAAATTACTATGCAAAATTCCTTTCCAAGAGACTTGCGATGCGTTTGGGAGAGCATTAGGCATCTATTTGCTTTAAAATGTTTCATTTTTCCTTGATTCTTTCTACTCTTATGAAAAGAGTTTTAGAGAAAGAGATACTTACTTGTGCTACAGTAGCGAGGCAAACCTACAAGCTAATAAGAGAGACCGTGTTAATGAATAGATTTTTGAGGGATAAAAATTGAGAACGATACAACATTATCTTTTGGGTCTTCCTCCATTTGAGTTTAAGCTAATGACTCATTAAGCTTTTTTCGAATGTTGACAATTCCTGTCGAAAATAGCATGAGTTCATGTCAGAAATGAAATGATCGAGGGTAAATTAAGAACAATACTAAATTACCCTTCCTCCATTTTGTCTTCAAAGTTGGCAAAGTTTTTTCTTTTGAAACCACTTCCTGGTTGGTCTTAAAGCTTAAATGAAATCATTTGAAGCTAAGGGTACTCCTAACTAGGCGGTCCGATTCTCAATGTATGTTGTGTCAATGCGATTTTGGCATATTGAGGAGCTTCTCAGGAATCAGAGGATTCTTAATCCCACAAGGCATGTACAATTGCTTGCATAGGGATCTTCACAGCAAAGCTAATTTTGACTTCAAATGTCTTCAACTGATATGGGCATTGTAATCCTTTTCGATGACTACCGTCTAGACTTTCATGATTGTCAAGATTAGGATCGGCGCTATCTTGTTATATGCAAAGTCCTTTCTAGCTGTTGTGCTGGACCTTTACTCAAATCTGTCTTATATAAAAAGAAAGGATATGTCATTTCTATACTAAAGTGGATAAGCTTTAGGAATGAAATACACCCTTTTTGATGGATTGGAGGGATTCCATTCCTGGTAGTCTACTCTCCTAATTAAGCACTCCTTGCACTTTAAGGAAAAAACACATTAGTTGTTTGCACAAACTTGGGCTCAGACAAGAAACGAGATATATCATTTTAGTGTTTCGTCGTGTTTCATTCGAGAAGTCCCAACATTTGTGCTCTATTCGGCTTCCTAGCACGTCAAAGTCTAGCATGCTCTTCAGTTTGTTATTGGCAAAAGAAAAGGGATAGAATGTCATTAACAAAAGTTGTTAAGGAATAAAACATACCTTTTTCTTTCAAAATGAATAATCTCTTCTTGGTTTGCCCCCGACTTTCTTGTACGAAATGATGTTCCACTCATCATGGAGTCAAGGAATGCTCAGCACTCCCTCTGACTCTTTGCAACTTATATTTCACACTAGTAGTAATGAGATTTGTCTCACATTTCATCTTGAAGGTTGGATGATCTTCGCCTGGACTACCCCTATCGGATTAGTCGATCCGCCATCACTACCAGGGTCTGATGTGCTCTTCAATTTGTTATCATCATAGGGACTTGATGTGTCACTTCCAAATGCCCCTTCATAATATCAAATCAAAAGGGAATATGCTTTGAGAAACGAAGTGAGCAAGTTAGATAAACAAACAGAGCTATGAGCATGCACATCTTTCTACCACCATTCTTTCTTTGGTCCTTTTGAAAAACGATAAAATGTTCATTTCGATTTTTTAAAAGTTCAGAAACGAGAAAACCAAAGCAAGCCCGGGCCTCAAAAGACTTTCCTTTACATGACTAGATATCATCAACGGGCCAGTTTGGGATACTTCCTCAAGCCCTCAAAACACAGTCATTATTAACTTTTTACAAGAAATGGATTTACAACCTCGGGGGAGGGGGGAAATTTCAAAAAGTTTATTCCTCCAATGGGAATGACATCCAAAAGGGAACAACAAGTTCAAGAAACAAAAAACAAAATACAAAAAACGGTTCCATCACGGGAGAGTTGGTGAGAAATGAAACCTCCTACATCAAGGACTTCATGCTCAAGCTTTGAGCGTGTTCAACATGGACATTCACATTACCTCCATAGTCGGGCGAATGATATAGTTGTTCGCTGGGAGAAAAGCTTTGAAGAGTAAGTGCTCCTCTATCTAATAGGTTTTGGACCTTGTGCTTGAGGGGAAGGCAAGCATCAGTCAAATGGCCAACTTCACCCATATGATACTCGCAACTTTTCAGAGGATTATACCACGGGTGGTAATCGAGATTTTGGCGAGGAAGCTCCTTGGTCACCATACCTTTTTTCTGCAGAGTGATCAAAAGCCTTGACAACAGTACCGATAATGGTGTGAATTGACGACTTGGCCTTCACTCCTGAGGCATAGGGTCATGCTAGCAACTTAGCCAAGGATGTAGAACATAGACATTACTTGGCCTTGCTAGGCTCCTAATGCGTTCAATGGTGGACACCGGCCTAAATCGTTATGTTTCCATTCTTTTGTACGTGGGCCCAATCTCGCAAATAAAGACTTCCACTTTGCCAACTTGAGGTCAGGAGGACAGAAAGCAATGAAACCTCAATTTTTGGATTGATGGGGATTGGTTCTACTTGGGTCTCAATCTCTATAGCGGAATAGGAAGGCAGCATAACTAACCTTTGGTTGAGAATAGGCTGTGTAACATGGCTCTTGTTAGCATGTTCTTCTTCTCTCACAGTGAGAAACTTTTCAGTAATAGAGTCTTGCTCGGTGGTCTCTTCGTCACGTAAGGCTGCCTCGATACTTTTGCCTATAAGAACGAGCTAATCAAAAGATTCAGCAATCGAGCCGAATATTTGGCCCTGATACTCGCATGGAAAAGCTTTCATGAACAACTCCAGCAATTCCTTCTCTGTTGGCTTTGGGCTAATCCGGGTGGCCAAGCCCCTCCATCTCGTGGCATATGCCTCGAAGGACTCACCCTACTTCATCATTGTATGGACCAAGTTGTCACGAGATGGAGTGATGTCAACGTCATCCTCACGTAGTTTGTAGAAAGCGTTCGCCAATTCTTCATAATGTACCACCGTGAGGCAAGCCCAATTAGACTCGCTCGGTATGATTTAATCATCATTTGGGCCAAGTAGGCCTGCAAACAGATCTTCGGACAAGAAGCATTGGCATATTTTTCGCATTCGGGAATTTTGAGATCTTTTGGGATTTTGATAGTGGCATAGTTGGAAAGATCAATGGGGCCTTGATCTTGTGAACTTTGCAATTGGCTAAGCTTCTCCATGATCTTTGCGAGGTGTTCATCTTGTTCACCTCGCTCATCTTTCGATACACCTATGGATATTACAGGAATGTCTTTTGCAACAATGATTTTAGGTGGAGCGCTGACCACATCGACAGTCTCGCCCTCAACAGCTATGTCCATGTTGGTGGGTGGCAGTACTATTTTGCCTTGTGATAGAGTGGCTACGGATTTAGGCTTGGTTTGAAGAGACTTCATTTGCTTCAAGAGTTGCTGAAGAACAGTGAGGACTTGCTTTATGTCATTTTCAATATTAGCAAGGCTCTGCACTCTAATTAATCAGTTTTGCTTGAGGCCACGTACGAATGACTGGTGTCGACAATTCATGAATGCCTGGTTCGAGTATAGACGTAACGACCTATCAAGAAGTGGCAATAAATGAGTATAAGACTTCATAAGGGATTAGTCCATGACTTGGTCCAACCCTGTATTTTTATACCTTGTTTAGTTGAGTACTTTCCCTTTCTTGCAAAAATAAAAGATGCAAAAAAAATTATATTATTTTTTTACAACGGCAACCTAGTTGCCATCTTCAGGGTTCGAAACCTAGTCATTCCAGACTGATTCATTCTTGTGTAACACTCGGCTGAGGCTCTGGTAGTGTCAACGGGGTGTATTCTTTTTTTATTTATTCACCATTTTTCTCTTTTTTTTTTTAAAACGATGAGAAATTGCATGGGAAAACAATGATTTATATCGTGCTTAGAAAAATAAAGGCATGAATTGGAAGTAAATATTCTGAAAAAGTTTTAGTAACTATCTCTTCCAAAATGACCACGGTATTAAATCCACAACCAACCTAGACTAATCATGGACCGACTGGGACATACAAAAAAATAAGTAAATTGCAAAGTGTAAGAACATAAAACTTACTTTACCAAGAACTATGACAATCACATAGACATACACATGGAATGTGAAGTTCGATTTCTATCTAGATGGCTTTAGCAAAGTGAAGTTAAAAGGATGTTTGACTGTCGCAATCTCGAGTTGGTGTCAGGTCCTTCTAACCTCGCCTCAGTCGAAAGGAATACCTTATAGTCACGCAAATAGCGAGTAAAGATAGACACTTTACGACACTCGGAAAGAAATTTCAGGGAAAAGAAAGGTAGCCTCTACATTGCGGTCTCGCGGTCAATATCGTATCTTTCTTAACACCATCCTAAAATAACTTGTAGCTGCCCAGGTTCGGCGGCACGCCTGTGTGTGTAGCAGTATAGTGCTAAATTATTAATGCATGCACAATAATTTATAAATAAGCACCGCTTCAAACGTTCAGGAAATAAACATTCACTCTCAAAATTCAAATCTGCAAAACAAGGGGTTTATAATCACAACACCCCTTATAACTCCTATATGTAAGAACATTTAACACCTTAATATCTGGGTCATACTTGAAATCCTTGCTGCTAAAAAATATTTTTGAATAGGGTAAAATTTCTGGCCTAAGTCCACTTAATCAAAAGCATGACAAATGTATTGATCCCCAGCGGAGTCGCCGATCCGTCACGACTGACCTTTGGTTAAAGGTATCGCATGGTGTAGGCACTAAGTCTAGGTTTAGGACTTAACTCTAGCTCTTCCAAGCCTATACTATATCGCGACTTGTAGTTTAGGTTTTTTACCTGCAAGTGATTTTTATTTAGGAATTACCACTAATCAGTTTATAGTGGATCGATTAGACACCAAAGTAAAGCAATGGGAGGATCACCTTACTTCTGCGAACCAAAGATTAAAAGAGTTCGGGAACTTGGTTATACTAGTTGAGTGACTAGTGTCCTTTTGATACCTTTTATCTTGTTCATTTCAGAAAATATTTGTCAGGCAATTTCGATTATTTTTAGGGCCTATCTTCTAACATGTGAAGTGATCAAACGAGTGCACCATCATTATATTAATGATCAGCAATTAAGATAAATATGTGGCCTAAGGTTCTAATTCTAACTAGGGCGACAACATTTAACACATGATGATTTATGCAATTATATATTAATTAGAAATAACATGCATAATAATAATACAACAATAGTGAAAATAACATTCAAAATCCTACTTTATAGCTCTATAGGCATATCCGATTTAACCATAATTATTAATCAAATAATTCACGTAATTTAGAAAATATTCAAAAATACTAATTTATAAATTATTTCCTAATTTTAAAAGAAATAAAATATTTTAAAATATTTTTTAATAAAATAATAATATAATATTAAACCGGGTCGGGTCAGCAGATCCGAATTGGGCCAAAACCAACCTGGGTCAACAAACTCGACCCATATTCATTAATCCAAGTCCTGGACTGGATCGGGCCCGATCCAGTTGAAGAAGACAAAACATGACCATTTCGACCAAGTTGAACCGGCCTTATTTGGCCGACAGAACCGATCTACCAGTCGGTTCAGGCCAAATCTCAGCCTTTTAGGCTCGAGGGCCATTGGCCGACAGAATCGGTCTGCTGGGTAGTTCAGGCTAAATCCCGGACTTTTAGGCTCGAGGGCCATTGGTCGAGTAGAAATTCGGCGATTTGCCAGTTGTTTCGCCGGCCTTTGGCCTCAATCTCCTCAGCTCTTCAAACTGAGGAGATTAGGAAGTGGCTAGCCACTGGATAGTTGACTGGAGTGGTTGGAGCTTGGCCGACAGACCCAGGCCGATTTTTGGCCTTCTTTGGCTTTTGGCAACCATTACTAAACTTTCCTAAACTACCTAACTCTTCAGCCATCCTCTACACCGCCGAACGAAGATCAAACAAAACAGGCCTCTCTTGAGCATTTTGTCGAACAGCTAGAGTGCGTGACTAAAATAGGGGGTCTTCGACTTGTCGTGGGGCCCCGGCCAACTTCGACAGCCACGACTCGATTCTGACGGCGAGTCTGGATCGGGGGAAGGATCAGTATAGGTAAGAATGCACGCGAAATGGCCGACGCGAGTCCTGGCCAACCTGCAAGCAGAAACAGGGGAAAAAAGGGGAGGGCTTACCAATCGAGGTACATTTTGGGGTTCGCCGGCGATGTACGCTCATCGGGAAGGCTCATCCAGCTCCTCCTTCAGGCCCTATAAAAGGTCAGCTCTCTCTTTTTCTCTCGGTTTCTCTCGAAAATAGCTCAAAATCTCTGTCTCCCCATGCTTTGTTTTTTTGGCCGCCCCTTCTCTCTCCTCTTCGCCGGCTTATATAGCGGCCACCAGTCATTGCCCTTGCCCCGGAAGTCATCCATTTAAGGCTCTACACCGAATTACCACTCCTACTCAATACTTTTGTGGCCATATCGCACGGTGGAGCAGGTTATCCACACTTCGCAGGCAGCGGTCAGCTGCAGGGGGAAGGAAGGAAGAGAGAGGGAAAGAGGCCGAGCTAGTGGGCGAAGATGAAACAGGCTGGGTCGAGCCCAGCTCATATGTGAGGAAGGGAAAGAAAAGAGGGAGCGGGTTGAGCCTGCGGGGAAAAAAGGAGAGGGATAGGTCGACTCGGACCCAACCCAACCCGATCCGAATTTTTTTAATTAATTGTTTTAAATTGTTTTAATTTAATTTAAAAAAATAAAAATAAATATGCTCTAATAAATCCTATTATTGCAAATGTGTCTAATGTCTATATGTAATGCAATTAAATAATTTTTTTTTGTTTTAGGAATTAAAGATATTAACCCCTAATTTTTTGCATAATTAATCTCGGGAAAATTAAATTCAAAATAGGTGTCAACAACACCTCCTCTTCAAGCTCTCCATTTGGGACGCATTCTTGAGGTCCATTTAGAACATAGACAAATCACAATTGACAGCAACTAACATGAGAACTCTGACAGTATTTATTTTTACTATAGAAGCAAATGATTATTTATAGTTTACTCCATATGTTTGGGTGTATCCCTTAGCCACCAATCTAGCTTTGTGCCTTTCAATTGAACCATCACTTTTGTACTTGATCTTGTAAATCCATCAACAATCTACATGATGTTTTCCAATAAGTGATGGAATAATATCCCGAGTCTAATTTTTCTCAAGGGTTTGGAGTTTCTCATCCATGGCTTTACTCCACACAGCTGATTGTTGTGCCTCAAGAATGTTTGTAGGCTCACTATTTGTATTTATAGTGGTAGGAAGGTACAAAACTCTAGAGAGATGTGATCATACTAAGTGTAACCCTATATGAGATAGGCTGTAGACAACTCATACGTGACAAAATCCCAAAGACAAGTTGAGGACTGAGGTGCTCGGGTTGATCAACGAATTGGAGCTATTTTCTAGATAGGGTCAAGAACTAAAGCAGCTATGTCTTGATTAGGAGTGTCTCTCCCATCTCTCTAGTTCTCATCAATTACCAAATCATCAGAAACAATCAGTAATAGAGCAAATTCCATATCAAATCCATTATAACATAGTTGTTAGTATTGCCACCACTATTCTCCCCCTGCATTTTATCCCTTGAAGGAAAATACATGTGAGTTTCATAATACCTAACATCCCAAAAAATGAGCATTTTTTGGTGGAGGGATCAAAACAATTATAACCCTTTTTAATATTAAAATATCCCCAAAAAAATGCATTTGTGTGCACTAGGATCTAATTTACTCCCCAATGAAATGTGAACGTAGCACACATTACTGAATACATGAAGATGACGAAATTAATTGACCGACCAAGGAGCACTTCCATAGGAGATTTGTATTGCATAACCTTACTAGGAATACAATTGATCAAATAGCAACTTGTTAGAGCAGTATCCAATAAAAAATGTCAAGGTAAGTTTCCATGAAACAAAAGGGATTGTGTTACCTCAAGGAGATAACGGTTTTTCCTCTCCGTAACCCCATTTTTTTGGGAATTTTAACACATGAAGCTTGGTGTACAATACCTAGACTTTTGAGAAAATACTCAAAGAGGTGATTGATGTATTCAGTCCAATTGTTAGTACACAATATTTTGATCGGAGCACATATTGCATGTGGACCATTTGAGTAAAGAATTCCACCACCACTTCCAACACCAGACAAATAAGGCATACCATGCACAGTCAAGCAAGTCCTTCAAGTTCAATGCTTGGAGAAGTTCTAGATCAACATTTGAATGGCGTCACAACTTTAGTAGAGAACACCAATTTAACATCCCCCAGTGTAGATCCATCATCAGCCACCGGAGCTCCATCTATGCCACCCACGGACTCAAACACTCCATTCGGGCCCTCCACCACAATTCCATCAATGCCCACACGTTCTCATCTGATGATTACTCGCTCCCATTTACAAACCCAAATAGATACATTCAACCACGAAACATCCTTTACCTCCCTCACTTGAACCAACGTGTGTTTCATAGGCCTTAAAAGGACCCAAGTGGCATGTTGCTATATCAGAAGAATTTAATGCAATTCTTAGAAATGGTAAATGGCAACTTGTACCACCCAAGCCTCATCATAATATCATTGGCTGCAAGTGTATATTCCAAGTCAAGTGAAACTCATCTGGTAGCATAGCTAGGTATAAGGCACGATTTGCCGCCAAGGGATTCCACCAGTAACCAAGACTTACTATGATCATATGTTTAATCCAGTTGTCAACCCGCCACAATGCGGGTCTTCCTTTGTCTAGCCTTGTCAAATGGTTGGCCCCTTCTGTAATTGGATGTCAACAATGCCTTCTTTCATGGCACTCTTGTGGAGAAAGTCTATATGAATCAACCATCGGGGTTTGTCGGTCAGTTACATCCTAATCACATATGTTGATTGACGAATGCTATTTGTGGTCTTAAGCAAGCCCCTTGTGTGTGTATCAAGCACTCAATTCCTTTGACCTCTCGTTTGGATTCATCCAATCTAAACAGATTCCTCGCTCTTTATTTATAGACATGATGGTATCATTGCTTATTTCTTGAATTAAATCTATCCTGCATGAACTTAGAGTATTTCTTGGACTGCACCTAGCATTTATTGCGACAATATTGGTCTACATTTGTGTGTGATAATCTCGTTTTTTACTCCAAGATGAAACACATTGCCATTGATTATCACTTTCTTCACAACATGGTTAACAAAGGTATGTTACTAGTGTGTCATATGTCCACTCATGATCAACTTGCGGATGTACCAACTATTGGTTGTTTGTTTGTAAAACAAGCAAAATAGTGCATTTTCCTTTGTCCCATATAGGAAAGTTTTAAGAAGGTGGGCCACTTTATATGTGTAAGTGTCTTCTTCAATGTTAAAATGAAGACAATGAGATGTGGACTAGACTTCTCAATACCTGCGTGTGAGTGTGCGATTTTGGCGTGATTATTAGGCGCACTTAGCACTTGGCGTGCTCGCGGATGATAATTAGCACTGATCCTCATTTATTATTTTTATTTATTAAATTTCGAATTTATTATTATAAAATAACAATTTTATCCTATTGAAACAGTGTGACTGTTCGCAATACAGTTGCGGTTATTTTTTTTATTAATTAATTTCGAAATTTATTATTTAGCCTAACGGTTATTCGGCGTTCTTACAACCTTTGAAAGAATTGTGTCCCTTTGGACATAACTTGTGACATCCTGAAATTTGTCAATTTGGAATTTATGAAATGCTTGATTTTATGAACGTACTCGCAGTTAATT
Source organism: Syzygium malaccense (assembly GCA_031216405.1). Classification (NCBI taxonomy): domain Eukaryota; kingdom Viridiplantae; phylum Streptophyta; class Magnoliopsida; order Myrtales; family Myrtaceae; genus Syzygium; species Syzygium malaccense. The sequence goes on along the minus strand of CM062257.1, from coordinate 28,516,003 downwards.
CTCGCCCGGAACTGATCATTCTTGGGATACTAATCATTAGGGGAAGGCTAATTAGGGATTGAAATTTGTGCGATTAAGAGAAAATTCGATCGTGAATTGATTTTCGACCATGAAATCGTTGAGGTGATATTTTGAGCCACTGTTGATCGATCCAAGGATAGCCAGGGGTCAGTTCGCCACTGTCATAGTAGTGGATCGCAAGTGATTTTACTGGACCACGAAATGAATTGACGAATGATCCTAAACCTATACCGAACGATCGTACCCCTCGGATCTAGCGATCGATCCTCATGATTTAAATGACAACCGAAGTTGTCACAAACCGAGTGAACTTGCACGTGACTCGATTTATTATCACTCATGGGTCGAATATGCGAATTTCCCCAAAAAGCTGCCTATTAGTTTGAGAAACGCTCGAGTTGCGTTTAATAAAATTTAATTATTTAATTGAGCCCAAATTAGACATCGAAAAATTAGGAAGTCACGACGGGACATTATGATGACGTTGTGATTGGAACGTACAACATTGGATTTTCCCGAATCCTTCAGAAAAATTCAATTTTGGCGTGATCATTTTACCCTTGGGGATTTATAAAGGGCAAGTTTTAAGAGGGAAGGGGCATTTTGGTCATTTTGCCCTAACTTTTTGATTAAACAATTTTGCCCTTGAAATTTTATGAAATTCCCAAATTGCCCTGGGATATTTTTGGGAAAGATTCGATCTAGGCCGTCGGTTTCAAGATAAGATCGAATCTGGGCCGTTGATTTGGTCTGTGAGACAAGGGCAAGATGGTCATTTTGGCCTCAATTATTGGTTTGACTATTTTATAGACCAAGACCACTCTCTCTCTCTCCTCACTCCCTTTCTCTCTAACTCTTCGCCCCATCTCTCTCTGCCCCTCCCGATCGCCCTCTCCCCCTTGGCCGTACGCCGGTCACCGCCGCTCGGATGGCCGCTGTCCCGCCACCGCGCCGTTACCCCACCCCACGCCGTCCCTCTCGATTTTCTCTCCCTCCCTCCCCCTTGGCCGTGAGCTGGCCAGCCAAGGAAGCCGCGCCATCACTCGCCGTCGCCGTCCGCCCAAGTCGCCGAGCTGCTCGTCGTTCGCCGACATTCCCGCTGATAGCCGCCGCTTTCCGCTCTAGCCGCATTAGTCTAGAGTTTCGGTAAGTCGCGCCCTAAATCTTATTTAGGACGTCGGGTATTGACGGACAATTTAGGGTGGATTCGGATTTTTATTGATGCGGATTAGCACGATTTTGGGAGTGGAAATGATTAGCGGGCCTTAGGGTTGAATTTGGGAAATTTTGGTGAAAATTTGAGGTCAAAAACGGGCTATGGGTGGCTGAATTGAGTGTTGTGGTATTGTGTTCGGTACGTAAATTGGATATTTGGATTTGGCGATTAAGTGTGAGAAAATATTGTGAAGGGCCGGAATTGATTCGCCGAAGTTTGGAGGTGGAAAAATGAGAAATTGTATGTCGATTGTGTGTTTGTGATGTGGCCGAATTGTGGTGATGAAATTGGGTGCATTTGTGTGCAATTGATTGATTGGAAATATGCTTGATATGTGCACGCTCCAGCCAAATTGAATTAATTGTCAATTGGCCATATTGGATGCTTATCGATCATGAAATTATGTGTGAATTGATGCATGCACGGGCCACGTGTGATTGGCCAATTAATTGGCAAGTGAGTGTTGAGCACGTGAATGAGTAAATGATTGTGTGTGGGGTGGCATGCGTGATTGTGGAAATCCCTCAGTCGGTACCATTACGCGAGGAATTGTGCCGTCTTGAGGCGTGTACTTTAACGCGGGACGATGCCGGTATTACCGGAAGACTGCTAACCTGAGGCTTATACTTCAATGCGGGTTGTGCCGTAGGTGATGGATGTTGAGCCTGAGGCATGTACTGTAATGCGGGCAAGAGACATGGCCTGAGGTGTGTACTGTAACGCGGGCCCTGAAGTGTTGTTACGAGTTGGTCGCAGTAGACCTAAGGCGTGTACTATAACGCGGGTCACTCGCGAGAGTTGTGGAAAAAGGTGTGATGAGATCGGAATGAATGCATGAAATATAATTATAACATGCATGTGAATGAAATAATGCTTTTATGTCTAACGTGCAGGTTGCACGCTGGAAAGATCAGGTAAGTACTGATTGTGTACATACGGTGTATTAATTGGGTGTGATTGTTTATCGTGTTTGTCTGGAGGTACGTGATAGCCTAGGTGGGGTTTAGGATGTGTGCTTACTAAGATGTATTCTCATGGTTGTTTCAACCAAACATTTCAGAACCCCGGCCGGAACAATGAATCTCTCTTCGCCGCCACCACCTGAGCGTTTTGGAGTACCTATGCACACCGAACACGATGTTGTAGCGTTTCCTGTAAATGAAAATATGACCTGGATTAGACATACCACCGTAGTCTTTGTAGATGCAGGATTACCCCTGTAGGAGTCCTATACATACACAGCTTGGTTCTTCCGAGACCAGGTAGACGAGTTCGGTCCCGTTCGCAGATTTGACATCCCCTTTGATGGAGTTGGGGATAGTCTCCTTCAGAGCAGGAGACTGTCCAAGGGAACTCAGATTTAGAGGACGAAGAATCAGACTTGGAATGGACGCCGAGTAAAGGACGTAGGGGCTAGCGTAGGGGTTGGAATTAGACTTTTTGGAGGTGTACCATTTTTTAGGATAGTACATCTAGGTCATCGGTCCTTTTTTATATCGGTGGTTGTAGTACGATGTGCATATGTATACTGGTGGTTCGTAGTTTGGTGTGTTTTTATATGGGGTGGTTTTGTAAATTGTGAATATTGTATAAGTTGGAATGAGAAATGAATATGTGCATTCTCCCTATTCTCCCTAGTTTTAATTGTCCGGGTATTTGTAGTTTCCGCTGATCGTATTAAATCTCTGATATATATAAGCGAGGTCGGCAATATCCTGGGACGTCGCATAAATCAACCAGAGAAGTGTGTTACGAGCTTGATGAGGTTCGGGACGTGACATCCTAGTTGAATTGGTATCAGAGCAAGGACAGCTCGATCTAAACTGATCAAAGTTGGAGTAATAAGGAGCAGAGATCTCGTGGTAGTAAATAAGGGAGACCTTAGTAAGTCGTAGGGCGAAATAAGCTACACGTGCCTCCAGATTGGTTGTTGTAATTGATTGAGTGAAATGATTGTTGTGATGATTGAAATGCAGGTGCGTCTGGACCTGAGGTGAGTGTTCAGACTCTATTGATTGTGGCTTTGTACTGGTAGTGATTAATTGCCTGCTGAGTGAATTCTTGCGTTAATTCACTGCCTAGGACTAGACTGATCTAGTTGGTCTAGGTTATTAATTCCTGAGTGGAATTATAGCATGTAGGAGAATGGTAGAAAGCTGATATAATGAGCAGCGGAGGAAGAGGTGTAGGAAGAGTCCCAAGAAGGGGCGCAGGAAGAGGAACAAGAGATAGAGGTCGTGCTCGAGTTAGAGTCGTAGAGGACCTCAGATTGGATGCTAGAGCGGTAGAAAATCCTGAAGTTGATGCTGGAGCTGCAGTGGACCCCAGAGTTGATGTTAGACCGGCAGAGGATCCTAGAATGGAAGCGGTCATGAGGACCCTAAAACAGATTGGTAATCTGATAGGACAGCAGACTCAGGAACGAGCTGCTACGATTGCCCAAACTGTCGAGGTCGTTGTAGCCACTGCCGCTAATAATAATGGAAATCAAGGGCAGGGGGCAAGTGATTGTGAATAGACAAATGCACCAATTGGTTGAGCAGTTTATGAAGCTGAAACCGCCTAAATTCTCTAGAAGATGTGACCCGGAGGCTGTATCTCGGTGGATAGAGGAACTTGAGAAAGCTTTTGAGGTATTGAGGTGCACTGAGAATGAGAAAGTAACTCTGGCAGTATATCAATTGCAAGACAATGCGAATGATTGGTGGAAGGCCACTAGGGATAGGGTGTTTCCAGAGGGTACAGTTCGGACTTAGGCTGCTTTTATCGAGAGTTTTTATGGAAAGTATTTCTCGGTAAGTACTAAGGAGAGAAAACTAGCAGAGTTTATGAGACTCCGTCAAGGCTAAATGACGGTAGATCAATATGAGGCGGAATTTGCTAGATTGTCTAAGTTTGCGCCGAGAATGGTAGAGCATCCTGATGACAAGGCGCGAAAGTTTCGAGATGGATTGAAAGCTGATATTCACAGCCAGTTGTTACTGGTGAATTTGAGGACTTATGAGGAAATATTTGATAGGGCTCAAATCCTTGAGCGAGATTAGGTAGATAGGGCCGCCATTTCTAGGTCGAGGTTTGCCTAGAATAGGGACAACCGTCAGTTGGGGAAGAGACTAATTACGGGTAATCGATGTTTTGTCCCTCCCATTAGAAGGAATATTGGGAAGTTGGCCCGTAGTCAAAATGGTCCATGTAGGATATGTGGGGAAAGGCATGGAAATGGACCTTGTCCAACTTGGGGCGGAGCATATTATGGGTGTGGTGGATTTGATCACCACATAAGAACTTTGCCCAATCTGAGGCAGAATAGATCGCCTGCGTTGCCGCCACCCCAGAATAGGAACCAGACTAGAGCGGCCCAGACAACAAACCAGAATAGGCCACAGGTGCAAGGACGAGTGTATGCCATGGCCAAAAAAGAGATCGAGAACGCGCCAGGGGTTGTCACAGGTACGATTTCTCTATGTAACCATGCTGCGTATGCTTTATTCGACCCTGGGGCATCGCATTCGTTCATGTCTGAACAGTTTATTGAGTTGGTTGGAATAGAACCGTAATTGCTTGATGTTGTGTTATGTGTAACGACTTCCTTAAATGATAAGATGCTAGTATTGTTAGGGTGTCCAAGCTGTAAGATTGTGATTGGGGATAGGGAGGAAAAGATTGATTTAGCGGTTCTAGTCATGTACGATTTTGATGTGATAGTGGGAAAGGACTGACTGTCTAAGCAGAGGGCCGTAATGGATTACAATAGCAGGGTGATCTAATTTAATCGTATTGGACATCCGAAATTCAAGTTCGTGGGAAATCGAGGGGGACCCTCGATTCTATGGATTTCGTCGCTAGAAATGTCGATGTTGTTGAGTGAAGGGTGCCAAGGATTTCTAGCGACTGTAGCTGATTCGACGGTTGAAGAGTCAATGCTAGAGGATATAGCCGTGGTGTGCGAATATCCCGATGTATTTCCTCATGAATTACCTGGATTGCCACCGGAAAGAAAAGTAGAGTTTGTAATCGAGTTGACATCTGGAACTGAGCCAACCTTGAAGGCACCTTATAGGATGTCATTGTCGGAGTTAAAGGAGTTAAAGGTGCAAATGCAAGAATTATTAGATAAGGGATTTATTCGTCCGAGTGTGTCTCCGTGGGAAGTGCCAGTTTTGTTTGTAAGAAAGAAAGATGAATCATTGAGGTTATGTATTGATTATAGGCAGCTGAATCAGGTGACGATAAAAAATAAATATCCCTTGCCGAGGATTGATGATTTGTTTGATCAATTACAAGGGGCTTCGGTGTTTTCCAAAATTGATTTGAGAACGGGATATCATCAGTTGCGGATTAGGAAGGAGGATATACCGAAGACGGCATTTAGGTCGAGATATGGATATTATGAATTTATGGTAATGCCGTTCGGATTGACAAATGCCCCTGCTATGTTTATGGACTTAATGAATAGGGTGTTCAAGGAGTTTTTAGATCAATTTGTCATAGTCTTCATAGATGACATATTGGTGTACTCGAAGAGTCTAGAGGAGCATGAATTTCATTTGAGTAGAGTGTTGCAGACTTTAAAAGAGAACACACTGTATACTAAGTTTAGCAAGTGCGAATTTTGGCTCAATCGAGTAACCTTTTTCGGACATGTAATCTCTAGGGAAGGAATCTCAGTAGATTCATCGAAGATTGAGGCGGTAATGAAGTGGCCAAGACCGACGACGGCAACAGAGGTTCGAAGTTTTTTGGATTTAGCTGGATGTTATCATCGTTTTGTGGAAGGGTTTTCAGCAATAGCGATGCCGTTGACACATTTGTTGAAAAAGGAAATGAGATTTGATTGGACCGACAAATGTGAAAGGAGTTTTCGGGAGTTGAAGTATAGGTTAACGACGACACCGGTGTTGACTATTCCATCAGGACCCGGAGGGTATGAGATATATAGTGATACGTCGTTGAAAGAATTGGGATGTATACTCATATAATATGGACAAGTAGTGGCCTATGCGTCAAGACAGTTAAGACCGAATGAGCTGAATTACCCAACACATGATTTGGAATTAGCCGCAATAGTATTCGCCCTGAAGATTTAGTGACACTATTTATGTAGAGAGAAATTTCAGATCTACACTGACCATCAGAGCCTCAAATATCTATTTTCTCAAAAAGAATTAAACATGAGGTAGCGTCGGTGGATGAAGTTGTTGAAAGATTACAACTGTGATATATTATATCATCCCGGGAAGGCCAACCGGGTAGCCGATGCATTGAGTCGGAAGTCGAGCATCGCTCATTTGATGGTCAAGGAATGGACGTTGTTGGAAAAAGTATGAGACTCGAAGTTTAGATTTAAAGTAAGTCAAGTCTCAAGCCTGCTGGCTACGCTTAGGATTGAACTGGAGATCCAAGCTAAGATTAAGATGGTACAGTCTTCGGATCAAGAAATCCAAAGGATTTTAGAGATGGAGAAGGTTAAGAGAAAGCCGGACTTCCAGATATCCGAAGATGGGATATTGAAGTTCCGTGGGCGATTATATATGCCCGATGATGCGGAACTTAAAGAAAAAATTTTATCAGAAGCGCATCGTAATAGTTATAGTATCCACCCAGGTAGTACTAAAATGCATGAGAACTTGAAGCAATACTACTGGTGGAATAGTATGAAGGTAGACATAGCCAGACATATGGCCAAATGTCTAATGTGCCAGTAAGTGAAGGCACAGCATTATAAGCCAGGAGATTATTGCGACCTTTGAAAATCCCAGAATGGAAATGGGAGCATATAACTATAAATTTTGTGACGAGATTACCAAGGAACCAAAAAGGCTATGATACTATTTGGGTGATTGTCGACAGATTGACCAAGTCGGCATACTTTTTAGCTATGCAAAAGGATTTCACATTAGATCAGTATGCCGACCTGTATATGCAGCAAGTAGTTCGTTTACATGGGGTACCAGTGACGATTATGTAAGATCGTGATCCTAGGTTTACCGTCAATTTTTGAAAAAGTCTGCAGACGGCATTAGGATCAAAGCTGCAATTCAGTACAGCTTACCATCCACAAACGAATGGCCAGTCTGAGAGGACGATTCAGACTTTAGAGGATATGCTTCGGGCATGTGTGTTGGATTTTCACAGTAAGTGGGAAGAGCAATTGCCCTTAACAGAATTTGTTTATAATAACAGTTTTCAGCAGAGTATTGAAATGGCGCCTTTTGAAGCGTTATATGGCAGGGCATGTAGAATGCCCGTGTGCTAGGATGCAGTAGGAGAAAGGAGTACCACCGGGCCAGAGTTAGTTCAATAGTCAATTGAGGCTATTAAGGCGATTCATGAAAGGTTGAAAACAGCACAGAGCCGTCAAAAGAGTTATGCAGATAGAAGACGAAGGCCTTTAGAGTTTCAAGTAGGGAATCACGTATTTCTTAAGGTATCTCCCATGTGAGGACTATCTAGGTTCGGTAAGAAAGGTAAGTTGAGTCTGAGGTACGTGGGACCTTTTGAGGTGCTAGAAAGGATAGGGGATTTAGCGTATCGCCTTGCACTTTCACCAAATTTATCGCAAGTACATAATGTGTTTTACGTATCGATGTTGAGGAAATATGAACTGGACCTAACTCATGTGTTGAATTATGAGGAGATCGAAGTCGATGACAATGTGTCCTATGTCGAGAGACTAATAAGGATTGAAGATCGAAAAGAACGGGTTCTAAGGAACAAGACGATCCCAATGGTCAAGATTATTTGGGAACATCACGGGACAGAAGGTGCAGCCTGGGAAAGCGAAAAGCAAATGCAACATCAATACCCCCATTTGTTTGAGTAGTGGTGGGATTTGTAAATTTCGAGTACGAAATTTTTGTAAGGGGGGAAGAGTTGTGACATCCTGAAATTTGTCCATTTGGGATTTATGAAATGCTTGATTTTATGAACGTACTCGCAGTTAATTCTCGCCCGAAACTGATCATTCCTGGAATACTAACTATTAGAGAAAGGCTAATTAGAGATTGAAATTCGTGCGATTAAGAGAAAATTCGATCGTGAATTGATTTTCGACCATGAAATCATTAAGGTGACATTTTGAGCCACTGTTAGTCAATTCAAGGATAGCCAGGGGTCGGTTCGCCACTGTCATAGTAGTGGATCGCGAGTGATTCTGCTGGACCACGAAATAAATTGACAAATTATCCTAAACCTATACCAAACGATCATACCCTTCGGATCTAGCGGCCGATCCTCACGATTTAAATGACAACTGAAGTCATCACAAACCGAGTGAACTTGCACGTGACTCGATTTATTATCAGTCACGGGTCGAATATGCGAATTTCCCCAAAAAAGCTGCCCGTTAGTTTGAGAAACGCTCAAGTTGCGTTTAATAAAATTTAATTATTTAATTGAGCTCAAATTGGACATCGGAAAATTAGGAAGTCACAACGGGATGTTAAGACGACGTTGTGGTTGGAACGTATAACTTTGGATTTTCTCGAATCCTTTAGAAAAATTCAATTTTGGCGAGAAATGAGGAAAGTGACCGTTTTACCCTTGGGGATTTATAAAGGGCAAGTTTTAAGAGGGAAGGGCATTTTGATCATTTTGCCCTAACTTTTTGATTAGACAATTTTGCCCTTGGAATTTTATGAAATTCTCAAATTGTCCTGGGCCGTCGATTTCAAGATAAGATCAAATCTTGGCCGTTGATTTGGTTTGTGAGACAAGGGCAAGATGGTCATTTTGGCCTCAATTATTGGTTTGACTATTTTATAGACCAACACCACTCTCTCTCTCCTCACTCTCTCTCTCTAACTCTCGGCCCCATCTCTCTCTCCCCCTCTCGATCACCCTCTCGCCCTTGGCCGTACGCCGTCGCCGCCGGTCATCGCCGCTCGGATCGCCGCTGTCCTGCCACTGCGCCGTACCCCCACCCCATGCCATCCCTCTCGGTTTTCTCTCTCTCCCTTCCTCTTGGCCGTGAGCTGGCTAGCCAAGGAAGCAGTGCCGTCACTCGCTGTCGTCGTCCGCCCAAGCCGCCGAGTAGCTCACCGTTCGCCGCTGTCCCCGCCGATCGTTGCCGCTTTCTGCTCTAGCCGCATTAGTCTAGAGTTTCGGTAAGTCGCGCCCTAAACCTTATTTAGGACGTCGAGTATCGATGGACAATTTAGGGTAGATTAGAGTTTTTATTGATGCGGATTAGCACAGTTTTAGGAGCGAAAATGATTAGCGGGGCCTTAGGATTGAATTTGGGAAATTTTGGTGAAAATTTGAGGTCAAAAGCAGGCTGTGGGTGGCTGAATTGAGTGATGTGGTGCTGTGTTCGGTACGTAAATTGGATATTTGGATTCGGCGATTAAGTGTGAGAAAATGTCGTAAAGGGTCGGAATTGATTCGCCAAAATTTGGAGGTGGAAAAATGAGAAATTGTATATCGATCGTGTGTATGTGATGTGGCTGAATTGTGGTGATGAAATTGGGTGCATTTGTGTGCAATTGATTGATTGGAAATATGCTTGATTATGTGCACGCTCGGGCCAAATTGAATTAATTGTCAATTGGCCATATTGGATGCTTATTGAAAATGAAATTATGTGTGAATTGATGTGTGCACGGGCCACGTGTGATTGCCCAATTAATTGGCAAGTGAGTGTTGAGCACGTGAATGAGTAAGAGATTGTGTGTGGGGTGGCATGCGTGATTGTGGAAATCCTTGAGGCGGTACCATTGCGCGGGAAATTGTGCCGTCCTGAGGTGTGTACTTTAACACGGGACGATGCCCGGTATTACCGGAAGACTGCCAACCTTAGGCTTGTACTTCAACGTAGGTTGTACCTCAATGCGGGTTGTACCGTAGGTGGTGGATGTTGAGCCTGAGGCGTGTACTGTAACGTAGGCAAGAGACACGGCCTGAGGCATGTACTATAACGCGGGCCCTGAAGTGTTGTTACGAGTTGGTCGCAATGGACCTGGGGCGTGTACTATAACACGGGTCACTGATGAGAGTTGTGGAAAAAGGTGTGATGAGGTCGGAATAAATGCATGAAATGTAATTATAACATGCATGTGAGTGAAATAATGCTATTATGTCTGACGTGCAGGTTGCACGCTGGAAAGATTAGGTAAGTACTGATTGTGTACATACAGTGTATTAATTGGGTGTGATCGTTTATCGTGTTTGTCTGGAGGTACGTGATAACCTAGGTGGGGTTTAGGGTGTGTGCTTACTGAGATGTATTCTCATGGTTATTTCAACCAAACATTTTAGAACCCCGGTCGGAACAATGAATCCCCCTCCGCCGCCACCACCTGAGCATTTTGGAGTACCAATGTACACCGAACACGATGCTGTAGAGTTTCCTATAAATGAAAATATGACCTGGATTAGACATACCACCGTAGTCTTTGTAGATGTAGGATTACCCCTGTAGGAGCCCCATACATACACAGCTTGGTTCTTCCGAGACGGGGTAGACGAGTTCGATCCCGTTCGCGGATTTGACATCCCCTTTGATGGAGTTGGGGACTGGGACCCGTCTATTATATCTCCTCCTGATGGCAAGTTGACTAGTGTAGAGACTAATCTGGCGCAGTCAGGACTGCAGCCAGCGCCTGCAGCACCGGGGTCTTCAGGGGCTGAGCACGAGCCGGAGCCGGAAGAGTCTTTAGCGGGAGACGATCCGATGGATGTGGATCTTGAGCCGATCCCAGAAGAGGAACCCGAGGTGGAACCTGTGAATGAGCCTGTTGAACCTGAGGAAGAACCGGAGTACATTCCTCCGTATGAATACTGGATGGACCCTAACTTTGTGCTAGAGGACGATTTCTTTGAGGAGTTAGTTGAGGAGGAACGGGACATGGTTCCCACTGAGTCAGGTGACATAAACAACCCGATTGAGATTGAGGCTGAGTCGAAGTCTTCGGAGGAGCAGCTGTCCAAGGGAACTTAGATTTAGAGGACGAAGAATCAGACTCGGAATGGACGCCGAGTAAAGGACGTAGGGGCTAGCGTAGGGGTTGAAATTAGACTTTTTGGAGATGTACCATTTTTGAAGATATGACATCCAGGTCATCGGTTCTTTTTGATATTGGTGGTTGTAGTACGGTGTGCATATGTATATTGGTGGTTCGTAGTTTGGTGTGTTTTTATATGGGGTGGTTTTGTAAATTGTGAATATTGTATAAGTTGGAATGAGAAATGAATATGTGCATTCTCCCTATTCTCCCCAGTTTTAATTGTCCGGGTATTTATAGTTTCCGCTGATCGTATCAAATCTCTGATATATATATATATATATATATATATATATATATATATATATATAAGCGAGGTCGGCGATACCCTAGGACGTCGCATAAATCGATCAGAGAAGTGTGTTACGAGCTCGATGGGGTTCGGGGCGTGGCATAACTACTTCACCTTTGGAAGGTTATGTCTTTTTGGACATAACTCCTTCAATGTTGAAAGGTTGTTTGTTCAAAGATTATTTTTCAAAATTTATAAAATTCGGATTAATAAAAATGATTAAAAAATATTATTCTTTTATTTTATTATTATTTTATTCCGAATTTTAATATATCCTTTTTCAACGTGACTTTTGATTTCGTACCAATTCACTATACATCTTTTCGATGAAGGGACGCCTTTATTCGAAAGGCTACGATTAATGAATCAGTTTTTACATGGTTGAATATCAAGTCTCTTCATTCGGATTTTTTTAGACACTTTTTCATTCCGAAAAACTGCAACCATTCTTTCTAATTGTTTTCCTAGAGACCCTGGAGATACACCGAAATTGCTATTCAGTATTCTCAATCGAAACTTTGTTGTATCCCGAGGAAATTTGCCGATGACCATTAACAACTTCGTGGGGCAAATAATTCCTTAAAAAAAGTGATAGCTCGCCTCAAAGTCTCACTTCATTTTTCTACCCATTTTCGAAGTCAATTTTCCAACACCAACAAAGCCTCTTGCACAACGGTTTATTCATTTACTGTCCAAGATCGGCATTCGCGATGGAACACCTCCATTGCGGGCCGTATTGGAGAAAATATCTCTCACCAGCAAAGCATTCCAAAAATTGCTCTCAGATCAAGAACAATCAAGCAATTCTTGTACTCTTGACAAGTGCAGCGAGAGTTTCCAATATTGACAAATTCATTTTATCTTTATTTGTACGGAGAATATTATCTTTCCATTTATAAAGGTTGTAGCTCAAGAAAGTTATTGTATTACAGATTTTCTAGCTAATGTCTTTCTATAAACCATTCGCTACCTTGTACTTTAAATATAGGTACGAACTGACAGTAAAGTGTATCTTGTCTAATTCTTCACATGAAAGGGCAAGACACTTTTTTATCTTTTGGGTTAGTGGCGTTTGATTGATGGAGAAAACGGAAAAAGCAAAAAAAAAGAAAAAAAAAAGAAAGAAAGGCTAAAGAAATTCAAGGACTCCAACCATAGATGCAGCAACAAGTTTCCTCATAAGCAAGTTGTTTCCTTTCTAGTGGTTGGAAGCGTATCCAAACACTTTTTAGTGACCGCCCAGCACGTCTTGATATTAGGCATGAAAGGGATGTCGTTTTGGACATCCGAACATTCTCCGGATCTTCCATTTCATGGCATCTGCCAAAATCGTGTTGTACTTTTCCAATTTCGGTACTCCCATCCCTTCCATTCACGCATTTGATTTCTTTTCAAAATTCCCTGTCTTTCTTCTCTTAAATTTCTTTATTAACTATATGCTTGTCTAAGTATCTTACTGAATAATGTGGCAAATAATTAGTCAAAAAAGGTCAATCAAAGGATAAAGAAAGATTTTTTTAATTTGGCCACACAAAATGGACCTATGAGATGGTGCTACAAATTATAAAAGTGCGTTAAGTAGATAGTTCTAAATAATTTGTTCACTAATTCTCTGCTACATCATCCTACTTTATGCAACCTACTATTTGCATCCGTAGCATCTTTTCTTATAATTAGGTTTATGGTGAATACTTTGTTGTATTCGAAAATAGAACCTATATTGTTATATATATATATATATATATATATATATATATATATATATATAATATCGGTAGCTTCGATTCATTTTATGAGGTTGATACTACGGTAACATTTATTTCACGTGCCACTAAGAAAAGGAGAAAAATCAAGAATGAAAAGAACTTTAGGAAAAAGGCTCACGACTGTCTAGCATCATTTAAAGAAGGTAATTAATAAATACTATTAATTAGTAGGTCAAAGATATGGAAAATCTGGAATAAAGTGACAGAGGATGTGAAGAGAACCGTCAGTGACACAGGTAAGGGCATTGTTCCATTGAATATGCTTCTTCAAGACTTCGCATAAATACGGGTCTCTCCCAAGCTCATCGTCAACTAATCTTGGCTATGCCGTTGCATTAAAGGGCAAGTTCTCCACTGGCAGGTGGCCACTCGCAGTGAAACTTTCCCGGGAAAGTTGTTTCCGGGAAAATCGGATGCGTTTTCTGAGTGTGCGCTCTGCCAAAGGAGATTTGCCCAGCAATTCTTCTGCATTTATACACATGGGGTTCTCCTTATTTCTCTCACGTTTTATTTTGTTCATACAGTTCATTATGTTTTTCATCCAAATTTCCCTTCGAGTTCATGCGAGCGATTCTCGAAGGTGTTCTCAGCTTCCGCAGTCACAATCATAGCACGTAACTCCTTGTAGCTAATCTTAGCATAACGATATATTCATATGCGCAGGAAATACAAACATACATAGAAGTGGCAAATAGTTTGCTTAGCAGAAAGGGAGGAAGGACTAGGGTTATTCGATCTAAAATTGTGGAACAAGGTATTGCTAGGACGAATGCTTTGAAACCACAATAATTATCCATCATCTTCCTTACGGAGTAATTAGGTTCACAGTACTAAATGCAGAGGCACTCCAATTATGCAGCTCAACATCAAGGGCAATATGGCCTGGAGTTATCGAGGTCCTTTTAAGAGGAGACCTGCTCTAATTTCGATCAAGTTGGACCGAAGTTAGCAACAATAAATTGCATTTGGATTTGGCATTTTGTAGGAGGATGGAATAATGAACTTCAATAGATGATTGGGGGCTACTAGGGGCAAAGACCCGGTGATAATGCTCCTCAAGATATCAATCTTAACAACAACTATTGATTTTGGATTGAGCGCAACCACAGACGTTTCCGAAACAAGTCAAATGATATCCGCGTTATTTTGGCTAAGGTGCATAAAATAGTTAGAGGTAGGGCTTCACTCTACAAAAATATTAGACCTTCTTAGGCTAATGCTATATTGGCTATTATGTAGAGACTTTCTATTTTCATCTTCTCGCATTTTTAGTTCTATTTGTAATGATGGGAGATGCCCCTAAGTTTTTGTACTTCATCTGATAATTAATACTTACATTTTACACCCAAATATATATATATATATATATATATATATATATATATGTGTGTGTGTGTGTGCGCGCGCGCGCGCGCGCGCGCGTGCTTTTTCCAACTCAGGGGCTTAACGCATACATGTATGTAAACGCTCCTTTCATCTCAAGGTAATTTTTTTCAGTCTATCTTTATTTAATCTGAAAATTTATGAAAAAAGAGTTTATATTTTTAATCTATTTACTTGTACTGCATTTCATTTCCTCAATTTCGGAATCGAGCTTTTATATGACCGGCATTTACTTGGTCTTCTAAATATGCTAAGAATATTTCTTATGTGCGTAAGGCCCAAAGTTTACCTTCTAAAATAAATAAATAAAAAGTCATCAGAAAAAATATAACATGAAATAATGTGGAAACGACAAGTAAATCCGACTTGATCTTCGCATTGTAAAAGTACAAGGAGTCGGTTTGTTTTTAGACTTTTTAAATTTCCAATTTAAGCTTGAATAAATTTAATCTAAAACATTTCAACTAGGGGTGAGCAGTTCCGGGTTCCTTATAGGTTTCACATGAAACTTGAAACCCGAGGGTTCCTCATTTTTTGAAACCTGAAACCTATTCGTCCAAATCTGAAATCTGGAACCTATCCTATCACAAGTTCCAGGGTAGGTTTCAAGGTCTAACAGGTTCTTTTTCTTTTATTTCATTTTTAGTTAAACAAAACGAAAATGAACACACCAATACTGCACAAGTTTGTCATTCACTAAAGAGAATACAAAAGACTAGTTTTCTTATCATTACGGTTCAAACAAATATAATTAAAATGAGAAATTATTGCATGAATCAATACTATGGGTGAGCAGTTCTATGTTCTGTATAGGTTTCACCCATGATAATAGATTTCTCATTTTTTGGAATTTGGAACCTACCCTATCACAAGTTCGAAGGTCGGTTTCAAGGTTTACCCAGGTTCCACATGTATTATTAATTAAACAATTCCAGTGAATCGTCATCTTTAACAATACCACTTTCTACTATGATCTGCTAACCATAACTTATATTTGAACACACGAAAAATATGAAATATTAACAAGTCATAAAATGAAAGTTCATACTAATGGTTCCAGATTATACACTCATCATCTAATGCCATGAAACATCACAGGATCACGCGAAGACATAAACAAAAAAAAAATACAAAAAAATTTGTTCAGGTTTTAGGTTCTAGATTCCACCTACCTATAACCTGAAACTTGGAACTTAGAACCTATCCGTCTAAACAGGTTCTCAAAATTTTTGAAATCTGAAACCTACCTTGCATACCTTTGAACTCGGAACCTACGGGTTCTCACTGGTCAGGTTCTTAGATTCCAGGTTCTATCCTAGAACCATGCTCGCCTCTAGTTTCAACTTACCATTCAACCGCCCGCATATCAACTGATTGTAGACTTTTGAAATGTTCAATTTCTCTATAAGGACATCGAATCTGTAACTTTTTCAACTTTCAATACTGCCACCAACACATTTATTGTAAAGAGATGTCCTCACTAACTTAAACCCTTAACCTGCATTTGGTCGTTCGGATACATAGCCCAAAACAACATTATCTACATGTTTTGCCCCAGAACACAAACCCTAAATTGCAACTTACAAGGAACTTCCCAAATTGAAAACCTAGAATTGACCATAACCCCAAATCGGAACCTTTTAGATTTGCCCCCAATGCAGATGTACAGATGCCACGGTTAGTAACAAACGAGCTTGAGCGCGAAGTATTACCTTTTTAAACCTTTTCAATTTTCCCTCCAACGTCATCATGGTCTCTTCCTTATCAGAACTGCAGGCAAAGCATTACCTTGTCAATGAAGCAAATCATAGTCACGGCTGGTAATCAAGATGGAAAAAGAAGCTCCTGGAAGTGTGGACGACCGAGATCGAAGCCAGCAAGGGAGTAATGAATGAGCTTGGGGCACTTCACAATCCTTGGCCAAGAAGACGGCAAAATGGAGGACTTGCAGCTGTGGTGGAGATGGTCTTGAAGGTGCGATTGTTGGTCACAAACGGCAATCAAACTAAAGAGTTGATGCCTTGAAGGCATCAGCGATGGTAGTTGGCTTCGGCAAAGAAGGATCAAGCAAACGCAAAGCACCTCGGTCGCCCTAATTAGAAAAACAAAGCAGAACAGAGGCGATGAATAGCTCGATTAGCAATGGTTATGACGTTCAAAAAGTGATTGAGAAAGATTGTCAATGATGAAACTTCTCAAACTACTCGAGAGAGGGCTTTTTTTTCGTGAGGTCAGTGGTGCATATTTTGGAGCTCTCTATTGTGGTTCTCTTGATCTGAATCTTGCGACTCCGATGACCTGTGATGGAAAGAAATCAACAATGGGTGCTGATGTGAAATCTCAAAATCACTGTTTCTGGCCCGTACAACAATCACTTTTGGCATTAAATGGATTTTGAGATTCGCGACCAAAAATGTCGCCGTGGTTGAGGTCAATGCCGGCAACGGTGCGGACACTGGGTTCGTCTGGTGCAGGGGAGGGAAAAAAAAAAAGCAAGAGTAGTCGCAGACGAAGGGGCCGACCCAATTGGTGGTGACGTTGTTGGGGTCAGAGACAATGGCTTGCTTTAGGGCTTGGAGAGCGACGTAGGCATTGCAGAGGCAAAGGTTCTTGAAGGAGATGTATGGGTCGACGGCAACGCTCTCGCCGCGGTTGCCATACTCATCGAGGAGAAGAAGACGAAGAAGATGTAGAAAGAACTTTGGAGTGAACGGTGTCGTTTTGCACAGCCCAGCAACGTTGGATTGTACAACGTGGTTTTATCTGTCCACGTGGACTGGTTATTTTTTTAAATGCCACCTCAAACAAAACTTTTAATTATAAATGCCGCGTAATTTTTTTGGCTTTAACTTCTCACTAGAGACACTTAAGTGACTATTTTTTCTCCGATTTGGCACTTAAATTATTCGAAAAGAACTTTTTGCATTAAAATGAGCAACGTACAAAACTTTTAACACTTCTAATTTCTTTATTCCAATTAAAAGATTAACCTAAATTAACTTTTAACATAATTTATCGTAAAAAATAAATTGAACAAAAAGTGATTAAAAAAAGAAAAAAATTATCGTACGACATATATCAATGCATTAATTGAATAAAATGTGATTCCCTTGTAGAAATTCAAGCATCCAATAAAGGCTCAATACATGAAAGTTGGGGTTCAACGAATCATGTTCATTTTCTTTTTAAAGTAACTGTTGAGAAAACTTCCTAATAGATTTTGATGATAACAAAACTATCCATTAATAAAGTCTGACATATGCTTTTGAAGTATTCTAAGTCCCAGCAGTTATATTCTGGAAGTTTAGACTTTAAGTATATCAGAAGAAGAAGTCCAGGTTTTGCACTGCAAAAGACAAAGTTCAAACTTTGTGCACAGAAGTTGAAAAATCTCAGTTTATATACTAGAATCAATATATTCAAAATTTATCGAACAAACCACTCTGACTTCAAGTTCTGAGTGCAAGGATTTTATCCGGATGTTATCGCTTACTCAGAATATAAACAACGGCTAGTAATCTGGCTTGGATTTCACAAATGGAACGAATTGATTGATTCGATAGTAAAAGGCTATTTTGCAAGGAATATTTATATAGCAAGATATCCTAAATTGATTGACAATCAAACCCTACGACAAATTTATTTCTAAATGGAGAAGCTCTACTTATGGAAACCAAATTTCTAATTGTATGAGCGACCAGATTTAGTGGGATTCTGATTTTATCACTCAACGGTTACTCAATCCTTTCTATACAAATCTATCCAAGATGAAAATTGGAAGATAATCCTATGAAGACTATCCAATGGCTAGTTTGGAAGTAGAGGAGTATAAAAGGAGACAATTCATCGAAGAGCAGAACAAGAGAGTTGAAATCCAGAATCATCCATTCCAAAGTCTAAGCAAACTCTGACCAGTTTTTTACTTGTCATTCTCAAGCTTAAATATGTGATCTTGAGAGACTTATTGTAAGAGAAATAGAGTGATCCTTCTGAATATCACTCAGAACTTGTAATCTCTTGATCGATCATTTAGTGGAATCCAGCCAATAAGCTATCAGTATAGAAGAGTAGACGTAGGCTTGATCTAAGCCGAATCACTATACATCCATGTGCATATTCTCTCTTCCTAATTACCTTTTATTGCACATTTATCTTATTGTCATTCAAAGTCTGACTAAAATCTTAACATTGTTTAGACTTTATTCGAAACGAATTGTTTCCACTTTAAAATTGATCAAACAATGCTCAAATCACCTATTCACCCCCATCTATGTGATATTTGCTAGTCTCATCAATTGGTATCAGAGCGAGGTTGTTCGTTTATTGAAGGGTTTTTATTTCTGAGCTAACGGTCTTTATGGCTAGCATGAGTGCTCTAGGTCTCGTAGAAGGACAAAGCAACACTAGACCTCCACACTTTGATGGCAAAGAATATAGTGTGTGGAAAAATAAAATGAACGCATTTATCAAGTCCATTGATCCTTTGCAATGGGACGTTATTCTAAAAGGAGTCAAACCACCTCCTCCTGCAATTGCCTCAAATCAACAACAAAATGGCAAAGCTCCAGCAGCTACTTCATTATCTCAATCTAAGATAACAAAAATAGAAGCTTTAGATTCAAAAGCAATTTATTCATTTTATTGTGCTTTATTACCTGTTGAATATAAAAAAAATTGCTTCCTATGAATCAGTAAAAGATATCTAGGATAGGCTCTACACCACCTATGAAGGAACAGATTAAGCAAAGGAGACTAGGATAAACTTATTACTTGGACAATATGAATCCTTCAAGATGAAGCTAGATGAATCCATTGTTGACATGTATGACAGATTTACAGAAATTGTGATTGGTCTTGCATATCAAGGGAATCCAATTTCTTGACCTATGAAAGTTAACAAGTTGCTGAGAGGACTCTCAAAGGAATGGAATAACATCAAGATCTCACCACGAGAAACTCAGAGGATCATGCCGTTAACTATGGATGAACTCATAGGAACTCTACAATCCTATGAGATAGAGCAAATAAAAGAGGAAAATGAATCCAAAGGTAAGAGGTCATTAGCCTTAAAATCTGACATTGATTCTGATGATGTAGATTCAGATGAAGACAGTGATGAAGAGTTAGCACTAATTATCAAGAAATTCAGAAAAATGAAAAAGAAAGGAAAAATGCTCAAAGGAAAGAAGTTCAGTAAGAAGAAGAAGATTCCGAACGAAACAGAAGTTGCAAAAGATGTAATTTGCTTCCATTGCAGAAAGCGTGGACACATAAAGCTAAACTGTTCATTTCTATAGAAGAAGAAAGGCAAATATGAAAAAGTGAAGAAGGCTCTTAAAGAAGAAACATGGAGCGACATAAAATGTGAAGACAGTGATGAGGATTATGCCAACATCTGCCTAATGGCAAAGTCTGACTCAGACTCAAATTCTGATTCTGACTTAGAAAATGAGGCAGACATTGAAGTAAAATATCCAGATATTCCAATTGAAGTATAAAATTATATTGATGAATTATGTTATGAATTCAAATATGCTCTTAAGAGGATCTCCGAATTGAAAAACGAGAATTCATTGCTGAGGCAACGAGACATTTCGCATAAGGATAAAATAAATTTTCTGGAAAAGGAATTTTGTCAAATCAAAGAAAATCGAGATTCTCTTGCCAAAGAAAAAACCACTTTGAGAAAGGAATTTTCGAATATTACTTCCAAATTTTCAAATGGCTCAAAAACTTTGGAACATACACTTTCCATACAAGTTCCTTTCTATAACAAGTCAGGACTTGGTTTTACTAAGGAAAGTGATATGTTGATTAATTTTCCAAAGGTCAAGGAGAGACTTAAGCAAAGACCTCCTCGACAAGCTTATAAAAATCATTTTCAAAAGAATTTTGTAAAACATGTTGGCCAAAATGCACTCAAGTGCTCAAATTGTGGTGACCCCCAACACTTCGAGAATGATTGTCCTAAAGTCTGGAGACCAATTTGGAGAACCTGGATTAAGATAGCATATACTACTAACTCTAAAGGACCCAAATAAATTTGGGTACCAAAGAAAACTTGAGTTTTTCTAATCCTTGCAGGTATCCAGAAGGAGAAGGAATAAATGGTACTTGGATAGTGGATGTTCAAGACATAACAAGAGACTCTAGCATGTTCATCAAACTCCAAAGCTAAATGGTGGAAGTGTATCATTTGGAGGAAACAACAAAGGAAAAATCATAGGCAAAGGAATGTTAGAATCGAGGGCCTATTGATAAATGATGTCTCCCTAGTAAAAGGTCTCAATTACAATCTGATCAGCATAAGTCAACTATGTGATACAGGATTTAAGATCAACTTTCAAGAGAATATATATTCTAGATTAAGCAAAGATTGTTCTCAATCTTTCACCAGTCGAAGACATTGTAACATTTATCTTCTTCATGTAAAATCTGACTCCGCTCAATGTTTAGTCTCTATCAAGGAGGACACAAGCTTGTGGTAGAGAAGGTTGAGATATATTAGTATGAAACAAATATCAAAGTTGTCTACAAAAGGGCTTGTTCGAGGACTACTAGAACTAAAGTTAAAAAAGACAGAATTATGTTCAGCCTATACCCTGGGAAAATGTCATGCCTTGAACCCTACAGATGCACAACATCCCATTATGGTCGTTATGATGCAATGTCCTAGGACTTGTTGCCGATCCTTTCATTTTTATCTTTTTTTTTATTATGCATGCGGAAACGATAACAACCAACACCTAGACAACAATAATAAATAGGGATAGGCAGGAAAATGGTTCGCAACAGTCAAACCAAAACACCATTTTAATAATCATTTGATTAACCCCTAGGAACATTTTTACAAGCCAACTTCGGGCAATTCCAAAAAAGTCTACAAAAGATACCAAGTTGGGGTCAATCTATTTCACCAAAAGGTCAGTCCCAAAAAGTCAGCTTCCAAGCACCCCAAACCATACCGAGTGCATCAACATGCTAAGGGCCTGGAAAATGTTAACAATAACAAATAAGACAAAAGTCTCAATAAGTTAATGGCCTAAGCCCCGCTTAGGAAGCCAACTTGCCTTGGGATTCCTAGTCAGGCAACCACACATAGTGTATAGATCAATCACATGTCGATAGCAATCACAAGAATCCTTACCTTGCCTTAGCACACGTGTCATGCATGACCTCAGTCGACAAATGTCATGATAATGCATCCAGCACAACACGTACTCAAAACACAATAAGAGAATTCCCATGCATCATGTATCCACACTCGCACGTGTCTTGATTATAAAGTAAAACCACTTGGGCACGTTCTATACCATGCTTAGCCGTATCCACCCCATAATCAAATACTATGCAACATGCGTGTTCCATTTATCATGACCCCTCTAGGCCATTACACATCAAGTGATACGCAGCGAGATGGTAGTCTTCCGGCATGATTGAGCACCGTCCCGCCCTATCAGGCACGGCAACATGAAATGATCTACAGGATGACGACATTTCAATACGGTAACATCAAACGATCTATAGTAAGATGGTATCCCGTAAGGAGCATCGAATCCGCCATCAGGCAGCGATTTGACATTCGGAGTATCGACAATCCAGATAATCTCCAGGTATCCGATAAAATCGAGTGCGATCTGCAGCAAACCTTGATAAGTCGGGCATCATCAAGCAATCTACAACAAGACGACTTTGACATGTGACCACACGAATACATAAGCAGTCAGGCCAATTCTTATTTTTTCAATTAGTCAATGTAAACACGAATAGTGCTCACACAATGCCGCATAACAAACCAAGTGATCACACATGCAAACAGTCAATCAATTCTTGCAAGCTTCGATGCCAAATATGTTTATCAACCACAAAGCATCACTATCATTTCTTGGCATAACAATAAAATAGTTTAATTCAAAAAATCTCATAAGTTTTCCTTAGAAACTTCCATTCAAAATAATTTGTCATATAATCAAATTAATACGACAATTCATGGCATAATCGCCACCATTCAAGCATAGAAATCATAATTTGAGATTATAAATTTTCTCAAATAATAATAAATAAATTCAGAAATTAATTATTTAATAATAATATATTAATATTTAAATCCGAAAATAATTTATTTAATAATAAAATAATATTTAATTCCGAAAATCAATTTATTTAATAAAAGAAATAATAATAATAAAATAATTGATAGCTTATCAATAATTTAGCAATAACTTATCACTTAAATCGGAATAGCCTAACACCCAAACAAACATAACTTATCGATAATCGCCAATAGCCTATCACCGATTTCACCGATAACCAATCGTTAAAATTACCAATAACCTATCAATTAAATATCGATATCCTATCACCACAACCAATGATAACTTATCAATCGACGATAACCTATCACCAAATCCCACTTAACTAACTATAAACTTAACTTAAACTTAAACTAAACTACCCTAAGTGTCACGCCTCGGACCCCACCGAGCTCGCGACATCCATCCGTAGTTGTATTTCGAATGCGACGTCTCAGGACTTGTTGCCGACCCACATGAACATCAAAACATAAAGCTCAAACGGAAATGATTAAAAGCACCTAGACAAGATTAAAGACCAAGGGTAATAGAGAAAACAGTAGAACATTAAACAACGTACTTCATACAATAACGCATTTACAACATTCAGCTTTACACACGTTAGGCCACTAGGGTTAAACTCCACTTTCATCAAAAAGGGACTGGTGGTCGGGTAGGTTAGCCTAGCTATACAAAAAGGGTCCACTAAAAAGGGTTTTTAGACCTAGCACTAAAACACCGCTATGGCTCCCAATCCGAGTCAGAAATTGCAAACTCAGGCTCCGACTCCATGGGTTACTCTTCAAGCTCCTCCTCCATTGGCTCTTTTTCGAGATTGAACTCCATTGGCTCTGGGATGGCCTCCTCGGGTTCCTCCTCCAGCTCTAACTCCATGGACTCCTTGTCGAAATTGGACTCCACTATCACCGGCTGAGGGTCGAAATGTTCAAGGGCAACATCTGGGCTTGTGACCACACCGTCGGGAGCGAGAGCCGTTGAGGGGTCCCACTCACCTACCCCATTAACGGAACATCACAGTTCCGAAGTGGACCATAGGTGCCGTACAAATCCTGATAACAATAAGTCTGATACATATTAGGCTGCAGCGTCTGTCTACCCATGTCTACCCACACCACGGTAATATGCTTAACACAGGCCTCCCCGTCTCCTACGGGGTATCCCATCACTGAGTGCTCAGTATGCCTCGAGATCCCAAAATGCTCTGGTGGATTGCTCATGGCCGGGGTTGAGGGTCTGAAATGGTTATATAGTAACCATGAGAACGAGTCTCAATAAGCAATACCCTAAACCCTATCTAGGCTAACACGTACCTCCAAACAAATAGAATAACACCCAACACATTCAATCAACATGCAACAACATTCAAAGGCACTCTCTAGCCTTACCTCGATGCATATATAATCTTGCACGTTAGTTGGATCGCAATAACATAACCAACTTCTCAATGCACATGCACTCCAAGATATAACCAATTTCCTACACATGCATCCATAATAACATTCCAACCTATTCCAATCTCAATCTCTATACATGCTCACATCTTTTAACTTCCGACACACACATGTGTCCACCCCAATCAATACCAACCCTCGTAACACGCCTCAGGCCCACCTCATCATACGACTCGCGTAACACGCATCAAGTCTACGGCACGACTCACGTAAAGATACATCAAGTCGACGGTCCTTCGATTTATTCGGGTATTGTCTCGCGTAACATGCCTCAAGACAAATCCAATTCCTCGCGTAAACATGCCTCAAGGATTATAGGATCAAACGTACATCCTCATTCAATTTCATGCCTTTTCCCGCGTCAACACGTCTTAGGGCCTATCGATCATACACGATATATATCTCATTCCCTTCACACAACATCCACATGCCCTAATCACACACAAACATGCTCAATTCCAAATCAACAACTCAGCCCAACCAATCCATTCATAAGGGCAGCAATGTAGCTCAACCATATCACCCAATCATGCCAACACCTTTCAATCCACAATTCAAGCTATACATTAAATGGCATAAATCCACACATCCCAACATTCAACTCAGCCACCAAGCACCACAACTCAGCCACAAGAGGTAAAGAAAACCAAATACACATAATCGGGGCAAATCTGGGCCAGTGCACAGTTCTAGAATTCCTTTTAAAATAAATAGTAATTCAACTCCAAAAATTATGAAATTCGGATGGTCCTAGAAAACATCTTGATGAACATTTTTCATGAAGAACACAAAATTCAGTTCTGTCTAGAACCACCTCTTTTTGTTATCCAAAGTCGAACATAAAATATTTCATTCGGACTGGCCATCCGGCTTTCAAAATGCATTTCAAGCAGTAATCAAATCTCCTTAGAAAGTTTTGAAATTTTTATATGTTATAGCCAAATGTTCCCAACAAGTTTTGTAAAAGAAGTATTTTAAAAATGGGTCTGGAAAAATTTATAAAAATTCGAACAGACTCAAAGGTCGGAGGAACAGTGTTCCCAGCAGACTAATTTCGGTCCAAAGATGGACTTCCGAATGGCCTCAAATGACTTCAAAAAATTTCCAAATTAAATTATGTTATATTTCAAGATGTTTTGAACAACTTTCATGAGGACATTACCACAGATTCGGTCCACGCAGGTCTAAAAAAAATGGCAAAACTCGGCGGCACAATAGTAACAAAATCCAGGAACACAACCAACAAGCAAATCTACTCGTCTAACCCTTCAACCAACTAACCACAGCCACTAATCAACCCCTAATAAGCCCATTGGTAACCACTTAGCTTAGACAAGGTTTAAAATGTCACTTACCTAGAGAGCCTAAGTAAAACCGAACAAAGCGAGGGGCGGCAGCAGCTAGACGGCGGCTGGAAGGCTGCTCCGGCAGTGGCTACCGGTGTTGGCCAAACAATAAGGGAGAGGGAGAGAGGAGAGGATTCGGCTGAAGCAAAGGGGAAGGGGGAAAATGAGGGAGAGAGTGAGAGAGACATAGAGAGACTAGAAGGGTTATCATCTTTGGTGAGTGAAAGTGGGTCAAACACCCCACTACAAAGACCAAACTACCTACCCCACTCATACTCTCATCCAAGGGCTTACATTCAAACACACATCACATCCACCAAGAATCATGACCAAGGTTGCATCTTGCACAAAATATCTAAGGGCAAAGAGGGAAATGAGCAAAGTTGATGGGGGCATTCTTGTCTTGTAATTTTCGGCCATACTAGAGGGAGAGGGGGCAGCCAAAGACCATTATAACCTTCACTTAATCAAATACATTCACAAAATCCCAAGGGCAAAATGGTAATTTTCCACTCCCGGTCCAAATTCCAAATTTCTGATAAATCTAATAAACCTTAAGGTTGGTCATGCTTATGTGACGTCATCCAAATAAATTAGTCGTGATACTTCGAGAAATTCAACATCTAAGTTCAGATTCAAATGACAGCTAATCTCACTCAAATGCGACTTTAGTGTATCTCTGACTAACGGATAGCTTTTTAGGATTTACGCGTATTGACCTACGGTTACTCAAGTCATGACGACCTCGATCGTCACTGAAGGTCAACTCATGGTCGAGTTCTTAGGTCCACGTACATTTTCCTAAGTAGCCATTTCCTAAAGGTTAGTATCCCGAGAATTATCAGTTCCGGACGAGATTTAACTACAAATGCATTGAAGAATATGCACATTTCATTTATTCCAAAAGTAGGTCAATATTCAGAATGTCACACTAAGCAAGTTTAACACCCTAAATGAGGGATTAGGGATTAACTTACTCGTTTAACGACGGCGTTAACACGAGAACGACAGCAACGACCTTGGGCTCGCTCGCGGTGGTTTTCGGTTTGGGCTGGCGGACGACGGACGGCAGCAAACAAGTGCGACAAAAGGGAGCGGCTGCCAGGGCTGTTCAGGGATGGGATGGTGGCTGGTGATGGCGTCTTGGTGGCTAAGACGGCGTGGCTAGTGGCGAAGGCGGATGGCGGCTGAACCGACGAGAGGCACAACTTGCCTTGGCTAGAAAATAGCCAGCGACAGGCTGTTCCGGGCAGCAGAGGTGGTGCTACACGGCTAGGGGAAGAGTTGGGGTGACGGTGGTGTGACGGCAAGGTGGAGCGGCCCTCGGCGGTGGATGGTCCGGCGAGGAAAAAGTTTGGTCGCTGGCTGAAAATGAGAAGCAGAACAAGAAGCAGAAGCGAAGAAGAAGAAGCAGCAAGAGCAAAGCAAGAGCAGAA
Source organism: Syzygium malaccense (assembly GCA_031216405.1). Taxonomy (NCBI): domain Eukaryota; kingdom Viridiplantae; phylum Streptophyta; class Magnoliopsida; order Myrtales; family Myrtaceae; genus Syzygium; species Syzygium malaccense. The sequence continues at coordinate 28,488,998 of CM062257.1, read as the reverse complement.
GCGGCAAGGAGGGATGGTGCACGGTGGTGGCGGGTCCAGCACTAGCTGGTTTGGTCGGTAGTGGCAGCAAGAAGAAGCAGAACGAAGGAAGCACAAGCAAAAGCACGAAGCAGAAACGAAAGCAGCAGCAACGGTGATGCAGAAACAAAATCAGCAGTGTTGCAGCAGAAGCAGATGCAGCAGTAGTGAAGCAGAAGCAGCGGCAGCAGCAAAGGAAAAGTCAAGAAGAAAAGAAGAAGTAAAGGAAAAAAAAGAAGAAGAGAAGAGAGAGAGAAGTTGGTGGAGTTGGTGGAGGGTTCAGCGGAAAATGGGGGGTCAGCAGCGAAAGTCAGCCGTAAGAGGGAGGGGAGAGAGAGAGCAAAGGGGTTTAATCATTACCCTAAAAAAAATCTTCAAATAATTTCTTTTACAAAATTTCCCTCAATTTGTCCTCAAAATCACCACTTTGTCCCTGGCCCGAGTACCGAATTACGACCAACTTGTTCTTATTGGGCCTTGATGGTCGGTCTTTCTAGGGCGCAACGCCCAACGGCTTTGCTCGGCTCACTTCCGTTTCCCGCGTCGAATTTTCGATTCTTCGATCCTTTTCCGAAAATTGAAATTTTCTAAGGAAAACTTGTAAAATTACGAGGTGACGTCCTATGGTTCGGGTGTGAAATCCTTGAGCATTCGACACTCAAAATCGGATTATAATTCATGGCGAAAATCAATCAATCGCAACTATAGTTCATCTCGAACTAACGAGCGGCTGTTAAAAATAAATTCTTCGATAGCCTTTCTCCTTTGGTCAGTATTCTCTGAGTGATCAGGTTAGGGCGAGAACTAACTAATAGAGCATCGACGAAATCACCATTTCATAAATCACCAAATTGGGTCGAATTTCAGGATATAACAGAAAATAAGTCAAAAGTTCTTTTAAATATATACATCATGTTTCTACTAATCGTGCCATACAGCTTCTTTATATGGATATTTTTGGCCCTATAAGGAACAAGAGCATTGGTGGTAAGAAATACTGTCTTGTGACTATTGATGACTTTACAAGATTTACACGGCTATTCTTCCTTGTTCATAAAAGTGATGCTTTCTCATACTTTTCAAAATTTGCAAAAAGAATTCAAAATGAAAAAGGTTATGCAATTTCTAGCATCAAAATTGATCATGGGGGATAATTTGAAAACCAAAATTTTGCAGATTTTTGTGATGAAAATGGTTTTCGGCATAATTTTTCTTCTCCCTATACACCAAAACAAAATGGTGTTGTGGAAAGGAAAAATCACACTTTACAAAAAATAGCAAAAACTCTGTTGATAGAAAGTAAAATTTAATATCGTTTTTGGGCAGAAGCTATTTCAATAGCTTGTTACATTATTAACAAAGTCTTCTTAAGATCAATTCTTGAGAAAACCTCTATGAGCTTTACAAGGCAGAAAACCAAGCATCTCTTGTTTTCATATATTCGGATGTAAATGCTTTATTCTTAAAAATGCAAATGACCGTGTTGGCAAGTTTGATGAGAAAGCAGATGAAGGAATATTTCTTGGATATTCCCTAACAATCAAAGCCTACAAAGTCTACAACAAAAGTACTCAGATAGTGGAAGAGTCCATGAACGTCAGATTTGATGAGCGGAGCATATTCAAGATGATGAATCTAAACAATTTCAAGCAATTGAAAATTTACAAGTATCACAATAGAACACTCCAGATGATGCTTAGTCAGCAGAAGATGACAAAAATGATAATCAGACTTAGCAAACACTTCTGAAGCTAATGGTGAGGGAAATGATAAATACAACGGAAATTGCAAACACAAATCCAGCCATCCAAAAGATCTCATCAGTAGAAGGGTAGAATAAGGTATCAAGACAAGGTCAAAGTACAAAGAAAACATCAGTATTTTAGCACTTATATCTGAGATTAAACCAAAAGGAATTAAAGAAGCACTCTCAGATGAAAGTTGGATAGGAGCAATGCAAGAAGAACTCCATCAGTTTAAAATAAATGAAGTACAGGAACTTGTTCAAAGACCAAAGAACCATACAGTAATTGGAACTAAGTGGGTCTTCAGAAATAAACTGAATGATAAAGGAAAGGTGACCAACAACAAGGCAAGACTAGTAGCAAAAGGATATGCTCAAGAAAAAGGAATAGACTATAATGAAATCCCCACTTTGGTTGCCTGGTTAGAAGTCATAAGGCTACTCCTTTCCTATACTTATTTTCATAACTTTAAATTATTTCATATGGATGTCAAAAGTGCATTCCTAAATAGATACATCAAAGAAGAAGTATTCGTAGAATAACCACTTGGCTTTGAAGAATCAAGAAAGTCTGACCATGTGTATAAACTGAAGAAAGCTCTATATGGTCTGAAACAAGCACCTCGTGCTTGGTACGAGGGACTAAGCAATTTTCTTACGGACAATGGCTTTGAAAAAGGTAAAGTAGACACAACTCTTTTTATCAAAAGAGAAGGTAATGGCATTCTACTCATCCAAATTTATGTTGATGATATAATATTTTGATCCTCTAATGAGCTACTTTGCAAGGAATTTTCAAAGTCTATGCAGAATGAGTTCAAAATGAGCTTGATGGGAGAACTAACATTCTTTTTGGGACTTCAAGTGAAGCAGACTACAAATGGGACTTTTATATGTCAAGAAAAGTATGCTAGAGAAATCGTGAAAAAGTTTAGTATGGAGAATTACAAGAAGACAGACACACCAATGTCTCATTCTTCCAAACTGGACAAGGATAAAAAGGGTAAAAAGTTGATCAAAAGCTATATAGAAGCATGATCAGATCATTATTATATCTTATTTCTTCTAGACTTGATATTGTATCTAGTGTTTTGCATGTGTGCTAGATTTCAATCAAATCTAATGGAGTCACATCTTACTATTGTTAAAAGGATAATTAAATACATTGGAACCTATCCAATATTAGGACTTTGGTACTTGAAAGGATCAGACTTTACACTAACTGGATATTCTGATGCTGACCTTACTGGTTGTAAAGTGGACAAGAAAAGTACTTCAGGAATGTACCAGTTAATGGGAAACATGTTAGTATCCTGGTCTTCAAAGAAACAAGGTACAGTTGCACTATATCAACAGCAAAAGCAAAATATATGGCACTTGGGAGCTGATACTCTTAGGTTCTACAGATGAAACAACAACTGAGAGACTTTGGAATTGAAGAGTCATGTACTGAGATCAAATGTGACAACATCAGTGCAATAAATCTGACCAAGAATCTAATTCTTCGTTCCCGAGCAAAGCATATTAAAATCAAGCATCATTTTATCAGAGATCATGTTCAAATTGGTGATGTAAAAATTCAATTCGTTGATTCAAAAGAGCAACTAGCTGATATTTTTACAAAAGCATTGGATAAAACTCCTTTGAATCCATTAGAAACAAATTGAACATTACTTATCCATTTGCTTGAAGTTTCTCAAACAGAATAGGATCAGATTTTGACAAGGAGACTATGCAAAGTCTGGACAACTTGCCAGATGCAAAGTCTTAGATGGAGATTGGAACTTTCTATTCAAATTTTGACGGGTAAGTTTTTATTCTGGAAAATAATCATGTACGTATATGATTGGAATATTTGATTGGATTATTTTGATTGAATCGTGTGATTAAAATCTGTCAATTCAAAATTTCCTATAATTCCAGATCTTTAAAAGAAAACTACTAAAATTCAGTTTTTATCCTTTTTAAGAAAACCGCCCAGTTTTTCTTAAGACGCGACGGTTCATCTTTAGGGTTTAAGATCTTTGAAAAATCTCTCTCGGCTTCACCCTCATCTTCTCCTTAAAAAAGATCAAAACTTTTTCCCTCAAATCCTCTTCAAAGTGGAAATGTCTCCAAAATCTGAAGCATCTAAGAAGACTTGACGCTCTTCATGCATTGCAAACATGGAATCAAAGACCAAGAGTAGCCTCGAGCATCGAGAAATCACTGACTCGTCTGGAACAGAATCAGACTCGAAAGCATCTCCGCCACATTTGTCTACACCCAAATCGACTTCATCTATGGGTAAAAAGGACTTTTACTTTAAAGATTCCAACGTTGTATGCAGGACTTACACAACTATCTCAAGAGGGAAAACGACTCTGACCCAATTTATGTTAGATTTTTTCAAAGATAATGGTTTTCGTGGTGAGAACGATTTTCTGCTTTCGTATACTACAAAACCTTTACAAATTGTTTTGCCTACGCATGACTCTGGAAAGACAAAAAATGTGTCTCGTAAAGGGAAAGAGAAAGTGGGTGAACCTTTTGGACCCACATTGAAAGAATTTGTTTTTCGAACTCCAAAATCTAAAAATGATTCTAAGTCGAAGAGGGAAGGAAAGAAGGAAGATGATGATGACAAGTTATTCAGCAACTTTGAGATCAAGATTGGAATTGCTGCAGGGGTAAAAGGTTTTGCTGGAAATTTGTTCAGAACTAAACTACATTAGGAGTATCACAATCTTCTTCTGTCTAGGGGAGTAATGCTTCATCGTACTGTGGATTTCCCCTTTTTTTATTCTATTGGGATTTCAGAACGAGAGCATCTTGCAAAACTGGGTATGGAAGAGTTCTGCTTGCTATCATCTCCTGTATACCCTGAATTAACTGCTTATTTCTATTCCAATATGTCATTTCCCTCTCTGAATAGATTAAGCTTTACTGTGTTTGATAAGAAGTATGATCTAGTTGCATCTCAACTTGCTAAAATCATCAGAGCCAAGTCATACAACTTTGTTCCTATTAAAGTCACCCCTGAGGAAGCATACAAAGCCATTTAAGACAATCCTCAGTTCACTAGGGACTCAAAGACGCACATCTATTACTCAAGTCTGAATAAGAAAAACATGATTCTACATAAGATCATCATCAACTGTCTCAGTCCAAAGGCATCATCCAGGACTGAACTGTCAAACTTTGAAGCAAAGATGATATGGGCAATCATCAATGAGGTTACTTTCTCTCATCCTCATATTATTATTCTTCATATGTACAGATTTATGCTGAAAAACAAGGGACAACTGCCATATGGTACTCTTGTTACAAGGATCTTTGATTTTCTTAAAATTGAAATCCCTACTCAGTTTAAAAAGGATGGTGTTTCTGAGATGTTTGTTGATGAGAAAATCATCTCAAAAATGAAATTAACACAGCTTGAGATGAACACAAAAGGACAGGCTCCAGAACAACCTAAGAAGGTGAAGAGAGCTTAGGCACCAGCAAAGCCTGAGAAGTTGAAAAAAGAACAACCCTCAGCAAAGTATTAAAAAATGAAGAAAGGTCAATCTACTCATGTCTCTAAAAAGAAGAGAAAAATAGAGACTATTCTGAGGCATGAAGAGGATGAGAAAGAGGATCAGCATAAAGAAAGTTATGTCAAAATCCATGAAGAAAAGAAAGGAAAGACAGATGTTAGTGATGCTCCAGCTTCAACCCAGGAAAGTAAGTCCCCACCAGCAGGAGACCTTGAATGCTTAGAGAAGCAACTAGAAACAGCTACAGTTCAGGGGGAGCTTCAGAAAGACAAAAGGATACAGTTCGAACAACCAGATTTTCAAGAATTCCAAGGACAAACCTCCCATGACGAGACCATCCTCTCACTGTTGCTTGAAAACAAGGCCAAACAATCTGTCTTAAGTGATGATATCCAAAATCTAAAGGCTTTTGTTGAAGACAAAATACAAAATGTCAATCATCAGGTAGATCAGAATATGGCAACCCTGGAGAAGGCAATTGGTCAATGTATGTCAAAGGTTGAGGATGCTGTTTAGAACTTGGACAACTTTTAGCTTGTTCGAGCCCCTTTTAAGCACCAGCCCCATTATTTTCAAATCTGTGCGGTCTTTTGATTTGAACATTTGCTTTGTTTGATTGACTTGTTATGATGACTGCATGACTAATATTTTGGATATTGTATTACTATGATTATTCATTTGTGCTGTTGATAAAAAGGGAGAGAATGTATGCAGATATGATTATGTGATGCAGAATCTTGATCAGATTTGAAAGATTTGAAATGCAAGATTATTATGCAGGTCTTGGAACCAAGAAAGGTCACAAATTACATTTCAACTTATATGCTAAAAATGTTTCATTCAATGCTATTCACGATTATCTATGCCTTAGTACTATATTTGAATATATACTCATTTACATGCTTTAATCTTATTACTTAACTTTTTACAAAATCTATCCATTTGCTGGAAAGTTTTATCACCATAAAAAAAAAGGAGAGATTGTTGAGAAAACTTCCTAATAGATTTTGATGATAACAAAACTATCCATAAGTAAAGTCTAACATATGCTTTTGAAGTATTCTAAGTCTAGGTAGTCATATTCTGAAAGTCCAGACTTTAAGTATATCAGAAGAAGTCCAGGTTTTGCACTGCAAAAGATAAAGTTCAGACTTTGTGCACAGAAGTTGAAGAACCTCAGTTTATATACTAGAATCAATATATTCAGAATTTACCGAACAAACCACTCCGACTTCAAGTTCTAAGCGCAAGGACTTTATCCAGACGTTATTGCTTACTCAGAATGTAAACAACGGCCAGTAATCTGGCTTGGATTTCACCAATGGAAAGAATTGATTGATTCGATCGTAAAAGGCTATTTTGCAAGGACTATTTATATAGCAAGATATCCCAAATTGATTGACAATCAAACTCCATGACAAGTTTATTTCTAAATGGAGAAGCTCTACTTATGGAAACTAAATTTCTAGTTGTATGAGCAACCAGGTTTAGCGAGATTCTAATTTTATCACTCAACGGCTACTCAATCATTTCTATATAAATGTGTCCAAGATAAAAATTGAAAGATGTTCATTTGAAGACTGTCCAATGGCTAGTTTGGAAGTGAAGGAGTATAAAATGAGACAAATCGTCGAAGAGCAGAACAAGAGAGAAGAAATCTAGAATTATCCATTCCAAAATCTGAGCAAACTTTGACCAGCTTTTACTTGTCTTTCTCAAGCTTAAATCTATGATCTTGAGAGACTTATTGTAAGAGAGATAGAGTGATCCTTCTAATATCACTCAAAACTTGTAATCTCTTGATCGATCATCTAGTGGAATCCAGCCAGTAGACTGTCAACGTAGGAGAGTAGACGTAGGCTTGATCTAAGCCAAGCCACAATACACCTGTGTGCATATTCTCTCTTCCTTAAAACCTTTTATTGCACATTTATCTGATTGTCATTCAAAGTCTAACTAAAATCTAAACATTGTTCAAACTTTATTTGAAACAAATTGCTTCCGTGTTAAAATTGATCAAACAATGCTCAAATCACCTATTCATCCTCCTCTTGGTGATATTTGCTGGTCTCATCAGTAACTGTACGATAATGAGAGTTCGACAAGGACATTTTCTTTACCTAAACTTGCTTTAGTTGATTGTACGAATATTCAGTATTAAATTTTAATCTATACGAGAAAAACACACCTTACATTCTATGTATTATCACTCTCTTCATGTGAAAACCGATAGGAGGATGAGAGCCTTAATCTTGTGAATCAAAATTATTTCTCAAACCTTCAAGCGTGCAAAGGAAGCAGCCAAGGAATTCCTTAGAATAAGAAGCCTCTAGTATGGGGATCCATGTAGGATAAGGAATATGTTAGCTAGTGAAGCACAACATGGAGAATAGTTTGATTGTTTAGTGGAAAATTGAATGATTTGAAATATTTTCCTAAAATGATTGTTTGTATCCCTTACGGAGATGAACGGACGAAAAATATCTTCATCGTCCACAAAAATATTTAGACATATGTTGTTTGTTAGTAATGAAAATATTTTCATTGACTAATCATTTCAAATGATATAAGCGATTATTTTTTAGAAAATAATTTTCAAGCCATACACTTTTCACGAAATAAAAAAAAATTATCTAACATGATTAGAGAGCACATGTCAATCGAATCCTGACTTTTCCTTTCAATTTTGTCTTGTTTTATTTTTATCCCTTTTCAACTGTCTTGTTTTACTTTCTTCCAGTAATCTTGTCGATGCGATTATGTCCGCATCCTGTCTTGTCCATGTAAGGAATTGACATCATGAAGAGTAGTGTTAAGTCTAACTTATACAGACATTGATGGCCCGTGTTAGGACAGCTTAAATTTTTTGGAAATGAAAGGATTTGTTTAACAATTTATATTGTAATGCCGCTCTCAGATCAACCCGGATTTGGTATTCGGCGCATTCTATCTTTTCTCCATGTTCTTTTTTAGTTCTTTAACAATTTACATTGGCTTGGTCTCTGCCATTTCCGATCGAGAAGCTCACTGCGTGATTCGTGAACAATCACAACTTCTGACGATGTCTACGGCAAGATCTGCGGCTGTTGGGACGTTGCTGACGGCTACCTCTCTCCGTCCCCTCTCTCTTTCCTCTCTATTCGTAAATAAAAGGGAAAATTATACAAACAGTCCATAAATTTTGACCCAATATGTAATGTGATCTCTAGATTTTTAATTTATTTGATGTGATTCATGAACTTTAGTCCAATGTTCAATATAGTCCTTGAACTTTTAATTTATTCAATGTCGTCCCTGAACTTTTGATATATATTTAATTTAGTTTATGAACTATGGTTCTTGGATTACATTGAATATTTTCATATAATTCAGGGACTATATTAAACATGTATCAAAAGTCTAGGGACCCCGTTGAACAATTTAAAAGTTTATAGGCCATATTAAACATTAGGCTAATGTCACGCCCCGAACCCCGACGGGCTCGCGACACCCCTTCCACGAGGTCGTATTGAACGCGACGTCCCAGGATGTGTCACCGACCTAGAAGAAACACCCATACGAATATGCAAGCGGAAGCAAATTTTAAAACAACCCAGCCAACTAACATGATGATAGAAGGATAGCACGAAATAATAATTGCATAACCTCATAAAGTAGTTACTATTACAAAATGATAACCCAGGCTACTAATTTCAAACCACAATTTTCAAAAGGGGGCGGTGGTTGACAAGCTTAACTCCTCTACAAAAAGGTACTCAAAGGACAAGGTAATTTGATCTATCCTTCAATCACTGTGGTACCCTGGCGGCATCTCAGAATCGATCATGGTTGCGGATCTGAAAATACTTGCACTGCAGCAATAAGATTAGATCTCAATAATCAGACACCCTATACTCCACATAGGCCAATGCGTACCCAGACGAGTTCAGCATGCAATCAATCCAATCACACACACATGCACACACACACACACACACACACACACACACACACACACACACACACACACATATATATATATCGCACATAAATGGACTTACCTCGCCATCCTAATCACATGCCAATACTGCACATTAGTTAAATCATGATAATTGGATAATATCTTGAGAATACATCACAATCACTCGAACGTCATACATACGTACGTTCACCCAATTCGATCAAACACATTACACATGCTCATTCATCCAACTTTCTCTCGACCCAGGTCAATACCCCATAGGTCAGTCCTCCGATCAATCCGAGCTCGTCCCGCATCAACACGCCTCAGGACCCACTATCTTTCCTCGGACCACCGTCAACATGTCTCAAGTCCGTTCTCACAGGCACACATGCCACACAATTTAATCGATTTCCAAAGACCGCCATTAATACATCCCGGGTTTAACTTTCCTTCCACGGACCACTGTCAACACGTCTCAAGTCTGTTAACTTTCATTCTACGGACCACTATCAACACGTCTCAAGTCCGTTCTTACAGGTACACATGCCACACAGTTCAATTTGTCATTCTCACACGTCATATTAATGAAATTCCAATCACGAGTTCACCAAACAAGCCCACCAATCCGACATTCAAGTCGACCACATTTAAACGTCAATATCACTTACAATCACCACGATACACAAGCCATCAACCCATCTCAATCAGCCATCAGCCACTGATTATGACTCAATATTATCACAATTTAACATGCCAACGAACCACATTCAAATCTCAATTCTATCCCTAGCTTAGCCACTAAACATGCCACATAATCACCACAATTCAATCCACCAATTAACCACATTTATAATTTGGCCCTAACCCAAGTTTAATCCCTAAACCGGTACTAATCACACCCTAAACAAGTCTAAAAAAATACCCAAAGTAATAGATAGGGTTTAGGGAGTCACTTACTAGATTTTGGCCTGAGAAAAATCGACTCGGGCCTAAAATTGTCACTCCCTGAACCCCATCGAGCATGCAACACACTTCTCTGATCGAATAATGCGACGTCCCAGGATATCGCCGACCCAAATAACTCGATCAGAGATTTATATCAATCAACGAAAGCCACAAATACCCGGACAGTAGTGACTAGGGTAAACAGGGGAGATAAACACATCCATTATCGATTCAAATTTATATAATATCCACAATTTACAAAACCCCAATATATATAAGCACATCGAACTTCTACACTATAAACCATCGATATCAAAAAAGATCGATAGCCTAAGTATCCTATAAAAAAATGGTACACTTCAAAAAGCCTATTCCCAACCCCTACACTAGCCCCTACGCCCACGAGATGGCGTCCACTCTGAGTCTGACTTCTCATCATCCGAATCTGAATCTTCTTGAACTGTTTGCTCCTCTGAGGACTCCGGCTCGGCCTCGATCTCGATCGAGTTGTTTATATCACCCGACTCTGCTGGAACCTCAACCCGCTCTTCTTTAGCAGGCTCCTCGTCCAACTCGTACTCTGGTATAAACTCGGGATCATACCATGGCTCATATTCGGGTACGCCCTCTGGTTCCTCTTCAGGTACATCTTTTGGGGCCTCTTCAGGTTCTGCCTCAAGTTCTTCCTCTTCTAGTCTTCCTCTAGAATTGCCTGGAGATCCGCATCCATAGGGTCGTACCCTACCTAGGATTCTTCAGGCTCCGGTTCATGCTTGGCCCCCGAGGGCTCAGGTGCTGCAGGCGCTTGGTAAAGTCCGGGTTGCGCTAGACTAGTCTCCAAGCTAGTCATCTCTCTATCGAGAGGGGGTATAGCTGATGGGTTCCAGTTCCTAACTCTATCAAAGAGGACATCAAAGTCACGAACGGGACCAAACTCATCCACCCCGTCCCGAAAGTACCAGGCGGTATATATGTGGGCTTGCCAGAGGGGTAGTCCTATGTTTACCCAAACTACCGTTGTATGCTTAACACGGGTCATATTATCATCTATCGAGTACTCTACAACACTATGGTCGGTGTGCATCAGTACTCCAAAATGCTTAAGTGGCGGCGATGGCGAAAGATTCATGGCTCAGGCCGGGGTTCTGAAATTATTGGTTGAAACAACCATGAGATTACATCTCAATAAGCACACACCCTAAACTTCACCTAGGCTATCACGTACCTCCAGATAATCACAACCACAACCATACTTAGCCATCACATAGCAGGCACACAATTAATACTTACCTGGGCCTTTCCAGCGTGCAACCTGCATGTTAGCCATAACAGCACCATTTTCAATCACATGCACGTTCTAATTATATTTCATGCATTCGTTCCGTCCTCATCACATCCTTTCCACATAACTTGCCAATGACCCGCGTAATCGTACCACCTCAGGTTCACCGTGACCATGTCATACTCGACTCGCCAGCGACCCGCGTAGTAGTACCGCCTCAGGTTCACTGTGACTAACTCATTCTCGACTCGTCAGTGACCCGCGTAGTAGTACCCCCTCAGGTTCACTGCGACTAACTCATAACAACACTTCAAGACCCACGTAATAGTACCGCCTCAGGCTCAACACCCACCACCTACGATAAAACCCACGTAATGGTACCGCCTCAGGTTGGCTGTCCTCTGGTAATACCGGGCATCGTCCCACGTAGTCGTACCGCCTCAGGACGGATCAATTTCCCGCATAATGATACTGCCTCAAGGATTACCGCAACCACACATACCGTGCCACACACAATTTCTCGCTCGTTCACATGCTCAATACCCACTTGCCAATAAATTGGCCAATCACACTTGGCCCATACATGCACCAAACTACACACGTTTCTCATGCTTAATAAGCAGTCAAGCACGACCAATTCGCAAACCATTCAATTCAGCCAGTGCGTGCACATAACGGTCCATATTAAAATCAATCAATTCACCACTCAACAAACATACAAGGCCACCAACAGGCCCACAATCACAACCACATTCATAGGTGCAAATTCAGCATTTCCATGCTCATTTTAAGCCATATAAAGCCCTACCAACCAGCCACATCACAACACGTCAAACCGACATAATTTGCCCTTAAATCGAACCATATGCTCGACAATACGAGTCCCAATTTTCAGTATTCACTCCGGCATCAAATTAGTCTCGAAACATTATAATATCACCCACAATTCATCCGATTCAAGTCCCCCAAATCAGTCCATTAAATTAACTCCTAAACAGCCCTAATTAAACCCTAAACCGACACTAATTAACCCGATTCACCCCTAATCGCGTCTATCGATACCCGACATCCTAAATAAGGTTTAGAGGGAGGCTTACACGAACTCTAGACTAACTTGGCTAGAGTGGAAAGGGGGATGGCAGCCGGTGGCCTTACGACAGCGTACGGCGAGCGACGAGCAGCTCGACGGTGGTGTATGGCGAGCGGCGGTGGCTGGCGGCCTACTAGCTTCCCACGGCTGAACAAGACAGCAGGGGGGGCTAGTGGTGGTGCACGGTGAGGTGGAACAGGGAGAGAAAGGGTCGGTGGGGTGAGCAGCGGCTCCGGCGTGCGACCGATCTAGCCGGACGGCAGGGTGGCGACGACAACCGGCCTTGGCGGGCGGCGACGATCACGATGAGGGAAGGGGCTGGCTGGTTCAATCGGGAGGAGGGGGAGAGAGGGAGTGAGCCGAGAGATAGAGAGAGAGTGAGGAGAGAGAGAAAAAAATTGGCTTAAATAATCCGAGCCAATAATTGATGTCCCAAATGACCATCTTGCCCTCTTCTCACAAATCCAATCAACAGCCTAGATTCGATCTTATCTTGAGATCGACGGTCCGGATCGAATCTTTTCCAAAATATCTAAGGGTAATTTGGGAATTTCTCAAAAAGTCCAAGGGCAAAATTGTCCAAAAATCTCTAATTCTAAGGCTAGGCGAAATTACCAAAATGCCCTTCCTAAATTACATTGGCCTTAACAAATTTCCAGGAGTAAAACGGTCATTTTTCATTTCTCGCCAAAATTAAATTTGTCTGAAGAATTCGAGTAAATTCGAGGCTACTCGAGCAAATGACAACATCGTCCAAATGATCTGTCGTGACTTTCTAAATTTCCAATGCCCAACTCAGTCTCTAATTAATGACTAAGTTCTAAATAACGTAACTTGCGCATATCTCATACTAACGGGTGGCTTTTGGAAAAATTCGCATTAGTAACCTGTGGCCGATACTAAATCAAGCCACATTCAAGTTTACTCGGGTCGGGCCGACCTCAGTTGTCACTTAATCGCGAGGATCGATCACTAGATCCAACAGGCATGATCGTTTGGTATAGGTTTAGGGTCGTTCGTCAATTCATTTCGTGGTCCAGCGGAATCACCTACGATCCACTAATATGACAGTGGCGAACTGATCCCTGACTATCCTTGGATTGGTCTACAGTGGCTCAAAATGTCACCTCGACGATTTTTATGGTCGAAAGTCGGTTCACGATCGAGTTCTTTGGTCATGCGAATTTAAATCCCTAATTAGTCTCTCTCTAACGGTTAGTATTCCCGAAATGATCAATTCCAGGCGAGATCTAACTACAAGTACGTCCATAAACTATTCACTTCATAAATCCCAAGTGAGTTAGATTTCAGAATATCAAAAAAATGGCCCGGGTGAACAATGCTAGTTAGGCACAGGCGAGGGCACAACAAGTGCAAGGCTCGACCACGGCTCGGCACACGGCCCAACGACTCAGCCACAACTGGGCACACGCCTGGGCACGGCTGGGCAACGGGCTAGGTGACGGGCAAATGGTCGAGCGAGCGGGCGCGTAGCTAGGACGCATGGGCAATTGGCTTGGCTACGGCTTGGGCAACTTGGCCACGGCCCGGGCATGCTCGGCCGGCGAGCTCGAGCATGGCTAGGCACGCTTGGCCGACGAGCTGGCTGGCTAGCAAGCTGGGTTGGCCGGGACGACGATCGGACGGCGACAGAGGAGAACTATGGCGGCGGGCAGCGGCTGGTCGGTGGGTTAGGTGAGCTCTGGCTGGCTGGCCGGTGAGACGACATGGCGGCGGTGATGGAGATTGGATGGTGGCGACTCGGCAGATCCGGTTAGTCATGGCTCCGGCATAACCAATGGCCGCGCGAACAGGGGAAGAAAGGAGAGAGGAGGGCGACGGCGATGGCGATAGCTCCGGGCTGGAATGAGCAACGTGCGACGGTCGGATGAGCAGCAGCGATGCACGGCGGCGACAAATAGAAAGAGAGAGGGAGAAGCCTGGGGCAGTAGTGGCGAGAGGGGAGAAGCTGGGGGCTGAGGGGGGCGAATCGGCGACGGCGGCGAATAGGAGGTGCGGCATGGCGGCGAAGAGGCACGGCGAGCGGCGTGGGGCGGACGAGCTCGAGCGGTCGGGCTAGGCAAAGAAGAAGAAGTAGAACCGCAGAAATAGTCGGGTGGAAGACCAGAGAAGAAGAAGAAGAGAGGAAGAAGAAAAAGAAAAGAAAGAGAGAGAGAGAGAAGGGAGGGGACGTGCATGCATGGGGTAGAGGGACGGGCACAGACGCGGGAGAGAGAGAGAGAGAGAGAGAGAGAGAGAGAGAGATAGATAGAGAGAGAAAAGTCCAAATAATCATTACGATCCAACGGTCCACGAAAATCCTAATTAATAAATAGGAAAAAGAGCCAAAAGAAAATAACCCAAAACACACTACGAGGAAGGTCTACTAGTTCAAATCCGCACCGGATCAAAATTTCACTTTTTACATATCCCGGGTAATATCGAGGCTGGCCACAATAATATCGATACCGTCCAATTAAATTCGTCCCGGAACTTCAAGAAATTTGCCACCAAAGTTTAGGCTATAAATAACGGCCAAATTCGATCAAGTGAGATTCTAGCGAAATCTCTAATTTAAAAATAATAACCCAAGAGTGATCAGTTCTGGGCGAGATTTTATTATAAGCGCACTGATGAATTACATGTTTTATAAATCTCAAAATTGGGCCGAAATTCGGAATGTCACAACTCTTCCCCCTTACAAAAATTTCGTCCTCGAAATTTACAATCCAACCCAAATATTCAAACAAATGGGGGTATTGGTGTCGCATCAACTCTTTATTTTCCCATGTCGCACATTCGGTTCCATGGTGCTCCCAAATTACTTTGACCATCGGAATCGTCTTGTTCCGCAACACTCTTTCCATTCTGTCCTCAATCCATACTGACTTTTCTACGTACGACACTCTGTCGTCCACGTCTATTTCCTCGTAATTCAACATGTGGGTCGGGTCCGGTTCGTACTTTCTTAACATTGACACGTGGAATACATTATGCACTTGAGACAAATTTGGCTGTAGCGCGAGAAAATAAGCCAAGATGCCAATTCTCTCTAAGACCTCGAATGGACCCACATACCTTGGGCTCAACTTCCCTTTCTTATCAAATCGTGATAATCCTCTCATAGGCAATACTTTAAAGAAAACGTGGTCCCCTACTTGAAATTCCAAAGGCCTACGTCTCTGGTTTGCATAATTCTTTAGGTGGCTCTGAGCGGTCTTAAGCCTATCCCGAATCACCTTGACTGTTTCGACTGATTGCTGAACCAACTCTGGACCCGTGATGTTCCTCTCACCAACTTCATCCCAACAAATCAATGTTCTATAAGCTCTACCATATAGTGCTTCGAATGGTGCCATTCTGATACTCTGCCGGTAACTATTATTGTAGGCAAATTCAACTAAATGCAGCTATTCCTCCCAACTACCTTTAAAATTCAAAACACACGCTCGCAACATGTCTTCCATAGTCTGAATCGTCCTTTCAGACTGGCCATCTATTTGGGGATGATAGGTCGTGCTAAATTATTACTTCGTTCTTAACGCCGTGTGAAGACTTTTCCAAAAAGCGTCAGTAAACTTGGGATCATGGTCTGAGGTGATTGTCACTGGCACTCCATGTAGACGAACTATCTGTTGTACGTATAGCTCTGCGTAGCTTTCTAAGGCAAAGACCTTTTGCACTGGCAGAAAATGTGCTGACTTTGTCAATCGGTCGACTACCACCCAAATCGAATCATGACCCCTTTGACTTCTTAGTAATCCCATTACAAAGTCCATCGTGATGTGTTCACATTTTCACTCGGGAATTTCCAATGGCTGCAACATTCCACCCCGCTTGTAATGTTGCACCTTCACTTGCTGACATGTTAAGCACTTGGCCACGTGCTTGGCTACATTCACTTTCATGCTGTTCCACCAATAATGTTGTCGTAAGTTTTTGATACATTTTTGTACTATCCGGGTGAATACTATAATTGCTACGGTGTGCTTCAGACAAAATCTCTTCCCTTAGTTCTATATCACTGGGTACACATAACCGACCACAGAACTTCAGAATCCCATCCTCGGATACCTAAAAATCCGATTTCCTTTTTGTGACCTCTATACCCAAAATCTTCTGAATCTCTGGGTCCGTCGATTGCAAAGCCTTAATCTTAGTCTGTATTTTCGGTTCAATCCTCAATGCTGCAAGCACACTCGAGACATGACTCACTTCAAACTTAAATTCTGAATCTCAAGCTCCCTCCAACAGAGTCCACTCCTTGATCATCATATGCGCGATGCTCGATTTCCGGCTCAGTACATCCGCTACTTTATTAGCTTTTCTAGGATGATACATAATCTCGCAGTCGTAGTCCTTAAGGAGTTCCATCCAATGACACTGTTTCATGTTCAGTTCCTTCTAGGAGAACAAGTACCTTAAACTTTGATGGTCCCTATAAATTTGAAATTTCTCCTCACACAGGTAGTGTTTCCAAATTTTAAGAGCGAAAATAATCGCGGCCAATTCTAAGTCATGCGTCGGATAATTCTGCTCATGTGGCCTCAATTATCGCGATGCATATGCTACTACTCTTTCGTGTTGTATTAGCATACATCCTAATTCTCTTAACGACGCGTCAGTATAAATCTCATATCCTTTTGGACCTGACGGGATCGTCAATACTGGCGCAGTCGCGAACCTCTGTTTTAACTCTTGGAAGCTCCTTTCGCACTTATCCGTCCATTCAAACATCATCTCCTTCTTTAACAATCGCGTCAACGGCGTTGCTAATGCCGAAAACTTTTCCACGAAGCGTCTATAATAACCCGCTAGACCTAAGAAGTTCCGAACCTTGGTTATTGTTGTCGACCTCGGCCAATTCGTGACGACTTCAATCTTTGTTGGGTCCACCGCAATTCCTTCTCAGGATATCACATGTCCTAAGAATGCCACTCAATGAAGCTAGAATTCGCATTTACTAAACTTAGCGTAGAGTGCATGTTCCCTTAAGGTCTGCAGAACCTTTTCCAAATGTACCTCATGCTTGGCGGAACTCTTTGAATACACTAGGATATTGTCTATGAATACGATCACATACAGATCCAGAAATTCCTTGAATACCCTATTCATTAAATCCATAAAGGCTGCCGGGGCATTAGTCAATCCGAACGGTATTACCGTAAAGTCATAGTGCTCATATCTTGTCTTGAATGCCGTTTTTTATATATCCTCCTTCTTAATCCTTAATTGATGGTACCCCGTCCTCAAGTCGATCTTTGAAAATATCGATGTTCCTTACAACTGATCAAACAGGTCATCTATCCTTGGTAGTGGGTACTTGTTCTTAATGGTCACTTGATTTAACTGTATGTAATCAATGCACAACCTCAACAACCTGTCCTTCTTCCTCACAAATAATACTGGCGCTCCCCATGGAGACACACCCGGACGAATGAAATCTTTATCCAATGACTCTTATATTTGACCCTTTAATTCCTTCAATTCTGACAACGACATCCTATAGGGCGCTTTCGAGATCGGTTCGGTCTCTAGGACTAACTCAATCACAACTCCACTTCTCTATCAGATGACAATCCCTGTAATTCCTGAGGAAAGACATCGAGAAGATTACACACCTTGGCTATATCCTCTAGCCTTGGCTCCTTAACCAACGAGTTAATCACAAGGTAGTTATCTTTCCACACATCAAAGACAAGGCTTAATCCATCCAATTTCAATCCAATAGTCTCCCAAATTAAATCACATCGGCTCTTTACAAAATCCGAAATTTTCAAGCGATAATTCATTCACCCAACTCTTGTCAAAGGATATCGTCAGTGATTCCAAAATACATAAAGTGATTGCGTCAATTTACCATGAGCAATTATATATCTTACACGACCATTCAAATCTAAAACTTCCAAAAATCACTTCTAATACACAAAATACCCTTACACATCCTATTTAGACCCTTAAGACAAGTCATCCACTTCCTTCCTAGCCACAACTTATACTTTTCCTTATGCCCGCAGTCAATTCTAATTATTCGGTAGAGCAGCTCCCGCTTGATGTCCTACTCGTGATTGCCATTGTTGTATCGGCGGCCTAATCTGATTGGTTGGCTGGATAGCTCCAAATTGATTTCCATTCCGGGGTGGCGGTGGCAGTAGTGCAACCTGTCAACTGTTGGGGCAGTTCTTCATCTGATGGCTCATTCTGCCACATATAAAACATGCTCCGCCCCTATTTGGGCAAGGTCCAATCTCGTGTCTTCCTCCACATAGCCTACACGGGGCGTTTTGGTAATGGTTTGGCTTCCCAATATTTCTCCGAACGATAGGGACAAAGCGATTATATCCTACCATGAGTCTTTTCCCAAGTTGACAGTCGTCCCTAGTCGGGGCATACCGCGATCCAGAAGCGACAGCCCGATCCGTTTGATCTCGCTCAATTGCCTGGGCCCTCTCATAGATCTCATGATAGCCTTTCAAGTTTAATGAAATCATCTAACTGCGAAGGTCCGGCTTCAGCCCATCCTAGAACCTCCTAGCTTTGTTCGTTAGATCCTCCACCATTCTGGGGGCAAATTTGGATAACCTCGCAAACTCGGCTTCATACTGATCCACCGACATCTGACCCTGGCGAAGTCTAATAAATTTGGCCAGTTTCTGCTCTCGGGCACTTTCCAAGAAGTACTTGCCATTGAAGATCTCAGTAAATACAGTCTAATTCGGGGCAGTACCGGTGGGGAATACCTGACCTCTGGTGGTCCTCCACCAATTACTTGCATTATTCTAAAGCTGGTAGACTGCTAGCATTACCTTCTCTTCCTCAGTACACCTTAGCACCTCAAAAGCTTTCTCTAGCTCTTCTATCCATCTTGGAGCAGCCTCAGAATCGCCTCTCCCATCAAACTTCGGGGTTTCAACCTCAGAAACTGTTCGACTAACTTGGACATTGACCTGATCGCATTTACTAGCACTGGATTAGGATTGCCACCAATCGCATTATTCCCCTGACCTCCATTATTTCCTATAATCTCGCTGGCAGCTGCAGCGGCAATAGTAGCACTTCTTTCCCCTGTCTGTCTACCCGATAATAATCCTGCTTCCTCAAGTACCCTCCACATTTCATCCAACCTGGGATCCCCCATAACTCCAGCTTGCAGGGCTACACGACCTCGACCTCGACCTCGACCTCGACCTCGACCTCTATTGCTCATCTTACAAGTTCTCCCAAATACTTACCTGCTAAATTCTACGTAGGAATTAGAAACCTAGGCCAACTATACCAGTCTAAGCCCTAGGTAGTGAATCACAACAACAATTCACTATGCAGGCAGCCAATCACAATCAACAATCAATCACAATCAACAAAGTTCGTGCGCTTACCTCAAGTCCTGACACACCCGTACCTCATATAATATTGCATAAATTCACTCAGCAACCACAATCACACAGTCTGGGATACGCATGACACACAAGTCTCCCTAACTGGCTACCCCAAAGTCATCGCTTCTTATCACTCCAGGTTTCGATCAAGTTGGATCGAGCTGATCTTGCTCTGATACCAAATCAACCGGGGTGTCACGCCCCGAACCCCGATGGGCTCGCGACACCCCTTCCACGAGGTCGTATTGAACGTGACGTCCCAGGACGCATCGCCGATCCAGAAGAAATACCCTTACGAATATGCAAGCGGAAGCAAATTTTAAAACAATCCAGACAACTAACGTGATGACAGAAGGATAGCACGAAACAATAATTGCATAACCTCATAAAGCAGTCACTATTACAAAATGATAACCCAGGCTACCAATTTCAAACCACAATTTTCAAATGGGGGCGATGGTTGACAAGCTTATCTCTTCTACAAAAAGGTACTCAAAGGACAGGGTAATTTGATCTATCCTTCAATCACTGTGGTACCCTGGCGGCATCTCCAAATCGATCACGGGCGTAGATCTGAAAATGTTTGTACTATAGCAATGAGATTACATCTCAATAAACAGACACCCTATACCCCACATAGGCCAATGCCTATCCAGACGAGTTCAGCATGCAATCAATCCAATCACACACACACACACACAAACACACACACACACACACACACACACACACACACACACACATACACACACATATATATATCGCACATAAATGGACTTACTTCGCCATCCTAATCACGTGCCAATATTGCACATTAGTCAAATCATGATAATTGGATAATATCCTGAGAATACATCACAATCACTCGAACGTCATACATACGTACGTTCACCCAATTCAATCAAACACATTACACATGCTCATTCATCCAACTTTCTCACGACCCGAGTCAATACCCCACAGGTCAGCCCTCCTATCAATCCGAGCTCGTCCCGCGTCAACACGCCTCAGGACCCACTATCTTTCCTCGGACCACCGTCAACATGTCTCAAGTCCGTTCTCACAGGCACACATGCCACACAATTCAATCGATTTCCAAAGACCGCCGTCAATACATCCCAGGTCTAACTTTCTTTTCATGGACCACCGTCAACACGTCTCAAATCCGTTAACTTCCATTCTACAGACCACCGTCAACACGTTTCAAGTCCGTTCTTACATGTACACATGCCACACAATTCAATTTGTCGTTCTCACACGTCATATTAATGAAATTCCAATCACAAGTTCACCAAACAAGCCCACCAATCTAACATTCAAGTCGGCCACATTTAAACGTCAATATCACTAACAATCACCATGATACACAAGCCATCAACCCATCTCAATCAGCCATCAGCCACTAATTATGACTCAATATTATCACAATTTAACCTACCAACGAACCACATTCAAATCTCAATTCTATCCCTAGCTTAGCCACTAAACATGCCACATAATCACCACAATTCAATCCATCAATTAACCACATTTATAATTTGGCCCTAACCCAAGTTTAATCCCTAAACCGGTACTAATTATACCCTAAACAAGTCTAAAAAAAATACCCAAAGTACTAGGTAGGGTTTAGGGAGTCACTTACTAGGTTTTGACCCGGGAAAAATCGGCTCGGGCCTAAAATGGCGCGGGCGAATAGTGCTGGTTAGGCACGAGCGAGGGCGCGACAGGCGCGGGGCTCAGCCACAGCTCGGCATACGGCCCGGCGACTCGGCCATAACTGGGTACACGGCTGGGCACGGCTGGACAACGGGCTAGGTGACGGGCAAATGGCCGGGCGAGCGGGTGCGCGGCTGGGACGCATGGGTAACGGTTCGGCCACAGCTTGGGCGACTTGGCCACGGCCCGGGCACGCTCGGCCGGCGAGCTCGAGCACAGCTGGGCACGCTCGACCGGTGAGCTGGCTGGCCGGCAAGCTGGGTTGGCCGAGACGACGGTCGGACGGCGACGGAGGAGAGCTACGGTGGCAGGCAGCGACTGGTCGACGGGCTAGGCGAGCTCGAGTAGGCTAGCCGATGAGCTGGCTGGCCGGCCGGCGAGACAACACGGCGGTGGCAACGGAGACTATACAGCGGCGACTCGGTAGATCCGGTTGGTCATGACTCCAGCACAACCAACGGCCGCACGAATAGGTGAAGAAAGGGGAGAGGAGGGCGACGACGACAGCTCCAGGCTGGAATGAGCGACGTGCGGCGGCCGGACGAGTGGCGACGGTGCACAGCAGCACGAATAGGAAGGGAGAGGGAGAAGGCTAGGGCAGTGGTGGCGAGAGAAGGGGAAGCTGGGGGCTGAGGGGGGGCGAACCGGCGATGGCGGCGAAGAGGCGGCACGACGTAGCAGCGGTCAGGCGCGGCGAGCGGCACTGGGCGGACAAGCTCAAGCGGTGGGGCTGGGCGAAGAAGAAGAAGCAGAACCGCAGAAACAGTCGAGCGGAAGACCAGAGAAGAAGAAGAAGAGAGGAAGAAGAAAAAGAAAAGAAAGAAAAGAAAAAGAGAGAAAGGAGGGAGGGGATGTGTATGCATGGGGCAGAGGGACGGGCGTAGACACGGCAGAGGGAGGAGAGAGAGAGAGAGAGAGAGAGAGAGAGAGAAGTCCAAATAATCATTGCGATCCAACGGCCCACATTTAAATCCGAAAACGATCCAACGGTCCACAAAAATCCTAATTAATAAATAGGAAAAAGGGCCAAAAGAAAATAATCCAAAACACACTACGAGGGAGGTCTACTAGTCCAAATTCGCACACGGTCAAAATTTCACTTTTCACATATCCCAGACAATATCGAGGCTGGTCACAATAATATCGATACCGTCCCATTAAATTCGTCCCGAAACTCCAAGAAATTCGACACCAAAGTTTGGGCTCTAAATAACGGTCAAATTCGATCGAGTACAATTCTAGCGAAATCTCTAATTTAAAAATAATAACTCAAGAGTGATCAGTTTCGGGCGAGATTTTATTATAAGTGCACTGACGAATTACACGTTTTATAAATCCCAAAAATGGGCCGAATTCGGAATGTCACAGCTAAAGTTCAGAGACCACATTGAACGTTAAACAAAAGTTAAGAGACTTTGTGTCATTATCTCTAAGAATAAAATAGGTCGAAAATGGATATGGTCGACTCTTATTGAGTTGGCACTACTACAACTACGAGTTTCCTCATAAGCAAAAGTTGGTTATGTTAATATATACGTATGAGTTGTGTTAAAGAAGTCCTACATCAGATAATTGATGTATTGTAGAGTAGTTAATATATCATAATTGGCTCATAACTCATTTGCTTAAACTTTTGAGTGAAGGTGGGTCCAAATGGATATGTTGACGGGCTCAGACTTGTGCTCACTTTTGGTAATCTTCTCAGGTGAAGGTATTGGGCATTTGCTACGCACTCCCAACTAATGGTATCAAAGCCGATTGTTGATTAGTGGGCTTCCAATCTGTTCAGGTATTTGGTAAAAATCTCAATAAAGAAATCTCATGATCGACGCTTGTTTTGGATGGAAATTGCCATCACGGTTGGTCTGGCGAGAAGTGACCATGGACAGTTGATTTGGCGACGCAAGATAAAGATCATGGGTGATGCAATCCTAAGTTAGCAGTTGATGATGGTTGTTGTGTATAGTTGCAAGTTCATTGCCATGACTTGGAGATTTAAGTTGAGATAAGCTGATGCGGAAAAATACCTAAATTAAGAAAGAGCAAACCTAACACTGAAATCACATGTGAGGAGGAGATTGTTAAGATAGACGTGTGAATTGTATTAGAGAAGCCTTACATCGGATAATTGATGTGGCATAAAGCAGTTAATATATTCTAATTGGCCTATAACTCATTAACTTAAGTTTTTGAGTGAAGGTAGATCCAACTGGATATATTGACGGGCTCGGACTTGCGCTCTCTCTTAGTAATCTCTCTAGGTGAAGGTATCGGGCTTCTACTACGTACTCCCAAAAGGTTCCTTTCTAGTGGGTAGAAGCGAATCTGAACACTTTAGACTACTCAGCACATTTCGATATAGGCACGAAAGCGATGTTGATTTGGACATTTGGAACATGCTCCGGATCTTCCATTTCATGGCATCTGCCAATAGTTATGCCGTCCTTTCTTCCATTTCCGTACTCCCATCCCATGCATTCATGCATTTGGTTATTTTTCTAATTTCCCTGTCTTTTCGTTCTTGTTTTCTTTTTTAAAATTTCTTCCATCACTATATGTTTGTAAGGTATCTTACTAAACAATGTGGCAATTATTTAGTCAAAGAAAGGGGGTCAAAGGGCAGGAAAAAGTAAACTTTTAATTTGGCCATACAAAGTGGATCTAGGAAGTGATGGAACAAATTGTAAGCGTGCATTAAGCAAATGGTTCTTTCACCAAATGTCTGCTATGTCACTTCACCTTATAAAAGCTGATATTTGCATCTATAGCATCTTTTTATATGATTAGATTGATTGTGAAAACGTCGGTGTATAATACGCATATATATGAATTGACTTTGTTATACATATATAGCAGATATTACTGCAACATTCATTTCATGCACAACTAAGAGAAAAAGAGGAAAATCGAGAATGAAAACAACTTTTATATTATTGTCACATGCATTGTTAAGATTTGACTATGTGTTCGGATGATATTTATCTATACCTAAAAAGCAAATATCAATTGCTTGCCGTCCCTATGGTATTCTTGAGACTAGAAAATGCCTGAGTTTCATATTCCTAGCAATTCGAAACCCACTTTTTCCCTTCAAATATCAAAGAAAAGCTACAAAGAAAATAATAATGAAGAATATGCTAGGGTTTCGAGAAATATGACACTTAACTTTAGAAAAAGGCCCACAACTGTCTAGCAACATCGATCTTCCTCAAGGTACATTTCAAGAAGGTAATTAATAAACATTAGCAAATTAGTATGCGAAAGTGTAGATAAGATAAATCTGGAATAAAGTGACAGAGAGATATGAAGACAGCCGTCAGTGACACGAGTAAAGGCATTGTTCCATTGAATATGCTGCTTCGAGATTTTGCATAAATATCGGTCTCTCTCAAGCCCTAGCTCATTGTCAATCGATCAATTGGTTATGCAGTTGCATTACAGGGCAAGTTTCCTGGCAGAGAGGCCACTCACAGTGAAACTTTCCGGGAAAGTTGTTTCTGGGAAATACCAGATGCGATCTATGAGCGTGCTTTCTGCCAAAGGAGATTTGCCCCGCAATTCTTCTGCATTTATGCAGATGGGGTTCTCTTGTTTTTTCTCACTTCTCATTCTGTTCGTACAGCTCATTCTGTATTTCGTATGAATTGCCCTTCGAGTTCATGCCATCGATTCACGGAGGAACTCTCAGCTTCCACAATCATGATCATGATCATAGTACGCAACTCCTCTTAGCTAGTCTTAGCATGCTCACCATATATGTTGTTTATCAGCTCATGGGGTTCCTTCATGCACGTAAGTAAGTGCTCTTTTCATCTCAATGCAATTTATTTCGGTGTAACTTTATTTATCTAAGAATTTATGAAAAAAAGAAGATTTGAATTTTCGATGCTCTTAACCATACTGCATTTTCATTTCGTTTAACAATTCTTCCTGTTCAACAAAATTGTAACTTGCTCAATTTCGGAATCAAGCTTCTTATGTGACCGGCGCTTGGTCTTCGAAATTTGCTAGTATCATTTCTTATGTGAGCAAGATCCTAATTTCACCTTTTGAAATAACAAAAAATAATGATAAAACTCTTTAACTTTCAGTTCTACCATCAACATATCTAACTAGTATAAAGCGTTGTCCTCTTTAATCTAAACCCTTAACGAATTTAATTTATTATGTTGCGTTTAACGAAACAAGTGTAAATCTACTTACCAAAAATTAAAAAAAAAACAACTGTAAATCTTGGTAAAACACTACCAACAACCTCCTTTTTTCTTTGCACATGCTTTCATTCTACTTTTTCGAACTTTACAAACGAGGGTCACCAGCTTGCGGTGCCTGGTTCCTAGGATCTCCCCAAATCCTAGGTTTGGGTTATTTACTAAGTGCAGCTCTGATAAAAGAAAAAGAAACATCTTAATAAGACTAGAGTCGTCACCAGCGGATATTGAATACATAGGTTGATTGGACACCTAAAGCATAGGGTTGTGTTTGGGAAGTCAAGTACCTAAGTGCACTTATGAAGTAAACTAGTTAAAAGAAACCTAGATATCTTGGTCAACGGTTCAGTTTCTCGTGGGACGAATTAGCATCCCACAATGCCCATTTAGTATCACAACCTTATTTTTGGTTAAGTCCTAAGTCATTGATTAATGAATTTCCTAAATACGCATTATATCTTGTTTGGAGATATGAGATGTTGCCAAAACACTAATTTGGTGTGATTATCGATCGACAACACTGTTTTTGTGTACGATGGTATGACTAGATTCGTGTATGAAAGAGTGAATGAAAATGAGATGTCAATAAGATGATGTGTAGTTTAGGAGAGCAAGATAAGAGAAGATTAAATTTAAACATGTGGTTCCTGGCAATACTCACACCCGACGTGGCAAACTCAAAATCAAAGTATCATGACAAGCTAATGAGAAATGACAAAACATGAAAATATTCATAGGTAACATGACATGGAAAATAGCATGACAATTTGGATGCACACGAAATGGCGAAATTGTATTTCCATTTCTTGCATCTATATTGTCTACCACAAAATTGTTACCGCCCGTTACATGTCAATAGTTCAGTCCCTAATATATATAAATTTTTTGTTCATTTTTGTCAATGCCCTTTTAACAAATTGTAATCATGTTTACAATTTTGATAATTTCTGGTGGGAGTGCTGCACCTATGATTTATTCGCGAATTGCAATGGATGAAGGTAATTGTATCCCTAAGCTTTGAACTTCCTTGTCTCAATTAAGTAGTTATTCACTTGATACCAATGTTTGCTTTCTTTAGTTATATGAATATGTGACTATCATATCTCACTCATTTGTTACTAGCACCCAATATAAACCTAACTATTTCAGAAAAAGAAAACTGTGTAAATTTTATGAAAAGTGAGGATACATAAGGTTAACGTTTCGTGGAAGAAGAAAAGAAGATGTTGGGAGCATATAGCAGAAGCCCGATAACTTCACTCGTGGAGAACGCCAAGAGGGAGCCCAAGTCCGAACTTGTTAATATAATCAAATGGACCCACCTTCACGCAAAATCTTAAGCCAATGAGTTATGAGCCAACTAGGATATTTTAACTGCTCAACACCACACCAATTCTCTGATGTGAGACTTCTCTAACGCAACTCACACGTGTATTTTAACAGATGCAATTCCTTCAACGCATGTCCAACACCAAGAGTAAGTGCTCCGACTTGCCGCATGATCCGAGTTGCTGGTTTGTATATAGAGTCTGCATTGATACTAGGTTTTATTTCTTAAACCATTATAAATTGCATTGTTAACCCTTGGATTTACTTGCTCAACTTAGTGCAGATCAATTAGTTTCGATCACACCACCTGCCTCCGACAAATGAGTTAAAACCATCTTGGTCACAGCAAAATGCTTTCACCTCCAACGCTGCGTAATTATACGATTTGTTTACCTCATAGAGTGCAAAGGCAATTGAATTTAGGTGGCACATATGAGGTTATACTAGCGTCTTTTCTTGCAGTTATTTTGGTGTATGATTAGATCGAGAGCTTGCTTCATCTGTAAAAGGTGTGCACACATTTCGTCACAAGTCAAATTTTATCATATAACCTTCTTTCTTGTTTTCGTCTGAAAATGACCCACCCTATCTCCTGACTTTAATTCTACGATGCTGAGAATGAATTGCAAAATAGATGAGGATACCAAAGGATGTTGATACCAGTATGCCGGAACTTCAAATATTGATATCGGTCTTATCAATGGATTTATATGCCGATGTATTGCGCCAACTAGAAATTGTTCCTTTGGGTGTACGTGAAGTTTGAAAAGGAGTAATGCAAAACTGATCAGAGAGTTTACTAAACTCCCATTATAGAACATAATGTAGCAATTTGGGTAGGAGGTAACGACCCTAATGTGATATAGAGTTCATGCACATTCAGGGCGCCGTCATCATGTCAGACATTATTATGGTTGCTATGATTCATTGCGACATCCTCTTCTACTTCCTCATGGAGAGGCTCAAGAATTGTAAGTATCCATGGAACTAATATAATATCATATTTATTAGACCAATAAGAAGTAAGTTTGTTTAGTATACTCCTAGTTGTCTTGTGACTGTACTGCGTCGCAGAAGATATTTAAAACCGACACCTCTAAAAGAAGAATTTCTGAGCTAGAAGCCGCAGTAAGGTGCTGTGGCCATGAATTTACTACTGATATGAACTGTTTGTCAAAAATCTTAAAAATTTCAAGAATCCGTAAAGGCTTGATACATGAAAGTCAGGTTCGACAATTCATATTCACTTTTATTGAAGTAACCGGTAACCGGGGAAGAAGGAGAATTCGATGAGGACATTTGTACACATGAGATCTTTAGTTGATTGCACGATCATTTAGCATTAAATATTAAGCTTCACGAGAAAAACACAAAGTTGTGTTCTGTATACTATCACTCTCTTCAGGTGAAAAACGATCGGATGATGAGAGCCTTAATCTTGTGAATCAACACTGTGGATCAAACAAGCGAATAATGTTTTATATCTCAAAAGTTCACGTGCACAAAAGCATAAGGTACCTCTGGTACGAGGATCCCTTTAGGATAAGGAATATGCTAGCTAGTGCAACACTCTCTGTTGTATAAAATAAACTCCTTTCCTTGAAAGTCAAAAATGATGCCTAAGGAAATCTGCTCAACAATTCATCTGCAAATTACAATTATGCACACACCCGGATAGTCCCCATGGTTCAATGAATATCCTGTGTGAAACACAACGAGGAGAATAGTGTGGAACAATTGTTGATGTTTTGATTTAGTTACTGGAAATGTCTTACCAGGGCGTTCCATGCAAAGAGGTGGTGTCGCGACCTAAAAATTTTCTTCTCAGGCTAATGGATTATTAGGACTAAACCTAACTCGAGCCCTCCCAAGCCCTACCAATTCGCAACTTAGGGTTTAAGTTTTTAACATGCAAATGTTTTCATGCTTGGAGTCGCCACTAATCTATTTGGGGTAGGTCGATTAGAAACCTAAATAAAACATAGGGAGGTATGTTTTATTCCTACGAACCAGAGATTCTAAGCCCGGGGACTTGATTACGCTAGATCTATTCTAACGCCCTTTCGGTACCTTTTCTTTTCAAAAATGTTTTGGCAAGCAATCTGGATCCATTTTAACTTAGTCACTAACATGTGAGGTGTTCATGCGGGTGCGCAAACCACCAATTTAACACCCAAGAAAGCATTAAATAAATTGCAAGTTGGAAGAATTACTTACCTCGAGGCAACGTAAGCATCTGCATTGTTAGCTAGAAAATCACATCAACAGCCTAATATGATTTCTAATTAACAAGGAATTCACTCAATTTTCGGATTTTCGCTTATTTAAATGAAAGCTAATCTACATGCAATGACGTGCAAAAATGACATGCAAGTAATGCAACCTAGCATACAAACTATATGTCATGCGATAACGTGACCTAATTCTGATGACGGGCAAATGATTTATTTTTGGTATTTTCTAATGAAATTCGGAATAAAAATATGCCTAAATTAACATGCAACCTATGATGACTTAACGTATCCTAACATGACTTATTTTTTGGGATTTTTGTTAAAATTCGAAATAATAAACTACTTAAATTAAGAATGCAATCTATCCTAATCTACCATAAAACAATTCATTCTTTTTTTGGGATTTTCATGAAAATTCGGAATTAAAAAATAACCTAAATAATCTATTAAGATTAGAATATTACTTAATTTAAACTAGGAAATAGATTATCTCAAGTCCTAATTTAAATTAAATAATTACTCTATCGTCTAGATATATTTAGGATTCCTAAACATGTAAAACTCAAATTCAAATCCTAACTGATATTTTTTTGAATTTTCTTTTTTATTTGAAAAGGAAAAACAATTTAAACAGAGATAGCATCCACGTTTAAAAAAAAACCACGCGATCCGCAAAATTCTTTTCAAACTCGGATTAGGCACAAAAATCAAACGATCGGTCCTATCTATAGGGTTACAGATATTGACGGAAAGTCGATCATTCAAATTTGGAAAGCAGATAAAATCATTATCGTACCCAAGTGATTATGGATAGGATAATGATTTTCCGTATCGCCACGTATCGTACCTTAGGGATAAGGTCGGATAGTTGTCCAGATACGTTGCTGAATTAGGAAAGTTTCCTAATTTTGAATGTTTTCGAATATTGCGGATATCGCAAATATTATCCTAAGGTATCTAATCAATCATGCAATATTCACGGAATATTCAAAATATTCAAACTAAGAATTTAAATATTTTGAAAATATACCGGATAGAGATTTTTACCTGATTTGCGGATTACTTTCCAAATTTGAATTCGCGGCGGATCAGGATCGCGGCGAGTGGACTGGCGGCGGACGGATCGGCGACGGGCAACGACTCCCCGCAGGACGGTGGCTTGCAGTAGTGTGGACTTCTCCGGCTTCACGAAGGAATGGCAGCAAGAAGTTTTACGGCCACTGATGAGGGAAGGCTATGGCTTGAAACCAATCTCATCGGAATCACCGGAAAAATCGTTGGACACCCGTTGATCCTCAATTGAACCGCAAAGTCACGACCTTCTTATGTCTTCAATTCCACGTGGTCTCTTCATGGGGACTCACAGTCAACTTTCCATGTTTCACCAGCCAAGAAGGGACAAATTCCACCACTTCTTCCATGCTTTTCTTTGGCTTTTTCTTATGCAGATCGTGGAAACTCAGTAACAATACTTGAAGGTCAACTTGAGAGCGTAGACTGCAACTAGGTGGACTGGGGAGGAGACTGCGTGAAGGTGCTTCGCTGCAATTGCAGGTTCAGCGATGAAGGCTCGTTGGTGTTGCTCACAGTGGCCAGTTGGAGCAAGAAGATATCCTACGGCGTTCAAGGTGACCACGAGGAAGAGCAGCACCGCCGGGGATAAACTGCAGAGTCCTTTGGGCACTGCGGAACAGTAGTGGCAGTGACTCGGGCACGACGGAGGGGCAGCGCAAACGCGGCGGATGCACCCCTGCGCAACTGACTGTCTCTCTTGCTCTTTACTTTCGCTCACGTGTGTCTCTCGCGCTCTCAAAAATTGTGTTCTGAAAATTCTGAGAGTCCCCCACTAAAATCCTGACCTAATGATGTATATATAGCACTGATCTAGGTCAATTAGATGGGCTTTCTAGTCCTAATGGGCTTAGGCTTGGGTTTAGATTTTAATTTAATTTAAATGGGCTGAATTAATTAAGGATAATGGGCTGAATTAAGCTCAAATTAAAACAACCGAGCCCGTTTGACTTGTAATTCCCGGCCCTTGCATTTCAAGCGAGCCGAGTCCCATTCGACGAAATTTAAGCTCGTTCGTCACCGCCAGTCCGATGCAAAATGCAATTAATCTAAAATGAATTTAAACTATATGTTATGCAACCTAAATATTTTTGTTTAGGGGTTAAAAATTTAATCCCTAATTTTCTGTACAAATTACGACTAAATGGTCGCTAAAATTTAGGTGTCAACAGCTGCCCCTCTTTGAAGGTGAGTTCGCAGAGGTTGCATTCAAAGACTAAATGATACCTAAATTTTGACTATGCAAATGCAATGAGAAAAATTAGTCTTTTTGTCGAGTAAATGAGATCTCAATGAGCCCACACCCATTTTCTAATGTGATATGAAAATGCAAATGCAAAAATAGAAAACATACCTGCATTTACTTACCTGAAGATTTGGGAAAATAAATTTGGGGTATGGAACAACTTTTGAAAACTTACCAAGTATCTGGAAGCCCTCTCAAGTAGTCGAAAAAGTCATCTGAAAGGCGACCCAGGTGCTTGAAAGACTCGAAAAATTCCCTTCGGATTTTCGAGAAAGATATCTGAAACTGCAATCAGATATGATTAATAAGATCGAAAATTCCCTTCGGATTTTCGGAAATAATACCTGAAACCTCAATCAGATATTTGAATGGGTTCGATGATTCCCTTCGGGTCTTCGAGAAAGATATCTGAAACTGCAATCAGATATGATTAATAGGATCGAAAATTCTCTTCAGATTTTCGAAAATGATACCTGAAACTACAATCAGGTAATTAAATATGGGCTCGATGATTCCCTTCGGATCTTCGAGAAAGATATCTGAAACTGCAATCAGATATGATTAATAGGATCGAAAATTCTCTTCAGATTTTCGGAAATGATACCTGAAACTACAATCAGGTAATTGAATATTCACAAATATTTAGACGAACACGAAGCTTAAAAAAAAACAACTGTAGCGTCAGGAACTCTTTAGTCTTTGAGGAAACACTACCTGTCAGATATGATTAGAGCAAAACACATATGCATTCATTCAAGGAGATTAGCAATCTCAGCTATTCTAGAATTCACATTTCAGAATTCATCAATTCAATTGAGATTTATGCATGATGGTTTTACCATATTTGCATCACCAAATTTCCACTGGGGAGAATCATTAATTAAGACAATTTTCACTCATAACGTGGATTTCTTAAGAGTGCTAAATGAGAGACTTTCAGTTAGAAAGGGCTTTCACTCACTCTTATTCGGAAGGGCTATTCTATGAGAATCACTCCGTCTTACCATCATCATGTCGACAAGGATCCGAGTATTCTCGCAAGCGGTACGACTTTACCAATCTAAGAGGTCTTTATCAGGACCGTAGTGTCGGTTTGGTCAATGACTTAACAAAGGGGACTCTTCGAGTCGAGGCTATTGAAAGAAAATACTCCACAATCATCTCCGGGTTTACAAGTCAAGAACCCTGCAAAATGAGAAAGAAATAGACTTGCTCGCACTTCTTCGAGCTAAGCTTATAAACATCTGAAACTCTACGTTAGTTCAAGTGCCCTAATCTGAAGAGACTTTGTAAGGGACGTAATGTAGGCTAGGCTCATGGGTTGAGAAATGAAAGGATATATTAGGCTCAAAAATGTGTATAAAGGTGAGAGTTGGTGATCATCTAGGCATAATCACCGGTCCTCTTTTCTTTAGGGGTTGCCTTCTTGGCAGATGCTCCATTGGCCTTGAGAGTTCGTCACTTGATTCCTTCGAAACTTGTAGGACTACTGCTCCACTGGGATTCATGACTTTGACATGTCATATCTTGACATTTTTTCTAAAGTTCTCCCTTTTTTTTTTCAGGGTGATGGCCTTGCTTTTACCAGGCACACTGCTTTTTTATGCCCCCTAGCTTTCATTTTTTTTAACACACACTGTCTACAATGCATACATTGGCCGATTATATTTCAACTTGACATTTAGACTCTCAAAGGTCTTCGTCTTCAGTTGGTACTCCAAATATGCTGCTTGGACAATGATGGTTTTTGCTTTGCCCCAGTGTGGGGGATGATCACCAACTAGGTTCATATGAAATAAAAATATAGGCTCAAGTGGGCTAAGCAATGGATAAAGTGTATATAGGATAGAGAAAGAAATGCTCTTCGTCATCCTAAGGCACTTGAAGTTCGCGTGAATTCATCTGAAAAAGCAACACTCGAAGATTGATGCAAGTGAGAGCATGAAAATTTCTACTCATTTTTCACCTTATGATGCTAACTTACCTCCAGTTCGCCCCGATGTGGGGTGGTTCTTGACAGGGGTAATTTGAATGAATTTCTCCAAGTGTTTAGGCTCAAAGTGGCGAAACAATGGATAAACTGTATTGTTTAGGATAGAGAAGTGAATTGCCTCTCATCATTTCGATAGTTGTACCTTTCGCGAGATAACCGTTTACCTTGTGGACATGGAATATTTCACTCATCTCACAAGTGTATGAATAGGGGATGGTGTATAGGATATGGCTTGCCTTTCATCATCCCGACACATCTCATTTAGCATACTAAAATAATGCCACATCATTCAATAAATTGTCCATTTGGATCATTCTCAATGAACTTGGTGAGTTAAACAGGTAAATTATCATGCAAAACCCTCTTTCGAAGGATATTAGTATTTTAAATACCTATCGGCTTTAGGCATGCAAAGGTTCATAATTCAAAAATTTCATTAAATGCATGAGAAGCATAACATCCATTTCAAGAACATGTCATCGCTCAACAATATCAAACAAGAAGAGTGTCCTTAGGAATGAGAGTCCTTTGATTGCTCTTATTTGGAAAGGATGGACACATGAACACTCCATCTTTGCTTTTGCCCTGTTGAGCACTCATCTTCGCTCTAGCATCATGCCCAAGTAGGTGGTGATCCTTTGCCCCATAGGTTCATCATCAATAGAACTCGATGTGTCAATTCCTTATCACAATAAGCTGGAGAATTATGCTCTGAGACATGAAGTAAATGAGTCAGACAAACAAACAGGGTTTATTTGATGCACGCTTTAGAAAGTTTTTTTTTTTTAAAAAGCAATGAAATGTTTTAATTTTCGAAAAGTCTTTTTTTGGAGGGAGCATGAGAAAGCCCAGCCCTCAGAATTTCTCCTTGGATGATATTTTCTTTTCATGGTTGGATATCATCACTGGGCTAGTTTAGTATACTTTAACATGTCCTCAAAATAAAAACAAACTTGCAATTTCATTGAATAGAATCAAATGAATTACATTATTGGAAGGGAAATGCAAATAATCAAAGCCCTACGAATCAAAACATAAACATGAATTGAAATCCTAGAAAGCAGGAAATCCTAGAAAATACTTGAAATTCTAGAAAGCATGAAAGACTCCTTCGCAGAGGAGTATAAAAACAAAAATTTCTCTACTCAATAACAGCATCCGTGCTTCCAGCATGGTTGGGTAGAGGGTTCCGCTGGACATTTGGTTGATCACTGCGGAAAGAGAATGCCTTTGTGTCCAAGAGGTCTTGAATTCTATGCTTCAGTACGTAACAATCATCAGTAGAATGACCGACCTCCCCCATATGATACTCACACTTCTTAGAGGAGTCATAACCAGAGAACCGCTCGGGGTTCGGGCGTTTCGGCTCACTTGAAAGCAAATTTTTCTTTTGGAGAACTGGTAGAACTTTGGATAACGGCCCAGGCAGAGGCGTGAAGTTCCTTTTAGTACCTTGTTGCCAACTAGTGAATTGGCGTCCACCTTGTTTGCCAATAGACTGCATTGTCGAGGCAGTGTCACGGCTATGTTGAGAATATGCTACATTCACTTCAGGTGTCGGTTCTTTATCCTTCTTGAGGGTGAACTTCTTAGCAGAGGTAGCCTGCTCAGTGGCCCAACCATCGCGCAGAGCGATCTCAATGCGTTCTCCCGCAGGTATCAACTCAGCTAAAGAATTGAAATTAGAACCCAACATTCGATTACGAAACTCGAACGGTAAAGTCTTCATGAAGGTATCAAGCATCTCCTTCTCAGTCAATTCGGGGATAATTTGCACAGCTAGAGCTCTCCACCTAGTAGCATAGGCCTTGAAGGTTTCAGTCTTTTTCTTCTCAGTGCGAATCAAATCCTCACGTGACGGGGTCACATCAATATTGAATTTGTATTGACGAATGAAAGCATCAGACAAATCCTCCCATGTCTTGAGCAAATGAATCTTTTTCAAAACGAACCATTGTAAGGGGGTCCGGTTAAGCTATCTTGGAACGTGTGGATCATGAGTGGCACATTATCAGCATACGGCGCCATCCTCGCTGTGTAGTATTGTAAATGGACCTTAGGACAGGAAAGGCCATCGAACTTATTAAACTCAGGCGCCTTGAACTTCTTAGGGACTTGAACCTTGACAATGTGAGCAAGACCTCGTGAGAATTGATCATCAAAGCCTTGCATTTGACGGAATTTTTCTTCAAGCTTATCAATACGCTCAGCCTCATCACTCTTTGGTGGCTTAGAAGATGCATCACCCCCATTTGTAATGATCGGACGAGCTTTGTCAGTTAAAGTTGCACCATTCTCGGTCGAGGAAGTGCCAATGGCAACAGTTTTTCCTTTATCTTTTGACTTAATAGGAGGAGAGTCATCGGGCAGTACAATCTCTACACTCGGTTGAGCGGGTGCAGACAGTGTGGAAATGCTTGTCTGTAGAGAAGCAACTTGTTTGGTGAGATTCTCGAGCACATTCAGGACTTGCTTCATCTCGGTTTCAAGGACAGCAACACGAGTTTGCTCATTTTGGTCAGTCATTCTTGCTCTTGAGCGAGTACGGATTGGGGAACGTTGACGGTCCGTAATAACCTGATGTAAAGGAAATGAACCAAATAAGCACATGGTCAAGACAAGATTGGTCCATGACACGCTTTCTAGTCTTTTTCATTCTTCGTTTATTCATAAAAATACTCGTACATGAACGAGACTTTATGGAAAAGTGCTCTAAGCAAAGAAACATAAATAACATCCTAGACACAACTTAGGAAATAGACGCATCGAGATCCCTAATCATAAAACTAGGAAAACCAAAAATTAAGACTCGCTAGAAACTATAAACTAAAAACAAATTCTCTAAATCTTTTTTTTTTAAGAGACGACGGCAAACTTCTTAAGAAAATAATTACCTATAACACATCTAGGAAAATAAAGATATAGATTGAGAATAAATTCTCTAAAAATGCTTTCTTTCTTTCTTTTTTCTATTTTCAAAGTACTCAATGATTATTACTTTTAAATTAAAAACCAACCTAGACCTATCATGGACCCGAAAAATGCAATAACTAAATAAATTGCAAAAAGGAGAGTTCAGAAGACTTACTTTACCCGGTAAGACCATGGCAATCACATAGACATGCGCATGAAATGTGAGGTTCGATATCTATCTAGACTCTGGCTCGCAAAGTAGAGACGCGAGGATTACCGGGCTAAACCAGTCATGGTTGTGGTTAGGCCGGGGTTCCCCTGACTCCGGCTTAGTCAAGGAGCCGACCCGGGTTGCAAAGGGTGCAACCGTGGTGGGAACTCAATGACACTGTAAAAGAACTTTCGGGACCAAGGAGGGCGACCCATGCCACGCGGGTGTGGTCGGGGTATCCACTGTCTCAGTACCATCCTAAACCTGTGCCGCCCAGGTCCGGCAGCGGGAAGTGTGTGCGGTGTAGTGTAGATGCAAGGCATGCACAGCAGGTTATATCATACAGCGCTTCGTGCATAAAATAAACCATTCATCCAAACACCTCCCTGCAAAACAAGGGTTAACAGTCACGCCTCCCCTTATACCTTCCATTCTGCAAAAACATTTAACACCTAAAATGTTAGGGACGTACCTGGGATCCTCGCTGCCAAGCAAAAATATTTTTGAAAAGAAAAACTGGCTTAAGTCCACTAAGAGTTTTAACTCAAGTCCCCAGCGGAGTCGCCAAGCTGTCGCGACCTAAAAATTTTCTTCTCAGGCTAATGGATTATTAGGACTAAACCTAACTCGAGCCCTCCCAAGCCCTACCAATTCGCAACTTAGGGTTTAAGTTTTTAACATGCAAATGTTTTCATGCTTGGAGTCGCCACTAATCTATTTGGGGTAGGTCGATTAGAAACCTAAATAAAACATAGGGAGGTATGTTTTATTCCTACGAACCAGAGATTCTAAGCCCGGGGACTTGATTACGCTAGATCTATTCTAACGCCCTTTCGGTACCTTTTCTTTTCAAAAATGTTTTGGCAAGCAATCTGGATCCATTTTAACTTAGTCACTAACATGTGAGGTGTTCATGCGGGTGCGCAAACCACCAATTTAACACCCAAGAAAGCATTAAATAAATTGCAAGTTGGAAGAATTACTTACCTCGAGGCAACGTAAGCATCTGCATTGTTAGCTAGAAAATCACATCAACAGCCTAATATGATTTCTAATTAACAAGGAATTCACTCAATTTTCGGATTTTCGCTTATTTAAATGAAAGCTAATCTACATGCAATGACGTGCAAAAATGACATGCAAGTAATGCAACCTAGCATACAAACTATATGTCATGCGATAACGTGACCTAATTCTGATGACGGGCAAATGATTTATTTTTGGTATTTTCTAATGAAATTCGGAATAAAAATATGCCTAAATTAACATGCAACCTATGATGACTTAACGTATCCTAACATGACTTATTTTTTGGGATTTTTGTTAAAATTCGAAATAATAAACTACTTAAATTAAGAATGCAATCTATCCTAATCTACCATAAAACAATTCATTCTTTTTTTGGGATTTTCATGAAAATTCGGAATTAAAAAATAACCTAAATAATCTATTAAGATTAGAATATTACTTAATTTAAACTAGGAAATAGATTATCTCAAGTCCTAATTTAAATTAAATAATTACTCTATCGTCTAGATATATTTAGGATTCCTAAACATGTAAAACTCAAATTCAAATCCTAACTGATATTTTTTTGAATTTTCTTTTTTATTTGAAAAGGAAAAACAATTTAAACAGAGATAGCATCCACGTTTAAAAAAAAACCACGCGATCCGCAAAATTCTTTTCAAACTCGGATTAGGCACAAAAATCAAACGATCGGTCCTATCTATAGGGTTACAGATATTGACGGAAAGTCGATCATTCAAATTTGGAAAGCAGATAAAATCATTATCGTACCCAAGTGATTATGGATAGGATAATGATTTTCCGTATCGCCACGTATCGTACCTTAGGGATAAGGTCGGATAGTTGTCCAGATACGTTGCTGAATTAGGAAAGTTTCCTAATTTTGAATGTTTTCGAATATTGCGGATATCGCAAATATTATCCTAAGGTATCTAATCAATCATGCAATATTCACGGAATATTCAAAATATTCAAACTAAGAATTTAAATATTTTGAAAATATACCGGATAGAGATTTTTACCTGATTTGCGGATTACTTTCCAAATTTGAATTCGCGGCGGATCAGGATCGCGGCGAGTGGACTGGCGGCGGACGGATCGGCGACGGGCAACGACTCCCCGCAGGACGGTGGCTTGCAGTAGTGTGGACTTCTCCGGCTTCACGAAGGAATGGCAGCAAGAAGTTTTACGGCCACTGATGAGGGAAGGCTATGGCTTGAAACCAATCTCATCGGAATCACCGGAAAAATCGTTGGACACCCGTTGATCCTCAATTGAACCGCAAAGTCACGACCTTCTTATGTCTTCAATTCCACGTGGTCTCTTCATGGGGACTCACAGTCAACTTTCCATGTTTCACCAGCCAAGAAGGGACAAATTCCACCACTTCTTCCATGCTTTTCTTTGGCTTTTTCTTATGCAGATCGTGGAAACTCAGTAACAATACTTGAAGGTCAACTTGAGAGCGTAGACTGCAACTAGGTGGACTGGGGAGGAGACTGCGTGAAGGTGCTTCGCTGCAATTGCAGGTTCAGCGATGAAGGCTCGTTGGTGTTGCTCACAGTGGCCAGTTGGAGCAAGAAGATATCCTACGGCGTTCAAGGTGACCACGAGGAAGAGCAGCACCGCCGGGGATAAACTGCAGAGTCCTTTGGGCACTGCGGAACAGTAGTGGCAGTGACTCGGGCACGACGGAGGGGCAGCGCAAACGCGGCGGATGCACCCCTGCGCAACTGACTGTCTCTCTTGCTCTTTACTTTCGCTCACGTGTGTCTCTCGCGCTCTCAAAAATTGTGTTCTGAAAATTCTGAGAGTCCCCCACTAAAATCCTGACCTAATGATGTATATATAGCACTGATCTAGGTCAATTAGATGGGCTTTCTAGTCCTAATGGGCTTAGGCTTGGGTTTAGATTTTAATTTAATTTAAATGGGCTGAATTAATTAAGGATAATGGGCTGAATTAAGCTCAAATTAAAACAACCGAGCCCGTTTGACTTGTAATTCCCGGCCCTTGCATTTCAAGCGAGCCGAGTCCCATTCGACGAAATTTAAGCTCGTTCGTCACCGCCAGTCCGATGCAAAATGCAATTAATCTAAAATGAATTTAAACTATATGTTATGCAACCTAAATATTTTTGTTTAGGGGTTAAAAATTTAATCCCTAATTTTCTGTACAAATTACGACTAAATGGTCGCTAAAATTTAGGTGTCAACAGCTGCCCCTCTTTGAAGGTGAGTTCGCAGAGGTTGCATTCAAAGACTAAATGATACCTAAATTTTGACTATGCAAATGCAATGAGAAAAATTAGTCTTTTTGTCGAGTAAATGAGATCTCAATGAGCCCACACCCATTTTCTAATGTGATATGAAAATGCAAATGCAAAAATAGAAAACATACCTGCATTTACTTACCTGAAGATTTGGGAAAATAAATTTGGGGTATGGAACAACTTTTGAAAACTTACCAAGTATCTGGAAGCCCTCTCAAGTAGTCGAAAAAGTCATCTGAAAGGCGACCCAGGTGCTTGAAAGACTCGAAAAATTCCCTTCGGATTTTCGAGAAAGATATCTGAAACTGCAATCAGATATGATTAATAAGATCGAAAATTCCCTTCGGATTTTCGGAAATAATACCTGAAACCTCAATCAGATATTTGAATGGGTTCGATGATTCCCTTCGGGTCTTCGAGAAAGATATCTGAAACTGCAATCAGATATGATTAATAGGATCGAAAATTCTCTTCAGATTTTCGAAAATGATACCTGAAACTACAATCAGGTAATTAAATATGGGCTCGATGATTCCCTTCGGATCTTCGAGAAAGATATCTGAAACTGCAATCAGATATGATTAATAGGATCGAAAATTCTCTTCAGATTTTCGGAAATGATACCTGAAACTACAATCAGGTAATTGAATATTCACAAATATTTAGACGAACACGAAGCTTAAAAAAAAACAACTGTAGCGTCAGGAACTCTTTAGTCTTTGAGGAAACACTACCTGTCAGATATGATTAGAGCAAAACACATATGCATTCATTCAAGGAGATTAGCAATCTCAGCTATTCTAGAATTCACATTTCAGAATTCATCAATTCAATTGAGATTTATGCATGATGGTTTTACCATATTTGCATCACCAAATTTCCACTGGGGAGAATCATTAATTAAGACAATTTTCACTCATAACGTGGATTTCTTAAGAGTGCTAAATGAGAGACTTTCAGTTAGAAAGGGCTTTCACTCACTCTTATTCGGAAGGGCTATTCTATGAGAATCACTCCGTCTTACCATCATCATGTCGACAAGGATCCGAGTATTCTCGCAAGCGGTACGACTTTACCAATCTAAGAGGTCTTTATCAGGACCGTAGTGTCGGTTTGGTCAATGGCTTAACAAAGGGGACTCTTCGAGTCGAGGCTATTGAAAGAAAATACTCCACAATCATCTCCGGGTTTACAAGTCAAGAACCCTGCAAAATGAGAAAGAAATAGACTTGCTCGCACTTCTTCGAGCTAAGCTTATAAACATCTGAAACTCTACGTTAGTTCAAGTGCCCTAATCTGAAGAGACTTTGTAAGGGACGTAATGTAGGCTAGGCTCATGGGTTGAGAAATGAAAGGATATATTAGGCTCAAAAATGTGTATAAAGGTGAGAGTTGGTGATCATCTAGGCATAATCACCGGTCCTCTTTTCTTTAGGGGTTGCCTTCTTGGCAGATGCTCCATTGGCCTTGAGAGTTCGTCACTTGATTCCTTCGAAACTTGTAGGACTACTGCTCCACTGGGATTCATGACTTTGACATGTCATATCTTGACATTTTTTCTAAAGTTCTCCCTTTTTTTTTTCAGGGTGATGGCCTTGCTTTTACCAGGCACACTGCTTTTTTATGCCCCCTAGCTTTCATTTTTTTTAACACACACTGTCTACAATGCATACATTGGCCGATTATATTTCAACTTGACATTTAGACTCTCAAAGGTCTTCGTCTTCAGTTGGTACTCCAAATATGCTGCTTGGACAATGATGGTTTTTGCTTTGCCCCAGTGTGGGGGATGATCACCAACTAGGTTCATATGAAATAAAAATATAGGCTCAAGTGGGCTAAGCAATGGATAAAGTGTATATAGGATAGAGAAAGAAATGCTCTTCGTCATCCTAAGGCACTTGAAGTTCGCGTGAATTCATCTGAAAAAGCAACACTCGAAGATTGATGCAAGTGAGAGCATGAAAATTTCTACTCATTTTTCACCTTATGATGCTAACTTACCTCCAGTTCGCCCCGATGTGGGGTAGTTCTTGACAGGGGTAATTTGAATGAATTTCTCTAAGTGTTTAGGCTCAAAGTGGCGAAACAATGGATAAACTGTATTGTTTAGGATAGAGAAGTGAATTGCCTCTCATCATTTCGATAGTTGTACCTTTCGCGAGATAACCGTTTACCTTGTGGACATGGAATATTTCACTCATCTCACAAGTGTATGAATAGGGGATGGTGTATAGGATATGGCTTGCCTTTCATCATCCCGACACATCTCATTTAGCATACTAAAATAATGCCACATCATTCAATAAATTGTCCATTTGGATCATTCTCAATGAACTTGGTGAGTTAAACAGGTAAATTATCATGCAAAACCCTCTTTCGAAGGATATTAGTATTTTAAATACCTATCGGCTTTAGGCATGCAAAGGTTCATAATTCAAAAATTTCATTAAATGCATGAGAAGCATAACATCCATTTCAAGAACATGTCATCGCTCAACAATATCAAACAAGAAGAGTGTCCTTAGGAATGAGAGTCCTTTGATTGCTCTTATTTGGAAAGGATGGACACATGAACACTCCATCTTTGCTTTTGCCCTGTTGAGCACTCATCTTCGCTCTAGCATCATGCCCAAGTAGGTGGTGATCCTTTGCCCCATAGGTTCATCATCAATAGAACTCGATGTGTCAATTCCTTATCACAATAAGCTGGAGAATTATGCTCTGAGACATGAAGTAAATGAGTCAGACAAACAAACAGGGTTTATTTGATGCACGCTTTAGAAAGTTTTTTTTTTTTAAAAAGCAATGAAATGTTTTAATTTTCGAAAAGTCTTTTTTTGGAGGGAGCATGAGAAAGCCCAGCCCTCAGAATTTCTCCTTGGATGATATTTTCTTTTCATGGTTGGATATCATCACTGGGCTAGTTTAGTATACTTTAACATGTCCTCAAAATAGAAACAAACTTGCAATTTCATTGAATAGAATCAAATGAATTACATTATTGGAAGGGAAATGCAAATAATCAAAGCCCTACGAATCAAAACATAAACATGAATTGAAATCCTAGAAAGCAGGAAATCCTAGAAAATACTTGAAATTCTAGAAAGCATGAAAGACTCCTTCGCAGAGGAGTATAAAAACAAAAATTTCTCTACTCAATAACAGCATCCGTGCTTCCAGCATGGTTGGGTAGAGGGTTCCGCTGGACATTTGGTTGATCACTGCGGAAAGAGAATGCCTTTGTGTCCAAGAGGTCTTGAATTCTATGCTTCAGTACGTAACAATCATCAGTAGAATGACCGACCTCCCCCATATGATACTCACACTTCTTAGAGGAGTCATAACCAGAGAACCGCTCGGGGTTCGGGCGTTTCGGCTCACTTGAAAGCAAATTTTTCTTTTGGAGAACTGGTAGAACTTTGGATAACGGCCCAGGCAGAGGCGTGAAGTTCCTTTTAGTACCTTGTTGCCGACTAGTGAATTGGCGTCCACCTTGTTTGCCAATAGACTGCATTGTCGAGGCAGTGTCACGGCTATGTTGAGAATATGCTACATTCACTTCAGGTGTCGGTTCTTTATCCTTCTTGAGGGTGAACTTCTTAGCAGAGGT
This sequence comes from Syzygium malaccense, assembly GCA_031216405.1. NCBI lineage: Eukaryota > Viridiplantae > Streptophyta > Magnoliopsida > Myrtales > Myrtaceae > Syzygium > Syzygium malaccense. Next base: position 28,445,244 of record CM062257.1, on the reverse strand, counting down.
AGCCTGCTCAGTGGCCCAACCATCGCGCAGAGCGATCTCAATGCGTTCTCCCGCAGGTATCAACTCAGCTAAAGAATTGAAATTAGAACCCAACATTCGATTACGAAACTCGAACGGTAAAGTCTTCATGAAGGTATCAAGCATCTCCTTCTCAGTCAATTCGGGGATAATTTGCACAGCTAGAGCTCTCCACCTAGTAGCATAGGCCTTGAAGGTTTCAGTCTTTTTCTTCTCAGTGCGAATCAAATCCTCACGTGACGGGGTCACATCAATATTGAATTTGTATTGACGAATGAAAGCATCAGACAAATCCTCCCATGTCTTGAGCAAATGAATCTTTTTCAAAACGAACCATTGTAAGGGGGGTCCGGTTAAGCTATCTTGGAACGTGTGGATCATGAGTGGCACATTATCAGCATACGGCGCCATCCTCGCTGTGTAGTATTGTAAATGGACCTTAGGACAGGAAAGGCCATCGAACTTATTAAACTCAGGCGCCTTGAACTTCTTAGGGACTTGAACCTTGACAATGTGAGCAAGACCTCGTGAGAATTGATCATCAAAGCCTTGCATTTGACGGAATTTTTCTTCAAGCTTATCAATACGCTCAGCCTCATCACTCTTTGGTGGCTTAGAAGATGCATCACCCCCATTTGTAATGATCGGACGAGCTTTGTCAGCTAAAGTTGCACCATTCTCGGTCGAGGAAGTGCCAATGGCAACAGTTTTTCCTTTATCTTTTGACTTAATAGGAGGAGAGTCATCGGGCAGTACAATCTCTACACTCGGTTGAGCGGGTGCAGACAGTGTGGAAATGCTTGTCTGTAGAGAAGCAACTTGTTTGGTGAGATTCTCGAGCACATTCAGGACTTGCTTCATCTCGGTTTCAAGGACAGCAACACGAGTTTGCTCATTTTGGTCAGTCATTCTTGCTCTTGAGCGAGTACGGATTGGGGAACGTTGACGGTCCGTAATAACCTGATGTAAAGGAAATGAACCAAATAAGCACATGGTCAAGACAAGATTGGTCCATGACACGCTTTCTAGTCTTTTTCATTCTTCGTTTATTCATAAAAATACTCGTACATGAACGAGACTTTATGGAAAAGTGCTCTAAGCAAAGAAACATAAATAACATCCTAGACACAACTTAGGAAATAGACGCATCGAGATCCCTAATCATAAAACTAGGAAAACCAAAAATTAAGACTCGCTAGAAACTATAAACTAAAAACAAATTCTCTAAATCTTTTTTTTTTAAGAGACGACGGCAAACTTCTTAAGAAAATAATTACCTATAACACATCTAGGAAAATAAAGATATAGATTGAGAATAAATTCTCTAAAAATGCTTTCTTTCTTTCTTTTTTCTATTTTCAAAGTACTCAATGATTATTACTTTTAAATTAAAAACCAACCTAGACCTATCATGGACCCGAAAAATGCAATAACTAAATAAATTGCAAAAAGGAGAGTTCAGAAGACTTACTTTACCCGGTAAGACCATGGCAATCACATAGACATGCGCATGAAATGTGAGGTTCGATATCTATCTAGACTCTGGCTCGCAAAGTAGAGACGCGAGGATTACCGGGCTAAACCAGTCATGGTTGTGGTTAGGCCGGGGTTCCCCTGACTCCGGCTTAGTCAAGGAGCCGACCCGGGTTGCAAAGGGTGCAACCGTGGTGGGAACTCAATGACACTGTAAAAGAACTTTCGGGACCAAGGAGGGCGACCCATGCCACGCGGGTGTGGTCGGGGTATCCACTGTCTCAGTACCATCCTAAACCTGTGCCGCCCAGGTCCGGCAGCGGGAAGTGTGTGCGGTGTAGTGTAGATGCAAGGCATGCACAGCAGGTTATATCATACAGCGCTTCGTGCATAAAATAAACCATTCATCCAAACACCTCCCTGCAAAACAAGGGTTAACAGTCACGCCTCCCCTTATACCTTCCATTCTGCAAAAACATTTAACACCTAAAATGTTAGGGACGTACCTGGGATCCTCGCTGCCAAGCAAAAATATTTTTGAAAAGAAAAACTGGCTTAAGTCCACTAAGAGTTTTAACTCAAGTCCCCAGCGGAGTCGCCAAGCTGTCGCGACCTAAAAATTTTCTTCTCAGGCTAATGGATTATTAGGACTAAACCTAACTCGAGCCCTCCCAAGCCCTACCAATTCGCAACTTAGGGTTTAAGTTTTTAACATGCAAATGTTTTCATGCTTGGAGTCGCCACTAATCTATTTGGGGTAGGTCGATTAGAAACCTAAATAAAACATAGGGAGGTATGTTTTATTCCTACGAACCAGAGATTCTAAGCCCGGGGACTTGATTACGCTAGATCTATTCTAACGCCCTTTCGGTACCTTTTCTTTTCAAAAATGTTTTGGCAAGCAATCTGGATCCATTTTAACTTAGTCACTAACATGTGAGGTGTTCATGCGGGTGCGCAAACCACCAATTTAACACCCAAGAAAGCATTAAATAAATTGCAAGTTGGAAGAATTACTTACCTCGAGGCAACGTAAGCATCTGCATTGTTAGCTAGAAAATCACATCAACAGCCTAATATGATTTCTAATTAACAAGGAATTCACTCAATTTTCGGATTTTCGCTTATTTAAATGAAAGCTAATCTACATGCAATGACGTGCAAAAATGACATGCAAGTAATGCAACCTAGCATACAAACTATATGTCATGCGATAACGTGACCTAATTCTGATGACGGGCAAATGATTTATTTTTGGTATTTTCTAATGAAATTCGGAATAAAAATATGCCTAAATTAACATGCAACCTATGATGACTTAACGTATCCTAACATGACTTATTTTTTGGGATTTTTGTTAAAATTCGAAATAATAAACTACTTAAATTAAGAATGCAATCTATCCTAATCTACCATAAAACAATTCATTCTTTTTTTGGGATTTTCATGAAAATTCGGAATTAAAAAATAACCTAAATAATCTATTAAGATTAGAATATTACTTAATTTAAACTAGGAAATAGATTATCTCAAGTCCTAATTTAAATTAAATAATTACTCTATCGTCTAGATATATTTAGGATTCCTAAACATGTAAAACTCAAATTCAAATCCTAACTGATATTTTTTTGAATTTTCTTTTTTATTTGAAAAGGAAAAACAATTTAAACAGAGATAGCATCCACGTTTAAAAAAAAACCACGCGATCCGCAAAATTCTTTTCAAACTCGGATTAGGCACAAAAATCAAACGATCGGTCCTATCTATAGGGTTACAGATATTGACGGAAAGTCGATCATTCAAATTTGGAAAGCAGATAAAATCATTATCGTACCCAAGTGATTATGGATAGGATAATGATTTTCCGTATCGCCACGTATCGTACCTTAGGGATAAGGTCGGATAGTTGTCCAGATACGTTGCTGAATTAGGAAAGTTTCCTAATTTTGAATGTTTTCGAATATTGCGGATATCGCAAATATTATCCTAAGGTATCTAATCAATCATGCAATATTCACGGAATATTCAAAATATTCAAACTAAGAATTTAAATATTTTGAAAATATACCGGATAGAGATTTTTACCTGATTTGCGGATTACTTTCCAAATTTGAATTCGCGGCGGATCAGGATCGCGGCGAGTGGACTGGCGGCGGACGGATCGGCGACGGGCAACGACTCCCCGCAGGACGGTGGCTTGCAGTAGTGTGGACTTCTCCGGCTTCACGAAGGAATGGCAGCAAGAAGTTTTACGGCCACTGATGAGGGAAGGCTATGGCTTGAAACCAACTCATCGGAATCACCGGAAAAATCGTTGGACACCCGTTGATCCTCAATTGAACCGCAAAGTCACGACCTTCTTATGTCTTCAATTCCACGTGGTCTCTTCATGGGGACTCACAGTCAACTTTCCATGTTTCACCAGCCAAGAAGGGACAAATTCCACCACTTCTTCCATGCTTTTCTTTGGCTTTTTCTTATGCAGATCGTGGAAACTCAGTAACAATACTTGAAGGTCAACTTGAGAGCGTAGACTGCAACTAGGTGGACTGGGGAGGAGACTGCGTGAAGGTGCTTCGCTGCAATTGCAGGTTCAGCGATGAAGGCTCGTTGGTGTTGCTCACAGTGGCCAGTTGGAGCAAGAAGATATCCTACGGCGTTCAAGGTGACCACGAGGAAGAGCAGCACCGCCGGGGATAAACTGCAGAGTCCTTTGGGCACTGCGGAACAGTAGTGGCAGTGACTCGGGCACGACGGAGGGGCAGCGCAAACGCGGCGGATGCACCCCTGCGCAACTGACTGTCTCTCTTGCTCTTTACTTTCGCTCACGTGTGTCTCTCGCGCTCTCAAAAATTGTGTTCTGAAAATTCTGAGAGTCCCCCACTAAAATCCTGACCTAATGATGTATATATAGCACTGATCTAGGTCAATTAGATGGGCTTTCTAGTCCTAATGGGCTTAGGCTTGGGTTTAGATTTTAATTTAATTTAAATGGGCTGAATTAATTAAGGATAATGGGCTGAATTAAGCTCAAATTAAAACAACCGAGCCCGTTTGACTTGTAATTCCCGGCCCTTGCATTTCAAGCGAGCCGAGTCCCATTCGACGAAATTTAAGCTCGTTCGTCACCGCCAGTCCGATGCAAAATGCAATTAATCTAAAATGAATTTAAACTATATGTTATGCAACCTAAATATTTTTGTTTAGGGGTTAAAAATTTAATCCCTAATTTTCTGTACAAATTACGACTAAATGGTCGCTAAAATTTAGGTGTCAACAGGTGGCTTATAAAAACCGAGACTATGGTATAGCAACGGCATTATTTCTTGAAGCACGACTTCACATGGGGTTGTACAGTTTTCGTGCTGCAGATTTTGAGTAACAGGCTCTATGTACATTATTGTCCTGCTCTCCTAACATTCTAAGTTTTCAACGAGAAGAATAGCTTGTCTAACCTGACAATTGAAGGGTTTAAATCCTGGCATTCGCTTGTGATCCCTTTTTTTCTTTCTTGTCTTACTTTCTCCCAGTTAGCTATTTGCTGTGATTACTTCCACATCTTGTCTTGTCCATGGAAGAAGCTGACTTTGTGAAGGGGAGTGTTAAGTAATAACCCACGTAGACATTGTTTACCCGTTAGAATCACTATGGAATTTGTATGCGGGGGAGTTTGTATGCAGGGCATTCTATCTATTTTCCATGTTTTTATTTCAATTTTAACTATGCAGTCCAATGAGCGCGGCAAGTGACAGTTGGAGCGAGACGGCTAGATAAAGTGTGGCTATTAGTATGTTTCTTTAGGATGACAAATGGGGTAGCCAAATTGCACATTGTACAGGAGAATGCTTCTACGTTATTGATGTGAAACTGAAATTAACTCACTAGAGCACATTTCAGTGTTACAGTATCATTTAACATTGAAACTCCAATGTTAGGCATGGTAAAGTGAGAGTTCTACCAGGTTGTGTAACCTTACCAGTAAGTGTTTACATGTACATCAAAGATCTATGAGACTCGGAGCAGGATGGGTAACGCGAAAAATACTCCAAGTAATATAATCTGAGTGTCATACTGATCTTTGACAAAATGCATCTTGTATCGCATATCAAGAGCAAGAAAATGCTTCCTCATTCAAAGTAGGGTTCGCTTTAACCCATCTCATTGCAAGTCTCACAGTTCTATGTTTGTCGTACACATAAACACTTCCTCATGAGGTCACTCAACTTGGTAGTACTCTCAACTTAGCACACTTAACATCGGAGGCAAAGCTTTCTCTTAACAAGACAGAGCACCAGCGGCACAAACATGGGCATCCCTTCTTCTTTCCTTAAGAAATTAATTGAATGTTCCCTCCAATGTAATGCTCACGTAAACCCCCCCCCTCCCTTTCTCTCTCTCCACTGATTCCTCCATAACTATACTGTCACCAATCTTTGTGCTGTCCTTGACCTCCATTTACGATGCTCCTCCATATTCCATTACCACCGCACTCTCCTCTCTCTCTCTCTCTCTCTCTCTCTCCAGCATCATCAGACAACGGCGATGAGCATTGAGGTAGAGGTCGGATTGCAAGTGTTCTGGATGTTAAGATTCTTGAGGTTTAATGTATGAAAGGAACTTTGGTCTTTTTGTCCATATGATCTTATCATAGGACGCAAACCACTATCTTTTTAAATTGGCAGAAAGTGGCATGTGCTGAGATGAGAAGTCGAGAGGGTTTCTCATTGTTCGAATAACAACTGCGGTTACTGATTCTTCTAACTTTATTCAGGCAAATACTCATAATTTGAAGACTTTTTCTTCTTTTCCATTTAGACTCAGTTCATGACCACAAACTAAACACGGCCTCTCTCTAGTCATGATCCCTTCCGCACAATCAATACCGTCTTCGAGACAAGTGTCTGCGTGGAGGATGCTTAAGGGACATGCCATAGGATGTTCCTCCAACAAATGTACCTTTCGATGCTTTCCTTTGCTTTCCTTTCCTTTCCTATCCTCAAGAGGAATCTAATTTTGAGTGCGCAAAATCCCGAGGCAATGATAAGGGACCAAGGCATTTGCCTCTTCGAGTTCGAATTGGTGTCCATCACTGTTTCATTTCCGCTGGCCTTTCGGAATTCGAGGAGTCACCCACAACGAGCAATACCCAGAGATCTGGGTACAAAGAAAGAAAAAGGAATTCTTGACTGCCTCTGTCGAATCAAATAATTAGGGCTGGTAAGAAAATGCTTGGTCTAGTGGGCTTGATATCGGGCCGCCTTCTTATGACAGGTGACGACCAGCTAAACAATTTGCCCATACCTTGATGGCTTGCAGCATCCTACCATGCCTTGATCTGCTTATACCGATGTTGCCGACTTGGTAAGATTGCTTTAATTACTATCAGTGTTAGCTTCAAAATGATAAAAACAACTCCGTCTATTGTTCATTTGTCCTCATGTTTTATTGTTTAACAATAATGAATAACTTGCCTGTTAGCCAAAGCTCGAGCCCCTTAGGCTGCGTTTGGTCGTCCGAATTTCTAAACAGGATAGGACTGAATAGGATAGGATAAAAAATCTTAAGATTTTTTCATATCATGTCCACTATTTGGTAGACTGCGGATTTAAAGTCGGATAGGATAATTTTTATTTTATTTTTTTGCTATTCACAGGTCCGGAGGAGTCAGTAAAGGAAAAAAAGCCGAGAAATTTTTTTGGTGAAAGCGCACAAGGTGTGGTGATGAAGATGACAGCGAGTGGAGTGTAGGGTTTCTGGATAAATAGGTATTAGAAATCCTATCCGGGTCTATCCCACCCTTCTCGGATTTTTTTATCCGGTCTATATCCTACCTTATCCTATCCTGGACCACCACCAAACACAAGATAGGATAAAACATATCCTATCCTGGCTTTTATACAGTCGACCAAACGCAGCCTTAGTGTCATCTACTCTTGGGAAAATGACACGTATGGTCCCCGAATTTTGGCCCAATGTATAATGTGGTACTTAAACTTTTAATTTATTTGATGCGGTCTATGAACTTTATCCCCATGTACAATATAATTCTTGAACTTCTTATGTGTTGAATGCAGGCCTTTGAACTTTTGCTACATGTTCAATTTAGTCCATGGACTATATAAATATGCTTAACATTGTCCCTAATCTTAAATTAATGGAAGTAATATATTTAACATTTTCATATAGTAAAGAATATATTGAATATGTATCAAAAGTCCAGAGACCACATTGAATAACGTTAAAGTCCAAGGGCCACATTAAACATTAAGTTAAAATTCTAAGACCACATTATACATTGGTGCTAAAGTTCATAAACCATTTGTATCATTATCCCTCTACTCTTCTCACACCCACTAATTTGGAGTTACCAACTATACTTGTGAGTTGCTTACCAACTTCTATTTGTTTTCTTGTTAAAGTTACCTTTTCTATCGAGTTACCACTTTTATTCATCTTACTTGCCACCTTGTCAAATTTATCAATTCTTTAGAAATTTCCAACCATAATTAAAATAATTATCAACTTTTTTCTGATTAATTACCAATTAGTTCTACTTTGCCAACGCTAGTTGGGTTTGTTACCACCGGTATATTTGGAACCTTTTTAGATCATAAACGTCTCTTATCTTGACAAAAAATAGAGGCTTCTCTTATCTTTCACCTGTGTTTATTTATATTTATATTACCAATTCTTTAAACTTAACAACTATTATATGAAATTATCCACTTTTTTTGTGTGACTTAGCAATTTTTCTCTGATTAAATTGCAAACTATTTTTAGAATACTGACTCTTTTTTTCGATTAAGTAACCATATATAAGAGTTGCTAAAGTTTTTAAAAATCAAATAAACGTTGGTAACTAACTCAAATGACAATTGGTAAGTCAAAACTAGTGCATAAATTAATTGAAGAAAGGTTGATAAGTCGCTTAAGTTAAAATTAATAATCTCATATAAGATTTCTTAATTTAGGGCGTATTAAGAAAGGAGAATACAAGTTGATAGAAGATAAGAACATTTTGTAATCAAAAAAATAAATTTGGTAAGTAACTCAAACGAGAATTGATAACCAAAACTAATTGATAACTTAATTGGAGAAAAGTTTGTATGTAACTCTAGTTAGGGTTGGTAGTTTCTAAAAAGAGTTGGTAAATTAAGGTGTTACTGAGAAATGCAAATAAAAGCTTATAAATGATAAGAACAGTTAGCAAATTTAATAAATTAACATAGGTAAGTAACTAGTAAGAGTTGATAACCCAATGCTATGCAGTAATTTGGCCGAATAATAGATGGTGAGTCATGCAAATTTAGTTCAGTAATCTCTAAAAGAGTTAGTAAATTAGAGGAGTTTCTAACCAAAACAAATAAAAGTTGGTAATTCAACCAAAAAAAAGTTGACAAATGAAAAAAAGAACAATTACACATTGGTCAATATATAAAATGAAAGCCAAAAACCCAAAATTAGTTGGTAATTTAATCTCATAAAAATTGGTATTTACTCTAATTTAGTTTGGAAAATTTATAAAGAGTTAGTTTATTCAAAGTGTTAGTAAGTTATACAATAAAAACTGATAAGTTAGTACAAAAAATTAATAATTTTTGCAAACTATAAAATGGTCAGCAATTTTGTAATAGCGTTAGTAAATCACCAATAAGTTACTTCAAAAAAGAAAGTAGTCATTTTTGCCAATATTTTTTTATACCTGCCAAAACTAATTGAAATATACCGGCACGTGAAAAAAAAGTCCAATTTTTGTGCACCAGCGATAGAATTCTACAAGATATAAATGCACGAGTTTAGCACCAAAGTTTGGCTTGAAATTGTGATTAGCTAAGAAACTTTAGTCTATATCAAGATATTTGCCATTGTGTTATACCTCCCGAGAACCAATTGTGTGTTGAGAATCATAAAAAAGAAAAAGAGTTATCTGCCAATAAGTACAAAAATGGATGTGGCATAAAGTAAGTTGCCTAATTAGTATATAAGATTATAATGTGATTATGCTTCTACCGAACGGAACGAGACTTGGATAATCAAAAAGAAGTCCTTTTCTTGCTATCATTAAATAATCATCATCATCATCATCTTCTTGACTGTCCATTGTTTAAAATAATGCAAAAAGATGTGACACACTTGATGACGCAATTCTCTGTTTCTTGACTTAATCATCAAGGATGCCCATGAGAGGTTTTGATGTGCATCCTCATCACCATGTGATAAAGCTGTCCGCATGAGAATTTACCTGCCGTCAGTTCTAGATCTCTTGATGAGTAAATCCAAGTTTCCTTGATTGGATTATAGCGATAAAAAGTGAAATTCATTTAGTGCTATGTATGTTTCGCCAAAAATGAACTTTACCGAAAAACATTTTCATAGGAACTTGTTTCTAAGGAAAAATCATTGCTATGTTTGGTCGTATTTTACAGATAATATGAAAGTCATTTTCTGAAGTTTGTTACATGAAATTTATGAGAAACACAGTTTTGAGAAAAAAGTCTCGAGTGCAGTCCCATGTCCCGTTTTCGAGCGCCAAGGACTTGGGCCTGGCCAATGGGAAAATGAGGCTTGCCATTAGGGCCCATGCTTGGCCGTTGGGTACTTGGTCCCAGGCATCTGGATCTTGGGTTCCCGGTGCAATTATATGTTTTGAAAATGATTTATAATTTTGAAAGAGGGAGTCCCAATGACTGAAAATATTTGTCATTAACTCATTTTCCCGAACAATTCAAATGCTGAAAATGAGGAAATGTTTTTCGACAGCAAATTTTCCACAAAACCAACCAACCCTGAATATTTTCAAGTGTCAATACTTGCATGCATCCTTATCATAGAATCGGCCAGATTTTCTGGCAAAATGCATCAGTTGAAACAAACAAATACTACTTGTACATTGAAGGATCGAAACTAAAGTTTAATGATCAGATTACAAAACAAGGAACTTCACTTAAAGAGGATTAACCTTTAAAAAAAAGAATCAAGCTACTAACCCATATTCAACCTTTAAATCATGCAAGGGATGTATCTCAACCTTTAAATCATGTGAGTTCCAGGTGAGATCCGTCAAAATTAAAGGATATCCAACACTAACTCACATGTGCTCGATGCGCCTAAAAGTTTTTCTTTTGCCCGCCGTGTCCTTCATAATTTTCTATCTAATCCTTTGGAACTGCTAACCCTCCTCATTAATTTGTAGGAGTCTCATCCCAAATTACACGGGACGGGAAAAACATGGGAGATACATCCCAATGGATGTTGCACTTAATGCTTTGGGATCTTGGAGCCTCGAACAGATCTATAAAACATGACAGGAGCTGCAAGTAAATGCCATCGAATTTAACATGAATTTCGAACAATTAATCATTTTTCCCAAGTTGCACAGAAAAAATACAAAAAAAAAGAAGTTGGGATCGTGCATGTTATAATGGAGAAATTATATAAAAAAAGGGGGCGGGGGGCGGAATTATTAGAGGGAATTTTAAGAAGCCCATAGTGTGAAAGAGGAAGATGTAGTGAAGGTTCTGTTCTTTAAAATATCATATATGACACATAAAAAATAATTTATATAATCAAAGATGAGCCCCAGAGAGAGAAAGTGAGAGAGAGAGAGAGAGAGAGAGAGAGAGAGCATGAAAGTTGCCGTGAGTGAAGGAAGTCAGAGCTCGATGGAATAGAAAAAACACAAGCAAAGGTGTGATCCAGAACAAAGCGTTGAAAGTTCAAATGTTGAGAGCCAGAAAGGCGAATATTATAATCTCTACCACATTGCTTCACGCTTCCATCTACTTCTTAAATAATCGTATTTATAATGATGGTCTCATCATATTGTATGCATCGGAAATCTGACGTAATAAATCACGGGTTTGCTTCCTCGATCCCCCTTCGAGTGACATCAACATGAGCGGAATACATGTGAGAGGATAACGAGTCCTTGTCAGCTCTCAATTCGTAGAACGTGTTATATACTTCGTTTTCTTAGATGTGGTGTTAACAGGAAAGATACAATAATTTCAAGGGACGGATGATTTGGTAAAGCGACTGAGATTTTGTGTTCTTATACAGCATGAAGTCTTGATTTCGATCCCGTGTTCGGTTTGTCACAATGGTTAGTTTCTGTCCCGCAAATCACCGAAAAAAGTCACATTTGAATTGTCCACCAAAATAATATAATATTTTAATTCATAACAAAATATGGGATGAATATCAATACCAATATTTAGGTGTTTTTGAAAATCCGATCTATTTAATGTTATGGAAAAGTCTGATTTGAAACCCTAAAGCTAAAACGAAAAAAAGATCAAAGTGAGTCCTGATCAAACCATTAAAGTCACAGACTACTGAGTTGCGCACCAATGCTTCAACTAGTACGAGTAGAACGAAAGTTTCTCTAAATGATCTGAATCGATCACAAAAGCTGTGTAATTCATACAAGTTGGAAGAATCGTACCAAATGGAATGAAGGCTAGGTTTTATTTAAATCAAGATGCCATCACAACCTAGACGCCATCAATCAGAAAACTTAAAAAAAAAAAGAAAAAAATAATAAATCGACAAGGCTGTCGTCTGCTTGATGCCTGCATCATTGAAGAATTCAGACACATACTTAAACATGGAAGAAAAATGCCCCCTAAGAAGATCAGATGCAAGACTTAGCTCTATGTCATTTTCATTCCATGAAAAGGAAAAAAACAAACAAAATAGAATTTGGAAACGAATGAAAATCCATCGAATGGACACCACCCCGAAATTGTGGTGCCTTTATTTCTAATATTAAGAGGAAATTTGGTATTAGAATATCGAAAATAATTAATTTTTTCTGGCTATAAAAAAAATGGGGCAGCGATGTTCCGTTGTCCGAACTTCCACAAAAGAAAGGAAAACGAACAAAATAGGAAATATTGCGCTTTTGCCACTCAGACAGTACACACATTTGGGAGGACCCTTATCGCAACTCAATCGAGGTTGAAGCTAATTGAATGAATGTTCTATTTTTAGGAAAAATGACCCAAATGGTTACTGAACTTTGGTCTAATGTATAATGTCGTCTATGAACTTTTAATTTGTTCAATGCAGTTCCTGAACTTTGACTTGATATGCAGCGTCGTCTCTGAATATTTATTCAATTCAATGTGATCCCTAAACGATTGTTAAATGTTCAATGTAGTCTTTCCATTTGTGTCATTTTCACATAGTTTAGGATTAAATTGAACATTTACCAATAGCTCAAGGACCACATTGAACAAATTAAAAGTCTATGGACGATATTACAAATTGGTCCAAAGTTCAGAGATCACGTTACATATTAAATCAAAGTTTAGGGACTATTTGTGTTAATATCACTTGTTTTTGTGCCAGGTCAGATTGTAGAAAAATCAAGGCTATCGATTTTTGGCACTAATTGTCACGATTAGACACTTTACTAAGCAAATAGTATTAGAATTGAAAATAAACACCAATCTGAAAATATATTAGTTTGACATGATAAATATTTTTGCATCGACACGAATTGACATAAGAAAAAAGAACATGACTATCTGTCTGTTCCCTTTCCCGCAATACCGCTTTGATAATAATGATTACGTATTGTTTGTTACAAAGAATTTTTCATTTGATGGATGTGTTGTGGATCCGGGTTGTTCATTTCATCCTACACCAAACAAGAACTAGTTTACTCCTTATTAGTGCATAGTTAGTGGTACAGTGTGGTTAGGAATCAATTTTGAGCGCGGTATTGTGGGTATTGGTGCTATTAGATTCAAACCTGTGTTGTGAGGACATTTACTTGTGTGAGACATATTCTAAAATTGAAGAAGAACCCGATTTCCTTTAATGCCTTTGATCTAGCTAGGTGTGACTATACTTTAAAAGGAAAAATTTTGAAGGTTGTTCAGGATGCCCTAATGATAATGAGAGAAGTCAAGTGTTATGGCCTATATGAGCTTCAAAGGGAGACGGTGACAAATTTCACCAGGATACATCAGATGCATTTGTTCAAGAGCCTGAATTGTCACATATACATTTAGTATAAATTAGTAAGACAAACATGTAGGTTCTGAGTGAAATAAATTTGCTACATAGTTATGTGGGTGAGGAACTGAATGTATGCATGTATTATGACTTAGGCAAACGATGAAGGATGCAGTTCAGTACGACTATTAAGAAAGCATGGAGATTGCAGAGTTGATTCACTTAGATGTTCATAGGTTGTCGCGCCTTCCTTCGGAGATGGCACTTGACATTGGCTCATTTTTAGAAGTTTTTGAAGTTACGTGATGTTGATACCTAAATTTCGGCAACCCCATTTAAACATTCATTGCATAAAATATTATGGTTTAAACCCCATTTGGTCATTTAATGCATAAAAAATATTATTTATTTGCATTTGCATTTGCATATTAAGAGCATTCAATTGCATTAGGGAAAAATATATTGCATTTTAATTGGATTGGTGATAAATTGACTTAAGTAGGGAGAACCTAAGCTTAATCAAATTATATGGACTGAGTCCTCATGAGCATTAAATTCAATCCACCCATTGAATACCCCTGTTGACACCTAAATTTTGGCACGTCACTTAGTGTAATTTGCATAGAAAATTAGGGATTAAATTTTTAACCCCTAAACAAAAAATATTTAAATTGCATAACATATAGTTTAAATTCATTAATTGCATTTTTGCATCGGACTGGCGGTGACGAACGAGCTTAAATTTCATCGAATGGGACTCGGCTCGCTTGAAATGCAAAGGCCGGGAATTATAAGTCAAACGGGCTCGGTTGTTTTGATTTGAACTTAATTCAACCCATTGTTATTAATTAATTCAGCCCATTATCATTAACTAATTCAGCCCATTTAAATTAAAGCCCAAGCCTAAGCCCATTAGGACTAGAAAGCCCATCTAATTGACCTAGATTAATACTATATATACATTATTAGGTCAGAATTTTTGAGGGGGACAGACAATTTTCAGATCAGAAAATTTTTAGAGTGTGAAAGTGAGAAAGAGAGAGAGAGGAGGAAGACCTCGCGCGACGCGCCCGCTGCCGCGCCCGCTGCCGCGCCCGCGCCCGCTGCCGCGCCCGCGCCCGCTCCCGCGCCCGCTCCCGCGCCCGCTGCCGCCCCGCCACGCTGGCACTGCTGCCCCGGAGCTGCGTCCTCACGAGCACCACCGCGAGCCGCCGTCATCCCGACACCGCGCCGCCGAATCCACCGTTCGCTGCTCATCCCGATCCGCAAGTTCGAATTTGGAAATTATCCGCAAATTAGGTAATTAAACATTATCCAATATTTTTAGAATATTTCGTTTCTTAATTTTTGGATGTTTGAATATTCTGTGAATATTGCGTGGATTGCTAGATATCTTAGGATAATGTTTGCCTTGTTCGCAATATTTGAAAATATTCAAAATTAGGAATCTTTCCTAATTCAGCAACGTATCTGGACGTCTATCCTACCTTATCCCTAAGGTACGATACGCGGCGATACGGAAAACCATTATCCTATCCATAATCACTTGGGTACGATAATGATTTTTATCTGCTTTCCAAATTTGAACGATCGACTTTCTGTCAATATCTATAACCCTATAGATATGACCGATAGTTCGATTTTTGTGCCTAATCCAAGTTTGAAACGAATCTTGTGGATTGCGTGGTTGTTTTAAATGTGGATGCCATCTTTGTTTAAATTGTCTTTCCCTTTTCAAATAAAAAAGAAAATTCAAAAAATATCAGTTAGGATTTGAATTTGAGTTTTGCATGTTTAGGAATCCTAAATATACCTAGATGATAGAGTAATTATTTAATTTAAATTAGGACTTGAGATAATCTATTTCCTAGTTTAAATTAAGTAATTTTCTAATCTTAATAGATTATTTAGGTTATTTTTTAATTCCGAATTTGCATGAAAATCCCAAAAAAAGAATGAATTGTTTTATGGTAGATTAGGATAGATTGCATTCTTAATTTAGGTAATTTATTATTTCGAATTTTAACAAAAAATCTCAAAAATAAGTCATGTTAGGATATGTTAAGTCATCATAGGTTGCATGTTAATTTAGGCATATTTTTATTCCGAATTTCACCAGAAAATACCAAAAATAAATCATTTGCCCGTCATCAGAATTAGGTCACGTCGTCGCATGACATATAGTTTGCATGTTAAGTTGCATTATTCGCGTGTCAATTTTTGCACGTCATTGCATGTAGATTAGCTTTCATTTAAATAAGCGAAAATCCTAAAAAATATTGAGTGAACTGCTTGTTAATTAGAAATCATATTAGGATGGTTGATGTGATTTTCTAGCTAACCATGCAGATGCTTACGTTGCTTCGAGGTAAGTAATTCTCCCAATCTTGCAATTTATTTAATGTTTTGATTATTGGGTGTTACTTTGGTGGTTTGCGCACCCGCATGAACACCTCACATGTTAGTGACTAAGTTAAAATGGATCCAAATTGCTTGCCAAAACATTTTTGAAAAGAAAAGGTACCGAAAGGGCGTTAGACTAGATCTAGCGTAATCAAGTCCCCGGGCTTAGAATCTCTGGTTCGTAGGAATAAAATATATCTCCCTATGTTTTATTTAGGTTTCTAATCGACCTACCACAAATAGATTAGTGGCGACTCCAAGCATGAAAACATTTGCATGTTAAAAACTTAAACCCAAAGTTGCGAATTGGTAGGGCTTGGGAGGGCTCGAGTTAGGTTTAGTCCTAATAATCCATTAGCCTGAGAGGAAATTTTAGGTCGCGACAACCCCTTATAGAAGAAATTGCATGTGCTTAGCACATGAGCTTGCCAAATACGAAAGATTGCATTATCTAATTAAATTTGGAGGAAATAAAGATATCATCTTTGAGGATTTTAATTATATGGAGATAATTTGATGAAGGAGTCAATATATTTCTTTGGTCTAAAATCGGAGAGTGATGCATTGATTGGTATCTTGAGATAACTCTAACCCTATGCCTATATAAGCATTCTTTTCTCTCAAAATTGAAGGGGGGATGATACAGATTAGGGGGCACAAATACACAAACGACACGATAGAGGGAAGTTCAAAAAAATTTCAAAAGAAAAATAGTCAAGATCTCTTCATCGGCTGCAAAAAAAATTCCAACAAGCAATTTTCACGACAAGTGCGCATCCGTTAACCATTGAATTGTGCTCAAATTTTATGGAGAGTGCAGTAAGACATTGTTTTTGAGTTTGTTCGGTGGGTTGATGAGCAAATATCTGGAAATATTTCTTGACTGAAAAAACTGAACCGATCGTACTACTGGATCAAGACAAGAGAGCTCAATACACGGTCTTGCGAAAATGGTAAGTATGTATTTGGTCTAGATTAGAATGCGTTGAAATTTTGAGGAGATCTCTATGACACCTAGTTCTTCAATCCCACCAATGTAGTCCTTCAACCACCACCAAGACTCTTACCATCCCGTCTCAACTCATCTCCACCTTCAGTGTACCTTGGTCACAATTGATCTTTCCACAGCTATCGGGTCTTCACAAACTTGGTTCGAGGCTAACTCGAGACTACCGAAGCCCCTACAACCTTTTTGGGGCTTCGATGACAATAAACCGATCTCAAACCATAGTTGAGCACCAAGGATTACCTTGAACAATGGTCAAGGAGGCACACACTTGAATTTCGAGGTAGCGAGGAGCGACGGTCGAGGGTGAAGGGCCTAGGTGATGGTGTAGAGATAAATGAGAGGGTAGGAAGATAGAGAGATGGAAATGAAAATGTTGCGGAAACAAATGAACGAACAATAAAATAGAAAGAATAAGAAAATAAACCATACACCAGATTTACGTGATTCGGTCGCAGTGACTTACGTTCACGGGGAAAGCAGCACGAAATTTTACTATAGATCAAGCGATACAACAGAGATTACAATCACACTCGAGTCACTCAAATACTATCGGTGGCTCTCAAGCTCTAATTACACCAAATAACTCACGCAGTGTTTAGCCCTAATTCCTCACGAAATAATCTTCAATCTCATAAAAAAATTATACACAAATTCTTACGACAAGAATTCAATCGACTGCAGCACACTTGGATATCTTTATGGTGTAATTCACTAGCAGAAGCTCCTCTTTGATGATTTTCACAAATAACATCCCATTCTTATTTATGGGCAAGAATTTGATCTAAATTAGGAAACCTCTTTTAGGAAACCTTCTCCAATTAGGAAACTTTCCTTTTCAGGCTCAAACTCGAGACATATTTTCAATAGAAAATGTGGACTCGTATCTTACATGAGTAAGGGGGAAGATAGGTGCAATGGCCATGGTGGCGTGACGACAAGTGTTGCGGTTGTGGCGTGTGAGGGCCTGACGCGGTGTGTCTTTGTTCTTTCGGACCTAGTGTGGGGAGAGAGAAGACAGAAAAAGTGAGGTTTTTCAAAAGGTTTTGCTAGCTTAACAGTTTTTGGACCACTGTGAGAATAACATCATGTTATAAGTCACAAACTCTTGAAAAAGTGGACCTCATACTGTTATTCTCACAGTAGATTAAAGATTGTCACCCAATCATTTTTCTTTTTTAAATGGGAGAACAAGATCGGGTAATGTGAAGGATACATGTTGTCCTAGGGAGGGCGAAGATAATACACGATTACAACACAAGGCAGCATTAACCCCAAGAAAATTGTCAAAGAAATCCTAAACATATTGTACAAATGATAACCTAGTCATTAACTTTTCAATTTTAGCAATTTAATATGAGACCTTTCGACAATTTGCCAATATAGTCATTTCGATCATTTTTTGTAGGAAATAGCTAATGTGGATGTCGGCCGTCCTATGTGACATCGTCAATGCTGACGTGTACAATTTTATCATTTTTTAAAATTTTATTTAATAAAAAAAGAAAAAAATGATAAAAAAGAAAAAAATTCAAAATTTTTTTTCAAAACATTGCAAAAAATGTCTAAATCAGCGTTGGCCACAATGACATAAGATGGCTAGCACTCACCTCAATGATTCCCGGCAAAAACTTTCTCAAAAGACTACATTAGCAATTCGTTAAAAAGTTTATAACTAAATTAGCCAAATTTAAAAATTTAAGACTGAATTAGTATCCATACAATAAGTTTAAGATATTTTTTTTATAATTATTCTATAATTCCGCACCCACACCCACCACCCACTAGGGGTGAGCAGTTTCAGTTTCCACTTAGAACTTACCCGTTAAAACGAATTCCTCATTTTTTGGAACCTAGAACCTATCATGCACACCTTAGAACCGGGAACCTACCTTGTCATAGGTTCCTAGGTCGGTTTCAGGATATACCCAAGTTCCACCTATATTATTAATTAAACGATTACAGTGAATTATCACCTTTAAAGATCACCGCTTACTGCTATAATCTACTGACCACAACTTATATTTAGACACATGAAAAATATGAATCATTAATAAAGTAAAAGTCTTTATTATAAAATAGAAGCTCAGACTAATGGTTTCAGATTATACACTCATAATCGAATGTCATAGAATACTGCAAAATCACATGAAGAAATAGATCAAGAAAAATATAAAAAACTTATTTTAGATTCCAGGTTTGACCTACTTTGAACCTGGAACCTATTCGTCGAAATATGTTCCTTAATTTTTGAAACATGGAACCTATTTTGGATACCCTGAAACCTGGGATCAACAGGTGCCCACCAATTCGATTATCAAGTTTCATGTTCTACCTTGGACCGTACTCACCCTGCCAACCACCTCATTGTCAGCGCCTTTGTTGTCACATAATTGTGCTTTTGGTAAGCATGTGTTTCACCGTGTTATCTCACCCTTTTTTTTTG
This sequence comes from Syzygium malaccense, assembly GCA_031216405.1. NCBI lineage: Eukaryota > Viridiplantae > Streptophyta > Magnoliopsida > Myrtales > Myrtaceae > Syzygium > Syzygium malaccense. Next base: position 28,425,934 of record CM062257.1, on the reverse strand, counting down.
GTGTAAAATGCCAGTATTATAGAACGAATGAAGTACAGTAGCTTAAGGGTATCCCCCAGCATTATAAATGGTGCTAATAGTTCGAGAATGTGGAGGTAGAAAGTCTCCACATAGTAGCCAATACAGCATTTGTCTGAGAAGATTTAATGTTTTGGCAGAGTGAAGCTCTACCTTTTACATTTTTACGCACGTTGGCCAAAAAAATATGAATATCAATTGACTTGTTTTGAAATCGTCTTCGGTTGCGCTCCATCCATATGCCATAAATGGTTGCTAGAAATGATACTTTAAGGAGTCTAGCTGCCAAATCTTTGCCCTTTGTTGCTCTAATCATCCATTGAAGTTCCTCATTCCATCCTCCCAAAGGACACCTAATCCCTTGTTGTGCAAGGATATTGCACCATGAGCTGCCTATCCACTCACACTGGAAGAATAAATGTGCTATGTCTTCTATACCGGCCCTACAGAAGTTACATTGGATATCAATTGCGGTCCTCCATTGGACGACGATTTCTGCCGTCGGTAGTCTGTTTCTGCAAATGAGCCAGCCAATAAAATTATGTTTGTTAATACCGCTGGTCCAAATTAGGTCATACCACTCCACAACCGATCCCGCATGTCTGAATTCATCATAAATTTCTCGGCAACAGTACCTAGAGCTATATATAGCCAAGGTTAAAACATATCCTAATTTAAGGAGACATCGCCAACTCCAAGTCATACTGCCCGTAATGTTGATCTGCATAATTGTATTTCACCCTTTTTATCTGTGTCAAAAATCTTGATTTGTTTTGCATCCATCCAAAACAGATAAAACGACAAAATAGATGAAATCAATGATAGGAGAGATATGTTCTTATGATTCCGTTTATAATATAAGGATAAGGGCATGAAGAGCCAACCAACTAGATGCCCATAAAACACCCTACAAGTGTAGATGATAATCAATGCATCAACCGACTGCTTTAATCCTAGGAGGTTTAGATGAATAAAGAGCTAGCGAAGGTCATGGTTGGCAAAAAATAAATAAATAAATGGTCGAAAACGATAATTAATGGAAATATCTCACTTTCCATTCGCTGGAAGTTGTCACCTACTACTCAGGCAAAAAACTTCCGGTGAACATGTTTCGGTGGGCAAATATAAAACAATTAAAAAAGCATATCTGAGAAAAGCCTCTTGCTGCAATTTTTATGACCATGTAGTTAACAAAGACTTTGTCACACTTGCTTGCACGTCCTTCAAAAAACAAATACGTAAAATCCAATCTGTCAACGTGACGGAAGCCCGATACAATTAAAAAGGGCCCTCCTCTTCCTTCATCACCTTCTCCTATTTGTCTCCTTCCTTCATATTCTCTCTCAGCAGTACAGACTCTCCAAAGTCCGGCACACCCCCCAGTTTTCACAACGAAACAGCCACCGCGTACGGCAGGTCCCACGGCGAAAGCAGGTGTTCCTCTCAGCCCCCCACCATGCATGGAGGTTTCGACAGGGGCTCATTCATGGCCGAGCACGACGATAATAGAAGCTCGCCAGAGAATAGCATTGGAGAGTCGCCGCGGCCGCCATCTAGCAGATTCGGCGATACGATGAAGACCGGCCCTGTGGCGCCGTCTCCTAAGAGGAGGTCTGTTGTGGAATAATTTTATATGTTCACATATGAGTTGTGTGGTGATTGGTTACATGAATTAGTCACTGGGCATTTAGAATGAAGAGTTGAGAAGTTGGGGTTTTTGTTTGTTTCAGTAGGAGAGGTACGCAGAAGAGAGCGGTTTCGATTCCGATCAAGGACGTGGAAGGCTCTCGGCTCAAGGGCGAGGGCGCGCCGCCGCCGTCCGATTCGTGGGCCTGGAGGAAGTACGGCCAGAAGCCCATCAAGGGCTCTCCATATCCGAGGTGAATTCTTCATCTTGTCTCATGTCACAGTCATCCACAGTTTCCTGCAAAACTTCTTCTCTGCTTCAATGGCTACAACACAAACAATTCTTTCCTTCACTTACCTCTCTTTAAACGTCATGTCACCGATAATCACGAGATGCGATCGTTAGGTTCTTGATAAAACCGATGAAACCTTGACACAATTGAAGCTCTTTGGTTATATCTGTGAAATTTTTTTTTGTACACATCAAGTGCTCACACTAAATTGAAGTTGAATATGATCCCCCTTCTTAATAATCGACGAAACTCAACAATGAACATGAGATTTGAAGCAATTCTTGATTAGTTTAATCCGACCCATCCAAAGAGTCGAACAATCTCCATTAGATCTATCGATAAAGGCTGAGGAGGATTAATTATTGATCTAATGATCCAAGCACTCAATTATGCAGGGGATATTATAGGTGTAGTAGTTCAAAGGGATGCCCGGCCCGGAAACAGGTGGAGCGAAGCCGCGACGACCCCACCATGCTCGTCATCACCTACTCTTGCGAGCACAACCATCCTTGGCCTGCTGCCAAGAACAACCACCACCACCACAATCACCAGAACTCCTCTGCCGTGACCATTGCCGTTGAAGACAAGCCTGAAATGCCCGCCAATCTACCCGACCCAGAAGCCGAGCCCGAGCCCAATCCTGAACCCGAAGAAAAGTTCCCAGACATGAGCGAGGAATCGGCGCTCATGTCCGCCGCAGACGAGTTCAGCTGGTTCATGGACATGCCCACTACATCGTCCACGATCCTAGAGAGCCCCATTTTTGCGGAGAGCGGCAACAACGGTACCGGCAATGGCGTGTCGGAGAGGGATGCCGACGTGGCCATGTTTTTCCCTATGGGAGAAGAGGACGAGTCGCTGTTCGCCGATCTGGGTGAGCTGCCGGAGTGCTCGGTGGTCTTTAGGCACTGCCGGAGTGGTGGTGTGAGCACACAAGTTCAGATCTGCTGACCCTTCTTTATTCTTAATTAATTTTAATCCCACTTGTATTTGTATTTTTCCACACTTTCTTCTTTTTTTTTTTTCTAATTTCTTTCCCTTCTTGGTTTAAAAGAGAAAAAGAAAAATAAGAGGAGTCGTTCAATTCAACTGTGCACGGACGTGTCGTGCGCCGTAAGGAGGAGAAATCTTGGAAATTTCTTTCTTTCGTTTTTTTCTAGAAGCTCCAATTTTTCTTTTTTTCTTTAATTATGCCTTTTTTTGGGGCTTTGATTTCAGTGTAATTAAATATCGAATAACGTCACATTCGGGTAATGTCACGATGTTCTTGTAATTAGAGCATCATCTGCCGCCCATCCGCCCGAGGGGGTCACAATCAAACACGTCAGAGATTAGATATTTGATTGGGACCCGCCAACTAAACTCGTAATCTAATGTTTTGGTCAGTCGTTTGAATAATATAATTAGTTAATTGGGTGTCCGGATAAGCCCACAAAATCAGACCAAGCAAGAAAGATTGTTTTAGTTTACATCGCAATCTTTGAGTTTTTATTTATAAGGATTGTGCTCGATTCAATTGCATATCAAAACCCGAAACCTCTCGAGTTCAATTTCTTACGTCGATTTTACCTATCTAAGGATTTCTAGCTTCTTATGTATTGAATTCGAAACAATCCTTCACTGGTAGGTCATAGCATATCGGGTTCTCGTATCTCGACCTAGTCATCTGACCAACTTTCGTGCAAGTGGAGTATTAAGCATCGTAATATAGTCGTAAACATTGTCTAGCAACATTCTCTTTTGTTGAGATGTTTAGGCTTGTGATGTAATTGAGGCACACATTAATGTTGATTGAAATTCGAATAAACCAGCATCGTTGTGATTTTTCAAATACTATGCTCTTCGACTTAGACTTTCATATAGATTGAGGGTTGCTAAGATATTCTTTTGGTGTTGCTCCTTAAAGATTGTTTGAAAGAGTCAATTTGGGACAAAATAGGTTTTCATGATTATTAAATGTTTTGTTATAATATCCTTATTTTGTAAATCTTTCTAAAATTCTTGCAAATAATGAAGGTAAAAAACCATTTGAGTCCAAGTGTACAATTTCGAGCATAATCCCTGATTGACCATTTGTTTTGTGAATCAAGCTTGACCTTTACATGTTTAATTACTATATTTTCTATGAAGCCCTCGAGTAAATGAGAATCTTTCCCATTTGGAACTTGCATATTTCGTCGTATTTTACTCCTTCAAAATCATGAAACTTCTTTGAATCTATTCATTCAAGTTTCTGAATAAGGGGAAGAATGTATTTGTTTTTATGAAAAGTCTGACAATACTTCTATGGCAGCATATGAATCGATCGACTAATATGGAATGAGTTTGATTTTTAATACCGCTTTATTAAGTCTGTTAGCTCAAATTATTTAATATTTTTTAAGTTATAAGCTATATTTTGTACAATTCCCTAAAGAGCATGTGCGTTGGATTTGTATTGTTTAAAATGACAAATTTATAAATAGGAACTTAGATTGTGATAAAGTTCTCAATTTTGATGGCCCAATACTTTTCCCATAATATTCCCATAAAGCAAGAATATTTATCTTTCGAATTTAATGTCACTATAATATTCAACTTTTCCTCGAGAACCTACATTTGTTATATGTTTAATGGGTTCAGTTTGCCGACTTATATGTTTTTTGAAATGTATTAATTGTTTGATATTGCAAAAGTTAGTATTTAAAGATTTTCTAAGAGAATTCATGCGTAATTGGGGTTGTCAATTTGCTGTAACGATAAAGTGTCTTGAAATGACAATTTTGACATTTATATGCATGGAAAGCTCTAATACTGTATGTAGGAAAATCAATTATCAAATATCCAGATATAGAATCTAGAATACCCAAGTCTGAATCGAAATTACATAACTAGTTAAGCCAGTCACCATCTTTGAATTGATCGGTACGAACGAAGTCGTACAAATTGGGGACCGAACAAGCGTTGCCTCCTTTTCTCTTCCCTTTTTCCATATTTTTCTCCTTCTAGTAGCCGCCACCTCCAGATCGACTTAGGAGTAGTATAAATAGGCAGCTCCTGCTTGCCAATTGTGTGTGTGGAGAAACGTAGAGAGAAGATAGTGAAGTAGAGAAAATATATGAGAGCATTATATGAGAGTGAGCCCCCATTGTTAAAAAGAGTGAGGTGAGCGTGGGAGTGGCATGGAACTTGTGGGTGAGTGAGTGAGTATAAAATAAGAGTTTATTTGCTTTTGTACTAAATATTTCATAAATAGAGAAGGTATTTTTCAATTGTTACTTTGAGGAATGGCATGCACAGGCTCCCTCAACAAGTGGTATCAGAGTAGGTGGTCGAGGACCATGAACCCAGCTACTGGGCATTGTTGTACACAGAGATAGTGGTTCGAGACCATTGTATGGGAGCAGGCGCTTAGGGACAAGACTACGCTAGAGTTTCGTCAGTGCACATTTAGGGACTATAATTGATTGGTTTAGGACCAAGCTTACTTGATATATTGCAAGCAGTACAACCAAGTCACGATGGCGGATATTTTAGCAGCGTCCAGAAACTCAACAACTCCAATTATAATAATTGGAGTACGTGCCTGAATTTTTATTTGCTAGGTCAAGATTTGCGGGATATTGTTGGCGGTAGCGACACCTCACCCCCCATGGATGATGGGGAGTTGAGGAAGTGGAAGATAAAAGCTTATTAGGCTATCTATGTTCTTGGTGTTATTGTAGAAGATGATTTGTTACAACACACCAAGAGGGCAAAGAACCTAAAGGAGGAGTGGGATAACTTGGTGGTATTGTTTGCAAGGACAAACAATGTGAAGCTACAGTGGCTAGAGAACGAGCTACAGCCGGTGTCAAAACAAGCCATGATGGTGAATCAATATTTCTCCAAAGTTAAATCCTCCGAAGAAATTTCAAAATTAGATCTTCAAAATGCCGTCTTTGAGACTAAAATGAGAAGAATTATCATTCACAAGTTACAGCCAAAGTATAATGGTATTGTTATAGCCACCCAGGCATAGGCTAAAGACTTAACTCTAACCGAGTTTGAGAATACTTTAGCCAACCAAGAGGCTTTGACAGTCAGATGTCTAAGGTCTTAGTTAAGGATGATGGAAGTGCACTCTTTACTAATAAAAGAGGGTTCAAGAGCTAGAGGAGAAATTGTGCTAGCACTAGAGACGGCAAACTAAGGAAAACTCATGAAGATTGGCAAAGGCAACCAAAAAGGACGAGTGCTCAGCCAAGTGGAGCTCACCAGGATCGCAACAAGGACGACAATGAAGATAAAAATAACAAATTGTGTAGCGGATGGTTCTACATCTACGTCAATGTAGGGCGCTTTGCTAGAGTTTGTTGGTTCTAGCGGGTAGAAGGAAATGCCGTAATTTCTTTTGGAAAGGAGGATGACGATGGAGAAGGAAGGACCTTCAAAGTGTCCGTTGCAGTCGAGAAGCAACAAGAGCTCGCGGCCACTAGCATCACTGAGTTTGATGATGTAATGGCCCTTATCATGATAAGTGATAAATTAATCAATTAATATAATGATAAGGCATAGCGGATAGTGCTACATGGGACAATTTGCCAGAGTCTGTCGATTTAAGCGGGTGGAAAGGCAATGCGCAACTTCTATCAAGAAGGAGAATGACAGCATAGAAGAATGGGACTCCAAGCATCCATTGCAATAGAGGAGCAAGAAAAGCTCACAGCCACCAGTATCACCGAGCTAGATGAAGCAATGGCATTTGTCACAATAAGTGATCAATCAATCATTTATTATGATGATTGCATTGTTGTCTTGGGTTGCTCAAACCATATATAACTGGAGATCAAAACAAGCTATTGAGCATGTATGAGTACACCGGTGGAAGAGTAGTTGTCACCACAGACAACTCAAGGTTGTTGATTACCCATGTCAGCCAAATGGTAATAATACCTTGGTTCACATCAAATTTAACTAAAAAATGTGTATCACGTACCGGGAATGAAGAAAAACCTATTATCGGTGTCACAAGGGACATAGTAGGATATTCGATCCAAGAGACATTAAGGTGTACCATAGGTTGGAAACCCACTTGTACACCAATCATAGAGGGGCTTCGAGTAGAGTCTATCTACATAATGCAAATCAGAAGGCATTTGTGGACAAAATTAGAAAGAGTGGTACGCTTGACTTGTGGCATGAGCTAGTTGGGCATGTAAACTACCATAAGTTAAAGGTGATGATGCTTGGGCATGTAAGCTTCCACACGTTAAAGGCAGCCATGAAGAAATGTATACTAAAAGGTCTCTCCACTTGGATCTTCGATCGAGAAGACGTAATTTGTGCCGGGTGTTAGTAGGAGAAGACACATCAGCTTCCATATGAGGAGCCTACATTTAAAGCCAAGATGCCTCTGAAACTCATTCACTCAGACGTATTTGGACCAATAAAACAACCATCAATTAAAAGGATCAAAGTAAATGAGAACGTTCATCAATGATTTTTCCCCTGTACGTCTAAGTTGACTTTATGAAAGAAAAATCTAAGGCATTAAATATATTCAAAGAATTTTAGGAAAAAATAGAGCAAGAAATAGGCAAAGAGATACGGTGCACTCACGCTGATAATGGGGGAGAATACACATCATATGAATTTACAAAATATCTAGAAATGAGTAAAAATACATCGACAATACCCTTGTACAAGCACGCCACAACAAAATAGTGTTGTCAAAAGAAAGAATTGGCATTTGGCAGAGATTTGCAGGGGCATGTTGCCTCCGAAGAATGTTCCACCTAGAATTTAGGCAAAATGTAAGAAGACAGCAACGCATGTGATCAATAGATTACCTCAAGCAAGGCTTGGCTTTATGTCACCATATGAAAAGCTATGCAATCACAAGCCCATGATAAGTCATTTCAAAGTATTTAGATGTTTATGTTATGTAAGCGTGCTTGATTATCTATGTAGCAAGTTCAATAAGAAGGTAGTTTGCGGCATATTTTGTGGGCTACAGTGATCAAAGGAAAGGATGGAAGTGTTGTGATCCTACAATAGGGTGGTGTTACCCTTCTAGAAATGTGGTGCTCAACAAAGCCTCATCTCTGTTAGTCATCACAAGCCATTGAACTACGAAACTACGAAATTCAAACAAATTAAAGAAGAAGTTCATGAAAGAATGGAAGAAAATGATGAGCTTAATAAGGATTAGCCAATTGAAGAAGTAAATAAACCCGTTGATGGAAGAGAAGAAGTTGGAGCACAGTTGCCCAAAAAATCAAAGAGCCTGTGGAAAATTGGTGTACGTCAGAAGAGCATAAGAGCTTCAACCAAGCCAGATAGAAGAACCTGAAGAACGAGTACCTCAGCTCAAGAGATCAACAAGATAGAGGAAACCAAACCCCAAATATGCAAATGCGGCATTGACTGAGGATGTCAGAATATTACATATGGGAGTAGAATGGAGGAAGGCTATGGAAGAAGAGATCCAAGCACTGAAGCAGAATGAGACATATGATTTGGTACCAAAACCTAATGAGCTATGTCCAATGTCCTTGCAAAGGAGTTTACAAACTTAAAACTTGACCAAATGAATTGATAGAAAGATATAACGCACGATTCATTACTCAAGGATTATCTCATAAGTATGGCCTAGATTATGAAGAGACCTTTAGCACAATCGCAAAGGTTAAGACCGTTCGAGACTTACTAGCACTTACAGCAAGCAAGTCATGAAAACTGTGGTGAATGGATGTGAAGAATGCCTTCTTACGTGGAGAGCTAGATCGAGATATGAACACGGAGCAGCCAGATGGTTTCAAGAGTAAGACTCATCGGGATCACGTTTGCAAGTTAAAGAAAGCGATGCATGGCTTAAAACAAGCCAGAGAGCATGGTAAGGAAGATTGCAGAATTCTTGGTGCAAAGTAGCTTAGTTTTTGTAGCGGACTCAAGCTCATTTGTAAAGGTAGAAAATGGAAAGTTTGCAATAGTATTAATCTGCATTGATGATCTAATCATCACTAGAGATGACGAATAGGAGATATGTCGAATCAAAGCCAATCTCTCAGTACGGTTTCAAATGAAAGTGCTTTGAGAACTAAAACGTTTTCTAGGATTTGCAAGCAGAGCAAGGAAGGATTATCCCATTGTCAACATAAGTATGCACGAGATCTCCTAGAAAAGTTTGGGATGCTTGATTGCAAGCTTGTATCCACTCCAATGGATGGAAATATAAAGTTGTGTGTAGACGAAGAACAAGAACTAAAAGATTCAACCATGTATATGTTGAGGTTGTCCCACAATGGTTGTGGAAGGGACTGGTGGTCAGTTTATAAATGTGAGAGAAAATCTTATCCTTTGAACTAACTTTTGGGATGAGAGAAACCCAAGACCACCCAATACTAATATTAGAGCATAAGTTGCTGACAAATCTGGACCCAACAGTCACATGGAAGAATTACGGGTTGTTTACGGCTTTGACCCAAGCCTGATGTGTGACGGGGAGATTTTTAGGTTGTCCCACATTGGTTATGAAATGGGCTAGTAGTCAGTTTATAAGTATGAGGGAAAGCCTCACCCTTGAGCTACCTTTTGGGGTTAAAGAGACTCTAGACGACCTAATAATATAGGCAACTAGTAAGTAGTCTTATTTACCTAACCATAACAGGACCTAATATAACCTGTGCAAATGGGAATAGTAAGTTCGTGGAGAAACCACGAAGTCCTCACTTGGACGCAGTCACACACATACTAAGGTATGTAAAGGGCTTTTGAATAAGAAATAAGCATCTGTGAGGTAATAGGGCATTGCAATGCTGACTTTGTTGGAGATCGTGACACAAGGCGACCAACTACCGATACAAGTTTAGACTCAAGTCGATATTAGTGTCGTGATGCAATAAAAGACAACAAACTGTGTCATTGTCTACAATAGAAGCGGAGTATAGAACAGCAGCAAGGGCATCTCAAGAGAGTACGCGGCTAGTAATATTAATGGATCTTCATCGTCTGATAGACTAGTCAACATGGCTATATTGTGACAATCTATCAACCATAAGTTTTGCGAAAAATCCTATGTTCCATGCAAGGACTAAGCATATAGAAGTACACTATCACTTTTTGCAAGAAAAAGTATTACTGGACGAAATAAAGATGGAGTATGCCTAGACAAATGATCAAGTTGCAAACAAAGGACTTGAAGTTGCAAAGTTAGGAGAGTTTCGAGGGCAACTTGGTATGGTCACAATATCTGTGCTAAGAGAGAGCAATTTGGTGAGGGGGAGTATTGGAGAGGCACCGCCTCTCTCTCTTCCTTTATGGCAGATTTTTCTTCTTCTCTCTAGATTTTTCTCCTTAGAGCAGCCGCCAACTCCAGATTTTTCTTCTCATAGCAGCCCGACTCCAAAGTTTTCTTAAGGAGACTCCACCGACTTGCCAACTCGCCTAAATGAGGAGACTCCACCGACTTAAGGAGTAGTATAAATAGGCAGCTCTTCCTTGCCAATTATGCGAGTAGAGAAACGTAGAGAGAATAAACGTAGAGTAGAGAAAATATATGAGAGGATTATAGGAGGGTGGGTCTCCATTTGTCAAAAGAGCGAGGTGTATGTGGGAGTGACATGAGGAGCTTGTGGGTGACCGAGTGAGTATAAACCAAGTGTGTATTTGCATTTGTGCTAAGTATTTTATAAATAGAGAAGATATTTACCAATTGCTATTTTAAGGAATAGCAAGTAGAGGGTTCCCTTAACAGCGACTTCATCTTCCTCTCTTTCTCCTCCCTCGGACCGTCCCAACAGATAAACCATAGGCGTATAGAATGTGAAAAGAAGGGAGCATAGCCTATTCATAATATGTAGTCTAATAAATTCATCTATCATAGATCACTGTTAATATACTAGCCTACATTGATTGTCCAACCATTTAGATATCGAACTGAGATGTGCTAACACTACAAAAAAACATGTTTTTTCCAACGAAATTTCCAACGAAAAATTCGAAAAAATTAGTTGGAAAACGAATTTCCAACGAATTTTCCAACGAAAAAAAATTCGTTGGTAATAAGTCGTCGCAAATTTTTCCAACGAAAAATTTCAATTTTCGTTGGAAATTTGCGACGAATTTTTTTTCGTTGGAAAATTCATTGGAAAACTCGTGGCTAAATTCGTTGGAAACGAACTTTTTTTTCCGACGAATTTTTTTCGTTGGAAACTACAATTTTTTTTTGTCGAAAAATTGTGGAAATTTTTTTTCCATCGAAAAAAATTTTTTTTGGTCGAAATTTTTTTTTTGGTCGAAAAATAGCCCTCGCCGGCCATGGCAAGCTCGGCCCTCGGCATGGCCGACGAGAGCCAGCCTCGTCGCCGGCGAGGGCAACCATCGTCGTCGGCGAGGGCCGAGCTCGCCCAGAGCCAGCCTCGTCGCCGGCGAGGGCAACCATCGTCGTCGGCGAGGGCCGAGCTCGCCCAGATCTGGGCGAGCTCGGCCCTCGCCGACGACGAGGCTTGCCCTCATGGCCGGCGAGGTTGTTGCGCCTCTTCTTGTTCTGGAAGATGAAGAAGAAGCAGCAGTAGCAGCAAGGGCGGAAGCAGGCGGGGTCGCCGCCCGTCAAGTCCGTCGTCGTCTCCTAGCCTCGCCGGCGACGAGGCTTGGTGGCGTCGGGGGCGTCGGAGGCTTGGTGTCCGTGGCGCCGGAGCCGGAGGAGGAGGGGGGCCGGCGGGGGAGGAGGCGGAGGGGGAGGCGGAGGGGGAAACGGAGGGAGAAGGTGAAGGCGAAGGGGAGAGAGAGAGAGAGAATGAATGAGAGAGAGAGAGAAAGAGAGAATGAATGTTGAAATTGAGAATTGTGGGGATAATAAGCGCGAAAATATTGAATAAGGAACAAGTAGGGTTTTCGTTACAAAATTCGTGGGAAATTTCTCACGAATTTTGCAACGAAAATTGTACACACTAAAATAATTGTCCGGAATTGGGAATTTCCAACGAATTTTCCGATGAAAATTGTACACACTGAAGTAATTGCCCGGAAAATTGAAATTCGTTGGAAAATTCGTTGGAAATTTCCAACGAATTTTCCAACGAATATCAAAAATGCCGAAGAGTAGCGGGTTTTTTTTGTAATTCATTGGAAAATTCATTGGAAATTTCCAACGAATTTTCCAACGAAAATTGTACATACTGAATTAATTTCCCGGAAAATTGAAATTCGTTGGAAAATTCGTTGCAAATTTCCAACGAATTTTCCAACGAATATAAAAAATGCCGAACATTATCGGGTTTTTTTTGTAATTCGTTGAAAATTTTCAACGAAAAATATTCGTTGGAAATTTCCAACGAATTTTCCAACGAAAATTGTACACACTGAATTAATTTCCCGGAAAATTGAAATTCGTTGGAAAATTCGTTGGAAATTTCCAACGAATTTTCCAACGAATATGAAAAATGTGGGTTTTTTTGTAATTCGTTGGAAATTTCGTTGGAAATTTCCAACAAATTTTTTTTCGTTGGAAATTTCCAACGAATTTTGCGACGAAAATTTTTCGTTGGAAATTTCCAACGAATTTTGCTTTTCGTTGGAAAATTTGTCGCAAATTTGCAACGAAAATTTTTTCGTCGCAAATTTTCGTGGCAAAAATCTAGTTTTTTTGTAGTGTAATTCCGATATGATTTAATCACATCACAACATTCAGGCTATCAAGTATTCCAACATATATTATTTATTTTTGTTACAGCATGTATCTCACAAGTTAAAATATTACGCAATTATTGTTTACTCATATTTATATGAGTTTCCAATAGATTGGTCTTGAATGTTGAGTATGTAACAATTGGTTCCTCAAATTTAAATTGCTGGATAATAATGCGGTCTATATGTTTCATACCTCAACACTTCACTTCATGTAAAGGCCAATAAGGTGACACGGTTCTTAATCTTGTAAAATCCAGCATGTGGGTGAAATAATTATTAAAACTCATGGTACATGAACAAGTAAATCAAAATTAGAAGGAGAGAGAGGAGCAGATAAGGGCTCTGTGACTTTTGGAGCCAGATCACTATAATAAACTATTTTGTTTACAAGACAAAGTGAGCCAAATTACCTCTCATGTCTATCATGGCACCTGCCCTTTCTAACTTAAGTAAGATAAAACAGTGACGTTTTGTTAGGTAACCTTCATATTAGGATAGTCCCTCCTTGGCCAAGTCCCACCCTAGCCTGACAATTACAAGTCGCAGGGTCATAATTAGTTGGAATGATTACATTGTCAAATTATCACAAGATTTAGGTTCAAAATTGACCAAATTACAATATTTACAATCGAATCGGCCGCTGTATAATAAATTTAAGATTTTTCAAATGATTGTCTCATCATATAATTGCAAGGGTAAGATATCCCCAAGGACGCATTTTGAACTGTCTTCTTCAGAGCTCGATCTCATTATCACGTTTGCGGCACAGTTTGGTGATTATCCTCAACTAATTTTGACGGTCTCTCAGGTTAAGACAAGATCTCCTTTAATATCTCGATCTGATTGGTGTTGTCCGATGATGACGATACTCGTGCGAAACACCACCCCGAGACGAGGCATACTCAATTTCTGCGCCCCCTAAGTTCACCAGAAATTGTTCCAAATTAGTGTCAGGCCTGCACTCTATTCAATCAAAGTCAAAAGAGTTAGGTTTAGAGCTCCACCATAACGTCACGTAATAGAATTCCTAACTTTTTGCCCCGTCACCTGTGTAGATGACAATATAAAATTGAAATTGGGAAATTGCATCTCACTTTGCCTCTCTCTCGTGTTTAAAAATTATAAGTTTTGAAAGATGGCGCATGTTATTTTGATTCAAGAAATACTTGCGATATTGATGTTCCCTTTCAATTTGTCCATCACTTCTTTTTGCTTTTCTAGCGATGTTATATAATAAGAAGTGAACAAAATAGAAACAGAATACTAGATAATCTAGCAAATCATTTAAAGATTTTCCTTCAAAACTAAGATTTTCTTGGAAAAATCTTTGTACACTAGTGACGTGAAAAAGTCATTATACAAGTAGGGTTTTTGCCCCGACACATATATAAGTTTTGTTTTCGGTAGACGAACTTATTTTATTAGTGAATGAGAGTTTCTATTTCGTGATTGCTTGTGAAAAAACAAAGTGTACCTTATATAAATCCGTAAAATCTCAGGATCGACGTTCCTAGGATGAGTTCTTATACTATCGCTAGCTATTTTTTAAGTCCTTGAAATTGCTTTTAACTTGTGGTTGTCGTGCCTTCCTTTTCTAAAGGAGAAAACAAAAAACGGCATCCACTAAATCCATTTCATTACACTTTAAAATTACCTATAATCACTTTATAGAAAACAGATTTCCTGGGAATTAGGAAGCCAGAGAGAGCGAGTGGGAGGAGGTAGGGGAACGCGCTAAAAGAGAAGTCCCACATTTCTACCTCTTTGACTTTTTTCTGTATAACACTCTTTCTTTAAATTCTTCAATTTCCTTTACTATTTCTCGTTTACTGACTTAAGCACTCTCCTGAGATAAAATCTGTGGCTTTCTTTACTTGGGTATGCAGTTTGACACAATTCACCGAGAGCTTCGAGCCGGTCCAAGGGAAGGAAAAGTTCACATTGTGACAAAACATAGCATTCACCTTTCTAGAGAGAAAATTGTCCAAAAAGTTGTAAACCTATTGCACTTTTGCAAATTCAATCATAAACCTTTTAAGTTTGCCAATAAAATCATAAACCTTGACACTTTTTGTCAATTGAGTCCTAAACCTTTATGCTTCTTGCCAATTGAGTCCATCCGGTCAATTTTGACATGAAATCCATGACATGGACGCCAGCCGGCCATGTGGCGCTGACGTAAACATTTTTAAATAATATTTAATAATTTTCTGAATTTTTTATGATTTTTTCTTCTTTTTTTTCCTTTTCTCTATTTTTTATGGGTGTTTTGGAGTTGGCCGGTGAGGGTGGCCGGCAGACCCTCGCTGGCCACAAGCGAGGGACGGTGACCCTTGTCCAGATCCGGCAAGGACCGCGACGCCCTCGCCAGATCTGGCTAGGCAAGGGTCAGCAGCCCTCGCCGGCCCCAGGCTAGGGCATGGGGCCGCCAAGCCCTCGCCTAGCCAGATCTGGCGAGGATATCGTGGTCCGCGCCGGATCTGGGTAAAGGCTCGCGCGCCCTTGCTTTGGCTGGCAAGGGTCAGCTGGCCCTTGCCTGTGCCTAGTGAGCATCGCCGACCCTCACTTATGGCCAACGAGGGTTGGCCGGCCACCTTTGCCGGCCAACTCTAAAACCCAAAATAAAAAAAGAAGAAAAAAATCATAAAAAATTCAAAATATTATTTAAAAATGTCCACGTCAATGCCATGTGGCCGGCCGACATCCACGTCAGCGATTTTTAGCTAAAATTAGCCGGATAGACTCAATTGGCAAGAAGTGTAAAGATTTGGGACTCAATTGGTAACTTAGGTTTAAGACTGAATTGGATAAAGTGTAATAGGTTTAGGACTTTTTGACAATTTTCTCCCTTTCTAGACATGTGATGCAGGACAAATCTCCAAACTACTATGCTGATCGGTTCCTTCATTGAAATTGTGTCTACTTCATATTGTCTAGACTGCTATTAGGGTTTGTCAAATTTGACGTTTTCTTCTCTTTCGTCCCCACTTATTTAAAACTTCCTTCCATCATTGCACGCTTTCATTCTCCAACAAATAGTATGTTATCTATTTAATTTGGATTCATGTGAATTTTCTACCTAGACATGTTTATCAACAATAGTTGCGTGAGTAATGTGAGCACTTAATAATTGAACAAGATAAAAGTACTTGAAGCAAAAAGTCAACAGCGATGGGTATTGCTCATTTGTGGTTGCACGTGATGCTTGATCATATCAAATCATATTAGACTATATCATATTCGGGCGGCGCTAATTCCACACTTTAAACAGTGTAATTCACACCTTTTTGAGTTTGTGCCTCCTCTTCTCCATCTAGACAAGATAGTTTCAAAACCAAATGTCGACCTTCTTGTATTTGCATGTTGCGTGGCATCATCTATTAAAAGGCCAAACATGATTATGGCTAAACTTGTCAAACGGGTGAATCAGGTTGGGTTTGGATCGGATCGAAAATGGTCTAATTCAAATAAACCCATTTAACCCGTTTTGACCCATTTTTATATAATGCAAATCTAATAATCCATACCTGACCTAACTCATATTATTAAAACACTTCCATATTTAACGAAATCTAGGAAAACTCATATCTAAATTGAGATAAAAGTGTGGAGTGAGTGAGTGAGATTGAGTGAGGACGAGGGAAATAAGTTAAGTTTAAATAAGTTGTAAATCCATTTCAACCCGTTAACGACTCATTTAGCACCAATATTATACTTATACTTATTTATGACCCATTTACGAAATATAATTAACACATTTATGACCCATTTACTTATATATATATATATATATATATATATATATATAGGTTAAGAAATGGGTTTATGACCCATTTTAACATGTCTAATTATGGCTCAACAAAAAGCAGATGTCATTTTCTTCAAATAAATATTGAATTTTGGAATTCGAATGAAAATTTATATATAATTGAGACATATATCCAATTGTGACTTTTGGTAAAATGTGAGGTGAGGAGCATCAAATATCGTACTACTGTTACAAGAAAGAATTTAACCCTCACAGTCCTGAACTTTTAAATGATTTTTAAAATAGCTCATCCGATCAATTTAGGCTGGAAATCACCAACATGGATACCAGCCGTCCTACGCGGTATAGTCGATGATCTGATATGTCCAACTCCACCCAAAACAACGCCATTTTTAGAAAATTTTGGAATTTATTTCTTTTTTTTCTTTCTTTCATTCATCTTCTCAAATTTCCAATAAGAGGGGTTGCTAATGCCTTGGCGACGGCGGTCAACCCTTGTTGTGGGGATCCCTTTCGACCAAGAGAAGGGGTATGTACACAAGCCAATATAGATCAAATAACCTTAGTCCGTCCATTGACCCAGCTCAAAATAACATCTCCCCGCTTAGTTACACATATTCATGTTACTAGGCGATAGATCCGCGTTCAACTCCCGGCGGACGCATTTTATATTTCGACCAAAAAAAAAAGCTCAATTGTCCCCAATCATAAGCTATTAGTATATAGAGCAATAGTCCTTGATGCACATATCTACAACAAATCTTAAGGATATTTGATAGCGAGTTTGGGAAATTATGACATGAGAACATACACTAGCTTCGTGTGATTAGAAAGTCACTAAACAGACCAATCTCAAACTCACTTTGCAATACTTATGTGGCCACATAATTCATAACGTTCCCGCTTGAACCCGGTATTACGGTAGTGACAGGCTCGCTTAAGTAAGCAGTGGCCATGATTAAAACTCAAAATTTTCAATTTAGATGTGTACAACTCTTATTCTTACGCACGGCCCAGAACTAGTCACTGACTTTGGTCCCCCCCCATACCTTTCTAAGTTTCTACCAGCGAAAATTCTCCCCTGAAAAGTCCCCCCCCATACCTTTCTAAGTTTCTACCAGCGAAAATTCTCCCCTGAAAAGTCAAATATTGGATAAGGGTACACGCATTGACAGTTACTTTATCGGACTGGACTCAGTCAAACACAGTTGTCACTGCTCCCACGAAAGTCAAATGTACAAACATGTTTCGCTTTATGTCTAGCATTTACACCCTCATGCACTCAGATCCACGAAGCGCATCGGTGCTTGCACAAACATGGGACAATTCACCACGAGACCATGTTTGCACTGAACCGAAGGGCAGCTGCACATGATTGGGATATAAAATTGCTTGCATATTTTACTCCTGGCCCGAAGGTATGAACAGAATATCAATCTATATGTGCCTCGTATGCTTGTACTGTACTCAACTAAAATAGAGTGCGAGAGAGAGAGAGAGAGAGTTGGTATATCGTAATGATGGAGTGGTTCAAGAGGATTCAATTGAAAGACCCACGTTCTTCTCATGTTGACACACCCAATAAGCACACTGAAAAATAATAAGGACAGAAAATTCACATTTTTATATATAGGTCTATACTATTTTATAATCATGGTTCACAAAATTTATTTGCGTTGGAATTAGGGTTGTTGTGTTGGAGAAAATATTATTGGATATTGTTGAAATATTATCCCACATTGATTGATAACGGATCCTAAATGCTCTTTATATTCATGTGGTCTTCCTCCACCTAATAGCTTAAACTTTTGGATTGGACTTTCTAAACAGATATGTACAAAGCGGCATGCTTATTCTTTTTTGTAATTTAACATTTATCAAATCACTTTAGGAATTAAAATTTTCATGTAATATTTATATTTCCAACATCGATCACTTCCATTTGCTCAAGAAATATCATATGAAGAGAACAGAGTGTTAACAATGATTAGATTAAAAGCCTGATCAGAAAAAAAAAATTTAGACCAAATAAAGTGTAACATGAAACAGCACAAAAAAAACATGATTTTTGCGACGAAAAAATTGCAAAAATCCGTCGTAAATCGAATTTGCGACGAATCTAGCGACGGAAAAAATTTCCGTCGCTACTAGGTCGTCGCAAAATTTTGCGACAGAAAATTTCAATTTTGAAACGGAAAAAAATTCGTCGCAAAATTCGTTACAAAATTCGTCACAAATTAGCCACGAACACTATCTGTCGCAAAAGTTCGTCGCAAATATTTCGTCGCAAAATTCGTCGTAAATTTCGTCGCAAATTAGCCACGAACACTATCCATCGCAAAATTCGTCGCAAATTAGCCACGAACTTTATTCGTCGCAAAATTCATCGCAAATTTCGTCGCAAATTTCGTTGCAAAATTCGTCGCAAATTAGCCACGAACTTTATTCCTCGCAAATTTCGTCGCAAAATTCGTCGCAAATAATTCGTCGCAAATTAGCCACGAACTTTATTCGTCGCAAAATTCGTCGCAAAATTCGTCGCAAAATTTCGTCGCAAAATATATTGGACGGAAATTAGGCAAGAACTTGATTCGTCGCAAATTAGCCACGAACTGTAATGGTCACAAAATTCGTCTATAAATATTCGTCGCAAATTTTACACCATTTCGGCCATCAAATCTTGTCCATATCAATAGCTACGCATTAATGAACATCATGTAATATATTGAAAACAATCAAAGGATACGAGAAAACCATAAATTCCGCTTCAGAAATAGAAAATGAACAAACCTGACACAACGCCTTATAATTAAAAAATGTAACTGAAGGAAAGATGCTAGTCCGCAAAATATAATGATATATGCAAAGTTGCAAAATCTAACATGATGATATTTGATATCCAATCTTATAATACATTTAAAATATTCATAGGAGGCGGGACAACCATAGATTCTGCTTGGAAAACGAAAAATCGACAAACCAGACACAAAATTGGGCAGCTGTGGTACTCGACAGAACACCAAAAGCAGTCACTTTTGTCGACACCTGATGAAATGTGGATACATAAATAAAGATATTCAATCAGTTCAGAATATAAAAGAAGTGTTTATGCATGGACGTGGAACTAGGTATAAAAAAACAATTAAGAGGGTTAACAAAAAAACGTTTCAGGACGAACATCAATATTCTTACATATGAATATGAGTCAACTTTGACATACACTGTAGTTTTTTCACCCTTGTAAACCATATTTCTGTCACCTAGGAAAAATTAGATCCTTGAACCTAGTTGTAAGAAAGTTGTGCACAAAAAGTAATTGTAGGGCAGGAACAAATTGGGTGAAACTGCACTTATGTCATAAAATATTGTGAAGGAAGCTTACCCCCGATTTTGCCAATTTTAACTAGAAAGGACCGAGAAAATCATCACCACCATCATCAATCTCAGCATCATTGTGTCGCTCATCATTGCGCCCATTACCTATTAGATTGGCAGGAGGTACAGGAGGAACCTCACCGCGATTGATGTTGAGGTGTCGCATAACGATTTGCATTTGTTGTTTCAAGTCATTTATTTCTTCATCCCTCCCTACAATTATATTTTTCAGATGGTTCACTTCTTGAGTCAATTGTTCATCATGTCGTGTCCTTCTTCGACCAGTCGCATTGGATGATGAAGTGCCAGCATGATTCGGCATGTACATCCTTGACAAGGATCCCATCCTAAATATTTTTCCTTTTTTCATCCCACCCGTTGCCTCCACCCATAATACCATACTGTCAACTGATGGCTCAGACGCAGCACAACCATCACTACCACTAGCATTGCTCATTAAAAGTTCATCATATTTTTTCTACATTAATAATATAGATGAAAATAAAATAACTTCATATATATATCTACCATAAATATTAAAAGCATTCACGATTTTCATTCTAGTTTCCATAAAACCTAAAGTATAACCTTACATACCTTAATAGCTTTTGCTCGATCGCCAATCCATGTCTTATCTTTCTTTTGAAATGTGCGTTCAAATGTAGCTGCAAATGTCGGTTCCGTCCCCAATTCTTGTGCCTACATAATGTAAACATGAGTAATTGAATTAAATTAACTTATAACTTATTTAACAGACTTACCAGTCATTTGCGATGCTCCCCAATATTGATACAGCCCCCAGCATATGTGGCAGACCCTTCACTAGAGCTAGAAGATCGATTCTTCTTATTCTGCTCACTGATTTGTTGACTCTTTTCAGTTTTTCAAATTTTGTTAATTTCCGTCCAATTGTCAGCTGTAATGAAAATTGGCTTCACTTTCTTGATCTTCGCTCTATTCATTACATTTCGTATATAATCACTGACTTTCTTCTAAAAAATTCTTCTCACTTCATTCTCTTCCTGGTCATCCCACCTGAACTTCTGCCGTAATCATACAAGAAAAACTGAAAGTTGTTATGATGGTCATATATCCATTACCATGCACCAGACAATTCGGCGATAGACTTTGTTAAGTTCATCTCGGGAAAAATATCTGATCCCTTTAATACCGAAAACTAAAGAGTTATTCTGGTCCATTTACATCATTCTTGACCATCAATATACTACATCGAACTTAATTAGTTATGAGAAAATAGAATATCTAAAACTTATCTTGAACTCATTCCACCACAAATCTTTCACTTCTTGTGGAACACTTCTGTAATTAATATACTGCCACATCCAATAGTTTTTAACTATTTTATTCAGTTTCCTCACAATAAACAGAGCATCCGTGAATCTGCAAACGTACGGATATTGTGCAACATCAACAATTCAGTTGACATCCATATCTAAAGCCATAAATATTACATATACTAAAAAAATGAAGTACTTACGAATCTCCAAATGGACATATCATGAATCGGTTATCTTCTTCACCTGTGTTTCCGTCATTATGCGAATGTTGCGCTAAATAATAAGGTGGAACGGAAGGAGAGGGGGCCAAAGGAGATGGAGCTGGAGGAGATTCAGTTGGCATGTGGCCAAATCGCATAACATGTTCTTGAGCATTGGAGGAAGGACCAGTGTGTTCATATTGTGCATAAGCATATTTTGGTTGAGGGTTAGATGAAAGGATAGGAGACGAGGAAAGGGACGGGGACGAGGACGTTGAAGAGGCTGGTCTTCTATGCATGTGACCTCCACGTTTATACTGACAAGTAGAAAGATTAGACAAATATGTAAAAAAATATGAACACGTATTACGGACACATAATGAAGTACATGACGAAACTTAGCATTTTGGTTCAGAAGCAGAAAATGTTCCCTCTTAATTAGCCAATGCCGAGTATTTATGACGTGCAATTTCCTACGAACAAATATACTATGAATTGCACTCATTTTGATATCAAACATCAATATTTGAGCACGATATGCCATGCTAAGCCGACATTAGCCATAATTAACGACACGATTCACTTTCAAACCACACAATAATTCATCAAGTACAAGAACAACCATCAAACATCAATTTCAATCACATGATCTTCGTTCTCGGCCACACGATCATCAATCAAAGTGACTGGCCACAGGTATTATAAGCCATTAATTTTTGTGGGCATATAAAAAAACTTAAATTTCACTCAAAGTAGATGGCCACAGGTATTCTAAGACATTATGTAAAGTTTTGAAATTTTGTTATTTCTTTATTTGTTAATTTTTCTGGGCACCTAAAAAAATGTAAATTTCACTAAAAGTAGGTAGCCACAGGTATTATAAGCCATTCTATGAAGTTTTCAAATTTTTAATTTTTTAAATTTTTTTGGGCATCTACAAAAATTTAAATTTCACTCAAAGTGGGTGGCCACAAGTATTTTAAGTCATTCTGTGAAGTTTTGTAATAAAATTAATTTTATTATTTTTAAATTTTTAACAAGCACCTAAAAAAATTTAAATTTCACTAAAAGTGGGTGGCCATGGGTATTCTAAGCCATTCTGTAAAGTTATAAATTTTTTGTATTTTTTGTATTTTTTATTTTTTTTGGGCACGTAAAAAAATTTAAATTTCACTAAAAATGGGTGGCCACAGGTATTATAAGCCATTCTATGAAGTTTTTAAATTTTTTAAATATTTAATTTTTTTTGCCACATAAAAAAATTATTTTTCACTCAAAGTGGATGGCCACATGTATTTTAAGCCATTCTGTGAAGTTTTAAAATTTTTTATTTTATTATTATTTTTACATTTTTGTGCACCTAAAAAAATTACAATTTCTCTCAAAATGGGTGGCCACAGATATTTTAAGCCATTTTATAAAATTTTGAAAATTTTGAATTTTTTATTATCATTCTTTTTTGAGCACCTAAAAAAATTAAATTTCACTCAAAGTAGGTGGCCACAGTTATTTTTTGCCATTTTGTGATATTTTGAAATTTTGGTTTTTTTTAATTTTTACAAAAAAAATTCACCAAATTTAATATTTTCCCAAAATATGACTTTTTTTAATTTTCACGAAATTTTTCTGAATTTTTCTAGAATTGTTCAATTTTAATGCATTTTCTGAATAAGCGATTAATCAACCACCCGATCATCATTGAACGCTTAATCGGCGCGGGCGTGGGCCCAAGTGGTGGCTAGTCGGCCAAGCACTCGGCCACAGCGGGGCAAATGACGGTGGAGCTGGGCGGCGACAGTGTCGGGAGGCGACTGGGTGGCGGCTGGGCGACGGCGACGGCATTGGGCGACAGGCGGGCGGCGGCGACGGCATCAAGCGGCGTCGGGTGACGACGGCGACAGCGACAGCAAGTGCTCAGTCGAGGCTGGGCGGCGATGGCTAGGCAGCTGCTGGGCGGCGGCTGGGCGGCGATGGCAAGTGCTCGGGCGAGGCTGGGCGGCGACTGCTGGGCGGCGACGGTTGGGGGGCGGCTGGGCAGCGACGGCGTCGGCAAGTGCTTGGGTGAGGCTTGGCGGGGATGGTTGGGCAGCTGTTGGGCAGCTGCTGGGCGCGACGGTTGGGCAGCGGCTGCATGGCGACGGCAAGCTCGACGAGGTTGGGTGGCGACGGCTTCACGCGCGGGTGAGGCGCGCGGGCGAGCTGGGCGGCGGCGACCCCACATGCGGGCAGGCGACAACGGGGACGGGGACGGCGGTCCAGGGCACTCGGCGAAGACAACGGTTGGGCGGCGGAAGAAGAAGAAGAAGAAGAAGAAGAAGAAGAAGACGAGGAGGAGAAAAACGAGAAAAAGGCAAAAAAGAAAAGAAGAAAAGCTGATGGGCCACGTGCGCGTGCAAGGGGAGAGAGAGAGACAGAATTTTTTTGTCCGTCGCGAATTTGCGACGGACGCAAATTTCCATTGGTCCGTTGCAAATTTGCAATGGACAATTTTTGGTCCGTCACAAATTTTTTGTCCTTCGCAAATTTGGGAAGGAATTTTTTTCCCGTCCCAAATTTGCGACGGAATGTTGACCCGTCGCAAATTTGCGACGGATTTTTTTTTTCCATCGCAATTGCGACGGAAATTTTTTATCAGTCGAAAATTTGCGATGGACTTTTTTTGTCCGTCGCAAGTTTGCGACGGACTCTTTTTGTCCATTTCAAATTTGCGACGGAATTCTTTCGTCCGTTGCAAATTTGCGACGAACACATATTTCTGTTAGTCCGTCGCAAATTTAGGATGGAATTTTTTTTCGTCCCAAATTTGCGACGGAATGTTGGTCCGTTGTAAATTTGCGACGGACTTTTTTTTTCCGTCTCAATTGCGATAGAAATTTTTTGTCCGTCGCAAACTTGCGACGGACTTTTTTTGTCTGTCGCAAATTTGCAACGAATGTAAATTTCCGTTGGTCCATTGCAAATTTGCAACGGACTATTTTTTGTTCGTCGCAAATTTGGGAGGGAATTTTTTTCCGTCCCAAATTTGCGACGGACTTTTTTTGTTCATCGCAAGTTTGTGACGGACTATTTTTTGTCCGTCGCAAATTTGGGAGGGAATTTTTTTTCCGTCCCAAATTTGCGACGGAATGTTGATCCGTCGCGAATTTGTGATGGACTTTTTTGCTCCGTCGCAATTGCGAAGGAAATTTTTTGTCCGTCGAAAATTTGCAACGGACTCTTTTTGTCCGTTGCAATTTTGTCCGTCACAAATTTGCGACGGACGCAAATTTCCATTGGTCCGTTGCAAATTTCCGTTGGTCCGTCGAAAATTTGCCACGGACTTTTTTGTCCGTCCCAAATTTGCGACGGAATGTTGATCTGTGGCAAATTTGTGACGGAAATTTGTTGTCCGTCCCAAATTTGCGACGGAATGTTGATCAGCCGCAAATTTGCGACGGAAATTTTTTGTCCGTCGCAAATTTGCGATAGACTCTTTTTGTCCGTCGCCAATTTGCGACGGAATGTTAGGCTGTGTATGACAACGATTCTGTGCCCGGAAACAGATTCTGCTCAGAAATGATTTTTTTTTATTCTATGCCCAGAATTCATTCTGAGCATTTTAAAGCGTTTATTAATGGCCCAAAATTCCATCCCTAGAATAGAAAAAAATAGAAATGCGTTTGGTAACGCCACAAAATTTCTTTTTATTAATAATATTTTTAAATGTTTTAATATTTCTTTCTTTTTTTTCTTTTCTTTTTTTCTTTTCCTCCTTCTTGGTCATGGCCTGCTCACCAGTCATGACCGATAAAATATTTTTTATTAAAAGTATTTTTTTCTTTTTTTTGCCATGGCCTGATCGCCGGCCATGACCGGTAAAATATTTTTTTATTAATAATATTTTTTATTAAAATATTTAAATTAAAAATATATATTTTTTATTTTTTTTGGGCCATGGCCTGGTTGCCGGCCATGGCCGGTAAAATATTGTTTTATTAATAATATTTTTTATTAAATATTTTTATTAAAAATATACATTTTTATTTTTTTAGGCCATGGCCTGATCGCTGGCCATGGCCAGTAAAATATTTTTTTATTAATAATATTTTTATTAAAAATATATATTTTTATTTTTTTGGCCATGGCCTTGTCGCCGGCCATTGCTGGTAAAATATTTTTTTATTAAAATATTTTTATTAAAAATATATTTTTTTTCTTTTTTTGGCCATGGCCTGTAAATTTTTTTATTAATAATATTTTTTATTAAAATATTTTTATTAAAAATATACATTTTTATTTTTTTTTGCCATGGCCTGGTCGCTGGTCATGGCCGGTAAAATATTTTTTTTATTAATAATATTTTTTATAAAAAATATATTTTTTTCTTTTTTTGCCATGGCCTGGTCACCGGCCATGACAGGTAAAATATTTTTTATTATTAATAATAATTTTTAATAAAAATACATATATTTTTATTTTTTTGCCATGGCCTTATCGTTGGCCATGGCCTGTAAAATACTTTTTATTAAAATATTTTATTTTTGTTAGATCTGGCAAGGGCGGTCCTTGGGCCGAGCATTAGAAGCTACATTAAAAACCAAGAAAAGGAAGAAGAAAAAAAAATTGATTCTCAAAATTGTTCCCAGAATCAAGAAGCTACTTTTTTTTTATTCTTGAAAACTGATTCTGGGAACAAATTTTGACAAAATTGTGCCCAGAATCAAAAAAGTAAACAAATGTATTTTTATTCACAAACTGATTCTGGGAACAAAAGAACAAAATCAAACACTGTTTGGCAAGTTGTCATGCGCAGCCTTAGTCTATCGCAAATTTGCGAGAGGATTTTTTTTTCCATCCCAAATTTGCGACGGATAATATTTGCCCGTCGCAAATTTGCAACGTATTTTTTTTTGTCCGAAATTTTGTGACAGACAATATTTTTCCGTCGCAAATTTCCAACAGATTTATTTCGGAGTGCAAAAATAAAGGACATTTTCGAATCCGTCGCAAATTTGCGACGGATTCAGAAAATTGCCGTGAATTTCACTTCCGTCGATAATTCTTCAATGAATAGTAGCCACGAATAAGTTGTTGTCATAAAATGAGCGACGAAATTAGTAACGATTCAAATCCAAT
The DNA here is from genome assembly GCA_031216405.1 of Syzygium malaccense. Classification (NCBI taxonomy): domain Eukaryota; kingdom Viridiplantae; phylum Streptophyta; class Magnoliopsida; order Myrtales; family Myrtaceae; genus Syzygium; species Syzygium malaccense. The sequence continues at coordinate 28,399,590 of CM062257.1, read as the reverse complement.
GGAAAATAGAATATCGCAAATATCATTGCACGAATAATATTTGACTTGTCGTCGTTTAGCGACAAATTTTCGGACAATCAATTAAATTAATAAGAATAATCGACAACAACAATAATAACAACAACAATAATGATAATAACAATAACAATAATAACAAGAACAATAATAATAATTATGACAACCAAAATAACACTTGTCGCAATAATAATTTCACTAAGAGTGTTTTGTCACAAAAATTTTAATCTTCGTCTTCGTCTTCATTCCTCGTCTTGATCTTCATCTCCATCTTCATTATCTGTCTCAAAATCAGATTCTGAACCATCTTGTACATTTAATTCGCAAATTTCAGTTAAATCCACATCTATCATTGCTCCACATGAATCTCGTAAAGTTGAAATGTTATATTCCTCAGTTTCAACCGTGTTATAAACTTCCTCTTGTTGATAGGCTCTATCCTTCTAGTGTTCCTCGATTTTTCTCCGTGCTTTGATTTTACATACAGCTCACCAATCAGCTTTGTCACGTTTCAAACTAGGATATGATGCATAACATACTTGAATTGCTTGTTGTGCCAAGACAAATGGTTCATATTTTATATACCTTTTCTTGTGATTAATTTTAACCAAATTAAACTTTATATGCACCTTCGTTCCTTTAACGGGGTCGAATAACTTGCACTTAAATAACACAACCCGCATCATTAAAGGTCCAGGATACTTTATCTCTATGATTTCATCCAACAAGCCATAAAAATCATCTTTTGAACTGCTGCCATTGGATGACCGAATACACACACCACTATTCATTGTGGCTTTTCCCATTCCATATTCTTGAGTGTGAAAATTATATTAATTTATGAAATATGCTGGCCAACTTCGTACTCTTAACTGTGGACCCTATGACAAATGATATAGCAATCCTTGCTCTCCAAGTTCATTATGATTACTGTGAACATAAAGTTATACACGCAAAATCAATAAAATATATTTTAATAAATGATGTATAAAATTTAAATAATTTGGTTTTGGACCATAGGCAACTTACATATGTTTTGAACCATGCTGTAAATTGTTCATCGCACAAATGGTCAAACTCATTTGGTGGTAATTCACACATTGAAGTTTGGAAAATCCTAGTAATAAATATCATTTATGTATTAGCAAATATTTGATACACAATACATATATTTGCAAATTTACACTTACACGAAGTACGGCTCGACTTCTGGGCAGTTTAGTAAAATATATGTATGGGCTGCTTGCAATTCTTTGCCTGTTAAGTAACGAAACTGACATGAGCCGCTTGATCGACCCGGATAATTGAAAATAGATAATGCTTTGCAATTAGGATCACTGGGGCCCTCATCATTTCTGCCTGCTCTCCGTTTCTTGCACTGCACGTGCGGCTCAAAATAGTATGACGCAAATGTTGTCACTTCTTCCACAATATATGTATTACAAATTGAAGCTTCAACACATGCATTATTCTTCACTTTTTTCTTCAAATGATATAATAATCTAGTTGCAATAGAAAGAAACTTATCGGAACATAATATATAATAAAGTAATTTTAACTTTATTTAAAAAAATTACCTCTCAAATGGATACATCCATTGAAATTGGACGGAACTTGCAACTTTGGCCTCATAAGGCAAGTGAACTAAGAGATGCTCCATCGAATCAAAAAACGATGGAGGAAATATCCTTTCTAAGTTGCAAAGAATAATTGGAATATCTATTTCCAGTTTCTCCATGTGTGATGCATTTAACACTGTCGAGCAAATATCATGCAAGAAATTGCTTAACTCTATAATGGCGCCCCATACAAAATTCGGTAGAACTTCCTTAAAAGCTATTGAAATTAGTCTTTCTATCAATATGTGATAATCATGACTCTTCAAACCTATCAACTTGCATTCATTCAAATCAACACATCTCCCGAGGTTCGAAGCATTTCCATCAGGAAACCGCATAGATTTCAACCATTGACAAACAACTCGCCTCTGCTCCCTATCCAATGTATAAACTGCTTTTGGTTTTGGCCCCCTACTGCTTGCATCCACATCTAGTGTTGGCCGATCACAAATATCTCTCATATCTTTTCTTGCGTTCAAGTTGTCTTTTATTTTTCTGGTAACATCCATCACAGTATCTATGACATTATCAAAAATATTCTTTTCTATGTACATGACGTCAAGATTATGATGAATAAGTTGGGCCTTCCAATACGGTAGATCCCAAAATATACTGCGTTTTGTCCATTTATGTATACTTCCGTACGCAAAAGTTGTACCGTGAAGGTTCTGAACAACAGTTGGAAAGTCCTGCACCCGCTCCCAAATTTGATCGCTGGTCAACCTCAATGGTGGACGTGTTCTTTCAGTCCTATTCTTGATGAACTCTTTTTTATTCCTTCTGAGTGTATGATTTATCGGTAAAAATTATCTGTGACAGTCAAAATAGCTGGCCTTCTTTCCATGTTTTAATCTAAATGACTTTGATCTCTCCAAACATATCGGACATCTTAAAATCCCAGCTGTACTCCATCCAGATAACATTCCGTAAGCTGAAAAGTCATTTATCGTCCAAAGAAGAGCAGCCTTCATTACAAATATTTGATCGGTAGAAACATCATATATAAGGACACCTTCCTCCCATAGCCGTTGTAACTCTTCAATCAATAGTTGTATATAAACATCTATTAACTTTTTCGAATTTTGCGGGCTAGTCACGATAAATGTCAAAAACATGTAAGGTGTCTTCATGCACATACTAGGTAGAAGATTGTACGGTATTAAGATAACTAGCCAACATGAATAACTTTTTCTTGATTTTCCAATTGAGGCAAATCCATTAGTACAGAGACCTAACTTGATGTTTCAAGGCTTTATCGCAAACTCAAGGTACGTTCTATCAAAATGCTTCCATGCCTCTGCATCTGAAGGATGACACATTAGATCCTCTTCTGTTTTATGATTTGCATGCCAAGTTATGTGTTCAGCAGTGGCTTGAGACGCATAAAGCCTTTGCAATCTGGGGATTAAGGGCAAATAAAACATTTGTTTGCATGGTCTACGCTTCTAATTATGACCCTACCTCCTGTTAATCTTGTACCAAGGTTAGCAACAGAATTTGCAAGATTCTGCATTTTCATCATCTCTCCAATATAACATACAACCCCTACTACATACATCAATCCTTATAACCGGAAGACCTAAGTTATCCACTAGCTTTTTCATATCGTAAAAATCACTTGGCATGCTGTTATCACGAGGCATAGTTTCCCGTATTACTTCAACAAAAGAGTTGAAGCAATCTTGCGACACATTATGCTCTGCCTTGATATTTAACAGTTTTGCTATCACTGATAACTTAGTGTGGTCGTCACAACCTGGCTATAAAGGTTCATCTGCTACTTTCAATACTTCCCAGAACTGATTAGATGAAAAAGCTCCATTACACATATTCTCATCAAAACCCGTTACTCATATCTCTTCCAATTGTGATGCATGACTAGTACCCACTTGTTCAGATGTAGGGGTAAAACTAGTACTTACATGGTTCGAATCTGAAACAAAATTCTGACCAGTTGCATCAATCACCATTCTCTCGTATAGGTTCAATTGGTCATAATAGCTACATTCTTCCCTAACTAAAAATTGATCACTTCTTCGATATCCTTCATCAGATATAAATGGTTCACCACGGTAAGTCTAATTATAATAATTCGGAGTAAATCCAAATCTACAAAGATATTCTCTAACTGTATCACACACATGAAATTTACCATTACTGCACTTTCTACACGGACACGTTAACTTATTTCCATCCATGAACTCATATTTGCTACTAGCAAAGTCTAAAAATAGTTTCAACCTAGTACAAAACTCATCGGTCAACCCTTGACATCCAGGTAAGTTCTTATTATACATCTAAGCCCTGTTTCTTTGCATTATGTCCGTATTAAAATAAAAAAATCTCGTAAAATATTTAAAATATCGTATTTACTGTTGTTAATTAAAACCATAAAATTATGAAAATTAAAATTTTGTCTTTCACGCAACAATTGCTTTGAAATTTAAAAAATTGAAAAAATTATCATGTAAAGAAGACTTACCCAAATATTTGACTGAAATTTTGGTAGCAGAAAGTGATCAATTTGAAGAGAATTGCAACGTTCATTTGAATTGCGAGACCTTCAATTGGACACATACCTAAATAAAAGCAAAATTACTTAACATTCATTTTTAAATAATTTTTTATTTTTTCGAATTTAAAAAATAATTTATAATTTTCTCCGGTTGCCTGTCCGGCGACCGGCTGACGTCGACGAGGCTGCTCGGCCTCGCCATGGCCGCTGGTCCGGCTGATCTGGGCGAGGCTGAGCGGCCTGGCCATGGCCGCTGGTCGACCTCGCCCAGATCTGGGGGAGGCCGAGCGGCCATGGCCAAGCCGCGCGGCCTCGCTGGCCATGGGTCGAGGCCGCCATGGCGGCGAGGTCGACCGGCGCCTTGCCCAGGTGTGTCTGTCGCAAATTGCTGGCCAGTCGCCGGTCCAGTGATCGGCCACCAATTTACAACAAAAATAGAAGAAAAAATGTCAATAAAAAAAATTTCGCATCCAGCGATGAATAAAAAGGACAGGACCGTATTAGTCGCATGTTTAGTCACGAAATTAGTTACCATACTTACCGATGGAAAAGCTTTACCGAGATTAATTTTTGCGCGTACGGATTATTGAGAGAAACGATAGAGGGAGAAGGCGGGAGAAAAGCGGGCGACCTGACGAATCACTACTGAAAGAGAGAAATTGACGGGTGGGGTGGGGTGCATATCACGAAATTAATTTTCCGTCACAAATTAGCGACGAATCCATTTTCATCGCAAAATCCGTCACAATTGCAACGGATAAAATATTCGTCGCTACTTTCGTCGCACAAGGGAACATTTTGTTGCATAAAATTGCGACGGAAAATAAATCTGTCGCAAAATTCGTCGCAAATTTGCGACGAAAAATTAGTCGTCGCTAATTTGCGATGGAACTAGCAACAAGCAACTTTCCGTCGCAATTTTGCGATGAATTTTGCGACGGAAAATAATTTCGTCATAAATTTGCAACAAAATTTGTGACGGATTTATTTTCCGTCGCAAATTATTTTTCATCGCAAATTCCGTCGCAAAGTTTGTCGCAAATTAGCGACAAAAATAATCCGTCGCAAAAATCGTGTTTTTTTGTAGAGCAGGCTTATTTGTTGACTATTGAGGAATACCCCATTAATTGTGTTCAATTTCAATATAAATTCGTTACACTTTTTTTCTTTTAGAGATAATCCATTAGTTCACAACGCAAAGCTTTGTTAAACATACAAAAGAAGATACATGAAGTCCAAGGACCCGTCCTAAGAACTAATAAAATCGAGATCAACCGAAGCAGTAACTTCATTCGAAATATAAGCATATAATTTGAAGATACAAAAATAGTTGGTAAACATGTAGGACTTGTCATGTCCGCTTTACACATTGTGACCTGAAATAGCACGCCTTACAAAACTTAATGTGAAAAGTACCATGCTAAAGAAATATTGCATAATTTTTCTACAATTTTTCCAAACATAGGTACTTCATCCTATTGAATTCATTAGAAAATTGAGAATTGAGTGTTTAGTTTTTATGGGACAAAGAGAGTCATCGTATAGTAAGATGACAAGGATTATGGTTTTGTACTTTTATTAAACTACAAAAAGAAGTTTATTTACTCCACCAATTTTAAAATCACCTAACTTTTGTGGGATGTAGTGGGGGAGAGAGAGAGAGAGGCCAGAATGGGTATCAGATTTGAGCTTAAAAAAGGTGGCCGTTGATATGCTTCCTTCAAATTTCTAATCATCCAACTTGATATTTAGTAAATCACATTAACAAAAAAAAATGACAATGCAGCTTGATACCACATGTGCATGCATGTCATCCCGGACAAAAAGTCGATCATCCCTCCCCTGATCAGCTCCCTTGCTTCGTGAGAGATATATTATGTGAAGGTCGCGTCGCACGGAGAAACTAACTATTGAAAAGGGGAGAGAGAACACACCATTTTAAGTGGGAATATGCATGACAAAATTAACCCGACACATTCCCTGTATATTTCAAAGATTTTCGAACTTGGTAAAAACGATCATATGTCTATGAGCATCAAGAAATTATGGTGTCAGGTGCACTTATTGCTAGTTTTTAGGCCTGCCCCAAGCCCACTTAGTGTCGAGCCCGACACATAGGGTATATTTTCTTCCTTAATTGAAGGGCTTCATAGGGCGCCTTAGGGTCGGCCCAGTCTTTTGTGCCTATAGATTTTCATGGAGTCCAGCCCAATTACCATCAAGCCCACTTATCTCCCTAGGTCCGGCCCAACCATTTGCGTCGAACGATAAAGTATTGCTAGAGATATTAAAAAGAAGAAATCGTTTTCCCAAACTCTCTTCCACACGCACTCTTACATAGAGCTTCAATCTGCGTACCCTCTAAGTTTGTTAACCATTCGCATTTTGTATTTTCTTTTATTTTGTATAACTTTTTAGGGTTGCTTTATTTTGATAATAAAAAAGCATAAAATGTATACTTCTTCTATTAGTTATATATTGGACAAGCATTTCGATGTCGTCTTAACATCTTATATAAAGAGTAAAATATACCCACGACAGAGAGGATAACCTTTTAAAAGTAAAATCTGAACATTGAAAAGCTTTTTTCAATTCACTTTCGAGTATAGCACCGAAAAACTGAAAGCTGGTCATTTTCATTGGATATGGTTTTGGCGAAAAACATTTTCCTCCATCAAGAAGCTTTCGGCGAAACAAACATACCCTAATACCCGTAACCTAAATTAGTTCACAAAATGATGCGTTAAATGGTAAGTAGTTATTTAAGTTAATGGGGCCATTCAAGTACCCAACTGCATCATTCAATAAATCCTTTCGATACACGAGTTTTAGTTATTTAACTAAAATATGTTCCAAACAATTTTCTCCTCGGCAAACCCCAATCAATTCCAACCCACGTTTGCTAGGTACCAGAATCTCTGCAGAAATGCAAATTCGATACGTGCACTCGCATCGAAAAGTCAATGGTTTAACGAAAGCAACATGACCGCAAGCTAATCGGATAGAGTGTTAGCTTGTCTTCATCGTCCAAATCTCTCACTCTATAATGCCCCCTAGGTTCGGCCTGTACAGCAAACCCATGTGCACCAGCTCAGAAGTGCTCAATATAGTCGGAATTTTCCTCCTGTATTTCCGCTCGCAAGTCTACGAAATACACAGAAATAGAAATGAAGCTTCAAAGTCTCAATCATGGAGGAGACAAGTTTGAAGTCATGGTGATGATTTTCCATTTAAGAGGTGACGCCTATGGCATTTGACTGGTATTGACATGTGATGTAGGCGTCACATGGAATTGCGTTGCACGGTGTCGGTGTAGAGATTGATCTTTTCTTTCGTTACATATGTATATAGATAGAATTTATCTATCACGTAATCCGCTCATTCCACGTGGCTTAAGTAACAAATCTCTCTCTCCCTCTTTCTCTCTCGGGCACGCGTGTGCGTGTGCGTGTGCGTGTGCAGGTGTGTATGTAAATCAATGTGCGTAAGTTTGTGAGCTACGCGCGCGCCTGTTCAAGCATGTGCAGGGGCGACTCTACGTGTGTCTGTGTCATTGAGAGAGAGTCTACTAAATGGGACAATGGCAGGCAGTGACCTCATCGGAGATGATACAATAGTAGCTTCATTATAGAAGATGCGGTGGCAACGACTAGGCTTCTAAAATTGTGAGTGTACTTAGATGGAGGAGAGAGATGTTAAGTAGAATTTTGGTTTTTTTACAATGGGGGTATAGTGCGGATCAAAACTACAAGTTTCAAATTTCCAATGAATGACCCATGTAAAGTTGGGTGGTCCAAATGCCATCCAACTCTCTATCGAAACAAAATGAGATAAAAATGAACAGTTAATGGTATAACAAATTATTTCTCCAGACCTTATGTTTAGTTGTAACAGTGAAATTTTATGAGAATCAAGTTTTCTTTTGAAAGTGATATGATAAAAAGAGAAGGAAGGATAAATTGGAAACTTAAAAATGATGGGTCTTTTAGTAGAGAAGTGCGCATAACCTTTGTGATGTTCATGCCCAAGTTTATTCTAAATAAATAACCAATCTAGGGAAAACTGCAATCAACTGCTGGTAATGTCATTTTCAAAGATCATTGGGATTGTCCTCCAGCAAGATCTGATCATTTGATTGGTATCCTAGCAGCTTTGGCAGATGGCATCCAATCTTGTCCTCCAACACGGGATTATCTTTTCTGGCTCTTTCCGATGGCATGTTTACTCTAATAGTCTCGATGCTTGGGACTTCGTTAGGCATGAGAAGCAGCCTGTAATTACTTGGCACTAGGTTCGTCTAGTTCAGGCCAAACCTCCCCAAGTTCTGGTTCATTTGATAGAATTAGTAAATGGAGCTCCATTCATGATACTTGATCCATAAATGAGCTTGTTGTGGGGGGGAGTTTTCATCCACTTGATATTGGTTTTGCGCCATCAAAGGGTAACTTACTGTGAGGAAAAACAAAGGCTCCTACCCTTTCCATGATGGACTCTTGATTGCATCTGTAAAGCTAAAATTGCATCTGCATGTTAAGACCATACTCGAGTGGCTAGTGGACATAAATGAAAGGGCAATTTGGACGAAATTTTCTCCTATCATACCTTTGATCGGTGGGTTACAAACACGGGCATCATCCAATTTTAATTTTAATTAAGTTTGCATGTTGGTGATGTTTATAACTTATAACCAACCAATTAGAAACATCATTTTCCCCCAAGTAGATTTGGAGACATGATGCTGACAGTAAGAGCGAAATTGCTCTTAGATTAGAGCCGAGTACTTTTCAGTCTTCAGAATACCTTTTGGTTACTCAAATTTCCTCTTGCTTCAAGCCGTTGAAATCTAGCCAATAAGGGGAGTTCTTATTGTATGATCCATGTGCATGTGAATCCAAGGAACATGCATCGTTAGATTATGTAGGTCTCGCGTGGAGCCCATTTCATCCAAAGATGCATGTGAATAGGACTCGCACGTACCGAAATCATCCCATAATATTGCCAATAGAGCTAGTGCCCTCAAAACCGTCATAACCTTTTTTAAAGTAGAAAACGTCTTGGTAGAATGCACTGTAGTACCTATCACATATCAGTCTAATAATGAAAGATTATGAGCGCACCGTGTCCCTTGGAGACCATAGCTTGAACCCGCATGGATGAGATGTTGCAACCATCCAGACCGAGATCTATTGAACGGTTAAAATCTATTACACAACGGTAAAAGATTGCAATTATGTAAGTCTCCGCGAGACTATAGCCTTACCCCCCACATTTCAACCCATGGAAAGGGAAGTCTTGGCTGGTGAAAGTAGGGCCAACGACGGAGGGAATATCGTGAGCTCTTCAATTTTGGGAGCCAGAGCATCCTTAGCCAAGAATGGTTGAGCTCCCTCATAACTCGTGCTGAAAATGCCCTGAACCTCCTCAATCACGACGTCCACGTCCAGCCATAAACGTCCTTGTCATTCTCCTCAGATTCTCCAGATCAACATAAAGATCACTCAATGACTTTGTCTCTCGCCCTTTCCTCTCTCGCTCACAAAAGGGGTCATTCCACTTATCATCTCTATCCCAACCCTGCTCATTTCCCATCAGATGTCTGATGATGTTTCCCAGGAGCCACGTTCACCGCCTCCGCCGCCACCAGCCCCCGAGAGCTCACAGTTGCCCTTGCGAGTCCAGATGGTGCCGAAGTCCGTCTCCGACCGGCTCCTCCAGAAGTTCTTCGACGCATCCGAGTTCGACTTCGATTACGAGCAGAGCGGGTTGTGGTCTCCCCCCGTGAGGAGGAACGTGTTCTTGAGCTCCCCCGGGAACATATTCACGGAGCGCCAGATCGGCGAGATGAGCACCAAGCTCAAGAGCTTAATGGACGTTAAGCGCCGCCGGCGACGACGCAAACTTTGGTTTAAGGTACGGCGTTCAACGACCCAATCCACATTTTGTTTGTTGGTCTAATTCTCTCTGGAGTGAAACGGTCAAGCAATAATGCATACCTTTTAAGGTTTATAATTTCTATTTCTATTGCAGGCATTATGGTGTTTTAGAGGATAATGTCAAATTCTCGTCCTCTCCTTCTTTGATGTTTAGGGGATAGACTATTTGGAAAGTAGTAAAACCTCTTCTTTCTATCTTCCATGTACTGATGCAATTTCAAGAGAACATTGACATTAGTTGAGTGATTAAGTGAATAGGTACTAATTATATACAAAACGTATTTAGCTTCACCAAAAATTACCCATTATAGTTGTCGATGAACTAGCTCAACCGATTCCCGAGGGACACTATGAGAAATAAAAAATCGAGGGCAAAATCGATGAATTGTTGCGAGTGATTTGCTTAATGTGATATTTTCTTTGCCACTGAACTTTTTTCCGTTTTTAGTTGTATTTTTTGCGAAGTTTCTTAGGCTTTCGATAAATTTTTGCCGCGCAACTAGCTTGAAATATCCCGTGAACTCGTCGGAAAGAAATAAATAAAGGAAGAGAGAGGAAAAGTATTTAAAAAAAACATTTATTTCAGTGTGATGTCAAGAAAAAGCATTGATGATGCACGGACGCTGATGTTGACAAAAATTGAGAAGAAAAAACTGAAAAAAGCAGGCCTCAAGAAATGCCAGAGAAAAAGGCAATACCACTTGGTCTCTTCAACTTGGTCTCTTCAACTTCAATTATGATAGTACTAATAATCCGTATGCTCAAACAAAACCACAATTTTTCTTTTGAAAAAAAATAATTATTCCTCTAGCTAAGTGCCCCACTTATATCTTCTCCCGTCGAATTGGTAAAAAAAAAATGGGATCGACTTTGAGATTGATTTTCTTTCACATCCAATCTTGAATTATATCGTTAGTGCTCGCGACTACACCGTACACAAGGTCACTTAGTTACCGTCACTTATTTCAAATGATTTCCAAAACTCTAAAAGAATGTGATTTATGCATTCAGTCTACACAATTCCGTAATATATCATGTGCCATAAGTATCATGTGACAAAATGATTGAATAGATGTTGTCAAAACCTAGATAAATACTCACTACGAGCCACACAATGTGTCTCATTATGAACAACTTAACAATGCAGGATGCCGCACTTGATGGGTCAAGCACTTGCGCAAACAAACTCGATTCAAATTAGGGATAACACAACATAAATGAAATAATAGTATTTGATATACTTTCTCAACGGGCGCGAGTAGCAACGGCATAATTAAGATCGAAATCTTGCGGAATCAACAAGATAGATCAGAACGAAATTGCAAAAGTCGAGTGGCCTCCCGTCAATCGGGCTGCACTGTCAGGAATACACGAGAGGGGTACCACTTGATCACGGAAATCTGCATCTTCTGGGCATGTGCAAATGTGATGAACTCGTGATCCTCTCTCCCTCTCTCTGCCCGTGGTCCACCATACCCAACGAAATGAAAAGGCATCATCCCTTTGAAACCCATGATTGGTGAGATGGGCCACATGATTTGAAAGTGCGGATGCTTAAAACAAAGAGAATAAATGACTGCATTGCATTTTTGTCCCTGGACTGGAGAAAGAACCCGAGGCTTTCTGGGTATTTGCTTCTGTCAACGTTGTATGTATTGTACGTCATTGTTCCCAGGATCTGCCGCTGCTGCCATGCACTGTTCCATTGGCTTTTCCCTCGCCCACATTCAGCCAGAGGAGTGCTTGAAGAACGCGTTTGTGCTTTAGTGGGTTCACCACGATCTGGAGAGTTACTTCTTCCCTTTTATGATCACATAGCCTACTGAACAAGTAAACTCCATGCACCATTGATCAGATACAACTGAAGTGGAAGCCGGAGCATCTTCCCAGCACCATTTTTTTGCCAACACCATTGATCAGTCAAGACTGAAGTTGAAATCTGAATAAGTGGTTCAAACATGAGATTGTTTTCATATGCTAGTGTGAGGAAGCAAATGTCGTGTCATGCACCTAATCCATATGCTATATCAGCAACTTGACCGCTAAACTAATCGTGTAGGACTATGGTATAGGGATATGTATGTGAGGCTATGTATAGGACCATTTCATAGTTTCTAAAATATTGGTAACATGTTTATATTTCAATTAGAGAAAGGGGCAGAAACTACATAGACCATGTGATAATTTAGTCTGCATACTACGTTATTTATATATCGAAGACCCTCTGAAAATCTTTATGAAGGACAAAAGTAGATAGGATATTAAATAAGTTCATTTTTGGAGAGGATTATGAGCTTTCTTAGCAAGCCATGGAGAGAAAGAGGTTTTCGTTAGTCTGATAGTCTTGTAATGTTCTTTCAGTCACTTCCCAGGTAATTTCATGCCTAGACTCAGTTCACGGGTGAATTCCCTAAAAAACCCCAAACTTTAGGTCAAATTTCAAATCTGCCCCGAACTTTTTTTTATCTAAGAAAAAACCCTAAACTTTAGGTCCAGTCCCAAATCTGTTCCAAACTTTTTTTTGTCTCAAAAAAAACCCCAAACTTTAGGTTCAGTCCCAAATCTGTCCTGAACTTTTTTTTGTCTCGAAAAAAATCCCAAACTTTAAATTCAGTCCTAAATCTACCCCGAATTTTGTTTTATGTAGAAAAAATCAGCAAATTTCAATTTATTTTAAAAAATATACCCCCGTGATCCCATCCCAACTTGACGTGGCACTTCCACGTCATAACAAATCAACATCAGCAAAGTAATGGGGTGATAGAAACAGACCGACGTTGAGTTTTCACTTCGACAACAAATCAAACCAAATAAAAATTGTTGAAATTCTCCGAAATAAAACCAAATAAAATCATTTATTATCGACATGGAAATGCCACGTCAAGTTGGAATTGGATTATCGGGGTATATTTTTGAAAATAAATTGAATTTTGGTGATTTTTTTACATAAAATAAAATTTGGGGTAGATTTGGGACTGAACCTAAAGTTTGAGGTTTTTTTCAAGACAAAAAAAAGTTTAGGGTAGATTTGGGATTTGACCTAAAGTTTGGGGTTTTTTCTGAGATAAAAAAAACTTCGGGGTAGATTTGGGACTTAACTTAAAGTTTTGGGTTTTTTCTGAGACAAAAAAAAGTTCGGGGTAGATTTGGGACTTAACCTAAAGTTGAGGGTTTTTTAGGGAATTAGGCCCTCAGTTCACTATAGACCAAGTGATTCGAGCCGTCAGATGGGACGCTCCCGTGTGGGATCTATGGTTTGCTCAGATCATTGGTCGGTCCCCAGGCAGACCGAATTACTAAACAAAGAGTTTTGCCGCTTCCATTTCACTACTTAATATGCTACATCGATGCAACATGCTTGTGACACGGCCCAAGGAAGCGAAGGGCTCCGAGCCCGTCCGTGAACGAGACGTAGCCCCTTATGTACAGGGGATGTGACCCATTCGTGCATGAGACGTAGCCCATTTGTGACTGGGCACGACCACCGTCCCCGACCCTTCAGTTGCCTCTGACAAACAACCCTGCAGCTTCCTTTGACAAATGTCCCTTGAGCTTCCGCACACCCCTAAGACTTCTGGAACTTTTTGTGTAATTATGTAATAATTGTATTGGTTCAAACAGGACCGTTGGATCATGAGGGGATCAACGGATCAGATTATACCCGCGCTTGTATATATAGAGAACCATTTCCCTCCATTTGTACATGCTCATTTGCAAGGAAATACTAGTACGTTACTTTCTCTCCATTCTTGTGAATCAAGTGTGTGTGTGCAAGGCTGACTTGGAAGTGACCTTAAGGCTACACGGGTGTGGGATCATTGTGAATCGACCAACTCGTGACAAGTTGTATCAGAGCCTTTGTTCCTAGCACAATGGCTGACCCACGTTCCAATGCTGTGAATGTCCAAGGTGAGGATCGCGAGGATGATGAAAGGGCGACCGAGAGAGTCGACGTCTAAACTAGGAGGAGTTGTGCTCCCTCGATCAAATGGGTGGCTTGGAACATCGAATGACTGCATTAGAGGGAACCGTCATGGATGTTCAAGGGATAGTCAATGACCTACAACAAACCGTTGAAGAAGTGGAGGCTAGAAGGGAGGAACTCTTAGTTGAGATGCAAGAGCTCAAAGCCAACATGGGAGAGCTTTGCAACGAGGTGTTGGGGCCCGTGACTCACGAGCTGCATCAGCAAGGTAAGACCTGGGAGGCCGCGATGGCAACCATGCATGCTAAGATCACTGAGCTTAAGGGGAAGTTTGCGGAGATAGAAGCAGCACGTGTGAATGAGATTATCACCGTACATCCACGTATGGACGCACCGAAGCCGAGAGAGTCCAAAGGAATGATGTTTGTGAACATGAAAATTGGGAATACCACGATGAGTGCGTTCGTAGATACCAATGCATCTGACCTCTTCATATCCCAAAAAGCCGCGAAAAAGCTAAATCTTTAGATCAAGAAAGGAGGAGCCGGTTGACTCAAAAAGGTGAACTCCAAGAAGGTCCCAACTAGCGGTATGGCTAGAGACGTGGAGCTTCATCTTAGTCCATGAACCAGCAAGGAAAATACCGAGGTAACCCCCCCTTGACAATTATAATCTTGTGCTGGGTTTGGGATTCCTTGATCATTAAATGGGGGTGTAATGCCTTTACGGATTGTATACGTATTCTGGACACGCGATGCCAATGCGTGGTCCCGATCCATCGCGAGTCGTGACGCGATAAGAAGATGCTCTAAGCTATACAGCTTAAGAAAGGAGCAAACAAGGGTGATGTGACCTTCTTGGCAACCTTGAAGGTCGAGGATGATAAGGGCAAGGACAAGGAGTGTGAAGTTCCAACCGAGGTGGCCCACGTCCTCAATTTGTTCCAAGATGTGATGCCGCTCGAGCTACCCAAGAAGCTGCCATCTCGAAGAGAGATGGATCATAAGATCGAGCTGGTGCCTGATGCTCGACCATCGACCATGGCACCTTATCACATGGCCCCACCCAAGTTAGAGGAATTATAGAAGCAACTCAAGGAGCTACTCAACGTGGGATACATTCGGCCATCCAAAGTTCCGTTCGGCGCCCGGTACTATTTCAAAAGAAACATGACGGGTCCCTCTGTATGTGCATCGATTAGTAGGCGTTGAATAAGCTCACTATAAAGAACAAGTATCTAATCCCCCTCATTGCAGACTTATGCGATCAGCTTGGGAAAGTTCGTTGGTTCACCAAACTTGATCTTCGATCATGTTACTACCAAGTACGGATCGCTGAAGGAGACGAGCCGAAAACCGTATAGGTAACACGATCCAACGGCCTGGCAAGGGGGGCCCAAGCACGATCCAACGACCCGGCAACTCCTTGAGTACGCACAGGAAGGCAAAACCAGGCAATGCTGGTGGGAGGACGATCTCATCTACACCAATAGACAACAACTATATGTGCCGCTCTACTGGAAACTAAGGAAAGAAGTGCTGCAAAAGTGCCACGATTCCAAATAGGCAGGACATCGAAGGATTTACCGCACCATGGCGCTCGTTGAGGACCAATACTGCTGGCCTCACATGTGGAACGACGTCGAGGCGTATGTCAAAACATGTCTCGTGTGCCAACAAGATAAGATCAAACAACGTTCGCTGTCGGTACTTCTCGAGCCACTTCCCGTCTCAGAATGTCCATGGGAGAGTGTCTCCATGGACTTCATTGTGAATTTACTCAAGTCCGAAGGATGTCGGACCTTTATGGTCGTAGTAGACCGATTCTATAATTATGCAATGTTCGTGCCCACAACAAAGGACTGTCCGACCGAGAAGGCGGCAAAACTATTCATCAAGCATGTCGTCAAATATCGGGGAGTCCCACGAACAATCGTAACCGATTGCGATCCTCGGTTCACCAAGTGATTTTGGACCGAGCTCTTCAAGTTGCTAGGGTCGAACCTCAACTTCTCCACGAGTTTACATCCCCAAATTGACGGACAAACGAAGAGGGCGAATGCGCTTCTTGAAATACATCTTTGGCACTATGTGAGCACAACGCAAGCAAATTGGGCGAGACTGATCAATGTAGCTCAGTTCTCGTACAACTTACAGCGAAGTGAGTTCACAAACCAGAGCCTGTTCGAGATCATGACAGGGCAACAGCCGCTCACTCCGAACACAGTTGCCTCGGGCTATCGGGGGAATAGCCCATCCGCATACAAACGCATGAAGAAATAGACCAATAAGAA
The DNA here is from genome assembly GCA_031216405.1 of Syzygium malaccense. Lineage (NCBI taxonomy): Eukaryota > Viridiplantae > Streptophyta > Magnoliopsida > Myrtales > Myrtaceae > Syzygium > Syzygium malaccense. Next base: position 28,383,290 of record CM062257.1, on the reverse strand, counting down.
GCGACGGCATGTGAAATTCCAAATCGGGGACCTAATGTTGGCCAAGCTACACGCAGTCCTCTGATACAAGGACGTACACAAAGGTTTGATCCGTCGCTACAAATGGCTTTTTTGAGCGCTCAAACGAATTGGAAAGGTCACATACAAGCTGGACTTGCTACCGAAACTCAAGCTACACCCGGTGTTCCACGTAAACATGCTTAAGCCTTTCCACGTAAATGAGGAAGACTCGGGCCGAGAGGAGTCGCAACGGGCACCATTTGGGGCAAAAACCTCGTATGACCGAGATGTCAAGTGCATCATGGCTGATCGAATCATATGGAAAAAGTATCGGGTGCCAAGGTGAGAATACTTGGTCCGTGGAGAGGTCTTCCGAAGAGTGAAGTAAGCTAGAAACCCTCTGAAGTTTTTTGGCAGCTCCGAAAGTACATTGATGCATTTCATGCCGAAAACACGACGAGGGCGTCGCCCAATTAGGTAGGAGAGAATGACACAGCCCAAGGGAGCAAAGGGCTCCGAGTCCATCTGTGAACGAGACGTAGCCCCTTACATGTATGGGATGTAGCCCATTCGTGCATGGGATGTGGTCCATCCGTGACTAGGCGTTAGCAACCCTTAAGTTGCCTCTGACAAACGACCCTGCAGCTTCTTTTGGTAGATGTCCCTTCAGCTTCCCTACGCCTCTAGGGTCTCTAGAACTTCTTGTATAGTTATATAATGATTGTATTAGTTTAAACATCACCATTAGATCATGAGGGGATTAACAAATCATATTAGATCCGCACTTGTATATATAAAGGACCCCCTTTATATGTACATGCTCATTTGTAAGGAAATACTACTACGCTGTTTTTTCTCCATTCTTGTGAATCAAGTGTATGTGTGTGCAAGGCTGACTTGGGAGTGATCCTAAGGCTACACGGGTGTGGGATTGTTGTAAATCGACCAACCCGTGACACTTGGATCTACAACGCATTTAATATACTGCTAAAACGAGTGAATCGATCGCAAGAATGCGAAGTGACAATACTATAGATTCACAGAGATCAGTGTACCAACAGCTCTGGAGGTATCAAATTACATATGAAGGACAAGATGATCAGGTACCGCTTGAAGCAAAATCAAACAAAAATACTGTGTTTTTCATGGCTACTGTCAAAAGAAAATTCTGGGACCACTTCAAGCAAGAGACAAGAAGTCATCTGAAGGGTGCTTTCGCAGCCTGTTTGATAAGTACTTAACCAATAAACTTTTACCCAAGACTTCTGCATTTTCCCTTCATACATATGGACGCTTGCCCCAGGTACAGCTGTTTTCTTTTCAACAGAGACTCTTCAACAGTCATTTTTTCCTTTTTTTGGTTATGTCCTTGCCTTTCTTGATGAAAAAAAATGACCAAACCGTTAGCTACAATCTGTTGTGATTTCGTGTTTATATTTAGCATGATCTAAGAATCATTTTCCTTTTTCTTTATGATGCATCCTAGATTTTGCTACTAATGTGATGCCTTTAGTTTGTCAGAAGAAATATCATTCAAGCTATAGTGGATGATCCATTGTACCTAGTAGTTTTTAGCAATATCTCTAGCTACACCGTCCTCAACAGCATAAAGAAATGATAATTCACTGTCAAATTTTCATCTGTAGACAGTGTTTAGAATCCCTCACAACAAAGCCTGTCTTTAATTGAAAAAATTCTGCCCTGGAACTATACATGATGGGTTGTTGAGGGCAGATCATATAATTGTTACAGTGAAAATGACTCTGGAAAGGATTGAACATGGAATGAGACATGAGACAGACAATCGATCATCCAACAGAATAGTCAAATGCCAAAATTCGAAGAAGTGCTACCAAAACAGGATGCAATACCTTTTCGTATAAAACATAAGTTTCAGTATTCAACAAATGAATGTTGATCCATGTACTTATAAACAAAATGAACCAGCATCCTTTTGATTGTCGCTACACCAAGTTTGATGAAGTGACGCGAGAGTTTCAGCACTGACATATATCCCTAGTGAGTTTTCTAATTACATAATGTCTGCTATCTTCAGAGCAAGATTCCTACATGATACAAAGAAAAAAAAAGTAAGTTGCAGTCTCGCACTTGATGTAAATTAAAGAATCCAAACTTGAATTGCATTTTAATTAGAAAGATGACTATGTATATCCACCATTTATCCAGCCAATATCCATGCATGTTAGTTTTAGAACTTTCACCAAAAAAGAATCATCTCAACAATTTCTATTCATCTGTTTCATCTGGAACTAGTCTAAAAAGAGCCACAAGAACAACGACGTGTAAACCATGCACATACAGTAAGCAGTTCGCAGAAATACCAAGAAATTAATTCAGAACAAGTTACAAGATGTACTTACAAGTATGATGTGAAAGATCTAAGATGAACTGGCTATTAGACAGCAACGGGACTTTTCTGAAGGAACTCCTTCCCTGTGATGCCATCTTTCAAATTTTTGAAGTACTCATTGTAGTCCTTCTCAGGAGGCGGATTTTCAGGGTCCACTGTAAAAGGCTCGCTGAATGGGACTACACTTTTAACCTGCAGAGACAATTAAATTAAGATTCTTGACAGGATGAGAACAGACATCATTCTCACTTTTGAACCACAAAATCTTGCTTTGACTGAGCACACAAAATCCTCTCACAATGCTCATTAGTGTATCTAGTCAAGGCAGATAATCTCCCTCATTTAAAAGCAAAGATCAGCTCATTGAGTTACTATCATAAACACTCATATATCTCACCAAATAAAAGAAAATGCCCAAACTCCTTAACCCATCTGTTTCGTTCCTTTGGCGTTAAGGACAGAACATTGAAACAAATTCCCCTATTGCCAAAGGAAACTAGTAATCTCCCTCTTCTCATCAATAGTTCCAGATAAGCAGAGAACCTTCCCTATGCGACATGAATTCAATGCCATTTACTTACCTCAAATGTCTTGTCGCAAGCAGATGGACTTTCCAGAGCAGCCACACAAATACAAGCAATCTCTTCCCTTGAAACTTTCCCCTGAATAGGAGAACCATTCCACAAAAAAGAAAATTAAGAACACATTAGTTTCCCATAGAAACTGGATAAAGAAAATTCAAAAAATATACATCAGAAACAAGACACAGATGAAAGAATCTAGCTATGTAAGGAAACCAAAGATAGTCCTTTACCGTAATGTTGTCTCCTTGATCAAAAATAAGATCTGCTCCAGCTGGCTCCTCAGTCAATGCGCAAGGCCTCACAATAGCATATGGAATTCCGCTCTCTCGTATCAAATCCTCCCCCTGCTCCAGATAAGGCCGGAAAAATGATAAAGCGACAACAGGGAATAAAAATTGATTCCAGACTGAACACTTTCCATGGGAAGAAGAGGTGGAATAAGTCGGACCAGGAGAAGTCATAACAAGAGCAAGTTGATATGTAGTTTGGCATTATATAGAATTGACAAAACAAAATTTACAAAACCTACAGAGTTGCAGAAGTAACATCAATACATAGTTCATGACATGGCTACAAAATATACACGGTGATGTCACAAAATCAAAGACACAAAGGCAGCTGTTTTTCATTGAAAGGAGTATTTTATTATTCACTTAGCGACTGCATAAGACTTCCATAAAATGAGCTTTATCTAATGCAAGCATGGTAGGACCATAGAAATCCAGAACCCCTCCCTCCAGAGAAAGTTACTGGTCCAACCACACATTATCAAAGTTTTGAAAAAGTTGTATTTTGCTCCCTGAGATTATACTCATCCCCCTGAAGATTAACTTGTGTCACTTTGACCCCTAAACTTTCACAATCTATATTAGTTTGCCCCAAGTCCTTGCTGTCGGCAAATTTTTCACTAGAACTGAGTATCTTTTGAGGCACGTGACCCAGGACTGATGATATGGATTGTCCAAAGAGATTGTTTGGTGCCAATCCTAGTCATTCACCAGTGAATTCTCTGTCTGCCAATATAAGAAAGTAAAAAACCTTTGGTTCATTAATGGTATACTTTGGCATCAAAGGATTTCCTCAAACAAATATATTCATCAGTTCCAACAGCTAATATCTTGTATGCTTCAAGGGCGAGTTAATTTCAAGATAAATTTGCCAGCGACAAAGAATATGGGGCAAACTTATGCAAGTTGTGAAAGTGTAATAGGTAATCTGAGATGAAATAAATTTTAGGGGTCAAAGTACTGAGCCTTTTTATTGTGTCAACCAAATGATATTATATATAACCAGCTTCAAATGTCCACAGCAAATTATAATGCGACTGTCATGCAGAGTCAAAATAACATTTTTGCTGAGGAAATCTATAATCTAAGCACTGAGAAAATAGGATAAAATTGTAAAAGACCACACCTTCAACTTAAAGGTGAGAATGAATCCTAATTCCTTGTTCAAGCGGACAGCAGGAGGTTGCTTACTGAGATCAAGTCCAGGCCGATCAGGTCGTGTTACTCCTGCAGAGCTCACGTGTACAAACCTAACATTCAACCAATTTAAATGTAACTGATAATGACTGCTATCAAATCAAAAGCATCAGAAAAGAGTAACCAGCCAGTTAGTGTTGAATTATCCCGGAAAATATACAAATCCCCGGAGTTCCGAATTGAGCATTTATATCTTGAGTCTACCCTGTTTGCAGAATAGACTTTTGCTTAATAATTTGAATTCTTTGTAGGTATACAGTTCACTTCACATGTAGTCAAGCAGTAGTGGGTTCAACAACTTCTGCGGTCTTCTCATTAATATTGCCATCTTCTCTAATCATAGTTTACGCGGAGGAAATGAGTGTCCAAAATGTGTCGGTTTCACGCAATTTTCAAATAAAGAAAACAAACCTTGGAGCAACAGGATCCTTTATGTAAGCTCGTATACTTGATATTGGTAGTTGAAATGCACCCTCCACAAAAGTTGGGTTCAATTTCCCATCATACTCAAATTTGCTGAACATTAGCTGAAATGTATTACCATTAAATCAACAAGAAGGGTTAAAAATGTTCTAGCCAAAAAAAGGGAAAGGTTTAAGAAATTGAAAAAAAAAAAACCACCAATCTATACATGAAGAATCACACCTGCAATGACACAATACTGCTTGGGTCAAATGGTGGAGCATCTGTCACAGTTCGTGCTCGAAATATAGGCCTCAAAGAAGAGAATGGCAAACGAACCTAAATATACAATTGAAGATTAAATGCGGGGAATCTTAGGAGAAAACAAGCTCAGACTTTGACTCCACCGAGGCATACCGATTGCCACTGCCCTCCAACAGTGTCAAAGCCAGCTGTATAACCAACAGTGTCCCAATCACGGCTTGTTCGAACAATGAGTTTGTAACGGCGGTCATCACCTTTTAGACGAAGCTCTAAACCATCATATGCAGAAAGATCCTCAGCTACTGTAAAATTCTGAAAATCAGAAAGCAAGGTTACCACAGAAAAATGTCCAACGGTTTTAAAGTAACGGAACATATGACCTGACACACACAAATAAACAAAAGACCTGCACACACATCACACTATTGGAGAAAACAATAACAAGATATGTGGATATAGCTATCAACAAACATGGGTATATAGTGATAAAATTGTCTCTGTGCCTAGTAAATGAAGCCGATAAACTGCCAAGACAGGTCACTCATTTGCATCAAAACAAGAAAAACTACTGCAAATGTAGACAACTGAACCTCTTCGATACAAAATGATATAGATAATTCTTGGTGCAGTTGTCAACTGAGAAACCAGTTTACTAATACTTCACCAATCAACATAATATAACAATAATTCATTAATTGCCTTGTAAGAGAGACAATTCTAACCAGTAGTAAGGGCATCCCTCATCATTAGAACCAATCCACCAATTGGCAACCAAATTGATGTTTACTACCTCAATGTGTGTGGACAGAGGATAACCAAAATCCAATTTAATAGAGAATAAAACACTGGGGAAAAATCGATTAGCCTAGTCCAAGGCTCAAGGTATCTTAAGATGCAGGCACAGATAACAGGATGAGTTAAGCTCAAGAGGCTGTTCTAATACCTTGAGCACATTAGGTTCAAGGAAATGCACGTAGCTTTCGAGTACGCAGTTGATATGTCAACTCACTTTTTATGCTTATGTAGTCAGATAGATTTCTTGCACTAACACGTTACAATTTTGCATGAGTAATTTTTCTCAACCTATGCCCTGAAGTACTCCCACAAAGTTTTCATCTAAGAATTCCCTTCCATGCGCCCTCATTTATGGTTCTACTTCTATATTCAGGTTATACAATGTTTCAAGCTAACCAAGAAAAGTAAAAGTTCATGTTAGCAATAGCTGAAGCCTTCTGGATATAAAAACACAAGTTTCAGAAGCAACTAATTTGATAAATTTGAAGAGAAAGTACCAATCATCTGTTTCAGAATGAACTCTCTACATCTACCTTAGATGTCCTTAAACGAACATGCAATATGTGATTAAATAAACCACAAAGAGTTTCTTTGAAATAAGCATCTTTTCACAGGTAGGCACCACATATGCTATAAAAAAAATTGTGAACTCTCAATAAACATAAGATCAGACCTTTGTTCTGATACTGGTAAAGCCACCATTGTTTGCAGTGGAAACAACACCTTCAATTAGATAGACAAATAAGAAAGTTAATAAAAAAGTAATGCAAACCATAAACACATTGTTCATCAAGAGAGAACTACATGTTCCATGCAAGCACAAATTCGGTAAGAACAAACCTCGAAAAATTCCAGTAGGCCCACCATTTTCACCACCCTTGGTGTCCATCATGTATGTACTTTCACTAACTCCTCCCATCACAACATCATCCAAAGCACCCCAAGGCAGATCTTTAAATTTATCGTCTGCAAAAATATAGCACATAAAAGAAACCAGAATTAGAAACCCAGTCGGCCAGCTTATTTTTTCCATGTAAAGAACCGCCTAAGTGCTTATGTTCCCTCTAAATTGTACAGTAGTAAATTCACAAGCTAAATTCGAGTGGCTTCTTTTTAATCAATGTGGGAAGCCCTACTTAGGTCGTTAGTCTCATGCAATTCCAAAAATGAGCCCCCACTCTCTTCGGGCACTGCCTCAAAAATGTTTCTTTTCCCCAGTTGGCTACAGCTAAAAAGAATGTCAATGACTTATGGCCTTAAGTACCAGAGATAACCATTATTAAATTTGCTATTCAAGCTTGCTAATCATGTGAACAGACCACTCATCTCTAATAAAGCAGGCCACAACTTCTTACATATGGTCAACTGAGTGTATGTAGTCATGACTTTGATTCCATCAGCCACAAATAAAGGCGCACATTTTTCTTCAAGCTAATTTAATTGCCTTAACATCTTACAACCCAGGCCAACATAAAAGGAAAGTAACTCTTCACAGTGAACAACTTCAAAGTTGTCTTTCCAGGAATAAGGAAACTTACTTGCAAGGGACAAAAGGGAAGTATAAAAAGAATTAGACAACGTAGTCAGAGTATCCAAAATGATGGAAGTCACACACCTTTGAGACCAAATAATACTTTTCCATTGTGCAGTCCAACACCCTTTTTGACAGCATTGATTAAATTTCTCATCCCAATGTACTCAACCATTTCAGGTGAATCGCCTTTGATCTGCATGTTTAAATAGGAAATCACTCTTATCACAATCATGGTGTTCAGTTATACCTTCAAATTGAGCATTTTAGTTAAGAATGGATCTGACTTCTCGAGGATATAGAGTAATTTCTCAACCTCTGGTTCAAAAAACTTGATTCCCTGCACATCAACAATTTTCAGGTCAAGAACTCAAATAATACAGGACAAAAGCAACTTACACAGAAAACTTGATTGGAGGTACACAGTTAACATAAATTTTATCAATACTTCGGTAAATCTCCGGCCTGAAAATTTTGCATGAGAAGCTCAAAAAACATACTTGGCTGTATTTGGCCCTGTCAGGAGTGTCCCCTTCCTTTGGGCCAACGATGACAGAAACAGCATTGATGACTTTTCTCACTCCTCTGAAGTTCTCAGGGGCCAGAGTGCTTTCCTTGGTGATGTCCCCAACTACCTGAGATTTAGGAAGCAGAGAAGGATCAAGTTGGGGAAAATGGCAGTTTGACAGTGTGAAAAGAAAAGTCAGACCAGTGAGGATAGATAGAACATATGACTGTCATATTTTAAACAAAGGGACTGAATTGGCCATTCACTCGTTGGATATTCAACCAAAATAAACATGCTTCATGTGCTCTACCTAATTAAAACTAGCAAGTTTTGTAATGTGCCAGATGTTCTACGAGTAAAATGCAGTAAGTGAAGAAATAAACAAAATTTTATTTTTGAAGGGAGAACATTATTTGTAGTGCATTATCAATGCCTCCAAATCATGAACACTAGTTGCTCACAGCTTGCATGTCAACAGACTACATACGCATAAGTTAGGCTCCATATAGGTCTACAACCAGTAGTTCTGAGCAACTTTGTGACTGGTTTATCTCAACTGTGAATGTCATAGAGTACATCTCACTATCTTAGAGTCGTCTATGGTGCCCCGGGGCACTTGCCTTGGTTTTACGCCGTCATCAATTTGTTCATTTTGTCAGAGTCCAATACAAAGTGTCGTAAATCGTTATAACCCACTTCACCACAGAAATGATCATTTTATCAAAAATAGATGCGAAATGTCATAAATCACAAATTCTTATCATTAGATAGTTATTCATTGCGCTTTTATCGAAGTATGACAAAAAGAACTGATTACAATAAGCTACAAGATGAGGCAAGGGCATGGTACCACTGAGGCAACACGGAAGCACGTGTGCATCGCTGCACACAAATGCATATTATTGACAAGAGTACACCCCTGGAAGCTCCAATAAGGTAAGTCTAGCACTCTAGTATAAAAACTCATATGAAGAAACATGTCTAAGCAATGACAGAAAAACAAACATGAATAGTTATTTATCCATTATGCACAATACATGCTCATGTTCAGTTACATAATATGGCCAGTCTGATGGTTGGAATTCGGTTTATGAAGTCATTTTCCAGATCAAGTAAATCCAGTTTAAAGAAAAGGACACCACACTTAGTTAAGCTGCAAAATATAAATTGCAAGAAGAAACGAAATTCAATAGGAAGCTCACCAAGTCAACATCTGGGCCTAACATCTTTCTTGCCTTCTCTTCATTTCTGACCTAGCAAGTTTTCCACAATGAAACAAATGAAATGTGGAATCGCAGATGGAGTGCAATGATCAAAAAAGCACATTAGATACCTTGTCTGAAACAATAAAGTAGTTAGTTCTTTTTTTAAGCTCAACAACAGACAAGAAGAAGTAAGAGCAACCAGCAAGGCAAGAGATAAGTACCAATACACGGACAGGCAACCCTTTTTTGCGCAAGATGTCAACCACTCTTCTCCCTACACCCCCAGTGGCTCCAGCAACTAGGACTATACCGGAAGACTCCATTCTTTTTGGCGGTTCGCTACGTGCAGGACCCGATAGTTTCTCAATTATGAATTCAACGAACTTCACAAGAATGATAAAAAGCCACAAAACCAGATTAGTTAATTCATAAAGAGAATTGCATTTATCGACATTACAAAACCAGTAGGATGCTAGTAAGCACCTTAGAAGGAGATGGGGGTCCTTGGAAAAAGTATATGGTCTTCAGAAATCTTCCTAAATCCCAACCTTGCTTTTCAGCTTCTGCTGATATTGGACCCCTATAGGAAATTGATAGGCGACTATCTAATGAAGACTTGCTAAGTAAAGTCTTGGACGTTGCAGTGAGTTGTACAAATGGTTTAGGAAGTAGAGAAGGTGGGCCCCGAGGATGTACAGATTTCTTACAATATTCACAGCCAATAATAGAGGCACCCTGCAGCATCGGTTGATTGAGCAAGAAAAAGCTTAAACGAACCTTGATTTCAGTATAGTGAGCTACACCAATACAGTAAATAAAATTAACAGAAGATAAGACCGATTAGAGATGCAAAGGAAATTAGGAAAGAAGATTGTCAAATCAAGATTGCGAAGCTTCAGCATATTCTAGACCAGATGATTCAACTACCGCTTTAATCTAACCATGACAGAATTGCTGTAACTACAGGGCTAATTTGCAGTTTCACTGGATTGTGGGAATATAAAACAAAGTAGTATGTAGGATGCTTTCAGGAATACATCTGCTGGCAACACTAGAATCACTAAGCAATGAAGAATGAAAACATCAAACTATGAGCTTGTTATTACTTTAAGCTTCTAGATTCACCAGTTCACTACTCAATTACCAACCCTTCAAGAAATGGCTAGTTTTTCAATGATAAGGTAGGTAGGTAAAATGGTTAAATTTAATACGCAACAATTTAAGCAAATTTTTGGACAATTCGCGGTCTGCTTCTACACCGTCTCTTTTAAGGGGCAATTTTTGACATTGGTTCAATTGAAAGAGCGCAAGAACCAAATCGGCCAAAATTGAAATTGGAGGACCGAAATTGAACATCGAAGAAGAGCACATGGACTATTTTTTACATTGTCCCCTGTTTTAATTCTCACTGTGCAATAGACATCATGGCATAGAGAAATGCACCACTCTAGACCATCATCACTTCCTGTTTCTATACAATTGAGGACCAAAAACTTTTCCCAACTGGAAATCACACTTAGATATTGCCCTTCAATCTGTCTGCTACGAACCCCAAAGAACTCTTAACTTTGCACGTAAGCAAAACGGGAAAAGTTCCAATTTCTATGCCAAATGAGTATCACTCCCAACTAACATGAAGGAAAGTGGACATTCAAAGCACAAAAAATCCATCAAGAATCAAAATTTTTGTTGCAGCTCGAAAGCAAAGCCATTTCGCAAGTGGGCAACCACTGCAATCAGATTAACCGAAGAAAGAAGCCTGGATTACCTGAAGATGAAGCATCTCCATGAAAGAGCCAGGCGCTCTCTCAGTTTGACTGGAAAATTCGAGGACTCTTCACAGTCCAGTTGAAGTTTAGAGATGATCTTGATATGGTTCCCGCACTTACTAACGGAGTTGATGGGGTTGTTCCTGATATTTTGAATGACGGGAGTAAATATGGACCACACAAGCAAAGCAAAGTGTGACAGTTTGCTAAGTATTGGAACATTTTCATGGGCTGGGCTCAGCAATGCAGGACCGCTCGCCTTATCATACATGCCGAAAATTACCAAAAAACTCATAAACTTATTTATATGGATATCAATTCAATCATAAATATTTTATTTTAATCAATTCAATCCTAAATTTTTTTATAATTTATCAATATAGTTTATTCGCTCAATTTTAACTAGAAATCACTGACATGGACATTTGACATGGACGCTTGACATGGACACTAGTTATCTTATTTCACAATTTTTTAATTGAATTATTTTTTTCTTTTCTTTTTTCTCTTATCTTTTTTTTTTCTTTATTGTGGCCAACGAAGGCACAACAACTGTCGCCAATCACTGGGTGAGGGGCCCCAAGCCCTTGATGGCCGTTGGCGAGGGTTATAGCCCTCACCTAAGCCCTCGCCAATCGTGAGCAATGGCCACCTTGCCCAAGCCCTCACTAGTCGCAAGTAAGGTGACCCTTACCCAAATTTGGCGAGGACCCTCGCCTAGCCCTCATCGGCCACCAGCCAAAAGGAAAGAAAAAAAAAGAAAAAAAAATCTGAAAATTTTTTAAAAATTGTCAATGTCAATATCAATGTCGGCCACACCATAAAGGATGGTTAACGCTGACTAAACCACCACATTAGCATTTCGGTCAAAATTCATATGAATAAACATTTGCAATCATTAAAAAGTTTAGGATTAAATTGACACAATTAAAAGATTTAATAATGAATTAGTACATTAGGTTTATGATATGTTTGATAATTTTCCTATCACATGTGCTTACAGGAGTTCTCTTCGCTCCTTTTTAAGTTTTGGTTTCGCATCACTTTGCAAGTTGGGAGATACAGGCCAACGAAATAATCTACTATTCTAATGGATTATGTCAGATCCTGCTAAAGCTCTGGTGAGGGGCCTAATCGTAGAACTATTCGCAATTGGTCACTTTGAGCAATCCAACCCGTGTCATGTATCTAATCCACGCATGGCCATTCGTCAATCACTCCACGAGGTTCTTGAGGTTCACTCGCAGACTGTTTTTCTTCACAAAACTGAAGATGTGTGAGATGTTCAGCTCTCTTTTAGATAATGGAAGCAGACGATATTCAAACTCCTTGTATGTTGGTCCTCAAGCATGAGTCTTCATTTGTATGTCGACCGCTCCTTCCTATTTAAGGAAGCTATTAGTACGAATAGTTAAATTTAAGTCGATTAAATTGATGTAAAATGAAATGAGTAGTCTAAAAATTACCTTCTTGATGTGTTCCATTACCATTCTAGCTGTAAATGAAAGAAATTGTTCGGTATAGATGCACAGTATGTTTGTATTTTAGAGATCCTATTGGATCTTTTAGTTGTATTTCAGCATGACACTTACTATGAAATTTTAAGGAAATGGCAAGGTTTTTCATTCTTAAAAGAACTATTATGGGTTAGGAACAAAACGATACCTTTTTTTTAGTTTGGCAGTGACTTAGGTTCTTTTTTTTTTTTTTGACTTAGGTACTTAGGTTCTTTTATAATTCATGCACCTGAAAACTCACTCCAATCGACTATAATGGACTATAATGAGGAGGACAATAAATCCACTCACAATCTATTAAGAAGGAAAGTAGCTTGATTGGTTCAAATCCAATTTGCGGATCAGCTGCAGTTCCTTTGTTACTCACTCTGTGCCATATATGGAGCAAAGACTTTGTTAACTGTTTTACGTTGATGTGAATACTCTTATCCAAAAGATGTTTGTAGACACCTAATTTTGATTTAAGGTTTAATCAAAGTTGACTGAAAATATTGCTTCTTTAAAAGTTCGATCAAAGAGGACCATTGGGCCCGTGCTCATCAAGAGCTTTTTAACTATACCCAATTTACTAAAATCGGACAGCCGGAACTTAAGATTTTGCTTTTTTTAAGCAAGGTCGTGCGATTTTTAGGTGTCAAGTGTACAATTTGACATGATTGACTAATTCCAGTTTAACGATCAAGATATAAGCTTTCCGATGCAGCAAGAATGATCAAATTTTTAGCGAAAAACATATGATAATTTTTCGCCTCACTATCTCTTTGGCCCAATTCTCAGAAAATTCGTAATCCCTATATTTTTCCAACTAAAGAGCATTTTTGGAAAACCAAAGTCACGAGATATCTGTGTGCGCAAAAATCAAGTCAATTAAAGTTCAGTGAAATTTGAGTAAAAATGTAAATATTATTTAGCATAATTTTTCAAAAATTAAAAGGCTGGCCGCCATTTGTGCAAGGTCAAGTTGGGCCTGCGCAAGCTTCCCCTCGATTCAAATTTTTTCCCTATAAATAGAGCGTTCATTTGCTTCTTTTTTTTAAGGTAATTAATTTTAAAACTCCCTCTTCTACATGCTCTCTAATATCCATCACTAACCGGAATCTTTCGTAACTGTTACTATGCCACAATGAACTTAGAAAATGTCATATATTTCTCTAGTCCGTTGTTATGCATGCCGTGATTTTCCAAAAAATGTTCTCGAACCCTGTGGCTACAGTTTTGAACATCGTAAACGCAATTGTAAAATCCCCAAGGCTGGTGCAGTTGGCTGGGGCATTGTGGAAATTCTAGTGTAGGAACTGGAGATCGCATGCCAATCCCATCAATCGTATGCAAGAAAATTTGAGTCAAAGCCACCAGCAGATGTTAAAGGCCTGAACATAATCGATTCATGGAATTTACAAATTGTTTAATGAACTTCAAATAGTCGGATCTCTGCGCTCGTGCCTTTAAATTATAAAAAAAAATGCAAGGATAGATGAAACAACATTTAGAGACATGTGTCAATAAAACAATGCTATCAGTTCTTAGGCAACAAGTATTCTGTAGCTTTCAAATACATAATGTCCATAGATACTAAAACAAAAGGTGCAACTTTTTATAGATAAGCATATGAATTTTATGAATCGATAGATATTGAGTCTAAACTGTACCTATAAATCACTAGATTCATTCACTTTTAGGAGATTACAGATTCATATTAAAAGTATGAATTGCTCGAAACTAGAATGTGATCGAATCGTGGGACATGAATCTAGCTAGATGCAATCGATTCCTAGAGCTAAGACATCCTCTTATGGCTTAGTAGTCACACAGTTGTTTTCTAAATGTGATCCACATCTTATTTTTTGTGATAACTGCACTAAAGTTCTAAAACTTATCACGAAAATGTAACTAACTCCTAAAATTTTCAAAAATTGGAATAAAAAACTTGTCACATAAATGCAATTAAGTCCTAAAACTTTCAAAATGTACAATTAAGCCATACAACTTGTCACAAAAGTGCAATCGGGTACTAAAATTTTTAAAGAGTGCAATCAACGGAATGGCTTGATTAGTCCAATATGACAAGTTTTATGACTTGTTTACGATTTAGGGCTCATATTATACTTTTGTAATAAGTTTTAAGACTAGCAACGTAGTTATTTTTTATTTTTTTATTAGCAAAACATTTGTATCCTATGATACATTGACTTTCTTCTGAAAAGACGAGAACTACTTTCGGCTGAAGCTATTAATGCGGCATACTTCTCGTACGAGGGAGGACACCTAAAGGGTGGACAAGGGGAACATTGACTGGGGGGAGAATCTGCAAGCATTATTTCTGTCATTTGGTTCATTGTGCACAGCCTCATGTGCCGACACTCTAACGGCGATGTTATTGTGGACCATGACTTCCTGTTTCCTTAGGTTTTGTTCTTCAGGACCATGTGGGGCTGCAAATATTCTCAAGTTTTGCGTGTGTTTGCTCCATCTCCCATGCACATGATGGGATTCATTTCCACCACCGCAATGGTTAACCTAGTGATGTGGGACTTACTCTCGGGACATCCCTGGTCGCAAGTTCGAATCTACCGGTCATTCCTCGATCTTAGGAAGCCTTCGTTTGTTTGCGGCATAGGTTCGGCCGTGCCATGGCGTAGAATAACCCCAATTCCATTCTCACTAGCATCATAGTGTGGCGACAGTGATGAGATGGCTCAAACTCAACATTCCGTTGTGGGTACGGAACTTGAAGCTGCGCGTCCTTCTCACCTTTTACTTATAGAAAAGAGGAATCATTTCTAATGATAAAATGGACTAGCCAGATTTGATAACAATCTCTCCACCAAACATATATATATGTATGTATATAATGTCTAATCAACGGAAATTTCATGAATTTCTCTAAAAAGCTCAGAAATAGTTAGAAATAATAATAAAATAATTGAGAAGAAGTACATAATCAATGGGTTCCGTATATCATTATTTGTCATTAATTTGCAACTTCTAATTGTTGGGCTTGAACATTTTGGCCCAACTAGGCTTGGATTGGGCTATCGAAAATTATAGTAAAACGCCTCGCATCAAGTGTACCAACTTATTTGGTCATATGTCGTCAATTAGCATTTTCTTAGCTGGTTATGAACGTGATTGCATTTTTTTTCCCTTTTCATGTCCTAACGTTAATGTTAAAAAGTGTCTTAATCTACCAAATCACATGTAAATTCCAAAGAACCCTAATTTCCTATGTAGATCTTTTTTATTGGAGATGGGTACCGCTCCAAAATAGTTTCCATATACTGCCTCTGTTTTACTCATCATTAAATTTGCGTCACATGTCCACCGGACATCCAATCTCAAAAAGCCCCAATCTCACATGCCCACTTTCCCCCTTATGATCTCAGCCCCTATATGGCCATGTTTGGTTCAATATTTGAATGCTGATTTGGGACTGTAAAGTCCCTTGAGCAAATACAAAATTATTTGGCAAATTTTTTAGCAAGCTTTGAGGAGATGCAATTGCATCTCTAAAGCTCTCCAAGGGCCTTTGGCTGAATGGAGGGATGGAGGAGCTTTGGAGAACTTGCATTTTCAAGATGCAACTTCACTGTTCATCGAGCGACTACTGTTCATCTTCTTCAAGCTTTGGCTCCAGCAGCCGGCAACCACCGCCTGAGGTCGCACAACCCCAATCGTTGGTCGCCAAGGTCGCGCGACCCCAGGTAGCGGTCGCGCGACCCAGGCGACGCTGCCTGAGGTCATGCGACCTTAGGCCGCCTCGCCTAAGGTTAGGTGGCGGTGGCCGGCGACCAAATCTAGCCGGCGATGGTGATCGGTGGGTGAGCTCCACCGAGATTGCTTTTTTTTTCTCTTTTTTTTAAATATCAACAAAAGTCTTTTACAAAATATAATTTTTACCAAACGGTATTTAGATGAAAGTTATTTTCAAATGTGATTTTAAAATACACATTACCAAACACTATTTACATTTCGGAAAATCCTTTTAATTCAAAAGTCTTTGCATTTTGCCGAAGGCATTCCTCCAAAGTCGAATCAAATGAGCCCATATAGGAGTCGTGCCATTGCCCTTGTATACTGTCGCTGCACGCACAAGGTGGGTGCCGTCTCTCCCAGCTTGCCCGGCACCAACCACCTCCTTTCTCCTCCTTGAGGGTCTCTCTCTTCTTCGTCGCTATCACCGTCAAGGTGAAGGAGACAACAACACCGACAAGCCCAGGCCAAGATTGAGCGCGAGTCTTGGATCTAGGGCTTGGCCGCACTTGACCGAGTCATAGATGCTCGATCTCAGATATGGCTAGATTGTGCTAGCCGAGCTGGAGCCAAATTTGATTGGGATTTTTCTTACTGTATGTTAGATCGTCACGTGACACAATGATAAACAGAGTAGTAGTAGAGTCCGGGGAAAGCACATGGAAAGAGGGCCCTCCGCTCCGTTTGAGCTGTACCTAGAACAGTCGAGAATCACATGTTTATGCGTTTGATAGGACAGAAGCACAAATCAGAAAGATAAAGAAAGAGAGAAAAAGTTTTCCACGCAAAAGAAAATCGAGAAGTCATTTCAAGTTTGCTTAAAGGCAGCAAGTTTGCTCATTTCCTCCTCCTAGACGGCAAGGTCGCTTTTGAAATGAAAGCGCAACCCTCACCTCACTAAACGGCACGAATTCAGGTAAGAGAGGGTCCTATCATATACCTCCAAACGTTTACTTAGAACATAAACATGCTTAACAAGAAACAAAAATACATTTACTAAACTACAAGTGAGATATCAATATGGTTCTCTTATTCAACCAAGTAACATTATTTTAAAGCTCATGTGGGATAAAGCATGGTTGCCCACGCCAAGGGGAATCGTTACACGACAAATGTTGGCTGACTTTTTAGGTGCAAGACAAAATCCTCGTTTGAAAGTATGTCAAATTGGAAAAAGCAAGACAGCTTGAGAGGTTTTACATCTTCGGCATGGGATGGATTGATTTGATTTTATGAAGATACAATGTCAAAAGGTGCAAATCCATTGACAAGCCCCGTTTCTTTTCATCGAGGAGGGGAAAATTACAAAGGAACATGCATTGTCCTTCTGTTTCTTATCTGGTCATCGAGTCTAGTACTATGATGTCCTAGTGTTCACTTGATCACACAAGTTTGATGAGCTTATTAATGTGCAAATTCGAATATGTTGGTATGTTGCACATTCAAAAGATTGTTTGGCTTGTACAGTATTTCATTTAAACGAGTTTTGGTAATATGGATTCAAATCCTCTCTATTTAAGCAGTATATTTAACATCTTCAATTCATCTCATTTGAATGGATGACACGACAGAAAATAAAATTTAACGGCACTCAAAAATCTGTTTACTTTTTTAACATCATTTATTTTCCATTTTCTTTCTTTCTTTTCCTTTTTTTTCCTTCCATCTTCCTTCTCCATTCCTCAAAGATGAAACCTAGAATAGCCAACGCCACTTCCATGCAACCCAATAGTGCTCGTCGTCCTCGTCGCATCAATAATCTATAGTGGCTTCATGAAGGCAACGCACGGCAAGTGAATCCTGTCGGAGGGTAATGGTAATGAGCAATGCACGGTGGAGATGATGAGCATTGGAGCCCAACAGAGGTAGCGAGAAGAAGGAAGATCAAGCAGAGTGAGATTAGGATTCCAGTTAATGTGCACTCTACCAAATGTGAAGGTATTTTCGTAAAGTGAAGATACATTGGGATGTGGTTATTTATGGAATATCGATCTTTAAATTACTTACCCGTCCTCCAATTAAAGTGGATAAATTGAAAATGTCAATTTCGCCCCTAAAAGGAGAGAAGCCAATTAATGTGCATAGACTCTAGTATATTATTTTGATGATGTAGTGACATGACTTATCTAGTGAAAATTAAGTAAAGAAACAAGCGTTTTATAGTGGGGCAATATAGTTTGGGCCATAATTTCCTGAAATTTGTTCCTAACAGCATATGATTGGTGGGTTTACCCCGAACATCTCACGCCTAGGCAACTCAACAAAACCAAAACCTCTCTCTCCTCACCCTCCCTCTCAATACTCTACAATGGCGGGAACAGAGAGGCCGCGCTCGCAGCCGAGCTGCCGCTGCAGAGTCCCTCGACTGCCGATTCTCCCAGCTATGCCCCCCGGCGTAGGAAGGATGCCCAACTGTCACCGCTGCCGCCTGTCTCGTACCTCGATCAGCCTCTATCCTTGCACTTTCGCGCTTCTAGCCTCTCCTTCTCTGCTCCGCCTCATTGCCGGCGTCCTCAGGCTGTCAATCTAGTCAGGGTATGGGGTGGTGCTAGAATATTTTGGGGTTTTGTATGCTTTCAGAAAGTTTACATGGAGGTGATGTTAAGATTAAGAAGATGAATGACCAAATAAGGGGCACGTCGGAGGAAACTTCGGATAAAAACACAATTCGTAAGCAACTTTTAGTTTTCCTTGAATGGCGAAAAATGACTTGTTTTCTTCCTACTTTCCTGCCATGAGCAGAGATAATTATTGGTGAAATGGTGCAACGGAACAAAGTCTAAGCAAATCTTGAGCAATAATCTCTCCCGTGATTGGCAAGTACAAGTCTAGACACTCGTCGGTTATCCATTCTACCAACATTTCATATTGTAAACGCGATAGCGATGGTCACGAACGATCTGGAATCACTGTGTGCAGAGATCACATTCAGAGTTGAATTTAAAAAGAGCCTTACTTTAGGAATCCTTTTCTCAGGTTCCTTTGTCCTACTGGCTCGATTTGAGAATCACTATTCGTCACGACGGTTGACGAAGTACGCAAATGATTTGCGCCTGGGTTTGCTCATATTCTGTGGTCCAATCCATATCACCGTTAGTCAAACCATTTTTTTTGGCAAAATCATAGTTAATATGATGTGTATACTAATACTCCTCTAGTAAGTTGGATCTTACATATACAATTAAAGATTAAACATCGAAACCAAAAGCTTAAACTTATATGTAGATAGACTTTCTATCACGGTCAGAGTCAGTTTCTACATCGGTTTATTTTGCGTGTGCGGTCTCACGTTTGTCGAATTACACGTTATTCCTAATCCGATTTACACATGAGAATGGGTGTTAAAGTATTTCACATCACTTGTCTATGAGATTTATACGCTTTTTATAAATATATGTTCTCTCTCCACCTATAGGTTTAAATTTTTGGCTTGGACCTTGTAACAAGGATAAACACAATAGCCGCATTAAACACACAATAGCCGCATAAGACAAATTCTTTTTCTTTGCGAATGTTTTGAGTCATCAGAGAACAAGTCGTCCACAGTCCATGTATCCTACTTCTTGACAAAAATAATGTCTGACTTGATGCAAATTTAAAGACTCTTAAGCATTATTAACTCAAAACCCTTTTCTCTATAGTGCGTACACACATATATATCATATTCTTAGAGCTGTTGAGAACCCTGAAAATAATTCCTAACTAAAGTCAACAAAACTTTTAGAAAAATGTTTTCTCAGTTCGATGCAATCAGCATCCAACTTCACAGCATAGTCATATCCTCAGCCCTAATTTTCAAATCCCGCTTTGGAGATGTCGAAATGGACAAAACAAGAATTTGTCATAGGTATCAATGGAGTGTTCAATGTGATACCAAACGCATAAAGAAAGAGCCTATCAAATTGCTAGTAAAACCCTAAATCATTTCTTAGTCCTTTGATCGACATGTGTACAAGAAATAGATCACTTATTTCTTTTAATAAAGATAAGTCAATGACATTATTTAACCAATGTTTAAAAGAATTCGAGATGTTGAACTCATCAAGACCCCTCTTATAGTGTTAGCTTGTTGTGCGAGTGGCCGGAGTGACCGCAGCTTTTGGACGAATGCATGCCAACAACCAACATCAAGAGACGAGCTAAATGCTCTTCATTTGAGTTGAGTGAACATATTATTTATTTGGGTTGTCTCTTGAGATAAGATTTCGCCTAATCCAGATTAAAAAAAATTCGTGGGTTTGGCGTTTCTTGTTTGGATCTTGGGAAAATGATTCGGATAGAAAGTTTGGCAGATGAAAGATGCTGATTGTTTGGACATGGACAGTCCAGGTACCTAACTTAATGGATTGAAATGATTGAAATATATGTATAGTCCTATCTTCCTTGCTTTTTTAAGCATTATTGCATAATGAAGATAATGAACTCCGAAAAATGCTACCTATATTCTAATCTCAAAGTGCACTTGGAAAATCATAATCTCAAGTCGTTTGTGACCCTTATCCAACAAGGGTATGCAACAGAAGTTTGAGCTGCTTTATGAAACCTAAGTTTCGTGATCGGCTATGTAAGTACCCTAAGCTCTCTTATTCATCTTTGTGTTTCCTTTATAATTTAGCATGGAGGGGAAAAAAAAAAGGACTTCTATTTGCAGTACAACCTGCTTGAAAAAGTTTACACTAATTGCGTTGGATTTTGGACATGTGCCAGTAAAAGCTCTTAGTCCAAAATGACGCATATCGTGAATTATAACAATACTAAATCGTAGCGTCTCTTGCTCGTATTGTTTCCGAAGGTCACGTCACCATTTCCGGTGGTAGATCCTTACTCTGTTAATGTATACATGTGGATATGTAATAATAGAGTCGAAATGATTGAAAAAGGAAAATTGAAAAGGAAATCAAAGAACCTTAAGAGGCCGCCACAAGTTTGAGCGGCGAGAAAATATCATTAGAAATCGGCGCGCTGAAAACACCACCACGTGGTGGCGAGACCATTTATTAGCAAATCCTCCGTTTCTACTTTAGAAACATATCTTTCCCATCAGAAAACCGTCCAAAAATCCCAATTCTTTACATGCATGTGGGACACCTTTGGGTCTTTACCTTGAGCTCCACGAGTTTGACTTCGTTGTCTCTCGGACAGCTCCGTCTCCACTGCAACTTCCTAGCTCGGCTAACTTTTTCTTTTTCTTTTTTTTAATTTATAGGAAACGAGGATTGCTATAATATTTTTATAATCTAACTTTTTGTGTCCAAAGTCGTAAGTGCATGAAAAACTTCGAAGCAACTTATTGGAAAAGAAAAACAGGCTCTTGGACTAACAAATTGAAGACACAATTAGTCAAGTCATCAAAATTTAATTTGATTTTATCAAATAACCCCACAAGAATAATCAATTTTGACAAAAATAATTCGGGTTTCAAAACTTAGTCAAAAAGTCATGGGATATTATGGAAAAAGTGGGTGCTTTTTTGTAAGTCATGCGACTCTCGCAATTTGATTTTTCATGTGAAATGTCTTGAAATTCTTCGACAATTTAAATATGGACGAAAAAATTTGTGTTCTTTTTTCAATTTTTTGTTGTTGTATTTTTGTTACTTTTTTAATTTTAAAGGAAATAGAAGTTGTAGAAATTCTCAGTGGAAGATGATCCCGCCAAACAGACCGCTACGTACACCGAATAATTAGTCAAGTCATCAAACTTTTATTTTATTTTATCAAATAACCCCCGCCAGAATAATCAATATTGACAAAAATAATTCGGGTTTCGAAACTTAGTCAAAAAGTCGTGGGATATTATCTAAGAAGTGGGTGCTTTTTTCTAAGTCACGTGACTCTCGCAATTTGATTTTTCGCGTGAAATATCTTGAAATTCTTCGACAATTTAAATATGGACAAAAAAATTTGTATTCTTTTTTCAATTTTTTATTGTTGTATTTTTGTTACTTTTTTAATTTTAAAGGAAATAGAAGTGGTAGAAATCCTTAGTGGAAGATGATCCCGCCAAACAGACCGCTACGTAGACCGATGGTGGCAAGTACTGTTCTTGTACACTGTTGGGAGAAAATTGTAGGTGCATGGTTGGAATGCCGTACCATGGTAGACACCTCAATTTATGATCTAAGATTATTAAAGTTTGGCCAAAATTTGATCAACTTTGACCAAAGGTCACATCTCGTCGAAAACCCGATAAGATGGTGCAATTGAATAGTGTGTGTTAAGATCTTTCCGAGATACAGTACCAATTTGATACATGAACCATGACATATTTCATTTTCAATTTGGACCATTCGATCTTGATGACATTAGAGAAGTTCGCAATTTTTTTCCAATCAAAAGACGGCTTGAGCCTATATTTAAAATTCTGAAGTCAGGAAAGTGATCAAATACACATTTGAAAACTAGGTGTAGCAAGTTTCCAAAGGAGCAAGAATACTATGAATCTGACATCAAATGGAATAAATATAAACTTTGAAAGAAAGCACAAAAAATTGGCAAAAACCGATCGGGAGACGCCACATCAAAGTACCCGGTAAACCCTAACTCGGCCAGCTTAGGGTGAACCTCACAGATTTTTGAAAGCAGGGGGCTCCTTGAGCGCCACGGACATATCCCGAAGGCCCGGTAATTCTGACCTTTTTCTTAAATAAAATAAAGTTAAGTACATTTTTTTGATCTGTAAGTTAAGTACTTTAAGATCACAATAAATTGTTATTCTACAAAATAAGCGATCCCAGATAGGTCATTACACAATAAGTCGTCATATGACACGACATTGTATATCACATCGTTCCATGACATAATGATATATCACATGTTATACATGTTACGTTATCATGCTTTGCATTCATATTTTCAAAAAATCCAAGCATACCAGAAACCATAAGGTCTTTCCCAAGGTGTGACTTGACATGATCATTTCGCTCGTTTACGTCGATATTTTTAGGAAATCAAATGATTAAAGGATTTAAATAAAAAATGTGGTATTGAAAGGACATTGTAGGGGTGCTAATCCTTTCATACACTTGACCAAACTCCTGAATTGATCTCTGATTTTACAATAGACCAATTACCTTCAGCCGTGCACCTAGATAGCTTACTTTCTTAGAACAAATTAGGATCCTAGGGTCCAACCGGCCTAGGTTAATAAAATTGATTGATGGTGACTCTATTATGTTCAAAATCCAAAAATCACTTTCCCCTCATTTTTGACCACCCCAGACCTAAAGATCCTAGGGAAGGGTCATAGGTGATTGCAAGGCTTCGCACAGGCTGGCGGCCTTCGGCTTCCAAGTCCGACGAGACACAAGACGTCTATGCTGCGCATTGCTCCAAAAGTAAGCTAACTGTTGACCTTACATGCATACATATTCCAATCATCTAATAACTTAATCTTTTGGATTGAAATTCTCGCATTAAAACTCGATTCAAGGCTCGTCTATCACTAATTTCTCATTGATTATCTTGCCTAGCACCACAATTACAATCCACATAAACAAATCGGTTAGCACATGAAAAGAATTTTTAATGCAAATCTTTCAACATGGTATAGGAATGGAGGTGGGTCGGGTATAATTCGATAACTTCTTATAAGATTTGGACAGATTTGATTGGAAATCTGGAGGCCAAATGATGTAAAACAGTTAGCCTGTGATTATCTTGAAGAATGTGATCGCCGTAATCGCCGGAAATCTAGGCAGTTTTTCTGATTATGCAGTTTTTTTTTACTTTAGGCAATTTCGAATTATCAATATTTCGTTTGATTTTATTAGATAAGATTAGATTTGATAAGATTAGATTTAATTTGATTAGATAAGATTTGATTTGATTTGCTTTGATGTTATCTTCATTAATTCGGATATCTTTAGGAGTCCTATCATTATAAAAGGACGTGCAGCTTTGTATTCAGATATGATGAAATTGAATTGAATTCCAGTCGAATCGTGGAAGAGTTTTCCAAGTTATCGCTTCTATCTGCGTCATTTGCTTTTATACCAAATGACGCAGATAGAAGCGATAACTTGAAAAACTTTTTCACGATTCGACTGGAATTCAATTCAATTTCATCATATCTGAATACAAAGCTGCACGTCCTTTTATAATGATAGGACTCCTAAAGATATCCGAATTAATGAAGATAACATCAAAGCAAATCAAATCTAATCTTATCTAATAAAATCAAACGAATATTGATAATTCGAAATTGCCTAAAGTAAAAAAAAAACTGCCTAATCAGAAAAACTGTCGAGATTTCCAACGATTACAGCGATCACATTCTTCAAGATAATCATAAGCTAACTGTTCTACATCACCAAACCGAACATATCTAAATTACTAAGATAGGCTTATTTCATTACTAAGATAGGCTTATTTCATTTAAGATCGTTAGTCATTTAGTAATCTTACATAGGGTATGTTTGTTTGTGCATTTTAAAGAGCAAAAAACAACGATTTCTTTTCCCATTGAAATTTTTGATATTATCTAAATTTCGATCAATCACAAAAATATAATTTATGAATCTGCGCGTCATAATTTATATTTTGTTAAAGTTTTAAGTGTTTCGCGAAAGATCACTATTAACATCTATTTTTAATTATCCAAAATTAATTACATAAAATTCTGGCAAGTCGCGACAATCATTAGGCAAAAAGTACAAGGTGCAAGTCTATCGAGTATGTGACCAATTCTGCTCATCGTCCTTTGCTTGTCTATGCTGCTGATTGTCGTCATGATGTGCTTGTTGAATTGTTCTACTTCTTGTCGCGATGTATCATCTAGTTTTTCTCTATTTTGTCAAGGATTTGGTTGTCGGTTACGAAATTGAGTTGAAGTATACAGTAGCTTATATGCTGTGTGTAGCATATGGAGGCATTGGTTTTAAGCCAGCTATTTTTTCTTTATTCTCTGTCGAGTTTGGAACTGGTTTGGGTATGCGCTAATTCTAGCAAGGCAAGTTTGGGATATTCCTCTCAAAATCCATAACAGGTTAATGATGGGTTTCAGGAGGTACCAAGATTGCTAGGACGGGTTTGGGGGGCACTCTGCCGTCCCGTTTTCGTATCCTTTATGTGGTGTGACTGTCAAATGAAATGCTTATTCCAATGAGAGGAGATCTTTTGTAAATCCCTCGTCTTCGTATTTACTTATTTATTGGTGTAATTAAGGGACATGGGAGTAGAGACTCGACAAATATATTCATATTTATTCAATTACACCCGAAAAAAAAAATTCTTTACTAAGAGCCAATAGTGGCCCTAGGAACTCGAGGTTTCCCATAGTATAGGGCAAAAGAATTTCCAAAAAAATAGGAAAAGGGTTTCTCGATCGGCTTGTAATGGTCAATAAGCGAAATTTTATCCATCCTCAATGCTAGGATCTTCTCATTTTGTGGTCAAAACCCTATTATTTTCACCTCTTTTACCAATGTTATGAAGATGCCATGTAACGTGGGAGCAAATCTTGGAGATAAAGAGATTTCCCCTAAGACTAGGGAGATTCCTTTCTAATTCTTGATCCTCATAGCATAGCATTTGCACCTCTTAATTTAGAACACACCTATCCATCAATTAATATGCATGCACATATGTATAAGCACACTACATTTCATCATTATGTGAACGATAGTTACTAATGCAAGGTATAAACTCATTGTGGAGTCTCTTTATCACTGAACCCACGTGAGGTGATTGATTATGTGATCTCATCCCATGTGGACGCAACTTATAAGCATTTCATCAATTGGTCCCCGTTAGGGTTTTTCGAGTCCGGACGACATTGATGGGGTCATAAAGTTCTATTGGATGTACATTAATTTCATATTCGCGCCAAAGATTCAACAATCATTTTGCAGGGAGGGAAGAGCTAGGGATAAATTAAGTCCAACTTTCCTCTTAAGTTGAGATTCATACCCTTCTAGGAAGAATTGCATCTTCCTAGCTAGAGCTAATATACGAAATGCTATTGATTTAGAAAATTTTCAATTGGTGTGACGAAGTCCTAAAATTTTTATTGAGAAGTTCAATTGAGTCAACGTCTCACATGACATAATTAAATCCTGAACCTCTCCGAAAAACGCAATCCCAATCCCTTTGAAAAATGCAATTTAAGACTGTTACGGAGGAAATTTTTTTAAGCGTACGTAAGTAACTTTTAGTAATGTTTACCGGAAGGACTCGATCGCACATTTTATTACCTTTAAAAGGCAGTTTCATATGATTTTGTAAATCTATACCATCATACAAAGTAAAGACCATCTCAAACTTTTACGAGATCTCAAGCTTTTCTTCTTTCTTTTTCACTCAAATTCGTCAGTTGCTTGTTCTACAAATATTATGTCCATGGACAAATACGTCATTTAATAGTTTTACACTATGTCCCAATCAAGTTCCAATTGGAAAATTTTTCCATTGCTCGTGGCAAACCGTCCTTACTAAAGTTCTTTTTCAATGGCTTGGTTTCTGATATGTCATCGATTATTTTATTGGCCCCGACAAAGGGGAGCCGTGGAAAGCCGCCGAGCAGAGCCAAGCCGAGCTGGAGACGGTGGGAATGTTTGACTGTGCATGCATGGGCGAAACCGAAACTGCCATGAAGCCGGTGGCCGGCGGCTGATCTCATCCCCTCCGCCTACCAAGCCCTTCCACGCGCGTTAACCTCTACTAAATCTAGCTTATAATCCCGATATTAATAATCGCTTAGCTCCAAATGTATTCATGTTTGGTACGTAAAGGCATCATCTGTGCATACAACAAGTGGCGCACACTTCAACAGTCCCCATATGGACTGGATGCCTCCTACGCATCCTACTCGCACTGCAACTTTTTCAAGCCCCCTCGATGTTGACCCCCTCTCTCTCTCCCTAGATTGGCCGTCCTGCTGTGTGGAAACAGGAGTGCGTCACCACCGCCTTCACCTCTTCTTCTTCTTCTTCTTTGAACCCTCCAATCCCACATATATAAACGCCCTCAAACCCACCCTCTTGGAATCAAAACACTCCGCAGAAAATCTCCCTCTCCCTCTCCCTCTCTCCCTCTCTCTCTCTCTCTCTCTCTCTCTCTCTCAAGAAGAGCACTAGCAGATGGGTCGTTCTTGCACGATCGTGTTGGTCTTCATTGCTGTGGTCTTCGCCTCCTCCATGTCGCGCTCCGAAGGGAGGATGCTGTTGGAGAGAACAATCAGCCTCCACGGCAACAAGAGGACGCCATTGCCGAATCCGAGTCTGTACCTGAGCGCGCTCCCCAAGGGCACCGTCCCGGCCTCGACGCCGAGCAAGAAGGGCCACGCCGAGATGGTTGAAGAGAAGCTCATCGCGAGGCACCTCGGTCGCGTCTTGATACAGTCCGTGCCGAGTCCTGGGGTCGGGCACTAGTATCGAAAGCTGTTTCTTGACATATATGTTATTTTCATTGTTATTTCGTGGGTAACGATATCGATTGATTGCTCCAGGAATAGGAAGTTTTGGGAGGTTTTCCATCTTCATACTTTATTCTTTCACAAAAGTTAGGTCAGAGGGACTAGATAGTTACTTATTAGTTACTTAGTGAGACATTAACTGTATAGATAGTGCATAAGCTATGTTTCTTTTTCTCTTTTCTATTTTCTTCCTTTCCAGTGGTGGGATTGATTTTGCTATGTATACGTCTCCTATACGGTTCATGAGAGTTTTAACAGTATATGCAGATCGTATATATATTTCCTCACACTCTCTCTATCTCTTTTATTTATTCATCTGGTAATATTTATTGTTCAAATTACAAGGAATATAAGAAAAGGACTTGGGTCCCAGTGCGTTTAGTGTTGGTAATTAAATCAAATTCGTGAATGTCCTACATGCATGCTTTGGATGTTCATCTTTTTATGTCTAGTTCAATATTTTGTAAATTTAAGGAATCTATCTCCTTGAAATCCTTGATACATTTATGAGTTATTTAAGAGTTAGAGTCATGCAATTGTAATTAATGCATAAAGCGAAATAGAAATAAAAAGAAAAAAAGCCTTTTTTGTCCTTCTCTTCTTCATTAGAGATGAATTGAGCGAACCGTGAGTGTTTGGTCTTCAAATTATTCTATCATTTAGCCCGTACCATATGTCCATGTCATGGGGGGCACGTCCTCCATAACACCTGTAAATCTGTTCTCCACCTCCTTCATTTCCTCATCTTTTTCATCATACATCGTTTCCTTGTTTCAAGGATTTTGGGATATCGCAACGTTTTTAGTCATTGGCAAGTCTATAGCTTGAAAGAGACGAGAAAACCCGCGATATTGACAATTAGTTGTACCAAATTGTTGTAGTCGTGACGTATAATTGATCAGACTACCGGCGCTCTATTCCGGGAAAAAGTTATAAGATACGGATCATTCATGCGAGCCCGATGCATCACGGCCGTCAGATTCAGCGAGTCCTGAACGAGATCTAAGAAATCTGACGGATCTGGCACGTGAGGCTTACACTAAACCCTATGCACTTATTTAAATGAAATCTCTAGGAATCAAAGAAGGAAGAGGAAACAAGATTACTGTGGCCACGCCGTGGGAACAGAGACAAAAAGTAAGAAATGATGGAAGCTTGTATGCTTTAAATGTTAGGTCATATGCTGCCCATCAACGTTGACCAATGACGAAGGGGTTCGACGAGGAAAGAAAACGAAATTTGGTAGGGCTTCTTCCTCGAACCGCTCGTGCTTTTCATCATATGCTTTTTCACGTGTGTTCTATTTAGGATATCAATAACAACTTAATCATGTTTCTTGATTGATAGACTTTCTGAGAGTCTTATGAAATGTGGTGACGCATGATTTTGCCAAAAAAAAGATTACCTTCAATCCTTAATTTAAACGGTTCACCACTTTAAAGATCCTTTAAATTTAGAAATGCCATTTTTGCATCCGGGGACTAAATCCCGATAGCATGAAATGGCCGTGCTGCCCTCAATTGCAAAACACCAATCTCTCTGATTCCTCACAAACCTCAATAGGACACCCTCCCACAAACCACAGACTCTCTCTCTCTCTCTCCGACTTTGACGAGGTCGCTGAGGTTGTCGACAACCTTACATGACAACCTCGATCTAAGGTGCTCGGCCACCGTTGATGACCTCATTGAGGTCATTCATGGCTTCGACAGCCAATCAAGGTCACAAATATCACGACAATCTCAATTTGAGGTCGTGTTATCCTTCCAAGGCCATGGTCATTGTAGAGATATATATATATATATATAAGGGGTGGGGGGGTGATGATAATGAGCGAGGCGGTGGCAATGAGTAGCCGTGATGGACAATAAGGGGGACAGGGGCGATTGCGGTCGGGTATAGGCTTGGGGAGGGGAGTGCATCTAGGATTTTCTAAATGGATGGATAGGTTTCGGATTGATGGGGTATCTTGGGTAGGACTATAGCAACTCGGTAAATAAACATTTGTTGTAAATTGGGACATGGCATGTCAAAACGGAGACAGTAAAGATACATAGATGTATCTTCGAAAATAGAGGAGGAAAAGTAACATCGAGGTAAAAACCCACCACGGTCTTTGGTATTTTCCGTCAAGCTGCACGACCCATCTTCACTAGACAACGTGCCTCCTGCAACCACGTGCACCACAAAAAAAACAAGGCGATATGTGGCTAAGCCGACCGGGAACACCCAAATTCAATGCCCACATACGATAACCATAAGAATTGAGTGTGTGGCATTAGGTCTTCATCAATGAATATTTCATGTATTGTAGAACCAACCATGGCGAGGAAGTGAAAAGGTCAAACGCGAGGTAATGAAATGGATGGCTATGATCATTCGTTGGAGGAGGTGATGAAGTATTCCAGGCTTCTATGGCGATGTTCTATGCGCTAAGAGGAGTTGTTTCTTGAGCCGAAAATGGTTCTATTGTACTAACAAAGGTGACTATAGTATCAATGAGTAGATTCACGAGGTAGCTCTCGAAAAGTTATGCGGAGTCGAAAGAAAGATCATAAAAAAAAAGATGCATGAACTATGAGATAAGAACTCTCAAAATTTTGCCTTCTCAAACTTCTTGCAACGGGACAAATAACAAGAGACGTGCTCTAATAGCTTGATTCCTCCTTTGATTCCAAAATTTCCAAATCCCAACTTCTCTTGCCACCTCAACTACACACCTAGAGCCAATCAAGTCCATTAATTTGCAACCTTTAAACTTCAATAATTCCAGTATCATTGTATCCTGTAAAGTATTTCATAGGAGTAGCACATATCGACGTGTGAATTTACAATCAACTATTTTATACTTCTCTGAAATTTGTATAACGCGTCAGAATCTAGCATAAAAACAAAGAAAAAGAAAAAAATTATGCTTTATTCATTATAAAAACACAAATAAACAGGGGCCTCCATAAAATCGGGTCATGGTGGAATTTCTCTCTCATAATCTTCTCGGAAATTGCCCTCTTCATCATGGTGATAGTGGGGGAGGCACAATTACCGTGACTTAATGTGGTCAGGCCTTCGAAGTCAAAGAACATCACATGGCCGGCCACTGCATCTTTCTGCACCAAAATCTTTGACTCGACTCCTTGTCTACTTCACACCTGAAAACGTCTCACGATCCAACACTGCTGCAGCGAGTTTTCCTGCTCTTATTCTTTCTTTTTCTTCATATGTCTATGAATTTTCCCTCCTTTGGACAAGAGAAACGCGAATTGTCGACAGCCTGATCAGCTCAAGGTCTAAATGATTTTCGAACCCAAGAAACAGTACAAAACCTAAAAGAGAACCCAAAATCTATCTGAACACTACACAAAAGTTGTGAAGCTAAAGAGAATGTTTGTTGACACCAAAAAAGTGCCCAGTGTTTGGTCGACAACCTAATCGACGGAGGCTAGTTAAGATAGTGATAGGAGCAGAAGGTCGCTAAGTACTGGGAGCAATTAGTCGACTAAATGCGGTTGATCGACAAGAAGACCTGGTTTTAATCGATAAGGATGTCAGCGATAAACGGCTAGGTGTTTGGGCGAAGAGTCGATGAGTGAGGTAGACCAACTCAGTCGATAGGGAAAAGCATGGGATGTAACTATCAAGTAGTAGGATCGGTAATCTCAGATTTAGTAGCCATTGGTGAATAAGTTTTGCTAATTTATGAGAACCAGGTAGGGCATGTTTAAATTCATATTAATGGCTTACATAACTTTTAGTTATGGGTATAAATACCCAGGTTGTTTTTCTTTGTAGAGAAGTATCAATCTATCCAAAAACACATGTTGGTTATAAAAATAAATAAATTATGCTTTACTAACAACAATTGTTTCCAGTATTCATACCTTCAAATTTCTTGCCGTTTACATTTCCTATCCAAAAATCAACAAAGGACCCTTCACAACATTTGTTGATTTCTATAGAGTCATCCATATTTTGAAAGGCATTTCACCGTTTTTGGTGAAACCGTGCTTCTGAACATTTCCTCTTTAATTATACCCAGTCGTGCTCTTGCAAATCCCGTATATCAATCAAACTTACCATTAAAACTAACTTGTATCATCAAAATTAGAAAATTTCAATTGTAGAATCTCTCTCTCTCTCTCTCTCTCTCTCTCTCTCTCTCTCTCTCTCAAAATCATCGCAAAAGGCACACATGTTTTACATCCCTCGATTGTCGTGTTTTTCTTCAATAAGTGTTTTTCTAGTCTGTGTGGAAGAAAAATCAATCAATAATCCTCTTTTTATGATTGTAGATGTTTGACATCATCTTTTCATTGTTCTGTTGATATTGTTACGTGAAGTAGTAGTCATCTAAATGTTTAATTATAGTCAAAATTTGATAATATTGTACACAATACTATTCTTTTTTATATGACAATAACTACATCTACGATTGATTAAACTATAAGAATTGAGGTATATTACATAATATTTAGTATGTTTATAATATCTAGACATATGAATAACGACAACAATATTAAAATGTAATTAATTTAGTAAGATATTGGTTAGATTTGATATCTATAATTATCTTAATCTCATATTCAATTAATTTGTTATTTTTCCATGAATTAATTTATATGTTACTTTTATATTACTTTATAAGTATAACAAAAAAAATCAGAAAAATTAGACAAAAATTGGCATCATTTCAACCACGTCATATCACTGGCCGTGACATATATAGATCATTGGTGATGATTGGATTGCCATGTCAGAAATTTCATTTGAGACTTGACTGAGAGAAATTGATTACATCGTCACCCATAAGTTTAGTATTATCTTGGTTTATGATTGAATTTAAAACCTGGACAATAGGTTTAAAATTAATTGTGCAATTCTCCCCAAGCCTTTGAAGTCATGTCATTCCTCATTTCGACTAAAAATTTTCATCTTGCGATGATAAATAATAACTTCCATTCACGCGCAACAAATGTGTACCTTAACTGGTAGTCAACAGACATATCAGTAGCAACGGTTGTTCTTGTGTTTGGCAATGGAGAAAGAGTGTACTACTCTTTCCTACAATAGTTTCAACAATTCAAGGCAACACAAAGTTCAAGTGACTTCTGAGGTAATTTGGTCGACATAACATTGTTCAAAATAAGGAAAACAAAAGAAATTACGAGGAGAAATCAAAGTCTGAGAAATTGTTATGATCCTACATTGGACTTAAATCATTCGTTTGACATTACTAGCTTTAAGGCTGTGGTATCGCGAGGTCCATATCAATTGGCATCAAAAGCCACCCATCATCTTTCCCAATTGCAATCGAGTGGCGTGGGTGTGGGATTACAAGAGCGGATAAAGCAAAGTTCTTACAATGCGATAAGCATTTAGCCCAATAACAAGCCTGTGTGAGCCCATTCATCCCACATATTTGTTTTTGTCAAGCCCACCATTCTCATTTGCGATATTGCGAATTCTCAAGCCCCAAAAAGAAAAGGGTTTTTCTTCCCTTTCTCCTTGACTTCTTCTATGTAAGTATGCAATGTCAAAAGAGAGAACATCACAATGAGCAGCATGGATGACTTGTATCTGAAGAAATAAATACACGACGAGTGTCGTTTCAATTTCCACACCACATAAAATGTGCTCCTCAATGCTTGGCGGTCACTTTCGAGGGAATTCCAAAACCACGGGGATCATCCGTGTCTCTTCTGGAGAACATCCGACGTGCCAATGCTCAAGCAAAGCACGCATCATCTCTTCAAGAAGACGTCCATCTTTATCTTGTCAAGTTCGATGGGGAATTATTCCGATTTGGAGGACATAATGCCAAGGTTACCATTCCTTTCTCTTTTGGGTCGCTCTGTGCATTTGTGGGCTTTCAATTATTCTGCTTGTTGTGATCCTAAACGCATCAAGATTGCTGCAAAAGTTTTCTTTAAGGTCTCAAGAATCGATTTAACAATGGTTATACGCGAAAACTGAAGGACATCCAAATGTAAGTAAACCAAGTTGTATATATAACATAGAACAAGACATTCGAATTTTTACTTGTAATACCATTTCAGAATTAGAATGGAAAAATAACAATGCCATACTAGACAATCTTTTCAATATGAGTACCAGTAGCAATTTACAATTACAAATTTACAATGATATCACCTCAACATTTAACAGGAGTCTAGGGCATACAAAGTTATAGTGGAAATTATATGTCTACCCTTAGCAGCACTACTTTTCTCTATCAAAGTCTACAATTCCATCAATCTCGTATTTAAAGGTGGATCTTCAAAACTGAATGATCTCCCATAGTCTTCAAATCATCTTTGTAACCCAATTGTCCTAGTGCAGTGGTACCTCCTCGTCACTAATCACGGAGGTCGACTGAGGTAATACACAATCTCAGTTTCTCGGTGACAACACCCTTGGTTAATATATATGTGGGATTTTCTACACAAATTATCTTCTTCACTGACAGTGTCCCATCCTCTACCAATGCACGAATATGATGATACCTAACTAAATGTGCTTTGTCCTTGAATGCAATATCGAATTCTTTGCAAGACAAATAGGACCCTAATTGTCATTGAAAAGAACACTGCTATTCTGCTTCTTGCCTATTTCCTTCAAAAAATTCTTCAAACAAATTATCACCTTGCTAACTTTATATATAGCAACATACTCTGATTCAAGGATTGAGAGGGACAAAAACTTCTGAAATTTAGACATCCAATTGACTGTAATGCTACCTAAGGTAAAAACATTACCCGAGTTGCTCTTTCCTTTGTCCATGTCACCGCCAAGATCTGCATCGACTTGTAAAGTCGCACTATTTTTTTCACTAAACAAAGTGTCATACCCAAAGTGCCTCTTAGGTATCTTAATAGCCATTTTACAACTTCCTAGTATTTCATTCCTGGATTAGCCCTATATCTACTTGCAACTCCCATTACATGAGCTATGTCTGGTCTGGTACACACTGTAGCAAACCTTAAATTGCCAACAAGTGACGCGTAAGGTACCTTTATTGTGTACTCCCGCTCCTCGTTTGTCTTTGGTGATTGTTCCTTCAAGAGCTTGAAGTGACTTCGTAAGGAAGTGCTTCTAGGCTTTGCATTCTAAACTCCGAATCTATCCAACACCTTCTCATTGTACTTTTATCAAGACAATTTTAGAGTTCCTTTTGATCTATCTCGTGTGTTCCTCATCCCAGCAAGCTGCTCTCAAATCTTTCATTTCAAACTCCTCTGACAATTGTTGTTTCAATTTATTGATCTCGTTCATGTTAGATCTCGCAACAAGCACATCATCTACATACAACAGCAAAATAATATAGCAGTCACCAAATATCTTGAAATAACAATAGTGGCCCATTTCATATCAAATAAATAGATAAAGGTATCAATTTTCTTGTACCACTATTTAGGAGTCTGTTTCAGACCATACAAACTCTTCTTCATGTTGCAGATGTAGTTTTCTTTGCTGGTAATTTGAAAACCTTCTGATTGTACAATGTAGATATCCTCTTCTAAGTCACCATGGAGGAATGCAATCTTTACATCTAACTTCTCTAGCAGAAAATTGTCAATAGTAACAATACTCAACACTATCAAGATAGTAGTCAATTTCACAACTAGAGAAAAAACTTTTGTGCGAAGTCAATTCCTTCCTTTTGCTGAAAACTTTTCACCGCTAACATCACTTTGTACCTCTTGTTGCCATCATGTTCTTCTTTAACCCTGTACGATCCACTTGTTCTGAAATGCCTTCTTCCCATTTTGTAACTGAGTTAAGGCCCAAGTTTGATTCTTCTAGAGTGAATCCAACTCATCCTACATTGCTATCTCCCACTTAATAGAATCTTTAACTGATATTGCTGATAAAGAATAATCTGGTTTGCCAGCATTAGTTAAAAGTAAATAATGCAATGATAGAGAATAACTCTTTACAGGTTTAGATCTACTTAATCTTCTTAAAGTGGGTTCAGATGTGGGTGGTACTTGTTCTGGTTCTTGATTAGAGTTTACAACAACAATCTCATGATTCGTAATCAGAACACTCTTAAAAAAACCTTTCCAATTCATTCTCTCTAATCTCCTCTGTTTGTTTCCTCGCATTAGATTTTGCTATAGATTTGTCCTTGTACAACATGTTTTCACTTAATGGAACATCATCATCTTTTATAATATTTCTATTTTGTTCGTCCCACAAGTGATAGCAGAAATAATCAGAAACATATATAGTAAAAAAAATCTCTAGACTTTGCATCAAACTTGTCTTTATTTTAATAATTTAAGTGCATACATGAAACACAACAA
This sequence comes from Syzygium malaccense, assembly GCA_031216405.1. Lineage (NCBI taxonomy): Eukaryota > Viridiplantae > Streptophyta > Magnoliopsida > Myrtales > Myrtaceae > Syzygium > Syzygium malaccense. The sequence continues at coordinate 28,347,395 of CM062257.1, read as the reverse complement.
AAAAAAATTTATGTTGTGGGAGACCCGGCTTCTTTCCAGTCCATTATTATTCTATTAGCTTGAAATCAAATAGAACTTAGGGAAAATTCCAATTAAGGATCCCAAGTGGGGCCTTTTTCTCAAAAAATGACTCCGATTGGACATAGTTTCAAATAAGGGTATGAAGTTTCTAATCAATCTCAAATAGGGACCCGAAGTGCCCAATTAGTCTCAAGTAAGGGCCTGGGTTCACTAGCCAGTCAAATACTTGCCGGCTGGGGAGCACGGTTACTGTTCCGACGATCGAAAAAGGGCAGTTTCGTCTTTTTCTTTCTTTTTTTTCCTTTTCCTTTTCTTTTTTTTTCTTCTCTTCCCTCCATCAGCGAGGGTCACCCTCGCCCACCCAGCTTAGTCGAGGGCTGCCCTCACCGGCGTTGGGCGAGGGTGACCCTCGTCGGCATCAGGCGGGCGAGAGCGACCCTCGCCAGATCCGGCGAGGGCAACCCTCGACCAACGCCAGCAAGGGCGGCCCTCGCCGGCGTCGGGCAAGGGCGACTCAGATCGGCATTGGGCGGGCAAGGTTGACCCTCGCAAGATCCGACAACGGCAACCCTCACCTTCGCCCAGCGAGGGCGGCCCTCGACTGGGCTGGGCAGGCGAGGGCGACCCTCGCTCGCCTAGCCCAGTTGAGGGCCACTCTCGCCAGCGTCAGGCGAGGGCGAGGGTTGCCCTTGCTAGATCTGGCGAGGGTCGCCCTCACTCGCTCGACATCAGCGAGGGTTGCTCTCGCTCGATGCCGGCGAGGGTGGCCCTCGACTGGGCTGGGCAGGCGAGGGCAACCCTCGCTCGCCCAGCCTAGGAGAGGGCGGCCCTTGTCCGATGCCGGCGACCTCCGTCGGCCCTAGCTATGGCCGACGGAGGGAAGAGAAGAAAAAAACAGAAAAAAGGAAAAAAAAAAAGAAAAAGACAAAATTGCCCTTTTCCAGTTGCTGAAACAGTAACCGTGCTCGCCGGCCGATAAGCATTTGATCGGCCGGTGAACTTAGGCCTTTACTTGAGACTAATTGGGCACTTCTTGCCCTTTTTTGACACTATATCTACTTGGGGTCTTTAATTGGAATTTTCCTGTGAATTTACTGTCCTCTATTGATTAGATATGCTAATGTATTAAATGCATTTACCCAAACATAATGGGTAATCCTGCATGCATTCTCATACTTTTTGCATGCTCACTCTAAGTTTTATTCATCCTCCCAGTGACTCCGTTTTGTTGTGGTATGTTGGGAACTATTCTCATCATTCTGATTCCATTATCCACGTAAAACTCCTTGAACTCCTTATCATCGTACTTATCACCATTGTCAGGCCTTAAACATTTAATCTTTGGACTAGTTTCATTCTTCACTTCAGTTTTCCATCTTCTAAAAGTAGCAAAACCCCATATTTATTTTTAAGAAAATAATCTTATACATTCATGGTGGAGTCGCTAATGAACGTGAGGGATAAGTATACTAGGAGTGTCCATAACTTTAATATGACATTCACTTGAGTGCCATAACGTTTTTTTTACTCACTTGGGTGCCACAAATTTGAAAAAACAATCACTTAAGTACCATCGGTGATTTGCCTTGCACGGGAAATCCGACGTGAACACCGATCGTTCTACATGGCATCGCCGGTGCTCACGTGGATATTTAATAAAATATTCAAAAAAAATCCACATCGGATAGGAAAATTGGTTTTAAAAAAATCAATGTAGGACGATTTGCCCGAAATGTCACTCAAATGATCGATTTTACTTCGATGTCGCACTCAAGTGAGCAATGTATGAAAGTTATGGCACTCCTGCTATCCATATCCCAAACATTTTTATTTATAAGTGAAAAGGTTGGATAAGGCCAATCAATGCAGTTATTCCTCTGAATTTTACAATAAGGTTCCCATGTAGACAAATGCATTATTTTAATTAATTCTTTATAAGACATGTTAATAGAAGTGGGTACCATATATATAAAACTAAGTGCTTCTCATGAATGAGGCCTATTGCATATAAAATTCAAACTATTTTAAATTTAATTTTCAACAGAGATCAAAATTAAAATAACATCAAAAAAATTATTATGTACTAATACATAAGTAGTATTAATTATAAATTATTTCATTCGCCTCTCCTTTTTCCCAACCACCGTATGACATTTGACTCTAGAAACCTATCATACTCTCTCCTTATTTTACTCACATCAACTCAAATATAATTAAGTAAGCTAAGTTTAACATTTAAATGAGCAATTATATGGAAAGGATAAACGCATAAAGGCCTTTTTCCATCTATGTTTTTGACTTCCGACACCCCCTATTACCTTAAATTGACCATAATATCTCTTGCAGGTCCTAGATTTAGAATTGTTTCTTAACTTTTTTTTTTCTTTTCTTTTCTTTGGAAATTCCTATACATATAGAATTGACAAAAAATATGTATTTGCCAATGCTTTGATTGGATTACCTTATAATGCAATTACAATTGTCATAGTTTTCTTGTCAATAACTAATTATTCTAGTTAATTAGCCTTACTTTTCAATTTTGTCAATGTAGTCATTAACTTTTGGGTGATATTTTAATGTAGTCTTTCTAGCCAATTGCCCAAAAATTGCTGACATGGCGTTTAGTCATTGCCAGCCGTTCTAAGTGGCATACTAAGGTGGGCAATTTGTTGATTTCCATGTCGTAATTTGTAATGGCAATTAGTAAGAAAGACTGCATTTAAATATCGTGCAAATTTATAGGACCATATAGAGAAAATTAGAATGTTAAAACTAAATTGACATCCGTACAATAGGTTTAAGACTAAATTGATAATTTTCCCAAATATTTAAATAATCCCTCATTCAATGGACACATGTATAATCATTTTTGGGATAAGTATACTAGGAGTGCCACAGCTTTCGTACGGCGCTCCCTTAAGTGCCACAAATTTGAAAAATCGATTATTTAAGTGCCATCGGCAATTTGCCTCACCGGAAAATCAAACGTGGCATTGCTGGAGCTGACGTGGATAATCAATAAAAAAACTTAAAAATAAAAAAAGATTACGTCTAAATGGGAAATTAATAAAAAAACAATTCACGTAAGATGATTTGCTAGAAATGGCACTCAAATGATCGATTTTACTCAATGTAGCACTTAAGTGAATAAAACAAAAAGTTACGGTCTCAAGTGAGCACCATACCAAAGTTATGGTACTCCTATTATTGTTATCTCTAAATGTGACGTAATAGCGTAAGCCTCCAAGGGAATGCACATAAGCCGGCCCCTTAGACATCTGTATGCACCAACTTTAACTTTCCTTTCTTTGGTTCTCTTCCCATCTTTGAGAAACTGACATGTTTTTATTTGCCTAGAACGTAATCATCACATAGACTAATATCTATGGACTTTAGATTAGGAAGTTTTCCTTTTGATGCTAACACCTTCATCCTCTTTTTGGTCATGTGTCCGAGCTTATGATGTCACAATTTGGGATCAATTTCTAAATCAGTAACCGTTATTATTTCTCTACTGCTTTAAGTTATATACAGTGTTCCCAACTTTGCTCCTCATGCTACAATCATGGCATCTTTAACAATCTTCCATGACCGGTCTTCCAAAATAGTTTTGTGTCCCGTACTGTCTAATTGACCTATAGAGATCAGATTTGTCTGAAGGACAGGAACACATCTGACATCATGCAACTTTCATTGAGACCGGTTGATAATCTATGTGTGAACATCACTATCCCCATAATATCTAAAGGTACATCATTAACATAATAAACTTTTCCAAACTTCCCCGCAACAAAATTGTGCATTAATTCTCAGCATAAAGTGGAGTAAAACGACGTATCCGAGTCTGGAATCCAAGATTCAATGGAACTATCAAAGCTTAAAATTAAGGCATCATGGACAAGTTATTGATTTTCTACGGAACATGCATAGTTAAAATTAAATATAGACACAGTGAAAAGATAAAACCATACATGTATCTCTAAAGGCGTTATTCGTGCGTTTCAATCAAAAATCATAACATCATAGGGGGTCAAATAGATTACTCTTATAGCGTGTCCAAAACGATTTCAGTTTGGATATTTTTCAGTTCGAGCCCCACAATCATCGGACCCCTAGTTTAGACACACCATCAATCATACAACGAACGGAAGAAAGAACTTGCGGGTGATCACCACTATAATTGTGCTAGCAATCTCGTGGCGACAATTTTTGCACTCTCGATATTTTAGCCACGGTGCCGAAAGAGAGAAAACGTAATTTTTAACTCTCACGAACACATGATAATTGCATATACACTTTTTCATCATCATGCAATTGTTACTGGTCTCGTCTTTTATATGTGCGATCAGCAACAGTTGTTGATCGCATGCACGATCGACAACCATTGCTAATTGTGCATGTGTGCACATTGCACACGATCAGCAACCGTTGCTGACCGTGTGCCATGGATACGGTCAGCAGCCGTTTGTTGACCGTGTGCCATGCACATTGCACACGATCAACAACGGTTGCTGATCGTGCGTGTCATGCACACAGTCAGCAACCATTTGCTGACCACATGCCATGCACATGGTCAGCACTTGCTGGCTATGTATATGTGCCAAATTTTTTTTAATTAATATATATAAATAAATGTAAACATATATATACAAACATAGAAGTGCATGATCAGCATATGTATTTTGTGAGCATCATATGCACACATGCCCGTGACAAAAATTGAATTAAATTAAATTCCATTTAATTTAATTTCAATCTGATTCAATTCGATTGCAAACATATTTGCAATATCGCATCTTCTGTACAACGTCATCCTAAATTGATTATGGTGTGTGACATCCCTGTTAGTGGTCTGCCCTAAGAATCAATCAAGGTTGATACTCTAATATTAGTTGTGGATTAGGTTGTGTCGAAAAACTGATCTTCACTATACTTAGGTAGTCATAATGTCTTGCTAGAGACCGCTTATGACTTATGGGCCAAAAGAGTTTTGGGCACACTGCTAATGTTTAGTGAACCTACAGGGTCGCACACAATAGCGAACGGACTTAATATTTTCTATGCGCCTTGATCTACTTAAGAAGTAGATTTTAATTTATTCTCCTATTTAAATTATCTATGCAGTCGTGCGCGTTATAAGATAACGATTAAACGTACGATTAAGGGTGGACGGTTTGGCGGGCCCAAATAGCCCGGCCCACTATACTTATTGGGACACATATTATAAAAGTATAGTGGGAGTTTATTATAAGTAATATTAATGAACAATTCACTTTGCATATTTGTTGTAGATAATGGCAAATAGCTCTGCATCACATTTTTCACTGCGATCTGTCCTTGAGAAGGACAAATTGAATGGTTCAAACTTCTTGGACTGGTATAGAAGCTTGAGAATTATTCTCAAGCAGGAGAAAAAGGATTATGTCCTGGAGAAACCAATCCCTCAGAAGGCACCTTCTTCCAATGCTCCCCATGCTGAAAGGAATGTTTATCAGAAGCATAAAGATGATGCACTGGATGCATCATGTCTAATATTAGCTGCCATGAACTTAGACCTTCAGAAGCAATTTGAGAACGTGGATGCCTATGATATGATCATGAACCTGAAAATTTTGTTTCAGGAGCAGGCACGCACTAAAAGGTACCAAACGGTAAAGACCTTAATTGAGTGCAAGCTAGCAAGTGAGAGCTCAGTTAGCCCACATGTCATAAAGATGATAGGTTATATTGAAAACCTAGAACGATTGGGCTCTCCCATTAGCCAAGAGTTGGCTACTGACATTATTCTTCAGTCATTGCCTCAAGATTATGACACGTTTGTTATGAACTATAACATGCATAATCTGAACAAGTCTTTGACTGAACTGCATGGGATGCTCAAAACTGCTGAGCAGAATATCAAGAAGGACCCTACCCCTAATGTTCTCATGGTTCAAAAGGGGAAAGGCTTTAAGAAGTCACGTAAGGTCAAGGGTAAGAGCAAGGGCATTAAGCCCAAACCCAAATCCAAGACCAAACCGGGTTCGACTGCTGATGCTGTATGCTTCCATTGTGGGGAGAATGGACATTGGAAGAGGAATTGCAAGAAATATTTGGAGGATCTGAAAAAAAATGGAAGTGAGACTTCCGATTCAGGTATTTATGTTATAGAAGTAAATATTACTACTAGTTCTACTTCATGGGTATTAAATACCGGTTGTGGTACTCACATTTGTGTGAATGTGTAGGGACTAAAACGAAGTAGAACACTTGCAAAAGGTGAAGTTGAGCTACGTGTTGGGAATGGAGCAAGAGTTGTTGCATTAACCGTAGGAACATATGATGTAGCTTTACCTTCTAGCATGATTTTAGAACTGAATAATTGCTACTATGTACCTGCTATACGCAGGAATATTGTTTCTGTTTCTTGTTTGGACAAGGAAGGTTTCTGTTTTGATATAAAGAACAATAGTTGTTCATTTTATCTTAATGGATTATTTTATGGTAGCGCCCATATTGTGGATGGGATATATGTTCTAAATCTTGATGTGCTAATCTATAATATAAATATAAAAAGGTTTAAATCTAATGATTTGAATCCAACCTACCTATGGCATTGTCGATTAGACCACATAAATGAGAAACGAATTCACAAGCTTCATAGCGATGGACTATTAAATTCATTTGATTTTGAATCATTTGATACATGTGAATCTTGTTTAGTTGGAAAAATGACAAAAGCTCCTTTTACTAATCAAAGTGAGAGGACAAAAGAATTATTGGCCCTTATACATACTGATGTGTGTGGACCACTAAGTTCTATAGCCAGAGGAGGTTATCAGTACTTCATTACATTTACTGATGATTTCAGTAGATATGGATATGTTTACTTGACGAAACAAAAATCCAACTCCTTTGAAAAGTTCAAGGAATTTCAGAATGAAGTACAGAATCAACTTGGCAAGAATATCAAGGCTCTTCGATCTGATCGAGGAGGAGAATATTTAAGTCAAGAGTTCAATGACCATCTCAAAGAGTGTGGAATTGTTTCACAGCTCTCTCCTCCTGGAACACCACAGTGGAATGGTGTCTCTGAGAGGAGAAATCGAACTTTGTTAGACATAGTTCGATCAATGATGAGTCATTCAGATCTTCCATTATCTTTTTGGGGATATGCACCCGAGACAGCTGCGTTTACACTAAATAGAAGTCCATCAAAAGCTATAGAGAAGACACCATATGATATGTGGACAGAAAAGTTCCTAGTATGTCTTTTCTAAAGATTTGGGGTTGCGAAACTTATGTAAAACGTTTACTTTCTGATAAGCTTGGACCCAAATCTGATAAATGCTTCTTTGTGGGATATCCTAAGGAAACGAAAGGATATTACTTTTACAATCCATCAGAGAACAAAGTGTTTGTTGCTCGAAATGGTGTCTTTTTAGAGAAAGAGTTTCTTACTAAAGGAACCAGTGGGAGTAAGGTAAACCTCGAAGAAGTTATCGTGCCACAAGAGGGTGTTCCAATTCATGAGGAATCTCAATTAGATCTACAAAGAGTTGTAGAGTCTACTCCAGTGGCACCTATAGTTCGTAGGTCTGAAAGAACACATCGTGAGCCTATGAGATATGGTTTTCATGTGATAGAACATCGTCATCTATTGTTAATAGAAAATGACGAACCTACGACCTATACAGAAGCTATGATGGGCCCAGACTCCGATAAATGGCTTCAGGCCATGAAATCCGAAATAGACTCAATGTATCAAAACAAAGTTTGGACTTTGATTGATCCACCTGAAGGTGTCAAACCTATAGGGTGTAAGTGGGTTTTCAAGAAGAAAACTGATATGGATGGAAATGTTCACATCTATAAAGCACGGCTAGTAGATAAAGGTTTCAAACAAACTCATGGTATTGACTATGACGAGACCTTTTCGCCAGTGGCCATGCTTAAGTCCATTCGGATTATCCTAGTGTTTGCTGCATATTATGACTATGAGATATGGCAAATGGATGTAAAGACAGCTTTCCTTAACGGAAATCTAGAGGAGGATGTGTATATGACACAACCTGAAGGCTTTACATCACCAGATAACACTGGGAAGATATGCAAGCTTCAACGTTCTATTTATGGATTGAAGCAGGCATCACGGAGCTGGAATATTCGTTTCGATGAAACTGTCAAAGAGTTTGGCTTTATCAGAAACAAAGAAGAAGTTTGTGTATACAAGAAGTCTAGTGGGAGTGCAATTGTGTTTCTAGTGTTGTATGTGGATGACATACTACTCATTGAAAACGACATTCCTATGCTTCAGTCAGTTAAGACATCGCTAGGAAAATTTTTCTCCATGAAGGGCATGGGAGAGGCAAACTATATCTTGTAGATTAGGATCTATAGAGATAGATCTAAGAGACTTATTGGACTGAGTCAAAGTACATATGTTGACAAAGTCATCAATATGTTTAATATGTAAGACTCCAAGAAAGGTTTTTTCCCGATGACACATGGCATAAGTCTTAGCAAGACTCAGTGTCCTTCGACACAAGATGAGCGAGACCGCATGAGTAGGATTTCTTATGCATCAGCTATGGGATCCATCATGTATGCTATGTTGTGCACTCGTCCCGATGTTGCTTATGCATTGAGCATGATAAGTAGATACCAGTCAGATCCAGGGGAACCTCACTGGATTGCTGTAAAAAATATCCTTAAGTACTTGATAAGAACTAACGATTTATTCTTAGTTTATGGAGGTGAGGAACAGATCACTGTAAGTGGTTACACTGATGCTAGTTTCCAAACCAACAAAGACGACCTTCGATCGCAGTCAGGTTTTGTCTTTTGCGTGAATGGTGGAGCGGTGTGCTGGAAGAGTTCCAAGCAGGACACTATTGTAGATTCTACGACAGAAGCTGAGTATATTGTTACTTCAGAAGCATCAAAGGAAGCTGTTTAGATTCGAAAGTTCATAGAAGAACTGGGAATCAGTCCCATAAGTTCAAATCCAACGGACCTCTATTGTGACAGCAATGGGGCCATAGCTTTGGCTAAAGAGCCTAGGTCTCACCAGAAGACCAAACACATACTCAGGAAGTATCATCTCATTCGATAATTCATTGAAAGAGGTGATGTCAAGATGTGCAAAGTTGCAACGGATTTGAATACAGTTGATTCGTTGACGAAGGCTCTTCCACAATCTAAGCATGAGCGTCATTGTAACGCTTTAGGCCTTAGACACATTAGTGATTGGTCTTGATGTGAGTGGGAATATATGTGATATACATTTTCATTGTTCATTGATAAAATATATATTATATTTGATTTCGATTTAATTTTAGTATATAATTAAATGTGAAATCTTTATCCCATGAATATTGAATATCCTTAATAGATAATCAAATACGTGATTTGATCGTGAAATTCTATTAATAGAGTGGATATTAATATTCTAAATGTCCCTAGTCAATTGCCATTGTGCATTGGGAAGCAAATGGTGTTTGAGACTAGCATGTGAGTCAACTGATGATCAAGTTTCACGGGTCATGAATATAGAGATATAAAGTTGATCACATGGAATACATGTTAGAGAACATTATATTGGACAGACCCACTATGAGAATACTATGCGAACGGAACCGCATCGTACAGAGAAAGTGGGACCTTCCCCCATCTATCTTTGATTAGTGCTGGCTGTGGCTGTTTTGGGTTTTTTTGTAGCGGCTCCCGGAGTTTTGGGCCTTCTCCTCCGGGTTTTTTGGTTTGGATTGGCTGCCCTTGTTTGTTGATGCTGTTCCTTCGGTGCCTTGGGTCTCTTGCCTCCAATCTTCGGATTGGCTGGTTTTTCTTGCTTGTAGTTCTCCCTTTCTTTTCCTTTCTGCCAGTCTGTGGCTTCTTGTATAGTTCTTGTTGAACCTCTCTTGTCCTTGTGTGGACATTATGTGTCCTAATAGGGTCAGGAACTGGTTTGGGCTTTAGGTTGTATTTGGTGTTCTGAATAGTTATATACATTCTTACTTTACCAAAAAAAAAAAAGAATACTGCAGGATTGTTATATAATGTAATCAGTATTTCTCATCACAACTATAGAGTATAGTCCTTTGACCCGAGTCTCTCATGGTTTCCTAGACGTGGATTGGCATGCTTTAACATTGCCAAACGTCAGCCGTAACATGTGATTATAAAGGTAATGGCTGGGTATGTCATGAAGCGTGCTGAGTGATGTGAGTAGACAAGATGGGATTTGTCCCTATCATATAACGAGGGTATGATTTCCTGGCCTCCCGTAGAGTTGAGACTGTGAAATGCATGGCCATACTCAAGTGAGTTGAAGAGTCAACTACTTGTTTTGACAGTCTAATTGCGGTATCGGGAAAATGAGTTTAAGCTATATAAAGATAACACTTGTCCTGCCTTATGCTTAACTCGGAAATCAAGTGACAAAGAGACTTAGTTTATATGATTGGTTCTAGTGCAAGTGGGAGATTGTTAGTGGTCTGCCCTAAGAATCAATCAAGGTTGATACTCTAATATTAGTTGTGGATTAGGTTGTGTCGGAAAACCGATCTTCACTATACTTAGGTAGTCATAATGTCTTGCTAGAGACCGCTTATGACTTGTGGGCCAAAAGAGTTTTGGGCACACTGCTAATGTTTAGTGAACCTACAGGATCGCACACAATAGCGAACGGACTTAATATTTTCTATGCGCCTTGATCTACTTAAGAAGTAGATTTTAATTTATTCTCCTATTTAAATTATCTATGCGGTCGTGCGCGTTATGAGATAACGATTAAACGTACGATTAAGGGTGGACGGTTTGGCGGGCTCAAATAGCCTGGCCCACTTTTTTTAATTCCGCTAGATAATGAGGCTGTATAAATAGATAGAGAATCGTTCTCTATCTAGGGTTTTTTCGACAGAGTATCGAAAATCAAAAGGAACTTCAAGATCTTTCGCTAGCACGTGGATCGTTGGAGAATTCCGTTCGCGTGTGTGGATACCGGTAGAGGCGCAACACTTGAGGCGCTAATCCAGACACAATCAGTTGTCGATTTATCCTCGATCTGCAAAAGGTACGTTTCGAAATTCCCTTTCGATTTCAATATACACATGGATCTTGTCTAGGGTTCTATATTCTGCTGCGTTATTTTTCGTTGTTGAACCCTACAATCCCTAGGTTCATCACTAAGTTGGTAGTAAGATTTGCATTAACACATTGGTACTCCCAAGAAAATCGATTGTCTTGATCAACTTGTAGGTCTTGCAAGCCATGATTAACATATAGTAATATGTCATGGCTACCTAGACAGTGTGAATGTTTTAAGAACATAATGAACCAGTCAACTTTGGCTACAGTGTAATTCATTCCCCCTGTCTTACTATATCCCAATCGAACAAAGACCATGGAATATTTGTCAAACCACCACTTTGATCATTTGCACAAACCTAATTGACATGCATTTTATATGAGACATGAATAGTTCATTCTCGGTTACAATCCCGACTGAGGATTTTAATGCAGTGTCAAGATTAGATTGCATATGACATCATTATTGTACCTTGTATATAATAAAGAGACAGATTCCATTTTGTGTACACGTGTAACTTTGTATGTGAACGAACTATGGCCATCAAGTATAGAGATAGATCAACGAACGGACAATATATGCACCTGTGAACCATAGCCATCCAACACACAAGTCAACACGGTGTCTCAAGTCTAAGGATTATTTACATAAGACCAGAGCATGAACGATTAGGCATTGACTGCGCCAAAAGCTTCCATGTTGCTAATGATTATATGCATGTCACGTTCAATGAACTTGTCTAGTACAAGCACCTATGTTCTAACTCGGGCATCACAATACCTAATGACTCGTGACTCGTCATTCCCTTAAGTATCCAATACTTAATGGTGAAGCTAAGAACACACCGGTCTTAACAGGATCATTGATATCCACTCAATGATCCGTTGATCAAGAATAATTTAAAGATTTGGTATAACTATGAACCTGTCACACATATTCTCAACGTCTCAAGAATAAGTCCAGTCACAACTGATTTATGAAATCATTCATATATTTAAGTAATTGGACAAATAAATGAATACGTCCTTGCAATTAAATAAATAATGAAATTGAAAATACAGCTTAAATCCCTAACATGTAACTATTACATGGTGACTTTAGGACATGCATCTAACAATTTCCCATTTGCACTAAAGCCAATTTGTTTGGTACCTCAAATCCATCTTGTCAATGTGTCTTTCAAAAGAATACTGTGGTTAGGCCTTAGTGAAGGGATCTGCCACGTTTTCCGATGAGGAAATTTTCTGCAAGGCGATATCACTTGTCCCAACAGTTTCTTTAATGAGATGGAAGCGTCTCTCAATGTGCTTAGACTTCTGGTGAGACCTTGATTCCTTTGCTTGAGCTATTACCCCATTATTATCAGAAAATAATGTTATTGGTTGTTCAATGGAAGGAACGACTCCATGTTCAGAAATGAACTTCTTTATCCAAGCGGCTTCCTCTACTGCTTCAGAAGCGGCTACATACTATGCCTCAGTTGTGGAATCAGCAGTTATGCTTTGTTTGGAACTCTTCCAACTAACTGCGCCACCATTGAGTGTAAAGATAAACCTAAAAGTAGACTTATAATCATTAGGATCCGATTGAAAATCGAAATCAGTATAAGCTTCAATTTTAAACTTTCCTTCTCCATATATCAAGAATAAATCCTTAGTCCTTCGCAAGTATTTAAGGATATTCTTGACTGCTATTCAGTGCTCTTCCCCTGGATCAGACTGATATTTGCTAGTAATGCTTACAGCATGTGCAATATCAGGTCTCGTACATAGCATAACATACATTATGCTTCCAATTGCGAATGTGTAAGGTATCTTTGTCATCCGCTCTCTTTCTTCAGGAGTGTTGGGACACATCTCCTTGGAAAGATGGATTCCATGCCTAAAAGGCAATAATCCTCTTTTGGAACATTGCATGTTAAAACGTGTTAACACTTTGTCTATGTACGTAGATTGTGAGAGGCCAATCATTCGCCTTGATCTATCTCTATAAATCATAATACCTAAAATATAGGTTGCCTCTCCTAAATCTTTCATGGAGAATTTCCGTGACAAGAATAGTTTGATCGAAGATATCATCGATACATCGTTCCTGATGAAAAGTATGTCATCGACGTACAAAACTAGAAATGCAATTGCATTCCCACTGACCTTGTATACACAAGGTTCATTCGGGTTTTTGATGAAACCAAATGATTTGACTACTTCATCAAAATAGATGTTCCAACTTCTGAAGGCTTGTTTGAGTCCATAAATAGATCTCTTAAGCCTACACACCTTCCGACTTTCACCATTGGATTCAAAATCCCGTGGTTGTTCCACATAGATGTCCTCCTCAAGAAAACCATTTAGAAAAGCCGTTTTGATATCCATTTGAAATATCTCATAATCTAGGTGTGCAGCTATAGCCAACATAATCCGAATGGATTTTAGCATGGCTACAGGTGAGAAAGTTTCGTCATAATCGATTCCTTATTTTTGACAATATCCTTTCGCTACCAGTCATGCTTTGTAAGTTCCAACTTAACTTTCAACATTCATCTTCCTCTTAAAGATCCACTTACAGCCAATTGGTACAATACCATCAGGTAGGTCAACTAAGGTCCAAACTTCATTGGAATACATTGAATCCATTTTGGATTTCATGGCTTCTAACCATTTACCAGAATCGATGTCCAACATTGCCTCCTCATAGGTGTTTGGATCACCAGATTGATTACCATCTTTCACAATGAATAATGGTTCAGTATATTCAACCAAGTGTCTATAACGAGTAGGTAGACGAGACGTTCTCACACTCCTTCTAAGAGGTTGTGTATCAGAAGCTCACACTAAAATCAAGAGATCGATGTCTGAACTTGATTTTTTGGTACTTCATTATTCTCTTCTTGTAAAACTATTTTCCACCTAGCACCACCTTCCTGGACAAACTAATTCTCCAGAAAAGAAGCATGCCTGCTGACCGAAATTCTTTGGTCAGAGTGAAAATGGAAATAGTATCCAAGAGATTCATTTGGATATCTAATGAAGCGACCTTATTTAGCCTCCAATTTTTCCATTTTCAGCTTCTTGACGAAAGCTAGACAACCCTAAATCTTAATATGATTAATACTTAGTTTCCTACTATGCCATATCTCATAAGGCGTAGTTGAAATCGATTTGGATGGCACTCTGTTCAGTTTATATGAGGCTATCTCGAGGGCATATCCCCAAAGGGATATAGGCAAATCAGTGTAACTCATCATTGATCGCACCATATCTAATAAAGTGCGATTTCTTCTTTCAGATACACCATTGTGTTCTAGAGTTCCAGGAGGTGTCCATTGTGATACAATGTCATTATCTTTAAGATAGTTTGGGAAATCAGTACTAACGTATTCACCTCCTCGATCAGATCGAAGCGCCTTAATATATTTTCCTGTTTGTTTCTCAACTTTAGTCCTGAAATCTTTGAACTTTTCAAAAGATTCAGATTTATATTTTATTGAGTACAAATAACCATACCATGACTAATCATCGGTGAAGTAAGAATAACCACCTTTAGCATTTTCATTAATTGGTCCATATACATTTGTATGTATCAATCTCAGTATGTCAGCAGCTCACACATTATGTCCCACTAAAGGCGCTTTGGTCATTTTTCCTAGAAGACATGCCTCACAAGCCGAGTATGGCTCAAACATTGATGGATCAATAACCCGTCATTACTCAACTAGTTGATTCTGTCTTCTCCAATATGACCTAACCGGAGATGCCAAACATACTTTGGGTTTGGACTATCTCTAAGGCATTTATTAGTTATAGCATTTATATCATTATTGTATTGCTTATTGGCATTGGTAATCGCATTACCAAACATTGTAATGGTATAAAGATTATTAGTTAATAAGCTAGAACCAACACATCTTCTATTATGATAAATAGAACATACATCATCAGCAAAAGAAAATTCATAATTCTCTTTACTCAAACGAGGTATAGAGGTGATGTTCCTAACAGCATTCTCATAATGCAAGCAATTTTTCAATACCAATACATATCCAAAAGGCAAACATAAATGAAAAGTCCCTATAGTGCACGCAACAACTCTTGCTACTTTTGCAAATGTCAGGACAATTTCATTTCGCCCCAGCATCTTACTTATTTCCAGATTCTGCAAAAACATAAAAATATGTGAAGTTGCAGTAAAATCTAGAATCCATAAGTTGGATTCAGCACTAACCATAAGATTAGTTTCAATAAGCATAGACACCATACCTTCGCAAGGTTGGTCTTTAGACTTGACCTTCAAGCTCGCGAGGTACTTTTGCAGTTCCTCCTCCAGTGCTTTTTGACACCATAGTGATGACAATTCCCTTTTTCAACCTTAGGCTTTGATTGCACAGCATGTTTCATAGGCCTCTTCCATTTCTTTTTCCTCAAAATAGTCTTACTCCTTGAAGAAGAAGCCTTAACCATAGCCATCACATTAGGCCTCGTGTTGTGCATTTCCTTCTCACAAACTACCAGCATACTATGCAACTCAGCAAGAGTTTTCTCCATCTTATACATGTGGAAGTTTTGGACAAAGCCAGAGAAGGAATCGGGCAAAGATTGGAGAATCAAATCCACAGCTAACTCATTATCCATAACATGATTAAGCCTAGCCAACTCTTCTATGTGCCAGATCATCTTCAAAGCATGATCATTAATCGATGATCCCTCAGCCATCCTCATACGGTACAATACCTTAGATATCTCATATCTAGAGATTCGATCATTCTCATCAAAATATTATTTTAAGTGCAAGATGATCGACTTAGCATTTTCCATAGTTTCATGCTTCTTCTGCAATTCATTATTCATTAAAGCAAGTATGTATGACTTAACTTTTAAGTCATCATCATGCCATTTATCATATATGATGCACTCCTCTTGGGTCCCACCCTCAAGAAAGGAGTATGGCATCTTTTAATCAAGTACATACCCGATTTTCTCCGAATTGAGAACAATTCTCAAATTCCTCATCCAGTCAATGAAATTGGATCCAGTCAAACAATCCTTATCAAGTATAGAAGCGAGTAGGTTTGTGGTCACCATTTTCAAAGCAATAATATTTCTGTGTAGAAAATAAATTGTTAGACGTTGTCTTTTAAAATAACCATTTCATTTTGGCCTTTAAATGAAATAGTGCCTCCCACTAAATTTTTCGAATCCCATACTCCTTAAAATGGAAAAACGGTAATCTTTATTGGGTAAAAATTACTAGTGGGGATTCGAGTCTTACCAGTCCATAGCCCACTTCACTTGACAATTATTAGTGTTTTATGAATTTAGTGAGTGAACCAGCTTTTTCAACGCATCATATGCGAGTCCTAATCATAACTTCAGCCTCTAGACCATGAAAGTCTCACCTAATAGTTATTGACATCATAATCATAGTTAAGTCTAGCCCATCATCTCATGCAAGTATTGAAAACACAAACAATCCCCTCATCTAATAGTTATTAGAAATCATTCAGCTCCAACCCTACAACATCATATGCATAATGGAGCGATCCGATATTATAAATAGCAATTGACCCCTATGTATCCATAGCCGGTCAATCAACCACCTAATATTGGATCAAACCACGACGATGGAATGCCACAAGTCCGAAACCCGTTTGGACTTAATATAATTAATAAGGAGGTTTGGGTCGTTATTAATGGTCTCACTTTGCACATTAATTGGTTTAACATGCATAACAACTGAATAAATAAATAGATATCAAATTCATAAATATCTATCCTATGCGGTAATCATGGAATTATAACTTAATGGGTCTCGAGGCAATGAGCTCCATTTAGCCATTTTAATGTTTTAATAATAGAGACCTGCTCTTCACTTCTTCTTGGATCCTTGAACTCTTCACGGACCGGGCCCATAGAGCTCTCCGGCTTAATGGCTCCTCCACTTGTAATGTTTACATCAATGATTGATTATACCAAATTATACTAAAAATACATTACATAAAAAATAGAAGGAAGGACGCAGCCTCCATTCAATAATTACAACCCCAAAAATACCTGTGAATATCATACATTCATCCATACATCAATCATATTGATTAAGGGTTTTTCCATGATCATCACCCTTCCTAGCGAGAAATAAATTCTAAATTTAAAGCTTTGGAAGGCACAAATAAAATTCTGCACTGAATTAAATTCATGGCCGAGCAACGTAAGCCGTGTCAAGAAATCAAAGCCAGTGAAACAAATTTCACGTGCGTGATTCTAAGTGACGGTAGCATTGTCGCCTCTAAATTCATAGTCATGAATCATTTTACAAAAGACAAATGCAAAAGAAAACAAGCTACGGATTTTGATTCAAAATTGATTTAGTTCCAATTTTTGCTCAGTTGATCAAATTTATCATATAAATTAATCAACTTCTATAGGCCACTTAAGAGCGAGCAATTCTCTCAACAAATGTAAATTGGCCATTGGATTGCAAAAATATTTGTGAATTAAAATAAATTAAACACACGAGAACGCCTAAGAATTGGTTTTGATACCACTGTTGGTTTTATACGGAACATGCATAGTTAAAATTAAACATAAACGCAGCGGAAAGATATAACCATACATGTATTTCCAAAGGCGTTGTTCGTGCGTTTCAATCAAAAATTGGAACATCATAGGGGGTTAAATGGATTACCTCTTATAGCGTGTCCAACATGATTTCAGTTCGGATGTTCTTCAGTTCGAGCCCCATAATCATCGGATCTCTAGTTTAGACACATCACCAATCGCATAATGAACGGAAGAAAGACTTGCGAGTAATCACCACTATAATTGTGCTAGCAATCTCACGGCAACAATTTTCCGCACTCTCGATATTTCAGTCACGGCACCGGAAAAGAGAGAACGAAATTTTTAACTCTCACGAACACATGATAATTGCATACACACTTTTTCATCATCATGTAACTATTGCTGATTGCGCCTTTTATATGTGCAATTAGCAACCGTTGCCGATCGCATGCACAATTACAAACTGTTGCTAATCGTGCATGTGTGCACATTACACACTATCATCAACGGTTGCTAATTATGTGCCATGCCTACGGTCAGCAACCGTTTGCTGACCTTGTGCCATGCACATTGCACACAATCAGCAATGATTATTGATCGTGTGTGTCATGCACGCAGTCAGCAACCGTTTGATGACTGCATGCCATGCACATGGTCAGCACTTGCTAGCCATGCACATGGTTATGCACTAATTTTTTTAATTAATATATATAAATAAATGTAAACATATATATACAAACATAGAAGTGCATGATCAGCATATGTGTATTTTGTGAGTATCATATGCACACACACCCATGACAAAAATTGAATTAAATTAAATTCTATTTAATTTAATTTCAATCCGATTCACTTCGATTGGAAACATATTTGCAATATCGTCTCTTCTGTACAACGTCATCCTAAATTGGTTATGGTGTGTAACATCTCTAGATTCATCACTGAGCTGGTAGTAAGACTCGCACCAACACATTAGTACTCCCAAGAGAATTGATTGTCCCGATCAACCTCTAGGTCTTACGAGCCATGCTTGATATCCAGCAATATGTCACGGCTACCCAGACAGTGTGAATGTTTTAAGAACATAATGAACTTGTCAACTTTGGCTATAGTATAATTCAATCCCTTTGTCTTACTATATCACAGTTGAACAAAGACCATGGAATATTTATCAAGTCACCAATTCGATCATCTATAGAAACCTAATTGACATGCATTTTATATGAGACATAAACAGTGTATTCTCGGTTACAACCTCGGCCGAGGATTTTAATGCATTGTCAAGATTAGATTGCATAGGCTATCATTATTGTATCTTGCATATAACAAGAAGACAGATTTCATTTTGTGCACACGTGTAACTTTGTATGTGAACGAACTATGGCCATCAAGTATAGAGATAGATCAACGAACCGACAATATGCACACCTATGAACCATAGCCATCCAACACACATGTCAACACGGTGCCTCAGGTCTAAGGATTATTTACACAAGACCAGAGCATGAACGATTAGGCATTGACCACACTAAAAGCTTTTATGTTGCTAATCATTATATGCATGTTACGTTCAGTGAACTTGTCTGGTACAATCACCTGTGTTCTAATTCGGGCATCATAATACTCGATGACTCGCGACTCGTCATTCCCTTAAGTATTAAATACTTAGTGGTGAAGCTAAAAACACACTGGTCTTAACAGGTCATTGATATCCATTCAATGATCCATCGATCATGGACAATTTAAAGATTTATTCTAACTATGAACCCGTCACACATATTCTCAACATCTCAAGAATAGGTCTAGTCACAACTGATCTTATGGAATCATTTATATATTTAAATAATTGGACAAATGAATGAATACGTCCTTACCATTAAATAAATAATGAAATTGAAAATACAACTTAAATTCCTAACATGTAACTATTACATAGTGACTTTGGGACATACATCTAACACAAGCATCTCTTCAAAGGCCGCATTCACCGATCTCTCATCCTCTTGACTCCGATCTTGATGCTAAATTTTCTTGTTTGGAGCTCTACATTCTCGTTTCAGGTGGCCCTTTTGTTCACAATTCCATCAAATTATTTCACCACGAGATCTCGATTTGCTTCTCCCTTTGGATTCCGATCTACTATGATTTTGCATTTGACCTTCAGTACTCCAAGGCAACATTCGAAGATTCACCCGACTCTCTTTAGAAAATATCGTTGGCCAAGAATAAAATGTCAAATCTCTTGAAGCTTCAACTTCTTCTAGCTAGACTAACTGCTTATCATAGTCATAGTTGCGCTCCAAATTTCAGGTGGAGAAGGTAAAAGGATAAAAACTTTTACCTCGTCGTCGAATTTAATTTCCATTGAACTTGTTTGAGTCATAATCACGTTAAATTTTTTAATGTGTCTGTTACCGAAGTAGTTTTATCCATCTTCGAATTGAAAGACGACACATCAAATATTCCTTATTTAAAGGAGAAGGCTTCTTGTACATATTGGACAAAGCCATTATCAAATCTGCCATTATATTTTCATTGGCAATGTTATGCCCAACGTGAGACAAATCACGCCTAGAGATTGCGGATCTAACAATACCCAGTCTTCTTTCTTGAACATATTTGGTTTCTCTCCCGAAAAAGGCAGATGCAGGTTTTTGTGATACAACAGATGCTCGAACTGCATCTTTTACAAACCAAGATCCTTCCTGTCAAACCAATCGATCTTCACCTTCTCTTCATCCATCTTCATCGCTCCCATTATTCCATCTTCTCAATTATGAACACCAAACATGAAACACAAATTTTTATGTAGAAAACCCTTTTAGAATCATAAAGGAACAAACTATGGCGCCACACTAGGCAGTCTTTTTAGCATATTGGTATCAATATCAAACAATTACAAGAGATATCACTTCAATATATAACAGAATTATAGAGCACACATAATTATGACAATAATTATATGGGGAATAGTATAAGAAAAGGTCCTAAACCTATTATATTAATACAAATTCAGTCATAAACCTTCTAATGGTGTTAATTTAGTCATATACCTTTTCACATTTTATCAATTGAGTCCATCCGGCCAATTTATCCCAGAAATTGCTGATGTGGATGTCGGCGATCCTATGTGGCACGACCAGTGCTAACGTTGATATTTTTTTTATAATTGTTTTAATTTTTTTCTGAAGACCCTCTCGGCTCTAGGTAAGGATATCGTAGCCCTCGTTCGATACTTGTGAGGGCTTAGGCAAGGGCCGCGACGCCTTCACCAGCTAAAGCGAGGGCGCGCAGTCCCTAGCCTAGATATTGGCTAGATGAGGCCACAACACCCAAATTTGGCCAGGGCATGCAGCCTCGCCCAAAGCTGATAACCCATGCGAACCCTCAGTCCAAAAAAAAGGTAAAGAAAAGAAAAGAAAAAACCAAGAAAATATTCAAAATTTATATAAAAAATCCATCAATGTCGATGTCGGCCTGTCACATAGGATGGTAAGCGTCCACGTCACCAATTTTTGGCCTCAATTGGCCAGATGAGCTCAATTGACAAAATGTGAAAATATTTGGACTAAATTGGCACAATTGAAAAGTTAATTTTAAAAAAAAAGTACAAACTTTAGGTCAAGTGACAATTCTAGCCCTCACCTTTTTTGGTCTTATAAAAAATCACCACTTTTTACCCTAATCTCAAATCTAACCTCCCGTTGACTTTCTATCTAAAGTCACCATTGTTTGAGAAAAAAGATTATGGTGGTGAGCTTGGCGAATCTCGTCCATGGCGTCTGTTGACGAGCAGTGATCTATAGCTTCAAATTAAGTTTGAACAAAGAGATTCAATCTAGAGATATTTTTTACTTGCCAGTGAAGTGAAGGAGACGAATAGTTTCATCGTTATTCTTCAAGCTGTGGCTTAGAAAATAAGACAATAAATAGTACTATAAATCTAGTCATCAAACCATGTGGATTTATTCCTAAGGTAGAATAATCAAGTTAAATAATCAATGGTTCTAAGTCAATGGGGGTTAGACTTGAGGTTTAAGTGAAAGTTTGTGCTTTTTCACTAGATAAAAAAAAGTTGGGGCCAGAATTGTCACTCTACCTAAAGTTAGTGCTTTTTTACGAACAAAAAAAAGTTTGGGCTAGAATTGTCCCTCAACCTAAAGTTGGTGATTTTTTTTTTTTTGGAATTAGGCCCACAATTGAAAGATTTGTGACTGAATTGATATAAGTATAATAGATTTAGGACTTTTTAAATACTTTTCCCCAATTATATGTATACCCTTAGCAAAAGTACTTTTCTCTATTAGACTCAACAAAGCCATTATATATATAGCGACAATTTTAGTATTTTCTAGATTCAACCCTAATTGCATGAAATAATGTCACGAAGTAAGACATTACAAAAGGTAGAATAGAAATTCAGACAAGAAGTTGACAGAACCGCATAGAGTTAAACTTGGCTGAGTTGGAAATGTTCAGTTGTGCACAGAGCCATGAGCTACCTACTAAAAAAGTAACTCAGATGTTTTCGCTAGCCCGTGAGCGAATTGACACAAATGTAATGAATTTGTGACTTTTTTGGTTCTTTTTCCCAATTATATGTATATCCTTAGCAACAGTACTTTTCTCTATTAGACTGAACAAAACCATTATATATATAGCGACAATTTTAGTATGTTCTGGATTCAACCCTAAATTGCATGAAATAATATCACGAAGTAAGACATTGCAAAAGGTAGCATACACATTCAGACAAGAAGTTGACAGAACCGCAGAGTTAAACTTGGCCGAGCAGGAAATGTTTAGTTGTGCACAGAGCCATGAACTACCTGCTAAAAAAGTAACTCAGATGTTTTCGCTAGCCCGTGAGCCCTTGTATTTTCTCACTCAGACACAAAGTTAAAAAGATGGACAGAGTCATTTTCTTGACGTGCCTTTTGATTGAGTGGCTCTGATTAGCTTTGGCCATCTGAAATCCGGCCGGACAGTACGTAGACCAAGAAAATGTGGTATTGAATTGCCCTATGTTGTTTCTATGAATTACGCAGACAAACTAGGGAAAACAAAATCGTGTATATGTAATCTAACATCATACCAAAGCCGAGTTAAATTGTCCCCCACTTAGAAATTCGTTCATTTCCATATGTTCATCTTATATTCGTTCTTCGACATTAAATATAGTCGATGTCGAAATAATTAGATGAGTTAGGGAAATTTTATTTTTTTATTGGAATTTCCTTCGTTCTTTGGTGAGTCCTATTTGCTTGAAGGGGCTGGAGAGGACGAGAAACCTTTATAAGGATGTCTATCGAGTTTCACTAAGATACAAAATGCTTTTTGTTAAAGTTTTGCAATACACATTGTGTTGTATCATGTAATTGAGACAAGTTCGTAAATAATTTATGCTACTATATGAGGGCACATGCTGGTAGACTTAGCTGATTATCCGTTTCTTTTGACTTTCGAAAAGGATAACATTTTTACATATCCCTCATGTTATGATCTTTTCCTTGTCCTTTAATTTCAATTGAATGTTGACTACAATGTCCAACCGCTTCTTGCTTAGAGAAATTACGCATCTTCCCTTTTACATTTTGATTCCGATTTTGACAAGTGAGTAAGTTCCGCTCATTTAATTTTGCGTTTTCCGTACTGTGGAAGTTGCCCATATTAACCCCCAA
Organism: Syzygium malaccense; assembly: GCA_031216405.1. Classification (NCBI taxonomy): domain Eukaryota; kingdom Viridiplantae; phylum Streptophyta; class Magnoliopsida; order Myrtales; family Myrtaceae; genus Syzygium; species Syzygium malaccense. The sequence continues at coordinate 28,324,071 of CM062257.1, read as the reverse complement.
ATCCCCCTAATCGAGAGCCCATATCTCTCTCAATTTGATGGAATCGATCCCCAAAATCGAAGCCCTGACATTCTCCCAAGGACGAATTGATTACTCTCACCAACCCTAATCCTAAAGCCCCAACTGTTGCATACTAAGGGCACATTTGGCAATTTGCCAAACAGTAACAATTTATGTTTTTTTGTTCCTAAAATCAGTTTTGAAACAGAAATCTGTTTGATAATTGTTTTGTTCACGGGCACAAATTTGCCAAAATTGGTTCCTAGAATCAATTTTGGAACAGAATTAAGAAGCAAAAAAAAAAAACTTCTTATTTCCAGAATCAATTTTGGAAAAAAATCAAGAATCAAGAAATTTTTTTTTCCTAGCCTGTGGCTAGTCGCTGATCGCCGGCCACAGGTCGGGGCTGGTGAGGGCATCACAACCTTTGCCGGTGGCCAACGAGGGTGAAGGTTGGACCCTCAACGCTTGGGCGAGAGCGACTCACAACCTAGGCGAGGGCGGCTTGTGGCCTAGGCGAGGGCCACCCTTGCCGGATCTAGTGAGGGCGACCCTTGCCCTGGCCGCTGAGGGTGGCCCTCACCTAGGCCGCTAGCCGTCCTTACCCAGGTCACAAGCCCCCTCGTCGAATCTAGTGAGGGCGGCAACGAGGGTCGGGCCCTCGCCAGCCATGGCCAAGGAAGGGGAAGGAGAAGGAAAAAATAAATAAATTTTAAAATATTATTAATAAAAAAAATTTGTGCAGTTACCAAACGCATTTCTATTCTTTTTCTATTCCAAGAATAAAAATTTTGGACAGTTACCAAACATCTTCAAATGCTTAGAAATTATTTCCGAGCACGGAATAAAAAAAAAATCATTTCTAAGTAGAATTAGCTTCCAGGAACAGAATGGTTGCCAAACGCACCCTAAATGAGGAAAAAAAAAAGAAACAGAATAAAAAATGAAGAAACAGAAGGAAAAGAAGAGAAAAGACAAGAAATAAGCTTAAATTAGGAATGTGCCCCATATTTGACTTTTCCTGAAAAATAGTTTATTTAGAAGATAAGCAACTAGTTGTTGTGTTAATACTTAATGAGTTGCATATTTAGCTTTTTTTTTTTAAATTTTGTACTAGAATGCTAAGCTGTTATAAACAGTAATAGGGGTGCAAAGAATTATCTACTAATCTTAATCAATGCATTTGATTTTATTAAAATTTTACTATAAGACATTATGTGATAATTCGTGTATTTTAACTTCTCAACTTTTCTGACCAACAGAAAAAAAAAACTTCTTGACTTTCATTTTATCCGGGAAATTCAATGGTCCAACTTTATCTATTTCTCATCCCATCGCTACCTAATTATCTTAAAGAAGTTTTCAAAAAAAAAAAAACAAAATGACAGGTTAAGCACATTGAATACTCTTAACTTCCATTTAGTCATGCAAAATCCAAAGAAAAACTGCTTAAAACGTGATCAAATGGAATATTAGTTGTTGAGACAACAGTAATTACACCGTAAGACAGCCCACTTACAAGTACATGGTTTTTTTGTTATTCTAAAAGAATCGGAAATCTCCATAAAACCATTGAACAAAAGAAAATGGTTTTCACAGTACAAATGTGCTGCAATAATAAAAAGTTGTGTGTGCAACAAAAAAATGTTGTCTGTGAGCATCGGTCTAGGGTCAACCCTAGACTGACCTTGGACTGGCCCAACCCGGCTGGTCCTGGTCCGATTCCCAAGGGGACTAGGTTGGTCCTTGGTCCTGGGACCCTTGAATCCTGTACTGTGCAGGTTGGTCCTCGGTCTAGGGAGTTTAGAATTAGTCCAACCTGGACCAACTCTATATATATTATATATTATATACTTTTGCCTACTCTAAATTCTATCATCTCCTCCTCTATTCTCTTCTTTCTTATGCAGTTCAGATTGCCACGTAAATTAAAAAGTAGAAAGAAACCCAGCCCTAATTCGTTAAAAAAAAAAAAGAGAACCCCTCCTCGCTCGCCTCAACCTTGCTCGCCTCTCTTTGCTTGCCTCGCTCACCTTGCTACTCACCTCTGTTCACTCGCCTCATCGGTCGCCTCATGAGTGCAACTCAACGGGACAAATATACTTTGTTAAGTATTAATTATGTGTGTTGTTTGTTTTGTTTTTAGGTATTCGGAAGTTGAAGCGATTATTTAAGAATGAATAAGATAAGAAAAAGTTGTATAATTCATGGTTTATATTATGTGTTTTGAACTTCTTACGGTTTAAGTGTATTTCACATGTTCATTTTCATGGTTTGTTGCTTTTAGCAAGCGTGAAATTTATGTTGTTACCTTATCTTATATTTATGTTTGATATGTACCGGTGTTCATAATTTGGTTTCTCAATGTTGCATTGTTAATAGATATGTAATTTGAAATAGTATTGTTTATCCTTTCAACGAATACAAAAATGAAACAAAAAAATAATTACTTGGTCCTAAGTTGACTCTAGAACCGGACTGGACTCATAGGGTCGGTTCGGTCCTCAATCCCAGGCTTAACAGGATCAGTTCTCAGTCCCAAAAATTGGGGACAAACACTGTGCAGGCCGGTCCTTAGGTTAGGTGCTGAACCAGCCCAACCTAGACCATGCTCACCCCTATTAAAAAGGCTATTCTCTTGGATTTTTTTTTACTTGAATCAGATGATAAAAGTTTTCAGCTATCTCAATAAGAGTCATCATTTTCCTCCTAAGTAAGAGGTAAAACTGCTTCGTCTAAGGCCTCATGCGAACATCAACATCCATTGGACATAAAACAACGAGTGGGTATTCCCTCCTCCTGGCGAAGAGAAAGATACCGAGGGGATTACATGTGGGAAACGTGTCGGCACCGGCTCATTAAAATAAGGGATGTATTCATTGTAATGCCCCCACCTCGGCGTCATTAACGTGACATCCCATTCATTATTATCTTTTTTTACATACAAGCGAAAGTATAATTTCGAGACAATCACATTCGGAACAACAGCGGAATTTAGACAAGCAGCATCATGAGCAAACCTTATATTTACAGTGTATGCAAACATATTTTAACAAGCCCTTTGGGCCATGGTAAACAACACATATTTCACACGCATATTCTAGAGGCTCATCTGTTTCTAGCTGACTATGAATAGCAAAACTTGTCTTAAGTGATCCTATCCCCTTTGCTTCTTCTTCTCGTTTCTAACTCCATCCACATCTCCCCCTCCCCCCCTCCCCCCGCTTTCCATCCGCATGGCCGATCTACACCCCACCCGTGGCATGCCCCAGAGCCGGCCCGCCTACATTGCTAAAAGGTCCATTAAACCCACGTAGGGGTCCAACCCATTCTCTGTCAATGTAGCCATGCCATGCTACATACGGGTGAGGCACCAAGTCCGTTAGGCCCTCATCGACCATCACATACGTTGTGATCCGACAATAGGCTTGGCCTTCTCGGGCATCTATCACGGTGAGCACTCCGGCTCTCATTTCCATGGGGTTGCCGAACCGGGTCGGGGAGAGATGCCATTCTTCAGACCTGAAAAGGAAACAACTAGGGATGAGTCGGGGATACTTAGCAAATAAACCTACTAATATCAACCGAGGACGAGGGGATCGCCGTTAACATAAGTCGGCTCTTACCGCACTCACATCAATGGCAGATCAATAGCAAAGTTCATACAAGAGAACATCACGCATGACTATAACTTGTGCACTTTATCAACCAAATCTCGGTTCTATCTCAAGACAAACATCAAACATGAAACATGGTCAAATCAAGGAAATGAACCAACTACAACTAACCAAACGATCGAAAAACATTCCAAGCAGACCGTATCGCAACACATCACAACTTCCTTTCCTGATATTAGGAAGTTTACTTACCCTACGAAATAGAACTAGAACAAGAAAGAAATACGGGAGTCTCGGCGGTTCTCGGGCTTGAACACGAACACACGGGCCTTGGATGTGGCTTCCTATTGATCGAACAACAAGGAGAGACACAAGCTAGTCGGTGAGCTCTCTCTCTCTCTCTTTCTCGGCGTGAACAAGAAGCAAAGAAGCAAGAGAGAAGGTTGGCCAATTGGCGGTGTGTGTGTCTTCTTCAAGTGGGGGCTTCCCTATTTATAAAAGTCCTTACTTGCTCCCTACTCAAGGTCATTAATGCATATCATGATGAACCTTAATAATGGAAGCTTGAAGGAGAAGTTTTGACCATGTCAAAGCCTTATCTTCTAGCCCCTTCTAAACTTTTCTAGACTGTAGAGACCGTGGACTCCTTAGAGCCTTATGGATTTGCTGGTTTCTTGTGTAATTGATTCGGGCTAATCGGGTCACATGAAATAGACTCATTGGTACTAAAATCACAACCCGCATCATGCTTAGTTCTCAAGATTTTTCGAGGATTTTCCACAACAAAACACTTATAATAATCTCGAAAAATTCCCAAATTTATATATGTTATAGAAAAAGAAGTTCTCAACAACTTTTGTGAAGGAAACTTTTCCAAAATCAACCTAAAAATGCTTGTAGAAAAGAAAGAAAGTGTGAACATCACCGAAATATCCATTTTGGGCAGTTTTACACGGTCCAGAAATTAGGCTGTCGTACTACTTATATCAAGTCCAAAAATTCTGAAATTAAAGAATGTAAAACTTCAAGATGTTTGGAGAAACTTTCAAGAAGGAAGTGTATGGAAATTCGGATCGCAAAAGTCTCCACAAAAATAACAAAACGAAGGGGTACAAAGGATTCAAAATTGGGTTTTCTAGAACAAGAATAAAAATTAGTTCCAAATGAAAAACTATCAAACTTAAGCCATAGCCATTTCCCAGAGACTAAAATTGAGGATGTTACATTCATGGAGCCCGCCATCCTTGCAAGTCAAATGGAGAGGCCATAGAGGCCCTCGTAGGGAGCTTACTCCCCTTATGTGGAGACGTATCACCTTAACTAACACTAGGATCCACAGAAGCGCTTGGTTTTCATAGTACAAATGTGTTGCCAATAATAACAAGTTGTGTGTGCAACCAAAAAATATTGTATGTTCAGCTCCTTGGCTCCCTTAAAAAGGCTATTCTCTTGGATTTTTTTTTTACTTAAATCATATGATAAAAATTTTCAGCTATCTTAATAAGAGTCATTATGTACATAAAAAAAATAAAGGAGTAATTTTCAATGTCACAGCGTCGAAAAACCCAACCTTAGACTAGGTCTTCCGGGGGTTGATAATTGTTCCATACTTTGAGTCCTCTGTGCCTATTATATTTCGGCACCATAAACTTCAAGGGTTAATACCATGAAAAATTTTAAACTGATACATTTATGATAAATTTATTCCAAATTAATTTTTTGACCACCACTAAATCGATACACATGTGACAAATTTTTACCATTATTTAGTTTTGTTAAATTTTACTGTTAAATTACTGAATTGGATAATACATGGTAGTTGACGACCATACTAATTTGGGGTTTTACCCTCCATTTGTCACAAATGTATCATTTTGTGATTTTTCATGATATTAATCCAATCTAACAGAAACAACAAAAGGTAAAATTGTCACAAATGTACTAATTTGGGATTTTTTTTGGTCAAAAAATTAGTTTAGAGTAATTTTTCACAAGCGTACCAATTTGGGGTTTTTGGCGGTCAAAAAATTAGTTTGGACTAAATTTGTCATAGACGTACCAATTTTGGATTTTTCTTGGTATTAACCCAAACTTCAATGGTCCATGCTTGTTAAATTGAGCCGAGATCTTTGCCTTTCAATTTACATGTTTAACCACAACCCTCATAGATACCACATCCCTTTGCCCTTTTGAACAAATCTCAAATGTCAAAGGACCATGTCGTGTAGGGTTGCTTTCCCTTTAGTTTTTTTAACCGAAAGGATGACTTTTATGAGATATAGCTAAGGGCTTATGTAAGAAAGCATCAGTTGCCAGGGTAAAATGCTCAAATTTGCTTTCGGACAACTTCCTTTTTGGAAAGTGTCTATTCATAACTTCCTTTCCAACTCATGAAATAGCTTGTTAATGAACCTTCTCCATTATTTTGAGCAATGTGATTATGCAAAAAAGACCCTTATATCGAACCTTCATTGTGAATTAATTATATTAAGAGATAAACCATTGAAAAATCTGAATCTTATCTCATGCATACATGGAAGACTCGTGGATTGCATAAAATACCTAGTATAAGTAACCGGCTCAACCCTACTTTTAGCAATCTCATATTACTTGTAGCACTCCTTTAAGGAAAATATTGACACACAAGTTATCGAATTTCTAAAAAGAGGAATATGAAGATGATGAATCTCATATCGCTTGTAGAGAATTGATGGCCTTTTCTTATAATGATCTTCAACTTGTTGAGTATTTTCATCATCACTTCACCTTAGGAGTTCAAAACCCTAGACTTATCGGACATAAAAGAATCACAATGCGTTCCTTCTTCAAATTGAGATTTACATTTCACCTTAATATTCTGCTCATTGTGCCAAACACAAAACAAATTCGCAATTCTAGGAAAAATGAATCGAATGGCATTCACCAATGTTAACTCTCTTGTCGGTGACAATAGCTGAAAATCGACAATCAATATCTGCTAGGATATCGTTTAGAGAACAATAAAAGGACATGACATCGAGACATTAGAAATATCATGATTGATAACAACAAAGATTCTAATATTTCGTTAAACTTTTACTAGAGTTTCAACTTTTTTTTCGTAATTCCTAAAAACATGCTTTGGATCAGGAAAAATTCATCCAAAATCATGGTACGTACATAATAATACTTGTTCAATTCCTCTCACCATCAATAACAAGCGGTTTCACGAAATCGGTGAGTGTTTTATAGATTCGGGACGTATCTACGGATGGACAGGCGTGCCCTGTCAGAAAAGAAAACCAGATAGATGGACAAGAAAATAATGCAAAAGGATGTTGCTTGGTTCGCGGAGGCAGCAGCAGAGGCCAGACAAACATGTCCATCAAGCCGTTTCAATAGCAGTTGCAGAGATGGTCCCTCGCCTGTCTAGGCATATGCTTGAACAGTGCCTAAGAAAACCTCGAGAACGAGCCACTGAATTGAATTTGGCCTCACGAAGCTTTTCTTTTTCCTCACACGATCGCAAAAATCTATGAATCAGACAAATTAAACTTGACATTTACAGGTGGCCTGGATTCAGGACAAATTACAGGAGATCGGTGAGATTTTTTAGCTAATGACTTCCTAGTCTTGATCTGAAAATCCCTCTCGGGCGTCAATCCTGAGCACTACAAATCATGTGGTCTCGGGGTTTCTCCTCAGGGTAAAAACCACCAAAAATTATAAACTATGTTCACTGTGACATATTTATTTTAAATTTTTTTATGTGACATCAAAAATTTTAAACTTGTACATATGGACCCCAGAAAGAAAATAATGGCACTCACGTGGCTTAAGTAAAAGATGTTTTGGCTGAAGAATCATTTGATGAAATATTGGCGGAGGTAAATACGTCACATACATATAAGTTCAGGATTTTTTATATCACAATAAAAAAGTTTATGATAAATATGTCACAGTTAACGTAATTTGTGATTTTTGATGAAAAAATTGAAAATAAATATTTTGCCGTGGACATAATTTTTTTTATTATTTGTGGCTCTTTATCTTCTCCTTACCAGGAGGAAGAGACAAAGAAAGATGATAGTTGGTCCCTCTCTAATCGCTACGAAAACCTGACCTTGTTGTCTCTTTCTTTGTGGCCCCCCCGTCATTTTCACGTGCGGACCGGATGCCTCTGCTGCATCGCTCGGTCCTTCCCCAGAAATTCCCAGCAACTTGCGTTGCTCCTATTAGTAATTCTGGTAAAGTCCGGATGCTGATCATGAATCCTAGAAAATCATGTCGTGTGGTGAGACGAGTGACTGTCAATCGATGTGGATTGTACCCTTTGTGAAAAAGGCTTAATCATTTAGTCACTTACATCGTGCGGTGAAACGAGTTACTGCCAATCGATTTGAATTATATCCTTTATAAAAAGAGCTTAATCATTTAGTCACTTACATCGACCGTTTGGATCGTATCCGTTAGATCATATTCCTTTGTCTCATCTTTGATCCGATAGTAAAAAACAATGATTTGATGATGCACAAAACAGTTAACTTTGAAAATGAGAAACGGATATCTCACATGATGTAAGAGCATATTGTGAATTCAAATCCAAACTCTCTTACCTTGTACTTACATTGAATGTTGCTCATTTTGGTTTTGTAGCTATCTCATCAATGTGATAAAGTACACATCCTATGTGTGTAGTCCATGTTTTCTCCTTCAATATGTGCTATCATCAATAGGTAACTCAGCAATGGCTTTTATGTCCTAGAGGATTGGCCATACCGGAATAGTAGGGTCTGGAATTTTATTTATGTGGGTTCATATTGTTAAACCTATGTCTTGCAATGTGCGATCAACATAAAAATTGGGGAGAATATATAACACAGTCCTGTACTCTTTGCAAATGTTCAATTTGATTTTTCTACTTTAATTTTGCTCACTTTGATACCTTGTGTTCTTTAAATCAAAATGGATTTGTCCTCTTATTTGATTTGGTCTCGTCGATATTTGATATGACAATTCAACGTAATTTTGGGATCACATTTACCGTAAAACTAACCGTGTGTATACACACGTTGGCAAAATTCTTTTTAAAAAAGGAATTAATTGAGGGAGAAAAGGTTAGAGATGGGCGGAGGAGCCTAGAGGAGAAGGCAGGAGGGGCATCAAAAGCCCCGATCAGAAGGACTTGATTTGATTGAAACGAATATAAGTATCGAATTAAACAAAATTAAAGTTAAAGAACCAAATTGAGCATCGAAAAAAAGGGTCGAGACCATTTCTGATATTGTGGCTGAAACTTATCAAATTGTATGGTATTATTTGAATATGTCAAGTTATAACTATGTGTCGATCAATATTAGATATCCAAAGACTACTTCACATAAATTCATTCATAAAGCGACGTCGTATGCGTGCACTTTGGTTCGCGCCGTCTTTTCCGTGATCTAATTTCGTAAATTCGTCTGTAACAACCCTAAGACAGTAACGTTACCCGCGCGTGCCTCCGGAGCGTGCAACGGAGCGCGTGGGGCAACCGATCTCCTCTACTTTACACGCCGGAAAAACAGGAAATATACAGTTTATCGCCGGGAACCGGAACAAGCTACGATCTACGATCAACTACCCGCCGGAGCGGTCGCCGGCGGCGGCGACAAGTACACCTGACACTGTATCACCGTCTTCCCGATCTTGAACCCGGGCACCACCGTGAACCCGACCTTCAGGTCCGGATCCGGATCCGCCGACCCCGACGGCGGCGGCGGCGGCGGCGGCTCCAGCAGGGCGTCCTCCGCCACGCACTCCATGAACACCTCCGAGAACCTGCACCCCCGCCGCACCTGGAAGACCCCGACCTCCTCGCCGAGGGCGAACGCGAGGCGGTGCAGGACCCAGACGCGCTTCGCCATCTCGGCGAACGCCGCGAGGAACGGCGAGTCCGGCCACCCGCCGGAGCTCACGGCCTTCCGGTGGTTCAGGTTCCCGAAGAAGGAGCACTCCATCTTCGCGTGCACGAGCTGGAGGTACTTGGCCTTCGCGAACCTCGCGAACGGCGAGCTCGGGTTTCGCGCGACGAAGCTCGTGGGGCTCGCTGACTTGAGCTTCTTGAACTGGTCGAAGAAGGCTTGGGGGCTTCGCTCCTCGACGGACGACGGCGACTCGTTCGCCAGCGCGAAGTCGGGGAAGTTGAAGCCCTCGAAGATCGATTTGGCCACGAACGATTCGACAGCGAAGTGCCGGTGGCTCGGCTTCGCGAACCTCGCTCGCGGCTCGATGAACCGGATCGCCTCGTCGAGGTTCCAGTTCGCCGTCTCCATCTCGCGGACCATGGATTTCGCGAAGTGCTTCACGGACCGCAGAGCGTAGTGGAGGACTTGGGCGAAGTGGGTCGGGCTCAAGGACGAGAGCTTGAAGTTGTCGAACAGAGGCAATACGCCGCTCGCGTTGAGCTTCTTCTCCGACGACCTGTTCTCGGAGACGAGCTCGTCGAGCTTCCTTCTCCACGCGGCGATCTCCGACTCCTTGCGCTCCGCCTCGGCCTCCATCTTCTTCACCGTGATCTCGTACGTCCTCATGAGGCTCTGTTGCTCCTGAATCTCCGCCAGCATCAGCGTCACCTGCGGGGAGAGGTCGAGCTCCTTCTTGAGGAACTTGCGCTTCAGCTCCGAAATCTGCTTCAGCTCGTCGACGATGGCCTGGTCCGCCCGCTGAATCGCCTCGCTGTTGTACGGGCTCTGGGCCAGCTGGAGCTCCGCGTAGGCCGCCTTGATGGCGGTCGCCGCCGCGAAGAGCTTCGCCGCCACGGCCTCGAGGACCGCCCTCTGCTTCACCCGGGCGTCGTCCCTCTTGCGGTCCGCGAGGGCGTCGTCGTGCTTGACCTTGTCCTGCGACGCGAGCACGCAGATTCCGATCCCATTGCTCGACCCGATTCTCGCTGTCGCTGTCGTCCTGAGGTTGATGACCCTGTGCAGGGTGCGCGCGAGTCTGCTCTTGCCGTGGCTGCTCTGTGCTGGTCTGTGCTTCACCGCTTCTTCTTCTTCCATCTAAATGGGAAGAAGAAGATGGACTTCAGAGGGTGCAAAGGAGTCTGAAGTCGATCTGGGTCATGGAAGATGTTGGGTTTTCTGGGGAGGATGGAAAGTGCAAGAAAACGAGAGATGATTTTGCCGAGAAACTGGGGATTGTCAAGAAAGTGTCAAGAAAGTGAGGATTGCAAGGGGGAAAAGGAAAGCAGAAAACTTTCACTAAATGTATTATCAGATAAATAGCCTGAGATGGAGCTAGTAATGACAGAGGAAAAAGTTGGATTAAAGCGCGGGAAGAGGAAAAAGATGAACAGTCTCCAAGTTACAGAGGATGGGAAGTCAAGGAATAGGAGCGAGAATTCTATCTAGTGCAGACAGTAATCGGCTAAGGATATCCGTGTTGATTATTCGTACTGTCAAAACATATTTCTATTAAAATAAAGAGCGAAAACGGATTAACTTATGTCGCGTAAGTGTGAATTTCTTTCGGTAAATTCGTGTCGTGCTCAAGAATAATGGCCTCCTAAAACAGAGTGGAGCATGGGAGTTCTTTTGTAGACATGCCAGGGCTAAGAGGCAAATTTCATTATTTGAAATCTAACTTTATTGGTATTGCAGAATGCACACCTGGGTATGAATGGAGCCCACTGCATGATTCTGATTGATAGGTGTTTTCCACATAGGGAGCCTCCATGGAGGGACCCATCTGATGCAGCATCGTCAAGCCAAATTTTTTTTTATTTAAGGATATGTTTGACTGTTTGACTGCATGATAATAAGATACCATCATGCCTCATCAATATAAATTAAACTATGTAATAAGAATAATTAATGGCTGTAGTGCAATCCAAACAAAGATGGGCTCTCATTGCAATTAGTGCAAAGACAGATGGAAGAAAACATAAACAAAACTTGACATGCTCAATTGGTAATGATGCAGATGTGTAGTATATTCACGGACACACTACATCCCAAGCTTAGGTTGGACATTTTCCTTGTTTTGAGTATGTGGGAATGCTTTGTGTCTTTTGCTGTTTGTGATGGATGGTACGTGGGACTTTGCTTGTTGCATGTTCATTGTTCAACAGTGGAACTTGCTTTCTTTGAATGATAGTTGCTTCTTGGGATGTATGAAAGGTCAGAGTTGTGATCATGTGTAAATGTGGGTCATTGATGGGAACGACCTCAGAGGATCTGGGCAATCCATGTCCCCAATCAGGCCCCGGGACCGAGATTTTATTGCTGTCCTTGAGTTCTTTCTAATTGGGAATTTTTGATATTTCAATCGACTGTCCGACACAAATTTCAAGGCAGGGGAATCCACATTTAATGAAGGGATTGTGTGCATGTCACCTAATGTCTAAAGCTTCCATGCCATACATAGCCTATATGTAAAAAATAGTTACATGGGTCACAATGTCCTTGAGATTTTACCATAATCACAAAAGGGCATTGGTGGTCCCGGTATGCGATATGGGCATTTTATCAGCCACCCTCTTACGAGTGAGGCACACGCGAAAATAAATTGAGGCAAAATTGACTCTCATATTATGCTAAAATGTCCAAAACCGAGGGAGATCAAACATATATAAAAAGCGTATAAATTTCATGAACAAGCGATGTGGAATATTTTAACAAACATAATTAATTACGGTAAAACGTGATAAAAAGGGAAATTGCACTTGTCTCTCCTTATATAATTTCGGAGGTCCAAAACCTCCGGACCCAAATGATATGTGATGTCAAAGTGCACGAAGGTCCTATTTTGCAAACAAGGAAATAGAACCCAAAAAATGCCTTGTTTTCTTCCTTGTCTTTGGAGAGACGAGCAAACAATGCCCAGCTGAAGATCACTACTTGTTAATGAGATGAACTCGGCAGAATCAGAATAGAAAAATAAACAAAATACTGCAAACGGAAAGAGCAGACAAAAACTGCAGCGATCACAATCTTTGTGCTCGTCTTTCTTACAGCTCCTCCCTGTCTCGCCACGAGAGCTCAAGCCTCGAGGCAAGTTCCAAGGCCTTCCATATAGAACTCCTGTCACAGGTGTCTCTGGGTCGAGTTCTTTTGAAGTATTTAAAGTGTCACATCTTTTTTCTTTTTGATTAATGTAGAAATTTGAATGACTTGAGGGTTGCCTCGTGTTTAACAATGCCAAAAATCGCTGGTTCAAAGCATGCACGAATGATGAGGAAATCAAGCCAGTAAGAAATATTATTGGGTGTTTAGAGCATCTGCACGGCCCCATGCCATGAGTTGAAGTTCCGAGACACAAGAAAGCTGTGAAATTGACGTACGGATATTGTAAAGAACAGACCAAAATCAAGAAGAGAGAGTATCTTATATTATCTATTGTTTTGTTGAAGATCGCACTTTTTTTAGGGTATGATTTCCCATTAGATGTCATTCTTCCTTGGAGTCTTTCAAACTATTATGTTGTTCCATTAAAGAGGAATATAATATTGTAAGCGACTCTATCTGAATTTACTGTCAGTTAAATGTTATCTGCCCTAATTGCGGCTCAGCCGTGCACGAATGACTATGAAACACATACATCATTTTCGTTTGAGATTGCGTCAGACTTATCTACAATCGCATCAGCGCAAATGCGATTGATATGGGACTACAGACATATGTGATGTTTCACCTCCCAACTTTGGTTCTGATCTCGTTATAGGCAGCTCCAAACCATATATTCCCATACAACTTCAAAACATACCACGTTAGTTGAGATCGTGAGAGAGGCTTATCTACTGATTTAATAGCCTAGGCATGTGCATGTGGGATCAAAGACATATTTGACGTCTGATATCCACACCCTTGACTATGATACCTTTGTAGGCAGCCCTACTCCAGCCTCCCACGCCAACACAAGTATACCCTGATCGCGGCTCAACGACACCCACATAGCTGTAAAACGCTTTACGCTAGTTTGAGGTTGTTTGAGATTTATATTCAAGTTCAACAACGCAAATATTGGAGATCGGAACAATGATATGCATGCGACACACAACATATGGCCACTAGGCTCTAAGATCATCATCACCTTCAAGTTATATAGATCGTTTTTTATTTGGATGGTACGTGAGATCGTGAAAAGTAGAGAGATCACTCATTGATTAAAGAGCGGTTAAATGAAAGGAAATTTTACATCACCACCCTAAATTTTGGGATAGGAGGCGTTTACCCTGTAAGCTTATGTTTTGTTCTAGTCGTTGAACTTTCTATCTCTGACCAAAATTTTTTTTATTTCTATTAGTTTTTTTTAAATGTGTGGTGCAATTTTCGAATATTATATAAAGAAAATGACAATGGAGAAATAAGGCAAAACCGTTTGAAAATACATACATTGCCCTTAAACTTTTAAATATTACAAGTTCCTCTCGAACTTTGTGTAATAAAATTTGTTTTCTTCAATTTTTATACCTACAAAATGAAAAAGACTAATCTAATCACACCAGCGCGCATGCACACACAGAGATTGGTGTAACTTGGATAATCTAGTAGTTATTTGATCCCAGCTTCGGGCGCACGTAGCCCTAAATCTACTATGAGCGAGATCTATGATTTTTTTTTTTGTCATAGCGAGATCTATGATTTAAGCACATATTCTATCTCGCTCGCCTTTTCTAAGACAATGCAGGTTCCCATCACGATCATAAAATGAAAGTTGTATGTGCACTTCATCGTATTTCTGGAGGATAGAATGAAATTAAGCCTTTTTATTGGAATAGTTATACTCAAATTGGTTCGAAATATTATTGTAACAATGATGTGATGAACTTTGATTGGCCTGTCATTTATCTATTCCGTTGCTCTTTTAAAGGCCGTCGCGTCATTTAATACACCAATTAAATTAGTTTTAACTTACCTAACCTTACAAGTTCAACTTATCCAAAGCTGGGATAGGTTGGAAGAGCTACCCTTTTGGGATAATATGTATACTTATCCTCCTCTATTTCTTGTATTTCATGAGTTTCATGAATATATGTAGGCTTCATGTCTAATATTATGTAGGCTGGCAATTCCTAGTTAACACTTAACCAGGTGCTTTTCTTGAATACTCGGTGCTTGAAAGGGAGCTTTGCAAGTCCTACAAGGGCCTCCGTGGGTTGTTCTGATCCTATCAGGCAAGCTCTATAAATGTGTTCCTCATATTAATATGTTGGTGCCAGCACGTTCTGCATTCCTAATTTTCCATTTTATATTTATCTTCTACAAGAAGGAGAGAAAACTCGAGGTCTGAATAAGAATTAAGATGAAATTTTTTAAGGATCTACTCAGACCCATAGTGTCTAATATTAAGTAGGCCGGCAATTCATGGCATTTTCTCGAATAAGGACAAAAAAACTCATCCAAAATGCTTTCTCACTATAGTAGAGAATAAAAGTGCAGAAGAAACATTTTTTTCTTGGTAGGGACAACTTTAATGTGTGAGCGGGTTAAGCCAAAACGAGTGAATGCACATGTAAATGTCATCAACTTGCTGTTCTGAGCTCTCTGTGCACTAAGAATTCTGCAAAAGTCTGCAGCAGGAGCGGAGCGGGATGGTGCAGAAAAAGACGTTGGCCGAAAGGGCGACATGACAAAGAAGAACGATGGATGGGACATTGTGGGACTCACCACGTTTCACGTTGGACGTTTTGGGTTGCTTCCCAGAAAAAGGTTTAAGTCTCTTGAATTTTTTAAAAGAGTATAGTACAAATGATTTGATTTAGTATTTGAATATTTCTAACATTAAGACTTTTGCCTAAGATTAGGACATGGAAATATATAACAAGGAGGCAGAAAAATGGCTTAAAAAGATTTGAACTCAAATCTCTTACTTTGGTATCATGTCAATATTTTGTAAGATAATTGTGGACTGTGTTAAAAATTTGAATTTGTAATAGACAAAGGGATTTAATATTTAAATACTCTAATAGGTACCTAATTTAAGCCAAGTTTCATAAATATTGACATATATAATATATGTTTGGCCAATTAAATATCACACAATCAATTACTATATCAAAAGCAATTCACATGATATGATACAATTGACACGACTGGTCAACTTATCTACGTGTTAAATGCGAACAAGACACACAAATTAACCTCTATAACCGCATAACAAACTTTTAAGATGTTACTTCACAACCCACAATATTACCACGTTAACATATATTTATGTATTGATCATTTCATCGTGTGAAATGAAAACTAATTAAAACGTAAGTTCACTATATATAAAATATAATTATAGTTTGAAAATTTTATTGATTATAATGTCGAAATGTATTTAGTCAGTGTCATATTAATTGGTTATTGGCTCTTAATGTTGAAATGTATATACTCATGTTATTATTTAAAAAATGACATCCTAGCACGTTAATTTAAATGTGTTAATTTGTACATATCGAGATATTTGACAGGGACTAACTGGATAGGAGATTGGGAAGCGACAACCACTTTGCAATGATGATTGCTATAAGCAGCGACCCAACCACATACCACGGTGGTCGTCTCTCTCAGGCAATTGCATTGTGATAAGATCAACTTCTCAAGTGATTGTTGTCGCCGGATCTCTCTCTCCAGGAAATCCTTATCAAATGTCTTGCTATATCCTAATAGTCTCCCACGCCATACTTTCGCGGTTGTTGAAATATTGAATAACAAGGCCTAATGAATTCTTTCCAATAATCCTCGGCTTTTGAATTATTTCTTCAGGACAATTGAATTTTTATGGTAAGAAGAGAGCACCGGTGGAGGTGGTAGGAGACAAGAGGGTTTTTCCCATAGTGGAGGGGTGGTGCAAAGGAGTGTCAGAGAGAGAAGTTAGAGGAGAGGAGGTGTGCATTAAATTCTAGATAAAAGTTTTGAGTTGGTTTTATGTAGTTTCTCATGTTCTATGTAAAAGTGAACTGCATAGAAGTAAGAAGTATGCAAACCACTGATGGGGAATTGGGAAGACAGTTTTCTTCAATCAATGTAGCTCTTTTAAGGCACAACCTTTCCCATCCTACTAAAACTTCAGTACGCAAACAAGAAAATTAGTGTCTGTTTTAAACATTGATAATTCGGAAAAATATTTTGAACCCACTAAAACGTTCCACAAAAATTAATAAACACCAGGACAATCACAACTTAGTAAATTTAAACTTGAAAATCATCAAATATGTAATTTGGAGTATATCAGTCCCTTTCTCTAACTAATATGCTGGAAAATCAATTACAGTCACTCTAAATAATACACCCAAGAGCAAATATTCATTAATTCAATCCTAATGGAATCACTCACCGGAAACTACAGACACTAAAAAATACAATTTGGGCATTCCACTACTTCCAGGTAAATAATCCGACTACATTTCCACTTATGATATTTATCACCTACAAATTCCTATATACTATTGATTAATATAAGAATTTTCGAATGTCATATATTGTGTTGCCGCTGAGCCACCCTTTAGTTCGCCGAAAATCCTCGCTTCAACACTCAAACAGCTTTATAACTCAGTTCAAGTCTGTTTTGCGGGGAAGAAATACAAAAAAGGGCAAGATGCTATTTGAATAGAAAAGGTCGACATTGATGCATCTAGTGTCGACGGATAACTTTTGAGTCTCTTCGACTTCTAATTTAAGAACCAGCACTAAGAGTTATGCATTTTGTGTTTCACCAGCCATTGGTTCAATGGGGATTGAGGAATCATGTCATCAAGTTGTTATGCTTAAGAAGTTAATAGGCCCGCATTATTATCGAAATGTCGCCGTCGAAATAATAAGAGTTTTTAATGAGTTTGGCATCTCGGGTATAATTTTAGCATCATGGTAGACAATGCCAGCCTTAACACCTGCTTGATTGGCCCTCTGGTCCAACAAGTAAATCCAGTTTGCAAGGATATTTTTTTCCATATGAGGTTTGCGTGTCAATACATTAAATTGAGTGTGCTTCATATATATTAACTTGTGCATGCCCGAGACCTCCGCTAGTTTTAAGATTCTGTGGGCAACATATGTGGATGGGTTTAATCAATTAGATCCTCCCCACTAATTAGGCATCAAGAGTTGGAGGTCCTGTACATGACGCAAGGCATGCTGAAAAATTCCTTTTGGTCGTAAGAACAAGGTGGAGTTCAACATAAAAGATATTGAAGAAGGCACGCGAGTAGATGGGTGTGTTAATGCTCTTCTTCACCCCTCATAGTGGAAGTGACAACCATTGACACAACAAGATCGGAGGGTTGATAAAATCTCAAGGGACTTCTCGCAAGTAATCAACGATGTGATTGATAATTTGACTGCCAACGATTATTTGTCAAGCAACCGAGCCATTCTGTTTTTATATATGATGTCCGTCCAATTAATGAACAAGGAGGGTGATCCCTTCTTCGATGAAGTAGTAGAGGCCATGAAGGCAAAATTCCTCAAAAGTCACAAGGAAACTCTGCACGTTTTTCTAGCATCCACTATCTTGGATCCAAGGCGCAAGTAAGAGGTGCTCAAAATATTACGAAAATTCAACTTTCATTTCATATTACTAAAATTTGTTTCAAGTGGAACAATTATTAATGATGAGTTGGTTCCAAAATGTATATGCGGCACCTAGTCTATTAGATACGACGAGCTTCAACTCACGGATGGACATGACGCTCTCATCGAGTGGTGACTAAAACCTTGTGCGATCTCTGCCTCGTGGTCTTCATCTTCATCTACCAATGAGCTGGTTTCTCTGACTCCTATCTATCAGAACTTTCATGAATGGATGTTGCAAGACCCTTCCCCCTTTTTATAAAAGGTGTAAAAGGACGTGCAAATCGAATTCAACTATGTCGACTGAAATATCCACTTTTCAATGAGCAACTAGACTCGAGAAAATCTATTTTCGTTCCCCCGTAAACTTTGCATATGCAAAATGGGTGGGGTCTCATTAAGATAAATCTTAGAATCATCTTGAAAATCGTGAAAGCATTTCTTATTAACTTTCTTTTGGCTGGATCACGAATTCGATCTGCTTCTAGCTTTCTAGGTCAAGCTTGAGGAAGGCAGCTCATAGGCACCTCACCTAGTCACAATCTGTCTCATCTATACATCAAATTCAAAAGAAACTACAGATTGAAGAGAAATTACAAGTGGGAGGCGGGCCCATGTAGCTTCAAAATGTAAATCTACAAGACAAATTTAATAATAGTTTTTCCTTATCTTTGGCCTCGAGCTACCAACAGCAATGAAAAGTCGATTAAACTTCTTTCTTACATGCTTAATGTTCAAGGTGTGGTCTACTACTCCTTTAGACCAAATCATTATAAGTTATGTTCATGAGGATCACTTAGTGGCCCTTGTTTGTTGTTTTATTTTACTTTTTTCACATCATGGGACAGACAAGAAGACAACCACGAAAGTTGTGTAATCATAGGTTACATAAAATTTTGGTCCATCCATGCTTGAAAAGCTGATTAATTATTGGAAAATTTGTGTGTGGGTATTGAATTCCATTTGGGAACACAATGAATTTTTTTTTTATCTGTCGTATGTTTACAATGCCCTCGCCTATTAAGTTCTATTTTGATTTTTGAAAAAGACAAATAGTTGGATAATCCTCTTTATCTTTGCATAGGCCTTACATTAAACCCTACTTACTCCATCTTAAGAAAGACCTAAAGCCTAATCCGTACGTCCTCTATCTCCATTCCTCAACCATTTACTACCAATGCGCTAGTACCGGCGATGAAGCTGGGGAGGCACTTGTCGCGTCTGCGGTGCTCATCGCAGAGAGAGAGAGAGAGAGAGAGAGAGAGAGAGAGAGAGAATTGTGGGTCTTCTTTTATAAATTATAATAATCAAAATGGTCCTCATAGGCATTATTATCAACAGCAAACATATGCACGAAAGTCATGGCACTTTACACCTCGTGTCCACTTCCATTACTACGTGATAAATTCTGCCTGGGGCCGAGAGTGCATGAGTTGGACATTACTAACGTGTAATAAAGAAGAATGTTTGAACAGGAAAGCATAGCAATTAGTTAATAGAAGCGCGACAAACCATGCATATGTAAACTACTTGAGAATCTCAAATCATGCGTGGCTGGCAAGTGCAACAAATAATCATCAAGCTTCATTAAGAAACTTGTCGACCACTACTATTAAAAAAATGTGAATTCCGAGGGACCACGGGCACGTAAAACTATTCCTAAGTTCCATGCACAAGAATTGGAGAAATGATTGTCGAAGAAGTTGACTTGCAATTTGCAAGGTGCAAATTTTGATTTCCCTCTCTTATGCAATGATATTTTTTTTGTTTCATTATTAAAAAAGAAGACCCAAAGAAGAAGTTGCAAAGTTATGCTTTAGATTTATTCTTAAGCTAATGATATTTTTATAATGATAGTCGAAAAGAACAAATCATGCATGACTTTTCACCCCATGATCTAATCTGAATTTTACAAAGTTGCCACTTCCTTTGCAATTTAATGCCCTCAACTGAATTTCCAATTCCTTACCCATCCACCCACACCACCCCAAACCCTACCAAATCAATCAGACTCTAAGGGTGCATTTGGTAATCATTTTATTCCTCAAAATAATTTCTGCTCAGAAATAATGTTTTTTAATTTCATTTTCGTAAACAATTTCTAAGCATTTAAAGGTGTTTTGTAACCGTCCAAAATTTTTATTCCTGGAATAGAAAAAGAATTGAAATTCATTTGGTAACTGCACAAAATTTCTTTTTATTAATAATATTTTGATTTTTTTAATATATTTTTTTCTTCTTCCCCTTTCTTGGCCCATGGCCAGGTCGCCGGCACCAGCGACCGACCACAGGCCAGGGTTGGCGAGGGTGGCTCACGGCCTAGGCGAGGGCAGTCCTCGCGGCTTGAGCGAGGGTCGCCCTTGCTAGATTCGACGAGGGCGGCCCACGCAAGTCGTGAGCCGCCCTTGCCGAATTTGGCTAGGACGGCGGTGAGGGTGCCCCTCGCTTAGGCTATGAGCCGCCCTCGTCGGATTTGGCAAGGACGGGGGCGAGGGCTCCCTCGTTGATGGCCAGCGGCCAACAATCGGCCACAGGTCAGGAAAAATGAAGAAGACCGACCAAGAAGAAGAAGAAGAAGAAGAAGAAGAAATTCTTGTCCATTTCTGATTCTTGTTCCCAGAATAAAAAATCAACTTTTTTTTTATTCTTGATTATGTTCCAAAACTGATTTTGGGAACAAATTTATGCTCGGAATAAAAAATTTACCAAACGGATTTTAGTTCTTTTTTTATTTCATGGAATAAAAGAATAGAATTAGGTACTGTTTGGCAAGTTACCAAACAACCCCTAAGCTCAACCGCCCACGCCCCCTTTATTGCCAGCGCCACCGGTCACCAATTGCCAGGCCAATCTTGCCAACTCGTCATCGACCGCGCTTGGCCTTGAGCTTAGCTTACAATGATGGATGCTCGAGCTTCAAGTTGGCAGTTACCATGATTGCTTGAGCTTGACCTCTAAGCTTGTGACTACTATGATGTTGAGAGCGCGTATCAAAAATCCGACACTTACTCTAAACCATGCTACTTTTTCAATGTGCAACTTTTCTAACACAACTTACATATGCATGAAAGCTTGATTTTGGAGCTCCCAAAGGTCACTCGAGCTTGATGTGTAAGCTCGCGGCCGAGGTGGATGCTTGAGCTTCAAGTTCGTGGCCATGGACGACTGAGTTCAAGCTCTATGCTCCCAATAACGGTTGCTTGAGCTTTGAGCACATCCACCATGATCACTTAAGCTTTGGGCAACATAGCTGCGAGATTTGGAGCTCGTGACCATGGCCGCTTGAGCTTTTGGTTTTTGCATGGTTTTGTGGGCTTAATATTTTGTAGGCTTTTAATTTGGTAGAGTTTGAAGGAGGAGGAGGAGGAGGAATTTTTGCAGTTAGATAGAGAAAGAGAGAGAGAGGACATTTGAAAAAGAAAAGAAAAGAAAAAAATTCACGTCAAAAAATATTAAATGACACTAACATCAACATAGTCTAACATTGGACTGATTTAGGGATGATTGGTGACACTTTCTAAAAAGTTGATTGGCGATGCTTATGAATAAAAAAAAATAGAGGAATAGTTTTTATTTTCGGCAAAAACAATTAAGGACCACTGGTGACATCTACCCTAAAACTATTAAAATTTATTAGCACGGTAAAAATTTTAGCGAGATCATTTGACCCCATTGATTGAAACCACCATCCATCCTTGAATCTATATCATATATATATATATATATATAAGATGATCACACGTGTCACTACCTGAGGTCGGGCAGCTCATGCAAGGTGATGCCAAGGGTTACGCGACCTCAGTGACCTAGACTCATGATCGTCAATGACTCTCGGCGACGCTCGGTGAGCGTCACACAACCCTTGGCAAAGTGTCAAACCAGGGATCCAGATTTGGATATGGAAGGTTAGTTTAAGAGGGGGACGATGAACGGTGATTGTGAGGGCAAACGTGGAAAATAAAATTAATAGTGAGAGTAAAGTTGGAAAAAAAATCATTAATCCTGAAAAGCTGCATTTTCGAAAATGTAAAATGCCTATGCCAGGTAAATTTTGCATTGGTTTAAAGTATATTGGAAATGCTAACTTTGACGTAAAGGTCTTTGAGAATACTAAACCAAACGACCCTTAATGTAGACTAATATATGCTAGGCCTCTATGTACCCACGGTATCTTGAGAACTCTCTTGGGGAAGAAACATAATCATAAACAAGTTTATTCAGAAAGACCGTTTTGAAGCCGCCTCTTTTTTTAGAATTAATATTGGATATCTAAACCATCTAATTTGGCAAATTTCTCACTAGTGTACATAAACCGCCCAATCCATGTGCACTAAGGGAGGCTTCATTAATTGGTTGACAACTGCGACCTCAAGGTTTATCCGAGTTGGAAACGCTGTGATTTAAACACATGATCCATCGCATCCGAATCAATCATTTAATCACTCAATCAATCCCTTATTTCGAAAGCTTGCGCTGCCAGAAGATGCCGCGCCTCATGATTAATTTCACTACTTAATTATATGGATGAACATGCCCCTTAAGCATGTTGGAGGAAAAGCAAAGAGTGCATGCACGCATGGAGTTTTTTAATAGGTCAGGACCACTAAAGACGGAATGATTGGCACAATCTGTGTGTAGCCGTGGGTCTCACGAAAACGATGGAGATCTACAAGTCTCGCAACGCTGCAAGTGGAGATACATGAACTACTCATGACATGCGATAAGCTTCAAGTTGAAGGAAATCTAATATAAATTGCTCTCTTCAGAATCTCAATAGGGTCATGCTTCGTGGACGGGGAATGTTTTGGCGAAATCAATTGGTACAAGTCGATATCGATTGCTGGTAGCTTCCTAGACGAGAAAGACGTAAGCAGGAGATAGTGTGCAATAATGACAGCACGAGAGAAGAATTCCACGAAATATAAGAAGGGAAGAGAACGAGGTGGTATGATCCTCGCAAAAATTGATTGCGCATCTATAAGTCAAAAAAATTATCCGATCAGTCCTAAAATTATTGCATGGATGTCAATTTAGTCCAAAATATTTCAATTTTGCCGATTTAGTCATAAATCTTTACGCGAAATTCCTATGTAGTCCTTTCAGTCAATTCTCGCCGGAAATCAACATGATTGTTTGGTCATTGCCAGTTATCCTATGTAGCACACCTTACGTCAGCAATTTATGGCGAAAATTGGCCGCAAAGATTACATTAAAATTTTGTGCAAAGGTTTAAGACTAAATTGGCAAAATTGAAAAGTTAGCATCCGTACAATATATTTATAACTCTTTGAATAACTTTCTTAGCATAAGTCTAATGGTTAACATAAAGTGACATTTGTATAGGGGTTTAATATGACGAGATCAAGTACTCCTAGTCCTAAATATGTAATGCTGGTTTAAAATCCTCGTTGAAAATGTAGTGCACGAGTCATGAGCACGATGAAATCTTCGGATCGTGTAAACCCATGCAAACCCCATACGGTATGAATCCAATCGTCGAATGGCTCATGTATATACTCTAAGCTCATATGCATCAGAGGATGCTGGTGTTGCTTTCGGTGTTGGAGCTTGTTCCAAACTAATGTTGACCAGGGAAGGGGAATTTACCATCAAAAGTAGGGAAAAAGAAAAGATGACATGCTTTTTTTGCGCAAAGTCTTTGCTCGGCAAAGAAAAATTTCATTCGTAGCTAAATGAGTACAATATATACAAGCACCGAATGACATCAAACCCAATACCCCAATTGAGAAAATCATCAAGAGAAAATCTAAATCCAAGTTCAAGTCCGTTAATATACACGGTTATATTCATGTTCAATCAAAAACTTGATCCATAAGTTCGGGACAAGTTATTGCGTAGGAGGTATTATTTTACCATAGCCCAGTAAAAATTCTCATGTCATCATTTGAATCACAATGAAGATGCTATCGCGCTCTCTTCGCTTTTCATACAAAAAGGGTAGACAATATTGGACTTGAAGCAAGTGAAGGGGATGAGTACAAGACCGGTTCATACAACACTGTATGAATTAACTTACAAAATGGACTTGAGGAGATAGACAAAGCAATTCTACAAAGTATCGGTACTGCAGCACTCCTCGTTAACCTCATTTCAATTCGGCTTCATATTTCAATTAGTCGAGTAGGCATTCTATCTCCAAGGATTTAGATCGTTTTTTCCCTTGATTTACTTTTTTACTTTAAGCCATTTTTGGTGATGACTTCACTATTATTATAGAACTAGTGAAGCCGACGGCGAAAACGAAAGTTCACTGAAGAAGGTTTTGATTGATAAATCAACTTCGAGTTGGATTGATGAGACACAATCATCAATTTCGGCACGTGGTTTGTGGGGTTTCACATGAAGCAATAGGTTTTGGGCAGATTCTGAAGGACCACCCTGAAAACTGGAATGGAGATGAGATGACCTGACCCCATTGCTTCTCGACTTTATTGCAATTTCAATCAGAATCTGACATTAGTTTAGAAATCAATCGAACTTGCCAAATCCCAGGGGAGGTCATTCACATGCAAAACGAAACCTACCAAATCCTAGCAGAAATTTCTCCTTTTCATTTCCTTTTTCATTCCTATAGTACTTTCACAGACCAAAAAGGCGGGCCGTAGATACATTACACCGAAATTACTGATAAAACGCTTTCAATGAAAACAATGGGCACATGAAAAAGCCCCCAGATCCATAACTTTACAAGAAAGTGTAACGAGTTGCAAACCTTCATCTCGTGTGTGCAGACGTGGCCGGTGACATCCGAATCGATGGATATCTTCTCCAGTACAATCTTTTTATCCATCCACCCAAAATGGGAATGGCATCAGTGTATGGGGCCGATGCCAATTTCCTTTTTCTTCCCATGCATTGTCATTCAACATGTGATCCACAGCGATGACGACAACGACAACATGCCGAGTGATTTGCTCAAGGAGTTCCAACCATTCAACCCCCTTCATTATTGGCTTAAGCTGGTAGCTGAAGCTTGGCATTGTTCTTCCAACTACAGAAAAGGAGGGAATCTCACGTCACTAGTACAGCTATATTAGAGCAATAATTATCTGGGTGGTTTCACTTTAACTACCTGATAAAGTAATAGTAGAAGAAATCTGCATAAAGAGCGGTCTGGACAAGCCCCGAGATGCAAGCTGATGAACAAAGAAAGATGATCAATTGTTCCACTTCTGAACAATAATTGCAATTAGAATCCCAAAAGTTTAACAAGAAAAGCTTACCTATCCATCGACTGAAATGCTGCTCGGTGAAATAGCGATATATCCAGTTGAGGATGTACAAAACTCGATAAGCCCTGAAAGGTAGGAACAGAATTTAAGAAAATTATATAACGCCAGCATAGGGAAACATAAGATGAAGCAAATACAAATTCTTTACCAAATCAAAGGAGCCAAGCAATCCTAGAACATCCTACTGAATTTGTGCTAAGTACTGCAAAAGCTGCAGATAGCTTATCTCAGGAGATTTTCTATGTCATCCTCTTTCTCCTATGTGCTTGACGAAGGCAAGATATAAAAGTTAACCACTACATGGTTAAATACATCATATAGTGTGATCTCCAATATAATATGGACATAGAACAGGTTCAAATCTCCTTGCCGATTAACATGGTTCAGTTTCTTGGCTATGTTAACAGGCACATATTACCTTCAATACAAAACGGATTGCAGCTCAATCTATGGGACCTATTCTACACATTTTGGCATTGTTGCTGTTAGAATTAAATAAGTTATTGTGAGATCTGTTAATACAAAATTGTTGGCTTCAGAAGGCTTATCCATTAGTAAAAAGGAGAAATGGCCTTCTTCAATACACTTACCATGGTTTGGACTGTCTGGCAACTAGTGAGAGATGAAGAGGGTTTCTTTCTTTATTAGTGACAAACTTTTAGGCACAAAGCCTAAAAATCATGGTCAATAAATGGAAAGATAAGAAACTAATGTGAATGTGATTAGACATAAATGGACAGACACGACATGATGCCAAGTCAATAGTCGCTATTTTTTATTTGCGATGGTTGATCCCAAGTTCTCATCCTAAATTCTACTTACCGCTAAAAGTTACAAGGAGCTGAGCAAATGGAAGACTCTAGATGAAACACCACCAACGTTCATTGTCAGAGAGAGAGAATGGAGGGGGCCTGTGACTCTCAACTGGCAAATAAAGAACGTGAACTTTGCAATCCTAAACTAAAAAATGTTTTTTAGTACAGCTCATCGAGGCCAAAGAAAGAACTACCCCCAGAAATTACTCCCACTAACTTTCAGTTTACCTTTTCTCATCAGAGACTTTCACTTAGCTCATCAGTGGAGCGATAAGATTTTCTCTTGCCAATCCAAAGAGTTTCAAACTCAATAAATTAATGATTGACAGACTCACTCCAATAGGCTGATATTGTAGGGGGTGCGAGAAAAAGGGTCAAACAGCAACCACATGAGCTAGAAACTGAATGTACTCCACGACTATCAGATGCTTGGAAACCTGCTTCAGGTTTTAGGATCCAACAAGGCAAGCATAGAGACAACAATAACTTGGGGGAATAGCCCACTTTTACAACTTCTCAACTTATAAAGGATAAAATACTGGTACTGATCTTTTTTGATTTAGGATGATTCTAAATTTGAGTGTTGACAAAGGATTGCAAATGGAGTTCCACAAGATAAAAGGAAGTCAAACTACATCTCAACATCAGTTTTTTCTGTATTACGTGCAAAGTTTGTAATTCAGTAAAAAGAAAGATCCTTAACCCAAGAGATTGCTCAAAGTTAAGTGCGTTCTTTTTCCTTTCTCAAATTTTGAGTTCAAATCATTACATCTTGCATTTTCTTGGCCATCTATAGTAAGAAGAAGTTGTATGCTTCGATAAGTTTCCAGTACACATGGGTTAGGGAAATACACTCAATGGGAATTAGTTGGTGCTCAGAGAATCTCCAAACACCCTGTTGTCAGCAAAAAGAAGGGAAAAACCAAATAGAATAGGAAAAACTTAATAACAGAGGCCACAACATGAGGTTGTTCCTGAGATTGGGCTTTTTCTCACCAAATGTTCCAATTAGAGTACCACTGGTGCAGAGGAACATCGACAGAACATAATGAAAGAGAAGCAAGAAAAACTCCACTTTTAACTGAAAGCATGTAAGATATTAAGAGATATACACACCCAAGAAAGAAGACATATTGCCCTGTTAGATTGTCAACATTGCCGCTTCGTTGTAGTAAAACTAACTGGGGAAGAATTGCAACAGCCTCCAAATATATTGAAAACGCCCAAAAGATCTGCAATAAAATTAATAAATGATCTCAGATAGCAACTTAACGGTTCAAATAGGCAAGAACACGACAATCTCATAAAGATCCCTGAAGTGTAATAAAGTAGAAAAATCAAGTCTAAAAGGAAAAACTCAGGATGTAACCCACTTAAAGTAGGATTTCAAAAGACACAAAACTATCATCTAGAAAGCATTTTGATCCTTCTCCCTATTTCTTTTTCTGCTTTCTATTCCGAAGGAAAAGATTCATGGATTAACTTACTGTGCATATTCCTATTTCTTGTTTCCCTTTTGTTTTCAAGGAAAAGAATCATGCATAAACTCACAGATCACCAAAAAAATGAATAAAACATGATTGTATCACTTCTTCCAGGCTTCCAAACGTTGAAATTAAACATATGGAGACAACAGCTACTAAGCCCTTATGAAAAATGCTGTAATGGAGAAGTTAAAGACTGCTGCTTGAAGCTACATCAGAAGGCAACAATTTGTACCACAAAGGACCATGAAGAATCACGAGACCATCGGAGACCATCTGTTTCTCCCAGCATTAACCAAGAGGTGGTCCTAGGAGAATCACGAAGCCAATCCATCAATTAGAAGTTTGCTTTGTTTAGGCCATTCCAACACCCTCACATTTATATTGGTGGCTCTTAACAGCACATCAAGCTCCTAAAATGGTGGCACTAGGTACAGACTTAGGCTGGGGAGTCATCTTTTCCATAACAATGAAACAATTATCCTCCAACTCCCAACAGCAGAAAAAATAGCATAGACAGCCCTTTCTACATTTCTAATGCTTTCTTTGGGGAGGGGAAGAAAAATTATGTTGAACATAACTGTAAACAAAGTTACAGAGTGGGTGCTAGAATCGGTAGTACTAATACAAGCAGACTTTCTTTTACATTGCATCTACGATGCTGAACTAGACTGTTTTGATCATTATAACATAACCAACAATAGTAAGGAATTTGTTTTCCTCTGAAGACACCTTTCCAACAGAGTCTCCTAATTTAGATAAAACCATGAGTATTACTCCAGAAAGTGACAAGGACAATATATTATGCGCCAGATATCACGAACCATTATACGGGACATTGGATCTATTTATGGCACTCCAGTAATTTGGAACATGAAGATTGACATTCCAATCAGCCAATTTGAGATTTTCTATTGCTTTTCATTCAAAATATTGGTAATTTACTTCTAAGATAAGCAATGCCATGAAAAGGCAGTTAAGAGATTTTAGCATGTTTAGAGGTCTCTTAGAAGTGTATAAAACAAATTAGAATGTGCATTGTCCTAAACACAGCTAAAAATGTAATTTTTAAGTCAACAGCAAGTAACCTACCCACTCCATACCACATTTCATTGTACAGAAGAAGCCAGCATCATATAAAATAGCCCTCAGCACGATCAAAAGGCCATCGATTCTTTTACTTTTTTAGCCATCAAAGGCCATTAATTCCACAAATGGCTATATTCATTCTACAGAAATCAAGGCTTCCAATCAAGTATTTTCATAACCCTCCTGCAGCTACTAAGAGTGCGCTTGGATTGACTAAAACAAAACGCTTTTTTGGTTTCCAGGCAAACTTTTTCTCTGTTGCCCGAATGAGAAAAATAAATTTGAATTTTCAGGAAAAATCAATAATTCTAATTGACTTTTGCTGTCAACATTTGTGAGTTTTCACAGGTTCTAGGGGTTCAATGTTGAATAAGAAATAAACTTCAACACTGACAAAAGCTAGAGCACAAGAATTGACTCCAAACAAATACTATCTTCAAGAGCAAATGCCAGAGGTAGATAAGTTCCGACAAATAAGTAGAGGTACAGCTTGTAAAATATCTACTATCCATGCAACTAATAAGCAAATTAATAAGGGCTTGAAATTGACACATGGAGTGAGGAGAAAACAATGAGAAAACTGGAAACCCACGCACCGACTTATCCCGGCAAAGCTTAGAAACGCCAAATTTATGAACGTCACTGGTAAATATCACAGAGAACTCAGTATCCAACCTAAAAATTACTCCCAAGGATATAAGCAAAGAAAAGGAAGCACATTAAGGTAATCTAAAAACACAACTGTTAATGCGGAGGAAAAAGGGACCTGAAATCAATTTGATGAGGACTGAAAGGAAGAAGAATCAGAAGTCACAGAGATGAAGATAACCCTAGCAACAAAACACACTACACTAACAAATTGCAACATTGCCCATGAACGGTAGATATGTGAATCGGGATAAAGCTCCACTGAAGTATGACAAAACTCATGCAAGTCTCAAAAGAGTCCAGCAAGCATCCTACATAAGATATTCCAAACCCACTTAAACCTCTATCTCCAGTCATCAAAATTAACCCGAAACATGCGAGAGACAGTTGAATACGTGCATTTACCTCCTGGAAAGTGAGCTTCTCGTGAACGAGAAGCGCCAGCACGAACGCGGCCAGCGCCAGAAAATAGTGACGGAAGGTGTCGAGGTCCTTGTTATAGCTACGGCGCACGACGGGATGCACCCGCACGCACCGCACGATCGCGAGGGAGCTCCCGATGAACACCAGCTTCATCACGGTATTGTACACCGAGATGAAGTCCGTGAACAGATCCAGGTACCGCGCCAGGAACACCAGCGCGTAGAGCTCCTGCGTCTTCAGGGAGATCCCTGGTCAAAGCCGCCGGAACCGAAAATCAAATCAGCCGGGACCCAACGGCGGTTCGGTTCGACCTTGGGCAATTCGCCGAGCTACGCGGATGGGAATCGAGCGCTTACCTGAGCACGACCTGGTGGCGTAGATCTTGAGGAGGAGGACCAGGATGCTGGTCAGGTGGGTCATGTCGCCGGCGAACCTGAATATGTTCATGGCGATGGAGAGAGAGAGAGAGAGAGAGCAGAGACGAGAAGCTTCTTCGACTGGTTTTTCTTGGGGGGGTTTTGCGGCGGCGGCGGCGGCGGCGGCGGTGGTGGTGGTGCGTTTGGAGCGTGAAGGGGGAAGCGAGATCCAGGAAGGAGGATAAGGCTGACGTGGCGGCCGGAAACGGCTCATCGGGGGGGGGGGAGGGCCCCACCACGGCGTCCGACGTGGCGAGTGGGTGATGTTCGCCTGTGGGCACTCTCGGCGCCGGGGGAGATTTGCAGCCGTTGATATGTCTACACGCGGCAAAACTGGCGACCGTCGCTTGAAGTCGGGCTTCCCGTCGCTTCCCGTCACCTGGGTTGTGTCCGCGAAGCTCGGTGATCTTGCTGTTCCGTTCGCAACCCGAACCTAGGGTCGCGCCACCTCGGCGTCTCGCCGCCTTGGTTGAGTCCATGAAGCCGATCGGTCCCTAGATCTTCACTTGAGTTGAGTCCACGAAGCTCGATGACTTTGTCGTCTCGTATGCAACCCTTACATAGAGTCAACTAACCTCAGCCACCCGTCACCTAGGTTGAGTCCATGAAGATCGTCGGCCCCCAAATCTTCAATTGAGTTTACGTCACGAAGCTCGACGTCCCGTTAGCAACCTCAACCGGCCATCGCTTGGGGTAGCAAACACCGACATCGCCACCTAGGGTTGCATGATCTCAATGGCCCTTGCCTAGGCAACCTCGATAGCCCTTTGTTCTCCATTTTTTTATTCTTTTCTTATTTTAAAACTTATTTTGCAATCATTATTTTACAAGTTGTTTACGAAATACTATTTGTTTTTCATCAAAATCCTTCGGTTAGTTTTATTGAAAACTTCTCCTCACTGAAAATGTTATCATTATTCAAAGAAAGTGAACTATTTTCTAGGCTCTGTTCGTTTGGCGGAAAAAATTCTTCCGAAAATATTTTCTGGATTTTCCGGTGTTTGGGGGGCAGAAAACGTTTTCCGTGGGAAAATATTTTCCTTTCTCCTCTCACAAAATAGCCTAAGTCTATGGAAAATGATTTCCGCTTCTTCAAAAGCAGAAATCATTTTCCGGAGCTTTTTCTTCTTCTTCTTCATTAAGGTCGCCGGCCGCCACTGGCCGCCGCCGCCGGTCGCCGGCCGCCGCCCGGTCGCCGATCGCCGCCGGACGCCCGTCGCCGGCGAAAAATATTTTCTGAAACTTTTTCATATTGGTCGCCGAACACCGGAAAATTATGTTCCGGGAAAACATTTGTGACATTCCGAAATTCCACCAATTGAAATTTATTGAATAATTGAGTTGTATGAGATGTGCTCGCAGTAAATTCTCGTCCGGAACTGATCATTCCTGGGAATGCTAACCATTAGGGAAAGGCTAATAGGGGAATTAAATTCGCATGACTAAAGAAAATTCGATCGTGAATGGATTTCGACCATTAAATCGCGTAAGTGATATTTTGAGTTACTGTTGGCCGATCCAAGGATAGTTAAGGGTCAGTTCGCCACTGTCCTAGTAGTGGATCGCGGGTGATTCCGTTGGACCACAAAACAACTTGACGAATGATTATGAAATTATACCGAACAATCATACCCCTCGGATCAAGTGATTGATCTTCGCGATTTTAATGACAACCAAGGTCGTCACGCACCGAACGGACTTGTACGTGACTCGATTTAGTATCAATCATGAGTCGATTCAGCGAATTTCCCCAGCAAGCCGCCCGTTAGCTCGAGAAACGCTCGAGTTGCGTTTAATAGAATTTAATTATGGAATTTTGCCCAAATTGGACACCGGAAAATTAGGAAGTCGCGACGGAACGTTAGGACGACGTTGCACGTGACATGTGTGAATTTTTAGTGCGCTCAATTCCTTCGGAAAAATTCGATTTGGACAAGAAATGGAGAAAGTGACCAAAATACCCCTAAGATTTAATAAAGGGCATGTTTTAAGGGCAAAGGGCATTTTGGTAATTTTGCCCCAAAATTTTGATTGGACAATTTTGCCCTTGGATTTTTGAGAAATTACAAGTATACCCTTAGATATTTTTGTGCAAGAATCGATCTCGGCCGTCGGATCAAGATAAGATCGAATCGGGACCGTCGGATTAAAAATGTGAGTAAAGGGCGTTTTGGTCATTTCCGCAATTGGTCAAAATTGGATAATTAGCCCTTGACCCCTTTCTCTCTCTCCTCTCTCTCTTCTTTCTCCCCTCTCCATCGTGAAAATTTCCCCCCCCTCACCGTGAGACCTCTCCCCCTCCACCGATCACTCTCCCTCTCCCTTTGCCGGCGCCGCCGCGCCGGACCGCCGATCGCCGGTCACGCATGCAAGCCGCCGCCGTCCGCTCGCCGAACCACACCACGTTGCCCCCCAAGCCGCCGTTCTCTTTCTCTCTCCCTCTCGGTCTTTCTCTCTTGGCCATGAGCCCCCAATCACCGCCCAAGCCGAGTCGTCACCACCCAAGCCGATTGCCGCCACCCGCGAGCCGTACGTCGTCGCCGCTGTCCCCGATTTAGTGCCGCCGCTTTCCGTTCTAGCCGCGATAGTCTAGAACGTGGATGAGTCGCACTCTAAACCCAATTTAGGACTTCGGGTATCGACGGGCGATTTTGAGCTAAATATGTATAAAGTTAGGTGCGGAATTGTATGAATTGGTAGTGAAAATTTTATGGCGGGCCTTGAGATTTAATTTAGGCATTAATTATTGAAAATTCAGAAAAATAGGGGCTGCGAATTACTGTTCACGAGCTGTGATTTACTATTCACGGGGCTGTGATGGTTCGATTGGGATGCAAGTTAGATTTCTAGAACTGAGATTTAATGGTGAGAAAGTTTCGTGAAGGACCGGAATCAATTTGGCATCGTTTGGCGGGAGAAAAATAGAAATTTATGTGTTTTACGTGTGTTTTAATTATAATTGAGTTGGGATGGTGAAATTTACAATATGCGGGTGTGAAAAATTGGGGTTTATGATTGGAATTGTTTGGCGGGCCTTGAGAATTATTTTTGGAATTTTTGGAGAACAATTTGAGGTGAATTATAAGCTGCGAGTTACTGTTCACAAGCTGTGAATTACTGTTCACGGGGCTGTGATGACTTGTTCAGGACGCAAGTTGGATTTTTAGAACCGGTATTTAATGGCGAGAAAGTCTCGCGAAGGATCGGAATTAATCCGACGCCATTTGGTTGGAGAAAAATGGGAATTATCTTGTTGGATGTATATTTGAATTATTAATAAATGGTGGTGATTAAATTGAGTATGCTGTTGTGCAATTGAGTGATTGTACATGCTTGTTGAGTGCACACGTGAGTTAAATTAAATTAATTATTGATATTGCCATGTCTAATGCTGAGTGAGCATGAGCTGTGTGAATTAATGAGTGTGCGGGCCGCGTGTAATGTGCCAGTTGATCGTGGTAAATGCGTGTTGAGCGTGTGCATGAGTAAGAAAGAAATGGTGTGTGGCATGACATGAGAAATTGTGGAAAATTGTGCCGTCTTGAGGCGTGTACTGTAACGCGGGACGATGCCCGGTATTACCGGAGGACTGCCAGCCTGAGGCGTGAACTTCTTCACGGGTTGTGCAGTAGGTGGTAGATGTTGAGCCTGAGGCGTGTACGTTTACGCGGGCAAGAAACATGGCCTGAGGCGTGTACGTTTACGCAGGCCCGAAAGTGTTGTGGAAAGTGATTAGTAATCGCAGTATGCCTGAGGCGTGTACTTCAACGCGGGTCACTGGCGAGTGTTGTGGAAAGCGATTAGTAATCGCAGTGTGCCTGAGGCGTGTACTTCAACGCGGGTCACTGGCGAATGTTGTGGAAAGCGATTAGTAATCGCAGTGTGCCTGAGGCGTGTACTTCAACGCGGGCCACTGGCGAGTGTTGTGGAAAGTGATTAGTAATCGCAGTGTGCCTGAGGTGTGTATTTCAACGCGGGTCACTGGCGAGTGTTGTGGAAAGTGATTAGTAATCGCAGTGTGCCTGAGGTGTGTATTTCAACGCGTGTCACTGGCGAGTGTTGTGGAAAGTGATCAGTGGTCGCAGTGTACTTGAGGCGTGTGCGTTTACGCGGGTCATTGGCGAGGAATGTGAAAGAGGAAATGAAAATGAAAGGATCAGAGGAAGGGAAATGTTCCATGCACGTGTTTGCATACGGTGTGATTGAGATTGAGCCTGGCTATATTAATTGATGTGCCTATTTTGTGATTACTTGACGTATGTGGAGGTGTGTGTGCTTGCTAGATTGTCTGGAGGTACGTGATAGCCTAGGTTGGGTTTAGGGGTGAACTTACTGAGAAGTGTCTCACGGTTGTTTTCAACCAAACATTTCAGAGCCCCCGCCTGAGCCATGATCATATTGAGGCCGACTCGGAGCCGTCGGATGAACAGACAGCTGAGGAGGATTCATGTGGTGATGCCAAGGACAGTAAGTTAGTGTGGACGCCTCCGAGAGGGCGTAGGGACTAGTTCTGGGAGCGAGGCAATAAATTGAGAAGGCCCCATTTTTAGATAATACTGATCTAGGATGCTAATCCTGTTAGTATTTTGGAAGTTAATAATTACTCGTTCGGTGTGCTTGTAATAATAATGGATATTGTAAATATCATGGTGTAAGTTTGGCAATGAGAACGAATATGTTCCTTCTCCCTGATTGATTCTCCAGTTTTAATTATCCGGGATTATTTATTAATATCCGCCGTGATTGTAAATCTCTGATGGTTATTTGAGGTCGGCGACATTCCTGGGACGTCGCACTTATCGATCAGGTAAGGGGTGTCGCGTGCCCGTTGGGGTTCGGGGCGTGACAACATTTTTCAGGAAAATAACTTCCGGGAAAATATTTTCCAAAAGGAGAATATTTTCCGCCAAACAAACGAAATCCTAGTGTTTGTTTGTGCTGAAAACAAGTAAAACGAATTAGTTTTATGGTACTTGACATTAAGAGAAATCCACTAAAGACATCTTTTATCATGAAAAAAAAATGTAATGATTAACAAAATGACATTAATATCTTTTTTTTTATTTTGTAATCTATCAAAATAACATGAATTGTGAAAAAAATTAGAATAGAAAAATTGAAATCCTTTTTCTCAAATGTATATGATCATGTTTTTTTTTAAATGTAGAAGAGCGTGAGCATTAACGAATCAAAAGAAAAAGAAAAATAGTTGATAAGAGATAGGAAATAGACATAGAGGAACCCATTCTTCTCATTTGAACAAGAAGTAAGAAATCATGGAAAATGATTTCTCTCTCACCTAAAGGAGAAGTCATTTTCTCCAAACTAAGTTTGTTATTTTCAGTCCATAAAAATAGTTTCCATCAATCAACTAATTTCTGGTCATTCAAATGTTGAAAAGTCCGAAAACAATTTTCATCTAACAACTTACTTAACTGCTTTATTAAAGATAAAACTAATTTGGTCATCGAATGTACTTTATTTTATTAAGGCTCCGTATGTTTCACAAAAAATGAATGATTTGAAAAATATTTTCAAAAAAAGAATCACTTATGTCATTTGAAATATTAGTCAATGAAAAATGTTTTATTATCGACAATGATTTATATCTAAACATTTTCGTGGATAATGAAAATATTTTTCATTTATTTATTTTTATAAACAATATAATCGATTATTTTAAAAAAATATTTTTCAGATCATTCATTTTATATGAAACAAACGCACCTAAGTGTTGAATTCAATAATTTGAGATATTTATCTTAATTTCTCTGTCTTGCTTTAAATTTACTTGCCCTGATGAATTCTATTTTAGGTTGCCTATAAACACAATCTAAACATTGTTTCACTCCGTTTTGCTTGATGATTTAAGAATATTGGTTATTTTAGAATGTTATTTCCTCTTCAATTGGTATCAAAACAAAATCTTGTATTCATTAATATGTATCAGAGTGAGTCCCACTAATCCACGTTTTATCCTGTGCCACTAATTTGCGGATTGCTTATGTTCTTGTTATGAGGCTTGCATGGAGAGAGGCATCTTGATGAAGAATGACTAGAAAAGAACTAGTGCCTTTCGTACCAATTCACAACTTAGATTCAATACTAACATCTAAATCATTTTTATTTTGAAAGTCATCACTAATCTATTTTTGATGGGTCAATTAGGAATCCAAATAACGTATTTGGAACTTTACTTTACTTCCATGAACTAAAGGTTATGGATTCGAGGACTTGATTATACTAGATTACTCTAACGCCCTTTTAGTACACTTTTCTTTTATTCTTAAAAAAAAATTTTGCAGATCGCTTGAATTGATTTTAACTTGCTTGAATTGATTTTAACTTAACCACTAACATATGAGGTGATCATACGAGTGTACAACTATTAATGGAATATTCAAGAAAAACGAAACAATAAAACAATGAATAAATTGCAAGGGGGAATCAACTAAAAAAAACCAATTGATTTTTTTGGGTTTTGTTTTAATCCTAACATGAAAATTAACTATGTATGTAAGTATGAAATTTAATTATTTTTTTGGTTTTTCCTTTTAGCTTAAAATGAAGACTAATATATATCACATGCAATCTTAATTAAATGAACCTAACATGCAAACTATATGACATGCATATGATATTTTTAGTATTTTTATTAAAATTCGTAATTAAAAATTATCATTATTTAAACATGCAATCTTATCTAAGAATAGAAATCTAATTTACCCTAAGACAATGTTTTGGTTTTTTTATTAAATTTGTAATTAAAAATTACCAAAAATCAACTATCTAGAGCAAGATAATGTATAATTTAAACTAGGAAGTCAACTAAGCCTAATCCTGATTTAAATCAGAAAATTATCGTAATCTTCTAGAATCTATCTAAATATTGAATTCACCTAAACTATCCTAACTTAACAAGGAAATCTTATCTAAATATATTCTAATTTACTCTAGAATCTATCATAACATGAAAGGTTATTTGTAATGAATCTATTCTAATCGACTAAGAGAAGATTATCTAAAACATATTCTAGAAATCTTATCTAATCTTTTTATATTTTTTGAATAAGGGAAACAAATCAAGATAAGATAATCATCCAAGCACGAGGTAGGCATCAATTCAAAGAAAGATAATCACCAACATTCTTATCGATTCAAACTCGGTAACAAATAAAACTGGCGAATCGTATCCTACAACATAAGGATCAGATTGACTAATTTTCTGCGCGATCGCGAATCATATCTTGGGCATGAGATCGGACTATTGACCAATGCATGTTGTCAAATTAGGAAAATTTCCTAATTTAAGAGATATGCCTGTAATCTCAAACGATATGCATTAGATGTCAAATTAGATGTCAATCTCATCAATTTTGGAAATAAGATCTAAAGAATTAAATCAGATAAGAACTTTTACCTAACTTGAAGATCACGTTTCCAAATCAAATCCAATGGACAGCTTGCGAACACGGTGACCGGCGGTGACTTGGGGCAGGGACGCGATCGAGGGTGCTCACCGATGATGGTCTCGGCCAGCACTAGTCGTGATCGAGGGTGCTCACCGATGATGGTCTCGGCCAGCACTAGTCGTGAGGGGGCTGCTTTGGTGGTGCTCGTGGGTCATGACTCGGTATGGATCGGTCTAGTGATTGCCAGGAAAGTTGTAGGCAATGAAGTATCATCGGAAAACCTGCAAGAACATAAAAAAAACCTTTGGTGTAAGGATTCGGCGAGGGCTCAGCTTGACATGGTAGGGCTCTTGGCTTGAGCTGATGTGTCGTCGAGGGTCGTCAGTGTACTAATCAACCTGCAAAAAGGATTAAAGTCGAGTCGCGATCATGGATAGGAAGTGTAGTGAGCTTTAGGATTGTAGCCGCGTCGTCATTGGCATCGAAGTGGTGGCAAGGATCTCATTGGTGCAAGTGCAGGTAGGCTTATCGGTGGCGGGACTTTGCTAATGGACAATAGGTTGTCATGGGTTCTCAGTTCAGCAGTGGATCGTTGGAGCAGGGACAAGACATCAACCTCATTAGGGCAGGGAGTAGCTAGCTGTCATGAAATGGTTGTCGTTCAGCAGCTTTGACCATCGACTGCTGGTAATGGATGGCGGTAGTGAGTAGCTTGGTGGATTGACATCGCGGTGGCCGACAAGAGTTGAGTCATCCTGACCGGTAAGGGAGCACAGTAGCCGTCGAAGGCAAGCCAAAGTCGGGGGTGGTCTCAACCGCGGGTCTCTCCCTATTGTTTTCTCTTTACTTTTCTCGAGTGTTTCTCTGATTATGAATTTCCGACCTTGATTTGTGAAGACCTAACGACATTATATAGTGTAAACCTAGGTCCTTAATAGGCTTTTTTAATTCGGTCTTATTGAGCGATTAAACACTAATGGGTTGAATTAACTTAAGGCCTTTCATTAATTAATTCTCATGGGCTAAAAATTGATTGATTTAGGCTCAATTAGGCCCCCCATCATTTTGATTTTCAGTCTAACCATTGCACTTCCTGGGCTAGTAGAAATCTACCTTCGGTGGGCTTGATTAGTGATAGGTTTGATCTCTTTAGGGCCTATTCTAATTAAACCTAAAGCCTTTTTACTTTATGGGCTAAACCCAACTCAATTACAGCTTAGAACTTGTTTCTTTAGACTTCAAATTTCAGCCATTGCTTCCCTAACATTGGTTGAATTTTGTTTGAGTATCGGTCTAGTCCACGTGATCAATTCAGGTCCATTTACCTCCGCTAGTCCAATTAAAATGCAACCATATGATGAATGCTCCTAAAAGCTATATGATGTGCAATTATATTATTTTTGTTTAGGGACTAAAAGCTAGTCTCTAATATTTATGCAAATAAACCTTAAATAATTAGCCAACGATGAGTTAGGTGAAGGAGCTAGTGAATTTGATGGTCAAAGTGTTGGTGAGGGTGTTAGTTAGGGTGCCGACATTGGTGAGGGTACTAATGAGAGTGTTGGTTTGGGCGATGGCATTGGTGAGGGTACAAATGAGGGTGTTGGTCAGGGTAAGGGCAATGGGTTAGGTAATGAGGCAGTAACTGATGATAATGATATGGAAATTGATTCAGAAGATGAACACATAGACATGCTTATTGATGCATGATCCTTGACTAATGATGATGATAATGATGAGTGGACCTTGTGGAAGGAATGAAAAATATTAGAGAATTCAATAGGAGAGTCACAAAGGCTTAGATTATAGGGGAATCATTCGTGAGATTTGTACGATCCCAACAAACTATAACAGAATCATCTAATCCCTAATAATATGATATAGCTATTGTTGAAGTCGATTATTAGACAAAATACTATGAAACTAATGCAAATGAGAGTTTGGGAACTGATGTGGGTGAAGAAAATGATGTTGTTACATGAAGGAGAAACAAGTTTCCAAGGTATGATCTTAATTGTGCAGTGCTTGTGTTTACTACGTGTACGAGGTTTGATTATGATAGGCAATTTAAAGATGCTCTCATAAAGTATTCAGTGGCTGAGTATAGAAAGACAAAAATTTACCAAGAAAAAAAAGAAATATATCAGGGCAATGTGTTGAAAAATCTATGCATGCTTTGAGGTTAGAATTAGATCATTCTACATCTAAATGTGTCATGAAGAAGATACATATACCATTAGTTTAAAAAACAAGAGGGTGGCAAGTTCTTGGCTGTCAAATCACTATCTTTCTATAATTAGAGGAATGCCAAAACTCTTGCTTTGAAGGATCTTATCAAGGAGTTGTTGGGTTTAAATGTAAATATGAATTAATGTACAAAGGCTCAGTTGTTTGCTTATAGAGTTTTGATGGGAAACTATATGAAGGAATAGGCAAAACTATCTGATAATATAGAGGAGCTTAGGGAGACAAATCCTGTGAGTACTATTATAGTAAAGATTGAAAAGCCCAATATGCAACGTAAAGTGTTGTTTGAAAGAATGTACATCTATTGGAATGCATGTTAGAAAGCCTTCATGGACGGATGTAGGACAATTGTGAGGCTTAGATGGTTCATTCTTAAAGGGAATTTATAAATGGGAGATATTATGTGTTGTTGGAAGGGATGCAAACGATCACATGTACCCAATTGCTTGGACATGGGTACATATGCCTAGACTTGGTTCTTGACGAATTTGATGTGGGACCTCAAAATCATAAACACATATGAGCAATGTTGGTTTATAATTAGTGACAAGCAAAAGGTAAGATTTTCATTCTTTTTTATTGTAGTGTATGTTTTACATCATTGTCAAGCAGATAACATTAGAAATCATCTTTTGTGGGGCCTTATATAAGTTCTGGCTGAGTTGATACCTACAGCTGAGCATAAGATATGTGCCAAACACATTTATACCTATTGGGGCAACAAATATAATGTGATACAGATGCAAAGACTATTTTGAAAGTGCGCTAAGAGCAGTATTATGGTAGACTATGACGATCACTGTCAAGCGTTGAAGAAAAATAGTTATGCTGTATATCATGACTTGGTTCAAACATAGCCAAAACACTGGTTCAAAGCTTTCTTCACTACTGATATCAAATGTGACATAGTTGAGAATAACTTATGTGAGGCATTTAATGGAAGAATAATAAATGTCAAGTGAAAGTCCATATATGGTATGTTGGAGGAAATGAGTATAATGATAATGACAATGATATATACATAGAGGGGTACGTGTGTTAAGTGGAAAAGGGACTGTGGTCCAAGAATTATGAGAAAGTTGGAAGAAATACTAGATATGAGGTATGATGAATAAAGGTGAGAAGTATGTGGTGGATGTATTCAACAGAGATTGTACTTATAAAAGGTGACAGCTTACTGGCATCTCTTATCCCCATGCCATTTCTGTTATAAATTATAAGAAAGAGGATGCATATGACTATGTGGATGAGTGTTATAGGAAGACCAAGTTTCAAACTGCATATTAGAACATGATACAGCCAGTTTGAGGAGAGAAATTTTGGAAAAAAACTAATAGGGAGGCACCTCAACCACTTCTAACAATGGTGAAGCCTGGTGGACACAAACAGATAGCAACAAGAGAG
Organism: Syzygium malaccense; assembly: GCA_031216405.1. Taxonomy (NCBI): domain Eukaryota; kingdom Viridiplantae; phylum Streptophyta; class Magnoliopsida; order Myrtales; family Myrtaceae; genus Syzygium; species Syzygium malaccense. The sequence continues at coordinate 28,282,747 of CM062257.1, read as the reverse complement.
GAAAATGAGGTCGCAAGTATTATTAGAATGTATACGAATGAAGATAACATGTTAAAGTTGCAAGATGAAGGGACACAATAGTTTGAAATGCCCCACTAAGAAGGCTGGGTCAACAGCATCACAAACACCATTGTTTAGGTAAAAACTTTCGATAAGTACTTTCATTTTGTTAGATTTTCATTTTTACTAGCAAAATTTATGAACTAATTAAACTAATAATATTAGGTTAAGAGTACTAGTGCCAGAGAGGACAGGAGATAGAGAGTTGATACACAAGAACATGTTGAATCAACATCACGAGGAGCTCTAGTTTAAGTTCCTATTAAAGTAGAAGTGCCATCAATAAAGAAGAAAAAATATTGAGAGGAAACAACTAACCTACAAGAAGTGATAGGATTAGCAATATTTTCAAAGCCCCAGTTAGAGGGAACATTATATAGAATGATATCCATTTATGGGGATACGATTTAGGAAATTGACGTGTCTATTTTTTTTTTCTAATGATGGGTTTAGTGACTTGGTGTTGTGGCTCTTTTTTTTGTTATCACCGATGGGTTTAGTGAAATAGTGTTGTGGATTTTGTTTTCTTTGTTGACGATGAGTTGGTTCAGTGAGTAGTGTTATGTTTTTTTGGCTCGATGATGGCTCATTGACTTGGTTGGGGGTTCAGTGAAATATTATGCTTGCAATCCCTTATTTATTGCAACAAAATGTGCTTGCTCATTATGATAAATTGGGGTTGATCAGTAGTCACAATTGCTAATTGTTGCATAAATTACAACAAGTAAAATAAATGCTTAAGTTGAAGTAGGTGTTACTGGGATAGTTGATGTTTAATTTTATCCATGTGTTAATCATTGTTCAACAATTGAGATCGCTGCCAAAGTGAACTAAACAAAGACTTAATACCCATGAAAATTATACTCTGTAGATTGTACAAGTAATAAATGCTTAGAGAACATATATGTTATAAGAAACTGGTTTTATTTTTTCCATGTTAGCTTATCTTTTTTCTTTTGAAACAAGTGTCACTCAGGCCATAAGATTTCATAGCTTCTCTTTTAGGCAGCATTTGTTTCGAAACATGATTTGGACTATTATAGACTACGACAAACGTAAAGAACCTTCACTTTGACAAACATCATTGCCAAACGTCATAAAGAACATTGCCACAAACATATGTGTTTTTTAGATTGCAAATAACCTTCACTTCATTCATCTCACAAATAGAGTGCACATACATGTACAAGATGAGTCAATGAGTACAAAACATGTTCAAAATAATACACTCTATGGCAAACTCATAGAGTGTGTTATTACGTCTACAACACAACCCATGTTATCTTCAATATGGAATTTTGTTTCTTTAGGTTTACCAAATCCTGTTCCACATGTTTTAGTTGTGCCTTGAGAGCTTTGACTTCAGTGTCTATCGAACAACCATCATTATCATTATGGGTCGACATTGGTTCTTGTTTGACATTGCTCCGGTGAAAAATTTTGGACACACTCCTTGCCGATTTGACTGATTTCCCCATTAACCTAAATAAAAAAACTGCAACTTTGCCCTCTGTTGTTGTGGTTATATTTTGGGTAGCCGTGATATCGTCCTCCACGATTGTCCTTCATCCTTGCTGTTTATAGAGAAGATTTGAGGCCACAATAGCAAAACACGACGTATGGTTGTTGATTGGAGGGACTGACGTCACCGATTGCGCCATCTGCAAGCGAAACGTGACGATAGCATAAGATTAAAGAGAATCCAAAGGGACACTTCCAATAGTCAAGATAGTGAGCAAACATGATGGATAGATGAACAGATGCTATCACTAAGAACACCTCCGGTGAGCAAACATGATAAATCAAGTAAACCATTAGATCCTCTTCATCGTTCTTATTCTCAACCAGACCATTCATGTTATTGCTTTATACTAAGAAGGACATGCTATTCCGTTTATCTCCCATGTATCTATTCACACTAAACTTGGTGGCAGCGCAGAATAAAAAAACAAAAAAGGTAACAAAACAATGATAGTGCATTACAAAAATGATTCCATAAGCAACTTGATTGATCGATTCTATTCGTAGCGACCCACAAGATATGACATATTGTTTCCAAATAATGAATTGAATTAACTATTACAGACTTATACAAGCCAAGTTCTAATTAGATTTATGTGCCAATGGCTCTCGGATGAAGCATGAATGGAAAACGTGAACATCTCAAATGACAATGATCTAATAATGTGAAGTTTAACATTGAATGATATTACTATTGAACTTACTTTCTCTTATAGTCATGCATTCTTAAATCACTTAAGCATTTTATTGAACAAGTTGAATATTACTCGGATAATGATCCTATATGCAATACTAGAGCGATGCTTCAGTTTAGAGTATCACAAGCCACGAGCTCAATTTATCAAAACAGCCTCATTCGTGATTGATTTTCGCACAAACAAAACTATATATCTCGGGCTCTACTTGTGTATACAAGAGCTGAAACAGACTCCATTGCAAAGTGGGAGAGTCCAAAGGAAGCATACATTTATGTCATGTTCATTGAGTGCCGACAACACAAGCGAATTGAGACCACAACACAAACAAATCGAGACCACACACTTTGTCGTGTTCGCTGCAGAATCTCGAGGTCGAATCGAGTGATGACTAGTTATGGATGAATCAAGTCTACAATCTAGATAGGCGAATATGGGATTCAAAAGGATGAAGGTGTCGGCATGAATGAGGGAGCCAATTTGATGAAAGAATGACTTGACTTGAGCAAAATCATTTGATTTAAGCGAGTGGCATCTTAGTAATCTCAGTTAGGGTTCTTTGGTGGTGAGCGTTTGATTATTTAGGCCAAGGAAGGAGAGAAGTGATAACATAGAACGTCTAGGGTTTGTTTTAATTGATGAAAATGACGCCATTTTGATTTCCAACGTCCACGTCAGTGCCAGTTGTCAGTCGGTCAGGCCAGATTGGTTATTCACGTAAGTATTTTTTGGAGTAAATTAGCCGGATGGACTCAATTGACAAATTATCAATAGGTTTAAGACTAAATTAGCAAAATTGAAAGGCTAGAGTTAAATCTAGAGGTGGCCACGGGCCGGTTTTGGCCCGGAACCGGCCAGGAACCGGCCCGGTCAAACCCGAGCCCGGCCCGTTGACCGGGCCAACGGTTCGGAACCGGAACCGGCCCGTGGCATACGGGCCCGGTTCCGGTTCCAGAAAAAATTGAACCGGCTCGGAACCGGCGGTTCCGGGCCGGTTCTACGAAAAAAAAAAAAAAAAAAAAACCCTACCGCTGCTGCTGCTGCTGCAGGCTGCACGTGCACGCTGCAGCAGCAGCAGCCCGTTGGGCCGTTGCCAGGCCCCTCCCTAGCAACGGCCCAACGGCCAAAAATTAAAAAAAAAAAGAAAAACTGCAGCAGGGCCTGCAGACGTGCAGGCCCTGCTGCAGCGGCCCGTTGGGGCGAGCAACGGCTACGCCCGTACGCCGGACGCCCCAACGGGCATTTGTAATTAAAAAATAATAAAAAAAAGACATAACCGTTGCAATTTTGCAACGGTTATGTTTTATTTTTTTAATTCTAAATTTTCTTCTAATTTTTTCCTGTAAATTCTCTCAAATTCTCTTCTCTCAAGTCTCAAATTTTCTCAATACTCAAAATTCTCTCAAATTCTCTGAAATTCTCTCAATTTTCTCAATCCACGCAATTTTTTCTTAATTCTTCCAATTAATCCGCTCAATTCTCTCAATCCATTCGAAAAATGGCAAGTGGAAGTCGAGTGTCAACTGACAAAGGTAAGAATATCGCGACGGAATCCCATCATTCTTTTGATCCTCGTGAATATGCAGATTTTCAAGATGATGAAATCAACATTTTTCCTGATGTGGAGCACGTCCGGACGCAAGAAAGTTTTCATCCTCCTGCCGAAATATCTACAACAAAGGAAGCGGAACGGGAATTTACATCTGACATTTGGAATCACTTCACGAAAGTGGAAAGGTTTGATATCGGTCAAAAAAGGTATGATATAATTTGTAAATATTGTGGAAAAATATATAAACATACAGGTGGACAAGGATATGGAACATTTAAACGACATCTTAGAAGCAAACATCCAACCGAAACGGGAATCGATATCGGGCAACAACAAATTTCCGGGTACGTCAATCCTAACACTTCCCCTTTATTTCGTTTTAATGAAAAAACTTATAAGGAAGGATTAGGCAAATTTATTTCCGTTGAGCATTTAGCATTTAATTTTGGAGAAAGATTTGGTTTTAATGAATTTGTACAAAAAGCATGTGCTCCACAAGCAAAACGTGTTCCTAGAAATTCAATTAAACGAGTAATTAAAGATCTTTACAAAAATGGAAAAAAAGATTTAAAAAACTTTTTTATGCAATTTAATGGATGCGTGCATATAGGTAGTGATATTTGGAGTGATCATTGGCAAAATCATTCTTACATGGGCATAACATGTCATTGGATAGATGACGAGTGGACTATTCAAAAAAGAATTATTGCATTTAGAGTTTTCGATGATCATCATACGGCAAATAATATTTATAGAATAATTAGGCAAGTTTTAGAAGAATATTATTTGCTTAACAAAACTTTTTCAATTGGTTTTGATAATGCCGCAGCAAATACCGCTTCAATTGCCGAGTTAGAAAATATTTGTAAACCTGCTTTGGGCGGAAAATTTTTTCACATTAGATGTGCTTGTCATGTTTTAAATTTATGTGTACAAGATAGTTTGAAAACTCTTGATATTTTTCTTCAACCAATAAAAACGGCGATTCAATTTTTATGGAAACATCCCAAAAAAATGAAAGAATGGGGTCAATTTTGTAGAGAAAATCAGGCAAAGCCAAAAAAATTTTCAAGAGATGTTCCAACTCGTTGGAATTCTACTTTCCACTTGCTTAATGAATCTTTACCATATAAAGATTTATTATGTGCATTCATTTCTAATAATATACCTCATATTAATTTATACCCACAAGAGTGGCATATTTGCCAAAAAATTTTAGATGTTTTAAAGGTTTTTAATGATGCAACTTATACTTTGTCCGGTGTTTATTATCCTACTACACATTTATTTTTAGTAGAGTGTACTAATATTGTCGGAACTTTTGATGAATATGAAAATGATGTTGAATTACAACATACTATAGTTGCAATGAAAATGAAATGGCTTTATTATTATAGTGAAATTCCCATGATTTATTTAGTTGCTTGTGTTTTTGATCCACGTTGCAAATTGGATGGCTTAAATGATTTTTTGCGTGTATATTATCAATGTTTACATTATGACGCGCCAAATATTACAACCATCGTACGTGAGGTTAAAAACGTAATAATAGAATTATATAATGAATTTTATGCTAAATATAATTTAGGTGATATTGGATCTTCTCAATCTACGGAAATACAAAATGACAATACAGGTAAAATTAGTAGAGGGTACAAACTTTTATTACATAGACAAAAAAAACAAAAGGGAGTAATGGGAAATATTTCTGAATTAGAGAGTTATCTAACCATTTTATTTGAGTTTACTGAAGCCGAAGGTGGTACAGATTTTTTAATTTTGGATTGGTGGAAGAGGCACGCAAGCCAATACCCAATCCTTTCTCTTATTGCAAAACAGATTTTTTCAACCCCTTGTTCCACAGTTGCGGTCGAACAAGCATTCAGTGCCGGAGGTAATATTTTGAACGAACATCGTTCAAGATTAGATCCAGAATCAGTGGAGATGCAAGCTTGTGTTGCTGATTGGACGAATGCTCAATACCGACAACAAGAGATAGATCGGAATAATGAATCCGAATTCTTTAACGACGGAGATACTACCGCTACCAGTATCGGTACTGAAACGGGTAGTGACGATTGAGGGTAAAAGAACTATTGGAGTTGGCAAATATTTCGGGAACTCTTGTTTCTCATACCGGGTACGCCCACGTGAGCTTAGGGAAACCGAAATATAATCCGACGATATGTGACCTTTGGTCCCCTACGCACGGAATGCTTAGATTTTGGGATAATTTTAGGGTATATATATTGTACTCCTTTTTTTTTAAGATCGTTGTAACGAATTGTAACGTGCTTAATGATAATTTATTAAGTTGAAGCCCTCTCTTTCTCTCTTGTCTTTTTGTCATCAAATTTGAGTACAATTTGTATTTTAATCACAATTTATATTGAATAATGTTCTATCACAATTCACAAGAATAATATTTTTTAAATTTTTTTATTTTCATTTCTGTTTTTCTTCTTTTTCTTTTCCTTTTCTGTTTTTCCTTTTTCTCTTTTGTCTTTTTTTCTTGTTTCTGTTTTTTAAAATTATAATTTATATTATAATTTTTTTTTCTTCCTCCGCTCCGCGGCCGGCCATGGCCGGGGCCGGCGCGGAGGTCGCCGGCGTCGGGCGAGAGCCGCCCTCGCCGGCGTCGGGCGAGGCCGGCCCTCACCTGGGCTGGGCGAGGCCGGCCTCGCCCGACGCCGGCGAGGTCGAGCCTCGCCAGATCCAGTGAGGCTCGACCTCACCGGCGTCGGGCGAGGCCGGCCTCGCCCAGCCCAGGCGAGGGCCGGCCTCGCCCGACGCCGGCGAGGTCGAGCCTCGCCAGATCTAGCGAGGCTCGACCTCGCCGGCGTCGGGCGAGGCTCGACCTCGCCAGCGTCGGGCGAGGTCGGCCTCGCCCAGCCCAGGCGAGGGCCGGCCTCGCCCGACGCCGGCGAGGGCCGCCTCGCCTGAGGCCGCCGACCTCCGCGCCGACCCCGGCTATGGCCGGCCGCGGAGGAAGAAAAAAAAAGAAAAGGAAAAGGAAAAAAAAATAGAAAAAAAAAATCGGAACCGGCCCGGAACCGTCCGGTTCAGACCCGGAACCGGAACCGCCAGAGGAGGTTCCGGTTCCGGTTCACACTTGGCCACGAACCGGAACCGGTCGGTTCCGAACCGTGGCCATCTCTAGTTAAATCGGTAAAAGTGCGATAGGTTTAAGATTTTTTAGACAAGCATCCCAAAACATAAATGATTCGAACACTTTACTGTAAACTTGACAAAAAAAATTTTAACGAGCAATTCTAGAACAAAGACACAAAAAAATAAAAAACAATTCAGTACTTGATTTCTTAATTCGGTCAAATTCAATCTTTTCAGAGGATAACTTATTATATTATGGAGAATTTAAGATCTTGAGATTCAGCTAATGGCTTGGAAAACAAAACGACCCCGCTGAGTAATGATTACATGAACAAAAGGTTCATCTTCAACAGCAATTGATTTAGATGGTACAACCGAAGTACAGGATTCTAACCCGAATAGATAACGACATGACATCTTACCATTGAAGAGAACGTATAAGTATTAACGATCAAGAGTAATATGAGCACCTTTTTGTCCATATGATTTCACACAAAAAGAAAAAAATCAATGTAAGGGCCAAATTTGATAGGAACTTGGCATCTTCCATGAATTAGCTTGAAACTATCATTAGCAAATGAAGGATTGACTAACATATTTAGTTGTTCAAGTTTCAGCATTCGAGCGATTTGGTCCTCTGACTTTGATTTTGTTTAATCAAGTCCTTTAACAATCTGGATTCATGGGATTTGATTATCTAAATTTTATGTTGTGCTATCAAAGCTCTTGGTCAACCACTTTAACTAAACCGGTGAATTAACAAATGACGCGACATTGCTTATGTAATCGAAAATGACACGTCATGTGATTTGGCGCCAAATGATGAGAAAACAAATGAGAAGAATAAGTTAAAAAGAAATCCTAATTTGACAGTACTAGTTACAGCGGGTAAACTAAACACTTGGTTGCTTGAATAAAGAAAGTTCAGAGGATTTGATCGCGTGAAACAAAACTTAGTGGACCAGATTGCACAAATTCAGAAGGTTAGAGAACTCAAGACTGCGCGAAATGAAACTTTTAGAAGACCAAATTGCACAGACGCTAGAACTGGAGAGTTACATGTGTACTTAGCCCGTAAATGAGCTTTCATAGGGATAAGGATGCGATTTAGGAGTGAGGTTCAAAAGTTTAACTAGTTAATCTATAATAATATTCAAAAAACAACAGTTAATAAATGAAATATTTTACATACAAGCCCGTTGTACAGGTGGCGTGCTTGAGCACTCTCAGTAGTTCTAGCAAAGTATCGATGACAATTTGTACTGTCCTGAACAATCTTCAAACTCTCTATCTGATCTATTTATATGCTGTCTATACGAGGCGAGCAATGCGCTGACTTATGTACGAGGTAGACGCGACGCGATCAGATCTACTAGGTATATGCCTAACTACGTGTACTATATATGTCATCCGAATGAACTACCGACACGTGTAATTATCCAATTCTTGATTATATGAAGATAAATTTAAAATGGGCGGACCTCTAAAACTGTGCTCACTCTGCTGTATATTATTCAACTGGACTGCACACTGCAGACTCACTACCAAGAACTCACCAGATTGAACTGGTGCCCACCATAATCATGTCTATAGGCACACAACACAGAAGTGGGTGCTGAGATATAGACCTTGTTTGTCGCATCATCCATCGTCGCTGACTTGGCGAGTTCATCGGCATATCCAGTAGCTTCCCCAGAGGACATGTCTCGGCCCGCGCTTGGCTCGAATCTCCTGCCAAAGGTCTTTCATTCATTAAGAATGGAGAGGACGAGAGGGAGGAGTTGCTGGGCATGTATGCTGTTCCGATCATTAGCAAGCAGGAGCCAATCAGTCTTTTAACTGAAAGAGCTTGAACATTAGAATCAATATCAACTGTAAAAAACCATCTCCAAGAGCATAAGTTTCTTCTGCAGCAATTACAAGCTCTGCGTACGTTTCTAGCAGAGCCCTGCACCCATTTTACCTGACATTGCAAGAAAGCGGAAGCCCAGATTGTCGATTTTCTGACCAGGCGTGCTGTAGAAAGAGGCGAAAAGCCGCATGATCACAGTACATTTTTCCTCACCCGCCTCACCAAAACAGAAAGCGATCGTCCGCGAAGAACAGATGAGTGAGGGAAATGTCTCCTCTAGAGCCAATAAAAACAGTGAAAATATAGGTAGGGAAACAGTAGGGATAACCCGTTCCAAGCGCAAAGGTTTCGGATCAAGAATCTGAAACCGACGTACCAGCCTAGAAGTGGACACGGTTCGACCTCGGAAACGGGTCTAACTTTAAGTGATATAAGTATTATTTCGGGAAATTGCATTATGTGAACAATACGCGGCATCACGGTTAATGTACTACTGAATTTTCTAACCATTCCGGTTCGAAATCTATCTCCAGATACTTATTTGTTTCCAAAACAGAGAACCAAAGAAAAGGAGCTAAAAGCCGGTTTTATATGAAGATCCAACTTGTGTCTAGAAACGACAATTCACAATACCGCATACGACCGACTCCCCGATTTCTTATCCTAGCCTATTGGTTCCCGGCGCGAACCGATCAGGTAAAGAGCCCGTTTCTCCGGCCCTAAGAGATAGGGACGGGACCCCATTTGCTTGATCCCCCTAGACGATGAACAAAGGCTCCAGCAAATTTTCTTTTTATTTGTTCTTTTTTTGTCATTCTTCTGTTCTTTTTCTGGCAAGAGAATGAAAAAAATTAAAATAGAAAAAGAAAAAACGCAAAAAGGAAAACAAGAAGACGACAAGTGACCTCTTGCCTACGTGGACACGGAAAACCACTGACCGGCCCCACCTCTCTCTCTCTCTCTCTCTCTACCTCTGTCTCTTCCTTGTCTTCGTGGCTTTCGCTCCTCTTCGTCTTTTTGTACTTCGCTCCCCGCACTCGCACATAAAATCCGCCGAAACCCGCGTCGATTAGCGCTCCACCGCCGCCGCCGCCGCCGCCGCCGCCGGCGGACCCATCTCCCCCTTCGTCCCCGCCTCGCCGGCTCCGTTGGGCTCCGACCCACGTCGCCGCCGCCGCCGCCACCGCCGCCGTCGTCCTCCGGTTGGCCCGCCGATTCCGATGCGATGGGCTGTGCCGGATCTCGGGCCAAAGGAGATGGTACGAGCGCCTGATCGTTCTCTTCTTATTCTTCGCGGTTCTGGTCCTGGAGGGGTCTTTCCCCGTCTCGCTGTCCTGTTGGGTTTTGTCGATCTTGTTCTGCGCTTGCTGGGTTTTGGAGTTTTGGGTTCGCTAGAGCGTTGACTGTGGCCTAGAGCGACGTTCTTGGGGTCGATCGAGTTCTTTCTTGTATCCTGGCGAGCTTAGCGGTTGATCGTCGCCCGCTAGTTCTTGCGTCATCCGTTTTCTTGATTTCGAGCCGCGTCCTTACCTTTTTTCCAGTGAATGTGATCGTCTGTTGGGGACGGGGGATTGTCGCTTTAGAGGAGTGTGGTTCGTTAATTCGATGGTTGTAGATTGCATCGGTGTCGTGGAAGTCTCTGTGGGTTAACCCCTTGCTGCTTTGCATCAGATAGAGGTTTATGAGGTTGAGGATGTGTGGCACATTGGGCAGCTAGGCTATATTCTTGCGGGAGTTGAAGAAGTAAAGAAATCATTTGAATCTGTCTGTCAAACCTAAAAAGATTTGACATGACTTATGTATCTATTAACCAAACTCTAGTTTCACCCAAACCCAGTAAGTAGTGTTCAAACTCTGCTCGTATGACAACTTGATCTGACGAGTGAGAATGATTTGGGTGTTTAGTGTACATCATGAAGGCTGAGCAATTTGGCAAAACCCAGAATTTGTTTGTAATGGAGCTATCAAGGAAATGTAGTTTGCATATGGCTGCATGACTTTCTTTTCATGTAAAGCTCAAAAGGGTTTTGAGCCTGCTGGTATATGCTTCCCTAGATTTCTCCTCACTGCAATTGAACGGCAGTTTGTAGTTATTCGTCTTTACTTTTGTGGAAGTTCACATCGCTCAATATTTTTCTGAAATTCTGTGTTTATGTAGATTGTTAAAATTGGTCAGGTAAGTGCTTTAGATACTACTCTTTTTGTGACACTTTTGCATGGGATGGGGAAAATTATGTCTAAGAATTTTATAAAACGTTAATACTATGCGAAACTCCTTAGAATTGTCTATCCAAGAATTGGTATCAGAAACACTGTTTAGCATCACATTTCACATATAGCTCTGCCTACTGCCAACACATTTATTGCACTTGTCGCATTGTTTTAACTGGAATCTGAGCAATTTGATCGTATCTCATTATTTGTATTGTTGCTGACAGACTCTTCTAAGAAAATTAGGAAGCCAAAACCTTGGAGGCATCCTGAACCAATTACAAGGACACAACTGATGAAGATGCGTGAGGAGTTTTGGGACACCGCACCTCATTATGGTGGGAGACAAGGTACTTCTACATTGTTATAAAAAATGGTGTTAACATATGATGCACGGTAACGGTCCTTCACCTTCACCCGCCCTCCCAATGCTGTGGGAGAGAGGAGAGGACTATGCTTTGCATAAGTGCTAATTTCATTTGACCAAGTTTGAACAATTTCCTTTTGAATTGTGATATTTCTTGCTCAAACGTGCTGTGTAGCATATTTATCATACTCTTGTTAATTGTAAGTCTAATTATGATACATTGCATTAGAAATATGCTGTCCAAGGGAAAGCAGGGCATGGCTTACCTTCTTATTTGGGGGGAACTCATTGGTGGTCTTCTTGCGACTGGATCTATTACAGATGTTAAAAACATGGGAAATAGTTTCACTTGATCAAGTATTGCCTAAATGTCCCTTTTACTTTTGGTCTGAATATTTCAATTGAACATCTCTTCTGGACATTTTCAGTCAAGAATTGGATAATGCCATACTCAAGGATTGCGATTGTCTTTCTTGTTAGCGAGGAAGGAATGAGATTTGAGTAATTATGGGCTTATATACGTGCATCTATTCATTAAAAAGTGTTTACTATATCTTTGACAATAGAAGTTGGTTTAGCGATGTTGTTTTCTTTAGCTCAGGAATGCAATGAGTGACCTTTCTGGTAATATCGCTGTACAGGAAGCTTGCTTGCCGTAGGATTTTCTTTTATTTATATTTTTTTGGACAGGTGGTTGTGGAATGTAAGGTTTCCTAGTTTTTTACTGCTCGTTTGTTAAATATTAACTTGATTTACGAACAGCAGTTGGATAAAGCACATCCAGTAAAATGTCTCGGTTGCTTTTTTGTACCTTGTGAGTGGTACAATACTGATCGCTAGAAGGTGGACTACATGAATTATGTGGAATTTGGGATTCCTTTTTGGAGATTTTGTTTACCTTTTCATTTTTCATATTAAAACTCGTAGAGGCTAGAACTATGATGTGCTTATTCCATCAGTTTTAAACATGAGGCAGTCTCTTACATGAAAAAAACTTTCTTCGCTGTTGAAATGATTGCGGGGATGACAAGTCTTGATGTAATTTCTTGTTACTTCAAGTTGCTTAGAACCATGCTTATGTCAAACGCCTTCCATATGATTCTATTAATCTAGAAGATGTGGCACATATTGAGTATCAAAAGGTTGCCCAGAATATGAAAGTTTGTAGTAAGTCGAAGAATGATTTGCTATTGAGATTGTCGACTAACATTAATTAATGAAAACCTCTTGACATGATTACATTGAGATTATTTTCAATTTGAGAAAGTGCCTGAAAACTACCAAGCATGTTGTACTTGAAAATAGGCTCAGGCTACCTCAACTCACTGTAGCCATAGCTAATTTGCCACGAGTCACAATTTTTTGCACTCTTGACAATGCGTTTGTAGTTTTGTTACTGACTGACCGATGTATTGCAGCATGAGTTTGCTCAAGTTTAGTAATGTGATGCATGTCCTCTAACACTCGTGGGTTTTGGAAGCATTGCACATCCATCTTCTTATCTACAATGAAGAAACGTTCATAGCAACCTGCTTCTGCATGCCTCCGCAGAGTGGGACGATATGTTTGAAGCACATATTTTGAGCATCTTTTTCAGCTATGTTTTAGCTGGGGCACAAGTTCAAACCTTATCTTGATGTGCATTTTCAGCAGTGAAACTTTTAGAGAGGCTGAAGATGGTGAAAGAGCTTATGTGAATTGGCATGTCAATATATCTTAATGACTCGAATCTTATGTTTTCTGTTGTATATTAACTAACTTCCCCAAAATCTCTGTAGGAATTTATTTCTCTCTCATTTCATTTCACTGTTGTAGACTTGTTGAGCAATTTAATTCTGGCTTTCAGAGATATGGGACGCTCTGCATGCTGCAGCAGAAGCAGATCTAACGCTTGCCCAAGCAATTGTGGATAGTGCTGGCGTGATTGTTCAGAGAGCTGACTTGACAGTATGCTATGATGAAAGAGGTGCTATATCCATCTATTCTCCCAGTCCCACGCCCGCTTCTTGCCCACTGCCACCTAGAAACCTTTTCAATCTCTATTGTTCTGTCCATAATCTAATCCATGCGATGATGATTGTTGCAGGTGCGAAGTACGAATTGCCCAAGTACGTTTTGAGCGAGCCGACCAATTTGATTGATAATAATTGACAATGGAGGCAGGGCGGATTTTGCTCGGCTTAGTGTGTAAATCCTGTGAATTGATATCGATAGTTTGGTAAAACAAATTGCATCAAAGTGGAGCGCATTCTGGTATTTTAATGGTGCACACTCCAATACAAGTGTTACGTAACTTTTGCCCCACGAGATGTATAACTTCCACAGTTTCATGTGGTTTGTTTCCTTAGTAACCAATCCTTCTAAAGAAACGTGAAAAGTAATCAATTCAGGTGATTGTTACAGTGGAAAATGATGACATCCTCTAATGCTAGACCATCTTTTGCTCTAACTTGGCAGGGTTTGTCAAGCGTATTGACCTTATAATATCATTTGTCTGTCATGCGGAATTGATGATGGATTCATCTAGTACTTGATTTCAATTTTGGATGTGATTCTGAAATTGAAAACCCTCCCTCTTAAAGGACCAGGGACAACATTGTGCACGATGCATGGTCGATTGCATAATGGGGGGAATGGATTACATTGTACATGATGCGTGGTCGAACATATATTTACATATTATCGGTGAAAGCGCGAGAGATCTTTGCGAAGTTTGAATTTAGCATTATTGTAGATTCATTCGGAGCCATTAGTACCTAATCTGCCCAATTTGTGTCTCTTGATTGACGTCATGCACAAAGTGGAAATACCCATTGGGAAAAACAAACGTGGTTATGCAGTATAAACATGTTGCCGCAGTATAAAAAGATTGCCGATGGCGGGCAACATAAAATCCCTCTAAAATTTTTCTACAAGCAAGAAGTTCTTCGAAACTATTGATCATGATGTTCTGATTATATTCATGGAATACGATTCTATGACATTCTTTTGATAGCCTACAATTTGAGCATTTGGCCCCTGATATCTCAAGTCAATTATCCTGGTCACACGACTAGTTGTGAGTAGCATCCAACTATTGTTCTTACTTGTCTTACCCAAGCGTGGATCAAAGTTGGTCACCAACCAACGACCAAATTCCTCTTCAACCGGTAAAAAATGAACTCCCCTTCAACGGCTTGGAGATCCGATAGGCACGTGAATACAATTTATTGTATTGCTTGTTTATGATAATCATCTAATTGAGCAGTCCATCTGATCAATTCTTTGCCAGCGCATCTTGCCACAAATGAACTCCCTACGTTTTAGTGAATGGTCAACAACATAAATGACATTATGAGATTAAGCTGTTAAATCTCATCAATCTTTCATCACTTAGATTTTCAAATTTCAGCCTTTAAAAGAATTTGGATAATTACGTGGATCAAAGCCAAAAAGAAAAAACAACAACAAATCTACACGTACGAAAAAAGAATTGGAAAAAAAATATATAAGAAGCAATTTAAGATAAACTACAAAAACGAAAATATCAACAAAAAAACGCGATTGATTGAACTCGAAATTTACGTATCAGTAACCATACGAGCTTGAGCTGTAGAGAATGGCCGCCTCATCTTACACTCCTCTCTCTCTTGTCCCCTCTTTCTTCCCGGACTTTCCGTTGCTTGTACTCGCTGACGTGGCCTACAAAGCAGTCTTGAATACTTAAAAGGCACTCGTCTGGTAATTTCGAATTGAACCACTAAGATCAACATTAAGCAAAAAGTACGTGCATATGTTATAAGAGGTAGAAATAATGCGGTCGATATTTCCTTCTCTCTCCTCAATTGCAAAAAATATATATTTTTTTTAAATTTTAGCCTTTAAAAGAATTTGTACAATCATGTGGAACCAAATTGGAAATATAATTCTACGTATATGAAAAAGAATCGTACACTCGTTTCTAGATGGTGAAAACATTGCTGGAAGCACTACAGATGCTTTCATAATAACGACAAAAACATGCGAAGCAATCCGAGATAAACTACAGAACGAAAAATATCGACAAGCACCATGATGGATTGACCGCCACTCGGTCGACCTAACATGTGCGGAGCGCAGACTGAAGGAAGGACAACACACCGAATTATGAGGAACGCTCATAACCAACAAGCCGATAAACATGAAACCCACTTCCTGAAAACCATCTCCAGTATGACCAATCTCGAAATTGTTACGTATGTATAAGTGGCACTAAAAATTGTGGAGATCCGGTAACACCTAACACGCGAACGTTCTTCTTCCCCTGAGAGAATGGCCGCCTCATCTTACACACTCCTCTTTCTTTTCTTCCCCTCTTTCTTCCCAGACTTTCCGTTGCTTGTACTTGCTGACTGTCTATAAACAAAGTTTCTTCTAAATTTGGGCAACACGAGAGCCCAAGCCCGAGAGAATGGTCGCCTCATCTTTCTTTCACTCCTCTTTCTGTTCTTCCCCTATTTCTTCCCAGACTTTCCATTGCTTGTACTCGCTGATTCTGCTGGCTGTAAACAAATAATCTTCTAAATTTGGGCAGCCCCTAATATATAGACTGCACTCGTCTGGTGCTTTCCAATTGAGTACACTAGTAGGAATTCTCAATGACCTGCAATCCACAAATTCCAATTCTGTTAGAGCCTCTAGTTCATCCAGGCCCTTAACCGCCTGAAGCTCATCGCATCTTTGAATTATCAAGGACTTCAGCTTTTTCAAATCCGACAGATCATCTAGACTTTTAATCTGAGGACATTCTTCTATTTCCAATTCTTCCAATGACTCCACCGAACCAAGACCTTGGATGGCAGTTAGATTTGGGCAATTGATCAGCGTCAACCGCTTCAACCTCTTCAACCTTGAAAGACCGGCAAATCCCTCGAGGAGAACTACCTCGTTCACTTTGAAGTCAATCAACTGTTCAAGCCCATCGACTTGGACTTCCTTCCAATGACATCCACCAATGTACAAATATGTCAAGTTCCTCAGGTTGCAACGAAATGACAAACTGATTTCGGATTTATGAAAGAAAAGTCTCAATTTTGACACAGACGGTGGAAGGAGCGTGAGGGATTGTAGGCATGGACTGTCTTGTGAGAACAAAGGACTGTTCTCACCCTGACTACCGATGTCCAAATCCACCAATTTAGTTAGGTTTGAGAGATCCGGAACCCGCCGCAGCGAACTTGATCCGAAGCTTAGCCTTATCAAACTTGTGGGAAGCTCAGGCAATAGTTCAAGTCCAGTGCAATTAAATAAGTCCAATATCTCCAAACGAGGGAGTAGTTTGATCGTCATTGGAACATTTCTAATACCGCTTAAACACAAGTCAAGGACTCTCAAATGCGATAATTCCTGAATGTCCTCGGGAATTTCCCATTTCAGAGAGTGGCAACTCCTGGCATGTAGCTCTTCCACCTCTTTTAGCGCGACAATGCTCCGCGGTAGCTCTGTTATAGGAGAACATGAAATAATGATGACTTTTAATCTACTTAGGTCTCCGATAGATTCAGGTAACTGTAGACATTGCGTGTTGAAGACAACCAACTTGAGTAGCGATTGCAAGTTCCCAATCGACACAGGGAGTTCCCTTACTTCTGTAAACGATAGGTCAAGAGACTTAAGTTTCCGTAGGTTCCCAATAGAACTAGGAAGTTCATTGATTTTTAGATAACACAATTTAAGTACTGACAAGTGCTCTAGGTTACCAATGGAGTCGGGTAATCTCGTGATGGCCGTATTTGAGAGATCCAACTCTACTAGTGATGTCACTCTCCCAAATGATTCAGGCAGCTTCCTCAACTCTTTGCAATTCCATAAATACAAGTACTTGAGCTTCTCCAACCCTCCAATTCCTTTAGGCAACTCCCGAAGACTTGTACACCCATTCACATTGAAGTAAATCAGGCACTCGAGCTTTTCGAGAGAACCATCAACTTCAATCACACTCGAGCAACCTTTAAGGATCAATCTCTCTAACCTCAAAAAATAAGAGAAGTTTGGAGTCCTAGTCAGCTTCTTGCAATGTGAGAGATCTAGAACTTTAAGCTTCTTGGCAACCTGTAACAGTAGCTAGAAGAGTGTAAAGCGAAAATTCCGTGCGAATTTAGAGGCAATAAATGGTAGTGCTGAACTTAGATGTAATTGGGTTGACTCATTTTCCTAATTTCACCCACATAGATCCCTTCATCTAATGCTCACACCTATCCAACCTGATCCACATATATACACATATTTATCAATTCAATATAATCTAATTTTATGGCCTTGATTACAACACCAGCATAGTCAGCTTTGTTTTACTTGTGGAATGGCCTTGATTAATCCATTTATGTGCCATTTTATTAACAACAGGTTATTGCCTATATAGTTATGAATTATGATATAGTCAATTTTAGTTAAAAACATAAAAATTACACGAGACAATTCAATGGAGATAAAGATAAACAAATAGAGCGACCGAGCACCTTGATTTGACTCCATCCAGCCCAGTTCTCGGTGATGGAACTATAAGACAGGTTGAGAACTACAAGATTGCGAGGATGGAAATTGATGGCCAAGAGCTCTGGAGGACACCAATACCAGGACAAGTATCTTAACTCTGAAAGCTGATTCTCAAAGTCTCCATCGAATTGTCCCCTACATGATTTGAGGAACCTTAGGTTTGGAAGCCTTGAAAACTCTTTGCTTGTATAGGTTTCTAATGCAATTTCTTCTAAACAGATTGCTTCAGTGGCCTCCTTTCTCTGTCATTCAACGGTAAAGTAGCAAAAGAGTAAATGAAAAATGTTTTCAAATCTCTCTGTCTCTCTCCCTCTCTATCTAAAGAAGGGCTCCTAATTAATAAATGAAATATCGAGAAAAGTCTAAAATTCGATGGTTGAATATATTGTCTCACCTCTTCTGTTCTTATGATATTATTTGCCATCTTCGAAACCCACAACCTGCTCTGCTTGCTTGGCGTATCTTCACATACTATTTTCCTTCCGAGATCTCTCAATTGATCGTGCATCCAGAATTTGTTGTCGTCAGTTATCTTTATCAAGGACCTGCAGACAAGGACTTCAATAGAATAATTCGGCCTATATTCACAATCTTTCCACATGTAGATTGCATTCATTCGGTCTTTATTCAAAAAGAGACATGCAATGTCGAGAAAGATTTTTTTTTGCTTGTGATTTAGGGCATTGTAGCTGATCTTCAGCTTCTCCTCGACACTCTCATTTGGTATTACCCTCAAATCGTCTAGTACATCCATCCACGAGGCTTTCTTTTGACGATAAAGTAATGAGCCTATGACTTCAAGAGCCAAGGGAAGTCCTCCGGCCGTAGAAACTACTTCTGTCGACAGACTGACATAATCATATGGAGGAGGATTTCTTCCGAAAGCATGTCTATTGAAAAGGTCAAATGATTGAATGGAATCCAATGGCTTCACTTCATACTCCAAAGTTTGGTTGGGTAATACAATGAGGCTTCTGTCCCTAGTTGTCATGATAAGTCTACTTCCTGAGCCAAATGAAATGTGATTGATGGCGAGTTTCTCAAGTTGTTCCTTATTATCTACGTCGTCAAGAATGATCAAGACTTTCTTGTTAGAAAGTAGCTTTGTGATCGCCTTGATCCCCTCGTCGACATCATTGATTTTGTCATGAAAGCTCGAACCAAACATGATAGATAATAGTCGTTTCTGTAAAGTTTCAAGGGACTTGAGCGACGTTTCCCGAACATCTTGGATGAAGCAGCAATGACTGAAGTGGGAATTCAGTTTGTTGAACACAACCTTAGCGAGAGTCGTTTTACCGATTCCGCCCATTCCATGGATAAGTACAACGCGCATGCCCTGGGAGTCCACATCCAACAACTTCTCAACGTCTTTCACTGGATCGTCCATTCCAACTAAGTGCTGGCTTACTAATTTGTCTTTCGTTTTCAGCTTCATCAAAATCTCCTCTACCATCGATTTAATGAATTTCCAGTACCTGCCACATTAGCGAATCATCTAAGTCGAAATTGCAAAAGATAACCCAAGGACACTCAGCAAGAGGTTGCTATCTACATGGCTAGTACCGCTTACCGGATTGACTAGTGCACCCAAAAGGAAGAGACGTTTTAGGTGCTTTGGGAATGCGGCTCCTATGATTTAAACAAATAGTCATGTACCGAATATCATGAGCCTTTTTTATGAAATAATAATACTTCCAACTGCCGATTGACATGAATGGATGGGAAACTTGCTCTAATACCATGGAAAAATCTCTCAAAAATGAGAGAGAAGGTAATTTGAAAGAAGGTAATCCACAAGTAAGGAACACAAATATATATATATATATATATGAAATTAGATCGATCAATGAAAGAACTACAGGAAAAATAAAAAATATGAAAGAAATACTCCTTGAATTTATTAACCCGTCTCCCCCTTCAACCTTACCCAAAAGAAATAGAATTTTGGCTAAATACTTTACCCGGTTCTTGCTTTGTATGGTTTGGATGAATGACATGGTTGATTCTGTTACCGAAAAAATGTTTTCAAAACACACATGGTATTCATTCAATTTCAAACAGCCTAAACGAGATTATCCAAGCATGGGTATATAATGAAAGTCCTAAACAAAAGTTATGGAATCAATTTTTTCTGTAATCTATCAAACTGACAAGTATTATAAAGAAATCAGGAAAGAAATTATGATATCATATTTGTAAAATATTTTATATGATGTTTTTTGGAAATGTAGAAGAGTATGAGCATTAATGAAAGTGTATTCACGATATGGTAGACAAGATTTATGAGAAAATAAATGAGACTTACTGAAAAAGAAAAAGAAAAATATTGACAAGAAATTGAAAATAGAGATAGAGAGATCTATTCTTCTCATTTGGAGTACAAACTTCTTGTTTTTAGTTTATGGATAACGTTTCCCGTCGTCCAAACGTTGAAAAGTCTGAAAACAATTTCTCGAAAGTGGTTTTTCATTAAATAAACGAACCCTAAGTTAAAATTGTTAAAGATAACCTCAAGACACTGAGCAAGTGATTGCAAGCAACGTGGCTAGTTCCACTAGCCGTGTCAACGAGCCCTTTCACTGTGAGCCCCACTAATAAACGACCCAACCCCGATATGAAGTGAATTTATTTTTCAAAATGCCTTGCTCAGCCACCACAGCCTCACAGCTGCCGCCGCCCGCCACCGTGGTTTCCGACCAGCAGCCGCCGCGATGCCCGCGGTTCCAGGCATTGCCACTTTGCTCCTTCTCCTCCCCAATTTCCTCTCTGTCTCATACGCACCCCACCGCTCATGGAATCTCGCTTCTCCGTGGAAGCTGAGGATTCTCTCGCTCACCTGCTCTCCCTGTTGAACGTCACCCTTGGCCTGCCGTCGGGGATTTTGAGCACGGTGTCCGAAACCAGCACCGACTCGTGGTGGAAATCCCAGAACCTTTGAGAACCTCGCTCGCCGATTCACTGTCACCGTCAGGTGAGAATCAGCTCTCAGTGTCCGCGGTAGCTCGACGAGGGGGAAGAAGGACCGTGCATGCTCGGGGAAACAGGGTAGCAAGAGGAGTCAGCGGCTGAGGCGTGGAGGAATTCAGTGCGGGCGTCGTTACAAGAGATGAAGAAATGGTCGGAGGCGTCGGTGGAAAGGAAATCTCTCGGAAAGGAAAGAGAAGGTAACTTTCAAGGAAAGATATATGAATTTAGATCCATCAAAGAAGGAACTAGAGGAAAAACACAAAAAAAAAAAAAAACGAAAGAAATACTTCCTTGAATTTTTAACCCATCTCCCCGCCTCTAATTTTATTTGATTTGGATGAATGACATGATTGATTCTTTTACCAAAAATAGTTTTCAAATCACAGATGATATTCATTCAATTTCAAACGGCCTAAACGAGATCTTATCCCAGTTTGCGCACATAACGAGAGTTCAAAACATAAGTTAAGAGCACTGTAGGATGGCCACATACCCTTGATCTTTCAACTCCCATCCTTTGATGTGGGCGACAGTTTTGAGGGCATCCTCCCACTTTAGCCTCATCTCAAGGCCGAACTCCTTCTCATGCTTATCCAAATCGCCGACGTACAGTTGAGACTCCTTCATCTTAACATCGCGGGGTTCCACGTCATAGAAAATCGGCATAATCTCCTTCTCGGATGCTTCGGATTTCGTGCACTCCTCCACCATGTGCGCAAGTTCACGAAGGCACCACGCACTCGAAGCATAACCTTTAGAGAAGATCGGTATGTAGATCTTTGACTTTTCGATGGCCGTCGGTAGCTCATCAGATATTTTCTTACCGACGTGGAGCTCTTCCTTGTCGAGGAAAACACCGATGTTCGCCTCTACCATAGCATGGTAAAGACAATCGGTGAATCCTTGACGAGTATCTGGCCCCCTGAAACTTAAGAAGACCTCGTAGTCAATCACCGACGGCTCACCGCCACTCGTTCTAGCCTCCGAGCTCTTTCCCATGTCCATTCTCACAAGTATTTTTCGCCCAAGGGTTTCCTCCGTCAAGAGCACCTGATCAAGAAAAGCTCGTTCACTTCGTGTTTGCATAAAAAGAAGACTTACCAGCCACTACTGAATTTCGTTTATATCGCGCTTGAGACCTCTCTCTATTCCCAGAACTTTCCCTAGTTGAACGATCTTGAAGTTGTAGCAACGATTTTTTCCCTAGTCGAGTCTACGTCAACTCGTAGCTTTTTCTCCCGGTGGGCTCCGCTTCTTGTGGACTTGACTTTTTACGAACTCACGATATGCAAGTCGTTCTCAATGGATATCAAATATTGAGGAAATTACAGTGTTTTTTTACAGTTTTTTTTTGATAACTCAGGGAACCCCCGCACGATCGATAGCCGGAAAGTAAACCCTGGGGGCGACACGTGCTAGCCACCACACACGTGCACCGGTTAAGTCACCCTGCGGCGCCCGGGATTCGAACACTCAACCTTTTGCGAGAGGAAGAGTGTCCTTTTCAGCAGCGCCACCTAGGCGGGTGATTTTTTTTTTTTTTACAGTGTTAGTCCTTGGTGTTTCCAAGATTTCATTTTCAGTCCCCGGCGATGCCTTGCTTTGTTTTTGACGGGCACGGACAACTCGAGATTACAATTATATTTTACATCCTTAACTCTAATATTTTTTCAGATGCTGGTTTCATACTCAAGTGATATTTTTGAGATGGATTTATGATTAGATTTATTTTACTTGAACAGTAAATTTTACCGTTAGTTTGGAGTGAATTTTATATTTTGTTTTTTCTTTCTTTAGTTTTGCAGCACTGGCACCTTGACTTTCTTTTATCTTAAGCAATTGAATCTTTCATATGAAAATGTTGACAGGTACATTCACCTGCAAATTTTTTAATAACTCGCCAAATTTTAAATAACACTATTACTAAATTTGACCGGAAAGCAAAAAAGTAGTTTTTACTTTTTACAAGGCCGAACAAAAGAGGCCCTGATCTCTAGGTTGTTTTTTGGATTTTTATGGTTTGAATTATAGGAAAAATTGCCTCTTTGAATTTAGATATGAAAATTAAGCCCTTTTGCACTTTTGCGCCTAGTGATCGGTTCCGGGCCCTTTATTAAGCATTCCGAGTTTTGCAGCCACAGTTAGAACACCAGGAAAAAAAAACATTTTAGTCGTAAGAAACAGCTAGAAATTGACTAATATTTGCAATTCCAGTACAGTTGATGACCTTCAATTTTATGAAAAAGGAGCATGAAAATTCCCAATAAAAGTGGAAGATTTTTTCATGGATTTGCCAATCAACTAAGATATTTTGCATATTAAACTGTTGTAAAACAATCTTCTAGATTAAGTATGCATCTCGGTGGTAAGTTAATGTGATTTCTTGTGCATTGTTTTGTAATAAATTGTTATCGAACAGATAAAACAGTTAGACAAATTTTAATTTTCTGTTTGACATTAAATTTTGAATTTTTACCATCATAATACATTTCTCAGGGTCCGTTTTTTTCGCAAAAAATTTCTTGTTGGAAAATATTTTCCATAATATTCGGCATTTGGATCGCTTAGGAAAATCAGTCAATAAAAGATATTCTCATAGTCAGTGGAATACTTATACATAAATTCAATATTATGAATTCTTAAAAAAACTAGTAAATGTTTTTTGAAATATGGCAAGACTCCGATACTTGGAGTATCATGATTATTCCTTTAAAATACTTTCGATAATTTTGTGAAAAATGAATTGCAATTTTCTTTCATCTACCGATGCTCGATCTAAGAGAGGGTGGCTATCTTTGATTGGCATTTCTTTCTCTTCCTGGAATAGTAATTCTCTCGTCCAGAGAATCTAGGAATGACATTAATTTACCTCAAAACAAAATGCTGACAATATGGCGTGCCATGTGTGAGCACCTGGATTTTTCCAAAGTTTCAATTGCATTAAATTTTATTTATATAAAATAAAAAATAAAAAAATCAAGAAAATTATTTAATTAAAAAATTAAAGTAAAAGGAATTGGCAGACAAAAACAGCCTGGCATGGACGCAGAGAAGCACAACAAAAGAGAAGAAAAAGTGGGCACGCGTGATAAAAGACAAACCGGCAAAAGCAGCGGAAATGGTCCGGATATCCGATTTCTTTTATCAATTCTCAAATCTAATGTCTGCATAAAGATTCTGCATAGGGATTGCATGGCATGCATATTTACACTGATAAATGGAAAGCGGAAAATAAAGTTGTGAAATTTTCTGTATGTTTCATTGAACTATACATGAGCCTATTTATAGACTTCACAGAATAACTATAGATAGTAATATAAGATTACAATAGAAATTACAATTAATTAGAATAACGAGATTATGATTCTGAGAGATACTAAGAATAACGAGATTATGATACGGGAGATACTCAGAATCAAACAATATATTTCTAATATTCCCTCAAACTCAAGGTGACATGGAAGAGGTCAACTGAAATTTGGAGTAAAGATCGTGAAAACACTCTAATGGATGTGTCTTAGTGAATACATCAACAAGTTGATCAACTGATGAAATGGAGACAAGACGAGTAGTGCCTTGAAGTATGTGAAAGCAAACAAAATGGCAGTCTATCTCAATATGCTTGGTGTGTTCATGGAAAACATCCTTATGTGTTATTTGGATAGCACTCTAATTGTCGCAATAGAGTACTGTTCCACAGTTCTAATGGACGCCCATGTCCACCAATAGCCATCGCAATCATAATAATTCTGCTGTCGTATCAACAAGAGCACGATATTCAACTTCCGTACTAGATCGAGCAACAACAGTTTGTTTTTTGCTACGCCATGAAATAAGTGAGTTACCTAGAAAGAAACAGTAGCCGGTGATAGAACGACGATCAAGAGGGTCTCCAGCCCAATCAACATCAAAGCAATCCATCAATTTCAAGGTAGATTGAGCAGAAAAGTGAAGACCTTGAAATAAGATGCCCTTGAAATAGAGAAGAATGCGAAGAACAACAACAAAATGAGTGGTTCGTGGTGCATTCATGAACTAACTAACAATATGGACGATCTATATCAAGACGAGTCACAGTGAGGTATACAAGACTGCCAATTAACTGTCGATAGAGAGTAGGATTCGAAAGAATAGTCCCATCTTTATCATAAAATTTGGCATTAGTCTTGATGGGAGTTGTAGCAGTCTTGTTATCAGTAAGTCATGCTCGAGAAAGAAGATCAATGGCATACTTAACTTGAGAAAGATAATAGCTAGAGGAATCTGAAATAACCTCCAAGCCTAAAAATTAATTGAATTTGTTGAGATTTTTCATTTCAAACTATTGACTAAGATACTTAGAATCAGAATAACGAGATTATGATATGGGAGATACTCAAAATCAGATAATATATTTTTAATATGCACAATTATGCATTTATAATAGAATATTTGTATAATTATAATTGCCATTTCAGAAAGAATTAGAATTATCCTTGAATTAGATGCATGTTTAGGACATAAAGATCGTATTTTTTTTTGTAATTTTAATTGCGATCTTGCGTGGATCACATGTAATGAATAATTACATTTTGCATGTTAGTAATTTGCACATTTGAAAGATTTAGGACTAAATTGACAAATCGTCAAAAAGTTTAGAACTAAATTTGCACATTTGAAATGTTTAATATTGAATTGATCACTATCAATAGGTTTATGATATTTTGGATAATTATTTCCTTTTGCATCATATGTAGACTGACTATCGACAATCGACTTTCATTTATATCACACTAGGGACCTCGTTTCCTAGAACTTTCGTTTGCTTAATCTTTACGTGTCTAATAGGAAAAGAGAAAAGAGAAATTTTGAGGGTCATGTCAGGGAGTGCTTTAAAGAGAAAACTTTATACATTAGGAAGAAGGTACACTGACCCTATCTAACAATGCGCTTTAAGGCACTATTAACGAAATTGTTTCTCAATATTCAATGTGTACTAACATCAAAAGTATTCTAATTTATCCTTATATCATGTAATAATTGAGATATTTGGACCAACGCATGATTGCTTCGTGTCGGCATCACATGAAATGACAGAGTGACTTTTGACGAACTCACAATTGTGCAAGTTTCGTTCTCAATGGAGAAGAAATTACTGCATTAGTCCTCGAGCTTTTGGGAGATCATTTTCGACCACTTTGTATTGTAATTTTGTTTAATTTCCTCAACTCTAGGATTTTTCAAATGTTGTTTTCAAAATTAGGCGATATTTTTGAAATGGATTTATGATTATGTTTCTTTCACTTGAACTGTAACTTTTCTTGTTATATTAGTTCATTTGTTTCCTAGATCTGTTTGAAATGACCTTTGTTTTATTTATTTATTTTTTGTTCCTTTTTTTCATAAATTTTACTTGAACAATAAACTTTCCTTGATCATATATTATTGTTTCCTTTTTAAGAATAAAATCATTCTTTCCTTTAACTTGAAGTTTGACACTGTTTTGCTTTGCCTTTGCCAAGCTGTAGCTTTTGCCTACATACCAGGGGAGAGCATGGTCCGGGTAAGCGGTTTCCACTCTAGAACCGAGAATCATCCACTAAGGACAAGTTCCGAAAAATATGAACCGATAATTGCTCGTTGAATTTGTGGACCCACCTAGGAACCGGACCGCCGGTCCAATCAGTTCCCGGGTGGTTCCATGGAACCCGTCCCACCAGTTAATTTAAGCACAATAAGACTAGTCCAAAAGGAAATTGACTGCAGTCACTGGCTATTAGGGGACAAAATGAAGGAGATGGTTTGCAAGTTTCAAGGTTGCATTGCCATGGAGGTACAAGTGATTGCTGCGTTATCATATACTCCAGATTTGTGGAGCAAATGAAGTTAAAAATCAAACTAGTAGCTTCTTGTAACACTCCGAACTTCAGGCTGGGGTTTAAGCCATGTGAGAACCATCATACTCGGACAGCAATTACCAAGAAGAAACCCTTGTGCTGGACATTTGATACTCTGGAAAGTAAAAAAAAAAAAAAGGGGTGGGGATATATATATAGGTCCGGGTGGGGGGTTCCACACTTGGAACGAATAACTGGACCGATACTCACCGGTTTTAGTAAATTGGAACCGGGAACCGCACCGGTCCTTGTCAAAATCGCCGGTTCTCGATCAATCCGGTCAAGTTCTGGGCAATCCGAGCGATTTTCGATTTTTTTGCATACCCCTACTACACACTATCGTCTTTGATTACCTCGAGTGATTTGAACATTTGGTAGGTTTTGCACTACATCTCTCACTTTTAACCAATTCAATGGGGGATCACTTTTGTTGTTTGCAGTCTAGTTTTAGTTGCTGTTGAAATGATTGTGTGGGAAGACAGGTCTTGAGTGTAATTTCTTGTTACTTCAAGTGCTTAGACCCATGCTTATGTCAAACCCCTTACGTATGATCCTATTAATCTAGAAGATGTGGCACATATTGAGTATCAAAAGGTCACCCAAGAATGATTTTTAGTAAGTCAACAAATAACTTGCTACTAATATTGTCGACCGACATTAATCAATGATAAAATTTGGGTATGATTATATTGAGATTCTTTTTGATTTGCGAAAGTGCCTAAAAACTACCAAGCATTTTGTACTTGAAAATATGATCAGGCTACTTCAACTCTAACCGTAGCCAAAACTAAGTTGCCATGAGTCACGATTCTTTGCACTCTTGATGACGTGTTTGCAGTTTTGTTATTGCTAACTAGAAGTATTGCAACATGAGTTTGCCCTAGTTTAGAAATGTGATGACAAACGCATTCACCTAATGCTTGTGGGATTTCGAAAGGATGGCACATCAATGTTACTAATCTCAACAAAGACACCTTCACAGCAACATTTTTTTGTACATACTTTTTAGAGGGAATATTATCAATTCAGTTCTAAATTTATCGTATGAATGTCAATTCAGTAATAATTTTTCTAATTTTATCAATGTAGTCCTAAATCTTTACGCGAAATTTCAATTTAGCTTTTCCGGCCAATTGCCGCAAAAAATCAATGAGTGGCGATCCACAAATTGTCCATGTCATCGTGACACGTAGGATGGTAATTGATGATTAGACACCATTCAGCAATTTCATGTTGCAATTGGTCGGAAATGCTACACTGGAATTACATACAAAGGTTAATTAAAAAGTTTACAACTGAATTGGCATCCATATAATAGGTTTAGAACAAATTGAGTAATTACCCCCCTTTTTTCGGAAATTTGCCACTAGTTATCTTTCATTGCTTAGTTTCCAGGGGATGCACTTCCCTGGATTAATCAAGACTTTGGCGTCTTATGCCATTATGGTTCCGCCTTGAACTTTAATTATATAATATGCAGGACTATTACTTAGTTGTCGTTTCTTGTCATAATTTCTAGAATGAATTCATAGTATTTGGCAAACGAACATTAAATGTCACATCGATAGCGGTGAAAAAATTCAGTGGAGAATGTAGAAACATAGTTTAGGGGAGGCGAAATGAAGTAAACTTCAATATCTAGCTATGAGGGTGAGATATAAAAAGATTTAATAAATCATAGTATAAATTTGATCAAAGGCAGACCAAAAATCAAAATCAACAATCGCCAAAAGATTATGAGAATCGCCTCACTTTATAACCTAGAAATTTTCATGAACATTTTTGGGAGCTCTTTTTCCTTCCACCACGAGAATCTAGTCTAGCTTCGATTTGAGGCCAAACAAAAATGTCTCGAAGTGGCCGCACAATTTATCAAAGACCATTGCATAAAACTTATATTATTATTTCCAAGTGGTTTCACCGAAGGCTACATGAAATGGGATTGGATTCCCATGTAAAAGCGTTCTAGCTTCGTCGAAAGCAACAATAAAGCAGGAGGAAATGGCTTTTCAAATTACCCCAAAAGGACGTTAAGCCATAATTGATGTCACCCTTTCTTTGTCTCTCGAGTGATTGTTATCCGCAAAAATAAGAAAGAAAAACTTCAAGGGAAAACCTTGACATGAAATGGTCTTAATCAGACTGAGACCGTGTTTCTGGATGCTTTTTTCTTTTCCCTTTTCATCATCGACGCTAAGGTCACGTTCATGGATTAGCCAAAAAGAAAAATGAAATCACCCTTCAATTTCAGTTCAATAAGGAGAGCACCCGATCAAGAAAGGCTTGTTCCCTTTCCGAGAAATTTACCCAGTTGAATGGTCATTGAATAGTGGAGTCTACATCAACTATTAAATGGCGTGACCAGTCCGCACAGCTTTTTTACTCCCGGTGGGCTCCGCTTCTGGTAGACTTGACTTTTGACAAGCTCCCCTATGCAAGTCGTTCTCTACGGATATCAAAGATCGAGGAAATTGCAGTATTAGCCATTGGTGTTCCCAAGATTTCATTGGTCCCCGGCTATGCTTTGATCTTTAGATGGGGCATAGAGAAATTCAGATTGCAATTTTATTTTATTTCCATAATTCTAGGGTTTCAGATATTGATTTTAAACTTAGGTGATGTTTTTGAAATAGATTTATCATTAGATTTATTTTACCTGAACAGTAATTTTTCCAGTTTTATTAGCCAATTCATTTTCTAGATCCGTTTGGAGCGACTTTATCTTTTACTTTTTTGTTCACTTTTTATATTTTGTGGTGCTTGCATTTTGACTTCCTTAATCTTTAGCAATTAAAACTTTCATATAAAAATGTTAACACGTATATTCACCTACATAATTGTGAATGAGTATCTTGAAGTGGTTGCACTGTGTCTTCAGTGATATCGATAAAAAAGGCATTTTTGTGCAAAGTTTTATAAGGACTATAGATAGATTGCTATATGAGGTGTTTCGGACTAATTTGTCTGACCTAATGCATAATCAAACTGTGTTTGATGTATTGAAGTAACAAATCAAAAGGAAAAAATCAAAATTGTTGCAATGCAAAATCACTTACAAATCAATACGAAGATAACACATTAAGCAGAAGTAATAAATAAAAAGGCAAAATATCATAATGGTTGCAATGCGGAATTTTTTACAAATTAGTATGCAGATATCACATCAAGCAGGATATCATTGAATTGATCATTTGGAAATCTTTTATGATTTGTCTTTTATTCAATTTCCATGTCTTTAACTTTCACTATAATTATAGGTGCAATTCTCTGTTTTCTTTATGATGAGCTTAATCGACTCTCCAACACGTTTCATTCGAATTTGACAACTCATTTTTTGATCGAATTCATCTCCAAAACAGAAATCACGCATCAAATCCTAGATAGAGCACACCCATTTGCCTTTATTGTTAGCGAGGGAGGGATGAAGCAAACTTTCTTTGGTGTTAAAATGATTGTGCAAGATGACAAGTCTTGAGGGAAACTTAAGTTACTTCAAGTTGCTCGGACACACGCTTATGTCAAACGCCTTACTTATGATCCCATCAATCTAGAAGATGTGGTATATATTGATTGTCGAAAGGTCACCTGAAAATTAAAAGGTTTTTAGTTAGTCAAAAAATAACTTGTGCCTAATATTGTCAACTAATATTAATCAATGATAACCAGTTAATATGATTAAATCGACATCCTCTTCAATTTGCGTGAAGTGCTTGAAAACTACCAATGATGTTGAAAAACAAAGGGTGGTGGTTTAAGATAAATTACTCAATCGTTGGTTTCTGTTGTCACTGTAATTGAATAAATATTTGGAACTTCGCGTAAGGTGCATTTAGGTTGATGAGAATATGCAACATATGTGTGATTCAAATGTTATGGTCTTCAAATGTGCAAACATTTTTCTTTTGGTGTGTTTAGGTTGGTGAGAATATGCAACGTAGGTGCAAATCAAATGTTATGGCCTTCAAATGTGCAAACATTTTTCTTTTGACTAGTTTGTCTTAACCTTAATGCCAGTAAAAATCTCTCATCGACGTCGCCAACAATTTCCATATAAAGTGGACTTGACTAGCCACTACTGAATTTCGTTGATATTGCGCTTGAGACCTCTCTCTATTCCCAGAACTTTCCCTAGTCGAGTCTACGTCAACTCGTAGCTTTTGCTCCAGGTGGGCTCCGCTTCTGGTAGACTTGACTCTTGACAAACTCACATTATGCAAGTAGTTCTCAATGGATATCAGAAATTGAGGAAATTGCAGTATTAGCCCTTGGTGTTCCCAAGATTTCATTTTCGGTCCCTGGCCATGCTTTGTGCTTTGGTTTTTTGATGGGCACGGACAACTCGAGATTACAGTTTTATTTTGCTTCCTTCAGTTTGAGGATTTTTTCAGAGTCTGTTTTCAAGCAAGCTTAAGTGATATTTTGAGATAGAATTGTGATTAGATTTATTTTACTTGAACAGCAAATTTTCCCATTTTATTAGCTGATTTGTTTCCTAAATCTATTTGGAGTGACTTTATCTTTTACTTTTTTGTTTATTTTTTTATTTTTATATCTTGCGGCACTCGCACCGTGACTTTCTTTAATCTTAAGCAATTAAAACTTTCATATAAAAATATTGACATGTTCATTCACCTACATATATATATCATAATTTTCTAAAATTTGAATAATATTTTCAAGCTTTGACTGGAAAACAAATATTTGACCCGAGTAACTCGAAAACCTAACAAACTAATTGGATTTTTACATATGGTAATTACATGTAGGCACTAATGAATGCTATGAACAGCTAAAAAGTATTGGTTTTAGATTTCATCTTACGTAAGATTTTAGGTTCGAGCTCAAGCATAGATTGAACTCAAACGAAAATTCACCAAGTAGTAGAGTCGAGCCAAATTGAGCTTGAGGTCAAGCTTATTGCAAGATCGTTCGAGTCAAGATCCAGATTGAGTTGACTACTGAGTTTTAGAAAACCGAGTTGACTCAAGTTAACTATCGACTTGACTTTGCTCGATTACACTTACACCCCTGCCGGATGGAAGAAATTTTCTTACCATGAGTTGGAGCATATTTAACCATTCTGACCACCAAAGCGAAACTCATGTCCTTCATAGAATAGAATCCTTGCAGCAGTCGAATCTCGTGCTTGACCTGGATGTGTTTTCAGTTTGAATCAGCATCGTCGTCTTTGCAAAGGTTTGCCAAACACCTAGCAGGAGCTAATCAACTCCAGAACTAAGAGTTAATTTGCTGAAGATGATGCTGAGAAAAATATCCAGAATGACATACATCAGAGTCAGTTAAATAAAATATACTATGGTAGAGCTAAATTCTAGACTTTACGAAGCTCGTATAAGACATGTCTTAATCACAATATGAGAAGTTGCAGAAGCAGATCCCACCAAAAGCAACAGGATGGTGTTTGGCCACTTTTTTAGTGGCACCGACTACATTGCAACGCCTATCCAAAGTTCCTAGAAACCGTACGAAGTGTAAATGCAACAAAAGGGACAGGAGTGATAGGACCAACAAATTAAGCATAAAAGCACATTAATGCCAAATAAATCTGCAAAAGTGAAACTACTGCTTTTGTCTCAACTGTTCTCTAATTGAGAGCCGAGTAAAGTTTGAGCCCACTACAGTTAAAACAAAAGCTGCAAATGGCATGATAGCGAGTCTACCACTAGAGTGAGATGAGTTAATTTGGAAAGAAGGAAAAAGGTTTGACTTATCACTGGGAAAACGAAAAGGAAGGATTAACCCACTTGTTTTCCTGCTCGCTTTGTTAATCTTGTTCTTCAAGTGCTGGTAATTTGAATTTGGTTTGTTAGAGGGTTGACTGTGACCTAGAACGATATTATTGGGGACGATTGAGTTCTTTCTTGTATTTTAGCGAGGTTAATACTTGATTGTTGCCAGCTACTTTCTGCGCAATCTGTTTCTTGATTTCTAGCCGTGCTCTTACATTTTCAGTGAATGCGATCCTGTATGATGAGCGGGGTTATGACTTCAGAGCAGTGTGGTTTGTCAATTCAATGAATGTAGATTGCATCACTTTTGTAGAAGTCTCTGTAGGTTTTACCCCTGCTGCAATGTATCAGATAGAGGTTTATAGGGTTGAGGATGCGTGATACATTAATCAACTAGGCTATATTCTATTGGGAGTTGAAGAATTAAAGAAATCATTTGAATCTGTATGTTAAACCTAGAAAGATTAATTGCAAATTAGGCATCTTTTAACCAAAATGTGATTTCACTGAACCATTTTTAACTCTGTTGGTATGACAACTTGATATGCTGAGTGAGAATGATTCCGGCGTTTGACTATACATGATGCAGGCCGAGCAGTTTGACAAAAAAAACAAAATTTGTTTCTAATGTATCGAGAAATTGTAGTTTGCACATGGCTACATGACTTTCTGTTCATGTAAAGCTCGAAAGGGTTTGAGCCTACTAGTGGATGCTCTCCTTGATATTCTCCTCCCTAGCAGTGGGCAGTTATCTTCTTCACTTGAGCATTTTTGGAAATTTACATCGGTCAATCCTTAGTCCATGTTTATGTAGACTGTTATTGTTGAAATATGTCATGAGTTTAAGCCCGTTGAACGAACTCAATCCGAATCGAATCATGTATAAGCTTGGCACATGAAAGTTCAAGGAAAAGACTATTGCAGATTATGGAATTTGTTTACGTGTTGGAGTCACGATCGAAAGGGAAAAGTCCAACTTGGAGTTTGTTGGATACAAATTTGCTTTGAAATACACGTATATCAACTTCCCGCTTGAAGTCAACCAAGTAAAATACAAAAAAAAAAAGAGGAAGTTACCTACCGGTAGGAATCGGCTAAGATTGCTTATCTGCACTTCTTCTTGGGTCTTTTTTTTTGCTAGAATGTCTTCTTGGGTCTTACTTGTGAAGAGGTATGAGATGTGATGTGAGTACTCCAAAAAGGAGGCGCCGTTGTTGATGTGCAGAGGCTGCCTCATCGTATCTGCTAGTGTTTATAGCCGATAGAAAATTTTGTGGAAAGATTTTGTTTAATTACTTCAGGAGAGCGAGAGATTATTTTGTAAAAAATTATATAGTTAAATATTATGTGAGTTATTGAGTGTAATTGAGGCTTGAAAAATACTGAGAGTATTTGAGTAACTAATTGTAATTTTTATTGTATCCATTGATCTATAGTGAAATTTTTTGCTACTCTATTTATGGATGTAGGTTGTTTAGACGAAATCACGTAAATCTGATATTTAATTTATTTTCTTGTTTTGTCTATTTTACTATTCGATCTCTTGCTTCCGCAATAGTTATAATTTATCACGTAAGAGCTTCAGATAATTCTCTTTTCGTGACAGTCTTACATGGGATGGGGAAGTTTATGATTAAGAATTTAGTAAAACATTAACACTATGTGAAGTCCTTGAAATGATCAGAAGTGCTGTTTAGCGTCACATTTCACATTTAGCGCTGCCTACTGCCAACACTTTTAGTGCACTCGTCGCATCATTTCAACTGGAAGCTGAGCAATATGATCGCATAATATCTTATTATTTGTATGGTTGCTGACAGACTCTTCTAAGAAAATTAGGAAGCCAAAACCTTGGAAGCATCCTGAACCAATTACAAGCACACAACCGATGAAGATGCGTGAGGACTTTTGGGACACCACACCTCATTCTGGCAGGAGACAAGGTACTTCTACATTGTTATAAAAAATGGTGTTGACATATAATGCACGGTAACAGTCCACCTTCACCCGCCCTCCCAGTGCTGTGGGAGAGAGGAGAAAACTATGCTTTGCATAAGTGCTATTTTCATCTGACCAAGTTTGAGCAATTTCCTTTTGAATTGTGATGTTTCTTTGCTCAAATGTGCTGTGTAGCATATTTATCATTGTTGACACCTAAATTTTGGTGCATCATTTAGTGTTAATTGCATAGAAAATTAAGAATTAAATTTTTAACCCCTAAACAAAAATATTAAAATTGCATAGCATACAGTTTAGGTTCATATAGATTAATTACATTCCGCATCAGATCGGCGGTGGCGAGCGAGCTTAAAATTCATCACGTAAATCGGGCTCGAGAATCGAATGAGACTCGACTCACTCGGAAGGCAAAGGCCGAAAATCACAAGTCAAAAAGGGCTCGGTTGTTTTAATTAGAGCTTAAATTAGCCCATCAAGTTTAATTGAAAAATCAGCCCAAATTAATTTAGCCCGTTTGAAATTAAATGAAAATTAAAGCCTAAGCCCAAGCCTAAGCCCATTAGGACTAGAAAGCCCGGCTAATTGACCTAGGGGTGCGATATAAATACATGGTTATGCATCATAATCTAGGGGGGTCTCATAATTTTCAGATCAGATTTTTTTTAGAGAGACACACGAGTGAATCACTTGCGAGAAAGAGAGAGAGAGAGAGGGAGACCGGCGAAGCCACCGCCACCGCCGTTCGCGCCCCTCCGCCGCCGCGCTCACCACACCACCGCGCCGCGCCGCCGCACGCCGCTGCCCGGAGAGCCGCCGGCACCGCCACGCATAACCGCACATCTTGAAGCTTCCACTCTCTCTGTTTCGCTCTCCGCGTTTGGTCTCTTCACGTCCATAAGCAGCAACACCTGCGGTCTCGCTCTCCGCAAGAGGAGCTCAAGGCTGAAGTCGGTCAAAATTTCTCCACCGCTCAGACCTTGAGGAGAACGAGACAAACCGAGGTGGAATTGGGAGTCTAAAAGAAAAGACAAAAGGAGAAATCTTGGTGGCTGGAGAGGATTGTTCATGGAGGCATCCACTTCTACATTATGAGAAAAGCATACGGGGAAGATTCTTCTCTCTGAGCAAATCAAGACTTACACTTATTTTTTTTTCTCACTTTTGTTTATTCCTCACGATCTCTCACCGATGGTCTCATGAATTATCCATGTCACCACTTTGACTTCTTCTACATTTGGACACGCTCAACACGTATACATGCGAGATACACGATACAAAGGGCAGCGAAAGTTTTACTCTTGAAGTCCTCGAAGCCGAGTTCCCTCTCTGCCATCACAACAGGCTGCTTGTGATCCACTGCTAGCCACCATCTATCCCACCGCCGCTCATCCCGATCCGCAATCCCGATCCGTTGCAAGTTCAAATTAGGAAAGGAATCTGCAAATCAGGTAATTATCTTATCCCGATTTAATTTGAATATTTTGTTGCCTAATTTGTGCTTATTAATATCTAATCTTGCATATTTAGATAATAGACAATATTTCAATTAGGATTTATTTCCTTTTTTTTGAAATCTTAGATATTTATTACTTGTCAAATTTGGATAGAATTTAGAATCTTCAAAATCGTTTGAATATATCCAAGATATTTGAGATATCTAATTTTTTTCAAGATGTGATCGATTAGGAAATTTCCTAATCCGCAACCGCACACGTGGAAATAAATCTATCTATCAAGCTTTAGATAGAGTTATTTCCATAGCGGGAATTTCGAATTTTAGGGTCGATCTGTCAAGCTTCAGATCGAAACTTAATTCGAAAGATTTCGCGGTTATATTTTTTTACTCGATTTTAATTTCGAATTTCATAAAAAAAAATACAAAAAAAGATTGCTTTAGAATAGGTTAATTTCTTTAGTTTAAAATTGCATTCTTAGATAATTGGCATTTTTAATTCCGAATTTCATTAAAAAATACAAAAAATAATATGCCCGTCATTAGAAATAGGTCACGTCGTCGCATGACATATAGTTTGCATGTTAGGTTGCATTAATCGCGTGTCAATTTTTGCACGTCATTACATATAGGTTAGTTTTCATTTAAATAAGTAAAAATCAAAAAGAAATTTCTGCACCTTTGAACTCTAAGTCAGGATTTATCAAAATTGTCAAATTGAGTATTTTTCTCGAAATTGGTACCGAAAGGGCGTTAGGGAATCTAGCGTAATCAAGTCCCCGAATTTATGATTTCTGGTTCGTAGAAATAAAATAGTACTCCCGCTATTTTATTTAGGTTTCTAATCAACCTACCCTAAATGATTAGTGGCGACTCCCGTTGAAAATATTTGTATGCTCACAATTAGACCTAAGTTGCGATTTGATAGAGTTTGGGAGAACTCGAGCTAGGTTAGTTAATTTAATTGATCTAGTAATCCATTAGCCTAAGATCGAAACCCGATTTTTTTAGGTCGTGACAGCTTGGCGACTCCGCTAGGGAGAAACTTGAATTTTTTTGAAAATTTAAGGAGGACTTAGGCCAAAAAAATTTTCATGGAAAAATCACTCGATTTGACAAAATTTGATTGAATTCTCATTCTTAGGTGTTAAATGGTTTTGCAGGATGGGAGTTATAAGGGGAGTAGTGATTGGCTAACCCTTTGTTTTGCAGGCTTGGTGGAGTGGAATTGTGATTTAATTTTTGCACTATTGAAGCGGTGTTTGCGTATAACTGTTGTGCATGATTTACAGTATTTGCACTACACACACAACCTGTGACCGGACCTGGGTCACACCCATAGTTTTAAGATGGTATTTAGATGGTTCTTTAACCTTGGCGGTAAGACCTCGCTAAAGATTATCCCATTTGGATCCCGAAAATTTTTCAAAAAATGGCTCAAGGGTCGTCCTCATGCACGTGAGGCTACTACGCATGGAGGTTCCCCTTGTCGACTGAATCAAGCCGAAGTGATTGGACCCGACTAGTCATGACTATTGTATGCGAGGCTGCGGCTAGTCATGATGAATGTGCGCGAGGCTGCGACATGTCGTTCCGTTCATCACTTCATTTTGCAAAAGCCTTTAGGGTAGATAGATTAAGGTTTAAACTCACGATTCATGTGCATGTCTCTGTGATTGACATTCTCTTCCCAAGGATGGTAATTTCTCGAGCTTTTTCTTTGGTTTTCTTCATCTTATTTTGGGTCGGTCCATGATTTAGGTTGAGTCATTTGGCACGTGGTCTATATAAGAATGGGTCGCCTCGATATCCGTTTCGTGCCTACTCCGAAGCTAGAGCTCAAGAAGTTATGGAGCCAGTTGAAGCCAGATGGTCAGCAGTACGTTCTCAAGCGCATTAGATTCATGCTGCCAATCCTTGACATAGATGTTCAGAGCGGAATCATGCAGGCACTCGCTCATTTTTTGTGCCCCGAGACGACCACATTTGTGTTGGGAGGTAAGTTTGAGCTGACACCGACTCTGGAAGAATACAGTTTTGCCATTGGGAAATCAATTGAGTTAGATATAGTCGAACCACCCATTAAGGTAGATCCTGTGGTAGTGCTCGCTGAATTTTTGAATTTGACCAAAAAAGAAATTGAAAAAGTGTTAAAGGGTAATTGTCAAGCATGCCCGCTATCTTTTCTTATTGAATGTTTTGAAAATAACTCCGTCCTCATGAGGTCTAAGATTTTTATCTTAGCTTTTTTCGGACTCATTGTTTTTCTATTCCGTCAAAATGCTATTGATCCCGTCATAGCTTGGACGGTAAAATTAATATGTGGTGGAGTTAGTTTTATAAATGCAATTCTGGCAGAGACCTTCATATCTCTGACATGATTTAAGAAAGGAAAAGG
The DNA here is from genome assembly GCA_031216405.1 of Syzygium malaccense. Classification (NCBI taxonomy): domain Eukaryota; kingdom Viridiplantae; phylum Streptophyta; class Magnoliopsida; order Myrtales; family Myrtaceae; genus Syzygium; species Syzygium malaccense. The sequence goes on along the minus strand of CM062257.1, from coordinate 28,244,459 downwards.
TAGAATTTTTCGAGCCCCGATTGAGCTTTTACAAATCTGATTTTTCTCACACCTTTCTCAATTCGGGGAAAATATGACTATATTTGAAATGAACATGACTGATAACCCTATTTTAAGGTTCAAACAAATACAAGATCAAACTAAGAGTTTGCACTATACACAATGGGTTCATCTGTTCAAGGATCCAAGCTCTAAGATTTTCCTTTGGCAAGCTGTATGGTTTCGAGAGGTTGAGGCTCGACTATACCATGATGATAAGAAGCGCGTACCTTTGATGGACATTTATGGGGCAACCTGCTATCAGCCCCTTCGAGTTACACGTCAGTTCCGAGTTCTGCAGGATGTCCCACCTCCACTCAGGCCCAATGAATTTCAAGTCCAGTTTGAGAAGGGCGAGTCCTACAGAGTTGAGCTTAGGCGTCATTCAGACACTTGGCAGAATTGTTCCACTCAGAAGCTGATTTGGCCAGCGGATGAGCCCATCGGAAGGATGAAGAGTCACTTTGCCACGGCCCGGTATATTCAGCATCATACCATCCCGGCTGAGATACTCCCGAAGATCCCGGTCGTGACGGTACGGCACACTCTTCAGACCCAAATCAAAATCAGCGAAGGAAAGGCGACGAAGGCCCAGGATAAGGCAAATGCTCTGGCTAAAGAAAATGCACGATTACGGCGTGTCTTGAAGGCCCATTCGTCTATAGATCACGTGGCCTCTAAAAAGAGGAAGACTATCTGATTTCTAGTTTGGTTTAGGGAGTTTTTCTTTCTTTTTAGGATGGAATGTTAGCTTACATTTGTACTTCGCGCTATTGATGTTTTTTTGGTAATAAATGTTGCTGGACGATCTTTCTAAGAATTCTTTTGAGACATCTTCCTTTTTGGGCAATTCAATGAAAAGCATTAAGCTATAATTTGTAAATTTTGCAATTAGTCCAGGTTTCTATTGAATAAAGCAATTTGGAATTTCGAGATTTATTGGACGAATCGATCTTTCGAAAGAAATTTCATCTTGAGGGTCTAGAGGATGTCATGGACCGACTCGTTATTCTTACTCGCTGTATTTATTCCATCATTACTTTTGCAGGTAATTTGCAACGGATTCCCCTCATCCTCATAATACTCGATCGGTGACCAAAAGAAGGATGGCCAATCAAGCTGAGATTGCGGCCATGATTGATGAAAAGCTGAAAGAACACATGAACATAATCAATGAGCAGATCGCGACTGCCATGTCCAAAATGATGAGTGATCTCATGGCCAAGCAGCAGCAGATCAATGCTGCCTCTCAATCAGAGATTCCACTTCCAGCCCGTCAAGGCCTTCGCCTTGACAAAACTCCTGCAGTGAACACTAATCCCACCCTTCAACTGGATGATGTCATTCTGACTGACACTAGTGCGTCTCCAGCGGCCCATATTCTTCATTCACCCCCAAATGATGAGAATGTCAAGTTGCTGGTTAAGATCGACTAGAGGTTACGCGAAGTGGAGGGAACTCAAAGTTTTCCTCCAGTTGATCTATCTATTTTTGCTCGGGTCCAAGTGCCCGATAAATTCAAGATGCCAGCCTTCGAGAAGTACGACGGCACCTCAAATCCAATTCAGTACATCAAGATGTACCAGGGGCTTATGAATAGATATGTTTCTAATGGACCTCTAATGATCCAAACCTTCCAAGTAAGCTTGAAGGATGCTGCAATGAGGTCGTATACTAACCACCAGATCAACCGGAAAGACTCATGGGAAGAGGTGGCAAACCTTTTTGTCAAGCACTTCAAGTTCAATCTCGATGTCACCATTACAAGGGAAGACCTGGAAAGAGCTGAGCAGAAAAAGGGCGAGACTTTAAAGGAGTATGCCACTCGCTAGAGGAATATGGCGGGACAGATCATGTCTGAACCCTCAGAACGTGACTTAATGAAGTTGTTCGTGTCCACCCTACCGCAGCCAGTTCGTTCACGAATGTTAGTGACGGCCGCCCAATCTTTTGGTCAACTGATAGCTATGGGTGAGGAGATTGAGACCGAGCTCAAGAAGGGATGGTACAGTGAGTCAGGTTCATCGAGTAAGAGATTTACTAGTAAGAAAGACAAAGAGCATGTCCTCGAAGTCAACATGACTTATGTACAGAAGATGCCAGCTCAGGCCCTGAAGCTACAATTTAGCACTCAGTAGACAACCTCTTATGGACGGCAAGGTCAGCAAGACTCACGCCAGCAGCGTAAAACTCGCCAGTTTACTCCACTTCCTGGGACGTTATCTCAGGTATTGGCTGTGCTAAGGAAGAAAAACCTGCTGAATTCAGAGCCACAAAGATCTAATGCCGCTAGCTATGCAAAGTATGATCCGTCGAAGAAATGCGATTACCATAGAGGTGAAGTTGGGCATTCGACAGATGATTGCCAGGTACTCAAACATCGAGTGCAGGATTTACTCGAGACTGGAGCGTTTGCGCTACAGCCAACCGGTAAGCCCAATGTGCAGAACAATCCACTCCCTGATCATTCGAGCAGTGCAAATGTTGTCTTTGGTCTGGGAGTCAAGCAGGTTCAAGGCTTCAGGGTCCCTTTCGAAGATATGCTCGATGCTTTAGTCCGAGCTGGTTATGTTTCGACTGTCGAGGTAGTGTCACTCGGTGAGATAGAAAAGAAAGTGGATGAGTTGGTGAGAAAGGGAATGATTGGGACAGCTGATGAATTCGGTGTAGTGGCCACTATATCTCAGGTCATCATTGACTGGAATGAATTACTCGCAATGTTGATCGATGAGCTAGTTAAGTTGGATCCTGAGCTAACGGACATGCCCCCTCTCGAGGACGCCTTTGACGATGACCTCGGGATCGTTATACCCGATGCTTCGGAAATATTGATCCTGGCATCACCTCAGCCTTACGCTTATGAGAGTGACAAGATGGTTCCATGGTCGTATGATGTTGATCTGATAACAAGGTCAGGGCGAACTTATGCTAATAATCAACCGGCCAAGCCAGTGGCTGAGAAAGAAGCGAAGGAATTCCTAGCTATGATAAAGACTAGTGAATATAACGTGGTTGATCGGCTGAGAAAGTTACCTGCACAAGTTTCGTTATTGGAACTTCTCCAGACATCAGATAGACATCGGAGTGCTCTAATGAAGGTTTTGAGTGAGGTTCATGTGCCTGAGACTATTGAAGAAGACAAGCTAGAAGAGTTTGTCGGGGCGATTCTCCTCAAAGATCAAGTAGCATTTTCTGACGAGGAAATCCCAATTGAAGGACGTGGTCATAATAAGGCGCTTCACATATCGGTGAAGTATAAAGAGACTCACGTGGCTAAAGTGCTTGTTGATAACGGGTCGGCTTTGAATTTATGTCCGTTGGCTACTTTGAAAAGGCTGGGCATTCCTCCATCTACCATGCAAGCAGCCAAGACTTCTGTCCGAGCCTTTGACGGAGTAAAGAAGGATGTGATAGGCCAGATTAACTTAGCGCTGCAAATTGGACCCTCGGTGTTCGATATTCTTTTCCAAGTGCTGGATATCCTTTCTGCTTTTAATTTCTTGCTGGGATGGCCATGGATCCACAATGCAGGCGCAGTGCCCTCCAGTTTGCATCAGAAAATCAAGTTCGTGGCTAAAGCAAAGCTGGTTACAATTTATGGGGAGGAAGATCATCGAATCTTCAATGCAACATCGATCTCATACATAGAGCCCGATCATGTTGAAGAGGATAGCTATCATTCATTTGAGATAGTTCAAGTTGTTCAGGCTTCCTCTGATATGCCGTTACCCGTTCCTGAAGTTTCTAATGCAGCTATCATGGTGGCCAAGGTCATGGTTGGTAATGGTTTTAAGCCAGATCAGGGTCTTGGAAAGGAAGGCCAAGGCATTCATGCCCCGATTGAGACAAATGGACAATACCACAAGACTGGTTTGGGATATCATGGACCTGTAAGCCGCGAACAAAGCAACGATTGTTGCAGAGGGCGAAGTCCCTTACCACCTCCCATTAACCACATCTTTCACTCGGCTGGAGTAGTGGGGGGATATGAGAATTTAAAGCTGAGCCCGACTGGGGATGATCTTGGGCTTATCTTTCCTGAGTCGCCACAAACCCTAACTGAACTACCTAAGAAGCACGGTAAAACGATTTTGGTCAGTCTGTCTGACGATTCCGAGGATGACCAGCCACCCTGTATTTTCAAGAAGCCGGAGTCGAGGGTGGTGGACTTTGAATTTAATGATGGTATACCCTATCTCACTGGTTGGTTTGCTGAGATGTCCATTGGTGCAATCACTGAAGGACCACTTGAAGGGATGGGCGCTGGCCCTCAATAGTAATTATTTCTAGTTTTCGTATCTCCGTTGCGTGGGAATCTTTATTGCTTTTTTTTCAATTCATGTTGCACTTAGGTTTTTCAATCCAATAAGATGTAATTCATTGATCCAATATCAATAAAATTACAGCGATTTTTATCATTTTGAATCTTATTGAAGTGCCCCAAACCAACCCGATGACGATAACCAACGATTGAAAAATTTGTCATCTACGGTAAGAACTGAGGGTTGGGCTTCTCAAGAATTCGCGTTTCGAGGTCTTCGAAAGCAAAATGAATTTCAAAAAGCAAAAAACAATTTTCGAAAATTACAGTAGTTAAGCCCTCTCTTGTCTTTTTGATCCTTTTCTTTCATGTTTCAGGACTAATCTTGAGGCATGCGAAGGGACGAAAATCGGGGATCCTCATATATGTAATGCAAGTCAGTCTGATGACTCAAACGATTCTAATCTAAATGATGAAGAGATATGACGGAACTTGAAAATCCATGAGAAATCTAAGCCTCTGACTGCCGAAGAAACTGTGGTGATCAACCTTGGTGACACGGAGAATCCTAGAGAGGTGAAGATTGGGGCATGTCTTCCTCAAGATGTGGCCAAACGCCTGACCCAGTTGTTGAAGGATTATCAAGACATCTTTGCCTGGTCTTATGCTGACATGCCGGGTCTTGATCGATCAATCGTCGAACATTGTCTACCGACTGATCCTTCAATTGAGCCTGTGAAGCAAAGGCCGCGAAGAGCTAAGCCAGAACTGGCAAAGAAGATCAAAGAAGAGGTCATGAAACTTCTTGACGTGGGGTTCATTGAGACTACTCAATACTCAGAATGGGTTGCTAATATAGTCCCGGTGTTGAAGAAAGACGGTCGGGTTCGAGTGTGTGTTGACTACCGAGATCTGAACAAAGCTAGTCCCAAAGATGATTTTCCACTCCCGCACATTGATGTGCTTGTGGACAGTACAGCTGGTTTCGAACTATTCTCTTTCATGGATGGTTTCTCAGGTTATAATCAGATCTTGATGAATGAGGATGATAAGTTGAAAACGGCATTTACCACTCCATGGGGGACATTTCATTACAAAGTGATGCCATTCGATCTCAAAAATGCTGGGGCAACTTACCAGCGGGCAATGGTCACGTTGTTCCATGACATGATGCATAATGAGATTGAGGTCTATGTTGACGATATGATTGCAAAAACTCGGCGTGGAGAAGATCACATAGAAACCTTGACGAAATTATTCGACAGGCTTCGTAAGTTCAAATTACGCCTCAATCCGACAAAGTGCGTGTTCGGGGCAGCCTCTAGCAAACTACTTGGCTTCATTGTTAGTAACAAAGGGATTGAGATTGACCCGTCGAAAGTGAAGGCCATTTGTGAAATAAAATCGCCATCTTAGGTGAAGGAAGTTCGTAGCTTAATGGGTAGGCTAAACTATATAGCCAGATTTATTTCTCAGCTATCTGAGACAGCGAAGCCTTTCTTTAAACTCCTCAAGAAGAATGCGCTGGTTAGATGGGATCAAGAGTGTGAACTAGCGTTCGACAAGATTAAGCACTACTTGATGAATCCGCCGGTGCTTGTTCCACCAACGCCGGGGCAACCTCTGATCCTGTACCTCACAATCCACAGTGAGTCCTTAGGTGCCATGCTCACTCAGAAAGGTGGAGAGGATGGAAAAGAACGTGCGATTTATTATTTGAGTAAGAAGTTCACCGCCTCTGAGATGAACTATTCCGAGACAGAAAGAACGTGCGCAGCACTGATCTGGGTGCTACACAGATTGAGGCAATACACTTTGCACTATCAGATATTGCTTGTAACAGAATGTGATCCAATCAAATACTTGCTCAATCAACCCGCTTTGGTTGGAAAACTAGCAAAATGGCTGATTCTCATCTCAGAATTTAATGTTCAATTCATGTCTCGGAAATCAGTCAAAGGACGAGTAATTGCCGATGTCTTGGCTGAAAATCCTGGGAAAAATGATGATCTCGATCCGCTAGAAGATAGAGTCATGCCAATTAATGAGTATGTATGGACCATGTACTTTGATGGGGCTGTAAACTTGTCAGGATCATGTATTGGGGCAGTTTTAATATCCCCAAGCGGACAACATTATCTGGTCGCAGCGAAACTGATATTTCCTTGCACGAACAATATCGCTGAATATGAAGCATGCATCCTCGGGTTACAAGCTGCAATCGAAATGGGAGTAGCTCGACTTAAGATGTTCGGGGATTCAGCCCTCATTATTCTTCATACCGTTGGCAAATGGCAAACTAGAGATGCTAAGTTGCAACTCTATCACGTTTATTTGGAAGAGTTGGTGAAAGAATTTGAAGACATTTCGTTTGAATACTTGTCAAGGACTCAAAACAGTTTTGCCGATGCTCTGGCTACGTTATTGGCAATGCTACGAATGACAAGTGGTTTAGAAGTTGAACCTTTGAAGATAGAGGTTTTACAGAAACCGGCTTATTGCATGGCCACGACAGAAGAGCCTGACGGCAAGGTATCATGATATGAAGGCATATATTCAAACACAGGAGTTTCCTAAGAAAAGTACCGCCTCTGACCAAAAGTATATCAGGAGAATGGCGTTGAAGTTCTTCTTGAATGGAGAATGCCTATACAAGTGGTCCTATGATTCAGTTTTATTAAGGTGTGTTGATTCAATCGAGGCTGTTCGCTTGATGCTAGAAGTGCATGATGGAGTATGTGGTCCGCACATGAATGATCATATGCTAGCAAGGAAGATAATGAGGATGGGTTATTACTGGCTCACTTTAGAGAGTGATTGCATTCAGCATGTCCGAAGTTGTCACAAATGTCAAATCTATAGTGACAAGATTAAAACTCCTCCGAATGAATTGCATCAAATGTCTGAACCATGACCATTTTCTATGTGGGGCATTGATATAATTGGCCCAATTAATCCTAAAGCGTCGAATGGGCATCGGTTTATCTTGGTCGCTATCGATTACTTTTCGAAGTGGATCGAAGCCATGTCTTATACGATAGTGACGGCCCGGGTTGTGGTGAAGTTCATTCGTCGGGACATCATTGCTCGATATGGTGCACCTGAGACCATAATTACTGACAATGGGTCAAATCTGAATAATAAATTGGCGGATGAACTGTTCAAAGAATTCAAGATCAAGCATCTGAATTCCTCTCCATATCGTCCGCAGATGAACGGAGCGGTCGAAGCAGCCAACAAGAATATCAAGAAAATTTTGGCTAAAACAGCTAAGAACTATCGTGATTGACATGAGAGATTACCTTTTGCACTTATGGGATATCAGACTTCTATCCGGACATCTACAGGGGCAACTCCATATTCTCTTGTGTACGGTATGGAAGCGGTGGTACCTGTTGAGGTTGAAATTCCATTGTTACGTATTCTTTCACAGGTACAATTATCAGAAGCAGATTGGATCCAACAAAGATTGGACCAGTTGAACATGATTGACGAGAGAAGGCTTAGAGCTCTATGTCATGGCCAGTGCTACCAACAACGAGTTGCTAAATCTTTCAACAAGAAAGTCAAGCCTCGACATTTTCAGGTAGGTGACCTTGTCCGGCGAAAGTTATTGCCGATAGTTCCTCTTGCAGAAGGAAAATTCGCCCCAAATTATGGCGGCCCGTACATCGTGAAGAAAGTCCTTCCAGGAGGTGCTTTGATTTTGGCCGAGATGGATGGTCGTGTTTTTTCCAGTCCAGTTAATTCTGATTCTATGAAGAAATATTACACTTGATTTGTACTCATTCTAACTTTGTTTCTATCAAGTGGCAAGTTGAATTTTATGAATCAATTGATGTTACTAAGCTTTGTTTGAGGAAGGCTTTTAATTTGGCAATCTATTTCTGTCCTAATGAAGCGATCATATTGCATGAGAGACTTCAAGATGACGAAAGGCAAGACATTTCTATACACGTCCTGAATAATAATCCCTAGTGCGAGTTGAGTGAAAATTCCGTGCTGACAAGGTAAAGGATTATCTCACGAAAAGTATGACGATCAAAATGATGAGAGGCATTCATTTCCTCTATCTAAACACTACAGGTTATCATTTGCTTAACCCCTTTTGAACGGAGTTTCATTTCTTACCTCTGTCAGGAACAATCCCATACCGGGGTAATTTCTTAGAAAGTTCAAAATGGTTAGAATTTTCTTGCTTTCACTTGCATCAATCTTCAAGTATATTTATTGCATGCAAGTTCTGTGTTAGCTCGAGTGCCTTAGATATGACGAAGAGCATTGCTTTCTATATCCCTACACATTATACCCTTTGCATACCTAATTTGAGCGGTGAATTCATTTCAACCCAATTGGTGATCATTCTTGTGATAGACAAATGAAATTATCTCAAGACAAGTTCAAGGTGACTTAGGGAAATTGGGAGCTCGAAAGAAAATTCATCAGAAAGAGCTCGAAAGAAAATTCATCAGAAAGGATGCAAAAGGACTCCATCAAATCGAAGTTCTCTCTCTCGGAAAAATCTCTCGAAGAAGAGAAAATCTCTCTCAAAAAAAAAAATAGAGAGAGAGAAAAGCTTCAGCAAGAACTGAGTCGATATGCAAAATCATTCTTCAAAGAAAAGACCATTTAAAGGTTCATTTGTGGAGCAATTGCTAGATGGGATGATCACCAATCTCCATGTTCATAATACCCCTTTTGATGGAAATAGGTCATTCATTTCAAGCCTACCCGAACCTACGTTACAACCATTACCGAAGTCTCTTCAGAATAGGGCACTTGAGTTAACGTAGAATTTCAAATGCTCATAAATGTTGCTCGAAAAAGTGCGAGCAAGATTTTTCTATCTCATTTTTGCAGCATTCCTGACTTGTAAACCCGGAACAGCTGGTGATATCAATTCTTTCAATAGCCTCGACTCGAAGAGTCCCTTTTGCTAAGCCATTGACCAAGCTCACGTTTTAGTCCTTATAAAGACCTCTCAGATTGGCCAAGTCATACTGATTTTGAGAATATCCGAACCCTTGTCAAGCACGATGAAGAGAGTTCGAGTGATTGTTATACCTGCATCAAAGGTTGGGTCAAAAGCCTTTCATTGAGAGTGAGTGGAAAGTCCTTTCTGATTAAAGGTCTCTCATTTAATATGATCAAAATGTCAAAAGGACGAAATGGTTGTTCTTATTAATAAATTCCCTAGTAAAGCTTGGTAATGCAAGCATATTCATGAATTATGTTTTCTCTGCCTCTGCGCATGTGTTATTTTAACCTTTTCTCAGGTAAAAACAGGAGCAATGCCATTGGTTCTGTCATAAGAAGAATTCAGGTACGTCTGCTAATTATTCTTCATTGTTTCTCTCTCCGGAATATGAGAAATTATCTCTCTCATATGTTCACCAAGTGAAACAGGTGACATTTGGTGTTGCTAAGTGGAGTACGAAGCACACCCCATTTTATGTTCGCCCAGTAGGATAGGCGACATAATTTCTCTTTTGGTGTTGCTAAGTGGAGTACGCGGCACACCCCATTTCATATTCGCCCAGTAGGACAGGCAACATAATTTCTCTTTCGGTGTTGCTAAGTGGAGTACGAAGCACACCCCATTTTATGTTCGCCCAGTAGGATAGGCGACATAATTTCTCTTTTGGTGTTGCTAAGTGGAGTACGCGGCGCACCCCATTTCATGTTCGCCCAGTAGGACAGGCGACATAATTTCTCTTTTGGTGTTGCTAAGTGGAGTACGAAGCACACCCCATTTCATGTTCGCCTAGTAGAACAGGCGACATAATTTCTCTCTTGGTGTTGCTAAGTGGAGTACGAAGCACACCATTTCATGCTTACCCGAATGAAAGAGGTGACATGATCCTTTTCGTGATTGTCCAGTGGCATAGACAACACATCCCATTCTTTCTTCATATCATGCGCTATTTCGCATATGTAGGAAACTACAGGTAACAGGTAGGCAATCCAGTACCTTGAGAACCTTACTCCCAATAGACTAAAAGTTTGGAGATCGAGGGAATTCAAAGCATTATAAAGCTTTCCCCCACTTGGACGCTTTTTGTGCGATCCGTATGTAAGACTCTTTCACCGCTCCGCATGAAGTGAGAAGCCTTAGCATACGTTCCTTATTGTTTGCATATCATGCATCATCATTAAAAAAAAAACCATCATTCATCATTTTTCATAGTTTAAATTTAGGTCTCAGTCTTTGAGCGAAACCTCTGCGAGCCTCCACTCAAAGAGGGGCAGCTGTTGATACCTAAATTTTTGTACATCATTTAGTGTTAATTGCATAGAAAATTAGGGATTAAATTTTTAACCCCTAAACAAAAATATTAAAATTACATAGCATACAGTTTAGGTTCATATAGATTAATTGCATTCCGCATCGGATCGGCGGTGGCGAGCGAGCTTAAAATTCATCACATAAATCGGGCTCGAGAATCGAACGAGACTCGACTCACTCGGAAGGCAAAGGCCGAAAATCACAAGTCAAAAAGGGCTCGGTTGTCTTAATTAGAGCTTAAATTAGCCCATCAAGTTTAATTGAAAAATCAGCCCAAATTAATTTAGCCCGTTTGAAATTAAATGAAAATTAAAGCCTAAGCCCAAGCTTAAACCCATTAGGACTAGAAAGCCCGGCTAATTGACCTAGGAGTGCGATATAAATACATGGTTATGCATCATAATCTAGGGGGTCTCATAATTTTCAGATCAGATTTTTTTTTAGAGAGACACACGAGTGAATCACTTGCAAGAAAGAGAGAGAGAGAGAGGGAGACCGGCGAAGCCACCGCCACCGCCGTTCGCGCCCCTCCGCCGCCGCGCTCACCACACCACCGCGCCGTGCCGCCGCACGCCGCTGCCCGGAGAGCCGCCGGCACCGCCACGCATAACCGCACATCTCGAAGCCTCCACTCTCTCTGTTTCGCTCTCTGCGTTTGGTCTCTTCACGTCCATAAGTAGCAACACCTGCGGTCTCGCTCTCCGCAAGAAGAGCTCAAGGTTGAAGTCGGTCAAAATTTCTCCACCGCTCAGACCTTGAGGAGAACGAGACAAACCGAGGTGGAATTGGGAGTCTAAAAGAAAAGACAAAAGGAGAAATCTTGGTGGCTGGAGAGGATTGTTCATGGAGGCATCCACTTCTACATTATGAGAAAAGCATACGGGGAAGATTCTTCTCTCTGAGCAAATCAAGACTTACACTTTTTTTTTTCTCACTTTTGTTTATTCCTCACGATCTCTCACCGATGGTCTCATGAATTATCCATGTCACCACTTTGACTTCTTCTACATTTGGACACGCTCAACACGTATACATGCGAGATACACGATACAAAGGGCAGCGAAAGTTTTACTCTTGAAGTCTTCGAAGCCGAGTTCCCTCTCTGCCATCACAACAAGCTGCTTGTGATCCACTGCTAGCCACCATCTGTCCCACCGCCGCTCATCCCGATCCGCAATCCCGATCCGTTGCAAGTTCAAATTAGGAAAGGAATCTGCAAATCAGGTAATTATCTTATCCCGATTTAATTTGAATATTTTGTTGCCTAATTTGTGCTTATTGATATCTAATCTTGCATATTTAGATAATAGACAATATTTCAATTAGGATTTATTTCCTTTTTTTGAAATCTTAGATATCTATTACTTATCAAATTTGGATAGAATTTAGAATCTTCAAAATCGTTTGAATATATCCAAGATATTTGAGATATCTAATTTTTTTCAAGATGTGATCGATTAGGAAAATTTCCTAATCCGCAACCGCACACGTGGAAATAAATCTATCTATCAAGCTTTAGATAGAGTTATTTCCATAGCGGGAATTTCGAATTTTAGGGTCGATCTGTCAGGCTTCAGATCGAAACTTAATTCGAAAGATTTCGCGGTTATATTTTTTTACTCGATTTTAATTTCGAATTTCATAAAAAAAATACAAAAAAAGATTGCTTTAGAATAGGTTAATTTCTTTAGTTTAAAATTGCATGCTTAGATAATTGGCATTTTTAATTCCGAATTTCATTAAAAAATACAAAAAATAATATGCCCGTCATTAGAAATAGGTCACGTCGTCGCATGACATATAGTTTGCATGTTAGGTTGCATTAATCGCGTGTCAATTTTTGCACGTCATTATATATAGGTTAGTTTTCATTTAAATAAGTAAAAATCAAAAAGAAATTTCTGCACCTTTGAACTCTAAGTCAAGATTTATCAAAATTGTCAAATTGAGTATTTTTCTCGAAATTGGTACCGAAAGGGCGTTAGGGAATCTAGCGTAACCAAGTCCCCGAATTTATGATTTCTGGTTCGTAGAAATAAAATAGTACTCCCGCTATTTTATTTAGGTTTCTAATCAACCTACCCTAAATGATTAGTGGCGACTCCCGTTGAAAATATTTGTATGCTCATAATTAGACCTAAGTTGCGATTTGATAGAGTTTGGGACAACTCGAGCTAGGTTAGTTAATTTAATTGATCTAGTTATCCATTAGCCCAAGATCGAAACCCGATTTTTTTAGGTCGCGACAATCATACTCTTGTTAATTGCAAGTCTAATTATGATACATTCCATTAGAAATATGCTGTCCAAGGGAAAGCAGGGCATGGCTTACCTTCTTATTTGGGGGGAACTCATTTGTGGTCTTCTCGCGGCTGGATCTGTTTCAAATGTTAAAAACATGGGAAGTGGTTTCACTTGATTAAATATTGCCTAAATGTCCCTTTTACTTTTGGTGTGAATATTTCAATTAATCATCTCTTCTGGGCATTTTCAGTCAAGAATTGGATTATGCCATACTCAAGGATTGCGATTGTCTTTCATTGCTAGCGAGGAACAAATGAGATTTGAGTAATGACGGGCTTATGTACGCGCATCTATCCATTAAAAACTGTTTACTATACCTTTGACAATAGAAGTTGGTTTGGTGATGTTTTTTTCTTTAGCTCAGGAATGCAACGAGTGACCTTTCTAATAATATCGCTGTACAGGAAGCTTGCTTGCGGCAGGATTTTCTTTTATTTATATTTTTTGGACAGGTAGTTGGGGAATGTAAGGGTGTGCATGACAACTTACCAAATAGTAAAAATTTCCGTTCTTTTGTTTCCAGAATCTGTTTGGGAACAGAAATTCGTTTGTTTAATTTTTTGTTCCCGGGACAAATTTGTTCCCAGAATTAGTTTTGAAACAGAATCAAGAAGAAAAAAAAAAGTAGTTTCTTGATTTTGGGAACAAAAATAAGAATCAGTTTTTTTTTCTTCTTCTTTTTCTTGGTTTTCTTCTTCTTCTTACTGGACTGTGGCCGGTTCCCGGCTGCAGGCCAAGGCCGACGAGGGCGTTGTGGCCCTCGCCAGTGGCTGGTGATCACGAGGGTCCCCCTCACCTGCGAAGGTGAGGGCTAGACCCTCGCTGCCTGGGCCACCTTCGCCAGATCTAGCAAGGGCGGCTTGTGGCCTAGGCAAGGGCCGCCTTTGTCGCCGCCCTTGCCGCTGTCCTTGCCAGATCCGGCGAGGACGGCTCGTGGCTTGGGCGAGGGCGACCCTCGCAGCCTGGGTGAAGGCGGCTCGTGACTGCGACGACGAGGCCTCGCCCAGCCATGGCGAGGCCGACCCCGCCGTGGCGACCCAAGCAAGGGAGATGGGTCGCGACGGCGAGGTCGGCCTCACCAGATCTGGGCAAGGTCAAGCCTTGCCCAGCCAAGGCGAGGCCGACCTCGCTGTCTCGACCGGCGAGGCCGGTGGCGAGGGCCGCGATGACCTCGCCGACCCTGGCCTGTGGCCGGTCGCTGGCGTCGGCGACTGGCCATGTCCAAGGAAGGAAAGGGGAAGAAAGGAAAAAAAAAGAAAAAAAAGAAAGAAATATTAAAAAAATTCAAAATATTATTAATGAAATTTTTTTTTGTATAGTTACCAAAAGCATTTCTGTTCTTTTTCTATTCCAAGAATATAAATTTTGGGCAGTTGCCAAACGCCTTCAAATACATAGAAATTGTTCCTGGACACGGAATAAAAAAGAATCATTTTCGAGCAGAATCAGTTCCCGAGCGCAAAATTGTTGCCTTGCGCACCCTAAAGTTTCCTATTTTTTACTGCTCGTTTGTTAAATATTAAAATGACTTGAATTACGAACAGCAATTGGATAAAGCACATCTAGTAAAATGTCTCAGTTGCTTTTTTTGTACCTTGTGAGTGGTACAATACTGATTGCTAGAAGGTGGATTACATGAATATTTTGGAATTTGGGATTCCTTTTTGGAGATTTTGTTTACCTTGTCATTTTTCCATATTAAAACTTGTAGAGGCTAGAACTATGACGTACTTGTTCCGTTAGTTTTAAACACGAGGCAGTCTCTTGCATGAAACAAACTTTCCTTGCTGTAGAAATGATTGTGTGGATGACAAGTATTGAGGTTATTTCTTGTTACTTCAAGTTGCTTAGAACCATGCTTGTGTCAAACGCCTTCCATGTGATTCTATTAATCTAGAAGATGTGGCACGTATTGAATATCAAAAGGTCGCCAAGAAAATGAAAGGTTTTTAGTGAGTCAAAGAATGACTTGCTACTAAGATTGTCGACTAACATTAATTAATGAAAAATCCTGATATGATTACATTGAGATTCTTTTCAATTTGAGAAAGTGCCTGAAAACTACCAAGCATGTTGTACTTGAGAATAGGCTTAGGCTACTTCAACTCGCTGTAGCCATAGCTAATTTGTCACAATTCTTTGCACTCTTGACAATGCGTTTGTAGTTTTGTTACCGACTTACTGGTGTATTGGAGCATCAGTTTGCTCAAGTTTAGTAATGTGATGCATGTCCCCTAACACTTGTGGGTTTTGGAAGCATTGCACATCCATCTTCTAATCTATGATGAAGAAACCTTCATAGCAACCTGCTTCTGCATGCCTCCGTGGAGTGGGACGATATGTTTGAAGCACATATTTTGAGCATTCTTTTCAGATATGTTTTAGCCGGGGCACAAGTTCAAACCTTATCTTGATGTGCATTTTCAGCAGTGAAACTTTTAGAGAGGCTGAAGATGGTGAAGGAGCTTATGTGAATTGGCATGTCAATATATCTTAATGACTCGAGTCTTATGTTTTCTGTTGTATATTAACTAACTTCCCTAAAATCTCTGTAGGAATTTATTTCTCTCTCTCATTTCATTTCACTGTTGTAGACTTGTTGAGCAATTTAATTCTGGCTTTCAGAGATATGGGACGCTCTGCATGCCGCAGCAGAAGCAGATCTAACGCTTGCCCAAGCAATTGTGAATAGTGCTGGCGTGTTTGTTCAGAGAGCTGACTTGACAGTATGCTATGATGAAAGAGGTGCTATGTCCATCTATTCTCCCAGTCCCACGCCCGCTTCTTGCCCACTGCCACCTAGAAACCTTTTCAATCTCTATTGTTCTGTCCATAATCTAATCCATGCGATGATGATTGTTGCAGGTGCAAAGTACGAATTGCCCAAGTACGTTTTGAGCGAGCCAACCAATTTGATTGATGATAATTGACAATGGAGGCAGGGCGGATTTTGCTTGGCTTAGTGTGTAAATCCTGTGAATTGATATCGATAGTTTGGTAAAACAAATTGCATCAAAGTGGAGCGCATTCTGGTATTTTAATGGTGCACACTCCAATACAAGTGTTACGTAACTTTTGCCCCACGAGATGTATAACTTCCACAGTTTCATATGGTTTGTTTCATTAGTGACCAATCCTTCTAAAGAAACGTGAAAAGTAATCAATTCAGGTGATTGTTACAGTGGAAAATGATGACATCCTCTATTGCTAGACCATCTTTTGCTCTAACTTGGCAGGGTTTGTCAAGCGTATTGACCTTATAATATCATTTGTCTGTCATGCGGAATTGCTGATGGATTCATCTTGTACTTGATTTCAATTTTGGATGTGATTCTGAAATTGAAAACCCTCCCTCTTAAAGGACCAGGGACAACATTGTGCACGATGCATGGTCGATTGCATAATGAGGGGAATGGATTACATTGTGCACGATGCGTGGTCGAACATATATTTACATATTATCCGTGAAAGCGCGAAAGATCTTTGCGAAGTTTGAATTTAGCATTATTGTAGATTCATTCAGAGCCATTAGTACCTAATCTGCCCAATTTGTGTCTCTTGATTGACGTCAGGCACAAAGTGGAAATACCCATTGGGAAAAACAAACGTGGTTAAGCAGTATAAATATGTTGCTGCAGTATAAAAAGATTGCCGATGGCGGGCAACATAAAATCCCTCTAAAATTTTTCTACAAGCAAGAAGTTCTTCGAAACTATTGATCATGATGTTCTGATTATATTCATGGAATACGATTCTATGACATTCTTTTGATAGCCTACAATTCGAGCATTTGGCCCCTGATATCTCAAGTCAATTATCCTGGTCACACGACTAGCTGTGAGTCGCATCCAACTATTGTTCTTACTTGTCTTACCCACGCGTGGATCAAAGTTGGTCACCAACCAACGAACGAATTCCTCTTGAACCGGTAAAAAATGAATTCCCCTTCAACGGCTTGGAGATCCAATAGGCACGTGAATACAATTTCTTGTATTGCTTGTTTTCCGTAATCATCTAATTGAGCAGTCCATCGGATCAATTCTTTGCCAGCGCATCTTGCCACAAATGAACTCCCTATGTTTTAGTGAATGGTCAACATACATAAATGACATTATGAGATTAAGCTGTTAAATCTCATCAATCTTTCATCACTTAGGCTCCGTTCGTTTCCGGAAAAATATTTTTCCGGAAAACATTTTCCGCATTTTCCGGTATTCGTGGGCGGAAAATGTTTTCCGTGGGAAAACATTTTCCTTTCCCACCCCCAAATCCTTCATTGTTTTGAGGAAAATGATTTACTCTTTTCACAAAGAGAAAATCATTTTTCCCCAAAGTGAAGGCAAAATTACCAATGGGAGAGAAAATATTTTCCGTGGGAGAGAAAGTTGATCGCCGGCCACCGCCACCGCCGCCCGCCGCCGCCGGCCCGCCGCAGCTGGTTGCCAGCCGCCGCCGCCCGTCGCCACCGCCGGTCGCCGTCGGTCGCCACCGCCGGTCGCCGCCGGATCGGTGGTCGCCGAACACCAGAAAATATTTTCTGAAACTTTTTCAAATTTTAACCGAACACCAGAAAATTGTGTTCCAGGAAAACATTTTTCAGGAAAATGACTTCCGAGAAAATATTTTTCAAAAGAAGAATATTTTCCGGCAAACGAACGGAGCCTTAGATTTTCAAATTTCAGCCTTTAAAAGAATTTGGATAATTACGTGGATCAAAGCCAAAAAGAAAAAAACAACAACAAATCTACATGTACGAAAAAAGAATTGGAAAAAAAAATATAAGAAGCAATTTAAGATAAACTACAAAAACGAAAATATCAACAAAAAAAACGTGATTGATTGAACTCGAAATTTACGTATCAGTAACCGTACGAGCCCGAGCCGTAGAGAATGGCTGCCTCATCTAACACTCCTCTCTTTCTCTTTTCCCCTCTTTCTTCCCGGACTTTCCATTGCTTGTACTCGCTAACGTGGCCTCCAAAGCAGTCTTGAATACTTAAAAGGCACTCGTCTGGTAATTTCGAATTGAACCACTGCGATCAACATTAAGCAAAAAGTACGTGCATATGTTATAAGAGGTAGAAATAATGCAGTCGATATTTCCTTCTCTCCTCAATTGCAAAAGAAAAAAACATTTTAAATTTTAGCCTTTAAAAGAATTTGTACAATCATGTGGAACCAAACTGAAAATATATTTCTACATATACGAAAAAGAATCGTACACTCATTTCTAGATGGTGAAAACATTGCTGGAAGCACTACAGATGCTTTCATAATAACGACAAAAACATGCGAAGCAATCCGAGATAAACTACGAAACGAAAAATATCGACAAGCACCGTGATGGATTGACCGCCACTCGGTCGACCTAACATGTGCGGAGCGCAAACTAAAGGAAGGACAACACACGGAATTATGTGGAACGCTCATAACCAACAATCCGATAAACATGAAACCCACTTCCTGAAAATCATCTCCAGTATGACCAATCTCGAAATTGTTATGTACGTATAAGTGGCACTAAAAATTGTGGAGATCCGGTAACACCTAACATGCGAACGTTCTTCTTCCCCTGGGAGAATGGCCGCCTCATCTTACACTCCTCTTTCTTTTCTTCCCCTCTTTCTTCCCGGACTTTCCGTTGCTTGTACTTGCTGACTGTCTATAAACAAAGTTTCTTCTAAATTTGGGCAACACGAGAGCCCAAGCCCGAGAAAATGGTCGCTTCATCTTTCTTTCACTCCTCTTTCTTTTCTTCCCTCTTTCTTCCCGGACTTTCCGTTGCTTGTACTCGCTGATTCTGCCTATAAACGAATAATCTTCTAAATTTGGGCAGTCCCCAATTCTTAGTCGGCACTCGTCTGGTGCTTTCCAATTGAGTACACTAGTAGGAATTCTCAATGACCTGCAATCCACAAATCCCAATTCTGTTAGAGCCTCTAGTTCATCCAGGCCCTTAACCGCCTGAAGCTCATCGCATCGTCCAATTGACAAGGACCACAGCCTTTTCAAATCCGATAGATCATCTAGACTTTTAATCTGAGGACATTCTTCTATTTCCAATTCTTCCAACGACTCCACCGAACCAAGACCTTGGATGGCAGTTAGATTTGGGCAATTGATCAGCGTCAACTCCTTCAAACTCTTCAAGCTCGAAAGACCGACAAATCCCTCGAGGAGAGCTGCCTCGTTCACTTCGAAGTGAATCAGCTGTTCAAGCCCATCGACTTGGACTTCCTTCCAAGGACATCCACCAATGTACAAATATGTCAAGTTCCTCAGGTTGCAACGAAATGGCAAACTGATTTCGGATTTATGAAAGAAAAGTCTCAATTTTGACAGAGACGGTGGAAGGAGTGTGAGGGATTGTAGGCATGGACTGTCTTGTGAGAACAAAGGACTGTTCTCACCCTGACCACCGATGTCCAAATCCACCAATTTAGTTAGGTTTGAGAGATCCGGAACCCGCCGCAGCGAACTTGATCCGAAGCTTAGGCTTATCAAACTTGTGGGAAGCTCAGGCAATAATTCAAGTCCAGTGCAATCAAATAAGTCCAATATCTCCAAACGAGGGAGTAGTTTGATCATCACTGGAACATTTCTAATACCGCTTGAAGACAAGTCAAGGACTCTCAAATGCGATAATTCCTGAATGTCCTCGGGAATTTCCCATTTCAGAGAGTGGCAATCACTGGCATGTAGCTCTTCCAACTCTTTTAGCGCGACAATGTTCCGCGGAAGCTCTGTTATAGAAGAATATGAAATATCGATGACTTTTAATCTACTTAGGTCTCCGATAGATTCAGGTAACCGTAGACATTGCATTCCTTGGACATTTAACTTGAGTAGCGATTCCAAGTTCCCAATCGACACAGGGAGTTCCCTTACTTCATTAAACGATAGGTCAAGAGACTTAAGTTTCCGTAGGTTCCCAATAGAACTAGGAAGTTCATTGATTTTTGTACAAAGCAATTTAAGTACTGACAAGTGCTCTTGGTTACCAATGGAGTCGGGTGATCTCGCGATGGCCGTATTTGAGAGATCCAACTCTACTAGTGATGTCAATCTCTCAAATGATTCAGGCAGCTTCCTCAACTCTTTGCAATTCCATAAATACAAGTACTCGAGCTTCTCTAACCCTCCAATTCCTTCAGGCAACTCCCTAAGACTTGTACACAAATTCACATTGAAGTAAATCAGGCACTTGAGCTTTTCGAGAGAACCATCAACTTCAATCACACTTGAGCAACCTTCAAGGATCAATCTCTCTAACCTCAAAAAATAAGAGAAGTTTGGAGTCCTAGTCAGCTTCTTGCAATATGAGAGATCTAGAACTTTAAGCTTCTTGGCAACCTGTAACAGTAGCTAGAAGAGTGTAAAGCGAAAATTCCGTGCGAATTTAGAGGCAATAAATGGTAGTGCTGAACTTAGATGTAATTGGGTTGACTCATTTTCCTAATTTCACCCACATAGATCCCTTCATCTAATACTCACACCTATCCAACCTGATCCACATACATACACATATTTATCAATTCAATATAATCTAATTTTATGGCCTTGATTACAATACCAGCATAGTCGGCTTTGTTTTACTTGTGGAATGGCCTTGATTAATCCATTTATGTGCCATTTTATTAACAACAGGTTATTGCCTATATAGTTATGGTATAGTCAATTTTAGTTAAAAACATAAAAGCAGCATGAGACAATTCTGTGGAGATAAAGATAAACAAATATAGCGATGGATTGTACCTTGATTTGACTCCATCCAGCCCAGTCCTCCGTGATGGAACTATTAGACAATTTGAGAACTACAAGATTGGTTGGATGGAAATTGATGGCCAAGAGATTTCGAGGACACATATGCCAAATCATGTATCTTAAACTTGAAAGCTGATTCTCAAAGTCTCCATTTAATTCTCCCCGATGTAATTTGAGGAACCTTATGTTTGGAAGCTTTGAAAACTCCTTGCTCCTATAGGTCTTTCCATCCAAGTAAATTGCTTCAATGGCCTTCTTTCTCTGCCATTTAACGGTAAAAAGCATAAGAGTAAATGAAAAACATCTTCATTCTGTCTCCCTATTAAAAAAGGGCTCCTAATTGATAAATGAACTATTGAGAAAATCACAGAATTTGATGGCCGAAGATATGGTTTTACCTCTTCTGTTCTTATGCTATCATTGGCCGTCTCATAATCCCACAACCTGCTCTGCTTTTTTCGATCTATCGGCCTCGCATCTCCGAGGACAATTTTCCTCCCGAGATCTCTCAGTTGGTCGTGCATCCAGAATTTGTTGTCATCGGTTATCTTTATCAAGGACATGCAGACAAGGACTTGAATCGAATAATCCGGGAAAAACCTACAATCTTCCCATATGTAGAATGCATCTGTCTTGTCTTCGTCCACAAAGAGACAGGCAATGTCGAGAAAGATTTGTTTTTGCTCGTGATTCAACGCATTGTAGCTGATCTTCAGCGTATCTTGGACCTTCTCAAGAGGAGGTATTTCTCTTAGAATGTCCAGCACATTTATCCATGAGGGTTTGCTTTCGCGACAAAGTAACGAGCCTACGACTTCAAGAGCCAGGGGAAGTCCTCCGGTCGTAGCAACTACTTGGCTCGAAAGATCAACATAATCAGCCGGAGGAGAATTCCTTCCAAAGGCATGTCTACTGAAAAGCTCAAGTGATTGAACGGGATCCAACAGCTTCACTTCGTACTCCAAAGTTTTGTCGGCTTTGACGATGCTTGTGTTCCTAGTTGTCAAAATAACTCTACTTCCCGAGCCAAACGAAACACGATTGATGGCGAGTTTCTTGAGTTGTTCCTCATCAGCTACATCGTCGAGAACGATGAAGAGTTTCCTGTTAGAAAGTCTCTGCGCAATCATCTTGATCCCATCATCGACATCGTTTATTTCGCCTTGAAAGGCCGAACCCAATGTGTTAGACAATAGTTGTTTCTGTAAATTTACGAGGCCAAAGCTGACTGACGATTCCCGAACATTTCCCAGGAAGCAGCAATGACTAAAGAGGGAATTTAATTTGTTGAACACATCCTTAGCAAGGGTCGTTTTACCGATTCCGCCCATTCCATGGATTAGCACAAAGCGCGTGCCCCCGGAGTCCACATCCAGCAACTTCAGAACAGCTTCCACCTGATTGTCCATTCCAACAAAATGCTCGTCGACATACTTGTCTTTTGTCTTCAGCTTCATCACAATCTCTCGGGTCACCAGTTTAATGAATTTCCAGTGCCTACCACATTAGTAAATCATCCAAGTCAAAATTGTAAAAGATAACCTCAGGACAATCAGCAAGTAATTGCAATCAACATGGCGAATATCGCTTAGTGGATGAATGACACGATTGCTTCTGTTATAAAAAAAATAGTTTTCAATTCACAGACGGTATTCATTCAATTTCAAACGGCCTAAACGAGATCTAATCCAAGTTTGCGTACATAATGAAAGTCCAAAACATAATTTATAGAGTGGCCTAGGACGCCTACGTACCCTTGCCTTTTCAACTCCCATCCTTTGATTTTGGCAACGCTTTTCAGGGCATCCTCCCACTTTCCCCTCATCTGGCCGCCGAACTTCTCCTCATGCTCATCCAAAGCGTCAACGTACATTTGAGACTTAAGCTTAACATCGAGAGGCTTGACGTCGTAGAAAATCGGCATAATCTCCTTCTCGGATGGTTTGGATTTCTTGCACTCCACCATGTGCGCTAGCTCGCGAAGGCACCACGCACTCGACGCATAACCTTTAGAGAAGATGGGTATGTAGATCTTCGACTTTTCGATGGCCGTCGGTAGCTCATCAGCTATTTCTTGACCGACGTGGAGCTCTTCCTCGTCCAAGAACACACGGATATTCGCTTCTAGCATGTCGTTATAAAGGCAATCCGTGAATCCTTGGCGAGTGTCCGGCCCTCTGAAACTCAAGAAGACCTCGTAGTCAATCACCGATGACTCACCGCCACCCGTTCCGGCCTCCGAGCTCTTTCCCCCGTCCATTCTCGCAAGTATTTTTGCCCGAGGGTTTCCTCTCTCAAAGCACCTGATCAATGAAAGGCTCGTTCCCTTTGTGTTTGCATGAAGAATGGACAGACTAGCCACTACTGTCTTCCGTTTAACATTACGCTGGAGACCTCTATTCCTCGAACTTTCGTTTGCCGAATCTTCAAGCGTCCAAAAGTGAAATTAAAAAAAAAAATGAAATTTCGAGTCTACGTCAACTCTAGAAAAAGCGGAATCAGTCCCCACAGCTATTTCCTCCCGGTGGCCTCCGCTCCTTTAGAGTGACTTTTGACGAACTAGCAATAATGCAAGTTTCGCTCTCATTGGAGAAAAAAATAATAATATGCTTTGTCTTTTGATGGGTCGTAGACAAATTAAGGTTGCAATTTTGTTTTATTTACGTAACTCTAGGATTTTTATCAAATACTATGTTCAGAATTAGGTGATGTTTTTTTAATAGATATATGATTAGATTTCTTTAACTTGAACCCGTAAATTTTCCCCGTTTTATTTGCTAATTTATTTCCCATATTTGTTTGGAGTGACCTTTTATTTTGTCTTTTTTTTTTATTTTAAGGCACTCGCAACTTGACTTTCTTTAAACTTAAGCACTTAAAACTTTCACATGAAAGTGTTGATTTTTCATAATTCTCTAAAATTTAAAGAGTATTACAAAATTAGGAGTGAATCGCCCGAGAGGAGACTAGGACAGTGAGAAACAGAGAGAGAGAGAGAGAGAGAGAAGGCAGCAGAGGAAAAGAGAGAAATAAAAACTAGTATTATTGTCGGTCATAATTTTCATATATTTGAGGAAAGAAAAAGAAATAGAAACTAATATGACATGAGCATTTCTCACGCACTACATTCGATGTCGAAATCTGCATGAAAATGGGCCAAGGGTCTTGACCTAATCGCCTAGGCAACGAAAGAGCTCTCATGACTGCGATAAGAAAAGATCTCTCATCTTTCATTGAATAGTAAACCAGAATTAAACCAGATTGATGTTAGGGCAAGTGACCCTACCGATCCGGCGAGGGCGGCCCTCGCCAATGCAAGCGCAGGCGTCCCTCGACCAAAGCCGATGAAGGGAAAAAAAAAAGAAAAAAATTCACATTATTAAAAAAATTATCAAAATTGTCCACGTCAACACCCTAACTAAACCATCACATTAGCGATTTTCAGTACAAATCGTTAAAATGTTTATGACTGTTGACACCTAAATTTTGGCGCATCACTTAGTGTAATTTGCATAGAAAATTAGGGATTAAATTTTTAACCCCTAAACAAAAATATTTAAATTGCATAACATATAGTTTAAATTCATTGCATTTTTGCATCGGACCGGCGGTGAACGAACGAACTTAAATTTCATCGAATGGGACTCGGCTCGCTTGGAATGCAAGGGCCGGGAATTACGAGTCAAACGGGCTCGGTTGTTTTAATTTGAACTTAATTCAACCCATTGTCATTAATTAATTCAGCCCATTATCATTAATTAATTCAGCCCATTTAAATTAAAGCCCAAGCCTAAGCCCATTAGGACTAGAGAGCCCATCTAATTGACCTAGATTAGGGTTATATATACTTCATTAGGTCAGAATTTTTAGAAGGGGGGACACAATTTTCAGATCAGAAAATTTTTAGAGTGTGAGAGTGAGAAAGAGAGAGAGAGGAGGAAGACATCGCGCGACGCGCCCGCTCCCGCGCCCGCTGCCGCGCCCGCTGCCGCGCCCGCGCCCGCGCCCGCGCCCGCTGCCGCGCCCGCGCCCGCGCCCGCGCCCGCTGCCGCGCCCGCTCCCGCGCCCGCTCCCGCTCACGCCGACGCCGCTGCTGCCGCCGCTTCCGAACGATCACGCCGTTGCCCCGCCGTCATCCCGACACCGCGCCGCCGAATCCACCGTTCGCCGCTCATCCCGATCCGCAAGTTCGAATTTGGAAATTATCCGCAAATTAGGTAATTGAACATTATCCAATATTTTTAGAATATTTCGTTTCTTAATTTTTGGATGTTTGAATATTCTGTGAATATTGCGTGGATTGCTAGATATCTTAGGATAATGTTTGCCTTGTTCGCAATATTTGAAAATATTCAAAATTAGGAATCTTTCCTAATTCAGCAACGTATCTGGACAACTATCCGACCTTATCCCTAAGGTATGATACGTGGCGATACGGAAAATCATTATCCTATCCATAATCACTTGGGTACGATAATGATTTTTATCTGCTTTCCAAATTTGAATGATCGACTTTCTGTCAATATCTATGACCCTATAGATATGACTGATAGTTCGATTTTTGTGCCTAATCCGAGTTTGAAACGAATCTTGTGGATCGCGTGGTTGTTTTAAATGTGGATGCCATCTTTGTTTAAATTGTCTTTCCCTTTTCAAATAAAAAAGAAAATTCAAAAAATATCAGTTAGGATTTGAATTTGAGTTTTGCATGTTTAGGAATCCTAAATATACCTAGATGATAGAGTAATTATTTAATTTAAATTAGGACTTGAGATAATCTATTTCCTAGTTTAAATTAAGTAATTTTCTAATCTTAATAGATTAGTTAGGTTATTTTTTAATTCCGAATTTGCATGAAAATCAAAAAAAAAGAATGAATTGTTTTATGGTAGATTAGGATAGATTGCATTCTTAATTTAAGTAATTTTTTATTCCGAATTTCATCAGAAAATACCAAAAATAAATCATTTGCCCGTCATCAGAATTAGGTCACGTCGTCGCATGACATATAGTTTGCATGTTAGGTTGCATTATTCGCGTATCAATTTTTGCACGTCATTGCATGTAGATTAGGCTTCATTTAAATAAGCAAAAATCCAAAAATATTGAGTGAACTACTTGTTAATTAGAAATCATATTAGGATGGTTGATGTGATTTTCTAGCTAACCATGCAGATGCTTACGTTGCTTCGAGGTAAGTAATTCTCCCAATCTTGCAATTTATTTAATGTTTTGATTATTGGGTGTTAAATTGATGGTTTGCGCACCCGCATGAACACCTCACATGTTAGTGACTAAGTTAAAATGGATCCAGATTGCTTGCCAAAATATTTTTGAAAAGAAAAGGTACCGAAATGGCGTTAGACTAGATCTAGCGTAATCAAGTCCCCGGGCTTAGAATCTCTGGTTCGTAGGAATAAAACATATCTCCCTATGTTTTGTTTAGGTTTCTAATCGACCTACCACAAATAGATTAGTGGCGACTCCGAGCATGAAAATATTTGCATGTTAAAAACTTAAATCCTAAGTTGCGAATTGGTAGGGCTTGGGAGGGCCCGAGTTAGGTTTAGTCCTAATAATCCATTAGCCTAAGAGGAAAAACTTTAGGTCGCGACAGCTTGGCGACTCCGCTGGGGACTATGAGTTAAAACTCTTAATGGACTTAGGCCAGTTTTTCTTTTCAAGAAAAATATATTTTTTGCTTGGCAGCGAGGATCCCAGGTACGTCCCTAACATTTTAGGTGTTAAATGTTTTTGCAGTATGGGAGGTATAAGGGGAGGCGTGATTGTTAACCCTTGTTTTGCAGGGAGGTGTTTGAATGAATGGTTTATTTTATGCACGAAGCGCTGTATGATATAACCTGCTGTGCATGCCTTGCATTTACACTACACCGCACACACTACCCGCTGTCGGACCTGGGCGGCACAGGTTTAGGATGGTACTGAGACAGTGGACACCCCGAGCACACCCGCGTGGTATGGGTCGCCTTTCTTGGTCCCGAAAGTTCTTTCATGGTGTCATTGAATACCTGCCACGGTTGCACCCTTTGCAACCCGGGTCGGCTCTTTGACTAAGCCGGAGTCAGGGGAATCTCAGCCTAACCACCACCATGACTGGTTTAGCTCGGTAATCCTCATGTCTCCATTTTGCAAGCCAGAGTCTAGGTAGAAATCGAACCTCACGTTTCACGCGCATGTCTATGTGATTGCCATCATTCTGCCGGGTGAAGTAAGATTTCTGAACCTTTATCTAGCAATTTATTTATGTTTCGTACTTTCTTTGGTCGGTCCATGATAGGTCTAGATTGGTTTTAAATTTGAAAGTAATAATCATTGAGTCCTTTTTAAAAAAAAAAAAAGAGAAAGCTCTTTTAGAGAATTTATTTTCAATCTATGTCTTTATTTTCCTAGATGTGTCATAGGTAATTATTTTCTTACAAAGTTTGCCGTCATCTTTCTTTTACAAAAAAAGGGGTTTTAGAGAATTTGTTTTCAGTCCATAGTTTCTAGGGAGTCTCACTTTTTGTTTTTCATAATTTTATGATTAGGGATTTTGGTGCTTCTATTTCCTAGGTTGTGTCTAGGGCGTCATTTATATTTCTTTTCCTAGATCACTTTTCATAAAGTCTCGTCTATATACGAATATTGTCATGAATAAACAAAAAAAAGACTAGAAGCGTGTCATGGACCAACCTTGTCTTGACCATGTGCTTATTTGGTTCATTTCTTTTACATCAGGTAGCTACGGAACGATCACGATCGCCCATTCGTACACGGTCGAGAGCCAGAATGGCCGATCAAACCGACTTGCAAGAGCGTGTTGCTGGTGTGGAAGACCAGATAAAGCAACTTGTCATCGCGATGCAACAAATGTCCACTGAGATCAAAGCTCTCCGGTCGGTTCCTCTTTCGGCACCCCTCGAAGCGTCAGTCCCAAAGCAGAAAATCAGAAAAAGTGTCGATGTTGACGGAGATGACGATATTCCTGATTTAGAAGATGACCCCGTCCAGATCATCGTCAACAAGGACAAACCTGATGAACGGGTCAATAAACTTGAAGAAAGAGTGAAGCAGCTGGAAGGTTCACAGGATTCACCTTCGATCGATCTGTCCCTGTACTCACAGATTAAAATCCCAAAGAAGTTCAAAATGCCGGATTTCGACAAGTACAATGGCACCACATGTCCAAAAGCCCACCTACAGCTCTATCACGTACAAATGACTTCGTACGTTGATAACGAACTCCTGATGATCCATGCCTTTCAAGCAAGTTTGACGGGTCCTGCTTTGAGCTGGTATCTCATGAAGAAGATAAATGGCCTCAAAACTTGGAAAGAAGCCAGTGAAGCATTCTTGAAGCAGTACAGATTCATAACGGACATCATTCCTACCCGTGATGATCTCGAACACGCTCAGATGAAAAAGACTGAGTCCTTCAAAGACTATGCTATCAGATGGAGGAATTTAGCTGCTCAGGTTGTCCCAGAACCCATAGACAGTGAGTTAAAGAGGATGTTCGTGAAAACTCTCCCGTTCGAATACCGTAATCGGATGGTTGCCATTCCGACTGACAACTTCAACCAACTCATCCCCATGGGCGAACAAATTGAAATAGGGCTGAAAGATGGATGGTTTGTCGAGCCATCCTCCTCGACCAGAAGATTTGGTGCGAGAAAAGAGAAAGAACCGGCAGCTGAAGTGAATGTGGCTTATAACCAACCGAGCCGGCGGAATGCTAACTCCGCCCCAGCAATCCAAGTAGTAGAAGCTCAACAACAAAACTCGGGTCGTCAACCTTTCCAGAGGAGGAACAACAGGAGGCAATTTACCTCCCTCCCCGAATCGTTGTCTCAAGTACTGACAGTGCTCCAGAAGAAAGGCTTGCTTACTACTGAGCCAAAGCGGCCCAATCCTGAGCGGTTCTATAACTTCGACCCGTCAAAGAAATGTGATTATCACATGGGTGAGCTGGGACACTCAACCGATGATTGCTATGCCCTCAAGCACCGAATCCAGAACCTCCTAGATACGAAGGCTTTCTCATTTCAGCCTGCTAAGCCGAATGTTCAGAACAACCCACTCCCTGATCACGCAGGCAATGTGAATGCCATATTTAGCTTCGATGCTGGTCGAATCAAGAATGTTAAGGTGTATACCACCGACGTCTACGGTGAGTTAGTGAAAGCCGGTTGTTACCCGAGTAATGAGGACCTGCCCCTGGCTCTCATGAGAGAAAGAATCTCAAGAATGATAGAAGCTGGGATGATTGTTTATGCTGACCACACTGGCATCGTTTCCACTATCTCCGAAGTGGTTATTAATTGGGAGGAGGAGTTTGCTACATTGAACATCAGGAGCGACAAGGGCGACCCTCTGCCTGAAGACATGCCTCCGCTTGAAGACGCGTCTGATAACGAGGAAATCGTAGTAAGCACGCCTACAGCTGATGAAGGGATAGTGATCGAGATACCTCAACCGTATGAGTACAGTGATAATAAGGCAGTCCCTTGGTCCTACAGTCTCGATGTCGACTTGGTTACCAGATCCGGGCGTTCCTATGGCCAAGCTAATGCTCAATCCGCAAAACCCGTTACTGATGAAGAAGCCAAGGAATTTCTAGCTGTGATTAAGGCTAGCGAGTACAACATAGTTGAACAATTGCGCAAGATGCCCGCACAAATCTCTCTGCTTGAACTACTCCAGACATCTGTCAAGCATCAGAAGGCCTTAATGAAAGTATTAAGTGAAGTCCACGTGCCAGAAACGATCGATCATGACAAATTAGAGGAATTTATGGGTTCTATACTGCTCAAGGACCTCATAGCCTTTTCAGATGAAGAGTTCCCTCTGGAAGGGAGGGGGCATACTAAGGCACTCTACATTTCTGTCAAATACAAGGCCTCGCATGTAGCCCGGGTACTCATTGACAACGGATCAGCCTTGAATATCTGTCCTCTGGCAACTTTACACCGGTTGAAGATAGATCCTTCTAAGATAAATTCTGCAAAGACCTCCGCCCGAGCCTTTGACGGAACGAAGAAAGAAGTGATGGGAGAAATCCACCTTGACCTACAAATAGGACCAACAATGTTCAATGTCCTATTTCAAGTTATGGACATTCCCACTGCATTCAATTTTCTGTTGGGTCGTCCATGGATTCATACCGCTGGGGCTGTGCCATCCAGTCTACATCAGATGGTGAAGTTCGTCGTGGAAAGAAAGTTAATCACAGTTCACGGTGAAGAAGAGCACCCAATCTACCACGCAACGGCTATCCCCTATGTTGAGCCTGATTGCAAAATAGAATCGAGCTATCAGTCGCTCGAGCTCGTATCAACCATACATGCTTCTAGAGGATCGTCACCACCTATTCCCGAGGTGTCAAATGCTGCAGTCATGGTTGGCAAAGTAATGATGTCCCATGGCTTTACTCCAGGTGAAGGCCTTGGTAGGGATGGTCAAGGTATCCGCCAACCGATGGAAGTTTCTCAGAGGCCCCGCATTACTGGGTTGGGATACCTGGGGTCAAGTGAGTCAAATAATGGGGGACGTAGACATGGACGTGGACGCATCCGAGGTCGAGGTCGAAGAAATGGACAGATTAGATCGCGATCCGAAGAAGAACCAAATGGTGAAGAACGTGGGCGTGATAGGTTGCTTCCACACCTCCGCACCACATTCCCGGGCCCTGCAAGAATGATGCATAAAGAGAAAGAGGTGATCGACACTTTGGGGCAATCAAGCGGCAAGTTCGATTATTACGTGAAATACTCAGCACCCCCGAGCTTTTATGTTGACCCCCGTGACATTGTCCCGGATGGATGGGGAGGTATGGATGATCCAACACCTCTAGTGACAGAAGATCCTGATGATGCAATGGAGGGAATCACTGCCCTGTTCGATAATTTCTTAGTTGGAGCCATCGAAGAAGGACCGTTGAAGGGAATGGGCATTGGCCCGCAAGAGTAACACATTTACCTTTTTCGCACACTCCCCTACGCGGGAATTTTTACTGCTTTTTAGGACTTGCCCCGTCTCGGGAGCTGCTTTTTAGTACTTTTCATTTCTAGGATTTGATTGTTGCAATTTCCATTCCAATAAATGTAATTTATTTGATGATAATCAATGAAATTACAAGTTATTTTTGTTTTGAGGGCATGTTGAGGTATATCAAACCAGCCCGGTGATGATATCCAATCGATAAAAGAAAAATATAGTCCAAGGAGAATTCTGAGGCCTGGGCTTCTTCATGCTTCCTCGTGTTAAAACCTTTTTGAAAAGAATTTCAAAATAAAAAAAAACAATAGAAATACACTGTTTAGCCCTGTTTGTCCTACTGAACCCCCTACTTTATGTTTCAGGGGCAATTTTGTGACATGTAAGGGTATGGGAACGGTCCAATCTGATGAATTATGTGCTACCGAACCTGATCTCGATGACGCCAATGAACTCGAAAATTCCTCGGACCTTCAGCGTGATCTAGAGCATCATGAAAGACCTAAAGTCCTAACGGTAGACCAAACTATTACCGTCAACTTGAGTGATTCTGGAGAACCCAAAGAGGTGAAGATAGGGGCAACCCTTCCCGAAGGTAAGACGAAATGCTTGATCCAGTTGCCGCATGAGTAGGTAAGTCTTTCAACCAAAAAGTGCATCAAAGACACTTTGAGGTAAATGATCTAGTCCTAAGGAAGGTACTGCTAGTCTTTCCTGTTCCTGGGGGTAAATTTGCCCCAAAATACATTGGTCCATATGTGGTTAAAAAGGTGCTTTCCGGAGGTGCCCTGATTCTCACAGAAATGGACGGTCGTGAGTTCTCCACTCCTGTTAATTCTGATGCTGTGAAGATATATTATCCCTAATAAAATCTATCATTTTGCAGCAAGAGTTTTCCAGTGTTTGGCTTTATACTTATGAATTGCAAACATTTCACTGATGAATAAATGGTTTCAATCAATTTCAAGTTAAGATGTTTGCATTGGTTTTAATTTCTGCATGGTTATTTGCCGACCTGTATCATTGACTTCAAAGGGGAAGTCTATTTAGACAATCTAATAACTCATGTGGAATGAATTGAATGTGTTGAATGAGGTACATCGGGATGATGAAAGGCAAGCCATATCCTATACACAGTCCCATGCACTAATCCCCAGTAAGTTGAGTGGAAAAATTCCATGTCTACAAGGTAAAGGGTTATCTCGCAAAAGGTACGGCAACTGAAATGATGAGAGGCAGTTCATTTTTCTATCCCAAACACTACAGGTAATCCATTGTTTCGCCACTTTGAGCCTAAACACTTGGAGAAATTCATTCAAATTACCCCTGTCAAGAACCACCCCACATCGGGGCAAACTCGAGGTAAGTCAGCGTCATAAGGTGAACAATGAGTAGAAATTTTCGTGCTCTCACTTGCATCAATCTTCGAGTGTTGCTTTTTCAGATGAATTCACGTGAAGTTCAAGTGTCTTAGGATGACGAAGAGCATTTCTTTCTCTATCCTATACACATTTTATCCTTTGCTAAGCCCAATTGAGCCTGTAAATTCGTTTCTTAAACCCAGTTGGTGATCATCCCCCACACTGGGGCAAGGCAAAAGTCATCATTGTTCAAGCAGCATATCTGGAGCACCGATAAAAGACGAAGACCCTGAGAGTCCAAATGTTAGTCATTCGATCAAAACAAGCCAAAGTGTGACTGGCCAATGTATGCATTGTAGACAGTGTGTGTCAAAAAAAAAAACTAGAGGGCATGAAAAAGCAGTGTGCCTGGTAAAAGCAAGGCCAATGCCCGTGAAAAAAAATGGAGAAAAAGTGACGACTTTAGATTAGAAAATGTTGAAGTATCCAAAGTCTTGAGGAGTTAAGTTATGATCTCTCGAAGCCAATGGAGCATCTACTGAGAAGGCAATCCCTGGTGAAGAAGAAGACCGGTGACAATGCCGAGATGATCACCAACTCTCACCCCAATTATACACATTTTGAGCCTTATGATCCATTCATTTCTCAACCCCTGAGCCTAGCCTGCGTTACGTCCCTTGCAAAGTCTCTTCAGATTAGGGCACTTGAACTAACGTAGAGTTTCTGATGTTTATAAGCTTAGCTCGAAGAAGTGCGAGCAAGTCCATTTCTATCTCATTTTACAGGTTCTTGACTTGTAAACCCGGAGATAATTGCAGAGTATTTTCTTTCAATAGCCTCGACTCGAAGAGTCTCTTTTGCTAAGCCATTGACCAAGCCCATGTTACGGTCCTAACAAAGACCTCTCAGATTGGTAAAGTCGTACTGCTTGCGAGAATACTTGGACCCTTGTCAACATGATGATGGTGAGATGGAGCGATTCCCCATAAATCAGCCTTTTCAATGAGAATGAGAGAAAGCCTTTTTGGACCGGAAGTCCCTCATTCGACATTTTCTAGATATCTACTTGTGAATCTGGATTGTCTTGTCATGGTTTTTCCCCAGCGAAGTTTGTGGTGCTGATTTGACAAAACCATCGTACATGAAAATCAGTTGAAATCATAGTGCATGTGTATATGTGTTCTTGACAGTATGCGAATGCATATTACATGTTACTTGGAATCGTGTCTAACAGGAGACACGTCTTCATAGTTAGAGATATCACCAGGTAAGTATATCTCTATCCCTAGGATATCTATGACTATCTAGGTATCCCTAACCTGTTCAAGCAATTGTCAGGTCCCACATTTAATCATTTTTGTGATCTCTAGATGCCTTTGATTGTGTTCAGGTGTCTATTGATTAAACCTTTTCAGGTACTTCTGATGATATCCAGGTACTTTGTCAAGGAACTCTTGAACACTTGGGCTAGCCCCTTTTGTTCATCAAATCACAGATTTTCATACAATCTTGAGGAGATTCCCCCGTTACATGACTATGAGCAGGTATAGGCATGACGGCCAAATCTTTACATATGAGCAGGTATATGTAAAGGTCGGAATATTCTCCCCAAATTTCAGGTATTCCCCCGCTACTCACCTATGAGCAGGTATAGGTAAGGCGGCTAAATCTTTGCATATGAGCAGGTATATGTAAAGGTCGGAATACTCTCTTTATCTCAGATGTTCCCCCACTACTCACCTATGAGCAGGTATAGGTGAAGCGGCCAAATCTTTGCGTATGAGTAGGTATATGTAAAGGTCGGAATGTTTTCTCAAACCCAGGTGTTCTCCCGCATTTCACTTATGAGCAGGTATAAGTGAGGCGGCCAAATCTTTGCATATGAGCAAGTATATGTAAAGGTCAGAATATCCTCTTGATTTCAAAAGTTTCCCCCGCGATTCACTTATGAGCAGGTATAAGTGAAGCGGCCAAATCTTTGCAAACACCTATGGAGATGTGTAGGTAGTTCGTAAAGATCGGAACTGTTCTCACGAATCCAGATGATGATTGGATACGTCGAGCTTTCTTCGTGTGTTTTGACTTAACTGCAGATCACCGAAGTTCATCAACGTATATCAGGCAAGACCTATGGGACTAAGCCCATACATTTGCCAAAACAACATACAAGTTAAGGTTGTGCCTCGAATTGCGCTATCGTCAGATAAGTAATTCCAGGTATGTTTTCTATTCAGGTCAGCATTGCATCATTTCTTAATGCATCATAAAATGGGACTCATAATCCCGACAAAAACAACATTCATTGCATTTGCATAGTTGAAATTTAGGTATCATTTAGTCTTTGAATGCAACCTCTACGAGCTCACCTTCAAAGAGGGGCAGCTGTTGACACCTAAATTTTGGCGCATCACTTAGTGTAATTTGCATAGAAAATTAGGGATTAAATTTTTAACCCCTAAACAAAAATATTTAAATTGCATAACATATAGTTTAAATTCATTGCATTTTTGCATCGGACCGGCGGTGAACGAACGAGCTTAAATTTCATCGAATGGGACTCGGCTCGCTTGGAATGCAAGGGCCGGGAATTACGAGTCAAACGGGCTCGGTTGTTTTAATTTGAACTTAATTCAACCCATTGTCATTAATTAATTCAGCCCATTATCATTAATTAATTCAGCCCATTTAAATTAAAGCCCAAGCCTAAGCCCATTAGGACTAGAGAGCCCATCTAATTGACCTAGATTAGGGTTATATATACTTCATTAGGTCAGAATTTTTAGAAGGGGGGACACAATTTTCAGATCAGAAAATTTTTAGAGTGTGAGAGTGAGAAAGAGAGAGAGAGGAGGAAGACATCGCGCGACGCGCCCGCGCCCGCTCCCGCTGCCGCGCCCGCTGCCGCGCCCGCGCCCGCTACCGCGCCCGAGCCCGCTCCCGCGCCCGCTCCCGCTCACGCCGACGCCGCTGCTGCCGCCGCTTCCGAACGATCACGCCGTTGCCCCGCCGTCATCCCGACACCGCGCCGCCGAATCCACCGTTCGCCGCTCATCCCGATCCGCAAGTTCGAATTTGGAAATTATCCGCAAATTAGGTAATTGAACATTATCCAATATTTTTAGAATATTTCGTTTCTTAATTTTTGGATGTTTGAATATTCTGTGAATATTGCGTGGATTGCTAGATATCTTAGGATAATGTTTGCCTTGTTCGCAATATTTGAAAATATTCAAAATTAGGAATCTTTCCTAATTCAGCAACGTATCTGGACAACTATCCGACCTTATCCCTAAGGTATGATACGTGGCGATACGGAAAATCATTATCCTATCCATAATCACTTGGGTACGATAATGATTTTTATCTGCTTTCCAAATTTGAATGATCGACTTTCTGTCAATATCTATGACCCTATAGATATGACTGATAGTTCGATTTTTGTGCCTAATCCGAGTTTGAAACGAATCTTGTGGATCGCGTGGTTGTTTTAAATGTGGATGCCATCTTTGTTTAAATTATCTTTCCCTTTTCAAATAAAAAAAGAAAATTCAAAAAAATATCAGTTAGGATTTGAATTTGAGTTTTGCATGTTTAGGAATCCTAAATATACCTAGATGATAGAGTAATTATTTAATTTAAATTAGGACTTGAGATAATCTATTTCCTAGTTTAAATTAAGTAATTTTCTAATCTTAATAGATTAGTTAGGTTATTTTTTAATTCCGAATTTGCATGAAAATCAAAAAAAAAAGAATGAATTGTTTTATGGTAGATTAGGATAGATTGCATTCTTAATTTAAGTAATTTTTTATTCCGAATTTCATCAGAAAATACCAAAAATAAATCATTTGCCCGTCATCAGAATTAGGTCACGTCGTCGCATGACATATAGTTTGCATGTTAGGTTGCATTATTCGCGTATCAATTTTTGCACGTCATTGCATGTAGATTAGGCTTCATTTAAATAAGCAAAAATCCAAAAATATTGAGTGAACTACTTGTTAATTAGAAATCATATTAGGATGGTTGATGTGATTTTCTAGCTAACCATGCAGATGCTTACGTTGCTTCGAGGTAAGTAATTCTCCCAATCTTGCAATTTATTTAATGTTTTGATTATTGGGTGTTAAATTGATGGTTTGCGCACCCGCATGAACACCTCACATGTTAGTGACTAAGTTAAAATGGATCCAGATTGCTTGCCAAAATATTTTTGAAAAGAAAAGGTACCGAAAGGGCGTTAGACTAGATCTAGCGTAATCAAGTCCCCGGGCTTAGAATCTCTGGTTCGTAGGAATAAAACATATCTCCCTATGTTTTGTTTAGGTTTCTAATCGACCTACCACAAATAGATTAGTGGCGACTCCGAGCATGAAAATATTTGCATGTTAAAAACTTAAATCCTAAGTTGCGAATTGGTAGGGCTTGGGAGGGCCCGAGTTAGGTTTAGTCCTAATAATCCATTAGCCTAAGAGGAAAAACTTTAGGTTGCGACAATGACTAGTTTGGCAAATTATGAAAAAATTTATGACTATATTGACATTATTGAAATGTTTATGATTAATTAGCAAGTCGTCAAAATATTTAGGACTAAATGAGCACAATTAAAAGGTTTATAATTATTGAATTAGCGGACAACAATAGGTGTAGGACTTTTCTGAAAAAAATTTCTATGGCTTGCTATATCTGGGCACCTAGATTTTCAAAAAGTGTTACTTACATTAAAAGAAGGGAAAAAACCACCAAAAACTCCAAACTTTGTCACTTGTGACACATTTACCCCGAACTTTTTTTTGACACCAAAAACCCCAAACTTTACTATTTGTGACACATTTACCCCAATGTACATTGTCCATGGGCATTTTCGTCTTTTTTGCTTTTTCCTTTTTTTTTTACTTTTTTTTCCTTTCCGGCGAGGGGGCTCCTCGCCGGCGTCGAGCGAGGGCGAGGCTCGCCCTCGCCTAGGCGAGCAGGGGCGAGGGTGGCCCGATGCCGGCGAGGGCTGCCCTCGCCGGATCTGGCGAGGGGGGCCCTCACCAGTGTCGAGCGAGGGCGGCCCTCGCCAGATCCGGCGAGGGCCACCCTCGCCGACATCGGGCCTCGCCAGCGTTAGGCGAGGGCCGCCCTCGCCGGATCTGGCGAGGGCCGCCCTCGCCGGATCTGGCGAGGGAGAGCCTCGTCGGCATCGGGCGAGGGCCGCCCTCGCCGGATCTGGCGAGGGCCGCCCTCGCCGGATCTGGCGAGGGAGAGCCTCGTCGGCATCGGGCGAGGGTCGCCCTCGCCGGATCTGGCGAGGGCGACCCTCGCCGGAAAGGAAAAAAAAGAAAAAGCAAAAAGACGAAAATGCCCATGGACAATGTGCATTGGGGCAAATGTATCAAAAGTGGCAAAGTTTGGAGTTTTTTGTGGTTTTTTTCCTTAAAAGAATCAATGTAAAAAATTTAAACGAACAAAAAATCCAAAAAATAATTAAATGAATAAAAATTTTAAAAAAGGGGTATTGGCAGACAAAAACAGCCTGGCATGGGACGCATAAAAGCGGCACAACAGAGAAGAAAAAGTGGGGACGCGCGAAAAAAGACAAACCGGCGAAAGTAGCGAAAATGAGGGGAAGGGTCCGGATATCCAGTTCCTGTTTTCATGTTTAATTAAGTTAACTTAGTACTTTCCAGCAAAAAAAAAAAGCTAACTTGGTTTGGTTTTCTATATGATGCATTTTTTATGTCATATCTCAAATCTAATGTTTGCATAGATATTCTTCATAGGGATTGCATGACATGCATATTTGCCCAGTTAGGCATTCATAATAGAATATTTGTATGATTATAATTGCCAATTCAGAAAGAATTAGAATTTTCCTTGATTTAGTGTAGATGCATATTTAGGACATTAAGATCGCATTTTTTTTGTAATTTTAATTGCGATCTTGCATGGGTCACATGTATCGAAAAGTATAAAAAATAATAATCCCATCTTGCATGTTAGAAATTTAGAAAAACCACAAAAAATATGTTTAGGGGTTCATTTGGGGAACTTTAGATTTATTTTTATTATATTTGTATTATTCTCGCAGGATTGTGTTCCATTTAGATTACATTACGCTAAATTTTCATACTTATTAGAAGGTCATTTTAGGAAAGCAACTTGTTTATTTTTTTAACTGCTTTGATTATTGATTGTTTATTTTCACCTAAGGGTTTCCTCTGTCAGAGCACCTGATCAATGAAAGCCTCGTTCACTTCATGAGGGCGAGCCTTGCTGGCGATCACATAGGCCTGGCGACTAACAGAGGAAGAAGGAAAGAAATGATAAAAAAAAATTCAAAAAAAAATCAAAATATTTAAAAATTGTCTAAGTTAGTACTAATCGTGCCACATAGGACATCCAGTATTCATGTCAGTTATTTCCGGTTAAAATTGACTAGTTGGACTACATTGGCAAATTATCAAAAATTTTAGGACTAAATTGGCCAAAACAAAAATGTTTAGGACTGAATTGATACAATTGCAACAGCTTAAGACTTTTTTGATAGTTTTTTCATTAATTAATGATAACCTATTGACATGGTTATATTGAGATCCTTTTCAATTTGTGTAAAGTGCCAGAGAAACTACCAAGAAATTAGTACTTGAAAATAGGCTTAAGCTACTTCAATTCTCACTGTAGCCAAAACTGCTTCACCATGAGTCACGCTCTTGACCACCCGATTGTAGTTTTATTATTGACTGACCAGGTGTATTGTAGCATGAGTTTGCACTAATTTAGTAATGTGATGATAAATGTATGTCACGTTATGCTCGTGGGATTTTAGAAAGCATTACACATTAATCTTTCTCCACCATGTGCGCGAGCTCACGAATGCACTATGCCCTAGAAGAATAACCTTTAGAGAAGATGAGCATGTAGATCTTCGACTTACCAATGACCGTCGGTAGCTCATCACCTATCTCTTTACTAACGTGGAGCTCTTTCTCATCGAATAGAGAACACGGATTTTTTGCTTCTAGCATATCGTGTTTAAAAGCAATCCGTGTATTCCTGGCAAGTGTCCAGCCCCTTGAAACTCAAGAAGACATTGTAATCAATCGCGGATGACTCACCTTCACTTGTTTCTACCTCTAAGCTCTTTCCCACATCCATTCTCGCAAGTATTTTTGCCTGAGAGTTTCCTCTCTCGAAGCACCTAAGTAATGAAAATCCACTGCCTCCAAGCTATTTCGTTAACTATGCCTTTTGCATAAGAAAATTTGTCCAAAAAGGCTTAAACTTATTGTACGGTAGCCAATTCAGTCATAAGTCTTCTAACAGTGCAAATTTAGTCTTAAACATTTTGACGATTTGCTAATTTAATTCTAAACCTTTCAATCGTGATAGTTTAATCCTAAAGCTTTTGACGATTTGCTTATCTAATTCTAAACATTTCAACGATTTGTCAATGTAGTCCTTTCCGAAAATTTAAATAAACAATAGGTTTATGACTAAATTGATAAATCGTCAAAATGTTTAGGAATAAATTTACATATTTGAAAGGTTTATAACTGAATTAGCCACCTTACAATAAGTTTTTGACTTTTGGGACAATTATCCCTTTCACATAAAATGTAGATTGACTATCAATAACCAACTTTCATTTATATCACGCTGGAGACCTTGATGTTGTAGAAATGAATGGTTTCGAATCAAAAGAGCAATTAAGTCGGACTTTGAGACGTGATATCACTTTCCTCAAGGATTTATTTGCCCCACAATGTTGCTAATGGTCACTGGCAAAAACCCTCCAGGATACAACAAAGTCTTAAAATGAGAATACTAGATATCAATTCTAATATTTCTCCAGGGTCTCTCTAGGAAACAATTGAAAATGATGGCTGTTGTTTTCGAAAGAAGACTTGAAAATTGATTTCATACTCCTCCTTGCCAAAAACCGACATATATAGAAATCGGTCTTAAAAAACATAGGTAACTCTTCACGAAAGGTTGCAAAGCTAACAAAAATATTCCTTCGAAAGAAGTTGCAAACTGAACAAATGCAACCCTTTGAGAAAGGTTGAAAACCGAACAAGTATAATCTCCAAAAGTTGTCTTGAAAAGACATATGTAAAATTCGAAATAAAATAAAATAAAAATATATATAAATAAAATTCCGAATTTTCATAATTTCGAAAATTATTTAATAAACAAAAAATAACCTTTCAACTAATAAAGATTAATGAAATAACCTTACGAAATAAAATAAAAAAAGTGCTAAATGCGCCTAATAATCGCGCAATTATTCGCGCACCCGCATGTGGATATTATGTAGACTAGCACACACCCCATTGTCTTCATTTTAAGGAGCAAGAAGATACCTACAGTTATAAAGTGGCCCACTTTCTCAAAATTTTTCTATATGGGACAAAGAAAAGAGTATTATTTTGTTTGTTTTACAAACAAACATTCAACACTTGATTCCTATAACTTTCGTTTGCTTCATCTTTACAAGTCTTAATACGTAAAGAAAAACGAGATATTTCGAGAGTTGTGCCAGGGAGTGCTTTAAAGAGAGAACTTTATAAATCATGAGTAAATATTCTAATTTGTGGTTATTATCATGTAATAATTGAGATATCTAGACCAACGCATGATTGCTTTGTGTCGGCATCACATGAAATGGTGCGCTTGCTTTTTTCCCTGGTGGGCTCCGCTCCTTGCAGAGTGGCTTTTGAGTTTTGACGAACTCCAACTGTGCAAGTTTCGTTCTCGCTTCTCAGTGGAGAAGAAATGACAGTGTTAGTCCTCGTGCTATTGGGAGATCATTTTCGACCACTTTGTAATTTCGTTTAATTTCCTCAACTCCAGGATTTTTCAAATACTGTTTTCAGAATTAGGCGATATTTTTGAAATGGATTTATGATTAGGTTTGTCACTTGAAGAGTAACTTTTCTCGATTTATTAGTTTATTTGATTCCTAGATCTTGTTTGAAATTACCTATGTTTTATTCATATTTTTTGTTCCTTTTTTTAATTTTATTAATAAAATTTTCCTAGATCACTTATTATTGTTTCCTTTTTTAAGAAGAAAATCATTCTTTTCCAATAAGTTGAAGTCTGACACTGTTTTGCTTTGCCTTTGCCAAGCTGCAGTTATGGCCTCCACACTATCGTCCAGTCGTCCTTGATTATCCTGAGTGATTTGAACATTTAATAGGTTTTGCACTCCATCTTTTAACCAATTCAATGGGGAATTTCTGGAAGGGGGTTTGGTGTTTTCATGTAAATACTAGGCAGTCTAGTTTTCGTTGCTGTTCAAATGATTGCATGGGAAGATAAGTCTCGAGGGTAATATCTTGTTACCTAAAGTTGCTTAGACCCATGCTCATGTCAAACCCCTTACGTATGATCCGATTAATCTAGAAGATGTGGCACATATTGATTATCATAGGCCACCCAAGAATGATTTTTTAGTAAGTCAAAAAATAACTTGCTACTAATATTGTCGACTGACATTAATCAATGATAACTGTGGATATGATGATATTGAGATTCTTTTCGATCTGTGAAAGCGCCCGAAAACTACGAAACGAGTTGTACTTGAAAATAGGTTCAGGCTACTTCAAATCTCATTGTAGCCAAAACTAAGTCGCCATGAGTCACGATTTTTTGCACTCTTGACAATGTGTTTGCAGTTTTGATATTGATTGACTAGATGTATTGTAACATGAGTTTGCCCTAGTTTAGTAAGATGAAGACAAATGCATTCCCCTAACGCTTGTGGGATTTTGAAAGCATTGCTCATCAATTTTCCAAATCCACGACAAAGAAACCGTCACAGCATTGCACATCAATCTTCCCAATCTACGACAGAGAAAACTTCACAGCGACCTGCTTCTATATGCCACTGTGGAGTGGGACGATTTTTGTGTGCGTGAGAGAGAGAGGTTGGTTTCTAGGTGTAGAAGTGTCAATGTAGCTTTAAAGCACATATTTTACACATATTGTTTAATAGGAATATTATCAATTCAGTTCTAAACTTCAATTTTGTCAATATGGTCCTAAACATTTACGTGAAATTTTAATTTAGT
This sequence comes from Syzygium malaccense, assembly GCA_031216405.1. NCBI lineage: Eukaryota > Viridiplantae > Streptophyta > Magnoliopsida > Myrtales > Myrtaceae > Syzygium > Syzygium malaccense. Next base: position 28,202,387 of record CM062257.1, on the reverse strand, counting down.
TTTTCCGACCAATTGCCACAGAAAATCGATGAGCGGCAATCCACAAATTGCCCACGTGAGTGTGCCACGTAAAACGGTCATTGATGATTGGATGCCAATAAGCAATTTCCGATAGCAATTGGTTGGAAATACTATATTGAAATTTCACATAAAGGTTGAGGAATACGTTGATAATATCGATAAGTTTACGACTGAATTGGCATCCGTACAATAAGTTTAGGACTGATTGAGTAATTATCCTCCCTTTTTCAGTTATTTTCCTCTGGTTATCTTTCATTGCTTAGTTTCTAGGGGATGCACTTCCCCAGATTAATCAAGACTTTGGCATCTTATGTAATTGCGGTTCCCCCTTGAACTTCAATTATATAATATGCAGGACTATAATTCAGTTGTCGTTTTTTGTCTTAATTTCTAGAATGAATTCATAGTATTTGGCAAATGAACATTAAACGTCAAATCGGTAAGGGTGAAAAATAAATGGAGGATATAGAAACATAGTTTAGGGGAGGCGAAATGAAGTAAATTCCAATATCTAGCTCTCAAGGTGAGATATAAGAACTTTATACGATGATTTAATAAATCAGAGTATAAATTTGATTAAAGTCAGACCAAAAATCAAGATCAACAATCACCAAAGATTGTCAGAATCCGGAGCTCTTTTTCCTTCCACAAGGATAGACTAGTCTAGCTTCGGATTTAAGGCCAAATCAAAATGTCTCGAAGTGGCCACACACTTTATCAAAGACCTTCGCATAAAACATATATATTATTTCCGAGTACTTTCACCGAAGGCTTACATGAAATGGGACTGGATTCCCATGTAAAAGCGCTCTAGCTTCGTCGAAAGTAAACAGAGTTTAGAAAGGCAACACAAAAGCAGGAGGAAATGGCCTTCCAGATTACCAGAAAAGGACGTTAAGACAGAATTGATGTCGCCTTTTCTTCGTCTTTCCAGTGATTGTCATGAAATGGTCTTAATTAGACGGGACCGTGCTTCTGGATGTTTTTTTCTTTTCGTTTTTCATCGACGCTAAAGTCACTTTCGATTTCAGTTCAATAAGGAGAGCAGCCGATCAAGAAAGGCTTGTTCCCTTTGCGTTTGCAGTACTGAATTTCATCTATATTGCGCTTGACACCCCTTGTTCCTGGATAATTACCTAGTTGAATGGCCATTGAATAGTGGAGTCTACGTCAACCATTAAATGGCGTGACCAGTCCGCGTAGCTTTTTTACTCCCGGTGGGCTCCGCTTCTGGCAGACTTGACTTTTGACAAGCTCACACTATGCAAGTCGTTCTCTACGGATATCAAAGATCGAGGAAATTGCAGTATTAGCCATTGGTGTTCCCAAGATTTCATTGGTCCCCGGCTATGCTTTGATCTTTAGACGGGGCATAGAGAAATTCAGATTGCAATTTTATTTTATTTCCTTACCTCTAAGGTTTCAGATATTGATTTTAAACTTAGGTGATGTTTTTGAAATAAATTTATCATTAGCTTTATTTTATCTGAACAGTATTTTTTCCAGTTTTATTAACTAATTCATTTTCTAGATCTGTTTGGAGTAACTTTGTCTTTTACTTTTTTGTTCACTTTTTATATTTTGTGGTGCTTGTACTTTGACTTCCTTAATCTTAAGTAATTAAACTTTCATATAAAAATATTAAACGTATATTCACCTACATAATTGTGAATGAGTATTTTGAAGTGGGTCTGTCATGTTTTCGGGGATATCGAAAAAAAAAAAGATATTTTTGTGCATAGTTTTATAAGGAATATAGAGAGAATGCTATATGAGGTGTTTCGGACTGATTTGTCTGACCTAATGAATAATCAAACTGTGTATATATTGAAATAACAAATCAAAATGCAAAAAATCAAAATTGTTGCAGTGCAGAATCATTTACAAATCAGTATGACGATAACATACTAAACAAAAGTAACAAATCAAAAGGCAAAACATCGTAATAGAATGGTTGCAATGCGAAATCTTCTACAAATCAATATAAAGATAACACATCAAGCAGAGATTCATTGAGTTGATCATTTGGAGATCTTTTCGGATTTATCTTTTATTCAATTTCCATGTAGATAAAATTGTTATAGTTTATTTTTTACTTTCATCATAATTATAGGTGATGATATCTTTATTTATACTGTATAACATATCAATAAAAAGTAACATATGCAATTCTCTGTTTTCTTTATGATGAGCTTAACCGACTCTCAAAAAACGTTCCATCCGAATTTCCTAACTCACTTTCCTACCAAATTCACGTCCAAAACAGAAATCACACATCAAATCCTAGCTAGAGCACACCCATTTGTCTTTCTTGTTAGCGAGGGAGGGATGAAGCAAAGTGTAAAAATGATTGTGCGGGATGACAAGTGTTGAGGGAAAACTTTTGGTTTTCTTCAAGTTGCTTGGACACACGCTTATGTCAAACGTATCAATCTAGAAGATGTGGCACATATTGATTATCAAAAGGTCACCCGAAGAAAAAAATAGGTTTTGAGTAAGTCAAAAAACAACTTGTGCTTAATATTGTCGACTAACATGAATTAATGATAACCTATTGATATGATTATATTGAGATCCTTTTCAATTTGCATAAAGTGCTTGAAAGCTACCAAGGATGTTGAAAAGCAAGGGGGTGGTCATCTAAGATAATTACTCAATCGTTGGTTTCTGTTGTCACTATAATTGAATAAATATTTAGAACTTTGTGTGAGGTGTGTTTAGGTTGGTGAGAATATGCAACGTAGGCGCAATTCAAATGTTATGGTCTTCAAAAGTGCAAACATTTTTCTTTTAACTAGTTTGTCTTGACCTTAATGGCAGTAAAAATCCTTCGTTGATCTTAGTGGTGAGCGATTTCTGATTCCTTACAGGTTCCAATTCCTTGAACCTACTCTCGAGTATACGTTTTTTATTTTTTAGAACCTTGAACCTACCCATTGAAACCTGTAACCTAGAACCTACCCTGTTACAGGTTCCTAGGTAGGTTTTAGGGTCTAATAGATTTTGATTTTTTAATCTTATTTTTAGATAAACAAAACGAAAATGAACGCAACAATACTGAATAAGCTTGTCATTCACCATAGAGAATACAAAAGACTAGTTTTCCTGGCATTATGGTTCAAATAAATATAATTAAAATGAGAAATCATCACGTGAATCAATATTAGAGGTAAGCGGTTCCATGTTCCATACAAGTTCCATTTGAAACCTACCCATGATAATAGGTTCATCAGTTTTTGGAAGCTGAAACTTACCATATCATAGGTTCGAAGGTCGATTCCAAGGTCTACCAAGTTTCTACTTGTATTATTAATTGAACAACTGTAGTGAATCATCACCTTTAATGACTACCACTTGCTGTTATGATATACTAACCACAACTTATATTTAGACATATAAAGAATATGAAATATTAACAAGTCATAAAATGAAAGCTCATACTAGTGGTTTCAAATTATATATTCATCATCTAATGCCATGAAGCACAGCAGGATCACGTAAAGACATAGACAAAGAAAAAACACAAAAAACTTATTTAGGTTTCGGGTTCCTATTTAGAACTTGAAACCTATCCGTCGAAACAGGTTCTTCAATTTTTAGAATCTGAAATCTACCATGCATACCTTGAAATCTGAAACCTACAAATTTCAACTAATTGGATTATCATGTTTTAAATTTTACTCTGAAACCATACTCACCCTTGATTAACTTAACCAACAATTTGCATATAAAGTAGACTTGACTAGCCACTACTGAATTTCGTTTATATCACTCTTGAGACCTCTCTCTATTCCCGGAACTTTCCCTAGTCGAGTCAATGTCAACTCGTAGCTTTTACTCCCGGTGGGCTCCGCTTCTGGTAGACTTTGACTCTTGACAAACTCACATTATGTAAGTAGTTCTCAATGGATATCAGAAATTGAGGAAATTGCAGTATTATCCCTTGGTGTTCCCAAGATTTCATTTTCGGTCCCTGGCCATGGTTTGTGCTTTGTTTTTTGACGGGCACAGACAACTTGAGATTACAGTTTTATTTTGCTTCCTTAAGTTGAGCATTTTTTCAGAGTCTGTTTTCAAGCAAGCTTAAGTGATATTTTGAGATAGAATTGTGATTAGATTTATCTACTTGAACAGTAAATTTTCCCATTTTATTAGCTAATTTGTTTCCTAAATCTACTTGGAGTGACTTTATCTTTTACTTTTTTGTTTATTTTTTTTTATATTTGTTGCGCTCACACCATGACTTTCTTTAATCTTAAGCAATTAAAACTTTCATATAAAAATATTGACATGTTCATTCACCTACGTATTTATCATAACTTTCTAAAATTTGAATAACATTTTCAAGCTTTGACGGGAAAACAAAAAAGGCCCTGATCTCTTGGTTTTTTTTCTAATCTTCATTTACGGTGGTTTGATTTGGAAGTAAGTTCGACTCTATGTATTTTGATGTGAAAATCGGGATTTTTCTTTTTCGGTTTCGCGCTTTTGCGTGGGAAGCGATATGCCATATGAACCTAGTGGTTCAATTCTCTTCGTTTTCCTCGTATTAGTTTGGAAATGGAGCAGGTATCTCCTTTTCGCTTCATAAAGTATTGCGAAAATGTCCCTCTACTTTTGGTCTGAATATTGCAATGAATCAGCTTTTTTTAGACATTTTCAGCTAAGAGTCAGCAAAGGACCTATTTAGACAGTTTCTGAGTGATTTCCCTCGTCCACAATTCAAAGATGGCAACCGAAGGATTGATTTGAAATGTCCAATCTTGCTTTTTGTTCATAGCTTCTCCAATCTTCTACTGTACACGCATTTGAATTGATACACATTGCAAATCTTCTCGGAACAACCCAAGTCCCAATTTAAGCACCCCGATTATAAGCGCACGAGTTACAAAAACGGAACGAAAAAAAAGTTTTAGGAGGGCCTTTCGGAATTACAATTGTGAAGGAGTATTTTGAAGTGGTTGTGCCATGACTTCGGAGATATCACTAGAAAAGACATTTGTGAGCTGAGTTTTGTAAGGACTCCAGAGAGATTGCCATGTTTCGGACTGATCTGTCTGACCAAATGCATAATCCTACTGTGTTTGATGAACATTAACTGATTCTCAAGCATGTTCCATCCAAATTTCCTAACTCATTTTCCTACTGAATTCATGTCCAAAATAGAACTCACGCATCAAATTCTAGCTAGAGCACACCCATTTGTCTTTATTGTTAGCGAGGGAAGCATGCAACAAACTCTCTTCATTGTTGAAATGATTGTGTGGGACGACAAGTCTCGAAGGAAACTTCTTGTTGCTTAGACCCATGCTTATGTGCAAATGGACTTAATGTGAACCAAATAGGTATCATACGGACATGAAATGGTGTAATGACCTTAGGAAACGAACCCGAGGTCAGGGCCACCTATCGAAACTACCTTGGGACTTGTTATTCAATTAGAAAGGAGGTCAATGCCGGCTGTCCATGGCTTGGACAGTGACGACAGTGACACAAAACCTCATTTATTTATGCAAAACTACACTAAACTATACCGAATTGACTTACCAAAATGACTGGGAATGAATCCTATAGCTACATAATTCGAAGAACACCCGACTTAATCCCTGAATGGAACCTAAGGCCACTTATTTCGAGCCTAATGGAGACCCAACAGTAATAACCACATGCACAGCCACATTTCACGTATAGGCTGTCTATGGTTTTTTCTATATGGATCGTCCAGCATAACGACGGTAACAGTAGACCAAACTTCACGTGTGAGATGATATTCAAACATATTAAAATGCCCAGAAGATCAACCGCCTATCAAGACGTCATCAAGAGCAATTGAGACCACGCCCAAACGAGATTCAAAATACACAACAACAAAGGGGTAGACAAGCAATAAATTTCTTTTCTCTTCTCCCTCTCACAAGAATGCCTCTTTTATTTGTTTTCTCTCGCCAAGAACTTCATCGAATGACTTCTCACTCTACTGGGAATTTCCTCTCTTTATTTTTAATTTTCTTCTAACCTCTCTTCTCTGGATCAATAGGGTCAAGCATCAATTGAACATCTAAAATACGCTCCCAATAACGCGAGATGCTGTAGTTCCAGCAAGCTCACGTCACAGGTAATCAGTAATTCAAAGGAATTTTCAAGCAATTTGAGGGAACAAAGGCAACAGTGTAGCGAAACGCGTGCGCGCGGATTGAGATGGAGAGACAGAGAGAGATTACCTATTTTTGGATCGTTGAATTGACGAAAAAGGAATTGTCAATGACCGATAGATAGAATAGAAGTTGTGAGGCCGGCAATGCATAAAGATTTTGTGACAAAATCTCGGCCAATAACGACTCGGCTTCGAACCGTTTTACTTCCGGTGCATGTTAGAAAATTTTTGATTGGTCTCTCGAATGTGAAATAGAAAAAGAATAGAAGTAGAAAAAGAAAAGGGAACTTAGCTTCGATTTGGAGCCTTAACTCTAGCCACATGAGATGCATATTGGTCTCTCGAACATGGCAGTTCTTTCTTCTTTGTCACAGGTTTGGCAAGCGATCCTCAACATGAAAAATCATCAACAATCGAAATAACCTGATATAGAGACAAGCAAATATTTCCCAACCTCAGGGAGCGACTTGTTCCTTAATTCCCAACCAAGCAAGATCAAGCAAAGCGGCTCGTATACTCAAATTTTAGTGTAACCAAATCACCAGAACACTTCACTCCAAGGGCTCCGGAATTGGGGATTTCATCGTCTCTACTCACTTTTGTACTATACTTTGCCAATGTTCATCTATGGCTCTCGCAGTTTCTATGGAATCGGGGGTGACTTCCATATAAATTGTTCCCCTGCAGCTCATCCCATCCACCAAAACACTCAGCATGCAAATCCACAGTCAATGATAGACCGAAATCCTATTCAATCTCCTCATTCAGCTTATTCTACCTAAGTGCAACGGACTTAAAGTCCTTGAACAAAGCCGAGGAAGACACCAACAGATGATCATTGTCACGTTTCAAGTGAAGCAATTCCTCTGAGGCATATCATCAAACAGTCACCGTGCACTACCCATTTCGCCGCATTGGACCAATAGCTAAAGAAAAACTTCCTCGCACCTCAAAACAGAGAGAACAGGGACAATGCATTACTTTTGGTACAATTGAGCTATAATAACTCTCATAGAAAGGAGCTTCAGTCGTGTATCAGTTCCTGCGGTTGACGACGGCTCCATAGAAAGGAACTTCAGTCGCGTGGCTGAAGTGCGCATGTGTTGAATGAAGATGGCGAAGCAGCTGGAGCTGAAGTGATCGGGCTTTATGGATGGGCTGGATTAGTGACCCGATGGGCTGGGTTCTTTATTTTTATTATTATTATTTTATTATTTCTTTGTTAATTTTTAATTTTTTGTGTTTTTTTTACAAAACTGCATGTTCGATTTGCCGGCAATAATTCGGATGTTAATTATATTCCAGCAAAATTTGCTCCTTTAGAACTTTTAAATTACTGCATTTTTATTATCCCTGTACCCTTTAAATTGCTAGTAATCGCACTTTAAGTACCTTCACTTTAAAAAAACCATTTACTTTCCGGTCGAAAAGCAACGACAAATCACGTTCACAAAAATCCATCAATTTCTAGCCTTATTTTAGATTTTTCACCTTTTCAGTGAAACACATATAAAATTGGCTGGGCCGAGATCGAAAGAGGAACCGCATGGCTAGACACGCCAATATGCACTTCGAGCTTGGGAGTGTCTAGCGGGATGAGATTTGAGTAGCCATTGTCACTATGCCTTTGACACTAGAAGTTGTCAATTAGTGATGTTGCTTTCTTTTTTTTTGGTAATCATCTAATCAAGTAGTTACGTAGACCCATGCTTATGTTAGCGGGGGAGGGATGATGAGACATACTTTCCTTGTTGTTGAAATGATTGTGTGGGATGACAAATCTTGAGGGAAACTTCTTGTTGCTTCAAGTTGCTTAGACCCATGCTTATGTGCAAATGGACTTAATATGAACTGAATAGGTATTATACGAACATGAAACGGTGTAATGACCTTAGGAATGGAACCCGAGGTCAGGGCCACCTATCGAAACTATATTGGGACATGTTATTTAATTAGAAAGGAGGTCAATGCCTAATGTCCATGTTATTCACATGGAGGTCCCCATAATCGCAACTAATTGATTAAAAAATGACTCATCGGTTGTCGTTTAGTGGAAACAAAGCAACAAGGCTGACGCACTGAATTGATTAAAAAATTGAGGTCTCCACAATCACAACTTCACTATTTTGCGATTCCTTCTCTAGTACCATCGTCCCCATGACTGCACCAACAACCCTACTTTTTCCCTTCGAGCCCTAATTTTTCCAGCCAATTGAGCTAGGGAGAGAAGATGACAAACCTAGGGTTACAGAGATAGCACGCGAGCGACGCTCAAGCGACGACGGTGACTCAGCAAGCGACCGTAAGTGAGCAATGAGGAGTTCCCGGAACGATGGAGAGAGAGCACTAATTTTATCCTTCCCATGCGACGTCGTTTTGCGCAGACTTGATATGACGTCGTTTGGCTTGAGTGAGCCACGTAGGATTGTGCGATGTTGTTTTAGACATCCACCTAGACTGGAATCTTAGAAAAATATGCCAAATTAGATAAAAAAAATTTATTTATAAAGGCCACGTAATCAATTTGGCCGGAATTTCTTGCTGATGACACTTAAGTGATCGTTTTTCTCCGATTTGGCAATTAAGTGAGCTGGCGAAAACTTTTGGTACTAAAGTGAGCGCCATACACAACTTTTTGCATTTCTAGTGTACTTCTCCCTTTATTCAGAATAGTCATTATTCAATAAAATTAAGATCACAGTGAGTTATTTCTAATGATAGAAACCATATCCAGTCATGCATATTGTTGCTAATATCTTAAGGTGTTTTTAACCAAAAACTGGGGGATCACTCAAAATCAATTTGATTCTTCTCGAATTCGACTGACTCACACACTTCAAGTTTAAAAATATTTGACCCAAGTAACTAGAAAACCTAACAAACTAATTGGATTTTTACATATGGTAATTACATGTAGGCACTTATGAATGCTATGAACAGCTAAAAAGTAATGGTTTTAGATTTCATCTTATGTAAGATTTTGGGTTCGAGCTCAAGCATAGATTGAACTCAAACGAAAATTCACCAAGTAGTAGAGTCGAGCCAAATTGAGCTTGAGGTCAAGCTTTTTAGAAGATCAATTGAGTCAGATCAGCTTGAGTTGAATATTGAGCTTTGCAAAACCGAGTGGAGTGAAACTAACAATCGACTTGGCTTGATTACACTCACACCCCTGCCGGATGGAAGAAATTTTCATACCATGAGTTGGAGCGTATTTAACCATTCTGACCCCCAAAGCAAAACTCATGTCATTCACAAAAAGGGCAATATCCTTGCAGCAGTCAAATCTCGTGCTTGACCTGGATGTGTTATACAGTTCGAATCAGCATCATCATCTTTGCAAAGGTTGGCCATACTGCGAGCAGGAGCTAATCAACTGCAGAACTAAGATTTCAATTGCTGAAGATGATGCTGAGCAAAATATCCATAATGACATACATCAGAGTCAGTTAAATAAAATATACTATGGTAGAGCGAAATTCTAGACTTTATGAAGCTCGTATAAGACATGTCTTAATCACAATATGAGAAGTTGTAGAAGCAGATCTCACCAAAAGCAACAGGATGGTGTTTGGCCACTTTTTTAGTGGCACCGACTACATTGCAATGCCTATGCAAAGTTCCTAGAAACCGTACAAAGTGTAAATGCAACAAAAGGGATAGGAGTGATAAGACCAACAAATCATACATAAAAAAAACACATTAATGCCAAAACAATCTGCAAAAGTGAAACTACTGCTTGTGTCTCAACTCTTCTCTAATTGAGAGCCGAGTAAAGTTTGAGCCCACTACAGTTAAAACAAAAGCTGCAAATGGCATGATAGCGAGTCTACCACTAGAGTGAGATGAGTTAATTTGGAAAGATCGAAAAAGGTTTGACTAATCACTGGGAAACGAAAAAGGAAGGATTAACCCACTTGTTTTCCTGCTCGCTTTGTTGATCTTGTTCTTCAAGTGCTGGTAATTTGAATTTGGTTTGTTAGAGGGTTGACTGTGACCTAGAACGATATTATTGGGGACGATTGAGTTCTTTCTTGTATTTTAGCGAGGTTAATACTTGATTGTTGCCAGCTACTTTCTGCGCAATCTGTTTCTTGATTTCTAGCCGTGTTCTTACATTTTCAGTGAATGCGATCCTGTATGATGAGCGGGGTTATGACTTCAGAGCAGTGTTGTTTGTCAATTCAATGAATGTAGATTGCATCACTTTTGTGGAAGTCTCTGTAGGTTTTACCCCTGCTGCAATGTATCAGATAGAGGTTTATAGGGTTGAGGATGCGTGATACATTAATCAACTAGGCTATATTCTATTGGGAGTTGAAGAATTAAAGAAATCATTTGAATCTGTATGTTAAACCTAGAAAGATTAATTGCAAATTAGGCATCTTTTAACCAAACTGTGATTTCACTGAACCACTTTCAACTCTGTTGGTATGACAACTTGATATGCTGAGTGAGAATGATTCCGGCGTTTGACAATACATGATGCAGGCCGAGCAATTTGACAAAAAAAACAAATTTTGTTTCTAATGTATCAAGAAATTGTAGTTTGCACATGGCTACATGACTTTCTTTTCATGTAAAGCTCGAAAGGGTTTGAGCCTACTAGTGGATGCTCTCCTTGATATTCTCCTCCCTAGCAGTGGGCAGTTATCTTCTTCACATGAGCATTTTTGGAAATTTACATCGGTCAATCCTTACTCCGTGTTTATGTAGATTGTTATTGTTGAAATATTTCTCGAGTTTAAGCCCGTTGAACGAACTCAATCCAAATCGAATCATGTATAAGCTTGGCACATGAAAGTTCAAGGAAAAGACTACTGCAGATTATGGAATTTGTTTACGTGTTGGAGTCACGATCGAAAGGGAAAAGTCCAACTTGGAGTTTGTTGGATACAAATTTGCTTTGAAATACACGTATATCAACTTCCCGCTTGAAGTCAACCAAGTAAAATACAAAAAAAAAAAGAAGAAGAGGAAGTTACCTACCGGTAGGATTCGGCTAAGATTGCTTATCTGCACTTCTTCTTGGGTCTTTTTTTTTGCTAGAATGTCTTCTTGGGTCTTACTTGTGAAGAGGTATGAGATGTGATGTGAGTACTCCAAAAAGGAGGCGCCGTTGTTGATGTGCAGAGGCTGCCTCATCGTATCTGCTAGTGTTTATAGCCGATAGAAAATTTTGTGGAAAGATTTTGTTTAATTACTTCAGGAGAGCGAGAGATTATTTTGTAAAAAATTATATAGTTAAATATTATGTGAGTTATTGAGTGTAATTGAGGCTTGGAAAATACTGAGAGTATTTGAGTAACTAATTGTAATTTTTATTGTATCCATTGATCTATAATGAAATTTTTTGCTACTCTATTTATGGATGTAGGTTGTTTAGACGAAATCACGTAAATCTGATATTTAATTTATTTTCTTGTTTTGTCTATTTTACTATTTGATCTCTTGCTTCCGCAGCAGTTATAATTTATCACGTAAGAGCTTCAGATAATTCTCTTTTCGTGACAGTCTTACATGGGATGGGGAAGTTTATGATTAAGAATTTAATAAAACATTAACACTATGTGAAGTCCTTGAAATGATTAGAAGCGCTGTTTAGCGTCGCATTTCACATTTAGCGCTGCCTACTGCCAACACTTTTAGTGCACTCGTCGCATCATTTCAACTGGAAGCTGAACAATATGATCGCATAATATCTTATTATTTGTATGGTTGCTGACAGACTCCTCTAAGAAAATTAGGAAGCCAAAACCTTGGAAGCATCCTGAACCAATTACAAGGACACAACTGATGAAGATGCGTGAGGAGTTTTGGGACACCGCACCTCATTCTGGCGGGAGACGAGGTACTTCTACATTGTTATAAAAAATGGTGTTGACATATAATGCACGGTAACAGTCCATCTTCACCCGCCCTCCCAGTGCCGTGGGAGAGAGGAGAAAACTATGCTTTGCATAAGTGCTATTTTCATTTGACCAAGTTTGAGCAATTTCCTTTTGAATTGTGATGTTTCTTTGCTCAAATGTGCTGTGTAGCATATTTATCATACTCTTGTTAATTGCAAGTCTAATTATGATACATTCCATTAGAAATATGCTGTCCAAGGGAAAGCAGGGCATGGCTTACCTTCTTATTCGGGGGGAACTCATTTGTGGTCTTCTCGCGGCTGGATCTATTTCAAATGTTAAAAACATGGGAAGTGGTTTCACTTGATTAAATATTGCCTAAATATCCCTTTTACTTTTGGCCTGAATATTTCAATTAATCATCTCTTCTGGACATTTTTAGTCGAGAATTGGATCATGCCATACTCAAGGATTGCAATTGTCTTTTATTGTTAGCGAGGAAGGAATGAGATTTGAGCAATTACGGGCTTATGTACGCGCATCTATTCATTAAAAAGTGTTTACTATACCTTTGACAATAGAAGTTGGTCTGGTGATGTTTTTTTCTTTGGCTCAGGAATGCAACGAGTGACCTTTCTGATAATATCGCTGTACAGGAAGCTTGCTTGCCGCAGGATTTTCTTTTATTTATATTTTCTGGACAGGTGGTTGGGGAATGTAAAGTTTCCTAATTTTTACTGCTCGTTTGTTAAATACTGAAATGAAATGAATCAAGAACAGCAATTGGATAAAGCACATCCAGTAAAATGTCTCGGTTGCTTTTTTTGTACCTTGTGAGTGGTGCAATACTGATCGCTAGAAGGTGGACTACATGAATTATTTGGAATTTGGGATTCCTTTTTGGAGATTTTGTTTACCTTTTCATTTTTCCATATTAAAACTGTTGTTCGGTATTGTAGTTCGGCCAAGTTCGTATACCAGAAATTAAAAACGAACGTTAGGAAAACTAACCTGAAAGCAGTAGAAGCAAATAAGCAGAATGTTGATCCGAGCCCAACGAAAGAACGTCGTGTCCTTAAGACGAATTTGACCCCTCAATCAGTACCCGAGGATATTGGACAATCGTCTCCCAGGATAGAACGGATCTCGTTCCTCCAAAGTGGTATGTATTCGGAGGACTCCAACGAACGCAATTTTGTAGAACAATCGCACCAAATGATAATGACGAAGTGAATGTATGTAGAACGCGTCGGAAAAATGCCGATGTCACGAAATATCTTTCCCGAACTATACTGTTCGGTTATATTGAAGTGGCGAAGAATGAAGAGTTGCGAGGGTTCGTGAAGAGCAGCGAAGATCTACATGAACCGGTTTGCGAAGGGCTTCGGTTTTCGTTCGGGCGAACCGAACCTCACGAACAGACATGTTTGTTCGTCAAAAAATAAATAAATAAATTCTAAACAATGTGTCTGTTCGAAAAATAAAAAATAAAAAACCGATAGAGCGTGGACCCGGAACCGAGCCGGCCGGACGGACGGCGGCGGCGGCGTGCGCGGGGGGTGGGCCGACCTAGCTTGACGTAGGTCCTCTCTCTTCCACAAAAGTGGGGTACCCCTTGGGGCCCAAACCCATTTGTGAGGCTCAACTATTTAAACCCATTTCCCATCACCTCTTCTTTTATGTGGGACACTTTCAACCACACACTTCTCATTCAATTCTATGGGATTTTGGTGTCAAAATCCCAACAATCCCCCACATGAATGAGAAGTTCATATATCATGACTCTTCGTGTATGCATGAGATGCAATGTGCGATTATTCCATGAGAAAACGTTGCACCAGGATAAGTAGTCTGAGACTTTGAACTTTCCTTAGTGAAACCTATCGGACTTACTCGGTCAATCAGTAGACTTGATGTCTTTGAATTGTCAACCTTTGGTGTAAGCCTAGACAATAGAAATCATACAACTGTTTCTCGAGCAAAATTGGTTCTCACTGTTGTGTTCGTTTTGGCCATGAACACCGCCTGGTCTCATGAGTGTTTTAGAGAATTCGGCCTTATCAATTCTCACAGAAGCGGCCCTCACTTCACACTCACATAGGTGATTTCTGAACATATAGTATATCACATATTCAATTCAGAATCATTAAAAGCTTTGCTTAACCTTCACATATTAGTACTGTCTTCATCTGGGAATAAGTCAAAAAATTTGACAGTACTCTATACTGTCTTCATAACTTAGTTGTCCCTTTGAACCTAGATATTGGGATCTCCAGTTAACTAGGTAGGGTTTCCGCTATGATGACTTGTTTATAGGCCTTAAACCCATTCCCCTTGATGTTGTCGCAACCATCTCTCTAGTTAGGCCTTTTATTAATGGATCCGCAATATTATCTTTTGACTTCACATAGTCAATGGTGATAATTCCACTAGAAAGAAGTTGTCTTACCGTGTCATGTCTTCGACGTATGTGTCGAGACTTACCGTTGTACATGACATTCTTTGCCCTTCCTATTGCCGCTTGACTATCACAATGTATACAAACAGCGGGCACTGGTTTAGGCCAATTAGGAATATCTTCCAAGAAATTTTGAAGCCACTCTGCTTCTTCACCGGCTTTATCCAAAGCAATAAATTCTGATTCCATAGTGGATCTAGCAATACAAGTTTGTTTGGATGATTTCCAAGACACTGCCGCTCCCCCAAGTGTGAATACATATCCACTTGTCGATTTTGTGTCTTTAGTGCCGGTTATCCAATTTGCATCACAATATCCTTCAAGTACTGCTGGATATTCTGTGTAATGCAAAGCATAATCTTGAGTATACCTTAAGTAGCCCAATAAACGTTTCATAGCTTTCCAATGATTTTCATTTGGACTAACTATAAATCGACTTAGCTTGCTCACAGCACAAGTTATGTCTGGGCTAGTACAATTCATGACATACATTAAACTGCCTAGTATACTAGCATACTCATTTTGAGCCTTACTTTCACCAGTATTCTTTGAAAGATGTAAATTAACATCTATCGGAGTCTTTACTGGCATAATATCTAGATTCTTGCACTTTCCAAGAATCGTCTCAATATAATGGGATTGTGATAGAGCTAATCCTCCAGATGTCTTATGGATTTTAACTCCTAAAATAACATCTGCAACCCCCATATCTTTCATATCAAATTTACTTGTGAGTATACGTTTGGTCGCCTTAACAACCTCACTATCGCTGCCCATAATAAGCATGTCGTCTACATATAAGCACAGAATGGCAAAACAATTATGAGTGTTCTTAACATATACACATTTATCACACTCATTAATCTTAAAACCATTCGACAACATGACTTGGTTGAATTTAGCATGCCATTGTTTCGGTGCTTGTTTTAATCCATAGAGCGACTTGATAAGCCGACATACTTCTTCTCTTGTCCTGGAATAATAAACCCTTCGGGTTGTTCCAAATATATTTCTTCTTCCAATTCCCCGTTTAAGAAGGCCGTCTTAACATCCATTTGATGGATTTCAAGCTTATATACCGCTGCTATGGCAATTAGCATCATTATAGATGTAATTCTAGTAACAGGTGAATAAGTATCAAAATAATCAAGACCTTCTTATTGCTTGTATCCTTTTACTACAAGCCTAGCCTTATATTTATCAATAGTACCATCCGCTTTCATTTTCCTCTTGAAAATCCACTTACACTGTAGTGGTTTATTATCAGGAGGAAGGTCAACCAATTTCCATGTATGGTTTGACAAGATGGATTCAACATCACTATTGATAGCTTCTTTCCAGAACGGGGCTTCTGGCGAAGTCACAGCTTCTTTGAATGTCCGAGGCTCATTCTCTAACAAATACGTTAAGAAATCAGGTCCAAAGGACGTGGAAGTCCTTTGTCTTTTACTACGTCTAGGTTCATCCTCCATCGGATCACTTCTAGATATAGTATCTCGAGGCCTCTTATTATTATTAATTGGCTTATATACTATGTTATACGGAAATATATTTTCAAAGAACGAAGTATCCCTTGATTCAATGATCGTATTAACATGTATATCTGGGATCTCTGACTTGTGAACAAGAAAACGATATGCATTACTATTTTGAGCATATCCGATAAAAACACAATCAACGGTCTTTGGTCCTATCTTAACCTTTTTAGGCTTAGGAACCGCAACCTTAGCCAAACACCCCCACACTTTGAGATAATTCAAGTTAGACATTCCGCCTTTCCATTTCTCATAGGGAGTTTGTTGTGTTTTTCTGTGGGGCACTCTATTTAAAATAAAATTCGCCGTCAAAACAGCTTCCCCCCACAAATTCTGTGGTAAACCGGAACTATTCAACAATGCATTCATTGTTTCCTTTAAAGACCGATTTTTTCTTTCTGCCACTCCATTAGATTGTGGCGTATAAGGAGGAGTCATTTGGTGAACGATACCAAACTCGGTACAAATTTCCTCAAAAGGAAATTCATATTCACCTCCTCTGTCACTCCTTATTATTTTAATTTTCTTATTCAACTAAGTTTCAACTTTTTTTTTTGGTAAGGAACTGAGTTTCAACTTCGGACTTATAAGTTCTAAAAGCACTCACAGCCTCATCTTTGCTACCAAGCAAATAAATATGACAATACCTCGAGCAGTCATCTATAAATGTGATAAAATACTTATTACCACCTCTTGACGGTATTGATTTCATATCGCATATATCTGTGTGTATTAAATCTAAAGGTTCTGAAACTCTATTATCTACAGAATGGAAAGGAGGCTTAGAAAATTTAGATTCAACACACACTTGGCATTTCTCACTTGCACAATTGAATTTTGGCAATAACCCCATATTCATTAATTTCTTTATCGACTTATAGTTAACGTGTCCTAATCTAGCATGCCATAAATTAGGAGACTCAAGCACATAAGCAGAAACAACTTTATTCATAGCATCATTGGGTACAACAGTCATTACATTCAACTTGAAAAGACCATCACTAAGGTAACCCTTTCCTACATATATCTCATTCTTGGAGAGTACAAACTTGTCGGATACAAAAACCAACTTGAAGCCATTCTTGCTAAGGAGAGATCCAGACACTAAATTCTTACGAATATCTGGCACATGCAGAACATTATTTAGTGTCACAATCTTTCCGGATGTCATCTTTAGAGCAATCTTTCCGACCCCTTCAACCTTAGAAGTTGATGAATTACCCATATAAAGTTTTTCATCACTCCCCACAGTTGTATAGGTCGAAAACATCGATCTGTTTGCACAGATATGACGAGTTGCTCCAGTATCAATCCACCACTCCTTGGGGTTTCCCACCATATAACACTCGGATATCATAGCAGTCAGATTGATATCACCAACATCATTGGAAATATCTTCCATCACATTAGCCTGAGTTTTCTATCTTTTCTTGGCTCTGCAGTCTTTGGCTCGATGTCCAGACTTGCCATGGTTGAAGCACTTGCCAACGAACTTCTTCAGGCCTTGGGTGAATCCCTCTCCAGACTTGGTAGGCATTTTCCTCTTCTTGTTGGGTTTCGATCCTCCTTCAACAACATTAGCTCTTGAGACCGCTAAATTGCTGCCAACTTTCTTCTCGGAATTCCTATTGTCTTCCTCGATCCTCAATCGAACAATCAAGTCTTCAAGTGACAACTCCGTTCTCTTGTGTTTGAGATAATTTTTTGAAATCTCTCCAGGATGGTGGCAGTTTTTCAATGAAGGCAGCCACTTGAAATGACTCACTTAGAATCATTCCTTCGGCATGAATATCATGCATAATCACTTGAAGCTCTTGAACCTGACTTAAGACGGTCCTTGAATCAACCATCTTGAAGTCCAGAAATTTACCGACAATGAATTTCTTCAATCCGGCATCTTCGGTTTTGTATTTCTTGTCCAGACTATCCCATAACTCCTTAGCCATTTTTAGCGGACTATAGACGTTATAGAGAGTATTGTCCAGACCGTTGAGGACATAGTTGCGACATAGGAAGTCAGAATGATTCCATGCATCAACAGTAGCAACTTTTTCTTTATTTGTCTCTCCAACGTCCAATTTAGGACCATCCTCATTGAGGAATCTAGCCAAGTTCAAGGTCGTGAGATAGAACAACATCTTTTGTTGCCATCTCTTGAAGTCCGTACCATTGAACTTTTCTGGCTTTTCTCCATGATTCGGAATAGGGTTAACCGCAGTGGAAGCCGAAGCCATTTCTAAAATATAAAACCAGAACATATTCACGACCAGAATCGGAATTATATGACTACGAACAGAATAGAAAATTTATAACGTGAAGAGAAACGGAAAAATTTTTCACGAACAGAATGTAGGATTTTTTTAAAATAAACAGAAACAAAAAATCTGTTCACAAAGGAATTGAAAAATTGTAACGAGAAGTTGTATGAACAGAATATACAAACAACAAACGGTCGACTTAAAGGAA
This sequence comes from Syzygium malaccense, assembly GCA_031216405.1. Taxonomy (NCBI): domain Eukaryota; kingdom Viridiplantae; phylum Streptophyta; class Magnoliopsida; order Myrtales; family Myrtaceae; genus Syzygium; species Syzygium malaccense. The sequence goes on along the minus strand of CM062257.1, from coordinate 28,183,901 downwards.
CGGCAATCCGATATTTGATAGAAAAACACAACGAACAGCACATAAGAGCATACGAACAGAACCGAAACAAATTCGTCTTAAGATTGTTGTTCGGTATTGTAGTTCGGCCAAGTTCGTATACCAGAAATTAAAAACGAACATTAGGAAAACTAACCTGAAAGCAGTAGAAGCAAATAAGCAGAATGTTGATCCGAGCCCAACGAAGGAACGTCGTGTCCTTAAGACGAATTTGGCCCCTCAATCAGTATCCGAGGATATTGGACAATCGTCTCCTAGGATAGAACGGATCTCGTTCCTCTGAAGTGGTACGTATTCGGAGGATTCCAACGAACGCAATTTTGTAGAACAATCGCACCAAATGATAATGACGAAGTGAATGTATGTAGAACGCATCGGAAAAATGCCGATGTCACGAAATATCTTTCCCGAACTATACTGTTCGGTTATATTGAAGTGGCGAAGAATGAAGAGTTGCGAGGGTTCGTGAAGAGCAGCGAAGATCTACATGAACCGGTTTGCGAAGGGCTTCGGTTTTCGTTCGGGCGAACGGACGGCGGCGGCGGCGCGCGCGGGGGGTGGACCAACCTAGCTTGACGTAGGTCCTCTCTCTTCCACAAAAGTGAGGTACCCCTTGGGGCCCAAACCCATTTGTGAGGCTCAACTATTTAAACCCATTTCCCATAACCTCTTCTTTTATGTGGGATACTTTCAACCACACACTTCTCATTCAATTCTATGGGATTTTGGTGCCAAAATCCCAACAAAAACTTGTAGAGGCCAGAACTATGATGTACTTATTCCGTTTGTTTTAAACACGAGGCAGTCTCTTGCATGAAACAAACTTTCTTTGCTGTTGAAATGATTGCGTGGATGACAAGACTTGAGGTAATTTCTTGTTACTTCAAGTTGCTCAAAACCATGCTTATGTCAAACGCCTTCCATATGATTCTGTTAATCTAGAAGATGTGGCACGTATTGAATATCAAAAGGTCGCCCAGAAAATGAAAGGTTTTTAGTAAGTCAAAGAATGACTTGCTACTAAGATTGTCGACTAACATTAATTAACGAAAACCTCTTGATATGATTACATTGAGATTCTCATCAATTTGAGAAAGTGCTTGAAAACTACCAAGCATGCTGTACTTGAGAATAGGTTTAGGCTACTTCAACTCATTGTAGCCATAGCTAATTTGTCACGAGTCACAATTCTTTGCACTCTTGACAAGGCGCTTGTAGTTTTGTTACCGACTTACTGATGTATTGGAGCATGAGTTTGCTCAAGTTTAGTAATGTGATGCATGTCCCCTAACACTTGTGGGTTTTCGAAGCGTTGCACATCCATCTTCTTATCTATGATGAAGAAACCTTCATAGCAACCTGCTTCTGCATGCCTCCGTGGAGCGGGACGATATGTTTGAAGCACATATTTTGAGCGTGTCTTTCAGATATGTTTTAGATGGGGCACAAGTTCAAACCTTATCTTGATGTGCATTTTCAGCAGTGAAACTTTTAGAGAGGCTGAAGATGGTGAAGGAGCTGATGTGAATTGGCATGTCAATATATCTTAATGACTCGAGTCTTATGTTTTCTGTCGTGTATTAACTAACTTCCGTAAAATCTCTATAGGAATTTATTTCTCTCATTTCATTTCACTCTTGTAGACTTGTTGAGCAATTTAATTCTGGCTTATAGAGATATGGGATGCTCTGCATGTCGCAGCAGAAGCAGATCTAAGGCTTGCCAAGCAATTGTGGATGGTGCCGGCATGATTATTCAGAGAGCTAACTTGACAGTATGCTATGATGAAAGAGGTGCTTTATCCATCTATTCTCCTAGTCCCCCGCTCGCTTCTTGCCCGCCGCCGCCTAGAAATCTTTTACTTCTCTATTGTTCTTGCCATAATCTATTCCATGCGATGATGATTGTTGCAGGTGCGAAGTACAAATTGCCAAAGTACATTTTAAGCGAGCCGACCAATTTGATTGATGATAATTGACAATGGAGGTGGGGCGGATTTTGCTCGGCTTAGTGTGTAAATCCTGTGAATTGATATAGATAGTTTGGTAAAACAAATTGCATCAAAGTGGAGCGCATTCTGGCATTTTCATATGGTTTGTTTCATTAGTAACCGAACCTTCAAAAGAAACGTGAAAAGTAATGAATTCAGGTGATTGTTACGGTGGAAAATGATGACATCCTCTGTTGCTAGACCATCTTTTCCTCTAACTTGGTAGGGTTTGTCAAGTGCATTGACATTATAATATCACTTGTCTGTCATGTGGAGTTGCTGATGGATTCATCTTGTACTCGATTACAATTTTGGATGCGATTCTAAAATTGAAAACCATCCCTCTTAAAGGACCGGGGACAGCATAGATCGTCCATTGCATAATGGGGAAATGGGTTGCATTGTGCCCGATCCATGGTCGAAAATATGTTTTCATGTTATTCGTGAAAGCGCAAGAGATCTTTGTGAAGTTTGAATAAGACATATCGTGTTTGAACCATAGCAAAAATTACTCCTCTATCTTATGCAACGAAAATCATGACGAGTTCATTAGAAAGGTTGAGATGTAAAATACTAATGAATGCACGGAGATGTTCCAGGAAAATCGAGCTAAACTGAGCATCCAAACCTAAATTGAGCTAATCTGCTGACCAGTTTCAGAGTCACTTTATATCAATACACAGAGATTTACAGTTATAGATGCATTGGACGATTGGCATTCTGTTTTAACTTCAGAACAGAGACCAAACAATCTAGGTCGACTCTAGAGTTCACTTCAACCACGAGAAAGTGCTTTTGAACTCTTTTCTATGTAAGGCGGAAGATCAGGTGAATGAAATTGAATCCAACAAATTAGCGAAGTCAATAATCGCATACTAGCTTGATCAGAAAATCATGATTATCATCTCAGAATCAAACCGGATCTTCGCCTCGCAAGCCTAAACACGACGTACCAAAACTTATGACGAATCGATGACGTGAACAGAGAGCAGTTTCCCATGCTCTGTTTCGCTCTTACTTACTTTGTCGATTGTTTCGATCACCTCGTCGTTGTGGTCAACATCTTCTCTTTCCACGAGCTGCAGCTAGCTCTGCTCTTCAGCTGTGCAGATCAACTAGAAACACAAGCCTTTACTCAGAAATCATTGTAGATTCATTCAGGGCCATCAGTACCAAATCTGCCCAATTTGTATCTCATGATTGACGTCGCGCACAGAGTGGAGATACCCATTGGGCAAAACAAACTCGGTCAAGCAGTATAAATAGATTGTTGATGGCAAACAACATAGAAGCCCTCTTAAATGTTTCTATATCAAGAAGTTCTTCAAAACGATTCTATGACATTCTTTTGATAGCCTACAATTCCAGCATCCGGCCCCTGCTATCTCAAGTCAATCATCCTGGTCACACAACTAGCTGTGAGTCGCATCCAACTATAGTTCATACTTGTCTTACCCAAGCTTGGATCAAAGTTGGTCACCAACCAACGACCGAATTCCTCTTCAATCAGTAAAAATTGAATTCCCCTTCAATGGCTTGGAGATCCAATAGGCACGTGAATACAATTTCTTGTATTGCTTGTTTATGATAATCATGTAATTGAGCAGTCCATCGGATCAATTCTTTGCCAGCGCATCTTGCCACAAATGAACTCCCTACGTTTTAGTGAATGGTCAACATACATAAATGACATTATGAGATTAAGCTGTTAAATCTCATCAATCTTTCATCGGTTAGATTTTTAAATTTCAGCCTTTAAAAGAATTTGGATAATTACGGCGATCAAAGCCAAAAAAAAAACAACAAATCTATATGTACGAAAAAAGAATTGGAAAAAAAAATATGCGAAGCAATTTAAGATAAACTACAAAAACGAAAATATCAACAAAAAAACGTGATTGATTGAACTCGAAATTTACGTATCAATAACCACACGAGCCTGAGCCCTAGAGAATGGCCGCCTCATCTTACACTCCTCTCTTTCTCTTACCCCCTCTTTCTTTCCGGACTTTCCGTTGCTTGTACTCGCTGACGTGGCCTACAAAGCAGTCTTGAATACTTAAAAGGCACTCGTCTGGTAATTTCGAATTGAGCTACTAAGATCAACATTAAGCAAAAAGTACGTGCATATGTTATAAGAGGTAGAAATAATGCAATTGATATTTCCTTCTTCCTCCTCAATTGCAAAAAAAAATAAAAAATGTATATTTTAAATTTTAGCCTTTAAAAAAATTTGTACAATCATGTGGAACCAAACTGGAAATATAATTCTACATATACGAAAAAGAATCATACATTCCTTTTCTAGATGGAGAAAACATTGTTGGAAGCACTACAGATGCTTTCATAATAACGACAAAAACATGCGAAGCAATCCGAGATAAACTACAAAACGAAAAATATCGACAAACAACATGATGGATTGACCGCCACTCGGTCAACCTAATATGTGGGGAGCGCAAACTGAAGGAAGGACAACACACCGAATTACGAGGAACGCTCATTAACCAACAAGCCAATAAACATGAAACCCACTTCCTGAAAACCATCTCCAGTATGACCAATCTCGAAATTGTTGTGTACGTATTAGTGGCACTAAAAATTGTGGAGATCCAGTAACACCTAACACGCGAACGTTCTTCTTCCCCTGAGAGAATGGCCGCCTCATCTTACACTCCTCTTTCTTTTCTTCCCCTCTTTCTTCCCGGACTTTCCGTTGCTTGTACTTGCTGACTGTCTATAAACAAAGTTTCTTCTAAATTTGGGCAACACGAGAGCCCAAGCCCGTGAGAATGGCCGCCTCATCTTTCTTTCACTCCTCTTTCTTTTCTTCCCTCTTTCTTCCCGGACTTTAAATTTGGGTAGAGCCAAACATACAGTGAGCACTCGTCTGGTGCTTTCCAATTGAGTACACTAGTAGGAATTCTCAATGACCTGCAATCCACAAATCCCAAATGTGTTAGAGCATCTAGTTCATCCAGGCCCTTAACCGCCTGAAGCTCATCGCATCTTTGAATTATCAAGGACTTCAGCTTTTTCAAATCCGACAGATCATCTAGACTTTTAATCTGAGGACATTCTTCTATTTCCAATTCTTCCAATGACTCCACCGAACCAAGACCTTGGATGGCAGTTAGATTTGGGCAATTGATCAGCGTCAACCGCTTCAACCTCTTCAACCTTGAAAGACCGGCAAATCCCTCGAGGAGAACTACCTTGTTCACTTTGAAGTCAATCAACTGTTCAAGCCCATCGACTTGGACTTCCTTCCAATGACATCCACCAATGTACAAATATGTCAAGTTCCTCAGGTTGCAACGAAATGACAAACTGATTTTGGATTTTTGAAAGGAAAGTGACAATTTTGATAGAGACGGTGGAAGGAGTGTGAGGGATTGTAGGCATGGACTGTCTTGTGAGAACAAAGGACTGTTCTCACCCTGACCACCGATGTCCAAATCCACCAATTTAGTTAGGTTTGAGAGATCCGGAACGCGCCGCAGCAAACTTGATCCGAAGCTTAGGCTTATCAAACTTGTGGGAAGCTCAGGTAATAGTTCAAGTCCAGTGCAATTAAATAAGTCCAATATCTCCAAACGAGGGAGTAGTTTGATCGTCACTGGAACATTTCTAATACCGCTTGAACACAAGTCAAGGACTCTCAAATGCGATAATTCCTGAATGTCCTCGGGAATTTCCCATTTCAGAGAGTGGCAATTCCTGGCATGTAACTCTTCCAACTCTTTTAGCGCGACAATGCTCCGCGGTAGCTCTCTTATAGAAGAATATGAAATAAAGATGACTTTTAATCTACTTAGCTTTCCAATAGATTCAGGTAACCGTAGACATTGCATTCTCCAGACATTTAACTTGAGTAGCGATTCCAGGTTCCCAATCGACTCAGGGAGTTCCCTTACTTCTGTATACGATAGATCAAGAGACTTAAGTTTCCGTAGGTTCCCAATAGAACTAGGAAGTTCATTGATTTTTGTAGAACACAATTTAAGTACTGACAAGTGCTTTTGGTTACCAATTGAGTTGGGTAATCTCGTGATGGCCGTATTTGAGAGATCCAACTCTACTAGTGATGTCACTCTCTCAAATGATTCAGGCAGCTTCCTCAACTCTTTGCAATTGCATAAATACAAGTACTCGAGCTTCTCTAACCCTCCAATTCCTTTAGGCAACTCCCTAAGACTTGTACACCCATTCGCATTGAAGTAAATCAGGCACTTGAGCTTTTCGAGAGAACCATCAACTTCAATCACACTCGAGCAATCTTTAAGGATCAATCTCTCTAACCTCAAATAATCAGAGAAGTTTGGAGTCCTAGTCAGCTTCTCGCAATGTGAGAGATCTAGAACTTTAAGCTTCTTGGCAACCTGCAACAGTAGCTAGAAGAGTGTAAAGCGAAAATTCCGTGCGAATTTAGAGGCAATAAATGGTAGTGCTGAATTTAGATGTAATTGGGTTGACTCATTTTCCTAATCTAACCCACATTGATCCGTTCATCTAGTACTCACACCTATCCAACATGATTCACATACATACACCTATATATCAATTCCGTACAATCTAATTTCCAGGCCTTAATTAAAAGACCGGCATAGTCAGCTTTGTTTTACCTTGTGGAATGGCCTTGATTAATCCATTTGTGAGCCATTTTATTTACAATAGGTTATTGCCTATATAGTTATGGTATAGTCAATTTTAGTTAAAAACATAAAAGCAGCATGAGACAATTCTGTGGAGATAAAGATAAACAAATATAGCGATGGATTGTACCTTGATTTGACTCCATCCAGCCCAGTCCTCCGTGATGGAACTATTAGACAATTTGAGAACTACAAGATTGGTTGGATGGAAATTGATGGCCAAGAGCTTTCGAGGACACATATGCCAAATCATGTATCTTAAACTTGAAAGCTGATTCTCAAAGTCTCCATTTAATTCTCCCCGATGTAATTTGAGGAACCTTATGTTTGGAAGCTCTGAAAACTCCTTGCTCCTATAGGTCTTTCCATCCAAGCAAATTGCTTCAATGGCCTTCTTTCTCTGCCATTTAACGGTAAAAAGCATAAGAGTAAATGAAAAACATCTTCATTCTGTCTCCCTATTAAAAAAGGGCTCCTAATTGATAAATGAACTATTGAGAAAATCACAGAATTTGATGGCCGAAGATATGGTTTCACCTCTTTTGTTCTTATGCTATCATTGGCCATCTCATAATCCCACAACCTGCTCTGCTTTGTTCGATCTATCAGCCTCGCATCTCCAAGGACAATTTTCCTCCCGAGATCTCTCAATTGGTCGTGCATCCAGAATTTGTTGTCATCGGTTATCTTTATCAAGGACATGCAAAGAAGGACTTGAATCGAATAATCCGGGAAAAACCTACAATCTTCCCACATGTAGATTGCATTTGTCTTGTCTTCATCCACAAAGAAACAAGCAATGTCGAGAAAGATCTGTTTTTGCTCGTCACTCAACGCATTGTAGCTGATCTTCAGCGTATCTTGGACCTTCTCAAGAGGTATTTCTCTTAGAATGTCCAGCACATTTATCCATGAGGGTTTGCTTTGGCGACAAAGTAATGAGCCTACGACTTCAAGAGCCAGGGGAAGTCCTCCGGTCGTAGAAACTACTTGTGTCGAAAGATGAACATAATCATCTGGAGGAGAATTCCTTCCAAAGGCATGTCTACTGAAAAGCTCAAGTGATTGAACGGGATCCAACAGCTTCACTTCGTACTCCAAAGTTTTGTTGGCTTTGACGATACTTCTGTTCCTAGTTGTCAAAATAACTCTGCTTCCAGAGCCAAACAAAACACGATTGATGGCGAGTTTCTTGAGTTGTTCCTCATCAGCTACATCGTCGAGAACAATGAAGAGTTTCCTGTTAGAAAGTCTCTGCGCAATCATCTTGATCCCATCGTCGACATCGTTTATTTCGCCTTGAAAGGCCGAACCCAATGTGTTAGACAATAGTTGTTTCTGTAAATTTACGAGGCCAAAGCTGACTGACGATTCCCGAACATTTCCCAGGAAGCAGCAATGACTAAAGAGTGAATTTAATTTGTTGAACACATCCTTAGCAAGGGTTGTTTTACCGATTCCGCCCATTCCATGGATTAGCACAAAGCGCGTGCCCCCGGAGTCCACATCCAACAACTTCAGAACAGCTTCCACTTGATCGTCCATTCCGATTAAATGCTCGGAGACATACTTGTCTTTTGTCTTCAGCTTCATCACAATCTCTCGGATCACCAATTTAATGAATTTCCAGTGCCTACCACATTAGTAAATCATCCAAGTCAAAATTGTAAAAGATAACCTCAGGGCAAGTAATTGCAATCAACATGGCTAATATCTCTTAGTGGATGAATGACATGATTGCTTCTGTTAAAAAAATTGGTTTTCAAATCACATACGGTATTTATTCAATTTCAAACGGCCTAAACGAGATCTAATCCAAGTTTGCGTACATAATGAAAGTCCAAAACATAATTTATGGAGTGCTCTAGGACTCCTACGTACCCTTGCTTTTTCAACTCCCGTCCTTTGATTTTGGCAACGCTTCTGAGGGCATCCTCCCACTTTCCCCTCATCTGGGTGCCGAACTTCTCCTCATGCGCCTCCAAAGCGCCGACGTACAGTTGAGACTTAAGCTTAACATCTTGGGGTTCCACGTCATAGAAAATCGGCATAATCTCCTTCTCGGATGGTTTGGATTTCTTGCACTCCACCATGTGCGCTAGCTCGCGAAGGCACCACGCACTCGATGCATAACCTTTAGAGAAGATGGGTATGTAGATCTTCGACTTTTCGATGGCCATCGGTAGCTCATCAGCTATTTCTTGACCGACGTGGAGCTCTTCCTCGTCCAAGAACACGCGGATATTCGCTTCTAGCATGTCGTTATAAAGGCAATCCGTGAATCCTTGGCGAGTGTCCGGCCCTCTGAAACTCAAGAAGACCTCGTAGTCAATCACCGATGACTCACCGCCACCCGTTCCGGCCTCCGAGCTCTTTCCCCTGTCCATTCTCCCAAGTATTTTCTTCCGAGGGTTTCCTCTCTCAAAGCACCTGATCAACGAAAGGCTCGTTCCCTTTGTGTTTGCATAAAAAAGTAGACAGACAGAGTAGCCACTACTGACTTTCGTTCACATTATGCTGGAGACCTCTATTCCTCGAACTTCCGTTTGCTTAATCTTTAAGCGTCCGAAAGTGAAATTAAAACAAAAAAGAAAGAAGATATTTCGAGTCTACGTCAACTCTAAAAAAAGCGGAATCAGTCCCCCTAGCTTTTTCCCCGCGGTGGGCTCCGCTCCTTTAGAGTGACTTTTGACGAACTAGCAACAATGCAAGTTTCGTTCTCATCGGAGAAAAAAATAATAATATGCTTAGATGCGTCACAGACAAATTAAGGTTGCAATTTTGTTTTATTTACGTAACTCTAGGATTTTTATCAAATACTATGTTCGGAATTAGGTGATATTTTTTTCAATAGATTTATCATTAGATTTCTTTAACTTGAACCTTAAATTTTCCCCGTTTTACTTGCTAATTTATTTCCTAGATTTGTTTGGAGTGATTTTTTTATTTTGTCTTTGTTTTTTTTTTAAATTTTTCGGCACTCGCAACTTAACTTTCTTTAAACTTAAGCTATTAAAACTTTCACATGAAAATGTTGACATATGCATTCACCTACAGATTTTTCATAATTCTCTAAAATTTAAAGAATATTACTAAATTAGGTGGGAAAGCAAAAAGGTTGTTCTTACTCTTTGAATTCGGATGTGAAAATTCAGAGTTTTTTTCTTTTTTTTTTGCGCTTGTGAAAATTCAGGGTTGAATCGGCCGAGCGTTTTCATTTTCCCAATTTTTTAAACTTCAGTGAAGTTCAATTCCACGGATGCCACGCCTTTTAGTCAGCATTCCCAGTTTTGCAGCCACAGTTAAAACACCAGAAATTACAGTGTTAGTCCTTGACTTTTGACGAGCTCACACTACGCAAGTCGTTCTCAACGGAAATTAAATAGTGAGGAGCTTAGGGTGTTAGTCCTTGGTGTTTCCAAGATTTCATTGGTCCACGGCTATTCTTTGATTTTTTGACGGCGCATAGAGAAATCGAGATTGCAATTTTATTTTATTTCCTTAACTCTAGGGTTTTCCAGATACTGTTTTCAAACTTAGTTGATATTTTTGAAATAGATTTATCATTAGATTTCTTTTACTTGAACAGTAATTATTCCAGTTTTTTTTGTCAATTCGTTTTCTAGATCTGTTTGGAGTGACTTTATCTGTTACTTTTTTGTTCAATTTCTATATTTTGCAGGGCTTACACTTTGCCTTTCTTTAATCTTAAGCAATTACAACTTTCATATAAAAATGTTAACACTTACATTCACCTACATAATTGTGAATGCGTATTTTGAAGTGGGTGTGTTGGGTCTTCGGTCATATCAATGAAAAAGACATTTTTGTGCAAAGTTTTATAGGGACTATAGAGAGATTGCTACCTGAGGTGTTTCATACTGATTTGTCTAACGAAATGCATAATCCAATCGTATTTGATGAACCTTAACTGACTCTCAAACCCGTTCCATCCAAATTTCCCAACTCATTTTCCGATCGAATTCATGTCCAAAACATAAATCTCGCATCAAATCCTAGCTAGAGCACACCCAATTGTCTTTATTGTTAGCAAGGTAGGGATGAAGCAAACTTTCTTTGGTGTTAAAAATGATTGTGCAGGATGACAAGTCTTGAGGGAAACTTCTGGTTACTTCAAGTTGCTCGGACACACGCTTATGTCAAACACCTTACTTATGATCCCGTCAATCTAGAAGATGTGGCAAATATTGATTATCAAAATGTCACCTCAAAGATAAAAAGGTTTTTAGTAAGCCAAAAAATAACTTGTGCCTAATATTGTCGACCAACATTAATTAATGATAACCTATTGACATGATTATATTGAGATCCTTTCCAATTTGCGTAAAGTGCTTGAAAACTACCACAGATGTTGAAAAACAAGAGGGTGGTCGTCTAAGATAATTAATCAATCATTGATTTATGTTATCACTGTAATTGAATAAATATTTAGAACTTTGCGTAAGGTGCGTTTAGATTGGTGAGAATATGCAACGTAGGTGCGAGTCAAATGTTATGATCTTCAAATGTGCAGACATTTTTCTTTTAACTAGTTGTCTTTAACCTTAATGCCGGTGAAAATCCCTCATTGAACTCACCAACAATTTGCAGATAAAGTAGACTTGACTAGCCACTACTGAATTTCGTTGATATTGCGCTTCTCTCTATTCCCAGAACTTTCCCTAGTCGAGTCTACGTCAACTCGTAGCTTTTGCTCCCGGTGGGCTCCGCTTCTGGTAGACTTTGACTCTTGACAAACTCACATTATGTAAGTAGTTCCCAGTGGATATCAGAAATTGAGGAAATTGCAGTATTAGCCCTTGGTGTTCCCAAGATTTCATTTTCGGTCCTTGGCCATGCTTTGTGCTTTGTTTTTTGACGGGCACAGACAACTCGAGATTACAGTTTTATTTTCCTTCCTTAAGTTGAGGATTTTTTCAGAGTCTGTTTTCAAGCAAGCTTAAGTGATATTTTGAGATAGAATTGTGATTAGATTTATTTTACTTGAACAGTAAATTTTCCCATTTTATTAGCTAATTTGTTTCCTAAATCTGTTTGGAGTGACTTTATCTTTTACTTTTTTGTTTATTTTTTTTATATTTTGCGGCGCTCACACCATGATTTTCTTTAATCTTAAGCAATTAAAACTTTCATATAAAAATATTGACATGTTCATTCACCTACAAATATATCGTAACTTTCAAAAATTTGAATAATGTTTTCAAGCTTTGACGGGAAAACAAAAAAGGCCCTGATCTCTTGGTTATTTTCTAATCTTCATTTATGGTGGTTTGATTTGGAAGTAAGTTTGACTTGATGTATTTTGATGTGAAAATCGGGATTTTTAGCGATATGTTGTATGAACCTAGTGATTCAATTCTCTTTGTTTTCATCGTACTAGTTTGAAAATGGAGCAGGTAGCTCCTTTTCGCTTGATGAAGTATTGCGAAAATGTCCCTCTACTTTTGGTCTGAATATTGCAATGAATCAGCTTTTTTCAGACATTTTCAGCTAATAGTCAGCAAGCGACCTATTTAGACGGTTTCCGAGTGATTTCCATCGTCCACAATTCAAAGATGGCAACTGAGGGATTGATTTGAAATGTCCAATCTTGTGTTTTGTTCATAGCTTCTCCAATCTTTCTATCTAACGCACATTTGAATTGATACACATTGCAAATCTTCTCGGAACAACCCAAATCCCAAATTAAGCACCCCGGTTATAAGCGCGTGAGTTACAAAAACAGAATGAAAAAAACAAAAGTTTTAGGGGGGCATTTTGGAATTACAATTGTGAAGGAGTATTTGGAAGTGGGTGTGCCTGTCTTCGGAGATATCAATAGAAAAGACATTCTTGAGCTGAGTTTTATATAGAGAGATTGCTATTCAAGGTGTTTCAAACTGATTTGTCTCACCAAATGCATAATCTAACCGTGTTTGATGAACTGTAACCGACTTTCAAACACGGTCCTTCCGAATTTCCCAACTCCCTTTCTGACTGAATTCATGTCCAAAACAGAACTCACGCATCAAATCCTAGCTAGAGTACACCCATTTGTCTTCATTGTTAGCGAGGGACAGATGAAACAAACTTTAATTGTTGTTGAAATGATAGTGTGGGAGGACAAGTCTTGAAGGAAACTTCTCGTTGCTTCAAGTTGCTTAGACCCATGATTATGTGCAAATGGACTTAATATGAACCAAATAGGTATCATACGGACATGAATCGATGTAATGACCTTTGGAAACGAACCCGAGGTCAGGGCCACCTATCGAAACTATCTTGGGACATGTTATTCAATTAGAAAGGAGGTCAATGCCTGTAGTCCATGGCTTGGACAGTGACGACAGTGACATATAGCCTTATTTATTTGTGCAAAACTACAGTAAACTATACCGAAATGACTGGAAATGAACCCTATAGCTCAATAATTCGATGAACACCTGACTTAATCCCTGAATGGAACCTAAGGCCACTTATTTCGAGCCTAATGCAAAACAGCAGTAATCAGCATGCACAGCCACATTTCACCTATGGGCTGTCTATGTTTTTTTCTGTATGGATCGTGAGAGCTACCATATTCAATGACCGATGGATAGAATAGAAGTTGCAAAGCAGGCAATCCGTAAAGATTTTATGACAAATCTCGGCTAATGAGACTCGGCTTTGAACCGTTCAACTTCTGGTGGATGTTAGAAAAATTTTGATTGGTCTCTCGAATATGAAATAGAAAAAGAACAAAAATAGAAAAAAAAAAAAAAGGGAACTTAGCTTCGAGTTGGAGCTTTAAGCCTAACCACATGAGATGCATTGGTCTCTCGAATATGGCAGTTCTTTCTTCTCCGTCACAGGTTTGGCAAGTGATAGTCAACATGAAAAATCATCAACAATCGAAGTAACCCGATATAGCGACAAGCAAATATTTCCCAACCTCAGGGAGCGACTTGTTCCTTAATTGCCAACCAAGCAAGATCAAGCAAAGTGGCTCGTATACTCAAATTTTAGTGTAACCAAATCACCAGAACACTTCACTCCAAGGGCTCCGGAATCGGGGATTTCATCGTCTCTACTCACTTTTGTACTATGCTTTGCCAATGTTCATCTATGGCTCTCGCAGTTTCTATGGAAAGGGGGGTGACTTCCCTATGAACTGTCCCCCTGCAGCTCATCCCATCCACCAAAAACACTCAGCATGCAAATCCACAGTCAATGATAGACCGAAATCTTATTCAATCTCCTCATTCAGCTTATTCTACCAAAGTGCAACGGACTTAAAGTCCTTGAATAAAGCAGATGAAGACACCAGCAGATGATCATTGTCACGTTTCAAGTGAAGCAATTCCTCTGGAGGCATATCATCAAACAGTCGCCGGGCATTTACCCATTTGGCCGCATCGGATCGATAACTAAGAAAACCTTCCGCCACACCTCAAAACAGAGAGAACAGGGACGATGCATTCCACTGGAAGAAGCAAATAGAGATTCCCATTACTTTCGGTACATAGGCATCCCCTGACTCAATCGGTTGAGCTATAATGACCCTCACCTGACGATTTGAAGAGGTCGAGGCCATCGCGGAACCGCACATTGCTGACGCAGCTTCCCGCGGCGGTGTAAAACTCGAGAAGCCGTCGACGGCGAAGGTCGTCGAGCTCTCGCGTCGCACGACGTCAGGCACATGCGAGGTTTTTATTTTCCCAAAATCCCCCCCAAAAGAAAATCAAGATTGCTCGACTAGAAAGCACACCTGCCTACAAAAATGCTTGACCCCGGCAAATTGCTTGCCTAACGAGTGTCTAATTTCCAGGGAAAATCCTATTTAAGGATTAATGACTTTATTTAATGGAAGATATGGCAACAGCTGTTCCTAGATTAAGGAAAATCTGCTCCCTACTTCCTGTACAAAACAGTTTGACCTAAGAAATTACTCGCACTCCACCTAATGATCAATTGTTTCGTCATAATTGGAACACACAATGATAAATCCAATTTTATAACCTCTAAATCGATCTGAGAACAATAAAGAAACGCGATTCGATCCTCCTAACTAACCCTTGAACTAATGTTTAGCAGAGGAATTCAGAGATTAACTTAGGAGTAAAGATCAGGTGAGTTTAAACTGATTAGGCGGAGCTCTATAAGTATGATAAAGCTGCTTGATTTCTTAAAGCTTTTATGACGCGGCCTTCTTTTTTGTTCGGTCAATGCACGAGGTCATTAGTCTACGGTTTTGAATGCTTGATTCCACAATTTGCACAGTTCTTAGTAGCTTCTCTGTACATACACAGATTTTGTTGGCTTAATGTGTACATGTTGCCATTCAGTCATGTCTGGGGAATAGCTTTTGACCCATTTAAAATGATTTACCCACTATAACACTACTACCGATCACTTTCCTTTCGATGTTAAAGTGTATTTATACATGTCAGTTTTGTGTTATCTTAGGATGGAGGAATGAGCTACACTGTAGTATACCGCAGAACTTATTTTTGAGTGGTCAAGGAATTTTATGCGAATTCAAGTTTTTTTCTGTCTGGACATCATTTTGAAAACATGACTAAGAAAAAGATGAAAACCCGGTTTGGTCTGGTTCGGTTCAGGTTAGAACAAGCGCAAATCAGTCATGTTTTAGTTCGGTTCAGGTATCATGACCGTTGACACCCCGTATACCACGGAAACTCATACAGATGCCCGTATATGCTATTGAGAATGTACATGGGAATGTAACTTGGATTACTATGGTTGTGATGATTGTTACTTTACTATCCATGTTTTAAAGTTGTAGTTCTGAGTTTATAATTGAAATAAATGTCATCTGGTGGTGTTCAGATAGAAAAGACGATAGAAATAGCAAAGCTTAAAGCAAAACAGGAAAGGACGAGGTTAGAATCCGAGGTGGGCGCTGCAAGTCAGTTCACTCCACTTGTTTGGATCATTGTACTTTATTTTCGGAGGAAAAGGTTCTCGTGTCATGTCTTGAATTCGCTTTGCAGTCCTCTTTCCTTTGCTTTTTATTGAATGTGCTACTTTAGATATTTCATGCGGATGGTTTGGAAATTTGACACCTCTTAGCATTGTCTTACTCTGTCTTTACATCATTGACTTGAACTAGGTCCGTCAATGGGCTACAGTTATTGCTTTATGTTCTGGATGACAAAGGTCTCACCAATTACCGATATGCTCAATCCTTGTTCTATATGTTCTTTAGTTTTGTCATCTGGGAATTCAAACAAATTTGAAATTGGTCACTAGCATGAAAAATTTCATAATTGTTGTGTGTCTAAAACTGTCGTCTCTAGTCTTGTTAAATGCTTTGGGATGAAGTACTTGTGCCTCTTCCCTACTGAATGCTCTCTTTATCCAATTGCCCTGACAGTTTTGATTGGTTTTGCTTGTACAGATTCTATTTCCTTGAACTTTACAAATATGTGCACATTTTTCTATTCAAAACAGGCATCTACAAGTATTCTAGTAGAAAACCTCAGAGCCGCACCAACAGCAGGTGTATCGTGCAGCAGTTCAATTGAAAGACATGTTTGGAGATTGATTCTTTGTATTATATTGATGCTCCCTATTATGTGTTTTCTTTGGCTCCTGTTGTCACTTATTTAATGAACTTAAGCTTCCTTTTGCTTTTCAGCTAGAGCTTGTCTTGATTGTGAAGAAAATGAAGGAGCTATGGTCCATGAGGGTTAGAAAACTGAAGAAGCAGGGTAAACTTTCGTGCTTAGTGCTTTATCCATGTAATGAAACCTATGGTACCCGTTGTGGTGTCTACCAGCTTTATGACTTTTACGATATTCTATGTTTTGTTTTTTAATCTGAAACTTTCCACTGGCTTATTGCATTCACAGTGGAAATGAATTGCACATGCTATCAACCACCAAGGCATCAAATTTTTCTTTAGTTGGTCAGATTGAGTTGTTGTTTATGTGAACTTCTCAAATTTCCCTATGAGTGTATTGGGCATTAATGTCCTTGATTGGAATTGGCGTGTCTACCTGCGAATAGGTGAACCAATTGTGTGAGTGGTGTAATATGTAGTAGAAACTCATTTTCTTTAATTTGCATGCTTCACCAATGATTGCAAGTGTATGATCTGGCAGTTTGTGCATTCGTTGGAAACAGCAACCATATATTAGATTGTTGGCCAATGTTTTTAGTACTTGCTTATTACCTGGAAGTATGAATGGTTGTCTATTATGCCAGGACATTTTCTCCCAGAGGAGGATAATGAGTTTCTTGAGAGAGATCGAGTTGCTGCTGAGGAAGAGGAGAACCAGGCTTGTATTGCAGCTGATGCAGATGCCGCAAGAGATGCCATTGCGACTGCCGAAGAATCTCGCAAAACAGCTGATACTGCTGAGTCTGACCTGAAAGATCAAATGATGTTGCACATCAAAAGCTTGAAAACAAAGATGAAATTACTGATGGGGAAGGCAATATCAGCTCTTTAACGGGCGGTCATGAGGAATCCAAGAAGAAGCACCAGAAGGGAAAGCTCATATTGGATCTTATGATACCTCGGCAAATCTTCCTATTGAGTTCTATCATTACTATCATGGCAGTAACACTTTAGATTGCGTGTGGTTTTGTTTTATTCCTTACGCCTAAATAACAGATCAGTATCAGGGGCTATCTTTTCTTCCATGCTTCCTTATCAGCTCTGACACTGCTACTAAAGGGCCTTTTCCCAGGCATTCTCTTAAACATACTCAACCATCTCCTCAGATTTGGCCCTGAGATTTGGGAGCACCGTAATGCATATCACGGGAATCCATCTCTGGATTTCTAAATTAACAATGAGAGTCTGGTTGGCCTTACATCACTGCAGATCTAAATTACAAATCACTGTTGGTGTTCTGAGTTTCCTGAATAGCCCCTATGCATCATGCATCATAATTTGTAAAGGCCATCCTTGTATAGCAGCATAATCAAGTGATAATTATCTGCTTTATTTGCATCAGTGGGGGAAAGTTGATGTGTTCTTATATATCATGCAGGTCAGAAGAACATGGGATGCATATTATTTACAAGGTGAGGAAGCACAATATTTCTACTACCTTTACTTTGCAAGGTTATGTATCTTGCCTGTCAATTAACTTTGTGCCTTTTTGATATATTGATATCAACGTACATGTGAGAGAGACCAACTAAAATGGGAGGAATAATCAGGGTAAGTGAGAGCAAGGTCCAGGAGGTTTGGCCTCATGATGGATTTGATACCTATCTTCCTCCTCTCCATTTACCTATAAAAGAAAAGGAAGTGAGAACAGCAGACTAAATCCACGACTAGTATGTATGAAAGAGAATAGAGAGCCTGGGGGAAGAATCTCTGTTTGAGTGGTGTGATACTATGATCGCACAATTGAGATGTTTGTCTATTTGCTCAGTCGATAATTTCTGTGTCCTGCTTGTCTCTATATCTTGGTCATTGTCATTGCTACTTCCATCATGATGCTTCCATAGGAATGTACATTTGTGGCATGCATTTATCACCACAAGTGTCTTCCTTCAATCGTTAACCCTCCACCAGCTTCAAAGTTCATGCATCATATATGGATTTCTCTTCTGAATCACTGAGCTCAAGAGAACTTAAGTGCGTTGGTAGTGGGTTTTGGAAATTCTGTCATTTCCTCACAGAAAAATATTGTATATACTGTGGCTGCATACCTGGGCACTGGGTTCAACCACCACCTCCTGCAGATGAAGTGTGGGCTTCCTACCTGGCGAAGCCAGACTAAGGGACTTTGGCTTGCAACTCAATCTGTTGGCATTTTTTTTTTCTTCTTGGACAAGAGGAAGATCTTATATTACCATTAGCAATGAATATTTTTCTTAGTTAAATTATCTCTTTAATTTATAGGCAGAGCACCGTGTTGAGGTTCCTATTATTACAGTCTGTTAAGTTTCCCTAAATTAATTAGTTCATTATAATGATTGGTTAATGCCAATTCCTTTGCAAATTCCTTGTGATTACAAATCATCTAACAATAACATTTATAAAGTACTGACCAGTAATGCATTACAATCTGTTTGGAACTTGTGGAACTGGTCCCTTTTTTTTTCCTCTGACTACTGTTTCAGGTTTCTCTTTTTCACCATCCATCCGTAACTTAGCAGTTCAAATGAAGCTTCCTGCTCTTTTTATAACGCATATTTTACTTTTGTGTCATAGTTTCAGGAATCCGATACTGGAGCATATGGCAGACAAATTTGTCATTAGCATATATCATGCTGCCTGAAATTGGTATCTAAGTTTGTTCTCCCGTGGTGATGAAGGTCTTATGATAAGGTTCGTCTGCTGGAAACTGCAGCTGCTGCTCGGATAGATTCAACAACACTTCTTTCAGCATAGTGATGATTGTATCAAAACAGACAATGCAGAAGCTGAATAATCCCAAACAAGTAGCTGCATCAAGCTATCAAGCTTCAGACAGACAATTCTGGGTTGAATTTGTGACTCTTGTCTACTGTCCAAGCTTCAATCTCTTAAAATATTCTAGTTGCAGAAAAAAAGGGAAACATTGGATTGGGCGATGCAAAATGGCAGTCATGGAATGTCATACAAAGGAAAGGCCAGGACAAGTTGCCAAAAAAGTTTTCACAGTGTTTTCTAAGATCTGAAACTTCCGTGGGGCATGCTATTACAATTTACTTGTCATGGTTTTCCCCCCATTTTGGTTGGAATTGTATCGAGTGCACTGTTAAGAGGCTAAAAGTACTAACTTGTGGTCTTTTAAGTGTGAAAGTCAGTCCGAGCAGAGCAGTTTACAGTGTTATATTGGCAATATACCATGACCTGCCTGATCCGGCTCTTTTGTCATGGCAGCGAAAGCATAGGGAGTTTGTAGATGAGTAGGAGGAAAGATCGGAACTTTGGAGATGCTGGACCTAGAAGCAGAAATTTGTATATGACGCAAGTTGATCCTAGAGACCTGTTTTGTGAAAACGATCAGTTGCACTTAGCACCTGAAATTTGTGTCGCCTGATGAGGTGCAATGGGATCTGAGAAGGGAAAGTTTGATTAATTCATGGCAACGGTGTTTACCTTTAATCACATATTCTTCTCTTCTTTCATCGACAACTGAGTCTTTGGATATGCAGTGACTGGTGTAGTTCTTTTAGTGACTTTCCTGACCATTTGCGATAACTAGCTCAATTTTGCCATTCGAGGTTGTAGATGACGAAACCGATAATATTCTTTTGCTGGAGACTTCTGGATTTGGTCATGATCAACCTCAACTTTGGCGAGTCTCGCTTGCATGTAGAGAAGTCCAGAAGACTTATCCTAATGAGTTTAATAACTAGAGTACAGTCCAAAGTAATTTCTCAATATCGTTGTATGAAGAAAAAATTGGACAGTCCACGTCCTTCACTTCGTCAATCTTTTTCTTACCTAGGCCGTCGTCTCTCTCTGAGAGTGAGGGGCGACGTTAGCGGTTGACCATATATAGGGGCAATGTGAGCATCTATATGTGCATGGGCGACTTCTCATTGAGGTCTGAGTAACCATGGGCCTATATATGTGCATCTATTCCTTAGGAAGTGGTCACTATACCTTTGACACTAGAAATGGGTAATTGGTGATATTGTTTTCTTCGACTCAGGAATGCAATGTATGTGATTTTTTTTTGGGGTCAACAGTGTATATGAAGTTCGCTTGCTGCAGGATTCTCTTTTATTCAGATTTTCGGACAGATAATTGTTGAATGCAAAGTTTCCTAATTTTTACTACTCGTTTCCGAAGTATATAAATGACTTGAATTAGGAACGGCAATTGGATGAAGCACGTCCAGAAAAATGTCTCGGTTGCATTCTTGTACCTCACGAGTGGTACAACATTGATCGCTAGAAGGTGGACTACATGAATTATTTGAAATTAGGGATCCCTTTGGGGTGAAGTGTTTACCTTTTCATTTTTCATAATGAAACTTGCAGAGGCAAGAACTATAATGAGTTATCATGTTCATGGGCCTGCTTATTTGGACAGATTTAAACTTTCAATGGGGTTACACTGCTAGCTTAATTGTTCTTTTCTTTAACTTGAAGTCTGACACTGATTTGCTTTGCCTTTGCCGAGCTGCAATTTTTGCCTACTAGTGATATGAACGTTTAGTACATTTCTCATTTTTAACTAATTCAACGCAGGGATTTCTGGAATTGTTGTATGTGTGGGCGGGTGCAGGACCCACCCCGGGGTCCGGGGTCGGGGTGTCGTTTTCATGTAAAGACGAGGCAGTCTATTACATGAAACAAACTGTCTTTGCTGTTGAATGATTGTGTGGGGTGACAAGTCTTAAGGGTAATTTCCTGTTGCTTCAAGTTGGTTGGACCCCTGCTGGTGTCAAACGCCTTGAGTATGATCCTATTAATCTAGATGTGGCACAAATTGAATATCGAAAGGTCACCCAAAATATGAAAGGTTTTGAGTAAGCCCAAAAATATAGTGCTTCCAATATTGTTGATTAATATTAATTAATTGATAACCTGTTGATATGATTAAATTGTGATTCTTTTCAATTTGTGGAAGTTCCTGAAAACTACCAAGCATGTTGTTTTGAAAATAGGCTTAGACTACTTCAACTCTCCCTGTGGCCAAAACTAATTTGCGACGAGTCATGATTCTTTGCACTCTTGAAGACGCGTGCATAGTTTTGTTATTGATTGACCAAATGTATTGCAGCATGAGTTTGTGGTACTTTAGACAAACGTGTGTGCCCAAACTCTTGTGGATTTCGGAAGCATTGCACATCAATCTTCCTTATCTACAATTAAAAAACCTTCATAGTAACCTGCTTCTGCATGCATTTTTCAGATATGTTTTAGATGGAGCACAAGTTCAAGCCTTATCTTGATGTGCATTTTTAGTGGTGAAACTTTTAGATAAGCTGAAAGTGGTGAAGGAACTGACGTAAATTGGCATGTCAACATCTTAATGACTCGAATCTTATGTTTTCTGTTGTATATTAACTAACTTCTGTTCAATCTCTGTCGGAGGCGGGGCAGATTTTGCTCGGCTGAGTGTGTAAAGCCTATGAATTGATATTGATAGTTTGGTAAAACAAATTGCATCAAAGTGGAGCGCATTCTGACATTTTCATGGTGCACACTCCAATACAAATGTTACGTAACTTCTGCCCCACGAGATGTATAACTTCCATAGTTTCATATGGTTTGTTTCATTAGTAACCGAACCTTCCAAGGAAACGTGAAAAATAATCAATTCGGGTGATTGCTACGGTGGAAAAATGATGACATCCTCTGTTGGCAGACCATCTTTTCGCAGCACACCTTGCCACGAATGAACTTCCTACGTTTTAGTGAAAATGGGATAACAAAAGAAGTTACGAATACGATAGGACTGACAAAAGTGATATTGACTTGTTATTTCTTAGAACAACAAGTGAAGATCTAAATCAAAAGTCAATTGCTTCTAAATAGCAATGGACTACTAAATTTAGTGTCTATCATGCAAATTCAAGGTGCAAATATGACGCGAGAAACGTGTTAAATATAATATTCACCAATCTTAAATTAACCACTAAGATCAACATTAAGCAAATAGTACTGGCATATGTTATAAGAGGTAGAAATAATGCCGTTGATATTTTCTTCGCTCTCCTCAATTGCAAAAAAAAAGAAAAGATTTTTAAATTTTAGCCTTTAAAAGAATTTGGACAATTATGTGGATCCAAACTGAAAATACGGTTCTACATATGCGAAAAAGAATTGAACTTACCTTTCTAGATGGTGAAAACATTGCTGGAAGCACTACAGGAGCTTTCATAATGTTAAAATATATCTCGAAATTGATGCCCAAAGCGAAAATGTGAATTTTAGAATTTCTTATTGAAAACAAATAAATCCAAGATCAAGTTTAGGAAATTAGCTTTTCGAACGTGCGTCGGAGTCGCTGGGCTGAATTGGAAAGACCACCTGGGACTTTGAGATAGAGATATTGACTCGGTCAACAATCGGCTAAGAACAAAAGAGAAAAGGTCAACAATCTTCTTTGTTGGTGAGTGGAAAGAAGAAATACTAATAAAAAAAAGCAAGGTCAGACGTGGAGAATATTCGGTCAACTTGAATTGGATCGTGTGAATTGGTATATACACACCCACTCCAAAAGCTTTTGCTGAGAAAAGAAAAGATATAAACAGAAGCCGCCGTTCTGTGTGCGGAGAGTGGGCTCTTCGGTCTTTCACATTCGGTGAAAGTTACCGTTCGTGGAATTACAACATTAGCTAGTGTTGAAGTCGATTAAATTCCCGTGATAAAAATTTATGTTAATTTTTTCGTGAGATTGAGAGATTATTTCGTGAGGAATTATGATGTTAAGCACCGCGAGAGTTATTGGATGTAATTTGGACTTGAAAAATACCGAGAGTGTTTGGTGACTCGAATGTAGTTATAATCTCCATTGTATCACTTGATCTATAGTGGAATTCGTTACTACTCTCTCTATAAATGTAGGTCACTACGATCGAATTACGTAAATCTGGTGTTCGATTTATTTTTTTTATTCTTTTTATTTTATTGTTCGATCGCTTAGCTTTCGCAACACATAATAACGATAAAAACTTGCGAAGCAATTTAAGATAAACTACAAAACGAAAAGTATTACCAAATATGTGTGGATCGCAAATTGAAGGAAGGACAACACTCCGAATTATGAAGATCACTCATAACCAACAAGCCAATAAACATGAAAGCCAACTCCTAAAAATCATCTCCAGAATGGGCGCACGAGATCCCCACCGCGGACATCGCCGTGGTCTCCGAGGCTCACTGGTTCTTCAGGAAGATGTACCTCAACGAGCGGAACCTCCTCGTGCGCTACGGCTACTGCAACGAGCCCAACGTCACCTCCTATGGCCCCGAGCATGCGCTGCGCATGTCCTTCCGAGCCGCGCTCAGCCACATCAACAGATGCGAGCAGCACAGCAGCAGGGGGACAACGATGATGACGTTCCTGAGGACGGTCTCACCGGCACGCTTCGAGAACAGGATGTGGGACAAGGGCGGGGCGTGCACACGGACGAGCCCCTAGCGCGAGGGTGAGATTGACCTGGGGGGCTACGGGTGGGGATTCAGGAACGTGCAGATGGAGGAGATGGAGAAGGCCAGAGGGATCGGGAGGAAGGGGGGGAAGAGGTTCTAGGCGCTGGACGTGACGAGGGCGATGCTGATGAGGCCCGACGGTCCTGCTTTTCTTCCCTCTTTCTTCCCAGACTTTCCTTTGCTTGGACCCGCTGACTCTGCCATGAAACGAACATACTAAATTTGGGCAGTCGCGAATACTTGCAAAGCACTCGTCTGGTACTTTCCAATTGAGTATATTAGGGAAACTTCTCAATGACCTGCAACCCATAAATTCCAAATCTTTGAGAGCCTTTAGTTCATCCAGGCCATTAACTGCCAGAAGCTCGTCGCATCCTCCAATTGACAAGGACTGCAGCTTTTTCAAATCCGATAGACCATCCAGACTTTCAATCTTTGGACAATAGTTTATTTCCAATTGTTCCAACGACTCCAACGAACCTAGACCGTGGATCGCAGTTAAATTTGGGCAATCAATCAGTGTCAACAGTTTCGATCTCTTCAATCTCGAAAGACTGGCAAATCCCTCAAGGAATTTTGACCCTTCCACTTGAAATTCAATCAGCCACTCAAGCCCATCGAGTTGAACTTCCGTCCACCAACATTCATAAATGCGCAAACGTGTTAAGTTTCTCAAGTTGCAACAAAACAACAAACTGCTTATTGATACATGATATTCGAGTGACACTGTTGATAGAGACGGTGGAAGGAACGTGAGGGATTGTTGGTATTGACCATCTTGGAAGAAAAAAGGACAACAATTCTCATCATTACCACCATAACTCAAATCCGTCAATTTAGTTAGGTTGGAGAGATCCGGAGCCACCACAGCGAATTTGATCCAAAGCTCAGGCTTATCAAACTTGTGAGAAGCTCAAGCAATACTCCAAGTTCGCTGCAACGCCATAAACTCAATTTCTCTAGGCGAGGAAGTAATTTGATCGTCACTGGAACATTTCTAATAGAGGTTACTTGCAAGTGAAGGACTCTCAAAAGTGATGACTTCCAAATGTCGTCGGGAATTTCCCATTTGAGAAGATAGCAGTCCCCGCAATGTAGCTCTTCCAAGTCTTTTCGCATGACAATACTCCTCGGTAGCTCCCTTATCCAAGAACTTGAAACGTACATGACTTTTAATCTACTTAGGTCTCCGATAGATTCAGGTAACCAAAGACATCGTGCTCATGAGACATCCAACTCAAGTAGTGATTCCAAGTTCTCAATCGAGACGGGGAGTTTCCTAATTTTTAATACACAATAGAAAGAGAGACTTCCTGTAGGTTCCCAATAGATTTGGGAAGTTCATCGATTTTTGTAGATTGCAGTTTAAGTACTGACAAGCGCTTTTGGTTACTAATGGAGTCAGGTAATCTTGTGATTGCCGTATACGAGAGATCCAACTCAACCAGTGATGCCACTCTCGCAAATGATTCAGGTAGCTTGCTCAACTTCTTGCAATTACCTAAATACGAGTACTTGAGCTTCTCTAACCGTCTGATTCCTTCGGGCAACTCCGTAAAACTTGTACACCCATCCACATTGAAGTAAATCAGGCACTTAAGCTTTTCGAGGGAACCATCAACCTCAATCAGTCTTTTGCAACTTTTAAGGATCAATCTCTCTAACCTCAAATAATCAAAGAACTTTGGAGTCCTGGTCATGTTATTACAGTTTGTGAGATCCATAACTTTAAGCTTCTTGGCAACCTGTTACAATAGCTGAAAGATAGTAAAGGGAAAATTCCATGTGAATTTAGAGCCAGTAAATGATTGTGTTGGAATTGAGTTGTAATTGGGTGGGCTCATTTTGCCCATTTAGCCCATACAAACCCATTCATTTAAGTACTTACACGGTTTTACACCTATCAAATCTGACCCACTGTATTTACAAGGGTTTTTTTTTGTCAGAATTGGGTTATTACCTATATAATTGCGTATAGTCAATTGCAGTTTAAAAAGAAAAAGAAAAAGCTCTACATGAGAAAATTCAATTGAGATGGATTCAAGCAAATAGCAACAGATCGTACCTTGATTTGACTCCATCCAGCCCGGTCCTTCATGATGGAACTATAAGACAAGTTAAGAACTACAAGATTGGTTGGATGGAAATTGATGGCCAAGAGCTCCTGAGGACACCTCAGCCAAGACATGTATCTTAATCTTGACAGCTGATTCTCGAAGTCCCCATCTAACTGTACCCAATGTAATTTGAGGAATCTTATGTTTGGAAGCCTTGAAAACTCTTCGCTCGTATAAATTTCTGGTTCGTTTCCATGTAAGCAGACTGCTATGGCCTCCTTTCTGTGACATCCTGAAATTTGCCTATTTGGAATTTATGAAGTGCTTAGTTTTATGAACGTACTTATAGTAAGTTTTCGCCTGAAACTGATCATTTCTGAGATACTAACCATTAGGGAAAGACTAATCAGGGACTTAATTTCGCGCGACCAAAGAACTCGATCGTGAACCGACTTTCGATCACGAAAATTGTCGAAGTGACATTTTGAACCATTGTAAGCCAATCCAAGGATAATCAGGGATCAGTTCGCTACTGTCATAGTAGTGGATCGCGGGTGATTCCGCTGGACCACGAAATGAATTGACGAATGGCTCTAAACTTATACTAAACGATCGTGCCCGTCGGATCTAGCGATTGATCCTCACGATTAAGTGACAATCGAAGTCGTCACGAACCGAATGAACTTACACGTGACTCGATTTATTATCAGTCACGGGTCGAATACGCGAATTTCCCCAAAAGTCACCCGTTAGTTTGAGAAACGCTCGAGTTACGTTAAATAAGATTCAATTATTAATTAGAGCCCAAATTGGGCATCGAAAAATCAGGAAGTCACAACGAGACGTTAGGACGACGTTGTGGTTGGAATGTACAGCTTTGGATTCTCCCGAATCCTTCAGAAAAATTTAAATTCGGCAAGAAAATAGAAAAAATGACCATTTTACCCTTGAAGGTTTATAAGGGCAAGTGTTAAAGGGGAAGGGCACTTTGGTCATTTTGTCCTGATTTTTGAGTTGGACAATTTTGCCCTTGGAATTTTATGAAATTCTCAATTTGTCCTTGGATATTTTTGGAAAAGATTCGATCCGGGCCATCGATCTCAAGATAAGATCGAATCTCGACCGTCGATTTGATTCGTGAGAGAAGGGCAAGATGGTAATTTGGCAATAACCATAATTGACTTTGGGATATTTAATCCCAAATCCCTCTCTCTCTCTCCTCATTTTCTCTCTCTCATCTCTCGGCACACTTCCCCTCCCCCTCACCGAACCGGCCGCCCTCCCTTGCCCGCTCCACCGCCGCTTGCCGGCCATCGCCGCCGTGCCGCTGCTGCCGTTCACCGTGCCCCCACCGTCCCCCTCACCCTCTCGGTTCTCTCTCTCCCTTGTGTGGCCGTGATCCACGACCAAGGAAGCCGTCGCCGCCGCCGCCGTCCAACTCCGAGCCGCCGCTCGCCGTCCAACGCCGAGCCGCCGCTCACCGTCGCCACCGCCGAGCCGCTCGCCGTCGCCACCGCCGAGCCGCTCGCCGCCGCTCACCGTTCACCGCCGCCCGTTTTCCGCTCTAGCCGAGTTAGTCTAGAGTTCGGTAAGTCACGCCCTAAACTCTATTTAGGACTTCGGGTATCGACGGATGAAATTGAGTTGAATCGGGTTTAATTAAACGCGATTTAGGCTAAATTATGGGCTGTTTTGGGATTAGATTAGTGGACCGGTTTGAGGATCAATATTGAATGATTTTTAATGGTGAAATGACAATGTTCCGGGGCTGAATTGATGCTGGATCGGTTGCTGGAAATTGAGACTCGCTTTGGCGATTATATGGTCCAATTTAGAGATAAATGGTGTCGGTTTGGCGTATTGTGGTGTGGCTGGTTGGTAGGGCTTAATATGGCTTGAAATTGAGCGTGGAAATGACGAAACTGTGGCTGTGAATGTGGGCCCGTTAGTGGCCTTGTATGTTGGTTGTACCGTGAATTGATTGATTGAAATGTACTTTGTTACGTGCACGCTCGGGCCGAATTGAATTTATTGTCAAATGGCTGTGTTTGAATGTCGATTGAGTATGAGAAAATGCGTGGTTTAATGCGTGCACGGGCCAAGTGTGAATGGCCAATATGTTGGCATGTGGGTGTCGAGCATGTGAACGGGTGAAAAATCGTGTGTGGTGTGGTATGTGTGATTGTGGAAATCCCCGAGGCAATACCATTATGGCGGGGATATTTATCTGTCCTGAGGTGGTACGACTACGCGGGACGATACCCGGTATTACCGGAGGACGGCCAACCTGAGGCGGTACCATTACGCGGGTTATGTCTTAGGTGGTACGTGTTGAGCCTGAGGCGGTACCACTACGCGGGCAAGATACACGGCCTGAGGCGGTATCATTACGCGGGCCTTGAAGTGTTGTTATGAATTAGTCGCAGTGAACCTGAGGCGGTACCATTACGTGGGTCACTGGCGAGTTGAGAATGAGTTGGTCGCAGTGAGCCTGAGGCGGTACTATTACGCGAGCCACTAGCGAGGCAAGTGTGAGATGGTCACAGTGAACATGAGGCGGTACCATTACGCGGGTCACTAGCGAGTGGTGTGAAAAAAACAATGTGATGAGATCGGAAGAATGCATGAAACATAATTAGGACGCGCATGTGAGTGGAATGATGCTATTGTGACTGACGTGCAGGTTGCATGCTGAAAAGGTCAAGGTATGTATTGATTATGTGCCTGCGGTATAATAGCTGAGTGTGATTGTTGTCGTGATTGTCTGGAGGTACGTGATAGCCTAGGTGGGGTTTAGGGGTGTACTTATGAAGATGTAATCTCATGGTTGTTTCAACCAATACTTTTCAGAACCCCGACCTAAGCAATGAATCCCCTACCGCCGCCACCAGAACGTTTTGGAGTACCGATGAACACCGACCACAGCATTGTAGAGTATCCGATAGATGAAAATATGACATGGGTTAAGCATACGATGATAGTTTGGGTAGATATAGGACTATTCCTCTGGCAGTCTCCTACGTACACCGCTTGGTTCTTTAGATACGGGGTAGATGAGTTTGGCCCCATCCGTGGCTTCGATGTCCCCTTTGATGGAGTTGTGGACTGGGATCCATCAGCCATACCTCCTCCGGATGGCGAGATGACTAGTTTGGAGACTAGTCTAGCGCAATTAGGACTTTAGCCTGCGCCTGTAGCACCGGAGCCTTTAGAGGCCGAGCATGAGCCTGAACCGGAAGAGTCTCAAGTGGTGTACAGTCCAATGGATGTGGACCTTGAGGCGATCCCGGAGGAAGAACCCGAGGCACAACCTGAAGAGGCCCCAGAAGATGAGCCTGAGGACGAGCCTGAAGAAGAACCGGTGCACATTCCCCCGTATGAGCAATGGATTGACCCCGAATTTTTGCCAGAGGACGAGTTTTTTGAGGAGCCGGTCGAGGAGGAGTGGAACGAGGTTCCAGTTGAGTCGGGTGATATAAACAACCCGATCGAGATTGAGGCCGAGTCAGAATCCTCAGAGGAGCAATCGGTTCAAGGAAATCCAGATTCGGAGGATGAGGAGTCGGACTGAGAATGGATGCCATCTCGCGGGCGTAGGGGCTAGTGTAGGGGTTGAGAATAGGATTTTTGAGGTGTACTATTTTTGAGGATAGGGAACCCAGGCTATCGATCCTTTTTGATGTTGGTGGTTAACAATATAGAAGTTCAGTGTGTTTGTGTATAGAGTGGTTTGTAAATAGTGAATATTATATAAGTTTGGATGAGCAATGAGTATGTTTATTCTCACTGATTACCCTAGCTCTATTTGTCCGGGTATTTTCTGGTTTCCGCTAGTCAATATAAATCTCTGATGAATTGGAATTGGGTCGGCGATACCCTGAGATATCGCATTATTCGACCAGAGAAGTGTGTCGCATGCTCGATCGGTGTGTGACATCACTGTTTGGTTTGGTATCAGAGCAAGGACAACTCGATCTAAGCTGATCGAAGTCTGGAGTGATAAGGAGTGGAGACCCTAGGGTAGTAATTTAGGGAGATTTTAGCGAGTTATAGGGCGGAATAAGCTACACGTGCCTCCAGATTGTTTGTTTCGATTATTGAGTAAATTGATTGTTGTGATGATTGAAATGCAGGTGCGTCGGGACTTGAGGTAAGTGCACAGATCCTATTGATTGTGGCTTTGTGCTGTGGTGATTAATTTCCTGCTGAGTGGATTATCGTGTTAATTCACTGCCTAGGGTTAGATTGACATAGTTGGCCTAGGTTTCTAAATTCCTAAGTAGAATTGTAGCAGGTAGTTAAGTGGTAGAAGTCATGAGGATGAGTTCGTGAGGTAGAGGAACTAGGGGCCCGTCCAGCTCGCGAGCCCGAGCTCGACTTGTAGAAGATCCTAGAATGGAAGCGGTCATGAGGACCTTAGAACAGATCGGTAATCTGATAGGACAGCAGACTCAGGAACGAGCTACCATAATTGCCCAAGCTGCCGAGGTCGTTGTGGCCACTGCTGCCAATAATAACAATGGGAATCAAGGGCAGGGGCAGATGAATGCGAATAGGCAAATGCACTAATTAATAGAGCAGTTTTTGAAGTTGAAGCCTCCTAAGTTTGATGGTAGAGGCGATATTAACGGTGCATCGTTGTGGGTGGAGGAATTAGAGAAAGCTTTTGAAGTCTTGGGGTGTACAGATGAGGAAAAAGTGACATTAGCTATCTATCAATTGCAAGGAAATGCAAATGATTAGTGGAAAGCCACCAGAGGAATGATATTCCCGACTGGCACAACCCAGACTTGGGCGATGTTCATAGAAGCCTTTAATGGCAAGTATTTCTCTGAGAGTGCCTGGGAACAAAAATTATTTGAGTTTATGAGATTGCGTCAAGGGCAAAGAACGGTGGATCAGTATGAGGCCGAATTTGCTCGGTTGTCTAAGTTCGCTCCAAAAATGGTTGAGGACCCGTTAGATAGGGTTCGAAGGTTCCGAGATGGCTTGAAACCAGACCTTCGCAGCCAAATGATATCATTGAATCTAAGAGGGTATAACGAGATTTATGATAGGGCTCAAGCAATTGAGCGGGATTTGGCCGATAGGGCCGCCGCTTCTAGGTCAAGGTTTGCCCAGGGTAGGGACAACCGTCAGCTAGGAAAGAGATCGATGATGGGTAATCGACGTTTTGTTCCTCCTGCGAGATGGAGTATAGGGAAGTCGGCCCGTAATCAGAATGGTCCATGTCAAGTGTGTGGGGAAACCTTGTCCAACCAAGGACGGAGCATGTTTTGGATGTGGTGGACTTGATCATCACATAAGATTTTGCCCTAACCTCAGGTAGAATAGCTCACCTATGTTGCCGCCACCTCGGAACGGGAATTAGACCGGAGCGACCCAGACAGTAAACCAGAATAGGCCATAGGCGTAAGGACGAGTGTACGCCATGGCCAGAAGAGAGGCTGAGAATGCGCCAGGGGTTGTCACAGGTATGGTTTCTCTGTGCAACCATGCTGCGTATGCTTTATTTGACCCAGAGGCGTCACATCCATTAATATATGAACAATTTATTGAGTTGATTGGTATAGAACTGCAGTTGCTTGATGTTGTGTTATGCGTGACGACTCCCTTGAATAAGATGCTAGTCTCGTTGGGGTGTCCGAATTGTAAGATTGTGATTGGGGATAGGCTGGAAAGGATTGATTTAGCGGTTCTAACCATGTATAATTTTGATGTGATAGTGGGTATGGACTGACTGTCTAAGCAGAGGGCCATAATGGATTGCAATAGCAGGGTGATCCAATTTAATCCCGTTGGACATCCGGAATTCAAGTTTGTGGGAAATCGAGGAGCACCCTCGATTCCATGGATTTCGTCGCTAGCAATGACTAAGTTGTTGAATGAAGGGTGTCAAGGATTTCTAGCGGATGTAGTTGATTCAACGGCTGCGAAAAAAGAGGCTAGAGGACATAGCCGTAGTGTGCGATTATCCCGATATTTTTCCTTAGGACTTGCCGGGATTGCCACTAGAAAGAGAAGTAGAATTCGTGATCGAGTTGGCACCTGGAACTGAGCCCATCTCAAAGGCACTTTATAGAATGTCGTTGTCAGAGTTAAAGGAATTAAATGTGCAAATGCAAGAATTATTAGACAAGGGTTTTATTCGCCCGAGTGCGTTCCCATGGGGAGCGCCAGTTTTATTTATGAGAAAGAAAGATGGGTCGTTGAGGTTATGTATTGACTACAGGCAGCTAAATCAGGTGACGATCAAGAATAAATATCCCTTGTCGAGGATTGATGATTTGTTTGATCAATTACAAGGGGCTTTGGTGTTTTCTAAAATTGATTTGAGAACGGGATATCATCAACTGAGAATTAGGAAGGAGGATATACCGAAGACGGCATTTAGGACGAGATATGGATATTATGAATTTACCGTAATGCCGTTCGGATTGACAAACGCCCCTGCTGCCTTTATGGATTTAATGAATCGAGTGTTTAAGGAGTTCTTAGATCAGTTCGTGATCGTTTTTATAGACGACATATTGGTGTACTCGAAGAGCCTAGAAGAGCATGAGTTTCACTTGAGTAAAGTATTGCAGACTTTAAGAGTGAATGCACTGTATGTTAAGTTTAGCAAGTGCGAGTTTTGGCTCAATCGAGTGGCATTTCTCGAACATGTGATCTCTGGGGAAGGAATCTCAATAAATCCAGCGAAGATCGAGGCTGTAATGAAATGGCCGAGACCGACGATGGTAACAGAGGTTCGGAGCTTTCTGGGTCTGGTAGGATATTATTGTCGTTTCGTGGAAGGATTTTCGGCAATAGCAACACCGTTGACACATTTGTTGAAAAAAGAAACGAGGTTTGAGTGAACTGACAAATGTGAAAGGAGTTTTCAAGAATTGAAGCATAGATTGACAACGGCACCGGTGTTGACTATTCTATCAGGACTTGGAGGGTATGAAATTTATAGTGATGCGTCGCTGAAAGGACTGTGATGTATACTCATGCAAAATAGACAGGTAGTGGCCTACGCATCAAGGCAGTTAAGGCCGCATGAGTTGAATTATTCGACGCATGATTTGGAATTAGCCGCAATAGTATTCGCCCTAAAGATTTGGCAACACTATTTATGCGGAGAGAAATTTCAGATTTATGCCGACCATAAGAGCCTTAAATATCTGTTTTCTCAAAAAGGAACTTAATATGAGGCAGCGTCGATAGATGGAGTTGTTGAAGGATTACGATTGCGGTATATTATATCATCCCGGAAAGGCCAACCGGGTAGCTGATGTATTGAGTCGGAAGTCGAGCATCGCATGTTTGATGGTCAAGGAATGGGCATTGTTAGAAAAAGTACGAGACTCGGAGTTTAGATTCGAAATAAGTCAAGTTGCGAGTTTGCTGGCCACATTAAGGATTGAACCGGAAATCCAGGCTAAGATTAAGATTTTGCAGTCTACGGATTAAGAGATCCAAAGGGTTCTAGAGGTAGATGATGCCAAGAGAAAGCCGGACTTCTAGATATCCGAAGATGGGATACTGAAGTTCTGTGGACGATTATGTGTGCCTGACGATGTGGAGCTTAAGGAAGAAATTCTATCAGAAGCGCATCGTAGTAGTTATAGCATCCACTCACGTAGTACCAAAATGTATCAGAACTTGAGACAATACGATTGGTGGAATGGTATGAAGGTAGACATAGCCAAACATGTGGCCAAATGTCTGATATGCCAGCAAGTAAAAGCACAACATTATAAGCCAGGAGGATTGTTGCGACCTATGGAAATCCCAAAATGAAAATGGGAGCATGTAACTATGGATTTTGTGATAGGATTACCAAGGAACCAAAGAGGCCATGATGCTATTTGGGTGATTGTCGACAGATTGATAAAGTTGGCACACTCTTTGGCTGTGCGAAAGGATTTCACTTTAGATCGATATGCTAAGTTGTATGTGCAATAAATAGTTCGTTTGCATGGGGTACCAGTAATGATTACCTCAGATCGTGATCCTAGGTTCACCGCCAATTTTTGGAAAAGTCTGTAGACGGCATTAAGATTAAAGCTGCAGTTCAGTACAGCTTACCATCCACAAACGGATGGCCAATCTGAGAGGACGATTCAGACTTTAGAGGATATGCTTAGGGCATGTGTATTGGATTTTCAGGGTAAGTGGGAAGAGCAATTGCCCTTAGCAGAATTTGCTTATAATAATAGTTTTCAGCAGAGCATTGGAATGGCGCCCTTTGAAGCGCTATATGGTAGGGCTTGTAGAATGCCCGTGTGTTTGGATGAAGTGGGAGGAAGGACTATTACCGGGCCAGAGTTAGTCTAACAGCCAATTGAGACTATTAAAGTGATTCATGAAAGGCTAAAAACAGCTCAAAGCCGTCAAAAGAGTTATGCAGACAGAAGGCGAAGATCTTTGGAGTTTCAAGTAGGGGATCACGTATTTCTTAAGGTATCGCCCATGAGAGGACTATCCAGATTCGGTAAGAAAGGAAAGTTGAGTCCGAGGTACGTGGGACCTTTTGAGGTTTTAGAAAGGATTGGAGAATTAGCGTATCACCTTGCACTTCCGCCAAATTTATCGCAAGTGCACAATGTGTTCCACGTATCGATGTTGAGGAAATATGAACCGAAACCAACTCACGTGTTAAATTATGAGGAGATAGAAATTGATGACAAGGTGTCATATTGTCACATCTCGATTTTTGGGCCTAGAAAGCCGCAGGTAAATTGTAATATCCTCAATTTCAATCCCTGAGAAATGGCTACGGTTTAAGTTTGGTGGTTTTCCAATCGGAACTAAATTGTTTTCTCTTGTTTTGGAAAACCCAGTTTTGGATCCTTTGTACCCCTTCATTTTGTTATTTTTGGGGAGACTTTTGTGGTCCGAATTTCTAAACACTTTCTTCTTCAAAGTTTCTCCAAACGTCATGACATTTTACATACTTTAATTTCAGAATTTTTGGAGTTGATATGAGTGGTATGATGGCCTGATTTTCGGACCGTGTGAAACTGCCTAGAATGGGTATTTCAGTGATGTTTACACCGTCTTTATTTTCTACGTGCTTTTCTGGGCCGAGTTTGGAAAAACTTCCTTCACAAAAGTTGTTGAAAACTTCCTTTTCTATAACATGTATAAATTTGGGAATTTTCTGAGATGATTTGAATTCTGGACAGAGCTTAATTTGAGAAACAAGAATTCTACTCCAGTGAACTATTTTTAGTTTGCCTTTGAGCTACTAAAAATGGTGTTTACAGAGAGATTCCGATTTTGTGTTCTTCACGAGAAATGTTTTTTAAGGCCTTTTTTATGACATATTCAAATTTGAGAATTTTGGGAGTTCATTTACTATATTTTCAAGTCCGATTTCGTGAACAGTGCAAAGCTGTTCGGTTTAGTCAGATTTCAAAGATTTATCAATTGTTATATGAAAAACGTTGGAATCTCGACTTGATGTCTTTTGGTGATATTTAAGGACATATCTATGCCAAACCTCGGGTTGGATGGAATTATTATTCATGTTTATCGCAGAAAATCCTCGGAGAATAAGTTAGATGTTTATGATGTGAGTTGTGGTTTTTGTGCCAAATGATCTATTTCGTGTGACCCGATTGGCCCGAGTCATTTGCGTGAGAATTCAGTAAATCCATAAGGTTCTAGGGAGTCCACGGTTCGGAAAATTTGTAGAGGAATCTAGAGGATAAGGCCTTGACCGAGTCAAAGCTTATCCTCCAAGCTTTATTAATTGGCCATTATTGTTCTTGACTTTGGAGGCCACCCTCATAATGGCTTGTATTAATTACTTGGACTTTGGTGGCCCTTCATGATGTCTTGTAATAATGAATCAAGACTTTAGGGCTCCTCCATGATGACACACATTAATGGCCATGTGAGGTAAGCAATGACCTCATGCTTCAAATGACATATGCCATGACTTCATACCCCAAACTTTGGCCCCAAGCTTTGGCCTCTATAAATAGATGGCCTTGAGTGAGAGAAAATCACACCCAAAAACACACCACTTCCTTGCTTGAGTTTCACGCCCAAGAGAGGAAACCGAGAGAGAGAAAAAGCTCATCGGCTAGCCCGTGTCTCTCTTGTGGTTCGATCAAGTGAGGAAGCCACGTCCAAGGCCGTGTGTTTGTGTTCAAGCCCGAGAACCACCAAGAATCGCCCGAGAATCACCGAGACTCACGTGTCTTTCACAGGCCTCGTTTTCTCTAGTTCTTGTTTGATTAGTCGTTGAGTAAGTGAATTCCCTAATATCGGGAAAGGATGTTGAGATGCGTTGTGACGTGGTTTGCTTGGACCGTTTTTCGGTTCTTTGGTTGATCGTAGTTGGTTCATTTCTCGATTCGATCATGTTTCATGTTTGATGTTGTTTTGAGATAGAACCGAGCCTTGATTGGTAAAGTGTACATGAGATAGAACCGAGCATTGGTTGATAACTGAGAGTTGACTGGTAAAGTGCACATGTTATAGTCGTGCGTGATGTTCTCTTGTATGAACTTTGCTATTGATCTACCATCGATGTGGGTGCGGTAAGAGCCGACTTGTGTTAACGGCGATTGATATATCCTCACTTGATATTAGTATTTTCACTTGCTGAGTCTCCCCGACTCATCCCCTGTTTTTCCCCCCTGTCAGGTCCATAGGATGGTCGAACGGACGGCGGCGACAAAGGGAGTTTGAGCCATGTTGAAGTTCGGGAAAAGCTAGAAGCTGTGAATCCGAAGTAGTGGGCTTAGGACACCCAAGACACTTGTTATTGTTGTGTAAATGGCTAAAATTGGCTAAGTTGGCTTGTAAAATATGTTTGCGTGTCCTATAAATATAAGGTTTGCTCATGATGCTGTTTGTCTTAATCCCGCTGTTGTTTTTAATGTGATTGTCCCGAGATATGCTTTCGCTTGTGTTTAAAGAAAGATAATAATGAACGGGACATCACGTTAATGACCCCGAGGTTGGGGTGTTACACATATGTCGAGAGACCAATAAGGATCGAGGATTGAAAAGAGAGTTTTGAGAAACAAGACGATCCCGATGGTCAAGGTTGTATGGGAGCATCACGGGACTGAAGGCGCGACTTGGGAAAGTGAAGAGATAATGCAACGTCAATACCCCTATTTATTCGAGTCGTTAGTTGGATTGTAAATTTCGAGGACGAAATTTTTGTAAGGGGGGAAGAGTTGTGACATCCCGAAATTTGCCCATTTGGGATTTATGAAGTGCTTGGGTTTATGAACGTACTTGTAATTAGTTCTCGCCCGGAACTGATCATTTCTGGGATACTAACCATTAGGGAAAGACTAATTAGGGATTTAATTTCACGCGACCAAAGAACTCAATCGTGAACCGACTTTTGATCACAAAAATTATCGGTGTGACATTTTGAACCATTGTAGGCCGATCCAAGGATAATCAGGGATCAGTTCGCCACTGTCATAGTAGTGGATCGCGGGTGATTCAGCTGGACCACGAAATGAATTGACAAATGACCCTAAATCTATACCAAATGATTGTGCTCGTCGGATCTAGCGATCGATTCTCACGATTAAGTGACAACCGAAGTCATCACGAACCGAATGAACTTACACGTGACTCGATTTATTATCAGTCACGGGTTGAATACGCGAATTTCCCCAAAAGCCGCCCGTTAGTTTGAGAAACGCTCGAGTTACGTTAAATAAAATTCAATTATTAATTAGAGCCCAAATTGGGCATCGGAAAATCAGGAAGTCACGACGAGACGTTAGGATGACATTGTGGTTGGAACGTACAGCTTTGGATTCTCCCGAATCCTTTAGAAAAATTCAAATTTGGCAAGAAAATGGAAAAATGACCATTTTACCTTTGAAGGTTTATAAAGGGCAAGTGTTAAAGGGGAAGGGCATTTTGGTCATTTTGCTCTGATTTTTGAGTTGGACAATTTTGCTCTTGGAATTTTATGAAATTCCCAAATTGCCCTTGGATATTTTTGGAAAAGATTTGATCCGGACCGTCGATCTCAAGATAAGATTGAATCTCGACCGTCGATTTGATTCGTGAGAGAAGGGCAAGATGGTAATTTGGCAATACCAATAATTGACTTTGGGATATTTAATCCCAAATCCCTCTCTCTCTCTCCTCATTTTCTCTCTCTCATCTCTTGGCACACTCCCTCTCCCTCTCATCGAACCGGCCGCCCTCCCTTGGCCGTGCCACCACTGCTTATCGGCCATCGCCGCCGTGCCGCCGCCGCCGTTCACCGCACCCCCACTGTCCCCTCACCCTCTCGATTCTCTCTCTCCCTCGTGTGGCTATGATCCATGGCCAAGGAAGCCGTCGCCGTCGCCGCCGCCGCCGTCCATCGCCGAGCCGCCGCTCGCCGTCGCCGCCGCCGAGCCGCTCGCCGTCGCTCACCGTTGACCGCCGCCCGTTTTTCACTCTAGCCGAGTTAGTGTAGAGTTCGGTAAGTCACGCCCTAAACTCTATTTAAGACTTCGGGTATCGACGGATGAAATTGAGTTAAATCGGATTTAATTAGACGTGATTTAGGCTAAATTAGGGGCTGTTTTGGGATTAGATTAGTGGACCGGTTTGAGGATCGATATTGAATGATTTTTAATGGTGAAATGACGATGTTTCGGGGCTGAATTGATGCTGGATCGGTTGCTGGAAATTGAGACTCGCTTTGGCGATTATATGGTCCAATTTAGAGATAAATGGTGTCGGTTTGGCGTATTGTGGTGTGGCTGGTTGGTAGGGCTTAATATGGCTTGAAATTGAGCGTGGAAATGACGAAATTGTGGCTGTGAATGTGGGCCTGTTAGTGGCTTTGTATGTTGGTTGTACCGTGAATTGATTGATTGAAATGTGCTTTGTTATGTGCACGCTCAGGCCGAATTGAATTGATTATCAAATGGCCTTGTTTGAATGTCGATTGAGCATGAGAAAATGCGTGGTTTAATGCGTGCACGTGCCAAGTGTGAATGGCCAATATGTTGGTATGTGGGTGTCGAGCATGTGAACGAGTGAGAAATCGTGTGTGGTGTGGCATGTGTGATTGCGAAAATCCCTGAGGCGGTACCATTATGCGGGGATATTTATCTGTCCTGAGGTGGTAAGACTACGCGGGACGATGCCCGGTATTACCGGAGGATGGCCAACCTAAGGCGGTACCATTACACGGGTTGTGTCGTAGGTGGTAGGTGTTGAGCTTGAGGCGGTACTATTACGCGGGCCTTGAAGTGTTGTTATGAGTTAGTCGTAGTGAACCTGAGGCGGTACCATTACGCGGGTCACTGGCGAGTTGAGAATGAGTTGGTCGCAGTGAGCTTGAGGCGGTACTATTACGCGGGCCACTAGCGAGGCAAGTGTGAGATGGTCGTAGTGAACATGAGGCGGTACCATTACGCGGGTAACTGGCGAGTGGCGTGAAAAAAAAATGTGATGAGATCGGAATAAATGCATGAAATGTAATTAAGACGTGCATGTGAGTGGAATAGTGCTATTGTGACTGACGTGCAGGTTGCACGCTGGAAAGGTCCAGGTATGTATTGATTGTGTGCCTGCGGTGTAATAGCTGAGTGTGATTGTTGTCGTGATTGTCTGGAGGTACGTGATAGCTTAGGTGGGGTTTAGGGGTGTACTTATTGAGATGTAATCTCATGGTTATTTCAACCAATACTTTTCAGAACCCCGACCTAAGCAATGAATCCCCTACCGCCGCCACCAGAACGTTTTGGAGTACCGATGAACACCGACCACAGTGTTGTAGAGTATCCGATAGATGAAAATATGACCTGGGTTAAACACACGACGATAGTTTGGGTAGATATAGGACTACCCCTCCAACAGTCTCATACATACAATGCTTGGTTCTTTAGAGACGGGGTAGATGAGTTTGGCCTCGTCCGTGGCTTCGATGTCCCCTTTGATGGAGTTGGGGACTGGGATCCATCAGCCATACCTCCTCCGGATGGCGAGCTAACTAGTTTGAAGACTAGTCTAGCGCAATCAGGACTTCAGCCTGCGCCTGCAAAACCGGAGCCTTCAGAGGTGACAATTTTGCTCATTAGAGAGACAAGATGATGTTTCTTCTCACTGCCTTGAAGATTTCTTACATTATGGATCCCAATCTGATGCCTATAGAGGATCCGAAGCCTACCATTGAAAGAGAACAACCAAGTGTAGAAGCCATTGAAAGGGTCAACAAGGAGAAGAAAATGTGAAGAAGATAAATTGCTTTGTCACGGGCATATTTTGAACACACTATTTGATCGTTTATATGGTTTATTCACCGAGATGAAATTTTCCATATACATATGGAATGCAGTCAAATTCAAGTACAAGGCAGAGGAGCAAGGTACCAATAAATATTTGATTCCAAATATTTTGATTTTAAGTTTGTTGATACTAAACCCTAGTTGGAACAAGTCCATGAATTGCAAGTGCTTGTGAACAAAATTTGTGCCCTCAAGATTAACATTCCAGAATCCTTTCAA
Organism: Syzygium malaccense; assembly: GCA_031216405.1. Classification (NCBI taxonomy): domain Eukaryota; kingdom Viridiplantae; phylum Streptophyta; class Magnoliopsida; order Myrtales; family Myrtaceae; genus Syzygium; species Syzygium malaccense. The sequence continues at coordinate 28,143,631 of CM062257.1, read as the reverse complement.
GTTGGAGCAATTATTGCAAAATTGGCTCCAAGTTGAAAAGATTATGGAGAAAGGATGTTGCATAAGTCAGAGGACATCACTTTGGACCAAATTCAAAAACATCTTCGAATTGATGAAGAGTCATGTTAACGTGATAATTTTTGGTTTATATGGGACCAAGGTGAATGTTGTGGAGGGTAATGGATTTCAATCAAAAAACCACCAGAACTTGAAACGTAAGAGAGAGCAGAAATTTAAGAAGACACAAAAGAAGAAAAAGGGTGGTTGTTTTGTTAGGGAGACTATGCAAAAGAATGCAGGCACCGCAAGAACACATCCAAGGACAAGAACACACATCAATGGTGAAGGCAGAAGTTAATATGGTTAAAGAGAATTTTGTGGCCATGGTTTCAACCATGTTTTCAAAATTGAATATTGATGATTTTGTGGCCACGATTTTTGAAATCAATATAACTTCTGTCGAATCTAGTTGGTGGTTAGATTCTTGTGCAACAGTCCATATGTGCAAAGACCAATCAATGTTCAAGCATTTTGAAGAGACCGTTGATGATACTGTTCAAGAGGTCTAGATGGGAAATAACTCACTTGCAATGGTTGCTGTCACAGGCACAGTGGAGATAGATTTTACTTATGGAAAGAAGGTTACCTTCTTAATGTGTCGTTTGTACCCACAATTAGGAAGAACTTAGTTTCTCTCGATTTATTTTGTAAAAAAAAATTTCAGGTTTTGTTTGAATCTAACAAGGTTATCCTGTCAAAATATGGGTTGTTTGTTGGAAAGGGTAATGCTAGTAACGACATGTGTCAACTAAATATTAACAATGAGACCGCATCTTCTACTTATATTGCCGAGTCTTCTTTTTTATGGTACGGTAGATTAGCACATTTAAATTTCGCTATTTAAAGTATATGAAAAGGTTAGACTTGATAAACTTTAATGGTAAATTTGATACATGTGAAATCTGTGCAAAGTCCAAATTAACAAAGAAACCGTTTCCTAGTGTTAAAAGAAATTCGAATATATTGGATTTGGTGCATAGCGACATATGTCAATTTAATGGCATGTTAACTTGTAATTGCAAAAGGTGTTTTATTATTTTTATGGATGATTGCAGTAAGTATTTATATGTTTATCTCCTAAGATCAAAAGATGAAGCAATTACCATGTTTAAGAAATATAAGGGTGAAGTAGAAAGTTAATTAGAAAAGAAAATCAAAATTCTACGTTCAGATAGAGGTGGGGAACATTTCTTAAATGACTTTTCATCTTTTTGTGAAGAACATGAATGGTATTATTCATTAAGTTTCAACATCATATACTCTACAACAATATGGATTGGCTGAAAGGAAAAATAGATCTATGGGAGAAATGGTTAATTGTATACTTTCGAATTCAAAGCTACCTTAATATCTAGGGAGTGGCATTGCTAACTTCATGTTACACTCATAATAGCATACCATCCAAGAAAAATAACATTAGCCCTTATGAATTGTGGAAAGGTAGAGTACCAGATTTGTCACACCTTAAAGTGTGGGAGTGTTTGGCATATTATAGAGTACCAGACCTTAAGATGACAAAACTTGGTCTTAGAGCTATCAAAAGTGTCTTTCTTGGATAGGTTGAAAACAGTAATCCATATAGGCTTCTTGATTTAGAGTCCAATGTCATTATAGAATTAAGAGATGTCGAATTCTTTGACAATAAATGTTATACGGGTCTTGAAATTATTGAAAATAATGTTAAAATAAAAGATATAAATAATTCAAAACCTAAAGAAATACAAGTAGATTATTATGATAAAGAAACAAATGATTATAAATATATGATTGAATCTTGGAGAAGCATTAGGGCAAGGAAAGTGAAAGATTTAGATCTAGATTTTATTACTCATGTTTTCCTTGTCGAAGGAGATAGAGATAATAACATATTATCCTTTCGTATTAAATTTAGAAATGATCCTAAAAGTTTTAGTGATGCTATGTCTCCTAGAAATGCTTCTTTTTGGAAAGAAGTTATAAATGATGAAATGGACTCAATTATGTCCAATAATACTTGGGTATTAACAGATTTTCCAAAATTATTTAAACCTATTGGGTGCAAATGGGTTTTCAGGACTCAATTATGTCCAATAATACTTGGGTATTAACAGATTTTCCAAAATTATTTAAACCTATTGGGTGCAAATGGGTTTTCAGGAGAAAATACAATTTTAAGGATACTATTTAAGCTTTTAAGGCTAGGTTAGTGGCTAAGGGGTATAGATAAAAAGAAGGAATATATTATTTTGATACATATGGTCATGTAGCACGCATAACATCTATTTGAATTCAATTTTCTTTAGCATCCCTTTACGATCTTTGCATTCATCAAATGGATGTCAAATCTACATTCTTAAATGGAGATTCAAATGAGAAAATTTACATAGAATAACCAGAGGGCTTTGTTCTTCTTGGAAATGAAAGGAAAGTATATAAATTAGTTAAATCTCTTTGTGGCTTAAACAAGCTCCTAAGCAATGGCATGAAAAATTTAATTCAGTCATATTGTTTAATGGTTTCAAGCATAATAGTGCTAATAAATGTATTTATTCCACATTCACTAAAGACTATGGTGTTTTAGTTTGCTTATTTTGATGATATGCTTATTTTTTAAACTAATATGACTAGACTTATTGAGTTAAGAAGTATCTAACTTCTATTTTTAAAATGAAAGATTTGGGTGAAGCATAGATTATCATTCGATAAAAAAAAGTTGATACTATCTTGGATATTAAAGTTAAAAAACATAGTGGGGTTTATTCTTTGAGCTAAAGTGATTATGTTGACAATTGTTAAACAAATTTAAACATTTTGGTTTCAAAGAAATGAATACTCCATCTGATTCCAATATTAAATTAAATTATAATATCGGTAGAGTAGTAGCACAACTTGAATATGAGAGTATTATACAGTCTTTAATGTATGCAATGCATTGTCGTAGACCTGATATTGCTTTTTCGTGTGTAAGTTGAGTAGTATACTAGTAATCCAAGTATTGAACATTGGAATGTTGTTACAAATTTTTTTTGTTATCTTAAGAGAACAAAAAATTTGAAAATTGTTCTATAATGATTATCCGGTTGTATTAGAAGGATACACCTATATTAGTTGGATTACAAGTGTGGGAGACAAACAATTCACTTCTAGATGGACTTTCATACCAGGTGGATGTGTTGTATCTTAGGTGAGCAAAAAAAAAAAACATGTTTAACTCACTCAATAATGGAATATGAATTTGTTGTTTTAGCAACAACTGGGAAAGAGCCTGAATAGATTAGAATTTTATTGTTGGACATCAAATTATGGCCTAGTCCTATGCTCCTATTTCTATCTATCGTGATAGTCAGGTTACTTTGGCAAGAGCTTATACTAGCAATTATCATGCCAAGTTTAGAAATATCAGTCTAAGAGATGAGTATTGTCACGCCCTGAACCCGACATGCGTGCAACATCTCGCTTAGGTTGATAATAGTGCGACGTCCCAGGACTCGTCGCCGACCTAGAGAAACACTAACAATCATGCACAAGCAAAAACGAATTCAAACACCCCATACAACAACTCAATTACACGGGACAATAGGAAACTCGCTTGATCACATAACAACAAACATATTCATACACTTGGCATACTTACAACATTTAATTACACAACTTTACACCAGGCCACTAACATCAAACCACGTTCATAAAAATTGGCGGTGGTTGGATAGCCTAACTTCCCTATACCAAAAGAGGGTTCCTCAAAAGACGAGCCACTACACCGATCACTCGTCCTCACGATACCCCGGTGGCGTCTCAGGTTCATCCATGTCGTCGTCTTCCATAGGCTCCTCCTCCGGCTCGGACTCCTCAAGCTCCGACTCGGGATCAGGTTCCAGAGGTTTCGGCTTAGGGATAGGGTCTTCAGGGTCGACAACTTCGCTATCCGAGGCAAAGTCTTCGAGGGATCCCAATCCATAGCGTCCGCACCACCTTGGTGGGGACCTTCAAAACGACGGATTGGGCCAATAATCTCCTCCCCTACCCGGTAATACCAGGCTAAGAAATGGTGGGGCCTCTAGAACTTTAAGCCCTCATCTACCCATACTATAGTAAAATGCCTAATGTATGCCATATCTATGCCCACTAGATACTTGGTCTCCACATGATCCGTATGCATGGACAACCCAAAACGTCGAGGTGACAGAGTCATGGTCGGGGGTCTGAAATGGTTCACAAGCAACTATGAGAACAAGTCTCAATAAGTGAACAACTTAAGCCCCGCATAGGCCAACGCGTACTACCGGACAAGTCTAAGCACGAGATTCAAACTATCAACATGCCATGACAAACACAGACATCCCTACCTCATCTCGAAACATGCACAAGCCCTGCGTGTTAGTCAAATCACAATAATGCAGCAATAACTCACGGGCACGTACAATCCCGGGTATGACTTACACATGCACGTGTACTAGCAATAATCCAAACATAATCACATCTCAGTCTCGATACACCACATACACCAATGCACAACACGCACCCACTATTCCATTCAGATTTTTCACGACCCGCGTAACACGCATCAAGCCCGTGGCACAACCCGTGTAAAACGCATCAGGCTGGCGGTCTTCCGGCTTAACCGTGCATCGTCTTGCGTAACACGCCTTAGGACGGGTTCAATCCCCACGTGAAGACACATAAAGGCTTAAGTGATCACACGTATACTCCGTCACATAATTTGTTATCTTTTCCCCGCATAAAGATGCATTAGGGCACTTAGGTGATCACACACGCCACATGCCCCATTCAATTCCATGTCATTCACGCGCTCGAACATCACTCGAATGTGCTCAATCACCAGCGATGCAAATCAGTTTACACGCCCACCAAATCAGTCACGATTCCACCAATTAAAGTCATGAACACACCTTCACAATTAGTCACTCCCTCACGTGCAACAACAATATCAAAAAGTTCCCGGGAGAGAGAAATCAAATTTGCACAGAATCGGGCTTAAAATTGGCAATGGCACATTAATCGAAACTCTTTTGAAATAAATAGTGATTCAACTCCAAAAATTTTGAATTTTGTACATGTAATTGAAAACATCTTGATGAACAATTTTTATGAAGGACACGAAATCCAATTCCAACTGTAACTAGTTCTTTTTATCACCCAAAGTCAGATCGAAAATTTGTCCACTAGGGAAGACAGTTTGGCCTTAGAAATCCCTTTAAATCAGTGCCTAAATCTCCTTGGAAAACCTTGAAATTTTTATACGTCATAGACACAAGTGTCATTGACAACTTTCATGAAGGAAGTTTGTCAAAAAGAGGTCTGAAAAAATTTATAAAAATTCAGAAAGACACGTCGGTCGGGTGAACAGTAATTCCGGCAAAGTGGTGACGGTCCGAAAATGGACTTTCGAATACCCCAAAAAGGTCGCCAAAAGTTTCAGATTTAATATATGACATACTTCAAGATGTTAGGGTCAACTTTCATGGGAACACTTTCTCAAATTGGTCCACATTGATCTTCACAAAAATAGCAAATCACAGACGCATAGCGGCAACTAATCCGAGAATCAACCAACATGAATCATTCAGCAATTCAAGCTCATCTAACCACTAAACCAACTATCCACAGCCATGAATCAGCTCCTAACATGTTCATTAGTAACCCCTTAGCCTAGTCAAGGGTTAGGAAGCCACTTACCTCAAGTCTAGACAAGAATGACTTAGGGGAAAGGGGCAGCAACAAGATTGGCAGAACAGTAGCAGCGGAGCAGAAGAAGCAGCAGCAGTGAAGCAGAAGTAGAAACGGAAGAAGCAACAGCAGCAGAGGAGCAGAAGCAACAAAGAAAAGGAAGCAGCAGCAGCGAAATAGAAGGAAAAGAAGAAAAAGAAAATGGGAGAAGAGAGAAATGATGGGGTTTTGTGTGGGAGTCAGTGGAGTCAGTCGAGAAAAGGGGGAAGTCAGCGGCGTGGGAGTCAACGGGGAAGAAGAGGAAAAGAGAGAGAGGAGAGTGAAGAGAGAGAGAAGAGATGGTGAGTTAAGTGACTTGAGTGGGTCAACTACCCCCATTATGACTCAATCAAGGGCTAGGATTAACTAGTCAATCTCATCAAAGATCCAATGGCTCACATTGGTCAACTCCACTAACTCCTAGGGGCAACAGAGGAAATGAACAAGAGGAGAGAGGGGCATTATGGTCCAATATTTTTGGCCAGCATAGAGGTAGCAACTTTACCAAAATGCCCTTCCACTTTTCAAATTAACTCAAATAATCTCAAGGCAAAATGGTCATTTTCCATTCCCGATCCAAATTTCACTTTTCTGACAAATCCGAGTGGCCCTAAGGTTGGCCATGCCAAATGTGACGTCATCCAATGAATTAGTTGTGGCTTTCGAAAAATTTGATTCCCAAGTTAGGATTCCAAGTAATGGTCAAATTCGATTAAATGCAACTTTAGTGTGTCTCAAATTAACGGGGGCTTTTAGGAGTTATGCATATCGATTCATAGCCGATTCGATATCGGCCCACATCTAAGTTTACTCGAGCTATGGCGACCTCGGTTGTCATGTAATTGCGAGAATCACTAGTTCCAATCGACGTGATCGTTCAGATTAGGTTTAGGATTGTTTGACATTCATACAATGGTCAAGCGGATTCATCCACGATCCAATTATACAGCATTTGCGAATCGTTCCATAACCATCCTTGGATCGGTCTATAATGGCAAAAAATATCTCCTCGTTAATTGTTATGGTCGAAGTGTCGATTCACGGTCAAGTTCTTAGGTCCACATACTTAATTCCTAGTTAGCCATTCCCTAATGGTTAGTCTTCTCAAGAGTGATCAATTCCGAGTGAGATTTAACTAAAGTGCATCGAAGATACAATCATTTCATAAATTCCGAAAAATGAGTCGAATTTCATAATGTCACAACTGTGTGAGACAATTGATTCAGGATGGTACCATAACAATTGTTTATGTGAGGTCAAGCAAGAATCTGGCGGATCCCTTTACAAGGGCTCTATCAAGAGAGATGGTAAGGATGACCTCAAAAAATATAAGGTTGAAATCCTTTGACTAAAATCACCAGCAATGGTAAATCCAACTAAATACTTGTATATTACTAGTTATAAAGGTTTAATGGGTACAAACAAGTTGCTGAAAGTGATTGCTTGACTGACATTAGCCCGGACATAAGAAGTTAGTATCATCTGTTACGTTTTTGTAGGTTGAATTATATTCTTAATGAATTATAATATTGTTGACACATAAATTTTAACGAATTGGTGTGAGCTTGAGAGAGCCTGAGTCCGTCCTTAGGTTTAGACTTAGCACTCCATTAACCTTTCACCTCTTGGCCCCTAAGGGCCGCCGCCGTAGGGAAGTTGCGATAAAAACAAATTAGTAATGAGTTTATTAGTAACAAAACACATGATAGATATTTCACCTATATGAGCTAAGAAGTGGTGCCGCTTCTTACGAAAGTTAGGGCTATTTTCTAGAGAGTTCATGAAACAGGAACAAGCACAAGGCCATAATAGAGTGCTAAGTATATTATATAATTTCTCCTTGAAACAAGAGGTTAATATATGTGCGATATTTCCGATTATATTATTAAAATAGCAAGTTTAAAGTTACAGTTACTTGTAACTTTATAGAATTTTGAGATACCAGCCAAAAAAAAGGTTTAACTCAAAAGAGACATTTATGTATATATATTATTCTCATGGAAATTTTGGCTTTATATTTTCTTAAATTTATTTTTGTAATGTTTTTTTACAAACAAAGTGGCGGATTGTTGGTAGTTTATTTGTAAAACAAATAAAGAGATGTTTTGTCCCATATTGAAAAGATATGAATGTGTGATAGTTATCTTTTTAAGAGGTATCTTGTCCCACATCGAAAGACATGAATGTGTGGTGGTTATTATTTTTTTATTTTATTTTAATTTCGAATTTATAGTTGGAAAAAAAGAATAGTTGTATCATTTTGAAATAGTATGTTTGTTCACCAAAGGTTTCGCTATTTATTATCAACGTTTCCAGTTCAATAACTACTCGATTTTTCATCTCTTTCTAGAAAATTACAGCATTTGTTCTCCGATAATTTTCCTTTTGAGAGTTCTTAGTTATTCTCGTTTGAGACTTTATTGTATTTTGGAAGATATTTGCCTGTAACCATTAGTAACTTTGTATTCACCCCTCAAAGTCTGATTCCATCTTCCCCATTGATTTTTTTCCGACAATTCCTTTGTTCGCCCCTGTTTCTTAGCTAGGGAGTTTGATCTCATCACTATCCGCGGTTGACATGTGCACTTTCAAGGTAATTATCGCCTATGCTCTGTTTCGGTTGCTCTACACGCAAAGCAGAGGCTGAGAGTTATATAGATATGTTTGTGTGAAAATCAACTGCGATTAAAAGTCTTTTCTTGATAATTTGAACTTATATAGTTTTTTTTTTTTTGGTAAAGATAAGAATAGTATTACTTTTCTAAAACACCAAGTACAAGGAAAGCACAAGAGACAACCCTTAGCCCCAAAGGTACAAGAAGACCGAGGGGGGGGGGGAAGGAGGGTCGCTCAACAAGGCAAACCAAAACTACAAAGCTAGAACCAAAACAGAGAACTATACATCCATATTAGGTAAAGATGGAAGGTGGGAGTTCCCAGTTCCTTTGAAGTGTCCTATTAATAGGCGTGTCGGCGATTCTCCCAGAGGATAAAGCTTTGTCCTTCACCTGCTTGAGAATCTGCTTGCGTATTCCCGGAATGAAGATATTCTTGTTCCTGAAGAGAGAGTTGTTCCGCTCAATCCATATGATATGGCAAAGAGCACCGAAGGAGAACCTAGCAAGACGGTGGCCAAAGGAAGTGCCTCCACAAACCTTGCTAGCCCACAAAATAAGCTCTGGCCACGGACGGTTGCGCCATGGCAGATTACATTTGGTTGCCCAAAAGGAGGCTAGTCTGCTGGTGATGGAGCATTCAAAGAAGAGATGGTTGATGGAGTCTGGAATAGTGCGACAGAAAGCACACAGTCCTTGTTCGATCCGACGGTTTTTCAAAAGATATAGTTGCTGATGTGATGATTTGAAAATGAATCATTGCTTTAATTGTGCGTCGAAGCTCCTTGGTTGAAATGTGTATCACCTGTTCGATGATTTGCCTCATAGAACTTAAGAATGATTTACTCTCACCATTGATCCATTAGAAAGTTACTAGTGAGACTTGACACTGACCTGGCGACATGATTACTCTGTTCTATAGAGAGTCCTTCAATCATAGATGCTCTGATTTGCTCCGTTCAACTTTGATTTTGATCTTAGTGGATTAAATTCTGCCTTGGATGTGTTGCTGTATTGTCCTTTAAACTGAGAGCTTCTGGATTTGTTGTTGAGCCCAGATGTTGTGGGTTCGTTTTATGAGTCTTTTAAGTCTCAGTCAACAGCCAATTACACTTCTGAATTGCTTGTATTGACCACGAGGTTAGTATTCAGCACCTATAACTTGTTCGACAAAACTGGCATGTTTGGTTATCAATTGTTGTTCAAAGCACGTGCATTTGATTACTGCTCTATTCCTTGCTGACCGATTATCCTCTTTGAACGTATGAGTCCCGCATTTGACGGAATGAATTTTGAGTGGCTGCATGAGATCTCTCAACCTTGTACAGACTAGTGTTGGTTAATACAATTTGCACAATCAAAGAAGGCAACCAAGTGAGCAATTTGAAATGACCCGTGAGCCGGCACTACTAACCACCACCACTTGTTCCTTTTTGTTCATAGCTTCTCCAATCTTCTATCTAACGCGCATTTGAGTTGATGCACACTGCGAATTTTCTTGGCACAACCCAATTCCCAAATTTAGCACCTCTATTATAAGTGCGCGAGTTACAAAAAAGGAAGGAGAAAAAAATAATAGGCCTTTCAAAATTACAATTGTGAAGGAGTATTTAGAAGTGGGTGTGCCATGTCTTCAGAGATGTCGATAGAAAAGACATTTGGGTGCTAAGAAATATTAGGACTAAAGAGAGATAACCATGTGAGGTGTTTGGGACTGATTTGTCTGACCAAATGCATAATCTAACTGGGTTCGATGAACTTTAACCAACTCTCAAACATGTTACATCCAAATTTCCCGACTCACTTTGCGACCGAATTCTTGTCCAAAACAGAATTCACGCATCAAATCCGTTTGGTAACGTCAGTTACTTTTTCTATCCGCCGGAATAGAAAAGTGGCTGAGGATCAGATTTGGAACATAAACAAGATCAAGCAAAGCGGCTCGTATACTCAAATTTTAGCTTAACCAAATCACCATAATACCTTACTCCAAGAGCTCAGGAACGGAAGCATCGTTTCTACCTCTACTTTGCCAATGTTCATCTATGGCTTTTGCGGTCTCTATGCAATCGGGGGTGACTTCCCTATGAATTGTTCCCCTGCTGCTCATCCCATCCACCAAAACACTCAGCATGCAAATCCACAGTTAATGATAGACCGAAATCTTATTCAATCTCCTTATTCAGGTTATTCTACCCAAGTGCAACGGACTTAAAGTCCTTGAATAAAGCCGAGGAAGATGCGAACAGGTGATCATCATCATGTTTCATGTAAAGCAATCCCTGTGAGGCATATAATCAAACAGTCACCGTGCAATACCCATTTGGCCGCATCGGACCAATAGCTAAGAAAAACTTCCTCCACACCTCAAAACAGAGAGAACAGGGACAACGTATTCCACTGGAAGAAGCATGAAGATTCCTATTACTCAATCGAATGATACCGACTCGGCACGACGCGGAGCCGCACATTGCTGAAGCAGCTCCGCGCGGCGGGTAAAAATGGAGAAGCTGTCGACGGTGAAGAGGTTCCAATCACGATTAGCGTTTTTCACCGGCCCCTCTTCTTTTGTTTCGGTTTCTCGATCGATTGCTGAGGGGCCGATTGCTTTCTCGGTTTGATTTTTGGAAGCATCTGGTCGCAGAAACCTACTTCCTTTTTTTTGCCCATGGTTATCGGCATTGTTTGGTTTACGCTCGCCTTTGATCATTTATTGATTCATCATCCATAGATCGATCTTGGCGTCACTGTTTTACCTGCTTATTCTGGATTTGTGTTATTCAGCGAATTTGCCATGGCTTCTTTCCTTTTTTTTTTTCCATCAAAAGGCGTGTCTATTCATCACCAAAATTATACACGAAAGGATTAATAAGAAAACTCAAAAGTCACCGTAACAATACAAGCCTGTAGGGCTCCAAAACAAATAAAATATGATAAATCAAGGCATATCATTAGAGCATTGTTGGCAAAGATAATCACATGCTCGTTTTTCAAGAATAGATTTGCCACTGCATCCAAACAAAAGGATCGGCGGTCGATAACTAAATCACACATCATCATCAGTGATGACTAGGGGTGTCAGAACCGAACCGAAAAACCGAACCGAGAACCGAACTGAACCGAACCGAAAATTTCGTGCATTTCGGTTCGGTTTCGGTTTCAGTTCGGATCATCAAAATAAATCAATTTTTCTTTTCGGTTCGGTTCGGTTCAGTTCGGATCGAACCGAACTAAAATAAACAATTCGGTTTATGGCTATTTTGCCCTCTCTCTCTCTCCCTTTCTCTCTCCTCTCTCCTCTCTCTCTATGCTTAATGAACTTGAAACCGAAAACTGATCCGAACCAAATCGAACCAAATCGATTTTTCGGTTCGGTTCCAATTCGGTTCTGTTCAAATTCGATTCGGTTCAAGGGGGCACCCTTAATGGTTCGGTTCGGTTCGATTTTCAAAAAAATCGAACCAAACCGAACCATTTACACCCTTAGTGATGACCACACGGTGAGATTTTCATATGTAGTTACAGTTTTGTATGCGCCAAAGATTTAGTGTCCCCAACACCATCACCGTACGGAAATAACATAAACTTGTTGAACAAGCTCAGATCTGATACCTGTGAGAGGGAGCCCTTTAGCAAGTGCGAGATCCCAAAGCTTTTAACAAAAACATGTTGAATGAGTACATAAGTGGTTAATTAGTGATGCGGTCCGTACAGGCCGAGATCAAATGAGGTTTGCGTGCTTATTTGCACTTCGAGCTTGGGAGGGTCTAGCGGGCTGGATCAAGGATTGCAATTGTCTTTATGGTTAGCGAGGGAGGGATGAGATTTGAGAAACCATGGTCACTATACCTTCGACACTAGAAGTGGTTAATTAGTGATGCTGCTTTCTTTTAGCTCAGCAGTGCAATGAGTTACCTATCTTTTCACTGCTCGCTTGTCAAGTATTTTGAATTAGGATCAGCAATTGAATGAAGCTCATCCAGTAAAATGTCTTTGGTTACTTCAAGTCGCTTAGACCCCTTGCTTATGTCCAACGCCTTACGTGTAATCCTAGTATTAAGCTAGAAGACAAGGCACATATTGAATATCAAAAGGTCACCCCAAAAATGAAATGTTTTTAGTAAGTAAGAAAAAAAACTTGCTACTAATATTGTCGACTGACATTGATTGACGATAGCCTATTGATATGATTATACTGAAATTGTTTTTAAGTTGTGAAAGTGCTTGAAAAGTACCTAGCATGTCGTACTTTAAAATAGGCTCAAGCTACTTCATCTCTCCTTGTAGCCAAAACGAATTCGCCATGAGTCACGAGTGTTTCCACTCTTAACAACGCTTTGTAGTTTTGTAATTGACGACTAGATGTATAGCAGCATGAGCTTGGGCTAGTTTAGTAATGTGATGATAAACGCATCCCTTAAAGCTTGTGGGATTTCGGAACCATTGCACATCAATCTTCCTTCTACAATTAAGAAACCTCCGTAGTGACCTGCTTCTGCATGCCACTGTGGTGTGCGTGTTTGTGTGAGAGAGAGAGAGAGAGACAGAGAGAGTGGTTGGTTCCTCGTCACACTACTAGCCATGACTCACATCCTTCTATTGTTTGTTCTTATCTCGCCCAAGTTATGGTCAAAGTTGTCCACCAACCAACGACGAAATTGGGTATACAATCTCTTGTATCGCTCGTTTTTGGTAATCATTTAATCGAGCAGTCAATCTCATCAACCACATCTTCCCATGAATGAACTCCGTACGTTTAGGGAATGGTCAACATACCTAAATGACAAAATGAGGAAAGCACAATAATTAAAGGTCTGTGATACCATATTCTAATAAAAATGCAGCAAAGAAAGTGATGGAAACATATTCCTAAACATAATACAAAAATTGCGGAAAAAACGTGCCCATTCTATATTTGAATCACCGATCGTTCGAAGTATATCACATAAACGAACATACCTCTTTGCCACAGATTAAATGCACCTATCGCAGCCTCGAGAGAGAGAACAATCCTTAGATTGTTGAACAAAGTTCCTTCTTCTTTGTCCTTTTTGTTTTTTTGTGAGAATAAGTTTCTGATGATGAAAAATGCAACAAAAACACCCCCACACTCTTACGTGTGTTCTCACCTTTTGTGTCCAGACAATAACTGCCAAGTGCAGTTATTTTCTTTCATGGGCTGGGTTAGCCCATCATGGGCGGCCTATCATTCACAAAGAAAAAACCATCATCTCCCACTCGCACATGGTGGGCTAAACATTAACTCTCTCTTCTTTGCAATATTCATACTAGCAAACAATCCGTGCAACCAGCATATTTCGAGAGCTCGTTGCAATGCATCTGTTAGGAATACATAGCAGCTCAAAAATTGGGTACAACGTTTTCCGAGTAGATATAGTATGCAGTACCCTAGATCAATCAGTCCCATTTATATCTCTCTTGATCTCTTTTAGTATCTCGTATATTGTATTCACAACTATAATTTACTTAAAATCATAATTGGTCGACCTGTGAATACAAAAATAAAATGTGACATCATGATAAATTGATCTTCCTCTTTCCTTAAATCTCTCTATTTTAGTCCAGCTCGCTTTTCTAGAAATGCCCCATTAGATCGAATCATTCATAACCATTGGCAACATCCTAAGATAGCGAACACTGAATAGAAACTTTGAGAATAAGTTAGAGTCGTGAGGGCACTAAATGAGGAACTCATATCCTCAAGAGTCTCACACGGCATAAAGTTGAGATCAAAAAGAAATTTTTTTTTGCCACTCTTATCGGTCGTCTTATGCATACGTAGTATGAAATACGTATTACGGTATTAACTCCTTTCCCGTGGAGCGTATGTCTTTACATTGAATACCGTACAGATGACAGTTCAGACATACCCAATGTCTAAACTTGAGTTCACATATTTACTCCTCTAAAGAATCCATTAGAACTCACATCTGGCATCAAAGATAGATAAAGTAAAATATGTGGGTTATTTTACTTTCGGACATAGTAAATGTTATGTCCTCATCTTAGCACTTAGCTAAGGCAACATTTATATTTTAAGCTTGAGCTCTCGATTATCACCTAGATAATAAGCCTAAAAAATGTTTCATCTTTATTTATCACACAGTAAATAGAGGCGATTACCCGTGTAAGTGGGTTAATCTTATCTGTCTGACATACTTTCTCGACATAATACACTAAGTATTAATATGCATAAATATAAACAAAAAAGAATGCATAGGCATTAACAATGATATAACAATTTCATTTAAATGTGAACATTCAAGGAAATTACAATATTCAGTATGTCAGCATTTACGCAGTCCTAGAGATTTTACATGACCATTGAAAATATCTCTAGGAATTGGCTTCGTCATAGGATCTGCGATCATTCTATGCGTAGATATGTACTGCAAGTTCACATCCTTTCGTGCTACCATATCTTTAACAAAATTGTATTTGGTATCTATATGTTTGATCTTGCCATGATATTTCGGATCCTTGGTATATGCTATCGTTGCTTGGCTATCACAATTGACTAATAATGAGCTTGCAGCCTGCTCAACAACACCTAAATGATCCAAAAATCTCTTAAGCCAAACTCCCTCTTGTACTACTGCTGACAATGCCACGAACTCAGCTTCCATGGTGGACAATACTATACATGTTTGTTTCTTACTGCTCCAAGATATGGCGTCATTATTCAGTAAGAATGCAAATCCAGAGGTAGATTTCCTTTCATCTAAATCTCCTCCCCAGTCAACATCTGAGTAGCCTTCAAGTCGCAGATCCTTTCCTTGATAACTCAGAGAATAACTAGCAATACCCTTTAGATACCTCATGATTCTTTTGACGGCTTTCCAATGTGCTTGACCTGGATTGGATTGGTATCTACTTACCATTCCAACTGCAAAACATATGTCAAGTCTTGTACACATCATGGCGTACATTAAACTCCCAATAGCACTAGGATAAGGAACACGTTTCATTTGTTCCTTCTCTTATGGAGTCTCAGGACACAGTCTTTGGCTCAATCCTTCACCTTTTGCAATAGGAGTGTCAATGGGTTTGCAATCTTGCATATGATATCGTTCAAGAACCTTGTTTATATAAGTCTCTTGCGAAAGAGACAATAATCTCTTGGAACGATCTCTTGAAATCTTAACTCCAAGAATATATGCAGTCTCACCCATATCTTTCATTTCAAAATTGGACGATAACCAATTCTTTACAGTATTAACCAACTCCTTATTGCTTCCGGCAATCAGTATGTCATCAACATATAATGATAAGATCACAAATTGATCTTTGGATCTTTTGATATATACGCAATGATCTTTATCAATCATTGTAAAATCATATGCCACTATGGCATTATGAAAACGTATATACCATTGTCTCGAAGACTGCTTAAGATCATATATCGATCTTAGAAGTCGACATACCTTTTGTTCTTGGCCTTTCATAATGAAGCCAACAGGTTGCTCCATATAAATTTATTCTTCTAATTCTCCATTTAGAAAAGCAGTCTTTACATCCATTTGATGTAATTCAAGATCCATACTTGCCACTATTACCAGAATAAGGCGAATTGAGGTAAATCTTACTACAGGAGAAAAAGTTTCTTCAAAATCAATTCCCTCCTATTGATTATACCCTTTCGCCACGAGGCGAGCTTTATATCTTTGTATTGAGCCATCGGATTTTACGTTTTATTTTCAGAACCCATTTGTTCCCAATAGCTTTACGTCCTTTCAGAAGATCAACAAATTCCCAAACTTGATTGGATTTCATTGACTCCATTTCTTCTTTCATTGCAATCATCCATTTTTCTTTGTTAGGGCAATTTAGAGCCTCATTTACATTCCTTGGCTCATCTTCATCTTGTGGAGCGATCATGAAAGTTTCCCCTTCAATGTCAAAACGTCGTCGGGGAATACTTTTGCGACTTGTTCGCCGTATGGGAGATTGTACACGTGATATATCATTCTCCATTATGCTCCCACTTGGATTAGATAATGACGGAATCGTCTCATCAAAAGCTCGCAATTGAGATTGAGTCGAATTCAATTCCTCACTTCTCACATTGCTTTCACTTGGACGAACTTTATCGATTTCACTATCAGGATCCAAGGTTTCAAATAGTGAGTAGTTCTCACCTATTTCGCCCTTCTTAGGAAACTCATTCTCTAAGAATGTGACATCTCGTGATTCAAATTCAGTTATACTCCCACTTTCTTGCTCACCTATAAATACATATTCTTTTGAGGTTTCCGAATACCTTATGAAGATACTCTTCTTACCTCTAGAACCTAATTTCCCATACTTATGAGATGATTCATGTGTATAAGCGGCACAACCCCAAGGTTTCAGAAAACTCAAAACGAGTTTTCTAGTCGTCCATAACTCATACGGAGTGGAAATAACTGATTTAGAAGGCACACGGTTAAGTATGTAGGTGCAGTTAATAAAGCGTCGCCCCAAAAGGTGATAGGTAAGTTAACCTGCGCCATCATGGACCTAACCATTTCTAGTAGGGTTCTGTTTCTCCTTTCTGCAACACCATTTTGTTGAGGATTATAGGGAATAGACAACTGCCTTTCTATTCCCTTTTCATCACACAAATTTCTGAACTCATCAGATAGATATTCTCGACCTCGATCGGATCTCAATGCTTTTATTTTCTTATCTAATTGATTTTCCACCAGGTTCATAAATATCTTGAAGCAACTAAAAGCCTCAGATTTATGAGAAATCAAATAGACATATCCGAATCGAGTATAATCATCAATAAATGTGATAAAATAAACAGCCCCATGTCTAGCCCTCACATTCATTGGACCACAAATGTCAGAATGGATTAACTGCAAAGGAAATTCAGCTCTTGTTTCTTTTTCAAATGGTTTCCTTGTTGTTTTCCCAGATAGGCAGTGTTCACAAGTGGGCAAATCGACTTTTTCAATATTGCCCAGTAAGCCTTCTTTGGCTAATCTATTCATTCGCTGTTGGCCTATATGGCCAAGCCTAGCATGCCATACGTTCACATCATTATCACACGAAGTAGAAGATGTGAAGTGGGAATAACAAACATTGACATTTACATAATCAACATCCAGTACAATAAAACCATCTAGAAAATAACCACAACCATAATAACTCGTACCTAAATACAAGTCTACACCATTGTTATGGAAGTTCAAATTAAAACCAAGTCGAATCAACACTAAAATAGACACTAAGTTCCAACGAATTTCCGGAGCATATAATACATCATGTAGGAACAAAGTGCGTCCACCACGCATAATTAACTAGCAGGTGCCAATTCCTTTAACCTCAGCTCTGGAGTTGTTCCCTACATAAATCCATTTAGTTCCCGTTGGAACTCGTCGAAATTCTACGAAGGCTTCTCTATCCTTCGCTACATGGTCTGTTGCTCCCGAATCTACAGTCCACAAAGGATTTGATTCAGCTAGAAATATAGAACTTGATACATAAACAAAGTTCTCAATAATACAAGATGAGTTAACCTTCTTTAGCTCACGACAATCGCGAGCAAAGTGGCATTTCTTGCTACAGTTGTAGCACTTCACTCTTGACATCTTTTTTTCATGAGGACGCTTTCGTCTTTGGTGTTGTTCATCTCTTGGTTTCTTCCCCGAAGAACTCGCTCTCTTACCTCTCCACTTTCTGAACGAATCAGGACGCTTGCGCTTAGAGCTCGAAGGCCCTTGTGAGCTAGAACCTGCATAGTAAATGTCAATTACCGGCTTATCCGCCAGGAGACGGTCCTCCTCTAGCTCTAAGTGGCGCACTGCATCCTCAAAGGTTTTGATGTTCTCATTGTGAGTTAGGTGCAACTTCATATGCTCCCAACTTTGATGCAAAGAACGAATCACTCCTTGCACTTGCTGCTCATCAGTCAGAACATGGCCAGCATCCTTCAGCTCATTAATCATGTTTGACATTTTCCTTAAATGTTGTTTCATGGACTGACCATGTGGCTTCTTATATGAGTCAAATCTTATAGTGAGCTGTCTAAGCTTGGTTACAAATGTATGACCAAACCTTGCTGTCAATGCTCCCCACATCTCCTTAGCATTTTCAAAACGCCTAAACTCTCGCATGACATCATTTTCCATGCTACTCAGCAACGTGATACGAGCAAGGGAGTTCTTCCTTTTCCATACAGCAAATGCATCCTTATCTCTCTTATGTTATGCAGTGTTTCCGTCTTCAGGCTCTACCATAACCAGGTTAAGAGCTTCAAGAGCCTCTTGCTCTTCCAGCACATATTGGATTTTCATATGCCAAATTTCATAATTATCACTGTTAAGCTTCTCTCCTTTGTTCAGTTCAGCAACTATATTCTTTGATGCTGAAGCCATGGTATCTGAACATTTCAGATATATACGCACGAATTATTAATGCCACTCATTTATGCATCAATTTTACATAAACTGATTATATTAATGAATAATTTCACATAGGCTTTAGATTCGAAAGTTCACTATGTTCCTAATCATCATAAAAAATCCTAATGTGAAATTACCGTTAATGTAATCATTAAGGTAAAATTACGTTCTTTAAAGTTACTAAAACTTTTAGAACTCCCACTCAACTCCATATGATACTAATAAGATAAATATTAAAACAGAATAGTACTATAAACTATTCACAACATGAATATCCATAAACATTCATTTATTTAACATTATGTACATAAGGAATGAATCCATCAAAGAAAATAAACATAAACACCAACATAAAAAGAACTATCCACCCAAAATATCTAACACCAACCTATAGTGAACATATCCATAAGAGCTTACGAAAAATAGATAAATACAATCAGGTGGTGATCCTCTTTCTATAAACTGGAAATGACTCATGAAAATCCTCAGGAAATTCTATTTTCTTTGGCATCCAAATGGAGGCACCCGGAAAACCCCTAGATTCGGGCAACGTATTGCGCCGAGACCGATTCAATACAAGGGTTGACGTCCATCTTGCCCCGACCCGTATGTACTCTATCATGAATTGCTCCACAATCATCTTATAGCTCGAACCTTCTAAGGTGTCCCAAACCCTATCAATCATTCTTCCCAACTCATCAGGAATGGTGCATTTGAGGGCTCCGACCATCACATACTCTGGCATTACGAAACCGTTCCAAATGATATCTTGTATCATTTAGTTGACCTTGATGATGTGTGTCATCATGTCATCATCAGCATCCCATCGGAAAAGAGCCAGCTTGATTCTTAGTTTCTCAAGCTTCTTCTTTTGAGCCGCCGTTCT
The DNA here is from genome assembly GCA_031216405.1 of Syzygium malaccense. Lineage (NCBI taxonomy): Eukaryota > Viridiplantae > Streptophyta > Magnoliopsida > Myrtales > Myrtaceae > Syzygium > Syzygium malaccense. Next base: position 28,123,952 of record CM062257.1, on the reverse strand, counting down.
AGGGATAATAGGGGTTCGATATCTTCGTACCATTATTCCTGCAACAAATGCAGAAAAAATAAAAGGATTACTCATAATCCAAGGTACAATTTTTTTTTTGCCGGTCAACGTAGGTCAACGGTGGTCAACGCCGGTCAATGGTCAACGGGTCAAGTCTATGGGTCGGGTGGACTATCGGGTCAAGTCGGATCCGGGTCGGGTCGGGTCCAACGGTTGAGCAACCGCATGGCTGACGTCAGCCATGTCGCACACGCCCTCATGGCGCGTGCGGTGCACGCGTGCGGGGAGGAACCGCCACGCACGTGCCACGCACGTGCCGATGAGACCGCCACTTGCGGCGGCGCGTGTGGGCGCGTGCGGCTCCTCCCGGCGGTGTGCTACCCATCAGAATTCTCGTTTCGACGAGTACTACGACCCTACAGTTTCAAAAAATAATATTACCGCATGGAATTTCGAAAAACAATGCGGACCAGTACGGTCGAGTGTCGGTATTTCGTACCCGAGCGTTCGTCGGCACCGTTTCACGAATTCCGGCCAATATTCCGTGTTATGCACATTTACAACGATCAGGAAACAAGAACAATGGCTCTGATACCAATGATGGAAACATATTCCTAAACATAATACAAAAATTGCGGAAAAAACGTGCCCATTCTATATTTGAATCACCGATCGTTCGAAGTATATCACGTAAACGAACATACCTCTTTGCCACAGATTAAATACACCTATCGCAGCCTTGAGAGAGAGAACAATCCTTAGATTGTTGAACAAAGTTCCTTCTTCTTTGTCCTTTTTGTTTTTTTGTGAGAATAAGTTTCTGATGATGAAAAATGCAACAAAAACACCCCCACACTCTTACGTGTGTTCTCACCTTTTGTGTCCAGACAATAACTGCCAAGTGCAGTTATTTTCTTTCATGGGCTGGGTTAGCCCATCATGGGCCGCCCATCATTTACAAAGAAAAAACCATCAGAAAGAAGTTATGAATTTGATAGGACTGACACAAGTGATATTAACCTTGTTTTTGCTGATCTAACCGCAAGTGAAAATATTTTTTCTAGAGAAGAAGTGAAAATATAAATTAAAAGTCAATTAGTTCTAAATAAGAATCGACTCCTAAATTTCACAACTATTAGATATTTTCATTGTATAAATTCAATGTGAAAAGGGTGTCAATATAATATTCACTAATCTTACATTAGCCACAAAGATCAGTATTAAGCAAATAGTACGTGCATATGTTTTTCTTTAGCTCAGGAATGCAACGAGTGACCTTTCTAATAATATTGCTGTACGGGAAGCTTGCTTACCGCAGGATTTTCTTTTATTTATATTTTTTGGACTGGTCGACGTGGAATGTAAAGTTTCCTATTTTGTACTGCTCATTTGTTAAATATTATAATGGCTTGAATTACGAACAGCAATTGGATAAAGCACATCCAGTAAAATGTCTCAGTTGCTTTTTTTGTACCCCGTGAGTGGTACAATACTGATCGCCAGAAGGTGGACTACATGAATTATTTGGAATTTGGGATTCTTTTTTGGATATTTTGTTTACCTTTTCATTTTTCATATTAAAATTTGTAGATGCTAGAACTGTGATGTACTTATTCCATCAGTTTTAAACACGAGGCATTCTCTTACATGAAACAAACTTTCTTTTCCGTTGAAATGATTGTGTGGGATAACAAGTCCTGAGGTTATTTCTTATTGCTTCAAGTTGCTTAGAGCCATGCTTTGTCAAACGCCTTCCATATGATTCTATTAATCTAGAAGATGTGGCACGTATTGAATATCAAAAGGTCGCCCAGAAAATGAAAGGTTTCTAGTAGGTCAAAGAATGACTTGCTACTAAGATTGTCGACTAACATTAATTAATGAAAATCTCTAGATATGATTACATTGAGATTCTCCTCAATTTGAAAAAGTGCCTGAAAACTACCAAGCATGTTGTACTTGAGAATAGGCTAAGGCTACTTCAACTCACTGTAGCCATAGCTAATTTGTCACGAGTCACAATTCTTTGCACCCTTGACAACGCGTTTGTAGTTTTGTTACCGACTGACTGATGTATTGGAGCATGAGTTTGCTCAAGTTTAGTAATGTGATGCATGTCCCCTAACGCTTGTGGGTTTTGGAAGCAGTGCACATCCATCTTCTTCTTATCTACGATGAAGAAACCTTCCTAGCAACCTGCTTCTGCATGCCTCCGTGGAGTGGGACGATATGTTTGAAGCACATATTTTGAGCGTGTCTTTCAGATATGTTTTAGCTGGGGCACAAGTTCAAACCTCATCTTGATGTGCATTTTCAGCAATGAAACTTTTAGAAAGGCTGAAGATGGTGAAGGAGCTGATGTGAATTGGCATGTCAATATATCTTAATGACTCGAGTCTTATGTTTTCTGTCGTATATTAACTAACTTCCCAAAAATATCTATAGGAATTTATGTCTCTTATTTCATTTCACTGTTGTAGACTTGTTGAGCAATTTAATTCTGGCTTACAGAGATATGGGATGCTCTGCATGCCGCAGTAGAAGCAGATCTAAGGCTTGCCAAGCAATTGTGGATAGTGCCGGCATGATTATTCAGAGAGCTAACTTGACAGTATGCTATGATGAATGAGGTGCTTTATCCATCTATTCTCCTAGTCCCCCGCCCGCTTCTTGCCCACCGCCACCTAGAAATCTTTTACTTCTCTATTGTTCTGTCCATAATCTAATCCATGCGATGATGATTGTCGCAGGTGCGAAGTACAAATTGCCAAAGTACATTTTAAGCAAGCCGACCAATTTGATTGATGATAATTGACAATGGAGGTGGGGCGGATTTTGCTCGGCTTAGTGTGTAAATCCTGTGAATTGATATAGATAGTTTGGTAAAACAAATTGCATCAAAGTGGAGCGCATTCTGGCATTTTCATATGGTTTGTTTCATTAGTAACCGAACCTTCAAAAGAAACGTGAAAAGTAATGAATTCAGGTGATTGTTACGGTGGAAAATGATGACATCCTCTGTTGCTAGACCATCTTTTCCTCTAACTTGGTAGGGTTTGTCAAGTGCATTGACATTATAATATCATTTGTCTGTCATGTGGAGTTGCTGATGGATTCATCTTGTACTCGATTACAATTTTGGATGCGATTCTAAAATTGAAAACCATCCCTCTTAAAGGACCAGGGACAGCATAGATCGTCCATTGCATAATGGGAAATGGTTGCATTGTGCCCGATCCAAGGTCGAAACTATGTTTTCATGTTATCCGTGAAAGCGCAAGAGATCTTTGTGAAGTTTGAATAAGACATATCGTGTTTGAACCATAGCAAAAATTACTCCTCTATCTTATGCAACGAAAATCATGACGAGTTCATTAGATAGGTTGAGATGTAAAATACTAATGAATGCACGGAGATGTTCCAGGAAAATTGAGCTAAACTGAGCATCCAAACCTAAATTGAGCTAATCTGCTGAGCAGTTTCAGAGTCACTTTATATCAATACACACAGAGATTTACAGTTATAGATGCATCGGACGATTGGCATTCTGTTTTAACTTCAGAACAGAGACCAAACAATCTAGGTCGACTCCAGAGTTCACTTCAACCACGAGAAAGTGCTTTTGAACTCTTTTCGATGTAAGGCGGAAGATCAGGTGAATGAAATTGAATCCAACAAATTAGCGAAGTCAATAATCGCATACTAGCTTGATCAGAAAATCATGATTATCATATCAGAATCAAACCGGATCTTCGCCTCGCAAGCCTAAACACGACGTACCAAAACTTATGACGAATCAATGACGTGAACAGAGAGCAGTTTCCCACGCTCTGTTTCGCTCTTACTTACTTTGTCGATTGTTTCGATCACCTCGTCGTCGTGGTTGACGTCTTCTCTTTCCACGAGCTGCAGCTAGCTCTGCTCTTTGGCTGTGCAGATCAACTAGAAACACAAGCCTTTACTCAGAAATCATTGTAGATTCATTCAGGGCCATCAGTACCAAATCTGCCCAATTTGTATCTCTTGATTGACGTCACGCACAGAGTGGAGATACCCATTGGGCAAAACAAACTCGGTCAAGCAGTATAAATAGATTGTTGATGGCAAACAACATAGAAGCCCTCTTAAATGTTTCTATATCAAGAAGTTCTTCAAAACGATTCTATGACATTCGTTTGATAGCCTACAATTCGAGCATCTAGCCCCTGCTATCTCAAGTCAATCATCCTGGTCACACAACTAGCTGTGAGTCGCATCCAACTATAGTTCATACTTGTCTTACCCAAGCTTGGATCAAAGTTGGTCACCAACCAACGACCGAATTCCTCTTCAATCAGTAAAAAATGAATCACCCTTCAACGGCTTGGAGATCCAATAGGCACGTGAATACAATTTCTTGTATTGCTTGTTTATGATAATCATCTAATTGAGCAGTCCATCTGATCAATTCTTTGCCAGCGCATCTTACCACAAATGAACTCCCTACGTTTTAGTGAATGGTCAACATACATAAATGACATTATGAGATTAAGCTGTTAAATCTCATCAATCTTTCATCGGTTAGATTTTTAAATTTCAGCCTTTAAAAGAATTTGGATAATTACGGCGATCAAAGCCAAAAAAAAAACAACAAATCTATATGTACAAAAAAAGAATTGGAAAAAAAAATATGCGAAGCAATTTAAGATAAACTACAAAACGAAAATATCAACAAAACAACGTGATTGATTGAACTCGAAATTTACGTATCAATAACCACACGAGCCTGAGCCCTAGAGAATGGCCGCCTCATCTTACACTCCTCTCTTTCTCTTACCCCCTCTTTCTTTCCGGACTTTCCGTTGCTTGTACTCGCTGACGTGGCCTACAAAGCAGTCTTGAATACTTAAAAGGCACTCGTCCGGTAATTTCGAATTGAGCTACTAAAATCAACATTAAGCAAAAAGTACGTGCATATGTTATAAGAGGTAGAAATAATGCAATCGATATTTCCTTCTTCCTCCTCAATTGCAAAAAAAAATAAAAAATATATATTTTAAATTTTAGCCTTTAAAAAAATTTGTACAATCATGTGGAACCAAACTGGAAATATAATTCTACATATACGAAAAAGAATCATACATTCCTTTTCTAGATGGTGAAAACATTGCTAGAAGCATTACAGATGCTTTCATATAACGACAAAAACATGCGAAGCAATCCGAGATAAACTACAAAACGAAAAATATCGACAAACAACATGATGGATTGACCGCCACTCGGTCAACCTAATATGTGGGGAGCGCAAACTGAAGGAAGGACAACACACCGAATTATGAGGAACGCTCATAACCAACAAACCAATAAACATGAAACCCACTTCCTGAAAACCATCTCCAGTATGACCAATGTCAAAATTGTTTTGTACGTATCAGTGGCACTAAAAATTGTGGAGATCCAGTAACACCTAATACGCGAACGTTCTTCTTCCCCTTGAGAGAATGGCCGCCTCATCTTACACTCCTCTTTCTTTTCTTCCCCTCTTTCTTCCCGGACTTTCCGTTGCTTGTACTTGCCGACTGTCTATAAACAAAGTTTCTTCTAAATTTGGGCAACACGAGAGCCCAAGCCCGTGAGAATGGCCGCCTCATCTTTCTTTCACTCCTCTTTCTTTTCTTCCATCTTTCTTCCCGGACTTTCCGTTGCTTGTACTCGCTAACGTGGCCTCCAAAAAAACTTTCTTCTAAATTTGGGCAGCCGAGAATTAACAGTGTGCACTCGTCTGGTATTTTCCAATTGAGTACACTAGGGAAACTTCTCAATGACCTTCAATTGACAAATATCAAAATTTTGAGAGCCTCTAGTTCATCCAGGCCCTTAACCGCCAGAAGCTCATCGCAATCTTCAATCCTCAAGGACTCCAGCTTTTTCAAATCCGATAGATCATCTAGACTTTCAATCTTAGGACACCTGTCTATATGCAATTGCTCCAACGACTCCAACGAACCAAGACCTTGGATCGCAGTTAGATTTGGGCAATTGATCAGCGTCAACTGCTTCAACCTTTTCAACCTTGAAAGACCGGCAAATCCCTCGAGGAGTTCTGCAGCTATCAGTTTGAATTCAATCAACTGTTCAAGCCCATCGACTTGGACTTCCTTCCAACGGCACGTAAGAATGAGCAAATATGTCAAGTTTCTCAAATTGCAATGAAAGGACAAACTGGTTGTGCAATTTTGACATTTAAGTGACAATGTTGACAGAGACGGTGGAAGGTGCGTGAGGAATTGTAGCCATGGACCATCTTGTGAGAACAAAGGACTGTTCAGACCACAACCACTGAAGGCCAAATCCGCCAATTTAGTTAGGTTTGAGAGATTCGGAACCGACTGCAACGAACTTGATCCGAAACTTAGCCTTATCAAACTTGTGGGAAGCTCAAGCAATTCTTCGAGTTTGCCACGATCACATAATTCCAATTTCTCTAGGTGAAGAAGTCGTTTGATCGTTGCCGGAACATTTCCAATAGGGGTTGATTTCAAGTCAAGGACTCTCAAAAGCGATAATTCCCAAATGTCCTCGGGAATTTCCCATTTCAGAGACCAGCACCTCGTGGCATATAGCTCTTCCAACTCTTTTAGCGCGACAATGCTCTGCGATAGCTCCATTATCGAAGAATCCGAAATATTGAGGACTTTTAATCTACTTAGGTCTCTGATAGATTCAGGTAACCGGAGACATTTCGTATGAGAGACATCCAACTCGAGTAGCGATTCCAAGTTCCCAATCGATATAGGGAGTTCCCTTATTTTAGTAAATGATAGAAAGAGAGACTTAAGTTTTCGTAGGTTCCCAATAGAACTAGGAAGTTCATTGATTTTTGTATATTGCAGTTTAAGTACTGACAAGTGCTGTTGGCTACCAATGGAGTCGAGTAATCTCGTGATGGCCGTATATGAGAGATCCAACTCTACCAGTGATGCCCCTCTCTCAAATGATTCGGGCAGCTTCTCCAACTTCCTACAATTGCCTAAACACAAGTACTCGAGCTTCTCTAGCCATCCGATTCCTTCGGGCAACTCCCTAAGACTCGTACACCAATTCGCACCGAAGTAAATCAAGCACTTGAGCTTGTCAAGGGAACCATCAACTTCAATCAGACTGTGGCACTTTTTAAGGATCAATCTCTCTAAACTCGTATAATGAGAGAAGTCTGGAGTCTTGGTCAGGTGAAAGCAACCCGTGAGATCCAAAACTTTAAGCTTCTTGGCAACCTGTAACAATAGCCAGAAGAGAGTAGAGCGAAAATTCCGTGCGAATTTAGAGGCAATAAATGGTAGTGCTGAACTTTGATGTAATTGGGTTGACTCATTTTCCTAATTTCACCCACATAGATCCCTTCATCTAATACTCACACCTATCCAACCTGATCCACATATATACACCTATATATCAATTCAATATAATCTAATTTTATGGCCTTGATTACAATACCAGCATAGTCAGCTTTGTTTTGCTTGTGGAATGGCCTTGATTAATCCATTTATGTGCCATTTTATTAACAACAGGTTATTGCCTATATAGTTATGATATAGTCAATTTTAGTTAAAAACATAAAAACTACATGAGACAATTCAATGGAGATAAAGATAAACAAATAGAGCGATCGAGTACCTTGATTTCACTCCATCCAGCCCAGTTCTCGGTGATGGAACTATAAGACAGGTTGAGAACTACAAGATTGCAAGGATGGAAATTGATGGCCAAGAGCTCTGGAGGACATCGATACCAGGACAAGTATCTTAACTCTGAAAGTTGATTCTCAAAGTCTCCATCGAATTGTCCCCCACATAATTTGAGGAACCTTAGGTTTGGAAGCCTTGAAAACTCTTTGCTTGTATAGGTTTCTAATGCAATGTTTTCTAAACAGATTGCTTCAGTGGCCTCCTTTCTCTGTCATTCAACGGTAAAGTAGCAAAAGAGTAAATGAAAAATGTTTTCAAATCTCTCTGCCTCTCTCCCTCTCTATCTAAGAAAGGGCTCCTAATTAATAAATGAAATATCGAGAAAAGTCTAAAATTCGATGGTTGAATATATTGTCTCACCTCTTCTGTTCTTATGATATTATTTGCCATCTTCGAAACCCACAACCTGCTCTGCTTGCTTGGCGTATCTTCACAGACTATTTTCCTCCCGAGATCTCTCAATTGATCGTGCATCCAGAATTTGTGGTCATCAGTTATCTTTATCAAGGACCTGCAGACAAGGACGTCAATAGAATAATTCCCCCCATATCCACAATCTTTCCACATGTAGATTGCATTCATTTGGTCTTCATTCAAAAAGAGACATGCGATGTCGAGAAAGATTTGTTTTTGCTTGTGATTTAGGGCATTGTAGCTAATCTTCAACTTCTCCTCGACCCTCTCATTTGGTATTACCCTCAAATCGTCTAGTACATCCATCCACGAGGCTTTCTTCTGACGATAAAGTAATGAGCCTATGACTTCAAGAGCCAAGGGAAGTCCTCCGGCCGTAGAAACTACTTTTGTTGACAGACTGACATAATCATCTGGAGGAGGATTTCTTCCGAAAGCATGTCTATTGAAAAGGTCAAATGATTGAATGGAATCCAATGGCTTCACTTCATAGTCCAAAGTTTGGTTGGGTAATACAATGCTGCTTCTGTCCCTAATTGTCATGATAAGTCTACTTCCTGAGCCAAATGAAATGTGATTGATGGCGAGTTTCTCAAGTTGTTCCTTATTATCTACGTCGTCGAGAACGATCAAGACTTTCTTGTTAGAAAGTTGCTTTGTGATCTCCTTGATCCCATCGTCGACATCATTGATTTTTTTCACGAAAGCTCGAACCAAACATGATAGATAATAGTCGTTTCTGTAAAGTTTCGAGGGACTTGAGCGACGTTTGCCGGACATCTTGGACAAAGCAGCAATGACTGAAGTGGGAATTAAGTTTGTTGAACACAACCTTAGCGAGAGTCATTTTACCGATTCCGCCAATTCCATGGATAAGTACAACGCGCATGCCCTGGCAGTCCACATCCAACAACTTCTCAACGTCTTTCACTGGATCGTCCATTCCAACTAAGTGCTGGCTTACTAATTTGTCTTTCGTTTTCAGCTTCATCAAAATCTCCTCTATCATCGATTTAATGAATTTCCAGTACCTACCACATTAGTGAATCATCTAAGTCGAAATTGCAAAAGATAACCAAGGACACTCAGCAAGAGGTTGCTATCTACATGGCTAGTACCGCTTACTGGATTGACTAGTGCACCCAAAAGGAAGAGACGTTTTAGGTGCTTTGTGAATGCGGCTCCTATGATTTAAACAAATAGTCATGTACCGAATATCATGAGCCTTTTTTATGAAATAATAATACTTCCAACTGCCGATTGACATGAATGGATGGGAAACTTGCTCCAATACCATGGAAAAATCTCTCGAAAATGAGAGAGAAGGTAATTTGAAAGAAGGTAATCCACAAGTAAGGAACACAAATATATATATATATATATATATATATATATATATATATATATATGAAATTAGATCGATCAATGAAAGAACTACAGGAAAAATAAAAAAATATGAAAGAAATACTCCTTGAATTTATTAACCCATCTCCCCCTTCAACCTTACCCAAAAGAAATAGAATTTTGGCTAAATACTTTACCCGGTTCTTGCTTTATATGGTTCGGATGAATGACATGGTTGATTCTGTTACCGAAAAAATGTTTTCAAAACACACATGGTATTCATTCAATTTCAAACAGCCTAAACGAGACTACCCAAGCATGGGTATATAATGAAAGTCCTAAACAAAAGTTATGGAATCAATTTTTTCTGTATCTATCAAACTGGCAAGTATTATAAAGAAATCAGGAAAGAAATTATGATATCATATTTGTAAAATATTTTATATGATGTTTTTTGGAAATGTAGAAGAATATGAGCATTAATGAAAGTGTATTCAAGATATGGCAGACAAGATTTATGAGAAAACAAATGAGACTTACTGAAAAAGAAAAAGAAAAATATTGACAAGAAATTGAAAATAGAGATAGAGAGATCTATTCTCCTCATTTGGAGTACAAACTTCTTGTTTTTAATCTATGGATAACGTTTTCCGTCATTCAAACGTTGAAAAGTCAGAAAACAATTTCTCGAAAGTGGGTTTTCATTAAATAAACGAACCCTAAGTTAAAATTGTTAAAAATAACCTCAAGACACTCAGCAAGTGATTGCAAGCAACGTGGCTAGTTCCACTAGCCGTGTCAACGAGCCCTTTCACTTTGAGCCCCACTAATAAACGACCCAACCCCGACATGAAGTGAATTTATTTTTCAAAATGCCTTGCTCAGCCACCACAGCCTCACAGCTGCCGCCGCCCGCCACCATGGTTTCCGACCAGCAGCCGCCGCGATGCCCCCAGTTCCAAGCATTGCGACTTCGCTCCTTATTGAATAATCTTTCCCCAATTTCCTCTCTGTCTCATACGCACCCCACCGCTCATGGCATCTCGCTTCTCCGTGGAAGCTGAGGATTCTCTCACTCAGCTGCTCTCCCTGTTGAACGTCACCCTTGGCCTGCCGTCGGGGATTTTGAGCAGGGTGTCCGAAACCAGCACCGACTCGTGGTGGAAATCCCAGAACCTTCGAGAACCTCCGCTTGCCGATTCACTGTCACCGTCAGGTGAGAATCAGCTCTCAGTGTCCGCGGTAGCTCGACGTCCGAACGAGGGGGAAGAAGGACCGTGCATGCTCGGGGAAGCAGGGTGGCAAGAGGAGTCAGCGGCTGAGGCGTGGAGGAATTCAGTGCGGGCGTCGTTACAAGAGATGAAGAAATGGCCGGAGGCGTCGGTGGAAAGGAAAGAGAAGGTAACTTTCAAGGAAAGATATATGAATTTAGATCCATCAACGAAGGAATTAGAGGAAAAACACAAAAAAAAAAAAACGAAAGAAATACTTCCTTGAATTTTTAACCCATCTTCCCCCCTCTAATTTTATTTGATTTGGATGAATGACATGGTTGATTCTTTTACCAAAAATAGTTTTCAAATCACAGATGGTATTCATTCAATTTCAAACGGCCTAAACGAGATCTTATCCAAGTTTGCGTACATAATGAAAGTCCAAAACGTAAGTTATAGAGTGCTTTAGGACGCATACGTACCCTTGCTTTTTCAACTCCCATCCTTTGATTTTGGCAACGCTTTTGAGGGCATCCTCCCACTTTCCCCTCATCTGGGGGCCGAACTCCTTCTCATGCTCATCCAAAGCGCTGACGTACAGTTGAGATTCCTTCATCTTAACATCACGAGGTTCTACGTCGTAGAAAATCGGCATAATCTCCTTCTCGGATGGTTTGGATTTCTTGCACTCCACCATGTGCGCTAGCTCGCGAAGGCACCACGCACTCGAAGCATAACCTTTAGAGAAGATGGGTATGTAGATCTTCGACTTTTCGATGGCCGTCGGTAGCTCATCACCTATTTCTTTGCCAACGTGGAGCTCTTCCTCATCCAAAAAAATACGGATGTTCGCATCTAGCATACCGTGGTAAAGGCAATCCGTGAATCCTTGGCGAGTGTCTGGCCCCCTGAAACTCAAGAAGACCTCGTAGTCAATCGCCGACGACTCACTGCCACTCGCTTCGGCCTCTGAGCTCTTTCTCATGTCCATTCTCACAAGTATTTTCTTATGAGGGTTTCCTATCTCAGAGCACCTGATCAAGAAAGGCTCAGGCACTATTGAATTTCTTTTATGTTACTCTTCAGACGTCTCTTCCTAGAACTTTCCCTAGTCGAGTCTACGTCAAACTCTCAAATGGCCCAACCAGTCCGCGTAGCTTTTTCTCCCGGTGGGGTCCGCTTCTTGTAGACTTGACTTTTGATGAATTCAAAAATATGCTTTGCTTTGCTCTGTTACTCGAGAGTCGACATTACAATTTTATTTTAATTCCTTAACTCTAGTATATTTTTTTTTCGGATGCTGTTTCAAACTTAAGTGATATTTTTTGGATAGTTTTATGATAAGATTTATTTTACTTGAACAGTAAATTTCCCCTTTTAGTAGCTAATTTTTTCTTAGATCTGTTTGGAGTGACGTTTATATTTTGTTTTGATTTTTAAATTTTTGCTGCGTTGGCACTTGACTTTCTTTTATCTTAAGCAATTGAATCTTTCATATGGAAATGTTGACATGTATATTCACCTACAAATTTTTCACAATTCTTCAAAATAAAATAACAATATTACTAAATTTGATCGGAAAGCAAAAAAAGTTGTTCATGCTTTTTATAAGGCAAACAAAGAGGCACTGATCTTTAGGGTGTTTTATGGATTTTTATGGTTGTAAATGTAGGGAAGATTGCCTCTTTGAATTCAGATGTGAAAGTTAAGATTTTTTTTCCCTTTTCCAGTTTTGCGCCTAGTGATCGGTTCCGGGCCTTTTATTAAGCATTCAGAGTTTTGCAATTCAGTTCAGTTGAAGACCTTCGATTTTCTGAAAAAGGAGCATGAAAATTCCCAGTAAAAGCGGAAGATTTCTTCAAGGAAAGAACCAAGCAATGCCCATTATCAAACTTGAAATGCGCAAAGCAGAAACAGATCCACCAAATTGCGCACAACATGAGTGCATATGCGAGCAACAAACAAAGAAAAACAAAAAGGAATCATGAAGCGAATCAAGTACTCATAGAGGAAAGAGAAAAATCTCCACCACTTCGGTCCGATTCTACTTTGGACTGCATGTTCTCGAGTAGAATCGTAGGTTCAGCACAATGAATAGGGAATCGAATCAGTTATTGTTGGTTCCAAAATCGTACAAGCGTTACATGTGTTTGTCAACACATTACTAAATTAGCGCAAACTCATACTGCAATTCACCAAACTATGTATCTCAATGGTAAGTCAATTTAATTTCTGCACTTTGTTTTGTAATAAATTATTATTGACTAGATAAAACGGTTAAACAAATTTTAATTTTCTTCTTGACATTAAATTTTGAACTTTTACCATCATAATACATTTCTCAGGGTCCCTTTTTTTTTGCGAAAATTTTTTTGTGGGAAAACGTTCTCCATAATTTTCGGCATTTGGATTGCTTAGGAAAATCAATTAATGTAAAATATTCTCATAGTCAGTGGAAAACTTATACTTAAATTCAGTATTATGAATTCTTTAAAAAACTAGAAAATATTTTTTGAAATATGGCAAGACTCCAATACTTGGAGTATCCGGATTATTCCTTTGAGATACTTTCGATTATACTGTGAAAAATGAATTGCAATTTTCTTTCATCCGCCGATGCTCGATCTAAGAGAGGGTGGCCATCTTTGATTGGCATTTCTTTCTCTTTCTAGAATAGAAATTCTCTTGTCCAGAGAATCTAGGAATGACATTAATTTACCTCAAAACAAAATGCTGACAATATGGCGTGCTATGTGTGAGCACCAGGAATTTTCCTTTCCAAAGTTTCAATTGCATTAAATTTTTTATATAAAATATATAATAAAAAAATCAAGAAAATTAATTAATTAAAAAATTAAGGTAAAAGGATTTGGCAGGCAAAAACAGCCTGGCATGGACGCATAAAAGCACAACAAAAGAGAAGAAAAAGTGGGCACGCGTGATAAAAGACAAACCGGCAAAAGCGGCGGAAATGGTCGGATATCTGATTTCGTTTATCAATTCTCAAGTCTAATGTCTGCATAAAGATTCTGCATACGGATTGCATGGCATGCATATTTGCACGATTATGCATTTATAATAGAATATTTGTATAATTATAATTGCCATTTCAGAAAGAATTATAATTATCCTTGAATTAGTGGAGATGCATATTTAGGACATTAAGATTGCATTTTTTTTGTAATTTTAATTGCTATCTTGCATGGACTTGCATGTTTGTAATTTGCACATTTGAAAGGTTTAGAACTAAATTGGTAAATCGTCAAAATATTTAGAACTAAATTTGCATATTTGAGAGGTTTATGAATAAATTGATCACCGTACAATAGGTTTAGGACATTTTGGACAATTATCTCCATTTGTATCAAATGTAGATTGACTATCAACAATCGACTTTCATTTATCTCACACTGGGGACCTCGTTTCCTAGAACTTTCATTTGCTTAATCTTTACGCATCCAATAGGAAAAGAGAAAAGAGAAATTTTGAGGGTCATGTCAAGGAGTGCTTTAAAGAGAAAACTTTATACATTAGGAAGAAGGTACACTGATCCTATCTAACAATGTGCTTTAAGAAACTGTTAACGAAATTCGTTTCTTAATATTCAATGTGTACTAACATCGAAAGTATTCTAATTTATGCTTATATCATGTAATAATCAAGATATTTGGACTAACGCATGGTTGCTTCGTGTCGGCATCACATGAAATGACAGAGTGACTTCTGCCGAACTCACAATTGTGCAAGTTTCGTTCTCAATGGAGGAGAAATTACAGTGTTAGTCCTCGTGCTTTTGGGAGATCATTTTCGACCTTTTTTTTATTGTATTTTCGTTTAATTTCCTCAACTCTAGGATTTTTCAAATACTGTATTCAGAATTAGGCGATATTTTTTAAATGGATTTATGATTAGGTTTCTTTCACTTGAACAGTAACTTTTCTCGTTTTATTAGTTCATTTGTTTCCTAGATCTGTTTGAAATGACCTTTATTTTATTTTCTAGTTCCTTTTTTTTATAAATTTTACTTGAACAATAAATTTTCCTAGATCATATATTACTGTTTCCTTTTTTGAAAAAAAAACATTCTTTCGTTTAACTTTAAATATGACACTATTTTAATTTGCCTTTGCCAAGCTGCAGTTTTTGCCTACACCATGTTGTCTTTCATGACCCAGAGTGATTTGAACATCTAGTGTCACGCCTTGTACCCCACGAAGCGGTAACATCCCACGCAAGGTCGATTTGTATGTGTGTGATGTAGAACAGTTAGCCTGTGATTATCTTAAACAATGTGATCGCCGTAATCACCGGAAATCTAGGCAGTTTTTCTGATTTTGGAAAAAACAACCATTTAGGCACCATTCAGGCAGTTTCCCATATTACCATTCAGGCAGTTTCCCATATTACCATTTAGGCAGTTTCTTATATTACTATTCAGGCAGTTTCCTATATTACCATTTAAGCAATTTCCATTAGTATTAGGAATCCTATCTCTATATATAAGATGTCCGTCTTGTAATGAAAACACATTATTATTGAATAAAAATTTCGAGCTCTTTGGAGTTGTTCCAAATTTACGCTTTCTCTCTGCGTCATTTGGTATCAGAGCAGGATTCTCCTGTGACGATGGTGAATAACGTGAATGTCAATCTCCCCGCTGCTGAGGGCCATGAGAACGAGCCTATTACGCGGGCTGAGTTCAATCAGTTCGTGGATCAAACCGATCGGCAGTTTCAAGAGATCCTTGATGCCATCCAGCGTTTGTCCACAAACCATGCGCCTGGCGTTCTTCCAGCCGAGCGAAATCTTGTCACTCGTGATCCCGAAGATGCTATGGGGCGTGGAGGAATTCCCCGACAAAGGCGTCAAGACTATGTCGAGAATACGGAAGACGAAGACGATGATTTCCAGGAGATGCAGATTCGTGGTGGTCGCCGATACAGGGGATTCCAGGAGGAGCATGTTCGTGGGAATCGACGTCAGGGAGGATATCGACGAGATCCTGAGCAGTATCAACTAAAGATAGATCTCCCCACTTTCAATGGGAATTTGGATATTGAAGATTTCCTTGATTGGCTTTGGGAGGTTGAAAAATTCTTCGACGCCATGGATATTGACAAGGATCGCCAAGTGAAACTTGTGGCGTACAAGTTGAAGGGTGGTGCTTCAGCTTGGTGGGAACAAACTCAATTGACGCGACGTCGACAAGGCAAGGCTTCTATTCGATCTTGGGGTCAGATGAAACAGAAGTTGAAGAAGAGGTTCCTCCCAACGGACTATGAGCAACTGTTATTTCAGCAATTCCAAAATTGCCGACAATCAAATAGATCGGTCTAAGCTTATACGGAAGAGTTTCTTCGACTTTCCGCTCGCAATAACCTGGATGAATTCGAGGCACAACAAACTGCTAGGTACATTAATGGTTTGTGACTTAATATCCAGGATCGGGTTTCTTTGCATCGACTATTCTTTGTCGAAGACGCCCAGGATATGGCACGAAAAATTGAGATGCAATTGGAGAGGACTATCCCTAGTACTCGTGGTAGAAATTATTTGGATCGTGGGTCATTCGCGAAAGGAAGACAGCTTGATGTTACGAGTTCTTCTAGTCAACAAACCCCTGATTCAAGCCGAGTTCCAGGAAGTACTACGGGAATGCCTAAGGAAGCAGTTGCAGCAAGCAATCGCACTCCCAATCAGAATACCCAGAATCCATATGCCAAACCCCAACCGATCAAGTGCTACAAGTGTAATGAGTTGGGCCATCGTTCCAGCGATTGTCCTCGTCGTAGAATGGCCAATATCATTGAACATGACGAAGATGTGTACGAGGAAGATTGGGAAAAGGAAGAAGAAGTGGGAGTGGAAGATGAAGTGGGCGAGCAAGATAATTGTGTTGTGCGTCGTCTATTGTTTGCTCCGCGGATAGAAGATACCCAGCGGAATCAGCTTTTCCGCGCTCGCCGTACTGTCAACGGCAAAGTATGCAATATCATTATTGACAGCGGAAGTTGCGAGAATATAGTGTCAAAGGCCTTGGTGGATCACTTGCAACTAAAGACGGAGCCGTATCCCGCGCCCTACACGATCGGGTGGATACGCAAGGGAGCAGAACTTAAGGTAAACCAATTATGCCGTTTACCTATTTCGATCGGGAAATCATATCAAGATACTATTGTCTGTGATGTTGTGGAGATGGATGTGTGTCATGTTTTACTGGGTCGACCATGGCAATATGATGTTGATGCTACACACCGAGCTAGGGAGAATACGTATTCTTTTGTATGGAAAAGGATTAAAATTACTTTGAAACCAAAAAGTAATTCCCCTTAGATTGTGAAGAAGCAGAATGCAGGGGTTATGATGAACATCCGAAAGCGTGAATGGATGTATATGATTATGGTCAAGGGCGACCAGCAAGTTGTGGTTCGTGTTCCCGACATTCTTAAGCCCTTATTAAAGGTATTCAATGATGTTATACCTGAGGATTTACCTGACGGATTACCTCCTTTGAGGGATATCAAGCATGAGATTGATTTTCTTCCAGGAGCTAGTCTTCCTAATTTGCCGCATTATCGGATGAATCCGAAGGAGAATCAGATTATACAGGAGCAGGTGGGAGATCTCCTTCGAAAGGGCTTCTTGCGTGAAAGCAAAAGTCCATGTACAGTTCCTGCGCTTCTCACGCCAAAGAAAGACGGCACCATGCGTATGTATGTAGACAGTCGTGCCATTAACCGGATTACTGTCAAGTATAGGTTTCCGATTCCACGACTTGATGATATGCTAGACAGACTTGCTGGATCACGAATTTTTATGAAGATCGACCTTCGAAGTGGATACCACCAAGTTCGCATCCGCCATGGCGACGAATGGAAAACGGCCTTTAAGAAAAGTGTGGGTTTGTACGAATGGCTTGTCATGCCATTTGGACTCACTAACGCACCTAGTACTTTCATGCGTTTGATGACTCAGGTTCTCAAACCTTTTATTGGCAAGTTTGTGGTAGTTTTCTTTGATGATATACTCATATATAGTCCGGATGGGCGTCAACACATGGAGCACTTGAGGGATGTCCTACTAACCTTGCAGCAAAATAAATTGTTCATTAATCTGAAAAAGTGTAGCTTCATGACAGAACGCCTCTTGTTTTTAGGTTTTGTTGTTGGCGCGGATGGACTTCACGTTGATGCAGATAAGGTGGCCGTGATTCGCAATTGGCCAGTTCCAAAGAATGTTGGCGAGGCTCGAAGTTTCCATGGCCTTGCAACATTCTATAGGCGTTTCATTCGAGATTTCAGTACTATTATGGCCCCGATCACTGATTGTTTAAAAAAGGGCAAATTCCATTGGGGAGATGAAGCTTCAGCCAGTTTTGCTCTTATAAAAGAAAAGCTCTCCACGGCGCCGATATTAATGCTCCCTGATTTTGAGAAAGTGTTCGAGCTGGACTGTGATGCTTTCGGTGTCGGGATTGGCGCTGTCCTTTCCCAAGAAGGTAAGCCTATAGCCTTCTTTAGCGAAAAACTTAATGAAGTTCGCTGGCGTTGGTCAACGTATGAGCAGGAATATTATGCTGTCGTGCGAGCTATAAAACATTGGCAGTCCTATCTTTATCAACAGGAATTTGTTCTTAACACCGATCATCAGGCTCTTAAATATATCAAGAGTCAAAAGCACTTAAATCGAATGCATGCACGATGGGTTTCTTTTCTGGAGCAATTTAATTTTGTGCTTCGTCATAAAGCAGGCCATTTAAATAAAGTGGCAGATGCGCTGAGTCGACGTGCTGCGACACTCGTGACCATGCGCACTGATGTTGTCGATTTTGATCACCTATGTTCTCTTTATCCTGAGGATGATGATTTTGGTCAGATATGGGAGAAGTGTTCTGAAACAAGTTATCATGGCGATATGATAATTCAAGAAAATTTCTTATTCTTTGGCAATAGATTATGCATTCCACGTGATTCCTTACGTGAACAACTCATTCGAGAGCTTCATGGTAGTACTCTCGGCGGACATTTGGGCCGAGATAAAACTATAGCCTTGGTGGAGGAGCGGTACTATTGGCCTCAATTGAAGCAAGACGTGGGGCGATTTATCAGTAAATGCTACATTTGCCAGACCGCTAAGGGCCACTCTCAGAATACTGGCCTTTATAACCCATTGCCTATTCCTTTGGGTCCTTGGGTAGACATATCGATGGACTTCGTGTTAGGACTTCCTCGCACTCAACGGGGTTTAGATTCTGTTTTCGTGGTGGTTGACCGATTTTCAAAGATGGCGCACTTCATCCCTTGTAAGAAAACTTCGGATGCTTCGCATGTGGCAAGTCTATTCTTTCGTGAAGTAGTTCGTCTCCATGGTGTGCCGAAGACAATCACTTCCGATCGTGATACGAAATTTCTGAGCCATTTTTGGCGTACTTTATGGCGTTTGTTTGGGACTGATTTACAGTATAGTAGTTCTTTCCATCCCCAAACGGATGGTCAGACGGAAGTTGTGAATCGTACTATGGCGGATATCATTCGCTGCCTCTGCAGTGATATGCCTAAGCAGTGGGACCGGTATCTTGCTCTTGCTGAGTTCGCCTTCAACAACTCGGTTAACCGCTCTACCGGTACATCTCCCTTTCAGGTCGTTTATGGGCGTACACCACAGCATTCTCTGGATTTGGTTCCCTTGCCCAAGATTCCAGACTATAGTGTCGCGGCAGAGAATTTGGCGACCAGAATTAATGAAGTCCAAGCTGCTGTGGCTAGTCAATTGGCTGCTTCTAATTCAAAGTATAAGGAGGATGCTGACAAACGGCGACGTTCGAAAATTTTTGAGGTAGGCGATGAGGTAATGGTTTTCCTGCGAAAGGAGCATTTTCCTGTAGGTACCTATAATAAACTGAAGCACAAGAAGATTGGTCCTTGCCGCATCATGAAGAAGATCAACGACAATGCCTATGTAGTTGACCTTCCTGGTGATCTCAACATTTCCCCTACATTTAATGTGGCAGACTTATTTGAGTATCATGCTTCCGATACACCCCTCTATCCTGATCATAACTCGAGGACGAGTTTTTCCGAAGAGGGAGGGAATGATGTAGAACAGTTAGCCTGTGATTATCTTGAATAATATGATCGCCGTAATCACCGGAAATCTCGGCAGTTTTTCTGATTTTGGGGAAAACAACCATTTAGACAGTTTCCTATATTATCATTTAGGCAGTTTCCTATATTACCATTCATGCAGTTTCCCATATTACCATTTAGGCAGTTTCCTATATTACTATTCAGGCAGTTTCCCATATTACCATTTAAGCAGTTTCCATTAGTATTAGAAGTCCTATCTCTATATATAAGATGTCCGTCTTGTAATGAAAACACATTATTATTGAATAAAAATTTCGAGTTCTTTGGAGTTGTTCCAAATTTACGCTTTCTCTCTGCGTCAGTGTGCGACATCCCAGGATGCGTCGCCGACCCAACACACCCAGATAAGATATAAGGCACATGCGGAAACAACGTATATAACTATATATACACCCGTACAAAAACAACACACGTGAGACCAAGGTAGAACAACCATCAAACAAGAATATACACTTGTGCTAATATGGTAAAAACCTTTTTACACTATCCATTTGTACAACCCAAAAAAAAAACATAACATCAGAAGACAGCTGCCACTATATCAAAAAGGGTAAGTGGCACCGGTGGTTAGGCTAACTAGGGTAGGATCGCCATTCAAAAAGAGACGGTATTCACTTCCTAGGATACCGGCCTACTCTAGGGCTCCCAGTCAGGGTCCGAGGACTCCGATGAATAGCCCGACGGTTCCTCTGAAGGCTCCTCTGAGGGCCCCGACTCCTCTGACTCCATATCCTCGGCTGCTATCCTCTCGTCCTCCGAATCTAGCTCTAACTCTAGGTCCAGATAAAGACCTAACTTGTCATCTTCCTCAGCTCTTATCTCCACATCGGACCCCACCTCAGCGACCTCTCCAATTTCTTCCTCGTCATCTATGTCCATGTCTTCAAATTCCTCTTCTTCGTCTTCGAGCTGATCAGGATCTTCGGCGATTACTTGAGGCTCCCCATGCATGAGCTCGTCCACGCCGTCTGCGTCATACACATCCTGAGGATTGACTATCTCACCATCAGCCATTCGTGGAATCATCAATCCATCTTGGTCAATCGGCACATCAAAAGTCCTAAGGGGTTGCCCAAGGTTTCCGTCTGCATCTCGCAAGCACCAGGCCACGTACTCCCGAGTCTGATGAAAATACTATCCTACGTTTACAAACACCATGGATCGATATCTCACATAAGATTCCCCATTTCCTGCGGGGTATGTACTGATATACTGGTGTATCTGTACAGGTATTCTAAAAAGCGGTGGATTCGGCATCTTTACGACTGGGGGTCTGAAAAGTTGGGTTATTACAACCGTGAGACGAATCTCAGCGAGTATAACCCCTAAACCTAGGCTAGGCTAATATGCAATCTCCTGACCGGAAATAAACACTCAAAAGCACAACACAACAATAATCGCACAAGTTTCTGACCCTGCAGGTTAGATAGTTCAACATATAATAATCACGGCATATACGTGGCACACATAGTCACACGTATACCAAACACATGCTCATGCACCGAGTCTCACACACTCGCATGCTAATCCATGCATTCTTATGCATGCAAATGTCGTTAGCATGTCATATGCATTTTCCGGCCCACTGGCCCACACTGGTACACTGGCAATCGCTCAATTTAGTAATATTTATTACGACTCGAGTCAACAATATTCACGGCCCGGTACGTCGAGCCTACTTCAAAGTGCATGAGGCGCAACACCGATCTGGCTCAGTGTCTCTAGCCTGCTTCAAAGTGCATGAGGCGCAACACTGTTCTCCTCACGAACCAGAGCCCGCGTAAAAATGCATCAGGTTGGTCGTCTTCCGGACGTACTGGGTATCATTTTGCTACAAAGTGCATGAGGACGGCATCGACCCGAAGGTCCTTAGGTGATAACACAACCAATTATTATTTGAACCCCGCGTAACACGCTTCATGGTATTTTAGGTGATCACATGCTCATGGCAGGCATGCATCCTCGCACAATTTCATCACATGCCTCACTCTCGGCATACATAATGCGTGACCATGCTATGCAGTACAATGCACCACAAGCATCAATTTAATTTAAACACTCAATGTCACAACACGTGCTCAATCAACCCAATTAATACCGTGTGGCCTAACGTGCGATTCACAATTCAACAATTAATTTCAAGCCAATCATTGGCCAATCGCACCCACATTAGTTAGCCACACAACATGCGACATGACAGTACGCAATCAATCACAATTAAGCACAAATTACGTACACTCAATCAACCCGGACATACCCGGCAATTCCACCAATGGGCTTCTAAATTGGCCATTTAGTCCAATTATTCTCCCCAATAAATTCTCATTGATCCACTAAATTTTTCCCGATAATAATTTCTAGCAATCGGTACACTAATTCCTCTCAGTATGTACTAGCATTCCTAAACCAGTCTAGAAAAATGCACTATCAGTCCTAATCCGGATTTAGGAATTTTACTCACTTATTTCTAGGCCACGACGACGAAGAACGGCTGCCGATCACTGGTGAACAGTGGAATCGGCGGCAGCGTTCCCGGTGACACCGTACGGACGACCGTACGGAATCGTACGGGGACTGTACGGAACCGTACAGCGACGATGAATAGTGACGTACGGACGTCGGAAACGTCATAGTGGCAGCAGCTCGGTCGATCGGGATCCGACGCGGCGGCGGTGCTATCCTGTTGACACCTAAATCCGACGCGGCCGCCGATCCGCCTTCGTCGTTCATCCCGATCCGCAAGTTCGAATTTGGGAATTATCTGCAAATTAGGTAATTAGATATTATCTGATATTTTTCAGAATATTTAATTTACTAATTTGTGTGTTTGAATATTTCGTGAATATCGTGTGGAATATTAGATATATTAGGATAATTATCTGATATCTGCAATATTTTTTAAAAATATTCAAAACTAGGAAATTTTCCTAATTCGGCAACGTATCTGGACGACTATCCGACCTTATCCCCAAGGTACGATATGCGGCGATACGGAAAACCATTATCCTATCTATAATCACTTGGGTATGATAATGATTTTTATCTGCTTTCTAAATTTGAACGATCGACTTTCTGTCAATATCTATAACCTTATAGATATGATAGTTAGTTTGATTTTTGCGCCTAATCCGAGTTTGAAACGAATCTTGTGGATTGCGTGGCTATTTTAAATATGGATGCTATCTCTGTTTAGATTATTTTTCCTTTTCAAATAAAAAAGAAAATTCAAAAAATATCAGTTAGGATTTGAATTTGAGTTTTGCATGTTTAGGAATCCTAAATATATCTAGACGATAGAGTAATTATTTAATTTAAATTAGGACTGGAGATAATCTATTTCCTAGTTTAAATTAAGTAATATTCTAATCTTAATAGATTATTTAGGTTATTTTTTTAATTCCGAATTTTCATGAAAATCCCAAAAAAAATGAATTGTTTTATGGTAGATTAGGATAGATTGCATTCTTAATTTAAATAATTTATTATTTCGAATTTTAACAAAAATCCCAAAAATAAGTCATGTTAGGATATGTTAAGTCATCATAGGTTACATGTTAATTTAGGCATATTTTTATTCCGAAATTCATTAGAAAATACCAAAAATAAATCATTTGCCCGTCATCAGAATTAGGTCACGTCGTCGCATGACATATAGTTTGCATGCTAGGTTGCACTACTTGCATGTCATTTTTTGCACGTCATTGCATATAAGTTAGCTTACATTTAAATGAGTGAAAATCCAAAAAAATATGGAGTGAACTGCTTGTTAATTAGAAATCATATTAGGTTGTTGATGTGATTTTCTAGCTAACAATGCAGATGCTTACGTTGCTTCGAGGTAAGTAATTCTTCCAAACTTGCAATTTATTCAATGCTTTCTTGGGTGTTACATTGGTGGTTTGCGCACCCGCATGAACACCTCACATCTTAGTGACTAAGTTAAAATGGATCCAGATTGCTTGTCAAAATATTTTTTTTTTTTGAAAAGAAAAGGTACCGAAAGGGCGTTAGACTAGATCTAGCGTAATCAAGTCCCCGGGCTTAGAATCTCTGGTTCGTAGGAATAAAACATATCTCCCTATGTTTTATTTAGGTTTCTAATCGACCTACCATAAATAGGTTAGTGGCGACTCCAAGCATGAAAACATTTGCATGTTAAAAACTTAAACCCTAAGTTGCGAATTGGTAGGGCTTGAGAGGGGTCGAGTTAGGTTTAGTCTTAATAATCCATTAGCCTAAGAGGAAAAATTTTAGGTCGCGACAGCTTGGCGACTCCGCTGGGGATCAATTAAAACTCTTAGTGGACTTAGGCCAGTTTTTCTTTTCAAAAAATATTTTTTGCTTGGCAGCGAGGATCCCAGGTACGTCCCTAACATTTTAGGTGTTAAATGTTTTTGCAGAATGGGAGGTATAAGGGGAGGCGTGATTGTTAACCCTTGTTTTGCAGGGAAGTGTTTGAATGAATGATTTATTTTATGCACGAAGCGCTGTATGATATAACCTGCTGTGCATGCCTTGCATTTACACTACACCGCACACACTACCCGCTGCCGGACCTGGGCGGCACAGGTTTAGGATGGTACTGAGACAGTGGACACCCCGACCACACCCGCGTGGTATGGGTCGCCCTCCTTGGTCCCGAAAATTCTTTCATGGTGTCATTGAATACCTACCACGGTTGCACCCTTTGCAACCCGGGTCGGCTCTTTGACTAAGCCGGAGTCAGGGGAATCCCAGCCTAACCACCACCATGACTGGTTTAGCTCGGTAATCCTCATGTCTCCATTTTGCAAGCCAGAGTCTAGGTAGAAATCGAACCTCACGTTTCATGCGCATGTCTATGTGATTGCCATCATTCTACCGGGTGAAGTAAGATTTCTGAACCTTTAACTCGCAATTTATTTATGTTTCATCTTTTTCTTTGGTCGGTCCATGGCATTAGGTCGGTCGTGAGTCTTGGTCTATACACTATGGGAGGGGCAGACATCCGGATTCTTGATGCTCCTAAGGACGAGCTCTGTGCCTGGTGGAATCTACTCAGTCTGACCAACCGCAAGCTAGTTGAAGGCCACATCGGAAGGCTGCTCCCCCTACTGGAGGTCAAAGTCCGTACCGGCCTCGTTCGAGCATTGGCGCACTTCTGGTGTCCCGAGACCTCTACCTTTATATTCGGTAAGCACGAGCTCACCCCGACGTTGGAAGAATATAGCGTGCTCATTGGAAAACCATTGGAGTCGGATTTAGTCACACCGCCTTTGGAAATTGATTCTACTTTAATGTTGGCTGAGTTTTTGAATGTCAGAAAAGATGAATTGGGAAAAGTGTTAAAAGCAAATCGTGGCACATGCCCATTTTCATTCCTGAGTCAGTGTTTTGAAAAAGCCACACCTTTTCAAAAAGGCAGAATCTTTTTGCTAGCGTTTTTCGAGTTCGTGATTTTTCCTTACTGTAAGAATGCATGTAATCCGTCAATCGCATGGTTGGTCCAACAGGTCTATCTTGAAAAGAATTTTATCAATATCATTTTAGCCGAGACTTTCATTTCCCTCACTAAATTTAAGCAACATATCGACAAAATTTTTCATGCTCCCCTCGAACTTTTGCAAATTTGGTTTTTGTCTCACATAAAAGGGTGTGGCGATTTACTCATGATATCCGAGCTTAGTGATTCTAGCCATCCCGTCTTGAGGTATAAGGAAAAACAAGGGGGTGCACCCGATTATCATTACTCTGAATGGATCATTTTCATGAAAAACGCTAGACCCCAAGGTTTCCAATGGCATGCTAACTGGTTCAAAGTCGAGGAAGCTCGGCTTACATGTAATGGTATTGGGCCAGTTCCACTATTGGGTTTCACCGGCGCGATCGAATACTACCCCGCCAGAGTGTCTCGACAGTATCAGATTCTCCAAGGGCTCCCTCCAGCGTTACAACCAGAACTCCTCCAAGTCGACTTCGCCGATGATGATAAAGACCACGAAGCGACCGTAGCTCAGCTCAATAAGATGTGGAGGAAGTGCCGTGTGTTAAAGATAGCTCGGCCCGAAGGAGAACTAAAGGGAGAGCAGAAGTCCTATTTCGCGACGACCCAGTACATTCGAAGGCACAGAATCCCGCAGGATTTGCTCCCGAAGATACCCAAGGTGCCTCTCAAGTCCGCCAATCGCTCAGAGAACAATCGCCTCAAAAGGAAGGCCGAAGAAGCTGAAGAAAAGGCATCCAAGATAGCTCGAGCTTATGAGCAATTGAAGAAGGAAGTCGCCTCCCATATGTCTGTAGATCAAGCTAAATAAAAAGCTCGAAATTCTTTTCTCATTTCAGTTTCAGTTTTCAAAATTTGTTTAGGAATTGAGTCAGTTGTCTTTATATTCAGTTCAATTTCAAGTCATTAATTGGTGTAAAAATTTTCGCCATTTCAATAAAGAGGTCCTTTCAATTCAAAGCGGTTAGACCAATGTCATGGATTAGCGTATGATTTTGCTTAACACTCATGAATGCCTGTTTCGTTCCGAAATTAGGTAGCTACGGACCGATCACGATCGCCCATTCGTACACGGTCGAGAGCCAGAATGGCCGATCAAACCGACTTGCAAGAGCGTGTTGTTGGTGTGGAAGACCAGATCAAGCAACTTGTCATCGCGATGCAACAAATGTCCGCTGAGATCAAAGCTCTCCGGTCGGATCCTGTTTCGCCATCCCTCGAAGCATCAGTCCCAAAGCAGAAAATCAAAAAAAGTATCGATGTTGACGGAGATGACGATATTCCTGATTTAGAAGATGACCCCGTCCAGATCATCGTCAACAAAGACAAACCTGATGAACGGGTCAATAAACTTGAAGAAAGAGTGAAGCAGCTGGAAGGTTCGCAGGATTCGCCTTCGATCGATCTGTCCCTGTACTCACAGATCAAAATCCCAAAGAAGTTCAAAATGCCGGATTTCGACAAGTACAATGGCACCACATGTCCAAAAGCCCACCTACAGCTCTATCACGTACAAATGACTTCGTATGTTGATAACGAACTCCTGATGATCCACGCCTTTCAAGCAAGTTTGACGGGTCCTGCTTTGAGCTGGTATCTCATGAAGAAGATAAATGGCCTCAAAACTTGGAAAGAAGCCAGTGAAGCATTCTTGAAGCAGTACAGATTCATAACGGACATCATTCCTACCCGTGATGATCTCGAACGTGCTCAGATGAAAAAGACTGAGTCCTTCAAAGACTATGCTATCAGATGGAGGAATTTAGCTGCTCAGGTTGTCCCAGAACCCATAGACAGTGAGTTAAAGAGGATGTTCGTGAAAACTCTCCCGTTCAAATACCGTAATCGGATGGTTGCCATTCCGGCTGACAACTTCAACCAACTCATCCCCATGGGCGAACAAATTGAAATAGGGCTGAAAGATGGATGGTTTGTCGAGCCGTCCTCCTCGACCAGAAGATTTGGTGCGAGAAAAGAGAAAGAACCGGCGGCTGAAGTGAATGTGGCTTATAACCAACCGAGCCGACGGAATGCTAACTCTGCCCCAGCAATCCAAGTAGCAGAAGCTCAGCAACAAAACTCGGGTCGTCAACCTTTTCAGAGGAGGAACAACAGGAGGCAATTCACCCCCCTCCCCGGATCGTTGTCTCAAGTACTGACAGTGCTCCAGAAGAAAGGCTTGCTTACCACTGAGCCAAAGCGGCCCAATCCTGAGCGGTTCTATAACTTCGACCCGTCAAAGAAATGTGATTATCACATGGGTGAGCTGGGATACTCAACCGATGATTGCTATGCCCTCAAGCACCGAATCCAGAACCTCCTAGATACGAAGGCTTTCTCATTTCAGCCTGCTAAGCCGAATGTTCAGAGCAACCCACTCCCTGACCACGCAGGCAATGTGAATGCCATATTCAGCTTTGATGCTGGTCGAATCAAGAATGTTAAGGTGTATACCACCGACGTCTACGGTGAGTTAGTGAAAGCTAGTTATCACCCGAGTAATGAGGACCTTCCCCTTGCCATCATGAGAGAAAGAATCTCAAGAATGGTAGAAGCTGGGATGATCGTTTATGCTGACCACACTGGCATCATTTTCACTATCTCTGAAGTGGTTATTAATTGGGAGGAGGAGTTTGCTACATTGAACACCGGGAAGGACAAGGGCGACCCTCTGCCTGAAGACATGCCTCCGCTTGAAGACGCGTCTGATAATGAAGAGATCGTAGTAAGTACGCCTACAGCTGATGAAGGGATAGTGATCGAGATACCTCAACCGTATGAGTACAGTGACAATAAGGCAATCCCTTGGTCCTACAGTCTCGATGTCGACTTGGTTACCAGATCCGGGCGTTCCTATGGTCAAGCTAATGCTCAACCTGCAAAACCTGTTACTGATGAGGAAGCCAAAGAATTCCTAGCCGTGATTAAGGCTAGCGAATACAACATAGTCGAACAATTGCGCAAGCTGCCCGCACAAATCTCTCTGCTTGAGCTACTCCAGACATCTGTCAAGCATCAGAAGGCCTTAATGAAAGTGTTAAGTGAAGTCCACGTGCCAGAGACGATCGATCATGACAAATTGGAGGAATTTGTGGGTTCTATACTCCTCAAGGACCTCATAGCCTTTTCAGATGAAGAGTTCCCTCTGGAAGGGAGGGGGCATACTAAGGCACTCTACATTTCTGTCAAATACAAGGCCTCGCATGTAGCCCGGGTACTCATTGATAATGGATCAGCCTTGAACATCTGTCCTTTGGCGACTTTACACCGCCTTAAGATAGATCCTTCTAGGATAAATTCTGCAAAGACCTCCGTACGAGCCTTTGACGGAACGAAGAAAGAAGTAATGGGAGAAATCCACCTTGACATACAGATAGGACCAACAATGTTTAATGTCCTATTTCAAGTTATGGACATTCCCACTGCATTCAATTTTCTGTTGGGTCGTCCATGGATTCATACTGCCGGAGCTGTGCCATCCAGTCTACATCAGAAGGTGAAGTTCATTGTGGACAGAAAGTTAATCACAGTCCACGGTGAAGAAAAGCACCCAATTTACCACGCAACGGCTATCCCCTATGTTGAGCCGGATTGCAAAATAGAATCGAGCTATCAGTCGCTCGAGCTCGTATCAACCATACATGTGTCTAGAGGATCATCACCGCCTATTCCTGAGGTGTCAAATGCTGCAGTCATGGTTGGCAGGGTAATGGTGTCCCATGGCTTTACTCCAGGTGAAGGCCTTGGTAGGAATGGTCAAGGTATCCGCCAACCGGTGGAAGTCTTTCGGAGGCCCCACGCTACTGGGTTGGGATACCTGGGGTCAAGTGAGCCGAACAATGGGGGACGTGGACATGGGCGTGGACGCATTCGAGGTCGAGGTCGAGGAAATGGACAGATTAGATCGCGATCCGAGGAAGAACCAAATGGTGAAGAACGTGGGCGTGATAGGTTGCTTCCACACATCCGCACCACATTCCCGGGCCCTGCAAGGATGATGCATGAAGAGAAAGAAGTGATCGACACTTTGGGGCAACCAAGCGGCAAGTTCGATTATTACGTGAAATACTCAGCACCCCCGAGCTTTTATGTTGACCCCCGTGACATTGTCCCGGATGGATGGGGATGTATGGATGATCCAACACCTCTAATGACAGAAGATTCTGATGATGAAATGGATGGAATCACTGCCCTGTTCGATGATTTCTTCATTGGAGCTATCGAGGAAGGACCGTTGGAGGGAATGGGCATTGGCCCGCAAGAGTAACACATTTACCTTTTTCGCACACTCCCCTACGCGGGAATTTTTACTGCTTTTTAGGACTTGCCCCGTCTCGGGAGCTGCTTTTTAGTACTTTTCATTTCTAGGATTTGATTGTTGCAATTTCCATTCCAATAAATGTAATTCATTTGGTGATGATCAATGAAATTACAAGTTATTTTCGTTTTGAGGGCATGTTGAGGTACATCAAACCAGCCCGGTGATGATATCCAACCGATAAAATAAAATATAGTCCAAGGAGAATTCTGAGGCCTGGGCTTCTTCATGCTTCCTCGTGTTAAAACCTTTTTGAAAAGAATTTCAAAATAAATAAAATCATCAAAAAAAAACAATAGAAATATACTGTTTAGCCCTGTTTGTCCTACTGAACCCCCTACTTTATGTTTCAGGGGCAATTTTGTGACACGTGAGGGTATGGGAACGGTCCAATCTGATGAATTATGTGCTACCGAACCTGATCTCGATGACGCCGATGAACTCGGAGATTCCTCCAACCTCCAGCGTGATCTAGAACATCATGAAAGACCTAAAGTCCTAATGGCAGACCAAACTATCACGGTCAACTTGAGTGATTCTGGCGAACCCAAAGAGGTGAAGATAGGGGCAACCCTTCCCGAAGGTGAAGCTAAACGCCTGGTCCAACTGCTGAAGGATTACCAGGATATCTTTGCCTGGTCGTATGTCGATATGCCGGGTTTAGACCCTTCCATCGTGGAGCATAGTCTACCTACTAATCCGGACATGCCGCCCAAGAAACAGAAGTTACGAAGGACTAAGCCTGAACTTTCCAAGAAAATAGAGGAGGAGGTCATGAAGCTCTTGAAAGTGGGATTCATCGAAGTCACCCAATACCCCAGCTGGGTGGCTAATATTGTGCCAGTCATGAAGAAAGATGGTCGAGTTCGGGTTTGCATCGACTATCGCGATCTAAACAAGGCCAGTCCTAAAGACGATTTCCCATTGCCACATATAGACGTTTTGGTGGACAGTACTGCAGGGTTTGAGCTGTTTTCCTTCATGGATGGTTTTTCGGGCTATAATCAGATAAAAATGAAGGACGATGATAAAGAGAAAACGGCGTTCATCACTCCTTGGGGGACATTCCACTATAAGGTCATGCCTTTCGGCCTTAAAAATGCCGGGGCAACATATCAACGGGCAATGGTGACGCTCTTCCATGATATGATGCATAAGGAGATTGAGGTCTACGTCGATGACATGATCGCCAAGTCTCGACCTGGGAAGAGTCACGTCGATACTTTGAAGAAATTATTCGAGAGACTTCGTGAGTTTAAGCTCCGTCTTAACCCAGCAAAGTGCGTATTTGGAGCAACCTCGGGCAAATTACTTGGGTTTATAGTAAGCAGTAAAGGCATTGAAGTTGACCCCTCCAAAGTGAAGGCTATATGTGAGTTACAACCCCCGTCGACCGTAAAAGAAGTGCGGAGCCTCCTGGGTAGATTGAACTACATAGCCCGTTTTATTTCTCAGCTCTCAGCAACTGCTAAGCCATTCTTCAAACTTCTAAGGAAGAATGCTCAAGTCGAATGGGACGATGATTGTCGGGAAGCGTTTGATGAACTGAAGCAATACCTGATGAAACCGCCAGTGCTAGTCCCACCAATGCCGGGCCAGCCTTTGATCCTTTACCTCACAATTTATAGTGAGTCTTTAGGCGCGATGCTAGCCCAGAAGAGTCCTGAAGATGGAAAAGAGCGAGCCATTTATTACCTAAGTAAGAAGTTCACTGTCTCGGAGTTGAATTATTCTGAAGCCGAGAAGACTTGCGTTGCGCTAGTATGGGTGCTCCATAGGCTGCGACAATATACACTGCATCACCAGACTTTGCTTGTGACTGAGAACGATCCCATTAAGTATTTACTTGATCAGCCAGCTTTGGTAGGGAAGTTAGCCAAGTGGCAGATTTTAATTTCAGAGTTTGATATCCAGATGATGCCACAGAAGTCAGTTAAAGGCCGAGTAATTGCTGATGTGTTGGCCGAAAATCCTGGAGTCCCTGATGATGATAGATATTCTCCGGAAGATCGCATTTTGGTAATAAAGGAAGATACGTGGACCATGTTTTTCGATGGAGCTGTAAACCTGGCTGGTTCCGGCACTGGGGCAGTTTTAATATCCCCAGATGGGCAACATTATCCAGTAGCAGCAAAGTTGGTATTCCCCTGTACCAATAACATAGCCGAGTACGAAGCTTGCATCCTCGGACTCCAAGCCGCAGTGGAAATGGGAATAACCAAGTTGAAAGTGTTTGGTGATTCCGCTTTGATTATTCTTCAAACTGTGGGAGAATGGAAGACGAGAGACACCAAACTAGTGCCGTACCATGAATACCTCGAAGAAATTATAGAGAAATTCGAAGATATCTCTTTTGAGTACTTATCGAGGTCTCATAATCAGTTTGCTGATGCACTAGCTACGTTATCATCCATGTTGCAAGTGGTTGGTGGGTTAGAGGTAGAACCCTTGAAGATTGAAGTCCTGACCAAACCGGCCTACTGCATGGTTGTGACCGGAGAACCTGATGAAAAGCCATGGTATTATGATATCATGAGTTACATCCAGAAACAAGAATTTCCTGAGGGAAGCACCCCGGCTGACAGGAAGTACATAATGAAAATGGCTTCAAAATTCTTTGTTAGTGGTGAGAAGTTGTACAAAAGATCATATGATTCGATCCTATTGAGGTGTGTGGATGCGGCTGAAGCTACTAGAATCATGCAAGAAGTACACGAGGGGATATGTGGTCCACACATGAATGGCCACATGTTAGCTAAGAAGATTATGAGGCTGGGTTATTATTGGCTCAGTCTTGAAAGTGATTGCATCCAACATGTTCGAAGATGTCATCGCTGTCAGGTTCACGGGGATAAAATAAATGTTCCCCCGACGGAATTACATCAGCAGTCTGAGCCATGGCCCTTTTCAATGTGAGGCATCGATGTGATTGGCCCGATTAATCCTAAGGCGTCAAATGGACACCGATTTATCCTGGTCGCGATTGATTATTTCTCTAAGTGGATTGAGGCGGCATCTTATGCAAACGTCACCGCGAAGAATGTTGTAAAATTCATCAGGCCAGACATAGTCGCTCGTTATGGTGTCCCTGAGGCTATCGTCACTGACAACGGGACAAATTTGAACAACAAGGTCATTGATCAGTTGTTCAACGAGTTCAAAATTCGGCACCTGAATTCATCTCCTTATCGTCCACATATGAATGGAGCAGTTGAAGCCGCTAACAAGAACATCAAGAAGATCTTGGCCAAAACGGCTGAAAACTATCGTGACTGGCATGAAAGGTTGCCATTTGCACTAATGGCGTATCGAACTTCGATCCGAACCTCTGTCGGAGCAACTCCTTTTTCCTTGGTGTATGGCATGGAAGCAGTCCTACCTGTCGAAGTAGAGATCCCTTCCTTGCGAGTATTGTCTCAAGTAGAGTTGTCCGAGGCAGAATAGATGCGACAAAGGCATGAGCAGTTAAACCTAATTGATGAGAAGCGATTGAGAGCCATTTGCCACGGTCAAACCTATCAGCGGAGGATAGCTAGATCCTTCAATCGAAAGGTGCATCCAAGACACTTCGAGGTAAATGATCTAGTCCTAAGGAAGGTACTGCCAGTTTTTCCTGTTCCTGGAGGAAAATTTGCCCCAAACTACATTGGTCCGTATGTGGTTAAAAAGGTGCTTCCCGGAGGTGCCCTGATCCTTGCAGAAATGGATGGTCGTGAGTTCTCCACTCCTGTTAATTCTGATGCTGTGAAGATCTATTATCCCTGATAGAGTTTAACATTTTGCAGCAAAAGTTTTCAAAAGTCTGGTTTTATACTCTGAATTGCAAACATTGCATTTATGAATAAATGGTTTCAATCAATTTCAAGTTAAGATGTTTGCATTGGCTTTAATTTCTGCATGGTTATTTGTCAACCTGTATTATCGATTTCAAAAGGGGAAATCTATTTGGACAATCTGATAACTCATGTGGAATGAATGGAATGTGTTGAATGAGGTACATCGGGATGATGAAAGGCAAGCATTATCCTATACACAGTCCCGTGCACTAATCCCCAGTGAGTTGAATAGAAAAATTCCATGTCTGCAAGGCGAAGGGTTATCTCGCAAAAGGTACGGCAACTGAAATGACGAGAGGCGGTTCATTTCTCTATCCCAAACACTACAGGTTATCCATTGTTTTGCCACTTTGAGCCTAAACACTTGGAGAAATTCATTCAAATTACCCCTGTCAAGAACCACCCCATATCGGGGCAAACTGGAGGTAAGTCAGCGTCATAAGGTGAAAAATGAGTAGAAATTTTCATGCTCTCACTTGCATCAATTTTCGAGTGTTGCTTTTTCAGATGAACTCACGTGAAGTTCAAGTGCCTTAGGATGACGAAGAGCATTTCTTTCTCTATCCTATACACATTTTATCCTTTGCTAAGCCCAATTGAGCTTGTAAATTCGTTTCTTAAACCCAGTTGGTGATCATCCCCCACACTGGGGCAAGGCAAAAGTCATCATTGTTCAGGTAGCATATCCGGAGCGCCGATAAAAGACGAAGACCCTGAGAGTCCAAATGTTAGTCATTCGGTCAAAACAAGCCAAAGTGTGGCTAGCCAATATATGCATTGTAGACAGTGTGAGTCAAAAAAAAAAAAACTAGAGGGCATGAAAAAGCAGTGTGCCTGGTAAAAACAAGGCCAATGCCCGTGAAAAAATGGAGAAAAAGTGACGACTTTAGATTAGAAAATGTTGAGGTGTGTCAAAGTCACAAAAATATCCAAAGTCTTAAAGAGTCAAGTGGTGGATTCTCGAAGCCAATAGAGCATCTACCAAGGAGGCAATCCCTGACGGAAAAGAACGCCGGTGACAATGCCGAGATGATCACCAATTCTCACCCCAATTATGCACATTTTGAGCCTTATGGTCCATTCATTTCTCAACCCCTGAGCCTAGCCTGCGTTGCGTCCCTCGCAAAGTCTCTTCAGATTAGGGCACTTGAATTAACGTAGAGTTTCTGATGTTTACAAGCTTAGCTCGAAGAAGTGCGAGCAAGTCCATTTCTATCTCATTTTGCAGGGTTCTTGACTTGTAAACCCGGAGACAATTGCAGAGTATCTTCTTTCAATAGCCTCGACTCGAAGAGTTTCTTTTGCTAAGCCATTGACCAAGCCCATGTTACGGTCCTAACAAAGACCTCTCAGATTGGTAAGGTCGTACCGTTTGCGAGAATACTCGGACCCTTGTCGACATGATGATGGTGAGATAGGGTGATTTTCATAAATTAGCCACTTCTCGATGAGAATGAGAGAAAACCCTTTTGGACCGGAAGTCCCTCATTCGACATTTCCAAGATATCTACTTGTGAATCTGGATTATTTTGTCATGGTTTTTCCCCAGCGAAGTTTGTAATGCTGATTTGACAAAAATATCGTGCATGAAAATCAGTTGAGGTCATAGTACATGTGTATATGTGTTCTTGACGGTATGCGAATGCACATTACATGTTACTTAAAATCGTGTCTAACAGGAGACACGCCTTCAGGGTTGGAGATGTCACCAGGTAAGTATATCTCTATCCCTAGGATATCTATGACTATCTAGGTATCCCTAACCTGTTCAAGCAATTGTCAGGTCCCACATTTGATCATTTTTGTGATCTCTAGATGCCTTTGATTGTGTTCAGGTGTCTATTGATTAAACCTTTTCAGGTACTTCTGATGATATCCAGATACTTTGTCAAGGAACTCTTGAACACTTGGGCTAGCCCCTTTTGTTCATCAAATCACAGATTTTCATACAATCTTGAGAAGATTCCCCCGTTACATGACTATGAGCAGGTATAGCCATGGCGGCCAAATCTTTACATATGAACAGGTATATGTAAAGGTCGGAATGTTCTCCCCAAATTTCAGGTATTCTCCCGCTACTCACCTATGAGCAGGTATAGGTAAAGCGGCCAAATCTTTGCATATGAGCAGGTATATGTAAAGGTCGGAATACTCTCTTTATCTCAGATGTTCCCCCGCTACTCACCTATGAGCAGGTATAGGTGAAGCGGCCAAATCTTTGCATATGAGCAGGTATATGTAAAGGTCGGAATATTCTCTCAATCCCAGGTGTTCTCCCGCAGTTCACTTATGAGCAGGTATAAGTGAGGCGGCCAAATCTTTGTATATGAGCAGGTATATGTAAAGGTCAGAATATCCTCTTGATTTCAAAAGTTTCCCTTGCGATTCATTTATGAGCAGGTATAAGTGAAGCGGCCAAATCTTTGCAAACACCTATAGAGATGTATAGGTAGTTCATAAAGATCGGAACTGTTCTCACGAATCCAGATGATGATTGGATACGTCGAGCTTTCTTCGTGTGTTTTGACTTAACTGCAGATCATCGAAGTTCATCAACGTATATCAGGCAAGACCTATGGGACTAAGCCCATACATTTGCCAAAACAACATACAAGTTGAAGTTGTGCCTCAAATTGCATTATCTCGCTCCTGTCAGGTAAGTAATTCCAGGTATGTTTTCTACTCATGTCAGCATGCATCATTTCTTAATGCATTTAAAAATGGGACTCATAATCCCGACAAAAACAACATTCATTGCATTTGCATGGTTGAAATTTAGGTATCATTTAGTCTTTGAATGCAACCTCTACGAGCTCACCTTCAAAGAGGGGCAGCTGTTGACACCTAAATTTTGACACATCATTTAGTGTAATTTGCATAGAAAATTAGGGATTAAATTTTTAACCCCTAAACAAAAAATATTTAAATTGCATAACATATAGTTTAAATTCATTTTAGATTAATTGCATTTTTTGCATCGGACTGACGATGACGAACGAGCTTAAATTTCATCGAATGTGACTCAGCTCGTTTGAAGTGCAAGGGCCGGGAATTACAAGTCAAACGGGCTCGGTCGTTTTAATTTGAACTTAATTCAACCCATTCTCATTAATTAATTCAGCCCATTATCATTAATTAATTCAGCCCATTATCATTAATTAATTCAGCCCATTTAAATTAAAGCCCAAGCCTAAGCCCATTAGGACTAAAAAGCCCATCTAATTGACCTAGGTTAATACTATATATACATTATTAGGTCAGAATTTGAGGGGGACACACAATATTCAGATCAGAAAATTTTTAGAGTGTGAGAGAGAGAAGGAGACCGGCCGGAGCACCCCCGACACGGCCAGAACCGCGCCCTTCGCGCCGCCGCACGCCGTGCCCCGCTGTTGCACCGCCGCCGCCGCGCCTGCCCCCGCTGTTGCACCGCCGCCGCCGCGCCTGCCGCCGCCGAGCCTGCCGCCGCCGCCTCACGCCGACGCTGCTGCTGCCGTGCGACGTCGCGCGTTGCTGCTTCTCCCTCACGCCGACGCCGCTGCTGCTGCTTGTCGTTGCCGCCTCACGCCGACGCCGACGCCGTGCCTGCTGCTGCTTCCCGCGCTGACGCCGTGTCTGCCGCTGCTTCCCGCCGACACTGCCGCTGCCGTGTGCTGCTGCTGCTGCTGCCGCTCCACGCCGCTGCCGCCGTGCATCACGCCGTGCGCCACCGCCGCCGCTGCTGCCCTCTTTGCTGTGTGCTGCCGTCGCCGAAGCCGTTGCACGCCGACGCCGCTGCTGAAGTTTCCCCTGACGTGCGCCACCGTCGCCGCCGTTCCCGACATCGCGCCGCCGATCCGCCTTCGTCGTTCATCCCGATCCGCAAGTTCGAATTTGGGAATTATCTGCAAATTAGGTAATTAGATATTATCTGATATTTTTCAGAATATTTAATTTACTAATTTGTGTGTTTGAATATTTCGTGAATATCGTGTGGAATATTAGATATATTAGGATAATTATCTGATATCTGCAATATTTTTTAAAAATATTCAAAACTAGGAAATTTTCCTAATTCGACAACGTATCTGGACGACTATCCGACCTTATCCCCAAGGTACGATATGCGGCGATACGGAAAACTATTATCCTATCCAT
This sequence comes from Syzygium malaccense, assembly GCA_031216405.1. Lineage (NCBI taxonomy): Eukaryota > Viridiplantae > Streptophyta > Magnoliopsida > Myrtales > Myrtaceae > Syzygium > Syzygium malaccense. The sequence continues at coordinate 28,086,337 of CM062257.1, read as the reverse complement.
AATCACTTGGGTATGATAATGATTTTTATCTGCTTTCCAAATTTAAACGATCGACTTTCTGTCAATATCTATAACCTTATAGATATGACAGTTAGTTTGATTTTTGTGCCTAATCCGAGTTTGAAACGAATCTTGTGGATTGCGTGGCTATTTTAAATATGGATGCTATCTCTGTTTAGATTATTTTTCCTTTTCAAATAAAAAAGAAAATTCAAAAAATATCAGTTAGGATTTGAATTTGAGTTTTGCATGTTTAGGAATCCTAAATATATCTAGACGATAGAGTAATTATTTAATTTAAATTAGGACTGGAGATAATCTATTTCCTAGTTTAAATTAAGTAATATTCTAATCTTAATAGATTATTTAGGTTATTTTTTTTAATTCCGAATTTTCATGAAAATCCCAAAAAAAAATGAATTGTTTTATGGTAGATTAGGATAGATTGCATTCTTAATTTAAATAATTTATTATTTCGAATTTTAACAAAAATCCCAAAAATAAGTCATGTTAGGATATGTTAAGTCATCATAGGTTGCATGTTAATTTAGGCATATTTTTATTCCGAAATTCATTAGAAAATACCAAAAATAAATCATTTGCCCGTCATCAGAATTAGGTCACGTCGTCGCATGACATATAGTTTGCATGCTAGGTTGCACTACTTGCATGTCATTTTTTGCACGTCATTGCATATAGGTTAGCTTACATTTAAATGAGTGAAAATCCAAAAAAATATGGAGTGAACTGCTTGTTAATTAGAAATCATATTAGGTTGTTGATGTGATTTTCTAGCTAACAATGCAGATGCTTACGTTGCTTCGAGGTAAGTAATTCTTCCAAACTTGCAATTTATTCAATGCTTTCTTGGGTGTTACATTGGTGGTTTGCGCACCCGCATGAACACCTCACATGTTAGTGACTAAGTTAAAATGGATCCAGATTGCTTGTCAAAATATTTTTTTTTTTTGAAAAGAAAAGGTACCGAAAGGGCGTTAGACTAGATCTAGCGTAATCAAGTCCCCGGGCTTAGAATCTCTGGTTCGTAGGAATAAAACATATCTCCCTATGTTTTATTTAGGTTTCTAATCGACCTACCATAAATAGGTTAGTGGCGACTCCAAGCATGAAAACATTTGCATGTTAAAAACTTAAACCCTAAGTTGCGAATTGGTAGGGCTTGGGAGGGCTCGAGTTAGGTTTAGTCCTAATAATCCATTAGCCTAAGAGGAAAAATTTTAGGTCGCGACATATGCCGTGAAGAAAAAGGGAAAGAAAGAGAGAGAGGGAGAGAGAGAAAGGGGTCGGGTGAGGCTGAGGCTGAGGCTAGGGACTGAGGTGGTCGACAGCGAGGCACGGTGGCCGGCGGTGGCGCTCCGGCGGCCGGCGGTGAGCTCTGGCACGGCTTGGCCGAGAGAGAAGGAGAGAGAAAATGGGGGAGGGGCTGCTGGTCTAGGGTGGTTCTACCGAATGGGGGGATAGAGGAGAGAGAAATGGGTCTGGTCTGGTCAAAAATATTAGTCCAAAGCGCCACGTGTTGCCGATCCGAGCCATTTGACCAAAATACCCATAATCTGACGGTCCAAAAACATTTCAGCCCAATAATTGATGGGCAAAATGGTATTTAGCCCCAATAATGCAGCTGATAACCATTAATAATTATCCCAAATAATTTCCCAAAAATTCGGACCAAAAATAGCCCTAGGGGCAAAATGGTCATTTTTCCGATCCCGGGGTAAAATTTCAATTTTTGGCTATATCAACCCCAAATGGGTGTGGGCAACATATTATGGCGTCGGAATCACGAAAATAGCCTCTTAAGCCCTCGGAAATTGACTGCAAAGTCCTGAGGATTAAAATAATATTATTTTTCACTTCCAAGCCAAAATTCCAATTTTTAACCGTAACAACTCCAAATGTGCGTGGCCACCCCAAAATGACATTGGCCGCAAAAAATAACCTCATACGGCCTCAAAAACCAATATCAGCGCTCACAGGGGTAAAATAGTAATTTTTGATTTCCGAGTCGAAATTCCATTTTTCACCCGTACTATCCCCAAACGTGTGTGGCCAGCGTAATACGATGTCAGAATTGTGAAAATAACTTCTCAGGCCTTCGAAATTGATATCGAAATCCGGATCCAATTTCGTGACCAAAACTCGCTAACTTTCAATTTTCAGGGTCTCTCACTAACGGGCAGCTGTTTAGAGGTTACGCGTATAGACCTAGGGTTATCTGAGTCATGACGGTCCCGATCATTGAGAGAATGAGAAAATTATCACTAGTTCCAGAGGTCGCGATCGTTCTGTTCGAGTTCAGGACTGGTTGACCATGTGTACTTTCAGTTGTGCAGAATCACCTGCGATCTGATTATACAACATTGGCCTTGGCCAAACCACATCCGTCACTTTTTCCTAAGATCGGTCCACGTTAGCCCAAAATATTCTCTCATCATTTCTCGTGATCGGTGTCCAATTTACGATCGGGTCCCTGGTCCACGTACCATTTTCTAGTTAGCCATACCCTATTGGTTAGTATCCCGAGAGTGATCAGCTCTGGGCGAGACTTGCTAAAATAAAATGCGAAATAATATCAATTTTATTGGTCCCAGAATTACATCGAAATTCAGGCTGTTACATCTAGTATGTTTTCCACTATGACTCCATGTGTTTCATGAAAAATGAATGATTTAGAAAATATGTTTCTATTTTCATTGTTCACGAAAATGTTTAGACATAAATTATTGTCAATAATAAAACTTTTTATAACTAATTATTTCAATCGATACAAATAATCATTTTTAGGAAAAAAGTTTTCCAAACCATTTATTTTTCGCAAAATAAACAGAGCCTACGTCTCACACTTTTAACCAATAATTCAATGGGGGATTTCTGGGAGAGGGTTCATTGTTTTCATGTAAAAACTAGGCAGTCTAGTTTTTGTTGCTGCTGAAATAATTGTGTGGGAAGACAAGTCTTGGGGGTAATTTCTTGTCACCTTAAGTTGCTTAGAGCCATGCTTATGTCAAACTCCTTATGTATGATCCTATTAAATTAGAAGATGTGGCACATATTGAATATCAAAAGGTCACCCAGAATGACTTTTAGTAAGTCAACAAATAACTTGCTACTAATATTGTCGACTGATATTAATCAATGACAACAGTGGGTATTGATTATATTGAGATTTTTTTCAATTTGTGAAAGTGCCTAAAAACTACCAAGCATTTTGTACTTGAAAGTAGGCTCTGGCTACTTCAACTCTCACTATAGCCAAAACTAAGTAGCCATTAGTCACGGTTCTTTGCACTCTTGACAACGTGTTTGCAGTTTTATTATTGATTGACTAGAAGTATTGCAACATGACTTTGCACTAGTTTAGTAATGTGATGACAAACGCATGTCCCATAACACTTGTGGGATTTCGAAAGCATTGCACATCAATCTTCCTAATCTACAACAAAGAAACCTTCAATGCAACCTGCTTCTATATGCCACCGTCGAGTGGGACGAGTGTGTGTGTGTGAGAGAGAGGTTAGTTTCTAGGTGCAGGTAGTGTCAATGTGGCTTTAAAGCACATATTTTGCGCATATTATTTAGAAGAAAATCATCAATTCAGTTCTAAACCTATTATACATATGTCAATTCAATCATAACTTTTCCAATTTTGCTAATATAGTTTTAAATTTTTATGCAAAATTTTAATTTAGTTTTCCGGCCAATTGCCCCTAGGAAATCGATGAGTGGCGATCCACAAATCATCCACGTTGGCGTGCCACGTAGGATGGTCATCGATGATTGGACACCAATCAGCAACTTCTAGAAGCAATTGGTGGAAATACTATATTGAAATTTTACGTAAAGGTTTAGGACTACATTAATTAAATTGAAAAGTTTACAACTAAATTAGCATCTATACAATAAGTTTAGAATTGATTGAGTAATTATCTTCCCTTTTTTTTGGTTATTTTCCACTGGTTATCTTTCATTGCTTAGCTTCTAGGGGATGCACTTCCCCGGATTAATCATGACTTTGGCACCTTATACCATTACGCTTCCGCCTTCTTGACTTAATTTCTAGAGTAAATTCGTAGTGTTTGGCATATGATCATTAAACGTCAAATCAGAAAGGCAAAAAAATTCAGTGGAGAATGTAGAAACATAGTTTAGGGGAGGCAAAACGAAGTAAACTCTAATATCTAGCTCTAAGGTGAGATATAAAAACTTTATACGATGATTTAATAAATTATAGTATAAATTTGATTAAAAGCAGACCAAAACTTAAGATCAAACAATCGCCAAATATTGTGAGAATTGCCTCACTTTACAACCTAGAAATTTTTATCGTCCTTTTCGGGATCTCTTTTGCCTTCCACCACGAGAGTCTAGTCTAGCTTCGATTTTAAGACCAAATCAAATTGTCTTGAAGTGGCCACACACTTTATCAGAGACCTTTGCATAAAGTCCTTGTGAAAAGAACTGCATAATTGCTTGGGAGGCCGAGGATTTGACGCCACCTCATTTTGCACTTATCAAAGACCTGCATAAAACATGTATCATATTTCCGAGTGCTTTCACCGAAAGCTACATGAAATCGGATTGGATCCCCATGTAAAAGCGTTCCAGCTTCGTCGAAAGTAAACAAAGTTTAGAAAAGCAAAAATAAAGCAGCAGGTAATGGCCTTCCAAATTACCAGAAAAGGACGTTAAGACGGAATTTTTAATTGAATACCACCTTTTCTTTGTCTTTCGAGTAGTTGTTATCCGCTAAAATTAGGGATAATTTCAAAAAAAAAAATACAAATTTTACCTTGAGTGACAATTCTGACCTGAACTTTTTTTTATCTCAATAAAAAGCACCAACTTTTACTCGAGTCCCAAATCTAGCCCTCGTGATGTGAAATTTTCAAATTGTTTGGGCCAGATTTGAGATTTAAATGAAAGTTGGTGATTTTTTATGAAACAAAAAAAAGTTTGGGCTAGAATTGTCACTCAAGTTAAAGTTGGTGCCCTTTTTTTTATTTGGACTTAGCCCTAAAATTAGAAAGAAAATCTTCAGGAGATAACCTTGTCGTGAAATGGTCTTAATTAGACTGGGCCATGTTTCTGGATGCTTTTTTCTTTTCCTTTTTCATCGACGATAAAGTCTCGTTCACGGATGAGCCAAAAAGAAAAGAAATGAAATCATCCTTCAATTTCAGTTCAATGGGTGACTTCTTTTGTCCGTAATCATAAGGTAAAGGGCGACTCAACTCGAATCACACGATAATATATTCCCTTTCGGCAAGAAATTTCTTAATCAAGCCTTTGTTTTTGGTTGACAATGCGAGACAAAAATGCAGAAAATCGACACAATCTCTCCTTAGCATCCGAGTTCCGATTGCATATGGTTCTGAAATTTTCCTACGAATGCCCCCACTTTTCTTTTTTTTTTTTTCCCGTTTTGCTTTTGAACTCTGTTGCAAGGTTGAACACCTATCAGACCTTCCCATAAGTTTGTTCAACCTCGGGAGTAAGCATGGCCCAAAATTGATAATATTACCAGATTTATCGAACTTGAAATTCCTACAGAATTGGTTCTCGCATCATACTGTTTATATTTGAATCACGCCCTTAGAGCTCTCTGAAATCGGAGGTGTTAGATGAGGGAGTCTGAAATCAGTGATGAGACGATCCATAAGTCACCGCTGGAGCCATGACGCCAAAGATCCAATCCCTTGACAACGATTCTCAAGTTCATCATCATCACGGGCCTTTCGGGTCGAGATTGGGAAGCCATTACTGAAGTCACAGCTCAGGAGGATTTCGGAGTTGGAGAAAGCGATCGGCAGTGAATAATGGTGTCAAAGAGGGAGCTGATGCAAAGCGACGGATCAGGCATGAGGAGGAAGATAGGACAAAAAGAAGAAGAAAGAAAGTAAAGAAAATAAATGGAAAAGGAGAGAAGAGAAAAAAAGAAATTGAAAAAGAAAGAATAAAAGAAGACTTGACAAAAATGCGCCTGGCCGTGAATAAGAGTTTTTCATCCAGTGAGTTTGGATCTTTATTTGAGACTAAATTAGTCACTTCAGGCCCTTATTTAAAATAATATCCACTTTGAACCCCCTTTTAAAGAAAATTACGCCACTTTAGGCCCGTATTTTTCTTGATACATGTCACTAACGAAAATAATTGAATTTTTTGGATCTCGTGACCAATGGGAAAGACATGACGATTCGGCAAAAATTTTGAGGGGCCATGACAAAAGGAACTCCTGAACGTCTCTTGGTCTTGACCATACATTTTGGCTTGATCAATGAACTTTCAACGTAGAAAATTTATTAGCAGGGACGAAAAATATATTGTCATTGCTGGTTCAGCAATCTACCAGGAGATGCGGCCCAAAGATATGGCATCACTACGGGATAAGTATTTGAGAGCATCGATTAAATTTACATACGAGTAACGGTTATTAAAAAAGTCAATGTATCGATTGATTTCTTAATCAGCTTCATGATGGTCATCAGTATAATAAAATCCAAAACGAAAAAAATATAAATCATCAGTGAAGGTATACAGTTAATTTAGTGTTTAAGATTAAGTAACATGATAATACTAACTTACACGAAATGAGTATGTTAAATGTGTAGCTTCATTTTTTGTTGAGTCATTAGGTCCCGTGCATGAAACGGGTCTCATTCTAGTTATGATGTAGAATTTTAGTATGTTGATATCTGAAGTGTCCAACATCAAATGAAAGTCCATTTAAACTTCACAAACTGGATAAACAGAAGACTAAGCTAGAACGAGTTTCGGAGTTTGCTCGGGTTAATGTGTAAATCTTGTGAATTGATATCGATAGTTTGGAAAAACAAATTGCATCAAACTGGAGTGCATTCTAGAATTTTCATGGTGCACACACCAATATTAATGTTACGTAACTTTTGCCCATGAGATCTACAACTTCCACAGTTTTATATGGTTTGTTTACCTTCTAAAACAACATGAAAACATTGAAAAGTAATCAATTAGGTGATTGTTACAGTGGAAATTGATGACCATCGTTTTCTCTAACTTGGCAGGGTGTGTCATGCACATGGACCTTATAATATCACCTGTCTGTCATGTGGAGTTGCTGATGGATTCATCTTGTACCTGATTACAATTTTAGATGCGATTCTAACATTAAAATCCAATCCCTGAATGGACCAGGGACAATGTGGATTGTTCGATGCATAATGGGGAAAATGTTAAATTGTGCACAATCCGTGGTCGAAAATATGTTTTCATATTATTTGTAAAAGCGAAGCTTGAATTTGGCATTACTTTTAGATTCAGTCAGAACCATTACTACCAAATCTGTCAATTTGTATCTCTTGATTAACGTTGCGCAAAGAGCGGAGATACTCATTGGGAAAAACAAACCCTGTCGAGCAGTATAACTAGATTGCTGATGGCAAACAGCATATAGGCCCTCTTAAATGTTTCTATAGCAAGAAGATCTTCAAAACGATTCTATGACATTCTTGTGCTACAATTCTAGTCACACGACTAATTTTGAGCTGCATCCAACCATTGTTCATACTTGTCTCACCCAAGTTTGGATCAAACTTCAACCGGTAAAAAATGAATCCCCCCTTCAATGGTTTGGAGATCCAATAGGCACGTGAATACAATTTCTTGTATTGCTTGTTTTTGGTAATCATCTAATTGAGCAGTTGGTCTCATCAATCTTTCACCAGCACATCTTGCCACGATTAAACTCCGCACGTTTTAGTGAAGAGTTAACATACGTGATAACATCACGAGGAAAACAACAATAATTAAAGGTCCTCTTACCATCTCGTGACAAAAACGTGATAACTAAAGAAGTTACGAATACGATAGGACTGACAAAAGTGATATTGACCAGTTTTTTGCTGACATACCACAAGTGAAGATATATCTTAGCACAACGAGTGAAGATCTGAATCGAAAGTCAATTGCTTCTAAATAGTAATGGACTGCTAAATTTTGTGTCTATCATATAAGTTCAATGTGTAAATTTGACGCAAGAAATGTGGCAAATACAATATTCACCAATCTTACATTAGCCACTAAGATCCACATTAAGCAAATAGTACGTGCATATGTTATAAGAGGTAGAATAATGCTGCTGATATTTCCTTCTCTCTCCTCAACTGCAAAAAAAAAAGTTTTTTAAATTATAGCCTTCAAAAAAATTTGGACAATTATGTGGATCCAAACTGAAAACACAATTCTACATATACGAAAATTAATTATATGTTCCTTTCTAGATGGTGAAAACATTGTTGGAAGCACTACAGGAGCTTTCATAATAACGACAAAAACATGCGAAACAATCTGAGATAAACTACCAAATATGTGTGGATTGCAAATTGAAGGTAGGACAACACTCCGAATTATGAAGAACACTCATAACCAACAAGCCGATAAACATGAAAGCCGCCTCATCTTTCGCTCGTCCTTCACTACAAAAAAACATGAATTTTGCGACTGAAATTTGCGATGGAAATTTTTCGTCGCTAATTTGCAACAAACTTTGCGACGGATTTCTAATTCCGTCGCAAATTTTCCGTCGCAAATTTGCGACCGAAAATAAATCTGTCGCAAAATTCATCGCAAATTTGTGATGGAAAATTTTCGTCGTTAATTCCGTTGCAAATTAGCGACGACTAATTTTTCGTCACAAATTTGCAACGGATTTATTTTCCGTCGCTAATTTGTGCAATGAAATTTATCATTTTGCGATGAAAGTAGAGACGAATTGGATGATTGTCACAAGTTCAAATTCAAAAGAGATTGGACGATTTGCTACACGTCCAATTCTAAGAGAGATTAGATATTACAAATTCAAATTAGATAAGAAGATCTATTATAAACTCAAGATATTAGATAATCTCTTAAAATGTTCTCGTCCCAAACAAGCTTTTTTAGATTCGATAGGTGCAAATCTTATCTTCTTTTTTTTCAAGACTTAGATATGGATAACGCAGATATTTATTTAGTTGAATATGACGGTTTCCTCCGCACGTAGCTCTTATGTATGAGTAAATATATGGGTAAATAAATTATAGCAATTTTCAAATAGATCGAAATCGGGTGGATGTATGAAATGTAAAGTCAATGTATCTATATAGGGATATCTATAGGAGATCATATAAAAGAGATATTCTTATTTAGACCTAACCAATTTGATCTAACCAATTAGATGAATTATTCCTAAAGGATTACGTCCAAATGATGAGTGAATAGAGGGCACGCATTCTATTAGAGAAATATTTAGAAGATTCCCTATATTTCCTTTAATTGATTGTAATTGATATTTTCTCTTTTAGATAGTCATCCTATAAAATCGATAAATAGGTTCGTGTACTCTTCATTTGACAATGATATATATATATATATATATATATATATATGTATATTGCTCTTAATTTTTTTTTATCACATTCTTGGCTTGGTATCAGAGCCCTATTGTTATTTGAGAAAGCGTCAATCAAGTCTGTTTGTAACAACGACATCCACATCACTTATGTTTCTCCACAGTATTCGTAATGCTAGTCACATTGGCCCATTTCGCAACAACCTCCCGTAGTTGTTTGGCATTCCTCCGCTGCTCTAATGAAAAAAAAAAATCACCAGACTTGCCGCCCTTAGATGAATTAGATCATGACATTTACTAATTCGTCAAATATGAGTAATGTGTCATTGTAAGAAGCATATCTACTCAAGGTTCCGACGGAATTAGCGACGGATTCGAAAAATTGATCGGTATAAACATTTTCGTCGCTAATTCCGTTGCAAATTAGCAACGGATTTGAAAAAATGGGCATCATGTGCCGCGAAGATCACTTCCGTCGCAAATTTGCGACGGATTTGGAAAATGCCCTTTATTTTTGGAATCCGTTGCAAAATTAGTCGCAAATTTGCGACGGAAAAATAAGTCCGTCGCAAATTTGCGACGGAAAAAATAAATCCGTCGCAAATTTGTCCGTCGTAAATTTGCGACAGAAAAATAAGTCCGTCGCAAATTTGCCACGGAAAAATAAGTACATCGCAAATTTGCCACGGACAAAAAAGTCCATCGCTAAAATTTGCGACGGACTAATTAGTCCGTCGCAAATTTGCGACGGACAAAGTTATCCGTTGCAAATTTTAGCAACGGACTTTTTTGTCCGTTGCAAATTTTAGCAATAGACTTTTTTGTCCGTCGCAAATTTCGAGTTCCCCGCCCTTACTACCAATTTGCCCGCCCTCTCCCCCCATTCTCTCTCTCTCTCTCTTTCGTTTCTCTCGATCATATCAGATCTGCTTCCGCTTCTCCTTCTCACTTCTGCTTCTTCCCTCTCCCCCACACCCCCAGACCTCTAGCGCTCGCTAGGGTTTTCGGTACCCCCCCCCTCGCGCTTCCTCTCGTGACTCCTCCTCGCCCGTGGCCTCCGGAGCCCTAGAGGCCGCAGAGCCCGAAGGGGCAGTAGCTCCTGCCCCGTCGAGGCCAAGGAGGAGCTCCCCGAGAAATTAGAGGTGGAGGAGGCGGAGCAAGAGGATGGTGCTGTTGTCTTAGAAGATGGTGCTATCGCTGATGAACTTATTGAAGATTCGTGGCCCTTTCGTGTGGGGGGGGGGGGGATTTGAGGATTTGTCTGGCGCCAAGTCCGGCGGGGTGGTCGTCATCAATTGGCCAAGGAGCTGTCCGTTCTTTACCTTCTTGTGTTTGTATGAGTTGGCTTTGACTATGTTGAAATTGAATTAGACAACTAGACTTGCATCCACCTTTTTAAGAGTTCTATTTTTTGTTTGAACCATCATCTCAACATGGCTTTTTGCTTGACAATGTTGCTTGGCTGATTGGTTGGGCACTGATAGTGGAATACACAATTGGTGGCTCAGCTGTAGCTCGTGCCATATCTCCTAACCTGGTCAGGATTTTGTCATGAATCAATGAGTTTTGCAGGATTTCCTAGCAAGTTCAGATAGGGTGGCTTTGTGTCCTTTTTCGTTCATAGTTTAGATTGCTTTTCTTCTGAGATGAGGTTTATTTTCTTTTAAGATTTTGTGGTGTTGGTAGCTTGATAGATTCCACTTTGGATAGTTAAGGATTATGAGTTATTTTAGCACATTCCAGCATTGTATTTTGCTAACCGCAAAGTACTTCCATAAGGAAAGATTTCTTGGTTTTTATTTTTAAATGTCGGTGCTTTTATATTTGACTTTGAGATCAATTTTTTCTAGGCATTGCTCTTTGGTGGAGGGGACAGTCTTCCTGCATTTTTAGCTCATTAGTACATCCCTGGGCTTGATATAGTGGTAATTGTTGTTACTGGGCTGTTATGTGTGGGAATTAAGGAGGTAATCCCTCTTGTAGATTTATTTGATGCGGAAAGTGCCTTTACGAGCTAGTATCTATTGTTATTGTTGGTCCTGTACCTTACTTTGCAATGGACCCTGACACCTCCATCTCCTCTGCATTTGCAAGCCATGGGATGCATTAGGCAGTGTAAGTGTATAATTTGTATCAAAGCGGTTGTGGCAGCTTCTCCTTTTGTTGGGGATGACGGATGTGCACTCAAAATTTTGTTTGTGATGCTTGCTTATTTTGTTGCAGGTACATAATCACAGCTGGAGTTATTAGTGCTCTCTGGTCCACACTGATGTGCTTTGTAAGTGCAATCCTTTTAATTTTGGATGTGATATTTTGGCAATGTAGGTATATTACTTTCTTCTCTAAGTTTGTGGGACTTTGAGTTTTCCTTGCTTTTGGGAATTTTATGGTTTTAATTAAGAATATTAAACAGTAGATATATTTTGTTTAGCAGTCAGGTTGGTCATTATGTGTTGATGTGCGGAGGGGGAGATTTGCCAAGGATGGTCTGATTCGGTATTGCATTGTATGTCAACAAGTGAATGTCACTTCTTTGGAGGAGGTGATGAAGCACTTCATGCAAACCTTATAGGAGAAAGCAAACCAGGCGCAAGATTGGAAGGATCTTTTCATATCTATTGGGGATAAGCTTTGCTTCAGCTTCTTCTGTGCCAGAAGTGCAGTTGGCACAATATTTTCCTGCTCTGGAAAGAACTGCCACCTTGATGTTGCTTAAGTAGGTGCTTTAATATGCAAGATTATTTATTCTCTCATTATGTGTACTATAAAGAAAAATATTTATCATTTTTGTAGAAAATGTAGATGAATGTATTTCATTTTCATATTATTATAATCTTTTGATGTTATTAAGTGCTTAATCAATGTTAAATATAAATTCTAGAAATTAATTTTGCTGTTAATAGATTTAAAATCGAAATCGTCCCTAAATAATATTTGTCGTAGAGTTCGTCACTAAAAAATTAATAAAAATTCGTCGCTAAATTCATTTCGGAACAATGTTCGTGGCAAAAGTCAAAATTTTTTGTGGCAAATTAACGATGAATTTTGCCACGAATAAGTTCGTCGCAAATTACTGGCCAAAAAAAAAATTTGTGGCAAATTAGCGACGAATTTTGCCACAAATAAGTTCGTGGCAAATTACTGACCAAAAAAAAATTTGTGGCAAATTAGCGACGAATTTTGTGACGAATATAGTTTGTGGAAAATTAGCGACAAATTTTGTCACGAATAATTAGCGATGAATTTTGCCATGAATATTTAGCGACGAATTTTGCCATGAATAAAGTTCGTGGCAAATTAGCGATGAATTTTGCCACGAATAATTAGCGACAAATTTTGCGACGAATACAGTTCGTGGCAAATTAGCCACGAATTTTACCACGAATAATTAGCAATGGATTTTGCGACGAATTTTTTTTCGTCGCAAAACCTATTAGCGACGAATTTTTTTCCGTCGCTAATTTCGTAGCAAATTCATTTAGCGACGAATTTTGCCCAATTTTTCGTGGCAAAATTCGTCGCTAAAACCAACTTTTTTTGTAGTGGAATTTTGTGACGAATTTTGCGACGGATAGTGTTTGTGGCAAATTTGCCATGAATTATTTGCAACGAATTTTGTGACGAATTTTGCGACGGATAGTGTTCGTGGCTAATTTGCGATGACCTAGTAGCGATGGAATTTTTTCCGTCGCTAAATTCGTCGCAAATTCGATTTGCGATGGATTTTTGCAAATTTTTCGTCGCAAAATTCGTCGCAAAAATCATGTTTTTTTGTAGTGCTTCTTTCTTCCCCTCTTTCTTCCGGGACTTCCGGTTGCTGGTACTTGTGGCCTACAAACAAATTTTCTCCTTAATTTCGAGAGTTGAGAATTGTTACTGAGCACTCGTCTGGTGCTTTCCAATTGAGTACACTAAGGACACTTCTCAATGAGCCGCAATCCATAAATCTCAATGTTTTTGAGAGCCTGTAGTTCATGCAGGCCCTTAACTACCAGAAGCTCATCGCATCCTCCAATTACCAAGCACTCCAGCCTTTTCAAATTCAATAGATCATCTAAACTTTCAATCTTAGGACACTTGTCTATTTCCAATTGCTTCAAAGACTCCACCAAACCAAGACCATGGATCGCAGTTAGATTTGGGCAATTGATCAGCGTCAACCACTTCAACCTCTTCAACCATGAAAGACCAGCAAATTCCTCAAGGAGTTCTACCCGTTCCACTACGAATTCAATCAACTGTTCAAGCCCATTGACTTGGACTTCCTTCCAACGACATTCATAAATGCGCAAATGTGTCAAGTTTCTCAAGTTGCAACCAAATGACAAACTGATTATGGATTTATGATATTCAAGTGACAATGTTGACAGTGTCGGTGGAAGGAGGGTGAGGGATTGTAGGCATGGACCATCTTGTGAGAACAAAGGACTGTTCTCACGCTGACCAACGAAGGCCAAATCCACCAATTTAGTTAGGTTTGACAGATTCGGAACCCACTGCAGTGAACTTGATCCGAAGTTTAGCCTTATCAAACTTGTGGGAAGCTCAGGCAATATTTCGAGTTCGCTGCAACAATAAAGTCCCAATTTCTCTAGGCAAGGAAGTAGTTTAATCATCACTGGAACATTTCTAATACGGGTTGATTCCAAGTCAAGGACTCTCAAAAGCGATAATTCCCAAATGTCCTCCGGAATTTCCCATGTCAGAGAGCGGCAACCCATGGCATGTAGCTCTTCCAACTCTTTTAGTGCGATAATGCTCCGTGGTAGCTCCGTTATTGAAGAATACGAAATATTGATGACTTTTAATCTACTCAGGTCTCCGCTAGATTCAGGTAACCATAGACATTGCATTCTTGAGACATCCAACTCGAGTAGCGATTCCAAGTTCCCAATTGACACGGGGAGTTCCCTTATTTTAGTACCTGATATGACAAGAGATTTAAGTTTCTGTAGGTTCCCAATAGAACTAGGAAGTTCATTGATTTTCGTAGATCGCAATTTAAGTACTGACAAGTGCTTTTGGTTATCAATAGAGTCGGGTAATCTCTTGATGGCCGTATATGAGAGATCCAACTCTACTAGTGATGCCACTCTCTCAAATGATTCGGGCAGCTTCTTCAACATTTTGCATCTGTTTAAATGCAAGTACTCAAGCTTCTCCAATCGTTCGATACCTTTAGGCAACTCAGTAAGTTTTACACACCCATTCATGCCGAAGTAAATGAGGCACTGAAGCTTTTCGAGGGAACTATCAACTTCAGTCAAACTACTGCAATCATTTAGGATCAATCTCTCCAAACTCGTATAATGAGAAAAGTCTGGAGTCCTGGTCATGCAGATGCAACCTGTGAGATCCAAAACTTTAAGCTTCTTGGCAACTTGTTACAATAGCTAAAAGAGAGAAAAGGGAAAATTCCCTGCGAATTTAGAGGCAATAAATGGTTGTGCTGGAACTTAGATGTGATTGGGTTGACTCATTTTCCTCATCTAACTCACATAGATCCGTTCATTTAGTACTAAAATCTATCCAACCTAGTCCACGTACATCCACCTATATATCAATTCAATACAATCTAATTTAGTGGCCTTGATTACGTGACCAGCTTAGTCAGCTTAGTTTTACTTGTGAAATGACCTTGATTAATCCATTTATAAGCCATTATATTTACAAGTTGTTGCCTATATAGTTATGGTATAGTCAATTTTAGTTAAAAACAAAAAAAGTGCACGAGACAATTCAATGGAGATGAAGATAATAACGATGGACGGTACCTTGATTTGAATCCATCCAGCCCAGTCCTCTATGATGGCACCATAAGACAGTTGGAGAACTACAAGATTGCATGGATGGAAATTGATGGCCAAGAGCTTTGGACGACACCAATACCAGGACATGTATCTTAACTCTGAAAGCTGATTCTCAAAGTCTCCATCTAATTGTCCCCCATATAGTTTGAGGAACCTTCGGTTTGGAAGCCTTGAAAACTCTTTGCTCGTGTAGGTTTTTAATGCAATTTGTTCTAAATAGATTGCTTCAATGGCCTCCTTTCGCTGTCATTTAATGGTAAAGTAGCAAAACAGTAAATGAAAAATGTTTTTGAATCTCTCTCTCTACTAAAAAAGGGCTCCTGATTAATAAATTAAATATTGAGAAAAGTCTAAACTCTGATGGTTGAATGTATCGTCTCACCTCTGCTGTTTTTATGATATTATTGGCAGTCTCTGGAACCCACAACCTGCTTTGCTTGCTTGGCATATCTTCGCAGATGATTTTCCTCCCGAGATCTCTCAATTGGTCATGCATCTAAAATTTGTTGTCATCAGTTATCTTTATCAAGGACATGCAGACAAGGACATCGGTAGAATAATTCAGCCCATATCCACAATCTTTCCACATGTAGATTGCATTCATCTGGTTTTCATTCAGAAAGAGACATGTGATGTCAAGAAAGATCTGTTTTTGCTTGTGACTCAGGCCATTGTAGCTGATCTTCAGCTTATCCTCGACCCTCTCATTTGGTATTACCCTCAGATCGTCTAGTACGTCCATCCACGAGGCTTTCTTTTGACGATAAAGTAATGAGCCTATGACTTCGAGAGCCAAGGGAAGTCCTCCGGCCCTAGAAACTACTTCTGTCGACAGACTGACATAATCATATGGAGGAGGATTTCCTCCAAAAGCAAGTCTATTGAAAAGGTCAAATGATTGAACGGAATCCAACGCCTTCACTTCAAACTCCAAAGTTTAGTTAGGTAATACAACGAGGCTTCTGTCCCTAGTTGTCATGATAAGTCTACTTCCTAAGCCGAACGAAATGTGATTGATGGCAAGTTTCTCAAGTTGTTCCTTATTATCTACGTCGTCGAGAATGATCAAGACTTTCTTGATAGAAAGTCGCTTTGTGATTACCTTGATCCCATCGTCGACATCATTGATTTTTTCATGAAAGCTCGAACCAAACTGTGACAGTCCGAAATTTCGCCCATTTGGGATTTATGAAATGAATTATTTTATTAATGTACTTGTAGTTAGTTCTCGTTCGGAACTGATCATTCCTGGGATACTAACCAATAGGGAAAGGCTAGTTAGGGATTTAAATTCGTACGACAGAAGAAATTCAATCGTGAATCGATTTTCGATCATAAATTCGTTGAGGTGACATTTTGAACCAGTGTAGGCCAATCTTAGGATAGTGATGGGCCGATTCGTCATTATCATACACGTGGATCACGGGTGATTCTGTTTGACCTCGAAATGAATTGACGAACGATCCCGAATTTATTCCGAACGATCGTACTCATCGGAACTAGTGATTGATCCTCGTGATATTATTGACAACCGAAGTCGTCACGGTATGAATAAATTGCACGTAACTCGATTAAGTATCAGTCGTGGGTCGTATAGACGAGATTTCCCAAAAGCCACCCGTTAGTTTGAGAAACGCTCAAGTTACGTTATATATATAACTTGATTATTGATTAGAGACCAAATCGAGCATCGGAAAATTAGGAAAGTCATGTCGGGGCTATTGGACGACGTTGTAGTTGGAACGTACAACTCTGGATTTCTTCGGATTTTTCAGAAAAGTTCGATTTCGGCGAGAAACGGAGAAAGTGACCATTTTACCTTTGAGAATTAATAAAAGGTTAGTTTTATGGGCAAAGGGCATTTTGGTCATTTTACCCTCAAATTTGGAAAAGACAATTTTGCCCTTGGACTTTTTGAGAAATTACAAGATTACCCTGGGATATTTTTGGTAAGATTCGATCTCGACCGTTGGTTTCAAGATAAGATCGAATCTGGACCGTCGGATGAAAAGATTAGAGAGGGGTATTTTGGTAATTTGCCAAGTTAGTCAAAATTTGACTATTTAAGTCAAATTTCTCTCTCTCCTCACTCATTTCCCCTCCCCCACGGCTCCCTCTCTCTCTCTTCTCTCCCCCTTCCACCGTGAGCTCCCCCTCCCACCGTGTCGCCGTCGCGCCGCCGTCCGGACCGCCGCCATGCCACGCTGCCGCACCGCCCGCCCGCCGAGCCTCACGCCACCCTCACCCCATCGTGACTCTCTCTCTCCCTCTCGGTTTCTCCCCCTTGGCCGTGAGCCAAGCCGCTACCACTGTGAACCGCTGCCGTCCGCCCAAGCCGATCGTCGCGCCGTGAGCCGTACACTGTCGCCGCCAATCGTCACCGCTTTCCGTTCTAGCCGCGATAATCTAGAACTCGGTAAGTCGCGCCCTAAATCTGACTTAGGATATTAGGTATCGATGGGCAATTTTGGTTGAAATTGGGTTTATTCGGGTTCGGGATCGTACGAATTAGGAGTAAAATCAATTGGTGGGCCTAGGATTGAATTCGGGAAAATTTTAATGGAGATTTTGAGGACAACAGTTGGCTGTGAGTGACTGTGCAATGGGCTGTGATAGGCCGATCGGGACATAAATTGGATTTTTAGAACCGGCAATTATTGGTGAGAAAGTGTCGAGAAGGACCGGAATTGATTTGATGCCATTTGGTTGGGGAAAAATGGCAAATTGTGTGTTTTATATGCGTTGAAACTATGATTGGGTTGGGGTGATGAAATTGAGTGCATGGTTATATAATTACATGATTGAGATATGCCTGTTGTGTACATGTTCAGGCCAGACTGATTTAATTATTAAAATTTGCTATGTCAAATGCTTAGTAAGCATGTTTTACGTGTGAATTGATGCGTGCACGGGCCACGTGTGATTGGCCAGTTGAGTGTGGTAAATGCTGATTGAGCATGTGCATAAGTAAGAAAGAAATGTGGTACAACATGTGATCGTGGAAATTGTGCCGTCCTGAGGCATGTACTTTAACGCGGGACGATGCCCGGTACTACCGGAAGACTGCCAGCCTGAGGCGTGTACTTCAACGCGGATTGCGCAGTACGTGGTAGGTGTTGAGCCTGAGGCGTATACATCAACGCGGGCAAGAAACATGACCTGAGGTGTATACGTTAACGCGGGCTCTGAAGTGTTGTGATAAGTGGTCGCAGTGAACCTGAAGCGTGTACTGTAATGCGGGTCACTGGCGAGGAATTCGGAAAAGAGATAATGAGAACGGAATGAGTGCATGACATGAGATTTGTACATGCTTGTGATTGTATTTTATGTGTCTGCTATGTGATGATCTAATGTATGTGTGATTGTGTTTTGTGATGGTCTGGAGGTACGTGATAGCCTAGGTGGGGTCTAGGGGTGTACTTACTGAGATGTAGTCTCATGGTTATTTCAACCAACAATTTTCAGAACCCCGACCTGAGCCATGAATCCTCTGCCACCGCCACCAGAGCATTTTGGAGTACCAGTGCACATCGAGTATGAGATTGCGGAATTTCCTATGGATGATGCCATGACCTGGATTAAGCATACTACGACTGTTTTTGTAGAGGTAGGACTACCTTTATGGGAGACCCATGTTTATACTGCCTGGTTCTTCCGGAATGTAGCAGGAGATGAGTTCGGGCCCGTTAGGGGTTTTGATGTTCCGTTTGACTTAGTTGGGGATTGGGACCTGTCTGCCATACCCCCAATAAATGGAGAATTGACCAGTGTAGAGATTAGTTTAGCTCAGTCTGATTTGCATCTAGCACTCACAGCACAAGGATCTTCAGAGGCTGAGCACAAACCCGAGCCTGAAGGATCGCAAGCAGAAGACGACCCGATGGATATAGATTTAGAACCAATTCCCGAAGAGGAACCAGAGGAGGTAGAGCCCGAGGCAGAACCCTAGAATGAACCTGACGAGTCTGAGGAGCCTGAGGAGTAACCGGAGTATGTACTCCCGTATGAACAGTTTATGGATCCCTATTTCGTGCCGGAATATAATTTCTTTGATGGACTAGTTGAGGAGGATCAGAATGAAGTTCCAGCAGAGTTGAATGACATTAATCACCCGATTGAGATCGAGGCAGAGTCGGAATCTTCGAAGGAGCAAACCGTTCAAGAGAGTTCAGATTCGGATGGCGAGGAGTCGGACTCAGTATGGACACCGAGCAAAGGGACGTAGGGGCTAGTATAGGGGTTAAGAATAGGTTTCGGAAGAGTACCATTTTTGAGGTTAGAATACCAGGTCATCGAACCCTTTTTGTTGTCGGTGGTTTGTAGTAGGGTGTGCTTATGTAAAAGGCGGTTGTGAATTGTGAATGTTTTATAAGTTTGATAATGGAATCGAATATATGTATTCTCCCTGAATGTTTCCCCAGTTTTAAATTGTCCGGGATTAATTGTGGTATCTGCTGTTGATTTAAATTTCTGATGATTATAAGTGAGGTCGGCGATACCCTGGGATATCGCACTAATCGACCAGCAGTGGGATGTCGCGGGCTCGATGGGGGTTCGGGGCGTGACATCCTCATTTGAATTGGTATCAGAGCAAGGATAACTTGATCTAAACTAGTCGAAGTTTGGAGTGATAAGGATTAGAAACCTTGGGGTAGAAATTTGGGAGACCTTAGTGAGTTATAAGGCGGGATAAGCTATACGTGCGTCCAGATTGTTTGTAATTGCTTGATTGATTGGGTGAGTTGATTGTTGCGATGATTGAAATGCAGGTGCGTCTGGACCTGAGGTGAGTATTCAAACTTTATTGATCGTGGTTTTGTGTTGGTAATGATTGAGTACCTGCTGAGTGAACTCTCGTGTTAATTCACTGCCTAGGACTAGACTGATCTAGTTGGCCTAGGATACTAATTCATGAGTGGAATTATAGCAGGTAGGAGAGTGGTAGAATTGTGAAGATGAACAGTGAAGGAAGAGGTGTAGGAAGAGTCCCAAGAAGGGGCGCATGAAGGGGAAACAGAGGCAGAGGTCGTGCTCGAGCTAGAGTTGTAGAGAACCTCGGAATGGGTGCTAGAGCGATAGAAAATCCATGAATTAATGTTGGAGCTGCAGTGGACCCCAGAGTCGATGTTAGACCTGCTGAGGATCCTTGAATGGAAGCGGTCATGAGGACCCTAGAGCAGATTGGTAATATAATAGGACAGCAGACTCAAGAACAAGCTGCTACGATTGCCCAAGCTGCCGAGGCCGCTGTGGTCGCTATTGCTAATAATAATGGGAATCAAGGACAGGGGCAAATGAATGTGAATAGGCCAATGCATCAACTGGTAGAATAGTTTATGAAGCTAAAACCGCCTAAGTTCTTTGGGAAAGGTGATCCTGAGGCTGCATCTCGATGGGTAGAGGAACTCGAGAAAGCTTTTGAGGTATTAGAGTGCACCGATAATGAGAAAGTAACCCTAGCTGTGTACCAGTTGCAGGATAACACGAATGACTGGTGGAAAGCCACTAAGGATAGAATATTTTCGGAAGGTACTGCCCGAACTTGGACTGTCTTTACTGAAAGTTTTTATGAGAAATATTTCTCGGCCAGTGCTAGGGAGAGAAAACTCGCAGAATTTATGAGACTCTGCCAGGGCCCGATGATAGTAGATCAGTATGAGGCGGAATTTGCGAGGTTATCTAAGTTTGCGCCAAGAATGGTAGAACATCCCAAGGATAAGGCACGAAGATTTCGGGACGATTGAAAGCTGATATTCGTAGCCAGTTGTTACTGGTAAATCTGAGCACGTATGAGGAAATGTTTGATAGGGCCCAAATTCTTGAGCGAGATTAAGTGGATAGGGCTGCCGCTTCTGGGTCGAGATTTGTCTAGGGTAGGGATAATCGTAATCCTGGGAAGAGGCCGATGTTGGATAATAGACGTTTTACTCCTTCCGTTAGAAGAAATATTGGGAAGCCGGCTCGGAATCAGAATGGTCCCCGTAGGATATGTGGAGGTAGGCATGGAAATGGACCCTATCCAAACCGGGGCAGAGCGTGTTTTAGATATGGAGGAATTGGTCACCACATAAGGACTTGCCCCAATCCCAGATAGAACAGGCCGCCAGTGTTGCCGCCATCTCGAATTAGGAATCAAACTGGAGCGGCCCAAACAGCAAACCAGAATAGGCCTCAAGCGCAAGGACAAGTGTATGCTATGGCTAGAAGAGAGACTGAGAACGCACTAGGGGTTGTCACAGGTACGATTTCTTTGTGCAACCATGCTGCGTATGCTTTATTTGACCCTAGGGCATCACATTCTTTTATATCGAAACAGTTTGTTGAGTTAATTGGATTAGAACCGCAATTACTTGACGTGGTGTTATGCGTGACAACTCCCTTGAATGATAAAATGCTAGTCTCGTTGGGGTGTCCAAACTGTAAGATCTTGATTGGGGATAGGGAAGAGAAGATTGATTTAGCGATTCTAGACATGTATGATTTTGATGTGATAGTAGGTATGGATTGGCTGTCTAAGTAGAGGGCCGTCATGGATTGCAATAGCAGGGTGATCCAATTTAATCCCGTTGGACATCCGGAATTTAAATTTGTGGGAAGTCGAGGAGGACCCTCGATTCCATTGATTTCGTCGATAGAAATGACGAAGTTGCTGAGTGAAGGTTGTCAAGAATTCCTAGCGGCAGTAATTGATTCAACGGCTGAGGAGCCGAGAATTGAGGATATAGCTGTGGTGTACGAGTATTCTGATTATGTTTCCTAAGGAATTACCGGGACTGCCACCAATAAGGGAGGTAGAATTTGTAATCGAGTTGGCACCTGGAACCGAGCCAATCTCGAAAGCACCTTATAGGATGTCGTTGTCGGAATTAAAAGAATTGAAGGTACAGATGTAAGAATTGTTAGATAAGGGATTTATTCGT
Source organism: Syzygium malaccense (assembly GCA_031216405.1). NCBI lineage: Eukaryota > Viridiplantae > Streptophyta > Magnoliopsida > Myrtales > Myrtaceae > Syzygium > Syzygium malaccense. The sequence continues at coordinate 28,064,222 of CM062257.1, read as the reverse complement.
CCCAGTGCGTCTCTGTGGGGAGAGCCGGTGTTATTTGTGAGGAAGAAAGATGGATCATTAAGGTTATGCATCGATTATAGGCAGCTGAATCAGGTGACGATTAAAAATAAATATCCCTTGCCGAGGATTGACGATTTGTTTGATCAGTTACAAGGGGCTTCGGTGTTCTCTAAAATTGATTTGAGAACGGGATATCATCAGTTGAGGATTAGGAAGGAGGATATACCGAAGACGGCATTTCGGACGAGATATGGACACTATGAATTCACAGTAATGCCATTCGGATTGACAAATGCCCCTGCTGCCTTTATGGATCTAATGAATCGGGTGTTTAAGAAATTCTTAGATCAGTTTGTGATTGTTTTTATAGATGATATACTGGTATACTCGAAGACCCTAGAGGAACATGAATTTCATTTGAATCGAGTGTTGCAGACTTTAAGGGAGAACGCGCTGTATGCTAAGTTTAACAAGTGCAAATTCTGGCTCAGTCGAGTAGCATTTCTCAGTCATGTAATTTCTGGGGAAGGAATCTCAGTAGACCCATCGAAGATTGAGGCCGTATTGAAGTGGCCAAGACCAATAATGGTAACAGAGGTTCGGAATTTTCTGGGTTTGGCTGGATACTACTGTCGTTTTGTGGAAGGATTTTCAGCAATAGCAACGTCGTTGACACATTTTCAAGAATTGAAGCATAGATTGACAACGGCACCGGTATTGACTATTCCGTCAGGACTCGGAGGATATGAGATATATAGTGATGCGTCGTTAAAAGGATTGGGGTGTGTACTCATGCAACGTGGACAAGTAGTCGCTTATGCATCAATGCAGTTAAGACCGCATGAATTGAATTATCCAACACATGACTTAGAATTGGCCGCAATAGTATTCGCCCTAAAGATTTAGCGACATTATTTATGCGGAGAGAATTTCAGATCTATACGGACCATCAAAGCCTCAAATATTTATTTTCTCAAAAGGAATTAAACATGAGGCAGCATCAGTGGATGGAGTTACTGAAAGATTACGACTGCAATATACTATATCATCCCGGAAAGGCTAACCGGGTAGCCGACGCTTTGAGCCAGAAGTCGAGCATAGCTCGTTTGATGGTCAAGGAGTGGACACTATTAGAAAAAGTGCAAGACTCGGAGTTTAGATTTGAAGTAAGTCAAGTCTCGAGCCTGCTGGTTACGCTTAGGATTGGGGTGTGTACTCATGCAACGTGGACAAGTAGTGGCTTATGCATCAATGCAGTTAAGACCGCATGAATTGAATTATCCAACACATGACTTAGAATTGGCCGCAATAGTATTCGCCCTAAAGATTTAGCGGCATTATTTATGCGGAGAGAATTTCAGATCTATACGGACCATCAAAGCCTCAAATATTTATTTTCTCAAAAGGAATTAAACATGAGGCAGCGTCGGTGGATGGAGTTACTGAAAGATTACGACTGCAATATACTATATCATCCCGGAAAGGCTAACCGGGTAGCCGACGCTTTGAGCCAGAAGTCGAGCATAGCTCGTTTGATGGTCAAGGAGTGGACACTATTAGAAAAAGTGCGAGACTCGGAGTTTAGATTTGAAGTAAGTCAAGTCTCGAGCCTGCTGGTTACGCTTAGGATTGGGGTGTGTACTCATGCAACGTGGACAGGTAGTGGCTTATGCATCAAGGCAGTTAAGACCGCATGAATTGAATTATCCAACACATGACTTAGAATTGGCCGCAATAGTATTCGCCCTAAAGATTTAGCGACATTATTTATGCGAAGAGAAATTTCAGATCTATACGGACCATCAAAGCCTCAAATATTTATTTTCTCAAAAGGAATTAAACATGAGGCAACGTCGGTAGATGGAGTTACTGAAAGATTACGACTGCAATATATTATATCATCTCGGAAAGGCTAACCGGGTAGCCGACGCTTTGAGCCAGAAGTCGAGCATAGCTCGTTTGATGGTCAAGGAGTGGACACTATTAGAAAAAGTGCGAGACTCGGAGTTTAGATTTGAAGTAAGTCAAGTCTCGAGCCTGCTGGTTACGCTTCGGATTGAACCGGAGATCCAGGCTAAGATTAAAACCTTTCAGTCGATGAATTAAGAAATCCAAAAGATTCTAGAGATGGAGGAGGCTAAGAAAAAGCCAGACTTTCGGGTAACTGACGATTGGATATTAAAGTTTCGAGGACAATTATGTGTGCCTGACAATGCGGAACTTAAGGAAGAGATTTTGTCAGAAGCGCATCGTAGTAGCTATAGTATCCACCCAGGCAGTACTAAAATGTATTAGAATTTAAGGCAATACTACTGGTGGAACGGTATGAAGGTGAATATAGCCAGACATGTGGCCAAATGCCTGACGTGCCAACAGGTGAAGGCACAACATTGTAAGCCTGGAGGATTATTGCGACTTTTGGAAATCTCAGAGTGGAAATGGGAGCATATAACTATGGACTTTGTGACGGGCTTGCCAAAGAGCCAAAGAGGCTGTGACACTATTTGGGTGATTGTTGACAGACTGACTAAGTCAGCACATTTCTTGGCAGTACGAAAGGACTTCGCATTAGATCGGTATGCTGAGTTGTACGTGCAGTAGATTGTTAGATTGCATGGGGTACCAGTGTCAATAACCTCATATCGTGATCCTAGGTTTACCGCCAATTTTTGAAAAAGTCTGCAGACGGCATTAGGATCTAAGTTACAGTTTAGTACGGCTTACTATCCTTAGACAGATGGCTAGTCTGAGAGGACGATTCAGACTTTAGAGGATATGCTTCGGGCATGTGTGTTGGATTTTCAGGGTAAGTGGGAAGAACAACTGCCCTTAATAGAGTTTGCTTATAATAATAGTTTTCAGCAGAGTATCGGAATGACGCCGTTTGAAGCGTTGTATGGCAGGGCATATAGGATGCCCGTGTGTTGGAACGAAGTGGGAGAAAGGACTATCACCGGGCCAGAGTTAGTCCAACAGTCGGTTGAGGCAGTTAAGATTATACGCGAAAGGCTGAAAATAGCACAGAGCCGTCAAAAGAGTTATTCAAACAGAAGGCGGAGACCTTTGGAGTTTCAAGTAGGAGATCACGTATTTCTGAAGGTGTCGCCCATGAAGGGATTATCTCGGTTCGGTAAGAAAGGCAAGTTGAGTCCGAGGTACGTGGGACCGTTTGAGGTATTGGAAAGGATTAGGGATTTAGCATATCGCCTTGCGTTACCGCCAAATATGTCGTAAGTGCATAACGTGTTCCACGTATCGATGCTGAGGAAGTACGAATCGGACCCAACACATGTACTGAACTACGAAGAGATAGAAGTTGACGATAGGGTGTCGTACGTCGAAAGACTGGTAAGGATCGAGGACAGGAAAGAACGAGTCTTGACGAACAAGACGATCCCGATGGTCAAGGTAGTATGGGAGCATCACGGGACTGAAGGCGCAACTTGGGAAAGCGAAGAATTGATGCAATGTCATTACCCCCATTTATTTGAGTAGTAGTTGGATTGTAAATTTCGAGGATGACATTTTTGTAAGGGGGGAAGATTGTGACGGTCCGAAATTTCGCCCATTTGGGATTTATGAAATGAATTATTTTATTAATATACTTGTAGTTGGTTCTCGCCCGGAACTGATCATTCCTGGGATACGAACCAATAGGGAAAGGCTAGTTAGGGATTTAAATTCGTACGACTAGAGAAATTCAATCGTGAACCGATTTTCGATCATAAATTCGTCGAGGTGACATTTTGAGCCAGTGTAGGCCGATCTTAGGATAGTGATAGGTCGATTCGTCATTATCATACACGTGGATCACGGGTGATTCCGTTTGACCTCGAAATGAATTGACGAACGATCTCGAACTTATTCCGAACAATCGTACTCATCAGAACTAGTGATTGATCCTTGTGATTTTATTGACAACCGAAGTCGTCACGGTCTGAATAAATTGCATGTGACTCGATTAAGTATCAGTCGCGGGTCGTATAGACGAGATTCCCCAAAAGCCACCCGTTAGTTTGAGAAACGCTCAAGTTATGTTATATATATAATTTGATTATTGATTAGAGACCAAATCGGGCATCGGAAAATTAGGAAAGTCACGTCGGGGCTATTGGACGACGTTGTAGTTGGAACGTACAACTCTGGATTTCTTCGGATTTTTCAGAAAAGTTCAATTTCGGCGAGAAACGGAGAAAGTGACCATTTTACCCTTGAGAATTAATAAAGGGTTAGTTTTATGGGCAAAGGGCATTTTGGTCATTTTACCCTCAAATTTGGAAAAGACAAATTTGCCCTTGGACTTTTTGAGAAATTACAAGATTACCCTGGGATATTTTTGGTAGGATTCGATCTCGACCGTTGGTTTCAAGATAAGATCGAATCTGGACCGTCGGATGAAAAGATTAGAGAGGGGCATTTTGATAATTTGTCAAGTTGATCAAAATTTGACTATTTAAGTCAAATTTCTCTCTCTCTCCTCACTCATTTCCCCTCCCCCACGGCTCCCTCTCTCTCTCTTCTCTCCCCCTTCTACCGTGAGCTCCCCCTCCCGCCGTGTCGCCACCGCGCCATCGTCCGGACCACCGCCGTGCCGCACTGCCGCACCACCCGCCCGCCGAGCCTCACGCCACCCTCACCCCATCGTGACTCTCTCTCTCTCCCTCTCGGTTTCTCCCCCTTGGCCGTGAGCCAAGCCGCTACTACTGTGAACCGCTACCGTCCGCCCAAGCCGATCGTCGCGCCGTGAGCCGTACACCGTCGCCGCCAATCGCCACCGCTTTCCGTTCTAGCCGCGATAGTCTAGAACTTGGTAAGTCGCGCCCTAAACCCGACTTAAGATATTGGGTATCGACGGGCAATTTTGGTTGAAATTGGGTTTATTCAGGTTCGGGATCATATGGATTAGGAGTAAAATCAATTGGTGGGCCTAGGATTGAATTCGGGAAAATTCTAATGGAGATTTTGAGGACAACAGTTGGCTGTGAGTGACTGTGCAGTGGGCTGTGATGGGCCGATCCGGACACACATTGGATTTTTAGAACCGGCAATTATTGGTGAGAAAGTGTCGAGAAGGACCGAAATTGATTTGATGCCATTTGGTTGGGGAAAAATGGCAAATTATGTGTTTTATATGCGTTGAAACTATGACTGGGTTGGGGTGATGAAATTGAGTGCATGGTTGTGTAATTACATGATTGAGATATGCCTGTTGTGTGTATGTTCAGGCCAGACTGATTTAATTATTAAAATTTGCTATGTCAAATGCTTAGTAAGCATGTTTTGCGTGTGAATTGATGCGTGCACGGGCCACGTGTGATTGGCCAGTTGAGTGTGATAAATGCTGGTTGAGCATGTGCATAAGGAAGAAAGAAATGTGGTACGACATGTGATCGTGGAAATTGTGCCGTCCTGAGGCATGTACTTCAACGCGGGACGATGCTCGGTACTATCGGAAGACTGCCAGCCTGAGGCGTGTACTTCAATGCGGGTTGCGTAGTAGGTGGTAGGTGTTGAGCCTGAGGCGTGTACATTAACGCGGGCAAGAAACATGACCTGAGGCATATACGTTAACGCGGGCCCTGAAGTGTTGTGATAAGTGGTCACAGTGAACCTGAGGCGTGTACTATAACGCGGGTCACTGGCGAGGAATTCGGAAAAGAGATAATGAGAACGGAATGAGTGCATGACATGAGATTTGTACATGCTTGTGATTGTATTTTATGTGTCTGCTATGTGATGATTTAATGTATGTGTGATTATGTTTTGTGATGGTCTGGAGGTACGTGATAGCCTAAGTGGGGTCTAGGGGTGTACTTACTGAGATGTAGTCTCATGATTGTTTCAACCAACAATTTTCAGAACCTCGACCTGAGCCATGAATCCTCTGCCACCGCCACCAGAGCGTTTTGGAGTACCAGTGCACATCGAGTATGAGGTTGCGGAATTTCTTATGGGTGATGCCATGACCTGGATTAAGCATACAACGACTGTTTTTATAGAGGTAGGACTACCTTTATGGGAGACCCATGTTTATACTGCCTGGTTCTTCCGGGATGTAGCAGGGGATGAGTTCGGACCCGTTAGGGGTTTTGATGTTCCGTTTGACTTAGTTGGGGATTGGGACCCGTCTGCCATACCCCCGATAGATGGAGAGTTGACCAGTGCAGAGACTAGTTTAGCTTAGTCTGGTTTGCATCCAGCACCCACAACACAAGGATCTTTAGAGGCTGAGCACGAACCCGAGCCCGAAGGATCACAAGCAGAAGACGACCCGATGGATATAGATTTAGAACCAATTCCCGAGGAGGAACTAGAGGAGGTAAAACCTGAGGCAGAACCCGAGAATGAACCTGACGAGTCTGAGGAGCCTGAGGAGGAACCGGAGTATGTACTTCCGTATGAACAATTTATGGATCCCTATTTCATGCCGGAATACAATTTCTTTGATGGACTAGTTGAGGAGGATCAGAATGAAGTTCCAGCCGAGTCGGGTGACATTAATCACCCGATTGAGATCGAGGCAGAGTCAGAATCTTCGGAGGAGCAAACCGTTTAGGAGAGTTCGGATTCAGATGGCGAGGAGTCGGACTCAGTATGGACACCGAGCAAAGGGACGTAGGGGGTAGTATAGGGGTTAAGAATAGATTTTGGAAGAGCACCATTTTTGAGGTTAGAATACCAGGTCATCGAACCCTTTTTGTTGTCGGTGGTTTATAGTAGGGTGTGCTTATGTAAATGGCGATTGTGAATTGTGAATATTTTATAAGTTTAATAATGGAATCGAATATGTGTATTCTCCCTGAATGTTTTCCCAGTTTTAAATTGTCCGGGATTAATTGTGGTATCCGCTGTTGATTTAAACCTCTGATGATTATAAGTGAGGTCGGCGATACCCTGGGATATCGCACTAATCGACCAGTAGTGGGATGTCGCGGGCTCGACGGGGATTCGGGGCGTGACACAAACATCATAGATAATAGTCATTTCTGTAAAGTTTTGGGGGACTTGAGCGACGTTTCCCAAACATCTTTGACGAAGCAGCAATGACTGAAGTGGGAATTCAGTTTGTTGAACACAACCTTAGCGAGAGTCGTTTTACCGATTCCGCCCATTCCATGGATAAGTACAATGCGCATGCCCTGGAGTTCACATCCAACAACTTCTCAACGTCTTTCACTCGATTGTCCATTCCAACTAAGTGCTGGGTTACTAGTTTGTCTTTTGTCTTCAGCTTCATCAAAATCTCCTGTGTCACCGATTTAATGAATTTCCAGTACCTGCCACATCATCTAAGTCAAAATTGCAAAAGATAACCTCAGGACACTCAGCAAAGGATTGCTATCAACATGGCTTGTACCACTTACTGAATTGACTAGTGCACCCAAAAGGACTTTGGGAATGCGGCTCCTATGATTTAAACAAATAGTCATATACCGAATATCACGAGCCTTTTTTATGAATTAATAGTACTTCCAACCGCCGATTGACGTGAATGGATGGGAAACTTGCTCCAATATCATGGAAAAATCTCTCGAAAATGAGAGAGAAGGTAATTTGAAAGAAGGTAATCCACAAGCAAGGAACACAAATATATATTAAATTAGATCGATCAATGAAAGAATTACAGGAAAAACAAAAAAAAAATGAAAGAAATGCTCCTATAATTTATTAATTAACCCGTCTCCCTCCTCCAACCATACCCAAAAGAAATAAAATTTTGGCTGGATACTTTGCCCGGTTCTTGCTTCATTTGGTTTGGATGAATGACATGGTTGATTCTGTTACCGAAAATAAATTTTCAAAACACACATGGTATTCGTTCAATTTTAAACAGCCTAAACGAGATTATCCAAGCTTGGTATATAATGAAAGTCTAAAACAAACGTAATGGAATCAATTTATTTTTGTAATCTATCAAAATAACAAGTATTATAAAGAAATCCGGAAAGAAATTATGATATCATATTTGTAAAATATTTTATATGATGTTTTTTGGGAATGTAGAAGAATATCCTTAATGCTGATTGTGGTTGCTGTACATGGTTGTGCTGCTATATATGGTTGACTAGATAGTGATATGGCTGGTGTTTCTTTATTGGAGGAGGTTAGGATTAGTGAGGATACGTCCCCTGCTGCTGGACCTGCTCACGGCACTGAGGGTCTGGCTGGAGCAGGACAGTCTGGAAAATTGCCTTCCCAATCAAATCCACATTTCGGTCATGGACGTAGTCGTAGTAGAGGCCGCTCAAAGCACAGAAGCAGGTCCCAAAGGCGCGCCCATTTCAGTGAGTCTCTTGGTAGACCTCAACCGGGCTCCACTGGTACCACTCAAGCGGTGGGACTGAACCCCAAGACCCTAGAGCAGCAAACTTCTGTGCCTAAAACCAGAACTTGGGCAAGCATAGCCCGAGTTTTAACCAAAGGATACAGCCTGTCTTATGTACCTCCAAGGGTGGTGAATGGCGAAGAGATTGTGGATATCACTCCAGATATAACTGCTGCTGAGAGTCCTATTTGGCTGGAATGTATCGTAGGCCAGTTTCTAGGAAAGAAAGCCCCCTTCAAGCTGACTGAAGAGGCTATAAGAAAGGCTTGGGGGGATAAAGTTGCTGAGATTAAGTTACACGAGAATGGTTTCTATTTCTTCCGAGTTCCTGACAATGAATTCCGCAAAAAGATCATTGAATCGGGGCCGATTTCCATATTCAGCTGCACTATGGTATTACAACAATGGTACTCCAAGCTTAAGCTTAAGAAGGGAGCTTTGGACACTATCCCGGTTTGGGTAAGAATTAGGGACATCCCCCTCACATTATGGTCCCCTGGTGGCATTGGAAGCATAGCCAGTGCGCTTGGCAAACCACTATACGTGGATGTTCAGACTGAACAGATGACAAGGATCTCATATGCGCGAGTATGTGTGGAGATCAAAGCGACCAAACCGAGGACTGAACAGGTGAAATTCTGCTGGGATGGTGAGGTGAACACTGTTACTGTTGAGTATGAGTGGAAACCGTTGACCTGTCCCTCTTGTGGCATCTTTGGACACAAGGAGGGATCCATTGGCTTTGATTGTCGCCCGAGCCAGCCCATTCCTAAGGTTGGGGTTCCTACTCCAGGCCCTTCTCACCTTGTACGCAAGACAGGTCAGGATGGACAAATGCAAAGGGAAGAAGGATGGATTCAGGTCCAATCCAGGAAAGGCAAGGATCCGGTTGACAAGGCTGCCCCTGCTACTAGCCATTGTTCACCAGCGATTGCCGAAACACATGACCAGCCTCCTCCGGTAAGGCTGGAACCACAGAACCCGATAAACACTGAGTCTTCCGGTGCCCTTGTGCCTATCCAGCTCCCTCCTTCGACGGGGGATATATCTGCTCAACTGCCTCAAAATCCTCGACTAGCACAGCATTCGGCTGAAACTGAATGTGGGACTTCTACTCTCCATTCCCCACTGGAACCAGTGAATGAAGCAAATGAGGTGGGGTCCCTTCACGTCCAGGAAGCGGGCCAGAGCGAAACCATAACTCAGGAACCTCCTGGACTTTCAGATCAGCAGACCAAGGACCTTGTATCCTCACCACAGGACACCACGGAAGACTCCACTGATTCTCGATTAGCAGGAGAGGATCCAAGTGCTTCAGAAGACAGATTGGGAGGCGAAGCAGCTGCTCTATCCCCTCCCTTCACCAGATCTCGCACCTTGGCGTCAAGTGTGTCTGAGGATGTGCCGAAACCATCTCCAGGCTCCACACATAGCTCGAAATGCCCTATGAGTGTTCCCAGCCCATCCTCCTCTAAAAAATCCAAAAGGAGGAGGGCGAGGAAAGCTCAGAGATAATCTTCTCCTTTCCCAAATGTTTTTTGGCGTGTGGAATATCAGGGGGCTAGTTGCACCCCTTAGGCAGGCAGAGATTCGGTCTTTTGTTAGGAAGTATTTTCTTTGCTGTATTGGGATAATAGAAACCAAAGTCAAAGCTACTCGGTTTACTGAGATTTCTAAAGGCCTTTTTGCAAAATGGAATTGGATGGCCAACTATGACTTCTCTCCCAATGGGAGAATATGGATTGGCTGGGACCCAAATGAAATTGATTTGGAACTGCTCTACTCTTCTTCTCAACTAATTCATGTTCGGGCAAGGATGCTCCACATGCAGAAAACTTGTTTGCTCTCAGTAGTTTATGGAGAACACACATTTTTGAACCGAAGACATCTTTGGGAAGATATTGTCCGGCTCTCCTCTTGTGATCTTCCATGGCTTGTTGCAGGGGATTTCAACGCCATTAGAGACCCAGACGATAGAGTAGGCAGCTCTACTCCATGGATCCCTGCCTTTGATGAATGTAGGGAATGTCTTGACCATGCGGGACTGGAGGACCTCCGTTATGTTGGATGTAGGTACACTTGGTCGCACTCCTCAGGAGCCAACCGCAAAATGCGCAAGATCGACCGAGCACTCATCAATGACAGCTGGACTGAAATTTTCTCATTCTCGGAAGCTAATTTCCTTCCGTCTGGCATCTCGGATCACTCCCCTATGGTGATTAAGATTGTTCCTCCACTTACTTCGAACAAGCCCTTCAAGTTCTTTAACTTTTGGGCCTCTCATCCTAGTTTTCTAGACTTAGTTACACAAGCTTGGGATACGCATGTTATGGGATCACCCATGTTCATTGTATGCTGTAAACTCAAAACTCTCAAAGTTAAGCTGAAACAACTGAATCGTTCATCCTTCTCGGACATCTCTATAAGAACAGAGCAGGCTAGAGAGGCCCTATTCCTTGTACAAATGGCATTGGACTCGAACCCTTTTGACCAAAGCTTTCTTGCAAGTGAAGTAGAGCTTCAGCGAACCTTCTCTGAGTTGCGACTACAAGAAGAATCCTTCTACAGACAAAAATCCAGGATCCGCTGGATTAAGGGAGGGGACATGAATACCAGATTCTTTCATCACCATGTCAACTATAGACGACTACGCAACAGAATTATGTCTGTAACAACAGAGGATGGGGAATCTATCACTGAACCAGGGGCGGTTAGGAATCATATCGTATCACACTTTCAGCAACTACTCACCGGCGTGTCATCTACTACCCAGGCCTCAACTCGGGAGCTGGGGGGTTTCATTGGTAGGACTTTAGACGAGAGTCAAAGGCTATTATTATCACAACCGGTAACTGATGAGGAAATCCAATCCACACTCTTCTCGCTTGCTAAAGGCAAGGCTCCAGGTCCAGATGGATTCAATGTCGAATTTTTTAAACTTACTTGGACGATCACTGGCCCTTCCATCTTGAAGGCGGTCAAGAACTTCTTTGAAACTGGCCGGCTACTCAAGGAGATTAATAATACCATATTAACATTGGTACCGAAAACTCCCAATGCGACGAGTATGAATGACTTCAGACCAATCGCATGTTGCAATACCCTTTACAAGTGCATCTCCAAAATTCTTGCCAGGCGTCTTGCAAAGGTTTTACCAACGATAATTGGGCCGTCCCAAACGGCTTTTGTTAGAGGTCGTAGAATAAGTGACAACATTATGATCGCCCAGGAAGTGTTTGCGGACTTCCACCATGAGGCTTACCTACCCAAGTGCGCCATCAAGGTAGATTTCCAAAAAGCATACGACACGATTGATTGGGACTTCATCCAAAAGGTGCTAGAAGCATTTGAATTTCCGGAAATCTTTACCAAGCTAGTCTTGGCTTGCATATCTACCGCTAAATTCTCAGTTGCAATAAACGGGGAACTACATGGGTTCTTTGCTAGTAACAGGGGAATACGACAGGGAGATCCACTATCGCCATACTTATTTGTACTAGCTATGGAAATCTTTTCGGGTGTGTTGAGGGATAAAACAAATAAACCGGATTTTCATTGGTTCTGGCGTTGCAAGAAAGTGCGCACATCTCATCTTTTCTTTGCGGATGATGTTCTCATATTCGCGCAAGCTCACCTGAGATCTATACAACTAATCAAGGAAGCAATCGACCTGTTCTCGAATTGGTCCGGGCTAAGACCCAACAACAGGAAAAGCAATATCTACCTTTCGGGAGGAAACATGGAGTTACATAGGGGCATTCTTAACTGTCTTGGGTTTCAACAAGGCTCTCTACCCTTTCGATACCTAGGAGTACCCATCATTTCCTCGCGACTTCGTAAGGAGGATTGCAAATGCTTAATTGATTCTATAACGGCGAGGGTGCGATCCTGGTCACATCGATTCCTGTCCTTTGCGGGCCGTCTGCAACTTATCCGTTCAGTCTTACATGCTATACAGGTGTATTGGGCCACCATATTCTCCCTCCCTAAATCAGTCTTATATGGAATCGAGACTATTCTGAGACAATTCCTTTGGAAGGGCCCCGACCTAGGTACGGGTGGCGCTAAAGTTGCTTGGGACACGGTATGCCTACCTAAAGAAGAAGGAGGTCTTGGAATCCGACGGCTTACTGAATACAACAGAGCTATGATGCTCAAACACATATGGCTTCTTTTTACCGACAAGGAGTCCATGTGGTGCAAGTGGATACACTCGAACTTTCTCAAAAGCGCTAACTTCTGGATTGTCTCTAAGCCCACTTTTTGCTCATGGACGTGGAAGAAAATCCTCGATGCACGGGATACTGCTAGGACTATTTTTCGATGGAAAATTGGAAATGGGCGGTCAGTATCATTGTGGTTTGACTGGTGGCACGACAAGGGCCCCCTTTACCTCCTATTCAGTAACACGGACATATATCAGTCACGTATTCCTAGGGACACGTCTGTTCGGGGTTTTTATGACTCGGTTTGGCAACAGTCACATACTCTGGATACTATATTGAACTGGACTGAACCCCCCCTGTTTTGAGGAAGACACTGAAGATGAGCTGATGTGGGCCCCTCAACCAGCCTCCACTTTTTCGGTAGCGCTAGCTTGGAGTCATATAAGAAGGAAAGGAATCTCGGTCCAGTGGCATTCCTTTGTATGGGATCACCATATTGCTCCACGCCATTCCTTCCTCCTGTGGATAATTTCCCTCAACCGATTGCCTACTCAGGCTAGGCTTATTCACAATAGCAGGATCGAGTCCGTTATGTGTGCATTTTGTGGCGATGTCCCAGACTCTATAGATCACCTTTTTTTTCAGTGCTCCTCTACAAGAAGTCTGGCGTTCTTTTGGGCATCTAGATGCCTTCTCCCATGGCGAAACCGGCCATGGAATGCGCAGATTAGATGGGCAATGCAGGTGTGTGGAGGTCAGTCCTTTGCTCACTGTTTATCCAGATTCTCTTTTGGTGCCCTATGCCACATAATCTGGACCGAGAGAAACAACTCTATCTTCCGAAACAAGACTATCTTCATTCCTGGAATGCGGAAACATATCATCAAAGTGGTGAAGGATAAAGCCTCATCCCTCGGTAGAGTTGCAGACACGCCTCTTAATAGGAGACTACAAAGAAATTGGGAGCTCTCTCCTTCCATTTTCTCTTAGATGGTATTGCTGGATCGGTTGCATAGGTGTTTTGGTTTTCTGCTTGTTGTTGCTCTCCTTTGTTCCTTTTGGCCTTGTCTAGTCCCTTGGTTCAGTTTTCTTCTGTCGTTCAGGTTTTTCCTCTAGTGCTTGTCTGAATTTGTGTCGGCCTTCTCTCTTGCGGCTGATGTAGTTGGTTTGGGTCTGTATTTGGTTTTGTGTAGATCCTGCCGGACCCGCTTGATCTTGATCGGACAATATTATGTCCGGCTATGATCAGGTCTGGTTTGGGCTTTGGTTGTAAGTGGTGATTGGGAAAGTTATACATTCTTACCTTACCAAAAAAAAAAAAAATTAGCATTATTGAAGTATATTCAGGATATGGTAGACAAGATTTATGAGAAAACAAATGAGACTTACTGAAAAAGAAAAAGAAAAAAATTGACGAGACATTGAAAATAGAGATAGAGGGATCTATTATTCTCATTTGGAGTAAAAAATTCTTGTTTGAGTGTATGGATAACGTTTTCCGTCATTCAAATGCTGGAAAGTCCGAAAACAATTTCTCGAAAGTGGTTTCTCATTAAATAAATGAACTCTAAGTCAAAATTGTAAAAGATAACCTCAAGACACTCAGCAAGTGGTTGCAAGCAGCATGGCTAGTTCCGCTAGCGGCGTCAACGGGCCGTTTTGCTTCGAGCCTCATTAATAAATGACCTGACCAGACATGGAGTGAATTTATTTTTCAAGGGAAAATGACACAAACAGATCATAAACTTTGGTCCCATGTGCAATTTGATCCATGAGCTTTCAATTTGTTCAATATAATCCCTGAACTTTAGCCTAATGTTCAATTTGGTCCCTAAACTTGCAATCTATTCAATATGGTCCCTGGACTTTTAGTATATGCTCAATTTAGTCCCTGAACTATTTGAAAATATTCAATGTATACATTGAACTATTTGAAAATATTCAATGTATACATTGAACATTTAGTATATGTACACATTGAAAATTTTCAAATAGTTCATGGACTAAATTGAACATATACTAAAAGTTCAGGGACCACATTGAGCAGATTACAAGTTTAGAGACCAAATTGAACATTAGGTTAAAGTTCAGGGACTATATTGAGCAAATTAAAAGTTCGAGGACTAAATTGCACATGAGACCAAAGTTCAGGGACTATTTGTATCATTATCCCATTTTGCAAAATGCCTTGCTCAGCCACCACAGCCTCACAGCTGCTGCTGCCCGCCACCATGGTTTCCGACCAGTAGCCGCCACGATGCCCCTAGTTCCAAGCATTAGCACTTCGCTCCTTCTCCTCCCCGATTCCCTCTCATGGCATCTCGCTTCTCCATGGAAGCTGAGGATTCTCTTGCTCAGCTGCTCTCCTTGTTGAATGTCACCCTTGGCCTGCTGTCGGGGATTTTGAGCACAGTGTCCAAAACCAGCACCGACTCGTGGTGGAAATCCCAGAACCATCGAGAGCCTCCGCTCGCCGATTCACTGTCACTGTCAGGTGACAATCAGTTCTCAGTGTCCGCAGTAGCTCAACGTCCGAACGAGGGTGAAGAAGGACTGTGCACGCTTGGGGAAACGGGGCCGCAAGAGGAGTCAGCAACTGAGGCGTGGAGGAATTCCGCGCTGGCATCGTTACAAGAGATGGAGAAATGGCCGGAGGCGTTGGTGGAGAGGAAATCTCTCGGAAAGGAGAGAGAAGGTAACTTTCAAGGAATCCACGATTTACGATCGAAGACATGAATTTAGATCTATCAACGAAGGATTTAGAGGAAAAACACAAAAAAACGAAAGAAATTCTCCTTGAATTATTAACCCATCTCTGCACCTCTAAAATTATCAAGAAGAAATAGAATTCTGACTGAATAATTACCCGCTACATGCTTTATTTGGTTTCGATGAATGACGTGGTTGATTCTCTTACCAAAAATAGTTCTCAAAATACACATAATATCATTCAATTTCAAACCGCCTAAACGAGAACTTATCCAGGATTGGGTACATAATGAAAGTGCAAAAACAAAAGTTATGAAGTACTTTAGGACATCTACATGCCCTTGCTTTTTCGACTCCCATCCTTTGATTTTGGCTACACTTTTGAGGGCGTCCTCCCACTTTAGCCTTGTTTGGCGACTGTACTTCTTCTCATGCTCCTCCAAAGCGCCTACATACCGCTGAGACTTAAACTTAATATCGAGAGGCTCCACATCGTAGAAAATCGGCATAATCTCCTTCTCGGATGGTTTGGCTTTCTTGCACTCCACCATGTGTGATAGCTCGCAAAGGCACCACGCACTCGAAGCATAACCTTTAGAGAATATGGGTATGTAGATCTTTGACTTTTTAATGGCCGTTGGTAGCTCATCGCTTATTTCTTTACCGACGTGGATCTCTTCCTCGTCGAAGAAAGCAAGGATATTCGCTTCCAACATATCATGGTAAAGACAATCCGTGAATCCTTGGCGAGTGTCCGGCCCTCTAAAACTTAGGAAGACCTCAAAGTCCATTGCCGACAATTCGCCGCCACTCGTTTCAGCCTCCAAGCTCTTTCCCATGTCCATTCTCACGAGTATTTTCGCATGAGGGTTTCCTTTCAGAGCACCTCTGCATAAAATGTAGACTGACTAGTCATTATTGACTTTCGTTTATTTCACGCCGGAGACCTCGCGTCTAATGGGAAAAGAAAAAAGAGATTTGGGGATCGTGTCGAGCAGTGCTTTAAAGAGAAAACTTTAAATATTTGAAATATTTTAACTTTAAAAACTTTAAATGTTTTTAAGTGTTGAGATATCTAGAAAATTAAACTTTCAATGCTAATAGAAAAGAAAACTTGTTGATCGAACACTCAAGCTAGAGAGAGAGAGATATATATATTCATGTGATGCCGACATGAACCAATCATGCGTTAGTCTAAATATTTCAATTATTATATGATACAAGCATAAATCAAAATACTTTTGATATCATTCCCATAAGCATGGGACAATTATAGAAAGCAAAAATAATGTTAGGTTTAAATTGTTATGAAGAGTGTCAAATTGAAAATATAGGAAACGAAGTAGTGACTCTCCGGATAATGTTTTCGCCAAAGTAGTTTTTGTCCTTTGTTATATAAGTCAACTCTAAAATGGTGTAATCAGTGCTACATGGATGTAAAAAATGCACTTCTGAATGGCGATATCAATAAGGAAGTTTATATGGTGCCTTTCCTCGGATACAATCATTCTTCTTACAAAGTTTGTCGATTACGTTGAGCATTATATGGCCTGAGACTTCTCGTGCATGGCATTCCAAGTTTAGATCAACCATAAAATCTTTTGGCTTCAAATCCAGTCCCAATGACCATGCTCTTTTTGCTTGGCGCACAACATGAAGGTATGTAATGCTGCTCTTATGTGTAGACGACATGATTATTATTGTCACACCCCAAACTCAACAAGAATAAGGGCATGACACGGCCATCCTTTTACAAAAGGATGCAGTCTAAACATAACCAAAACTCACCTAATATCATAATATGTGCATCCACATATATATACATGATATACAGTTTATCTGGTTATAATATCAGAGTTATTTACAATCCACCAAAAAGCTAAGTACATAACCATAAACAAGCTAATACATTAAGCTCCACATCCATGCATAACTCGTACCAAAAAGTCCCAACTATCAAAATGTTCTCCCCGACACCGGAACTCTCACACTTACTAGCGTCTCGGTGAAGAACCTTAAAAACAAGTTAGATGAGAGGAATGAGCTACCACGGCTCAGTGAGTAATACATTTCTTCTAAGTAGATCGAGCACCCACTATGCACACAGTTATAAGACCAAATGAAAGCTCAAATAACCCAACATATAACCAACTTCAGGTTCAAAATACGTTATATACTACTTTAAACATCACATTTTCACAATAGGAAAGATCATTCCAATTAATAATATCAAAAAAGAAACCAATGGTCCATTCCATTGGCCAATCTCATGCTCAAAAATCTAAGTATGATCACGGATAACGCACCGTGAAAGGCGACCCAGATTCACCCCTTGGCAAGGTCTTCACCTACTATAAGCCGGTAGCTCGGCCCACAAGAATATCCTAGACTAGTATGCGCATACCCATAATCCCTCATTTGGGTTCACAGAGACAATGAGCACCAAAATCCACAACAATATCATCCACCAATCTACAAAACCCATTCCAGAAATCATTTCATAAACCATTTCATAATTCGATATAAAACCCTTCATAAGCCACATTCAAATGCAAGAACTCCTCATGAGTCTTTCTCAAAAGGTTTCGCAAACCTATTTGCATTTAGTAAATTCAAATCGAAATCAAAAGATAATCTTCCATTTCAAATACACAGGATGGCAGTAAATGCTCGATCCAATTTTATGAAATCAAAATGCCATTTCTTATATGGTAACATATCTAATACATATCATTTTCTAAACATGAGTTTACAAATTCAAAGAAGAAATAGTACCACTCACCTTGAAAAGCTGAAAAACTAACCTACGGCGGTTTCTCGAGCCGACACACTCGAATACCTAACAATAAGTCGAAAAACGGTACCAAAACCGAGTAAAATGTTACTTCAACTACGACTCGGCTCAACTAGGCTTAGACGCTAATAAGATGACTAAAAGACGCCCCCAAATCACTCGTCTAAAGCAATTATCCAAATCTGTCCATGACGTGGAACTTGAGCGCGAAACTTAATTGCGCCATAAGTTTCTCCAATAAACTTCAATCCAAGCAAGTTTATAGTTAAAAGAAAGCTCGTTCGGAGCACTACAGGAACCCCAACTTGGCAGCCCCAAAATCGAGCCGAAAACCGACAAAAATCGGCCTAAAATCCGCTGGTCGTGCACTGTTCACTGCGCGCGTTCAACTTCAAAAATTCATATCCGGTAAACCATAAGTCCAAATCAGGTTCCGTAAAATCTCACGGCTCCGCAACACCGTAAACTACCAATTCTATAAAAATACACAGCTCAACGTGTGACATCCCGAAAATTTGTCCATTTGGGATTAATGAGATGCTTAGTTTTATAAATGTACTCGTAGTTAATTCTCGCCCGGAACTGATCATTCCTGGGACACTAACCATTAGGGAAGGGCTAATCAGGGATTTAAATTCGTGCGACTAAGAGAAAATTTGATCGTGAATCGATTTTCGACCATAAAATCGTCGAGGTGACATTTTGAACCACTGTTGGCCGATCCAAGGATAGTCAGGGGTCAGTTCGCCACTGTCATAATAGTGGATCGCGGGTGATTCCGCTAGACCACGAAATGAATTGACGAATGATCCTGAACCTATACCGAACGATCGTGCCCCTCAGATCTAGTGATCGATTCTCGCAATTTTAATGACAACCGAAATCGTCACGAACCGAATAAACTTGCACGTGACTCGAATTATTATCAATCACGGGTCAAATATGCGAATTTCCCCAAAAAACCGCTCGTTAGTCTGAGAAGCACTCGAGTTGCGTTTAATAAAATTTAATTATTTAATTGAGCCCAATTTGGACATCGAAAAATTTGAAAGTCACAACGGGACGTTAGGACAACGTTGCGGCTAAAATGTGTAATTTTGGATTGTCCCGAATCCTTCAGAAAAATTCAATTTTGGCGAGAAATGAGGAAAGTGACCGTTTTACCCTTGGGATTTAATAAAGGGCATGTTTTATGAGGGAGGGGCATTTTGGTCATTTTTCCCTAACTTTTTGATTGGACAATTTTGCCCTTGGGATTTTATGAAATTCCCAAATTGCCCTTGGATATTTTGGAAAAGATTCAATCTCGACCGTCGATTCCAAGATAAGATCGAATCTCGGCCGTTGATTAAAAAGATTAGAGAGGGGCAAGTTGGTAATTTGCCAAAATGGTCAAATTTGGACTATTTAAAGGGATAAGACTCTCTCTCTCCCCTCACCTCACGGCAGCCCCTCCACCGAGAGCTCTCTCTCTCTCCCTTGGTCGAGCCTTGCCACGCCGCCTCCGCCGCCGGTCACCGCCCGTCCGCCGGAGTCGTTCGCCACCGCCGTGTGCCGCCGTGAGCCACCGATCAGCCATTCCTCCTTGCCACTCTAGCCAAGTTAGTCTAGAGTTCGGGTCAGTCGCGCCCTAAACCCTATTTAGGATATCGGGTATTAACGGACTAGTTAGACATGGTTTAGTTGGTTTAGGGGTTGATGGAAGTGATTATAGATGGATTATAGGAGAGCTTGATCCCTTGTTGTGTTTATGGATGTTCATGTGGCTGTTGGATGTTAGTTTGGGCATGGTGGAATGAGTTTTGGCGATTGAAATTATGTAGAAATCAATTCGGGTTTGAATCCTTGAGGTTTGGTGTGATTCTCGGATTCTCGGTTACTGTACCCGTCCGGTTTGCTATTTTTGTGGAGAATTTTGTGGACCAAATTTGAGGAAATTTTATTCATGAAAGTTGTTCCCAACATCTTGAAGTATAACATATTTTAAATTTGGAATTTTTAAAGGTCATTTGGGTCACACGAAAACCCATTTTCAGACCGTATTAAAACTGCCCGGAACACTGTTCATCCCGACTTTCTTGTCTTGCCGAATTTTTATAAAATTTTCCAGAGCTATTTTCAATAAACTTCCTTCACAAAAGTTGCTGGCGACTTTCTTTTCTATGACATATAAGAATTTCAAAGCTTTTCAAGGTGATTTGGGTGTTGAAAGAAATGTATTTTGAGGATAAAATAGTCTGTTAGAGCGAACTGATTCTGGTCTGATTTCGAGGGACAAAAAGGCATGGTTGCAGATTGAACTGGATTTCGTGTTCTTCATAAGAAATGTTTATCAAGATGTGTTTTATGATATATCCAAAATTTAGAATTTTTAGAGTCCATTTACTATTTATTTTGATGGGATTTCGGTCACTGTGTAAACTGCCCAAATTTACCATGATTTTTCTGGATGTTTATTTTTATGAGCGGAATGGTGGGGGTGTCGAGGTTGAATAGTTGCTGCCCTCGTGACTGGAATTTATGCTTGAATGTGTGTTATATGAGTTGATTTGAGGATGAAATGAGGATGTTTCGAGACTGAAGTGAGACTGAATAGAGTGTCGGATGTTGTGGGATGGAATTGACGAGGTTAGGGCTCGAATTAAGGACAATGGGTGTCGGTTTGGTGTGTGGTAGTGTGGCTAGATTGTGGTGTTTAATATGGTTGGAAATGAGCTTGGAAATGTCGAATTTACGCCTATGAACGTGGCTGTGTTTGTGGGCCCGTGAGTGGCCTTGTGTGTTTATTTTACTGTGATTTGATGGATTGAAATATGCTTGATTATGTGTACGCTTGGGCCGGACTGAATTAATTCTCAATTGGCCATATTGGATGTTTATTGAGCATGAAATTGTGTGTGAATTGAGGCGTACACGGGCCACGTGTGATTGGCCAATTTATTGGCATGCGAGTGCTAAGTGCGTGAATGAACAAGAAATTGTGAATGGTGTGGCATGTGCGATCGTGGGAATGTTTCCGTCTAAAGGCGTGTACTTCAACGCGGGACGATGCTCGATATTACCGGAAGACTGCCAACCTGAGGCGTGTATTTCAACGCGGGTTGTGCCGTAGGTGGTAGATGTTGAGCCTGAGGCGTGTACTGTAACGCGGCAAGAGACATGGCCTGAGGTGTGTACTATAACGCGGGCCCTGAAGTGTTGTTATGAGTTGGTCACAGTGTACCTGAGGCGTGTACTATAACGCGGGTCACTGACGAGAGTTGTGGAAAAGATGTGTGAGATCGGAACTAATGCATGAAACGTTATTTGAACATGCATGTGAGTGGAATAGTGCCATTATGACTAATGTGCAGGTGACACGTTGGAAAGGTCCAGGGAAGTATTGAATGTGTGCCTGCGGTGTAATAGCTGAGTGTGATTGTTTGTCGTGTTTGTCAGAAGATACGTGATAGCCTAGGTGGGGTATAGGGTGTGTGCTTATTGAGATGTGACTCATGGTTGTTTCAACCAACAATTTTAGAACCCCGGCCTGAGCAATAAATCTTCCTCTGCCGCCGCAGTGTTTGGGATACCGATGCACACCGACCATAACGTGGTACAGTAACCAACAGATGAGCAAAAGGTTCAGAGAGATTCAGACTTAGATTCCGAGAGAGACGGAATCAGAGCAGACGTCGTCTATCGGGCGTCAAGGATAGATTTAGGGTCATAGTAACTCAATTGATATCGATAGTTTGGTAAAACAAATTGCATCAAAGTAGAGCGCATTCTGGCATTTTCATATGGTTTGTTTCATTAGTAACCAAATGTGAAAAGTAATCAATTGAGGTGATTGTTGCAGTGGAAAATGACGACATCCTCTATTGCTAGACCATCTTTTGCTCTAACTTGGTAGGGTTTGTCAGGTGCTTTGACATTATAATATCCTTTGTCTGTCATGTGGAGTTGCTGGTGGATTCATCTTCTACTCGATTACAATTTTGGATGCGATTCTAAAATTGAAAACCATCCCTCTTAAAGGACCAAGGACAACGTAGATCGTCCATTGCATAATGGGGAAATGGGTTGCATTGTGCACGATGCATGGTAGAAAATATATTTTCATGTTATCCGTGAAAGCGCAAGAGATCTTTATGATGTTTGAATAAGACATATCATGTTCGAACAGTAGCAAAAATTACTCCTCTATCTGATGCATAGAAAATCATGACGAGTTCATTGGAAAGGTTGAGATGTAAAATACTAATGAATGCACGGAGATGTTCTAGGATAATCGAGCTAAACTGAGCAACCAAACTGAAATCGAGCTAATCTGCTGAGCAGTTTCAGAGTCACTTTATGTCAATATACAGAGATTTACAGTTATAGATGCGTCAGATGATTTGCATTCTGTTTCAACTTCAGAGAAGAGACCAAACAAACTAGGTCGACTACAGAGTTCACTTCAACCACGAGAAAGTGCTTTTGAACTCATTTCGATGTAAGGCAGAGGATCAGGTGAACGAAATTGAATTCAACAAATTAGCGAAGTCAATAATCGCCTACTAGCTTGATCAGAAAATCATGATTATCATCTTGGAATCAAACTGGATCTTCGCCTGGCAAGCCTAAACGCGACATACCAAAACTTATGACGAATCAATGACGTGAACAAAGAGCAGTTTCCCACGCTCTGTTTCACTCTTGCTTACTTTGTCGATTGTTTCGATCATGTCATCGTCGTGGTCGACGTCTTCTCTTTCCACGAGCGGCAGCCAGCTCTGCTCTTCAGCTGTGCAGATCAACGAGAAACACAAGCCGGAACTCAGAAATCATTGTAGATTCATTCAGGGCCATCGGTACCAAATCTGCCCAATTTGTATCTCTTGATTGACGTCATGCACAGAGTGGAGATACCCATTGGTCAAAACAAACTCGGTCAAGCAGTATAAATAGATTGCTGATGGCAAGCATAGAAGCCCTCTTAAATGTTTCTATATCAAGAAGTTCTTCAAAACGATTCTATAACATTCTTTTGATAGCCGACAATTCGAGCATTTGGCCCCTGATATCTCAAGTCAATCATTCTGGTCACACGACTAGCTGTGAGTCAATCATCCTAGTCACACGACTAGCTATGAGTCACATCCAACTATAGTTCATACTCGTCTTACCCAAGCTTGGATCAAAGTTGGTCACCAACCAACGAACGAATTCCTCTTGAATCGGTAAAAAATATGAATTCCCCTTCAACGGCTTGGAGATCCAATAAGCACGTGAATACAATTTCTTGTATTGCTTGTTTTCCGTAATTATCTAATTGAGCAGTCCATTTGATCAATCTTTTGCCAGCGCATCTGGCCACGAATGAACTCCCTGCATTTTAGTGAATGGTCAACATACACAAATGACATTATGAGAATAAGCTGTTAAATCTCATCAATCTTTCATCACTTAGATTTTCAAATTTCAGCCTTTAAAAGAATTTGGATAATTACGTGGATCAAAGCCAAAAAGAAAAAACAACAACAAATCTACATGTACGAAAAAAGAATTGGAAAAAAAAATATAGAAGAAGCAATTTAAGATAAACTACAAAAACGAAAATATCAACAAAAAAACGTGATTGATTGAACTCAAAATTTACGTATCAGTAACCATACGAGCCTGAGCCGTAGAGAATAGCCGCCTCATCTAACACTCCTCTCTTTCTCTTTTCCCCTCTTTCTTCTCGAACTTTCCATTGCTTGTACTCGCTGACACGGCCTACAAAGCAGTCTTGAATACTTAAAAGGCACTCGTCTGGTAATTTCGAATTGAGCCACTAAGATCAACATTAAGCAAAAAGTACGCGCATATGTTATAAGAGGTAGAAATAATGTAGTCAATATTTCCTTCTCTCTCCTCAATTGCAAAAAATATATATATTTTTTAAATTTTAGCCTTTAAAAGAATTTGTACAATCATGTGGAACCAAACTGGAAATATAATTCTGCATATACGAAAAAGAATCATACATTCCTTTCTAGATGGTCAAAACATTGCTAGAAGCAATACAGATGCTTTCATAATAACGACAAAAACATGCGAATCAATTCGAGATAAACTACAAAACGAAAAATATCGACAAACAACATGATGGATTGACCGCCACTCGGTCGACCTA
The DNA here is from genome assembly GCA_031216405.1 of Syzygium malaccense. Taxonomy (NCBI): domain Eukaryota; kingdom Viridiplantae; phylum Streptophyta; class Magnoliopsida; order Myrtales; family Myrtaceae; genus Syzygium; species Syzygium malaccense. The sequence goes on along the minus strand of CM062257.1, from coordinate 28,040,082 downwards.
ACATGTGCGGAGCGCAAACTAAAGGAAGGACAACACACCGAATTATGAGGAACGCTCATAAACAGCAAGCCAATAAACATGAAACCCACTTCCTAAAAATCATCTCCACTATGACCAATCTCGAAATTGTTGTGTACGTATCAGTGGCACTAAAAATTGTGGAGATCCAGCGACACCTAACACGCGAACGTTCTTCTTCCCCTTGAGAGAATGGCCACCTCATCTTACACTCCTCTTTCTTTTCTTCCCCTCTTTCTTCCCGGACTTTCCGTTGCTTGTACTTGCTGACCGTCTATAAACAAAGTTTCTTCTAAATTTGGGCAACACAAGAGCCCAAGCCCGAGAGAATGGTCGCTTCATCTTTCTTTCACTCCTCTTTCTTTTCTTCCCTCTTTCTTCCCGGACTTTCCGTTGCTTGTACTCGCTGATTCTGCCTATAAACGAACAATCTTCTAAATTTGGGCAGCCCCTAATATATAGATGGCACTCGTCTGGTGCTTTCCAATTGAGTACACTAGTAGGAATTCTCAATGACCTGCAAACCATAAATCCCAATTCTGTTAGAGCCTCTAGTTCATCCAGGCCCTTAACCGCCTGAAGCTCATCGCATCCTCGAATTACCAAGGACCACAGCCTTTTCAAATCAGATAGATCATCTAGACTTTTAATCTGAGGACATTCTTCTATTTCCAATTCTTCCAACGACTCCACCGAACCAAGACCTTGGATGGCAGTTAGATTTGGGCAATCGATCAGCGTCAACCGCTTCAAGCTCTTCAAGCTCGAAAGACCGACAAATCCCTCGAGGAGAACTGCCTCGTTCACTTGGAAGTCAATCAACTGTTCAAGCCCATCGACTTGGACTTCCTTCCAAGGACATCCACCGATGTACAAATATGTCAAGTTCCTCAGGTTGCAACGAAATGGCAAACTGATTTTGGATTTATGAAAGAAAAGTCTCAATTTTGACACAGACGGTGGAAGGAGCGTGAGGGATTGTAGGCATGGACTGTCTCGTGAGAACAAAGGACTGTTCTCACCCTGACCACCGATGTCCAAATCCACCAATTTAGTTAGGTTTGAGAGATCCGGAACCCGCCGCAACAAACTTGATTCGAAGCTTAGCCTTATCAAACTTGTGGGAAGCTCAGGCAATAGTTCAAGTCCAGTGCAATTAAATAAGTTCAAATTCTCCAAACGAGGGAGTAGTTTGATCGTCACCGGAACATTTCTAATACCGGTTGAATCCAAGTTAAGGACTCTCAAATGCGATAATTCCCGAATGTCCTCGGGAATTTCCCATTTCAGAGAGCGGCAAACATTGGCATGTAGCTCTTCCAACTCTTTTAGCGCGACAATGCTCCGCGGTAGCTCTGTTATAGGAGAATATGAAATAATGATGACTTTTAATCTACTTAGGTCTCCGATAGATTCAGGTAACCGTAGACATTGCGTGTTGAAGACAACCAACTTGAGTAGCGATTCCAAGTTTCCAATCGACACAGGGAGTTCCCTTACTTCTGTATTCGATAGGTCAAGAGACTTAAGTTTCCGTAGGTTCCCAATAGAACTAGGAAGTTTATTGATTTTTGTAGAACGCAATTTAAGTACTGACAAGTGCTTTAGGTTACCAATGGAGTCGGGTAATCTCGTGATGGCCGTATTTGTGAGATCCAACTCTACTAGTGATGTCACTCTCCCAAATGATTCAGGCAGCTTCCTCAACTCTTTGCAGTTGTGCAGATACAAGTACTCGAGCTTCTGTAACTGTCCAATTCCTTCAGGCAACTCCCTAAGACTGGTACACCAATTCGCATTGAAGTAAATCAGGCACTTGAGCTTTTCGAGAGAACCATCAACTTCAATCACACTCGAGCAATCTTTAAGGATCAATCTCTCTAACCTCAAATAATCAGAGAAGTTTGGAGTCCTAGTCAGCTTCTCGCAATCTGAGAGATCTAGAACTTTAAGCTTCTTGGCAACCTGTAACAATAGCCAGAAGAGAGTAGAGCGAAAATTCCGTGCGAATTTAGAGGCAATAAATGGTAGTGCTGAACTTAGATGTAATTGGGTTGACTCATTTTCCTAATTTCACCCACATAGATCCCTTCATCTAATACTCACGCCTATCCAACCTGATCCACATATATACACCTATATATCAATTCAATATAATCTAATTTTATGGCCTTGATTACAATACCAGCATAGTCAGCTTTGTTTTGCTTGTGGAATGGCCTTGATTAATCCATTTATGTGCCATTTTATTAACAACAGGTTATTGCCTATATAGTTATGATATAGTCAATTTTAGTTAAAAACATAAAAACTACATGAGACAATTCAATGGAGATAAAGATAAACAAATAGAGCGATCGAGTACCTTGATTTCACTCCATCCAGCCCAGTTCTCGGTGATGGAACTATAAGACAGGTTGAGAACTACAAGATTGCAAGGATGGAAATTGATGGCCAAGAGCTCTGGAGAACATCGATACCAGGACAAGTATCTTAACTCTGAAAGCTGATTCTCAAAGTCTCCATCGAATTGTCCCCCACATAATTTGAGGAACCTTAGGTTTGGAAGCCTTGAAAACTCTTTGCTTGTATAGGTTTCTAATGCAATGTTTTCTAAACAGATTGCTTCAGTGGCCTCCTTTCTCTGTCATTCAACGGTAAAGTAGCAAAAGAGTAAATGAAAAATGTTTTCAAATCTCTCTGCCTCTCTCCCTCTCTATCTAAGAAAGGGCTCCTAATTAATAAATGAAATATCGAGAAAAGTCTAAAATTCGATGGTTGAATATATTGTCTCACCTCTTCTGTTCTTATGATATTATTTGCCATCTTCGAAACCCACAACCTGCTCTGCTTGCTTGGCGTATCTTCACAGACTATTTTCCTCCCGAGATCTCTCAATTGATCGTGCATCCAGAATTTGTGGTCGTCAGTTATCTTTATCAAGGACCTGCAGACAAGGACGTCAATAGAATAATTCCCCCCATATCCACAATCTTTCCACATGTAGATTGCATTCATTTGGTCTTCATTCAAAAAGAGACATGCGATGTCGAGAAAGATTTGTTTTTGCTTGTGATTTAGGGCATTGTAGCTAATCTTCAACTTCTCCTCGACCCTCTCGTTTGGTATTACCCTCAAATCGTCTAGTACATCCATCCACGAGGCTTTCTTCTGACGATAAAGTAATGAGCCTATGACTTCAAGAGCCAAGGGAAGTCCTCCGGCCGTAGAAACTACTTTTGTTGACAGACTGACATAATCATCTGGAGGAGGATTTCTTCCGAAAGCATGTCTATTGAAAAGGTCAAATGATTGAATGGAATCCAATGGCTTCACTTCATACTCCAAAGTTTGGTTAGGTAATACAATGATGCTTCTGTCCCTAGTTGTCATGATAAGTCTACTTCCTGAGCCAAACGAAATGTGATTGATGGCGAGTTTCTCAAGTTGTTCCTTATTATCTACGTCGTCGAGAACGATCAAGACTTTCTTGTTAGAAAGTCGCTTTGTGATCTCCTTGATCCCATCGTCGACATCATTGATTTTTTCATGAAAGCTCGAACCAAACATGATAGATAATAGTCGTTTCTGTAAAGTTTCGAGGGACTTGAGCGACGTTTGCCGGACATCTTGGACAAAGCAGCAATGACTGAAGTGGGAATTCAGTTTGTTGAACACAACCTTAGCGAGAGTCGTTTTACCGATTCCGCCCATTCCATGGATAAGTACAACGCGCATGCCCTGGCAGTCCACATCCAACAACTTCTCAACTTCTTTCACTGGATCGTCCATTCCAACTAAGTGCTGGCTTACTAATTTATCTTTCGTTTTCAGCTTCATCAAAATCTCCTCTATCATCGATTTAATGAATTTCCAGTACCTACCACATTAGTGAATCATCTAAGTCGAAATTGCAAAAGATAACCCTAGGACACTCAGCAAGAGGTTGCTATTTACATGGCTAGTACCGCTTACTGGATTGACTAGTGCACCCAAAAGTAAGAGACGTTTTAGGTGCTTTGGGAATGCGGCTCCTATGATTTAAACAAATAGTCATGTACCGAATATCACGAGCCTTTTTTATGAAATAATAATACTTCCAACTGCCGATTGACATGAATGGATGGGAAACTTGTTCCAATACCATGGAAAAATCTCTTGAAAATGAGAGAGAAGGTAATTTGAAAGAAGGTAATCCACAAGTAAGGAACACAAATATATATATATATATATATATATATATATATATATGAAATTAGATCGATCAATGAAAGAACTACAGGAAAAATAAAAAAATATGAAAGAAATACTCCTTGGATTTATTAACCCATCTCCCCCTTCAACCTTACCCAAAAGAAATAGAATTTTGGCTAAATACTTACCCGGTTCTTGCTTTATATGGTTTGGATGAATGACATGGTTGATTCTGTTACCGAAAAAATGTTTTCAAAACACACATGGTATTCATTCAATTTCAAACAGCCTAAACGAGATTATCCAAGCATGGGTATATAATGAAAGTCCTAAACAAAAGTTATGGAATCAATTTTTTCTGTAATCTATCAAACTGACAAGTATTATAAAGAAATCAGGAAAGAAATTATGATATCATATTTGTAAAATATTTTATATGATGTTTTTTGGAAATGTAGAAGAATATGAGCATTAATGAAAGTGTATTCAAGATATGGTAGACAAGATTTATGAGAAAACAAATGAGACTTACTGAAAAAGAAAAAGAAAAATATTGACAAGAAATTGAAAATAAAGATAGAGAGATCTATTCTTCTCATTTGGAGTACAAACTTCTTGTTTTTAGTCTATGGATAACGTTTTCCGTCATCCAAAAGTTGAAAAGTCCGAAAACAATTTCTCGAAAGTGGTTTTTCATTAAATAAACGAACCCTAAGTTAAAATTGTTAAAAAAAACCCCAAGACACTCAGCAAGTGATTGCAAGCAACGTGGCTAGTTCCACTAGCCGTGTCAACGAGCCCTTTCACTTTGAGCCCCACTAATAAACGACCCAACCCCGACAAGAAGTGAATTTATTTTTCAAAATGCCTTGCTCAGCCACCACAGCCTCACAGCTGCCGCCGCCCGCCACCATGGTTTCCGACCAGCAGCCGCCGCGATGCCCCCAGTTCCAAGCATTGCCACTTTGCCCCTTCTCCTCCCCAATTTCCCCAATTTCCGCCGCTGATGGCATCTCGCTTCTCCGTGGAAGCTGAGGATTCTCTCGCTCAGCTGCTCTCCTTGTTGAACGTCACCCTTGGCCTGCCGTCGGGGATTTTGAGCACGGTGTCCGAAACCAGCACCGACTCGTGGTGGAAATCCCAGAACCTTCGAGAACCTCCGCTTGCCGATTCACTGTCACCGTCAGGTGAGAATCAGCTCCCAGTGTCCGCGGTAGCTCGACGTCCGAACGAGGGGGAAGAAGGACCGTGCATGCTCGGGGAAGCAGGGTGGCAAGAGGAGTCAGCGGCTGAGGCGTGGAGGAATTCAGTGCGGGCGTCGTTACAAGAGATGAAGAAATGGCCGGAGGCGTCGGTGGAAAGGAAAGAGAAGGTAACTTTCAAGGAAAGATATATGAATTTAGATCCATCAACGAAGGAATTAGAGGAAAAACACAAAGCGAAAGAAATACTTCCTTGAATTTTTAACCCATCTCCCCGCCTCTAATTTTATTTGATTTGGATGAATGACATGGTTGATTCTTTTACCAAAAATAGTTTTCAAATCACAGATGGTATTCATTCAATTTCAAACGGCCTAAACGAGATCTTATCCAAGTTTGCGTACATAATGAAAGTCCAAAACGTAAGTTATAGAGTGCTTTAGGACGCATACGTACCCTTGCTTTTTCAACTCCAATCCTTTGATTTTGGCAACGCTTTTGAGGGCATCCTCCCACTTTCCCCTCATCTGGGGGCCGAACTCCTTCTCATGCTCATCCAAAGCGCCGACGTACAGTTGAGACTCCTTCATCTTAACATCGCGGGGTTCCACATCATAGAAAATCGGCATAATCTCCTTCTCGGATGCTTCGGATTTCGTGCACTCCTCCACCATGTGCGCAAGTTCACGAAGGCACCACACACTCGAAGCGTAACCTTTAGAGAAGATGGGTATGTAGATCTTTGACTTTTCGATGGCCGTCGGTAGCTCATCAGCTATTTTCTTACCGACGTGGAGCTCTTCCTCGTCGAGGAAAACACGGATGTTCGCCTCTAGCATATCATGGTAAAGGCAATCGGTGAATCCTTGACGAGTATCTGATCCCCTAAAACTTAAGAAGACCTCGTAGTCAATCACCGACGGCTCACCGCCACTCGTTCTAGCCTCCGAGCTCTTTCCCATGTCCATTCTCACAAGTATTTTTCACCCAAGGGTTTCCTCCGTCAAGAGCACCTGATCAAGAAAAGCTCGTTCACTTCGTGTTTGCATAAAAAGAAGACTTACCAGCCACTACTGAATTTCGTTTATATCGCGCTTGAGACCTCTCTCTATTCCCAGAACTTTCCCTAGTTGAACGATCGTGGAGCAGTAGCAACGATTTTCTCCCTAGTCGAGTCTACGTCAACTCGTGGCTTTTTCTCCCGGTGGGCTCCGCTTCATGTAGACTTGACTTTTTACGAACTCACGATATGCCAGTCGTTCTCAATGGATATCAAATATTGAGGAAATTACAGTGTTTTTTTTTTTTGGTAAGAAGGAAATTACAGTGTTTTTTTTTTTTTTTGGTAAGGTAAGGGAAATTACAGTGTTAGTCTTTGGTGTTTCCAAGATTTCATTTTCGGTCCCCGGCGATGCTTTGCTTTGTTTTTGACGGGCACGGACAACTCGAGATTACAATTATATTTTACTCCCTTAACTCTAATATTTTTTCAGATGCTGGTTTCATACTCAAGTGGTATTTTTGAGATGGATTTATGATTAGATTTATTTTACTTGAACAGTAAATTTTACCGTTAGTTTGGAGTGAATTTTATACTTCGTTTTTTCTTTCTTTAATTTTGCAGCACTGGCACCTTGACTTTCTTTTATCTTAAGCAATTGAATCTTTCATATGAAAATGTTGACATGTACATTCACCTGCAAATTTTTTAATAACTCTCCAAATTTTAAATAACACTATTACTAAATTTGACCGGAAAGCAAAAAAGTAGTTACTTTTTACAAGGCCGAACAAAAGAGGCCCCGATCTCTAGGTTGTTTTTTTGGATTTTTATGGTTTGAATTATAGGAAAAATTGCCTCTTTGAATTTAGATATGAAAATTAAGCCCTTTTGCACTTTTGCGCCTAGTGATCGGTTCCGGGCCCTTTATTAAGCATTCCGAGTTTTGCAGCCACAGTTAGAACACCAGGAAAAAAAAACATTTTAGTCGTAAGAAACAGCTAGAAATTGACTAATATTTGCAATTCCAGTACAGTTGATGGCCTTCAATTTTCTGAAAAAGGAGCATGAAAATTCCCAATAAAAGTGGAAAATTTCTTCATGGATTTGCCAATCAACTAAGATATTTTGTATATTAAACTGTTGTAAAATAATCTTCAAGATTAAGTATGCATCTCGGTGGTAAGTTAATGTGATTTGTTGCGCATTGTTTTGTAACAAATTGTTATCGAACAGATAAAACTGTTAGACAAATTTTAATTGTCTTTTTTATATTAAATTTTGAATTTTTACCATCATAATACATTTCTCAGGTCCGTTTTTTCACGAAAAATTTCTTGTTGGAAAATATTCTCCATAATATCTGGCATTTGGATCGCTTAGGAAAATCAGTTAATAAAAGATATTCTCATAGTCAGTGGGATACTTATACGTAAATTAAGTATTATGAATTCTTAAAAAAACTAGAAAATATTTTTTGAAATATGGCAAGACTCCGATACTTGGAGTATCATGATTATTCCTTTGAGATACTTTCAATTATACTATGAAAAATGAATTGCAATTTTCTTTCATCTATCGATGCTAGATCTAGGAGAGGGTTAGCCATCTTTGATTGGCATTTCTTTCTTTTTCTGGAATAGAAATTCTCTCATCCAGAGAATCTAGGAATGACATTAATTTACCTTAAAACAAAATGCTGACAATATGGCGTGCCATGTGTGAGCACCTGGATTTTTCCAAAGTTTCAATTGCATTAAATTTTTTTATATAAAATATATAATAAAAAAATCGGGAAAATTAATTAATTAAAAATTAAAATAAAAGGAATTGGCAGACAAAACAGCCTGGCATGGACGCAGAAAAGCACAACAAAAGAGAAGAAAAAGTGGGCAGGCGTGATAAAAGACAAACCGACAAAAGCAGTGGAAATGGTCCGGATATCCGATTTCTTTTATCAATTCTCAAATCTAATGTCTGCATAAAGATTCTGCATAGGGATTGCATGGAATGCATATTTGCACTGATAAATAGAAAGCGGAAAATAAAATTGTGAAATTTTCTGTATATTTCATTAAACTATACATGAGCCTATTTATAGGCTTTACAGAATGGCTATCTGTAGTAATATAAGATTACAATAGAAATCACAATAAATCAAAATAACGAGATTATGATTCTGAGAGATACTCATAATAAGATAACGAGATTATCATCCGAGAAATACTCAGAATTAGAATAACGAGATTATGATATGGGAGATATTCAGAATCAGACAATATATTTCTAATAACCCCTCAAACTCAAGGTGACATGGAAGAGGTCAACTGGAGTTTGGAGTAAAGATCGTAAAAACACTCTGATGGATGTGCCTTAGTGAATAAATCAGCAAGTTGATCAACCAATGAAGTGGAGACAAGACAAACATTGCCTTGAAGCACGTGAAAGCAAACAAAATGGCAGTCTATCTCAATATATATGGTGCGTTCATGAAAAATATCGTTATGTTCTATTTGGATAGCACTCTGATTGTTGCAATAGAGTACCGTTCCACCATTCTGATGGACGCCCATGTCCACTAATAGCCATCACAACCATAATAATTCCGCTATCGTATCAACAAGAGCATGATATTCAACTTCCGTACTAAATCGAGCAACAACAGTTTGTTTCTTGCTACGCCGTGAAATAAGTGAGTTACCTAGAAAGAAACAGTAACCGGTGGTAGAGCGATGATCAAGGTCTCCAGCCTAGTCAGCATCAAAGTAAGCCATCAACTCCAAGGTAGATTGAGCAGAAAAGTGAAGACCTTGAAAAAGGGCATCCCCTTGACATAGAGAAGAATGCGAAGCCCAGCAGCAAAATGAGTGGTTCGTGGTGCATTCATGAACTAACTAACAATATGGACGACGTAGGCTATATCAAGACGAGTCACGGTAAGATATACAAGACTACCAACTAACTGTCAATAGAGAGTAGGATTCGAAAGAATAGTCTCATCTTTATCATTAAATTTGGCATTAGTCTCGATGGGAGTTGTAGGCCTAGTTTGGTTTAGATTTGGGAAGGGGCTTTCGGCCTCGAAAGCCCCTTCCCAAAATGCTGAACCATTTGGTTTAGCTTTCTGAGTTCGGAAAGCCAAATGCTAGCATTTGGAATGCCAAAAGCCCAAAGTTGGTCCGAATCAGCTTTGGGCTTTTGACATTTCACAAATGCTGAAACTATTTTTTTTCCTTTCTAAACTACCCTCACTCAAACTTTAATATTTTGGTTTTGCCCCCTTGTTATTGTTCATATTCTTCACTAAAAGGGCGGCTGGCGAGGGCAGATCTGGACAGCGAAGGGCGAGCGAGGGGTCGGTGAGGTCTGTTGACCCAGGCGACGGTCGCCTCGGGTCGCGCAATCGGCCGACAGCGTCGCCTGTGGTTGGGCGACCGCCCAGGCGCCATGGCCTGGGTCGCTCGACCCAGGTCGTCGTCGCCTGGGTCGCGCGACCTCAGGCGATAGCCGCCTAGGTCGAGCGACACTAGGCAACCGCCGCCTGAGGTGGCGCGACCTAAGCGTCGACAGCCTGAGGTCGCGCGACCCAGGCCGATGACCGCCTAGGTCGTGCGACCTCAGGCCTCATCGTCGGGTCAGGCAGCCCTCACCGGGGGTCACCCAAGGTTGGGCGATGGCCGTCAACACTAGATCTAGCTCGTCGGCGGTCGCCCGACCTCGAGCGATGGCCGCCGGCACCAAATCTAGCTCGCTGGCGGCTGTAGCCCTTCGCCGCTCCAGCGGCCGTAGCCCTTCGCTGGCACCGGCGAAGGGTACTTCTTTTTTAATGAAAAAAACCTCCCAAAGCCCATTTATAAAAAAAAAATTAACCAAACACTACTTGAGGCAAAGTAGTTTCACCAATAATTTTTTACCAAACGCTATTTGCATTTTCCCAAGGGGCTTTCATCCAAAGGCATTTGCATTTCTCCAAGTAGCATTTGGAAAATCGAACCAAATGAGCCCGTAGCAGTCTTATTATCAGTAAGTCCTGTTCGAGAAAGAAGATCAGTGGCATATTAGCTTGAGAAAGATAATAGCTAGAGGAATTTAAAGTAACCTTCAAGCCTAAAAAATAACTGAATTTGTCGAGATCTTTCATTTCAAACTATTGACTGAGATATTCAGAATCAGAATAATGAGACTATGATATGGGAGATATTTAAAATCAGATAATATATTTGTAATATGCATGATTATGCATTTATAATAGAATATTTGTATAATTATAATTGCCATTTCAGAAAGAATTAGAATTATCCTTGAATTAGCGTAGATGCATATTTAGGACATAAAGATCGTATTTTTTTTTTGTAATTTTAATTGCGATCTTGTATGGATCACATGTAATGAATAATTACATCTTGCATGTTAGTAATTTGCACATTTGAAAGGTTTAGGACTAAATTAGCAAATCGTCAAAAAGTTTAGAACTAAATTTGCACATTTGAAAGGTTTAGGATTGAATTGGTCACCGTACAATAGGTTTAGGACATTTTGGATAATTATCTCCTTTTGCATCAAATGTAGACTAACTATCGACAATCGACTTTCATTTATCTCACACTAGGGACCTTGTTTCCTAGAACTTTCGTTTGCTTAATCTTTACGTGTCTAATAGGAAAAGAGAAAAGAGAAATTTTAAGGGTCATGTGAGGGAGTGCGTTAAAGAGAAAACTTTACACATTCGGAAGAAGGTACACTGATCCTATCTAACAATGTGCTTTAAGACACTATTAACGAAATTTGTTTCTCGATATTCAATGTGTACTAACATCAAAAGTATTCTAATTTATGCTTATATCATGTAATAATTGAAATTTTTGGACCAACGCATGATTGCTTCGTGTCGGCATCACATGAAATGACAGAGTGACTTTTGACGAACTCACAATTGTGAAGTTGCGTTCTCAATGGAGAAGAATTTACTACATTAGTCCTCGAGCTTTTGGGAGATCATTTTCGACCACTTTGTATTGTAATTTCGTTTAATTTCCTCAACTCTAGGATTTTTCAAATGTTGTTTTCAAAATTAGGCGATATTTTTTAAATGGATTTATGATTATGTTTCTTTCACTTGAACAGTAACTTTTCTCGTTTTATTAGTTCATTTGTTTCCTAGATCTGTTTGAAATGACCTTTATTTTATTTATTTATTTTTTTGTTCCTTTTTTTCATAAATTTTACTTGAACAATAAACTTTCCTTGATCATATATTATTGTTTCCTTTTTAAGAATAAAATCATTCTTTCCTTTAACTTGAAGTCTCACACCGTTTTGCTTTGCCTTTGCCAAGCTGTAGCTTTTTCCTACATACCAGGGGAGAGCATGGTCCGGATGGGTGGCTCCCACCCTAGAATCGAGAACCACCCACTAAGGACAGGTTCCGAAAAATGTGAATCGAGAACCGCCCGTTCAATTCGTGGACCCACCCGGGAACTAGACCGCCGATCCAATCGATTCTCGGGTGAGTCCATGGAACCAGTCCCACCAGTTAATTTGAGCACAATAAGACCAGTCCAAAAGGAAATTGACTGCAGTCACTTGCTCTTAGGGGACAAAATGAAGGAAATGGTTTGCAAGTTTCAAGGTTTCATTGCCATGGAGGTACAAGTGCTTGCTGCGTTATCATATACTCCAGATTTGTGGAGCAAATGAAGTTAAAAAATCATACTAGTAGCTTCTTGCAACACTCGGAACTTCAGGTTGGGGTTTAAGCCATGTGAGAACCATCATACTCAGACAACAATTATCAAGAAGAAACCCTTGCGCCGGACATTTGATACTCTGGAAAGTAAAAAAAAAAAAGGGGATGGGGGTATATATATATATATATATGTATACTGGTCTGGGGGGTGGTTCCACACTTGGAACAGAGAACCGGACCGATAGTCACCGGTTTTAGTAAATTGAAACCGGAAACCGCAGTGGTCCCCGTCGGAATCGCTGGTTCTCGATTAGTCTGGTCCGGTTCTGGGCAATCCAGACCGTTTTTGGTTCTTTTGCACACCCCTACTACACACTATCGTCTTTGATTACCTTGAGTGATTTGAACATTTAGTAGGTTTTGCACTACATCTCTCACTTTTAACCAATTCAATGGGGGATCACTTTTGTTGTTTGCAGTCTAGTTTTCGTTGCTGTTGAAATGATTGCGTGGGAAGGCAGGTCTTGAGGGTAATTTCTTGTTACTTCAAGTTGATTAGACCCATGCTTATGTCAAAACCATTACGTATGATCCTATTAATCTAGAAGATGTAGCACATATTGAATATCAAAAGGTCTCCCAAGAATGATTTTTAGTAAGTCAACAAATAACTTGCTACTAATATTATCGACTGACATTAATCAATGATAAATTTGGGTATGATTATATTGAGATTCTTTTCGATTTGTGAAAGTGCCTAAAAACTACCAAGCATGTTGTATTTGAAAATATGATCAGGCTACTTCAACTCTCACCGTAGCCAAAACTAAGTTGCCATGATTCACGATTCTTTGCACTCTTGACGACGTGTTTGCAGTTTTGTTATTGCTAACTAGGAGTATTGCAACATGAGTTTGCCCTAGTTTAGAAATGTGATGACAAACGCATTCACCTAACGCTTGTGGGATTTCGAAAGGATGGCACATCAATGTTACTAATCTCAACAAAGACACCTTCACAGCAACACTTTTTTGTGCATATTTTTTAGAGGGAATATTATCAATTTAGTTCTAAATTTATTGTATGGATGCCAATTCAATCATAATTTTTCTAATTTTATCAATGTAGTCCTAAATCTTTACGTGAAATTTCAATTTAGCTTTTCCGGCCAATTGCCGCAAAAAATCAATGAGTGGCGATCCACAAATTGTTCACGTCAGTGTGGCATGTAGGATGGTAATTGATGATTAGACGCTATTCAGCAATTTCCTGTTGCAATTGGTTGAAAATGCTACACTGGAATTCCATACAAAGGTTAATTAAAATATTTACAATTGAATTGGCATCCATACAATAAGTTTAGAACTAATTGGGTAATTACCCTTCTTTTTTTGGAAATTTGCCACTAGTTATCTTTCATTGCTTAGTTTCTAGGGGATGCACTTCCCCGGATTAATCAAGACTTTGGCATCTTTCGGATAGTAATGAAAGTCGTCTTTCCTGACCAAAAAAAAAAAATCTATTGTGGCATGACCTTTAACTAGTTTAGTAATGTGATGATAAATGCATGTCACATGATGCTAGTGGGATTTCAGAAGCATTGCACATCAGTCTTCCTCCTCCAAACGTGCGAGCTCACGAAGGCACCACTCCCTAGAAGAATAACCTTTAGATGAGATAGCCATGTAGATCTTCAACTTTTTAGTGGCTGTCGGTAGCTCATCACCTATTTCTTTACCAATGTGGAGCTCTTCCTTGTTGAAGAGAACACAGATTCTCACTTCTAGCATGTCGTGTTTAAAGGCAATCTGTGAATCCTTAGTTAGTGTCTAGCCCTTTGAAATTCAAGGAGATCTCGTAGTCAATTGCTGATGACTCACATTCACTCATTTCCACCTCTAAGCTCTTTCCCATGTCCATTCTCACAAGTATTTTCGCCTGATAGTTTCCTCTCTCGAAGCACCCGAGCAATGAAAATTGTTTGCCTCCTAGCTCTTTTGTTCACTATGCCTTTGGCATAGGGAAAATTATCCAAAAAGTCCTAAACATATTGTGCGGCAGCTAATTCAATCACGAGCCTTTCAATTGTGCAAATTTGGCTCTAACCATTTTGACGATTAGCCAATTTAGTCCTAAATATTTTAATTGTGCCAGATTAGTCCTAAACATTTTGACAATTTACTAATCAAGTTCTAAACCTTTTTAATGACTTGTCGATATAGTCCTTCTAATAAATTATCCAAATAATAGGTTTAGGACTAAATTGACAAATTGTCAAAATATTTAAGATTAAATTTACACATTTCAAAGGTTTAGGACTGAATTAACTACCGTAGAATTGGTTTATGACTTATCCATTTTGTATAAAATGGAGATTGACTATCGAAGACCGACTTCCGTTTATATCAAGCTGGAGACCTCGATTTCTAGAACTTTTGTTTGTTTAATCTTTACACGTCTTATAGGAAAAGAAAAAAGGGAAATTTTCAGGGTCTTGTCGAGGAGTACTTATAAGATAATACTTTATACATTAGGAAGAAGGTACACTGATCCTTTCTAACAATGTGCTTTTAAGACACTGTTAATGAAATTCGTTTATTAATATTCAGTGGGTACTAACATCAGAAGTGTTACCCACTAATCGGTGGCCGCGTTAGTTTGCGCTCAGTTCCTTTCACGAGAGATCCTGGATTCAAACTCGTCCATCGATAATTTAAGTGGGGGGTCGTGGCGGTGGGATGTTGCGCTAGCCCCCCTCGAGGACTAGTCGGGCATCATCGCTGGTTTGAGCCCTAGCTCGCCGGCCGCGCGGACACTTCGGTTATAAAAAAAAAACATAAGAAGTATTCTAATTTATGGTCATACATCAAGTAATAATTGAGATATTTGGACTAATGCATGATTGGTTCATGTCGGCATCACATGAAATGGTGCGCTTGCTTTTTCCCCCGGTGGGCTCCGCTCTTTGCAGAGTGACTCATGACGAACTCACAATTGTGCAAGTTTCTTTCTAATAGAGAATGAATGAAAATATTTATATACAAATTATTAACAATAAGGAAAACATTTTCTATGAATTAATTATTCTAATCAATATAAGCAATTATTTTTATGAAAAAAAATTTTCAAGCCATTCATCTTCAGCGAAATAAATAGGGGATTTCTAGATTGTTTTCATGTAAATACTAGGCAATCTATTTTTCGTTGCTGTAGAATGTGTGTGAAGACAAGTCTTGAGGGTAATTTCTTGTTACTTCGAGCTGCTTAGAACCATTTATGTCAAACGCCCTCTGTATGATCCTATTTTTCTAGAAGACGTGGCACATATTGAATATCTAAAGGTCACCCAAAAATGATTTTCTAGTAAGTCATAAAATAACTTGCTACTAATATTGTCGGCTGATATTAATCAATGATAACTGTGGGTATAATCATATTGAGATTCTTTTCGATTTGTGAAAGTGCCCGAAAACTACCAAGCATGTTGTACTTGAAAATATGTTCCGGCTATTTCAACTCCCACTGTAGCCAAAACTAAGTCGCCACGAGTCATGGTTCTTTGCACACTTGACAACGCATTTGCAGTTTTGTTATTGATTGACTAGATGTATTGCAACATGAGTTTGCCCTAGTTTAGTAATGTGATGGCAAACGTATTCCCCTATCGCTTGTGGGATTTCGGAAGCATTGCACATCAATCTTACTAATCTCAACAAAGAAACCTTCACAGCAACCCGAGGAGTGGGAGGGGCGTAAATAGTGTCAATGTAACTTTAAAGCACATTTTTTGTGCATATTTTTTAGAGGGAATATTATCAATTTAGTTCCAAATTTATCGTATGGATGTAAATTTAGTCATAATTTTTATAATTTTATCAATGTAGTCCTAAATCTTTATGCGAAATTTCAATTTAGCTTTTCCGGCCAATTGCCCCCGAAAATCGATGAATGGCGATCCACAAATTGTCCACGTCAACATGGCACGTAGGATGGTAATTGATGATTGGATGCCAGTTAGCAATTTCCTGCTGCAATTGGTCGGAAATGCTACATTGGAATTAGGAATGAGCAAGATAGACCGCCCAAACTGGGACCAGACCAGATCAACTGGTTTGGTTTAGTTCTCGGGAATATCGATCAGGTTCCTAGTTCCTAAAAGTGGAACCGGTTTATGGGCGGTCTGGTTCCCAGTTCTAGAATAGGAGTTGTACCAGATTGGACCGATAAATATATATATTTTTCTAATTTTTTCATATATATAGTTATTTACTTTTTAAAATTTTTGAAAAAAATAGAAAACCTAATCTAATTTCCCCAATTCCCTCTTGCCTTTACCAATAAGTTATTGGTCCCATTGGAACAGGTCCACTGTTCCAAGACTAGCCGGTCTGGTCTCCGATCCTAAAAACTGGAAACCAATTCTCCCGATCCGATTCCCGGTTCTTTGGTTGGACCAGACCGAACCGGGAGCCGCTCACCCCTAATTGGAATTGCATACAAAGGTTTAGGATTGCAGTGACGAAGTTCAAAATTTTACAATTAAATTGTCATCTATACAATAGGTTTAAAACTAATTGGGTAATTACCCTCATTTCTTCGGAAATTTGCCACTAGTTATCTTTCATTGCTTAGTTTCTGGGGGATGAACTTCCCTGGATTAATCAAGACTTTGGCATCTTATGCAGAAAAAGTGTCAAAAAAAGTCCTAAACCTTTTGCATTGGTACCAATTTAGTCTTAAACTTTTTTATGATGCCAATTTAGTCCTAAACTTTTTGTTTTTGTGCCAATTTAGTCCTAAACCTTTTGCATTGGTGCCAATTGAGTCCTGAACCTTTTTTTGGTGCCAATTCAGTCCTAAAACTTTTGTATTTGTGCTAATTTAGTCCTAAACCTTTTGCATTGGTACCAATTGAGTCCTGAACTTTTTTTTGGTGCCAATTCAGTCCTAAACCTTTTGCATTTGTGTCAATTCAGTCCTAAACCTTTTGTATTTGTGCCAATTCAGTCATTCTAGTTAATTTAACTCAAAAAGATTTAGAACTAAATTGGCACAAATGTAAAAGGTTTATGACTGAATTGGCACAAATGCAAAAGGTTTAGGACTCAATTGGCACCAATTCAAAAGGTTTAGGACTCAATTGGCACAAATGCAAAAGGTTTAGGACTGAATTGGCACCAAAAAAAGGTTTAGGACTAAATTGGCATAAATATAAAAGGTTTATGACTGAATTGGCATAAAAAAAAGGTTTATGACTGTATTGGCACAAAAAAAAAGGTTTAGGACTAAATTGACACAAATGCAAAAGGTTTAGGACTTTTTTAACACTTTTGCCCATCTTATGCCATTATGGTTCCGCCTTGAACTTTAATTATATAATATGCAGGACTATTACTTAGTTGTCGTTTCCTGACTTAATTTCTAGAATGAATTCGTAGTATTTGGCAAACAAACATTAAAGGTCAAATTGATAGCGGTGAAAAAATTCAGTGGAGAATGTAGAAACATAGTTTAGGGTAGGCGACGCGAAGTGAACTCCAATATCTAGCTCTGAGGGTGAGATATAAAACATTATACGGCGAATTAATAGAACATAGTATAAATTTGATTAAAGGAAGACCAAAAATCAAGATCAACAATTGCCAAAAGATTATGAGAATCGCCTCACTTTATAACCTAGAAATTTTTATTGTCATTTTCGGGAGCTCTTTTTCCTTCCACCACGAAAGTCTAGTGTAGCTTCGCCAAATCGAAATGTCTGGAAGTGGCCACACACTTTTTCAAAGACCTTGGCATAAAACGTATATTATTATTTCCGAGTGGTTTCACCAAAGGCTACATGGATTCCCATGTAAAAGCGTTCTAGCTTCGTCGAAAGTTAACAAAATTTAGAAAAGCAAACATAAAGCAGGAGGAAATGGCCTTCCAAATTACCACAAAACGACGTTAAGACAGAATTGATGTCACCTTTTCTTTGTCTTTTGAGTGATTGTTGCTGGATGCTTTTTTCTTTTCCTTTTTCATCGACGCTAAAGTCACGTTAACGGATGAGCCAAAAAGAAGAGAAATGAAATCATCGTTCAAGTTCAGTTCAATACGGAGAGCACCCGATCGAGAAAGACTTGTTCCCTTTGCGTTTGCACTGCTGAATTTCGTTTATATTACGCTTGAGACCTCTTGTTCCTAGAAATTTACCTAGTTGAGTGTTCTTTGAATACTGGAGTCTACGTCAACTATTAAATGGCGTGACCAGTCCGCGTAGCTTTTTTACTCCAGGTGGGCTCCGCTTCTGGTAGACTTGACTTTTGACAAGCTTACACCATGCAAGTCGTTCTCTACGGATATCAACGATTGAGGAAATTGGTGTTCCCAAGATTTCATTGGTCCCCGTCCATGCTTTAATCTTTTGACGGGGCACAGAGAAATTCAGATTGCAATTTTATTTTACTTCCTCAGCTCTAGGATCTTTTCGGATACTGTTTTCAAACTTAGGAGATATTTTTGAAATAGATTTATCATTGGATTTATTTTACTTGAACAATAATTTTTCCAGTTTTATTAGCCAATTCATTTTCTAGATCCGTTTGGATTGACTTTATCTTTTACTTTTTTGTTCACTTTTTATATTTTTGTGGTGCTTGCATTTTGACTTCCTTAATCTTAAGCAATTAAAACTTTCATGTAAAAATGTTAGCACGTATATTCACCTACATAATTGTGAATGAGTATCTTGAAGTGGGTGTGCCATGTCTTTGGTGATATCGATAAAAAAAGACATTTTTGTGCAAAATTTTATAAGGAATATAGAGAGATTGCTATCTGATGTGTTTCGGATTGATTTGCCTGACCTAATGCATAATCAAACTGTGTTTGATGTATTGAAGTAACAAATCAAAAGGTAAAAAATCAAAATTGCTGCAATGCAGAATCATCTACAAATCAACACAAAGATAACACATTAAGAAGAAGTAACAAATAAAAAGGCAAAATATCAAAATGGTTATAGTACGGAATCTTCTACAAATTAGTATGAAGATAACACATCAAGTAGAGTATCATCGAGTTGATCATTTGGAGATTTTTTTCGATTTGTCTTTTATTCAATTTCCATGTAAATAAAATCCTTTATCTTTAACTTTCATCATAATTATAGGTGGTGATATCTCTATATATACTACACAACATATCAATAAAAAGTAATGCTTCATCGACGCAATTCTCTATTTTCTTTATGATGAGCTTAATCGACTTTCAAACAAGTTCCATCTGAATTTTCCAACACATTTTCCAATCGAAATCATCTCCAAAACAAAAATCACGCATCAAATCCTATCTAGAGCATGCCCATTTGTCTTTATTGTTAGCAAGGGAGGGATGAAGCAAACTTTCTTTGGTTTTAAATGATTGTGCGGGATGACAAGTCTTGAGGGAAACTTCTGGTTACTTTAAGTTGCTCGGGCACACGCTTATTCGAACGCCTTACGTATGATTCTATCAATCCAGAAGATGTGGCACATGTTAAATATCAAAGGTCACCTGTAAAACAAAAGGTTTTGGTTAGTCAAAAAACAACTTGTGCCTAATATTGTGGACTAACATGAATTAATGATAGCCTGTTGATATGATTATATCGAGATCATTTTCAATTTGCGTAAAGTGCTTGAAAGCGACCAAGGATGTTGAAAAACAAGAGGGTGGTTGTCACTCTAATTGAAAAAACATTTAGAACTTTGCATAAAGTGCGTTTAGGTTGGGTGAGAATACGTAACGTAGGTGCGATTCAAATGTTATGGTCTTCAAACGTACAAACATTTTTCTTTTAACTAGTTTGTCTCAACCTTAATGCCGGTGAAAATCCCTCGTTCACCTCACCAACAATTGGCACATAAAGTAGACTTGACTAGCCGCTACTGGATTTCGTTTACATCACGGTTGAGACCACTCTCTATTCCCAGAACTTTCCCTGGTCGAGTCTACGTCAACTCGTAGCTTTTACTCCCGGTGGGCTCCGCTTCCGGTAGACTTGACTCGTGACAAACTCACGTTATGCAAGTAGTTTCTCAATGGATATCAGAAATTGAGGAAATTGCAGCATTAGTCCTTGGTGTTCCCAAGATAGCATTTTCGGTCCCTGGCTATGCTTTGTGCTTTGTTTTTTGACGGGCACAGACAACTCGAGATTACAATTTTATTTTGCTTCCTTCAGTTTAGGATTTTTCAGATTCTGTTTTTAAGCTTAGGTAGTATTTTTGAAATAGATTTGTGAATAGATTTCTTTTGCTTGAACTGTAATTTTTCCCGTTTTATTAGCTAATTTACTTCCTCGATCTGTTTGAAGTTACTTTTATTTTTTCATAGAAAAATCTAATCTACAGTTGAGTGATCGTTCAAGTGGTTGGTTCTTCCCCTTATTCCATCTGCGATAAAATTATATTTTTCCACATTTTCTGAATTTGATTAGAGAATAGAGATGGCCTTCTTCATTTTAAAACTTTAGTTAACAATTGACAACATTTATCCTAGCGATAGTATAATTGCTACCCTGAAAACTTTTATTTCATGTACGCTACTTTTTTCTAAAGTGATTGGTCCAATAAATTGGGAATTACGTGGCGATTAGGTGCTTCGTCTTGTTTTAATCAAAGAAAATTGGAGATGATGAAACTTATGGGTCGTTCTCTAAGATGATTACTAAATCATTTGTTTATGTTGTCCACTTAAATTTCTGTAATTTTTATTATAACTACTAAATCATTATTTTCTTAACAATCGGAAATCACTTTTTCGCCCATTTTCAATCATTAACAATTTATAATCATGTCAATCTACTTTCGTAATGACATGAAATGATGCAAATAAGATAATATAGACGAGTTGACACACTTGATATAATAAGTTTTATAAGGATTAATCTTTTCAAGAACACATTCATGTATGTATTCAAAGATGAAACTCATGCAGTAGCTACGGGGAGATTAAACTAAAAGCTCCAAACAAATATCTGACTAATCGATAGTGATGAGTTGTTAAGGTCCTCTATCAAGGGCCCTAAGGTTAAATCCTTGAAGTTGCCATATCACATAAAGTTTTCAAAGACTAAAAAAAAAATCTACCAACATTGATATGAACTACACAAACGAGTGGACTAGAGCGGGCCATGTAAGATTGGACCAAAGACATGGATAGAATCTTGAACAGCCAATGAAACGAGAGATACAGATATCACAAGATAAGGCTCAAAATTCATTTATAATATGTTTTGTGGTGGGTTTAGGTTGTTGACTAATCATGTCTTTCTTTCTCATAGCATGCGTAGGAATCCAATATCCTAATATATAATGTAGGTGCGACTCAAATGTTGGGGCCTTCAAATATGCAAACATTCTTTCTTTTAATAAGGTGCTAATCTGTCTTTACCTTAATGTAAGTGAAAATCTATCATTGACCTCACGGGCACTTTGTATGATCTAATTTCAAATAGTAGAACATCAATGGGCAAGTTGAGCCTCGAATTCCTTGCACAAGATCGATCATCCTCGGACGGTTGCATAGATATACTTGGGAACAATGAATTAATTCTACAATAGAACAAAGGAAGATTGTACCACTCTGGGATAAGCTAGACGATAGAATAATTCGATCATGTCAGCTTGTAATGAAATCACTATTATAGTGTACCCAATAGCACCTAGTTTATGACTTATTATCTTCTTCTTAAAATTTCAAATAGTCTCTCGTATTGTTTATAGCGATCATATGCCATGAACAAATTGATATCGTCCTAAAGGTGTTATATACACCCTATAGCCACTGCGGGTAGTGAAATTGGAAACTTGTTACGACCATGAACTCCGAGCAGCTTGAAGAACATTGTCAAACATACTCTCTGTTAGTTTCTGTTTAATTTTACCATCAAATTTCTGAGCTAAATGACACATGGTAGTTTTTTTTTTTTTTGGTAAGAATGACACATGGTAGTTGATGTGTGTTGACACCTATTTTTAATTTGCCCAAAATTAATTGCACAAAATTTAAGAGTTAATTTTCTTTAATTCCTAAAACAAAAAAATATTTCAATTTAAATGCATTGCATATAGAATTAGGCATTTTGCATTAATATGGCTATTAGAGTAAACATTAAAAAAAAGAAAAAATTAATTAATTTAAAAAAAAAAAAAAAAAAAATCGAGTCTGGCCGGGTTGGGGCCGGTCCAACCCGGCCCGTTTCTTTCTCCCCCCGCGGTTAAAAAAAAAATCGAGTCTGGCCGGGTTGGGGCCGGTCCAACCCGGCCCGTTTCTTTCTCCCCCCGCGGGCCCACGGCCTGTTTCTTTTTCTTTTCCCCCCGCGCAGGCCCGACCCGCTCCCTTTCCTTTTCTTTTCTTTCTTTTTCTCCCCCCACGCGGGCCGAGCCCACTTCCTTTCCTTTCTTTCTCCCCCTGCACAGCTGGGCCTGGCCCGCCCCGGCCCTTCTCTTCCTTCTTTCCCCTCCGTCGCCCGTCACTCTCGCTCCCCCTGTTCGCCTCTGTTCCCGGCCACAGGCGACGAGCGGCTGAGCGTCTCCACGCTGTCCCCATCTGGTCAGAGGAAGCCGAAGCAGCACGCCACAGGGACTGGCCGTTAAGGCCAGTCCCGTCCTCCCCGTTTTCCCGGCTTCCCTTATCCCCTCCTCCCTTTCGGCTCCCTGTTCTGCTTCACCGTCAGAGCTCCCCCTCCCTGCACCGGCCTACAATAGCCACAAAAGTCCTCGATCGGCGTAGGTCGGTGCAGGCCATCATCAGCCGACGTGGGGAAGCACAGGATCGTCATCGTCGTCGTCTATATAGACTAAAAAAGAGAGAGAGGGAGAGGGAAGCCCGGGGGTCGGCAATTCTGAGAGAGAAACAGAGAGACAGAGAGAGAAGATAGAGAGAGATAGAGAGTGAGCCGGGAGAGAAAGGTGGCCGCCGGCGGCCACCGCACCTCAGCCATCCATTCCCGCCGCTGAGCCGACGACGGCGACACAGAGAGAGAGAGAGAGAGAGAGCCCCGAGTCGGCCATTTTTGACATAGAGAGAGAAACAGAGAAGAGAGAGGAGCCTCGGAGGGTCTTTAGGTCCCAGCCGGCCTCGCCGTCTCCAGCAAGCCGATCGGCAATCCCCGGAGTACCCCCCCGGTGGGTCACAGAGAGAGAAATAGAGGAGGGAAAGACTGAGAGAGGAGAGAAAATAAAGAGGGAGAGGGAGCAAACCGAGGCCACGCCGGAGCAGGGAGGACAACCGGTAGCATCGCCATTGCCCACGGAATAGCCAGAAAGCCGCCCCGATGCGCCGTTGCCGGTGAGCTCCTCCCCGGCCAAGAAACCCCCTGTTTTGCTCTGTTTTTTGGTGCAATTTGGCCGGGACTCGCGCCAGCCATTTCGCGCGAATCCCGGCCCATACCGTCTTCCTCCACCGTGCATAGTCGCCATCGGAGGTGAACCGAAGCCGCTGGAGTCGATCGGGTCGACGGAGGAGGTCAGAATCCCCCGTTTTCCACGCGCCCGCCAGGCGTTCGAGGAAATGCTTCAACCGGGCTGGTTTTTGTTCCATTGCCGGCCGGCGAACGGCGGTCCGACGGCGGCTCAGGTGAGTGGCACAGCCTAGGGGCGGCCCTAGTCAGGCGATTTGGGGGCGGCGCTGGCTTGGGCCGGCCGGCGGACGGCCAATTTTGGCCCCGCCGGCGTCCCCCCCCCCCCGCGGGTCTGTTTGTTCGGGTCGGATTCGACCCGAATCAACAGATCCGACCCGGGTCAATGCCCGGGTTCGATCCATTGACTCGGGTCGATTCCGACCGACCCGGATCGATAGATCCGACCCGGGTCAATGCCCGGGTCGGATCCGTTGACCCGGGTCGGTTCCGCCCGACTCGGATCAGCCGAACTGACCCGGGTCAATGCCCGAGTCGGATCCATTGACCCGGGTCGGATCCGACCCGATCCGGTTTTAATATTATATTATTATATTATTTTTATTTAAAAAATTAATTAAAAAATTAAAAAAAAATTTAAAAAAATTATTTTTATTTTATTTTATTTTTTATGTTTTTTTCCCGAAAAAAAATTAAAAATTTTTTTTTTTTTAAGAAAAGTTTTTTTTATTATGTGATATATCTAAGTGTTTTATTTTATTTGTTGTATTATTATGTATATTTTTGTCTTGTTTAAATTAGACAAGCCTAAGTTACGCGGTAGTATTTTGCATGTTATTTTTATTATCGTTGCGTTGTTATTATGCATGTTTTTAAGACAATTGCATAAGCTATTGTATTTTTTAATGTCATTTGACTTAGTTAAAGTTAGAACATTAGGCTGCATAAATTATTGTGTTCCTAACTGCTGATCGTTTATGATTATGCACTCGCTTGATTACCTCACATGTTAGGAGAAAGGTTCTAAAATCAATCCAAATTGCCTGATAAATATTTTCAGAAATGAACAGGGTAAAATGGTACCGAAAGGGTATTAGTTATTCAACTAGTGTAACCAAGTCCCCGAACTCAGTTAATCTCTGATTCGTAGGAATAGGGTGATTCTCCCATCACCTTATTTGGGTTTCTAATCGACCTACCTCAAATCGATTAGTGGCGACTCCTGCATGTAAATCACCTACATGTTAAAAAAAACTTAAATCCTAAGTTGCGATATGGTGTGGGCTTGGGAGAGCCCGAGTTAAGTCCCGAACCTAGACTTAGCACGTACCAGGCGAGCCCCCCTTCTTTTTTGCATGTCATTCGAAAAGGCTCGGGAGTTCGGTCGCGACAGACTGGCGACTCCGCTGGGGACTTGCATTTTTTAAAGTGGACTTAGGCCAAAAATTTTTATCCTGTTCAAAATAATTTTTGTTTGGCAGCAAGGACTCCAGGTATGAGTCTGATATTAAGGTGTTATTTGTCTTGTAGGTTTGAATTGATTGTTTATAAATTGTTGTGCATGTTTTAATGATTTAGCACTATACTGTTGCACACACAACCACGCTGCCGAACCTGGGCCGCGATAGGGCTTTTTAGGATGGTGTTTAGAAAGATACGACCTCGAACACGAGCCCGCGATGTAGAGGTTGCCTTTCTTTTCCCCGAAATCTATTTCTAAAAATTGTAAAGAAATATCTTTAGCCGCTATTCGCGTGACTATAAGATATTCCTTTCGATTTGGTCGAGGTTAAAAGGACTTGACACCAACGCGAGACCGCGACGGTCAGGCACCCTTTTAATTTCATTTTGCTGAGCCAGTCTAGATAGAAATTAAACCTCACTCCTCATGTGCATGTTGTTGTGATTGTCATGGTTCAAGGAAAGGTATATATTCTATCCCTTCTCATTTTTTATACGGCCTACTTGTTTAATTGTTTTGTCACTGATGGGCCACCCATTGATTGCAGTCTATACACGAGGGATACGCTTATTGCGGAGGTTGTCCATAAACATAAGCGACTCTGAGAGACCGTGAATTCCCCATCGTTTATAAAATGAGTATCCGGGAAGGGCGCCTTTTTGTTAAAAGCCCATGTCTTTCATATTTTCTAGTATTTATGTTTAGGGGTTTTGATTTTCATCTGAAAAGCTGTTTTTGGGTTGTACTAGTGTTATTATAACTCGGGCCGCTTTTTATGCTTTAAATAAAATTTTTTGCCCCTTTAAGACACCACCGCGGCCTTCGGCCCAGTGGTATCCGGGGGTGAAACCTCAGGGTCCGAGGCGACCGGGGTTCGAATCCCGAGGACGCCGCCTGTAATGAATATATAAATAAAAACCTTTTTTGCTGCTAATTTTTTTTGCAAATAAAGAAAATATATGATAGACAGATGCAATACTAGACTAAGTCATAGACTGATCATTTATGAGATTTTATACTTATTCATTGCCATTTTTTTAACAGGTAATTACGAATTATACTAACCTGCCAAGTAAAAATGACTGAAAAAGACATGACAACTCGTGTGGCGGACATGGAGATCGAAATGAAGCAAGTCTTCGCCTTTCTTCAACAACTCTCGAAACAAGTGGAACATCTGTCAAACCGCTTATATCAACTCACCGTGACTCCGCTTTGCTATCCAAGACCAGGGGTGATGATTCAAATGGAACCCTCTAGGGTCAACCAAAAGGGTAAAGATGTCATAGTTGACAATGTCCACGAGTCCCCTGATTCTAAGGAATTGAGCACCCTATGCCCAAAGTTCATGCAACGTGAACAATACAAACCCAGTATCTCTCCATCACAAAAGCGAAACAACCGGAGACAGTTCACTCCCCTCCCAGGATCTCCGTCTCAGATACTGACAATACTCCGGGAAAAGGGACTGCTCTCTACTGAACCAAAGCGACCTAATCCTGAGATTTTTTTCAAACTACAATCCGTCTAAAAAATGTGATTATCACATAGGCGAGGTAGGGCATTCAACTGATGGGTGCTATACTCTTAAACACCGAATTCAAAACCTGCTGGACACCAAGACTTTCTCATTCGAGACCGGTGAAGGGAATGAGCGCAAGCCTGCTTGAGTAGAATTCTTCTCATCCTTTTGCATGAATCCCTAGAAAAGGGGCTATCCTTGTATTTTTCTTTTTGTCGTCATTTCTATTGGAAGAAATGTCTTTTTAAACTCTCCCTCTTTTAAGGTTGTAAATCCATGTATTGTAAATAAATAATGTTTTGAGGGCATGCGGTAGTATACCAAACCGGCCCGTTGATGATATCCATCCATGTAAAGGAAAGTGTTCTGAGGCCCGGGCTTCCTCATGCTTCCTTGTTTCTAAGCTTTTGAAAATAAAACAAGCGTTTTATCATTTTTCAAAAGGTCAAAAAATAGCAATGAAAAAGCATGCATGCTCATAGCCTTGTTTGTCTTTCTAACTTGCTCACTTCGTGTCTCAGAGCATACTCATTTTTTTATTACAAAGGGGACATTTGAAAATGACACAGACTAAAGCGCACATCAGACCCTGATGAGGTTAGCGGACCAACTCATCCAATAGGGGCAGTCCAAGCGAAGATCGTCCAATCTTCAAATGAAACATGGGGCAAATCTCATTATTACCAGTGGGTGATATCAGTCCCAGAAAGTCAATGAGAATGCTGAGCATTCCCTGATTCCATGATGAGCGAAACATCATCTCGTACAAAAATCGGAGGCAGATCAAGAAAAGATTACCCCTTTTGAAAGAAAAGGTATGTCTCATTCCTCAACAAATTTTGGAAATGACATTCTATCCATTTTCTTTTGCAGATAATGAACTGGGAAACATGCTAGACTCTGACGTGCTAGCAAGCCGGATAGAACACCAATGTTAGGACTTCTCGAATAAAACACGACGAAGAAGTTCTCAATTGGAAGAGTAGATTAGGGGGCATGCAATCCCCCAGTCCATAAAAAAGGGTGTATTTCGTTCCTAAACTTTATCCACTTTAGTATAGAAATGACATATCTTTTCCTTTTATATAGGACAAAATTGAGTAAACAACACTCATGGTGCAAGCAGCTGGAAAGGACTCTGCATATGATAAAATGGCGTCGAAGCCAATCCTGACAACCACAGAAGTCTCGATGGTAGTCACGCCCATGCCCGTCAAAGACCTTTAAAGTAGAGATTATCTTTGCTGCGAAGATCCCC
Source organism: Syzygium malaccense (assembly GCA_031216405.1). Lineage (NCBI taxonomy): Eukaryota > Viridiplantae > Streptophyta > Magnoliopsida > Myrtales > Myrtaceae > Syzygium > Syzygium malaccense. The sequence goes on along the minus strand of CM062257.1, from coordinate 28,012,354 downwards.
ATGCAAGCAATTGCACATGCCCTGTGCATGTCGGGAGTCATTTGATTCCCGAGAAACTCCCCGACGTACCGGAGCCGCATTGACACAACATGCGCTGACAATAGAACCCTCTATTTGGAAGCACCCATAATAATAGAGGATTTCATTCGAGCTTCGAGATCAAGAGTATGGAGAAGCAGATTGAGGCAGAGAAGGCTGAACAAAGTAAAGAGGAGAAAAGACTCTGCTAGCTTTGAAGGCAAAATGGAAGAAGGGTAATTTGTATCGTTCTCAATTTACCCTCAATCGCCTCATTTCTAACATAAACTCATGTTTTTGTCAGAAGGGAATTATCAACATCCGAGAAAACTCAAGGAGTTGTCAGTTTAATCTCAAATGAAAGGAATCACGGAGGGTAATGTTGTATCGTTTCCAATTCCTATCCCTCAAAGAGCCGTTCATTAACACGGTTTCTCTTATTACCTTGCAGGTTTGCTCTACTATTGCGGCGTAGGTAAGTATCTCTTTCCCAAACTCTTCTCATAAGAGTAGAAAGAAACAAGAAGGAAGAAATAATTAAAGCAAATAAATGTCTGACCTTCCTCAAGTGCATTACGTGAAAAGTAATTTTGCATGGTAATTTTACCTGTTTAATTCATCAATTCCCTGAGAAAATTTTGACAATTCGACGAATGGTGTCGAACTGCTCCGATGTATTGAACGAGGTGTGTCAGGATGATGAGAGGCAATCCTTGATTTATACACATTCTCAAGTACCAAACTCTTGCAAGATGAGCGAAAATGTTTCATTTCTACAAGGTAAAGGGATTTTTCGCATAAGGTACGGTAGCCAAAATGACGAGAGGCAGTTCATTTCTCTGCCCCATACACTACCATTAATCCTTTGCTTAACCATTTGAGCCCATACACTCAGCGGTTTCTTTTAAATCAACCCTGTCAAGAACCACCCCACATTGGGGCAACTTGAGATCCAGCGTTCCTTGACAGAGTCCTCCAAGACAAGCACGCCATCGACGGCCGGACGATCGAAACTAAGAGGACTTTGTCAAGAGAGGAGCAGCAAACTAAAGCCTGTCCAAAATATCAATATCTTATTGATAACAGCGATGTTTTCACTAAGTAAGACAAGAAGGATGAGGAGTTTGTAACATCTAAAATTTTCTATCATCATCGGCTGCAACGGCTCGCACAAAGTGAAAAGATGAATAGAAGTTTTTTTTGCTTTCACTTGCATTAATCTTTGAGTGTTTTTATTACAGATGAACTCTCACGATAATTTAAGTGCCCTAGGATGACGAAGAACAATTCTTTTTCTATTCCATACACTTATATCCTTTGCTAGCCCAGTTGAGCCGGCGATTTCATTTCGTACGAACCCAATTGGTGATCATCCCCCACACTGGGGTAAGGCAAAAGTCACCACAATTTGAGTATCAGGGTCCAAAGCATCGAATCAAGATGAAGACTTCAAACTTGTTTAGGCTAGTCCTGACAAAATGCTGAAAACTTGGGGCATGAAAAAGCAACGTGCCTGGTAAAAGCAAGGCCAATGCCCATGAATGAGATCTATGAGCGTGATGAAAGCGCTCTCAATTATCTCAAAGACATTAAGTGGTGTAGAATAGATGACCCCAAAGGGTTTAAACTTGAGTTCTTCTTCGATGTAAATTCCTACTTTAGGAACTTTGTCTTGGCAAAGATCTGCCACGTGACAAATGAAGATGAACCTATTCTTGAGAAAGCAATTGGGACAGAGATAGAATGGTATCCAGGAAAATGCTTGACGCAGAAGCTCCTAAAAAAAAAGTTGTCAAAGATGCTAAAACACAAGATTACCCAGGGAGTTTGCCAGAAGGATCCTAACGGTGAAGAAAAGACAGGTGGCAACGCCAAGATGATCACCAATTTTTCACCCTTACACACATTTTTGAGCCTAACGATCATTTCGTTTCTCAACCTGTAAACCAAGCTCACGTTATATCCCTCAAGAAGTCTCTTTTGACTAGGGCAATTGATTTAACGTGAAATTTCAAATGTTTATAAACACCGCTCGAGGAAGTGCGAGCAAGACTACTTCTATCTCTTTTGCAGGGTTCTTGACTTGTAAACCTGGAGATAATTGCAAAATATTTTCTTTCTTTCATGGCCTTGACTTGGACAATCACCTTTGTTAAGCCATTGACCAAGCCAGCATTACGACCTTGAAAAAGACCTCTCAGATTGGCAATGTCGTACCGCTTGCGAGAAAACTCAGACCCTTGTTGATATGATAGAGGTCAGATTGAGTGTTTTCGATGTTCCCGCATTAATGGACGGGACAAACAACCCTTTTCAATGAGAGCGAGTGGAAAATCTTTTCTGACTGAAGGTCCCTCGTTCAGTATCTCGAGAAGTCCACCTCGCGAGCGAAAATTGTTTTGATTGACCCTCAGTGGATATTAGGTGATGCAAACATGGCAAAATCATCATGCATGAGTTTTCAAATACACATTCTAGAATAGTCTAGCTTGTCTATTCTTGATGAATGCATGCATGTTTGCGCTAATCATCTTTGACAGCTCAGAGTTCTAATCCCCAGTGATAGAACACAAAAATTCGAGCGTTGGAGAAGCCCTCATTATCATCCTAAAAGAGATGCCCCGAAAAAAGTCGGGTATTCAGTAGATGATGCATCAAATCTCCGGGTGCTCATCGTTTGAGCCTTTTCAAGACCTACTGGCGAGGACCCACCAGGCAAATCATCAAATTCTCGGGCGAGGACCCTCAGGTGCTCATCATTTGAGCTTTTCAAGATCTGCTGGCGAGGACCCACCAGGCAAACCATCAAATCCTTGGGCAAGGACCCTCAGGTACTCATCGTTTGAGCTTTTTCAAGACCTGCTGGCGAAGACCTACCGGGCAAATCATCAAATCCTCGGGCGAGGACTCCTAGGTGCTCATCGTTTGAGCTTTTTCAAGACCTGCTGGCGAGGACCCACCAGGCAAACCATCAAATCCTCGAGCGAGGACCCCCAGGTGCTCATCATTTGAGTTTTTTCAAGACTTGCTGGCAAGGACCCACCGGGCAAATCGTCAAATCCTTAGGCAAGAACCCCCAGGTACTTTGACAAAAACAATCCAGTCAGTCAAGGCGACCGAAGAAAGGTTCGGGTCCTAGACAAACAAAAATCCAATCAGTCAAGGCGATCGAAGAAAGGCTCGGGTCCTAGACAACAAATCCAGTCAGTCAAGGCGACCGAAGAAAGGTTCGGGTCCTAGACAACAAAATCCAGTCAGTCAAGGCGACCGAAGAAAGGTTCGGGTCCTAGACAACAAATCCAGTCAGTCAAGGCGACCGAAGAAAGATTCAGGTCCTAGACAATAAATCAAGTCAGTCAAGGCGACCGAAGAAAGGTTCGGGTCCTAAACAAACAAATCCAGTCAGTCAAGGCGATCGAAGAAAGGTTCCGGTCCTAGACAACAAATCCAATCAGTCAAGGTGACCGAAGAAAGGTTCGGGTCCTAGACAAACAAAATCCAGTCAGTCAAGGCGACTGAAGAAAGGTTCGGGTCCTAGACAACAAATCTAGTCAGTCAAGGTAACCGAAGAAAGGTTCGGGTCCTAGACAACAAATCCAGTCAGTCAAGGTGACCGAAGAAAGGTTCGGGTCCTAGACAAAATTCAGTCAAGGCGATCGAAGAAAGGTTCGGGTCCTAGACAAAACTCAGTCAAGGCGACCGAAGAAAGGTTCGGATCCCAGACAAATGAAATCCAGTCAAGGCGATCAAAGAAAGGTTCGGGTCCTAAGCAAATGATTTCCCCAGTCATGGCAATCGAAGGTAGATTCGGGTCCGAGACAAATAAAATCCCGTTGAGGCGACCGAAGATAGGTTCGGGTCCTGGGCAAGCGATTTCCCCAGTCAAGGAGACCGAAGAAAGGTTCGGGTCCTAGACAACAGCAATCTCAGTCAAGGCGACCGAAGAAAGGTTCGAGTCCTAGACAAATGAAATCCAGTCAAGGCGACCGAAGATAGGTTCGGGTCCTAGGCAAGTGATTTCTCCAGTCAAGGCGACCGAAGAAAGGTTCGGGTCCTAGACAACAACAATCCCCGTCAAGGCGACCGAAGAAAGGTTCGGGTCCTAAACAAACCATTTCCCCAGTCAAGGCGACCGAAGACAGGTTCGGGTCCTCGACACACAATATCAACTATCTGGAATTACTCTACCCTTCGGCATGGTAAGTAGCCCCAGGTATGTTTTTATTTGCTTTAGCATGCATCATCTTATATCGCATCATAAAAATGGGACTCACAGTCTCACCAAAAATAACATTCATTGAGCATGCATGGGCCAAATTTAGGTGTCATTTTATCTTTGAACGTAACCTCTGCGAGCTCAATCTCTGCGAGCTTACCTTCAAAGAGGGGCAGCTGTTGACACCTATTTTTTATTTGCCCAAAATTAATTGCACAAAATTTAGGAGTTAATTTTCTTTAATTCCTAAAACAAAAAAATATTTCAATTTAAATGCATTGCATATAGAATTAGGCATTTTGCATTAATATGGCTATTAGAGTAAACATTAAAAAAAGAAAAATTAATTAATTAAAAAAAAATCGAGTCTGGCCGGGTCGGGGCCGGTCCAACCCGGCCCGTTTCTTTCCCCCCCGCGGGCCCACGGCCCGTTTCTTTTTCTTTTCCCCCCACGCAGGCCCGACCCGCTCCCTTTCCTTTTCTTTTCTTTCTTTTTCTCCCCCCACGCGGGCCCAGCCCACTTCCTTTTCTTTCTTTCTCCCCCTGCACGGCTGGGCCTGGCCCGCCCCGGCTCTTCTCTTCCTTCTTTCCCCTCTGTCGCCCGTCGCTCTCGCTCCCCCTATTCACCTCTGTTCCCGGCCGCAGGCGACAAGCGGCTGAGCGTCTCCACGCTGTCCCCATCTGGTCAGAGGAAGCCGAAGCAGCACGCCACAGGGACTGGCCATTAAGGCCAGTCCCGTCCTCCCCGTTTTCCCGGCTTCCCTTATCCCCTCCTCCCTCTCGGCTCCCTGTTCTGCTTCACCGTCAGAGCCCCCCCTCCCTACACCGGCCTACAATGGCCACAAAAGTCCTCGATCAGCGTAGGCCGGTGCAGGCCATCGTCAGCCGACGTGGGGAAGCATAGGATCGTCATCGTCGTCGTCTATACAGACTAAAAAAGAGAGAGAGAGGGAGAGGGAAGCCCGGGGGTCGGCAATTCTGAGAGAGAAACAGAGAGACAGAGAGAGAAGATAGAGAGAGATAGAGAGTGAGCCGGGAGAGAAAGGTGGCCTCCAGCGGCCACTGCACCTCAGCCATCCATTCCCGCCGCCGAGCCGACGACGGCGACACAGAGAGAGAGATAGAGAGAGCCCCAGGTCGGCCATTTTTGACATAGAGAGAGAAACAGAGAAGAGAGAGGAGCCTCGGAGGGTCTTTAGGTCCCAGCCGGCCTCGCCGTCTCCAGCAAGCCGATCGACAATCCCCGGAGTACCCCTCGGTGGGTCACAGAGAGAGAAATAGAGGAGAGAAAGACTGAGAGAGGAGAGAAAGACTGAGAGAGAAAACAAAGAGGGAGAGGGAGCAAACCGAGGCCACGCCGGAGCAGGGAGGACAACTGGTAGCATCGCCGTTGCCCACGGAATAGTCAGAAAGCCGCCTCGACGCGCCGTTACCGGTGAGCTCCTCCCCGGCCGAGAAACCCCCTGTTTTGCTCTGTTTTTTGGTGCAATCTGGCCAGGACTCGCGCCGGCCGTTTCGCGCGAATCCCGACCCATACCGTCTTCCTCCACCGTGCATAGTCGCCATCGGAGGTGAACCGAAGCCGCTGGAGTCGATCGGGTCGCCGGAGGAGGTCAGAATCCCCCGTTTTTCCACGCGCCCGCCAAGCGTTCGACGAAATGCTTCAACCGGGCTGGTTTTTGTTCCATCGCCGACCGGCGAACGGCGGTCCGACGGCAGCTCAGGTGAGTGGCACAGCCTAGGGGCGGCCCTAGTCAGGCGATTTGGGGGCGGCACTGGCCTGGGCCGACCGGCGGACGGCCAATTTTGGCCCCGCCGGCGTCCCCCCCCCCCCGCGGGTCTGTTTGTTCGGGTCGGATTTGACCCGAATCAACAGATCCGACTCGGGTCAATGCCCGGGTCAGATCCGTTGACTCGGGTCGGTTCCGACCGACCCGGGTCAACGCCCGGGTCGGATCCGTTAACCCGGGTCGGATCCGACCAGACCCGGTTTTAATATTATATTATTATATTATTTTTATTTAAAAAATTAATTAAAAATAAAAAAATTTTAAAAAAATTATTTTTATTTTATTTTTATTTTATGTTTTTTTTCCCGAAAGAAAAAATTCAAAAAAAAATTTTTTTTTAAGAAAATTTTTTTTATTATGTGATATATCTAAGTGTTTTATTTTATTTGTTGTATTATTATGTATATTTTTGTCTTGTTTAAATTAGACAAGCTTGAGTTACGCGGTAGTATTTTGCATGTTATTTTTATTACCGTTGCGTTGTTATTATGCATGTTTTTAATACAATTGCATAAGCTGTTGTATTCTTGAATGTCATCTGACTTAGTTAAAGTTAGAACATTAGGCTGCATGAATTATTGTGTTCCTGACTGCTGATCGTTTATGATTATGCACTCGCTTGATCACCTCACATGTTAGGAGAAATGTTCTAAAATCAATCCAAATTGCCTGACAAATGTTTTCAGAAATGAACAGGGTAAAATGTTACCGAAAGGGCATTAGTTATTCAACTAGTGTAACCAAGTCCCCGAACTCAGTTAATCTCTAATTCGTAGGAATAGGTTGATTCTCCCATCACCTTATTTGTGTTTCTAATCGACCTACCCCAAATCGATTAGTGGCGACTCCTGCATGTAAATCACCTGCATGTTAAAAAAAACTTAAACCCTAAGTTGCGATATGGTATGGGCTTGGGAGAGCTCGAGTTAGGTCCCGAACCTAGACTTAGCACGTACCAGGCGAGCCCCCCTTCTTTTTTGCATGTCATTTGAAAAGGCTCGGGAGTTCGGTCGCGATAATGTGTTTACCAGTTTGAGGTTTTATCCCCATTTGTCACAGGTGTACCAATTTGTGATTTGTTGTGGTATTAATCCAATTTAAAGTAGAGTAAATATGTCACAAATGTATCGATTTAGGGTTTTTGGTGGTCAAAAAATTAGTTTGGGATAAATTTGTTACAGGTGTACTAGTTTCGAGTTTTTTGTGCTCAAAAAATTAATTTGAGATAAATTTGTCACATGTGTATTCGTTTAGGGTTTTTCGTGTTATTAACCCTTCTTTATTTGAATGGTCTTTGAATAGTACCAATAATGCAAGTTTTGTTATGGACTGACCAGATGTATTGCAGCATGAGCTTGCGCTAATTTAGTAATGTGATGACAAACCCAAGTCATGTGATGCTCGTGGGATTTCAAAAGCATTGCACATCAATCTTCCATATCTATTCCTTGAACTTTCCCTACTCGAATGGTCTTGGAGTAGTACCCACGATTTTTTCCCTAGTCGAGTCTACATCAACTCTAAAATGGCGTAACCAGCCTGCGTCTCTTTTTCTCGTAGACGTGACTTCCGACGAACTCACACTATGCAAGTCGTTCTCGATGGCTATAAAATATTGACGAAATTACAGTATTAGTCCTTGGCGTTTCCAAGATTTCATTGTTTCCCCGGCTATACTTTGATTTTTTGACGGGGCACCGTTAAATGGAGATTGCAATTTTATTTTATTTCCTTAACTCTACGGTTTTTCAGATACTGTTTTCAAACTTAGGTGATATTTTTTTATGATTAGATTTCTTTCGCTTGAACAGTAATTTTTCCCATTTTATCAGCCAATTCATTTCCTAGATTCGTTTGGAGCGACTTTATCTTATACTTATTTGTTCATTTTTTATATTTCGTAGCGCTCCCACTTTGACTTTCGTAATCTTAAGAAATGATAGTATTAATCCTAAACTTTTAAATTGTGCTAATTTAATCATAAACCTTTCAATTTTTCTTATCTACAATTAAAGAACCTTCAGAGTAACTTGCTTCTACATGCCACCGTGGAGTTGGGACGATGCATGTGGGAGAGAGTATTTTAACGAAATTCGTTTATTCTTAGAATCCTATTCCTTATCACGTGCCATTGTACAAGACATGTAACATAGAAAGTAGTTTAATTTATTCTTATATCATGTTGGGCAACGCATGATTCCTTTGTGTTGGGATCACATGAAATTGTCCTTTTTGCTACATACGTCAATGTTTACGCGGAACAACAAATAAAGGTTACATGGATGATCTGGCAAGATAATGTTTTCGCCAAACAATGAAATAGTGTCTCACCAGATGATGTTTTTGCCAAATCATGAATCAGTGTCGACACAATAATAGGATGCCAAAGTGTCTGACTTTCGACCCTCTAAACGAGACCGATCGAGACAAAGCAGAGGTAATCTGTGCTAAGTGTTGAAAGCTTCCTGCCAGCAAAATTGTTTAGTCGACAAAGAAACTAGTTTTAGCCAACCGGAATTATGAAGGGAAATAACCAAATCCTAGAGCATGAGTATCGATAAACGAGGCTCGACCTAATCGACAAAGGGCCAGGACTAACAAAATCTACAATGAGTTGCACATAGAGTACTTATCTAAGTCATGGAGCTGACAATTTCAGATACAACCATTAAGAGTCGTAAAAAATCAAGATCAATGTAGCTGTGGAGAAATGAAACCGACACAACAATCAATCATTGAACATCAATTGTTTGATTTTATCTTCTTGTTCATCTTTACATTCCCTTTACCTTTACATGACTGGACTCGATTGTCTCCGAATTCAGTATGTTTAATTCCTTATCAATTAAATTTTCTATCCAAGAATCAACATAGGATTATTCATAACCTTTGTTGATTTATTCATCGATCCATATTTCCAAATCGAAAGATATTTCGTTGAGGTTTTCGGCGAAAGAAACAGTATTATTACCTCTTTGCTCTATGTGTCAACTCTAAGATGGCATAATCAATCCCCATAGCTTTTTCGCCCGGTGGGCTCTGCTCCCTGTAGACTTCACTTTTGAGGAACTCGCAATATGCAAGTTTCGTTCTCAATGGAAAGGAAATATTTAGGATTTCATTTTCGGTCCCCGGCTATGCTTTGTCTTTAGACAGGGCAAAGACAAATCGAGACTGCAATTATATTGCATTTCCTTTAACTCTAAGATTTTTTGAGATACTATTTTCAGAATTAGGTGATATTTTTAAAATAGACAAATTGAGATTGCCATTGTTTTCACATTTTATTAGCTAATTTTTTACGTAGATCTGTTCGGAGTGATTTTTATTTTTTTTTATTAACACATAAGTTGGTCTTTAGTTGAGTGATCGTTTAAGTAGTTGGTTCTTCCCCGACTTCCATGTTCCATCTAACGTCCACTTATTTCTTTCCACGTGTTTTGGGAATTAGCAAAAGACGAGACGAGGAGATAAAGGTGGGGCGGGGGGGAAGGGAGGTGGTGCGGGAGGGGCCGTTGTGCAAATAGGGCGAAGTGTGGGGACGAGTGGGGGAAGCTGCCGGGACACGTGGCAAGATCCGGTTCGGAGCGGGGAGTTTGACTTTTCTGCTTTTCCGGAGGCGTGGGGGAGCTCGACGTGATTCTATTGGCGGGGGGAGACGGAGAAAGGGCTTGAGTGCAAATGTTTTAATTTATTATTTTTTCTCTTTTTGCTTTTGTTTTTATCGATTTTCTGTAGAAAAATGGGGAAAAAAATATACGGACAGAAAGTATCCGCCTGTTTTTATTGGAAGACTATTTTGGCTCCGGCATCTTTTATCGCCAAAACCTTGAATTTGTACGAATGTTCCAAAACTATTTCTAGACTGAAAATTTTCCCCAAAAATAAAAAAATGAAATTTCGTTATCAAACGGATTTCTATTCTAAATCTATTTCCGAAAATAAAAAAATAAAATAAATAAAGAAATAAAATAATTATCACGTGCGTCCTAACTAAGCAATACTAAAATTCGTTGATATCCTCAGAACTTAACTTTCCCTAGTTGAATGGTCTTTGAATGGCGTAACCAGTCCGCGTAGCTTTAACTCCCGTTGGGCTCCGCTTCACTTGACTTTTGACAAATTCGCAGCATGCAAGTCAACCCGTTGTTATCAGTCTTTGGTGTTCCCAAAGATATCATTTTCGGTCCCTGGCTGTGCTTTGTCATTGTCAAGGGCACGACACAAGTCGAGATTATGATTTTATTGTACTTCTTTAAGCTTAGGATTTTTTCAGATTCTGTTTTCAAACTCACGTAGTATTTTTGAAATAGATTTATGATTACATTTCTTTTGCTTTCTAGATCTATTTGAAGTGACTTTTATTTTTTTCGTAGAAAAAGCTAATTTACAGTTGAGTGATCGTTTAAGTAATTGGTTCTTCCCCTTATTCCATCTATAATAAAATTATTTTCCCATGTTTTCTGAATTTTGTTAGAGAGCAGAGATCGCCCTCTTTATTTTAAAACTTTAGTTAACTACTGACAACATTCATCCTAGCGATAGTCTAATTGCCACCCTGAAATGGCACTTTTTTCTAGAGTGATTGGTCCAGTAAATTGGGAGCAACGTGGCGATTAGGTGCTACGTCTTGTTTTAATCCAATAGAATGAGAATGATACATCTAAAGAAAATTGGAAGTAACGAAACTTATAGGGGGCTCTCTAAGATAATTACTAAATAATTTGTTTATGGTGTCCACTTAAAATTTTGTAACTTTTGTATAACTACTAAATCATTATTTGCTTAACAATTGGTAATCACGTTTTCGCCCATTTTCAATCACAAACAATTAGTAATCATGTCAATCTATTTTCGTAATGACGTGAAATGAGGTGAATGAACTGTGCAAATAAGATGACACGGATGAGTTGACACCCTTGAAATGATAAATCTTATGGGGATTAATCTTTTCAAGAACAAATTCACGTATATATTCAAATATCTTACTGGTCAATAGTGATGAGTTATTAAGGTCCTCTATCAAGGGCCCTAACGTTAAATGCTTGAAGTTGCCATATCACTTGTAGTTATCAAAGAAACTTAAAAAAAAAAAAATCTAACAACACCGATATGAAACTACACAAACTGGTGGACTAGGGCGAGCCATGTAAGATGGACCAAAGATAAGGATGAAATCTTGAACACCCAATGAAATGAGAGATACATATATCACAAGATAAGGCTCAAAATTCATTAATGATATGTTTTATGGTGTGTTTAGGTTGTTGAATAATCATGTCTTTCGTTCTTATGGGATGTGTAGGAATCCAATATCCATATATATAATGTAGGTGCGATTCAAATGTTTTTTTTTTTTTGGTTGTGGTCTTCAACTATGCAAAAAAAATTTCTTTTAATAAGGTGCTAATATATCTTTACCTTATTGTGAGTGAAAATCCATCATTGATCTCACCAACACTTTGCATGATCTAATTTCAAACAGTGGAAGATCAATGGGCCAGTTGAGCCTTGAAATCCTTGCCCAAGATCGATCATCCTCGGACGGCTGCATAGATACACTCGGGAAGAATGAATTAATTCTGCAATAAAACAAAGGAAGATTGCACCATCCCAGGATAAGCTAGACGATAGAATAGTTTGATCATGTCATCTTCTAATGAAATCACTATTATAGTCTACCCAATACCTTTCCTATTTCACGACATGAAATGATGAGTATTCTTGTGTGTATTAACGATTGATGCTTGAGCATCATCAAAAACGTTTATGCATGTCAATATACGAATTAGTTTCTTTACTGCATCCTTTGTCCAATCAATCGCCCTAGGTAGCATTTTGCCAATATCCACATTATCAGCATAAGCCAATTGCATAACCGGTAAATGCATTAAATTGTGAACAATGCATGATCGAAAAAAGAATTTTCATACTGTCCACACCTGAATTTTTGCAGGTAAATTGAACATGCATTTTTGTAAAAAAATGTAAAATAAACTTAAATGATAGAAACGAGGGAGATCCCTAGTCCAATTCTGTGTATTTTTTAAAGGATCCAGTCCGGCCCACGACGTCTTAACCAAGCCCAATTCACTAAGCTCATTACTCGGCCCAGTTCATTAAGCCCATGAATTGATCAGGCACAATTCGATTCTCTCGAATTTGTGGACTTCTTCATCTTCGTTCTCTTCCATGATCCTGAATCCGCCAGCAACCACCGCCACAGCCGCTCCACCATCGTCGGTACTGCCACGACGGTAGTTCCTCTGTTCGTCCCTGTTTCTCGGCTAGGGAGTTTGAAGTGCTTGAAGATTATTCATTCATCCTTTGTCGGCTCCTATCCTCAGCCTCGTCATCTTGGATGATCTCTCCCTTTGATCCGATCACTGTTTGCGGTCGACATCTGCACTTTCAAGTTAATTATCGCTTATGCTCTGTTTCGGTTGCTCTACACGTGAAGCAAAGGCCGAGAGCTATATAGATATGTTTGTGTGAAAATCGACTGCTATTGAATTTGTTTTTGGTAATTCAAACTTGTAGTACTGTTGCTGATTTGGTGATCTGAAAATGAATAATTGCTTTAAATGTGCGTCGAAGCTCCTCGACCGAAATGTGCATCACCTGTTCGATGATTTGCCTCAGAAACCTCAAGATTGATTTGCTCTCACCACTGATCAATTAGAAAGTTACTAGTGCGACTTGAATGTTGTTGCTTGAGACAGTGACCTTGCAACATGATAACGACTCTGTTGTCTAGAGAGTCCTTCAATCATAGATGCTCTGATTTGCTCCGTTCGACTTTGATTTCGATCTTAGTGGATCAAATTCTCCCTTGGATATGTTGCTGTATTGTCCTTTAAACTGAGAGCTTCTGGATTTGTTGATGAGCTTACATGTTCTGAGTTCATTTTATGAGTCTTTTAATAAAAATGCAATTAGGTAGGAAAATGCATTAGTAAATAAGTAAAAGAGTAAATAAATAAATAATAATAATAAATCATAGGAAAATGCAAGTCGCAATTAGGTAGGAAAATGCATTAGTAAATAAGTAAAAGAGTAAATAAATAAATAATAATAATAAATCATACAACGGCAAAAATGAGTTAAATTATGCACAATGCATGATCGAAAACTTTTTCATGTAAATCTATGATAAATATACAATCTGTAAAGCACAATACATCTTTGTGAATTTTGAATTTAGCATTTCTTGTAGATTTATTCAAAGCCTTTAACACCAAGTTTGCTCCGTTTGTTTCTCTTGATTAACATCACGCACAGAGTGGAGATACCCATTGGGCAAAACAAACCCGGTGGAGGAGTAGAAACAGATTGCTAATGGCAAACAAAATAAAAGCCCTCTTAAAATTATCTATAGCAAGAGCATGTAGTTGTAGACTTGTAATAGAAGTCCTTCGAAACCAGCGGTCATTGAATACGATTCTGCGACGTTCCCTTTCGTAGCCTACAATGCTTACATATTGCCCCTCAGATCCCAAGTCGAAAAAGCCGAAAATCCTCGTCACACGACTAGCCCTGACTTGCATCCTTCTATTGTTCGTTCTTATCTCGCCCAAGTTTGGCTCAAAGTTGTCCACCAACCAACGACAAAATTCCCCTTCAACTGACAAGAAAAAAGAAAAACCTTCGACGGTTTGGGGATCTGAGAGGCATGTGAATACAATATCTCGTGTTGCTTGTTTTTTTATAAAATTGAGGAGTTAATTTCATCAATTTTTCACGAGCACGTCTTGTCACGAATGAATGCTTTCCCTACGTTTTAGAGAATGGTCAACATACATAACGACCATACATGGAAAACACCAATTAAAGGTCCATCTTACAGTGTTGTGATAAAAATGTGATAACTAAAGAAGTTTCGAATATGTCGGGATGGACACAAGTGATGTTAAATGTGTGACTCAACTTTGAGCCAAATAAAACTCTTCGCCCGACCACACTTTCTTCTCATGGATGAATTGCTCTCGAGGCCATAAGTTCACATGATGTACAGAGAATCTTTTGGTCGGCCAAACATTGTCATCATGGACTCACTTGATCTATTGGTTATGGAGAACCAAGAGATGGGAATGCTTTCTCTATTAGCTGTCGAGTTGGTATTGGTTTGTTGGTCAGACGATAACAAGAAGTGGGTTTATCTCTCCACTCACCGTTAAGCTCTTTCCTTTCGGATTGTAAATTTTATCTAAGCTGCAAGATAGAGAAGCGTGGGTTGAAGTGGGACTTCTTTAAGCCATGCCGAATATGCGGCACGTTGAAGAAGACCATAATGAGTTTCTTTTCATGTGTTTATGGAGCTAAAATGGAGCTCTCTTTGCCTATATAAAGGAGCTCAACACGAGCAGCGAAGTGCAAGAGAGGAACACGCATGAGAGTGAGAAACGTCAAGAGGGAGTCAAGCTCTGAGAGGGTGTTCCAAACACCGTGATTTGTTTGAGTCGTGTTGTAATTCTCGTGATCGAGAATTTACGTGAGATTAAACACTTGTGTTTGGGATTAATTCTAGGTTTGGGAAACGGTTGAGCTAGTGGTGGCCACGGTTCGGAACCGGCGGTTCCGGTTCGTGGCCAAGTGTGAACTGGAACCGGAACCTCCTCTGGCGGTTCCGGTTCCGGGTCGGAACCGGCCGGTTCAGGGCCGGTTCCGGTTCGAAACCGTCCGGTTCAGGGCCGGTTCCGGTTCGGAACCGGTTCCGGGCCGGTTCCGATTTTTTTTTTTCTGTTTTTTTTCTTTTCCTTTTCCTTTTCTTTTTTTTTCTTCCTCCGCGGCCGGCCATGGCCGGGGCCGGCGCGGAGGTCGCCGGCCTCAGGCGAGGCGGCCCTCGCCCAGCCCAAGTGAGGGCGGCCCTCACCCGACGCCGGCGACCTCCGCGCCGGCCCCGGCCATGGCCGGCCGCGGAGGAAGAAAAAAAATTAAAATATAAATTATAATTTAAAAAAAAAACAAGAAAAAAAGACAAAAGAGAAAAAGGAAAAACAGAAAAGGAAAAGGAAAAGAAAAAGAAGAAAAATAGAAATGAAAATAAAAAAAATTAAAAAAATGTTATTCTTGTGATAGAACATTATTCAATATAAATTGTGATTAAAATGTAAATTGTACTCAAATTTGAGGACAAAAAGACAAGAGAGAAAGAGAGGGCTTCAACTTAATAAATTATCATTAAGCACATTACAATTCGTTACAACGATCTTAAAAAAAAAGGAGTACAATATATATACCCTAAAATTATCCCAAAACCTAAGCATTCCGTGCGCAGGGGACCAGAGGTCACGTATCGTCGGATTATATTTTGGTTTCCCTAAGCTCACGTGGGCGTACCCGATATGAAAAACAAGAGTTCCTGAAATATTTGCCAACTCCAATAGTTTTTTACCCTCAATCGTCACTATCCGTTCCAGTACCGATACTGGTAGCGGTAGTATCTCCGTCGTTAAAGAATTCGGATTCATTATTCCGATATATCCCTTGTTGCCAGTATTGAGCCTTCGTTCAATCAGCAACACAAGCTTGCATCTCCACTGATTCTGAATTTAATATTGAACGATGTTCGTTCAAAATATTACCTCCGGCACTGAATGCTTGTTCGACCGTAACTGTGAAACAAGGGGTTGAAAAAATCTGTTTTGCAATAAGAGAAAGGATTGGGTATTGGTTTGCGTGCCTCTTCCACCAATCCAAAATTAAAAAATCTGTACCACCTTCGGCTTCAGTAAACTCAAATAAAATGGTTAGATAACTCTCTAATTCAGAAATATTTCCCATTACTCCATTTTGTTTTTTTTGTCTATGTAATAAAAGTTTGTACCCTCTACTAATTTTACTTGTATTGTCATTTTGTATCTCCGTAGATTGAGAAGATTCAATATCACCTAAATTATATTTAGTATAAAATTCATTATATAATTCTATTATTACGTTTTTAACCTCACGTACTATGGTTGTAATATTTGTCACGTCATAATGTAAACATTGATAATATACACGCAGAAAATCATTTAAGCCATCCAATTTGCAACGTGGATAAAAAACACAAGCAACTAAATAAATCATGGGAATTTCACTATAATAATGAAGCCATTTCATTTTCATTGCAACTATAGTATGTTGTAATTCAACATCATTTTCATATTCATCAAAAGTTCCGACAATATTAGTACACTCTACTAAAAATAAATGTGTAGTAGGATAATAAACACCGGACAAAGTATAAGTTGCATAATTAAAAACCTTTAAAATATCTAAAATTTTTTGGCAAATATGCCACTCTTGTGGGTATAAATTAATCTGAGGTATATTATTAGAAATGAATGCACATAATAAATTTTTATATGGTAAAGATTTATTAAGCAAGTGGAAAGTAGAATTCCAACAAGTTGAAACATCTCTTGGAAATTTTTTTGGCTTTACGCGATTTTCTTTACAAAATTTACCCCATTCTTTCATTTTTTTGAGATGTTTCCATAAAAATTGAATCGCCGTTTTTATTGGTTGAAGAAAAATATCAAGAGTTTTCAAACCATTTTGTACACATAAATTTAAAACATGACAAGCACATCTAATGTGAAAAAATTTTCCGCCAAAAGCAGGTTTACAAATATTTTCTAACTCGGCAATTGAAGCGGTATTTGCTGCGGCATTATCAAAACCAATTGAAAAAGTTTTGTTAAGCAAATAATATTCTTCTAAAACTTGCCTAATTATTCTATAAAAATTATTTGCCGTATGATGATCATCAAAAACTCTAAATGCAATAACTCTTTTTTGAATAGTCCACTCGTCATCTATCCAATGACATGTTATGCCTATGTAAGAATGATTTTGCCAATGATCACTCCAAATATCACTACCTATATGCATGCATCCATTAAATTGCATAAAAAAGTTTTGTAAATCTTTTTTTCTATTTTTGTAAAGATCTTTAATTACTCGTTTAATTGAATTTCTAGGAACACGTTTCGCTTGTGGAGCACATGCTTTTTATACAAATTCATTAAAACCAAATCTTTCTCCAAAATTAAATGCTAAATGCTCAACGGAAATAAATTTGCCTAATTCTTCCTTATAAGTTTTTTCATTAAAACGAAATAAAGGGGAAGTGTTAGGATTGACGTACCCGAAAATTTGTTGTTGCCCGATATCGATTCCCGTTTCGGTTGGATGTTTGCTCCTAAGATGTCGTTTAAATGTTCCATATCCTTGTCCACCTGTATATTTATATATTTTTTTACAATATTTACAAATTATATCATACCTTTTTTGACCGATATCAAGCCTTTTCATTTTCGTGAAGTGATTTCAAATGTCAGATGTAAATTCCCGTTCCGCTTCTTTTGTTGTAGATATTTCAGCAGGAGGATGAAAACTTTCTTGCGTCGGGACGCGCTCCACATCGGGAAAAATGTTGATTTCATCATCTTGAAAATCTGCATATTCACGAGGATCAAAAGAATGATGGGATTCCGTCGCGATATTCTTACCTTTGCCAGTTGGCACTCGACTTCCACTTGCCATTTTTCGAATGGATTGAGAGAATTGAGCGGATTAATTGGGAGAATTAAGAAAGAATTGCGTGGATTGAGAAAATTGAGAGAATTTCAGAGAATTTGAGAGAATTTCGAGTATTGAGAAAATTTGAGACTTGAGAGAAGAGAATTGGAGAGAATTTGAGATAATTGTGTGTGTATTGTGAGAATTTGAGAGAATTTATAGGAAAAAAAAGAAAAAAATTTAGAATTAAAAAAAATAAAACATAACCGTTGCAAAATTGCAACGGTTATGTGTTTTTTTTTTATAATAAAAACGCCCGTTGGGGCGTAGCCGTTGCCGGTTGCCCCAACGGGCTGCAGCAGGGCCTGCACGTCTGCAGGCCCTGCTGCGGATAATTTTTTTTTTTTTGGTTTGGTCGTTGCCAGGGAGGGGCCTGGCAACGGCCTGCTGCTGGAGGCTGTGTTGCAGCCTGCCTGCAGCTTCTTCTTCTTCTTCTTCTTCTTCTTTTTAAAAAATTTAATTTAATTTAATTTTTTTTCGCAGAACCGGCGGTTCCGGGCCGGTTCAAATTTTCCTGGAACCAGAACCGGGCCTGTATGCCACGGGCCAGTTTCGGTTCCGAACCGCGGGATCGGTCAACGGGCCGGGCCCAGGTTTGACCAGGCCGGTTCCGGGCCAAAACCGGCCCGTGGCCACCCCTAGGTTGAGCTTGTGCAATTTGTAACTTTGTGATTCTCCAATTTTCTTAGTGGATTATTTGCCGACTCTCCTCATAGACGTAGGTTCCGAAACTTAGACCGGATCACATAGATCTCTTGTGTCCTTTTACCATTCCTCATTAATTTCTCTGGTAATTTCCTTATGCTCATCCTCAACTTAATTGCGACATCCGGTCTGATCCAATCCGCTTCCACCAACCGCGTGCTAATTTCTCAACGCGTGAAGATATTTCTTAGAAAAAAGTGGAGATATAAATCAAAAGTCGATTGATTCCAAATAAGAGATTTCGTGTCATGTGTAAGATAACGTGAAAAAGTTAATAAATATAATATTTTCCAATCTTGCATTAGCCACCAAGATCAATTATTAAGCAAATAGCATGCGCATACGTTATAAGAGGTAGAAATAATGCAGTTGACATTTCCGTCTCCTCAACTGCGAAAAATCACATCAAGTACATTTTTAAATTTAGCTTTTAAAAAAATTTGGACAATTATATCGATTCAAACCCACAAAAAAAAATCCAAGCATACGAAAAAAAAAAAATTGGACACGCCCGTTTTACGCGGGGAAAACATTGTTGGAACTTGGAAGTATTAAAGAAGTTCTGACAATGACGATAGAAGCATGCAAAGCTATCCAAGCTACGTAACGAAAATGTCAGCAAATACCGTAATTGATCGACCACACTTGGTCAACCTAATATGAATGGAGTGCAAACCGAATTATGACGAACACTCGGAACCAATACACATGAATAATTACACTCGGATCACAAACTATGTTGTGTAACTCGACAGCCAATACACATGTTTTCTTCTTCTATAGGTGCTCTCTCTCTCTCTTCACATCCGCTCCTGTTTCACCACAACACCAATGCTCGATAGAATGGTGGACAACTCTCCTGCTCTCTTCTCTGTGTGTCGTGATAACTGCTACACGTGCAGAAAGTATTTGTATGTGCTTCCGCCTTGACCGATTAAGACCCCTGTTGGACATTTCCTGGGATTTCCATTTCCCGTAATCGATGCGTAGGTCATGCTCCCAAAGATCATGATCTACTAAACTTGGGCAGTAGAAAATGCGTATGCGGCACTCTCCTGATATTTTCGAATTGACTTCATCAGTAAATTTTTGCAAACGTTTGCAATTGTTAAATTCCAAACTTCGGAGAGTCTCTAGTTCATCCAAGCCTTTAACTGCCCGAAGCTCATCGCATCCCCGAATTACCAAGTACTCCAACTTTTCCAAATTCGATAGATCTTCTAGACCATCAAGCCTGCAACATTCTTTTATCTCCAATTGTTCCAATGACTCCAACGAACCAAGACCTCGGATTGAAGTTAGATTTGGGCAATCAATCAGCGTCCACAGCTTCAACCTCTTCAACTCGGAAAGACCGGCAAATCCCTCGAGGAGTTCTAACTCTGTCACTTCGAATTCAATCAATTGTTCAAGCCCATCAAGTTGAACTTCCTTCCAACGACATTGATAAATGCACAAACGTGTCAAGTTTTTCAAGTCGCAACCAAATGACAAACCGGTCATTGATTTATGATATCCGAGTGACAATGTTGACAGAGACGGTGGAAGGAACACAAGGCATTGTCGGCATGGACCATCTGGGAAGAACAAAGGATGACAGTTCTCATCATGAGCAGCATAGCTCATATCCACCAATTTTGTTAGCTTTGAGAGATCCGGGACCCACTTCAGCGAACTTGATCCGAAGTTTAGGCTTATCAAACTTGTGGGAAGCTCAGGCAATACATCGATTTCGCTACAATTCCATAAACTTAATCTCTCTAGGCGAGGAAATAGTTTGATCGTCCCTGGAACATTTCTAATGCAGGTTCCTTGCAAGTGAAGGACTCTTAAAAGTGATAATTCCCAAATGTTCTCGGGGATGTCCCATTTTAAAAACAGGCAATTCCCGGCATGTAGCTCTTCCAACTCTTTTAGCATGACAATACTCCTCGGTAGCTCCCTTATCCGAGAATTCGAAATGTTGATGATTTTTAATCTACTTAGGTCTCCAATAGATTCGGGTAACCACAAACATTGTGTTCCTGAGACATCCAATTCAAGCAGTGATTCCAAGTTCCCAATCGAGATTGGAAGTTCCTTTATTTTAGTATCCGATAGAAAGAGATACTTAAGTTCCTGTAGATTCTCAATAGAACTAGGAAGTTCATCGATTTTTGAAGATCGCAGTTTAAGTACTGACAAGCCCTTTTGGTAACAAATGGAGTCTGGTAATCTTGTGATGGCCGTGTACGAGAGATCCAACTCTACTAGTGATGCCACTCTCGCAAACGATTCAGGCAGCCTCCTCAAATTTTTGCAATTACCTAAATACAAGTACTTGAGCTTCTCTAAATGTCCAATTCCTTCGGGCAACTCCGTAAGATCTGTACACCCATCCCCATTGAAGTAGATCAGGCACTTAAGAATTTCAAGGGAACCATCGACCTCATTCAGTCTGTTGCAGTTTTTAAGGATTAATCTCTCTAAACTCAAATAATCAGAGAAGTTTGGAGTCCTGATCATGTAGTAGCAATTTGTGAGATCCAGAACTTTCAGCTTTTTGGCAACCTGTTATGATAGCTAAAAGAGAGTAAAGGGAAAATTCCGTGCGAATTTAGAGGTAATAAATGATTGTGTTGGAACTGAGTTGCAATGGGGCTTACTCATTTTCATCATGTAACCCACATAGACCCATTCATTTTAGTACAAAACCTATCCAACCTGATCCACATATATCCACCTATGTGTCTATCTGACTTCTTTTCCAGAATATGTAAATAATTGCAAATGGCCTGGATTACGAGATCAGCTTAGTTTTACTTGTGAATGGCCTTGATTACTTCGTTGATGACCCATTTTATTTACAACAGGTTATTACCCAATAAGTTAGGGCATAATCAATAGGAGTTAAAATGAAAAAAAAAAAAAAAACCTCTATGTGAGACAATTCAATGGAGATAAATATAGACAAAAATAACGACGGATCATACCTTGATTTGCCTCCATCCAGCCCAGTCCTCCGTGATGTGACTATGAGATAGGTCAACAACTACAAGATTGCTTGGATGGAAATTGATGGCCAAGAGCTCTCGAGGACAGCTATGCCAGGACATGTATCTTAACTCTGAAAGCTGATTCTCAAAGTCTCCATCTAACAGTCCCCCTTGTAATCGGAGGAACCTTATGTTTGGGAGCCTTGAAAACTCTTCGCTTGTATATCGTGCATGTCCATCTAAGCAGACTGCTTCAATGGCCTCCTTTCTCTGCGATTCAATAGTAAAGCAGCATAAGAGTAAATGAAAAATGCCCTCTCTCTCTCTCTCTCTCTCTCTCTCAAAATATTAAAAGAGGGCTCCTAGTCGAACATATCGTTTCACCTCTTCAGTTCTTATGATATTAATGGCCATCTTAGGATCCCACAACCTGCTCTGCTTTCTTGCATTTGTTGGCTTCATATCTCCACGGATGATTTTCCTCCCGAGATCTCTCAGTTGATCGTGCATCCATAATTTATTGTCATCAGTTATCTTGATCAAGGACATGCAGACAAGGACTTGAATCAAATAATCTGGTAAAAACCTACAATCTTTCCACATGTAAAATGCATTCGTCTTGTCTTTGTTCACAAAGAGACATGCAATGTCAAGAAAGATCTGTTTTTGCTCATGACTCAGGGCATTGTAGCTGATCTTCAGCTTGTCCTGGACCTTTTTATGAGGTATTTCTCTTAGACTATCTAGTACATCTATCCAGAAGACTTTGCTTTGGCGATGTAGTAATGAGCCTATGACTTCAAGAGCTAGGGGAAGTCCTCCAGTTGTAGAAACTACTTGTCTCGATAGACTGACATAATCATCCGGCGGAAAATTTCTTCCCAAAGCATGTCTACTGAAAAGCTCGAGCGATTGAACGGAATCCAATGACTTTACTTCGTACTCCAAAGTTTGAAAGGCTTTTAGGACGCTTTTGTTCCTAGTTGTAATAATAATTCTGCTTCCTGAGCCAAGTTGAACATGCCTCATGGCTAGTATCTGTAGTTGTTTCTCATCATCCACATCATCCAGAATAATGAAAACTTTCTTGTTAAAAAGTCGCCTCGCAATCAACTTGATCCCATCATCAACTCCATATATTTTATCATAAAAGCGTGAATGAAACATGTTAGATAATAGCTGTTCCTGTAAAGTTACAAGGCCACCGCTGAGCAATGATTCCCGGACATTTCCTAGGAAGCAGCAATGACTGAAGCGGGAATTCAGTTTGTTAAACACAATTTGAGCAAGAGTCGTTTTACCGATTCCACCCATTCCATGGATTAGCACAAAGCGCAAGCCCTCGGATTCCATGTCTAACAACTTTTGAACAGCTTCCACTCGATCGTCCATTCCGACTAAATGCTCAGTGACGTATATGTCTTTTGTCTTCAGCTTTATAACAATCTCTTGGATCACTAATTTAATGAACTTCCAGTGCCTGCCAAATTAATTAATCGTTTAAGTTGAAATGGTAAAAGATAACCTCAGGACACTTAGCAAGTGGTTGTAATCAACATGGCTAACATGGCTAATACCACTTATTGAATCGACTAGTGCTCCCATAAGGAAGACATTTTAGGTGCTTTGGAATGCGACCTCCCTATTATTTAAACAAATAATCATATACCAAATATTATGAGCTGTGTTTATGTATTTGCTTCTGAGATGGTAACACTTCCAACTTGCCATTAACATGGATGGATGGGAAGCTCACTCCAATACCATGTTAAAATCTCTCGAAAAGGAGAGAGAAGGCAATTTTAAGGAGGTAATCCACAATTTTTTTTTTGGTATGCAGGCAATCCACAATTTACGAACGCAAAAATATATAGAATTAGATCTATCAATGAAAAGATTACCCGCTTCTTGCATTTTTTTGGTTTGGATGAATGACATGGTTGATTCTACCACCAAAAATAAGTTTCCAAAACACACATGCTATTCATTCAATTTCAGATCGCCGCAACGAGATGGTATCCAATCTTGGGTATGCATAGAAAAATCAAAACAAAAGTTATGGAGCGCTTTAGGAGGCCGACATACCCTTGGTTTTTTAACTCCCATCCTTTGATTTTGGCTACACTTTTGAGGGCATTCTCCCACTTTTGCCTCATCTGGGGGCCAAACTTCTTCTCATGCTCCTCCAAAGCACCAACGTACTGTTGAGACTTAAGCTCAACATCGCGAGGTTCCACGTCGTAGAAAATTGGCAAAATCTCCTTCTCGGATGGTTTGGATTCCTTGCACTCCACCATGTATGCAAGCTCACGAAGGCACCATGGACTGGAAGCATAACCTTTAGACAAGATGGGTATGTAGATCTTAGACTTTTCAATGGCCATCGGTAGCTCATCGCCTATTTCTCTACCAACGTGGAGCTCATCCTCATCGAAGAAAACACGTATGTTTGCTTCTCCCATTTCGTGATAAAGGCAATCCGTGAATCCTTGGCGAGTATCTGGCCCTCTGAAACTCAGGAAGACCTCGTAGTTGATTGCTGACGTCACACCGCTGCTCGTTTCACCCTCCGAGCTCTTTCCCATGTCCATTCTCACGATTATTTTCGCCTGAGGGTTTCCTCTCTCAAAGCTCCTGATCAATGAAAGGCTGGTTCACTTTGCGTTCGCATAAAAAATAGACTGACTAGCCACTCCTGACTTTCGTTTACATTTCGCTGGAGACCTCTATTCCTCGAACTTTCGTTTGCCTAATCTTCAAGCGTCCAAAAGTGAAATTAAAAAAAAGAAAGATATTTCGAGTCTACGTCAATTCTAGAAAAAGCGGAACCAGTCCCCACAGCTTTTTTCCCCCGCGCGGGCTCCGCTCCTTTAGAGTGACTTTGACGAACTCGCAATAGTGCAAGTTTCGTTCTCATTGGTGAAAGAATAAAAATATTGAGGATTATCTGATATTTTAGAAATATCCGAGTCTATGTCAACTCTATTTCTACAACTTTTTTATTGGGCTAATATCACGAAAAATCTCAAACCGATACGTCCATAACAAATTTATCCTAAATTAATTTTTTGACCACTAAAAACACCAAATCGTTATACTTGTGGCAATTTTACTTTCTGTTAATTTCTGTTTAATTTTACCGTCAAATTTCTGAGTTAGATAATATATGGTAGTTGATGGGTATACCATTTTGGGGTTTTACCCCGTATTTGTCATAGGTATACCACTTTGTGATTTATTGTTGTATCTATTCAATTTAACAGAAAGTAAATTTATCACAAATATATCGATTTAGGGTTTTTGATGGTCAAAAAATTAGTTTGAAATAAATTTATCATAGGTGTACCGATTTGAGATTTTTTGTGGTAAAAAAATTAGTTTGAGATAAATTTGTCACATGCGTATTAATTTAAGGTATTTCATGCTATTAACCCTTCTTTATTTGAACGGTCTTTAAATAGTACCAATAATGCAAGTTTTGTTCTGGACTGATCAGACGTATTGCAGCATGAGCTTGCCTTAATTTAGTAATGTGATGACAAACGTAGGTTATGTGAAGCTCGTGGGATTTGAAAAGCATTGCACATCAATCTTCCTTATCTATTCCTAGAACTTTCCCTACTCGAATGGTCTTGGAATAGTACCCACGATTTTTTCCCTAGTCGTGTCTACATCTAAAATGGCGTAACCAGCCTGCGTCTCTTTTTCTCGTAGACGTGACTTCCGACGAACTCACGCTATGCAAGTTGTTCTCGATGGCTATAAAATATTGACGAAATTACAGTATTTTTTTTTTTGGTAAAGTAAGAATGTATATAACTTTTCAAGTCACCAAATAGAACCTATAGCCCAAACCAGAACCTGACCCTATATGGACATAGGGATGTCCACACAAGGTCAAGAGAGGTTCAGCAGGATCTATACAAGAAAGGCACGAGCCAGCTAAAACAAGCAAAGGAAAGGGACCAGAAAAACAAGGGCAGCCAAACCAATGAAAGCCCATAACTCCGGGAGCCGCTACAAAAAGCCATAACCAGCACTAATCAAAGATAGAAGGGGTAAGGTCCCACTTTCTCTGTGTAATGCGGTTCCTAAAAGTATCCTCAATCCTCCCCATGGAGATAGCTTTGTCCTTGACGACTTTGAGAAGATGTTTTCGCATACCAGGGATGAAGACACTCTTGTTTCTGAAGATAGCATTATTCCTTTCGGTCCAAATAATGTGACGTAGTGCACCAAAGGAAAATCTAGATATACAGTGGGCAAACGAGGTTCCTCCACAAGCATTCATAGCCCAACTAATATGTTCCTTCCAGGGCCGATTGCACCAAGGTAGACTGCATTTTGTCGCCCAGAGAGAGGCCAATCTACTGGTAGAAGCGCATTCGAAGAAAAGATGGTTGATTGAGTCTGGTCTAGACCCACAAAAGGCGCATAAAGCATCAACAATCCTGTGATTTTTTAATAGGAATACCTGAGTAGATAGCCGGTTAAGCGATATTAACCATAAGAGAAAGGCATGACGTGGGGCTATGTGCCGATCCCAAATGAAAGAATGCTAGGGGGTTGGATGCCATTTCCTTCGGATGTGATTCCAAGCAAGAGTAACAGAAAAGGACTTAGATAGATGAGGTGTCCAGACGAAGTTATCTTTGGAGCTATCCACAATGGACGGAGGGGGATCCATCCAGCTCATAATGGTGGCAAGAGTGTTAGAAGGTTGCCAGGAGCCTTCTTAGAAGGACCGTACTGTAGTCTCCCGAGGAATGCGCGATTGATAAATTTCGACATTACTATACAGTAAGTGAAGCGGGCCTCTACTATGCCACCAGTCAAACCAAAAGGAGACTGAACGCCCATTTCCAATCTTCCACCGGAACATAGATTGGGCTGAGGCACGCATGTCAAGGATCTTCTTCCAAGTCCAAGAGCAAAAAGTAGGTTTGGACACAACCCAAAAGTTAGCCTTCTTTAAAAAAGTGGAATGTATCCATTTACACCACAAAGACTCTTTGTCAGTAAAGAGAAGCCAAATGTGCTTTAAAGTCATAGCATTGTTGTAATCGATAAGTCTTCGGATGCCTAGGCCACCTTCGTTTTTGGGTAAGCAAACAGCATTCCACGCTACCTTAGCACCACCAACCCCAAGGTCTGGACCTTTCCACAGGAACTGCCGCAAAATTGCCTCAATACTATATAAAACCTTTTTGGGCAAGGAAAAGATAGTGGCCCAGTATACTTGAATGGAATGCAAGACCGACTTGATAAGCTGTAGGCGACCAGCAAAGGAAAGAAAGCGTTGAGACCAGGAGCGAGCACGAGCAGTAATGGAATCAATCAAAGCTTTACAGTCCTCCTTACGTAGTCTAGTTGAAATAATAGGTACACCTAGATACCGAAATGGTAGTGCACCCTGCTGAAACCTGAGGCATTGGGTTAATTGGTCCTGCAACGCCTGGGTCCCTCCCGAGAGAAAGATATTACTTTTCGCATTATTCGGCTTTAATCCAAACCAATGGGAAAACAAGAGGAGAGCTTCCTTTTATTAATTCAACTGACCTCAAGTGGCCTTGAGAGAACAACAGTACATCATCAGCAAAGAAGAGATGCGATAGCCGGGTCTTTTTACATCTCCAAAACCAGTGAAAATCCGGCATATCAGTTTTAGCCTTTAGGATGCCAGAGAAGACTTCCATAACCAGAATATAAAAGGTACGGCGATAAAGGGTCTCCTTGGCGAATGCCCCTAGAGCTCCCAAAATAGCCATGCAATTCCCCATTGATAGAGACCGAGAATTTTGCTGTGGATACACAAGCCATCACCAGCTTAACAAAGGAAGCAGGGAAGTTGAAGGCCATTAAAGCCTTTTCTAAAAAGCTCCAATCCACTGTGTCATAAGCTTTTTGGAAATCCACTTTAATAGCACACTTGGGAAGGTAGGGCTGGTGGTGGAAATCCGCAAATAACTCTTGAGCTATCAAGATGTTGTCACTGATTCTACGTCCTTTAACAAACGCCGTTTGGGCCGGGCCAATCAAGGTTGGAAGGACACGCGCCACCCGCTTAGCCAAGATTTTGGAGATACACTTATAAAGAGTATTGCAGCAAGCAATAGGACGGAAATCCGACATAGCTGAAGCATTTGGGGACGAAATTACAGTATTAGTCCTTGGCGTTTCCAAGATTTCATTGTTTCCCCGGCTATACTTTGATTTTTTGACGGGGCACAGTGAAATGGAGATTGCAATTTTATTTTATTTCCTTAACTCTAGGGTTTTTCAGATACTGTTTTCAAACTTAGGTGATATTTTTTTATGATTTGATTTCTTTCGCTTGAACAGTAATTTTTCCCATTTTATCAGCCAATTCATTTCCTAGATTCGTTTGGAGTGACTTTATCTTATACTTATTTGTTCATTTTTTATATTTCGCAGCGCTCCCACTTTGACTTTCGTAATCTTAAGAAATGACAGTATTAATCCTAAACCTTTAAATTGTGCTAATTTAATCATAAACATTTCAATTTTTCTTATCTACAATTAAAGAACCTTCAGAGCAACTTGCTTCTACATGCCACCGTGGAGTTGGGACGATGCGTGTGGGAGAGAGTATTTTAACGAAATTCGTTTATTCTTAGAATCCTATTCCTTATCACGTGCCATTGTACAAGATATGTAACGTAGAAAGTAGTTTAATTTATTCTTATATCATGTTGGGCAACGCATGATTCCTTTGTGTTGGGATCACATGAAATTGTCCTTTTTGCTACATACGTCAATGTTTACGCGGAACAACAAATAAAGGTTACATGGATGATCTGGCAAGATAATGTTTTCGCCAAACAATGAAATAGTGTCTCACCAGATGATGTTTTTGCCAAATCATGAATCAGTGTCGACACAATAACAGGATGCCAAAGTGTTTGACTTTCGACCCTCTAAACGAGACCAATCGAGACAAAGCAGAGGCAATCTGTGCTAAGTGTTGAAAGCTTCCTGCCGGCGAACTTGTTTAGTCGACAAAGAAACTAGTTTTAGCCAACTGGAATTATGAAGGGAAATAACCAAATCCTAGAGCATGGGTGTCGATAAATGAGGCTCGACCTAATTGACAAAGGGCCAGGACTAACACAATCTACAATAAGCTGCACATAAAGTAGTTATCTAAGTCATGGAGCTGACAATTTTAGAAGCAACCATTAAGAGTCGTAAAAAATCAAGATCAATGTAGTTGTGGAGAAATGAAACCGACACAACAATCAATCATTGAACATCAATTGTTTGATTTTATCTTCTTGTTCATCTTTACATTCCCTTTACCTTTACATGATTGGACTCAATTGTCCCCGAATTCAGTATGTTTAATTCCTTATCTATTAAGTTTTCTGCCCAAGAATCAACATAGGATTATTCATAACCTTTGTCGATTTACTCATTGATCCATATTTCCAAATCGAAAGATATTTCGTCGAGGTTTTCAGCGAAACAAGCAGTATTACCTCTTTGCTCTATGTGTCAACTCTAAAATGGCATAATCAATCCCCATGGCTTTTTCGCCCGGTGGGCTCCGCTCCCTGTAGACTTCACTTTTGAGGAACTCACGACATGCAAGTTTCGTTCTCAATGGAAAGAAAATATTGAGGATTTCATTTTCGGTCCCAGGCTATGCTTTGTCTTTAGATAGGGCAGAGACAAATCGAGATTGCAATTATATTGCATTTCCTTTAACTCTAAGATTTTTTAAGATACTATTTTCAGAATTAGGTGATATTTTTAAAATAAACAAATCGAGATTGCAATTGTTTTCACATTTTATTAGCTAATTTTTTACGTAGATCTGTTCGGAGTGATTTTTATTTTTTTAATAACAAATAAGTTAGTCTTTAGTTGAGTGATGATGATCATTCAAGTAGTTGGTTCTTCCCCAACTTCCATGTTCCATGTTCCCCAACTTCCCCAATTTCATTTTGGGAATTAGCAAAAGACGAGACGAGGACAAAAAGGTTGGGCGGGGGGGTGCGGGAGGGGCCGTTGTGCAAATAGGGCGAAGTGTGGGGACGAGGGGGGGAAGATGCTGGGACACGTGGCGAGATCCAGTTCGGCGCGGGGAGGTTTGACTTTTCTCCTTTTCCGGAGGCGTGGGGGAGCTCGACGTGATTCTATTGAGTGCAAATGTTTTGATTTATTGTTTTTTCTCTTTCTGTTTTTGTTTTTGTTTTTATCGATTTTCTGTCGAAAAATGGGGAAAAAAATTATGGACAGAAAGTATCGGCCTGTTTTTATTGGAAGACTATTGTGGCTCCGGCGTCTTTTAGTTACGAAAGAAAGTAGATAAACATACACATTTATGTAGCAATAAGGATTAAAAAGTAGGGAAAATTCCATAAAAACTTGAAATTACGCCTAGATATATAGATGCACTAACACCCCAAATTGTTTGTTTATCGCCAAAATCTTGAGTTTGTGCAAATGTTCCAAAACTATTTCTGGATTAAAATTTTTTTTCCAAAAATAGAAAAATGAAATTCTGTTACTAAACTTATTTCTATTCCAAACTTGTTTTCGAAAATCAAAAAATAAAAAAAAACAGAAAAACAAAATAATTATCATGCGCGTCCTAACTAACCAATATTAAAATTCGTCGATATCCCTAGAACTTAACTTTCCCTAGTTGAATGGTCATTGAATAGTGGAGTCTACGTCAACTATTAAATGGCGTAACCATTCCGCGTAGCTTTAACTCCCGTTGGGCTCCGCTTCACTTGACGCTTGACAAACATGCAGTATGCAAGTCGTCCCGTTGTTATTACTTAGTCTTTGGTGTGCCCAAAGATTTCATTTTCGGTCCCTGGCTGTGCTTTGTCCTTTTCAAGGGCACAACGCAAATCGAGATTATAATTTTATTTCACTTCTTTAAGTTTAGGATTTTTTTAAGATTCTGTTTTCAAACTCACGTAGTATTTTTGAAATAGATTTATGATTAGATTTCTTTTGCTTGAATAGTAATCAGCAACAGAAAATTCGAGGTATCTCAGGGCAATTTCTCATTGAATCTTTTCCACACACTATAGTATCTGTGGGGAGATCCAATATAGAGAAAGATTAAGTTCAAATCATAAGAAACGTACTATTAATATTCTCAGTACCAATATTGAACTGAACTGGAAAATTAATATGGGAAGGAGGACTAGTATGTTTTGAACTCTAACCCAAAAGGTCCCATCTTCTCTTCCATGATGCTATGCAGACGTGCTACCATGGGAGGACTGAGATTGTTAACCCAATCACCCACCTCTCCTTTCCTAAAGTAGCTTCTGTTCTCAAAGTTCGGCATGAATTTGCTAGATTTGTTCACCTCCAAGTCCTTCAACTTCCTCAAGCTACACGTTTCAGCTATTTCTTGAACCACACCTTGCTTCTCTTCCCCATAGAGAATGGACGCCCCACAAATTCAGCCACCTTCTTCACTTGTGCTACGGCATCTTCCTTCAAGTCCTCGTACTTCAAAAACAACACCTTGTGTGGCTTCTCCAAGCTCTCTTTCCAATACCCTACCGTGTGTGCCCAAAAGGGTCCAAACCCTGTTTTTCCTTTGCAAAAGGCCTCAAAATGCTCTTCCATTGACCTCTCCGGTTGATTCTCTGACCGCACCGAAGATTGAAAAAGTGCCATGATGTTGGTGAGATAAACTTGCCAAATCATGATAAGATTGAGTATCAAAATCCAATGTGTAATAGGTGTATTTACCATAAAAATCATGGGCTATGTTTAGCAACTCTGATGTACTGTTCTTTATTTAAGGAGAATGAATCTCTCCCAAGAAGCTAAGAAATATGGGGATTTCTACCTTGGATGTAGGTTTCCAAGGAGTTTTTCTTGGTCGACTGAATCACGTAAAACCTTTGTTCATCATTCATTCTCTTTGTCTCTTTCATCTTCGTATTAACACCCTATATGGTATCAGAACAAACAAAATCGACATCAAACTCATGTGCTCCCTGTTGCTTCATTGGCTGTTGCACCTTTTCTTTATAATCAGATAAGTAATCTTGTTCTTGTTCGTTTTGCACAATGACTAGCATCTTTGCTACCACCGATTTGGGTCGTTTTGGCTTGAATGAAATGAGCACTCAACTCACCTCTATCATTTTTAATGGTCGTAATTATCTCTCCTAGTCTCGGGCAGTTCAAATTGCTCTTAGAGGTAGATCAAAGTTGGGGCATATTAACGGCTTGATTAGATCCCTTCCTATTAGTGACCCTAAATATGTCGAGTGGCAAGGCATTGACAATCTCATCATGTCATGGATATTTAACTCAATGGATCCTAATATCTATGAGATTTTTGCATGTGCTGAGAGTGCGAAGGCCTTATGGGACTTTCTTCGAGATATGTATGGACATCAAGACAATACTTGCTGGATTTTTGAGTTGGAACGGGAGATTGCTTATACTGAGCAAGCCTCTAGTCAATCTTTTACTGAACATCTTGGCAATCTCAAATGGAAATGGAATGAACTGCGACAGTATCGTCCCCTAGTTCAATTTGTCGATGTATATACCCAACGAGAAGAACAAGATTGCATATTTCAGTTGCTTACTAGTATTCAACCTGAATATGAAGATCTTAAGAGACAAATTCTCATGAGTGCTACTCTACCATCGTTTACTAATGTCTGTGCTACTATTCAATGAGAAGAAACTTGTCGAAGGGTGATGAATACTGAACCCAAAATTAGAGGGAGAACTAGTAGAGAGTTTGACTAATGTAGCTAATATTGGCAACCAAACTGGTATTGGCACTTTTTTTAATGGCGTCAAAGGGAAAGTTTGTGATCATAAGACCAAGTTTCACTGTTCCCACTGCAGCAAAGATGGGCATACACGGGGTTGTTGTTGGGACCTGTACCCTCACCTGCGACCTAGTAAAGACAAGGCTATAGATAAGATAATGGATCTTACAGTTGCCAGTCATGTCACTATTACAAATATTCAAACATTTCTAGGACAAATAGCCGTCCAACTCCAACAACTAATGTCCTCCAACGGTGTATCTCTGCCAAGTTCTGACTCGGGAAACATGGCTCAAACTTCTAGGAATGTCTTTGCCCTATTTGCATCCTCTATGAACTATTTTATAAATGATTGTCGCGACCGACCTCCAGTTTTCTTAAAGAAAAGGGGGGTCTCGCTTGGTACGTGCTAAGTTTAGGTCTGAAACTTAACTTGGGCTCTCCTAAGCCCATACCATATCGCGACTTAGGATTTAGGTTTTTAACTTGCAAGTAATTTTTATGTAGGAGTCGCCACTAATTAATTTGTGATAGATCGATTAGAAACTCAACTAAGGTGACAGGAGAATCACCCCACTCCTACGAATCATAGATTAAATGAGTTCAGGGACTTGGTTATACTAGTTGGTTAACTAGTGCCCTTTTGGTACTTTTTTACCCTGTTCATTTCAGAAAATATTTATCAGGTAGTTTGGATTGATTTTAGGAGTTATCTCCTAACATATGAGGTGATCAAACGAGTGCAAAATCATTAGTGATTAGCAGTCAAGATAAATATGCAGCCTCGGGTCCTAACCCTAACAAAGGCGACAACATTCAAAACGTGACAATATATGCAGTTATATTCTAATTAAAAATAACGTGCATAATAATATTACAACATTAGTGAAAATAACATGCAAAACTACTACCGCATAGCCCTACAGGATTATCTGATTTAAACATGATCATTAATCAAATAATTCACATAATTTAGAAAAATATTCAAAAATACTAATTTCTAAACTATTTCCTAATTTTAAAAGAAAAATAAAAAGGATTTTTTTAAAATATAATATTTTTTAATTAAAAATAATAATAAAAAAATAATAATATAATATTCAATCGGGTCAGGTTGGGTCAGAATCGACTCGGGTCAATGGACCTGACCCATACGCATTGACCCAGGTCAGATCTCCGGATCAAAATTAGGTCGAGGGGTCAACTTGGGTCATTGACCCGGGTCTAATCCGGATCAGGCCCAATTAGGGCCTAGTCCAATGGAAAAAGACAAAACAGGGTTGGTTTGACCCGTTTGCCTGGCAAACCTGGCCAGAGCTAGCTCTCGCGTGCAGAGGCAAACGAGGGCGCCGACTGGGTGAAATCCGGCGATTTCATCCGGCTGCTGGCCTCGACTGCCTCGGCACTAGGGGCTAGTGCGGCCCCCCTTTCTGGCTGACCAAGGTGACCGGCCATGGTGGCTGTTAGCCGAGCTCCAACCAGGGCTATTCGAGTCCAAACAATGGTCGGAGCTTGGTC
The DNA here is from genome assembly GCA_031216405.1 of Syzygium malaccense. NCBI lineage: Eukaryota > Viridiplantae > Streptophyta > Magnoliopsida > Myrtales > Myrtaceae > Syzygium > Syzygium malaccense. The sequence continues at coordinate 27,978,771 of CM062257.1, read as the reverse complement.
AGCGAACCCAGGCCAATCTTTGGTCGCATTTGGTCTCCTGTAATTACCCTAAGACTAACCACGAGCACCACAGCTTACCGGACGCTTACCTGCTCGCCGCGAAGACCAAAACTAAATCGCCCTCACTGAGGCATTTCGACAAACAATTAGCATGCATGCACAAAACATGGGAACTCCAAGCTATTTCGGGGCCCTGGTCAATTCCGGTGGCCGCGATTGTGACATCCTAATTCTAGCTCACCTATTTTAATGTGCAGAGAATAACATTTGGAAATGTTATTTCGCATTGGCTATTGAGGAATAATCCTTGAGTGATTAATTTATGTTTTATTTACCTTTCTTCTGTGAATTATTGGTTTTACGATGATCATTTTTGAGGTGCACAAGCTTTATATAATTTCTTTTGATGTGGCGTGGAATCTAAAGGGCCTAGTGATGGTGGCGCTTCGTAATTTTGGCTCTTGGTCTTTATTAGCAAGTAAAAATGGCTCGGTGGCAATATCATAATTTTTGAAAATTTCAAGGGTGTCTTTGGAAAAAGGCCATTTATAAGTCAAACTTTATTTTCCCTTTGGAATCCGCCTCCTTCCTCATGTTGTCCTTGCTGCTGCCAATCTTCTTCTTTGTCTTTGATTGTTGCTTCTTAATTGTCATCTCCTCCATTATTTCAATTCAAGAGACAACTAAAATCCTTTTTGTCTCTCTCTCTTCTCATGCCCAAGACCAACTGGCTATCACTCTCTTTCTCTATCCGCATCACTTTATAATCTTCATTGGATATTATTTGGAGTCTCCCTCTCTCCGCCTCTCTCTCTCTCTCTCTCTCTCTCTCTCTCTCTCTCTCTCTCTCTCTCTCTCTCTCTCTCTCTCTCTCCTTTCTTTCCACTTGGCCGAACCCATCTCTCTTCCCTTCAATTCTCTTGTCTTGTCTCAATTGATAATTTTTGAAGTCCATATATTGTATTAGATAATATTTGGAGTTGCATTGTTTGAGCTTGATGATGAGTTTTGACTTTGTTTCTTCCTTCCTTCTATCTTTCTTCTTCTTTCTCTTGCTCCTTCACTTCTTATTCTCTATCACGGAACCACCCCCTCTCCACCGTGCTCTCTCCTTGTTCTCATTTCCTTATTGTTTTGCTTCTTGTGATCTCGCTCGTTTCTTCTTTGTAGAAGCTTGAATTTCGGTGTGCCTCGAGGAAGATGAAGGATGGAGTTTGCGATCATATCTAAGGTGAGTATTCTCGCCATTTCTCTTCATTTCAACCTTTTATGTTATGGTTAGAGGTGGAGCTTGGGTTATGCGCTGTGTGTGAAGCGGACTGGTAGTTGCGTAGAACTTGTGATTGATGGTGGAAGCTTCGAATGAAATGGTTTTGTGATAATGAGGTTGTTTGCTTTAGAGACGGTGGAAAAATGTGATTTTCCATCAATTTAGAAATTCCGTTGGTAGCCGACCATGTTGATGTTTCGGCTAGTGCTTATTTTGAGGAAGAGAAAATACTCGTTTCATAGTTAAATTGGCATGATGCGGTCGTATAGTGGTTCCGTGCGTAAAAGACGAACGTGATTTGCTTTGCATAGTTAGCTTTCATTGCTTACATACTTCTACAACTTTCAATATTTTTTGTGGGCTAGTTGGGATGATCACAATGATTTGGCGAATACTTGAATTTCGGTGGTGTTGGGATTGAGATGGTGCGGATAGTAGTGCAGCCGAGGACGCTGTGAATGTTGGTTATTTTCACTATTGTCAAGCCTATCTTAGTGACGATATTGATATAATTATTGTCAAGCATTGAAGCTGGCATTTTGCATTTTCGTCATTTCATCCATATACATTACATTATGAGGATTACGGTGAGGACCATTGGCTAGAGTGCCAATGATGCCCAGTGGGAGCTAGCGAAAGAAATCGGGAAGCTCAAGGTCGTGATACCTTGAGGCTGTGCTTCGTGGTCTCAGTGGCAGATGCGCAAGTAAGTCGTATAACTTCGGAGTAGAAGCGTAATGCTTGCTATTGTGTGGTTTGTAGAAGATTAGTTCTTGAAATCGACGGTTACAAATGAGAGTGGCATTCGCGGGAGATTCTTGGGCATATCATATACATTCTCATATACATATTATCATTATTCATATTATGATGGAAATCGATGATCTTGTGGTAGACTCTTTAATCGTGATATAACTATTTGAATTGAATTGTCATGGCCTGATTTACTTGTTGAGTTTATGTCACTATTGTTGCTTTCCATGTTTTGAGACTGTTAGCATGGCTTTCTTTCCACCTACTGGACCTATCTCCACTTATGGTTCAATTTTAGATATCGAGGGATCGTTTATCGAGTGTCCCGATCCCGTTGTTCCAGGTGTGGTGTGGGAACGCCACTTGACCATTGTATAGGTCCACTACTCTACTCATTTGGGTCAGATGCTATATCGCTTTGTATCCGACTACTTCCACTTAGATGGTCTCTGTATAGACCCCGTCCCCTTCCCATGTGAGAGTGTGAGGAGGTTCGCGGCCGGTAGTTGATCGGACTAGGTGTTGGTGCAGCAGCTCTTTTTGTTTGAGCTGTATCTTGGCTACTAGTGGGTAGCCTCCTACGGCTTTTGGCTGTGATAGCTTTAAGTCAAGTGTGGATGTGACTTTTTGTAGCTAGTAAAAGGAGTAGACTGATCCTCGCTTCCTAGTTGTCATTTCCTTTGTGCTGTAATTATACTTATTGCCTAACGAAAAAGATTAATAAAAGTTGTTCGTCATGTTCTTTTGATATCTCTATTTTATATTTTTACCTTCTGCTCGCGTTTTTAATTAAATTAGATAATTAAGCCAATTAGTTTTTATGATGGCCTAGGACGTCATGGCTCGAGTTGGTATTATCACAGCGACTCACCTCGGACGGCTAGTCTGGATAGTGGGTGGTGTTAGTATGGGCCGGGATTTGCGCAAAACGGCCAATGCGAGTCCTAGCTAACCTGCATATAAAAACAGGGGATAACAGAAGCCGGGGAAGGCTCACCGGTCAAGGTTGCTTTTGGGGGATTGCCGGTCGGTTTGCAGGTGATGGCGAGGCTGTGCGGGACCTCTTCACGCTCTATACTCACTCACTCTCGCTCGGTTTGCCCTCTGGATCTCTCTAAATCTCTCGGTCTCTCTTTTGATATGTTTTTTGGTCCAAAAAGCCAACCGATCTCTCGCCTCTTTGTCGGCTTACATAGCTAACGCCAGTGACCTGCCCTCCGCTCCATTAACTCACCCTGTCTCTTTTTTCAATGGCTTGCATCGGCCTATGCTTATTCAAGACTTTTGTGGCCTATTTAGGCCGGTGCAGGGGACCTATTTTTCTTGGGTGGAAGAGAGGAAGGGGGAGAGATAAAGAGACCGAGAAAGGGAGAAGGATGAGATTGGCCATCAATGCCCTCTTCATGCTGCTTCCTTATCTACCCGTTTGTGGTTGATAGGGACGATGACGGATTTTTCGCTATTGGTTGAATTTTCAGCTAGACACAGAGCAGGGCAGAGAAAGTGGAAGGAAGGAAGGAAAGAGAGGACGGGCTAGTGGAGGGAGAGGGAGGAGCGGGCTAGGCCAGGCCTAGCTCGTGCGAGAGGAAAAGAAAAGAGGGGAAGAGAGACTAGGCCCGCAGGAGAAAAAGAAGAGGGCCGAGTCGACCAAGCCCAATCCAAAATTTTTATTTTAATTCTTTTAATTCCTATGAATGCAAAATGCATATAATGTCTACATGTCATGCAATTAAATGAAAATATTTTTTGTTTAAGGAATTAAAGAAAATTAACTCCTAAATTTTGTGCAATTTAATTGGGTAATTAAAAAAATAGATATCAACAGCTGCCCCTCTTTGAAGGTTGAGCTCGCAGAGGTTGCATTCAAAGATAAAATAACACTCAAATCTAGCCCGTGCATGTACGTTGAATGCTAATTTTTGCTAGACCATAGGTTCCATTTTTTTTATGATGTGATATAAGATGATGTATGCTAAAGCAAATAAAACATACTTGAGATTACTTATGAGGAGTGCTTGGATTACACTTCTAGTACCTGAAAAAGATTTTCATGAAATATCCGGATTACACGTCAGATAATCGAGGAAAGGAAATTCATGGAATACACCGATTACAGTTCAGATAATCGAGAAAAGAGATCTTGCGAAATATCCAGATTACACTTCACATAATCGAAAGAAAATTCACGAACTACCCGGATTACACTTCGGATAATCGAGAAGAGAGATCTTGCGAAATATTCAGATTACACTTCGGATAATCAAAAGAAAAGTCACGAAATACCCAGATTACACTTCGGATAACCGAGAGAAGGTTAGTCGATAAACGCTTGGGTCGGTCTAGAGCGTCTAACGGCTTGATGAACAAAGGGAATTAACCCGAATGTTCGGAAATTGCTTGACAAAGCACTTGCATCCTGTTTGAGGTACCTGAAAAGGCTTGATGTGAATAGAGGGGGGCGATTCCATGTTTGGGGGTACCATAACAATTGTAGGTACTTGGTCAACAGAGGGATCGATCCAATGTTTGGTTGGTGAACAGAGGGTCGATCTAATATTCAGGGAGTACCATAACAATCGTAGGTACATGATAAATAGATGGTCAGTCTAATGTTTGAGGGGTACCATAACAATCGTAGGTACTTAAATTTTTGAAACGGACATAGGTAAAAAATACTTACCTGAGCATGCTCCTGCCCTTTTGTAGGGGCATGTATTTTGTCAAACATGTTTCTATGCAAAAGTATATACATTCATCGAAGAAATAGACAATTAAGGCTATTCTAGAACACATATATCTTTTCAAACATATGGGTTGCATCTCGCGCAATGAGAAATGCTTTTCTTTTTCAAAGGAACACCTAGTTTACCTTTTAAGTGGTTTAAAAAGAATTCTGATGAAATACTTGGAGCTTCTTACCCGAAGGTTTGATGCTTTGCCTGGTGGGTTCTTGCTAGCATGAATTGAAAAGACTCAAACAATGAGCACCTGGGGGTCCTCGTCTGAGGATTTGATGGTTTGCCTGGTGAGTCCTCGCCAGTAGGTCTTGAAGGGGACTTAAACAATGAGTGCCATGTCAATCCAATTCGAGTAACAGGAGCCCAGTTTGGTATTTGAAAGTCTTCTGGGATACATGATGTATCGTGTCCGTTGAAGGGGACTTTATGCTGCGGAAGCAGTGTCCATGAGAGGGACTTCAAGCTGCGAAAGCAATATCCATGAAAGAGGGACTTTAAGCTATAGAAGCAGTGTCCCTGAAAGGGACTTTAAGCTCGGAAGCAGGGTCCATGAAAGGGGGACTTTGGGCTGCCGGGGCGTGCTGTGTCCATTGAATGGGACTTGAAGCTGCGGAAGTAGTGTCCATGAAAGGGGGACTCCAGGTTACCGGGGCATGCCGTGTCCATTTTGATAAGGAAGAACATTTAAAGGTTTTTGGGACAGCTTTGGAGATACTTCAAAGTTTAGGCGCTTTTTGAGTCTTTGAGAATATTTTACCTGTCAAAGACAATTAGTGCAAATATGCATGCATTTGTCAAGGCTATATATAAGCTAGGCTATTTCAGAATACGCATTTTGAAAGCTCATGCATGATGATTTTGCCATGTTTGCATCACCAAATATCCACTAAGGGTAATTATTAATTGAGAAAATTTTCGCTCGTGAGGTGGACTTTTTAAGATGCTGATTGAGGGACCTTCAGTCAGAAAGGACTTTCCACTCGCTCTCATTGAAAAGGGTTGTTTGTCTCGACCATTAATGTGGGAATATTGAAAACACTCAATCTGACCATCGTCACATCAATAAGGGTCTGAGTTTTTTCGCAAGTGACACGATCTTACCAATCCGAGAGGTTTTTTTTAGGATCGCAATACAGGCTTGGTCAATGGCTTAACAAAGGAGATTGTCCGAGTTAATGCCATGAAGGAAAATACTGCGCAATTATCTCTAGGTTTACAAGTCAAGAATCCTGCAAAATAAGATAGAAGTAGTCTTGCTCGCACTTTCTTATGCGATGTTTATAAACATTTGAAATTTCACATTAATTCAAGTGCCATAGTCAGAAGAGACTTCATGAGGGACGTAACGTAGGCTTAGTTCACAAGTTGAGAAACGAAAGGATTATTAGGCTCGAAAATGTGTGTATAAAGGGTGAGAATTGGTGATCATCTTGGCGTTGTCACCAGTATTCTTTTTCATTGTCAGGATCCTCTTTGAAAATCCCTTGGGTAATTTGGTGCTTTGGCTTCTTGGACTTTTGCCTAACAATTGCTGTGACATTCTGAAATTTGACCCATTTGGGATTTATGAAATGGATGATTTTATGGACGTGCTTGTAGTTAGATCTCGCCCGGAACTGATCATTCCTAGGATACTAACCATTAAGGGAAGACTAATTAGGGATTTAAATTTGCCTTGTGTTGTTGTGATTATTTACCTGCTGAGTGAATTATTGTGTTAATTCGCTGCCTAGTACTAGACCGGTATAATTGGCCTAGGTCTCTAATTCATGTACGGAATTATAGCAGATAAGAGAGTGATAGAAAGTGTGGAAATGAGTAGTCAAGGAAGAGGTAAAAGAAGGGGTGTAGGAGGAAGAGTAAGAGGTTGAGGTGGTGCTCAAGCTAGAGCTGTAGAGGACCTCGGAGTTGATGCTAGACTTATAGAAGACCCCATAGTTGATGCTAGAGTTGTAGCAGACCCCAGAGTTGATGCTAGAGTTGCAGTGGACCCCAAAGTTGATGGAATTTTAAGAGCACTCGAGGAAGTTGGGACTTTGATGGGTAGGCAGACTCAGGAGCGAGATGCCACTATTGCCTAAGCGATTGAGGTCGCCGCAGCCATTGCCATCAATGGTAATAATGGAAATCAAGGACATGGGCAAGTGAATATAAATAGACAAATGCATCAATTAGTTGAGCAGTTTTTGAAATTAAAGCCTCCTCAGTTTGATGGTAAAGGCAATCTTGAGGTTGCATCACTTTGGATAGAGGAATTGGAGAAAGCCTTTAAGGTATTAGGGTGCACCGAGAAAGAGAAAGTGACCTTGGCGGTGTACCAGCTCTAAGGAAATGCAAGTGATTCGTGGAAAACCATCAAAGGAAGGGTGTTCCCGGCTGGTACCACCCAGACTTGGGCGATGTTTGTGAAAACCTTTAATGGCAAATACTTTTCTGAGAGTGCCTGGGAACAAAAATTAGCTGAGTTTATGAGACTTCGTCAGGGGCTAAGGACAGTAGATTAGTATGAGGCTGAATTCACTCGGTTAGCTAAGTTTGCCCCAAGGATGGTAGAGGACCCATTAGATAGAGCTAGAAGGTTCCGAGATGGTTTGAAACCGGACCTTCACAGCCAAATGATTTCGCTGAATTTAAGAGATTATAATGAGATCTATGATAGGACCTAAGCGATTGAACATGATCTAGCAGATAGGGCTGCCGCTTCTGAGTCAAGATTTGCCTTGGGAAGGGACAATCGCCACCTTGGAAAAAGGCCAATGACGGATAATTGATGTTTCGTCCCTCCTGCTAGAAGGAATATAGGGAAATAGACCCGTTTTCAGAATGGTCTATGTCAGATATGTGGAGAAAGACATGGAAATGGACCTAGTCCGAATATGGGTGGAGCTTGTTTTGGATGTGGCGGGTTTAGTCATCAGATAAGGTTTTGCCCTAATATTAGGCAGAATAGGTCGCCTGCATTGTCGCCATCTCGGAACGGGAATCGTATTGGAGCTGCCCCATCGGCTAATCAAAATAGGCCACCGGCCCAAGGATGGGTGTTTGCCATGGCTAGAAGAGAGATTGAGAACGCGCCCGGGGTAGTCATAGGTACGGTTCCTCTATGCGATCATGCTGTGTATGCTTTGTTTGACTTTGGGCCGTCACATTCATTTATATTAGAGCAGTTTGTTCAATTGACTGGTATAGAACCGAAATTACTTGATGTTGTGTTGTGTGTTACCACCCTATTAAATGATAAGGTGCTAGTCTCGTTGGGATGCCTGAATTATAAGATTGTGATTGGTGATATGGAGGAAAGGATAGATTTAGCGATTTTAGCGATGTATGATTTTGATGTGATAGTAAGCATGGATTGGTTGGTTAAGCAGAGGGCTGTTGTGGATTGTAGTAGTAGGGTGATCCAATTTAATCCATTTGGACACCCTAGATTCGAATTTGTAAGAAATCAAGGAGGAATCTCGATTCCCTAGATTTCGTCACTGGAGTGACTAAATTGCTGAACGAAGGATGTCAAGAATTTCTAGCGGTTGTGATTGGTTCGATGGCTAAGGAGCCGAGGCTAAAGGACATAGCCGTGGTATGCGATTATCCCGATGTTTTTCCTCAGGAATTACCGGGATTGCCACCAGAAAGAGAAGTAGAGTTTGTAATTGAGTTGGCCCCTAGGACTGAGCCAATCTCGAAGGCACCTTATAAAATGTCATTGTTGGAGTTGAAGGAGTAAAAGGTGCAAATGCAAGAATTATTGGATAAAGGATTCATTCGTCTAAGTGCGTCTCCATGGGGAGTTGCCAGTCTTATTCGTGAGGAAGAAAGATGGAACATTGAGGTTGTGTATTGATTATAGGCAGTTGAATCAAGTGACAATTAAGAAGAAATATCCCTTATCGAGGATTGATGATTTGTTTGATCAGTTACAAGGGGTTTCGGTATTTTCTAAAATTGATTTGAGAATAGGATATCATCAATTGAGGATTAGGAAGGAGGACATACCGTAAACAGCATTTAAGATGAGATATGGACATTTCGAGTTTATAGTAATGCCGTTTGGATTGACAAATGACCCTGCTGCATTTATGGGTCTAATGAATCGGGTGTTTAAAGAGTTTTTAGACCAATTTGTCATAGTTTTCATAGACGATATATTGGTGTACTCGAAGAGCCCGGAGGAACATGAGCTCCATCTATATAGAGTTTCGCGGACTTTAAGAGAAAACGTACTGTATGCTAAGTTTAGTAAGTGCGAGTTCTGTCTTAGTCGAGTAGCATTTCTTGGACATATGGTCTCGAGGGATGGAATTTCGGTAGATCCGGCGAAGATTGAAGCCGTGATAAAGTGGCTAAGACCGATGACGGTAACCGAGGTTCGGAGCTTTTTAGGTTTGGCAGGATACTATAGACATTTTGTGGAAGGGTTTTCGGCAATAGCAACACTGTTGACACATTTGTTGAAAAGGAAACAAGGTTTGAATGGACCGATAAATGTGAAAGGAGTTTTCAGGAACTAAAGCATAGGTTAATGACAGCGCTAGTGTTGACTATTCCATCAGGACCCAGAGGATATGAAATTTATAGTGATGCGTCATTGAAAGGACTGGGGTGTGTACTCATGCAAAATGGATGAGTAGTGGCCTACGCATCAAGACAGTTAAGACCGCATGAGTTGAACTACCCGACGCATGATTTGGAATTAGCCACAATAGTATTCGCCCTTAAGATTTGACAACATTATCTGTGCGGAGAGAAATTTCAGATATATACAGATCATCAGAGCCTCAAATATCTGTTTTCCTAAAAGGAGTTAAATATGAGGCAGCGTCGTTGGATGGAATTGTTGAAAGATTATGATTGTGATATTTTATATCACCCCGAAAAGGCCAACTGGGTAGCCGATGCATTGAGTCAGAAGTCAAGCATCGCACACTTGATGGTCAAGGAATGGACTTTGTTGGAAGGAGTGCGAGACTCAGAGTTTAAATTCGAAGTAAGTCAGGTCTCGAGCTTGTTAGCCACTTTAAGAATTGAACCAATAATCCAGACTAAGGTTAAGACTTTACAATTTACGGACCAAGAAATTTAGAAGATTATGGAGATGGATGTTACTAAGAGAAAACCGGACTTCCAAGTATCTAAGGATGGGATCTTGAAGTTCCGCGAACGATTGTGCGTACCCGACGATGTGAAACTTAAGGAGGAGATTTTGTCAGAAGTGCATTATAGTATTTATAGTACCCATCCGGGGAGTATGAAACTGTATCAGAATTGGAGACAGTACTATTGGTGGAATGGTACGAAGGTAGATATAATTAAGCACGTGGCTAAGTGCCTGACGTGCCAGCAAGTGAAAACGCAACATTGTAAACCCGGAGGGTTGTTGCGACCTTTGAAAATCCCAGAGTGGAAATGGGAACATCACGGGACAGAAGGCGCGACGTGGAAAAGTGAAGATCTAATGCAACATCAATACCCCCACTTATTTGAGTAGCTAGGTTGAACTGTAAATTTCGAGGACGAAATTTTTATAAGGGGGGAAGAGTTGTGAAATTCTGAAATTTGACACACTTGGGATTTATGAAATATATGATTTTATGGCCGTGCTTGTGATTAGATCTCGCCCGAAACTTATCATTCCTAGGATACTGACCGCTAGGGAAAGGCTAATTAGGGATTTAAATTCGTAAGACCAAAGAAACTTGATCGTGAACTGACTTTCGACCATAGAAATTGTTGAGATGACATTTTGAGCCAATGTAGGCTGATCTAAGGATAGCTAGGGATCAGTTCGCCGCTATCATACGAGTGGATCACGAGTAATTCCGTTTGACCACAAGATGGACTGACAAATGACCCTAAACCTATGCCAAATGATCGCGCCCGTCGGTACTAGCGATCGATCCTTGCGATTACATGACAACCGAGGTCATCACGATCTGAGTGAACTTATACGTGGCTTGATTTAGTATTGATCACGGGTCGAATATGCGAATTTCCCAAAAACCACCCGTTAGTCTAAGATACGTTCAAGTTACGTTACTTAAAATTTAGTCATTAATTAGAGATCAAGTTAGGTCTTGGAAATTATGAATGTCACGACAGGATAGTTGGACGACATTGTTATTGGCTTAGTCAGCCTTAGATTTGCCAGGATTTTTCAGAAAATTTGAATTCTTGCGAGAAATGGAAAATGACCATTTTATCCCTAGGACTTTGTTAAGGCCAAGTGTAAATGGAGAAGGGCATTTTGGTCATTTCACCCTAACTTTAGAAATGATAAATTTTGGACAATTTTGCCCTTGAAATTTTTGTAAAATTTCAACTTTGCCCTTGGATATTTTTGATAGGATTCGATCTAGGCTGTCGATTTTTAGATAAGATCGAATTGTGGCCATTGGATTAAAAGTAGAGAGAGGGATAAGATGGTAATTTTACCTAGGGGAGGCTTAAACTAGCCTTTTCTTTTCCTATTTATTCTTTTCTCTCTCTCTCTCCCCTCATTTTCTTTCTCACGTCTCACTCCTCTCCCTTTCTACCTCTCTCGGCCAATCACCCTTTCCCCCTCCCCTTCACGTGAAGTAGCCAGCTGGCCACGCTCTTGGCCGCCGCCGCGCGTCTGTTCGCCGCCATTCCGTCAAGCCGCCGTTCGCCCCTCCGTCTCGCCACACCACCGCCACCACCGTCCCTCTCTCTCTTGTATTTCCCTTCATCGTGAAACACCATCACCAGCCACCCCTTTTCAGCCAAGAACAGCCAAGAAACCAGCAGCCCATCGTCGCCGATCGCCGCCGCTCGTAGATGCCGGTGAGTCGCCGTTATCCCTTTTCGTGAGACACCGCTGCCACTGCTGTTTGCTCTCTGTCCAGCCACCGTAGAGGCCTTAGATTCACGTAGGAATCACAAGTAAGTGATATCCTAACCCTCGCCTAGGATAACGGGTATTTTTGGGTTAGTTCGGGACCATTTTAGCGAGTTTTAGGGGTTAATTGTGGGACAATGGTTGGACTGATTTGGCTGAGTGTTTTAGGAGAAATTGTGATGATTTTTGAGATGTATTTGAGGTTAGAATTGATTGGCTAGGTAATTGGAATGATTCCGAGTGATTATTATGGTTTATTGGCGAAAAACGGGTCTAAATGAGCCGTTATGGTGATTTTTAGGGGTGGCCAAGTTACTGTTCATCATGTGGCCGAATTGGTGCATATTGTTGATTAAAAATTAGTACATGTTGGTTTGGTCGGTAGAAGTATGACACCCGTGAATGACAGAATTTGGCCTAAAATGTAGAAATTCTGGTTATTTGTGCACATGCGAATTTAATTGGTTGGCTGGTTTGTATGGCTATTGTGGCTGGAAATAGACTTGGAATTGCTGAATTTATGTTCACGATAGTGGCTATGATTGTGGGCCCGATGGCGGCCTTGTATGTTTATTGAATTGTGAATTGATTGATTTAAATGCGGACCGTTATATGCGCGCATGGGCTAATTTGAATGGACTGGTATTTGGCCATGATTGGGTGCTAATTGAGCATGTGAAATGCGTGAGGTTAGATGCGTGCATGGGCCGAATTTGATCGGCTGGTGTTTTGGGCATGTTGGTATGAAAATCGAGTGGGTGAATGAATGAGGAATTGTGTGAAATGTCGTGCATGTGGTCATGAAAATCCGTGAGGCGGTACTTTTACATAGGGAATTGTGCCGTCCTGAGGTAGTACTTTTACGCTGGACGATATCCGGTATTACCGGAAAACTGCCAACCTGAGGCGGTACTATTATGCAAGTTGTGCAGTGGGTGGTGGATGTTGAGCCTGAGATGGTACCAGTACGCGGGCAAGATACATAGGTTGAGGCGGTACCATTACGCGGGCAAGATACATAGGCTGAGGCGGTACCATTACGCGGGCTAAGAAGTGTTGTGAAAATGAGATATGCCCAGTATTATTAGAAGATTGCCAACCTGGGGCGGTATATTACGCGGGTTGTGTAGTAGGTGGTGGATGTTGAGCTTGAGGCGGTACCATTACGCGGACAATATACATAGCCTGAGGCGATACCATTATGCGGGCTAAGAAGTGTTGTGAATATAAGATGATCGCAGTGAACTTGAGGCGGTACTATTACGCGGGTCACTGGCGAGTCGAGTGTAAGATGGTCGCAGTGGACCTGAGGTGGTACTATTACGTGGGTCACTGGCGTGTCGAGTGAAAATAGTGTGATGAGGCATGAACGTGTATGTGGAATGTGGAACTGAAAAGGGCATGTATTCGATTTGTGTTTCGGACTTGAAATTAATTTGGAACGTGCATGTGGTTGGAAATTGTATGTTTGAGACTAACTTGCAGATTGCGCGTATCAAGAGCCCAGGTAAGTGCAATTGTGTGCCTGTGATGTGCTTAATTGAGTGTTAGGGTGTTTGAACTTGTCTGGAGATACGTGTTAGCCTAGGTGGGGTTTAGGGTATTACTTACTGAGATGTGTCTTATGGTTGTTTCAACCAAACAATTTCAGAACCCCGGCCTGAGCCATGATCCTTCCATCGCCGCTGCCCCAGCGTTTTGGGATTTTGATACACACCGACCATAACGTTGTAGAGTACCCGATTGAGATCGAGACTGATTCGGAATCCTCAGAGGAGTAGGTGGCTCAGGGGAATTTAGACTCGAGTTCTGGAGAGTCGGACTCGGAGTGGACGTCATCTAGAGGCCGTAGAGGCTAGTTTAGGGGTTGAGCGATAGCCTTTTGAAGTGTCCCATTTTTGGAGTAGGGCATACCTAGGCTAATGATCCTTTTTAATATTGGTGGTGTATAATTTAGAAGTTCAGTGTGCATGTATATTATATGTTGTGGTTTACAAATGGTGGATATTGTGAAAATTTATCGAGGTGTAATATTATGTTTGGTGGCTTAGTGATTTATTCCTCCCTAGTACCCCATGATTTTACTGTCAGGGTTTATATTCTTGCTTCCGCCGCTTTCGAACTTTGACGGGATCGTTTGGGTCTGCGATGCTTCCTGGGACGTCGCACTAATTCGACCAAATAAGGATGCCACGAGCTCGATCGGGTTCGGGGCGTGACAATTGCAAATTCTCTGGGGAATACAAATTCTTTTATAGTCAGAATTCATTTTTTGATTATTTTGGTCTATGGGTATTAGCATTACTTTTACCAGGCACACTGATTGTGTGTGCAACAGTGTAGTTTATGACTAGACCTCCACGTCAATGATTTCCAGCTAAAATTAGCCGGAAGGACTAAATTGGCAAATTGTTAAAATGTTTATGAGTAAATTGACACAATCGAAAGTTTTAAGACTAAATTAGCAAATCATCAAAAGGTTTATGACTAAATTAACACAATTGAAAATGTTTAGGTTTGAATTGGCTGTCGAATAATAGATTTAGGATATTTTGTACAATTTTCCCTTGAACATACTGTTGTACCTTTGCGTATGATACCGGGTAACAACTCCTCCATGGGCTCCGTTGATTTTCCAACTACAATTACATGGTTCACGTCATAAGATATGAATGTGGAAGACCCTTATTTGGGGACATGCAGATGCTTCAGAAAGCAGGTTTAGTACCATCCCATATCTATCATTTTCTGGCACGTCCATAATCAAGTATTTGAGTAGAACTGTTTTGAGTTATCGTAATCAAACATCGATGCTGTTGCTCACATTTTTCTTTTACATTTCTATAAGAGTAAGTTGCCAAGTCTCTTTCGAGCATCCATATATATGGCTACTAAGCTTTGAGTGTTCATCAAGAAATAGCGGAGAAGGATCAAAATAAGTTTTTTAGGCCAATTTTAAGAGTTGAAGTGTCCTGATACTATTTTAAGGTTTGCTCCCCTTAGCTATTTTGCTTCCAAACTCGTGGATGGCTTATCGCAATTAAGGGATTTGTGCTATGATGAGACTTGTCATGATTCTTGAGTGCGGAATGCAGCTTATAGAAGCTGCTTCAGACCTTTAATTGATAGGAACCAAAATTGTCCATCATCGGATAATTGATATTTGGCGACTAAGTAGAAGATTTAGCACTCAGATGCCAATGCGAAGCGTGCATCAGGTGATTGAATTTCAATGCTAGAGAGTTGTAAATTGGTTCACTTACTAGGACGTGCTCGAGATCGAGATCAAGATCGAGAGAGGGGGGGTGTTGGGGGCTAAAGTAGATTACCGTTTTATACTTTAATCCTTAACGTCTGAGCAATCAACCTCAAGACTCTCAATTAAGGGTAAGGGATATTTCTCTTTTGGTCGATAGGGCAAGAAATTTACTTGAAGGATGATCAACCTTTTAAAAATGAACTGGTAAATTAATAAAATTGATAAGCAAGACACATACAGGTTGGTGAGCAATAAGTAAAATTGGTAAATAAAGAAAATAAGATTGATAAATAACTGAAAGAAGAGTTGTTATCCGAAAACTAATGAATTATTCAATTGCAAAAAGTTGGTAAGTCAAGCAAATAAAATTTGGTAATTTAATCTGTTCGTAAGAAAGCTAAATAAAAATTTGTAAAAGATAAGATAGGTTCTTTTAGAAATAAGAGTAGTTGGCAATTAAAAATAAATAAATATTGATAACTAACTCAAATAAGTGTTGTTAGCCCAAAACTAGTTCATAATTTGATAGAGGAAATTTGGTTACCACTCTGAGGTTGATATTTCTTGGGTTAATACTACAAAAAACTCTAAATTATGCCACTTGTGATACATTTATCACAAACTTTTTTTTTGTGACACAAAAAATCCCAAACTATGCCCACTGTGATACATTTATCTCAAACTTTTTTCGTGACACAAAAAATCCCAAACTATGCCCATTATGACACATTTACCTCAAACTTTTTTTGTGACACCAAAAACCTCAAACTATGCACTTTATGACACATCTACCCTCCGTTACAATTTCGTCCAAAATCACTGTTCATCATCTTCTCCAAGAAAAAATTATACTATTCATCGTCTTCGAAGTTACTGTTCATCGCCTTCTCGCTCGGCCGAAGCTCTTCCGGAGCTCATCCGTCACTGCCCATTGCCGCCTCGACGTCCGGGAGCTTCGTCGTAGTTTCGGACCATGGCGGCCACTCATGCTCGAAGCTTGGCCATGGCCGCTCTGCTCATGCTCGAAGCTTGGCCATGGCGGCCGCTTGAGCTCAAAGAGCTGAGGCTATTGAGAGAGGAAGGCAGGGTGGTGATCGATTGGACAGAGTGAGGAGGGGGATTGTGGAGGGCGCGGGTCCTGGCGAAGATCGACGCCTGAGCTCGAAGGAGGAGGAGGAAGACGACGACCATGGGACGACATTAAGGTAGACATTCGGATTCTAATTCCTTACTTTGGCTCTTATCAAGAATCACTACCTTTAATCAACCACGAGTTTTTATCTTTCGAACGCAGATCAATAAATGCCCCCCCCCCCCACCCGTTTTCCTCGTTTGGCTTTTTCTCAAATTTGTTTTTGCTGCTTGAGGCGGTGTTGTGGGTGGCTTGATTTGGCATCAAGTTTGAGTTTTTGCATCATCTGCTTCTTCGAAGCTTGTTCTGATGATGTGGGGTTTTTGAATTTGTACGGGAATTTTGAGCTTCATTGGAGGTACGCTTTTCTGATGGCCTGGAATACCCAGAAAACGCATGAAGTGCCGACTTGTGTAAATATTACTGGTTTTAAACCTTCGAGCTCGAGCGGCTGCCATGGTCAGCAACTACGATGAAACTCCCGGAGGTCCAGGCAGCAATGGGCAGCGACGGACGAGCTCCGGAAGAGCTTCGGCCGAGTGAGAAGGTAATGAACAGTAACTTCGAATACGCTGAACAGTGATTTTGGACGGATGTGTAAAAAAGAGTAGATGTGTCACAAAGTGCATAATTTGAGATTTTTTGTGTCATAAAAAAAATTTGGGGTAAATGTGTCACAATAGGCATAGTTTGAGATTTTTGGTGATATTAACCCATATTTCTAAAAGGAGTTGTTTATTTAACATGTTGGTAAAAAAAAAAACATAGAAGCTGGTAAGTCAATAGAAAAGTTGATAAATTACACAATCATGAGCAACTCAAATGACAGCTAATAAAACGAAAGTTGTTGGTAGTCTAATAATAGGAATGCTGGTGAGTCACATAAATAAAGATTGGTAAATTCGTATAAGAGCTAGTAAATTAGAAAGTTGACAAATGATGAAAAAAATTGATGAATCTAGAAAATATCAAATGAGCGGTGGCAAGTAACTCAATGATTAGTCTGTCACGTATACAAAGATGAGTAAATTAATATAAGAGTTTTAATATTAAGATTGCAGATTAGAAAAGCATCCCATACTTGTCTTGTTTTTAGCCCAAAGAAAGTCAGGGTTTCTTTAGTGCAATTGGGAATGATTCTTTTTCTTTTTTTTTGATAACTAGGAAATGATTCTTTTTCTTTCTCTACACTAACTCAATAATGAGGAGAAGCGCAACATGAGAAGCTGACTGCGAAAACCATTTGATTTAGCTTTCAATTATTTCTACTTATATACATAGAGAAAGAAGGTGTCGAAAGCAACCAACATGTTCAACATGTGTTGAACTGCAACCCAAAAGGGCTCATTTTCTCTTGCATGATCCTATTGAGGCGATCCACCATAGGAGGAGTGAGATAATTAACCCAATCACCCAACTCGTCTTTCCTAATAAATTTCTCTTCTCAACCTTGAGTTCTCTACACTACACCAATAAGGAGGATTGCAGATCCTCCCATTATTAATTTCGTTTATTTCTAATGACACACATAGAGAAAGTGAAATTAATTAACACTCAACTTGTTTTGAACTCCAATCCAAAGGGGCTCATTTTCTCTTGCATGATGCTATTGAGGCGATCCACCATGGAAGGAGTGAGATGCTTAACCCAATCACCCACCTCGCCTTTCCTGAAAAAGCTTCTGTTCTCAAGCTTGTTATCCATAACTAGTATTTTGCCCACTTTGTTGACCTCCAGGTCCATGAGGGTCTTGAAGCTACACATTTTGGCTATCTCTTCAATCATACCTCCCTCCTCTTCCTCCTCAGTGAAGGGAAGCCCCACAAACTCGGCCACCTTCTTCAGCTGCCCTACAATATCTTCCTTCAAGTCCTCATACTTGAGGAACAACACCTTGTGTGGCCTCTCCAAGCTCTCCTTCCAATAGCCCATAATTTGATCCCAAAAGGGCCCGAACGATATTTTCCCTTGGCAATAGATATCGAAATGTTCTTCCAAGGACCACTTCGGCTGGTCATTCGACTGCGCCATCTCGACGAAGAAGTGCCAAGACGAAACCACAACGTCTAATGGGTTCCGGCAGATGTAAATGATCCGGCAGTTTGATTGCTTGATGCACTCCGGCAAGGATGGGTAAGGGATGTGCGTTTCGAAGAGCCTAGGCTCTGCTAGGCTATCAAGGTTGGGCATCGTGTTGCTTCTGAACAGTTGGAGCTCGAAGTTAGGGATAAGGTCATGGGGGTTTGAAGTGAGCAAGGGCATGTTGGAGATGCCGAAGCAGGAACGGTTAACGACGGAGAACACTAAGGCCTTTAGCCAGGTGGTCCCTGATTTGGGCTGAGAGGCCAGGACTATGTCCTCGTGTTTGGCTTGGAAGTGCCGCTGAAACGCAATCACGTTGGGAAGCACTTGGGTTGGGCACCAGAAGTTTTGGTAGAGGGACGGGAAAGGACGAACCACGCCTTTCCTTTGGGGTAGTGAAGCAATTAGTTCGTCAATGGCCTCCCTCTCATGTTCTTCACTGCCTACTGTGGAGGACTGCGAAGAAAATTGCTGGTGTGCCATCGATGTTTGAGTAAGAATCGAAACAAGCAGATGACTGCGAAGCATTAATCTTTTTGCAGCTAGCGGTGTTAGTTTTTCATTTTTTGGTCACTGCTTTATACAGGTGATGAGGGACCACAGACCCCAAATTATTGCCGGCTCAATTATTGCACGATATGAGGTGAAACACGTTTGTCGGCTTAGGTGACGTCAAAGAGCACCACAGAACAGAAAATTGTTCTGCGTATGGTAAATTTGAATAACCGATAGTGAATTTGAAATATTTTTTATAGGTAAAAATTGATTGATAACTTATTGATCCAGTCAATTGTCTGTGAGTTAACAAAGAAATAATAATTTTAACTTCCTTAAATCCATTATTAGATTACCAATTGTTTTTAAATTTTCCAAGTAGACTATTTTTTCGCTACTAGAACACGAATTGCTTACCTACTTTACTTGTAATGTCGGTTAACGGTTATAATTTACTCACTAAATAATTATTTTAATACTATAAATTCCTAGTCAATTATTAACATTGTTTGAGATTTGATGAGTAACAACGTGTATTTGTAACATACTAGCGAAAATAATCTATTTACCAAGTTTGTAAATTATCAAAAAAAGTTTGCAATTCAATAGAAGTGTCGGTAAGTTATACATAGAGAAAGAAGGGGTCGAAAGCAACCAGCATGTTCAACATGTGTTGAACTGCAACCCAAAAGGGCTCATCTTCTCTTGCATGATGCTACTAAGGCGATCCACCATAGGAGAAGTGAGATGGTTAACCCAATCACCCAACTCGCTTTTCCTAATAAACTTCTCTTCTCAACCTTGAGTTCTCTACACTATGCCAAAAAGGAGGATTGCAGATCCTCCCATTATTAATTTCGTTTATTTCTAATGACACACATCGAGAAAGTGAAATTAATTAACACTCAACGTGCTTTGAACTCCAGTCCAAAGGGGCTCATCTTCTCTTGCATGATGCTATTGAGGCGATCCACAATGAAAGGAGTGAGATGCTTAACCCAATCACCCACCTCGCCTTTCCTGAAAAAGCTTATGTTCTCAAACTTAATATCCATAACTGGTATTTTGCCGGCTTTGTTGACCTCCAGGTCCTTGAGGGTCTTTAAGCTACACATTTTGGCTATCTCTTCAATCATACCTCCCTCCTCTTCCTCCTCAGTGAAGGGAAGCCCCACAAACTCGGCCACCTTCTTCAGCTGCCCTAAAATATCTTCCTTCAAGTCCTCATACTTGAGGAACAACACCTTGTGTGGCCTCTCCAAGCTCTCCTTCCAATAGCCCATAATTTGATCCCAAAAGGGCTCGAACGATATTTTCCCTTGGCAATAGATATCGAAATGTTCTTCCAAGGACCACTTTGGCTGGTCATTCGACTGCACCATCTCGATGAAGAAGTGCCAAGACGAAACCACAACGTCTAATGGGTTCCGGCAGATGTAAATGATCCAGCAGTCTAATTGCTTGATGCACTCCGGCAAGGATGGGTAAGGGATGTACGTTTCGAAGAGCCTAGGCTCTGCCAGGCTATCAAGGTTGGGCCTCGGGTTGCTTCCGTATAGCTGGTGCTCGAAGCTAGGGACAAGGTCATGGGGGTTTGAAGTGAGCAAGGGCGTGTTGGAGATGCCGAAGTGGGAACAATTAACGACGGAGAACACTAAGGCCTTTAGCCAGGTGGTCCCTGATTTGGGCTGAGAGGCCCCGTTTGGTTCAGCTTTGGGAAGGGGCTTTTAGCCTCAAAAGCCCCTTCCCAAAATGCTGAACCGTTTGGTTCAACATTTGGGGAACGGAAAACCGAAAGTTAGCATTTGGAATGCTGAAACCTATTTTTCCCTTCCCAAATTGCCCTCACTCAAATTTGTTTATTCCGGTTTTGCCCCTGTTATTGTTCATCTTCTTCACTGAGGGTGGCCGGCGAGGGTGGCTGGCGAAGGGCCGGCGAGGTCGCGCGACCCAGGCGACGGCCACCTAGGGTGGGGGACCTTCCAGGCGCCGTCACTTGGGTCAGGCGACCTCGCTGGCCCTTTGCCGGCCAGATCCGACCTCGCCGGCCACCGTCGCCAGTGAAGAAGATGAATAGTATTAGGGGCAAAACTGGAATATTAAAAATAAAAATTGCCAAAGCCCTTTTTAAAAAAAAATTTACCAAACACTACTTAGGCCAAAGTAGCTTCACGAATTTTTTTTGTAACAAACACCACTTGCATTTTCCTACGTGACTTTCATATAAAGGTATTTGCATTCCTCTAAGTAGTATTTGAAAATCCGAACCAAACGGGCCAAGAGGCCAGGACAATGTCCTTGTGTTTGGCTTGGAAGTGCTGCTGAAACGCCATCACGCTGGGAGGCAGGTAGGTTGGGCACCAGAAGACTTGGCAGAGGGACGGGAACGGACGAACCACGCCTTTCCTTTGGGGCAGTGAAGCAATTAGTTCATCAATGGCCTCCCGGTCATGTTCTTCACTGCCTACTGTGGCGGACTGCGAACAAAATTGCTGGTGTGCCATTGATATTTGAGTAAGAATCGAAACAAGCAGATGATTGCGAAGCACTAATCTTTTTGCAGCTAGCGGGTGTTAGTTTTTCATTTTTTGGTCACTGCTTTATACAGGCGAAGAGTGACCACAGACCCCAAATTATTGCCGGCTCAATTATTGTACGATATGAGGTGAAACACGTTTGTCGGCTTAGGTGACGTCAAAGAGCACCACAGAACAGAAATTTGTTCTGCTCACGGTAAATTTGAATAACCGATAGTGAATTTAAAATATTTTTTATAGGTAAAAATTGATTGATAACTTATTGATCCAGTCAATTGTCTGTGAGTTAACAAAGAAATAATAATTTTAACTTGCTTAAATCCATTATTAGATTATCAATTGTTTTTGAATTTTCCAAGTAGACTGTTTTTTCGCTACAAGAGCACGGATTGCTGACTTTACTCGTAATGTCGGTTAATGGTCATAACTTACGAACTAAATAATTATTTTAATACTATAAATTCCTAGTCAATTATTAACATTGTTTGAGATTTGATGAGTAACGACGTGTCTTTATAACATACTAACAAAATAATCTATTTACCAAGTTGAAATACCCCTGTAGATTACAACAACTGTTCTTTTTAACAAGTGGGCATGTACTTCTGCTAGTAGATTACTAGTTGCATAATACTCTTCTAGTAGTGTCCGTTAATGGTGGAGTTTTGCCGCATCTTCTTTCACACGTTTCAGTTGTATTTTGAGAGCTCTCGCTTTAGCTTTCATGTAACAATTTTTTCTTTGACATTGCTCCCTAGAAATTTTTTTAACGCAATCTTTGGCGATTGAGTGATTTTTTTTTTGGTAAAGTAAGAAGTATATAACTTTTCAACGCGCATATTAGAGCAAAAGAGGCCGAACACAAAAACCTCGTACCTGAGGAGACAATAAGTGTCCCGGCAGGTACGAAAGTGTTGCGGCTAACATAAGAGCACAAGAAGCACTATACAGAGAAGGCTGCACGACAGCCAACAGAAGATAACAACAAAGACTACAAGATAGGGTCAGCTGAATATGGAATTAGATATGCCCCAACTAGCTTGAATCCTTCTATTCCGAGCACTGTCTTGAACCGGCTTGAGAGAAAGGCCTTTGTCTCTAACTACCTTGGCAATATGGTTGCGGAGAGCAGGCATAAACAGGGTGCTATTTCTGAATATGATATTATTCCGTTCAATCCAGATGAGATGGCACAGTGCCCCAAAGGCAAACCAAGAGATACGGTGATAAAAGCTATCTCCACCAATGAAACGAGTACCCCATCGGAGGTTCTGTTCCCAGGACCCGTTTCGCCAAGAAAGATGATAGTTAGAAGCCCAATATTGCGCTAGGGATCCCGTAACATTGCACGCAAAAAACAGATGATCCACCAAGTCTGGTCTAATGTGACAAAAAGCACATAAACTTTCACATATTCTATGATAGTTCAGAAGGAATACCTACGTGGGCAGCCTATTAAGGGTCATCAACCACATCAAAAAGCCATGACGTGGTGCAATATGACGGTCCCATATGAAGGTGTCCCAGAAAACCGCTTCTCCTCTTGCCCGAACCAATTCCCAAGCCGAGGAAATAGAGAAAATTCCTGACGAATGTTCTAGCCAGACGAGGTGGTCCGGTATGTCAACATTGAGTATTGGGATAGGAGATGCCCAAGAGTTGAATGATTGCATCACATTCGAATGGTGCCAATCCGAAGAGAGGAACTCACAAACCGAGGCCGAGCGTGGGATGCCTGAGCAGAACATATCCCTATCCGAGAAAATCAAGTGAAGGGGGCCCTTAGGATGCCAAGAATCAAACCAGAAGGAAGTGGACTTGCCATTGCCTATTCACCATTTGAATTGCGATTGGAATGTCTAGCGTAAATCCAGAATCTTCTTCCGTGTCCGGGAGCAAACAGTCGATGTGGAGACCACCCAGAAATTTTTGGATTTGAGGAAGTTTGAGTGAATCCATTTACACCATAGGGATTTTTTGTCAGTGAATAGAATCCAAATATGTTTGAGCATAGCCGCTTGATTGCAATCAATGAGCCTACAAATGCCCAATCCACCTTCTTGCTTGGGAAGACAAACACGACTCCAGGATACTTTGGCCCCACCCACCCCTAAATCAGGACCTTTCCAAAGGAATTGTCTAAGAATCAGTTCAATCCTTACTATGACCGATCGGGGGAGGGTGAAAATAAAGGCCCAAAATACATGTATGGCGTGTAGAACAGATTTAATCAACTGCAAGCGTCCCGCAAAAGAGAGAAACCGCTGGGCCCATGAGCGAGCGCGGGCCGTGATAGAATTGACAAGCAATGCACAATCGATCTTACTCAGCCTAGATGCAGAGATAGGAACGCCAAGATATCGAAAAGGTAATGTACCTTCGAGGTATCCAAAGGATTGCAGTATTTGGTCTCGTAGTTGAGGTGTCCCTCCCGAGAAGAAGATTTCGCTCTTGTTGACATTCAGCTGGAGACCAGACCACTGAGAGAACTGATCCAGGGCGTTCTTCAGGAGTGTGGTCGACACCAAATTTGCTTCCGCAAATAAAAGAACATCATCGGCAAAGAATAAATGAGTAAGCCTGGTTGCCTTACATCGCTAGAAAAATTTGAAACCTGGGAGTTGAGTTTGGGCGTTGAGAATGCCAGTAAATACTTCCATGACTAGTGTGAATAAGTAAGGAGATATGGGGTCCCCTTGGCGAATGCCTCTACTACTAGAGAAAAAACCATGGAGAGTTCTATTAATGGCAACCGAGAACTTCGGGGTACTTATACATTCCATAAGGAGCTTGATAAACACTTGGGGAAATCCAAATGCTTGTAAGGTTCGCTGCAAGAATTCCCAATCAACTGTATCATAAGCCTTTTGAAAATCAACATTGATGGCACACTTAGGCAAATAAGGTTGGTGGTGGAATCCGGCAAACAACTCTTGGGCAATAAGTATGTTGTCCCCTATTCTCCGTTTTTTGACAAACGCATTCTACGGAGGGCTAATGATCGAAGGCAAAACTGTTGCAATTCTATTAGCCAGTATCTTAGTAATGCACTTGTAAATCGTATTGCAACAAGCAATAGGCCTAAAGTCATTCAAGGCCGATGCATTGGGTACCTTAGGTACCAATGTAAGGATGGTGGCATTGGTTTCCTTAAGAAGGGAACCAGAAGAGAAAAAATCGTTGATCGCCAAGATTACCGATGGTCCAACTATTTCCCAAGATTCTAGAAAGAATTCTATATTAAACCCATCCGGCCCCGGAGCTTTGCCCTTAGGGAGGGAGAAGAATGTGTTTTTGATTTCCAATTCAGTGACCTGCCGAGTAAGAGACCGTACCTGGTGCTTAGTGAGCGACCGACCAATCACGGCCTTGATGTCCAAAGCAAACGGTAGATCAACCGAAGAACTGGGAGTGATTGACAATATGGCTGTGGACTAGTGCCAGTTCCGTAAGAACAGCCCCATTGTCATCTGCAACCGATATTATACGGTTGAGGATATGCCTTTTGTTGACATAATGGTGGAAATACTTGGTGTTCCGGTCACCCTCCTTCAGCCATTTGATTCGGGATTTTTGTTTGAAGAACGATTCCTCTTGGAGCCTAAGGGCCGCAAATTCATGAAGCTGAACCTTCTCTAATTCAGCTAAGGACTGGTTTAGGGGGTCAACAACCAGGGCATCTTGAGTTACAGACAAAGCCATTCTTGCCTGTGTAGTGCGACCCGAAATATCAGAGAAAGAATCCTTATTAAGCTATTTGAGTCTCACTTTGAGCATCTTCAGCTTGCGGCATAGGATGAACATAGGAGTTCCGGTGAGCCGAGATTCCCATGTTTGCGTAATAATAGGCTGAAAAAGAAGGGTGAGACACCTAATAATTAAAGAACTTGAAGGGCTTCCTGGACGGTGAGGGAAGCAAAATTCGAATGATCATCGGAGTGTGATCGAATACTCCTGGAGCCAGAAAGGAAGCCTCCGAGTAGGAGAAGGTGCTAGTCCACTGATCATTAACAAGAACTCTATCAATCTTTCTCTGTTTTTGGGCTTCACCAGAAGATGTCGACCAGGTAAAGCGATGACCAACATATCTAAGATCATCCAATCTAGCTTGATCTAGACACAATGCAAGTTCATCAAAAGCTGGAATCTAAGCATTGGAGCTGCCCATTCTATCCGATTGGTCCCGGATGGCATTAAAGTCACCAGCCACCAGCCAAGGCTCTTCAACAAGAGCCGTACTTATCTGGACAAGATCATTCCATAGGGCCCGGCGCGCAGTAAAAGTATGCTCACCATAAATCATAGACACATGACAAGAGATGTTCGTTGCCAGGATACACATGCACACGTGAATAGCTTGAGAGGATTCCGAGCGGACATCCAAATGTACCTCCCGGGGGTTCTAGCCGATCCAAATTCTACCCCGAGGAGAGGAATTATAGTTAGAAGCCCAAGACCAACCCGGAAGCAGGCCCGTAGAGATGTCCACAAAATAGTTTGGGTTGACCTTAGTTTCCAGGATCCCAATGCAAAAAAGATTTTTAGATCTGACTAAAGATCTAATCTCAGCCTGTTTCAAGAGGGCCATAAGGCCCCTAATATTCCAGACGGCAAAAAACATACGTACAAGGAGGGGTAAGATTATCTCTTGTTAAGGCCACCCCGTTTTCGAGCTCTAGGGTTGGCCTTCTTGGACTTAATAGGACTGTTTTGGGGAGCAGGCACCGTCGAATCAGGCACAGGAGGGACTAGCGGGGCTTCCTTGTGAGGGTCTCCTCCATGTTGCATCCCAGCCTTAGATTTGGTGCTCGGCGAGACAGGGAGGGGCGACGGGAAATCATCATCTGCATCACTACCCACATTACTGGCTGTATTTACTTCAAATTCCTCTGAATCAGAGAGGTCGTCCGAAGAAGCAGGGGAGTTCAAAGCAGGATTGAGCTGAGGCTAAAGAGCCACTTGGGCATTAATGTTCCTGGGGGGAGGGGAACACTGTCTTTGGTTTGAGGAAGATGGCTTAGCGAAGGCCTTAATTTGCACCCCAGCTTGTCTCTTGCTGACCGTTGCCCATCCACCTTCGTCTGGAGAAGGATCATCCTCTGTCTATAAAATGTTAGTTGGGGGCTTCTGAATAACAGGAACATCTTGATTGACAGGGGCGCACTTATGGCCAAACGTTCCACATACCGAGCAAGCTATAGGTCACCATTCATATTCAACCATAATTGTCCATATTTCATCATTAAGAATGACGTCAACCGAGTCAAGCAACTTCTAAGTTGCTTTAATCTGGATGCATACTCGGGCAAATGAGATCATCCTCATTTTTTCAGTTTGGACATCAACATACAGGGGCTTCCCAATGGCACTAGCCACCGCACTAATGCCAGTCGAGGACCAGAGGGCATAGGGGATGTTTTTCAGCTTGACCCATATGGGAAGAGACTCATGCTGGTCCTTCTTCAGCTTGAGATCTGGATGCCACTGCTGCAGGATCATGAGAACTCTAAGTATTGTGAGAGGACCGCTATCGAGTATTTTCCGGCAAAAGGTGTTGTCCGGGATATGGAAAAAGAAAAAACCATCACCATTTGCAAGAACATCCACCACTTGTGTCCCCCAAATGTTTTTGACTGCAGATTCAGTCATCTTGAATGGGAGTTTCTTCCCAACAAAATAGCCCACAAGGCATTCCTGCCATTTTGGGTTCGTGTCTCTAAGAATCTCCAGAGAAATTCTAACAATTGGCTTCCCATCTATAATAGTAGGTGGGATGAAGGAGAGATTATAGCCCTTCTCCGCCGATTTTGCCACAGCGGCCCAAGATCGTTGGGTAGTCTGCGGATTTGGTTCCTGGGAAGTAACTTTAGCCGGTGACTTCCCATTGTTTTGGCTTCGCCTTTCCAATGCTCTGCCTTGCTGGTGACTTGATGCTCCCCCACCAGTTGAATCATCCCGAGGCAAGTTTGATGCATATCTCACCCTACTACGCCCTCTACTCCGCCGGCGCTGATTAGGATCAACCGGATGTGCAGAAGCAGAGCCTCCAGGCAAACGCACATTGGACCCAAGCATAGGGGCCTTTGATTGCTTGGTGCTTGCCAAATGCAAGGATTGTGATTGCCCAATAGGCTCCATAGGAACGACGTGCCCAGCCATGGAATGTTCAGATCATCAGAAGCACCATAATCCCAGAAAACTCAACCGGGTGAACAGTAACTTCGAATATCAAGAACGCAAACACCCAGATCTGATTCCCCGATAACTGGGTCACCGAACGAGAAATTCACTGGACGAGGGACTAAACAGCTTCTGGCGTTGACCAGCACCAAGAATCACCCAAAATCGCCGGTCAAAATGATGCAAATCAGAACGGGACCAAGCGGGTGAACAGGAAAGAAGAACAGCAAATGAGCCGAAACCCAGATCTATTTTATCGAAAAGCAGGAGCCACCACCTGAAAGATCCTTCGGAGAAGTGATGGAGCATCAACTGGTGAAGCCCAACCCAAAGGACAGCACGAACCGACAGTCGGAGAGACCAGAATCGGTGGAAGTTCAGATGGGTGAACAGTGTTCAGACGCCTTCATCGGGAGAGAACCTGTACAGTAACCTTGATTGAGTGATTTTTGCATCAACCCAACTAATAAATCCACATCTTGGTCCAAATTTACACCTTCAACACCTATGATATCTTTTTCCCTGATCCCCCTTGTGGTTTGTAGAGGAGATCTTAGGCCACAAAATCAAAACACGGATGTATCATTGTCGATTGGAGTGACCATTGTGCATAATTGCCACAACTTAGTTGATTTTTTCATGGATCTCGACGTCGCCAAACTGGAATTGGGGCTTCTGCGGGGTCCGCGTTTTATACATCACTTGTCAAAAAGCTAATCAGTGGCTAGGCCAGGACGATTGGACAATCTGTCGGCACTGAACTTTCATTTCTTAGACTTGCATAAAACGTGGGCACGTTCAACTGGTGGGTCCTTATCAAAAAGTGACCATACCCATACATTAGAGCAAACTGAGCCACTGATATTTGAGTGCCCATCAAGTGATAGCCACAAGGCGTCCAAATGATATTTTTAGTCCCATATATTCGGATTGTTTGCCTTAATTAGCAAATTAGTAAGCCAGATAGGAAAACTCCATTGTTGCCTGTTCTTTTGGGAGCGCTTGAATAGATTCTAGACCTGTATGATGGACACATTTGCTCAAACTTTAAGATTCATTTGATTTCCTGCTGAAGGTTAGGAGAATGCCCAAGTTTGTGCTCATTAAATTGAACTTCCACTTGTTGGTTGATACTTTAGTTATTCATACCAATCCTTCCGAATCACAGTAATGCAATTTAGTGACTTAGTCTCTCTTTCTGTCATACAAATTTTAAAAATTTATATTCCATGCTTGATGAATCATCATGTTAGAAAAATAACTTGAAGTGGGATTACCAAAAGCTGGATTATCTTTTGCTCTTGCCGTTGCTTGATCAATTAATCAATTAATATCTAGAGTAGAATTGATTGGTTTTGCCGCTACCGGTGCTTGTTATTTTTTGCTGGATCTTTTTGTTAAAAGCAATAGTAAAAGTGTTTCGTATCTCTATGGATGATATTCAAATTGTTTTACCCGTGCCATTGAATGAACGAGAAAAGAGATCGTGTTCTCAAATGCTTATATCAAAAGTAAAACTGTAGTAGTTTACACTACCGGATATAGGCTACTATCATAACCAATAAAGACCCTTCTGATTTTTTTTTCGTTATCTGTGTTCTGGATATATGCATGGAGTGCCTAAGGGAAAAGTTTCAAATCGGGGACAGATAAGTTGGATCGCAATGATTTTTTCTGTTTTATGGGTGCTTTCAGGTCACAAATTACCTAATGCTGCAGTTTGTAGGCTATCATGCACCAAAATAACTCATCCCTTTTGACGTAGATGTTGGAGTAAACTGATCTTTTAGGGTTCAGTGCAGAGAGAAAGACGCAAGATGCTTTCCTTATATCTAGTCCTCATCTCATTTTGATACTTGTTTACTCTTTCAGCAACAGAAAATTCGAGGTATCTCAGTGCATTTTCTTGTTGAATCTTTTCCACACACTATAGTACTTGTGGGGAGATCCAAGATAAAGAAAGATTGAGTTCAAATCATAAGAAACGTACTATTTATATTCTCAGTACCAAAATTCAACTGAACTGGAAAATTAATATGGGAAGGAGGATTAGTATGTTTTGAACTCTAACCCAAAAGGATCCATCTTCTCTTCCATGATGCTATGTAGATGTGCTACCATGGGAGGACTGAGATTGTTAACCCAATCACCCACCTCTCCTTTCCTAAAGTAGCTTCTATTCTCAAAGTTCGGCATGAATTTGCCACATTTGTTCACCTCCAGATCCTTCAACTTCCTCAAGCCTATTTCTTGAATCACACCTTCCTTCTCTTCCCCATAGAGAATGGACGCCCCACAAACTCGGCCACCTTCTTCACTTGTGCTACGGCATCTTCCTTCAAGTCCTCATACTTCAAAAAGAACACCTTGTGTGGCTTCTCCAAGCTATCTTTCTAATACCTCATCGTGTGAGCCCAAAAGGGTCCAAACCCTGTTTTTCCTTTGCAAAAGGCCTCAAAATGCTCTTGCCATTGACCTCTCCGGTTGATTCTCTGACCACACCGAAGATTGAAAAAGTCCAATGTGTAATATGTATTTACGATAAAAATCACGGGCTATGTTTAGCAACTCTGATGTACTCTTCTTTATTTAAGGAGAATGAATCTCCCCCACGAAGCTAAGAAATATGGGGATTTCTACCTTGGATGTAAGTTTCCAAGGAATTTTTTCTTGGTCGACTAAACCACGTAAAACCTTTGTTCATCATTCATTCTCTTTGTCTCTTTCATCTTCGTATTAATGCCCTATATGGTATCAGAACAAACAAATTGACATCAAACTCATGTGCTTCCTGCTGCTTCATTGGCTGTTGCACCTTGTCTTTATAATTGAATAAGTACTCTTGTTCTTGTTCATTTTGTACAATGACTAGCACCTTTGCTACCACCGATTTGGGTCGTTTTGTCTTGAATGAAATGAGCACTCGACTCACCTCTATCATTTTTAATGGTTGCAATTATCTCTCCTAGTCTCAAGCGGTTACAATCGCTCTTGGAGGTAGATCAAAGTTGGGGCATATTAACGGCTTGATTAGACCCCTTCCTATCAGTGACCCTAAATATGTCAAGTGGCAAGGTATTGATAATCTCGTCATGTCATGGATATTTAACTCAATGGATCCTTATATCTATGAGATTTTTGCATGTTCTGAGACTGCGAAGGCCTTATGGGACTCTCTTCGAGATATGTATGGACATCAAGACAATACTTCCCGGATTTTTGAGTTGGAACAGGAGATTGCTCATACTGAGCAAGCCTCTAGTCAATCTTTTACTGAACATCTTGGCAATCTTAAATGGAAATGGAATGAACTGTGACATTATCATCCCCTAGTTCAATCTGTTGATGTGTATACCCAACGAGAAGAACAAGATCGCATATTTCGGTTGCTTACTAGTAGTCAACCTGAATATGAAGATGTTAAGAGACAGATTCTTATGAGTGCTACTCTACCATCGTTTACTAATGTCTGTGCTACTATTCAACAAGAAGAAACTCGTCGAAGGGTGATGAATACTGAACCCAAAATTAGAGGGAGAACTAGTAGAGAGTTTGACTAATGTAGCTAATATTGGCAACCAAACTAGTATTGGCACTTGTTTTAATGGCGTCAAAGGGAAAGGTCGCGGTCATAATACCAAGTTTCACTGTTCCCATCGCAGCAAAGATGGGCATGCATGGGATTGTTGTTGGGACCTACACCCTCACCTGTGACCTAGTAAAGACAA
Source organism: Syzygium malaccense (assembly GCA_031216405.1). Classification (NCBI taxonomy): domain Eukaryota; kingdom Viridiplantae; phylum Streptophyta; class Magnoliopsida; order Myrtales; family Myrtaceae; genus Syzygium; species Syzygium malaccense. The sequence goes on along the minus strand of CM062257.1, from coordinate 27,947,741 downwards.
GGTCACATATAAGATTATGGATCTTACAGTTATCAGTCAGTTCACTATTATAGATATTCAAACATCTCTAGGACAAATAGCCTTGCAACTCCAACAACTAATGTCCTCCAGCAGTGTGTCTCAGCCGAGTTCTGACTCCAACCTCAACTTGTTACGGCCTATCCCATATAGGCTTATGTTTGTTATGATTACATAGCTACAAAGTTTTGTTCTTTCTTGTCAGCTTTAGATACAAACATTGAGCCTGCAAACTTTCTCGAGGCACAACAAGCAGCCGTGCGGAGAAAGGCCATGGATGAGGAACTCCAAGCTCTTGACAAAAATCAAACTTGCATATTTTTCCACCACCTATTGGAAAACATTCTTTAGGCTGTCGATGGATTTACAAGATCAAATTCAAAAGGGACAGTTCAATTGAAAGGCACAAAGCTAGATTGGTGGCTAAGGGATACACCTAAACATACGGAATAGACTACAAAGAAACATTTGCTCCTATAGTAAAGATGAATAGTGTCAGAGTTCTCATGTTAGTTGTTAGCAATTGCGGTTGGTCTCTGTTCGAAATAGATATTAAGAATGCATTCTTTCATGGAGAGGTTGAAGAAGAAGTGTACATAGACATCCCTCCAGGTCACCCCTTAGAAAATCAAGGTTTTGTTTGCAAACTCAAGAAAGCAATCTATGGTCTCAAACTGGTGCCTCGATCATGGTATGAAAAGTTGAGTACAACCGTTATAACGTTTGGATTTAAAATGAGTAAGTCCGACCATTCTCTATTTGTTAAGAAAATTCTAAAGGAATTATGGTAGTATTAAGCTATGTTGATGATATTGTCATTGCCAGTGCTAATTTACAAGAGATTGAAATTCTAAAAAATTATTTGCGTGAGAAGTTCGATATCAAGGATTTGGGTGGATCATGACACTTCCTTCGAATTGAAGTTGCCACTTCAAGTAAAGGCTTATTTCTCTCTCAGAAAAAAATATGCATTGGATCTATTAAAGGAAACAGGAAAATTGGGGGCCAAACCTACAGAGTCTCCTATGGACTTTGGGAATAAAGTGATAAAAATACTACTCCTCTCCAAGATTTTGGTCAGTTTCAAAGATTAGTTGGCCAGCTAATTTATTTGATTATCACTCGACCAAACATTTCATATGCCATTAGCTTTGTGAGTCAATTTATGCATGCTTCTACCGAATGTCACATGGAGCTTGTCGACTGTATATTGAGGTGTTTGAAGTCATGTCCAGGACATGACATTCTTACGAAGAAACGTGGTCACACGGAGGTTATAGGATATGCTTATGTTGATTGGGCCGATAGTCCCATTGATAGGAGGTCCACCATCGGTTTTTGTACTCTAAGGTAATCTCATTACTTGGAAATGCAAAAAGTAGAGTGTGGTTGCTCGTTTGAGCACTAAAGCAGAATACAGAGCTATGACATCTGCCACATGTGAATTGGTTTAGCTTTGCTTGCTATTGAGTGACTTGGGTCTTGAAGGACCTCGTGCTCCTATGAAGCCATTTTGTGATAACCAAGCAGCAACTCACATTGCATCAAATCCGGTCTACCATAAAAGAACAAAACACATAGAAGTCGATTGTCATTTTGTTTGAGAGAAAGTTCAAGACAAAACTACTGAGATTCCTTATGTTCGAAGCGAAGAACAACTTGTTGGTGTGTTTGCCAAACGCCTTTCTAAAGGAGTATTTCAACAAATGTTGGCCAAGTTGACCTAAGAAGACATCTTCACCCCAACTTGGCGAGGGAGTATTGGCGAGATAAACTTGCCAAATCATGATAAGATTGAGTATCAAGGTCCAATGTGTAATAGCTGTATTTACGATAAAAATCACGGCTATGTTTAGCAACTATAATATACTCTTCTTTATTTAAGGAGAATGAATCTCCCCCGAGAAGTTAAGAAATATGGGGACCTCTACCGTGGATGTCGGCTTCCAAGGAATTTTTTCTTGGTCGACTGAACCATGTAAAACCTTTGTTTATCTTTCATTCTCTTCGTCTCTTTCATCTTTGTATTAACACGCTATACACGACAAAACCACAGTATCTAGTGGATTACGACAAATGTAAATAATTTGGCAATTTGATCGCTTCATGGATTCAGGCAAGCATAGGTAAGGAAGGTGTGTAGAGAGCATCCTTGGTTCCGGGAAGTCATTGAGATTAGGCTTGGTGTTATTTGCATACAAGGTGAATTCCAAGAAAGGGACGAGTTCATGGGGGTTTGAAGTAAGCAAGGGCATGTTCAAGGTATTGAAGTGGCGGTTATTTACAGTCGAGAACACCAGGGCTTTTAGCCAAGTGGTTCCTGTTTTGGGCAGAGAGGCTAGAACAATGTCATTGTCTTTGGCTTTGAAGTGCGTCTGGAATGTGATGACATTTAGAAGGACGGTGATTGGGAACCAGAAGTTTTGGTAAAGACCCAGATTAGGAGCCAGGAACCCCGTCTCTTTGGGAAGTGAAGCAATTAGTTCATCTATTTCCTCCTGATGGTATTCCGTGATGGTACTATGGAGGGTCGACAGAGAAAGAATATAGAAAATTGAAACACCAACTGTTGGTCACTGAGCGTAGGCTATCGCTCTTCCCTCCTTTAAACATACAAATGTGTTTATGTCCTCTTTATCGTGATGTGCAGAACTATATAGAAATATACAGAAATTAAAGAACCTTCTCCCATTCCCTAGGCGGTTCCAGCACGAAAAAGCGAGGGATGAGTCGAGTAGTTGATTGCTAGACTATTAGTTGAGTAGGTGATTGATTAGGTTGGATTTGAGTTGACTTCTGCTTCTTTTCTTTTTGTTTTTTTCCGGTTAGAAGTGGCTTATCATTCATTTCCACGCAAAGATGAGTTGGTGCTTAATGCATCAGAAATTAAAGAAACTAACCACGTGACAAGGCATTCCACTTTCTAAATCTTTATAACAGAGGATTTCCTTATCGGGGGCCTCCAAGCAGATCTTGAATCTAATAAATTGAGGGCACCTTCCACAATCGGTCCATATCAACGCTGTCCCTATGGGAAAAATGCTAGAAAAGTCCTAAAACTTTTGTATTTGTGCTAATTTAGTCATAAATCTTTTTTGATGTCAATTTAGTCCTCAACCTTTTATTTTTGTGCCAATTCAGTCATTTCGGCTAATTTTTTCTGGATATTGCTGACGTGGACACTGGCCGGCTTACGTGGCTTCGCCGGCGATAACGTGGATAGCTTTTAACAATATTTTTTAGATTTTTTTTTTATTTTCTTTCTTTTTCTTTTTTATTTTCTTTCCCTTTCTTCTTCCTTTAGCCAGTCATCGGTCCAACGACCAGCTAGAGGCCAGGGCCGGCGAGGCTCGCCCTCGCCAGTGATGGCAAAGGCGAGCCTCATCAGCGGCTAGGCGAAGCATGACCTCGCCGGATTTGGCGAGGTCGGGCCACCCCCATGGTCGGTAAGGCTCGACCTTTGCCAAATCCGGCGAGGGCGAGCCTTGCCTAGCCTAGCTTGAGGTCGCAAGGGCGATCGTCCGGCAAGGGTCAAGCCTCGTCGACCATGGGGGAGACCTGACCTCACTAGATTCGGCGAGGTCATGCCTCGCCTAGCCACTGGCGAGGCCAGCCTTCACTGGCACCAACACTAACATCGCACTCAGGATTGTTCCCCAATTGCACTTTACTGTTATCTGTGCACTGATAAGTAGTAAACCAATTCCTATTTGGTGTAACATGAAACGAACAACTAGAATCCATAATCCATCCAACAAACAATGAATAATCAATGACAGACAAGACATAATCAGTACTATCCGAATTACTATCTGCTATAGCCATAACATCATTCGCAGACTCAACTCTAATTCCTTTACCTTTGTCATTTTTCAGCTCAAAGTAATCCTTCTAAGAAGCTTCCTCTTACCACAGCTCCAATAGGCAGCACTGCCAGTCCTAGATTGACTATGTTTATTCATGTTTATACTACTTTTGCTAAGACGTGTATTGGTTCATCCTCTATTTTTACCTACTAAAGCAGCAAATGCATATTCACCAAATTCTCTTTTATGGATATCCTTGCTTAGAATTAAATCTCGAACACTATCAAACGTTAAATTTATTGACCCAGAGAAATTACTAATAACAGTAACAGTAGTATTTCAATTATTAGGCAATGAGGATAACAAAATTAAAGCATGTACCTCATCTTCAAAGCCAATGTCAATTGAACTCAATTGATTAACAATCACATTGAATTCATTGATATGGTTAGCAACATGTTCGACAGGCATAGTGGTCGTCTCTTTCACAATGTTAAATGAGAGAAATTACTAACATCAGTAATAGTAGCATTCCAAGGCAATGAGGATAACAAAATCAAGGCATATACCTCATCTTCAAAGTCAATATTAACTGAACTGAATTGACTAACAATCACATTGAATTCATTGATATGATCAGCAACGTGTCCGACAAGCACAGTGGTCGAATAACACCCAAAGCTCGTCTATCAAACAATTCCCAATTAGCTTGCTTCATCATCTCTAGCTTCTCCCTAGATAGGGCAAGTGCAGCTTCATCTGAAATAGATGATCCTCAATTTGCATTATGACATTTTGAAATTTGATCTACTTGGGATTTATGAAATGGATTATTTTATGAATGTGCTTGTAGTTAGATCTCACCCGGAACTGATCATTCTTGGGATACTAACCATTAGGGAAAGGCTAATTAGGGATTTAAATTCGTGCGACCAAAGAAACTCGATCGTGAACTGACTTTCGACCATATAAATTGTCGAGGTGACATTTTGAGCCAATGTAGGCCGATTTAAGGATAGTTAGGGATCGATTCGCCGCTGTCATACGAGTGGATCACAGGTGATTCCGTTTGACCATGAGATGAATTGGCAGATGATCCTGAACCTATATCAAACGATCGCGCCCATCGGAACTAGCGATCGATCCTCGCAATTATATGACAACCGAGGTCGTCACGATCCGAGTGAGCTTGAACGTGGCTTGATTTAGTATCGACCACGAGTTGAACATGCGAATTTCCCAAAAGCCACCCGTTAGTCTGAGACACACTCGAGTTACGTTAATAAAATTTAATCGTTAATTAGAGACCAAGTTTGGGCCTTGAAAATTATGAATGTCACAATAGGATAGTTGGACGACGTTGTTATTGGATTAGTCAGCCTGAGACTTGCCCGAATCCTTCAGAAAAATTGAATTCTGGCGAGAAATGAAAAATGATCGTTTTACCCCTGAGATTTTGTGAAGACCAAGTATAATGGGGAAGGGCATTTTGGTCATTTCATCCTAACTTTATAAATGACAATTTTTGGACAATTTTGCCCTTGGATTTTTGTGAAATTCCCATTATACCCTTGGATATTTTTGGAAAAGATTTGATTTCAGCCGTTGATCTCAAGATAAGATCGAATCTCGGCTGTCGGATAAAAAGTAGAGAGAGGCATCATTTCACATAAAAGGGGACAATTCTTAGTTTTTAAGTCTTCTCTCTCTTTCTCACCTCTCATTTCTATCCCTTTCTCTCGGCCATTTCCCCCCTCACCAAACACTCTCCCCTCTCCCCCTTGGCCCCACCGCCACCGATCCGACCACCGCCCGCACGGTTGCCGCCATCCCACCACCGAGCCGTGCCCCCACCGCCCTCACGCCATTGTCCCTTTCCCTCTCCCTCTCGGCGATCACTCTCTCTCTCCCCTTGGCCGTGAGTGACTGGCCAAGCAAGCCGTAGTCGCCGATCGCCACCGTGGAGCCGCCGCTGTAGCCGCCGCGAGACCGCCGGCTGCCGTCCCTCCCTGTCTGCCCGAGCTAGCTTAGATTTCCAAGTAAGTTACAACCTAAACCTTATTTAGGATATCGGGTATTAACAGATTAGTTTAGACACAGTTTAGTTCGGTTTTAGGAGCTGATTTGGATTAGGGGCCTTAGGAATGAAATTGTGGCATTTTGGTGGTAATTTAGAGGTCAATTAAGGGCTGGAATTGGCTGATTGAGATGCTGGAATATGCTGTTTGGTGTGTAGATTGGGCTATTTGATCCGGCTCGTAATTGTGTGAAATTGACGTGTAGTGCTGGGATTGCTGTGCCATGGTTCTTGATGTGAAAAATGGCAAATTGTGTGTTGGTTGTATGTTTGTGATGTGGCTAAATTGTGACGGTTGGATTGGGTGCATTTGAATGTATTTGATTAATGCCCAAGTGTGTGCACTTGTGAGATTTGAGGCGTGCGATGTGCGTGTGATCACTAAAAGGCCCTGAGTCGTGTTTACGTGGGGGTACAGATAAAACATGGCATGTGAGTATGTTCGTGTGATCACTAAATCCCTGAGGCGTGTTTATGCGGAGAATTGAACTGGCCTGAGGCGTGTTTACGCGGGTCGTGATACGACTGTAGGATCAGGGCATGAGGCGTGTTACGCGGGTTGCGATATGTAGACCTGATGTGTTTTTACCTGGGCTGAGGAAAGAAAGTAAGAATGGGATAGGGCCTATGGCGTGTTTACGCGGGTTGCGATATGTAGGCCTGATGCGTTTTTACGCGGGCTGAGGAAAGAAAGTGAGAATGGGATTGGGCCTGAGGCGTGTTTACGCGAGTCGCGATATGTAGGCCTGATGCGTTTTTACGCTGGCCGAGAAAAGTGATTGAAAATGAACATGGTGTGGTGGTGCATGAATGAGTGTTAATTGTGGAGTTCGGGAATGTTATGTGTTCGACATGTGTTTTTGGGCATGAGAATGGTTGGGAAAATGCATGTGTTTGTAAAGTTGTGGTTTTGAGACTAATGTGCAGGTCGAACCCAGGTAAGTATGTTGTGTGTATGTTATATGTGTACGACTTGAGTTTGTATCTGGACTTGTCTGGAGATACGTGATAGCCTAGATAGGGTTTAGGCCGTCAATTTATTGAGATTCGTCTCATGGTTGTGTAACCAAACAATTTCATAGCCCCCGCCTGAGCCATGAATCTTCCTCCACCGTCGCCGCAGCGTTTTGGGATTCTAATGCACACAGACCATAATGTTGTAGAGTACCCGATGGATGATAATTTGACTTGGATTAAGCATACTACGTAGTTTGGTAGACATAGGGCAACCTCTTTGGCAGACCCATACCTATACTGCCTAGATGTTTAGGGATGGGATGGATGAGTTTGGCCGCACCCATGGTTTTGATGTTCCGTTTGACGGAGTAGTGGACTGGGATCCATCAGCCATACCTCTTCTCGATAGTGAGATGACTAGTTTAGAGACTAGCCTCGCTCAATCAGGGCATCGGCATGCACCTGCAGCACCTAAACCTTCAATGGCTGAGCCTGATCCGGAGCCAGAAGAATCCCAAACAGGGTATGATCCAATGGATATGGATCTTGACGTAGTGCCAGAGGAGGAGTATGAAGAGGAAGAACGGATTGAGGTTCCGCTAGAGTCGGGTGATGAGAACAACCTGATTGAGATTGAGGCTGATTCAGAGTCCTCAAAGGAGCAGGTGGCTCAGAGGGATTTATACTCAGGTTCTGAGGAGTCGGACTCAGAGTGGACGCCATCCAGGGGGCGTAGGAGTTAGTTCTAGGGGTTGAGTAAGGGTTTGGAAGTGACCCATTTTTGGAGTAAAGCTTACCTAGGTTACTGATCTTTTTGATATAGGTGGTATATAGTTCAGAAATTCGGTGTGCATGTAAATTATATGTTGTGGTTTGTAGATGGTGGATATTGTGAATATTTATCAAGGTGGAATTTTATGTATTGGTGATTTGGTGATTTATTTCTCCATAGTACCCCATGATGTTACTGTCAGGGTTTACATTCTTGCTTCCGCCGTGTTCAAACTCTGACGGGATCATTTTGATCGACGGCGTTTCGTGGGACGTCGCACTAATTCGACCGGGCTTGGGGTGTCGCGTGCTCGTCGGGGTTCGGGGCGTGACATGCATCTTCCTGAAACCAAAGTCCTTCCTATCAAATATGTTGATTTTCACTTTTCCTTCTTCTGTCGCCATTGATTCGCTTAAACTCAGCTAAGCCTAGCTCTGATACCAATTGATTTTCACTTTTCCTTCTTCTATTGCCATTGATTTGCTTCAACTCAGCCAAGCCTAGCTCTGATATCAATTGTTGCGAGCACACGGTAGAAGCCTGATACCTTCACTAGGGGAGATCGCCAAGAGAGAGCTCAAGTCCGAGTCCGTCAATATATCTAGTGGGACCCAAGTTCACTCAAAAGCTTAAGTCAATAAGTTATTGGTCAACTAGAATATATTAACTACTCAATACCACACCAATTCCCTAATGTGTGACTTCTCTAACACAACTCACATGTGTATTTCAACGGATAACTTACTGGTCCTATCATTTTTCCGTAAGTTAACAAAGAAATAACAATTTTAACTTGGATAAATCCATAATTAGTGTTGCAGAAACAAGCAATCGAATAGCAAAATAGATAAAACAAGAAAATAAAACGAACACCAAATATACGTGGTTCGGTTAGTGTGACCTACATTGGTGGGGGGGGGGCAACAAAGAATTTTACCATAGATCAAGTGATACGAGGGACCGCATTCGAGTGACTCAAACACTCTCGATGTTTCCTAGTCCCTAATTACATCTAATAACTCAAACAGTTTTTAGCTACATAATTTCTTACGAAATGACATCTCAATCTCACGAAAGAATTACACACAAATTTTGTTATCTTACCATAAGATTTAATTGGCTCCGACATTTGAATTGTTGATGTAATTCCTTATTGAATGTCCTATGTCAAGCACTCGTGAAAACGGCACTTCTCTGCCCTCACGTCAACAACAGCACATGAAAACAAACCCTTGAGAATTTATGTATAAGCCACCGCCAAGAGAAAGTGAATATCGCAGGGGTAAAAACAGTCAACACTGAATTGGAGAAGGAAACAAGTCCAACTGGACTTTCCCTTTTCGTTGTAGACTTCTCCAAGTCAACAACAAACCAAATCCAAATATGGACTTTCCTAATTGAGGCATGTTCGGTTATCCGAAATAAATATAAGCAAGACTTTTGGTAGTTTATTTTTTGGTCGGGTTTTTTCTACAGACTCAAACTCAAGATATATTTTAATAATTAAATTACCGATTGTTTTTAAATTTTCCAAGTGGACCCTTTTTTTGCTACAAGATCACGAATTGCTTACCTACTTTACTGGTAATGTCGGTTAATGGTTATAACTTACGAACTAGATAATTATTTTAACACTATTGTTGACACCTAAATTTTGACCAACCATTTAGTGTTAAATTGCATAGAAAATTAGGAATTAAATTTTAACCCCTAAACAAAAATATTAAAATTGCATAGCATATAGTTTAGGTTCATATAGGTTAGTTGCCTTCCACATCGGACTGGCGATGCCGAGCAAGCTGAAAATCCGTTGCGTAAATCGAGCCGGGGAATCGGACGAAACTCGGCTCACTCATGGGATAGGGGCCGAAAATCACAAGTCTAAAAGGCCTTGGTTGTCTTAATTTGAGCTTAAATTAGCCCATTAAGCTTAATTAGAGAAAATCCAAATTTGATTCGGCCCATTTGGAATTAAAATAAAGTTAAATGATAAAGCCTAAGCCTAAACCCATTAAGTCTTGAAAGCCCGGCCAATTAACCTAGGTATACGATATAAATATGTTGTTATGCCTCATAATCAGGGGGGACTCTCATAATTTTCTAGAAAAACAGTTTTTGAGAGCACGAGAGACACATGTGAGGGAATACCGAGAGTAAGAGCAAGGAGAGAGAGAGGTGATCATGTGTGGGTTTAATCGCGCCATCCCGTCATCCCGTTGCCGCGTTTCCTCACGCTCACACCACCTCACCATTGCCCCCACGCCATCCTGCTGTCGTGCACGCATCGCCTCACTACTGCACCCCCACCGACGATGTGCCCTCTCCTCACTGCTAAACTTGTGGCCATGAGCCACCTGCTGCCGCTGCTGCTCCGGGGCGGACGGGCTCTCTGCCATTACTCCTAGCGACCCAAGCTACTGCCGCCCTTGAGCCCGACACCTGCCAGCCACTGTCGACATCACTACAGGACTGCCGCTGTAGTTTTTGCCGCCAGTGTTTACTGCTGCCACCTAGGCCTGATCTGTTGCAGCTCTCTACCAGCACCGACGATGCCGCCTAAGCCTCCCGCCATTGCTGCTTGTCACCCGCCGCCTCACCATCGCCCAGCTGCCACTCTCGTCGCTGTCTCACCTCACGACCCGCTTGTAGCTACCGCCGTCCGATGCCAGCCGCTACATCGCCTCGAACCGCGCCGCCATTACCCTCAAGCTGTGCCGACGTTGTTGTGTCGAGCCAACCTCGGCGAGCTGCTTCCTTCTTCGCTATCTAGCCACCATCAAGACCCCATCTGGCTTGCTGCTCCGACGAGCTTGTTGCTGATCTCCACCGCTACCATCGTTCTCACAGCCAGACCGGTGGCCGTGAGGTACGGTTCTTATCACCATTCCCATTGCCGCTCAATGTCGTCCCGATGGATTCCGCTGATTCGGTACTTGGCTAGGTGGGAACTCACCGCCCGACACCACCCTCGATTCGTTCTAGTGTCCCTTGTCATGGTTGTGGCCGTAATGTCCCTCCACAGACGCGGCAAGTGCTCTTATTTTGCAGATTGATCCGAGCCTGTAGCCATCGCCGCACCCGCTGTCAGCCACCGTCCTGATCGGCAAGCCTGAGCCCAATCTAAGTTCGAATTGGAAATATTCGTAAATTAGGTAAGATCATCATTTGAATATTTTTTTAATATTTAATTTCCAAATCTTCGGACATTTTAAATATTCTGTGAATATCTTGTGGATTGTTAATGTCCTAGGGATAATGTGCGTGGTATTCGTTATATTCAAAATACGCCAAATTAGGAGTTCTTCCTATTTAGTAACATACCTGAACGATTATCTGACCTTAACCTTAAGGTACGATACACGGTGATACGGAAGGTTGTTATCTTATCCATAACCACTTGGATATGATAATATATCTTATTTGCCTTCCAAATTCAAATGGTCATCTTTCCATCAATATCCACGATCCTATGGATATGATCGCTAGTTCAAACCGTTTTCCTAATTTGAACAAGATAAATAAATCTTGCGAATTGCGTGGACTGTTCGAATGTGATTGCTATCTTTTGTTTGATTGCTTTATATTTGAAATAGAAGAAAATCCAAAAATATCAGCTAGAAGTTAAATTAGAAATTTTGCATGTTTAGGAAACCATGAATATATCTAGAAGATAGGATAATTGCTTAATTTAAATCAGGACTTAGGGTAGTTTATTTCGTAGTTTAAATTAGGGGTTATTCTATTCCTAACGATTATTTAGGATATTTTAGAATCTTGAATTTTCATAAATATATATAAAAAAAAGAGTCACTTTAGGATAGGTTAAACTATCTTTCCTAGAATAGATTGCACGTTAATTTAGGCATTTTTTATTCCGAATTTCATTGAAAAATACCAAAAATATATCATTTGCCTGTCGTTAGAATTAGGTCATATCATCGGATGACATATAGTTCGCATGCTAGGTTTTATTAATCGCATGTCATGTTTTGCACGTCATTGCAATTAGGTTAGTTTTCATTTTAATAAAGAGAAAACCTAAAAAAATACGTTGAGTGAATTGCTTGTTAATTAAAAATCATATTAGGGTTGTTTGTATGACTTTCTAGCAAATATTGCAGATGCTTATGTTACTAAAAGGTACGTTGTTCTCCTAAGTTTGTAATTTATTTACTACTTTCTTTATTGGGTGTTAAATTATGGTTTGTGCACCTGATAGTCATCTCACATGTTAGTGACTATGTAATAAAATGAATCCAAATTGCCTGCTCATAGATTTTTTTTGAAAAGAAAAGGTACATAAAGGGCGTTAGACTAGCTCTAGCGTAACCAAATCCCCGAACTCAAAATCTCTAGTTCGTAGAAATTAAACATATCTGCTTATGTTTTATTTAGGTTTATAATCGACCTACCGCAAATAGATTAATTGCGACTCCAGCACGAAAACATTTGCATGTTAAGAACTTCAACCCTAAGTCGCAAATTAATAGGGCTTGGGAGGGCCCGAATTATGTTTAGACTTAATAATCCATTAGCCAAACGCCTAGGTGGTGCACCTGCGGGAGGTTAGGTCGCAACAACTATAAATTCCTCGTCGATTACTAACATTGTTTCGAGATTTGACGAGTAAGAGTAACACTATGTATTTATCACATACTAATGAAATAATCCATTTACCAAGTTGAAATACCCCTGTAGATTACAACAACCATTATTTTTAACAAGTGGGCATGTATTTCCGCCGGTTGATTACTCGTTGCATAATACTCTTCTAGTAGTGTCGGTTGATGGTTTAGTTTTGCTGGATCTCGTTTCAAACAACATTTCACTTGTGTCTCGAGAGCCCTCTCTTCCGCTTCCATGGAACAGGTTTTTCTTTGACATTGCTCCCTAGAAATTTTTTTAACACAATCTTTGGCTATTGTGGGTGATTTTTGCATCAACCCAACTGATAAATCCGCATCTTGCTCCAAATTTACATCTTTGGCAGCTATGATATCCCCCTTACTATTTGTAGAGGAGATCTCAAGCCACAAAATCAATACACAGACGTATTATTGTCTATTGGAGGGGCCATTGTGCGAAACTGCCACAGCTCGGTTGATTTTTTCATGGATCTAGATGTCGCCTAGACGGCATAATTTTATACATCAAATGTCAAAGAGCTAACAAGTGGCTAGGCCAGGACGATTGGACAGCCGGTTGGCATTGCACGTTCATTTCTTTGTAACGGGACTACACAATTGGCGCATTGATCGCCTTGTCGGAGGCCCCAAGCATTGATCACCTTGTCGTGACCATACCCTTACATTAGAGCTGCCTCATATCTAAGGGCCCATCAACTAATAGCCATTAGGCGTCGAAATGATATTTCAGTCCTATATTCTCTGATTGTTTGCCTTAATTAGCAAATCAGTAAGCCAGATGGGAAAACCTCCGTTGTTGCCTGTTCTTTTGGGTGGCGCTTGAACTGATTCAATACCTGGATGATGGACACATTTGCTTAAACTTTGAGGTTCATTTGATTTCCCGTTGGAGGTTAGGAGAATGCCCGAGTTTGTGCTCATTAAATTGAACTTTCACTTGTTTGTTGATTCTCTAGTTATTCATACCAATCCTTCCATATCATAGTAACGCAATTTAGTGACTTGGTCTCTCTTTCTGATTGCTTGATGAATCGTGTTACTAGAAAAAAAAAAGTAGACATGGATTATCAAAAGCTGGATTATCTTTTCCTCCTGCTATTGGTTAGATCAATTAATAGTATCTAGAACTTTGTAGTTCAAGGTTTATGGAAACAGGAACAGGATTTGCCAAGTAAAGTTTCTGGTATATTGGAGTAGGCTTGATTGGTTTTGTCGTTGCCGGTGCTTGTTATCATTTTGTTAAAAGCAATGGTAAAAGTGTTTCATATCTCTATGGATGATATTTAGAATTGTTTTACGTGTACCATTGAATGTGTAGGGTTCCTCTAGTGCTAAAAACGGAGCGGAATCTATAAATCGAAACCCTAGACAGGATCTATGCATATATTGAAATCTAAACAGAAGTTCAACACGTATCTTTTGCAGATCGAAAGTAAATTGACAATCGATTGTGTCTGGATTAGCGCTCCAAGTGTTGTGCCTCTACCGGTATCCACACACACGAACGAAAGTCTCCAACGATCCAAGTGCTAGCTAAAGATCTTGGACTTCTTTTTCCTGATCGCCTTTGATCTTCTAGACTCTCTCAAAGATCTCTAAACAGAGAACGATTCTCTTCGTATTCTCTTGGAGGCATTTTTTCTCTCTCTCTCTCTCTTAGGGTTTTTCGTCGCGCACACACACTATATATATATCCTCATTATCTACGCAAATTAAAAGAAGTGAGGCTGGGAGATTTGAGCCTACCAAACTGTTCACCTTCAATCGTACGTTTAATCGTTATCTCATAACGTGCACAACCACATAGATAAGTTGCATAGAGAATAAATTAAAATCTACTTCTTATTGCAAGTAGATCCCGGCACACAGAAAATATTAGCTCAGTTCGCTATTGTTTGCGACTCTGTAGGTTCACTAAACATTAGCAGTATGCTCAAAATCCTTTTTGACCCACAAGTCATAAGCGGACCCTAGCAAGACATTATGACTACCTAAGTATGGTGAAGGTCGATTTTTCAACACAACCTAATCCACAACTAATGTTAGAGTATCAACTTTGATTGATTCCTAAGGCAGATTACTAACAATCTCCCACTTGCACTAGAACCAATCATATAAACTAAGTCCCTTTGTCACTTGATTTCTGAGTTAAGCATAAGGCAGGACAAATGTCATCCTTATATAGCTCAAACTCATTTTCTCGATACCGTAGCTAGACTGTCAAAGCAAGTAATTGACTCTTCAACTTACTTGAGCATGGCCATGTATTTCATAGTCTCAACTTTACGAGGGGTCACGATATCATACCCTCATTATATGAGAGGGACAAATCCCATCTTGTCTACTCACATCACTCAATACGATTCATGACATGCCCAGCCATTACCTTTAAAATCACTTGTTACGACTGAAGTTTGGTAACGTTAAAGCATGTCAATTCACATCTAGGAAACCATGGCAGACTTTAAGTCAAAGGACTATACTCTGTAGCTGTGATGAGAAACACTGATGACATTATATAACAATCCTATAGTATTCTCATGATGGGTCTGTCCAGTACAATGTTCTCTAACATGTATTCCATGTAATCAACTTTATATCTCTATATTCATGACCTGTGAAACTTGATCATCAGTTGACTCACATGCTAGTCTCAAACATCATTGGCATCCCAATGCACAATGGCAATTGATTAGGGACATTTAGAATATTAATATCCACTCTATCAACAGAGTTTCA
The DNA here is from genome assembly GCA_031216405.1 of Syzygium malaccense. Classification (NCBI taxonomy): domain Eukaryota; kingdom Viridiplantae; phylum Streptophyta; class Magnoliopsida; order Myrtales; family Myrtaceae; genus Syzygium; species Syzygium malaccense. The sequence goes on along the minus strand of CM062257.1, from coordinate 27,932,726 downwards.
CGATCAAATCACGTATTTGATTATCTATTAAGGATATTCAATATTCAAGGGATAAAGATTTTGCATTCAATTCTTACCAAAAAAAAAAAAAGATTTTGCATTCAATATATCTCTATGGATGATATTTAGAATTGTTTTACGTGTACCATTGAATGTGTAGAGTTCTTCCTTACCAAAAAAAAAAAGATTTCGCATTCAATTATATACTCAAATTAAATCGAAATCAAATATAATATATATTTTATTAATGAACAATGAAAATGTATATCACATATACTCTCACTCACATCAAGACCAATTACTAATGTGTCTAAGGCCTAAAGTATTACAATGACGCTCATGCTTAAGTTGTGGAAGAGCCTTTGTCAACGGATTAGTTGTATTCAACTCCGTTGCAACTTTGTACATCTTGATATCACCTCTTTCAATAAATTCTCGAATGAGATGATACTTCCTAAGTATGTGTTTGGTCTTCTGGTCAGACCTAGGCTCTTTAGCCAAAGCTATGGCTCTATTGCTATCACAATAGAGGTCCGTTGGATTCGAACTAGTGGGACTGATTCTCAGTTATTCTATGAACTTTCGAATCCAAACAGCTTCCTTCAATGCTTCTGAAGCAGCAATATATTGAGCTTATATTGTAGAATTTGCAAGAGTGTCCTGCTTGGAACTCTTCCAGCACACCGCTCCACCATTCACACAAAAGACAAAACCTGATTGTGATCGAAGGTCATCTTTATCAGTTTGGAAACTAGCATCAGTATAACCACTTACAGTGATATGTTCCTCCCCTCCATAGACTAAGAATAAATCCTTAGTTCTTTTCAAGTACTTAAGGATATTTTTTACAGCAATCCAATGAGATTCCCTTGGATCTGACTGGTATCTACTTGTCATGCTCAATGCATAAGCAACATCGGGACGAGTGCATAATATAGCATACATGATGGAGCCCACAGCTGATGCGTAAGGAATCCTACTCATGCGGTCTCGCTCATCTTGTGTTGAAAGACACTGAGTCTTACTAAGACTTATGCCACTTGTCATCGGGAGAAAACCTTTCTTGGAGTCTTACATATTAAACCTATTGATGACTTTGTCAATATATGTATTTTGACTCAGTCCAATAAGTCTCTTAGATCTATCTCTATAGATCCTGATCCCCAAGATATAATTTGCCTCTCCCATGTCCTTCATAGAGAAAACTTTTCCTAGCGATGTCTAACTGACTGAAGCATAGGAATGTCATTTCCAATGAGTAGTATGTCATCCGCATACAACATTAGAAACACAGTTGTACTCTCACTACACTTCTTGTATACATAAGCTTCTTCCTTGTTTCTGATGAAGCCAAACTCTTTGATAGTTTCATCGAAATGAATATTCTAGCTCCGTGATGCCTGCTTCAATCCATAAATAGAACGTTGAAGCTTGCATATCTTCCTAGTGTTATCTGGTGATGTAAAACCTTCAGGTTGTGTCATATAAACATCATCCTCTAGTTTTCCGTTAAGGAAAGCTGTCTTTACATCCATTTGTCATATCTCATAGTCATAATATGCAGCAAACGCTAGGATAATCCGAATAGACTTAAGCATGGCCACTGGTGAAAAGGTCTCATCATAGTCATTCCCATGAGTTTGTTTGAAATATTTAGCTACTAGCCGTGCTTTATAGATGTGAACCTTTCCATCCATATCAGTTTTCTTCTTAAAAACCCACTTGCACCCTATAGGTTTGACACCTTCAGGTGGATCAATCAAAGTCCAAACTTTGTTTTGATACATTAAGTCCATTTCGGATTTCATGGCCTAAAGCCATTTATCGGAGTCTGGGCCCATCATAGCTTCTGTATAGGTCGTAGGTTCGTCAGTTTCTATTAACAATAGATGACGATGTTTTGTCACGTGAAAGCCATATCTCATAGGGTCACGAGATGTTCTTTCAGACCTACGAACTATAGGTACCATTGAAGTAGACTCTACAACTCTTTGTAGATCTAATTGAGGTTCCTCATGAATTGGAACACCCTCTTCTGGCACAATAACTTCTTCGAGGTTTACTTTACTCCCACCGGTTCCTTTAGTAAGAAACTCTTTCTCTAAAAAGACATCATTTCGAGCAACAAACACTTTGTTCTCTGATGAATTGTAAAAGTAATATCCTTTTGTTTCTTTAGGATATCCCACAAAGAAGCATTTATCATATTTTGGTCCAAGCTTATCAAAAAGTAAACATTTTACATAAGTTTCGTAACCCCAAATCTTTAGAAAAGACATACTAGGAACTTTTCCTGTCCATATCGCATATGGTGTCTTCTCTACAACTTTTGATGGACTTCTATTTAGTGTAAACGCAGTTGTCTCGAGTGTATATCCCCAAAAAGATAATGGAAGATTTGAATGACTCATCATTGATCGAATCATGTCTAACAAAGTTCGATTTCTCCTCTTAGAGACACCATTCCATTGTGGTGTTCCGGGGGGAGAGAGTTGTGAAACAATTCCACAGTCTTTGAGATGGTCATTGAATTCTTGGCTTAAATATTCTCCTCCTTGATCAGATCGAAGAGCCTTGATACTCTTGCCAAGTTGATTTTGTACTTCATTCTGAAATTCTTTGAACTTTTCAAAGGAGACGGATTTATGTTTCATCATGTAAACATATCCATATCTACTAAAATCATCAGTAAATGTAATGAAGTATTGATATCCTCCTCTGGCCGTAGAACTTAGTGGTCCACACACATCAGTATGTATAAGGGCCAATAATTCTTTTGTCCTATCACTTTGATTAGTAAAAGAAGCTTTTGTCATTTTCCAACTAAACAAAATTCACTCGTATCAAATGATTCAAAATCAAATGAATTTAATAGTCCATCACTATGAAGCTTGTGAATTCGTTTTTCTTTTATGTGACCTAATCGACAATGCCAAAGGTAGGTTGGATTCAAATCATTAGATTTGAATCTTTTTGTATTTATATTACAGATTGGAACATCAACATTTAGAACATATATCCCATCCACAATATGGGCACTACCATAAAATAATCCATTAATATAAAATGAACAACTATTGTTCTTTATATCAAAACATAAACCTTCCTTATCCAAACAAGAAACAGAAATAATATTCCTATGTATAACAGGTACATAGTAGCAATTATTCAGTTCTAAAATCATGCAAGAAGGGAAAGCTACGTCATATGTTCCTACGGCTAATGTAGCAACTCTTGTTTCATTTCCAATACGTAGTTCCTGTCACGCCCCAAACCCCTGTCGAGCCCACGACATCCCGCCTCCGGTCGAACGGTTGCGACGTCCCAGGTTATCGTCGACCTCAACTAAACATCAGAGATTTAATCGCGCAAACGAAAACCATAAAACACCCAGACAAACTTAAACTGGGGAGAATTGGGAAAATTTACAACTTTCATTTCTCAATACTAAACTTATGCCATAATATTTACAATTTACAACCACTATTCACATAAGCACACTTTACTAACACCTTACTAACAACTACCGAGACAAAAAGGGTACGATGGTCTCCAAAAATGATACTCTATAAAAAAAAAAAAACTTCTCTGAGCCCCTAAACTAGCCCTTGCACCCCTTGCTAGGCGTCCATTCTGAGTCTGACTCATCATTGCTGGAGTCGGAGCTTCCCTGATCCGATTGCTCCTCCGAAGACTCCAACTCCGCCTCAATCACAATCGGATGATCAATGTCACCCGACTCAGCTGGAACGGCGTTCTGGTACTCCTCAACTAGGAAATCAAAGAAATTATACTCCGGCACGTAGTTAGGGTCCATATACTGCTCAAAAGGGAGTATATACTCCGGGTCTCCCGCTGGCTCATCTGACTCCTCAGACTCATCATCAGGCTCTACCTCGGGCTCCACCTCGCCTGGTTCCTCATCCTCTGGTTCTTCTTCGGGTATTGGTTCTAAATCTATGTCTATCGGGTTATCCTCAGCTTGCGATGCTTCGGGCTCGGGCTCATACTCAGCCCCTGACGATCCTTGGGCTGCCGGCGCCGGGTGCAATCCTGACTATGCCTGACTAACCTCCGTACTTGTTAACTCTCCGTCTATAAGAGGTATGGCGGCTGGGTCCCAATCTCCAACTAAATCAAAAGGAACGTCAAAACCTCTAATGGGCCCGAACTCAGCCCCGTCTCCATCCCGAAAGAACCAAGCATTGTATTTCTGCTCTTCAAAAAGAGAGGTAAACCTACGTCTACGAAAACAGTAGAAGTGTGCTTAATCCAAGTAAAATTATCGTCCATCGGGAACTCTGCAACCTCAAGCTCTGTATGCACAGGTACTCCAAAATGTTCTGGTGGCTGTGGCGGATTATTCATGGCTCGGGTCGGGATTTGAAATGTTTGGTTGAAAACAACCGTGAGAACACTTCTCAGTAAGTTTACCCCTAAACTCAACCCAGGCTATCACGTACCTCCAGACAATCTAGCAAGCACACACACCTTCACATATGTCAAGTAATCACAAAACAGACACATTAATTAATATAGCCAGGCTCAATCTCAATCACACCGTATGCAAACATGCGCATGGAACATTTCCCTTGCTCTGATCCTTTCATTTTTATTTCCTCTTTCACATTCCTTGCCAGTGACCCACGTAAACGTACACGCCTCAGGTACACTGCGATTATTAATCACTTTCCACAACACTCGCCAGTTACCCGCGTTGAAGTACACGCCTCAGGCACACTGCGATTACTAATCACTTTCCACAACACTCGCCAGTGACCCGCGTTGAAGTACACGCCTCAGGCACACTGCAATTACTAATCACTTTCCACAACACTCGCTAGTGACCCGCGTAAACGTACACGCCTCAGGCCATGTTTCTTGCCCGCGTAAACGTACACGCCTTGGGCTCAACATCTACCACCTACTGCACAACCCGCGTAGAAATTCACGCCTCAGGCTGGCAGTCCTTCGGTAATACCAGGCATCATCCCGCGTTACAGTACACGCCTCAGGACGGCACGATTTTCCACAATTTCTCATGCCATGCCACACACCATTTCTTTCTTTCTCATGCACACGCTCAACATGCATTTACCACGATCAACTGGCACATTACACGTGGCCGCACACTCATTAATTCACACAGCTCATGCTCACTCAGCATTAGACATGGCAATATCAATAATTAATTTAATCTGGCCCACGCGTGCACATAATTAAGCACATTTCAATCCATCAAATCATGGTTCAATAAACACACAAGGCCGCTCATGGGCCCACAATCACAGCCACATTCATAGGCATAATTTCGACATTTCAAAGCCTATTAAACATCACAATCTAACCATACTACCACACACCAAACCGACACTACCTGGCCTTAAATCGAGCCCTAAGTTTGCCAATTCCATCCCACAACATCCGACACTCTATTCAGTCTCACTCCACCCTCGAAACATCCTCATTTCGTCCTCGAGTTACCTCATATAACACACAAACAAATACTCAATTAAATCAACCCCATCCAGAATAATTCAAACATGCCCAAAACACGTAAATTGCCAATTTTCTCCAACCAAATGGCGTCGGATTAATTCCGATCCTTCACGACACTTTCTCGCCATTAAATAATGGTTCTAAAAATCCAACTTGCATCCCGAACAAATCATCATGGCTCCGTGAACAGTAGATCACAGCCACTGTTATTTTTTAATTTCCAATAATTAATGCCCGAATTAAATCCTAAGGCCCGCCATAAAATTTCCACTATCAATTCATACAATGCCACACCTAAATTTATACAGATTTCGCCCAAAATCACCCATCGATACCCGAAGTCCTAAATTGGGTTTAGAGCGCGACTTACCCGCGTTCTAGACTATCGCGGCTAGAACGGAGAGTGGCAGCACTAAATTGGGGACGGCGGCGACGACGTACAGCTCCCGGGTGGCGACGACTCGGCTTGGGCGGTGATTGGGGGCTCACGGCCAAGAGAGAAAGACCGAGAGGGAGAGAGAAAGAGAACGGCGGCTTGGGGGGCAACGTGGTGTGGTTCGGCGAGCAGACGGCGGCGGCTTGTGGGCGTGATCGGCAATCGGCGGTCTGGCGCGGCGGCGACGGCAAAGGGAGAGGGAGAGTGATCGGTGGAGGGGGAGAGGTCTCACGGTGAGGGGGGAGGGATTTCACGATGGGGGAGAGAGAAGAAATGAGGGGAGAGAAGAGAGAGAAAGAGAGAAGAATGGTCTAGACATGAATAGTAGCTTTGACCCAAAATATCTAGGGCACAAATGACCAAAATGCCCCTTGCCCCTAAAACTAATCCTTTATAAATCCTTAAGGGCAAAATAGTCACTTTCTCTATTTCTTGTCCAAATCGAATTTTTCCAAAGGATTTGAGCGCACCAAAAATTGACACGTGTCACGTGCAACGTCGTCCTAACGTACCGTCGTGACTTCCTAATTTTCCGTTGTCCAATTTGGGTAAAATTCCATAATTAAATTCTATTAAACGCAACTCGAGCGTTTCTCGAGCTAACGGGCGGCTTGCTGGGGAAATTCGCTGAATCGACTCATGACTGATACTAAATCGAGTCACGTGCAAGTCCGTTTGGTGCGCGACGACCTCGGTTGTCATTAAAATCGCGAAGATCAATCACTTGATTCGAGGGGTACGATCATTCGGTATAATTTTGGAATCATTCGTCACGTCGTTTCGTGGTCCTACGGAATCATCCGTGATCCACTACTAGGACAGTGGCGAAATGACTCCTAACTATCCTTGGATCAGCCAACAGTGGCTCAAAATATCACTTACGCGATTTAATGGTCGAAATCCATTCACGATCGAATTTCCTTTAGCCGCGCGAATTTAATTCCCCCTAATAGCCTTTCCCTAATGGTTAGCATTCCCAGGAATGATCAGTTCCAGGCGAGAATTTACTGCGAGCACATTTCATAAAACTCAGTTATTTCATAATTTTCAACTGGCGGAAAGTTTGGAATGTCACAGTTCTACTTCACCTTTTGTAAGTGTTCTACTTCGTTTTAGTCCCTGCACATTCATACAAATGTGAGTACCACAACCGGTATCCAATACTTATGAAGTAGAACTAGTGGTGATATTTACTTCTATAACATAAATACCTAAATCGAAAGTCTTACTTCCCTTTTTATTGAGATCCTCCAAATATTTCTTGCAATTCCTCTTCCAATGTCCTTTTTCACCACAATGGAAGCATACATCATCAACAGTCGGACCCAGTTTGGTCTTAGATTTGGGCTTGGGCTTAGTACCCTTACCCTTATCCTTGACCTTACCTAGCTTCTTAAAGCCTTTCCCCTTTTGAACCATGAGAACATTAGGGGTAGGGTCCTTCTTGATATTCTGCTCAGCAATTTTGAGCATCCCATGCAGTTCAGTCAAAAACTTATTCAGATTATGCATGTTATAGTTCATAACAAACGTGTCATAATCTTGAGGTAATGACTAAAGAATAATGTCAGTAGCCAACTCTTGGCTAATGGGAGAGCCCAGTCGCTCTAGGTTTTCAATATAACCTATCATCTTTATGACATGTGGGCTAACTGAACTCCCACTTGCTAGCATGCACTCAATTAAGGTCTTTACCGTTCATAAACTTTCAGTGCGTGCCTGCTCCTGAAACAAAATTTTCAATTTCATGATCATATCATAGGCATCTACGTTCTCAAACTGCTTCTAAAGGTCTGAGTTCATGGTAGCTAACATTAGACATGATGCATCTAATGTATCATCTTTATGCTTCTGATAAGCATTCCTTTCAGCATAAGAAGCATTGGAAGGAGGTGCCTTCTGGGGAAGTGATTTCTCCAAGACATAATCATTTTTCTCCTGCTTGAGAATAATTCTCAAGCTTCTATACTAGTCCAAGAAGTTTGAACCATTCAATTTTTCCTTCTCAAGGACAAATCGCAGTGAAAAGTTTGATGCAGAGCTATTTGCCATTATCTATAATAAATATGCAAAGTGAATTGTTCATTAATATTATTTATAATAAACTTCCACTATACTTTTATAACATGTGTCCCAATAAGTATAGTGGACCAAGATCCATATTTTACCAAGACTCGAGTAAACTTTGGCTTACCGCTCAAGACTAAGTTATTTAGGTAGACAACTCTTTGTCAATTATATCGAATACAACTCTTGATTGTTGGGGTTGACATCTCATATTTTATCCCCAAACACTATGCCTCAAGGCCTAAAACTATTTTGATGGCCTTGTTAAGTAAACCAATCTTGACCTATGAATAACCATTATCCATCCTATTTTACTCAAATAGTTAAAGACACCCTGCTTTAGCATATCCATCTTTTAACGATTTAAGTCGTAATAGGTGTATGATTGGAAAGACATCATATTATTACTTAATTTTTTATTAGGGACTATAAATGTTTATTTAGCGATAAATGTACGCATGTTATGAACACAAACGAAGCATCACTTATCATAACAAAGGTACATCAATCATATGGGTATGAACAATTCCATGCAGGGGTCAAGGGGGCTACACCCTCTTGCGGGGTCGAGGGGCAGCGCCCCTCGCGAGGTCTCGCTAAACCTAGACAGAATTCTCAATTATGTTTTCTCAGGATTCTATTCGTCCTCTTGAACCGTCTTTGCTAGGGCGGGCAGTTTCAATTAAACCGCCTCTAAGGCTGTCCTACTTTGTTCCATCGCAATACCCTGAATCGAATTCGTAATTCTGCAACGTCTTTGGATCAATCACATTAATCCACATTATTGCAGGAATTCAAATTCGTTTCAATGTGAAATTACTCGAATTGATCATATCAATTCATATTCCCAATTCATCTAACACCAATTTAGAATCAATTCTGGCATACATCATATGTATCAACAATTAGGGTTTCCTATTAAATTTCAATATAGCGCAAGTAGCTCTAATACCATTGTAGGGTTCCTCTAGTGCTAAAAACGCAGCAGAATCTATAAATCGAAGCCCTAGATAGGATCCATGCGTATATTGAAATCTAAGCAGAAGTTTGACATGTACCTTTTACAGATCGAAAGTAAATTGACAATCGATTGTATCTAGATTAGCGCCCTAAGTGTTGCATCTCTACCGGTATCCACACACACGAATGGAAGTCTCCAACAATCCAAGTGCTAGCTAAAGATCTTGGACTTCTTTTTCCTGATCACCTTTGATCTTCGAGACTCTTTCAAAGATCTCTAAACAGAGAACGATTCTCTTCGTATTCTCTTGGAGGCGTTTTTCTTCTCTCTCTTAGGGTTTTTCGTCACCCACACACGCGCTATATATATATATCCTCATTATCTACCCAAATTAAAAGAAGTGAGGCCGGGCGATTTGGGCCCGCCAAACTATCCACCTTCAATCGTACGTTTAATCGTTATCTCATAACATGCACAACTGCATAGATAAGTTGAATAGAGAATAAATTAAAATTTACTTCTTATTGTAAGTAGATTTCGGTGCACATAAAATATTAACTCAGTTAGCAATTGTGCGCGACCTTGTAGGTTCACTAAATATTAGCAGTGCGCTCAAAACCCTTTTTGACCCATAAGTCATAAGCAGTTTCTAGCAAGACATTATGACTACCTAAATATAGTGAAGGTCGATTTTCCAACACAATCTAATCCACAATTAATATTAGAGTATCAACCTTGATTGATTCTTAGGGTAGATTACTAATAGAATGAACGAGAAAAGAGATTGTTTGCTGGATCTTTTGTGTTCTCTCTCTCTTTCTCTAATCCCCGAATTTCAAAATTCCTATTTAGTTGTCAAAGAATCATATATATATATATATAAGGGTTAAACTCTAAATTGGTACGGCTGTGATAAATTTATCCAAAATTAATTTTTTGACCACTAAAAACCCTAAACTGATATACCTGTGATAGATTTGCCCAAAATCAATTTTTTTTGACCACCAGAAGCCACAGACTTGTACACTTGTGATAAATTTACACTTTGTTAAATTAGATTAATACCATGAAAAATCACAAATTAGTAAATACGTGACAAATGGAGGGGTAAAACCTCAAATTGATATACCCGTCAACTGTCATGTGTCATCCAACTTGGCAATTTGACGGTAAAATTTAATGAAAACTTACAGATGGTAAATTTGTCACATGTGTACCAGTTTGGAGGTTTTTTGTGATAAAAAAATTAGTTTAAAGGTAAATTTGTGTTAGGCATATCGGTTTGAGGTTTTTCGTGGTATTAACCCTATTTGTAAACAAAAAAATAATGGCCCAGCAGCAAATGGATCATCTTTCGATCACACGGCTGGTTAGATCAATTAGTGGCGAACTTTGCAGCTCATGGGTTGTGGTAACAGGGTTTGCTATTTAAGGTTTCAGGTACATTGGGGGTGCTTGCTTGGTGCCTTTGCTATTGAATAAACTATAAGAGCAGATTGTGATCACGAACTCTAATATCAAGTGGTAGGATCGTAGTAGTTACACCATCAAACGTAGTCTACCACTCTTTATTTCTTTCTTACACCTGATCAGCATCAAATATTTGTTCTGTCTCTACCGACAAGGAAGTCGATGTTTCTGGAGTTGTCTATACTTCACCACTAAGGACAAGCGAGACAAGACCACACACGGTTGGTGCATTCATCACCTTCTCGCAGATTCCAAGCAAATCTTTAACGTTCTTAAACTTAGGCACGTTCCCCGTGGGTCCATAGCAACGTTGTCGCTCTCATTTCCTGATTCGCACAGATCGAGAAACCACCGTACATTGGAACTAGCCAGCTACTAAGATCTGAGAAATTTATTAAGTTTTGTCGGTTAGAATTACTAATTAATTTTTAATTACCGATTTTCATTTGAATTACTTACTAGGGTATAACCTTTTTTGATTAACCAACTTTTGTTGCACTGATTTATTAAATTTTATTTGCTTGGTTAACAATCCATTAAATTTATTATCTATATCCAGAAATTATCAATTTAAATTAGCACGACCCACTAACTACGTTAACAACTCTCAATTGAGTTACTGCCCACGCATTATCACCAGCTCTCACTTACGACATATTTTGTGTATTGATGGGGCGATACACATCATGAGCTACCTTTTGCGCATCAAAGTAAGTCCACATCTCACATATGATCAAAGGGGGCCATCCATGTTAGATTAGGGAATTCACAAGAAATCAATAATTATTAAATAGTTTCTCTTCCATAATTTTGCGACATTCGGTTCGGATCATAATTGTTTTATGTCCAGCATGAACCAAATTGGGACAAAATTAATACGCATTTCTCATTTAGATGATTTAGACTACACAAAGTTAAGGCGGGGAAAAAATTAATTAGGTTTCGTGGTATAATTTTCAGTATGGTAATCAATATTACACGATTAAACCGGATCATTTGCCTTAATCGGCTTCTTAATAAGCTAGATGGGACCACTCCAATGTTGCCTGTTGTGTTGGGAGGGTTTGAACAAGTTTTAGACCTAGATGGACAAAGTTGCTCAAGATTCAAGCCTCAGTCGAATTCGGTTAGGAAAATGCCCATATTTGATTCAGTGCCGGTTGAGTATGACGAGCTTATTGAGTCAAACTCCTGATTCTTCATTTCGTTTTTAATTTCCCAATATTCATATGAACCCTTGGCGTCGTAGTGACTAGTAAGACAGTTTAGTGTTCTCTCTCTCTCACCCCGAATTTCAAAATTCCTCTGAGGGCAAAGCAATGGCTAGGCAGGTGATGCTAAAAAGTAGAGTCAGAGCTATTGTCGACCGGTCTTATTGGTCAAGGAAGCGTCGAAAGAGTGACTAAAGCCATTAAGAATGACAAGTACATGCAAGAACGACTAGATTGGGTCCTGAGTTGGGGTTGTGACCATATTAACTTGCCTCTTTTTATTTTTATCTAAACTAAAGGAAAGATGAGAAGAGTCATAAGATCATCATATTCGAACAACAAAAGAAGATGAGAGGTTTATCTTTCACTCATGCGGCAGCTTTGATCAATTAATCTCGAACTGTATAACGGGGTTTTGCCATAATAACGTATCAGGTGCATTGGGGTGGGCATGCTTGGTTCCTTTGCTACTGAATGAATTATAGAGCAGATTGTGATCTCGACCGCTAATATCGAGTGTAGGATTGTAGTAGCTTACAGTATTAGATGTAGTCTACTGGTGCAACCAATTATTATTTTTTCCTTTCCTTACACCTGATCTGTTGAGGTTGATGTCTTGTATTCTGTTATCCAAGAGATTATGAGGGGGTTTTGAAAAGCCCTCTGATGACTGGATAGTACGGGGGTCTCGCTCTGGCGGAATTTTTTTTTGAATAATGTAGAAGAGTGGCTGTACACTTTTCTATGTTATCAGCACGGGGTTCCGTAAAGAGTGGCTATACACTTTTCTATGTTATTAGTGAAACGGATCTCTTCTCCCCATGGACGTAGGTAGGCGGAACATCTCCTCTGTTGAACCACGTAAATTCTTGTGTTATGCGAATTTCCATTACTTTCTTGCATCGTTGATAGGATCGAATTTAGACATTCGACATGATCATCATCAAATACTTGTGTCGTCTCTCACCACAGAGAAGTCAAGAGTTATTGAGTTCTATATGCTACACCAATGAGGAGGACTGCATATCCATCCATTATTAATTTCGTTTATTTCTAGTAACACACGTAGAGAAAGTGAAAGTAATTAACACTCAACATGCTTTGAATTGTAACCCAAATGGGCTAATTTTCTCTTGCATGATGTTATTGAGGCGATCCATCATGGAAGGAGTAAGATGGTTAACCCAATCACCCACACCGCCTTTCCTAAAAAAGCTTCTCTTCTCCATGGTTCTATCCAGTAATTTCCCGGATCTGTTTACCTCCAGGTCTTTCAGAGTCTTCAAGCTACACATTTTGGCTATCTCCTCAATCACACCTTCCTTCTCTTCCTCAGTGAAAGGTGTTGGGACTTTGGAATCCAAAACCCATAAAATTGAATGAAAAGTGTGTGGATGAAAGTGTCCCACATTGAATAGAAGAGAGATGGGAGATGGGTTCAAATAGTTGAGCCTCATAAATGGGTTTGGGCCCCAAGGGGTACCCCACTTTTGTGGAAGAGAGAGGACCTACGTCAAGCTAGGTCGATCCACCCCCGCGCGCACCGCCGTTCGGCCGGCTCGGTTCGGTTCGAGGTCCATCGGTGCACTCTGCATATATTCACTTCGTCATAGTCATTTTGTGCGGTTGTTCTGCAAAATTGCGTTCGTTGGAGTCCTCCGAATACGTACCGCTTCGGAGGAACGAGATCCGTTCTATCCTGGGAGACGATTGTCCAATATCCTCGGGTACTGATTGAGGGGCCAAATTCGTCTTAAGGACACAACGTAACGTTGGGCTCGGATTACCATTTTGCTTATTTGGTTGTGCTGCTTTCAGGTTTGTTTTCTTCACGTTTGTTTTTAATTTCTCGTATACGAACTTAGCCGAACTACAATATCGAACTACAATCTTAAGACGAATTTGCGTTGAATTGTTATTCTGTTTTCGATTTGCTTCGGTTCTGTTCGTACATTCTTTTCACACATTCTGTTCTTGTTACAATTTTTCGTTACTGTTCATATTAAATTTTCTATTATGTTCGTGAACACTTTCTGTTTCTGTTCATGTTAAAAATTTTCTATTCTGTTCGTAGTCATATAATTCCGGTTCCGGTCGTGAATATGTTCTGTTTTTATATTTTAGAAATGGCTTCGGCTTCGACTCCGGTTAACCCTATTCCGAATCACGGAGAAAAGCCAGAAAAGTTCAATGGTACGGATTTCAAGAGATGGCAACAAAAGATGCTATTCTATCTTACGACCTTGAACTTGGCTAGATTCCTCAATGAGGATGGTCCTAAATTGGACGTTGGAGAGACAAATAAAGAAAAAGTTGCTGCTGTTGATGCATGGAATCATTCTAACTTCCTATGTCGCAACTATGTCCTCAACGGTCTCGACAATACTCTCTATAACGTCTATAGTCCGCTTAAACGGCTAAGGAGTTATGGGATAGTCTGGACAAGAAATACAAAATCGAAGATGCCGGATTGAAGAAATTCATTGTCGGTAAATTTCTGAACTTCAAGATGGTTGATTCAAAGACCGTCTTAAGTCAGGTTCAAGAGCTTCAAGTGATTATGCATGATATTCATGCTGAAGGAATGACTCTAAGTGAGACATTTCAAGTGGCTGCATTCATTGAAAAACTGCCATCATCCTGGAGAGATTTTAAAAATTATCTCAAACACAAGAGAAAGGAGTTATCACTTGAAGACTTGATTATTCGGTTGAGGATAGAGGAAGACAATAGGAATTCCGAGAAGAAAGTTGGCAGCAATTTGGCGATTTCAAGAGCTAATGTTGTTGAAGAAGGATCGAAACCCAACAAGAAGAGGAAAATGCCTACCAAGTCTGGAGAGGGATTCACCCAAGGCCTGAAGAAGTTCATTGGCAAGTGCTTCAACTGTGGCAAGTCTGGACATCGAGCCAAAGACTGCAGAGTCAAGAAAAGACAGAAAACTCAGGCTAATGTGATGGAAGAGATTTCCAATGGTGTTGATGATATCAATCTGACTGCTATGATATCCAAGTGTAATATGGTCGGAAACCCCAAGGAGTGGTGGATTGATACTGGAGCAACTCGTCATATCTGTGCAAACAGATCGATGTTCTCGACCTACACAATTGTGGGGGGTGATGAAAAACTTTATATGGGTAATTCATCAACCTCTAAGGTTGAAGGGATCGGAAAGATTGCTCTAAAGATGACATCCGGAAAGATTGTGACACTAAATAATGTTCTGCATGTGCCAGATGTTCGTAAGAATTTAGTGTCTGGATCTCTCCTTAGCAAGAATGGCTTCAAGTTGGTTTTTGTATCCGACAAGTTTGTACTCTCCAAGAATGAGATGTATGTAGGAAAGGGTTACCTTAGTGATGGTCTTTTCAAGTTGAATGTAACGACTGTTGTACCTAATGATGTTATGAATAAAGTTATTTCTGCTTACGTGCTTGAGTCTCCTAATTTATGGCATGCTAGATTAGGACACGTTAACTATAAGTCGATAAAGAAATTAATGAACATGGGTTTATTGCCAATATTCGATTGTTTAAGTGAGAAATGCCGAGTGTGTGTTGAATCTAAATTTTCTAAACCTCCTTTCCATTCCGTAGATAATAGAGTTTCAGAACATTTAGATTTAATACACACAGATATATGCAATATGAAATCAATACCGTCAAGAGGTGGTAATAAGTATTTTATCACATTTATAGATGACTGCTCGAGGTATTGTTATGTTTATTTGCTTAGTAGCAAAGATGAGGCTGTGAATGCTTTTAAAACTTATAAGTCCGAAGTTGAAACTCAGTTGAATAAGAAAATTAAAACAATAAGGAGCGATAGAGGAGGTGAATATGAATTTCCTTTTGAGGAAATTTGTATCGAGTTTGGTATCGTTCACCAAATGACTGCTTCTTATACACCACAATCTAATGGAGTGGCGAAAAGGAAAAACCGGTCTTTAAAGGAAACAATGAATGCATTGTTAAATAGTTCCGGTTTACCACAGAATTTGTGGGGGGAAGCTGTTTTGATGGCGAATTTTATTTTAAATAGAGTACCCCACAGAAAAACACAACAAACTCCCTATGAGAAATGGAATGGCAGAATGCCTAACTTGAATTATCTCAAAGTGTGGGGGTGTTTGGCTAAGGTTGCGGTTCCTAAGCCTAAAAAGGTTAAGATAAGACCAAAGACTGTGGACTGTGTTTTTATCGGATACGCTCAGAATAGTAATGCATATCGTTTTCTTGTTCACAAGTCAGAGAACCCAGATATACATGTTAATACGATCATTGAATCAAGGGACGCTTCGTTCTTTGAAAATATATTTTCGTATAACATAGTATATGAGCCAATTGATAATAATAAGAGGTCTCGAGATACTATATCTAGAAGTGATCCAATAGAGGATGAACCTAGATGTAGTAAAAGACAAAGGACTTCCACGTCTTTTGGACCTGATTTCTTAATGTACCTATTAGAGAATGAGCCTCGGACCTTCAAAAAAGCTGTGACTTCACTAGAAGCCCCGTTCTGGAAAGAAGCTATCAATAGTGAAGTTGAATCCATCTTGTCAAATCATATATGGGAATTGGTTGACCTTCCTCCTGGTAATAAACCACTACAATGTAAGTGGATTTTCAAGAGGAAAATGAAAGCGGATGGTACTATTGATAAATATAAGGTTAGGCTTGTAGTAAAAGGATACAAGCAACGAGAAGATCTTGATTATTTTGATACTTATTCACCTGTTACTAGAATTACATCTGTAAGGATGCTAATTGCCATAGCAGCGGTGTATAAGCTTGAAATCCATCAAATGGATGTTAAGACGGCCTTCTTAAATGGGGATTTGGAAGAAGAAATATATTTGGAATAACCCGAAGGGTTTATTGTTCCAGGACAAGAGAAGAAAGTATGTCGGCTTATCAAGTCACTCTATGGATTGAAACAAGCACCGAAACAATGGCATGCTAAATTTGACCAAGTCATGTTGTCGAATGGTTTTAAGATTAATGAGTGTGATAAATGTGTATATGTTAAGAACACTCATAATGGTTTTGCCATTTTGTGCTTATATGTAGACGACATGCTTATTATGGGCAGCGATAGTGAGGTTGTTAAGGCGACCAAACGTATGCTCACAAGTAAATTTGATATGAAAGATATGGGGGTTGCAGATGTTATTTTAGGAGTTAAAATCCATAAAACATATGAAGGATTAGCTCTATCACAGTCCCATTATATTGAGACGATTCTTGGAAAGTGCAAGAATCTAGATATTGTACCAGTAAAGACTCCGATAGATGTTAATTTACATCTTTCCAAGAATGCTGGTGAAAGTAAGGCTCAAAATGAGTATGCTAGTACACTAGGCAGTTTAATGTATGTCATGAACTGTACTAGGCCGGACATAGCTTGTGCTGTGAGCAAGCTAAGTCGATTTATAGTTAGTCCAAATGAAAATCATTGGAAAGCTATGAAACGTTTATTGGGCTACTTAAAGCATACTCAAGATTATGCTTTGCATTACATAGAATATCCGGCGGTACTTGAAGGATACTGTGATGCAAATTGGATAACCGGCACTAAAGACACAAAATCGACAAGTGGATATGTATTCACACTTGGGGGAGTGGCAGTGTCTTGGAAATCATCCAAACAAACTTGTATTGCTAGATCCACTATGGAATCAGAATTTATTGCTTTGGATAAAGCCGGTGAAGAAGCAGAGTGGCTTCGAAATTTCTTGGAAGATATTCCTAATTGGCCTAAACCAGTGCCTGCTGTTTGTATACATTGTGACAGTCAAGCGGCAATAAGAAAGGCAAGGAATGTCATGTACAACGGTAAGTCTCGATACATACGTCGAAGACATGACACGGTAAGACAACTTCTTTCTAGTAGAATTATCACCATTGACTATGTGAAGTCAAAGGATAATATTACGGATCCATTAACAAAAGGCCTAACTAGAGAGATGGTTGCGAAAACATCAAGGGGAATGGGTTTAAGGCCTATAAACAAGTCATCATAGCGAAAACCCTACCTAGTTAACTGGAGATCCCAAGATCTAGGTTCAAAGGGACAACTAAGTTATGAAGACAATATAGAGTACTGTCAAATTTTTGACTCATTCCCGGATAAAAACAGTACTAATATGTGAAGGTTAAGCAAAAGCTTTTAATGATTCTGAATTGAGAATATGATATACTATATGTTTAGAAATCACCTATGTGAGTGTGAAGTGAGGGCCGCTTCTGTGAGAATTGATAAGGCCGAATTCTCTAAAACACTCATGAGATTAGGCGGTGTTCATGGCCAAAACGAACACAACAGTGAGAACCAATTTTGTTTGAGAAACAGTTGTGTGATTTCTATTGTCTAGGCTTACACCAAAGGTTGACAGTTCAAAGATATCAAGTCTACTAATTGACCGAGTAAGTCCGATAGGTTTCACTAAGGAAAGTTCAAAGTCTCAGACTACTTATCCTGATGCAACGTTTTCTCATGGAATAATCGCACTTTGCATCTCATGCATACACGGAGAGTCATGATATCAGAACTTTTCATTCATGTGGAGGATTATTGGGATTTTGGAATCCAAAACCCATAAAATTGAATGAAAAGTGTGTGGATGAAAGTGTCCCACATTGAATAGAAGAGAGATGGGAGATGGGTTCAAATAGTTGAGCCTCACAAATGGGTTTGGGCCCCAAGGGGTACCCCACTTTTGTGGAAGAGAGAGGACCTACGTCAAGCTAGGTCGATCCGCTCGCGCGCCGTCGCCGCCCGGTTCGATTCGGTTCCGGATCCACACTCTATCGGTTTTTTATTTTTTCCGAACAAACACGTTGTTTAGAATTTATTTATTATCATTATTTTCTTTTACAACCGAAGCCCTTCGCGATTGTTCACGAACCCAATCGGTTCAAAGAGAACCTTTGCTGCTGTTCGCGAAAGCTCGCAACTCTTCATTTTTCGCCACTTGAATATGACCGAACAGTTTAGTTCGGAATAGTAACAACACTTCATGACATTCGGCATTCGGCATTTTCCGTGAGACATTTTTCCGGTGCACTCTGCATATATTCACTTCGTCATAGTCATTTTGTGCGGTTGTTCTGCAAAATTGCGTTCATTGGAGTCCTCCGAATACGTACCGTTTCGGAGGAACGAGATCCGTTCTATCCAGAGAGATGATTGTCCAATATCCTCAGGTACTGATTGAGGGACCAAATTCGTCTTAAGGACACGACGTTACTTCGTTGGGCTCGGATCACCATTTTGCTTATTTGGTTGTGCTGCTTTCAGATTTGTTTTCTTCACGTTTGTTT
This sequence comes from Syzygium malaccense, assembly GCA_031216405.1. NCBI lineage: Eukaryota > Viridiplantae > Streptophyta > Magnoliopsida > Myrtales > Myrtaceae > Syzygium > Syzygium malaccense. Next base: position 27,913,757 of record CM062257.1, on the reverse strand, counting down.
TTAATTTCTCGTATACGAACTTAGCCGAACTACAATATCGAACTACAAAAGGAAGCCTCACAAACTCAGCAACCTTCTTCAGCTGTCCTCCAATATCTTCCTTCAAGTCCTCATACTTGAGGAACAGAACCTTGTGTGGCCTCTCCAAGCTTCTTTCCAGTACCCCGTGATGTGATCCCAAGAGGGCCCAAGCAAGATTTGCCCATGGCAAAAGCTCTCGAAATGCTCTTCCAAGGATCACTCCGGTTGGTCCTCCAACCGTGCCATCTGGAGGAAGAAGTGCCAAGAGGAAACAACGATGTCTAGTGGGTTCCGGTAGATGTAAATGATCCGGCAATCCAACCGCTTGACGCTCTCTGGTAATGATGGGTAAGGGATGTGCGTCGCAAAGAGCCTCGGCTTTGCCAGGCCGTCAAGGTCGAGCCACAGCTTATGCTTGATGAAAGGAATGACTTCATGGGGGTTTGGAGTGAGCAGCGGCATGTTGGAGATGTTGAAGCGGGAGCGGTTGACAATGGCGAACGACTAGGGCCTTTAGCCAGGTGGTCCCCGATTTGGGATGAGAGACCAGGACAATATCCTTATCTTTGGCTTCAAAGTGCCGCTGGAACGAGATCACGTTGAGAAGCAGGGTGGTCGGGCACCAAAAGTTTTGGTAAAGGCGATGGACAGGACAAACCAAGCCTTTGCTTATGGGAAGCGACACAATTAGTTCATCAATGGCCTCCTTCTCATGTTCTTCACTACCAACGTTGGTGGACTGCGAAGAAAGTTGCTGGTGTGCCGTTGATGTTTGAGTAAGAATCGAAACAAGCAGATGAATGTGAAGTACTAATCTTTTTGTAGCTAGTTGAGTGTCCAGTTTTCCATTTTTTTATACACGTGAAAAGTGATCACAGATCCCTAATTGATCCCGGTTCATTTATTGCAAGATATAAGGTAAAACACTTTTGCCGGCTGAGGTGACATGAAAGAGCGCAACAAACCCATGATTAACATAGTAATAATGCACATTTCTAACATTGTGTGTGCAACAGAACAGAAATTTATTCCGCGCATGATAAATTTAAATAATTACTTTAACACTATAAATTTAAGTCGATCATTAACGTTGTTTCGAGAGATTTGACGAGTAACAATGTGTATTTATAACATCCTCACGTAATAATCCATTTACCAAGTTGAAATACCCCCGTAGATTACAACAATTGTTCTATTTAGTAAGTGGGCATGTATTTTCGCTAGTAGATTACTGGTTGCATTGTGACATCCTCAATCCTACGCTAATTAATTACGTAATATTAGATTTATTCGGACTTGTTAGGCGTCAATCAAGAAGGTAAGGTCATCCTACCACATTGGACCTTGATTTAATTATTTGAATGTTGCACATTAACGTACAATGTGCTTGACTAGTATCAATTAACCTATAGTTTTCATTTATGTGCAACTTCTAGAAGCCTTGATGGAGATGAGACAAACTTTTGGTCTTATCCTAGTGGCTTGGGCACCACTTTTGGGGGGGAAAAAGAGATGAGGACCCACTTGGTTAAGTTTCTAGAATTGTTATCTCATAAGCCTCTTGCATGTGTCTAATTCTAGTAGGTATGATTACCTTAGAGGGGAGACTTGATGGAGATATTTTTAAAAGTTAGGCTAGTCTAAGCCTAGAGCATTTGAGTGAAAGTGCGTTATTGGACTCTTTCTCTCTCTCCCTTGCAAGATCACTCAAGGATAACACCCTCACTTCTCACTCTCATTTCACACTAGAGGTGGCCACGGGCCGGTTTTGGCCCGGAACCGGCCAGGAACCGGCCCGGTCAAACCCGGGCCCGGCCCGTTGACCGGGCCAACGGTTCGGAACCGGGACCGGCCCGTGGCATACGGGCCCGGTTCCGGTTCCATAAAAAATTGAACCGGCCCGGAACCGGCGGTTCCGGGCCGGTTCTACGAAAAAAAAAAAAAAAACCGCTGCTGCTGCTGCTGCAGGCTGCACGTGCACGCTGCAGCAGCAGCAGCCTGCAGCAGCAGCAGCCCGTTGGGCCGTTGCCAGGCCCCTCCCTGGCAACGGCCCAACGGCCAAAAATTTAAAAAAAAAAGAAAAACTGCAGCAGGGCCTGCAGACGTGCAGGCCCTGCTGCAGCGGCCCGTTGGGGCGACCGGGCGAGCAACGGCTACGCCCGTACGCCGGACGCCCCAACGGGCATTTCTAATTAAAAAAAAAAGAAGATATAACCGTTGCAATTTTGCAACGGTTATATTTTATTTTTTTAATTCTAAATTTTCTTCTATTTTTTTCCTATAAGTTCTCTCAAATTCTCACAATACACACACAATTCTCTCAAATTCTCTTCTCTCAAGTCTCAAATTTTCTCAATACTCAAAATTCTCTCAAATTCTCTGAAATTCTCTCAATTTTCTCAATCCACGCAATTTTTTCTTAATTCTCCCAATTAATCCGCTCAATTCTCTCAATCCATTCGAAAAATGGCAAGTGGAAGTCGAGTGTCAACTGACAAAGGTAAGAATATCGCGACGGAATCCCATCATTCTTTTGATCCTCGTGAATATGCAGATTTTCAAGATGATGGAATCAACATTTTTCTTGATGTGGAGCACGTCCCGACGCAAGAAAGTTTTCATCCTCCTGCTGAAATATCTACAACAAAGGAAGCGGAACGGGAATTTACATCTGACATTTGGAATCACTTCACGAAAGTGGAAAGGTTTGATATCGGTCAAAAAAGGTATGATATAACTTGTAAATATTGTGGAAAAATATATAAACATACAGGTGGACAAGGATATGGAACATTTAAACGACATCTTAAAAGCAAACATCCAACCGAAACGGGAATCGATATCGGGCAACAACAAATTTCCGGGTACGTCAATCCTAACACTTCCCCTTTATTTCGTTTTAATGAAAAAACTTATAAGGAAGAATTAGGCAAATTTATTTCCGTTGAGCATTTAGCATTTAATTTTGGAGAAAGATTTGGTTTTAATGAATTTGTACAAAAAGCATGTGCTCCACAAGCAAAACGTGTTCCTAGAAATTCAATTAAACGACAAATTAAAGATCTTTACAAAAATGGAAAAAAAGATTTAAAAAACTTTTTTATGCAATTTAATGGATGCGTGCATATAGGTAGTGATATTTGGAGTGATCATTGGCAAAATCATTCTTACATGGGCATAACATGTCATTGGATAGATGACGAGTGGACTATTCAAAAAAGAATTATTGCATTTAGAGTTTTCGATGATCATCATACGGCAAATAATATTTATAGAATAATTAGGCAAGTTTTAGAAGAATATTATTTGCTTAACAAAACTTTTTCAATTGGTTTTGATAATGCCGCAGCAAATACCGCTTCAATTGCCGAGTTAGAAAATATTTGTAAACCTGCTTTTGGCGGAAAATTTTTTCACATTAGATGTGCTTGTCATGTTTTAAATTTATGTGTACAAGATGGTTTGAAAACTCTTGATATTTTTCTTCAACCAATAAAAACGGCGATTCAATTTTTATGGAAACATCCCAAAAAAATGAAAGAATGGGGTCAATTTTGTAGAGAAAATCAGGCAAAGCCAAAAAAATTTTCAAGAGATGTTCCAACTCGTTGGAATTCTACTTTCCACTTGCTTAATAAATCTTAACCATATAAAGATTTATTATGTGCATTCATTTCTAATAATATACCTCATATTAATTTATACCCACAAGAGTGGCATATTTGCCAAAAAATTTTAGATGTTTTAAAGGTTTTTAATGATGCAACTTATACTTTGTCCGGTGTTTATTATCCTACTACACATTTATTTTTAGTAGAGTGTACTAATATTGTCGGAACTTTTGATGAATATGAAAATGATGTTGAATTACAACATACTATAGTTGCAATGAAAATGAAATGGCTTCATTATTATAGTGAAATTCCCATGATTTATTTAGTTGCTTGTGTTTTTGATCCACGTTGCAAATTGGATGGCTTAAATGATTTTTTGCGTGTATATTATCAATGTTTACATTATGACACGCCAAAATATTACAACCATCGTACGTGAGGTTAAAAACGTAATAATAGAATTATATAATGAATTTTATACTAAATATAATTTAGGTGATATTGGATCTTCTCAATCTACGGAGATACAAAATGACAATACAGGTAAAATTAGTAGAGGGTACAAACTTTTATTACATAGACAAAAAAAACAAAAGGGAGTAATGGGAAATATTTCTGAATTAGAGAGTTATCTAACCATTTTATTTGAGTTTACTGAAGCCGAAGGTGGTACAGATTTTTTAATTTTGGATTGGTGGAAGAGGCACGCAAGCCAATACCCAATCCTTTCTCTTATTGCAAAACAGATTTTTTCAACCCCTTGTTCCACAGTTGCGGTCGAACAAGCATTCAGTGCCGGAGGTAATATTTTGAACGAACATCGTTCAAGATTAGATCCAGAATCAGTGGAGATGCAAGCTTGTGTTGCTGATTGGACGAAGGCTCAATACCGGCAACAAGAGATAGATCGGAATAATGAATCCGAATTCTTTAACGACGGAGATACTACCGCTACCAGTATCGGTACTGAAACGGGTAGTGACGATTGAGGGTAAAAGAACTATTGGAGTTGGCAAATATTTCGGGAACTCTTGTTTCTCATACCGGGTACGCCCACGTGAGCTTAGGGAAACCGAAATATAATCCGACGATATGTGACCTTTGGTCCCCTACGCACGGAATGCTTAGGTTTTGGGATGATTTTAGGGTATATATATTATACTCCTTTTTTTTTAAGATCGTTGTAACGAATTGTAACGTGCTTAATGATAATTTATTAAGTTGAAGCCCTCTCTTTCTCTCTTGTCTTTTTGTCATCAAATTTGAGTACAATTTGTATTTTAATCACAATTTATATTGAATAATGTTCTATCACAATTCACAAGAATAGTATTTTTTAAATTTTTTTTATTTTCATTTCTGTTTTTCTTCTTTTTCTTTTCCTTTTCTGTTTTTCCTTTTTCTCTTTTGTCTTTTTTTCTTGTTTTTGTTTTTTAAAATTATAATTTATATTATTTTTTTTTCTTCCTCCGCGGCCGGCCATGGCCGGGGCCGGCGCGGAGGTCGCCGGCGTCGGGCGAGAGCCGCCCTCGCCGGCGTCGGGCGAGGGCGGCCCTCACCTGGGCTGGGCGAGGCCGGCCTCGCCCGACGCCGGCGAGGTCGAGCCTCGCCAGATCTAGCGAGGCTCGACCTCGCCGGCGTCGGGCGAGGCTCGACCTCGCGACGCCAGCGTCGGGCGAGGTCGGCCTCGCCCAGCCCCGGCGAGGGCCGGCCTCGCCCGACGCCGGCGAGGCTCGACCTCGCCAGCGTCGGGCGAGGTCGGCCTCGCCCAGCCCAGGCGAGGGCCGGCCTCGCCCGACGCCGGCGAGGTCGAGCCTCGCCAGATCTAGCGAGGCTCGACCTCGCCGGCGTCGGGCGAGGCTCGACCTCGCCAGCGTCGGGCGAGGTCGGCCTCGCCTAGCCCAGGCGAGGGCCGGCCTCGCCCGACGCCGGCGAGGGCCGCCTTGCCTGAGGCCGCCGACCTCCGCGCCGACCCCGGCTATGGCCGGCCGCGGAGGAAGAAAAAAAAAGAAAACGAAAAGGAAAAGAAAAAAAATAGAAAAAAATCGGAACCGGCCCTGAACCGGACGGTTCAGACCCGGAACCGGAACCGCCAGAGGAGGTTCCGGTTCCGGTTCACACTTGGCCACGAACCGGAACCGCCGGTTCCGAACCGGAACTGGTCGGTTCCGAACCGTGGCCACCACTATTTCACACTCTCATTTTCTCTCTTCCTCTCCCTCTCTTCATAATTATGGTTCAGAGAGGAGTGTTTGGGACCTCTTTGGGGCTTTGATGGACCGCCGGGTGCACCTGACGCAATTTCGTGGGACGCTTCGAGGTCGAATGTCCCCAATGGTCTCGTCAATGATCCGGAGTTGAATCCAGACTACGACCTCGAAGAGGAGCCATAGCATACCCGAGCACAAGTGAGCCGTGTTCTTTTTTAGGAGGCTCTCGTAGATAGAGGAGATAAGTCCAACCCCAACCCCTTTTGTTCGAATCGGATAAAGGCCTCTAGTTACAGGTTTGTATTTTGCTAACAATTCGATCATCTTGATGCATATATATAAATGAATGAAGCATGATTTTGGTGAATGTGTTTCCTATGCTATGCCTATTGTGATGTTTGGTTGGGTGATCCTAGAATTTGCTTCCGCATGTGCTTAGTCGTTAGTTAATACGGCTGGTCGGCGATGCCTCCTAGGACATCGCGATTAAATGACCTATGTGAGAGGGGTGTCGCGCGCCCGGGGCTCGTTAGATAGGGTGCGGGGCGTGACATGTATAAAACTCTACTAGCAGTGTCGGTTGACGGTTGTCTTGTAACTAATAAAATGATAACTACTTTACCACTATATCCGTCGATTATTCACATTGTTTCGATTTGACAAGTAGCAATGGCTATTTATCAGTGACATGCTAAGTAAATAATCGATTTACTAGGTTGAAATATCTTAGTTGGTTACAAACAGTCGTTGTTTTTCACAAGTGAGCACATTTTCCCATTAGTAGATAACGAATCACTTACTTTCCTAGCGTGGTGGTTATTTAAGGGTTGCAAGTTGAAAAAAAAAACTATTTTACCACTATAAATTTTTAGCATATAATTAACAGTGATTGATTTTACGAGCATCAACGTCTATTTGTCAGTAACATACTAACGAAATAGTGGCCTACAAGGTTGAATTACCCTTTAAATTACGAACAATCATTTGCTTTCACAAGAGGGAGTGTTCTTACACTAATAAATTACGAATTTTTTACATACTTTACTAGTAGCATTAATTAATGGTTTTACTTATGAACAAAATTATTATAATGCATAGATAAATTCCTAGTAAAATCCTTGTTTCCAATTGTAGATTACCAAATATTTTGTGATTTAATAAGTGAGCCCGTCAGCTACCAATAAGATAATGATTGTTACCACTCTAGCACTTGGCAGTGGACTACCCAGCGTGTTAAGATATTGCAACTAGACTGACAAATATTTAGTAATTAATGAACAAAAATAGTGATATTCTTATTCTGAAATCTAGTATCTTGCAGTGGATTACCAAAAATGTAGTGCTTTTAGCAGCAAACATAACCATCTTCTGTAATCCCTCTTTTATTGGAATAAAATATGCTTTTATTTAGTAAACTGTTTTGTTATATATCATTTCCATTTCAAACTGTACCTAATAAAAGTGATATGTGCAAAACATGTCTGCCAGGAAATCATACGTGCAATCTGAGACTACGGACACAAACATAGAAGTCCATAGTGTCCACCCCTCTTCCCTAAGACTAGGAAATTTTCTATGCAAAAAATGTATGCAAGAAAGTGATAGGTGCCAAATTTTACCATTGCATATGTAAAAATGTCTGCATGGAAATAATACGTGCAAAATCCGGTCATTGCATTGTCCTCATGGAATTCATTTCTGCCAAACATGTCTACGATTACAAAATATGTACAAAACATGGATTACTACTCATACATGCCTTTACACAAACAATGTCTACTAACACAGTCTATGGCAAACTCAGCACATCCTTTCCCTTTAGCTTTCCACATATGCGAACTAAAATCACTACAATCACACTAACAGTAAAAACACGGGAAAAGTATTAAAAAAGTCCTAAACTTTTTGCTTTAGTACCAATTCAGTTATAAACCTTTTTTTGATGTCAATTCAATCCTAAACCTTTTGCATTGGTGCCAATTCAATCCTAAACCTTTTGTTTTTGTGCCAATTCAGTTCTTCCGGCTAATTTTGGTCGGATTTTGCTGACGTGGACGCTGATCGGCTATCGGCGCTTATGTGAACAACTTTTAATAATATTTTAATATTTTTTGAATTTTTATTTATTTATTTTTCTTTTTCTCTTTTTTTTTCCTCCCTTCCCTCCTTCCTTAGCCGATCGTCGGACTAGGGATCGGCCACCTTGTCGACCATTGGCGAGGCTCACCCTCGCCGGATGGTCATGAGGGCGGCCTCGTTCTGGATGAGGCCCGACCTCGTCAGATCTGATGAGGTCGGGCCTCGCCCAGCCATGGCGAGGTTTGCCCTCATTGGGCGAGGCCTGAGCCCTCGCCAGAGGCCTTCAACCTCACTGCCTTTGGTGAGGTCGGGCCTCACCTAGCCACAGGTGAGGCTTGAGCCCTCGTCGGAGGCCACGAGGTCGGAGGCCTTTGGCGAGAGCTTGAGCCTCGCCGGCGGTTGGGCAAGACCTGACCTAGGCCTTACTAAATGTTATTAAAAGTTGTCCACATCAGCGCTGGTGATTGATTGCCGGCCAGTTGACGTCCACGTTAGCAAAATCCGACCAAAATTGATCGAAAGGACTGAATTGACACAAAGACAAAAGGTCTAGAACTAAATTAGCACAAATGCAAAAGGTTTAGGACTGAATTGGCACAAAAAAGATTTATGACTAAATTGGCACCAATGCAAAAGGTTTAAGACTGAATTGACATCAAAAAAATATTTAGGACTAAATTGACATAAATACCAAAGGTTTATGACTCTTTTGACACTTTTCTTGTAAAAACACCTAGGACACAACCAAAATTATCTAATTTTCTTTCTTGATCTTTGTCGCATCTCTTTCACACATTTTAGTTGTGTTTTGAGAGCTCTCACCTCAGCTTTCATGAAACTGCCATTATTATCATGATGGATGGACATAGTGCTCCCCAGAAAAATTTTTAACACAATATTTGCCGATCGAGTGGTTTTAGCAAATCCGCATCTTGCTCCAAATTTATTTCTTCGACAATTATGATATTTTCTTCTCCGATTCTCCTTTGTTTTTTCTGTTTGCAAAGGAGATCTCATGCCACAAAATCAAATCACAAACGTATCATTGTCGATTGGAAAGACAGCTGTTCTTGATTGCGACAACTCTGTTATTTTTTCGTGGATCTCGATGTCGTATGTCTGAAAGCTAACTAGTGGTTTGGCCAGGACGATTGGACAGCCAGTTGGCATTGAACTTTCATACTTTGTAACAGGACTAGACAGTTGGCGCATTGATCGCCTTGTTGCAAACCCCAAGCAAATCTTAGACGTGCATAAAACGTGGGCACTTTCCACGGGTGGGTCCATATCAAAAGTGACCACACCCATACTTTAGAGCTAAGTTAGCTACTCATATTTGAGGGCCCATCAAGTAATAGTCGCAAGGCGTCGAAATGATATTTTCATTCCTTTATACTCGGATTGTTTGCCTTCATTAGCAAATCAGTAACCAGTTGGGAAAACTCTGTCGTTGCTTGTTCTTTTGGGAGCGCTTGAACAAATTCTAGACCTGTATGATGGATACATTTGCTCAAATTTTAAGATTCATTTGATTTCCTGTTGGAGGTTAGGATAATGCCTGGGTTTTTGCTCACTTCCACTTGTTTGTTGATTCTTTAGTTATTCATACCAATCCTTCTGAATCACAGTAACACAATTTAATGACTTAGTCTCTTTTTCTGTCACACAAATTTCAAAATTTATATTATGTGCTTGGTGAATCGTCATGTTAGAAAAATAAGTTGATATGGATTACCAAAAGCTGTATTATCTTTTGCTCCTGCTGTTGGGTAGGTCAATTATTAATATCTAAAACTTTGTAGCTCAATGGTTGTGGACACAGGGACAGGGTTTGCCATATAAAGTTTTCAGTAAATTGGAGTAGGCTTAATTGGTTTTGTCGCTGCCGGTGCTTGTTATTGTTTGCCGGATCTTTTTGTTAAAAGCAATAGTAAAAGTGTTTCAAATCTCTATGGATGATATTCAAATTGTTTTACGTGTGGCACTGAAAGAACGAGAAAAGAAATTATGTTCTCGAATGCTTATATCAAATGTAAAACTGTAGTAGTTTACACTACCGGATATAGGCTACCATCATAACCAATAAAGAACCTTTCTGAATTTATTTATTTATTTTTTGTTCATTTGTGTTCTGGATAAATGCATGGAATGTCTGAGGGAAAAGTTTAAAAGAGGGGACAGACAAGTTGGATCGCACTGATGTTTTCTGTTTTTTGGGTGCTTTCAGATCACAAATTACCTAATACTGGAGTTGCTAGGCTATCATGCACCAGAATAACTCACCCCTTGTAACGTAGATGTTGGAGTAAACTGATCTTTTAGGGTTCAGTGTAGGAGAAAAAGACACAGGATGCTTTCCTTATAAAGTCCTCATCTCATTTTGATACTTGTTTACTCTTTCGGCAAAAGAAATATTCAGGTATCTCGGTGCAATTGCTCATTGAATCTTTCCACACTCTATAGTATTTGTGGGGAGATCCAAGATAAAGAAAGATTGAGTTCCAATAATAAGAAAAGCACTACTAATATTCTCAGTACCAAAAACCAAGTGAACTGGAAAATTAATATGGGAACGAGGATTAGCACGTTTTGAACTCTAACCCAAACGGACTCATCTTCTCTTCCATGATGTTATGTAGACATGCTGCCATGGGAGGACTGACATTGTTAACCTAGTCACCCACCTCTCCTTTCCTAAAATAGCTTCCGTTCTCAAGGTTTTTCTAAGTCCTTCAACTTCCCCAAGCTACACGTTTCAGCTATCTCTTGAATCACACCTTCCTTCTCTTGCCCCACAGAGAATGGAAGCCCCACAAACTCTGCCACCTTCTTCACTTGTGCTACAACATCTTCCTTCAAGTCCTTGTACCTCAAAAACAACACATTTTGTGGCTTCTCCAAGCTCTCTTTCCAATACCACTGTGTGTGATCCCAAAAGGGTCCAAACCCCGTTTTTCCTTTGCCAAAGAAGTCAAAATGCTCTTCCATTGACCTCTCTGGTTGATTCTCTGACCGCACCGGAGACTTGAAAAAGTGCTACGATGAAACCATAGTATCTAGTGGATTACGACAAATATAAATAATTTACCAATTCGATGGCATGGTGCCATGGTGGCCCAAGACGAAAGAGTACATTAAAGGCTCTTAAAAAAAATTTCTCTTGGCCAACCTATCTTGGTACATCCTGACAACGAAAGCCAGCACACTAGAAAAGCAACCGTCTATACTATAGCAACCTTTCCTGCAAACTCGAGAGTCAGGGGTTGGTCGAAATAGTTCTACTTGAAAATTCAGTTAATGTAGGTTAGATCAAGAGGTGTCAACAGTTCGACTTGAGATTCACTAATACCCGAACCATACCGAAAATGGAAAAATTGTCCAAAAAATTCTAAACCAATTGTACTTTTATCGATTCAATCCTAAACATTTTAATTGTGTCGATAAAGTCGTAAACCTTTTTACATTTTGTCAATTGAGTCTATCCGATCAATTTTGATCGGAAATTGCTGACGTGGACATTAACTGTCCTACGTAGCACGATCAGTTGTAACGTGAACAATTTTTAATAAATTCTTAATATTCTTTCGATTTTATTTTTATTTTTTATCTAACTTTCTTATCGTTTTTTTCATCCCCTTCTTCTTTTTATCTAGTCGCCGATCCTTAGTGATGGCCAGCGACTAACCAAAGGCGAGAGAGTCAATAAGGTTGGGCAAGCCTTGCCCGCCCCTAGCGAGGATCGAACTCACTAGATCTGGAAAGGTCAAGCTTTGCCCAACCACTATTGAGGCTTAACCTTGCTGGATTTGGCAAGGCTTGCCCTCGCCATTGCTAGCCGAGTTCAGCCTCGCCATGGCTAGGCAAGGCTCAAATTCGCTAGATCTAGCGAGCCTCGACTTCACTACATTTAGCAAGGCTTGCCGTCACCCACCCTTGGCGAGGCTGGGCCTCAGCCCTGCTAGGTGAGGCTCGACCCCCTCCGAGGGTCAAGCCTCACCAGTGGTAGGGCGAGGTCGAGCCTTGCTAAGGGCAGGTGAGGCTCGCCCTCACTAATGGCCGACAGGGGCAAGCTTTGCCTAAGGCCGATGAGGTCGACCTTGCCAACCCTCACCTCTGCCCTGTCGCTGAGGCCTAGTGGCCAACTGGTGGAAGAAGGGAAGAAAAAAAGAAAGAGAAAGAAAAAATGAAAAAATAAATAAATTTGAAAAAATATTAAAATATTATTAAATATTTTCCACATTAGTGCCAGCAGTGTTATATAGGACAATCAGCATCCATGTTAGTGATCTCTAGTCAAGATTAGCCGGTTAGACTCAATTAGAAAAACGTGAAAATGTATAGGATTCAATTGGCACAATTAAAAGGTTTTGGAGTGAATTAGCAAAAGGGTAATAGGTTTAGGATTTTTTGGACAATTTTTTCTACCAAAAATGGACAGCTATATGCTTTTTTGTGACCCGAACCAAAAACACAATTCAGTTTGGGTACGTTTTTTTGGTGTCCTTCCTTTGTAACCATCCTCTTTTTCTCTCGCCCCCAATGTTGTTGGTGACCGCTGGCCTATCTTTGAGCTCGATGGCAAGAACCGAGCCGCCTAGATCCACTTGGTCACATCTTTATCTCTCTCCTCTTCCCCGTCCCCGCCTCTGCAATTGTCCTTCCCAGGGCCAACCGAACATATCAAGCTCTTTCTTAAATAAAGGAATAATTTGTCTGAGAATCTACCCTATTCAAAACACAAGGCATGTATTGTATTCTCACGTCCATCATTTTTTAGTTTCCTTCCTCCATTTTGTTGAGGAAAACTCCTACTAATTTTGAAGTTGACAAAACTTTTTGTATTAGTTGTAAAATCTTATACTTATTCTGAACCATTTTATTCCAGGAATATATATATATATATATATATATATATATATATATATATATATGTTCTGGAAGCTCAGAAGGAAGTTATTCAGACTTTGCAAGCTGGAAAAATAAGTTCTTTGAAGACCCACAAATTCTAAGTTCTGAGATTCAAATGCAGATGCAGAAGTTATTATGACGCAGATGCAAATGCAGAAATTATTCAGATGCAGACGCAGAAATTATTCAGATGCAGAATTTCTTCAGACGCAAAATTCAAAACGAAACATAACAGCTAGTGATCTGGCATGGATTTCACAGAAAAAAAGTTTTGATTGGTTCAATCTTAATCAAATTGATTGACAATCAAATATTACGACAAGAATGCATTACAACGGACAAAACTCTACTTATGGAAACCAAAATTCTGATTGTATGGGCGATCAGAATCAGCGGGATTCAGAATCTATCATCCAACGGCTATTCAATCCTTATTATACAAATCTGTCCAAGGTGAAGATTGAAAGATGATCCTTTAAAAGCTGTCCAACGGCTAGTTTGGGAGTAAATGAGTATTTAAGGAGATCAACGAGCAGCAAAGGAGAACAACAGATTCAAGAATCAACAAGTTCAAAGTCTGAGCATACTCCAATCATTTTTCTTGTTGTTCTGAGCCAAAATACTTAGATCTTGAGGGTTACTTTGTAAGAGTGATTGTATGAGATAGAGAGTCCTATCATACACGAGAGTGATATCACTCAAAATCCGTAAATTTCTCTTGATTACATAGTGAAATCTAGCTGGTAGGCTGTAAGCGTGGGAGAGTAGACGTAGGCTTGCTATAAGCCGAATTACTATAAACTGGTGTGCAGATTCTCTATCCCTTATCTCTTACTTTACATTCTGCACATCAAGAGCTTCATCTATATAATCTATCTTAAATCTGAATTTTATTCAGACTCTTCTGTGATTTGTTTTATTTCCGCATAAATAATTTAAAACTGTTCAAGGTCACCTATTCACCCCCCTCTAGGTGATCCTTGCTAGCCACATCAATTGGTATCAGAGCAGGTTGCTCATTTTATTGAAGTATTTTACTTCTGAGCTAACGATCTACATGGCTAGCTTTGGTGCTCCAGGGCTTATTGAAGGTCAGAGTAACAACAGACCACCATATTTTGATGGCAAAGAATATATTATTTGGAAGAATAAGATGAAGGCATTCATAAAGTCAATTGATCATATGCAATGGGATGTCATTATTAAAGGAGTCAATCCAAAATCTTCTGATTCAAAAGAAAAGGCAGATGCAAGCAAATCAGCAGATCCTTTATTATCTCAAACTGAGATTTCTAAAAGAGAAACTTTAGATTTCAAAGCAATTTATTCTCTTTATTGTGCTTTATCTCCTATTGAATATAAAAAAATTGCTGCTTGTGAATCTACTAAGGAAATCTGGGATACTCTCTATATTACTTATGAAGGAATAGATCGAGCCAAGGAAACTCAAATCAATCTTTTGCTTGGTCAATATGAATCCTTCAAACTGAAGCCTGAAGAATCAATTGCTGATACGTATGATAGGTTTACTGACATAGTAAACGGTCTTGCATATCAAGGACAACCAGTCCCAGATGCATTGAAAGTCAACAAACTACTGAGAGAACTGACAAAGGAATGGGATAACATCAAAACATCTCTTCGTGAGATACAAAGGATCAAGCCTCTATCAGTGAAAGAGTTAATTGGAACTCTTCAATCATATGAGACTGAGAAACGGAATGAGGAGAATGAAACTAGAGGTAATAAGTCAATTGCAATGAAAACTAACATTGATTCTGATGCAAATTCTGAAGATGAAGATGTTGATGAAGAATTAGCTCTCTTCATAAAGAAGTATAAGAGAATGAAAATCAAAGGAAGAAACCTCAAAAGGAAAAAGCCTTTTGAAAATAAAAGGTCTATCGATGAGACAGAGAGATCAAAGGATATAATATGCTTCCACTGTAGGAAACGTGGACATATCAAGCCTAACTGTCCACTTCTGAAAAAGAAAACCAAATTTGAGAAAGCAAAGAAGGCCTTAAAGGCAGAAACCTAGAGTGACACAGAGTGCAAAGATAGTGATGAAGATATCTCAAATTTCTGTCTAATGGCAAAGTTAGATTCAAACTCAGATTCTGATCCTAAAGTGGAAATCGAGGTAAAACCTTCTGAAATGACTATTAAAGTATCGAATTACATTGATGAATTATGCTTTGAATTTAAGACTGCTCTTAACAGAATCTCTTCTTTGAAAAAGGAAAATTCTTCTATGAGGCAACAGGATATTTTACAAAAAGAAAAGATTGATTTCCTTCAAAAAGAATTTCATCAAGTCAAGGAAAGTCGAGATTTTCTTTCCAAAGAAAATTCTCTTTTGAAAAAGGAAATTTCAGAAATTACTTCCAAGTTTTCAAAAGGTTCAGAAACCTTGAAGCATATCCTTTCCATTCAAATTCCTTACTATAACAAATCTGGTCTAAGATTTGTAAAGGAAAGTGATAGCTTGATTGATTTTCCAAAAGTCAAGGAGAGATTAAGACAAAGACCTCCTCGACAAGCTTATAAAAATCATTTTAAAAGAAATTTTGTAAAACCTGTTGGGCGAAGTGCTCTCAAATGCTCAAATTGTGGAAATCCACAACATTTTGAGAATGAATGTCCTAAGGTCTGGAGACCTGTTCGAAGAGATTTTGTTAAGACAGCCTATACTAATGCTCAAGGACCTAAACAAATTTGGGTACTAAAGAAAACTTGAGAGGTTGTGATTTTTGTAGGTTACCACAAAGAGAAAAAGAAAGTGGTACCTAGACAGTGGATGCTCTAGACATATGACAGGAGATCCAAGCATATTTATTGATCTACACAGTCTGAATAGTAGAAAAGTTTCCTTTAGAGGAAATACCAAAGAAAAAATCGTTGGCAAGGGAACAGTTAAAATTGGAGGACTTACAATCAATGATGTTTCATTAGTAAAAGGATTCAACCACAACCTAATAAGCATAAGCCAACTATGTGATACAGGTTTCAGAATAAACTTTCAAGAAAATACATGTTCAGGAACAAGCAAAGATTCTTCTCAAACTTTCACAAGAAGAAGACATGGTAATATCTATCTTCTAGATGTCAATCCAAACTCCACTCATTGCTTGATCTCACTCAAAGAGGATGAAGATCTGTGGCACAGAAGGTTGGGGCATATCAATATGAAACAAATCTCAACGATCTCAAACAAGAAACTGGTTCGAGGCTTGCCAGATTTGAAATACAGAAAAACAGAATTATGCAATGCCTGCACCCTAGGAAAGCAAGTACGGAGCTCTTTTAAATCTATACATTATGTTTCCACTAATCGTGCTTTGCAGCTTCTTCATATGGATCTGTTTGGACCAACCAGAACATAAAGTATTGGTGGTAAGAAGTATTGTTTAGTAATTGTTGATGATTTCACAAGATTTACTTGGGTGTTCTTTCTTGCTCATAAAAATGAGACATTTTCATACTTTTCGAAATTTGCAAAAAGAGTTCAGAATAAAAATGGCTATACTATTTCCTGCATTAAAACAGATCATGGGGGAGAATTTGAAAATCAAAGTTTTGCAAATTTTTGTTAGGAAAATGGCTTTCAACATAATTTTTCTACTCCATATACACCAGAACAAAATGGTATTGTGGAGAGAAAAAATCGTTCTTTGCAAGAAATGGCAAGAACACTGTTGATTGAAAGCAAGATTCCGTTTCATTTCTGGGCGGATGCAGTTTTTACAGCATGTTATATCATTAACAGAGTTTTTCTCAGACCTGTTCTTGAAAAAACCCCCTATGAGCTTTACAAAGGTAGAAAGCCTAGTATCTCATATTTTCGTGTGTTTGGTTGTAAATGTTTTATTCTCAAAAATCCAAATGATCGCTATGGCAAGTTTGATGAGAAAGCTGTTGAAAGATTTTTCCTTGGATATTCTACTGCAAGACTGTTGAAGAAACAATGAATGTAAGGTTTGAAGAAAATATTCAGACTCATAAAGATGAATCTGAACTACCTTCCAACATTCAAGAGTTAACAGAAGTTCATCAAGAATCTCCAAAGATTGTAGAATCCTCAAAAGAAAGAAAAAAGGATACAATCCAAACTCAATCAGAAAATTCAGAGTCTGCAGATATTCAAAAGAAAAGATTTGACAAAAATTAGAAACATATATCCAGTCATCCGAAGGACCTCATCATTAGAGAAATAGAAGATGGTATCAAGACTAGATCCAAACAAAAGGAGAACATCAGCAACTTGGCATTGATATCAGAAATAGAACCAAAAGAAGTTGGAGAAGCCTTATCAGATGAAAGCTGGATAGAAGCTATGTAGGAGGAACTTCAGCAGTTTAGAATTAATGAAGTATGGGAGCTTGTGCCAAGACCCAAAAACCATCCAGTAATTGGAACAAAATTGGTGTTCAGAAACAAACTGGATGACAAAGGGAAAGTCACAAGAAACAAAGCAAGACTGGTTGCAAATGGCTATTATCAAGAAGAAAGCATAGATTATGATGAAACATATGCACCAGTTGCAAGGTTAGAAGCCATTCGGCTATTATTAGCTTATGTTTGTTTCCATAACTTTAAATTATTTCAGATGGACGTGAAAAGTGCCTTCCTGAATGGATATATTAAAGAAGAAGTATATGTGGAACAACCACCTGGTTTTGAAGAACCAAGGAAGATTGATTATGTCTACAGACTCAAAAAGGCCCTTTACGGTATGAAACATGCACCCAGAGCATGGTACGAAAGGTTAAGTAACTTCCTTCTGCAAAATGATTTCACCATAGGTAAGGTTGATACAACCTTATTTGTTAAGAAAAAGGGTAAGGATTTTCTACTTGTTCAAATTTATGTTGATGATATAATCTTTGGATCCTCTAATGAATTGCTTTGCAAGGAATTCTCTAAGAATATGCAGAACGAGTTCGAGATGAGCATGATGGGAGAACTAACATTCTTTCTTGGCTTACAAATGAAACAAACCAAAGATGGTACATTCATTTGCCAAGAAAAGTATGCTAAGGAAATTATCAAGAAGTTTGGAATGCAAAACAGTAAGAAAACAGACACTCCAATATCCCAAACATCCAAACTGGACAAGGATGAACATGGTAAAAAGGTGGACCAAAAGGTATGCAGAAGCATGATAGGTTCATTATTGTATCTTACTGCATCTAGACCTGACATACTTTTTAGTGTCTGTATGTGCGCAATATTCCAATCAGACCCAAAGGAGTCGCATCTTTCTGCAGTAAAAAGGATAATCAAATGCATTGGAACTTATCCAATGCCAGGTCTTTGGTACTCCAAAGATTCAGATTTTACTCTTACTGATTATTCAGATGCTGATTTAGCTGGATGCAAAGTGGACAGGAAAAGTACTATAGGTACATGTCAACTGCTTAGAAATATGTTGGTATCCTGGTACTCAAAGAAGCAGAATATAGTTGCATTTTCTACAGCAGAAGCAGAATATGTAGCATTGGGAAGTTGCTGTGCACAGATTCTATGGATGAAGCAGCAGTTACGAGACTTTGCTGTTGAAGAATCAAGTGTTGCAATTAAGTGTGACAACACAAGTGCTATTAATCTGTCAAAAAATCCTATTCTTCATTCACGTGCGAAGTATATTGAAATCAAGCATCATTTCATTAGAGATCATGTTCAAAATGGCGATGTGAATATTCAATTCATTGATTCTAAGAATCAATTAGCTGATATATTTGAGTATATTAGAAACAAATTGTGCAATACTTATCCATTCTCTTGAAGTATTTGACAGACAGGAATTTTTTAGATTCAAGTGTTCTCGGTCTGAACATTTTTCAGACTCTCAAGGAATGGTACGTACATAGTTTAAAGTTTGGCGGGAATATTTCTGGCAGAATATTTTCACATTTGTTATTTTTGGAAGCAAATCAGGTACATATCCTAATTTATCTGATTAATTGTGCTTAAAATATTATCATGATATTGTCCTGATCTTTTATGCTTAAGTAAGTATATTTCCCTCTTACTTGTTTGGGCTTATTTTTACTTTCTAAAAATAACCTTTTATTTCTAAAATCCGTCCTTCTCATTTATAAACCTGTCCGTCACTTTTTCAAAACCTTATCAGTACGATCTTTTACTCCCAAATCCCTCCGATATTTAGAGACTCTCATCGTCTTCCTTCTCCAAAGATCGAAACTTTTTGCTCCAGAAGTGATCAAAATGCCGTTCAAAAGAAGATCTTCATGCATTCTGAACCAAGACTCTAAATCTACTGCACCGACGGAGTTTATGGAGATTTCAGATACAGAATCGGAAAATCATGAAGAACTTTCTGGAGTGACACCACCGAAGCGATCGTCACTACCTAAATCATCCGGTAAAACTAATTTTCGTTTCCGGAGTATTAAACATGTGTGGGAAGCTTATCAAAAGTTGAAAAGGTGTAATGCCTCAGCGTCGATTCTTCATGAATGTCTGAGAGACAACAATCTTTTCTCTGAAGAACATCTTGTACAAAGCTATTCTCTTTTTTGTTCCAAGAATGAAGAAGTTCTAGTGAGTTATACCACAAAAGAGCCTTCCTCCGGAAATGGCAAAGAAAAAGTCGGAGAATCATCAACACCCTCTGACAAAAAATCTACTCATATCAGCCCTAAAACTACCAGTGCAACCAAGTTTGCTATACCTGATGATGATGCTCGATTTTTTTAGATTATTGAAATGAAAGTAGGAATAGCATCTGGTGTGCCAGGTACAGGTGGATTATTCAGAAGCTCTGAGCATAACATCTGTTACAATTTGTTGCTTGCTCGAGGGATCATGAATCACAGAACTGTAGATTTCGACTGCCTAGAGAAGGTTGATATTTCAGTGAAGAACCTGTTTCGAAAGTTAGGCATTTATGAATTTTGCCTTTAATCTGCAAATGTTTATGCTGAATTAACTGCCTATTTCTATTCCAATCTCTCTATTTTGTCGCCCAACTGGATCCAATTCACCGTTGGTGACAAAAAATTCGATTTAAAAGTGGATGTATTGGCAAGGATAATTGGAGCACAACACTGCAAGTTTACTCCACTGGCTGTGAATCTTGAAGATGCTTCCAAGATTGCTTCTAAAAATCCCAATTTTGCTCAAGGATCAAACCGGCATCTCTCCTACTCTGACTTATCTAGAAGATCCGTGATTTTGCACAAGATCATTATCAATTGCTTGAAGCCAAAGGCAGCCTCCAAAAGTGACCTATTCAAATATGAAATCAAGCTCATTTGTGCTATCTTGAAAGGTCAACCTTTTTCTCTTCCTCATATCATCATATTTCATATGTACAGGACATTACAAAAGGACAAGGGACAACTGTCGTATGGTGCTTTAATCTCTTGAATTTTCATGTTCCTAAACATATCGATTCCTGATGAATTGCGTCAGAACCTTGTTCCCTGTATGTTTGTTGGAGAAAAAATGCTCTCCAAAATGAAACAGTTTGATGATGTCAAGGAAAAAATCAAGGGAAAAGAGGCTCATTAGTCTGCAGCAAAATCTGCTGAAAAGTCAAGTATAAAAAAGATAGGGCAGAGAAAAGGGGCAAGATCAGCAAGCAAGAAGATAGATTCTCCATTCCCATTAAAGGTGTATAGCAAGAAAAGAAAAATCCTTCTGTATTATGAAAGTGATGAAGCAGAAGCAGAACATATTGATACAGGCCATGCTGATGCTCCAGAACATATTTCTGAACCAACTCCTACAGAACATGTTTCTGAAGATCAAGCACCTGCTCAGGGGGAAAATCCAGAAGAAGCAACCATGGGGTTCGATCAATTTGAGCCAGCTAATTTCCAAGAACAGCCTTTAGAAAATCAGAACATCCTCACTATTCTGCTCAAAATCAAGGACAAGCAAGCTGCACTAGAGCAAGACATGAAAAATCTAAAGAAAATTGTTAAGGAAAACTACAACACTCAACGACTCTAAGCGGCAGCAGACAAAGCAGAACTCGAGGAAGCCATTACTCTATGCTCATCCAACATGGATAAGGCTATGGGTGAATGCAGTTCGAAGATTGAGGAAGCTGTCTCAATATTGGAAAATTTTCAACTGATTCGTACTCCTTCAAAAACATAGCCTGTTCTTTTAAAACATTTCTCTCAAAGTCATATCTCTTTCAATTGGTCCGTAATTTAACTAACATTTCCTGTTAGACTGATTGATTATTTAATATAAATGCTTTATATTCTATGTTATTGCCTTTTTGCTGATGACAAAAAGGGGGAGAATTTATTTGGTGCAGATCATATGCAGGTTATATACAAAGGAAGCAAAGACACAGATATAAATAGAGTTTGCTCCTTCAATTTCAATCTATGATCCATACGCTATATATATATATATATATATATATGCTTATTTACTTCCAATTAATTTTAAATTAATTCAATCTATAGGAAAGTTTTGTCACCATAAAAAAGGGGGAGATTGTTAAGGCAAACTCCTACTAATTTTGAAGTTGACAAGACCTTCTGTATTAGTTGTAAAATCTGATACTTATTCTGAACCATTTTATTCCAGGAATATATATATATTCTGGAAGCTCAGAAGGAAGTTACTCAGACTTTACAAGCTGGAAAAATAAGTTCTTTGAAGATCCACAAATTCTAAGTTCTGATATTCAGATGCAGATGCATAAGTTATTCAGACATAGATGCAAATGCAGAAATTATTTAGATGCAGATGCAGAAATTATTCAGATGCAGACGCAGAATTTCTTCAGACGCAAAATTCAAAACGAAACATAACAGCTAGTGATCTGGCATGGATTTCACAGAAAGAAAGTTTTGATTAGTTCAATCTTAATTAAATTGATTGACAATCAAATATTACGACAAGAATGCATTACAACGGATAAAGCTCTACTTATGGAAATCAAGATTTTGATTGTATGGGCGACCAGAATCAGCGGGATTCAGAATCTGTCATCCAACGGCTACTCAATCCTTATTATACAAATCTGTCCAAGGTGAAGATTGGAAGATGATCCTCTGAAAGCTGTCCAACGGCTAGTTTGGGAGTAGAGGAGTATTTAAGGAGATCAACGAGCAGCAAAGGAGAACAACAGATTCAAGAATCAACAAGTCCAAAGTCTAAGCATACTCCAATCATTTCTCTTATTGTTTTGAGCCAAAACACTTAGATCTTGAGGGTTACTTTGTAAGAGTGACCGTATGAGATAGAGAGTCCTATCATATACGAGAGTGATATCACTCAAAATCTGTAAATTCCTCTTGATTATATAGTGAAATCCAGTCGGTAGGCTGTAAGCGTGGGAGAATGGACGTAGGCTTGCTATAAGCAGAACCACTATAAATTTGTGTGCAGATTCTCTATCTCTTATCTTTTACTTTACATTCTACACATCAAGAGCTTCATCTATATAATCTGTCTTGAATTTGAATTTTATTTAGACTCTTCTGTGATTTATTTTGTTTCTGCATAAATAATTTAAAACTGTTCAAAGTCACCTATTCACCCCCCTCTAGGTGATCCTTGCTAGCCACATCACATTTGAGCACTCATCTCGTCCCCAAAACTAAACCCAAAATCAAATCCCACATTCGCGAGCTCAAACCATATAAAGAGAAAAAGAAAACGTCAAGAATCAACGACAAGAATGAAGAGACCTTCCACATGGAAGGAGGAGGCAACAAGTAAGACAAGCAGTGAAGGACAAGCACAGGTCGAGCACAAGAAAGGCCTCACCAACAATATCAAAGACCAACTTTGCAGCGATAACATCAGGCGAGGGCTGGAGGAGCGGCGATGAGACAAAAAGGGAAACTGAGCTTGTGTTTGAGATGCACATGAGGAGAACGATTTTGGAGCGTGTTCTTGGCGATGGAAGTGCGGACAACAAGAGAGAAGGAGACATTTTGGGATGCTTCACGTTCTTCGAAATGTGGTTCCGAAACCGAACCAAATCGAAATTATAATGATATCTATTCTTCACCTATTACCCGAACCGAAAGGAGACCCAAGCCAAAAATACCGGAAATTTTCAGATCGGGTCGGTTCAATTCGGATAGATTTGGGTATTTTTTGTGCCCCTAGTTAGATCCATGTATGCCGAGATCGGGCTACTAGTCCCCATAAGAAAGCAAATATAATTATGAGAGGTGTAGCCACAGGCAAGAACGAGCTTTCTAGCGGTAAAACCTGGTGGCCCCGTGAAATCAATGCTAATTGTTATAGTCTCACCTAATTCCCATCTACCTCTCCACAATTGTAATTGCGGTCCCAATTTTGCGCGTATTGGAATTAATCCACCTCCACGGTTTAGGGCAAATTATTGGCGATAAGATGGGAGATTTTCTAGTGGGAAGTTATTTGAGATTACGGGAGAAGAACACTAGAAGTGCAAAAAGTTGTGTACGGCGCTCACTTTAATGACAAAAGTTTTTGCCGGCTCACTTAAGTGCTAAATCAGAGGAAAAACAATCACTTAAGTGCCAACGGCGAGAAATTCCGGCTAAATTAATACGTGGCTTTTATAATTAAATTTTTAATCTTATTTGGATTTTTTTAAAAAAAATTAGTCTACGTGGCATTTCCACGTATATACTTCAATTTTTTAAATATTTTTCTGAATTTTTTTCTTTTTTTCTACTTTTCTTTTTTCTTTTCTTTCTTCTCCACTCCAGCCATCGGCCGCCTAGCCTCATCTGGACGAGGCCGCTGCCGCCCACCACAAGCGAGGCCCAGTCAACCCTTGCCTGGGCGACGGAGGGCAAGCCCCGGTGAGGTCGGCCTCGCCTCGCATGGGCGAGGGCGAGCCCCGGCGAGGGCTCCCCTCGCCAGATCCGGTGAGGTCGGCCGTTGCCTAGGCCACGGCGGCCCTGCCGGACGTCGCCTGGGGGAAGGCGACGCCTGGCGGGGCCACCGTGGCCTGGGCGACGGCCGGCCTCACCGGGGCTTGCCCGCCGTCGCCCAGGCAAGGGTCGGTCGGGCCTAGCTTGTGGTGGGCGGCGGCGGCCTCGTCCGGGTGAGGCCAGGCGGCCGGTGGCTAGCCTCCAATCATCAGCGGTGACCAAAGAGAGAAGAAAGAAAAGAAAAAAAGAAAAGAAGGAAAAAAGAAAAAAAAGAAAAAAAATTATTTAAAATAAAAAATGCTGACTGTACGTGCTGACTTTATCTCTGGCGAGCTATATCGACTTCAGAATTAATAAAAAAAAATGTCACGTCGGATTTCCGGCCAAACTGGCTGGAGTTGGCACTTAAGTTATTGTTTTTCAAAAATTTTGGCACTTAAATGATCCAAATGAAACTTTTGGCACCAAAGTGAGCGCCGTACATAACTTTTGGTACTTCTAGTGTCCTTCCCCCACAATCTCTGATAACTTCTTGTGGAAAGTTATCAGAGATTGCTCTACTTACAAGATCATTCTATGCATTTGTACTTAGAAGCACAGATTTCACAAAGACCAAGTTTGTCGCATTTCGAAAATAATGGGTTAGAAAAAGGGAAGAGAAATAATGAGACGAACATATTACTCCGCTCAAGATAAAATGAATCCTCATATTTTTAGCGATGTGATTGGTTTTACTTGATGCAAGGACCGTAGAGTATACCTATACAAGTTAGCGTTCTTTCGCTATACGTGCACCAAGCATGTGTTTCATATTTTATGCATAGAATTCCTTATGCAAATCAAGGGATAAGAATAGCATGAGTGCCAAAACTTTTGTACAACGCTCAATTGAGTGCTATAACTTTTTTTCACTTACTTCAATGCCACAAATTTGAAAAATCGATCACTCAAGTATCATCGGTGATTTGCCTCTCCAGAAAATCCAACATGTCATTAAAATAAATTAAACCATCCGACGTAGCGCGTTGGCAAGCCGAAGTCAGCAATTGAGATGCTAAATGATATTGCAAAACTCATCTAATTAAAGAACACTAGTCTTACTTCAACAAATTGGAGCAAAACCCAATTTTTGTCTTCAAGAACCCTAACCCTAACCGAACCCATTTCCAATTCTTCACATTGGGGCAAATCATCTCATCAAATTCGCAACTCTCTATCGACCAAGATTCGTCGTGCGACAAGCCTATGTTTTCCCTCCAGGCTGTTGCCTTTTTAGTCTATGTCCAGTGAGAGAGGATGACGAGCAACAAAAAACTCAACAGACAGATAGCGAGCGAAAGTGAAGATCATAGTGTTAAGAAAGATCAAAGCCCTAATTTGCGATTAGAGAGAGAACCATTTGGGATTTTGGGCATACTAAGATTCAAAGACGAACAAGAGGAAGAGAGTGTGAGTGAGAGCTCGATTTGATTTAGAGACAAAGTGTTAAGGAAGATTGAAGCCCTAATTTGCGATTAGAGAGAGA
The DNA here is from genome assembly GCA_031216405.1 of Syzygium malaccense. Taxonomy (NCBI): domain Eukaryota; kingdom Viridiplantae; phylum Streptophyta; class Magnoliopsida; order Myrtales; family Myrtaceae; genus Syzygium; species Syzygium malaccense. Next base: position 27,888,529 of record CM062257.1, on the reverse strand, counting down.
GATCGATGGGTGTAACATCCTGAATTTTGACCCGTTACCGGGACCAATAAAGTGTACATTAATTGTCGTTTGATTTTAGTAAGTCTCGCCCGGACTTGATCAATCACGGGATACTAATCAAATGGGAAAGGCTAAATAGGAACAGGTACGTGGACCCAAGACCCGATCGCGAATGAGCATCGATTTCGACGAACGTCGAGGGAATATTTTGGACCAATATGGGCCGATCTTAGGAAAATGACGGAATGATATAGTCGGTAACGTACGATCGGATCGCGGGTGATTCCGCACGACCGAAAGTACGCCTGACCAATGAATCATGATTTTAATCCAAATGATCGCGACCCCAGTGCTAGTGATAATTCCTCTCATTCTCTCGAAATTCAAGGCCATCACGACTCGGACACTCCTAAGTCGATACGCGTAACACCTAAACAGCCGCCCATTAGTGAGAGGCCCTAATACTTCAAAACGAGCTATTCTGATCGCAATATTGAGCCCGAACTTCGATATCAAAATTTCAAGGGTAATTACGACTATTTTGCAAGGCGGATGTCATTTTATAGTGGCCAAATAAGTTTGGGACAAGAACGGTCAAAAATTGGAATTTCGACCCCGGAACGAAAAATTACGGTTTTGCCACTCCAAACTTTTGGACTGATTTTCGAGGGCTTAAAGGATGAATTTTAAGGATCCGACACCATATTATGTCTACCGTGAATATATAGGACCGGTATGGAAAAAAAATTGGAATTTTGGTCTGGGATCGGAAAATTACGACAATGCCCATAGGCCCTTTTTGGACAATTTCGAATTTGATTAATTTTTGGGGTTTAACCAAGGTGAGTTTGACTTAATCCAGGTCTGGTCAGCCTTGGGTTAGTGACAAAGGACCATTTTACCCCTAAATTATTGGATGAGAAGGAAAGATAGCCATTGGATCAAGGGCAAAATTGTCCAATTGGCCTAGATTGAGACACATGGATTCCACTCACACCATCTTTGACGCATTTGACCAGACCCTCTCTCTCTCCTGTTGATCATTCGACCATTTCCCCCAAAATTTTCTCCCTTTTTCCCATTTCAGTTTCTGCCGTGGACATTTCTGTCCATCTGGTACTGTTCACGTCGGAACAGTGTCACCGCCGGAGCCACCACCACCAGTCCAGCCACCATCCAGCACCACCAGCAGCCATTTTCGATCCTAAACAGCCACCAACAGCCCGGTTCCAGCCCAAACAGAAAATTCCAACAACAAATCGCCCTCGCCGTTGTCGCCGTGACCGCCGGCTTGCACCCGGAACGCCGCCGTCGATCCTTACCGCGTGTCAGTGATCGACCGCCCGTTCTCATCGTCCCGAATCATCAATAGGCGAGTATAAACCCCTAAACCATTAATTAGTCTAATTGTGTTTCTTAGGGGGTAATTAGGGATTAATTAAGCTTATTTAGGGCCTAATTGTGTTTATATAAGTGTGGGATGATTAGGATAGGTCATTAAGGCTTAATGAGGTTGGTTAAGTGTGGTTTAATGGCCAAATGATGCTCTGTTCTGGTACTGTTCATTGAGTACCGAAAATGTGCATATTTGTCTAAGTGTGGCACTAATTAAGTTCAAGTGCTAATGACTTGGAATTGGACATTTTGGGGATTAATTAGGCTTATTTGAAGCTTAATTAAGTGTACTTGGTTGTTGGGTAATTAGGGTTTGAGACTAGAGCCTAATGAGGGTGTTTAATTGTGGTTTAGTGGACAAAATGTGTCCTGCCCTGGTACTGTTCATTCAGTACCGAATTTGTGCAATTTGTCCAAGTTGAGTATTTAGTTGATTCATTGATTAATGGCAAGAATTTAGGCATTCTTGGGGGTTGGTTGGGACTTAAATAAATCCTATTGGATGACCCCACGATGGTGAGGTCAACTATCGGAATTGATTTGCTCAAGGCGGGTCCGAGGCGCATGAAATTGAATTGTATCAAATGCGCGGAATAAATGTTAAAATGGTTTGATTACATTGGGAATAATTTGAGTGTACCAAGAGTGTGTTAGATACATTGACTTAGGGAATAATTGTATTCGGCATGTCGCCTTGGGTATCGACACAAATTCTCGAACATATGTTTTGAATATCAAGTTGTGATTGGTTGAAATTGAGTGAAACGATGTACATGCTTGAGTTATATCCAATTGTGACCTTCGGGTCGGGCCTACGGGTCGATTTATTAAACTGTTGGCCTTCGGGTCGGGCCTACGGGTCGTTATATCCAATTGTGACCTTCGGGTCGGGCCTACGGGTCGATTTATTAAACTGTTGGCCTTCGGGTCGGGCCTACGGGTCGTTATATCCAATTGTGACCTTCGGGTCAGGCCTATGGGTCGATTTATTAAACTGTTGGCCTTCCGGTCGGGCCTACGGGTCGTTATATCCAATTGTGATCTTCGGGTCGGGCCTACGATCGATTTATCAAACTGTTGGCCTTCAGGTCGGGCCTACGGGTCGTTTTATCAATTGTGGCCTTCGGGTCGGGCCTACGGGTCGTTATATTCAATCGTGGGCCTTCGGGTCAGTATAATTGCACATGAGTTAAAGTGATGTCAAATGCCTAACCTGCAGGGCTATGAGATAATATATTGAGCTGTGAGCTCGGGTGAATTAATGTTGTTCTACTGGTTCATTGTTGATGCGTTTTATTTACCCTTCTGGAGGTACACTTTAGCCTAGTTTAGGATTAGTGGTTTGTACTTGCTGAGATTTCTCACGGTTGTGGTAAAACCGATATTTCATATGCCCGGCCATGAATTTTGAGGTCGAGGAGCAGGACCCCTAGCCCGAGACAGAGTCTGAGGCTATGAGTTCAAAGGAGGAGCCAGAGCAATCCGAGAGTTTTTTTTTCCGAGACGTTTGGATCTGACCCCGACTAGATACTCTAGGGTAGACCTCAGTTTTAGGAGCGAGAGCCGATACTTTTTAACTGTAGCCCTCCGGTTGTTAGCCCGATCCCTTAGGCCACCGATCCCTTTTTGTTTTAGTGGGCTTTTTGTTGTATCTCCTGTTGATAAATGGATATTGTACATAAGTCTTATAATGAATGTATATATTGTTTTTATAGTTGGTAATTTGTTATCTCTTGCTATTCATGGTTACTTTTAAATTGTTTGGGTGTATATATATCTATTATATATACGTCGTTTTCGCATGTGGCGTGTTTTCTCTGATTCGGGTCGGTGGCGTAACCTGGGAGCGTCGCACCACATTTCAACCTATACGCGGATGTCCATGCTTCGTAGGGTACGGAGTGTGACAATGGGGATTGGGCGTACCAAGATTCAGAGACGAACAAGAGGAAGTGCAAGTGAAAGGATGTCATCGTTTGAGAAAGAGAGACGGAAAGAAACAAAGTCTTTTCTCTCCAAGTGGACAAAGATTTCCATGTTGGACTTCCATTTATTTTAAACATTCCACGTCGGATTGAAAAATTAAGTAAAAAATCCACGTAGGACGATTTGCCGGAAATGGCACTCAATTAAATAATTTTGCTCTAATGTGGCACATAAGTGAGAAAAAAAAAGTTACAGCACTCAAGTTAATGTCGTACGAAAGTTAGAGCACTCTTGCTATTCGTATCCCTGCAAATCAACTATTGAAAATCACTTATCCAAACCCCCGACTTTCTAAGAACTAGGGAAATTTGCTAAAAGGACAATCCCTTCACCTGTATACATTTTTGTAATTTACCCTAAAGGGAAACACTCGATCCTTACCATTCTTACACCACAAGTGTACCATGCTCTATGGTCATCCTTCGTACATCTACCACTAGACGTCATAGATTGAAAATGTTTGGTATCTCGAAACCACCTTTCCTAAAAGATGATACTCACATCTCTCTTCACATTGATGATGACAGAAGAAGTGACAAACTTGCTTTTTCTCTTTGGTTCCACAGGCAATTTGCAGTGATTGCCACTAATATGGGTTGGCCCTAATTGTGTGGTACAATTGCAAATTCTAATCGCATCTAGCCAGCGTAGTATGTGCTATCAAATAAGTGCAGACACTTCGTGTATGGTACTCAAGTTTATTTCCGCCATGGAATATCTTGGCTTTAAATCCAGTCCCTATGACAATGCCCTTTTTGTTCATTCTTGTTACTTGCTTCAATTGTCATCTGCAAAAAATGGAAAGAACATGAAGTTCAATAGTTAACGTCGAATTCAGGGGATGATACTGTCGGCCCTCTCTTCTCAAAATCATTCTCGTGAATGAATTTGTCAAAATTAGAAAATTGTTTATCTTTCACAAATGAGATGTTTTATGGAAAATTACCAAAAAGTCCAAAACCTATCAATTCAGTCCTAAACCCTTTAATTGTGCCACATTAGCACTGAATGTGCCACGTAGGATGGTTGGCATCTACATCAGCGATTTTCGACAAAATTAGCTGGATGAAATTAATTGGCAAAATGTTAAATATAACATCCCCAATTCGACCCACTGCCGAGATCAATGAAATACATGTTTAATTCTCATTTCATTTTAGTAAGTCTTGCCCGGAACTGATCACTCTAGGGATATTAACCGATGGAGAATGGCTAAATTGGAAAAACGGTACGTAGACTTTGGAACCGATTGTGAATCGAGCTCCGATTCGGAGGAACAGCGAGGAGATATTTTGGGCCAATGTGGGCCGATCCTAGGAAGGTGACGAATTTGGTTTGACCAACGACGTACGATCGGATCGTGGGTGATTCCGCACGACCGAAAGTACGCGTGGCAAACAATCCTGAACTTATTCCGAACGATTGCGACCTTCGAAACTAGTGATAAATCCTCGCGTTCTTTTGGAAATCGAGATCGTCACGACTCGAGTAACCCTAGGTCGATACGTATAACCCCTAAACAGCCGTCTGTTAGTGAGAGATACTAAAATTGCATTTGAGCGTAATTGATCGTTGAATTGAATCCGAACTCAAGTATCGAATTTCAAGGACGTACGCGATTATTTTTGCAAGGACGATGTCATATTAGTGTGGCCAATCATATTTAGGATCGGTATGGCCAAAAAATGAAATTTTGGCCTAAGAACGGAAAATTACCGATTTGCCCCTAGGCTCTATGCATGATTTCCAAATTTTGAAGGGCATTTTGGGACTTTGAAGGACCCCCTTAGTGGCCGAAAATTTAGGGCCAATTTACCCCTCTTCCCCTCACCCGAAATCCCCATTCTACCCTCCTAGTTAGTGGGGTTGACCAACCCTAGCCCTTGGATCAAGATGGACAAGATTGGCCTTTGAATTGTGGCCATTGGATTAGGGAGATAGTAGGGAGGGCATGGTGGACATTTTAGTGGTTTTGGTCAACCACCCCACTCACCAAATCACATAAAACACTCTCCACTCTCTCCCTTCCCTCATTCCCACCACCACTGGCCAACTCTCCCCTCTCTCCTTCTCATGTGAAGACCAACCCCTGCCGAAGTAGCCGCGCCGCGACCATGCACCGCCGTCGTACACCACGCCGTCGCCGTTGTCCGCCCAGGTCAGCTGCTGTTGCCATTCCCTTCCCCCACCATCCGTCTCCCTCTCCCATCTTCCTTTCTCTCCGATCATCACTGGCACCGCCGTTGACCACCAGCACCGCCAGCCACCTAGTACGGCACCGCCTAGGCCGACCCCCGCCCGTAGACCACCGTTTACCCCTTAGACCGCCGCTGCTCCTTGATCGCCGGTCCAGCGAACCAGCTACCGTTCACCCTCTCTTTCTTCACCATCCATCGCCGGTGACCTCGGCACCACCGTGAGGCATCACCCCCACGTCCGTACATTGTCATCGCCGCTGTCCAACCACCCGTTCTTGCCGACAGACCGTGCCCGCTTGAAGAAGTCCACTGTTCTAGCGTGACTGTTGCTGACCTGTCCGGGCCCTCGCCGTCACTATTTTCCAGCCATATTCGCTTAGGACAAGTGTGAGTACAACCCTAAGCCCTAATTAGGCTAGTGTACATTTCTAGGTGAATTTAGGGTTTAATTAGGGTGTTTTGGGGTTGTTAAGTGGCAATTAGTTTAGGCTGAATATGTGATGGTTTGAGTGACCTAAGGTGGTGATTTATTGGTGATTTATTGGCCTAGAATGGACTAATTGGTGGCTGCCCCTAGTGGGATTAATTAGACCTTATGTGACTAATTATCGGTCCAAGTGTGAATTGCTTTGTGTGAGTGGCTGGTTTGTGTTATGGCTGATTTGTGTGAGATTTGGGGCTTAATTGTGTGATGCCATGTTGATGGTTGGTGTGGCCGAAGCATGAGAACCATTGGGGACCGTAGTTTCATGTGAATTCATTAATTGAATCTCGTAAATTGTATGCCGATTGTGGACCATGGCTGAACGGATTGGGTATGTTGATTAATTGGACTTGTTGGCATGTTAGATTGAATGGCTATTGTGGTTGGAAATGATGCCGAAGTTCGAATGGATTGGCCACGCACTTTGCATACCGAGCATTAGCATAGCATGTGAATTATACGAGTATGCGTGTATGGCATTGAGCATGTAATCACCTAATTTGCCCTGATCCATTTTACATAGGGTTCAGATAAAAACTGGTGAATGTATACTTATGATCACATAAAGCCCTGATTCATTTTACGCTGGGTAATAAATCTGTCCTGAGGCGTTTAACACGGGACGATACCCGGAATTCCTGTGGTTGGCCAACCTGATGCGTTTTACGCGGGTTGCGTTGTGGTTATGAGATGCCCAGATTACTGGAAGATGGCCAACCTGAGGTGTCCTACATGCGGGTTGTGTCATGAGCTTGATGCATTTTACGCGGCCCGGACATGGATTGGAGGATGATAGACTTGATGCGTTTTACGCGGGTCGGAGGTGAATTGAGAAATTGGCATGTGTGCAATTGTGCATTAATAAGCATGAGCATATGCATAGTAATGGTTCGCGTATGACGAGTGTGATCATGCGCATGGCATGTGTCATGGCCAAGTGTTGGTGTGATTGTATTTCGACTGGGTTCTGTACTATTATCGCTACGTGACTAACGTGCAGGGTCAAAAATACATTGGTTTAGGCCGAGGGCCTAAGCCGTTGAGTGTTGTATTGTTTGTTCCGTTAGTAATTTACCTGGAGGTGCATGTTAGCCTAGTTTAGGTTTTGGGGGGCTTACTCGCTGAGATTTATTCTCACAGTTATAAAACCCACATTTTTAGACTCCTGACCCTGAGGATGGCAGGTGTACCCTTGCATTTTGGGATCCCGGACCACATAGACAATTCGGTGATCGAGTACCCGGGTTGGCACGGGGAAGTTTACATTAGGCATTATACTATAGTTTGAGTCGACGAGGGCGAGCCACAACTTAAGGCCAATCCCTACCTTGCTTGGTGCTACCGAGACGAGACCGGTTCCTACAGACCCCTTAGATCCTTCGAGGTCCCGATCGATGCGCACGGCCAGTGGGACCCGTTTGCTGTCGACCTGGAATTGGTGAGCCTCGATGCCACGTCTGAGGCGGAGTCTGACCCCCAGCCAGTCATCAGCAGAATGGACACCGAATCCGAGGAGCGAGAGGTTCCGATGGAATGGGAGACCGAGTCGGAGCCGGAGCCTATGGAGCTAGGGCTAGAAAAGGAGCCGTCGGAGATCGAGTTCGAGCGAGGATCTATGGATTCCGAACCTACCGTTTGAGAGCTCATCTGAGTCGTCAGGATTTGACCCGGATTGGGAACCTTAGGGTGGACCTTAGAGCCTAGGTAGATTGGGGGCCAATACTTTTTGGCAGAGCACCCCTTCTTTGTTAGTACCCGACCGCCCGACCACATACCCCTTTTTGTCGTTAGTGGCCATTGACCCGCTTTTGATTATATGTAAAGTTTTGTTGTAATGGATAGTGCAAATGCTTGGTATTAATGCAAGTGTGTATTTGCATCGGTTGCTGTTTGTTATCCTTGGTCATTGTTTTTCATTGTACGGGTGTTGTTTGCTTTCGCATGTGTATTACTCTCTGTTTTGGGTTTTGGGTTGGCGATGCATCCTGGGGCGTGCACCAATATGACCGAGGCGGGATATTGCGCGCCGTAGGGTTCGGGGCGTGACATCCCCCATTCGATTTGGTATCAACGCAAGGTTAGCTCGGTCCAATTCGGTCGAAGCTTAGATTGATAAGGAGCGATGACCTTGGGTAGCCAATGGGGAGACCAAAGACCTGTGTGCTACATGTACCTCCAGATTGTTTGTTTCCTTTGATTAAGTGATTGTTTGGAATTGACCCGTAAAGTACAGGTGCGATAGGACCCGAGGTAAGTACACTATTCTCCTTGGATTGAAACCTCGTGCTGGTTGGTTGATCACCTGCTGTGTGAGTGTTTGTTGTGATTCCTTGCCTAGGACCTTAGACTGGTCTAGTTTGGCTTAAGTCTCTAATTTCTGAATGGAATTATAGCAGGTTTAGGGTTGTTGAGAGAACTCGGTGACGATGAGTAGCTGAGGCAGAGGAACCAGGGGGACAAGAGGCCGAGGGGGTTCACGAGCTAGAGCTATGGAGGATCCCAGAGTGGATGGGATATTGAGGGCACTTGCAGAGGTTGAAACCTTGATGGGTAGGTAGGCTCAGGAGAGGGCCACTAATGTTGCCCAAGCCGCTGAGGCCGTAGCAACTACTGTCGTTAATGGTAATCAGGCCAATCAAGGACATGCTCAGGTAGTCGTGAATAGGCAAATGCACCAACTGGTGGGATAATTCTTGAAGTTGAAGCCACCAAAGTTTGACTGGAAAGGTGACCCCAAAGTCGCGCCACGCTGGGTGGAGGAACTGGAGAAGGCCTTCGAGGTGTTGGGGTGCACCGAGACTGAGAAGGTGACGTTCGCGATATACCAGCTGTAGGAGAATGCCAATGACTGGTGGAAGGCCACCAGGAGAAGAGTATTTTCGGATGGTTTCGCTCAGACTTGGGCTGTGTTTACTGAGAATTTCTATGGGAAGTACTTCTCGGAGAATGCCCGTGAAAGGAAGTTAACGGAGTTCATGAGACTTCGCCAAGGATCGATGTCTGTGGACCAATATGAGGCGGAATTCGCCAGGCCGTCAAGGTTCGCGCTGAGGATGGTGGAGGATCCACAAGATAAGGTCTGAAGGTTCCGAGATAGACTGAAACCGAACCTTTGAAGTCAGATGATTTCGCTCAACACCCGAGACTATGGAGAGATGAACGAGCATGCTCAAGCAATCGAGAGAGACCAAATGGATAGGGCCACCGCCTTTGGATCGTGGTTCGTCCAGACTAGGGACAACCGCCGTTTTAGGAAGAAACCGATGACGGGAAACAGACAATTTGTCCCTCCAATCAAGAAGAACATCGAGAAGCCAAACCACCCACAGAACCGATTTGGAGCTTGTTTTAGGTATGGAGTCTACACCACTAGATAAGGAACTGCCCTCAACGCCAGGTAGGACCGTCGATGTAGCCACAGCAGCCTCGGGTGGGAAATCAGACTAGAAATCCCCCACCGGCCATTCAGGGCTGACCGCCAGCCCAAGGAAGGGTTTATGCGATGGCAAGATGGGAAGTCGAAGACACGTCAGGCGTGGTCACAAGTACGGTTTCTCTCTGTGATCGTGCTGCATATGCATTATTTGATCCGGGAGCTACCCACTCGTTTATTTCGGAGCAATTTGTTAGATTGGTTGGAATTGTACCGGTGTTGTTTTAGATCATGCTTTGTGTGACGACCCTGCTAAATGATAAAGTATTAGTCTCGTTAGGGTGTCCTGACTGTAAAATAGTGATTGGAAGTAGAGAAAAGAGGATAGACTAGGCAGTATTGGCCATGTTCGATTTTGATGTAATTATCGGAATGGATTGGCTAGTTAAGCAGAAAGCCGTGGTGGATTACAGTAATAGGGTAATCCAATTTAACCCGATTGAGCATCCTAGATATGAGTTACAGGGAAACCGAGGAGGAACCTCGATCCCTTGGATTTCCTCGCTTGAGGTGATCAAGTTGTTAGACGAGGGTTATGAAGGGTATTTGGTGAATGTGGTCAACCCGATGGTTGCAAAACCCAGATTAGAGGACATACCCGTGGTGTGCAATTTTCCCGAAGTCTTTCCTTAGGAATTGTCGGGTTTATCGCCAGAATAGGAAGTGGAATTTGTAATCGAGTTGGCACCAGGTACTGAGCCAATCTCGAAGGCGCCATACCGGATGTCCCTATTGGAATTGAAGGAGTTAAAAGTCCAGATTCAGGACTTATTGGACAAGGGTTTTATTTGCCCGAGTGCGTCCTCATGGGGAGCACCGGTATTGTTTGTAAGGAAGAAGGACGGAACATTGAGATTGTATATTGACTACCGGCAGTTGAACCAAGTGACCATCAAAAACAAGTATCCATTGCCAAGGATCGACAACTTAATCAATCAGTTGTAAGGAGCCTCAGTGTTTTCTAAGATCGATCTACAAATAGGGTACCATCAGTTGAGGATCAGAAAAGAGGATATACCTAAGACTGCTTTTCGGACAAGATATGGACATTATGAGTTCACGGTGATGCCCTTCGGTTTGACTAATGCCCCTACTGCTTTCATGGATTTGATGAACTGGGTATTTAAGGAATTCATGGACCAGTTCGTTATAGTCTTTATTGACGACATACTGGTATACTCGAAGAGCCCGGAAGAGCATGAGATACATTTAGCCAAAGTATTACGGACCTTAAGAGAACACACGTTTTACGCCAAGTTTAGTAAGTACGAGTTCTGGCTCAATCGACTGGCGTTTCTTGGACATATAATTTCCGGAGATGGAATCTCTGTGGACCCGACCAAGATTGAAGCAGTAACTAAGTGGCCAAGACCGACGTCAGTAATGGAGATTCGAAGTTTCTTGGGTTTAGCTGGCTATTATAAACGTTTTGTAGAAGGTTTCTCGTTGATAGCCACGCCTCTGACGCGACTGCTCAAGAAGGAGACGAAGTTTGAACGAGATGATAAGTGCAAGAGAAGTTTTTAGGAATTGAAGCGTAAGTTGACGACCGCCCTGGTGTTGACTATTTCATCCGGACCAGGAGGTTTTGAGGTCTACAGCGATGCATCGCTGAGAGGACTTGGGTGTGTTTTAATGCAACATAGAAGAATAGTTGCTTATGCATCACGTCAGTTGAGACCACATGAAATGAACTACCCAACCCACGATCTGGAATTAGCTGCAATCATCTTCGCCCTGAAAATCTGGAGACATTATCTGTGTGGAGAAAAATTCCAGATCTACACGGATTATCAGAGCCTCAAGTATCTATTTTCGCAGAAGGAGTTGATTATGAGGCAGCACTGCTGGATGGAACTTCTCAAAGATTATGATTGCGACATACTATATCACCCTGGGAAGGCTAATCGAGTGGCAGATGCGCTAAGTCAAAAGTCAAGTATGGCGCACATGATGATCAGGGAGTGGACCTTACTAGAAAGGATCAGGGATTCAGAGTTTAAATTGGAGGTGAGCCGTGTGTCGAATCTGCTTGCCGTGTTAAGGATCGAATCGGAGATTCAAACCAGGATTAAGGCATTACAACTTACGGACCAAGAAATTCAAAAGATAGTGGGTACGGACGCCACAAAAAGAAAACTAGATTTCCAAGTGTCCGAGGATAGAATCTTGAAGTTTCATGGATGACTGTGCGTGCTCAACGATATGGAACTCAAGGAAGAGATTTTGAAGGAAGCCCTTCAAAGTCGTTATAGCATCCACCCAGGTAGTACAAAGATGTACTAGAACCTGTGGCAGCACTATTGGTGGAATGATATGAAGTCGGATGTAGCCAAGCATGTGGCGAAGTGTCTGACCTGTCAACAAGTAAAGGCGCAGCATTGTAAGCCTGGAGGACTTTTGCGACCGTTGGAAATTCCCGAGTGGAAGTAAGAGCATATCACGATGGATTTCGTCACAGGATTACCAAGGAGATAGAGAGGACACGATTCAATTTGGGTGATAGTCGACAGACTGACTAAGTCGGGGCACTTCCTGGCGGTGCGAAAGGATTTTGAGTTGGAAAGGTATGCGGATTTATATGTGCGGCAGATTGTCCGACTCCATGGAGTACCAGTGACAATCACATCGGACCGTGATCCTCGGTTTACTGCCAATTTTTGAAAAAAGTCTACAAATGGCCTTAGGGACGAAGCTCCAGTTCAGTACGGCCTATCATCTGCAGATAGATATCTAGTCAGAGAGGACGATCTAGACATTGGAGGACATGTTGCGTGCCTATGTGTTGGATTTCCAAGGCAAATGGGAAGAGCAGTTACATTTGGTCGAGTTCGCCTATAACAATAGCTACCAACAGAGTATTCTGATGGCACCATTTGAGGCCTTGTATGGCAGAGCATGCAGAACGCTAGTGCGCTGGGAGGAAGTTGAAGAATGAAGTATAATCAGCCCAGAATTGGTGCAGCAGACAATTGAGGCGATCGAGATCATTCAGAAAGGCTAAGGACCGCACAGTGTCGCCAGAAAAGTTATGCCAATCGAAGATGAAAACCCTTGGAATTTCAAGTTGGTGATCATGTTTTTCTCAAGGTGTCGCCAATGAAAGGACTGTCCCGATTTGGCAAGAAAGGGAAGCTGAGCCCGAGATACATAGGCCTATTTGAGATTTTAAAGAAGATTGGGGATCTAGCCTATCGGCTTGCCTTGCCGCCGAATCTGTCCCAAGTACATAATGTGTTCCACGTGTCGATGTCGAGGAAGTACGAGCCGAACCCGACCCACGTGCTGAGATACGAAGAAATAGACGTGGACTACAGGGTGTCGTATGTAGAAAAGTCAATGAGGATCGAGAATAGAAAGGATCGGGTGTTGCGAAACAAGACAATCCCGATGGTCAAAGTAGTATGGGAGCATCATGGAACGGAAAGGGCCACCTAGGAGAGCGAAGAAGCGATGCGACGTCAACACCCCCATTTGTTTGAGTAGACAGGTTTGGGTTGTAACTTTTGACGACGAAATTTTTGTAAGGGGGGAAGAGTTGTAACATCCTGAATTCGACCCACTTCCGAGATCAAAGAAATAGATGTTTAATTCTCATTTCACTTTAGTAAGTCTCGCCCGGAACTGATCACTCTTGGGATACTAACCGATGGGGAATGGCTAAATAGGCAAAACGGTACGTAGAACTAGGAACCGACCTTGAATCGAGCTCCGATTCTGAGGAACAACGAGGAGATATTTTGGGCTAATGTGGGCCGATCCTAAGAAGGTGACGGATTTGGTTTGACCAACGATGTACGATCGGATTGTGGCATCCCAAATTTTCATGGCCAAATATTAAAGGACCATGATGGATTAAGGCGCTCGTCGACGAAATTAGGAAAATGAAATTGGAAGTTAGCTTCGCCATTAACGTTTTTGGAATCACAGGTTTGGAATCTTATAATCGTTATCATTGAGCCGACTAAATTGACGTCGCGTCGTTCGCATGACCCGACTCCGTGCAAACTCGTCACCGTTATTTTTCCTTACTCACCGCCCCCTCTCTTTTTCTTTCCTTCTTTTCTTTCTTTTCTTTTCCCTCTTTTCTTTCTCGCCGAGAACCCACGCCAGCAGCTGCCCCTTCCTCTCCCTTTCCTTGTCTTCTTTTCCCCCCGCACTTGACAGGAGAGAGGTGCCACTTGGCACCCTTGCCTGCCCATGCACGCAAGGAAACTGAAGACTTCAAAAAAAAAATTTTCCCTCATCTCACTCATGTCCAGCTCACTTCCTCGCTCAGCTCACTCTCTCTCGCTCAACTCTCCCTCTCGCCCGGCTCACTCTCACTCTGTTGGCTCCCTCTCTCTGTCAGCCTGGGAGCCCGCTTGTTCGACGACCAGCTGCTGCTGCTCCCTATTCCGTCTGCAACCAGCAACGCAGCCAGCCCTCACCTCACCGCCGTGCCGTTCTCCCCGCCTCGGACTCAAGCCCCACGCCGCAGCCACTACTCTCACCGGCAAGGCAAGTACTCTCTATGACGTTATACTAACCTCGATAATGGTCGCATGTCGGTTTGGGTCTTGGATGAGCCGTTGAGGGGGCTGGTAGAGCGAAAGGAGAGGGCAATATGTGACGTAGTTGCTGTTCTTGTGTATTCAAACCCCTAGAACGATTTTTTGTGGATCTAGATAGCTAGAGTAAGTTGGAAATGATGTTGCATGTTGTTATGAACTCTTGGTTTGATGTTTTCTTGGCTGGGAAGTGGCAGATCTGAAGTTGGAAAAACGTTCTGGAAATTGTGTCACGGATTCCAGATTGGACCTTCCTGGACGTCCCTTGTTTCCTATTTTTATAAAAAATTTTGTGGCCCGAATCTTGCTAAACGTTCTTCTTCAAAGTTGTTCAGAAGATCTTGATTTACAACATAATTAAATTTCGGATTTTTCTGAGTACGAATGGATATTACAAAGGACCAATCTTTTACCGGATCAGAACTGCGTTTTCGGTGGAGACAGCGACCTCTGGACTTTCTCGATTTTTTTATAAAAATATCCACTTCGAATTTGGCCACGGTTTCTTCACAAAATTTGTTCGTAATTCTCTTTTTTATAACATATAAAAATTTCGAAGTGTTTGAAGATTTTTTGGTCTGTGAAATGAGAACACTTTTGGTTCAATTTTACTGTTTCAGCGAACCTGTAGTTGTCGGTTTTCGTGCCATCAAAAGTGCCCTTTCCAGGAGGATTTTGGGATTGTGTTCTTCATGAAAATTATGTGTTGAGGTCTTGTTAATATCATATTAAAATTTCGGAATCTTTGGAACTCATTTGCCATGTCTTTGAGATTTATTTCCCAGGGTCTACAAAACTGTCCAGTATTGCCAAAATTCCAGGTTTCATTGATTCTTATTTGAGACATCATAATTTCGATTGGGTGTCTTCGGGAAATGTAATGTACACGCTGTGGACCTTCTGCTGAGATGTTTCCTTTGTGTTAGATTTTGTAAATTACATTTCTAAATTTCTGTACTTTATATGCCAAAGGGTGTGGAATTGTAAGTGTGGTTGTTCCGTCAGTCCCCATGACGACGATGCCCTGGAGTTGGGATGCCTGAGGGGGTAACTAGGTTCCCTCGGATGCCTGGGGGTGTAACGCGGTTCCCCAGATGTCCTCGCGATGCCGTGGTAGGTGCGAGATGCCTGAGGGGGTAACTGGGTTCCCTCGGTTGCCTGGTGGTGTAACGCGGTTCCCCAGATGTCCTCGCGATGCCGTGGTAGGTGCGAGATGCCTTAGGGGGTAACTGGGTTCTCTCGGTTGCCTGGGGGTGTAACACGGTTCCCCATATGTCCTCGTGATGCCGTGATGGGTGCAGGATGCCCGGGGGGGTAACTGGGTTCCTCGGAGGATGTTGTAGCTTGAGTTACTAAATCAATGCGAATTAAAACGGCTTGTGATCAGATAACGCTTGCATTGAGAATTCATGTGAATGACTGTTAGTCGATTGGAAATCTTGTCTGGTGGTTTATGGCCAAATAAAAAGGGAGTCTTATATGCTATGGTTGGTTGAGAATTGGTTCATCTATCTACCTATTTGACTCGATTGAAATGCCTGCCATTATTCGTTTAGTATGGCGTGATAGAGTATGCTTGGCTGAGTTTTCGCTCACTGTTTATTGATGACATTTTTTTTCAGATTAGTAGTTATGCCAATCCTCCCTACCTCCACCTCGATAAGCTATGGGGTGTCGGTTGATTTTGAGAGCCGTCTATTTGCATTCGTGATCTCGGAATTCCCTGGAATTGTTTTCATAAAATGCATTTCTATTCTGACCGTGGATATTGGGTCCTCAGGGGGACTTATTCTTTTGGGCTTCGTCGGGGTTTATGCCCTCGACGGGGGACGGTTGGTAGGGCCCCTTCCATACCATGGGTTGGATGGGAATGATGGTGATGCGAGGGGCGGAGTCCTTTGAAGATAGCCCCGGGAGGAGGAGTAGGGAGCCGTTTTTTTTTTGGAGAAGGCACGACTGTTTTTTTTTTGGATGGAGTCGTGAAAGCATGGGTGATAGCTACTAGTTTTTGGTTAAAGTTGGTGGGTCAAGGTAGATTAGCAGGGTTGGAATAGATGTGTTGTTTCTCACATTTCTTGAACTCACCTTATATCACCCGCAGTATTATATGTTATGGTTGATATTTTCTGAATCCACGTGTCCTAACAATTATACAATTCTATGCTACTATGCCGCATTCATGTTATAAATGCTGACCTCTTTAAAAAGAAGCATCTTTCGCTTGCAAAAAATCTGATGACTAATGAGGATTAGAGAATAAATCTTGAAAGGGGTGTGCCTGGGATGCTACACGGATTGCGGGTGATTCCGCATGACGGAGAGTACGCATGGCGAACAATCCTGAACTTATTCCGAACGATTGCGACTTTCGGAACTAGTGGTAAATCCTCGCATTCTTGTGGAAATCGATATCGTCACGACTCGAGTAACCCTAGGTCATTATGTGTAACCCCTAAACAGCCGCCCGTTAGTGAGAGACGCTAAAATCGCATTTGAGCGTAATTGATCGTTGAATTGAATCTGGACTCGATTATCGAATTTCACGGGCGTACGCGACTATTTTTGTAATGACGACGTCGTATTAGTGTGGCCAATTATATTTGGGATCGGTATGGTTGAAAAATGAAATTTTGGCTCGGGAATGGAAAATTACCGATTTGCCCCTAGGCCCTATGCATGATTTACGAATTTTGAAGGGCATTTTGGGACTTTGAAGGACCCCCTTAGTGGCTGAAAATTTAGGGCCAATTTACCCCTCTTCCCCTCACCCAAAATCTCCATTCTACCGTCCTAGTTAGTGGGGTTGACCAACCCTAGCCCTTGGATCAAGATGGACAAGATTGGCCTTTGAATTATGGCCATTGGATTAAGGAGATAGTGGGGAGGGCATGATGGACATTTTAGTGGTTTCGGACAACCACCCCATTCACCAAATCACGCAAAACACTCTCCACTCTCTCTCTTCCCTCATTCCCACCACCATTGGCCAGCTCTCCCCTTTCTCCCTCTCACGTAAAGACCAACCCCCGCCGGAGCAGCCTAACCGCGGCCACGCGCCGCCACCGCATGCCACACCATCGCCGTCGTCCGCCCAGGCGAGCTGCTGTTGCCATTGCCCTCCCCCACCGTCCGTCTCCTTCTCCCGTCCTCCTTTCTCTTCGACCGTCACCGGCACCGCTGCTGACCACCAGCACTGCCGACCGCCTGGAATGCCACCACCTGCGGCCCGCCTAGGCCGACCCCTGCCTATAGACCACTGTCTACCCCTCAGATCGCCACTGCTCCTTGATCACCGGTCCAGCAAACCAGCCGCCGTTCGGCCTTTCTTTCTTCACCATTCAGCGCTGGTGACCTCGGTACCACCGCGAGGCATCACCCCCACGTCCATACGTCGTCATCGCCACCGCCGTCGACTAGATCGCCACTGTCCAGCCACCCGTTCTCGCCGACAGACCGCGCTTACCGGAGGAAGTCCACTGTTCTGGCATGACTGTTGCTGACCTGTCTGGGCCCTTGCCGTCACCATTTTCCAGCCATATTTGCTTAGGACAAGTGTGAGTACAACCCTAAACCCTAATTAGGCTAGTGTACATTTCTAGGTGAATTTAGGGTTTAATTAGGGTGTTTTGGGGGTTGTTAAGTGGCTATTAGTTAAGGCTGAATATGTGATGATTTGAGTGACCTAAGGCTGAATATGTGATGATTTGGCTGCCCCTAGTGGGATTAATTAGACCTTATGTGACTAATTATCGGTCCAAGTGTGAATTGCTTTGTGTGAGTGGTTGGTTTGTGTTATGGCTGATTTGTGTGAGATTTGGGGCTTAATTATGTGTTGCCATGTTGATGGTTGGTGTGGCCAAAGCATGAGAACCATTAGGGGCCGTAGTTTCGTGTGAATTCATTAATTGAATCTCGTAAATTGTGTGCCGATTGTGGACCATGGATGAACGGATTGGGTATGTTGATTAATTGGACTTGTTGGCATGTTAGATGGAATGGCTATTGTGGTTGGAAATGATGCCAAAGTTCGAATGGATTGGCCACGAACTTTGCATACCGAGCATTGGCATAGCATGTGAATTATACGAGTATGCGTGTGTGGCATTAAGCATGTGATCACCTAATTTGCCCTGATCCATTTTACACGGGGTTCAGATAAAAACTAGTGAATGTGTATGTGTGATCACATAAAGCCTTGATATGTTTTACGCGGGGTAATAAATCCGTCCTGAGGTGTTTAACGGGGGACGATGCCCGGAATCCCTGTGGCTAGCCAACCTAATGTGTTTTACGCTGGTTGTGTCGCTGTTATGAGATGTCCGGATTACCGGAAGATGGCTAACTTGAGGCATCCCACATAGGGTTGTGTCATGAACCTGATGCATTTTACGCGGGCCGGACATGGATTGGAGGACGATAGACCTGATGCGTTTTATGCGAGTTGGAAGTGAATTGAGAAATTGGCACGTGTGCAATTGTGCATTAATGAGCATGAGCATATGCATAGTAATGGTTCGCGTATGACGAGTTTGATCATGTGCATGGCATGTGTCATGGACAAGTGTTGGTGTGATTGTGTTTCGACTGAGTTATGTACTATTATCGCTACGTGACTAACGTACAAGGTAAAAAATACATTGGTTTGGGCTAAGGGCCTAAGCAGTTGAGTGTTGTATTGTCTGTTCCATTAGTAATTTACCTGGAGGTGTATGTTTGCCTAGTTTAGATTTAGGGGGGGCCTACTCGATGTGATTTATTCTCACGATTGTAAAACCCACATTTTCAGACCCCCGGCCCTGAGGATGGCAGGTGTACCCTTGCGTTTTGGGATCCCGGACCACATAGACAGTTCCGTGAACGAGTACCCGGGTTGGCACAGGAAAGTTTACATTAGGCATTATACTATAGTTTGGGTCGACGAGGGCAGGATACAGCTTAAGGCCCATCCTTACCTTGCTTGGTGCTACCGAGATGAGACCGGTTCCTACGGACCCCTTAGATCATTCGAGGTCCCGATCGATGCGCATGGCCAGTGGGACCCATTTGCTGTCGACGGGGAATTAGTGAGCCCCGATGCCACTTCCGAGGCAGAGTCCGACCCCTAGCCAGTCATCATCGAAATTAACACCGAATCTGAGGAGCGAGAGGATCCGATGGAATGGGAGATTGAGTCGGAGCCGGAGCCTATGGAGCTGGGCCTAGAAGAGGAGCTGTCAGAGATCGAGTCTGAGCGAGGATCTATGGATTCCGAACTTGAGCCATCCGAGAGCTTGTCTGAGTCGTTAGGATCCGACCCAGAGTGGGAACTCTAGGGTGGACCTTAGAGCCTAGGTAGATTGGGGGCCGATACTTTTTGGGAGAGCACCCCTTCTTTGTTAGTACCTGACTGCCTGGGCCACATACCCCTTTTTGTCATTAGTGGCTGTTGACCCGCTTTTGATTATTTATGTAGTTCTGTTGTAATGGATATTGCAAATGCTTGGTATTAATGCAAGTGTGTATTTGCATCGGCTGCTGTTTGTTATCCTTGGTCATTGTTTTTCATTGTAAGGGTGTTGCTTGCTTCCGCATGTGTATTACTCTCTGTTTTGGGTTTTGGGTCGGTGACACATCCTGGGGCGTCGCACCAATATGACCGAGGCGGGATATCACGCGCCGTAGGGTTCAGGGCATGACTTTAAAAGATTTAGGATTCAATTGGCATAATTAAAAAGTTTTTGACTGAATTGGCAAAAGTGCAATAGATTTATGATTTTTTTGGTAATTTTCCCGATGTTTTACTATGCAAAGTTTGCTAGGCACAAGTTAATATATATGTGTGCACTTTATGTTAAGTAAGTAGTTTATCTAGAGGTGGAAAAAAGAAGAAAGTAATTGCCTAAGGGTTAATACCACGAAAAATCCTAAACTAGTACACTTGTAATAATTTTATCTCGAACTAATTTTTTGACCATAAAAAATCTCAAACTGGTACACCTGTGATAAATTTACCCCAAACTATTTTTTACTACCAAAAACCCTACACTAGTACACTTGTGACAATTTTACCCCAAATTAATTTTTTGATCACAAAAAACCCCAAACTGGTACACCCATGACAATTTTACCCCAAACTAATTTTTTGACCTCTAAAAACCCCAAACTGGTATATTTGTGACAAATTTACCCTTTGTTAGTATCCGTTAAATTGGATTAATATCACGAAAAATCACAAATTGGTAAACTTGTGACAAACGGTGGGGTAAAATCTCAAACTGGTACACCTGTCAACTACCACATATCATCAAACTTAGCAATTTGATAGTAAAATTTAACAGAAACTAACAAAGGGTAAACTTATCGCAGGTATACCAGTTTGGGATTTTTTATGGTAAAAAAATTAGTTTGGGGTAAAATTATCACATGTATACCAGTTTTGGGATTTTTGTGGTCAAAAAATTAGTTGAGGGTAAATTATCACAGGTGTATCAGTTTGGGATTTTTTGTGTGTCGCGACCTAAAGATTTTTCCTCTCAGGTTAATGGATTATTAGGACTAAACCTAACTCGGGCCCTCCCATGCCCTACCAATTCGCAACTTTGGGTTTAGGTTTTTAACATGCAAATGTTTTCATGCTTGGAGTCGCCACTAATCTATTTGTGGTAGGTCGATTAGAAACCTAAATAAAACATAGGGAGATATGTTTTATTCCTACGAACCAGAGATTCTAAGCCCGGGGACTTGATTACGCTAGATCTAGTCTAACGCCCTTTCGGTACCTTTTCTTTTCAAAAATATTTTGGCAAGCAATCTGGATCCATTTTAACTTAGTCACTAACATGTGAGGTGTTTATGCGGGTGCGCAAACCACCAATTTAACACCCAAGAAAGCATTGAATAAATTGCAAGTTTGGAAGAATTACTTACCTCGAAGCAACGTAAGCATCTGCATGGTTAGCTAGAAAATCACATCAACAACCTAATATGATTTCTAATTAACAAGCAGTTCACTCAATATTTTTGGATTTTCGCTTATTTAAATGAAACCTAATCTATATGCAATGACGTGCAAAAATGACATGCGAATAATGCAACCTAACATGCAAACTATATGTCATGCGACGACGTGACTTAATTCTGATAACGGGCAAACGATTTATTTTTGGTGTTTTCTAATGAAATTCGGAATAAAAATATGCCTAAATTAACGTGCAACCTATGATGACTTAACATATCCTAACATGACTTATTTTTGGGATTTTTGTTAAAATTCGAAATAATAAATTAATTAAATTAAGAATGCAATCTATCCTAATCTACCATAAAACAATTCATTCTTTTTTGGGATTTTCATGAAAATTCGAAATAAAAAAATAACCTAAATAATCTATTAAGATTAGAAAATTACTTAATTTAAACTAGGGAATAGATTATCTCAAGTCCTAATTTAAATTAAATAATTACTCTATCGTCTAGATATATTTAGGATTCTTAAACATGCAAAACTCAAATTCAAATCCTAACTGATATATTTTTTGAATTTTCTTTTTTATTTGAAAAGGAAAAATAATTTAAACAGAGATAGCATCCATATTTAAAATAGCCACGCAATCCACAAGATTCGTTTCAAATTCAGATTAGGCACAAGAATCGAACTATCGGTCATATCTATAGGGTTATAGATATTAACGGAAAGTCGATCATTCAAATTTGGAAAGCAGATAAAAATCATTATCGTACCCAAGTGATTATGGGTAGGATAATGATTCTCCGTATCGCCACGTATCATACCTTAGGGATAAGGTCGGATAGTTGTCCAAATACGTTGCTAAATTAGGAAAGTTTCCTAATTTTGAATATTTAAAAAAATATTGCAGATACCAGATAATTATCCTAATATATCTAATATTCCACACGATATTCACGAAATATTCAAACACACAAATTAGTAAATTAAATATTCTGAAAAATATCAGATAATATCTAATTACCTAATTTGCAGATAATTCCCGAATTCGAACTTGCGGATCGGGATGAACGGCGAACGGTGGACCGGCGGCGCGGTGTCGGGAGCGACGGCAGCAGCAGCGGCGCACGGCGAGAAGCAGCAACGACGGGCGCGGGAGGCAGCAGCGCTCGGCAGCGGGCGCGGCGGCGGGCGCGGGCGCGGGCGCGGCAGCGGGCGCGGCAGCGGGCGCGGGCGCGGCAGCGGGCGCGGCAGCGGGCACGGGCGCGGGAGCTAGCGCGGCAGTGGGCGCGGCAGCGGGCGCGTCGCGCGATGTCTTCCTCCTCTCTCTCTCTTTCTCACTCTCACACTCTAAAAATTTTCTGATCTGAAAATTGTGTGTCTCTCCTTTCTAAAATTCTGACCTAATGAAGTATATATAGTATTAATCTAGGTCAATTAGATGGGCTTTCTAGTCTTAATGGGCTTAGGCTTGGGCTTTAATTTAAATGGGCTGAATTAATTAATGATAATGAGCTGAATTAAGTTCAAATTAAAACGACCAAGCCCGTTTGACTTGTAATTCCCGGCCCGTGCATTTTAAGCGAGCCGAGTCCCATTTGATGAAATTTAAGCTCGTTCGTCACCGCCGGTCCGATGCAAAAATGCAATGAATTTAAACTATATGTTATGCAATTTAAATATTTTTGTTTAGGGGTTAAAAATGTAATCCCTAATTTTCTATGCAAATTACACTAAATGATGCGTCAAAATTTAGGTGTCAACAGCTGCCCCTCTTTGAAGGTGAGCTCGTAGAGGTTGCATTCAAAGACTAAATGATACCTAAATTTCGACCATGCAAATGCAATGAATGTTGTTTTTATCGGGATTATGAGTCCCATTTTACAATGCATTAAGAAAAGATGCAATGCTGACCTGAATAGAGAACATACCTGGAATTACTTACCTGACGATAGCGCAATTCGAGGCACAACCTTAACTTGTATGTTGTTTTGGCAAATGTATGGGCTCAGTCCCATAGGTATTGCCTGATATACATTGATGAACTTCGGTGATCTGCAGTTAAGTCAAAACACACGAAGAAAGCTCGACGTGTCCAATCATCATTTGGATTCGTGAGAACATTTCCGATCTTTACTAACTACCTATACATCTCTAGGTGTTTGCAAAGATTTGGTCGCTTCACTTATACCTGCTCATAAGTGAATCGCGAGGAAACTTTTGAAATCAAGAGGATATTCCGACCTTTACATATACCTGCTCATATGCAAAGATTTGGCCGCCTCACTTATACCTGCTCATAAGTGAATTGCGGGGGAACACCTGGGGTTGAGAGAATATTCCGATCTTTACATATACCTGCTCATATGCAAAGATTTGGCCGCTTCACCTATACCTGCTCATAGGCGAGTAGCGGGGGAACATCTGAAATAATGAGAGTATTCCGACCTTTACATATACCTGCTCATATGCAAAGATTTGGCCGCTTCACCTATACCTGCTCATAGGTGAGTAGCGGGGGAACATCTGAGATAATGAGAGTATTCCGACCTTTACATATACCTGCTCATATGCAAAGATTTAGCCGCTTCACCTATACCTGCTCATAGGTGAGTAGCGGGGGAATACCTAAGATTTGGGAAGAATTCCGACCTTTACATATACCTGCTCATATGTAAAGATTTGGCCGCCATGGCTATACCTGCTCATAGTCATGTAACGGGGGAATCTTCTCGAGATTGTATGAAAATCTGTGATTTGATGAACAAAAGGGGCTAGCCCAAGTGTTCAAGAGTTCCTTGACAAAGTACCTGGATATCATCAGAAGTACCTGAAAAGGTTTGATCAATAGACACCTGAACACAATCAAAGGCATCTAGAGATTGCAAAAATGATCAAATATGGGACCTGACAATTGCTTGAACAGGTTAGGGATACCTAGATAGTCATAGACATCCTAGGGATAGAGATATACTTACCTGGTGATATCTCCAACTCTGAAGGTGTGTCTCCTGTTAGACACGATTTTAAGTAACATGTAATATGCATTCGCATACTGTCAAGAACACATATACACATGCACTATGATTTCAACTGATTTTCATGCACGATGATTTTGTCAAATCAGCATTACAAACTTCGCTGAGGAAAAATCATGATAAGATAATCCGAACTCACAAGCGGATATCTTGAAAATGTCGAATGAGGGACTTTTGGTCCAAAAGGGCTTTCTCTCATTCTCATCAAAAAGGCTGATTTATGGAGAATCGCTCCATCTCACCATCATCACGTTGACAAGGGTCTGAGTATTCTCGCAAGCAGTACGACTTTACCAATCTGAGAGGTCTTTGTTAGGACCGTAACATGGGTTTGGTCAATGGCTTAGCAAAAGAGACTCTTCGAGTTGAGGCTATTGAAAGAAAATACTCTGCAATCGTCTTCGGGTTTACAAGTCAAGAACCTGTAAAATGAGATAGAAATGGACTTGCTCGCACTTCTTCGAGCTAAGCTTATAAATATCCGAATCCTACGTTAGTTCAAGTGCCCTAATCTGAAGAGATTTTGCAAGGGACGTAACACAGGTTAGGCTCAAGGGTTGAGAAATGAATGGACCATAAGGCTCAAAATGTGTATGATCGGGGTGAATAAGTTGGTGATCATCTCGGCATTGTCACCGGTCTTCTTCTTCACCAGGGATTGTCTTCTCATTAGATGCTCCATTGGCTTCGAGAGTTCATCACTCGACTCCTCAAGACTCTGGATACTTTTGTGACTTCGAGACAGCTAAATATTTTCTAATCCAAAGTCATCACTTTTCTCCATTTTTCATTCTCTTCTTCCTCTTTTCTTTTCTTTCACGGGCATTGGCCTTGCTTTTACCAGGCACGCTGCTTTTTCATGCCCTCTAGTTTTTTTTTTTTTTTTGACACACACTGTCTACGATGCATATATTGGCCAGTCACACTTTGGCTTGTTTTGATCGAATGACTAACATTTGGACTCTCAGGGTCTTCGTCTTTTATCGGCACTCCGGATATGCTGCTTGAACAATGATGACTTTTGCCTTGCCCCAGTGTGGGGGATGATCAACCAACTGGGTTTAAGAAACGAATTTACAGGCTCAATTGGGCTTAGCAAATGATAAAATGTGTATAGGACAGAGAACGAAATGCTCTTCGTCATCCTAAGGCACTTGGACTTCACGTGAATTCATCTGAAAAAGCAACACTCGAAGATTGATGCAAGTGAGAGCATGAAAATTTCTACTCATTTTTCACCTTATGACACTGACTTACCTCCAGTTTGCCCCGATGTGGGGTGGTTCTTGACAGGGGTAATTTGAATGAATTTCTCCAAGTGTTTAGGCTCAAAGTGGCAAAAGAATGGATAACTTGTAGTGTTTGGGATAGAGAAATGAACCGCCTCTCATCATTTCAGTAGCCGTACTTTTTGCGAGATAACCCTTTGCCTTGCAGACATGGAATTTTTCTTACTCAACTCACTAGGGATTAGTGCATAGGACTGTGTATAGGATATGGCTTGCCTTTCATCATCCCGATGTACCTCATTCAACACATTCAATTCATTCCACATGAGTTATCAGATTGTCCAAATAGATTTCCCCTTTTGAAATCGATAATGTAGACTGACAAAATGATCAAGCACAATTTAAAGCCAAGGCACACATTTCATCTTTAAATTGATTGAAACCATTTATTCATAAATGAAATGTTTGCAATTCAGAATATAAAACCAAACATTTGAAAACTTTCGCCGTAAAAATGTTAGATCTTATCAGGGATAATATATCTTCACAGCATCAGAATTAACAGGAGTGGAAAACTCACGACCATCCACTTCTGCAAGGATCAGGGCACCTCCGGGAAGCACCTTTTTAACCACATACGGGCCAATGTAGTTTGGGGCAAATTTTCCTCCAGGAACAAGAAAGACTGGCAGTACCTTCCTTAGGACTAGATCATTTACCTTGAAGTGTCATTGATGCATTTTTTGGTTGAAAGACTTACCTACTCATGCGGCAACTGGATCGGGCATTTCATCTCACTCTTAGGGGAATTTGCCCTTCTCTTCACTTCTCTGGATTCTCCGGAATCACTCAGGTTAACGATGACAGTTTGGTCTGATGTGAGAACTTTGAGCCTTTCATGCCGCTCTAGATCACGTTGAAGGTCCGAAGAATCTTCGAGTTTATCGGTGTCATCGAGATCAGGTTTGGCGGCACATAATTCATCATATTGAACCGTTCCCATGCCCTCATATATCACAAGATTGCCCCTGAAACATAAAGTAGGGGATTCAGAAGGACAAACAGGGCTAAGCATTGCATTTTTATTTCTCTTTTTTTATTTATTTTGAAATTCTTTTCCAAAAGGTTTTAACACGAGGAAACATGAAGAAGCCCAGGCCTCAGAATTCTCCTTGGATTATATTTTCTTTTATCAGTTGGATATCATCACCGGGCTGGTTTGATGTACCTCAACATGCCCTCAAAAACAACAATATCTTGTAATTTCATTGATTATGACCAAATGAATTACATTTATTGGAATGGAAATTGCAACAATCAAATCCTAGAAATGAAAAGTCCTGTAAAGCAGCTCCCAAGACGGGGCAAGTCCTAAAAAGCAGTAAAAATTCCCGCGTAGGGGAGTGTGCGAAAAAGGTAAATGTGTTACTCTTGCGGGCCAATGCCCATTTCCTCCAACGGTCCTTCCTCGATAGCTCCAATGAAGAAATCATCGAACAGGGCAGTGATTCCCTCCATTGCATCATCAGGATCTTCTGTCACTAGAGGTGTTGGATCATCCATACCTCCCCATCCATCCGGGACAATGTCACGGGGGTCAACATAGAAGCTCGGGGGTGCTGAGTATTTCACATAATAATCGAACTTGCCACTTGGTTGCCCCAAAGTGTCGATCACTTCTTTCTCTTCATGCATCATTCTTGCAGGGCCCGGGAATGTGGTGCGGATGTGTGGAAGCAACCTATTACGCCCACGTTCTTCACCATTTGGTTCCTCTTCGGATCGCGATCTAATCTATCCATTTCCTCGACCTCGACCTCGAATGCGTCCACGTCCATGTCCACGTCCCCCATTATCTGGCTCGCTTGACCCCAGGTATCCCAACCCAGTAGCGTGGGGCCTCCGAAAGACTTCCACCGGTTGGCGGATACCTTGACCATTCCTACCAAGGCCTTCACCTGGAGTAAAGCCATGGGACACCATTACCCTGCCAACCATGACTGCAGCATTTGACACCTCAGGAATAGGCGGTGATGATCCTCTAGACGCATGTATGGTTGATACGAGCTCGAGCGACTGATAGCTCGATTCTATTTTGCAATCCGGCTCGACATAGGGGATAGCCGTTGCGTGGTAAATTGGGTGCTCTTCTTCACCGTGGACTGTGATTAACTTTCTGTCCACAACGAACTTCACCTTCTGATGTAGACTGGATGGCACAGCTCCGGCAGTATGAATCCATGGACGACCCAACAGAAAATTGAATGCAGTGGGAATGTCCATAACTTGAAAGAGGACATTAAATATTGTTGGTCCTATCTGTATGTCAAGGTAGATTTCTCCTATCACTTCTTTCTTCGTTCCGTCAAAGGCTCGTACGGAGGTTTTTGCAGAACTTATCCTAGAAGGATCTATCTTAAGGCGGTGTAAAGTCGCCAAAGGACAGATGTTCAAGGCTGATCCGTTGTCAATGAGTACCCGGGCAACATGTGAGGCCTTGTATTTGACAGAAATATAGAGTGCCTTGGTATGCCCCCTCCCTTCCAGAGGGAATTCTTCATCTGAAAAGGCTATGAGGTCCTTGAGGAGTATAGAACCCACAAATTCCTCTAATTTGTCATGATCGATCGTTTCTGGCACGTGGACTTCACTTAACACCTTCATTAAGGCTTTCTGATGCTTAACAGATGTCTGGAGTAGCTCAAGCAGAGAGATTTGTGCGGGCAGCTTGCGCAATTGTTCAACTATGTTGTATTCGCTAGCCTTAATCACGGCTAGGAATTCTTTGGCTTCTTCATCAGTAACAGGTTTTGCAGGTTGAGCATTAGCTTGGCCATAGGAACGCCCGGATCTGGTAACCAAGTCGACATCGAGACTGTAGGACCAAGGGACTGCCTTATTGTCACTGTACTCATACGGTTGAGGTATCTCGATCACCATCCCTTCATCAGCTGTAGGCGTGCTTACTACGATCTCCTCGTTATCAGATGCGTCTTCAAGCGGAGGCATGTCTTCAGGCAGAGGGTCGCCCTTGTCGCTCCTGGTGTTCAATGTAGCGAACTCCTCCTCCCAATTAATAACCACTTCGGAGATAGTGGAAACGATGCCGGTGTGGTCAGCATAAACAATCATCCCAGCTTCTACCATTCTTGAGATTCTTTCTTTCATGAGAGCCAGGGGCAGGTCCTCATTACTTGGGTAGCAACCGGCTTTCACTAACTCACCGTAGACGTCGGTAGTATACACCTTAACATTCTTGATTCGACCAGCATCGAAGCTAAATATGGCATTCACATTGCCTGCGTGATCAGGGAGTGGGTTGTTCTGAACATTCGGCTTAGCAGGCTGAAATGAGAAAGCCTTCGTATCTAAGAGGTTCTGGATTCGGTGCTTGAGGGCATAGCAATCATCGGTTGAGTGTCCCAGCTCACCCATGTGATAATCACATTTCTTTGACGGGTTGAAGTTATAGAACCGCTCAGGATTGGGCCGCTTTGGCTCAGTAGTAAGCAAGCCTTTCTTCTGGAGCACTGTCAACACTTGAGACAATGATCCGGGGAGGGGAGTGAATTGCCTCCTGTTGTTCCTCCTCTGAAAAGGTTGACGACCCGAGTTTTGTTGCTGAGCTTCTACTACTTGGATTGCTGGGGCGGAGTTAGCATTCCGTCGGCTCGGTTGGTTATAAGCCACATTCACTTCAGCTGCCGGTTCTTTCTCTTTTCTCGCACCAAATCTTCTGATCGAGGAGGACGGCTCGACAAACCATCCATCTTTCAGCCCTATTTCAATTTGTTCGCCCATGGGGATGAGTTGGTTGAAGTTGTCAGTCGGAATGGCAACCATCCGATTTCGGTATTCGAACGGGGGAGTTTTCACGAACATCCTCTTTAACTCACTGTCTATGGGTTCTGGAACAACCTGAGCAGCTAAATTCCTCCATCTGATAGCATAGTCTTTGAAGGACTCAGTCTTTTTCATCTGAGCGCGTTCGAGATCATCACGGGTAGGAATGATGTCCGTTATGAATCTGTACTGCTTCAAGAATGCTTCACTGGCTTCTTTCCAAGTTTTGAGGCCATTTATCTTCTTCATGAGATACCATCTCAAAGCAGGACCCGTCAAACTTGCTTGAAAGGCATGGATCATGAGGAGTTCGTTATCAACGTACGAAGTCATTTGTACGTGATAGAGCTGTAGGTGGGCTTTTGGACATGTAGTGCCATTGTACTTGTCGAAATCCGGCATTTTGAACTTCTTTGGGATTTTGATCTGTGAGTACAGGGACAGATCGATCGAAGGTGAATCCTGCGAACCTTCTAGCTGCTTCACTCTTTCTTCAAGTTTATTGACCCGTTCATCAGGTTTGTCTTTGTTGACGATGATCTGGACGGGGTCATCTTCTAAATCAGGAATATCGTCATCTTCGTCAACATCGACACTTTTTCTGATTTTCTGCCTTGGGACTGATGCTTCGAGGGATGCCGAAACAGGATCCGACCGGAGAGCTTTAATCTCAGCGGACATTTGTTGCATCGCGATGACAAGTTGCTTGATCTGGTCTTCCACACCAACAACACGCTCTTGCAAGTCGGTTTGATCGGCCATTCTGGCTCTCGACCGTGTACGAATGGGCGATCGTGATCGGTCCGTAGCTACCTAAAGTAAAAGAAATGAGCCAAATAAGCACATGGTCAAGACAAGGTTGGTCCATGACACACTTCTAGCCCTTTTTTGTTTATTCATGACAATATTCGTATATGGACGAGACTTTATGAAAAGTGATCTAGGAAAAGAAATATAAATGATGCCCTAGACACAACCTAGGAAATAGAAGCACCAAAATCCCTAATCATAAAATTATGAAGAACAAAAAGTGAGACTCCCTAGAAACTATGGACTGAAAACAAATTCTCTAAAACCCCTTTTTTTGTAAAAGAAAGATGACGGCAAAATTTTGTAGGAAAATAATTACCTATGACACATCTAGGAAAATAAAGACATAGATTGAAAATAAATTCTCTAAAAGAGCTTTCTTTCTTTCTTTCTTTCTTTCTTTCTTTCTTTCTTTTTAAAAAGGACTCAATGATTATTACTTTCGAATTTAAAACCAACCTAGACCTATCATGGACCGACCAAAGAAAATACGAAACATAAATAAATTGCGAGATAAAGGTTCAGAAATCTTACTTCACCCGGTAGAATGATGGCAATCACATAGACATGTGCATGAAACGTGAGGTTCGATTTCTACCTAGACTCTGGCTTGCAAAGTGGAGACATGAGGATTACCGAGCTAAACCAGTCATGGTGGTGGTTAGGCTGGGATTCCCCTGACTTCGGCTTAGTCAAAGAGCCGACCCGGGTTGCAAAGGGTGCAACCGTGGTAGGTATTCAATGACACCATGAAAGAACTTTCGGGACCAAGAAAGGCGACCCATACCACGCGGGTGTGGTCGGGGTGTCCGTTTTCTCAGTACCATCCTAAACCTGTGCCGCCCAGGTCCGGCAGCGGGTAGTGTGTGCAGTGTAGTGTAAATGCAAGGCATGCACAGCATGTTATATCATACAGCGCTTCGTGCATAAAATAAATCATTCATCCAAACACCTCTTGCAAAACAAGGGTTAACAATCACGCCTCCCCTTATACCTCCCGTACTGCAAAAACATTTAACACCTAAAATGTTAGGGACGTACCTGGGATCCTCGCTGCCAAGCAAAAAATGTATTTTTTTGAAAAGAAAAACTGGCCTAAGTCCACTAAGAGTTTTAACTACTCCCCAGTGGAGTCGCCAAGCTGTCGCGACCTAAAGATTTTTCCTCTCAGGCTAATGGATTATTAGGACTAAACCTAACTCGGGCCCTCCCATGCCCTACCAATTCGCAACTTTGGGTTTAGGTTTTTAACATGCAAATGTTTTCATGCTTGGAGTCGCCACTAATCTATTTGTGGTAGGTCGATTAGAAACCTAAATAAAACATAGGGAGATATGTTTTATTCCTACGAACCAGAGATTCTAAGCCCGGGGACTTGATTACGCTAGATCTAGTCTAACGCCCTTTCGGTACCTTTTCTTTTCAAAAATATTTTGGCAAGCAATCTGGATCCATTTTAACTTAGTCACTAACATGTGAGGTGTTTATGCGGGTGCGCAAACCACCAATTTAACACCCAAGAAAGCATTGAATAAATTGCAAGTTTGGAAGAATTACTTACCTCGAAGCAACGTAAGCATCTGCATGGTTAGCTAGAAAATCACATCAACAACCTAATATGATTTCTAATTAACAAGCAGTTCACTCAATATTTTTGGATTTTCGCTTATTTAAATGAAACCTAATCTATATGCAATGACGTGCAAAAATGACATGCGAATAATGCAACCTAACATGCAAACTATATGTCATGCGACGACGTGACTTAATTCTGATAACGGGCAAACGATTTATTTTTGGTGTTTTCTAATGAAATTCGGAATAAAAATATGCCTAAATTAACGTGCAACCTATGATGACTTAACATATCCTAACATGACTTATTTTTGGGATTTTTGTTAAAATTCGAAATAATAAATTAATTAAATTAAGAATGCAATCTATCCTAATCTACCATAAAACAATTCATTCTTTTTTGGGATTTTCATGAAAATTCGAAATAAAAAAATAACCTAAATAATCTATTAAGATTAGAAAATTACTTAATTTAAACTAGGGAATAGATTATCTCAAGTCCTAATTTAAATTAAATAATTACTCTATCGTCTAGATATATTTAGGATTCTTAAACATGCAAAACTCAAATTCAAATCCTAACTGATATATTTTTTGAATTTTCTTTTTTATTTGAAAAGGAAAAATAATTTAAACAGAGATAGCATCCATATTTAAAATAGCCACGCAATCCACAAGATTCGTTTCAAATTCAGATTAGGCACAAGAATCGAACTATCGGTCATATCTATAGGGTTATAGATATTAACGGAAAGTCGATCATTCAAATTTGGAAAGCAGATAAAAATCATTATCGTACCCAAGTGATTATGGGTAGGATAATGATTCTCCGTATCGCCACGTATCATACCTTAGGGATAAGGTCGGATAGTTGTCCAAATACGTTGCTAAATTAGGAAAGTTTCCTAATTTTGAATATTTAAAAAAATATTGCAGATACCAGATAATTATCCTAATATATCTAATATTCCACACGATATTCACGAAATATTCAAACACACAAATTAGTAAATTAAATATTCTGAAAAATATCAGATAATATCTAATTACCTAATTTGCAGATAATTCCCGAATTCGAACTTGCGGATCGGGATGAACGGCGAACGGTGGACCGGCGGCGCGGTGTCGGGAGCGACGGCAGTAGCAGCGGCGCACGGCGAGAAGCAGCAACGACGGGCGCGGGAGGCAGCAGCGCTCGGCAGCGGGCGCGGCGGCGGGCGCGGGCGCGGCAGCGGGCGCGGGCGCGGGAGCTAGCGCGGCAGTGGGCGCGGCAGCGGGCGCGTCGCGCGACGTCTTCCTCCTCTCTCTCTCTTTCTCACTCTCACACTCTAAAAATTTTCTGATCTGAAAATTGTGTGTCTCTCCTTTCTAAAATTCTGACCTAATGAAGTATATATAGTATTAATCTAGGTCAATTAGATGGGCTTTCTAGTCTTAATGGGCTTAGGCTTGGGCTTTAATTTAAATGGGCTGAATTAATTAATGATAATGAGCTGAATTAAGTTCAAATTAAAACGACCAAGCCCGTTTGACTTGTAATTCCCGGCCCGTGCATTTTAAGCGAGCCGAGTCCCGTTTGATGAAATTTAAGCTCGTTCGTCACCGCCGGTCCGATGCAAAAATGCAATGAATTTAAACTATATGTTATGCAATTTAAATATTTTTGTTTAGGGGTTAAAAATTTAATCCCTAATTTTCTATGCAAATTACACTAAATGATGCGTCAAAATTTAGGTGTCAACATTGTGATAAAAAAAATAGTTTGAGATAAATTTGTCATAGATGTACCAGTTTGGGGTTTTTCGTGGTATTAACCCATTACCTAATGATCTTTGAGATACAATTGCCCGTTACACTAATCAAAACAAATTATAGTAAGATCAACCATCGATAACTCGATAATATTACATACCCGAACAAAGTAATGCTAGACCTATCTCAATAGTTTATTTTAAGAAGCAATGGCAATGGGGAGAAAAAGAAAAGAGTTGGTAGAGGGTGACAATTCTAAAAGAGCAATTATAGCATACACCGCTGGTGTAAAAGAGGATTTACTTGAGCAATCTTAAACATCATTGATTTGATAGTGAATAGTTACCATCCTCTAGTAAATAATGGATAATGCTATTTGGTGTAAACTTTTCTTTACACTAACGGTGAATGGTCTGCATTTCCTATAACTTACCTAATAAACATCATTCCAAGAGGACTAAGCCTTATCTAATACTTAGAGGTGAAGTTCATATTTACAGCAATATTTAAAGGGCCATTTTCCTCTGAGCTTTGACAATGATTTCATGCTTCAATGTGGTCACAAAATATATGGTTGGAAAGCTCCTTATGTCTAGTTTCTAAGGCAACAAGTTTCATGTAATTTGGAATATTCTAGAGAAAGTTATAGTCAAATTACTGAGTGCTGCTCAGCTTACTTGAGAACCAGTTTTTACAATGTTCATGATTTTATTGAATCCTATGCATTGTTAGTTATTTCTAGAGGATATGTCATACGTACGGACCATGAGGATATGTGCCCTCCCATGAACTTACATAATTTTTGTTTTAATTAATTAATTAATGCAGGATTTGATAAGAATGTGATCATTTGTGCAGAAATCTATTTAGTCATTTATTATGGAGTGGACAAGATTATTACCTTTAAAGCTTTGGCCCTCCTGTCCATATCACGAATATGATGATTCTGTTTCAACCTAGCTCTGTCTGCAGATGCATGATTCGATATGATCTTGTATAATATAGTGCTCGTGTTAATAAAAAGATCAATGAATTGTAACAAGATATGCACGAACGAAAATGCTCAAAATGGACTGATGTAAATAAAGGGAAAAACAATCGAAGCGCAATTAAGTTCCCGTTAATAAGTATTCACCTTTTAAGTTTTTTAGGGTCCATATTCAGGTTTAAGGGTCGGGAGCGTCACCTGCAACCGATGGTAAGTTTGCGAGCTTCGGCTTCATCGTTCTTGCAGTATGGTTTAGGTTAAACTTGCAGAGAACGAGTCGATGAAGAAGCACTAGTTGGATCCATCATGGCCAAGAGGTCAACTGTTTTGTTCCTATCATGCCCTAGACCCCATCGAGCCTGCGACATCCCTTCGTGGTTGTATTTCGAATGTGATGTTTCAGGACTCGTCACTGACCCAAGCGAACATCAAAACATAAAGCGCACGCGAAAACAATTATAACACCCAGACAAGTCTTAAAGACCAAGGGTACTAGGAGAACACTTGAACAAATCAACCGCATACTTCATTCAATGGCACGTACTTATAAAATCCAACCTTACATACAAAAGGTCAATAGAGTTAAAACCACCATCATAAAAAAGGGACAAGTAATCAGGTAGGCTAGCCTAGCTATACAAAGGTTCCACCAACTCCATGGGCTCTTCTTCGGGGTCTTGCTCCATCGGCTCTTTCTCAAGATCCCAAAACGCTGTGATGGAGCATTCATGGTCGCGGTCGGGGCTATGAAAGGGTTATATAATAACCATGAGAACGAGTCTCAATAAGTAAACACCCTAAACCCCACATAGGCTCACGCGTACCTCCAGACAAATAGAATAACACCCAACACATTCAATCACATACAACAACATTCAAAGGCACTCTCTAGCCTTACCTCGATGCATATATAACCTTGAACGTTAGTTGGATCGCAATAACATAACTAACTTCTCATTGCACATGCACTCCAAGATACAACCAATTTCCTACACATACATTCATAATAACATTCCAACCTATTCTAATCTCAAACTCTACACATGCTCACATCTTTCAACTTTCGGCACACACATGTGTCCACTTTGATCAATACCGACCCGCGTAACACGCCTCAGGCCCACCTCATCGTACGACTCGCGTAACACGCATTAAGTCTACGGCATGACACGCGTAAAGACGCATCAAGTCCATGGCACGACTCGCGTAAAGACGCATCAAGTCGGCGGTCCTCCAGTTTATCCGAGCATTGTCTCGCGTAACACGCCTCAAGACAAATCCAATTCATCGTGTAAACACGCCTCAAGGATTATAGAATCAAATCTCATTCAATTTCATGCCTTTTCTCGAGTCGACACGCCTCAGGGTTTATAGAACCAAACGTATATCCTCATTCAATTTCATGCCTTTCCCCGAGTCAACTCGCCTCAAGGATTATCGATCATACGTGATACATATCTCATTCCCTTCACACAACATCTACATGCCCTAATCACACACAAACATGCTCAATTCCAAATCAACAACTCAGCCCAACCAATCCATTCATAAGGGCAGCAATGTAGCTAAACCATATCACCCAATTATTCCAACACCTTTCAATCCACAATTCAAGTTATACACTCAATGGCATAAATCCACACATCTCAATATTCAACTCAGCCACCAAGCACCATAACATTCAACTCAGCCATCAAGCGCTACAACTCAGCCACAAGAAACAAGGGAAAACTGAATACATAGATTCGGAGCAATACTAGGCCAGTGCACAGTTCTGGGATCCATTTTAAAATAAGTAGTAATTCAACTCCAAAAATTATGAATTTTGGATATGTCCTAGAAGACATCTTGATGAAAATTTTCATGTAAAACACAAAACCCAGTTCTGCATAGAACCATCTCTTTTTGTCATCCAAAATCGGACATAAAACATTTCATTCGGACTGGTTATGCGGCTTTCAAAATGCATTTCAAGCAATAACCAAATTTCCCTAGAAAGCTTTGAAATTTTTATATGTTATAGCCACAAATGTCCCCAACAAGTTTTTGAAGGAAGTATTTTGAAAATAGGTATGGAAAAATTTATAAAAATTTGGGTAGACCTGAAGGTTGGAGGAATAGTGTTTTCGGCAGACTTATTTTAATCCAAATATGGACTTCTGAATGGCCTCAAATGACTTCTAAAAATTTCCAAATTAAATTATGTAATATTTCAAGATGTTTTGAACAACTTTCGTGAAGGACAATACCAGATTTGGCCCACACAGGTCTCGGCAAAAATAGCAAAATCCAGCGACGCAGCAGCAACCTTATCGGAAATCAACCAACAAGCACCACCAAGCAAACCAAGCACAACCACCCACTAAACCAACTATCCATAGCCCTTAAATCATCCCTAACATGTCCATTAGTCACCCCTTAGCCTAGTCAAGGGTTAAGAAGCCACTTACTAGAGAAAAACCTAAGCAAATCCAAGCAAGGAGAAGCAGCAGCAACTCAGGCGGTGAGTTGAGCTTACAGTGGCTAGATGGGTAAGCGGCAGCTGTGGCTCGACCTGGGAAGAAGCTAGGGTGGCGGGGGTGTGATGGCAGGGAGGAACGGCACTCGACGTGGCTAATTTGATGAGAAATGGGGCTGGTTGTGGTGCTAGAATGGATAAGCAAGAAGTGAGAAGCAGCAAAAATAGAAGCAGCAACAGCGGTCAAGAAGCAGCGGTGAAGTAGAAGCCACGAAGGAGCAAAAGTCCATCATGGGGAGGAGTGGGTGGAGTCAACAACGTGGAGGAGTCCATCATGGAAAGTCAGCAGTAACAGCAGGATGGAGGAAAAGCTGTAACATCCTGAAAATCGGTCCATTTGGAATTTATAAAATACTGAATTTTATGAATGTACTCGTAGTTAGTTCTCGCTGGAACTGATCATTCCTGGGATACTAACCATTAGGGAAAGGCTAGTTAGGGATTTAAATTCATACGATTAAAGAAAATTCGATCGTGGATTGACTTTTGACTATGAAATCGTCAAGGTGATATTTTGAGCCACTGTTGGCCGATCCAAGGATAGTTAGGGGTCAGTTCGCCATTGCCATAGTAGTGGATCGCGGGTAATTCCGCTGGACCACGAAATGAATTGACGAATGATCCTGAACCTATACCAAACAATCGTGCCCCTCGGATCTAGTAATTGATCCTCGCGATTTTATTGACAACCGAAGTTGTTACGGTTTGCATAAATTGCATATGACTCGATTTAATATCAGTCACGGGTCGAATATGCGAATTTTTCCAACAAGCCACCCGTTAGTCTAAGAAACGCTCGAGTTACGTTTAACAAAATTTGATTATTTAATTGAGCTCAATTTGGACATCGGAAAAATTTAGAAGTCACAACGAGACGTTAGGATTACGTTGCAGATGGAACGTGCAATTATGGATTGTCTCGATTCCTTTAGAAAAATTCAATTTCGACGAGAAACGGAGAAAGTGACCATTTTATCCTTGGGAATTAATAAAGGGTTGGTTTTATGGGCAAAGGGCATTTTGGTAATTTTGCCTCAAAATTTTGGAAAAGACACTTTTGCCCTTGGACTTTTTGAGAAATTACAAGTTTGCCCTTGGATATTTTGGGTGAGATTTGATCTAGGCCGTCAGTTTTAAGATAAGATCGAATCTGGGCCGTCGATTTCATTTGTGAGAGAGGGGCAAGATGATCATTGGTCATTTTGGTCAAAATGGTCCAAGCTTATCTCTCTCTCTCTCCTCTCTCCCCCTCATTCGGCCCCTCCCCTCACCACCGTGAACCCTCCTCCCTCCGATCTCTCTCTCTCTCTCTCCCCTCGCCAATTGCTGCCGCACCATCATCGCCGTCCGTACGCCGACCGCCGTACCACGCCACCGAGCCGCCCTCGACCCTTACGCCGTCTCCTCTCCCTCTCGATTCTCTCTCTTAGCTGTGAGCTGGTCGGCCAAGGAAGGCCGCCGCCGTTCGCCGTATGCCAATCATCGCCGTGCCAAGCCACGCTGCCGTTCGCCGCCGTTCCCGATTGAGTGCCGCCGCTTTCCGTTCTAGCCGTGTCAGTCTAGAACTCGGTAAGTTGCGCTCTAAACCCGACTTAGGATATTAGGTATCGACGGGTAAATTTGGTTGAAATCGAGTTTATTCGGGTACGAAATTGTACGGATTAGGAGTAGAATCAATTAGCGGGCCTAGGATTGAATTCGGAAAAATTTTAATGGAAATTTTGAGGACAACAGTGGGCTGTGAGTGACGGTTCAGTGGGCTGTGATGGGCTGATCGGGACGCAAATTGAATTTTTAGAACCGGCAATTAATGGTGAGAAAGTGTCGTGAAGGACCGAAATTGAGCTGACGCCATTTGGTTGGAGAAAAATGGCAAATTGTGTGTTTATTGTGTGTTGGAGTTTCAACTGGGTTGGGCTGATGGAATTGAGTGCATGGTTGTGTAATTACGTAATTGAAATATGCCTATTGGGTGCACGCTTGGGCCAGACTGATTTAATTATTAAAATTGGCTATGTCAAATGCTTAGTGAGCATATTTTGCATGTGAATTGATGCGTGCACGGGCCACGTGTGATTGGCCAGTTAAGTGTGGTAAATACTTGTTGAGCATGTGCTTGAGTAAGAAGGAAATGTGGTATGACATGTGTTCGTGGAAATTGTGCCATCCTAAGGCATGTACTTCAACGCGGGACGATGCCCGGTACTACCGGAAGACTGTCAGCCTGAGGCGTGTACTTTAACGCGGGTTGCGCAGTAGGTGGTAGGTGTTGAGCCTGAGGTGTGTACTTCAACGCGGGCAAGAAACATGGCTTGAGGCGTGTACGTTAACGCGGGCCCTGAAGTGTTGTGATAAGTGGTCGCAGTGAATCTGAGGAGTGTACTGTAATGCGGGTCACTGGCGAGGAATGTAGAAAAGAGATAATATGAACGGAATGAGTGCATGACATGAGAATTGTGCATGCTTGTGATCGTATGTGATGTGCCTGCTATGTGATGATTTGGTGTATGTGTGATCGTGTCTTGTGATTTTCTAGAGGTACGTGATAGTCTAGGTGGGATTTAAGGGTGTACTTACTGAGATATAGTCTTATGGTTATTTCAACCAATATTTTTCAGAATCCCGACAGGACCCATGAATCCTCCGCCACCGCCACCTGAGCGTTTTGGGGTACCAGTGCACACCAAGTTGGATGTTGCAGAATTTCCTATGGGCAATGGAATGACCAGGATTAAGTATACTGCGACTGCTTTTGTAGAGGTAAGACTACCTTTATGGGAGACCCATGTCTATACTGCCTGGTTCTTTCAGGATCAAGTAGGGGATGAGTTCGGGCCCGTTAGGGGTTTTGATGTTCCGTTTGACTTAGTTGGGGATTGGGATCCGTCTGCTATACCCTCAATAGATGGAGAGTTGACCAGTGCAGAGACTAGTTTAGCTCAGTTTGGTTTACATCTAGCACCCGCAGCTCAAGTATCTTCCGGGGCTAATCACGAACACGAGCTCGAAGCATCGCAAGCTGAAGACGACCCGATAGACATAGATTTAGAGCCTATACCCGAGGAAGAACCAGAGGAGGTAGAGCTCGAGGTAGAACCCGAGGATGAGCCTGACGAGTCTGAGGAGCCTGAAGAGGAACCGGAGTATATAATCCCATATGAACAATATAGGGATCCCAATTTCGTGCCTGAGTACAATTTCTTTGATGTACTAGCTGAGGAGGATCAGAATGAAGTTCCAGCTAAGTCGGGGGACATCAATCACCCGATTGAGATTGAGGCAGAGCCGGATTCTTCGGAGGAACAATCTGTTCAGGGGAGTTCGAATTCGGATAACGAGGAGTCGGACTCAGAGTGGATGCCGAGCAAGGGGCGTAAGGGCTAGTACAGGGGTAGAAAATAGGTTAGTGGAAGAGCACCATTTTTTAGGTTAGGACATCCAGGTCATCGATCTTTTTGTTGTGAATGGATTAAAGTACGGTGTGCTGTATGAATGGCGATTTGTAAATTGTAAATATTTTATAAGTTGTTAATGGAAGTGTATATGTGCAATGTCTCTGATAATTCCCTAGTTTTAAATTGTCCGAATGATATTGTGATTTCCGCTGTTGGATTAATCTCTGATGATCGTAAGTGAGGTCGGCGATACCCTGGGATATCGCACTATTCGACCAGCAATGGGATGACGCAGGCTTTAAGGGAGTTCGTGGCGTGACAAAAGCAGAGGAAGTCAGCAGCAGAAGTAAGGCAGAAGCAGCAACAATAGCCACGTGAGGGAGTCAACAGCAGAGGAAAAGTCAGCAGAAAAGCATGGGTTCAGTAGAGGCATGGGGTTCAGCGAGGGAGGAGGAGAGGAGAGAGAGAGAAAAAAAGTCAACCCAATGAGTGTGATCCGACGGCCCACGTTCGAACTCAAAATCGATCCAACGGTCCATAAAAAATCCTAATTATAAATTAGGATTTTGCCAAAAAACACTAAATAAAATAAACCCAAAGGGAGGTCTACTGGTCAAAATCCGCACCAAGTCTAAATTTCACTTTTTACTAATTCCGGGCAATATCGACGCTGGCCACAATAATATTGACACCATCCAATTAAATTCGTCACAAAACTTTGAGAAATTCGACACCAAAGTTCGGGCTCTAAATAACAGCCAAATTCAATCGAGTGAGATTCTAGCGAAATCCCAAATTTAGAAATAACTCAAGAGTAATTAGTTCCGGGCGAGATTTTACTATAAGCACACTAATAAAATACACGCTTTATAAATCCCAAAAATGGGTCGAAATTTAGAATGTCACAGTTCCCCTCATCTATTTTATGATGTGTTCCACTAGAAAAAACAACAAATAATAACACGCAATAAGAATTGCTCAATAGTAATAATATTCCAGCGTAAAGAGGGATTGATTTACACTTGAACTTGCGAGAATAAAGTGTATTTTTAAGTGAATTTTAGGTTGGCTAGTTTGAGAATTTAGGGATAAGTGCACTAAAAGTTCTAAAACTTATCACGAAAGTGTAATTGACTCCTAAAACTTTAAAAAGTGTAATTAAGTCCTAAAACTTGTTACAAAAGTGCAATCGAGTTCTAAAACTTTCAAGAAGTGCAATCAAGTCCAAAAACTTATTGCAAAAGTGCAACGAGTCCTAAAACTTTCAAGAAATGCAATCAATAGAAGGAGTTGATTGGATCAATTTGATAAGTTTTGGAATATGATTGCACTTTTTAAAAGTTTTAGGGCTCAATTGCACTTCATGATAAGTTTTATGACTTAATTATACTTTTTTTAGAGTTTTAGACTCAATTACACTTTCGTGATAAGTTCTAGGACTTCAAACGCATTTATCCTAAAAATTTATTATCTGGCCAAAGTACATAAATGATAATATAGATATCTTACCAAAATATGGTTCTTTCCATGTTTGACAGTCATTCATTTTTGAAATCTTAGCGCGAAAATATGTGACTCAATTTTGTTTTCCTTCAAATGCTTATCCTCTCGTTAGTGATATTTCTTCCTTATCTAGGCAACCAAAGTCATAGGCTAATTAAGATACTCGGTAGATGGAAAACTCATGGCTGTTACCTTGTATAAATTTTGCTAATTAGAATCAACGAGAAAGATATGCTTCTACAAACTGAATTCGAAACAATCATGTAACATTAATTGTTGAACACGTAAATCGACACATGAGTAAAATATTCGTTACGTGAGTTGCATGAGAAATTTCTAGTGTCATTTGGCCGTCATGCATGGGTGCGCTCGAGCTAATATATCACCAGTCCAATACAAAGAGTATCGAGGAAGCATAAAATGGTGCTAAACATAGTTTCATCCGATATTCATCGATTAAAACCATTTTAAGATATGCCTCAAGTTTCTTAGAATTTTTTAAGCAACGTAGTGTTAGTAAATGTATACAAATTTATGACAATCTAGTTTATAGTTTTACTATCGATCTACAGCAAACATTGAAATCGCCAAAGTTCGTAAGCAAGATGGATTCAGCTAGGCGTCTTATTTTCTTATTCTTTGGTTAAACATATCTTCTTTATGCTTCTTGATTTGCATGCACTAAATCAACCACGAATGGGGATTTTGTCCATAATCTAGCATTTTTGGAAGGTGATTAATTAGTTGATATAGGAAAATCAAATAATTAAGAAAATATGGAAAAAATAATCATTCCTTTCAGTCAATGGCTTCAATTGAACAGATATATTATAAGTACAACACTATATATGTTCAGAATAGGCAAAAGCCTGTATATGCTAATGAAATACACTCTTAACTTTTAGGAACAATTTCCATTTGAGTATCGAAGAACCAACGAAACAATCAATATTAACAATTGGATGATGTATGACGGCTCAAACAATAACAAAGATTAAGGGATAAATAATAGTAGCGCCGTCGTTGTCGCGACCCTAAAAAAATCGGATTTCGATCTTAGGCTAATGGATTACTAGATCAATTAAATTAACTAGCCTAGCTCGAGTTCTCCCAAACTCTACCAAATCGCAACTTAGGTCCAATTGTGAGCATGCAAATATTTTTAACGGGAGTCGCCACTAATCATTTAGGGTAGGTTGATTAGAAACCTAAATAAAATAGCGGGAGTACTATTTTATTTCTACGAACCAGAAATCATAAATTCGGGGACTTGGTTACGCTAGATTCCCTAACGCCCTTTCGGTACCAATTTCGAGAAAAATACTCAATTTGACAATTTTGATAAATCCTGACTCAGAGTTCAAAGGTGCAGAAATTTTTTGATTTTTACTTATTTAAATGAAAGCTAACCTATATGTAATGACGTGCAAAAATTGACATGCAATTAATGCAACCTAACATGCAAACTATATGTCATGCGACGACGTGACCTATTTCTAATTACGGGCATATTATTTTTTTTGTATTTTTTTAATGAAATTCGGAATTAAAAATGCCAATTATCTAAGCATGCAATTCTAAACTAAAGAAATTAACATATTCTAAAGCAATCTTTTTTTGGTATTT
Organism: Syzygium malaccense; assembly: GCA_031216405.1. Classification (NCBI taxonomy): domain Eukaryota; kingdom Viridiplantae; phylum Streptophyta; class Magnoliopsida; order Myrtales; family Myrtaceae; genus Syzygium; species Syzygium malaccense. Next base: position 27,845,260 of record CM062257.1, on the reverse strand, counting down.
TTTTTATGAAATTCGAAATTAAAATAAAGTGAAAAAATATATATATATAACCGCTAAATCTTTTGAACTAAGTTTCGATCTGAAGCTTGACAGATCAATCCTAAAATTCGAAATTCCCGCTATGGAAATAACTCTATCTAAAGCCTGATAGATAGATTTATTTCCACGTGTGCGGTTGCGAATTAGGACATTTTCTTAATCGATTACATCTTGAAAAAATTCTGATATCTTAAATATATTGGATACGTTCAAAAAATTTTGAAGATTCTAAATTCCATCCAAATTTGACAAATAATAGATATCCAAGATTTAAAAAAAAATAAATCCTAATTGAAATATTGCCTATTATCTAAATATGCAAGATTAGATATCAACAAGCACAAATTAGGTAATAAAATATTCAAATCAAATTGGGATAAGATGATTACCTGATTTGCAGATTTCTTTCCTAATTTGAATTTGCAGCGGATCGGGATTGCGGATCGGCGGTGCGTCGGGAGCGGCGGCAACTCGCGGCGGCGGCTCACGACGGTGACACGGCGGGGACAGTGGCGCGGCAGGCGTCTCCAGGCACCGGTGCAGCGCGGACGGCAGTGAGGAGAGGTGCTTGTTGAGAGGGGACTGAGTTGCTAGATCTGTTGGACTGAACACCAGGAGCGGCGATGGAGACCGGAGAGATCGTTAGAAGCTCGCCTGTTGGAGTGAGACACTATCGATGTGGGACTGAGGACTGTCTTCTCTGATGAATGAGCTTTGGGGCTGGCCACACGTCGGGACTGACCTATGCTAGGTGCAGAGACTCGCTGGTGCACTCGTGGCCGCCTTGGGGATTCGCTTGAGTGGTTGACGCTCGTCGGAAGGATCACCAGTGGGATCTTCAATCTTCAAGGACACTTCAATGTCTCCTTCGGTTCCCGCTCATGATCTCTCTTCTCATGCCCATATAATGGCCATCTACAGCAAAGTGGTAGCCGTCCTCTCCCTCCCACTTTCTTTCGTTCTCACGTTTTTTCCCTGACTTTTCTCTTCTGTCTCTTGTGTATTGTCTTTGACCAAGAAAAATTTATGCTTCAATAAGTGCTGACCTTCAGAACCCGCGGGAAGAACAGAAACTTTTTCTCTCTTGCTCTTGCTCTCGCTCACGTGTGTCTCTCGTGCTCTCAGAAATTGTGTTCTGAAAATTTTTTTTGTGAGCCCCCAGATTATGATGCATAACCATGTATTTATATCGCACCCCTAGGTCAATTAGCCGGGTTTTCTAGTCCTAATGGGCTTAGGCTTGGGCTTAGGCTTTAATTTTCATTTAATTTCAAACGGGCTAAATTAATTTGGGCTGATTTTTTCAATTAAACTTGATGGGCTAATTTAAGCTCTAATTAAAACAACCGAGCCCTTTTTGACTTGTGATTTTCGGCCTTTGCCTTTCGAGTGAGTCGAGTCTCGTTCGATTCCCGAGCCCAATTTACGTGATGAATTTTAAGCTCGCTCGCCACCGCCGATCCGATGCGGAATGCAATTAATCTATATGAACCTAAACTATATGCTATGCAATTTTAATATTTTTGTTTAGGGGTTAAAAATTTAATCCCTAATTTTCTATGCAATTAACACTAAATGATGCGCCAAAATTTAGGTGTCAACAGTCGTATGACAATGGAGCCTACAATTATAGAACAACATACTTTAGAGGATATTGTGAAATGATTAGAAGAGAAAAAGGGATGGTAACTAGAAATTAACGCAAAATTCTCATTATGATCGACCCTTGCTTATATGGTGGTTCAACTTTTTTAATGCATCTGATTGACACTCTAATATGTGCTTTGCTTCCTTGATGAGCCAAAAAGGTGATTATTAAATTATCATCAACGGCTAACTATTTCTGTTAGAGAAATGGATAGGATAACCTGCAATTTCAAGATAATCCTAGGCGTTAAAGTTATTTCATGTTCATTTATGCATGAGATCACGTAACATCGAGAGGTCGAATTAGTGTCATGCAAGATGTATGTGCACACGGCTGGCTATTAGAGTGATTATAAGAAAGAGGTTGTAAATATTATGACATGCCTCCATATTCTAATCTCCATTAGGTCTACTTTTACCGAAGAACACTAGTAAGATATCCATTCAGTGAAAGCATAACATCAAACAAAATTCGAACAATACAATCAAGCCGGGACAAATTGATTTTGACTCTTGTTTTCTTAGTTGATTCAAGCAAATGATGTGACTTTGGAAGAGTCGAGGAGGGTACATATTTATTAATGTGTACTATACATACGTTTTACTTCTCCCAGTGGCTAGATTGACTCTCCACAGCCAATATGTACAAGGTTATTCCGACAAATGATACAATATGAATGAAGAACATCTATTAAGCGCGTGCAAATTAATCATAAATCATCCTTAGATCTGAGATAAGCAATTCTATAAGATCGCGAGGCTCGCAAAAGTTGAGCAACTGGTTCATCTAGTATAAACATATAAATGAAGCCACGGAGTTTTTAAGTTCCAAATCGTCTTTATTAACCTCACATAGATAGAACAACCATACTCATACTGAAAACTGGATCAAGCATAAAATGTAAAGACTTAAAGGATTTTGGGTCTCTTAACAAGAACTTAATTAACTCAAAGCATCTTAATCTCATGGCCTACTTATAATTATTGGTCGGAAGTCCCAGTTGGTTCTTGAGCTCTTCACACTTTTGCTGTTGTTCCACATACACCTCCGTTAGCTCGTCCTTCTTTTTCTTCAGTTCCACATATTCAGCTGCATCAAAAATCGATCAACTACATTTTTTAATTTCTCCTTCGATATGCATGCACGTAGAGAGAGAAAGAGAGAGAACCTTGTTTGGATACGATTATATGAGAAAAGAAATTGAGTTTTCGCTTTAATTTGTCATTTTCATCTTGGAATAAATAGTGCTGTCGTTCCCAATAGTACATTGTCATGGTGTCCCTTCCTACGTCGTCCTATATACATCAACCAAGAAAAATTCAAAATCATTAGATTCTTGTCATCTGCATTACCTCGAATGTCAAATCTAAAGAGCACACTAAATGAACATTAAATCAGGGGAAGAATCAGATCGATGGCTAACTTCAAGAGATTTCATGTGACATTCCGAATTTCGATCTATTTTTGGGATTTATAGAACGTATAATTTGTCAATGTGCTTATGGTAAAAATCTCGCCCGGGAACTGATCACTCCCGGTTATTGTTTTTTAAAATTAGAGATTTCACTAGAATCGCACTCGATCAAATTTGGTCGTTACTTAGACCCCAAACTTGACAGTCGATCTTCGGGAGTTTCGGGACGAAATAAATTGGACGGTGTCGATATTATTGTGGCCAGCGTCGAGATTATCAAGAATAGTGAGAAAGAGAAATTTTGGATCGGGTGCGGATTTTGATTAGTAGACCTCCCTCGTAAGGTGTTTTGAATTATTTTATGTTGGCCTTTTTTCCTATATATTAATTAGGATTTTCGTGGGTCGTTGGATTATTTTTGGGTTCGAACTGTGTCCGTCGGATTGCACTTGAGTACGATTTTTGACTTTTGGTTCTCTCTCTCTCCTCCCTCTGCCGCGCTGAGCACGTCCCCTCCGCGCACGTCCCACCCCCCTCTGCCATGCAGACCTGCCCCTCCTCTCTTCTCCTTTTTCTTCTTTTCTTCTTTCTTTCTATTCTTCTCTTCTTTCTTCTTCGCCCGCGTCTGCTCCAGCCTCTGCGTTCGCTTCTGCTCCTTCTCCCTGCTGCCCGACGCCGCCGCAACGTCTGTCCTTCGCCGCCGCGGTGCCACCGCGTGACCACCCCCTCCCCTGGTTTTTCTTCTTCCCCGGCCTCTCCCTTTTCTGGCCGAGCTCGTCGCTGAGCTCATCGCCGCCGCGCGCCGCCATCCCGGACGCCGTAGCCCCTCCCCTCAGCTCACCACCACCGCCCCAGCTTCCCCTCCCGAGCCCGCCTGATCGCCGAGCGCCGCCGCCGTCGCCAGCTAGCCGGGCCGCCGTGCCGCACCGTCCTCCAGCCGCCGCCCCGACCTCCCTCTCCTCTTTCCTCGCGCACGTAGCAGCGAACTCATGTTGCTGCCCGTCGCGCCCGGCGCTGTCCAGCCGCGCCTGGCCGTCGCCGCCGTCGTCCCAGTCGCTGCCGTCCGTCAGCCACCGCCCCCCGACCGGCTGTCCTCTTCCCTCCCCCTGTTCGCACGAGCCGTGAGCTCGCCCTCGTGACCGCCGTTGGCCCAGCCGTCCCCGTCGTCGCCGCTCCGTCATCTAGCTCGCCGCCGTGCTGCCCCGTCGCTGCCGCCGCTGCCGCCGTCGCCGTCACCGCCGGGTCGCCGCCGCCGCCGCCGGTCGCCGCCCCAGCCAGCCAGCCAGCCCCGGCCAGCCAGCCCAGGCCGTGGCCGGCTCGCCGCCCACGCGACCAAGCCGCGCGCCCGTGCCCGCGCCCCTTGCCCGTGCCCGAGCCCGCTCGCCCGTCGTGCCCATTGCCTTGCCCGTCGCCCAGGCGCGTTGCCCGTTCAGCCGGCTCGTCGCCCGGGCACGTTGCCCGTCCGGTCGCCCGTGCGCCCCCGGGCACGCCGCACGACCACCGCGCCCGCGCGCCAGGCACGCCGTTCGGCCATCGCCCGTGTTGGCCGGCCACCGCGCCCGTGTGGCCCGCGCCCGCGCCTAGTTCAGCACTGTTCACCCGGGCCATTTTGGGCCCGAGCCGATTTTCTCCGGGCCAAAACTTAGTAAGTGACTTCCTAAACCCTACCTAGTATTTTGGGTACTTTATTGACTTGTCTCGGATTAGAACGGCTAGGGCGTGTTTTAATTTAATTATATTGCGTTATAATTGTGCTATTTGAAGTGGATTAAATAGTATGCTTGACTTGAGTATTTGTGCGTGGCCGACTTGAATGTCGGGTTTGTGGATTGAGGTGGCGAATTGTGAATTGGAGTGAGTGGTGAATATGGATTGTTTAATGCAATTGGAGTGAAATTGATTGAATTGAATGGCGTGTGCTTGTCTGTTGATTTTAAGCCCAGATGGATCGGAGGGCTACGGACTTGAGACGTGTTGACGGCGGTCCGTGTAAAGGCTTGACTGGCTGATGTGCCAAATGGATGCGGGCTTGAGACGTGTTGATGGTGGCCCGTTAAAGGTGTGTTGGATCGGGACGTGTTTACGTCGGTCGTTGGAAATTGAGCCCGGATTGATCGGAGGGCTACGGACTTGGGACGTGTTGACGGCGGTCCGTGTAAAGGCTTGACTGGCCGATGTGCCAAATGGATGCGGGCTTGAGACGTGTTGACGGTGGCCCGTTAAAGGTGTGTTGGATCGGGACGTGTTTACGTCGGTCATTGGTATTGCTCGAATAGTGTGGCTTGGGACGTTTTGACGACGGCCACTGGAATTGATTGAATGGTGTGGCTTGGGACGTGTTGACGGCGGCCACTGGAATTGACTGAATGGTATGGCTTGGGACGTGTTGACGGCGGCCATTGGAATTGATCGAATTGTGTGGCTTGTGTGCCTGAGAGACCGGACTTGAGACGTGTTGACGGTGGTCCGTGAGAGGAAAGTTGACTGGACACGTGTGTGTGATGTGACTGATTGGATTGGCTGGTTAAGCGTGTGATTGAATTGGTTGGTTGAGCGTGTGATTGAGTTGGCTGGTTGAGCGTGTGATTGAATTGGCTGGTTGAGCGTGTGATTGAATTGGCTGGTTGAATTAGTTGGATTGATTGAGTGCAAGTGTGGTTGGTATTTGAGTAATTATGATGTGTTATTTAATTACTATTATTGCATTATCACATGACGACTAACGTGCAGAGTTTACATGGGCTTGATGACGAGGTAAGTACAATGTTGCGAATTTTATATGTTATGGGGTAGATTGCATGTATGACTTGTCTGGGTACGCATTGGCCTACGTGGGGTATAGGGGGTTGCTTATTGAGACTCGTTCTCACGGTTATTATATAACCATTTCAGATCCGCGATCATAAGTGATTGGAGATGCTGCAAGGGTATCTTGGAGTTCAAGGGCGGGTCAAGTACTCGGTATTTGGAGTCCCCCTTTGTAGAGGAGTTAAGTTTGCGAACTATTGTCCCTTTTGAGGATTGCAGTTCTGTTGTTGTGGCCTAGCTTGGGGAATTGTCTTTTTGTGAACGTCGTATGTATTTGCCAAGTGTAGGAATTACAGTTATTGTTTTGTGCTATTGTTACCCCGTGTCTTTATTAATTGTCCAGGTTGTTTCTATTTGTTTTCGCGCGTGCCTAATCTCTGATGTTTGGGTTGGGTCGGCGACATGTTTGGGACGTCGCATTCAATGATCGACCATCGAGGGATGATCGCGCACTCGTAGGGTGCGGGGCGTGACATTGCACTATCCGTTCCAGTTGCATTATTTGATAAATCTCTTTGGGATGAAAGATTTCATCGTGCTCCATGCTTGCCATTGTCCTGGATGACATAAAAACAAAAGAAAATTGAAAAAAAGTCAACACTTTTTTTTTAAAAGGCACCACTTTATATACATAAGAATCAGAATATTAAGATAACTGAAAATCGAATATCTCTCCACCATTTTTACCATGCCTGTGTTTTTTTGCCCATTTCTTTTCTGACCAACACTTTCGAATGATATGTCTAGGTCAAGAAAATGGGCATGGTTGTCCATGTCTAACATTTTGAAACGTGTTTAAAGGGTTTTACATTTACAAGCACCTCTTACGCTTCTGAGGGTTGATGTTAGAGTTTTGAGAGCTTTGTCCTTCCATTCTCTGGCTTGTTGGAGATAATTGAGTCATCCCTGGGGAAATGGTTCTCTTGTTGTTGTTGGGGTTGTTGAAGCTCTCCATTTACCACTTCAACAAAAAGATTGCCCTATAACAATGAACCGATAAGTTAGCACGAAAGAAATGAAAGTCTCACAATCATTCTCAAAAAAGAGCAAACTAGTTAGTCAGAGACATTGAGATTTGTTTGTTTACTCACACTAATTACGAAAAATGAAAGAGAGAAATATAAGAGTAGTAAGCCTCTGAAGTGGGTTTGGCCTATTATTTATAGGAGAGACTAATGAGTCTTAAGCTACTTGGAACCAGTGTGATTGGACGGTGGGCCCATCTCCTATGCATTTTCCAATATTGCATGATAAATTGATGGTGTAGTTTCATTTTCAAAAAAGGAAGAACTTTCCATTTCTTTCGAAAATCCCTCAAGTACCCCTGCATCACAACATAAGTTCTTGGTCATTTTTGTCACTATAGCATGGCCAAATTAGCATCCATGCTGTCAAAACCCAATTTTTGGAGTTACCGAGTTTGCCTTGAATATATCTGCAAGAGAAATCATTATCAATGGGGATTAAAAGGCTGAGCCAAGAAGGGAATTTTAGGATATATCATTTTGGGAAATATCTATGAGGAGGCTTCCATCCTTGTTACTTGCTTCAATTGACGTATGCAAAAATGAAAAGAACATGAAGTTTAATAGTCAACGTTGGATTTGGGGGATGATACTTTTAGCCCTCTCTTCTCAAAATCGTTCTTGTGAATGAATTCGTCAAAATTGGAATATCGTTTATCCTTTCAACAATAAGATGTTTTAGAAAAAATTACCAAAAAAGTCTTAAATCTATTGCACTTTTGCCAATTCAATCCTAAACCCTTTAATTATGTCAATTGAGTTCGAAACATTTTCACGTTCTGCCAATTGAGTCTATCTGATCAATTTTGCTAGAAACCACTGACATAGATGCTGACTATCCTAAGTGGTATGGCCGGCAATGATGTTTACAATTTTAATATTTTTTTTTGGTAGGACAATTTTAATATTTTATTTTCAATTTTTTTATTAAATTTTGTTATTTTTTCTTTTCTTTTATTTTCCTTCTTGTCTTTTTTTTAATTGTGGCCGACGAGGGTTGCGACCGTCGCTCGAATCTAGGCAAGGCCATTGTGTTCGTGAGAGAGGCCAGCCTTGCCCAACTCTAGGTAGGGGGCCTTGCCCTAGACCACGGTGGTCTGGGCGAGGGCCCATGACCCTCCCCTACTACTGGCGAGGGCCCATGACCCTCCCCTGCTATTGGCAAGGGCTTTGTGGTCGGCGAGGGCCTAGCAAACTTCACTTGCCAAAAAAAAAAGGAAAAAAGAAGAAAAAAAAAGAAATATCAAATTTGAAAGAATATTAAAAAAATACTAAAATTGTCCATATCAGTGCCGACTATGCCACATAGTACGAGTGCGTTCACGTCAGCGATTTTTGGTAAAATTGGCTGGATGAATTTAATTGGCAAAATGTGAAAGAATTTCAAACTCAATTGGCATAATTAAAAATTTATGAGTGAATTGACAAAAGTGCAATAGGTTTATGACTTTTTTGGTAATTTTCCCAATGTTTTACTATGCAAAGTTTGTTATTCTATCTATTTTTAATTAGCCGCAAGTTGATATTTACGTGTACACTTTCTGTTATGTAAGTAGTTGATCTAGTTGTGGAAAAAAACAAAGAAAGTAATTACCTAATGGTCTTTGGGATACAGTTCGCCGTTACATTAATAAAATCAATTTATAGTAAGATCAATCAATGATAACTCGATAATATTACATATCCGAACAAAGATTAGTTTTTTTCAAGAAGCAATGGCAGTGGGGAGAAATAGAAAAGAGTTGGTGGATGGTCAATTCTAAAAGAGTAATTATAGCATACATTGCTGGCGTAAATAAGGTTTTACTCGAGCAATCTTATTTATCCTTGATTTGAGATAGTGGATAGTTATAATCCTCGAGTAATTCATGGAAAATGCCATTTGGCGTAAACCTTCCTTTACACAGACAATGTATGGTTTACCTTTCCGTACAAAAAACAAAGAGTGTCCTCAAATCTCATTGTAAAGCAAAGAGCGTCCCTTGGATTTTGGCAATAGTCAATCATAAAAAAAATTCTTGAATACGAGTTTAAGTTTTCGAATTATTTTGGCTATTGATTCCCAACGCATACATGAAATTAATTGAACGATTTAAGCTTTTATGGAAAAATGGGTTTTATCAAATAAGTTAATAGTCAATTTAAGGCTCATTGATTTGACTTCTAAAATGGTACTTTGATGAGAGTTTTTATGCCAAGGATCTCGGCCAACGGAAGCGACATGAACGACTTTAGAGTTATATCTATGCTAGAGAAAGTATGAGTTGACATCCTATCGGAACATAGCGTGCTAGCAGCTAAATCGGCGACTTCCCTGATGGAGCAACAACAACGATTAGCTAGGGCAACTAAACCTACCCTAACAGACCCAAGTTGCTATCGATGATTAGTAGGACATCTACTTTATCTCACAATCACTCAGCCTGAATTATGTTATTCGAACCACATACTTTCCCAGTTAACATAGGAACAGCATGAGTAGCATTAAGAAATGGCTATACGAGTTCTTTGATATCTCAGGAAAAACTTTGGGCATGATGTTCTATTTAAAGAAAACAAAAAATAGAGTCGATGAAGCGCTACTTTTCATTTATATGTCCAGTATAAATAAATATATCACCACCTATAATTATGGTGAAAATTAACAATTTGATCTACATGGAAATTGAATAAAAAACAAGTCAGAAAAGTCAATTCGTGGATACTTTGCTTGATAAGTGTCTTCATGCTGATTTGTTATCATCCCTTTTTAGATACATTCAACTGCTTGTTTCGATCATGGGTCGACTCTTCTTCAATCAAGATGGTAATATCCGGATGACGTACATTGAACACAGGGCCAAACCAATTACAAATGATCAATCTTAAAGTAGTAATTTGTAACCTAATATAGCTATAGAAAGAAGAAAAAAAATAACATTTAACCAGTGTGCAAGTGAAGATACACTGTTATTCAGCTTACCTGGGTTATTGAAATCCCCATAATATACCATTTTGCCTTTGTATGGTGCCTGTCTTTCTGTAATCTCTCTTTGCTTGCCCAGAATTAAATGTAGCTGCCTCAGCCAAAACTTGTTTTCTTCTATTTCGGCTATCCAAACAACAGTGCTTATCGCATAGATACCGAAACAAGAGTTACGATGAGAAAGTAAGAGATAGTTAATTACCTTTCTTACGGTCTTTTTTTTTTTTTTTTGGTAAGGTAAAATGTATTACTTTTCAAACCACCATATACAATCTAAGCCAAGACCATCTCCTGACCCCAGATGGACATAAAGATGTCCAAACGTGGTCAAGAATGGAGCGGCAGGATCTATACAACAAGCCTAAGAAGGCTACCAAAGGCAAAAAAGAGAGACCGGATTAAGAGAGCAACCGGTTTACATCAAAGATGGAAGGAGGTAATCCCCACTTCATTTGGAATTTGCGGTTCTTGGGTGTATCTTGAACTCCCCCAAAGGAGATGGCTTTATCCTTCACAACCTTGAGAAGGTGTTTACGCATGCCAGGGATGAAGATGCTCTTATTCCTGAAGATAGCGTTGTTCCTTTCCGTCCATATAATATGAACTAGAGCGCCAAGGGAGAACCGGGAAAGGCAATGTGCAAAGGAAGATCCACCACAGGCTTTCATAGTCCACAGGATGTGTTCTCGCCAAGGTCTTTATTGCTTGCATAATCCGAAATTTTTAGCTTCAAACTCTCTCACTCCATTAGCAGCATCTCATGTTGCTTTTGATAGAAGCCAACTTGAGGTAAGAGCATCACAATTTTTGCCTATATTTCCACAAGACACAGCAACATGAATACATTAGTTTATTTTTCTCATTCATCTGGTTCTATTATCAAATTAAGGTGTTGAGTTACGTGTCTCAGGGTGTTGGGTGAAAGAAGTCCTAAATTGGGACGTGGTATAATGTTGAGCGGTTAATTTATCCTAATTGACCTAAACTTATTTAATAAAGATCATTCCAAGAGGACTAAGCCTTATCAAATACTTAGAGGTGAAGTTCATCATTACGGAAATATTCAAGGGCCATTTCTTCTGAGCTTTGACGATGATTTCATGCTCCAATGTGGTCGCAAAATATATGGTTGGAAAGCTCAATGTGTCTTGTTTCCGAGGCAACAAGTTCCATGTAATTTGGAATCTTGTAGAGAAAATTATGTTCAAATTACTAAGTGCTGCTCAACTTACCCGAGGAGTCTTTACAATTTTCATGATTTTATTGATTCCTATGCATTGTAAGTTATTGATAGAGCCATCTCGAGTCAACAGTCAATCTTTTTTATTCATGCTTTATTTAGGGAATATTGTTTAAATTGAGCCTACATTAACCTTTCTAGGATTTTTTCTGCGCCTGTGTCAGACGAGGGGATAAGTCATATGTACGAACCACGAAGATTTGTACCATCCTCCTAACTTATACACAAATTTTGTTTTAATTAAATAATTAATGTGGGATTTGATAAGAATGTGTTCATTTGTGCACAAATATACCTAGTCATTATTATGGAATGGACAAGATTATTACCTCTAAAGCTTTGGCTTTCCTTTCCATATCACAAACATGGTGATTCTGCTTCAACCTAGCTTTGTCTAGAGATGCACGATTCGATATGATCTTGTATACACAATATATTACTCATTAATAAATAGATCAATTATCATCATAACAAGATATGCACAAATGAAAATGCTCAAAATGGACCAACGTAACTAAAGGGAAAAACAATTGAAGCGCAATTACGTTCTCTCTATTAGGTATTCAACTTTTAAGTTTTTTAGGGTCCAATGTTCAGGTTTAGGGGACGGGAGCGTCCCCGCAACTGATGTTGCGTTTGCGAGTTTGAGCTTCATTGTTCTTGCATTAGGGTCTGGGGAAACTTGCAGAGAATGAGTCGACGAAGAAGCACTTGTTGGATCCATCATGGCCAAGACGTCAATTGTTTTGTTTCCTTATCCATTTCTTGATGCATTCCGCTAGAAAAAACCGCAGATAATCACACGCAATAAGGACTGCTCAACAGTAATAATATACAAGTGCAAAGAAGGATTGATTTGCACTTGAACTCACGAGAATAAAGTGTATTTAAAAGTGAATTTCTGGCTGGCTGGTTTAAGAATTTATTATCTAGCCAAAGTGCACAAATGACAATACAGATATCTTACCAAAATATGGTTCTTCCCATGTTTGACAGTCATTCGTTTTTTGAAATCCTAGAGCGAAAATATGTGACTCAACTTTGTTTTCATTCGAATGCTTGTCCTCTTGTTTATGATATTTCTTCCTTATCTAGTCAACCAAGGTCATAGGCATATTGAGACATTCATTAAATGGAAAACACATTGCTGCCACCTTGTATAAAATTTTTGCTAATTAGAATCCACCAGAAAGTTCTATAAACTGAATTCAAAACAATCATGTAACATTAATTGTTGAACACGTAAATTGACACATGAGTAAAATATTCGTTACATGAGTTGCATGAGAAAAATTCTAGTGTGGTTTCCACGTCGTGCATGGGCACGCTCAAGCTAATATATCACCAGTCCGATACAAAGAGAATATTGCGGACGCATAATAACGGTGCTAAATATAGTTTCATCCGATATTCATTGATTAAAACCATTTTAAGATATGCGTCAAGTTTCTTAGAATTTTTTAAGCAATTAGTGTTATTAAATGCATAAAAATTTATGACAATGTAGTTAACAGTTTTACTATAGATCTTCAGCAAACGGTGTTTTTGCCAAAGTTCATAAGCAAGATGGATGCAGCTAGGCTTTTTATTTTCTTATTCTTTGGTTTTTTTAAACAATTATTCTGTAGTTAAACATATCTTCTTTATGCTTCTTGATTTGCATGTAAGAATAATGTGGCCCACATGATGTTACGTGTGACATTTTGAAATTTGACTCACTTGGGATTTATGAAATGGATGATTTTATGGACGTACTTGTAGTTAGATCTCGTCCGGAATTGATCATTCCTGGGATATTAACCGTTAGGGAAAGGATAATTAGGGATTCAAATTCGCAAGAATAAGGAAACTCGATCGTGAACCGACTTTCGACCATAGAATTGTCGATGTGACATTTTGAACCAATGTAGGTCAATCTAAGGATAGCTAGGGATCAGTTTGCCGCTGTCATATGAGTGGACCACGGGTGATTCCGTTTGACCACGAGATGAATTGACGAATGACCCTAAACTTAGACCAAACGATCGTGTCCGTCGGAACTAGCGATCAATCCTCGCGGTTACATGACAGCCGAGGTTGTCATGATCCGAGCGAACTTACACGTGGCTTGATTTAATATCAGTCACGGATCGAACATGTGAATTTCCCAAAAGTCACCCGTTAGTCTGAAATACGCTCAAGTTACATTATTTAAAATTCAGTCATCAATTAGAGACCAAGTTAGGCTTTGGAAATTTAGAAAGTCATGACAGAACATTTGAACGACATTGTTATTAGCATGAGCAGTCTTAGAATTGTTCAGATCCTTCAGAAAAATCGAATTTTGATGAGAAATGAAAAATGACCGTTTTTGTCCCTGAGATTTTGTTAAGGCCAAGTGTAAATGGGGAAGGGCATTTTGGTCATTTCATCCTAACTTTAGAAATGACAATTTTTGGACAATTTTGCCCTTGGATTTTTATGAAATTCCCATTTTACCCTTGGATATTTTTGGAAAAGATTTGATCTCGGCTGTCGATTGAAAAGTAGAGAGAGGGCCAAGATGGTCATTTTGCCATAAAGGGGTTCAATTATTGGAGATTTAAGCCCATATTTCTCTCTCTCCCCTTATTCGCTCTCCCTCTCTCCCACCGCTCACTCTCCCTCTCCTTTCCCTCTCACCAAACGCCACTCCTCTCCCCCTTGGCCGCGCCGCCGACGTCCGGCCATCGTTCGTCCACACGCCACCGCCGTGTCACCGAGCCGTGCCCTCACCGCCCTCACACCACCATCCCTGTCTCCCTCTCTCTCGGCCGAGCTCTCTCTCCCTCTCTCCCTTGGCCGTGACCGGCCACACCAAGCCGCCGCCGCCGTTCAGCCACTCGCCATCGCCCTCCGCCGTTGTGTGGCTGCCAGCTGCCATCCCTTCTCACTTCGTACTGCAAAGTTTTGTTGGGTTCGATGATGCTTCTGTTCCTAGTGGTCAAAATAACTCTGCTTCCCGAACCAAACGAAACATGCTTGATGGCTAGTTTCTTGAGTTGTTCCTCATCATCTACACCGACGAGACTGATAAAGAGTTTCCTGTTAGAAAGTCTCTGCTCAATCACCTTGATCCCATGGTCGACTTCATTTGTTTCATCTAGAAAGGCCAAACCCAATATGTCAGACAATAGTTGTTTCTATAAATTTACGAGGCCAAAGCTGAATGACGATTCCCGAACATTTCCTAGGAAGCAACAATAACTAAAGAGGGAATTTAGTTTGTTGAACACATCCTTAGCAAGGGTCGTTTTACCGATTCCGCCCATTCCATGGATTAGCACAAAGTGCGTGCCCCCAGAGTCCATGTCCAACAACTTCAGAACAGCTTCCACTCGATATTCCATTCCGACTAAATGCTCGGCGACATATTTGTCTTTTGTCTTCAGCTTCATCACAATCTCTCGGATCACCAATTTAATGACATGATTGCTTCAGGACACTCAGCAAGTAATTGCAATCAACATGGCTAATATCACTAAGTGGATAAATGACATGATTGCTTCTGTTATAAAAAAATAGTTTTCAATTCACAGATGGTATTCATTCAATTTCAAACGGCCTAAACGAGATCTAATCCAAGTTTGCGTACGTAATGAAAGTCCAAAACATAATTTATAGAGTGCTCTAGGACTCCTACGTACCCTTGCTTTTTCAACTCCCATCCTTTGATTTTGGCAACGCGTCTGAGGGCATCCTCCCACTTTCCCCTCACGTGGGTGCCGAACTTCTCCTCATGCTCATCCAATGCGCCAACGTACAGTTGAGACTTAAGCTTAACATCTTGGGGTTTCACGTCGTAGAAAATCGGCATAATCTCCTTGTCGGATGGTTTGGATTTCGTGCACTCCACCATGTGAGCGAGCTCGCGAAGGCACCATGGCCTCGAAGCATAACCTCTAGAGAAGATGGGTACTTAGATCTTCGACTTTTCGATGGCCGTTGGTAGCTCATCAGCTATTTCTTTACCAACATGGAGCTCTTCCTCATCAAAGAACACACGGGTATTCGCTTCTAGCATGCCGTGGTAAAGGCAATCCGTGAATCCTTAGCAAGTGTTTGGCCCTATGAAACTCAAGAAGACCTCGTAGTTAATCGCCGATGACTCACCGCCACCTGTTCTGGCCTCCGAGCTCTTCCCCCTGACCATTCTCACAAGTTTTTTCGCCTGAGGGTTTCCTCAGGCAGAGCACCTGATCAAGAAAGGCTCGTTCACCTTGCTTTTGCATAAAGAATGGACAGACTAGCCACTACTCTCTTTCGTTTAAAATTACGCTGGAGACCTCTGTTCCTCGAACTGTCATTTGCTTAATCTTCAAGCGTCCAAAGTGAAATTTAAAAAAATAAAAAGATATTTCGAGTCTACGACAACTCTAAAAAAGCAAAATCAGTCCCTCTAGCTTTTTCCTCCAGCTTGGCTCCGCTCCTTTTGTAACATCCCGAATTTCGACCTATTTCCGGAATCAATAAAATAGATATTATTTCTCATTTCATTTTAGTAAGTCTCGCCCGGAGCTGATCACTCTCGGGATACTAACCGATGGGGAATGGCTAACTAG
Source organism: Syzygium malaccense (assembly GCA_031216405.1). Taxonomy (NCBI): domain Eukaryota; kingdom Viridiplantae; phylum Streptophyta; class Magnoliopsida; order Myrtales; family Myrtaceae; genus Syzygium; species Syzygium malaccense. The sequence goes on along the minus strand of CM062257.1, from coordinate 27,829,541 downwards.
GAAAACGGTACGTGGATCAGGAACTCAATCACGAATCGAGCCCCGATTCCGAGAAACGATGAGGAAATATTTTGGGCCAATGTGGGCCGATCCTAGGAAGGTGACGGATTTGGCTTAGCCAATGACGTACAGTCGGATCCTGGGTAATTCCGCACGATCGAGAGTACGCGTGGCGAACAAATCCCGAACTTGATCCGAACGATCGCAACCTCCAAAACTAGCGATAATTCTTCGCGTTCTCTTGGTAATCGAGACCATCATGACTCGAATAACCCTAGGTCGATACGCGTAACCCCTAAACAGCCGCCCGTTAGTGAGAGACCCTAAGATTGTAATTGAGCAATTTTAATCGTGAAATTGGATCCGGACTTAGATGTCGATTTTTGTGGACATACACAACTATTTTGCGAGGATGACGTCATTTTAATGTGGCCAACTATATTAGGGATCGGGGGAGCCGAAAAATGGAAATTCGGCCCGAAATTGGAAAATGACCATTTTGCCCATAAGCCCTAATTTGGTATTCCGAATTTTGGGATTAATTTGGAGATTATTTGGATATTTTAAGGGGACATGATCAGCCCAATAATTCAAGAGGCGAAAAGACAAGAATGCCCCTCCATTATTGGATAAGGACTAATGAGAACCCTTGGATCAAGGGCATTTTGGTCAAGCCATTGGATTGTTGACACCTAGCATCCACTAACCTCCATTATATAATCTCTCACCCTCTCTCTCTCCTCATTTTCTTCCTCTCCAAGTTTCCCTCTCTCTCTCCCTCTCCTCACCGCCGATTGCCCCCTTGGCCGTATGCCGCCGCCACTAGCCACCGCCCATCCGATGACCCCCGTCCCGCCACCGAACCACGACCCCTACCCTTGCGCCTTCCTTCTCTCTGTCTCTGTCTCTGTCTCTCTCTCTCTGTCTCTGTCTCTGTCTCTCTCTCTCTCTCTCTCTCTCTCTCTCTCTCTCTCTCTCTGTGTCTCTCTCTTGGCCGTGAGGAGCCGGCCAAGGAAGCCGCACCGCCGCCGCTGAGCCGTCGCCGTCGCCGTTCGCCTAAGCCGCCAAGCCACACGTCACCGTTCACCGCCGGTCGTCGCCCCCTTTTCGCTCTAGCCGAGCTAGTCTAGAGTTAGGGTAAGTCGCGCCCTAAACTCTATTTAGGACTTCGAGTATCAACGGACATATTTAGGGGTTAAATCGGGTTAAATTGAGTCGGTTTAGGGGTTAATTGGTGACCGTTTAGGGGTTTTGTTGGTGAACATATTTGGGGAACTTGAATTGGCTGAATTTGTGAGGTTTCGGGGCATATTTGATGCAGAATTGAATGCTGGAAAGTGGGGCTCGTAGTGACGAGCAATTGGTTCAATTTTTAAGGATAAATGGTGTTGGTTTGGCGCATTGAATTGTGGCTGAATGGTAGGGACAATTCGAGCTGAAATTGGACGTGGAAATGTTGAATTTTATACTATGAGTGTGGCTGTGTTTGTGGGCCCGTTGGTGGTCGTGTATGTTTGTTGAATCGTGTTTTGGTTGATAGAAATGTAGACTGTTATGTGTGCGCGTGGGCTGAATTGAACTGACTGTTAATTGGCCACGATTGGGTGTTGATTGAGCATGTGAAATATGTGTGATTTGGTGCGTGCATGGGCTAAGTGTGATTGGCCAGTTTATTGGTATATAGGTGTTGAGTAAATGAACGAGTGAGAAATTGTGTGTGGAGTGGCGTGTGGTTACAGAAATGCCTGAGGCAGTACCATTACGCGGGGAATTAATCCGTCCTGAGGCGGTATGACTACGCAGGATGATGCCCGGTATTACCGGAAGACTGTCAACATGAGGCGGTACCATTACCCAGGTTGTGCAGTAGATGGTAGGTGTTGAGCCTAAGGCGGTACCACTACGCGGGCAAAAGACATGGCCTGAGGCGGTACCATTACGCGGGGCGAGAAGTGTTATGAATATGGCCAACCTGAGGCGGTACCATTACGCGAGTTGTGCACTAGGTGACGAATATTGAGCCTGAGGCGGTACCACTACGCGGGCAAGAGACATGGCCTGAGGCGATACCATTACGCGGGCCGAGAAATGTTATGAATGTGAGCTGGTCGCAGTGAACCTAAGGCGGTACTACTACGCGGGTCACTGGCGAGTCGAGTGGAAAGTATGAGATGGCTGTGTATTTGGAATGTGCATGTGGTTGGCTGTTATATTATTGTGGCTAATGTGCAGGTCGCACGCTCGAAAAGCCCAGGTAAGTACAATTGTGTGAATGATGTGTTTATTGGATGATGTTACGTTTGGTTTGTTTGGACGTACGTGATAACTTAGGTGGGGTTTAGGGTGTATGCTTATTGAGATGTGATCTCGTGGTTATTTCAACCAATAATTTCAGAACCCCGGCCTGAGCCATGAATCTACCGCCGCCGCCGCCAGAGCGTTTCGGGATTGTTATGCACACTGACCATAACATGATAGAATATTCGATAGACGAGCACATGACCTAGGTTAAGCATACTTAAGTGGTATGGGTAGATATAGGACTCCCTCTCTGGCAGGCTCATACATATACCGCTTGGATGTTCAGAGACGAGATGGACGAGTTTGAACCCATTTGCGATTTTGACGTCCCGTTTGATGGAGTTGGTGATTGGGATCCATTAGCCATACCGCCTCCAGACGGCGAGATGACTAGTTTGGAGACTAGCCTTGTCCAGTCAGGGCATCAGCATGCTCTTGTGGCGCCCTAATCTTCAGTGGCTGAGCCTGACCCTGAGCCAGAGGAGCCACAGGCCGGGTATAATCCAATGGATATTGATTTAGGCATGATACCCGAGGAGGGGCCGGAGGAGGACTATGAGGAGGCACCTGAGGAGGAGGCAAAGGTCGAGGAAAAGAATGAGCCAGCAACTAAGCCAGAGGAGGATCGGGAGGAGCCCGAGGAGGAGCAGCGGATCGAGGTTCCAGCAGAGTCAAGGGACGAGGATAATCAGATCGAGATTGAGGCCGATTCGGAGTCGTTGAGTGAGCAGATAGTTGAGGAGGATTCAGATGATGATACTGAGGAGAGTGAGTCGGAGTGGACACCAGCGAGAGGGCGTAGGGGTTAGTTTTAGGAGTTGGATATGACCCATTTTTGGTATGATGCTGACCCAGTAGGCTGCTAATCGTTTTTGATATCGGTGGTTTGTAGTTTAGAATTTCAGTGTGCATGTAAATTATGTTTTGCGGTTTAAAAGGTGGATATTGTAAATGTTTTTGGAAGTGTAATATAATGTTTGGTGGTTTGGTGAATCGTTTTGTTAGTGGTCTGCCCTAGGAATTAATCAATGTTGATACTCTAATATTAGTTATGGATTAGGTTGTGTCGGAAAAATCGACCTTCACTATACTTAGGTAGTCATAATGTCTTGCTAGAGGCCGCTTATGACTTGTGGGCCAAAAGGATTTTGAGCACACTGATAATGTTTAGTGAACCTACAGGGTCGCACACAATAGCGAACGGACTTAATATTTTCTATGTGCCTTAATCTACTTAAGAAGTAGATTTTAATTTATTCTCTTATTTAAATTATCTATGCGGTCGTGCGCGTTATGAGATGACGATTAAACGTGGGCCCAAATCGCCCGGCCCACTTTTTTTAATTCTGCTGGATAAATAGATAGAGAATCGTTCTCTGTCTAGGGTTTTTTCGACAGAGTATCAAAAATAAAAAGGCGTTCAAGAAAAAGGAACTTCAAGATCTTTCGCTAGCATATGGATCGTTGGAGAATTCCGTTCGTGTGTGTGGATACCGGTAGAGGCGCAACACTTGAGGCGCTAATCCAGACACAATCAGTTGTCAATTTATCCTCGATCTGCAAAAGGTACGTTTCGAAATTCCCTTTCGATTTCAATATACACATGGATCTTGTCTAGGGTTTTATATTCCGCTGCGTTGTTTTTCGTTGTTGAACCCTCCAGTGGTATTAGATCAACTTGTGATATATTGAAGTTGAATCAGAAACCCTAATTATTGATACATATGATGTATGCCTGAAGAGTCTAAATTAGGGTTAGATGAATTTGAAATATGAATTGATATGATCAATTGAGAAGGAACGAAGCAGGGATGGGTCGATCATGTTCCGATCGTGCCTGGGCTATTGCCCGAGGCGGGGCCGGCGTCACGCTTGGGCCTGTTGCTCGAGGCAGAGGTGGCGTCGCGCCTAGGCTCGTTGCCCGAGGCTGAGATGGCGGGCGGAGACGGCGGCATGCCAAGTCAGCTGGTGCGTCGAGGCGCTCAGCCGGATGGGCACGGCGAGGGCGCAGGAGGTGGTAGCGATGGATAGTCTCCCGAGAACACAGAATTGAGAATTTTGTCTATGTTTTCGGGGCTCTCTTGGAAAATAGAATTGAGAATTCTGTCTAGCTTTCGGGGGCGCTACCCCCGAGCCCCCGCAAGGGGCGCTGCCCCTTCGAACCCCACTCGCTGATCGGTGCAAGGGGCTTCGCCCCTCGACCCCGCGAGGGGGCGCTGCCCCTCGACCCCTACATGGAATTGGTCGTTCCCATATGATTGATGTACATTTATTATTATAAGTGATGTTTCGTTTATGTTTATCACATGCATACATTCATCACTAAATAAAACATTAAGAGTCCCTAATAAAATTAAGTAATAATATGATGCCTTTCCAATCATACACTTATTAAGACTTGAATCGTCAATAGATGGGCCTGCCAAAGCAGGGTGTCTTTAACTATTTGAGTAAAATAGGATGGATAATGGTTATCCATAAGTCAAGATTGGTTTACTTAACGAGGCTATCAAAACGGTTTTGGGCCTTGAGGCATAGTATTTGGGGATAAGATATGAGATGTCAACCCCAACAACCAAGAGTTGTATTCGATACAATTGACAAAGAGTTGTCTACCTAAATAACTTAGTTTTGAGCGGTAAGCCAAAGTTTCTCGAGTCTTGGTAAAATATGGATCTTGGTTCACTATACTTATTGGGACACATGTTATAAAAGTATAGTGGGAGTTTATTATAAATAATATTAATGAACAATTCACTTTGCATATTTGTTGTAGATAATGGCAAATAGCTCTGCAATCACACTTTTCACTGCGATATGTCCTTGAGAATGACAAATTGAATGGTTCAAACTTTTTGGACTGGTATAGAAGCTTGAGAATTGTTCTCAAGCAGGAGAAAAAGGATTATGTCATGGAGAAACCACTCCCTCAGAAGGCACCTCTTTCCAATGCTCCTCATGCTGAAAGGGATGCTTATCAGAAGCATAAAGATGATGCATTGGATGCATCATGTCTAATGATATCTACCATGAACTCAGACCTTCAGAAGCAGTTTGAGAACATGGATGCCTATGATATGATCATAAACCTAAAAAATTTGTTACGGGAGCAGGCACGCACTGAAAGGTACCAAACGGTAAAGACCTTAATTGAGTGCAAGCTAGCAAATGGGAGCTCAGTTAGCACACATGTCATAAAGATGATAGGTTATATTGAAAACCTGGAACGATTGGGCTCTCCCATTAGCCAAGAGTTGGCTACTAACATTATTCTTCAGTCATTGCCTCAAGATTATGACACGTTTGTTATAAACTATAACATGCATAATCTGAATAAGTCTTTGACTGAACTGCATGGGATGCTCAAAACTGCTGAGTAGAATATCAAGAAGGACCCTACCCCTAATGTTATCATGGTTCAAAAGGGGAAAGGCTTTAAGAAGCCAGGTAAGGTCAAGGGCAAGGGCAAGGGCACTAAGCCCAAACCCAAATCTAAGACCAAACCGGGTCCAACTGCTGATACTGTATGCTTCTATTGTGGTGAGAATGGACATTGGAAGAGGAATTGCAAGAAATATTTGGAGGATATGAAGAAAAAGGGAAGTGAGACTTCCGATTCAGGTATTTATGTTATAGAAGTAAATGTTACTACTAGTTCTACTTTATGGGTATTGGATACCGGTTGTGGTACTCATATTTGTATGGATGTGCAGGCACTAAAACGAAGTAGAACACATGCAAAAGGTGAAGTGGAACTACGAGTTGGAAATAGAGCAAGAGTTGCTACATTAGCCGTAGGAACATATGATGTAGCTTTACCTTCTGGCATGATTTTAGAACTGAATAATTGCTACTATGTACCTACTATATGCAAGAATATTATTTTTGTTTCTTATTTGGACAAGGAAGGTTTCTATTTTGATATAAAGAACAATAGTTGTTCGTTTTATCTTAATGGATTATTTTATGGCAGCACTCATATTGTGGATGGGATATATGTTCTAAATCTTGATGTGCCAATCTATAATATAAATACAAAAAGGTTTAAATCTAATGATTTGAATCCAACCTACCTATGGCATTGTCGATTAGGCCACACAAACGAGAAACGAATTCACAAGCTTCATAGCGATGGACTATTAAATTCATTTGATTTTGAATCATTTGATACATGTGAATCTTGTTTAGTTGGAAAAATGACAAAAGCTCCTTTTACTAATCAAAGTGAGAGGACAAAAGAATTATTAGCCCTTATACATACTGATGTGTGTGGACCACTAAGTTCTACAGCCATAGGAGGTTATCAGTACTTCATTACATTTACTAATGATTTCAGTAGATATGGATATGTTTACTTGATGAAACATAAGTCCGACTCCTTTGAAAAGTTCAAGGAATTTCAGAATGAAGTACAAAATCAACTTGGCAAAAATATCAAGGCTCTTTGATCTGATCGAGGAGGAGAATATTTAAGCCAAGAGTTCAATGACCATCTCAAAGAGTGTAGAATTGTTTCACAGCTCTCTCCTCCTGGAACACCACAATGGAATGGTGTCTTTGAGAGGAGAAATCGAACTTTGTTAGACATGGTTCGATCAATGATGAGTCATTCAGATCTTCCATTATCTTTCTGGGGATATACACTCAAGACAGCTACGTTTACACTAAATAGAAGTCCATCAAAAACTATAGAGAAGACACCATATGAGATATGGACAGGAAAAGTTCTTAGTGTATCTTTTCTAAAGATTTGGGGTTGTGAAGCTTATGTAAATCGTTTACTTTCTGATAAGCTTGGACCCAAATCTGATAAATGCTTCTTTGTGGGATATCCTAAAGAAACGAAAGGATATTACTTTTACAATCCATCAGAGAACAAAGTGTTTGTTGCTCGAAATGGTGTCTTTTTAGAGAAAGAGTTTCTTACTAAAGGAACCAGTGGGAGTAAGGTAAACCTCGAAGAAGTTATAGTGCCACAAGAGGGTGTTCTAATTCATGAGAAATGTCAATTAGATCTACAAAGAATTGTAGGGTCTACTCCAGTGGCACCTATAGTTCGTAGGTCTGAAAGAACACTTCGTGAGCCTATGAGATATGGTTTTCACGTGACAGAACATCGTCATCTATTGTTAATAGAAAATGACGAACCTATGACCTATACAGAAGCTATGATGGCCCAGACTCCGATAAATAGCTTTAGGCCATGAAATCCGAAATGGACTCAATGTATCAAAACAAAGTTTGGACTTTGATTGATCCACCTGAAGGTGTCAAACCTATAGGGTGCAAGTGGGTTTTCAAGAAGAAAACCGATGTGGATGGAAATGTTCACATCTATAAAGCACGGTTAGTAGCTAAAGGTTTCAAACAAACTCATGGTATTGACTATGACAAGACCTTTTCGCCTGTGGCCATGCTTAAGTCCATTTGGATTATCCTAGCGTTTACTGCATATTATGACTATGAGATATGGCAAATGGATGTAAAGACAGCTTTCCTTAACGGAAAACTAGAATGAGATATGTATATGAAACAACCTGAAGGCTTTACATCACCAGATAACACTGGGAAGATATGCAAGCTTCAACGTTCTATTTATGGATTGAAGCAGGCATCACGGAGCTGGAATATTCGTTTCGATGAAACTGTCAAAGAGTTTGGCTTTATCAGAAATAAAGAAGAAGCTTATGTATATAAGAAGTCTAGTGGGAGTGCAATTGTGTTTCTAGTGTTGTATGTGGACGACATACTACTCATTGGAAACGACATTCCTATGCTTCAGTCAGTTAAGACATCGCTAGGAATATTTTTCTCCATGAAGGACATGGGAGAGGCAAACTATATTTTGGGGATCAGGATCTATAGAGATAGATCTAAGAGACTTATTGGACCGAGTCAAAGTACATATGTTGACAAAGTCATTAATAGGTTTAATATGCAAGACTCCAAGAAAGGTTTTCTCCTGATGACACATGGCATAAGTCTTAGCAAGACTCAGTGTCCTTCAACACAAGATGAGTGAGATCGCATGAGTAGGATTCCTTATGCATCAGCTGTGGGATCCATCATGTATGCTATGTTGTGCACTCGTCCTGATGTTCCTTATGCATTGAGCATGACAAGTAGATACCAGTCAGATCCAGGGGAACCTCACTGGATTGCTGTCAAAAATATCCTTAAGTACTTGAGAAGAACTAAGGATTTATTTTTAGTCTATGGAGGTAGGGAACAGATCACTGTAAGTAGTTACACTGATGCTAGTTTCCAAACCGACAAAGACGACTTTGATCGCAGTCAGGTTTTGTCTTTTGTGTGAATAGTGGAGCAGTGTGCTGGAAGAGTTCCAAGCAGGACACTATTGTAGATTCTACGACAGAAGCTGAGTATATTGCTGCTTCAGAAGCATCAAAGGAAGCTATTTGGATTCGAAAGTTCATAGAAGAACTGGGAATCGATCCTACAAGTGCAAATCCAACGGACCTTTATTGTGACAGCAATGGGGCCATAGCTTTGGCTAAAGAGCCTAGGTCTCACCAGAAGACCAAACACATACTCAGGAAGTATCACCTCATTCGAGAATTCATTGAAAGAGGTGATGTCAAGATGTGCAAAGTTGCAACGGAGTTGAATACAGCTGATCCGTTGACGAAAGCTCTTCCACAATCTAAGCATGAGCGTCATTGTAACGCTTTAGGCCTTAGACACATTAGTGATTGGTTTTGATGTGAGTAGGAGTATATGTGATATACATTTTCATTGTTCATTGATAAAATATATATTATATTTGATTTCGATTTAATTTTAGTATATAATTGAATGTGGAATCTTTATCTCCTGAGTATTGAATATCCTTAATAGATAATCAAATACGTGATTTGATCGTGAAATTCTATTAATAGAGTAGATATTAATATTCTAAATGTCCCTAGTCAATTGCCATTGTGCATTAGGAAGCAAATGGTGTTTGAGACTAGCATGTGAGTCAACTGATGACCAAGTTTCACGGGTCATGAATATAGAGATATAAAGTTGATCACATGGAATACATGTTAGAGAACATTGTATTGGACAGACCCACTATGAGAATACTGTAGGATTGTTATATAATGTCATCAGTATTTCTCATCACAACTATAGAGTATAGTCCTTTGACCTGAGTCTGCCATGGTTTTCTAGACGTGGATTGGCATGCTTTAGCATTGCCAAACGTTAGCCGTAATAGGTGATTATAAAGGTAATGGCTGGGCATGTCATGAATCGTGCTGAGTGATGTGAGTAGACAAAATGGGATTTGTCCCTCTCATATAATGAGGGTATGATTTCCTAGCCTCCCATAGAGTTGAGACTGTGAAATGCATGGCCATGCTCAAGTGAGTTGAAGAGTCAACTACTTGTTTTGACAGTCTAACTGCGGTATCGGGAAAATGAGTTTAAGCTATATAAGGATGACACTTGTCCTGCCTTATGCTTAACTCGGAAATCAAGTGACAAAGGGACTTAGTTTATATGATTGGTTCTAGTGCAAGTGGGAGATTGTTAGTGGTCTGCCCTAGGAATCAATCAATGTTGATACTCTAATATTAGTTGTGGATTAGGTTGTGTCGGAAAAATCGACCTTCACTATACTTAGGTAGTCATAATGTCTTGCTAGAGGCCGCTTCTGACTTGTGGGCCAAAAGGGTTTTGAGCACACCGCTAATATTTAGTGAACCTATAAGGTCGCACACAATAGCGAACGGACTTAATATTTTCTATGTGCCTTGATCTACTTAAGAAGTAGATTTTAATTTATTCTCTTATTTAAATTATCGATGGAGTTTGGGGTGTGACAGTCTATTTGGATTGGTATTAGAGCAAGGATAGCTTGATTTCGATCGACTTAAGTCAATCGAAGCCTGGAGTGATAACGTGTGGAGACCCCACGATAGTTGTAGTTGGCTAGGGAGACCTTAGTGAGCTATAGATGTGCTTAGTGTTATGCATATTTCAAACTATTTGTTGTGATTATTGATTGGTTTGAGTGTGATAATGATTGGAGTGCAGGTGCGTCTGGACTCGAGGTAAGTGCACGAACCCAATTGATTGTGGTTTGGTGCTGTGTGATTGATTTCCTGCTAAGTGGATTACCGTGTTAATTCACTGCCTAGGTCTCTAATTCCTGTATGGAATTATAGCAGGTAAGAGAGTGATAGATTTGAGATAATAAGCAGCGAAGGAAGAGGTATAGGAACAGGAACAGGAAGAGGTCCAAGAAGAGGTACAGGAAAAGGAATCCGGGGTCGAGGTGGTGCTCAAGCTAGACCTATAGAGGACCCCAGAGTTGACGCTAGAGTTGTAGTAGACCCTCGAGTGGATGGGATTTTAAGGGCCCTTAAGGAGGTTAGGGTTTTGATGGGTAGGCAGACTCAAGAGCGAGATGCCACTATTGCCCAAGCAGTTAAGGTCGCTGCAACTGTTGCCATTAATGGTAACAATGGAAATCAAGGACAGGGGTAGGTAAATGCGAATCGACTAATGCATTAGCTATTCGAGCAATTTTTGAAGTTAAAACCCCCTAAGTTTGATGGTAGAGGCGACCTTGAGGTTGCATCATTGTGGGTAGAGGAGTTGGAGAAGGCTTTTGAAGTATTAGGATGTATAGATGAGGAAAAAGTGACATTAGCGGTGTATCATTTACAAGGAAATGCAAGTGATTGATGGAAAATCACCAGAGGACGGGTGTTCCCAGCTGGTACCGCCCAGTCTTGGGCGATGTTTGTGGAAACCTTTAATGGTAAATATTTTTCTGAGAGTGCCCAATAACAAAAGTTGGCGGAGTTCATGAGGCTTCGTCAAGGGCATATAAGAGTGGATCAGTACGAGGCTGAGTTCACTCGATTATCTAAGTTTGCCCCAAGGATGGTGGAGGACCCATTGGATAGAGCTCGGAGGTTCTGAGATGGCTTGAAACCAGACCTCCGCAGCCAGATGATTTTACTGAATTTGAGCGATTATAATGAGATCTATGATCGGGCTCAAGCGCTTGAGCGGGACTTAGCGGATAGCACTGCTACTTCTGGGTTAAGGTTTGCCCAGGGTAGGGATGACCGTCACTTAGGAAAGAGGCCAATGATAGATAATCGACATTTTGTCCCTCCTGCTAAAAGGAATATAGGGAAACCGACTCGTTTTCAGAATGGTCCATGTCGGATATGTAGAGAAAGACATGGAACTAGACCTTGTCCGAGCAGGGGCAGAGCATGTTTTGGATGTGGTGGGCTTGGTCATCAAATAAGGTTTTGTCCCAATCTCATACAGAATAGACCACCTGCATTGCCGCCACCTCGGAACAAAAACCAAACTGGAGCTACCCAGACAGTTAATCAGAATAGGCCACAGGCACAAGGACGGGTGTACGCCATGACCAGAAGAGAGATTGAGAATGCGTCGGGGGTAGTCACGGGTACGATTTCTCTATATGATCGTGCTGCTTATGCTTGGTTTGACCTTGGAGCGTCGCATTCATTTTTATCAGAATAGTTTGTTAAATTGACTGGCATAGAATCGCAATTATTTGATGTTGTGTGACATGTTATGACTCCCTTGAATGATAAGGTTCTAGTCTCATCGGGGTGCTCGAATTATAAGATCGTAATTGGTAATGGGAAGGAAAGAATTGATTTAGCGATTCTAGAGATGTAGGATTTTGATGTGATAGTAGGTATGGATTGATTGGTTAAGCAGAAGGCGGTAATGGATTGTAGTAGCAGGATGATCCAATTTAATCCCATTGGACACCCTAGATTTGGATTTGTAGGAAATTGAGGAGGAACCTCGATTCCCTGGATTTCGTCACTAGGAGTGAATAGGTTATTGGACGAGGGATGTGAAAGATTTTAGCGGTTGTGATTGATTTGACAGTCGAGGAGCCCAGGTTAGAGGACATAGCCATGGTGTGCGATTATCCCGATGTCTTTCTTTAGGAATTGTCGGGATTGTCGCTAGAAAGAGAAGTAGAATTTGTAATCAAGTTGGCCCTTGGGACTGAGTCAATCTCGAAGGCACTTTATAGTATGTCGTTGTCGAAGTTGAAGGAATTAAAGGTGTAAATGTAGGAATTGTTGGACAAATGATCCATTTGTTCAAATGCGTCTCTATAAGGAGCGCCAGTTTTATTTGTGAGAAAGAAGAATGGGTCATTAAGACTATGCATTGATTATCGGAAGTTAAATCAAGTGATGATTAAGGATAAGTATCCCTTGTTGAGGATAAATGATTTGTTTGATTAATTACAAGGGTCTTCGGTGTTTTCTCAAATTGATTTGAAGATGGAATATCGTCAGTTGAGGATGAGGATCGAGGACAGAAAAGATCGAGTGCTAAGAAACAAAATGATTTCGATAGTCAAGGTTGTATGGGAGCATCATGGAACGGAAGGTGCCACTTGAGAAAGTGAAGAGGCTATGTGACGTCAATACCCCCATTTGTTTGAGTAAGTAGGTTTAGATTGTAAATTTCGAGGACGAAATTTTTGTAAGGGGGGAAGAGTTGTAACATTCCGAATTTTGACCTATTTCCAAAATCAATAAAATAGATATTATTTCTCATTTCATTTTAGTAAGTCTCACTCGAATCTGATGACTCTCAGGATACTAACCGATGGGGAATGGCTAACTAGGAAAACGGTATGTGGATCATGAACTCAATCTCAAATCGAGTCCCGATTCCGAGAAACGATGAGGAAATATTTTGGGCCAATGTAGGCCGATTCTAGGAAGGTGACGGATTTGGTTTGGCTGATGACGTACAATCGGATCGCGGGTGATTCTACACGACCGAGAGTACGCGTGGCGAACAAATCCCGAACTTAATCCGAACGATCGCGACCTCCGAAACTAGCGATAATTCATCGCATTCTCCTGGTAATTGAGACCGTCATGACTCGAATAACCCTAGGTCGATACGCGTAACCCCTAAATAGCCGCCCGTTAGTGAGAGACCCTAAGATTGTAATTGAGTAATTTTGATCGTGAAATTAGATCCGGACTTGGACGTCAATTTTCGTGAATGTACATGATTATTTTGCGAGGACGACGTCATTTTAGTGTGGCCAACTATATTAGGGATCGGGGGAGCCGAAAAATGGAAATTCGGCCCGAAATCGAAAAATGACCATTTTGCCCTTAAGCCCTAATTTGGTATTCCGAATTTTGGGATTAATTTGGAGATTATTTGGATATTTTAAGGGGAAAAGATTAGCCCAATAATTCAAGAGGCGAAAAGACAAGAATGCCCCTCCATTATTGGATAAGGACTAATGAGAACCCTTGGATCAAGGGCATTTTGGTCAAGCCATTGGATTGTTGACACCTAGCATCCACTAACCTCCATTATATAATCTTTCTCACCCTCTCTCTTTCCTCATTTTCTTCCTCTCCAAGTTTCCCTCTCTCTCTCCCTCTCCTAACCATCGATCGGCCCCTTAGCCGTATGCCGCCGCCACCGGCCACCGCCTGTCCGATGACCGCCATCCAGCCACCGAACCGCGACCCCCACCCTTGCGCTGTCCTTCTCTCTCTCTCTTGGCCTTGAGGAGTCGGCTAAGGAAGCCACACCGCTACCGCTGCCGCCGAGCCGTCGCCGTCGCTGTTCGCCCAAGTCGCCGAGCCACACGCTGCCGTTCACCGCCGATCGCCGCCCTCTTTCCGCTCTAGCCGTGTAATATCCCGAATTTCGACCCGGTTTCGGAATCAATAAAACAATATTATTTCTCATTTCATTTTAGTAAGTCTCGCCTAGAGCTGATCACTCTCAGGATACTAACCAATGGAGAATGGCTAACTAGGAAAACGGTATGCGGACCAGGGACTCGATCGCGAATCGGGCTCTGATTTCGAGAAACGATGAGGAAATATTTTAAGCCAATATAGGCCGACCCTAAGAAAGTGATAGATTTGGTTTGGCCAAGGCCAACGATGTACGATCAGATAGCAGGTGATTCTATACGATCGAAAGTGCACGTGGCAACAAGTCTCGAATTTAAACCGAACGATTGTGACCTTCGGAATTAGCGATAATTCCTCTCGTTCTCTCGGCAATCGAGACCGTCATGACTCGGATAACCCTAGGTCGATACACGTAACCCCTAAACTGTCCCCGTTAGTGGGAGACCCTGAAATTTGAAATTGAGCGAGTTTTGATCACAAAATTGGATCTAGACTTCGATGTCGATTTTTGAGGGCGTGCACGACTATTTTTGCGAGGACGACATCATATTATGTTGGCCAATCATATTTGGGATTAGTACGGTCGAAAAATGGAATTTCAACCTGGGATGGAAAAATTACCATTTTGCCCCTGGCCCTATTTTGCTAACTTCCGAATTTTGGGCTATTTTTTGGAATTAAATTAAGGATTTAATTATGTATATCAACCCAATAATTCAGCCCATGGAAATGACCATTTTACCCTTCAATTATTGGATTAGATCAAACCAAGACCATTGGATTAGGGGCATTTTGGAAACCCTTGGATGAGTGACATGTGTCATCCACTAAGCACCCCTATTTGACCCATTTGACCACCTCTCTCTCCTCATTCCCTCCATTTTCCCCCAGCCACTCCCTCTCCCACGCTCCCTCCCTCTCGGCCGATTGTGAAGCCAAGCCGCCGGAGTGCCGCCACCGTGCCGCAGCGCCAATCGCCGCTTCGCCTGCTGTCGCCACCACCAACACCACCCCATCTCGCCAACTCTCGCCTTCGTTCTCTCTCTCTCTTCAACGCCGAGCTTTCTCTCTCGACCGCCTTGAAGCCACGCCCGACAGAGCTATTCGCCGGAGCCATTCACCGCCGTGCCGCCGCTTCGTCTCGCAGTCACCACCACCTCGCCTCACCACCAGCATCCTCATCTCATCCTCACTCTCTCGTCCCCTCTCCCTCACGTCGATTTCCTCTTGGCCGTTCAACGCTGCCACTCGCCGGAGCACATCTCTGCCGAGCCGCGTTCCATCTTGCCTCGCCTAGCACCGCCACCACTCTCACTCGACCGTCCATCCTCTCTTCTCCTTTGGCCGTGAGGAGCTCGTCGAGATCGTCACCGATCGCCGCCGTGAGCACCGCCACTCGCCGTTGTGAGTTGCTCGGCCGCCGCTCATTCCGTCGGCCCACTTGACATTAAAGAGTAGGATTTTGGGTGAGTACTACTTCCTAGACCTAGATTAGGCTAGTGTCGCATTTCTAGACGAGTTAGGGTGTTCGGGTTGATAATTAGTACAATTAAGAGTAATTGGAGGGCTGGTTTATGGAGGTTGTTACGTGGCAATTTTGGAGGATCAACAGGTTGATTTTGGAGTAGGATTTGAGGCCAAGGAAGGGCCGAATCATGGCTGTCCACATTGGTAAATTGTTGGACTAATAGTGACTATTTGGGGTTTTAGTGGCTGTCCATATGGGATTAATTAGGTCATGGTTAATGGATTTTGTACTTGTTAATGAATTTCCGAGCACGTCGTGTTTGTTTGATGAAATGATTGAATTATGTGCTCAATTGTGGTCATTGGTAGGATGCCATGTTGCATGAATGTGTGACGGACAATGCAGAGTGTGAATGACCAAGAATTGGTGTGAATCTCCATGTCTTGATGCGTGCACTGTGAATTGCCAATTATGTATTATGCCGATTGAGATTTGTTAAGCTAAATTGAGCATGGCAATTGGGAATTTAACATGGCGTGGCACGGTTTGGACATGTTGTGATTGAATTGAGTACATGTGATGTGATGGAACAAGTTTTGACATTGAGTGCTCATCATGCATTATGTGTATACCAAATGCCAAATTGCATGGCCACACATCGTGTATGCCGAGAATGAGCCATGAGACGAAATTGTGCAAGTATGCGTGCCTGACATGAGCATGTGATCACCTAATATGCCCTGATGCGTTTTACGCGGAGTTCAGATAAAATTGACCGTATGAATGTGTGATCACTAAGAGCACCCTGATGCATTTTACGCAAGGTTGAACCCATCCCGATGCGTTTTACGCGAGATGTTGCCCGGTACGTTTAGAAAATGGCTAGCCTGATGCGTTTTACGCGGGTTTTGGTTTGTAAGGAGATCGGTGTTGCGCCTGATGCGTTTTACGTGGGCTAAAGACACTGGGCCTAATGCATTTTACGTGGGCTAGGAAGTGTTATTGTTGATTTGGACCTATTGCGGATGGCACGGGTCAGACCTGATGCGTTTTACGTGGGTCGAGCTCTAACTGCTAAATGAGCATTGAGCTAGTGTATACCGTGAGCTAGATTGAGAACATGGCATAATGACGGCACTTGCATGCATAAGAATGCATGGACTATTGTGCGAGTGTGCGAAACTCGGTGAATGGTATGCGGTATGAACACTGACGAGTATGAGCATGCGTATGACATACGTATGATTAGTGTGTTCGCGTATATGCTGTGGTTATTATAAGGAAATGTCTAACCTGCAAGGTCAACCAGGTGAGTGATCTGGGCCCGAGAGCCTAGGTCAATTGTTATTTGTTTTTGAACTGTTGTTCGTGCTTGGTATTGCCTGTCAGGAGGTGCATGTTAGCCTAGTTTAGGTTTAGGGGGTTTTACTCACTGAGACTCGTTCTCACTGTTGTATAAACCCAAACTTTTCAGACCCCCAGCCTTGAGGATGCCGAGATTGCCACCACTTTTTGGAATTCCGCAGCAGATTCAGTGGACAATGAGTGTGCACCCTTCAGGGAATGGGGAGGCATATTTGAGATATCATTCTATAGTATTTGTACATGTAGGTGAGTCGTACTGTCAGACCCAAGAGTATATAGCCTGGTGTTTTAGGGTTGCCAGTGGAGAGACGGGACCCCTCAGGACTTTCGACATTCCGCTTGATAGGGATGATGTGATGATACCGCAGATCGCGGATGGTGAGATTTTAGATCCCCCAGCTACACCCGATTGGAGTTTTTCCGACGAGACGGTAGATGGACCCGCTACTATGGACGAGGAGCCAGAGGTTTTATTCGCGGATCCAAAGCCGATGGACCCCGAGGATGAGCCGGAGGCTATGGAGCAGGATCCTGAGCAGGATGGTGAGATTGATCAGATGGAGTCAGAGGCCGAGGACATGGATTCGGAGGAGTCGAAGCCGTTCAATGGTTCTTCTGAGTCATCCGGATCGGATCTGGATTGGGAGCCTTAGCTTAGACCTCAATCCTTAGTAGCAAGGGTTGATACTTTTTGGCTATAGCTCTCCCCCTAGCCACTTACCCTTTTTGATCTTAGTGGCTACTGACTGTTGGTGTTGTTGGTATCTTTGGTTGTATAAATGGATATTGTAAAAAGGTTTTCTATAGTAATACAAAATGTATATTTGTAATTCTTGTTGTTGATGTGGTGCTATCCTTTGTCTCATATTGATATTGTAGGGGTGTTCTTTATTTATTGCTTCCGCATGTGCAATGCTCTCTATTTGGGCGTTGGGTCGGCAACACGTCCTAGGACGTCGCATTCAAATTTGACCTTCATGGGGATGCTTGCGTGCCGTGGGGTTCGGGGCGTGACAAGCCGAGCTAGTCTAGAGTTCGGGTAAGTCGCGCCCTAAGTCTATTTAGGACTTCATGTATCAACGAACATATTTAGGGGTTAAATCGGGTTAAATTGAGTCGGTTTAGTGGTTAATTGGTGACCGTTTAGGGGTTTTGTTGGCGAACATATTTGGGGAACTTGAACTGGCTGAATTTGTGAGGTTTCGGGGCATATTTGATGCCGAATTGAATGCTGGAAAGTGGGGCTTGTAGTGACGAGCAATTGGTTCAATTTTTAAGGATAGATGGTGTTGGTTTGGCGCGTTGAATTGTGGCTGAATGGTGGGGACAATTTGGGCTGAAATTGGACGTGGAAATGTTGAATTTTATACTATGAGTGTGGCTGTGTTTGTGGGCCCGTTGGTGGTCATGTATGTTTGATGAATCGTGTTTTGGTTGATTGAAATAGACTGTTATGTGCGCGCGTGGGCTGAATTGAACTAACTGTTAATTGGCCACGATTGGGTGTTGATTGAGCATGTGAAATGTGTGTGATTTGGTGCGTGCACGGGCCAAGTGTGATTGGCCAGTTTATTGGCATATGGGTGTCGAGTAAATGAATGAGTGAGAAATTGTGTGTGGAGTGGCGTGTGGTTACGGAAATCCTTGAGGCGGTACCATTACGCGGGGAATTGATCCGTCCTGAGGCGGTACAACTACGCGGAACGATGCCCGGTATTATTGGAAGACTGTCAACCTGTGGCGGTACTATTACGCAAGTTGTGCAGTAGGTGGTAGGTGTTGAGCCTGAGGCGGTACAACTACGCGGGCAAGAGACATGGCCTGAGGTGGCACCATTACGCGGGCCGAGAAGTGTTGTGGATATGGCCAACCTAAGGCGGTACCATTACGCGGGTTGTGCACTAGGTGATAGATGTTGAGCCTAAGGCGGTACCACTACGTGGTCAAGAGACATGGCCTAAGGCGGTACCATTACGTGAGCCGAGAAGTGTTGTGAATGTGAGTTGGTCGCAGTGAACCTGAGGTGGTACTACTACACGGGTTACTGGCAAGTCGAGTGGAAAGTATGAGATGGTCGCAATGAACCTGAGGCGGTACCATTATGCGGGTCACTGGCGAGTTGAATGAAATTCATGTGTGAAATGTATTTGGAATGTGCATGTGGTTGGCTGTTATATTATTGTGGCTAACGTGCAAGTCGCACGCACGAAAATCTCAGGTAAGTACAATTGTGTGAATGATGTGTTTATTGGATGATGTTACGTTTGATTTGTCTGGAGGTACGTGATAGCCTAGGTAGGGTTTAGGATGTATGCTTATTGAGATGTGATCTCATGGTTATTTCAACCAATAATTTCAGAACCCCGACCTGAGCCATGAGTCTATCGCCGCTGCCGCCAGAGCGTTTCGGGATTGTTATGCAAACTAACCATAACATGATAGAATATCCGATAGACGAGCACATGACCTAAGTTAAGCACACTTCAGTGGTATGGGTAGATATAGGACTCCCTCTCTGGCAGTCTCATACATATACCGCTTGGATGTTCAGAGATGAGATGGACGAGTTTGGTCCTGTCCGCGATTTTGACGTCCCGTTTGATGGAGTTGGCGATTGGGATCCGTTAGCCATACCGCCTCCAGACGGCGAGATGACTAGTTTGGAGACTAGCCTCGCCCAGTCAAGGCATCAGCATGCTCCTGTGGCGCCCGAATCTTCAGTGGCTGAGCCCGACCCTAAGCCAGAGGAGTCACGGGCCGGGTTTGATCCGATGGATATAGATTTAGGCATGATACCCGAGGAAGAGAAGTGAGCCAGCAGCCGAGCCAGAGGAGGATCGGGAAGAGCCCAAGGAGGAGTAGCGGATCGAGGTTCCGGCAAAGTCGGGGGACGAGGATAATCCGATCGAGATTGAGGCCGATTCGGAGTCATCGAGTGAGCAGACAGTTGAGGAGGATTCAGATGATGATACTGAGAAGAGTGAGTCGGAGTGGACGCCAGTGAAAGGGCATAGGGGTTAGTTTTAGGAGTTGGATATGACCCATTTTTGGTATGGTGCTAACCCAATAGGCTACTGATCATTTTTTATATCGGTGGTTTGTAGTTTAGAATTTCAGTGTGCATGTAAATTATGTTTTGTGGTTTAAAAGGTGGATATTGTAAATGTTTTTGGAAGTGTAATATAATGTTTGGTGGTTTGGCAAATCATTTCTCCCCGGGTTCTCCACTATTTTATTTGTTCGGGATTATATATTTGCTTCCGCCGTGATTGACTCTGATGAGTTCGTTGGGTCGGTGACATTTCCTGGGGATGCCGCACTCATCCGACCGAGTATGAGGGATGTCGCGTGCTCAATGGGGTTCGAGGCGTGACAACTTTTGAGTGACTTTCGACGAACTCGCAATAACGCAAGTTTCATTGCCATTGGAGAAAAAAATAATAATATGCTTTGTCTCTTGATGGGTCACAGACAAATTAAGGTTGAAATTTTGTTTTATTTACGTAACTCTAGGATTTTTATCAAATACTATGTTCAGAATTAGGTGATATTTTTTTAATAGATTTATGATTAGATTTCTTTAACGTGAACTGTAAATTTTTCCCGTTTTATTTGCTAATTTTTTCCCCATATTTGTTTGGAGTGACTTTTTATTTTGTCTTTTTATTAATTTTACGGCACTCGCAACTTGACTTTCTTTAAACTTAAGCAATTAAAACTTTCACATGAAAATGTTGATTTTTCATAATTCTCTAAAATTTAAAGAGTATTACAAAATTAGGAGTGAATCGCCCGAGAGGAGGAGACTAGGACAGTGAGAAACGAAGAGAGAGAGAGAGAGAGAGAGAGAGAAGGCAGCAGAGGAAAAGAGAGAAATAAAAATTAGTATTATTTTCGATTATAATTTTCATATATTTGAGTAAAGAAAAAGAAATAGAAACTGATATTTGAATGTAGGGAATTTCTCCAGCACTAAAATAATTAAATGAATAAAATTTAAAAAAGGGGCATTGGCAGACAAAAACAGCCTGGCATGGGACGCCTGAAAGCAGCACAACAGAGAAGAAAAAATGGGCACGCGTGAAAAAATACAAACCGACGAAAGTAGCAAAAATGAGGGGAATTAAGTTAACTGAGTACTTTCTAGCAAAAAAAAAAAGTTAACTTGGTTTGGTTTTCTATATGATGCATTTTTTATGTCATATCTCAAATCTAATGTTTGCATAGATATTCTTCATTGCATGACATGCATATTTGCACAATTAGGCATTCATAATAGAATATTTGTATGATTATAATTGCCATTTCAGAAAGAGTTAGAATTTTCCTTGAATTAGTGTAGATGCATATTTAGGACATTAAGATCGCATTTTTTTTGTAATTTTAATTGCGATCTTGCATGGGTTACATGTAATGAAAGGCATAAAAAAATAATAATTACATCTTGCATGATAGTGTTTTTCTGTTTTTCTATTTCTCTTTTTCCGGGAATAAGTTTGAAACATAAATCCGTTTGGTAGCACAATTTCATTTTACTATATCCGAAACAAATTTTTAGTCCATAAATAGGTTTGGAATAGAAAGGAGAAGTAGATCTCATTGTTCGTCCTCGCCTCCTGCCGCATGCGTCCACCGCCACCCCCGCCGACCGCCGCCTCCTGTTGCCTCTCACTGCACGCCGCTTGTAACATCCTAAATTCGATCCACTTCTGGGATCAATGAAATAGATGTTTAATTCTCATTTCATTTTAGTAAGTCTCGCCCGGAACTAATCACTCTCGGGATACTAACCGATGGGGAATGGCTAAATAGGAAAAACGGTACGTGAACCTAGGAACCGACCGTGAATCGAGCTCTGACTCTGAGGAACGGCAAGGAGATATTTTGGGCCAATGTGGACCGATCCTAGGAAGGTGACGGATTTGGTTTGACCAACGATGTACGATTGATTTGCAGGTAATTCTACACGACCAAGAGTACGTGTGGCGAACAATCCTGAACTTATTTCGAACGATTGCGACCTCCGAAACTAGTGGTAAATCCTCGCATTCTTTTGGAAATAAAGACCTTCATGACTCGAGTAATCCTAGGTCAATACGCGTAACCCCTAAACAGCCGCTTGTTAGTGAGAAACGCTAAAATCGCATTTGAGCGCAATTGATCGTTGAATTGAATCCGGACTTGAGTATCGAATTTCACGGACGTACGCGACTAGTTTTCTAAGGACGACGTCATATTAGTGTGGCCAATCATATTTGGGATCGGTATGGCCGAAAAATGGAATTTTGGCCCGAGAACGGAAAATTACCGATTTGCCCCTGGGCCCTATGCATGAGTTCCGAATTTTGAAGGGCATTTTGGGACTTTGAAGGACCCCTTTAGTTGCCGAAAATTTAGGGCTAGTTTACCCTCTTCCCCTCACCCGAAATCCCCATTCTATCCTCCTTGTTAGTGGGGTTGACCAACCCTAGCCCTTGAATCAAGATGGACAAGATTGGCCTTTGAATTATGGCCATTGGATTAGAGAGATAGTGGGGAGGGCATGATGGACATTTTAGTGGTTTTGGTCAACCACCCCACTCACCAAATCACACAAAACACTCTCCACTCTTTCTCTTCCCTCGTTCCCACCACCACCGGCCAACTCTCCCCTCTCTCCCTCTCACGTGAAGACCTACCCCCGTCGGAGCAGCCCAGCCGTGGCCACGCACCGCCGCTGCATGCCACATCGTCGCCGTCGTCTGCCCAGGCAAGCTACTGCTGCCATTCCCTTCCTCCACTGTCCGTCTCCCTCTCCCGTCCTCCTTTCTCTCCAACTGTCACTAGTATTGCCTCCAACCACCAGCATTGCCAGCCGCCTGGTACGCCACCGCCTGCAGCCTGCCTAGGTCGACCCCCGCCCGTAGACCGCTATCTACCCCTTAGACCACCGTTGCTCCCTGACCGCCGGTCCAGCGAACTAGCCGCCATTCGCCCTCTCTTTCTTCACCGTTCGGCGCCAGTGACCTCGGCGCCACCGTGAGGCGTCACCCCCATATCCGTACATTGTCATCGCCGCCGCCATCGACCAGATCGACGCTGTCCAGCCACCCGCTCTTGCCGACAAACCGCGCCCGCCGGAGGAAGTACACTATTCCGAAGCGGCTGTTACTAACCTGTCCGGGCCTTCGCCGTCACCATTTTCTAGCCATATTCGCTTAGGACAAGTGTGAGTACAACCCTAAACGCTAATTAGGCTAGTGTACATTTCTAGGTGAATTTAGGTTTAATTAGGGTGTTTTGGGGATTGTTAAGTGGCTATTAGTTAAGGCTAAATATGTGATGATTTGAGTGACCTAAGGTGGTGATTTAATGGTGATTTATTGGCCTAGTATGGACTAACTGGTGGCTGCCCCTAGTGGGATTAATTAGACCTTATGTGACTAATTATCAGTCCAAGTGTGAATTTCTTTGTGTGAGTGGTTGGTTTGTGTTATGGCTGATTTGTGTGAGATTTGGGGCTTAATTGTGTGATGCCATGTTGATGGTTATTGTGGCCGAAGCATGAGAACCATTGGGGGCCGTAGTTTCATGTGAATTCATTAATTGAATCTTGTAAATTGTTCCGATTGTGGACCATGGCTGAACGGATTAGGTATGTTGATTAATTGGACTTGTTGGCATGTTAGATTGAATGGCTGTTGTGGTTGGAAATGATGCCGAAGTTCAAATGGATTGGCCACGCACTTTGCATACCGAGCATTGGCATAGCATGTGAATTATATGAGTATGCGTGTATGGCATTGAGCATGTGATCACTTAATTTGCCCTGATGCATTTTACACGGTGTTCAGATAAAAACTGGTGAATGTGTACGTGTGATCACATAAAGCCCTAATACGTTTTACGTGGGGTAATAAATCCGTCCTGAGGCGTTTAACGTGGGACGATGCCCAGAATCCCTGTGGTTGGGCAACCTGATGCATTTTACGCGGGTTGTGTCATGGTTATGAGATGCTAGGACTACTGAAAGATTGCTAACCTGAGGCATCCCACACGTAGGTTGTGTCATGAGCCTGATGCGTTTTACGCGGGCCGGACATGGATTAGAGGACAATAGACCTGATGCGTTTTACGCAGGTTAGTGGTGAATTGAGAAATTAGCACGTGTGCAATTGTGCATTAATGAGCATGAGCATATGCATAGTAATGGTTCGCATGTGACGAGTGTGATCATGCGCATGGTATCTATCGTGGCCAAGTGTTGGTGTGATTGTGTTTCAACTGAGGTCTGTACTATTATCGCTACGTGACTAACCTGCAGGGTAAAAAATACATTGGTTTGGGCTGAAGGCCTAAGTCGTCGAGTGTTGTATTGTCTGTTCCGTTAGTAATTTACCTGGAGGTGTATGTTAGCCTAGTTTAGGTTTAGGTGGGGGCCTACTCGCTGAGATTTATTCTCACGGTTGTAAAACCCACATTTTTAAACACCCGGCCTTGAGGATGGCAGGTGTACCCTTGCGTTTTGGGATCCTGAACCACATAGACAGTTTGGTGATCGAGTACCCGGGTTGGCATGGGGAAGTTTACATTAGGCATTATACTATAGTTTGGGTCGACGAGGGTGGGCCATAGCTTAAGGTCCATCCCTACCTTGCATGGTGCTACCGAGATGATACCGGTTCGTACGACCCCTTAGATCCTTCGAGGTCCCGATCGATGTGCACGGCCAGTGGGACCCATTTGCTGTCGATGGGGAATTGGTGAGCCCCGATACCACGTCCGAGGCAGAGTCCGACCCCCAGCCAGTCATCAGCGAAATGGACACCGAATTCGAGGAGCGAGAGGATCCGATGGAATAGGAGAACAAGTCGGAGCTAGAGCCTATGGAGCTGGGGCCAGAAGGGGAGCCGTCGGAGATCGAGTCCGAGCGAGGATCTATAGATTCTGAACCTGAGCCATCCGAGAGCTCGTCTGAGTCGTCAGGATCCAACCCGAATTGGGAACCCTAGAGTGGACCTTAGAGCCTAGGTAGATTGGGGGGTGATACTTTTTGGGAGAGCACCCTTTCTTTGTTAGTACCTGACTGCCCGGGCCATGTACCCCTTATTGTCGTTAGTGGCCGTTGACCCGGTTTTGATTATATGTATAGTTTTGTTGTAATGGATATTGCAAATGCTTGGTATTAATGCAAGTGTGTATTTGCATCGGTTGCTATTTGTTATCCTTGGTCATTGTTTTTCATTGTACGGGTGTTATTTGCTTCCGCATGTGTATCACTCTCTGTTTTGGGTTTTGGGTCGGCGAAGCGTCCTGAGGTGTTGCACCAATACCACCGAGGCGGGATATCGCGTGCCGTAGTGTAACAGTCTGAATTTTCAATCCTTTTCCCGAAATTTAAGAAATGAATTTGACCAATGCACTATAGTGAGATCTCACCCGGAACAGCGCATTCATGGGAAGCTAACCTTAGGGGTAGGGCTATTATGGGATTGAGTTCGCCCGACCAAAGAACTAGACCTGGGTTCGATCTTCGACCATATGGATTGACGAGGGAATGTTTTGAGCCAACCGAGACCGGTCTATTTGATTGATTGTGTCCGAATGGAACTAGCGATAGACCCTCGCAATTATATGACAATTGAGATCGTCCTGGGTAGAGTAAACTTAAATGTGATTTGACTTAGTGTCGATCACGGATCGAGAGCGCGTAATCCCAACGAGCCACTCGTTAGCCAGAGATAAGCTAAAGTTGCAATTGTTCAATTTTAGTCATTTCTTGGAATTCGGGCCCGGGAATCGAGAATTTTGAAAGTGACAATTTTGAGCGGCCGATGACGTTTTTGGCTTGGCCAACCTTGGGGCCACCCATGTCTGCAAAAAAATGGATTTCGGTTCGGGACCGAAAAAAATTACAATTTTGCCCCTCTAGACACCAACATTGATTTTGAGGCCATATGAGATTATTTTTCGTGGCCGATGTCATTTGAGGGTGGCCACGCACATTTAGAGTTGTTACGGTTAAAAATTAGAATTTTGGCTCGGAAGTGAAAATAATATTATTTTATTTCTCAGGACTTTGTAGTCGATTTTCGAGGGCCTAAGAAGCTATTTTCGCGATTCCGATGCCATATTATGTTGGCCACAACCAGTTGGGGTTGGTACGGGCGAAAAATGAAATTTCGACCCGGGACCGGAAAAATGACCATTTTGCCCCTGGGCCATTTTCAGTTCCGAATTTTGGAGTAATTAAGGGAATTAATTAATTTTGGTCTTATCTCAATTATTGGCCCCATTTACCATTTTACCCTCAATTATTTGGATAGGATCAACGAGGACCGTTGGATTAAGGGCATTTTGGTCACTTTCGTTGGATGAGCGACACGTGGCGCCCCTAGTCTACTATATTTGACCAGATTTTCTCTCTCTCTCCTCACTTTTTTCCTCTCTCTCTCCCTCTGGCCGAGACCCCCCACAATCAGCCCCTCTCCCCCGCCGATTTTTCCGCCCCTCCTTGCCGTTCGTGAGACCGCCGTGGACGCCATTCGCCGGAGCTGCTGGTCGCCGGTGTCGCCTAGCCTCACCACCATCCCGTCCCACCTTTCTCTCTCTTCCATCCCCGTTCGGCGTGAGGACCATCGTCGAACAACCTGGCCGTGAGGATCGCTGCCAAGCTTGCCGGAGCCGCCGTGCTCGCTGCCGCACCAGCCGCTACCGAGCCACCCCAAGCTGCCCTCCCCTGCCCTATACGACCCCATCGCCGCCCCCAGCCAGCTGTGAGTCGTTCACCAGCTACCCGCTCGGGGCAGCTCAGCCGCTCGCCCTCTAAGCCACCGGTGACGCTGCTGCTGCTGTTCCGGCTGTCCCGGTCACCATCTAGCTAGCTTGTCCTGTTTTTATAGGGTAAGTGTTTTCCCCAAATACTATTTAGGACCTCGGGTATTGCTAGGTTTGTTTAGGACTCGGTTTAGGCTTTTTAGGGGCTGAATTAAAGGCTGGAAAATTGGTTTGTTGTGGACTGATTGGCAATGAAATTTCGAGGTTTAGGAGGCTGAGTTAGGGCTGTGATGTTGTGGATTGATCTAGATTAAATTGGGTGTTTAATTGGTAATTTTATGACTCGTGCATGTTTAATTGATTGACTATGTGAATTGTGATTGTTGGCTGATTTAGGATTGTGCTTGGGCTGATTGTGGACTGGCCATGTGTCGCGTGTGTGTAGCCGTGAAGTACAGTGGTGTGTCGGGGTGAATGTGTATTGGATTCGCGTGCTAAATGTGGATGGTTGTGTGGTGTATTCGTGTGATGAGGACGTGAATTGTGAAATGTGCGTGAAATGTGAAATTGTGTTTGGTCGTGCAACGGTTGGCCGTGTGTAAGCGTGGTTTGAGTGGAACGAGGGTGCGAAAATGTAAGATTGGTTGGAAAGGATCCGTCCTGAGGCGTGTTCGTTTACGCGGGACGATGCCGTCCCTAACGAGGTGACGATGCCCAGCCCGACGGGGTGACGATGCCTAACATGGTCAGAAGACCATTGGCCTGATGCGTTTTACGCAGGCACAATAATTAGGGAAAGGGAGAGGTAGGATTCTGTCCTGAGGCGTATTCGTTTACGCGGGACGATGCCGTCCCTGATGAGGTGACAATGCCCGGCCCAACGGGGTGTCGATGCCTGACGAGGTCAGAAGACCGTTGGCCTGATGCGTTTTACGTGGACGCGGTAGTGGTGGAAAAGTTGAGAATGAGCGGGAATTGGCTTGAGGTGCGAGGTTTGAGAAAGTGACGCATGATGTGAGTAGTGTGCAAGTGTGTTTGTATTGCATGATGTGATGCTTAATTATGGAGTAGAAACTGCTAGGCACGGTATGGGACGTGCCCAAGTGGTTTCTATCTTATAATTAAGGCACGCGCGCATCTGTGATTCCTTGCTGTGATGTGCTAGCTGTATTATGGTCTAACGTGTAGGAATGTGCATGATGGGTTCTAGGTAGGTTCGTCTGTGATTGTTAAATTGATTGATCGTTGTGTGAGATGCGTGTTCTGTCTGGCGGTACGTGAGTGCCTACGTAGGGTTTGGGGTTGTACATTTATTGAGATTCATCTCATAGTTGTATAATCCACAATTTCCGATCCCTAGCCGTAAATTCGGAAGTTCGCCTCCTCTTTTTTTGGAAGTCTGAGAAGCTGCCTTAGGTGCCCAGTGAAACTGCAGATGAATTTATGGAGACTCAAGCCTGAAGAATCAGGAGTAGAAAGGAAGACAACCAGTAGGCTTTCCCTAGGCTATTTTAGGGGTTGTTTAACTTGGGTTATCCGCTAGTGAAGTTAAGATAATCAAACCCCTGATATTTTGTTATGATGGTGATTTCAGATGCTAGTTTGCTGCATATGTTTGTAATATAATGTTAGTTTTTGTGGTGCAGTAATATTGTATGAATATGTCGTTGTTGTTGTTTGACTATTTTGTTAGTTTACCCCGTCGTCGTCATCTTTTGTGTGGGATTTTATATCTGTTTCCGCATGTGGCTCTGATGTTTGGGTTGGGTCAGCGACGTTCCTAGGACGTCGCAACTATTTCGACTGAAGCGGAATGTCGCGAGCTCGGCGGGGTTCGGGGCGTGACACGTAGGGTTTGGGGTGTGACATCCCCCGTTCGATTTGGTATCAGAGTAAGGTCAGCTCGGTCCAATTCGTTCGAAGCTTGAAGTGATAAGGAGCGATGACCTTGGGTAGCCAATAGGGAGACCAAAGACCTATGTGCTGCATGTACCTCCATATTGTTTGTTTCCTTTTATTGAGTGATTGTTTGGAATTGACCCGTAAAGTGCAGGTGTGATATGACCCGAAATAAGTACACTATTCTCCTTGGATTGAAACCTCGTGCTGGTTAATTGATCGCCTGCTGTGTGAGTGTTTGTTGTGATTCCTTGCCTAGGACCTTGACTAGTCTAGTTTGGCTTAGGTCTCTAATTCATGAATGGAATTATAGCTGGTTTAGGGCTGTTAAGAGAACTCGGTGAGGATGAGTAGCCGAGGTAGAGGAACCAGGGGGACAAGAGGCCGAGGGGGTTCATGAGCTAGAGCTATGGAGGATCCTAGAGTGGATGGGATATTGAGGGCACTTGCAGAGGTTGGAACCTTGATGGGTAGGCAGGCTCAGGAGAGGGCTACCAATGTTGCCCAAGCTGCTGAGGCCGTAGTAACTACTGTCGTTAATGGTAATCAGGCCAATCAGGGACAGGCTCAGGTAGTCGTGAATAGGCAAATGCACCAACTGGTAGAACAATTCTTGAAGTTGAAGCTGCCAAAGTTTGACAGGAAAGGTGACCCCAAAGTCGTGCCGCGCTGGGTAGAGGAACTGGAGAAGGCCTTCGAGCTGTTGGGGTGCACTGAGACTGAGAAGGTGACATTGGCGATATACTAGCTACAGGAGAATGCCAATGACTGGTAGAAGGCTACCAGGGGAAGAGTATTTCCGGATGGTGTCGCCTAGACTTAGGCTGTGTTTATTCAGAATTTCTATAGGAAGTACTTCTCGAAGAGTGCCCGAGAAAGGAAGTTAGTGGAGTTCATGAGACTTCGCCAAGGATCGATGTCTGTAGACCAATATGAGCCAAAATTCGCCAGGCTATCAAGGTTCGCACCGAGGATGGTGGAGGATCCACAAGATAAGGTCCGAAGGTTCCAGGATGGATTGAAATCGGACCTTCGAAGTCAGATGATTTCGCTCAATATTCGAGACTATGGAGAGATGTACGAGCATGCTCAAGCAATCGAGAGAGACCAAATGGGCAGGGTTGCCGCCTCTGGATCGCGATTTGCCCAGACTAGCGACAATCGCCATTTTGGGAAGAAACCGATGACAGAAAATAGATAATTTGTCCCTCCAGTTAAGAAGAACATCAGGAAGCTGAACCACCCACAGAACCGATTTGGAGCTTGTTTTAGGTGTGAGAGCTTACACCACCGGATAAGGAACTGCCTTTAATGCCCGATAGGATTGCTGATGCAGCCACAGCAACCCCGGGTGGGAAATCAGACTAGAAATCCCCCACTATCCATTCAGGACAGATTGCCAGCCCAAGGAAGGGTTTATACGATGGCAAGACGGGAGGTCGAAGACATGCCAGACGTGGTCACAGGTACGGTTTCTCTGTGTGATCATGCTACGTATGCATTGTTTGACCCAGGAGCTACTCACTCGTTTATTTCGGAGCAGTTTGTTAGATTGGTTATAATTGAACTGGTGTTGCTTGAGATCATGCTTTGTGTGACGACCTCGCTAAATGATAAAGTATTAGTCTCGTTAGGATGTCCTGACTATAAAATAATGATTGGAAGTAGAGAAGAGAGGATAAACTTGGCAGTATTGGCCATGTTCGATTTTGACATAATTATCAGAATGGATTGGCTGGTTAAGCAGAAAGCCGTGGTGGATTGCAGTAATAGGTTAATCCAATTTAACCTGATTGGGCATCCTAGATATGAGTTTTAAGGAAATCGAGGAGGAACCTCAATCCCTTGGATTTCCTTGCTTGAGATGACCAAGTTGTTAGACGAGGGTTGTGAAGGGTATTTGGTAAATGTGGTCGACTCGACAGTTGTGGAACCCAGATTGGAGGATATACCCGTGGTGTGCAATTTTCCCGAAGTTTTTCCTCAGGAATTGCCGGGTTTACCGCCAGAACAAAAAGTGGAATTTGTAATAGAGTTGACGCCAGGTATTGAGCCAATCTCGAAGGTGCCATACCGGATATCCCTATCAACATTGAAGGAGTTAAAAGTTCAGATGCAGGAGTTGTTGGACAAGGGTTTTATCCGCCCGAGTGCATCCCCATGGGGAGCACCGGTAGTCTTTATTGACGACATACTGGTATACTCGAAGAGCTCAAAAGAGCATGAGGTACATTTAGCCGAAGTACTATGAACCTTAAGAGAACACGCACTTTACGCCAAGTTTAGTAAGTGCGAGTTTTGGCTCAATCGAGTGGCGTTTCTTGGACATATAATTTCCGGAGATGGAATCTCTATGGACCCGACCAAGATTGAAGCAGTAACGAAGTGGCTAAGATCGACATCAGTAACGGAGATTCGAATTTTCTTGGGTTTGGCTGGCTATTATAGATGTTTTGTAGAAGGTTTTTCATCGATAGCCATGCCTCTGATGCGACTGCTCAAGAAGGAGACGAAGTTTGAATGGGACGATAAGTGCGAGAGAAGTTTTCAGGAACTGAGGCATAAGTTGACGACCGCCTCGGTGTTGACTATTCATCTGGACCAAGAGGTTTTGAGGTCTATAGCGATTCGTCGCTGAGAGGACTTAGGTGTGTCTTAATGCAACACGGAAGAGTAGTTGCTTAAGCGTCACGTCAGTTGAGACCACATGAAATGAACTACCCAATCCATGATCTGGAATTAGCTGCAATCATCTTCGCCCTGAAAATCTAGAGACATTATCTGTGTGGAGAAAAATTCTAGATCTATATAGATGATCAGAGCCTTAAGTATCTATTTTCGGAGAAGGAGTTTAATATGAGGCAGCGTCGCTAGATGGAACTTCTCAAGGATTATAATTGCGACATACTATATCACTCTGGAAAGGCCAATCAGGTGGCAGATGTGCTAAGTCGAAAGTCAAGTATAGCGCACATGATGATCAGGGAGTGGACCTTACCGAAAAGGATCAGGGATTCAAAGTTTAAATTGGAGGTGAGCCGTTTGTCAAATTTGTTTGCCACGTTAAGGATCGAACTGGAGATTCAAATCAAGATTAAGGTATTATAACTTACGGACCAAGAAATTCAAAAGATAGTGGGCACGGATGCCACAAAAAGAAGACCAGATTTCCAAGTGTCCGAGGATAGAATCTTGAAGTTTCGTGGACGACTGTGCGTGCCAGACGATATGGAACTCAAGGAAGAGATTTTGAAGGAAGCCCATCGCAGTCATTATAGCATCCACCCAGGCAATACGAAGATGTACCAGAACCTGTGGCAGCACTACTGGTGGAATGGTATGAAGATAGATGTGGCCAAGCATGAGGCGAAGTGTCTGACCTGTCAACAAGTAAAGGCGCAGCATTATAAGCCTGGAGGACTTCTGAGACCATTGGAAATCCCCGAGTGGAAGTAGGAGCATATCACGATGGATTTCGTCACGGGATTACCAAGGAGCCAGAGAGGACACAATTCAATTTGGGTGATAGTCGACAGACTGACTAAGTCCGCGCACTTCCTGGTGGTGCGAAAGGATTTTGAGTTGGAAAGGTATGTGGATTTATATGTGCGGCAAATTGTCCGACTCCATGGAGTACCAGTGACGATCACATCGGATCGTGATCTCCGGTTTACTGCCAATTTTTGGAAAGGTCTACAAACGACATTAGGGACGAAGCTCCAGTTCAGTACGACCTATCATCCGTAGACAGATGGCCAGTCGAAGAGGACGATCCAGACATTGGAGGACATGTTGCGTGCTTGTGTATTGGATTTCCAAGGCAAATGGAAAAAACAGTTACATTTGGTCGAATTCACCTACAACAACAGCTATCAACAGAGTATTCAGATGGTACAATTTGAAGGCCTTATATGGCAGAGCGTGTAGAACGCCAGTGTGCTAGGATGAAGTTGGAGAACGAAGTATAACCGGCCCAGAATTGGTGCAGCGAAAAGTTGAGGCGGTTGAGATCATTCGGGAAAGGCTAAGGACCGCACAGAGTCGTCAGAAAAGTTATGCCGATCGGAGACGGAGACCCTTGGAGTTTCAGGTTGGTGATCATGTTTTTCTCAAGGTGTCGCCAATGAAAGGACTGTCCCGATTTGGCAAGAAAGGGAAGCTGAGCCCGAGATACGTAGGCCCATTTGAGATTTTGGAGAAGATTAGGGATCTAGCATATCGGCTTGTCTTGCCGCCGAATCTGTCTTAAGTACATAATGTGTTCCACATGTCGATGTTGAGGAAGTACGAATCGGACCCAACCCACGTGCTGCGATACGAAGAAATAGACGTGGATGACAGGGTGTCGTACGTAGAAAAGCTAGTGAGGATCGAGGACAGAAATGATCAGTTGTTGCGAAACAAGACAATCCCGATGGTTAAAGTAGTATGGAAGCATCATGGAACGGAAGGTGCCACCTGGGAGAGCGAAGAAGCGATGCGATGTTAACACCCCCATTTGTTTGAGTAGACGGGTTTGGGTTGTAAATTTCGAGGACGAAATTTTTCTAAGGAGGGAAGAATTGTAACATCCTGAATTCGACCCACTTCCGGAATCAATGAAATAGATGTTTAATTCTCATTTTATTTTAGTAAGTTTTGCCCGGAACTGATTACTCTCGGGATAATAACCGATGGGGAATGACTAAATAGGAAAAATGGTACATGGACCTAGGAACCGACTGTGAATCGAGCTCCAATTCTGAGGAACAGCGAGGAGATATTTTGGGCTAATGTGGGCCGATCCTAGGAAGGTGGCGGATTTGATTTGACCAACGACGTACGATCGGATCGCGGGTGATTCCGCACGACCGAGAGTACGCGTGGCGAACAATCCTAAACTTATTCCGAACGATTGCGACCTCTGGAACTAGTGGTAAATCCTCGCGTTCTTTTGGAAATCGAGACCGTCACGACTCGAGTAACCCTAGGTCGATACGCGTAACCCCTAAACAACCTCCCGTTAGTGAAAGACGCTAAAATCGCATTTGAACGTAATTGATCATTGAATTAAATACGGACTCGAGTATCGAATTTCATGGACGTATGTGACTATTTTTGCAAGGACGACGTTGTATTAGTGT
The DNA here is from genome assembly GCA_031216405.1 of Syzygium malaccense. Lineage (NCBI taxonomy): Eukaryota > Viridiplantae > Streptophyta > Magnoliopsida > Myrtales > Myrtaceae > Syzygium > Syzygium malaccense. The sequence continues at coordinate 27,795,924 of CM062257.1, read as the reverse complement.
GACTAATCATATTTGGGATTGGTCTGGTCGAAAAATAGAATTTTGGCCTGGGAACGGAAAATTACCGATTTGCCCCGGGGCCCTATGCATGAGTTCTGAATTTTGAAGAGCATTTTGGGACTTTGAAGGACCCCCTTAGTGGCCGAAAATTTAGGGCCAATTCACCCCTCTTCCCCTCACCCGAAATCCCCATTCTACCCTCCTAGTTAGTAGGGTTGACTAACCCTAGCCCTTGGATCAAGATGGACAAGATTGGCCTTTGAATTGTGGCCATTAGATTAGGGAGATAGTGGGGAGGGCATGATGGACATTTTAGTGGTTTTGGTCAACCACCCCACTCACCAAATCACACAAAACACTCTCTACTCTCTCTCTTCCCTCATTTCCACCACCACCGACCAACTCTCCCCTCTCTCCCTCTCACGTGAAGACCAACCCCTGCCGGAGCAGCCCAGCTGTGGCCATGCACCGCCGCCTGACACCGTGCCGTCGTTGTCGTCCGCCTAAGCGAGCTGCTGCTACCATTCCCTTCCCCCACCGTCCATCTCCCTCTCCCGTCCTCCTTTCTCTCCGACCGTCACCGGTACCGCCATTGACCACCAGCATTGCCAGCCGCCTGGTACGCCACCGCCTGCAGCTCACCTAGGCTGACCTTCGCCTGTAGACCGCCATCTACCCCTCATACTGCCGCTGCTCCCTGACCGCCGGTCCAGCGAACCAGCCGCCATTCGCTCTCTCTTTCTTCACCGTCCGGCACCATCGGCGCCACCGTGAGGCATCACCCCCATGTCCGTACGTCGTCATTGCCGCTGCTGTCGACCAGATTGACGCTGTCCAGCCAACCGTTCTCATCGACAGACCATGCCCGCCGAAAGAAGTCCACTGTTCCGGCGTGACTGTTGTTGACCTATCCGGGCCCTCGCCGTCACCATTTTCTAGCCATATGCACTTAGGATAAGTGTGAGTACAACCCTAAACCCTAATTAGGCTAGTGTACATTTCTAGGTGAATTTAGGGTTTAATTACGGTGTTTTGGGGGTTGTTAAGTAGCTATTAGTTAAGGCTGAATATGTGATGATTTGAGTGACCTAAGGTGGTGATTTAATGGTGATTTATTGGCCTAGAATGGACTAATTGGTGGCTGCCCCTAGTGGGATTAATTAGACCTTATGTGACTAATTATCGGTCCAAGTGTGAATTGCTTTGTGTGAGTGGTTGGTTTATGTTATGGCTGATTTGTGTGTGATTTGGGGGATAATTGTGTGATGCCATGTTGATGGTTGGTGTGGTCGAAGCATGAGAACCATTGGGGGCCGTAGTTTTATGTGAATTCATTAATTGAATCTCGTAAATTGTGTGCCGATTGTGGACCATGGCTGAACGGATTGGGTATGTTGATTAATTGGACTTGTTGATGTTAGATTGAATGGCTATTGTGGTTGGAAATGATGCCGAAGTTCAAATGGATTGGCCACGCACTTTGCCTACCGAGCATTGGCATAGCATGTGAATTATACGAGTATGCATGTATGGCATTGAGCATGTGATAACCTAATTTGCCCTGATGTATTTTACGCGGGGTTCAGATAAAAACTGGTGAATGTGTACGTGTGATCACATAAAGCCCTGATGCATTTTACGCGGGGTAATAAATCCGTCCTGAGGCGTTTAATGCGGGACAATGCCCGGAATCCCTGTGGCTGGCCCATCTGATGCGTTTTATGCGGGTTGTGTCATGGTTATGAGATGCTCGGATTACTGGAAGATGGCTAACCTGAGGCGTCCCACACGTGGGTTGTTTCATGAGCCTGTTACGTTTTACGTGGGCTGGACATGGATTGGAGGACGATAGACCTAATGCGTTTTATGTGGGTCAGAGGTAAATTGAGAAATTGGCACATGTGCAATTGTGCATTAATGAGCATGAGCATATGCATAGTAATGGTTCGCGTGTGATGAGTGTGATCGTGCACATGGCATGCGTCGTGGCCAAGTGTTGGTGTGATTGTGTTTCGACTGGGTTATGTACTGTTATCAGTACGTGACTAACCTTTAGGGTAAAAAATACATTGGTTTGGGCCGAGGGCCTAAGCCGTTGAGTGTTGTATTGCGATATCCTGAAAATTCGATCAAATTTGGTGATTTATGAAATGGTGATTTCATCGATGCTCTATTAATTAATTCTCGCTCTGGCCTGATCACCCAAGGAATACTAACCAAAGGGAAAAGGCTATCGAAGAATTTATTTCTAGTAGCCGCCCATTAGTTCGAGATAAATTATAGTTGCGATTGATCGATTTCAGCCACGAATTATAATCCGATTTCGCGTGTCGAGTGCTCAAGGATATCACACCTGAACTATAGGATGTCGCCTCATAATTTTTATGAATTGGCCATCGAAAATTTATTTCTAACTTGCCCTTCTAGAAACCTCTTTGTTAGATTAAATCTTGGCCGTTGGATTAAACTTAGAGAGTAAGGCTTGATCTTAGCCCTTGATCTTTGCTTGGGCATCAAGAACACATCCTAGCCCTTGATCTTTGCTTGGGCATCAAGAAGAAATCTCAACCATTGATCTTGATTTAAACTTAAACCCTATTTCTCTCTCTCCTCACTTTCTCTCTTATTCTCTCTCTCTCCCTCTCTCTCGGCCGAATCACCCCACCACCGTCGTCAACCCACCAACACCCTCACGCCACCACCCTTGAGCCCGTAGATCGCCGTGTGCCGTTCACCATCGTTTGCCGCTTGCCGTGTCAAGCCGAGGCCACCACGGACAACTCGTGTCGTTGCCATCGTCCTTGCGTTGTCGTCGTTTTTAGACGAGTAAGTTAACATCTAATCCCTTGTTTAGGATGTTCAACTTGCATTGGGTAGTTTAGCTAGTGATTGTTTTAGTGCTTTTAAACTTCTAAAATGAGCATTGGCGAGTCTTGATGGCTAGACTAAGTTGAAATAGATGTTGGATGTTGATTTGAACTCTTGGTGTGGTATTTTCATGGCTGAGAAGTGGTGGATCTCAAAGTTGAAGGTGTTTCTTGGAGTTTTTATCTTGATTTCAGAAATGATTTTACTGTATGTCCCTAGTTTTCCATTTTTATAAAGCATTTTGTGGTTTGAATCCTAAAAAGTGTTCTTCATAAAAGTTGTTCGCAAGATCTTAATCTATAACATACTTAAATTTCAGGTTTTTCTGAGCTCAAATGGGTTACACGAAGGTCCAATTTCTTACCGAATCAGAACTGTTTTATACTGTGGATTCCGTGACCTTCGTGCCTTCTCATATTTTTATAAAAATTTCCAATTAGATTTTGGCCATACTTCCTTCACAAGATTTGTAAATAAAATCCATGTCTACAACGTATAAACATTTCAAAGTGTTTTGAAAGGATTTGGTTGGTAAAACGAGTATTTCTTCTTGTTCAGTTTCCCCTGTTCCGGCGGACCAGTTCTGGGTTGTTTCCGAGCCATCAAAAGTGATCTTGTATAAGGATTTTGGGATTGTGTTCTTCATGGAAAATATTTGTAAAGGTCTTGTTTATAACATATTCGAATTTTATAATTTTTGGAAACCATTTGCTATGCCTTTGAGATTGATTTCCCAAATCATGCAATTCTGTCCAGTTTTACTAGATTTCCATGATCTGCTGGTTCTTACTTGAAAGCATGGGTTTTTGATTTCTGGCTTACTAGAAACAGTAACCACATTTATCTAGCCTTTTAATTATGTTTATTTGGCATTGATTTGATGTCGAATGCTTTTGTAAATTCATGTTTTAAAATGAGATTCACAAAGTCGATTGACCATTTGCATGTGTGACCACTTGGTATAATTGTATGACATCGATGAGAGTACGATTCATGTACGCATGGGCTAATTGAAAAGATAATAATTGGCCAGAATGCTTGTGTGCTCGTGTGGTCACACGTCGGAGCCGTCTTGCTGTAGATCGCTTGATGATGCCTGATTCATCGGGGTCTTGCTGTAGATTGCTTGACAATACTCGATTTATCGGATGCCTGGAGATTATTTGGATTGCCGATACTCCGGATGCCTTGTCGCAACCCGAGGCCGGACTCGATACTCCTTACGGGATACCATCTTACTGTAGATTGTTTGATGTTGTCGTATTGGAATGCCGTCTTACTGTAGATCGTTTGACGTAGCCGTGCCCGATGGGGTGGGACGGAGCCTAGTTATGCCGAAAGACTGCCATTTTGCTGCAGATCGCTTGATGTGTAGTGGCCCCGAGGGGGCGTAATAACTAGAATACGTGTGATGCATAGTGCTTGATTATGGGGTAGAAACTGCTAGGCATGGTATGGAACGTGCCCAAGTGGATTCTACCTTATAATCGAGACACGCGCGACTGTGATGCATTAATGCATGAGAAATCTCATTACACGTTCTGGGTATGTGATATGTATGATGCATCGTTGTGCCATATGACTATCTATGTTATGCATAATATGTGTGCCAAGGCAAGGTAAGGATGCTTGTGGTTGGTTAATGATTTGTGCAGGGTCGCGTAATTAAGGACCCCCGAGGTGAGTTGACCTTCTAAACGGGGCTTAGGCGTTAACTTATTGAGATTTTATCTCATTTGTAGTTGTTAAATTTTTTTTTTCAGGCCCTTAGCATATTGGTGCACCTAGTATGGTTCGGGGTGCGTGGAAGCTGACTTTTGGTGAAGTAGATTGACCCCAGCCCGACATCTTTTTGTAGACTTTTTGGAAATGCCTGAAGTGAACTTGTAAAAAAAAATGTTCCCAGGGGTTAATCAAGTAAATGTTAAAATGGCATTTTGATTTCAATGTTGTAAACTATTTTCCTATCTATCCTTGTTTATTGTTATGATCTGGGTGAATCTTTGTTTAGCTTCCGCCTGCGTAATCAAAAGATAAAATGTTGGGTCGGTGATGTGTCCTGGGATGTCGCATCATAATGACCATTGCAGGATGTTGCGCGCTCGCGTGGTTCAGGGCGTGACATGTATCGTCTGTTCCATTAGTAATTTACCTGGAGGTGCATGTTAGCCTAGTTTAGATTTAGGAGGGGCCTACTCGCTGAGATTTATTCTCACGGTTGTAAAATCCACATTTTCAGACCCCCGACCCTGAGGATGGCAGGTGTACCCTTGCGTTTTGGGATCCTGGACCACGTAGACAGTTCAGTGATCGAATACCCGGGTTGGCATAGGGAAGTTTACATTAGGCATTATACTATAGTTTGGGTCGACGAGGGCGGGCCACAGCTTAAGGCCCATCCCTATCTTGCTTGGTGTTGCCGAGACGAGACCGGTTCCTACGGACCCCTTAGATCCTTCGAGGTCCCGATCGATGCATATGGCCAGTGGGACCCGTTTGCTGTCGATGGGGAATTGGTGAGCCCCGATGCCACATCTGATGCGGAGTCTGACCCCCAGCCAGTCATCAACGGAATGGACATCGAATCCGAGGAGCGAGAGGATCAGATGGAATGGGAGACCGAGTCAGAGCCGGAGCCTATGAAGCTGGGGCCAGAAAAGGAGCCGTCGGAGATCGAGTTCGAGTGAGGATCTATGGATTCCGAACCTGAGCCGTCCGAGAGCTCGTCTAAGTCGTTAGGATCCGACCTGGATTGGGAACCCTAGGGTGGACCTTAGAGCCTAGGTAGATTGGGGGCCGATACTTTTTGGGAGAGCACCTCTTCTTTGTTAGTACCTGACCGCCCGGGCGACATACCCCTTTTTGTCATTAGTGGCCATTGACCCACTTTTGATTATATGTATAGTTATGTTGTAATGGATATTGCAAATGCTTGGTATTAATGCAAGTGTGTATTTGCATCGGTTGCTGTTTGTTATCCTTGGTCATTGTTTTTCATTGTACAGGTATTGTTTGCTTCCGCATGTATATTACTCTCTATTTTGGATTTTGGGTCTGCGATGCATCCTAGGGCGTCACACCAATACGACTGAGGCGGGATATCGCGCGCCGTAGGGTTCGGGGCGTTACACCACTGCCCCCTTGATGTATGGAAAAGAGCGTGAGAAGGAGAAATTTTGTATCATTATCAAATGCGTATCTCTCTTCAAAAGGTCGTCCAAGAAATAGAAATAAAAAAATCAATTTCTAAAACATAATGGTTATCATTCACAGTGTTAGTCCTCGTGCTTTTGTGAGATCTATTTGAAATGACCTTTATTTTATTTTTTTGTTCATTTTTTTTGATAAATTTAAGTCGAACAATAAACTTTCCTAGATCACATATTATTGTTTCCTTTTTGGAGAAAAAAATCATTCTTTCTTTTAACTTGAAGTTTGACACTGTTTTGCTTTGCCTTTGCCGAGTTGCAGGTTTTGCCTACACCATATCGTCTTTGATTACCGTGAGTGATTTAACATTTAGTAGGTTTTGCACTGTGGCCCCGTTTGTTTCGCGAAAAATAAATAATTTGAAAAATATTTTCTTAAAAATGATTGCTTGTATCATTTGTAAAAAAGAATGAACGAAAAATATTTTCATTGTCCAGGAAAATATTTAGACTTGTTGCCAATAATGAAAATATTCTCTATTAACTAATTATTTCAATCGATATAAGTGATTATTTTTAGAAAAAAAATTTCCATATCATTCATTTTCCACAAAATAAACGAATCTTTCACCTCTCACTTTACCCAATTCAATGGAGGATTTTTGGAAGGAGGTTTGTTGTATTCATATAAAGACTAGGCAGTCTAGTTTTCGTTACTGTTGAAATGACTGTGTGGGAAGACAAGTCTTGAGGGTAATTTCTTGTTACTTCAAGTTGCTTAGACCCATGCTTGTGTCAAACGCCTTATGTTTGATCCTATTAATCTAGAAGATGAGGCACATATTGAATATCAAAAGGTCACCCCAGAATGATTTTTAGTAAGTCAAAAAATAACTTGCTACTAATATTGTCGACTAACATTAATTAATGATAACTTAATTAATGATAACTGCGGGTATGATTTTTGGAAGCATTCCGCATCAATGTAGCTTTAAAACACATATTTTATGCATATTGTTTAGAAGGAATATTATCAATTCAGTTTTAAACATATTATGCGGATGTCAATTTAGTTATAAACTTTCTAATTTTGTCAATATAGTCCAAAACTTTTACGCAAAATTTCAATTTAATTTCTCTTGCCAATTGCCATCAAAAGTCAATAAGTGGAGATTCACAAATTATCCACGTCAGCATGCCACACAGGATGCTTATTGATGATTGGATGGCAGTCAGTAATTTCCAACGGCAATAGGCTAGAATTGATACATTGGAATTTTACGCAAAGGTTTAGAATTACATTAACAAAATTGAAAAGTTTATGACTAAATATATATCCGTATAATAGGTTTAGCATTAATTGGGTTATTATCCTCCCTTTTTTCGGTTATCTTCCACTAGTTATCCTTCATTGCTTAGTTTATAGGGGATGCACTTCCCCGGATTAATCAAAGACTTTGGCATCTTATGCAATTACGGTTCCGCCTCGACCTTCAATTATATAACTTGCAAGACTACAATTCAGTTGTCGTTTTTTGTCTTAATTTCTAGAATGAATTCAGAGTATTTGGCAAATGAACATTAAACGTCAAATCGGTAACGGTGAAAAAATAAATGGAGGATGTAGAAACATAGTTTAGGGGAGGCGAAATGAAGTAAACTCCAATATCTAGCTCTGAGGAGGGTGAGATATAAAAACTTTATACGATGATTTAATAAATCATAGTATAAATTTGATTAAAGGCAGACCAAAAATCAAGATCAAACAATCGCCAAAGATTGTCAGAATCGCCTCATGCTATAACTTAAAAATATTTATGGTCATTTTGGGAGCTCTTTTTCTTTCCACCACGAGAGTCTAGTCTAGCTTCGATTTTAAGGTCAAATCAAAATGTCTCGAAGTGGCCACACACTTTATCAAAGACCTTTGCATAAAACATATATATTATATTTCCGAGTGCTTTCACCAAAAGCTACATCAAGTGAGATTGGATTCCCACGTAAAAGCGTTTTAGCTTCGTCGAAAGTAAACAAAGTTTAGAAAAGCAAAACAAAAGCAGCAGGTAATGGCCTTCCAATTCACCTTTTTCTTTGTCTTTCGAGTGATTGTTATCCACTAAAATTAGAAACAAAAACTTCAAGGGAAAACCTTGTCATGAAATGGTCTTAATTAGACTGGACCATGCTCACGGATGAGCCAAAAAGAAATTAAATGAAATCATCCTTCAATTTCAGTTCAACAAGTGATTTCTTTTGTCCGCAATCAAACGGGAAAAAGGCGTCTCAACATGAAACACTCGAAAATATATTTCCTTTTGGCAAGAAATGTCTGAATCGAGCCTCTGTTTTTGGTTGAAAATGCATGACAAATATGTAGAAAATCGACACATTATCTCGTTATGGCCTGTTTAGTAACGTTTCTGTTTCTCTGTTTTTCTATTCTTTTGTTCCCTAGAGCAGAAAAAGAACATAAATTTGTTTGACAATGTCAGTTAGTTTTTTTGTTCCCAGGAATAGAAAAGTGGTCAGGGAATAGATTTGGAACAGAAATAAAAAGTAAAAAAAATCTACTTTTCTGTTTCTAGAACAAAAGAGAAATAATAGAGAAACAAGATCAACCCATTCTCTTTCACAATATATTTTTATACTAAACCGTAAACCTCAAATCCTAAACCCTAAAACCCATAACACTAAAATCAAAAACCCAAACCCTAAACCTTATAAACCTCAAATCCTATACCCTACCCAAAACCCTAAACCCCAAAACTCTAAACCCAAAACCCTAAAATCGTAATTCCAAACCCTAAATCCTAAAATGCAAAACCGCAAAACCCCAAACCCTATACCCTATACCCTAAATCCCAAACCCCAATACCCAAAACCTGAATCTCTAAAACCCTAAAGCCAAACCCGAAACACTAAACCCAAAACCCCAAACCTGAAACTCTAAAACCTAAACCCCAAGCCTAAACCCTAAAATCCAAAACCTAAAACTCAAAACCCCAAACCCTAAACCTCAAAATCAAAATTCTAAAACCATAACCCCAATCCTAAAATCTGACACCCTAAATTGCAATTTCCTTGACCACCACCTGGTATTTGTTTTGTCTATAAAGAGTAATTTTCTTTATGATTGTATTAAGGTCATTCAATTCTATATCATAATATATTATTATTCTATTTCTAGTCCAATTTTATCCAAACATGAATTGTTAAGTCCCCTAAACTGCAATTTCCTCGACCACCACCCGGCATTTGCTTTGTTTATAAAGAGTAATTTTCTTTATGATTGTATTAAGGTCATCCAATTCTATATCATAATATATACTTATTCTATTTCTAGTCCAATTTTATCCAAACATGAATCGTTAAGTCTCCACTGATAATTTTATAATTAAATGAAAAAATTAGGAGTATAAATTTTTAGTGTCCTACCAAACGCATTTATGTTCTTTTACTACTCTGGGAATAGAAATTTTGTGCAGTTACTAAGCACGTTTTTTTTCTCAAAAACTCGTCTAGGGAATAGAAGTAAAAAAAAATATTTCTGAACAGAAATTATTTTTGAGAAAAGAAACGTTACTAAACAGACCTTTAGCATCCAAATTCCGATTGCATATGGTTCTGAAAATTTTCGTACGAATTCCCCAACTTTTATTTCTTCCTGTTTTACTTTTGAACTCTGTTACAAGGTTGAACACCAATCAGACCTTCCCTCGAGTTTGTTGAACCTTGGGATTAAGCGTGGCCCAGGAATGATAACATTACTAGATTGATCGAACTTGAAATTCCTACAGAATTGGTTCTCCCGTCAAACTGTTTAGATTCAAATTGCGCCCTTCGAGCTCTCTAAAATCTGAGGAGTTAGATGAGAGAGTTGGACTGAATTTTGAGCTTGTGTAGGATAGGAATTAGCGACAAGAGGATCCACAAGTCATCGCCAGAGCCATGACGCCAAAGATCCAATCCCTCGACAATAATTCTCAAGTTCTTCATCATCGCAGGCCTTTCAAGCTGATATTGGGAAGCCGGCACTGAAGTCACGGCTTAAGAGGATTTTGTTGTCGGAGAAGGCGACCGGTGGTGAATTATGGTGTCAAAGAGGGAGCTGATGCAGAGCGAAGGACCAGGCATGAGGAGGAAGATAGAAAAAAGAAGAAAGAAAGGAAGAAAAGAAAATTAATGGAAAAGGAGAGAAGAGAAAAAGAAAATGAAAAAGAAAAAATAAAAAAAAGACTTTTAACGAAAATGCCTCTGGCCGTGAATAAGATTTGTTCATCTAGTGAATCCGGACCCTTATTTGAGATTAAGCCGGTCACTTCAAATCCTTATTTGAGATAATTTCCATTTTAAACCCTTTTTTGAGAATTGCCCCATTTCATGTCCTTATTTTTGCTTTTGATTAAAGGAACTCCTGTACGTATCTTGGTCTTGACCATACATTTTGGCTTGATCAATGGCACTTTCAACGTAGAAAATTTATTAGCGGGTACGAAAAATATTTTGGTGTTCCTGGGGCAGCAATCTGCCGGGAGATGCGCCCCAAAGAGATGGCATAACTCTGAGATGAGTATTTGAGAGCATCGATTAAATTTACTAACGAGTAACGGTTACGAAACAAGTCCATGTATCGATCAATTTCTTAGTCAGTTTTATGATGGTATTTTGTATCATAAAATCCAAAAGAAAAAAAATTAAATTATCATTGAAGGTATACAGTTAATTTAGTGATTAAGATTAAGTAACCTGCTTATACTGACTTACATGAAATAAGTATATTAAATGTGTTGGTTCATTTTTTTGTTGAGTCATTAGGTCTGTGCTTGAAACGGGTCTCATTCTAGTTATATTGTTGAATTTACGGATGTTGAATTCAAGTGTCCAACATCAAATGAAAGTCCGTTTAAACTCTACAAACTGAATAAACGGAAGACTAAGCTAGAAAGAGTTTCGGATTTTGCTCGGCTTAGTGTGTAAATCCCATGAATTGATATCGATAGTTTGGAAAAACAAATTGCATCGAAGTGGAGTGCATTCTGTCATTTTCGTGATGCACACACCAATACAAATGTTACGTAACTTTTTCCCCACGAGATGTACAACTTCCACAGTTTTATATGGTTTGTTTCGTTAGTAAACGAACCTTCTAAAATGACATGAAAAGTAATCAATTTAGGTGATTGTTGCAGTGGAAATTGATGACATCCTTCGTTGCTTAGACCATCGTTTTCTCTAACTTGGCAGGGTGCGTCAAGCACATTGACCTTATACTATCACCTGTCTGTCATGTGGAATCGTTGAAGGATTCATCGTGTACCGGATTACAATTTTAGATGCGATTCTAAAATTGAAAACCAATCTTTGAATGGACCCAGGAACACATGGATTGTCCAATGCATAATGGGGAACATGTGTTACATTGTGCCCAATGGATGGTCGAAAATATATTTTCATATTATTAGCAAAAGCGAAGTTTGAATTTGGCATTACTTGTAGATTCATTCAGAGCCTTTAATACCAAATCTTCTCAATTTGCTTCTCTTGATTAACATCATGCACAGAGTGAAGATACCCATTAGAAAAGTAGACCCGGTCAAGCAGCATAAATAGATTGCTGATGTCAAACAACATAGAAGCCCTCTTAAATTTTTTATAGCGATGTCGCAACCGGAAATCCCGGGCCCTCTTATCGAACATCATGCAAAAAGAAAGGGAGGGCTCGCCTGGCGTGTGCTAAGTCTAGGTTCGGGACTTAACTCGGGCTTTCCCAAGCCCATACCATATCGCGACTTAGGGTTTAAGTTTTTAACATGCAGGTGATTTACATGCAGGAGTCGCCACTAATCGATTTGGGGTAAGTCGATTAGAAACCCAAATAGGGTGACGGGAGAATCACCCTATTCCTACGAACTAGAGATTAACTGAGTTCGGAAACTTGGTTACACTAGTTGGATAACTAATGCCCTTTCGGTACTATTTTACCCTGTTCATTTCATGAAAACATTTATCAGGCAATTTGGATTGATTTTAAGACCTTTCTCCTAACATGTGAGGTGATCAAGCGAGTGCATAATCAGAAACGATTAGCAGTCAAAAACACAACAACTCATGCAACCTAAACTTCTAACCTTAACTAGGTCATATGACATTAAAAAATATAACAGTTTATGCAATTGTATCAAAAAACATGCGTAATAGTAACGCAACGGTAATAAAAATAACATGCAAAATACTATCACATAACTCAGGCTTGTCTAATTTAAACAAGACAAAAATATGCATAATAATACAACAATGGATTAAAACACTTAGATATATCACATAATAAAAAAAACTTTTCTTTTTTAAAAATTAATTAATTAATTATTTTTAATTTTTTTAATTAATTTTTTTCGAAAAAAAATATACATATACAATGGAAGAAAAAAAAAGTTTGAATTTTTTAAAATTTCTTTTTAAAATTTTTTTAAAAAATAATAATATAATATTAAACCGGGTCGGGTTGCGGATTCGGGTCAGCCCAGCCCGACTCGGATCAACGGATCTAACCCGGGCATTAACCCGGGTCGGATCTGTCGATCCGGGTCGGTCGGAACCGACCCGAGTCAACGAATCCGACCCGGGCGTTGACCTGGGTTGGATCGGCTAATTCGGGTCGGATCGGCTACCCGAAAAAACAGACCCACGGGGGAAAAAGCGCCGGCGGAGCCAAAACCAGCGCCACCATCCGAATCGGCCCCTGGGGCCGCCACCAACGTCGCCGACCGCCTGGCTCGCCGTCCGGCCGTCTGTTCGCCGACCGGCGGCCGAATCAAAATTGGTTTCACTAGGGTCTTTCGTCGAACATCTAGCGTGCACTGCTTAAAAATGGAGTTTTTGACCTACTCCGGTGACTTAGTCGGCTCCGACGGCTATAGTTCACTTCAGACGGTGAGCAGGGATCGGGATCGACGTCGGTATGGGCCGGGATTAGCGCGAGACGGCCGGCACGAGTCCCGGCCCAACCGCACCAAAAAATAGGGGAAAACAGGGGCGGTCGGGGCCGGGACAGACTCACCGGTTGATGGCGCGTTCTGGGGGATCTCCGGCTGCTCCGTGGGCGACGGCGACGCTGTTGGTTGTTCTTCCTGCTCCGGCGTGGCCTTGGTTTGCTCCCTCTCCCTCTCTATTCTCTCTTCTTCCTCAGTCTCTCTCTCTTCTGTTTCTCTCTCAGAAAATGGCCGACGGTAAGGCTACTGGGTATTCCTTTGACTCCGGCAGACTCTCAGCTCTTCCTCTCTCTCTCTATTCTTACTCTCTCTCTATTTCTCTCTTTTTTCTCTCTCAAAAATTGGCCGGCCGAGGCTCTCTCTCTCTCGGGCTATATATAGTCGGCGACGACGGTGCCCCTCTGCTCCATTGCATCTGCGTGACGATGGCCTGCACCGGCCTACGATGGCCCGTGACTTTCGTGGCCACTTAGGCCGGTGCAGAGCAGAGGGGGGGGGCCAGTTCTCAGAGTGTGCAGATAGATAGGGAAGGAGAGGAAAAACGGGGAGAGATGGCCGGGAAAACGGGAAGGACGGGACTGGCAATTAATGCCAGTCTTGTCGGCGTGCTCATCCGGCCTTGCTCTAGCCTGATAGCGACGCCGAGGAGCGGCGCCGCTGTGCGTCACGCTACCGTCGCGTACAGGAGAGAATAGGGGAGGAGAGAGCGATCGGCGCAAGGGGGAAAGAAGGAAGGAAAGGCTGGGCCGAGCCAGGCCCAACTCGCGGGGGGGGGGGGAAGAAAACAAAAAGAAAAGGAGAGGCTGGGCCGGGCCTGCGCGGGGGTAAAAAAAAAGAAAGAAAAGAGAAAGGGCCTTGGGCCCGCGGGGGGAGAAAAAGAAACGGGCCGGGTTGGCCCGGCCCCGACTCGGCCAGACTCGATTTTTTTTTTAATTTTTTACTCTAATAGACCCTATTAATGCAAAATGTGCCTAATTTCTATATGCAATGCATTTAAATAGAAATATTTTTTTTAGGAATTAAAGAAAATTAACTCCTAAATTATGTATAATTAATTTTGGGCAAATCAAAAATAGGTGTCTATAGCTGCCCCTCTTTGAATGTGAGCTCGCAGAGGTTACGTTCAAAGATAAAATGACACCTAAATTTGGCCCATACATACTCAATGAATGCTATTTTTAGCGAGACCGTGAGTCCCATTTTTAATGCGATAAGATGATGCATGCTAAAGCAAATAAAAACATGCCTGGGGCTACTTACCTTGCGGAAGGGTAGAGTAATTCCAGATAGTTGATACTGTGTGTCCAGGACCCGAACCTATCTTTGGTCGCCTTGACGGGGGAAATGATTTGTCTAGGACTCGAACCTTTCTTCAGTCGCCTTAACGAGGATTGTTGTTGTCTAGGACCCGAACCTTTCTTCGGTCGCCTTGACTGGGGAAATCACTTGCCTAGGACCCGAACCTATCTTCGGTCGTCTTGACTGGATTTCATTTGTCTAGAACCCGAACTTTTCTTCGGTCGCCTTGACTGGGGAAATCGCTTGCCTAGGACCCGAACCTATCTTCGGTCGCCTTGACTGGATTTCATTTGTCTCGGACCCGAATCTACCTTCGGTTGTCGTGACTGGGGAAATCATTTGTCTAGGACCCGAACCTCTCTTCGGTCGTCTTGACTGGATTATTTGTCTAGGACCCGAACCTTTCTTCGGTCGCCTTGATTGGGGATGGTTTGTCTAGGACTCGAATCTTTCTTCGGTCGCCTTGACTGACTGGATTGTTTGTCAAAGTACCTGGGGGTTCTTGCCCAAGGATTTGACAATTTGCCTGGTGGGTCCTCGCCAGCAAGTCTTAAAAAGACTCAAACGATGAGCACCTGGGGGTCCTCGCCCGAGGATTTGTTGGCTTGCCTGGTGGGTCCTCGCCAGTAGGTCTTGAAAAGGCTCAAACGATGAGCACCCGGAGGTTTGATGCATCATCTACTGAATACCCGACTTTTTTTCGAGGCATCTCTTTTGGGATGAAAATGAGGGCTTCTCTAGTGCCCAAATTTTGTGTTCTGTCACTGGGGATTAGAACTCTAAGCTGTCAAAGACGATTAGTGCAAACATGCATGCATTTATCAAGAATAGACAAGCTAGGCTATTCTAGAATGTGTATTTGACAATTGATACATGATGATTTTACCATGTTTGCATCACCAAAAATTCACTGAGGGTCAATCAAGACAATTTTCGCTCGCGAGGTGGACTTCTCGAGATGCTGAACGAGGGACCTTCAGTCAGAAAGGACTTTCCACTCGCTCTCATTGAAAAGGGTTATTTGTCCCGTCCATTAATGTGGGAACATCGAAAACACTCAATCTGACCTCTATCATATTAACAAGGGTTTGAGTTTTCTCGCAAGCGGTACGACGCTGCCAATCTGATAGGTCTTCTTCAGGGTAGTAATGCTGGCTTGGTTAATGGCTCAACAAAGGTGACTGTCCAAGTCAAGGCCATGAAAGAAAGTATTCTGCAATTATCTCCAGGTTTACAAGTCAAGAACCCTGCAAAACGAGATAGAAGTAGTCTTGCTCGCACTTCCTCGAGCGTTGTTTATAAACATTTGAAATTTCACGTTAAATCAATTGCCCTAGTCAGAAGAGACTTCATGAGGGATGTAACGTGGACTTGGTTTACAGGTTGAGAAACAAAATGATCGTTAGGCTAAAAAATGTGTGTAAAGGTGAAAAATTGGTGATCATCTAGCATTGTCACCAATCTTCTTCTCTGCCGTCAGGATCCTTCTGGCAAACTCCCTAGGTAATATTGTGTTTTAGCATCTTTGACAACTTTTTCTTGAGGAGCTTCTGTCTCAAGCATTTTCCTGGATACCATTCTATCTCTGTCCCAATTGCTTTCTCAAGAATAGGTTCATCTTCATCTGTCATGTGGCAGATCTTTGCCAAGACAAAATTCCTAAAGTAGGAATTTACATCGAAAAAGAATTCAAGTTTAAACCCTTTAGGGTCGTCTATTCTACATCATTTAATGTCTTTGAGATATTTGAGAGCGTTTTCATCACGCTCATAGATCTCCATTCATGGGCATTGGCCTTGCTTTTACCAGGCATACCGCTTTTTCATACCCCCAGTTTTCAGCATTTTTTTTGCTGTTCTTTTTGTGTTGTCAAGACTAGTCTAAACAAGTTTGCACAGAACAATGTTATTAGGCTCTTGGAGTCTTCATCTTCATGCGGCGTCTTGGACCATGATGCTCAAACTGTGGTGACTTTTGCCTTGCCCCAGTGTGGGGGATGATCACCAACTGGGTTCGTACGAAATGAAATCGTCGGCTCAATTGGGCTAACAAAGGATATAAGTGTATGAGATAGAAAAAGAATTGCTCTTCGTCATCCTATGGCACTTAAATTATTGTGAGAGTTCATCTGCAATAAAAACACTCAAAAATTAATGCAAGTGAAAGCAAGAAAACTTCTATTCATCTTTTCACCTTGTGCGAGCTATTGCAGCTGATGATCATAGAAAATTTTAGATATTACAAACTTCTCATCCTTCTTGTCTTGCTCAATGACAACATCGCTGTTATCAATAAGATATTGACATTTTGGATAGACTTTAGTTTGCTGCTCCTCTGTTGACAAAGCCTTCTTAGTCTCGACCGTCCGGCCGTCGATGGTGTGCTTGTCTAGGAGGACTCTGTCGAGGACTGCCGGACCTCAAGCTATCCCAATGTGGGGTGGTTCTTGACAGGGGTGATTTAAAAGGAATCTCCAAGTGTATAGGCTCAAAAATGGTCAAGCAAAGGATTAATGGTAGTGTATAGGGTAGAGAAATGAACTGTCTCTCGTCATTTTGGCTACCGTACCTTATGTGAGAAATCCCTTTACCTTGTAGAAATGAAACATTTTCACTCATCTTGCAAGGGTTTGGTACTTGAGAACGTGTATAAATCAAGGATTGCCTCTCATCATCCTGACACACCTCGTTCAATACATCGGAGCAGCTCGACACCATTCGTAGAATTGTCAAAATTTTCTCAGGAAATTGGTGAATTAAACAGGTAAAATTGCCATGAAAAATTACTTTCCACGTAATGCACTTGAGGAAGGTTAGGCATTTATTTGCTTTAACATGCTTCCTCTTTCCCTCGTTGTTTTGCATTAGTATGAGGAGGGCCTTTGATGAAAGAAATACTTACCTATGCCGCAACGGCAAGGCAAATCTGCAAGGTAATAGGAGAAACCGTGTTAATGAACGGCTCTTTGAGGGATAGGAATTGGAAACGATATAAATCACCCTTTTTCTATTTTGCCTTCAAAGCTAATAGTCTTTTCTCCTCTTTACTTTGTTCAGCCTTCTCTATCTCAATCTGCTTCTCCGTACTCTTGGTTTTGAAGCTCGAATGAAATCCTCTATTATTAGGGATGCTTCCAAATAGAGGGTTATATTGTCAGTGCATGTTGTGTCAATGCGGCTTTGGTACGTCGGGAGTTTCTCGGGAATCACATGATTCCTGACATGCACAGGGTATGTGCAATTGCTTGCAAGGGGATCTTCGCAGCAAAGCTAATCTCTACTTTAAAGGTCTTTGACGGGCATGGGCGTGACTACCATCGAGACTTCTGTGGTTGTTAAGATTGGCTTCGACGCCATTTTATCATATGCAAAGTCCTTTCCAGCTGCTGGCACCATGAGTGTTGTTTACTCAATTTTGTCCTATATAAAAGGAAAAGATATGTCATTTTTATGTTAAAGTGGATGAACTTTAGGAACGAAATACACCCTTTTTGATGGACTGGAGGATTGCATGCCCTCTAGTCTACCCTTCCAATTAAGCACTTCTTTGTCATGCTTTATTTGAGAGGTCCCAACATTGATGCTCTATCCGGCTCGCTAGCACGTCAGAGTCTAGCATGTTCCCCATTTCATTAACTGCGAAAGAAAAGGGATAGAATGTCATTTCCAAAATTTGTTGAGGAATGAGACATACCTTTTCTTTCAAAAGGGGTAATATTTTCTTGATCTGCCCCCGATTTTTGTATGAGATGATGTTTCGCTCATCATAGAATCAGGGAATGCTCAGTATTCTCATTGACTTTCTGGGGCTGATATCACCCACTGATAGTAATGAGATTTGCCCCATGTTTCATTTGAAGTTTAGATGATCTTCGCTCGGACTGCCCCTATTAGATGAGTTGGTCTGCTAACCTCATCAGGGTCTGATGTGCACTTCAGTTTGTGTCATTTTCAAATGTCCCCTTTGTAATAAAAAATGAGTATGCTCTGAGACATGAAGTGAGCAAGTTAGAAAGACAAACAGGGCTATGAGCATGCATGCTTTTTCACCACCATTTTTTTGACCTTTTGAAAAATGATAAAACGTTTGTTTTATTTTCAAAAGCTTAGAAACAAGGAAACATGAGGAAGCCCGGGCCTCAGAACACTTTCCTTTGCATGGCTGGATATCATCAACGGGCTGGTTTGGGATACTTCCTCAAGCCCTCAAAACAAAACATTTGTAATTCTTTTGAATAATTCAGACGAATTACATTTGTTGGAATGGAAATTGTAATAATAAAATTCCAAGCATAATTAAAAATTCAGAAAACTGGGAATCTTAGAAAACAACTGAGACTTTAGAAAGCAAGAAAAGCTCCCACATAGGAGTATTCAAACTATTAAACATGTCTCTATTCTAAGGGGAGAAAATTGAGTCTTCAGTTTACTCAATGACGACATTTGCGCCTCCTACTTGATTGGGTGGTGCGTTGCGGAATGAAAACATCTTTGTATTCAACAATTTCTGGACTTTATTTTTCAAGACAACACAATCATTGACGGAATGTCCCACTTCATCCAAATGATAGTCACATGCCTTGAAGGGATCATAGTTAGGGAAATGCTCAGGATTTTCACGCTTCGGCTCTTTAGCGAGCAACCTCTTTTCCAGGAGAATAGGCAGGATCTGAGACATAGACAAAGGGAGTGGCGTGAATTACTTTTTATTATTTTGCCTTTGGGGTGGCTTGCGGCCTGAGGCCGGTTGCTGTCCACTGCTCATCTGAATCATTGGGGAAGGACGAACGGTTTAGGTGTATGCGACATCCGCATCTGTCATGGGTTCTTTCTCCTTCTTCATGCCGAGTTTCTTGCTTGTGGAAGTGGGGTCTGTGAACCACCCCTCACGCAATCCCATTTCGATTCGTTCGCCTACAAGTATAAGACGATTAAGGGATTCAGCAGTGGCACTAACCAGGCGGTGTCTATATTCGTACGGAAGGGACTTTATGAATAACTTCACTTGTTCATGATCAATGAGTTGTGGGGTAACCTGGATGGCCAAGTTTCTCCATCTGGTGGCATACTCCTTGAAGGACTCACTCTTCTTCTTTTCAGTGCGTTCCAGATCGTCACGAGTAAAGGTGACATCGAGGTTGAACTGATATTGCTTGAGGAATGCATCGGCGGTATCATCCCAAGACTTAAAAGCATCCACATCCTTCGACATATACCATGTCAAGGCTGGCCCCGTCAAACTCGCTTGAAAGGTTTGAATCATAAGGGGTTCATTATCAACGTACTGGGTCATTCGTACATGGTACATGTGCAAATGGTGTCTGGGATACGAGGTACCATCATACTTCTCGAATTCTGACATCTTGAACTTTTCTGGTACTTTGACCCGTTTGTATATAGACAGGTCAAGTGGGACAGCATGCTGTAGGCCTTGTAGCTATTTCAGCATTTCCTCGACCTTTGCAAGGCATTTGTCATGCTCTGTCATCAATGCAGCTTCAAGTTCAGGCTTCCTTACAGCAAGGGGAAGCGGATCGTCCTCTAGCGGAGGCATTTTGCTGTCGCTAGCAGAGACTTTATCTTTTCCAGTGGACGGTAGTGGTAATACCACCTCAACTGCTGCAGGCGTGGGCATGAGCTTGCCCTGAATGGATTCCACCTATTTTGTGAGATTTTGGATTGCATTGATGACCATTTTCATCTCGTCCTCCATGGTATTGAGACGGACGTTTTCTTCGGCCATTTTTTGTAACTACCTGGGAGAACGTTGACATGAATAAGTATAATGCCCAATAAAGAATTATTTCATGACCTAGTCATAATATTATTACCTAATTTCTTTATTTGCAAAGAAAAAAGAAGAAAAAAGGGTTTTTATTAATATCAACATTAGAGGTGGCGTCCCCGGGGTTCGAAACCCGGTCGCCTCGGACCGCTAGGCTACATCCCCGGATACCACTGGGCCGAAGGCCGCAGTGGTGTCATAGAGGGGCAAAAAATTTTATTTAAAGCGTAAAACACGGCCTGAGCTATATTAACATTAGTACAATCCAAAAACACTTTTAAGGAAGAAAACCAAAACCCCTGAACATAATTACTATGAAATATAAAATATATGAGTTTTTAACAAAAAGGCGCCCTCTCCAGATATTCATTTTATAAACGATGGGGAATTCACGGTCTCTCAGAGTCGCTTATTTTTACAGACAACCTCCGCCATAAGTGTATCCCTCGTATATAGACTGCAATCAACGGGTGGCCTAACAATAACAAATCAATTGAATAAGTAGGCCGTATAAAAAATAAGAAGGGATAGAATATATACCTTTCCTTGAATCATGGCAATCACAACAACATGCACATGAGGAGTGAGGTTCGATTTCTATCTAAACTGGCTTAGCAAAATGGAATTAAAAGGGTGCCTAACCATCGCAGTCTCGCATTGATGTCAAGTCCTTTTAACTTCTGCCAAATCGAAAGAAATATCTTATAGTCACGCGAATAGCGGCTAAAGATATTTCTTTACGATTTTTAGAAAGAAATTTCGGGGAAAAGAAAGGCAACCTCTACATCGCGGGCTCGCGTTCGAGGTCGTATCCTTCTTAATACCATCCTAAAATATCCTATTGCGGCCCAAGTCCGGCAGCGTGGTTGTGTGTGTAACAATGTAGTGCTAAATCATTAAATCATACACAACAATTTATAAACAACTAATTTGAACCTGCAAGAATAAATAACACCTTAATGTCAGGATCATACCTGGAGTCCTTGCTGCCAAACAAAAATCATTTTGAACAGGATAAAAATTTTTGGCCTAAGTCCACTTTAAAAAATACAAGTCTCAAGTGGAGTTGCCAGTCTGTCGGGACCGAAAATCCCGGGCCCTCTTATCGAACATCATGCAAAAAGAAAGGGAGGGCTCACCTGGCTTGTGCTAAGTCTAGGTTCGAGACTTAACTCGAGCTCTCCCAAGCCCAAACCATATCGCGACTTAGGATTTAAGTTTTTAACATGCAGGTGATTTACATGCAGGAGTCGCCACTAATCGATTTGGGATAGGTCGATTAGAAACCCAAATAAGATGACGGGAGAATCACCCTATTCCTACGAACCAGAGATTAACTGAGTTCGGGGACTTGGTTACACTAGTTGGATAACTAATGCCCTTTCGGTACCATTTTACCCTGTTTATTTCATGAAAACATTTATTAGGTAATTTGGATTGATTTTAGGACATTTCTCTTAACATGTGAGGTGATCAAGCGAGTGCATAATCAGAAACGATTAGCAGTCAAAAACACAACTCACGCAGCCTAAAGTTCTAACCTTAACTAGGTCAGATGACATTAAAAAATATAACCATTTATGCAATTGTATCAAAAAACATGCGTAATAGTAACGCAACGGTAATAAAAATAACATGCAAAATACTACCACGTAACTCAGGCTTGTCTAATTTAAACAAAACAAAAACATGCATAATAATACAACAATGGATTAAAATACTTAGATATATCACATAATAAAAAAAACTTTTCTTTTTAAAAAAATTAATTAATTTTTTTAATTTTTAAAGTTTTAATTTTTTTAAATTAATTTTTTTTCGAAATATATATATACAATGGAAGAAAAAAAAGTTTGAATTTTTTTTTAAAATTTTTTTTAATTTTTTTTTTAAAAAATAATAATATAATATTAAACTGGGTTGGGTTGCGGATTCGGGTTGGCCCGGCCCAACCCGGGTCAACGGATCCGACCCGAGTGTTGACCCGGGTCGGATCAGTCAAACCGGATCGGGACGGAACCGACCCGGGTCAATGGATCCGACCCGGGCATTGACCCGGGTCGGATATGTCGATTCGGGTCGATTGGAACCAACCCGAGTCAACGGATCTGACCCAGGCATTGACCCGGGTCGGATCTGCTGATTCGAGTCGAATCCGACCCGAAACCACAGACCCACGGGGGAAAAAGCGCCGGCGGAGCCAAAATTGGCCGTCCGCCGATCGACCCAGACCGGCGCCGCCATCCGAATCGGCCCCTAGGGCCGCCACCAACGTCGCCGACCGCTTGGCTCGCCGTTCGGCCGCCGGTTCGCCGACCGGCGGCCGAATCAAAATCGGTTTCACTATGGCCTTTCACTAGGGCCTTTTGTCGAACAACTGGTGTGCACTGCTTAAAAATGGAGTTTTTGACCTGCTCCGATGACTTAGTCGGCTCCGACGGTTATAGTTCACTTCAGACGGTGAGCAGGGACCGGGACCAACGTCGGTATGGGCCGGGATTAGTGCGAGACGGCCGGCACGAGTGCCGGCCCAACCGTACCAAAAAACAGGGGAAAACAGGGGCGGTCGGGGCCGGGAGAGACTCACCGGTTGATGGCGCGTTCTAGGGGATCTCCGGCTGCTCCGTGGGCGATGGCGATGCTGCTGGTTGTCCTTCCTGCTCCGGCATGGCCTCGGTTTGGTCCCTCTCCCTCTCTATTCTCTCTCTTCTTCCTCAGTCTCTCTCTCTTCTGTTTCTCTCTCCAAAAATGGCCGATGGTAAGGCTGCTGGGTATTCCTCTGACTCCGGCAGACTCTCAGCTCTTCCTCTCTCTCTCTATTCTCACTCTCTCTCTGTTTCTCTCTTTTTTCTCTCTCAAAAATTGGCCGGCCAGGGCTCTCTCTATATTTTTCTCCGAATTCACCGACCGGAGCTCTCTCTCTCTCTCGGGCTATATATAGTCAGCGACGATGGTGCCCCTCTGCTCCGTTGCGTCTGCGTGACGACGGCCTGCACCGGCCTACGATGGCCCGTGACTTTCGTGGCCACTTAGGCCGGTGCAGAGCAGAGGGGGGGCCGGTTCTCAAAGTGTGCAAAGAGATAGGGAAGGAGGGGAAAAACGGGGAGAGATGGCCGGGAAAACGGGAAGGACGGGACTGGCAATTAATGCCAGTCCTATCGGCATGCTCATCCGACCTTGCTCTGGCCGGATAGCGACGCTAAGGAGCGGCACCGCCGTGCGTCACGCTATCGTCGCGCACAAGGGAGAACAGGGGAGGAGAGAGCGACTGGCGTAGGGGGAAAGAAGGAAGGAAAGGCTGGGTTGGGCTAGGCCCAGCTCGCGGGGGGGGGGGAAAGAAAACAAAAAGAAAAGGAGAGGCTGGGCCGGGCCTGCTCGGGGGAAAAAAAAAAGAAAGAAAAGAGAAAGGGCCTTGGGCTTGCGGGGGGGGGGGTAAAAAAGAAACGGGCTAGGTTGGCCCGGCCCCGACCCGGCCCGACTCGATTTTTTTTTTTTTAAATTTTTTTTACTCTAATAGACCCTATTAATGCAAAATGTGCCTAATTTCTATTTGCAATGCATTTAAATAGAAATATTTTTTGTTTTAGGAATTAAAGAAAATTAACTCCTAAATTATGGAAACAGTTACGACATTTCTAATATCTTTTTTTTATTCTTTACCAAAAAAAAAACTCCTAAATTATGTATAATTAATTTTGGGCAAATAAAAAATAGGTGTCTACAAGCAAGAAGTTCTTCAAAACGATTAATCACAATTTCCTTATTCTAATTATACTCACGGAATACGATTCCATGACATTCTTTTGATAGCTTACAATTTGAACATTTGGCCCCTCATATCTCAAGTCAATTTTCCTGATCACACGACCAACCGTGAGTCACATCCAACTTATTGTTCATACTTGTCTCACCCAAGTTTGGAACAATCTTCAACTGGTAAAAAACGAATTCCCCCTCAACGGCTTGGAGATCCAACAGGCACGTGAATACAATTTATTGTATTGCTTGTTTCTGGTAATCATCGAATTTAGCAGTTAGTCTCATCAATCTTTCGCCAGCGCATATTGCCAACGAATGAACTTCCGGCGTTTTAGTGAATGGTCAACATACATAATAACATTACGAGGAAAACAAACAACAATTAGAGGTCCGTCTTACCATCTCGTGACAAAAATGTGATAACTAAAGAAGTTATGAAATATGATAGGTCTGACTGAAGTGATATTGACCTTGTCTTTTGCTGACATACCACAATTGAAGATATATCTCAGAACAACAAGCGAAGATCTAAATCAAAAGTCAATTGCTTCTAAATGGCAATGGACTGCTAAATTTTGTCTCTATCATATAAGTTCGATGAGTAAATTTGACGTGAGAAACGTGCGAAATTTCATATTCACCAACTTACATTAGCCACTAACATCGACATTAAGCAAATAGCTCGTGCCTATGTTGTAAGAGGTAGAAACAATGCTGTTGATATTTCCTTCTCTCTCCTCAATTGCAAAAAAACAAAAAATATAGATTTTAAATTTTGGGATTTAAAAGAATTTGGACAATTATGTGGATCCAAACTGAAAAAAACAAATCTACTTATATGAAAAAGAATCGTACGTTCCTTTCTAGATGGTGAAAACATTGTTGGAAGCACTACAAAAGCTTTCATAACAACGACAAAAACATGCGAAGCAATCTGAGATAAACTACAAAACGAAAAATATCGACAAACATCGTGATGGATTGACGGCCACTCGATCGACCTAATATGTGCGGAGTGCAAACTGAAGGAAGGACAACACATCGAATTATGAAGAACACTCACAACCAACAAGCCGATAAACCTGAAAATCATTTCCAGTATGACCAATCTTGAAATTGTCATGTACGTATCAGTGGTATAGATTAAACCTAATGGCACTAAAAATTGTGGAGATCCGGCAACACGCGTGCCCAAGCTTGAGAGAATGGCTGCCTCATCTTTCTTTCACTCCTCTTTCTTTTCTTCCCTCTTTCTTCCCGGACTTTCCATTGCTTGTACTCGCTGACGCGGCCTCCGATCGAACTTTCTCCTAAATTTGGGCAGCCGAGAATTGACAGTGAGCGTTCGTCTGGTACTTTCCAATTGAGTACATTAGGGAAACTTCTCAATGATCTTCAACAGTAAAAATCCAAATGTTTGAGAGCCTTTAGTTCATCCAGGCCCGACTGCCAGAAGCTCATCGCATCTTCCTATTACCAAGCACTCCAGCTTTTTCAAATCCGATAGATCATCTAGACTTTCAATCTTAGGACACTCCTGTATTTTCAATTGCTCCAACGACTTCACCGAACCAAGACCTTGGATGGCAATAAGATTTGGGCAATTATTCAGCCTCAACCACTTCAACCTCTTCAACCTTGAAAGACCGGCAAATCCCTCGAGGAATTCTACCCATGTCACTTCGAATTCAATCAACTGTTCAAGCGCATCAACTTGGACTTCCTTCCAATGACATTGATAAATGCGCAAACGTGTCAAGTTTCTCAAGTTGCAACCAAATGACAAACTGGTTGTGGATTCATGATATTCAAGTGACAATGTTGATAGAGACGGTGGAAGGAGCGTGAGGGATTGTAGGCATGGACCATCTTGTGAGCACAAAGGGCTGTTCTTACCCTGACCAAAGAAGGCCAAATCCGCCAATTTAGTTGGCTTTGAGAGATCCGGAACCGCAGTGAACTTGACCCCGAAGCTTAGCCTTATCAAACTTGTGGGAAGCTCAGGCAATAGTTTAGGTCCAACGCAATGATGTAATCCCAATTTCTCTAGGCAAGGAAGTTGTTTGATTGTCACCAGAACATTTCGAATAGGGGTTAATGCCAAGTCAAGGACTCTCAAAAGTGATAATTCCTGAATGTCCTCAGGAATTTCCCATTTTAGATTGCAGCAACACATGGCATGTAGCTCTTCCAACTCTTTTAGCGCAACAATGCTCCGTGGTAGCTCCGTTATCAGAGAAAACGAAATATTGATGACTTTTAATCTACTTAGGTCTCTGATAGATTCAGGTAACTATAGACATTGCGTATTCGAGACATCCAACTCAAGTAGCGATTCCAAGTTCCCAATTGACATAGGGAGTTCCCTTATTTTAGTACACGATAGAATGAGAGACTTAAGTTTCCGTAGGTTTCCGATAGAACTAGAAAGTTCATTGATTTTTGTAGATTGCAGTTTAAGTACTGACGAGTGCTTTTGGTTACCAATGGAGTCAAGTAACCTTGTGATAGCCATGCATGAGAGATCCAACTCTACTAGTGATACCACTTTCTCAAATGATTCACTCAGCTTCCTCAACTCTTTGCAATTGCCTAAATACAAGTACTCAAGCTTCTCTAGCCGTCCAATTCCTTCAGGCAACTCCCTAAGACTTGTACACCTATTAGCATGGAAGTAAATCAGGCACTCAAGCTTTTCAAAGGAATCATCAACTTCAATTAGACTCAAGCAATTTTTAAGGATCAATATCTCTAAACTCGTATAATGAGAGAAGTCTGTAGTCTTGGTCAGGTAAAAGCAATTCGTGAGATCCAAAACTTTAAGCTTCTTGACAACCTGTTACAATAGCTAGAAGATAGTAAAGTGAAAATTCTGTGCGAATTTAAAGCCAATAAATGATTGTGCTGGAACTTAGATGCAATTGGGTTGACTCATTTTACTCATTTAACCCACATAGATCTGGTCATCTAGTGTACTCACACCTATCCAGCCTGATCCACTTATATACACCTATATATCAATTCATTACAATCTAATTTCATGGCCTTGATTACAAGACCGGCATAGTCAGCTTTGTTTTACTTGTGGAATGGCCTTGGTTAATCCATTTGAGCCAACTTGTCTACAATACGTTATTGCCTATATGGTTATGGTATAGTCAATTTTAGTTAAAAACATAAAAGCAGCGTGAGACTATTCAATAGAGATAAAGATAAACAAATATAGCGATGGATGGTACCTTGATTTGACTCCATCCAGCCCAATCCTCCATGATGAAACTATTAGACAGTTTGAGAACTACAAGATTGGTTGGATGGAAATTGATGGCCAAGATCTCTCGAGGACACATATGCCAGATCACGTATCTTAACCTTGAAAGCTGATTCTCAAAGTCTCCATTTGATTCTTCCCGATGTAATTTGAGGAACCTTATGTTGGGAAGCTTTCAAAACTCTTTGCTCCTATAGGTCTTTCCACCTAAGAAAGCTGCTTCAATGGCCTCCTTTCTTGCCATTTAATGGTAAAGTAGCATAAGAGTAAATGAAAATTATCGTCATTCTCTCTCCCTATTAAAAAGGGGCTCCTAATTAATATATGAACTATTGAGAAAATCATAGAATTTGATGGCCGAAGAAATGGTTTCACCTCTTCTGTTCTTATGATATCATTGGCCATCTCATAAACCCACAACCTGCGTTGCTTTCTTTGATCCATCGGCCTCATATCTCCAAGGACAATTTTCCTCCCGAGATCTCTTTTTTTTTTGGTAAAGGTAAGGATATGTATTACCTTTCAAACCACCATATACAATATAGTGCCAACACCAGACTCCGACCCGATTAGGACATGAAGATGTCCGAATAGGGTCAAAGAAGGCTCAGCCAAAACTATACAACAAGTGACAAAGAAGTCAAACAAAACAACAAGGACTAATACACCGAGTTAAGAGGTCCTCCGGTTCACTCGAAGATTGAAGGTGGAAGTCCCCACTTTCTTTGTAATATTTGGTTCCTATGTGTATCCTCCGCTCCCCCAATGGATATGGCTTTATCCTTCACAACTTGATAAGGTGTTTGCGCATACCCGAGATATAGATGCTCTTGCCTCTGAAGATGGCGTTATTCCTTTCGGTCCAAATGATATGACGTAGTGCATCAAAGGAAAATCTAGATATGCGGTGAGCAAAGGAAGATCCAGCACACACTTTCATCGCCCACCTAACATGCTCTTGCCAAGGTCGGTTGCGCCAAGGTAGGCTGCATTTTGTTGCCCAGAGAGAAGCCAACCTACTAGTAGAAGTGCATTCAAAGAAAAGGTGGTTGATTGAATCCGGTCTGGAACCACAGAAGGCGCACATAGCATTGTCAATCCTACGGTTTTGTAATAGGAATACCTAGGTAGGTAGCCGGTTAAGAGATACCAGCCACAAAAGGAAGGCATGCTGGGGGGTAATGTGATGATCCCATATGAAAGAATGCCAAGGGGCTAGATACCCTTTCCTTCTGATATGATTCCACGCTAGAGCTACTGAGAAGGAGTTAGAAGGCTGTAGAGTCCACAAAAATTTGTCCAGTGTATTTTCCACAAAGATTGGTGGTGAGTCTGTCCAGCTTAGGATAGTGTCTAGTGTATTGGAAAGCTGCCAACTAAAATCATAGAACTTCCGAACCGAAGTATCCTGGGGGATCCGCGACTGGTAAATGTCAACATTGCTGAATATAAGATAGAGGGGGCCTTTGCTGTGCCACCAGTCAAACCAGAAGGAGATCGAGTGCCCATTACCAATCTTCCACCTAAACATTGCCTGAGCGGAAGCACGCAAGTCCAGGATTTTCTTCCATGTCCATAGCAAAAAGTAGGTTTGGATACTACCCAAAAGTTAGCCTTTTTTAAGAAGGTCGAGTGTATCCATTTGCACCACATGGATTCCTTATCAGTGAAGAGAAGTCATATATGTTTAAGAGTCAAAGCTCTATTGTATTCTACAAGTGTTGACACCTAAATTTTGGCGCATCACTTAGTGTAATTTGCATAGAAAATTAGGGATTAATTTTTAACCCCTAAACAAAAAATATTTAAATTGCATATAGTTTAAATTCATTTTAAATTAATTGCATTTTGCATCGGACTGGCGGTGACGAACGAGCTTAAATTTCATCGAACGGGACTCGGCTCGCTTGAAATGCAAGGGCCGGGAATTATAAGTCAAACGGGCTCGGTCGTTTTAATTTGAACTTAATTCAGCCCATTATCATTAATTAATTCAGCCCATTTAAATTAAATTAAAATCTAAGCCCAAGCCTAAGCCCATTAGGACTAGAAAGCCCATCTAATTGACCTAGATTAGTACTATATATACATCATTAGGTCAGAATTTTTGGAGGCTCATAATTTCAGATCAGAATTTTTAGAGTGTAAGAGTGAGAAAGAGAGAGAGAGGAAGGAGACCGGCGAAAACCGTCGCCACGTGGAGCCTCCCCGTGGCGCGCCCGACGTTTGCCGCGCGCCGCTGAGCATCACCGCCTGCTGCCGGTGAAGTCGCTGCCGTGACGCTGCTGCTCCCTGCCGTGCCGCCGTCGCACGCCGACGCCGCTGCTGCCGCTTCCCCCCGTCGCGCGCCACCGCCCGCTGCTGCCGCTCCTCCCGTCGCATGCCGACACCGCTGCTGTTGCTCCTCCAGTCGCGCGCCGCTGCCTCACGCCGCACGCCCCCGCCGCCGGAGCCATCCCACGCCGTGCACCGCCACTGCTGCCGTTGCTATTCCGTCACCGTGCGCCGCCACTGCTGCCGCTGCTGTTCCGTCGCCGTGCGCCACCACCTGTCCTCCATCGCTGTGCGCCGCCGCCGCCCAGCTGCCCTCCGTCGCCGTGCGCCACTGCCGCCGCTGCTACTCTCTGTCGCTGTGCGCTGCCGCCGCTGGAGCCGTTGCACGCCGACGCCGCTGCTGCCGCTTCCCTCGCTGCGCGCCACCGCCCGCTGCTGCCGCTCCTCCCGTCGCACGCCGACGCCGCTGCTGTTGCTCCTCCCGTCGCGCGCCACTGCCCGCTGCTGTCGCTCCCCGCCGTGTCATCGCCGCAAGTCGCCGTCGCTCCCGACACCGTGTCGCCGGTTCACCGTTCGCCGCTCATCTCGATCCGCAAGTTCGAATTTGGGAATTATCTGCAAATTAGGTAATTGGACATTATCTGATATTTTTCAGAATATTTAATTTACTAATTTGAGTGTTTGAATATTGCGTGAATATCGTGCGGAATATTAGATATATTAGGATAATTATCTGATATCCGTAATATTTTTAAAATATTCAAAATTAGGAAACTTTCCTAATTCAACAATGTATCTGGACAACTATCTGACCTTATCCCTAAGGTACGATACGTGGCGATACAGAAAATCATTATTCTATCCATAATCATTTGGGTACGATAATGACTTTTATCTGCTTTCCAAATTTGAATGATCGACTTTCCGTCAATATCTATAACCCTATAGATATGACTGATAATTCGATTTTTGTGCCTAATCCGAGTTTGAAACGAATCTTGTGGATTGCGTGGCTGTTTTAAATGTGGATGCTATCTCTGTTTAAATTGTCTTTCCTTTTCAAATAAAAAAGAAAATTCAAAAAATATCAGTTAGGATTTGAATTTGAGTTTTGCATGTTTAGGAATCCTAAATATATCTAGACGATAGAGTAATTATTTAATTTAAATTAGGACTTGAGATAATCTATTTCCTAGTTTAAATTAAGTAATATTCTAATCTTAATAGATTATTTAGGTTATTTTTTAATTCCGAATTTTCGTGAAAACCCCAAAAAAAGAATGAATTGTTTCATGGTAGATTAGGATAGATTGCATTCTTAATTTAAGTAATTTATTATTTCGAATTTTAACAAAAATCCCAAAAATAAGTCATGTTAGGATATGTTAAGTCATCATAGGTTGCATGTTAATTTAGGCATATTTTTATTCCGAATTTCATTAGAAAATACCAAAAATAAATCATTTGCCTGTCATCAGAATTAGGTCACGTCGTCGCATGACATATAGTTTGTATGCTAGGTTGCATTACTTACATGTCATTTTTGCACGTCATTGCATGTAGATTAGGTTTCATTTAAATAAGTGAAAATCCGAAAAAATATTGAGTGAACTGCTTGTTAATTAGAAATCATATTAGGTTGTTGATGTGATTTTCTAGCTAACAATGTAGATGCTTACGTTGCTTCGAGGTAAGTAATTCTTCCAAACTTGCAATTTATTCAACACTTTCTTGGGTGTTAAATTGGTGGTTTGCGCACCCGCATGAACACCTCACATGTTAGTGACTAAGTTAAAATGGATCCAAATTGCTTGCCAAAACATTTTTGAAAAGAAAAGGTACCGAAAGGGCGTTAGACTAGATCTAGCGTAATCAAGTTCCCGGGCTTAGAATCTCTGGTTCGTAGGAATAAAACATACCTCCCTATGTTTTATTTAGGTTTCTAATCGACCTACCACAAATAGATTAGTGGCGACTCCAAGCATGAAAACTTTTGCATGTTAAAAACTTAAACCTAAGTTGCGAATTGGTAGGGCTTGGGAGGGCCTGAGTTAAGCTTAGTCTTAATAATCCATTAGCTTGAGAGGAAATTTCAGGTCGCGACAGCTTGGCGACTCCGCTGGGGACTTGAGTTAAATCTCTTAGTGGACTTAAGCCAGTTTTTCTTTTCAAAAATATGTTTTGTTTGGCAGCGAGGATCCCAGGTACGTCCCTAACATTTTAGGTGTTAAATGTTTTTGCAGAATGGGAGGTATAAGGGGAGGCGTGATTGTTAACCCTTGTTTTGCAGGGAGGTGTTTGAATGAATGGTTTATTTTATGCACGAAGCGCTGTATGATATAACTTGTTGTGCATGCCTTGCATTTACACTACACCGCACACACTACCCGCTGCCGGACCCGGGTGGCGTAGGTTTAGGATGGTACTGAGACAGCCGACACCCCGACCACACCCGCGTGGTATGGGTCGCCCTCCTTGGTCCCGAAAATTCTTTCATGGTGTCATTGAATACCTACCACGGTTGCACCCTTTGCAACCCGGGTCGGCTCTTTGACTAAGCCGGAGTCAGGGGAATCCCAGCCTAACCACCACCATGACTGGTTTAGCTCGGTAATCCTCATGTCTCCATTTTGCAAGCCAGAGTCTAGGTAGAAATCGAACCTCACGTTTCATGCGCATGTCTATGTGATTGCCATCATTCTACCGGGTGAAGTAAGATTTCTGAACCTTTATCTCGCAATTTATTTATGTTTCGTCTTTTTCTTTGGTCGGTCCATGACATTAGGTCGGTCGTGAGTCTTGGTCTATACACTATGGGAGGGGCAGACATCCGGATTCTTGATGCTCCTAAGGACGAGCTCCGTGCCTGGTGGAATCTACTCAGTCCGACCAACCGCAAGCTAGTTGAGGGCCACATCGGGAGGCTGCTCCCCCTACTGGAGGTCAAAGTCCGTACCGGCCTCGTTCGAGCATTAGCGCACTTCTGGTGTCCCGAAACCTCTACCTTTATATTCGGTAAGCACGAGCTCACCCCGACGTTGGAAGAATATAGCGTGCTCATTGGAAAACCATTGGAGTCGGAGTTAGTCACACCACCTTTGGGAATTGATTCTACTTTAATGTTGGCTGAATTTTTGAATGTCGGAAAAGATGAATTGGGAAAAATTTTAAAAGCAAATCGCGGCACATGCCCTTTTTCATTCCTGAGTCAGTGTTTTGAAAAAGCCACATCTTTTCAAAAGGGCAGAATCTTTTTGCTAGCGTTTTTCGGGTTCGTGATTTTTCCTTACTGTAAGAATGCATGTAATCCGTCGATCGCATGGTTGGTCCAACAGGTCTGTCTTGAAAAGAATTTTATCAACACCATTTTAGCCGAGACTTTCATTTCCCTCACTAAATTTAAGCAACATGTCGACAAAACTTTTCATGCTCCCCTCGAACTTTTGCAAATCTGGTTTTTCTCTCACATAAAAGGGTGTGGCGATTTACTCACAATATCCGAGCTTAGTGATTCTAGTCATCCCGTCTTGAGGTATAAAGAAAAACAAGGGGGTGCACCCGATTATCATTACTCTGAATGGATCATCTTCATGAAAAACGCTAGACCCCAAGGTTTCCAATGGCATGCTAACTGGTTCAAAGTCGAGGAAGCTCGGCTTACATGTAATGGTATTGGACCGGTTCCACTATTGGGTTTCACCGGAGCAATTGAATACTACCCCGCCAGAGTGTCTCGTCAGTATCAGATTCTCCAAGGGCTCCCTCCAGCGTTACAATCAGAACTCCTCCAAGTTGACTTCGCCGATGATGATAAAGACCACGAAGCGACCGTAGCTCAGCTTAATAAGATGTGGAGGAAGTGCCGTGTGTTAAAGATAGCTCGGCCCGAAGGAGAACTAAAGGGAGAGCAGAAGTCTTATTTCGCGACGACCCAGTACATTCGTCGGCACAAAATCCCGCAGGATGTGCTCCCGAAGATACCCAAGGTGCCTCTCAAGTCCGCCAATCGCTCAGAGAACAATCGCCTCAAAAGGAAGGCCGAAGAAGCTGAAGAAAAGGCATCCAAGATAGCTCGAGCTTATGAGCAATTGAAGAAGGAAGTCGCCTCCCATATGTCTATAGATCAAGCTAAATAAAAAGCTCGAAGTTCCTTTTTTCATTTCAGTTTCAGTTTTTAAAAATTTGTTTAGGAATTGAGTCATTTGTCTTTATATTCAGTTCAATTTCAAGTCATTAATTGGTGTAAAAATTTTCACCATTTCAATAAAGGGGTCCTTTTCAATTCAAAGCGGTTAGACCAATGTCATGGATTGGCGTATGATTTTGCTTAACACTCATGTATGCCTGTTTCGTTCTAAAATCAGGTAGCTACGGACCGATCACGATCACCCATTCCTACACGGCCGAGAGCCAGAATGGCCGATCAAACCGACTTGCAAGAGCGTGTTGTTAGTGTGGAAGACCAGATCAAGCAACTTGTCATCGCGATGCAACAAATGTCCGCTGAGATCAAAGCTCTCCGGTCGGTTCCTGTTTCGGCATCCCTCGAAGCATCAGTCCCAAAGCAGAAAATCAGAAAAAGTGTCGATGTTGACGGAGATGACGATATTCCTGATTTAGAAGATGACCCTGTCCAGATTATCGTCAACAAAGACAAACCTAATGAACGGGTCAATAAACTTGAAGAAAGAGTAAAGCAGCTGGAAGGTTCGCAGGATTCACCTTCGATCGATCTGTCCCTGTACTCGCAGATCAAAATCCCAAAGAAGTTCAAAATGCCGGATTTCGACAAGTACAATGGCACCACATGTCCAAAAGCCCACCTACAGCTCTATCACGTACAGATGACTTCGTACGTTGATAACGAACTCCTGATGATCCATGCCTTTCAAGCAAGTTTGACGGGTCCTGCTTTGAACTGGTATCTCATGAAGAAGATAAATGGCCTCAAAACTTGGAAAGAAGCTAGTGAAGCATTCTTGAAGCAGTACAGATTCATAACGGACATCATTCCTACCCGTGATGATCTCGAACGTGCTCAGATGAAAAAGACTGAGTCCTTCAAAGACTATGCTATCAGATGGAGGAATTTAGCTGCTCAGGTTGTCCCAGAACCCATAGACAGTGAGTTAAAGAGGATGTTCGTGAAAACTCTCCCGTTCGAATACCGTAATCGGATGGTTGCCATTCCGGCTGACAACTTCAACCAACTCATCCCCATAGGCGAACAAATTGAGATAGGGCTGAAAGATGGATGGTTTGTCGAGCCGTCCTCCTCGACCAGAAGATTTGGTGCAAGAAAAGAGAAAGAACCGGCAGCTGAAGTGAATGTGGCTTACAACCAACCAAGCCGGCGGAATGCTAACTCCGCCCCAGCAATCCAAGTAGCAGAAGCTCAGCAACAAAACTCGGGTCGTCAACCTTTTCAGAGGAGGAACAACAGGAGGCAATTCACCCCCCTCCCCGGATCGTTGTCTCAAGTATTGACAGTGCTCCAGAAGAAAGGCTTGCTTACTACTGAGCCAAAGCGGCCCAATCCTGAGCGGTTCTATAACTTCGACCCGTCAAAGAAATGTGATTATCACATGGGTGAGCTAGGACACTCGACCGATGATTGCTATGCCCTCAAGCACCGAATCCAGAACCTCCTAGATACGAAGGCTTTCTCATTTCAACCTGCTAAGCCGAATGTTCAGAGCAACCCGCTCCCTGATCATGCGGGCGATGTGAATGCCATATTTAGTTTTGATGCTGGTCGAATCAAGAACGTCAAGGTATATACCACCAACGTCTACGGTGAGTTGGTAAAAGCCGGTTATTACCCGAGTAATGAGGTCCTTCCCCTAGCTATCATGAGAGAAAGAATCTCAAGGATGGTAGAAGCTGGGATGATCGTTTATGCTGACCACACTGGCATCATTTCCACTATCTCTGAATTGGTTATTAATTGGGAGGAGGAGTTTGCTTCATTGAACACCGGGAGCGACGAGGGCGACCCTCTGCCTGAAGACATGCCTCCGCTTGAAGACGCGTCCGATAATGAAGAGATCATTGTAAACACGCCTACAACTGATGAAGGGATAGTGATCGAGATACCTCAACCGTATGAGTATAGTGATAACAAGGCGGTTCCTTGGTCCTACAGTCTCGATGTCGACTTAGTTACCAGATCTAGGCGTTCCTACGGCCAAGCTAATGCTCAACCTGCAAAACCTGTTACTGATGAAGAAGCCAAGGAATTTCTTGCTGTGATTAAGGCTAGCGAATACAACATAGTTGAACAATTGCGCAAGCTGCCCGCACAAATCTCTCTGCTTGAGCTACTCCAGACATCTGTCAAGCATCAGAAGGCCTTAATGAAAGTGTTAAGTGAAGTCCACGTGCCAGAGACGATCGATCATGACAAATTAGAGGAATTTGTGGGTTCTATACTCCTCAAGGACCTCATAGCCTTTTTAGATGAAGAGTTCCCTCTGGAAGGGAGGGGGCATACCAAGGCACTTTATATTTCCGTCAAATACAAGGCCTCACATGTAGCCCAGGTACTCATTGACAACGGATCAGCCTTGAACATCTGTCCTTTGGCAACTTTACACCGCCTTAAGATAGATCCTTCTAGGATAAATTCTGCAAAGACCTCCGTACGAGCCTTTGACGGAACGAAGAAAGAAGTAATGGGAGAAATCCACCTTGACATACAGATAGGACCAATGATGTTCAATGTCCTGTTTCAAGTTATGGACATTCCCACTGCATTCAATTTTCTGTTGGGTCGTCCATGGATTCATACTGCCGGAGCTATCCCATCCAGTTTACATCAGAAGGTAAAGTTCGTTGTGGAAAGAAAGTTAGTCACAGTCCACGGTGAAGAAGAGCACCCAATTTACCACGCAACGGCTATCCCCTATGTTGAGCCCGATTACAAAATAGAATCGAGCTATCAGTCGCTCGAGCTCGTATCAACCATACATGCGTCTAGAGGATCATCACCGCCTATTCCCGAGGTGTCAAATGCTGCAGTCATGGTTGGAAGGGTAATGGTCTCTCATGGCTTTACTCCGGGTGAAGGCCTTGGTAGAAATGGTCAAGGTATCCGCCAACCGGTGGAAGTTTCTCAGAGGCCCCGCATTACTGGGTTGGGATACCTGGGGTCAAGCGAGCCGAATAATGGGGGACGTGGACATGGACGTGGACGCATTCAAGGTCGAGGTCGAGGAAATGGACAGATTAGATCGCAATCCGAAGAAGAGCCGAATGGTGAAGAACGTGGGCGTGATAGGTTGCTGCCACACATCCGCACCACATTCCCGGGCCCTGCAAGAATGATGCATGAAGAGAAAGAGGTGATCGACACTTTGGGGCAACCGAGCGGCAAATTCGACTATTATGTGAAATACTCGGCTCCCCCGAGCTTCTATATTGACCCGCGTGATATTCTCCCGGATGGATGGGGAGGTATGGATGATCCAACACCTCTAATGACAGAAGATTCTGATGATGAAATGGATGGAATCACTGCCCTGTTCGATGATTTCTTCATTAGAGCTATCGAGGAAGGACCGTTGGAGGGAATGGGCACTGGCCCACAAGAGTAACACCTTTCTTTCACTTTCCCCTGCGCGGGAATTTTTATTGCTTTCTAGGATTTGCCCCGTCTTGGGAGCTGCTTTTTAGGATTTTTTATTTCTAGGATTTAATTGTTGCAATTTCCATTCCAATAAATGTAATTCGTTTGGTGATAATCAATGAAATTACAAGTTATTTTCGTTTTTGAGGGCATGTTGAGGTACATCAAACCAGCCCGGTGATGATATCCAACCGATAAAAGAAAATATAATCCAAGGAGAATTCTGAGGCCTGGGCTTCTTCATGCTTCCTCGTGTTAAAACCTTTTGGAAAAGAATTTCAAAATAAATAAAAAATCAAAAGAAATCAAGATACACTGTTTAGCCCTGTTTGTCCTACTGAACCCCCTACTTTATGTTTCAGGGGCAATTTTGTGACATGTAAGGGTATGGGAACGGTCCAATCTGATAAATTATGTGCCACCGAACCTAATCTTGATGACGCCAATGAACTCGGAGATTCCTCGGACCTTCAGCGTGATCTAGAGCATCATGAAAGACCTAAAGTCCTAACGGTAGACCAAACTATCACCGTCAACTTGAGTGATTCCGGAGAACCCAAAGAGGTGAAGATAGGGGCAACCCTTCCCGAAGGTGAAGCTAAACGCCTGGTCCAACTGCTGAAGGATTACCAGGATATCTTTGCCTGGTCGTATGTCGATATGCCAGGTTTAGACCCTTCTATCGTGGAGCATAGTCTACCTACTAATCCAGACATGCCGCCCAAGAAACAGAAGCTGCGAAGAACCAAACCTGAGCTTTCGAAGAAGATAGAGGAGGAGGTTATGAAGCTCTTAAAAGTGGGATTCATCGAAGTCACCCAATACCCCAGTTGGGTGGCTAATATTGTGCCAGTCATGAAGAAAGATGGTCGAGTTCGGGTTTGCATCGACTATCGCGATCTAAACAAGGCCAGCCCTAAAGACGATTTCCCATTGCCACATATAGACGTTTTGGTGGACAGTACTGCAGGGTTCGAGCTGTTTTCCTTCATGGATGGTTTCTCGGGTTATAATCAGATAAAAATGAAGGACGATGATAAGGAGAAAACGGCGTTCATCACTCCTTGGGGGACATTCCACTATAAGGTCATGCCTTTCGGCCTTAAAAATGCCGGGGCAACATATCAACGGGCAATGGTGACGCTCTTCCATGATATGATGCATAAAGAGATTGAGGTCTATGTCGATGACATGATCGCCAAGTCTCGACTTGGGAAGAGTCACGTCGATACTTTGAAGAAATTATTCGAGAGATTTCGTGAGTTTAAGCTCCGTCTCAACCCAGCAAAGTGCGTATTTGGAGCGACCTCGGGTAAATTACTTGGGTTCATAGTAAGCAGTAAAGGCATTGAAGTTGACCCCTCTAAAGTGAAGGCTATATGTGAGTTACAACCCCCATCGACCGTGAAAGGAGTGCGAAGCCTCCTGGGTAGATTGAACTACATAGCCCGTTTTATTTCTCAGCTCTCCGAAACTGCTAAGCCATTCTTCAAACTTCTAAGGAAGAATGCTCAAGTGAAATGGGACGATGATTGTCGGGAAGCGTTTAACGAACTAAAGTAGTACCTGATGAAACCACCAGTGCTAGTCCCACCAATGCCGGGCCAGCCTTTGATCCTTTACCTCACGATTTATAGCGAGTCTTTAGGTGCGATGCTAGCCCAGAAAAGTCCTGAAGATGGAAAAGAGCGAGCCATTTATTACCTAAGCAAAAAGTTCACCGTCTCGGAGTTGAATTATTCTGAAGCCGAGAAGACTTGCGCTGCGCTAGTATGGGTACTCCATAGGCTGCGACAATATACACTGCATCACCAGACTCTACTTGTGACTGAGAACGATCCCATTAAGTATTTACTTGATCAACCAGCTTTGGTAGGGAAGTTAGCCAAGTGGCAGATTTTAATTTCAGAGTTTGATGTCCAGATGAAGCCACAGAAGTCAGTTAAAGGTCGAGTAATTGCTGATGTGTTAGCTGAAAATCCTGGAGTCCTGGATGATGATAGATATTCTCCAGAAGATCACATTTTGGTAATAAAGGAAGACACATGGACCATGTTTTTCGATGGAGCTGTAAACTTGGCCGGTTCCGGCACTGGGGCAGTTTTAATATCCCCAGATGGACAACATTATCCAGTAGCAGCAAAGTTGGTATTCCCCTGTACCAACAACATAGCCGAGTACGAAGCTTGCATCCTCGGACTCCAAGCCGCAGTGGAAATGGGGATAACTAAATTGAAAGTGTTTGGTGATTCTGCTCTGATTATTCTCCAAACTGTGGGAGAGTGGAAGATGAGAGACACCAAACTAGTGCCGTACCATGAATACCTCGAAGAAATCATAGAGGAATTCGAAAATATCTCTTTTGAGTACTTATCAAGGTCTCATAATCAGTTTGCTGATGCGCTAACTACGTTATCATCCATGTTGCAAGTGATTGGTGGGTTAGAGGTAGAACCCTTGAAGATTGAGGTCCTGACAAAACCAGCCTACTGTATGGTTGTGACCGGAGAACCTGATGAAAAGCCATGGTATTATGATATCATGAGTTACATCCAGAAACAAGAATTTCCTGAGGGAAGCACCCCGGCTGACAGGAAGTATATAATGAAAATGGCTTCAAAATTCTTTGTTAGTGGTGAAAAGCTGTACAAAAGATCATATGATTCGATCCTATTGAGGTGTGTGGATGCGGCTGAAGCTACTAGAATCATGCAAGAAGTACACGAGGGGATATGTGGTCCACACATGAATGGCCACATGTTAGCTAAGAAGATTATGAGGTTGGGTTATTATTGGCTCAGTCTTGAAAGTGACTGCATCCAACATGTTCGAAGATGTCATCGCTGTCAGGTTCACGGGGATAAAATAAATGTTCCCCCGGCGGAATTACATCAGTTGTCTGAGCCATGGCCCTTTTCAATGTGGGGCATCGATGTGATTGGTCCAATTAATCCCAAGGCATCGAATGGACATCGATTTATCTTGGTCGCAATTGATTATTTCTCTAAGTGGATTGAGGCGGCATCTTATGCAAACGTCACTGCAAGGAATGTTGTAAAATTCATCAAACGAGACATAGTCGCTCGTTATGGTGTTCCTGAGGCTATCGTCACTGACAATGGGACAAATTTGAACAACAAGTTCATTGATCAGTTATTCAACGAGTTCAAAATCCGGCACTTGAATTCATCTCCTTATCGTCCACAGATGAATGGAGCAGTTGAAGCCGCTAACAAGAACATCAAGAAGATCTTGGCCAAAACGGCTGAAAACTATCGTGACTAGCATGAAAGGTTGCCATTTGCACTAATGGCGTATCGAACTTCGATCCGAACCTCTGTCGGAGCAACCCCTTTTTCCTTGGTGTATGGCATGGAAGCAGTCCTACCCGTCGAAGTAGAGATCCCTTCCTTGCGAGTATTATCTCAAGTGGAGTTGTCCGAGGCAGAATGGATGCGACAAAGGCGTGAGCAGTTAAACCTAATTGATGAGAAGCGATTGAGAGCCATTTGCCACGGTCAAACCTATCAACAGAGGATAGCTAGATCCTTCAATCAAAAGGTGCGTCCAAGACACTTCGAGGTAAATGATCTAGTCCTAAGGAAGGTACTGCCAGTCTTTCCTGTTCCTGGAGGTAAATTTGCCCCAAACTACATTGGTCCGTATGTGGTTAAAAAGGTGCTTCCTGGAGGTGCCCTGATTCTCGCAGAAATGGATGGTCGTGAGTTTTCCACTCCTGTTAATTCTGATGCTGTGAAGATATATTATCCCTGATAAGATCTAACGTTTTTGCGGCGAAAGTTTTCAAGTGTTTGGTTTTATATTCCGAATTGCAAACATTTCACTTATGAATAAATGGGTTCAATCAATTTAAAGATGGAATGTGTGCCTTGGCTTAAGATTGTGCTTGATCATTTTGTTAGTCTACATTATCGATTTCAAAAGGGGAATCTATTTGGACAATATGATAACTCAAGTGGAATGAATTGAATGTGTTGAATGAGGTACATCGGGATGATGAAAGGCAAGCCATATCCTATACACAGTCCCGTGCACTAATCCCCAGTGAGTTGAATAAAAAAATTCCATGTCTGCAAGGCAAAGGGTTATCTCGCAAAAGGTACGGCAATTGAAATGACGAGAGGCGATTCATTTCTCTGTCCCAAACACTACAGGTTATCCATTGTTTCGCCACTTTGAGCCTAAACACTTGGAGAAATTCATTCAAATTACCCCTGTCAAGAACTACCCCATATCGGGGCAAACTGGAGGTAAGTCAGCGTCATAAGGTGAAAAATGAGTAGAAATTTTCATGCTCTCACTTGCATCAATCTTCGAGTGTTGCTTTTTCAGATGAATTCACGTGAAGTTCAAGTGCCTTAGGATGACAAAGAGCATTTCTTTCTCTATCCTATACACATTTTATCCTTTGCTAAGCCCAATTGAGCCCGCAAATTCGTTTCATATAAACCCAGTTGGTGATCATCCCCCACACTGGGGCAAGGCAAAAAGTCATCATTATTCAAGCAGCATATCCGAAGCGTCGATAGAAGACAAGAATCCTTGAAAGTTTAAATGGCGAGTCATTCAGTCAGATATAGCTGGCCAGTGTTTACATTGTAAAAAAGGGGCAAGAAAAAAGCAGTGTGCCTAGTAAAAGCAAGGCCAATGCCCAATGAAAAAATGTCAGGATATGACATGTCAAAATCATCCCCAGTAGAACAGTAGTCCTACAAGTCTCAAAGGAATCAAGTGATGAACTCTCGAAGCCAATGGAACATTTACCGAGAAGACAATCCCTGACGGAAAAGAGCATCGGTGATAATGCCGAGATGATCACCAACTCTCACCCCAATTATACACATTTTGAGCCTTATAATCCATTCATTTCTCAATCCATGAGCCTAACCTATGTTACGTCCTTTACAAAGTCTCTTCAGATTATGGCACTTGAACTAACGTAGGATTTGGATGTTTATAAGCCTAGCTCGAAGAAGTGCGAGCAAGTCCATTTCTATCTCATTTTGCAGGGTTCTTGACTTGTAAACCCGGAGACGATTGTAGAGTATTTTCTTTCAATAGCCTCGACTCGAAGAGTCTCTTTTGCTAAGCCATTGACCAAGCCCATGTTACGGTCCTAACAAAGACCTCTCAGATTGGTAAAGTCGTACTGCTTGCGAGAATACTCAGACCCTTGTCAACATGATGATGGTGAGATGGAGCGATTCTCCATAAATCAGCCTTTTCGATGAGAATGAGAGAAAGCCCTTTTGGACCGGAAGTCCCTCATTCGACATTTTCAAGATATCCGCTTGTGAGTTCGGATTGTCTTGTCATGATTTTTCCCCAGCGGAGTCGCCAAGCTGTCGCGACCTAAAGATTTTCTCTCAGGCTAATGGATTATTAAGACTAAGCTTAACTCAGGCCCTCCCAAGCCCTACCAATTCGCAACTTAGGTTTTAAGTTCTTAACATGCAAAAGTTTTCATATTCGGAGTCGCCACTAATCTATTTGCGGTAGGTCGATTAGAAACCTAAATAAAACATAGGGAGATATGTTTTATTCCTACGAACCAGAGATTCTAAGCCCGGGGACTTGATTACGCTAGATCTAGTCTAACGCCCTTTCGGTACCTTTTCTTTTCAAAAATATTTTGGCGAGCAATCTGGATCCATTTTAACTTAGTCACTAACATGTGAGGTGTTCATGCGGGTGCGCAAACCACCAATTTAACACCCAAGAAAGCATTGAATAAATTGCAAGTTTGGAAGAATTACTTACCTCGAAGCAACGTAAGCATCTGCATTGTTAGCTAGAAAATCACATCAACAACCTAATATGATTTCTAATTAACAAGCAGTTCACTCAATATTTTTAGGATTTTCACTTAT
The DNA here is from genome assembly GCA_031216405.1 of Syzygium malaccense. Lineage (NCBI taxonomy): Eukaryota > Viridiplantae > Streptophyta > Magnoliopsida > Myrtales > Myrtaceae > Syzygium > Syzygium malaccense. Next base: position 27,753,013 of record CM062257.1, on the reverse strand, counting down.
TTAAATGAAAGCTAATCTACATGCAATGACGTGCAAAAATTGACATGCGAATAATGCAACCTAACATGCAAACTATATGTCATGCGACGACGTGACCTAATTCTGATGACGGGCAAATGATTTATTTTTGGTGTTTTCTAATGAAATTCGGAATAAAAATATGCCTAAATTAACGTGCAACCTATGATGACTTAACATATCCTAACATGACTTATTTTTGGGATTTTTGTTAAAATTCGAAATAATAAATTACTTAAATTAAGAATGCAATCTATCCTAATCTACCATAAAGCAAATCATTCTTTTTTAGGGTTTTCATGAAAATTCGGAATTAAAAAAATAACCTAAATAATCTATTAAGATTAGAAAATTACTTAATTTAAACTAGGAAATAGATTATCTCAAGTCCTAATTTAAATTAAATAATTGCTCTATCGTCTAGATATATTTAGGATTCCTAAACATGCAAAACTCAAATTCAAATCCTAACTGATATTTTTTGAATTTTATTTTTTATTTGAAAAGGAAAAACAATTTAAACAGAGATAGCATCCACATTTAAAACAACCACGCAATCCGCAAAATTCGTTTCAAACTCGGATTAGGCACAAAAATCGAACTATCGGTCATATCTATAGGGTTATAGATATTGACGGAAAGTCGATCATTCAAATTTGGAAAGCAAATAAAATCTATTATCGTATCCAAGTGATGATGGACAAGATAACGATTTTCCATATCGCCGCGTATCGTACCTTAGGGATAAGGTAGGATAGTCGTCCAGATATGTTGCCAAATTAGGAAAAATTCCTAATTTAAGATATCTTAGAACATTACGGATATCGCAAATATTATCTTAAGATATATAATAATCCACGCAATATTCACGGAATATTCAAAATATTCAAACTAGGAATCTAAATATTTTGAAAATATGCCGGATAGAGATCTTTACCTGATTTCTGGATTACTTTCCAAATTTGAATCGCTGGGATTGCGGATCGGGACGAGCGGCGAACGGCGGACCGGCGGTGGCGCGACCACGAGAACGGCGGCTGTGCTGTTTACGGTGGTGCTTGTGATGACGCAGCTCCGGGACAGCAGCGCCGGCGTGGCGGTGCGGTGGGAACAGCGGTGACTGCAGCGGCAACACACGGCGGAGGGGCGGAGCTGTGCGACGGCGTGAAGCACGGCGGCGTGTGATGGCTCCGTCGGTGTAACGGCGCGGCTGTGCGACGGCGTGGGTTAGCTCCGGATGGGACGGCAGCAGCGGCGACGGCGTGAGTTGGCTCCGGCGTGCGGCGGGAGGCAAGCGGCGGCGTCAGGACGCGGCAGCAGCAGCGCGAGTTGGCTCAGGATGGGGCGGCAGCAGCGGCGACGCGCGGGGCGCGGCGGTGGTGGCGCGCACGACGGCAGCAACGCAGCAGCAGGCGGGGAACAGCGGTGTGCGGCAGGGAGAGGCGGCAGCACGCGGCAGCAGCAGCGACGTCGCTGCTGCTGCTTCCCGCCGACGCCGCTGCTGCCGTGCGACGTCGCTGCTGCTGCTTCCTGCTGCCGTGTGCTGCCGCCTCTCCCTGCCGCACACCGCTGTTCCCCGCCTGCTGCTGCGTTGCTGCCGTCGCGCGCTCCACCACCGCCGCGCCCCGCGCGTCGCCGTTGCTGCCGCCCCATCCTGAGCCAACTCGCGCTGCTGCTGCCGCGTCCTGACGCCGCCGCTTGCCTCCCGCCGCACGCCGGAGCCAACTCACGCCGTCGCCGCTGCTGCCGTCCCATCCGGAGCTAACCCACGCCGTCGCACAGCCGCGCCGTTACACCGACGGAGCCATCACACGCCGCCGTGCTTCACGCCGTCGCACAGCTCCGCCCCTCCGCCGTGTGTTGCCGCTGCAGTCACCGCTGTTCCCACCGCACCGCCACGCCGGCGCTGCTGTCCCGGAGCTGCGTCATCACAAGCACCACCGTAAACAGCACAGCCGCCGTTCTCGTGGTCGCGCCACCGCCGGTCCGCCGTTCGCCGCTCGTCCCGATCCGCAATCCCAGCGATTCAAATTTGGAAAGTAATCTAGAAATCAGGTAAAGATCTCTATCCGGTATATTTTCAAAATATTTAGATTCTTAGTTTGAATATTTTGAATATTCCGTGAATATTGCGTGGATTATTATATATCTTAGGATAATATTTGCGATATCCGTAATGTTCTAAGATATCTTAAATTAGGAATTTTTCCTAATTTGGCAACATATCTGGACGACTATCCTACCTTATCCTTAAGGTACGATACGCGGCGATATGGAAAATCGTTATCTTGTCCATCATCACTTGGATACGATAATAGATTTTATTTGCTTTCCAAATTTGAATGATCGACTTTCCGTCAATATCTATAACCCTATAGATATGACCGATAGTTCGATTTTTGTGCCTAATCCGAGTTTGAAACGAATTTTGCGGATTGCGTGGTTGTTTTAAATGTGGATGCTATCTCTGTTTAAATTGTTTTTCCTTTTCAAATAAAAAAGAAAATTCAAAAAATATCAGTTAGGATTTGAATTTGAGTTTTGCATGTTTAGGAATCCTAAATATATCTAGACGATAGAGTAATTATTTAATTTAAATTAGGACTTGAGATAATCTATTTCCTAGTTTAAATTAAGTAATTTTCTAATCTTAATAGATTATTTAGGTTATTTTTTTAATTCCGAATTTTCATGAAAACCCTAAAAAAGAATGATTTGCTTTATGGTAGATTAGGATAGATTGCATTCTTAATTTAAGTAATTTATTATTTCGAATTTTAACAAAAATCCCAAAAATAAGTCATGTTAGGATATGTTAAGTCATCATAGGTTGCACGTTAATTTAGGCATATTTTTATTCCGAATTTCATTAGAAAACACCAAAAATAAATCATTTGCCCGTCATCAGAATTAGGTCACGTCGTCGCATGACATATAGTTTGCATGTTAGGTTGCATTATTCGCATGTCAATTTTTGCACGTCATTGCATGTAGATTAGCTTTCATTTAAATAAGTGAAAATCCTAAAAATATTGAGTGAACTGCTTGTTAATTAGAAATCATATTAGGTTGTTGATGTGATTTTCTAGCTAACAATGCAGATGCTTACGTTGCTTCGAGGTAAGTAATTCTTCCAAACTTGCAATTTATTCAATGCTTTCTTGGGTGTTAAATTGGTGGTTTGCGCACCCGCATGAACACCTCACATGTTAGTGACTAAGTTAAAATGGATCCAGATTGCTCGCCAAAATATTTTTGAAAAGAAAAGGTACCGAAAGGGAGTTAGACTAGATCTAGCGTAATCAAGTCCCCGGGCTTAGAATCTCTGGTTCGTAGGAATAAAACATATCTCCCTATGTTTTATTTAGGTTTCTAATCGACCTACCGCAAATAGATTAGTGGCGACTCCGAATATGAAAACTTTTGCGTGTTAAGAACTTAAAACCTAAGTTGCGAATTGGTAGGGCTTGGGAGGGCCTGAGTTAAGCTTAGTCTTAATAATCCATTAGCCTGAGTGAAGCGGCCAAATCTTTGCATATGAGCAGGTATATGTAAAGGTCGGAATATTCTCTCAACCCCAGGTGTTCCCCCGCAGTTCACTTATGAGCAGGTATAAGTGAGGCGGCCAAATCTTTACATATGAGCAGATATATGTAAAGGTCGGAATATTCTCTCAACCCCAGGTGTTCCCCCGTAGTTCACTTATGAGCAGGTATAAGTGAGGCGGTCAAATCTTTGCATATGAGCAGGTATATATAAAGGTCAGAATATCCTCTTGATTTCAAAAGTTCCCCCCGCAATTCACTTATGAGCAGGTATAAGTGAAGCGGCCAAATCTTTGCAAACGCCTATAAAGATGTATAGGTAGTTCGTAAAGATCGGAACTGTTCTCACGAATCCAGATAATGATTGGATACGTCGAGCTTTCTTCGTGTGTTTTGACTTAACTGCAAATCACTGAAGTTCATCAACGTATATCAGGCAATCCCTATGGGACTGAGCCTATACATTTGCCAAAACAACATACAAGTTAAGGTTGTGCCTCGAATTGCGCTATCGTCAGGTAAGTAATTCCAGGTATGTTTTCTATTCAGGTCAGCATGCATCATTTCTTAATGCATTGTAAAATGGGACTCATAATCCCGACAAAAACAACATTCATTGTATTTGCATGGTTGAAATTTAGGTATCATTTAGTCTTTGAATGCAACCTCTACGAGCTCACCTTCAAAGAGGGGCAGCTGTTGACACCTAAATTTTGGCGCATCACTTAGTGTAATTTGCATAGAAAATTAGGGATTAATTTTTAACCCCTAAACAAAAAATATTTAAATTGCATATAGTTTAAATTCATTTTAAATTAATTGCATTTTGCATCGGACTGGCGGTGACGAACGAGCTTAAATTTCATCGAACAGGACTCGGCTCGCTTGAAATGCAAGGGCCGGGAATTATAAGTCAAACGGGCTCGGTCGTTTTAATTTGAACTTAATTCAGCCCATTATCATTAATTAATTCAGCCCATTTAAATTAAATTAAAATCTAAGCTCAAGCCTAAGCCCATTAGGACTAGAAAGCCCATCTAATTGACCTAGATTAGTACTATATATACATCATTAGGTCAGGATTTTTGGGGGCTCATAATTTCAGATCAGAATTTTTAGAGTGTAAGAGTGAGAAAGAGAGAGAGAGGAAGGAGACCGGCGAAAACCGTCGCCACATGGAGCCTCCCCGTGGCGCGCCCGCCGTTTGCCGCGCGCTGCTTCGCCGCCGAGCATCACCGCCTGCTGCCGGTGAAGTCGCTGCCGCGACGCCGCCGCACGCTGCCGCGACGCTGCTGCTCCCTGCTGTGCCGCCGTCGCACGCCGACGCCGCTGCTGCCGCTTCCCCCCGTCGCGCGCCACCGCCCGCTGCTGCCGCTCCTCCCGTCGCACGCCGACGCCGCTGCTGTTGCTCCTCCAGTCGTGCGTCGCTGCCTCACGCCGCACGCCCCCGCCGTCGGAGCCATCCCACGCCGTGCACCGCCACTGCTGCCGCTGCTGTTCCGTCGCCGTGCGCCGCCACTACTGCCGCTGCTGTTCCGTCGCCGTGCGCCACCACCTGTCCTCCATCGCTGTGCGCCGCCGCCGCCCAGCTGCCCTCCGTCGCCGTGCGCCACTGCCGCCGCTGCTGCTCTCTGTCGCTGTGTGCTGCCGCCGCTGGAGCCGTCGCACGCCGACGCCGCTGCTGCCGCTTCCCCCGCTGCGCGCCACCGCCCGTTGCTGCCGCTCCTCCCGTCGCACGCCGACGCCGCTGCTATTGCTCCTCCCATCGCGCGCCACTGCCCGCTGCTGCCGCTCCCCGCCGTGTCATCGCCGCAAGTCGCCGTCGCTCCCGACACCGTGTCGCCGGTTCACCGTTCGCCGCTCATCTCGATCCGCAAGTTCGAATTTGGGAATTATCTGCAAATTAGGTAATTGGACATTATCTGATATTTTTCAGAATATTTAATTTACTAATTTGAGTGTTTGAATATTGCGTGAATATCGTGCGGAATATTAGATATATTAGGATAATTATCTGATATCCGTAATATTTTTAAAATATTCAAAATTAGGAAACTTTCCTAATTCAGCAATGTATCTGGACAACTATCTGACCTTATCCCTAAGGTACGATACGTGGCGATACAGAAAATCATTATTCTATCCATAATCATTTGGGTACGATAATGACTTTTATCTGCTTTCCAAATTTGAATGATCGACTTTCCGTCAATATCTATAACCCTATAGATATGACTGATAATTCGATTTTTGTGCCTAATCCGAGTTTGAAACGAATCTTGTGGATTGCGTGGCTGTTTTAAATGTGGATGCTATCTCTGTTTAAATTGTCTTTCCTTTTCAAATAAAAAAGAAAATTCAAAAAATATCAGTTAGGATTTGAATTTGAGTTTTGCACGTTTAGGAATCCTAAATATATCTAGACGATAGAGTAATTATTTAATTTAAATTAGGACTTGAGATAATCTATTTCCTAGTTTAAATTAAGTAATATTCTAATCTTAATAGATTATTTAGGTTATTTTTTAATTCCGAATTTTCATGAAAACCCCAAAAAAAGAATGAATTGTTTCATGGTAGATTAGGATAGATTGCATTCTTAATTTAAGTAATTTATTATTTCGAATTTTAACAAAAATCCCAAAAATAAGTCATGTTAGGATATGTTAAGTCATCATAGGTTGCATGTTAATTTAGGCATATTTTTATTCCGAATTTCATTAGAAAATACCAAAAATAAATCATTTGCCTGTCATCAAAATTAGGTCACGTCGTCGCATGACATATAGTTTGTATGCTAGGTTGCATTACTTGCATGTCATTTTTGCACGTCATTGCATGTAGATTAGGTTTCATTTAAATAAGTGAAAATCCTAAAAAATATTGAGTGAACTGCTTGTTAATTAGAAATCATATTAGGTTGTTGATGTGATTTTCTAGCTAACAATGCAGATGCTTACGTTGCTTCGAGGTAAGTAATTCTTCCAAACTTGCAATTTATTCAACGCTTTCTTGGGTGTTAAATTGATGGTTTGCGCACCCGCATGAACACCTCACATGTTAGTGACTAAGTTAAAATGGATCCAAATTGCTTGCCAAAACATTTTTGAAAAGAAAAGGTACCGAAAGGGCGTTAGACTAGATCTAGCGTAATCAAGTTCCCGGGCTTAGAATCTCTGGTTCGTAGGAATAAAACATACCTCCCTATGTTTTATTTAGGTTTCTAATCGACCTACCACAAATAGATTAGTGGCGACTCCGAGCATGAAAACTTTTGCATGTTAAAAACTTAAACCTAAGTTGCGAATTGGTAGGGCTTGGGAGGGCCTGAATTAAGCTTAGTCTTAATAATCCATTAGCTTGAGAGGAAATTTCAGGTCGCGACAACAAGTCGCCGTATCCCAAGGCCACCTTCTTCTTTGGGTAGACATACAGCATTCCATGCTACCCTAGCTCCACCTATGCCTAAGTCAGGACCTTTCCATAGAAATTATCGCAAAACAGCCTCAATTCTATACAACACTGATTTCGGAAGAGAGAAAATAGTGGCCCAATACACTTGAATGGAATGCAGGACCAATTTGATGAGTTATAGTCGACCAGCAAAGGACAGAAACCGTTGAGTCCAGGAGGGGGCTCTTGCAGTTATACAATCAACCAAGATTTTACAGTCCTCTTTACGCAATCTAGACGAGATAATAGGCACACCTAAGTATCGAAAAGGAAGTGTACCTTGTTAAAACCCGAGGCATTGAAGAAATTGGCCATGCATAGCCGAAGTCCCCCCCGAGAGGAAGATATTACTTTTCCTAGCATTTGGTTTTAAACCAGACTAATCAATGAACATATGGAGAGATTCCTTGATTAGCTCAACTAACCTCAAGTAACCTTTTGAAAACAATAGCACATCATCAGCAAAAAAAAGGTGAGATATACGAGTCTTTTTACAGCGCCAAAACCAGTGAAAATCCGGAATCTCTATTTTGGCCTTTAGGATACTAGAGAAGACTTCCATAACCAGTATAAATAGATACGGCAATAACGGGTCTCCTTGGCATATACCTTGGGAACTACCGAAAAAGCCATGTAATTCCTCATTGATTAAGACCGAGAATTTGGCTGTCGAAACATAAGCCATAACCAGCTTGACGAAGAAGTTCGGAAATTTGAAGGCCAATAATGCCTTGTCAATGAAGTTCCAATCAACAGTATCATAAGCTTTTTGAAAATCCACTTTAATGGCGCACTTAGGAAGGTACGCCTGATGGTGAAAATCTGTAAACAACTCTTGAGCCATCATGATATTGTCAGTAATTCTACGTCCTTTAACAAAAGCCGTTTGGGCAGGGCCAATCAAAGTTGGTAAGACACGTGCTATACGCCTAGCCAGGATTTTAGAAATGCATTTGTATAGGGTATTGCAACATGCAATCGGACAAAAATCATTCATGGTCGAAGCATTAGGGGATTTCGGCACTAGAGTTAGAATGGTATTGTTTAACTCTTTAAGCAGGCATCCAGACTGAAAGAAGTCCCTTACCGCCATGAGGATGGAGGGTCCATTGAGCTCCCAAGAAGTTTTAAAGAAATCAACATTATACCCATCCGACCCAGGGGCTTTGCCTTTAGCGAGCGAAAAAAGGGTAGATTAGATTTCCTCGTCCGAAACCGATTGTGCCAGTAAGTTCCTCTGATTCTCATCTAAAACACGGCCAATAAAACCACTTATCTCCCTAGCAGAGGGCTGAATAGAAGCAGTAGTACCGTTGAGTAGCTCCTGAAAGTGACCAACAATGTGGTTCCTAACCGCCTGCGGATCAATTATTAGAACTCCATCCTCTGTCGACATCGATAGGATTCGATTTTGTAAACGCCTTTTGTTGATAAAGTGATGAAAGAATTTAGTATTCATATCCCCCTCCTTAAGCCATCGAATCCGGGATTTCTGTCTGAAGAAGGATTCCTCTTGTAATCTAAGAGCAGAGAAGGATCGTATGTGCTCCACTTCGCTATCGCATAGGCTCTGATCAAAGGGATGATGCTCCAAGGCTGACTGAATAGCATAGAGGTCTGCTCTGGCCTGTTCAGTCCTTGTGGAAATAGCTGAGAAGGAACTTCTATTCAAGTGTTTCAACTTTGTTTTAAGAACCCGAAGTTTGCAACAAATCATATACATAGGTGTGCCAACTATATGAGTATCCCAAGCTTGAGCTACTAGCTCTAAGAATTTAGGGTGTATAGCCCAGAAATTGAAAAACTTGAAAGGTTTCTTGGAACTATGTGTCGGTGAAATTTTTATCACCATAGGGGAATGATTGGAAATACCGGGCGCCAAAAAGGTGGCTTTCGAGAAGGAGAACTGCTGTGTCCAGATGTCATTAGTGAGCACCCGATCAATCTTACGGAGTTTTCGATTAACACCTGAAGAATGAGACCAAGTGTACCTACAACCCACATATCGAAGATCCTCTAGTCCGGCCTGGTTTAGGCAGTCCCCGAATTCATCAAAAGCCGGAATCCACGAGGTTGTGCTACCCACTCTATCACCCGGATCTCTGATGGCATTGAAATCTCCGGCAACAATCCAAGGAAAGTCACTTGAGGAAAGCCGCGCAAGGTCAGCCCATAATGGATGGCGCTTCACAAAGGCATGTTCTCCATATACAATTGTGATAAGACAAGATTTATGCATATTCAAGAGCCTAAGCTGAGCATGAATCAATTGTCCAGAAGAGAAGATAAGACTCATCTCCATCTCATTCGGGTCCCAACCAAACCAAATTCTACCAAGGGGGGAAAATTCATAGTTGGATATCCAATGCCAATTATCGCATAAGCCTCTAGAAATATCAGCAAAAAGAGAGGCTTTGGCTTTTGTTTCAACAATGCCAATATAGGAGAGGCAGTTTATCCTAATAAAGGCCCGAATTTCTGCTTGTCTAAGGGGACCTACTAGACCCCTAATATTCCATATACCAAAAAACATAGAAACACGGGGAAAGTTACCTCTAGGCTTTCCTTGGCCTCCTCCTCTTGGATTTCTTTTTCGAGGAGGACGGGTTAGGAGCTGAAACAGGACACACCGAGTTAGGTATTGAACCAGGAGAGGTCTTAGTAGTCTCATCCGTGGCACTGCAAGCCAAAGTTCGTGAGCGGGTATTATGGAGGGATACAATAGCAGGTTCTTCCTCCACCATATCTTCAGAGGCACTATTCTCTAATCCTACTCGAGAATCAGCAGAATCTTCTGTAGATGACTGAGAATTTAAAGCAAGATCCTCAATCTACTGGTCAATACATCCCGGTGGACACGGAACAGAGGAATGGCTCGGTACTGCCTTAGAGTCATTGGAATGATTCATTTCAGCACCTATCAGACCAGGTTCAGCAGCGGGGTTCAGAACAGGAGGCAGAAGATCTTCCCCCCCCCCAGAGTGGGCGCCAGTTGAGAGTCTGTTGCAAGTTGGCTCTGGTTTGAAGGCTTGCCAGAAGGAAATTTGCCTTTTTTCCTTATGACTTGAGTCTAACCTTCTGTTCCTTGAGGTCGAATAATAGTCTCAGCTCTATATTCAGTATGTGTAGATGCACATTCAAATCCAATGGAGCCCAATTTATGCCCAAAAATGCCACAAGAAGAGCATGCCAGGGGCTTCCATTCATATTCGATATGGATCAAATTTACTTCACCGTCCCAACGAACCTTAACTGCTTCCACTCGGCGTTTTGTGGCCTTAATTTCCACACAAACTCGTGCATAAGAAATTCTAGTCAGCTATTCCGTTTGCACATCTACGTAAAGTGGTTTCCCAATGGCGCTAGCAATTCGACTAATACCAGCCGGAGACCATAAAGAGAATGGAATATCTCTTAGCCTAGCCCAAACCGGGAGAGAATCTATATTACCCTTCTTGAGCTTCAATTTTGGGTGCCATTGCTGAAGCATCATTGTGCTACTGAAAATAGAAACCGGTCCCATATCAATAATCTTCCTATGGAAGTCAGCATTCGAAACTCTAAAGAAATAGAACCCATTTTCATGTAGTTTAACATCGACTATTTGCTCTCCCCATGCTTTCTTAAAGGCTTCTTCAGTTAATTTGAAGGGAATTTTCTTCCCAATATAGTGCCCAACAATACATTCCAACCAGAGTGGGTTCTCATCAGCAGCTACCTCTGGTGTAATATCGACAATCACTTCACCACCCTCCTCCACCGGAGGGACAAAAGCTAGGTTGTACCCCTTAGTCAATACCTTTGCCACATTAGCCCACGTTCTAGTGACAGGTGCACGGATGGATTGGCCTTGAGGACGACTAACATTCTGTCCCGCCTTAATTGTTTTCCCATCTGGATTTGATCTGGAAATAGAACGAGTTGAAGGTCCAGCAATGTGGGCACTCCTATGAGAACGACTCCTATTCTTCGGTCCACCCCTACTCCGGCTACGGCTAGAGTTACCTTTCAAGAAGAGTCTAGGGCCAGTAGGAAGTTCAACCTCATGAGTAAGAGCAGTAGTTTTTCCTTTGGGTTCAACTGCCTTGGTAATAACAGCAGGAACATTCATCTTCGATTGAGATTCAGCAATAGGGGAGGGACGACCAGGCGAGTGGGTTCTTATATTCTCCTCCATAGGGTCGAAGTATATCAAAGTACCACACCGATTTCACCAACCAGTCAACCCAACAGCAACATAAAAGTCAATCCGGAGAATCGCAACAGTAGGTCTCCTACCCAGCATTAATGCGTCCACCAATCCCTACTTCCAGCCCCACCACAGAAGGATGGAAATCGAAAGAGAGTACCTATAAAAGGGGATACCATCCTCCAAGAGAACAATCTAGCAACAAGCACTCAACGTGATCAGATTTCAACGGAAAAGGAACCCGCACCAGATGCCCGAACAGATCTGATGGCCCGGCCTCTACACAGAAAGAGAAGAGGAGCCCTTTGGAGGGAAGAGAGAGAAGAGTCCAGGGAACCTTGCCTTCAAAAATCAGTTCAAATGGCTGCCGGAATCAGCAAAAATTTGTCAGGTGAACAGTACCCGCGAGAAACCCAGTAGAGAGCATGTCAGCTCGCGTGAACAGTGCCGCGAGATGGTGGTTGTGATAGCAATCCTGCATCCTCCCGAGATCTCTTAGTTGGTCGTGTATCCAAAATTTGTTGTCGTCGGTTATATTTATCAAGGATATGCAGACAAGGACTTGAATCAAATAATTCGGGACAAACCTACAATCTTTCCACATGTAGCATGCATTTATCTTGTCTTCGTTCACAAAAAAATAGGCAATGTCGAGAAAGATCTGTTTTTGCTCATTACTCAACACATTGTTGCCGATCTTCAGCTTGTCTTGGACCTTCTCATGAGGTATTTCTCTTAGATTGTCCAGCAGATCTATCCATAAGGGTTTGCTTTGGTGACGAAGTAATGAGCCTACGACTTTGAGAGCCGGGGGAAGTCCTCTGGTCATAGAAGCTACTTATCTCGAAAGATCAACATAATCATACGGAGGAGGATTCCTTCCAAAGGCATGTCTATTGAAAAGCTCAAGTGATTGAACGGAATCCAATGGCTTCACTTCGTACTCCAAAGTTTTGTCGACTAAGACGATGCTTCTGTTCCTAGTTGTCAAAATAATTTTGCTTCCCAACCCAAACGAAACGTGCTTGATGGCTAGTTTCTTGAGTTGTTCCTCATCATCTACATCGTCGAGAACAATGAAGAGTTTCCTGTTAGAAAGTCTCCGTGCAATCACCTTGATCCCATCGTCGACTTCGTTTATTTCGTCTTGAAAGGCCGAACCCAATGTGTTAGACAATAGTTGTTTTTGTAAATTTACAAGGCCAAAGCTGATCGATGATTCCCGAACATTTCCCAGGAAGCAACAACGAATAAAGAGGGAATTTAGTTTGTTGAACACATCCTTAGCAAGGGTCGTTTTGCCGATTCCACCCATTCTATGGATTAGCACAAAGCGCATGTCCCGGAGTCCACGTCCAACAACTTCAGAACAGTTTCCACTCGATCGTCCATTCCGACTAATTGCTCGGTCACATATTTGTCTTTTATCTTGAGCTTCATCACAATCTCTCGTATCACCAATTTAATAAATTTCCAGTGCCTACCACATTAGTAAATCATCCAAGTCGAAATTGTAAAAGATAACCTCAGGACACTCAGCAAGTAATTGCAATCGACATGCCTAATATCGCTCAGTGCATGGATGACATGATTGCTTCTGTTATAAAAAAATGGTTTTCAAATCGCAAATGGTATTCATTCAATTTCAAATGGCCTAAACAAGATCTCATCCAAGTTTGCGTACGTAATGAAAGTCCATAACATAATTTATAGAGTGCTCTAGGACTCCTACGTACCCTTGCTTTTTCAACTCCCATCCTTTGATTTTGGCAACGCTTCTGAGGGCATCCTCCCACTTTCCCCTCATGTGGGTGCCGAACTTCTCCTCTTGCTCATCCAACGCGCCAATGTCCAGTTGAGACTTAAGCTTAACATCTTGGGGTTTCATGTCGTAGAAAATCGGCATAATCTCCTTCTCGGATGGTTTGGATTTAGTGCACTCCACCATGTGTGTGAGCTCATGAGGGCACCACGGACTCGAAGCCTAACCTTTAGAGAAGATGGGTACATACATCTTCGACTTTTTGATGGCTGTCGGTATCTCATAAGCTATTTCTTTACCGACATGAAGCTGTTCCTTGTCAAAGAAAACACGGATGTTCGCTTCTAGTATATCGTGGTTGAAGGAAATAGATTCCTAGAAATGCGGAAAGACGGAAACAAATTCCTAAACGACATAAAACTCGAACTAACGAGTATCGCCCAAAAAATCGTATACGAAAACGTACCCAGTATAAACTTGAATCACCGATCGTTAAAGTAAATCACCAAGAGGGACGTACCTTGTTTTCCACGGATTAAATGTTCCTTTTGTAACGTCGAGAGTGTGCGATCCTTTGATCGTCAAGTAGGGCCGTTCTACTTCAAAATGAGAGAGAATTCTTTTTGTTTCAAAAACTGATGATTGAATCCTTTTTTCACGTTCATTCTTCATCTCATTTTTTTTTGTTTTACAAAAAACTGCCCTTTGGCGGTTATTGTTCTCTCTCGTGGGCCCTTTGTTTAATGGGCTGGGTGAGCCCATCATGGGCGGATCACAAAAGAAAACCCATCATCTCCCACTCGCACATGGTGGGCTAAACTTAACTCTCTCTTTTATGCAATGTTCATATCAACAAATAATCCGTGCGACCAGCATACTTCGAGAGCTCGTTGCTATGCATCTGTTAGAAATACATAGCAGCTCAAATTGGGCATTACGTTATCGAGTAGATATAGTATGCAATACCCTAGATCAATCAGTCACATTCATATCTCTCTTAATCTCTTTTAGTATCTCGTATATTGTATTCACAACTATGATTTACTCAAAATCATAATTGATCGACCTGTGAATACAAAAAAAACGTGACATCACAAATAAATTGATCTTCCCCTTTCCTTAATCCTCTCCATTTCAGTTCAATTCGCTTTTCTAGAAATGCCCCATTAGATCGAATTATTCATGACCATTGGCAACACCCTAAGATAGCGAACACTGAATAGAAATTTTGAGAATAAGTTAGAGTCGTGAGGGCATTTAATGAGGAACTTTTATCCTCAAGAGTCTCACACAGCATAAAGTTAAGATCAAAAACTTTTGCCACTCTTATAGATCGTCTTATGTATACGTAGTATGAAATACGTATTACGGCATTCTCTCCTTCCCCTAGGAGGGCATGTCTTTATACTTAATGCCGTACAGATGATAGTTTAGATATACTTAATATCTAGACTTGAGTTCACGTATCTACTCTTTTAAAGAATTCATCAGAACTTACATCTGGCATCATTGACAAATAAAGTAAAATATGTGGGTTATTTTACCTTCGGACATAGTAAATATTATATCCTCATCTTAATATTCAGTTAAGGCGATATTGTAATTTAAGCTTGAGCTCTCAATTATCACCCAGATAATAAGCTTAAAAAAAATTGTCTCATCTCTATTTATCGCACAGGAAATAGAGGCGATTACCCGTGTAAGTGGGCTAATCTCATCTGTCAGACATACTTTCTCGATATAATGCACTAAGCATTAAGATGCATAAATATTAAATAAATTCATAGGCATTAATAATGAGAGATCAACTTCATTAAATGTGAACACTTAGGGAAAAATAAAATATTCAGTACATCACTTTCTACGCAGTCCCAGAGATTTTACATGACCATTGAAAACATCTCTAGGAATTGGCTTCGTCATAGGATCTGCGATCATTCTATGCGTAGATATGTACTGCAAGTTCACATCCTTTCGTGCTACCATATCTTTAACAAAATTATACTTGGTATCTATATGTTTGGTCTTGCCATGATATTTCGGATCCTTGGTATATGCTATCGCTGCTTGACTATCACTATTGACTAACAATGAGCTTTCAGCATTCTTAGCAACACCTAAATGATCCAAAAATCTCTTAAGCCAAACACCTTCTTGTACTGCTCCTGACAACGCCACGAACTCAGCTTCCATCGTGGACAATGCTATACATGTTTGTTTCTTACTACTCCAAGATATGGCGCCATTATTCGGTAAGAATGCAAATCCAGAGGTAGATTTCCTTTCATCTAAATCTCCTACCCAGTCAGCATCTAAGTAGCCTTCAAGTCGCAGATCCTTTCCTTGATAACTCAGAGAATAATCAGCAGTACCCTTTAGATACCTCATGATTCTTTTGACGGCTTTCCAATGTGCTTGACCTGGATTGGATTGGTATCTACTTACCATCCCAACTACAAAATATATGTCAAGTCTTGTACACATCATAGCGTACATTAAACTTCCAATAGCACTAGCATAAGGAACACGTTTCATTTGTTCCTTCTCTTGTGGAGTCTTAGGACACAACCTACGGCTCAATCCTTCACCTTTTGCAATAGGAGTATCCATGGGTTTACAGTCATGCATACAAAATCGTTCAAGAACCTTGTTTATGTACGTCTCTTGTGAAAGAGACAATAATCTCTTGGAACGATCTCTTGAAATCTTAACTCCAAGAATATATGCAGCCTCACCCATATCTTTCATCTCAAAATTGGACGATAACCAACTCTTAATATTATTAACCAACTCCATATTGCTTCCGGCAATCAGTATATCATCAACATATAATGATAAAATCACAAATTGATCTTTGGATCTTTTGATATACACGCAATGATCTTCATCAATCATTTTAAAATCAAATGCCACTATGGCATTATGAAAACGTATATACCATTGTCTCGAAGACTGCTTAAGGCCATATATCGATCTTAGAAGTCGACATACTTTTTGTTCTTGGCCTTTCACAATGAAGCCAACAGGTTGCTCCATATAAATTTCTTCTTCTAATTCTCCATTTAGAAAAGCAGTCTTTCAATCCATCTGATGTAATTCAAGATCCATACTTGCCACTATTGCCAGAATAAGGCGAATTGAGGTAAATCTCACTACAGGAGAAAAAGTTTCTTCAAAATCAATTCCCTTCTGTTGATTATACCCTTTCGCCATGAGGCGAGCTTTATATCTTTCTATTGAGCCATCGGATTTGCGTTTTATTTTGAGAACCCATTTGTTCCCAATAGCTTTGCGTCCTTTCGGAAGATCAACTAATTCCCAAACTTGATTGGATTTCATTGACTCAATTTCTTCTTCCATTGCATCTATCCATTTTTCCTTATTAGGGCAATTTAGAGCCTCATTTACATTCCTTGGCTCATCTTCATCTTGTGGAGCGACCATAAAAGTTTCCCCTTCAATGTCAAAACGTCGTCGGGGAATACTTTTGCGACTTGTTCGCCGTATGGGAGATTGTACACGTGGTATATCATTCTCCATTATGCTCCCACTTGGATTAGATAATGACGGAATCGTCTCATCAAAAGGTTGCAATTGAGATTGAGTCGAATTCAATTCCTCACTTCTCACACTGCTTCCACTTGGACGAACTTTATCGATTTCACTATCAGGATCCAAGGTTTCAAATAGAGAGTAGTTCTCACCTATTTCGCCCTTCTTAGGAAACTCATTCTCTAAGAATGTGACATCTCGTGATTCAAATTCAGTTATACTCCCACTTTCTTGCTCACCTATAAATACATATCCTTTTGAGGTTTCCGAATACCTTATGAAGATACTCTTCTTACCTCTAGGACCTAATTTCCCATACTTATGAGATGATTCATGTGTATAAGCGGTACAACCCCAAGGTTTCAGAAAACTCAAAACGGGTTTTCTATTCGTCCATAACTCATATGGAGTGGAAATAACTGATTTAGAAGGCACACGGTTAAGTATGTAGGCTGCAGTTAATAAAGTATCGCCCCAAAAGGTAATAGGTAAGTTAGCCTGCGCCATCATCGACCTAACCATTTCTAGTAGGGTTCTGTTTTTCCTTTCCGCAACACCATTTTGTTGAGGAGTATACGGAATAGACAACTGTCTTTCTATTCCCTTTTCATCACACAAATTTTTGAACTCATCAGATAGATATTCTCGACCTCGATCGGATCTCAATGCTTTTATTTTCTTATCTAATTGATTTTCCACCCGGTTCATAAATATCTTGAAGCAACTAAAAGCCTCAGATTTATGAGAAATCAAATAGACATATCCGAATCGAGTATAATCATCAATAAATGTGATAAAATAAACAGCCCCATGTCTAGCCCTCACATTCATTGGACCACAAATGTCAGAATGGATTAACTGCAAAGGAAATTCAGCTCTTGTTCCTTTTCCAAATGGTTTTCTTATTGTTTTCCCAGCTAGGCAGTGTTCACAAGTGGGCAAATCGACTTTTTCAATATTGCCCATTAAGCCTTCTTTGGCTAATCTATTCATTCGATGTTGGCCTATATGGCCAAGCCTAGCATGCCATACGTTCACATCATTATCACACGAAGTAGAAGACGTGAAGTGGGAATAACAAACATTGACATTTACAGAATCAACATCCAGTACAATAAAACTATCTAGAAAACAACCACAACCATAATAACTCGTACCTAAATACAAGTCTACACCATTGTTATGGAAGTTCAAATTAAAACCAAGTCGAATCAACACTAAAACAGACACTAAGTTCCGACGAATTTCTGGAGCATATAATACATCATGTAGGAACAAAGTGCGTCCACCACGCATAATTAACTGGCAGGTGCCAATTCCTTTAACCTCAGCTCTGGAGTTATTCCCTACATAAATCCATTTAGTTCCCGTTGGAACTCGTCGGAATTCTACGAAGGCATCTCTATCCTTCGCTACATGGTCTGTTGCTCCCGAATCTACAGTCCACAAAGGATTAGACTCAGTTAAAAATACAGAACTTGACACATAGACAAAGTTCTCAAGAATGCAAGGGGAGTTTACCTTCTTTGGCTCGCGACAATCGCGAGCAAAGTGGCCTTTCTTGCTACAGTTGTAGCACTTCACTCTTGACATCTTTTTCTCATGAGGACGCTTTCCTCTTTGGTGTTGTTCATCTCTTCGTTTCTTCCCCGAAGAACTCGCTCTCTTACCTCTCCACCTTCTGAACGAATCAGGACGCTTGCGCTTAGAGCTCGAAGGCCCTTGTGAGCTAGAACCTGCATAGTAAATGTCAATTACCGGCTTATCCGCCAGGAGGCGGTCCTCCTCTAGCTCTAAGTGGCGCACTGCATCCTCAAAGGTTTTGATGTTCTCATTGTAAGTTAGGTGCAACTTCATATGCTCCCAACTTTGAGGTAAAGAACGAATCACTGCTTGCACTTGCTGCTCATCAGTCAGAACATGGCCAGCATCCTTCAGCTCATTAATCATGTTTGACATCTTCCTTAAATGTTATTTCATGGACTGACCATGTGGCTTCTTATATGAGTCAAATCTTATAGTGAGCTGTCTAAGCTTGGTTACAGATATATGACCAAACCTTGCTGCTAATGCTCCCCACATCTCCTTAGCATTTTCAAAATGCCTAAGCTCTCGCATGACATCATTTTCCATGCTACTCAGCAACGTAATGCGAGCAAGGGAGTTCTTCCTTTTCCATATAGCAAATGCATCCTTATCTCTCTTATGTTGTGCAGTGTTTCCATCTTCAGGCTCTACCATAACCAGGTTAAGAGCTTCAAGAGCCTCTTGCTCTTCCAGCACATATTGGATTTTCATATGCCAAATTTCATAATTATCACCGTTAAGCTTCTCTCCTTTGTTCAGTTCAGCAACTATATTCTTTGATGCTGAATCCATTGAATCTGAACATATCAGACAGACAAGCACGAATTATTAATGCCACTTATTTATGCATCAATTTTACACAAACTGATTATATTAATGAATAATTTCACATAGGCTTTAGATTCGAAAGTTCACTATGTTCCCAATCATCATAAAAAATCCTAATGTGAAATTACTGTTAATGTAATCATTAAGGTAAAATTACGTTCTTTAAAGTTACTAAAACTTTTAGAACTCCCACTCAACTCTATATGATATTAATAAGATAAATATTAAAACAGAATAGTACTATAAACTATTCACAACATGAATATCTATCAACATTCATTTACCTAACATTATGTACATAAGGAATGAATCCATCAAAGAAAATAAACATAAACACCAACATAAAAAGAACTATCCACCCAAGATATCTAACACCAACCTATAGTGAACATATCCATAAGAGCTTATGAAAAAATAGATAAACACAATCAGGTGGTGATCCTCTTTCTATAAACTGGAAATGACTCATGAAAATCCTCAGGAAATTCTATTTTCTTTGGCATCCAAATGGAGGCACCCGGAAAACCCCTAGATTCGGGCAACGTATTGCGCCGAGACCGATTCAATACAAGGGTTGACGTCCATCTTGCCCCAACCCGTATGAACTCTATCATGAATTGCTCCGCAATCATCTTATAGCTCGGACCTTCTAAGGTGTCCCAAGCTCTATCAATCATTCTTCCTAACTCATCAGGAATGGTGCATTTGAGGGCTCCGACCATCACATACTCTGGCATTACGAAACCGTTCTAAATGATACCTTGTATCATTTGGTTGATCTTGATGATGTGCGTTATCATGTCATCATCAGTATCCCACCGGTAAAGAGCTAGCTTAATTCTTAGTTTCTCAAGCTGCTTCTTTTGAGCCGCCGTTCTAGGGATAATAGGGGTTCAATATCTTCGTACCATTATTCCTGCAACAAATGCAGAAAAAATAAAAGGATTACTCATAATCCAAGGTACAATACTGCAAGAAACACATTCTGCCCCCTAGCAGCACCACCTTTTTTTTTTGGTCAACGCCGGTCAACGGTGGTCAACGCAGGTCAACGGATAACCGGGTCAGGTCAACGGGTCAAATGGGTCGGGTCGGGTCTAAAAAAAACACGGATGGGAAACCGCATGGCTGACATCAGCGTGACGTCAGCCACGCCGCACACGCCGCACACGCCCTCATGGCGCGTGCGGTGCACGCGCGCGGGGAGGAACCGCCACGCACATGCCACGCACGTGCCGGCGAGACCGCCACTTGCGGCGGCGCGTGGAGGCGCGTGCGGCCTCCCCCGGCGGCGTGCCACCCGTCATTTTGCTCGTCTCAACGAGCACTACGACCCTATGCCTTCAAAAATAAAATTTGTCACACGGAATTTCGAGAAAAGATCCCGAACAGTACGGTCGGGTGTCGGTTTTCATACCCGAGCGTTCGTCTGCGCCGTTTCACGAATTCCGGCCAATATTCCATGTTATGCACACTTACAATGATCAGGAAACAAGAACACTAGCTCTGATACCAATGAAGGAAACAAATTCCTAGAAATCCGGAAAGACGGAAACAAATTCCTAAACGACATAAAACTCGAACTAACGAGTATCGCCCAAAAAATCGTATACGAAAACGTACCCAGTATAAACTTGAATCACCGATCGTTAAAGTACATCACCAAGAGGGACGTACCTTGTTTTCCACGGATTAAATGTTCCTTTTGCAACGTCGAGAGTGTGCGATCCTTTGATCGTCAAGTAGGGCCGTTCTACTTCAAAATGAAAGAGAATTCTTTTTGTTTCAAAAACTGATGATTGAATCCTTTTTTCACGTTCATTCTTCATCTCATTTTTTTTTGTTTTACCAAAAACTGCCATTTGGCGGTTATTGTTCTCTCTTGTGGGCCCTTTGTTTAATGGACTGGGTTAGCCCATCATGGGCGGATCACAAAAGAAAACCCATCAGTGGTAAAGGCAATCCGTGAATCCTTGGTGAGTGTCCGGCCCTCTAAAACTCAAGAAGACCTCGTAGTCAATCGCCAATGACTCACCGCCACCCGTTCCGGCCTCCAAGCTCTTTCCCCTGTCCGTTCTCGCAAGTATTTTCGCCTGAGGGTTTTCTCTCTCAAAGCACCTGATTAATGAAAGGCTCGTTCCCTTTGCGTTTGCATTAAAAATAGTCAGACTAGCCACTATTGACTTTAGTTTCCATTTCGCCGGAGACCTCTATTCCTTGAACTTTCGTTTCCTTAATCTTCAAGCGTCCAAAAGTGAAATTAAAAAAGTAAAAGGAGATATTTCGGTGGGCTCCGCTCCTTTGGAGTGACTTTTGACAAACTCGCAACGTTCTCATTGGAGAAAAAAATAAAAATGTCGAGGATTATCTGACAAATTAAGGTTGCAATTTTGTTTTGTTTACGTAACTCTAGGATTTTTATCAAATACTATGTTCAGAATTAGGTGATATTTTTTAAATAGATTTTTCATTAGATTTCTTTGACTTGAACCTTAAATTTTCCCCATTTTATTTGCTAATTTATTCTCTAGATTTGTTTGGAGTGACTTTTTATTTTGTCTTTGTTTTTTTTATATAAATTTTACGGTACTCGCAACTTGACTTTCTTTAAACTTAAGCAATTAAAACTTTCACATGAAAATGTTGATATGTACATTCACCTATAGATTTTTCATAATTCTTAAAAATTTAAGGATTAATACTACGAAAAGCCCCAAACTAGTACATTTGTGACAAATTTACCGCAAACTAATTTTTTAACCACGAAAAATCCTAAATTGGTATTCTTGTGACAAATTTACGCCAAACTAATTTTTTTATAAAAAAAAACCCAAAACTGGTACACTAGTTACAAATTTATCCAAAACTAATTTTTTAACCACAAAAAATCCTAAACTTGTAAACCTGTAACAAATTTACTCCAAACTAGTATACCTGTGACAAATTTATCCAAACTAATTTTTTCACCAAAAAAACTCCAAACTGGTACGTAAGTGAAAAATTTATCACAAATGAGGATCCTTAATGGTCCCATAAAGTAGGTGTGGTGTAATCCCAATCACCAAAAACCCCAAATTGATAATCCTATGACAAATTTACCACCCAATGTTAGCGGACTAGTCTGGGATTTTTCGTGGCATTTACCTTATGGATTGCCACATGGACTTGCCACGTCACCATACCACGTCACAATGTGTCATCACATCGGTAATTTTAACGGTAAAATTTGACGGAAGCTAATGGATGGTAAAGTTATCACATGTGTACCAGTTTGAGGGTTTTGATGGCAAACAAATTAGTTTTCGGTAAATTTATCATAGGTAAAAAATTAGTGCATTTCTCACGCACTGCATTCAATGTTGAAATCTGCATGAAAATGGGCCAATGGTCTTAACCTAATTGCCCGGGCAACGAAAGAGTTGTCATGACTGCGATAAGAAAAGATCTGTCATCTTTCATTGGATAGTAAACCAGAATTAAACAAGAATGATGTTAGGGCAAGTGACTCTATTGATCCGGCGAGGGCGGCCTTCGCCAACCCAAGTATGGGCGTCCCTCAACCAAAGTCGGAGGTGGAAAAAAGAAAAGAGAGAAGAAAAAAATTCATAAAATTGAAGAAAATTGTAAAAATTCTCCACATTAACACCTAGACTAAACTACCAGATCAATGATTTTAAGCTAAACTTGGTTGGAAGGACTAAATTGGTAAATCATTAAAAGGTTTATGACTAGTTTGGCAAATCATAAAAAAGTTTAGGATTAAATTGACACAATTGAAAAGTCTATAACTAATTAGCAAGTCGTCAAAATGCTTAGGACTAAATAGCATAATCGAAAAGTTTATGACTGTATTGATGGCCAACAATAGGTGCAGGACTTTTCCAGAAAATTTTGTGTGGCTTGCTATATCTGGACACCTAGATTTTCCAAAAGTGTTATTTGCATTAAAAGAATAAATATAAAGAATATAAACAAACAAAAAATAGAAAAAAATAACTAAATGAATAAAAATTAAAAAAAAGGGGTATTGGCCGACCAAAACAGCCTGGCATGGGACGCATAAAAGCAGCACAACAGAGAAGATAAGGTGGGCGCTTGTGAAAAAATACAAATCGGCGAAAGCAGCGGAAATAAGGGGAATGGTCGGGATATCCAGTTCCTGTTTTCATGTTTAATTAAGTAAACTTAGTACTTTCTAGCAAAAAAACAAAGTTAACTTGGTTTGGTTTTCTATATGCTGCATTTTTTATGTCATATCTCAAATCTAATGTTTGCATAGAGATTCTTCATGGGATTGCATGACATGCATGTTTGCACAATTAGGCATTCATAATAGAATATTTGTATGATTATAATTGCCATTTTAGAAAGAATTAGAATTTTCCTTGAGTTAATGTAGATGCATATTTAGGACATTAAGATCACATTCTTTTGTAATTTTAATTGCGATCTTGCATGTGTCACGTGTAATGAAAAGTATAAAAATTAATAATCACATCTTGCATGTTAGAAATTTAGAAAAATCACAAAAAATATGTTTAGGGGTTCATTTGGGGAACTTTAGATTTATTTTTATTATATTTGTATTATTTTTGGAGGATTGTGCTCCATTTAGATTATACTAAATTTTCATACTTATTAGAAGGTCATTTTAGGATAGCAACTTGTTCATTTATTTTAACTGCTTTGATTATTGATTGTTTATTTTCACCTAAGGGTTTCCTCTGTCAGAGCACCTGATCAATGAAAGGCTCATTCACTTAGTGAGGGCGAGCCTTGCCGGCCATTTTAGAGGCCCGACGACTAACGGAGTAAGAAGGAAAAAAATAATAAAAAAATTCAAAAATTTTGAAAATTGTCTAAGTTAGTGATAGTCGTGCCACATGGGATGCCCAGCATCCATGTTAGTTATTTCCGACTAGAATTGATTGGTTGGACTACATTGACAAATTGTCACAAATTTTAGGACTAAATTAGCCAAAATAAAAATGTTTATGATTAAATTGATATAATTACAACAGCTTTAAAACTTTTTTGATAATTTTTCCATTATAACCTATTGACATGGTTATATGGAGATCCTTTTCAATTTGTGTAAAGTGCCAGAAAAACAACCAAGGAATTAGTACTTGAAAATTGGCTTAAGCTACTTCAATTCTCACTGTAGCCAAAACTGCTTCACCATGAATCACACTCTTGACCACCCGATTGTAGTTTTCTTATTGACTGACTAGATGTATTGTAGTATGAGTTTGCGCTAATTTAGTAATGTGATGATAAACGCATGTCACGTTATGCTCGTGGGATTTTAGAAAGCAGTACACATTAATCTTCCTCCTCCATGTGAGCGAGCTCATGTGACATCCTGAAAATTGGTCCATTTGGGATTTATGAAATACTGGATTTTATGAATGTAATCGTAGTTAGTTCTCACCTGGAACTGATCATTCCTGGAATACTAATCATTGGGGAAAGGCTAATGGGGGATTTAAATTCGTGCGACGAAGAGAAAATTCGATCATGAATTGATTTTCGACCATAAAATCGCCGAGGTGATATTTGGAGCCATTGTTGGCCGATCTGAGGATAACTAAGGGTCAGTTCGCCATTATCATAGTAGTAGATCGCGAGTGATTCTGTTGGACCACAAAATGAATTGACGAACGGTCCTGAGCTTATACCAAATGATCGTGCCCCTCGGATCTAGTGATTGATCCTCGCAATTTAAATGACAACCGAAATCGTCACAAACCGAACGAACTTGCACGTGACTCGATTTATTATCAGTCACGGGTCGAATATGCGAATTTCCCCAACAAGTCGCCCGTTAGTTTGAGAAATGCTCGAGTTGCGTTTAATAAAATTTAATTATTTAATTGAGCCCAAATTGGACATCGAAAAATTAGGAAGTCACAACGGGACGATAGGACGATGTTGCGGTTGGAACGTGTAATTTTGTATTGTCCCGATTCCTTCAGAAAAATTCAATTTCGGCAAGAAAATGGAAAAGTGACTATCTTACCCTTGGAAGGTTTTAAAGGGCAAGTTTTTAGAGGGAGGGGCATTTTGGTCATTTTGCCCTAACTTTTTGATTCAACATTTTTGTCCTTGGAATTTTATGAAATTCCCAAATTGCCCTTAGATATTTTGGGTAAGATTTGATCTCGGCCGTCGGTTTCAAGATAAGATCGTATCTCGGCCGTTGATTAAAAAGATTAGAGAGGAGCAAGATGGTCATTTACCAAAATTGGTCAAATTTCACAATTTAGTCCAAGACCTCTCTCTCTCTCCTCATTTCCTCTCTCTCTCATCTCATGGCATCTCTCTCCCTCTCCCTCACCCACCAAACCAGCCCCCTCCCCTCGCCGAGCCGCCGCACGTCGGTCACCGCCCGACCGGATCGCTACCGCTCGCCATTGCCACTTGCCATCACCACCACCGAGCCGCGCCGTCGCGCCGATCGCCGCCCCGTTCTACTCTAGCCGAGTTAGTCTAGAGTCTGGTAAGTTGCAATCTAACCCTTGCCTAGGACATCGGGTATTATTGGACTCGTTTAGATGCGGTTTAAGGTAGTTTAGGATTGATTAGGGTGCTGATCGTGATTGTTGATGGCTGATCATGGCTGTTAGTGGCTGATCATGGCTGTTAGTGGCTATTGCGTGTTGGATTAGACATCCGGGAATGAGTTTTGGCGGTTGAAATTCGTTAGAAATCAATTCGGGTTCGAATCCGGGAGGTTTGGTATGATTCTCGGATTCGCGGTTACTGTACCCGTCCGGTTTTCTATTTTTGTGGAGAATTTTGTGAGCCGAATTTGAGGAAGTTTCCTTCATGGAAGTTGCTCCCAACATCTTGAAGTATAACATACTTTAAATTTCGAATTTTTGGAGTCCATTTGGGTTGCACGAAAACCCATTTTCAGACCATATTGAAACTGCCCGGAACACTATTCATCCTGACCTTCTTGTCTTGCCGAATTTTTATAAAATTTTTCAGATCTATTTTTTATAAACTTCCTACACAAAAGTTGTTGGAAACTTTCATTTCTATGACATATAAAAATTTCAAGGATTTTTAAGGTGATTTGGGTATTGAAAGACAAATATTTTGAGGACAAAACGGTTTGTTAGAGCGAACTGATTTTGGTCCGACTTTGAGGGACAAAAAAGGCATGGTTGTAGATTGAACCGGATTTTGTGTTCCTCATAAGAAATGTTTATCAAGATGTTTTTTTATGATATATCCAAAATTTAGAATTTTTGGAGTTCGTTTGCTATTTATTTTCATGAGATTTCGGTCACTGTGTAAACTGCCTAATTTTACCCTGATTTTTTGGATGTTGGTTTTTATGAGCGGAATGGTGGAAGTGTCGGGGTTGAATAGTTGCTGCCTCGTGACCAGAATTTAGGCTTGAATGTGTGTTACATGAGTTGATTTGAGGATGAAATGAGGATGTTTCGAGGCTGGAGTGAGACTGACTAGAGTGTTGGATGTTGTGGGATGGAATTGGCGAGCTTAGGGCTTGATTTAAGGACAAATGGTGTCGGTTTGGCGTGTGGTAGTATGGCTAGATTGCGGTGTTTAATATGCTTGGAAATGTCGAATTTATGCCTATGAACGTGACTATGTTTGTGGGCCCATGAGTGGTCTTGTGTGTTTATTGAACAGTGATTTAATGGATTGAAATGTGCTTGATTATGTGCATGCGTGGGCCGAACTGAATTAGCTGTTAAATTGATCATGTCAAATGCTTAATGAGCATGAATTGTGTGTGAATTGATACATGCACGGGCCACATGTGATTGGCCAATTGTGTGTGGCAAGTGATTGTTAAGCATGTGCATGAGTAAGAGAGTGAATTTGGTGTGGCATGTGTGATCATGAGAATTGTGCCGTCCTGAGGCATGTACTTTAACGCGGGATGATGCCTGGTATTACCGGAAAACTGCCAGCCTGAGGCGTGTACTTCAACATGGGTTGCGCAATAGGTGGTAGATGTTGAGCTTGAGGCGTGTACTGTAAGGTGGGCAAGAGACATGGCCTGCGGCATGTACGGTAATGCGGGCTAAGGAGTGTTGTGAAAATGAGACGATTGTTTATGCCTTGGGTGGTAGATGTTGAGCCTGAGGCGTGTACGGTAATGCGGGCAAGAGACATGGCCTTAGGCGTGTACTGTAACGCGGGCCCTGGAGTGTTGTGATGAGTTGGTCACAGTGGACCTGAGGCGTGTACTGTAACGCGGGTCACTGGTGAGAGTTGTGGAAAAAGATGTGATGAAATGGGAACAAATGCATGAAATGTCATTTGAACATGCATGTGAGTGGAATAGTGCTATTGTAAGACTAATGTGCAAGTTGCGTGTATTGAGAATCAAGTGAGTACGATTATGTGCACGTCGTTTGTGTGTTGCTTGTTTCGGTATCTGGACTTGTCTGGAATACGTGGTAGCCTATGTAAGGTTTAGGTTGTGAACTTATTGAGAAGTGTCTCATGGTTGTTTCAACCAAATCATTTTAGATCACCCGCCCGAGCCATGAACCTTCTGCCGTCGCCGCTGTAGCGTACTTGGGATTGTTATGCATACTAATCATGATGTGGTAGAGTTCCCGATCGAGATTGAGGCCGATTCGGAGTCGTCGAATGAGCCTGTGCTTGATGATGATTCGGATGAGGATTCCGAAGAGAGTGAGTCATAGTGGATGCCATCTAGAGGGCGTAGGGATTTGTTTTGGAGCTGAGGAAGAGTTTGGAAGTGTCCCATTTTGGTGTAGCGTTACCCAGGCTACTAATCTTTTGTGATATCGGTGGTTTGCAGTTTAGTTGTTCAATGTGCATATTTTGCTTTGTGGTTTGTAAATGGCGATCGTGGCATATGTTTATATTGTAAATGGATATTGTACTTAAATCGAGGTATAGTAGTCGATTTGGTGGTTTGGCAATTTATTCTCCCTAGTACCCCAGGTAAATCATTGTTTGGGTGTTTGATGTTTTCGCCGCGATTATACTATGATGGGTTCATTTGGGTCAGCGACGTTTCCTGGGACGTCGCACTAATTCGACCGAAGAGGGATGTCTCGTGCTCAAGGGGTTCGGGGCATGACATCCTAGTTGAATTGGTATGAGAGCGAGGATAGCTCGATCTAAGTCAGTCGAAGCCTAGAGTGATAAGGAGTGGCAACCCTGGGGTAGCCATCTAGGGTAGCCGTAGTTGGCTAGGGAGACCTTAGTGAGCCATAGGTGTGTCTAGCGCTACACGTATTTTCAAACTATTGTGGTGATTGTTGATTGAATTTAATATTGTAATGATTGAAGTGCAGGTGCGTCCGGACCTAAGGTATGTACTCGAACCTCATTGATTGTGATTTGGTGTTGTGATGGTGGATTGCCTGCTAAGTGAATTATTGTTGCAATTCACTGCCTAGGACTAGACTAGTATAGTTGGCCTAGGTTTCTAATTCTTGTATGGAATTATAGCAGGTAGGAGAGTGATAGAAATTGGGATAATGAGCAGCGAAGGAAGAAGTGTAGGAAGAGGAATAGGATGAGATACAGGAAGGGGCATAAGAAGAGAAGTACGGGGTCGAGGTGGTACTCGAGCTAGAGCTGTAGAGGACTCCAGAGTTGATGTTAGAGCTGTAGAGGATTTCGGAGTTAATGCTAGAGTTGCGGTAGACCCTAGAGTGGATGAAATTTTAAGGGCCCTTGAGGAAGTTGGGACCTTAATGGGCAGGCAGACTCAGGAGCGATATATCACTTTTGCCCAAGCGGTTGAGGCCGTTGCAGCTGTTGCCATTAATGGCAACAATGAAAATCAAGGATAGGGGCAGGTAAATGCGAATCGACTAATGCATCAGCTAGTCGAGCAGTTTCGGAAGCTAAAGCCCCTTAAGTTTAATGGTAGAGGCAACCTTAAGGCTGCATCACTTTGGATAGAAGAATTAGAAAAAGCCTTCGAGGTATTGGGGTGTACGGATGAGGAGAAACTAACGTTAGCAGTGTATCAGTTGTAAGGAAATGTAAGCGAGTGGTGGAAAGTCACCAGAGGAAGAGTGTTCCCGGTTGGTACCGCCCAGACTTGGGTGATGTTTGTGGAAACCTTCAATGGTAAGTATTCCTCTGAGAGTGCCTAGGAACAGAAGTTGGTGAAGTTCATGAGGCTTCGTCAGGGGCAGAAAATAGTGGGCCAGTATAAGGCTGAGTTCACTCGGTTATCTAGGTTTGCCTCAAAAATAATGAAGGACTCATTGGATAGGGCCCGGAGGTTCCGTGATGGATTGAAGTCGAATCTCTGTAGTCAGACGATATTACTGAGTTTGAAGGACTATAAGGAGATTTATGAGCGGGCCAAGGCAAATGATTATGAGGTGATAGAAAGGACTGCCACTTTTGTGATCGATGATAGAGAAGAAAGGATAAACCTAGCAGTTCTTGCTATGTATGGCCTCGATGTAATTGCGGACATAGATTGGTTAGTTAAGCAAAATGCCATGATGGATTGTAGTGGCTGAGTGAATCAGTTTAATCCGGCTGGACACCTTAAACCCGAGTTAATGGAGAGTCGAGGAGGAACCTCGATCCCATTATTTTTTACCAGTAAAAGCAACTAAATGGTTGGATGAGGGTTGTAAAGGTTACCTAGTAAGTGTCGTTGATTTGACGACAGAAGAAGTACGGCTAGAGGACATAGCAGTGGTGTGTAATTTTCCAATGTCTTTCCTTAGGAATTACCGGGATTGTCACCAGAAAGAGGAGCAAAGTTTGTTATCGAGTTGGCCCTGGGGCTGAACCAATCTCGAAGCCGCCTTATAGGATGTCGTTGTTAGAATTAGAGGAATTAAAAGTCCAGATGCAGAAAGTACTGGACAAGGGTTTCAGTCATCCTAGTGTGTTTTCATGGAGAGCGCCGGTCCTGTTTGTAAGGAAGAAGAATGGGACAATGAGATTATGTATGGATTACCGGCAGTTAAGTCAGGTAACGATTAAGAATAAGTAACCACTGTCGATGATTGATAATCTGTTTGATCGATTGCAAGAAACCCCAGTGTTCTCTAAGATTGATCTACGGACCGGATATCATCAGTTACGGATCAAGAAAGAGAATATTCTGAGGCTACTTTTAGGACGCAGTACGGGTATTATAAGTTCATAGTGATGCCCTTTGGCCTAACCAATGCCCCTGCTGCCATTATGAATATAATGAGTAGGGTGTTTAAGGAACTTCGAGACCAGTTCGCCACCGTTTTCAGTAACGATATACTAGAGTATTCGAAAGAAAACCTGAGGAACATGAAGTACATTTGAGTAATGCGCTACGGACCTTAAGAGAACACACACTCGGTGCCAAGTCCAGTAAGCGTGAGTTTTGGCTTAGCAGGGTAGCGTTCATTGGACTCATAATGTCGGAAAATGAAATTTCTATGGATCCGTTAAAAGTTGAGGCCGTGACTAAGTGGCTAAGACTGGTATCAGTGATAGAGATTCGAGGTTTCTTAGGCTTGGCCGGTTATTATCGACGTTTGGTAGAAGGATTCTTGTCGATAGCCAGGCCGTTGACGCGACTGTGTATGAAGGAAACTAAGTTTGAGTAGGATGAAAAATGTGAAAGGAGTTGTCAGGAGTTGAAATATAGGCTGATAACTACCCCGATCTTGACTATTCCGTCTGGATCAAGAGGATTTGAGGTTTATAGTAACGCGTAATTAAGAGGACTGGGATGTGTAATGATTTAGCTCGAAAGATTAGTTACATATGCATCATGCCAGTTGAGGCCATATGAAATGAATTATCCGACGCATGATTTAGAGTTGGCAGCGCCGATAGATAGAATTTCTTAAGGATTGACTGCGACATCCTGTATCATCTCGGGAAAGAGAATCGAGTAGCAAATGCCCTAAGTTGGAAGTCGAAATATAGCGCTTATGATGGTTAGAGAGTAGATCTTGTTGGAAAGGCTAATAGACTTAGGGTTTGAGTTCGAGGTGAGTCCGATGTCTAATCTAATGACTGCATTGAGAATCGAACCGGAGATCCAAACAAGGATTAAGGCGTTCCAGTCTACAGACCCTGAGATTCAGAAAAGTCTAGAAATGGATGGCACTAAGAGGAAACCGGACTTCCAAGTATCCGAGGATGGGATCTTGAAGTTCCGAGGACGATTGTGCGTGCCTGATGATGTGGAACTTAAGGAAGAGATTTTGGCAGAAGCTCATAGGAGTAGTCATAGTATTCATCCGGACAGTATGGGAATGTATCAGAATTTGCAGTGACATTATCGGTGGAGTGATCTGAAAAGGAATATGGCCAAGTGTTTGACGTGCTAACAAGTGACGGCGCAACGTTGTAAGCAATGCTGTAAGCCTAGAAGATTATTACGAACTTTGGGAATCCCAAAATAGAAATAGGAGCATATAAATATGATTTATGTGACGGATCTACCAAGGAGCCAAAGAGGACACGATTCTATTTAGGTGACAGTGGGTCGATTGTCCAGGTTAACGCACTTCCTGGCAATGCAAAAGGACTTCGCATTGGATCGATATACTCAATTGTATATGCAACAGATAGTTCGATTGTACGGAGTTCCAGTGACGATTACGTCGAATCGTGATCCTAGGTTCACCGCTAATTTTTGGAAAAGTCTACAGATGGTGTTAGGATCAAAGCTGCAGTTTAGCACAGCTTATCGTCTGCAAGCGGATGGATAGTTTGAGAGGATTATCTAGGTTTGGTAAGAAAGGCAAGTTGAGTCCGAGATACGTGAGACCTTTTGAGGTTTTAGAAAGGATTGGGGATTTAGCATATCGCCTTGCACTTCCGCCGAATTTATTGCAAGTGCATAACGTGTTCCACGTATCGATATTGAGGAAATATGAACCGGACCCAACTCGTGTTAAATTATGAGGAGATAGAAGTCGACAACAAGGTGTCGTATGTCAAGAGACCAGTAAGGATTGAAGATCGGAAAGAACGGGTTCTAAAGAACAATACAATCCCGAAGGTCAAAATTATTTGAGAACACCACGAGACAGAAGGCGCAACGTGGGAAAGTGAAGAACAAATGCAATATCAATACCCCCATTTGTTTGAGTAGTGGTGAGATTTATAAATTTCGAAGATGAAATTTTTGTAAGGGGGGAAGGGTTGTGACATCCTGAAAATTGGTCCACTTGGGATTTATGAAATACTGGATTTTATGAATGTACTCGTAGTTAGTTCTCGCTCGGAACTGATCATTCCTGGGATACTAACCATTGGGGATAGGTTAATGGGGGATTTAAATTTGTGCGACGAAGAGAAAATTCGATCGTGAATTGATTTTCGATTATAAAATCGCCAAGGTGATATTTGGAGCCACTATTGGCCGATCTGAGGATAACTAGGGGTTAGTTAGTCACTGTCATAGTAGTGGATCGCGGGTGATTCCGTTGGATCACGAAATGAATTGACGAACGGTCCCGAACTTATACCAAATGATCGTGCCCCTCGGATCTAGTGATTGATCCTCGCGATTTAAATGACAACTGAAATCATCACGAACCGAACGAACTTGCACGTGACTCGATTTATTATCAGTCACGAGTCGAATATGCGAATTTCCCCAACAAGCCGCCCGTTAGTTTGAGAAACGCTCGAGTTGCGTTTAATAAAATTTAATTATTTAATTGAGCCCAAATTAGACATCGAAAAATTAGGAAGTCACAACGGGACGTTAGGACGACGTTGCGGTTGGAACGTGTAATTTTGGATTGTCTCGATTCCTTCAGAAAAATTCAATTTCGGTAAGAAAATGGAAAAGTGACCATTTTACCCTTGGAAGGTTTTAAATGGCAAGTTTTAAGAGGGAGGGGCATTTTGGTCATTTTGCCCTAACTTTTTGATCGGACATTTTTGCCCTTGGAATTTTATGAAATTCCCAAATTGCCCTTGGATATTTTGGGTAAGATTCGATCTCGGCCGTCGGTTTCATGATAAGATCGAATCTCGGTCGTTGATTAAAAAGATTAGAGAGGGGCAAGATGGTTATTTACCAAAATTGGTCAAATTTCACTATTTAGTCCAAGACCTCTCTCTCTCTCCTCATTTCCTCTCTCTCTCATCTCACGGCATCTCTCTCCCTCTCCCTCACCCACCGAACCAGCCCCCTCCCCTTGCCAAGCCGCCGCACGCCGGTCACCGCCCTATCGGATCGCCACCGCTCGCCATCGCCGCTTGTCGTCACCATTGCCAAGCCGCGCCGCCGCGCCGCCGCGCCAATCACCGCCCCATTCTACTCTAGCCGAGTTAGTCTAAAGTCCGGTAAGCCGCAATCTAACCCTTGCCTATGACATCGGGTATTATCGGACTCGTTTAGACGTGGTTTAGGGTAGTTTAGGGTTGATTACAGTGCTGATCGTGATTGTTGGTGGCTGATCATGGCTATTAGTGGCTGTTGCATGTTGGATTAGACGTCTGGGAATGAGTTTTGGCAGTTGAAATTCGATAGAAATTAATTCGGGTTTGAATCCGGGAGGTTTGGTATGATTCTCGGATTCGCGGTTACTGTACCCGTCCGGTTTGCTATTTTTGTGAAGAATTTCATGGGCTGAATTTGAGGAAGTTCCCTGCATAGAAGTTGCTCCCAACATCTTTAAGTATAACATACTTTAAATTTGGAATTTTTGGAGTCCATTTGGGTTGCACGAAAATCCATTTTCAGACCGTATTGAAACTGCCTGGAACACTGTTCATGCCGACCTTCTTGTCTTGACGAATTTTTATAAAATTTTTCAGATCTATTTTTTATAAACTTCCTTCACAAAAGTTGTTGAAAACTTTCATTTCTATGATATATAAAAATTTCAAGGCTTTTCAAGGTGATTTGGGTATTAAAAGAAATATATTTTGAGAACAAAACGGTCTGTTAGAGCGAACTGATTTTGGTCTGACTTCGAGGGACAAAAAAGGCATGGTTGTAAATTGAACCGGATTTCGTGTTCTTCATAAGAAATGTTTATCAAGATGTTTTTTTATGATATATTGAAAATTTAGAATTTTTGGAGTTCGTTTACTATTTATTTTCATGGGATTTCGGTCACTGTGTAAACTGCCCAATTTTACCCCGATTCTTTGGATGTTGGTTTTTATGAGCGGAATGGTGGAGGTGTCAGGGTTGAACAGTTGCTTCCTCGTGACCAGAATTTAGGCTTGAATATGTGTTATATGAGTTGATTTGAGAATGAAATGAGGATGTTTCGAGGCTGGAGCGAGACTGAACAGAGTGTCGGATGTTGTGGGATGGAATTGACGAGCTTAGGGCTTGATTTAAGGACAAATGGTGTCGGTTTGGCGTGTGGTAGTATGGCTAGATTGCGATGTTTAATATGCTTGGAAATGTCGAATTTATGCCTATGAACGTGGCTATGTTTGTGGGCCCATGAGTGACCTTGTGTGTTTATTGAACCGTGATTTGATGGATTGAAATGTGCTTGATTATGTGCATGTGTGGGCCAGACTGAATTAGTTGTTAAATTAGTCATGTCAAATGCTTAGTGAGCATGAATTGTGTGTGAATTGATGCGTACACGAGCCATGTGTGATTGGCCAATTGTGTGTGGCAAGTGATTGTTGAGCATGTGCATGAGCAAGAGAGTGAATTTGGTGTGGCATGTACGATCGTGAGAATTATGCCGTCCTGAGGCGTGTACTTCAATGCGGAACGATGCCTGGTTTTATCAAAAGACTGCCAGCTTGAGGCGTGTACTTGAACGCGAGATGATGCCTGGTATTGTTGGAAGACTGCCAGCCTGAGGCGTGTACTTCAATGCGGGTTGCGTAGTAGGTGGTAGATGTTGAGCCTGAGGCGTATACTGTAATGCAGGGAAGAGACATGGCCTAAGGCGTGTCTAGTAACGCGAGCTAAGGAGTGTTGTGAAAATGAGATGGTTGTTTATGCCGTAGGTGGTAGATGTTGAGCCTAAGGCGTGTACGGTAACGCGGGCAAGAGACATAGCTTGAGGCGTGTACTATAACGTGGGCCCTGGAGTGTTGTGATGAGTTGATCGCAGTGGACCTGAGGCATGTACTGTAACGCGGGTCACTGGCGAGAGTTGTAAAAAAAGATGTGATGAAACGGGAATAAATGCATGAAATGTCATTTGAACATGCATGTGAGTGGAATAGTGCTATTGTAAGACTAATGTGCAAGTTGCGTGTATTGAGAATCAAGTGAGTACGATTGTGTGGACGTTGTCTATGTGTTGCTTGTTTCGGTGTCTGGACTTATCTGGAATATGTGGTAGCCTTTGTAAGGTTTAGGTTGTGAACTTATTGAGAAGTGTCTTATGGTTGTTTCAACCAAACCATTTCAAATCACCCGCCCGAGCCATGAACCTTCTGCCGCCGCCGCTGCAGCGTACTTGGGATTGTTATGCATACTAATCATGATGTGGTAGAGTTCCCGATCAAGATTGAGGCCGATTCGGAGTCGTCGGATGAGCCTGTGCTTGATGAGGATTCGGATGAGGATTCCGAAGAGAGTGAGTCAGAGTGGACGCCATCTAGAGGGCGTAGGGATTTGTTTTGGAGCTAAGGAAGAGTTTGGAAGTGTCCCATTTTGGTGTAGCGTTACCTAGGCTACTAATCTTTTGTGATATCAGTGGTTTGCAGTTTAGTTGTTCAATGTGCATATTTTGCTTTGTGGTTTGTAACTGGCGATCGTGGCATAAGTTTATATTGTAAATGGTTATTGTACTTAAATCGAGGTATAGTAGTCGATTTGGTGGTTTGGCAATTTATTCTCCCTAGTACCCCAGGTAAATCATTGTTTGGGTGTTTGATGTTTTCGCCGCGATTATACTATGATGGGTTCGTTTGGGTCGGCGACCTTTCCTGGGACGTCGCACTAATTCGATCGAAGAGGGATGTCTCGTGCTCGAGGGGTTTGGGGCGTGACAGCTCATGAATGCACCATGCCCTAGAAGAATAACCTTTAGAGAAGATGGGCATGTAAATCTTCGACTTATCAATGGCCGTCGGTAGCTCATCACCTATCTCTTTACCAACATGGAGCTCTTTCTCATTGAAGAGGACATGGATTTTTCGCTTCTAGCATATCGTGTTTAAAGGCAATTCGTGTATTCTTGGCAAGTGTCCGGCCCTTTGAAACTCAAGAAGACGTCGTAATCAATGACTCACCTTCACTTGTTTCTACCTCTAAGCTCTTTCCCACATCCATTCTCACAAGTATTTTTGCCTGAGAGTTTCCTCTCTCAAAGCACCTAAGCAATGAAAATCTACTGCCTCCAAGCTCTTTCGTTAACTATGCCTTTTGCCTAGGGAAAACTGTCCAAAACGACTTGAACTTATTGTATAGTAATCAATTCAGTCATAAGTCTTTCAACAATGCAAATTTAGTCCTAAACATATTGATAATTTGCCAATTTAATTCTAAACCTTTTAATCGTGATAGTTTAGTCCTAAAACTTTTGACGATTTGCTAATCTAGTTCTAAACATTTTAACAATTTGTTAATGTAGTCCTTCCGGAAAATTTAAATAATAAGTTTAAGACTAAATTGACAAATCGTCAAAATGTTTAGGACTACATTTGCAAATTTGAAAGGTTTATAACTAAATTGGCTACCTTGCATTAGGTTTTCGACTTTTGGGACAATTATCCCTTTCACTTAAAATGTAGACTGACTATTGACAACCGACTTTCATTTATATCACGTTGGAGACCTCAATTCCTAGAACTTTCGTTTGCTTAATCTTTACACGTCTAATAGGAAAAGAAAAACGAGATATTTCGAGAGTTGTGTCAGGGACTGCTTTAAAGAGAAAACTTTATAAATCATGAATAAGTATTCTAATTTATGGTTATTATCATGTAATAATTGAGATATCTGGACTAACGCATGATTGCTTTGTGTCGGCATCACATCAAATGGTGCGATTGCTTTTTCCCCTAGTGGGCTCCGCTCTTTGACGAGTGACTTTTGACGAACTACAACAGTGCAAGTTTCGTTCTCAATGGAGAAGAAATGACAGTGTTAGTCCTCGTGCTATCGGGAGATCATTTTCGACCACTTTGTAATTTCGTTTA
Source organism: Syzygium malaccense (assembly GCA_031216405.1). Classification (NCBI taxonomy): domain Eukaryota; kingdom Viridiplantae; phylum Streptophyta; class Magnoliopsida; order Myrtales; family Myrtaceae; genus Syzygium; species Syzygium malaccense. The sequence continues at coordinate 27,715,998 of CM062257.1, read as the reverse complement.
ATTTCCTCATGTCGCGACCTAAAATTTTTCCTTCTCTCAGGCTAATGGATTATTAGGACTGAACCTAACTCGAGCCCTCCCAAGCCCTACCAATTCGCAACTTTGGGTTTAAGTTTTTAACATGCAAATGTTTTCATGCTTGGAGTCGCCACTAATCTATTTGCGGTAGGTCGATTAGAAACCTAAATAAAACATAGGGAGATATGTTTTATTCCTACGAACCAGAGATTCTAAGCCCGGGGACTTGATTACGCTAGATCTAGTCTGACGCCCTTTCGGTACCTTTTCTTTTCAAAAAAATATTTTGGCAAGCAATTTGGATCCATTTTAACTTCGTCACTAACATGTGAGGTGTTCATGCGGGTACGCAAACAACCAATTTAACACCCAATAATCAAAGCATTAAATAAATTGCAAGATTGGGAGAATTACTTACCTCGAAGCAACGTAAGCATCTGCATGGTTAGCTAGAAAATCACATCAACAACCTAATATGATTTCTAATTAACAAGCAGTTCACTCCACATTTTTTTGATTTTCACTTATTTAAATGAGAGCTAACCTACATGCAATGACGTGCAAAAATGACATACGAATGATGCAACCTAACATGCAAACTATATGTCATGCGACGACGTGACCTAATTCTGATGACGGGCAAATGACTTATTTTTGGTATTTTCTGGTGAAATTCGGAATAAAAATATGCCTAAATTAACATGCAACTTATGATGACTTAACATATCCTAATCATGACTTATTTTTGGGATTTTTGTTAAAATTCGAAATAATAAATTACTCAAATTAAGAATGTAATCTATCCTAATCTACCATAAAACAATTCATTCTTTTTTGGGATTTTCATGAAAATTCGGAATTAAAAAAAATAACCTAAATAATCTATCAAGGCTAGAAAATTATTTAATTCAAACTAGGAAATAGATTATCTCAAATCCTAATTTAAATTGAATAATTACTCTATCGTGTAGATATATTTAAGATTCCTAAACATGCAAAATTTAAATTCTAATCCTAACTGATATTTTTTTGTGAATTTTATTTTTTATTTGAAAAGGAAAATAATCTAAACAGAGATAGCATCCACATTTAAAATAACCATGCAATCCACAAGATTCGTTTCAAATTCGGATTAGGCACAGAAATCGAATTACCGGTCATATCTACAGGGTTATAGATATTAATGGAAAGTCGATCATTCAAATTTGGAAAGCAGATAAAAATCATTATCGTATCCAAGGGATTAGGGATAGGATAATGATCATCCGTATCGCCACGTATCATACCTTAGGGTTAAGGTCGGATAATTGTCCAGATACGTTGCTGAATTAGGAAAGATTCCTAATTTTGAATATTTTCAAATATTGCGAACAAGGCAAACATTATCCTAAGATATCTAGCAATCCATGTAATATTCACAGAATATTCAAATACTCAACAATTAAGAAACGAAATATTCTAAAAATATTAGATAATGTTCAATTACCTAATTTGCAGATAATTTCCGAATTCGAACTTGCGGATTGGGACGGACGGTGAACGGCGGATTTGACGGCGCGGTGACGGGAACGACGACGGAGCGGCGGCGATGGAACAGCAAGGTAGCACCGGCGTGCGACGGCTCCGGCGAGGACGGCGGCAACAGCAACGGGCTCGGCGGGGACAGCGGCGTCGGCGTTGGCGGGAAGGGCAGCGGCAGCGGCAGGCGCGGCGGCGGCAGCAGCGTTGGCGTGAGGTGCAGCGCCGGCGGGAGAGAGCGACGGCAGCAGGCGCGGCGGCGGCAGCAACGTCGGCGTGAGACGCAGCACCGGCGGGAGGAAGCGACGGCAGCAGGCGCACGGCAGGCGGCGGTGCAGCAACGTCGATGTGAGGCGCAGCACCGGCGGGAGGAAGCGGCGGCAGCAAGCAGCAGCAGCGCCGGCGTCGGCCTGAGAGGCAGAGGCAGCAGCAAGCGGCAACAGCGCCGGCGTCGGCCTGAGGAGTAGCGGCAGCAGCAAGCAGCAGCGGCAGACGGCGAGAAGGAGCGGCAGCACCGGCGGGAGAGGCGGCAGGAGCGAGCAGCAGCAGCAGGCGGCGAGAAGGAGCGGTAGCAGGCGACGGCAGCAGCAGCAGCGGTGGCACGCGGCGGCGCGCGCGGAGAGGGGCGGCAGCAGCCGCGGTGGCGTGAGGCGCGACGCCGGCGGGGGAGGCGGCAGCGCGCGGGTGCGGCGGCGGTGTGAGCCGATCTCCTTCTCTCCCTCTCTCTTTCTCACCCTCTTTTTTCTTTCGCTCACGTGTGTCTCTCGTGCTCTCAAAATTCTGATCTGAAAAAAATCCTCCCCCCTTCCCAAAAATCTGACCTAATAACGAATATATAGTATTAACCTAGGTCAATTAGATGGGCTTTTAGTCTTAATGGGCTTAGGCTTGGGCTTTAATTTAAATGGGCTGAATTAATGATAATGGGCTGAATTAATTAATGAGAATGGGCTGAATTAAGTTCAAATTAAAACAACCGAGCCCGTTTGACTTATAATTCCCGGCCTTTGCATTTCAAGCGAGCCGAGTCCCATTCAATGAAATTTAAGCTCGTTCATTCACCGCCGGTCCGATGCAAAAAAAATGCAATGAATTTAAACTGTATGTTATGCCATTTAAATATTTTTTGTTTAGGGGTTAACAATTTAATCCCTAATTTTCTATGCAAATTACACTAAATGATGCGTCAAAATTTAGGTGTCAACAGCTGCCCCTCTTTGAAGGTGAGCTCATAGAGGTTGCATTCAAAGACTAAATGATACCTAAATTTCAACCATGCAAATGCAATGAATGTTGTTTTTGTCGGGATTATGATTCCCATTTTACAATGCATTAAGCAATGATGCATGCTGACCTGAATAGAAAACATACCCGGAATTACTTACCTGACGATAGCGCAATTCGAGGCACAACCTTAACTTGTATGTTGTTTTGGCAAATGTATGGGCTCAGTTCCCATCGGTATTGCCTGATATATGTTGATGAACTTCGGTGATCTGCAATCAAGTCAAAACATACGAAGAAAAACTCGACGTATCCAATCATCATCTGGATTCGCGAGAACAGTTCCGATCTTTACGAACTACCTATATATTCCATAGGTGTTTGCAAAGATTTGGCCGCTTCACTTATATCTGCTCATAAGTGAATTGCGGGGGAAACTTTTGAAATCAAGAGGATATTCCGACCTTTACATATACCTGTTTATATGTAAAGATTTGGCCGCTTCACCTATACCTGTTCATAGGTGAGTAGCGGGGGAACACCTGGGGTGGAGAGAATATTCCGACCTTTACATATACCTGTTTATATGTAAAGATTTGGCCGCTTCACCTATACCTGTCCATAGGTGAGTAGCGGGGGAATACCTGAAATTTGGAAGAATATTCCGATCTTTACATATATCTGTTCATATGTAAAGATTTGGCCGCTTCACCTATACCTGTTCATAGGTGAGTAGCGGGGGAATACCTGAAATTTGGAAGAATATTCCGATCTTTACATATATCTGTTCATATGTAAAGATTTGGCCGCTTCACCTATACCTGTTCATAGGTGAGTAGCGGGGGAATACCTGAAATTTGGGAGAATATTCCGATCTTTACATATATCTGTTCATATGTAAAGATTTGGCCGCCATGCCTATATCTGCTCATAGTCATGTAACGGGGGAATACCTGAAATTTGGGAGAATATTCCGATCTTTACATATATCTGTTCATATGTAAAGATTTGGCCGCTTCACCTATACCTGTTCATAGGTGAGTAGCGGGGGAACATCTGAAATTTGGGAGAATATTCCGATCTTTACATATATCTGTTCATATGTAAAGATTTGGCCGCCATGCCTATATCTGCTCATAGTCATGTAACGGGGGAATACCTGAAATTTGGGAGAATATTCCGATCTTTACATATATCTGTTCATATGTAAAGATTTGGCCGCTTCACCTATACCTGTTCATAGGTGAGTAGCGGGGGAACATCTGAAATTTGGGAGAATATTCCGATCTTTACATATATCTGTTCATATGTAAAGATTTGGCCGCCATGCCTATATCTGCTCATAGTCATGTAACGGGGGAATCTTCTCGAGATTGTATGAAAATCTGTGATTTGATGAACAAAGGGGCTAGCCCGAGTGTTCAAGAGTTCCTTAACAAAGTACCTGGATATCATCAGAAGTACCTGAAAAGGTTTGATCAATAGACACCTGAACACAATCAAAGGCATCTAGAGATCGCCAAAATGATCAAATGTGGGACCTGACAATTGCTTGAACAGGTTAGGGATACCTAGATAGTCATAGACATCCTAGGGATAGAGACATACTTACCTGGTGACATCTCCAACTTTGAAGGTGTGTCTCCTGTTAGACACGATTTTGAGTAACATGTAATATGCATTCGCACACTGTCAAGAATACATATACACATGAACTATGATTTCAACTGATTTTCATGCACGATGGTTTTGTCAAATCGGCATTACAAACTTCGCTGGGGAAAATCATGACAAGACAACCCGAACTCAAGCGGATATCTTGAAAATGTCGAATGAGGGACTTCCGGTCCAAAAGGGCTTTCTCTCATTCTCATCGAAAGGCTGATTTATGGAGAATCGCTTCATCTCACCGTCATCATGTTGACAAGGGTCCGAGTATTCTCGCAAGCAGTACGACTTTACCAATCTGAGAGGTCTTTGTTAGGACCGTAACATAGGGCTTGGTCAATGGCTTAGCAAAAGAGACTCTTCGAGTCGAGGCTATTGAAAGAAAATGCTCTGCAATTGTCTCCGGGTTTACAAGTCAAGAACCTGCAAAATGAGATAGAAATGGACTTGCTCGCACTTCTTCGAGCTAAGCTTATAAACATCAGAAACTCTACGTTAGTTCAAGTGCCTTAATCTGAAGAGACTTTGTAAAGGACGTAACGTAGGCTGGGCTCATGGATTGAGAAATGAATGGATCATAAGGCTCAAAATGTGTATAATCGGGGTGAGAATTGGTGATCATCTCGACATTGTCACCGGTCTTCTTCTTCACCAGAGATTGTCTTCTAGGTAAATGCTCCATTGGCTTCAAGAATTTATCACCTGACTCCTCAAGACTCTGAATATTTTTGTGACTTTGACACATCTCAACATTTTCTAAAGTCGTCACTTTTCTCCATTTTTTTTTTTTTTTTTTTTACGGGCATCGACCTTGCTTTTACCAGGCACACTGCTTTTTCATGCCCCTTTTTTTTTTGACATACACTGTCTACAATGCATACATTGGCCAGTCACACTTTGGCTTGTTTTGATCGAATGATTAACATTTGGACTCTCAGGGTCTTCGTCTTTTATCGGCACTCCGGATATGCGGCTTGAACAATGATGACTTTTGCCTTGCCCCAGTGTGGGGGATGATCACCAACTGGGTTTAAGAAATGAATTTGCAAGCTCAATTGGGCTTAACAAAGGATAAAGTGTGTATAGGATAGAGAAAGAAATGCTCTTCGTCATCCTAAGGCACTTGAACTTCACGTGAGTTCATCTGAAAAAGCAACACTCGAAGATTGATGCAAGTGAGAGCATGAAAATTTCTACTCATTTTTCACCTTATGATGTTGACTTACCTCCAGTTTGCCCCGATGTGGGGTGGTTCTTGACAGGGGTAATTTGAATGAATTTTTCCAAGTGTTTAGGCTCAAAGTGGCGAAACAATGGATAACCTGTAGTGTTTGGGATAGAGAAATGAACCGCCTCTCGTCATTTCGGTTGCCGTACCTTTTGCGAGATAACCCTTCGCCTTGCCGACATGAAATTTTTCTACTCAACTCACTGGGGATTAGTGCACGGGACTGTGTATAGGATATGGCTTGCCTTTCATCATCCCGATGTACCTCATTCAACACATTCGATTCATTCCACGTGAGTTATCATATTGTCTAAATAGATTCCCCTTTTGAAATCGATAATGCAGACTGACAAAATGATCAAGCACAATTTACAGCCAAGGCACACATTCCATCTTTCAATTGATTGAAACCATTTATTCATTAGTGAAATGTTTGTGACTCAGAGTATAAAACCAAACATTTGAAAACTTTTGCTGCAAAATGTTAGATTCTATCAGGGATAATAGATCTTCACAGCATCAGAATTAACAGGAGTGGAGAACTCACGACCATCCATTTCCGCGAGAATCAGGGCACCTCCGGGAAGCACCTTTTTAACCACATATGGACCAATGTAGTTTGGGGCGAATTTTCCTCCAGGGACAGGAAAGACTGGCAGTACCTTCCTTAGGACTAGATCATTTACCTCGAAACGTCTTGGACGCACCTTTTGATTGAAGGATCTAGCTATCCTCCGCTGATAGGTTTGACCGTGGCAAATGGCTCTCAATCGCCTCTCATCAATTAGGTTTAACTGCTCATGCCTTTGTCGCATCCATTCTGCCTCGGACAACTCCACTTGAGATAACACTCGCAAGGAAGGGATCTCTACTTCGACGGGTAGAACTGCTTCCATGCCATATACCAAGGAAAAAGGGGTTGCTCCGACAGAGGTTCGGATCGAAGTCCGATATGCCATTAGCGCAAATGGCAACCTTTCATGCCAGTCACGATAGTTTTCAGCCGTTTTGGCCAAGATCTTCTTGATGTTCTTGTTGGCGGCTTCAACTGCTCCATTCATCTGTGGACGATAAGGAGATGAATTCAGGTGCCGGATTTTGAACTCGTTGAACAACTGATCTATGAACTTGTTGTTCAAATTTGTCCCATTGTCAGTGACAATAGCCTCAGGGACACCATAGCGAGCGACTATGTCCCGCCTGATGAATTTTACAACATTCTTTGCGGTGACATTTGCATAAGATGACGCCTCAATCCACTTAGAGAAATAGTCAATCGCCACCAAGATAAACCGATGTCCATTTGATGCCTTGGGATTAATCGGGCCAATCACATCGATGCCCCACATTGAAAAGGGCCATGGCTCAGACTGCTGATGTAATTCCGTCGGGGGAACATTTATTTTATCCCCATGAACCTGACAACGGTGACATCTTCGAACATGTTGGACGCAGTCATTCTCAAGGCTGAGCCAATAATAACCTAACCTCATAATCTTCTTAGCTAACATGTGGCCATTCATGTGTGGACCACATGTTCCCTCGTGTACTTCTTGCATGATTCTGGTAGCTTCAGCTGCATCCACACACCTTAATAGGACCGAATCATATGATCTTTTGTACAGCTTTTCACCACTAACAAAGAATTTTGAAGCCATTTTCATTATGTACTTCCTGTCGGCTGGGGTGCTTCCCTCAGGAAACTCTTGTTTCTGGATGTAACTCATGATATCGTAATACCATGGCTTTTCGTCAGGCTCCCCGGTCACGACCATACAGTAGGCTGGCTTTGTCAGGACTTCAATCTTCAGGGGTTCTACCTCTAACCCATCAATCACTTGCAACATGGATGATAACGTAGCTAGCGCATCAGCAAACTGATTATGAGACCTCGATAAGTACTCAAAAGAGATATCTTCGAATTCCTTTATGATTTCTTCGAGGTATTCATGGTACGGCACTAGTTTGGTGTCTCTCGTCTTCCACTCTCCCACAGTTTGGAGAATAATCAAAGCAGAATCACCAAACACTTTTAACTTGGTTATCCTCATTTCTACTGCAGCTTGGAGTCCGAGGATGCAAGCTTCGTACTCGGCTATGTTGTTGGTACAGGGGAACACCAACTTTGCTGCTACTGGATAATGTTGCCCATCTGGGGATATTAAAACTGCCCCAGTGCCGGAACCGGCCAAGTTTACAGCTCCATCGAAAAACATGGTCCATGTATCTTCCTTTATTACCAAAATGCGATCTTCTGGAGAATATCTATCATCATCCGGGACTCCAGGATTTTCAGCTAACACATCAGCAATTACTCGACCTTTAACTGACTTCTGTGGCTTCGTCTGGACATCAAACTCTGAAATTAAAATCTGCCACTTGGCTAACTTGCCTACCAAAGCTGGCTGATCAAGTAAATACTTAATGGGATCGTTCTCAGTCACAAGCAAAGTCTGGTGATGCAGTGTATATTGTCGCAGCCTATGGAGCACCCATACTAGCGCAGCGCAAGTCTTCTCGGCTTCAGAATAATTCAACTCCGAGACAGTGAACTTCTTGCTTAGGTAATAAATGGCTCGCTCTTTCCCATCTTCAGGACTTTCCTGGGCTAGCATCGCACCTAAAGATTCACTATGAATCGTGAGGTAAAGGATCAAAGGCTGGCCCGGCATTGGTGGGACTAGCACTGGTGGTTTCATCAGGTATTGCTTTAGTTCGTTAAATGCTTCCCGACAATCCTCATTCCATTTCACTTGAGCATTCTTCCTTAGAAGTTTGAAGAATGGCTTAGCAGTTGCTGAGAGTTGAGAAATAAAACGGGCTATGTAGTTCAATCTACCCAGGAGACTTCGCACTTCTTTCACGGTCGACGGGGGTTGTAACTCACATATAGCCTTCACTTTGGAGGGATCAATTTCAATGCCTTTACTGCTTACTATGAACCCAAGTAATTTACCCGAGGTTGCTCCGAATACGCACTTGGCCGGGTTGAGACGGAGCTTAAACTCACGGAGCCTCTCAAATAATTTCTTCAAAGTATCAACGTGGCTTTTCCCAGGTCTAGACTTGGCGATCATGTCATCGACATAAACTTCAATCTCCTTATGCATCATATCATGGAAGAGCGTCACCATTGCCCGTTGATATGTTGCCCCGGCATTTTTGAGGCCGAAGGGCATGACCTTATAGTGGAATGTCCCCCAAGGAGTGATGAATGCCGTTTTCTCCTTATCATCGTCCTTCATTTTTATCTGATTATAACCCGAGAAACCATCCATGAAGGAAAACAGCTCGAACCCTGCTGTACTATCCACCAAAACGTCTATATGTGGCAATGGGAAATCGTCTTTAGGACTGGCCTTGTTTAGATCGCGATAGTCGATGCAAACCCGAACTCGACCATCCTTCTTCATGACTGGCACAATATTAGCCACCCAGCTGGGGTATTGGGTGACTTCGATGAATCCCACTTTCAAAAGCTTCATGACCTCCTCCTCTATTTTCTTGGAAAGTTCAGGCTTGGTCCTTCGCAGCTTCTGTTTCTTGGGCGGCACGTCTGGATTAGTGGGTAGACTATGCTCCACGATAGAAGAATCTAGACCCGGCATATCGACATATGACCAGGCAAAGATATCCTGGTAATCCTTCAGCAGTTGGACCAGGCGTTTAGCTTCACCTTCAGGAAGGGTTGCCCCTATCTTCACCTCTTTGGGTTCTCCATAATCACTCAAGTTGACAGTGATAGTTTGGTCTATCGTTAGGACTTTAGGTCTTTCATGATGCTCTAGATTACGCTGGAGGTCCGAGGAATCTTCGAGTTCATTGGCGTCATCGAGATCAGGTTCGGTAGCACATAATTCATCAGATTGGACCGTTCCCATACCCTTACGTGTCACAAAATTACCCCTGAAACATAAAGTAGGGGGTTCAGTAGGACAAACAGGGCTACACAGTGTATTTTGATTTTTTTTTTTTTTTTTGATTTTTATTTATTTTGAAATTCTTTTCAAAAAGGTTTTAACACGAGGAAGCATGAAGAAGCCCAGGCCTCAGAATTCTCCTTGGACTATATTTTATTTTATCGGTTGGATATCATCACCGGGCTGGTTTGATGTACCTCAACATGCCCTCAAAACGAAAATAACTTGTAATTTCATTGATTATCACCAAATGAATTACATTTATTGGAATGAAAATTGCAACAATCAAATCCTAGAAATGAAAAGTACTAAAAAGCAGCTCCCGAGACGGGGCAAGTCCTAAAAAGCAGTAAAAATTCCCGCGTAGGGGAGTGTGCGAAAAAGGTAAATGTGTTACTCTTGCGGGCCAATGCCCATTCCCTTCAACGGTCCTTCCTCGATAGCTCCAATGAAGAAATCATCGAATAGGGCAGTGATTCCCTCCATTGCATCATCAGGATCTTCTGTCACTAGAGGTGTTGAATCATCCATACCTCCCCATCCATCCGGGACAATGTCACGGGGGTCAACATAGAAGCTCGGGGGTGCTGAGTATTTGACATAATAGTCGAACTTGCCGCTCGGCTGCCCCAGAGTGTCGATCACCTCTTTCTCTTCATGCATCATTCTTGCAGGGCCCGGGAATGTGGTACGGAGGTGTGGAGGCAACCTACCGCGCCCACGTTCTTCATCATTTGGCTCTTCTTCGGATCGTAATCTATTTTGACCATTTCTTCGACCACGTCCACGTTCACGTGCCACATTGTTCGGCTCACTCGACCCCAGGTATCCCAACCCAGTAATGCGGGGCCTCTGAGTAACTTCCACCGGTTGGCGGATACCTTGGCCACTCCTACCGAGGCCTTCACCTGGAGTAAAGCCATGGGACACCATTACCCTGCCAACCATGACTGCAGCATTTGACACCTCAGGAATAGGCGGTGATGATCCTCTAGACGCATGTATAGTTGATACGAGCTCGAGCGACTGATAGCTCGATTCTATTTTGCAATCAGGCTCAACATAGGGGATAGCCGTTGCGTGGTAGATTGGGTGTTCTTCTTCACCGTGGACCGTGACTAACTTTCTTTCCACGACGAACTTTACCATCTGATGTAGACTGGATGGCACAGCTCCAGCAGTATGAATCCATGGACGACCCAACAGGAAATTGAATGCAGTGGGAATGTTCATAACTTGAAATAGGACATTGAAAATCGTTGGTCCTATCTGTATGTCAAGGTGTATTTCTCCCATCACTTCTTTCTTTGTTCCGTCAAAGGCTCGTACGGAGGTTCTTGCAGAACTTATCCTAGAAGGATCTATCTTAAGGCGGTGTAAAGTCGCCAAAGGACAGATGTTTAGGGCTGACCCGTTGTCAATGAGTACCCGGGCAACATGTGAGGCCTTGTATTTGACGGAAATATAGAGTGCCCTGGTATGCCCCCTCCCTTCTAGAGGGAACTCTTCATCCGAAAAGGCTATGAGGTCCTTGAGGAGTATAGAGCCCACAAATTCCTCTAATTTGTCATGATCGATCGTTTCTGGCACGTGGACCTCACTTAACACCTTCATTAAGGCCTTCTGATGCATGACAGATGTCTGGAGCAGCTCAAGCAGGGAGATTTGCGCGGGCAGCTTGCGCAATTGTTCAACTATGTTGTACTCGCTAGCCTTAATCACGGCTAGAAATTCCTTGGCTTCTTCATCAGTAACGGGTTTTGCAGGTTGGGCATTAGCTTGGCTGTAGGAACGCCCAGATCTGGTAACCAAGTCGACATCGAGACTGTAGGACCAAGGGACTGCCTTATTATCACTGTACTCATACGGTTGAGGTATCTCGATCACTATCCCTTCATCAGCTGTAGGCGTGCTTACAGTGATCTCCTCATTATCGGACGCGTCTTCAAGCGGAGGCATGTCTTCAGGCAGAGGGTCGCCCTTGTCGCTCCTGATGTTCAATATAGCAAACTCCTCCTCCCAATTAATAACCACTTCGGAGATAGTGGAAACGATGCCAGTGTGGTCAGCATAAACAATCATCCCAGCTTCTACCATTCTTGAGATTCTCTCTTTCATGAGAGCCAGGGGCAGGTCTTCATTACTTGGGTAACAACCGGCTTTCACTAACTCACCGTAGACGTCGGTAGTACACACCTTAACATTCTTGATTCGACCAGCATTGAAGCTAAATATGGCATTCACATTGCCTGCGTGATCAGGGAGTGGGTTGCTCTGAACATTCGGCTTAGCAGGCTGAAATGAGAACGCCTTCGTGTCTAGGAGGTTTTGGATTTGGTGCCTGAGGGCATAACAATCATCGGTTGAGTGTCCCGGCTCACCCATGTGGTAATCACATTTCTTTGACGGGTCGAAGTTATAGAACCGCTCAGGATTGGGCCGCTTTGGCTCAGTAGTGAGCAAACCTTTCTTCTGGAGCACTGTCAACACTTGAGACAACGATCCGGGGAGGGGAGTGAATTGCCTCTTGTTGTTCCTCCTCTGAAAAGGTTGACGACTCGAGTTTTGTTGCTGAGCTTCTACTACTTGGATTGCTGGGGCGGAGTTAGCATTCCGCCGGCTCGGTTGGTTATAAGCCACATTCACTTCAGCTGCCGGTTCTTTCTCTTTTCTCGCACCAAATCTTCTGGTCGAGGAGGGCGGCTCGACAAACCATCCATCTTTCAGCCCTATTTCAATTTGTTCGCCCATGGGGATGAGTTGGTTGAAGTTGTCAGTCGGAATGGCAACCATCCGATTACGGTATTCGAACGGGAGAGTTTTCATGAACATCCTCTTTAATTCACTATCTATGGGTTCTGGGACAACCTGAGCAGCTAAATTTCTCCATCTGATAGCATAGTCTTTGAAGGACTCAGTCTTTTTCATCTGAGCACGTTCGAGATCATCACGGGTAGGAATGATGTCCGTTATGAATCTGTACTGCTTCAAGAATGCTTCACTGGCTTCTTTCCAAGTTTTGAGGCCATTTATCTTCTTCATGAGATACCAGCTCAAAGCAGGACCCGTTAAACTTGCTTGAAAGGCATGGATCATCAGGAGTTCGTTATCAACGTACGAAGTCATTTGTACGTGATAGAGCTGTAGGTGGGCTTTTGGACATGTGGTGCCATTGTACTTGTCGAAATCCGGCATTTTGAACTTCTTTGGGATTTTGATCTGTGAGTAAAGGGACAGATCGATCGAAGGTGAATCCTGCGAACCTTCCAGCTGCTTCACTCTTTCTTCAAGTTTATTGACCCGTTCATCAGGTTTGTCCTTGTTGACGATGATCTGGACAGGGTCATCTTCTAAATCAGGAATATCGTCATCTCCGTCAACATCGACACTTTTCCTGATTTTCTGCTTTGGGACAGACGCTTCGGGAGGTGTCGAAACAGGAACCGACCGGAGAGCTTTGATCTCAGCGGACATTTGTTGCACCGCGATGACAAGCTGCTTGATGTGGTCTTCCACACCAATAACACGTTCTTGCAAGTCGGTTTGATCGGCCATTCTGGCTCTCGACCGTGTACGAATGGGCGACCGTGATCGGTCCGTAGCTACCTAATGTAAAAGAAATGAACCAAATAAGCACATGGTCAAGACAAGGTTGGTCCATGACACGCTTCTAGTCTTTTCTTTTGTTTATTCATGACAATATTCGTATATGGACGAGACTTTATGAAAAGTGATCTAGGAAAAGAAATATAAATGACGCCCTAGACACAACTTAGGAAATGGAAGCACCAAAATCCCTAATCATAAAATTATGAAAAACAAAAAGTGAGACTCCCTAGAAACTATGGACTGAAAATAAATTCTCTAAAGTCCCTTTTTTGCAAAAGCAAGATGACGGCAAACTTTGTAGGAAAATAATTACCTATGACACATCTAGGAAAATAAAAACATAGATTGAAAATAAATTCTCTAAAAGAGCTTTCTTTCTTTCTTTTTTTTTTTTAAAAAAAAGGACTCAATGATTATTACTTTCAAATTTAAAACCAACCTAGACCTATCATGGACCGACCAAAGAAAGTACGAAACATAAATAAATTGCTAGATAAAGGTTCAGAAATCTTACTTCACCCGGCAGAATGATGGCAATCACATAGACATGCGCGTGAAACGTGAGGTTCGATTTCTACCTAGACTCTGGCTTGCAAAATGGAGACATGAGGATTACCGAGCTAAACCAGTCATGGTGGTGGTTAGGCTGGGATTCCCCTGACTTCGGCTTAGTCAAAGAGCCGACCCGGGTTGCAAAGGGTGCAACCGTGGTAGGTATTCAATGACACCATAAAAGAACTTTCGGGACCAAGAAAGGCGACCCATACCACACGGGTGTGGTCGGGGTGTCCGTTTTCTCAGTACCATCCTAAACCTGTGCCGCCCAGGTCCGGCAGCGGGTAGTGTGTGCGGTGTAGTGTAAATGTAAGGCATGCACAGCAGGTTATATCATACAGCGCTTCGTGCATAAAATAAATCATACATCCGAACACCTCCCTGCAAAACAAGGGTTAACAATCACGCCTCCCCTTATACCTCCCATACTGCAAAAACATTTAACACCTAAAATGTTAGGGACGTACCTGGGATCCTTGCTGCCAAACAAAATATATTTTTTTGAAAAGAAAAACTGGCCTAAGTCCACTAAGAGTTTTAACTGTCCCCAGCGGAGTCGCCAAGCTGTCGCGACCTAAAATTTTTCCTTCTCTCAGGCTAATGGATTATTAGGACTGAACCTAACTCGAGCCCTCCCAAGCCCTACCAATTCGCAACTTTGGGTTTAAGTTTTTAACATGCAAATGTTTTCATGCTTGGAGTCGCCACTAATCTATTTGCGGTAGGTCGATTAGAAACCTAAATAAAACATAGGGAGATATGTTTTATTCCTACGAACCAGAGATTCTAAGCCCGGGGACTTGATTACGCTAGATCTAGTCTGACGCCCTTTCGGTACCTTTTCTTTTCAAAAAAATATTTTGGCAAGCAATTTGGATCCATTTTAACTTCGTCACTAACATGTGAGGTGTTCATGCGGGTACGCAAACCACCAATTTAACACCCAATAATCAAAGCATTAAATAAATTGCAAGATTGGGAGAATTACTTACCTCGAAGCAACGTAAGCATCTGCATGGTTAGCTAGAAAATCACATCAACAACCTAATATGATTTCTAATTAACAAGCAGTTCACTCCACATTTTTTTGATTTTCACTTATTTAAATGAGAGCTAACCTACATGCAATGACGTGCAAAAATGACATACGAATGATGCAACCTAACATGCAAACTATATGTCATGCGACGACGTGACCTAATTCTGATGACGGGCAAATGACTTATTTTTGGTATTTTCTGGTGAAATTCGGAATAAAAATATGCCTAAATTAACATGCAACTTATGATGACTTAACATATCCTAATCATGACTTATTTTTGGGATTTTTGTTAAAATTCGAAATAATAAATTACTCAAATTAAGAATGTAATCTATCCTAATCTACCATAAAACAATTCATTCTTTTTTGGGATTTTCATGAAAATTCGGAATTAAAAAAAATAACCTAAATAATCTATCAAGGCTAGAAAATTATTTAATTCAAACTAGGAAATAGATTATCTCAAATCCTAATTTAAATTGAATAATTACTCTATCGTGTAGATATATTTAAGATTCCTAAACATGCAAAATTTAAATTCTAATCCTAACTGATATTTTTTTGTGAATTTTATTTTTTATTTGAAAAGGAAAATAATCTAAACAGAGATAGCATCCACATTTAAAATAACCATGCAATCCACAAGATTCGTTTCAAATTCGGATTAGGCACAGAAATCGAATTACCGGTCATATCTACAGGGTTATAGATATTAATGGAAAGTCGATCATTCAAATTTGGAAAGCAGATAAAAATCATTATCGTATCCAAGGGATTAGGGATAGGATAATGATCATCCGTATCGCCACGTATCATACCTTAGGGTTAAGGTCGGATAATTGTCCAGATACGTTGCTGAATTAGGAAAGATTCCTAATTTTGAATATTTTCAAATATTGCGAACAAGGCAAACATTATCCTAAGATATCTAGCAATCCATGTAATATTCACAGAATATTCAAATACTCAACAATTAAGAAACGAAATATTCTAAAAATATTAGATAATGTTCAATTACCTAATTTGCAGATAATTTCCGAATTCGAACTTGCGGATTGGGACGGACGGTGAACGGCGGATTTGACGGCGCGGTGACGGGAACGACGACGGAGCGGCGGCGATGGAACAGCAAGGTAGCACCGGCGTGCGACGGCTCCGGCGAGGACGGCGGCAACAGCAACGGGCTCGGCGGGGACAGCGGCGTCGGCGTTGGCGGGAAGGGCAGCGGCAGCGGCAGGCGCGGCGGCGGCAGCAGCGTTGGCGTGAGGTGCAGCGCCGGCGGGAGAGAGCGACGGCAGCAGGCGCGGCGGCGGCAGCAACGTCGGCGTGAGACGCAGCACCGGCGGGAGGAAGCGACGGCAGCAGGCGCACGGCAGGCGGCGGTGCAGCAACGTCGGTGTGAGGCGCAGCACCGGCGGGAGGAAGCGGCGGCAGCAAGCAGCAGCAGCGCCGGCGTCGGCCTGAGAGGCAGAGGCAGCAGCAAGCGGCAACAGCGCCGGCGTCGGCCTGAGGAGTAGCGGCAGCAGCAAGCAGCAGCGGCAGACGGCGAGAAGGAGCGGCAGCACCGGCGGGAGAGGCGGCAGGAGCGAGCAGCAGCAGCAGGCGGCGAGAAGGAGCGGTAGCAGGCGACGGCAGCAGCAGCAGCGGTGGCACGCGGCGGCGCGCGCGGAGAGGGGCGGCAGCAGCCGCGGTGGCGTGAGGCGCGACGCCGGCGGGGGAGGCGGCAGCGCGCGGGTGCGGCGGCGGTGTGAGCCGATCTCCTTCTCTCCCTCTCTCTTTCTCACCCTCTTTTTTCTTTCGCTCACGTGTGTCTCTCGTGCTCTCAAAATTCTGATCTGAAAAAAATCCTCCCCCCTTCCCAAAAATCTGACCTAATAACGAATATATAGTATTAACCTAGGTCAATTAGATGGGCTTTTAGTCTTAATGGGCTTAGGCTTGGGCTTTAATTTAAATGGGCTGAATTAATGATAATGGGCTGAATTAATTAATGAGAATGGGCTGAATTAAGTTCAAATTAAAACAACCGAGCCCGTTTGACTTATAATTCCCGGCCTTTGCATTTCAAGCGAGCCGAGTCCCATTCAATGAAATTTAAGCTCGTTCATTCACCGCCGGTCCGATGCAAAAAAAATGCAATGAATTTAAACTGTATGTTATGCCATTTAAATATTTTTTGTTTAGGGGTTAACAATTTAATCCCTAATTTTCTATGCAAATTACACTAAATGATGCGTCAAAATTTAGGTGTCAACACCTCAGCTCCAGGATTTTTCAAATACTGTTTTCAGAATCAGGTGATATTTTTGAAATAGATTTATGACTAGGTTTTTGTCACTTGAAGAGTAACTTTTCTCGTTTTATTAGTTCATTTGTTTCCTAGATCTGTTTGAAATGCCCTATTTTTATTTATTTATTTGTTCCTTTTTTAAATTTTAAATAAAAAATTTCCTAGATCACGTATTATTGTTTCCTTTTTTGAGAAGAAAATCATTCTTTTCTTGAAGTCTGACACTGTTTTGCTTTGCCTTTGCCAAGTTGCAGTTATGGCCTACACATTATCGTCTTTGATTACCCCGAGTGATTTGAAGATTCGGTAGGTTTTGCACTACATCTCTCACTTTTAATCAATTCAATGGGGGAATTCTGGAAGGGGGTTTGGTGTTTTGATGTAAATACTATGCAGGCTAGTTTTCGTTGTTGTTGAAATGATCGTGTGGGGAGACAGGTCTTGAGGGTAATTTCTTGTCACTTCAAGCTGCTTAGACCCATTCATATGTCAAACCCCTTACGTATCATCCTATTAAATTGCAAGATGTGGCACATATTGAATATCAAAAGGTCACCAAAGACTGATTTTTAGTAAGTCAATAAATAACTTGCTACTAATATTGTCGACTAATATTAATCAACGACAACTGTGGGTATTGATTATATTGAGATTCTTTTCAATTTGTGAAAGTGCCTAAAAACTACCGAGCATGTTGTACTTGAAAATAGGCTCTGGCTACTTCAACTCTCACTGTAGCCAAAACTAAGTCGCCATGAGTCACGGTTTTTTGCACTCTTGACAATGCATTTGCAGTTTTGTTATCGACTGACTAGGTATATTGCAGTATGAGTTTGCGCTAGTTTAGTAATGTGATAACAAACACATGCCCCCTAGCGCTTGTGGGATTTTGGAATCATTGCACATCAATCTTAAGAAGGAGGTCTTGGGATCCGAAGACTTCTTGAATATAACAGAGCTATGTTACTCAAACACATCTGGCTTCTTTTTACCGATAAGGAGTCAATGTGGTGCAAGTGGATACACTCGAACTTTTTAAAAAGATCTAACTTCTGGATTGTATCCAAGCCCACTTTTTGTTCCTGGACGTGGAAGAAAATCCTAGATATGCGGGAAACTGCTAGGACTATGTTTCGTTGGAAAATAGGAAACGGGCGTTCAATCTCATTATGGTTTGATTGGTGGCACGACAAAGGCCCCCTATACCTTCTATTTAGTAATACGGACATTTACCAGTCTCGTATACCTAGGGACACGTCTGTTAGAGCCTTTTATGACTTGGTATGGCAACAATCACATACTCTGGATACTATATTGAACTGGACTGAACCCCCCCCTTTTTTGAGGAAGACATTGAAGATGAGCTGATATGGGCCCCTCAACCATCCTCTACCTTCTCGGTGACGAGAGCGTGGAATCATATAAGAAGGAAAGGACTCCCGATCCAGTGGCATTCCTTTGTATGGGATCATCACATTGCTCCACGCCACTCTTTTCTCCTATGGATAATTACCCTCAACCGTTTGCCTACTCAGACTGCGCTTATGCATAATAGAAGGATTGACTCCGCTATGTGTGCGTTTTGTGGCGTTGTCCCGGACTCAATAAACCACCTCTTCTTTCAGTGCTCTTCTACAAGAAGTCTGGCGTTCTTTTGGGCAACCAAATGCTATCTCCCATGGCGTAACCGTCCGTGGCATGAGCATATTAGTTGGGCAATGGAGGTATGTGGAGGACCTTCATTTGCTCACCGTATATCCAGGTTCTCTTTTGGCGCCCTCTGTCACATAATTTGGACTGAGCGAAACAACTCTATCTTCCGAAACAAGACTATTTTCATTCTTGGGATGCGCAATCATATTATCAAAGTGGTGAAGGACAAAGTTGCATCCCTAGGAAGAGTTGCAGACATGCCTTTGAATAGGAGACTACAAAGGAGCTGGGGGTTATCTCCTTCGATTTTCTCTTAATTGGTTCTCTAGCCTTCCTATAGGTCCTTGTTTTTGTTTGTGTTGTTGTATATCCCTTTCCCCTGGTTTTGTCTAATCCCTTTGGGACTTGGTTTGTCTCTTGCTTTCCTTTGTAATTGGTGATTTGAGAGTTATATATATCTTACCTTTACCAAAAAAAAAAATCTTCCTAATCTACAACAAAGAAACCTTCACAGCAACCTCCTTCTGCATGCCACCGTGGAGTGGGATGATATTTGTATGCGAGAGAGAGAGAGAGAGAGAGAGAGAGAGAGAGAGAGAGAGAGAGAGTTGGTTTCTAGGTGCAAATAGCATCAATGTAGTCATAAATTTTCCAAATTTATTAATTCAGTCCTAAACCTATCGAATGGATGTCAATTCAGTTATAATTTTTTCAAATTTACCAATATAGTCCTAAATCTTTACGTGAAATTTGAATTTAATTTTTTTGGGTCAATTACTGTTGTAAAACGATAAGGGTCGATCCACAAATTGTCCACGTAAGCATATCACGTAGGATGGTCATCGATAACTGGAAGGCAGTCAATAATTTTCGGCAGCAATTGGCTAGAAATACAGCATTGAAAATTTACGCATGTTTAAAACTATATTTACAAAATTTAAAAGTTTACAAATGAATAACTGAATTGACATTCGTATAATAAATTTAGAATTGATTAGGTAATTATCTTCCATTTTCCATTATTTTCCTCTGGTTATCTTTCATTGCTTAGCGTCTAGGGGATGCACGTCCCTGGATTAATCCAATCTCTGGCACCTTAAACCATTAAGGTTCCACCATCTTGTCTTAATTTCTAGAATAAATTCGTTGTGTTTGGCAAATGAACAGTAAACGTAAAATCGGCAACCGTGAAAAAATTCGGTGAAGAATGTAGAAACATAATTTAGTGGAGGCGAAATGAAGTAAACTCCAATATCTAGCTCTGAGGAGGGTGAGATATAAAAACTTCATACGATGATTTAATAAACCATAGTATAAATTTGATTAAAGGAAGACCAAAAATCAAGATCAACTACTTCTTGCACATTCGGGGCTCAGGATTCTCTCTTGTGTTTTCCTTGTATTTGGTGATTTAGAAAAGTAATACAAATTCTTGCCTTACCAAAAAAAAAATCAAGATCAACAATCGCCAAAGATTATGAGAATCGCCGCACTTTATAACCTACAAATTTTTATCGTCATTTTCGGGAGCTCTTTTTCCTTCCACCACGAGAGTCTAGTCCAGCTTCGATTTGAAGGCCAAATCAAAATGTCTCGAAGTGGCCACACACTTTATCAAAGACCTTTGCATAAAACATATATAATATTTCCAAGTGCTTTCACCGAGGGCTACATGAAATGGGATTGGATTCCCATGTAAAAGCGCTCTAGCTTCGTCGAAAGTGAACAAAGTTTAGAAAAGCAACAATAAAGCAGCAGGAAATGGCCTTCCAAATCACCAGAAAAGGACGTTAAGACATAATTTTTTTTATTGAATATCACCTTTTCTTTGTCTTTCCAGTGATTGTTATCCGCTAAAATAAGAAAAAAAAAATTCAAAAGAAAACCTTGTCGTGAAATGGTCTTAATTAGACCGGACCACGTTTCTGGATGATTTTTTCTTTTACTTTTTCATTGACGCTAAAGTCACGTTTACGGATTAGCCAAAAAGAAATGTAATGATATCATCCTTCAATTTCAGTTCAATAATGATGTCTTTTGTCTGCAATCAAAAGGGAAAAGGCGTTTCAACTCAAATCACCCGAAAAATGTCCTAATCAAGCCTCTGTTTTTTGTTGAAAATACGAGACAAAAATGCAGAAAATCGACACGATCTCTCTTTAACATCTGAGTTCAGATTGCATATGGCTCTGAAAATTTTCGTTCGGATGCCCCCATTGTTAGATGTATGCCCTAAAGTTACCATGTAATAGTTACATGTTAGGGATTTAAGTTGTACTTTCAATTACATTATTTATTTAATGGCAAGGACGCATTTATGCATTTGTCCAATTATTTAAATATATGAATGATTCCATAAGATCAGTTGTGACTGGACCTATTCTTGAGACGTTAAGAATATGTGTGACAGGTTCACAGTTAGACTGAATCTTTAAATTGTTCTCGGTCGATGGATCATTGAGCGGATATTAATGATCCTGTTGAGACCGGTGTGTTCGTAACTTCACCAATAAGTATTATATACTTAAGGGAATGATGAGTCACGAGTCATTGGATATTGCGATACCCGAGTTAGAACACAGGTGCTTATATCAGATAAGTTCACTGAACGTGACATGCATAGAATGATTAGCAACATGGAAACTTTTAGCGTGGTCAATGTCTAATCGTTCGTGCGCTGGTCTTGTGTAAATAACCCTTAGACCTGAGGTACAGTGTTGACTTGTATGTTAGATGGCTATGGTTCACAGGTGCGCATATTGCCGCTTCGTTGATTCGTCTCTGTACTTGATGGTCATAGTTCGTTCACATGCGAAGTTACACGTGTGCGCAAAATGGAATCTGTCTCCTTGTTATATGCAAGGTACAATAATGATGTCCTATGCAATCTAATCTTGACACTGCATTGAAATCCTCGGCCGGGGTTGTAATCGAGAATGAACTGTTCATGTCTCATATAAAGTGCATGTCAATTAGATTTGTGCATATGATCGAATTGGTGACTTGACAAATATTCCATGGTCTTTGTTTGATCGGGACATAGTAAGACAGAGGGATTGAATTACACTGTAGTCAAAGCTGACGGGTTCATTATGTTCTTAAAATATTCACACTGTCTGGGTAGCCATGACATATTGCTAGATGTCAATCATGGCTTGTAGGACCTAGAGGTTGATCGGGACAATCAATTCTCTTGGGAATACTAATGTGTTAGTGCAAATCTTACTACCAGCTCAGTGATGAACCTAGGGATGTCACACACCATAACCAATTTTGGATAACGTTGTACGGAAGAGACGATATTGCAAATATGTTTGCAATCGAATTGAGTCGGACTGAAATTAAATTAAATGGGATTTAATTTAATTCAATTTTTTTGTCATGGGCGTGTGTGCATATGATGCTCACAAAATACACATATGCTGATCACGCACTTCTATATTTGTATATATATACACGTTTATTTATATAAATTGTATATACAAGTTTATATTTATTATAAAATATATATATATATATATATATATATATATATTATCGCATGCACATGGCCAGCAAGTGCTGACCATGTGCATGGCACACGGTCAACAAACGGTTGTTGACCGTGTGCATTACACACACGATCAGCAACCGTTGCTGATCGCGTGCAACGTGCATTAATGGCGCGATCAGCAACTGTTGCTGATCGCACGTATTAATGGCGCGATCAGCAACTGTTGCTGATCGCACAAATTAATGGCGCGATCAGCAACTGTTGCACATACGATAAAAAAAAAATGCATATGCAATTATAATGTGCGCGTGAGAGTTAAAAGCATATACGTTTTCTCTCTTCCGACGCCGTGACTGAAATATTGAGAGTGCGGAGAATTGTTGCCATAAGATTGCTAGCACAATTATATTGGTGATTACCCGCAAGTTCTTCCTTCCGTTCGTCGTGCGATTGGTGGTGTGTCTGAACTAGAGGTCCGACGCTTGTGGGGCTTGAACTGAAGAACATCCGAACCGAAATCGTTTTGGGCACGCTACGAAAGGTAATTCGTTTAACCCCCTATGGTCTTTCCGATTTTTGATTGAAACGCACGAACAACGCCTTTGGAGATACATGTATGGTTATAATTTTCCGCTGCATTTATATTTAATTTAACTATGCATGTTCCGAAGAAAACCAACAATGGTATCAGAGCCAATCCTTAGGCGTTCTCGTGCGTTTAATTGATTTTGGTTCATATATATTTTTGCGATCCAATGGCCAATTTACTTTGTTAAGAGAATTGCTTGCTCTTAAATGGCCTATAGAAGTTGATTAATTTATATGATAAATTTGATCAACTGAGCAAAAATCGGAACTAAATCAATTTTTCAAAAATCCGTACCTTATTTTCTTTTTACTTTTTTTCTTCTGCAAAATGATTCACGACTATGAATCTAGAGGCGATAACGCTACCGTCACTTGGAATCACGCACGTGAAATTTGTTTCACCATCTTTGATTTCTTGACGTGGCTTACGTTACTCGGCCATGAATTTGATTCAGTGTAGAATTTTATTTGTGCCTTCCAAAGCTTTAAATTTAGAATTTATGGCTCGTGAGGAAGGGTGGTGATCATGGAAAAACCTCTAATCAATATGATTGATGTATGGATGAATGTATGGTGATTACAGGTATTTTTGGGTTGTAATTATTAAATGGAGGCTGCGTCCTTCTTTTTATTTCCATGTAATGTATTTTTTTTTTTGGTATAGTTTAGTATTATCAATTGTTGATGTAAACATTACACGAGGAGGAGCCATTAAGCCGGAGAGCTCTATGGGCCCGGTCCGTGAAGAGTTCAAGGATCCAAAAAGAAGTGAAGAGCGGATCTCTATTATTAAAATATTAAAATGGCTAAATGGGACTCATTGGCTCGAGACCCATTGAGCCATAATTCCATGATCACCACGTAGGATAGATTTTTATGCATTTGATATCTATTTATTTATTCAGTTATTATGCATGTTAAACCGGTTAATGTGCAAAGTGAGACCATTAATAACGACCCAAACCTCCTTATTAATTATATTAAGTCGAAACGGGTTTCGAACTCGTGGGCTTCCATCGTCATGGTTTGGTCCAACATTATAGTGGTTGATTGACCGGCTATGGATACATAGGGGTCAATTGCCATTTATAATATTGGATCACTCCATTATACATATGATGTTGTGGGGTTGGAGCCAAACGATTTCCAATAACTGTTAGGTGAGGGGATCGTTTGTGTTTTCAATACTCGCATGAGATGATGGACTAGACTTAACTATGATCATGATGTCAATAACTGTCAGGTGAGACATTCATGGTCTAGAGGCCAAAGTTATGATTGGGACTCGCATATGATGCGTTGAACAAGTTAGTTCACTCACTAAGTTAATGGAACACCAATAACTGTTAGGTGAGGTGGGCTATGACCTGGTGGGACTCCAATCCCCACTAGTAATCTTTACCCAACAAAGATTACCGTTTTCCCATTTTAAGGAGTATGGGATTCGAAAAATTTAGTGGGAGGCACTATTTCATTTAAAGGCCAAAATGAAATGGTTATTTTGAAAGAAAACGGCTAATAATTTATTTTCTGCACAGATATATTATTACTCTGAAAAATGGTGACCTCAAACCCACTCGCTTCTATACTTGACAAGAATTGTTTGACTGGACCCAATTTCACTGACTGGGTGAGGAATTTGAGAATTGTTCTTAATTCGGAGAAAATCGGGTATGTGCTTGATCAAAAGATGCCAAACTCCTTTCCTGAGGGTGGGACCCAAGAGGAGCGCGTTACTTATGATAAGTGGCGTGATGATGACCTAAAAGTTAGGTCATATATGCTTGCTTCAATGAACAATGAATTGCAAAAGAAATATGAAACTATGGAAGATGCTAGGTCGATCATTTTGCACTTAAAAGAATATTTTGATGAGAATGGTCGAACCTCAAGATATGAGATATCTAAAGCATTGTATCGTATGAGAATGGCTGAAGGATCATCGGTTAATGATCATGCTTTGAAAATGATATGGCACATCGAAGAGTTGGCTAGGCTCAATCTTGTTATGGATAATGAGTTAGCTGTGGATTTGATCCTCCAATCTCTACCCGATTCCTTCTCTGGTTTTGTCCAAAACTACCACATGCATAAGATGGAGAAAACTCTTGCTGAGTTACATAGCATGTTGGTGGTTTATGAGAAGGAAATGCACAACACGAGGCCCAATGTGGTGGCTATGGCTAAGGCTTCTTCTTCAAAAAGTAAGACTGTTTTGAAGAAAAGGAAATGGAAGAGGCCTATGAAATATGCTGTGCAATCAAAGCCCAAAGTTGAAAAAGGGAATTGTCACTACTGTGGTGTCAAAGGGCACTGGAGGAGGAACTGCAGGAAGTACCTTGCGAGCTTGAAGGTCAAGCCTAAGGACCAACCTTGCGAAGGTATGGTGTCTATGCTTATTGAAACTAATCTTATGGTTAGTGCTGAATCCAACTTATGGATTCTAGATTCTGCTGCAACCTCACATATTTGTATGTCTTTGCAGAATCTGGAAATAAGCAGGATCCTAGGGCGAAATGAAATTGTCCTAACATTTGCAAATGGAGCAAGAGTTGCTGCGTTAGCTGTAGGGACTTTTCGTTTATGTTTTCCTTCTGGACATGTATTGGTATTGAAAAATTGCTTGCATTATGAGAATGCTGTTAGGAACATCATCTCTATACCTCGTTTGAGTAAAGAGAATTATGAATTTTCTTTTGCTGATGATGTATGTTCTATTTATCATAATAGGAGATGTGTTGGTTCTGGCTTATTAACCAATAATCTTTATACCATTATAATGTCCAGTAATGCGATTACCAACGCCAATAAGCAACAAAATAATGATATAAATGCCATAACTAATAAACGCCCTAGAGATAGTCCAAACCCAAAGTATGTTTGGCATCTTCGATTAGGTCATATTGGAGAAGATAGAATCAACAAGTTGAGTAATAATGGATATATTGATCCATCAATGTTTAAGCCATACTCGGCTTGTGAGGCATGTCTTCTAGGAAAAATGACCAAAGCGCCTTTTGTGGGACATAGTGCGCGAGCTGCTGACATACTGGGATTGATACATACAGATGTATGTGGACCAATAAATGAAAAAGCTAGAGGTGGTTATTCTTACTTCATTACATTCACCGATGATCAGTCACGGTATGGTTATTTATACTTAATGAAGTATAAATCCGAATCTTTTGAAAAGTTCAAGGAATTCAGGGCTGAAGTTGAGAAACAAACAGGAAAATGTATTAAGGCTCTTCGATCTGATCGAGGAGGTGAATACCTTAGTACTGAATTCCTGGACTATCTTAAGGATAATGGCATTGTATCACAGTGGACACCTCCTGGAACTCCAGAACACAATGGTGTATCTGAAAGAAGAAATCGCACTTTATTAGATATGGTACGATCTATGATGAGTTACACCGATCTGCCTATATCTCTTTGGGGATATGCCCTTGAGACAGCCGCATATGTACTGAACAGAGTGCCATCCAAATCTGTTCCAACTATGCCTTATGAGATATGGCATAGTAGGAAACCAAGTCTTAATCATATTAAGATTTGGGGTTGTCCAGCTTTCGTCAAGAAGCTTAAAATGGAAAAATTGGAGGCTAGGTCTGAACAAGGTCGCTTCATTGGATATCCAAAGGAGTCTCTTGGATACTTTTTCTATTTTCACTCTGACCTAAGAATTTCGGTCAGCAGGCATGCTTCTTTTCTGGAGAATCAGTTTGTCCAGGAAGGTGGTGCTGGGCGGAAAATAGTCTTACAAGAAGAGAACAATGAAGTACCAAGTAACCAAGTTCAAACACCGATCTCTGATTCAGTAGAAGCTTCTGATACACAACCTCTTAGGAGGAGTGCGAGAACATCTCGTCCACCTGCTCGTTATAGACACTTGGTTGAACATATTGAACCATTATTTATTGTAAATGATGGTGATCAACCTGGTGATCCAAACACCTATGAGGAGGCGATGTCGGACATCGATTCTAGTAAATGGCTAGACGCCATGAAATCCGAAATGGATTCAATGTATTCCAACGAAGTTTGGACCTTAGTTGACCTGCCTGATGGTATTGTACCAATTGGCTGTAAATGGATTTTCAAGAGGAAGATGAATGCTGACGGTCAAGTTGGAACTTACAAAGCACGGTTGGTGGCGAAAGGATATCGTCAAAAAGAAGGAATCGATTATGATGAAACTTTCTCACCTGTAGCCATGCTAAAATCCATTCGAATTATGTTGGCTATAGCTGCACACCTAGATTATGAGATATTCCAAATGGATGTCAAAACAGCTTTTCTAAATGGTTTTCTTGAGGAGGACATCTATATAGAACAACCACGGGGTTTTGAATCCAATGGTGAACGTCGGAAGGTGTGTAAGCTTAAGAGATCCATTTATGGACTCAAACAAGCCTCCAGAAGTTGGAACATCCGTTTTGATGAAGTAGTCAAATCGTTTGGTTTCATCAAAAACCCGGATGAACCTTGTGTATACAAGAAGGTCAGTGGGAGTGCAATTGCATTCCTAGTTTTGTACGTCGATGATATACTTTTGATCGGGAACGATGTACCTATGATATCATCGATCAAACTATTCTTGTCACGGAAATTCTCCATGAAAGATTTAGGAGAGGCAACCTATATTTTAGGTATCAAGATCTATAGAGATAGATCTAGACGATTGATTGGCCTTTCACAGTCTACGTACATAGACAAAGTGTTAACACGTTTTAACATGCAATGTTCTAAAAGAGGATTATTGCCTTTTAGGCATGGAATCCATCTTTCCAAGGAGATGTGTCCCAACACTTCTGAAGAAAGAGAACGGATGGCAAAGATACCTTACGCATCCGCTATTGGAAGCATAATGTATGCTATGCTATGTACGAGACCTGATATTGCACATGCTGTAAGCATTACTAGCAGATATCAGTCTGATCCAGGGGAAGAACACTGGATAGCAGTCAAGAATATCCTTAAATACTTGCGAAGGACTAAAGATTTATTCTTGATATATGGAGAAGGAGAATTTAAAGTTGAAGCTTATACTGATTCCGGTTTTCAATCGGATCCTAATGATTATAAGTCTACATCTGGGTTTGTCTTTACACTTAATGGTGGCGCAGTTAGTTGGAAGAGTTCCAAACAGAGCATAACTGCTGACTCCACCACTGAGGCAGAGTATGTAGCCGCTTCAGAAGCAGCAAAGGAAGCCGCTTGGATGAAGAAGTTCATTTCTGAACTTGGAGTCGTTCCTTCCATTGAACAACCAATAACATTGTTTTGTGATAACAATGGGGCAATAGCTCAAGCGAAGGAACCAAGGTCTCACCAGAAATCCAAGCATATTGAGAGACGCTTCCATCTAATTAGAGAAATTGTTGGGAGAGGTGATATCGCCTTGCAGAAAATTGCCTCAGCGGAAAACGTGGCAGATCCCTTCACTAAGGCCTTACCTCAGTCTTCTTTTGAAAGACACATTGACAAGATGGGTTTGAGGTACCAAACAAATTGGCTTTAGTGCAAGTGGGAGACTGTTAGATGTATGCCCTAAAGTTACCATGTAATAGTTACATGTTAGGGATTTAAGTTGTACTTTCAATTACATTATTTATTTAATGGCAAGGACGCATTTATGCATTTGTCCAATTATTTAAATATATGAATGATTCCATAAGATCAGTTGTGACTGGACCTATTCTTGAGACGTTAAGAATATGTGTGACAGGTTCACAGTTAGACTGAATCTTTAAATTGTTCTCGGTCGATGGATCATTGAGCGGATATTAATGATCCTGTTGAGACCGGTGTGTTCGTAACTTCACCAATAAGTATTATATACTTAAGGGAATGATGAGTCACGAGTCATTGGATATTGCGATACCCGAGTTAGAACACAGGTGCTTATATCAGATAAGTTCACTGAACGTGACATGCATAGAACGATTAGCAACATGGAAACTTTTAGCGTGGTCAATGTCTAATCGTTCGTGCGCTGGTCTTGTGTAAATAATCCTTAGACCTGAGGTACAGTGTTGACTTGTATGTTAGATGGCTATGGTTCACAGGTGCGCATATTGCCGCTTCGTTGATTCGTCTCTGTACTTGATGGTCATAGTTCGTTCACATGCGAAGTTATACGTGTGCGCAAAATGGAATCTGTCTCCTTGTTATATGCAAGGTACAATAATGATGTCCTATGCAATCTAATCTTGACACTGCATTGAAATCCTCGGCCGGGGTTGTAATCGAGAATGAACTGTTCATGTCTCATATAAAGTGCATGTCAATTAGATTTGTGCATATGATCGAATTGGTGACTTGACAAATATTCCATGGTCTTTGTTTGATCGGGACATAGTAAGACAGAGGGATTGAATTACACTGTAGTCAAAGCTGACGGGTTCATTATGTTCTTAAAATATTCACACTGTCTGGGTAGCCATGACATATTGCTAGATGTCAATCATGGCTTGTAGGACCTAGAGGTTGATCGGGACAATCAATTCTCTTGGGAATACTAATGTGTTAGTGCAAATCTTACTACCAGCTCAGTGATGAACCTAGGGATGTCACACACCATAACCAATTTTGGATAACGTTGTACGGAAGAGACGATATTGCAAATATGTTTGCAATCGAATTGAGTCGGACTGAAATTAAATTAAATGGGATTTAATTTAATTCAATTTTTTTGTCATGGGCGTGTGTGCATATGATGCTCACAAAATACACATATGCTGATCACGCACTTCTATATTTGTATATATATACACGTTTATTTATATAAATTGTATATACAAGTTTATATTTATTATAAAATATATATATATATATATATATTATCGCATGCACATGGCCAGCAAGTGCTGACCATGTGCATGGCACACGGTCAACAAACGGTTGTTGACCGTGTGCATTACACACACGATCAGCAACCGTTGCTGATCGCGTGCAACGTGCATTAATGGCGCGATCAGCAACTGTTGCTGATCGCACGTATTAATGGCGCGATCAGCAACTGTTGCTGATCGCACAAATTAATGGCGCGATCAGCAACTGTTGCACATACGATAAAAAAAAAATGCATATGCAATTATAATGTGCGCGTGAGAGTTAAAAGCATATACGTTTTCTCTCTTCCGACGCCGTGACTGAAATATTGAGAGTGCGGAGAATTGTTGCCATAAGATTGCTAGCACAATTATATTGGTGATTACCCGCAAGTTCTTCCTTCCGTTCGTCGTGCGATTGGTGGTGTGTCTGAACTAGAGGTCCGACGCTTGTGGGGCTTGAACTGAAGAACATCCGAACCGAAATCGTTTTGGGCACGCTACGAAAGGTAATTCGTTTAACCCCCTATGGTCTTTCCGATTTTTGATTGAAACGCACGAACAACGCCTTTGGAGATACATGTATGGTTATAATTTTCCGCTGCATTTATATTTAATTTAACTATGCATGTTCCGAAGAAAACCAACACCCATTTCTTCCTGTTTTGCTTTTGAACTCTTTTATAAGGTTGGACACCTCTCCGACCTTTCCTCAAGTTTGTTGAACCTTGGGATTATGCATGGCCCAGAATTGATAACATTACTAGATTTATCGAACTTGAAATTCTAATAGAATTGGTTCTCGCATCATACTGCTTCACGCCCTTTGAGCTCTCTGAAATTGGAGGAGTTAAATGAGAGAGTTGGACTGAATTTCGAGCATGTGTAGGATAGGAATTAGCGATGAGAGGATCCACAAGTTATCGCCAGTATGATGTTATTTTAATGGTTTAATAAATAATTAATTTCTAAAACATATTGGTTATGAAAAGATGAAAATGCGTAAATTATAGGTTATAAAAAAATGCGCAAATTATGTGGAGAAGTTACAATTCCTCCGAAGAGGTACGACTCTACGAAACGGAATGTGCTTTGACGGAAGGCATCTATTGATAGCCCATATAAATAGAGTTTGGTCCTCTCTCTACCCACAGAAATGAGAATGAACGTTGTATTTTATCCTCCGTCACATACGATATGTTAATGAGAAAAGTGGGTTAAGGGAGAGAAATCAAATTTCTACGTTTCTTCCTATTAGTGCAACAATTATCTTCAAGGGCAATACTATGGATAAAGTTATATCTTTATCCCTCTTATTATGAAAATCATGAAGATCTAAGATCTTGGATTTCAAAATTTTTTCCGCATAAAAGTATTACATTAAGCATCGTTTAAGATCTCATGATTTTCCGATTATGGTTTTTAGGTTTGAATTCATCAAATGATGTTGGTCTTTTGTTATTTGTTAAAGTGATTGAAATGATTTCTTATTCCAATTCATTTTGCCGAATCCAATGGCAATTACGGTTCTACCCTTTTCCGCAAAATTTTATGGTTCTGCCCTCTTATGTGGAAATTTACGTTTCTGCTCTTGTTCGGCGAATTTCAGTTTCTGCCCTTGATTGAGTTATTTATCATTTTGCCACTGGCTGCTAAATTTATAGTTCTGTCCCCCAAAGAATTCTAATTTTATAGTTTTGCCCTTGTGCATTAATTTACGGTTTTACTCTCGTCATGCAATTTGGTGAATGTTTGTGAATAAAACAATTATTGTGTTTTAAAATTTCAAGAATTCAATTATGAGTGGTTTGTTAGTCACAAAAGTGGCTGAACCATAATGTCTTGAATTTTTTGAAATTGTATAATTTTTTATTCAATTACCCATGACTAATTGATGCTATGATAGAAATTGATATATTGCATATCCTTATTGGTGACATGGGTATATATTGAAGTTCATTTATTACAAGAACGTAGGGATTGACCCAAAGGTTAATCAATTTCTTATAATTTATGAACATAATAGTTGGTAATTAATATGTCTTATAGGATTTCTTTGTATATCCAAAGATATCAACTAAAATTTAATGAGGTGCATTTATAATTATCAAATAAAAGTTATTAGCATCATTATGGTTTATTGTATGTTTGAATATGATAGGATCACCCAAAGGAGAACTATGATGTACATGTATCGTTTAATTTGAATTTGATAATGTGATTTCTCAAAGCATTAATGTATGAGTATATGCTTGCATATTTGCAGTATCTATACCTGTTTCTCTTCATTCGCATACTTCTTTGTTCCTTTGTTCGATGGAATGAATTTCTCCTATTGGAGTGAACAAGTCCAGTTTCACTTAAGTGTCTTGGATCTTGATTTAGAACTTCAAGTTGAGAAACCAGCTGCTATTATTGATGAGAGCAGCAATAATGAAAAATTATTTCCATAAAGCTTGGGAAAGATTGAATAGATTAAACTTAATGTTTATGCAAATGACAGTTGCAAGCAACTTAAAAACCACTCTTCCCAAAACTGACAATGCTAAGGAATTTATGAAATTTGTGGAAGAGCGTTCTCAAACTACTGATAAGTCACTTGCTAGCACATTGATGAGTGCTTTGACCATCATGAAATATGATGGTTCACGTACTATGCATGAACATATATGTGAGATGACAAACTTAGTGGCAAACTTAAGGACTTTGGGAATGAACGTGAATGAGTACTTTTTAGTACAGTTCATACTTAATTCCTTGCCTCATGAATAATATGGGCCATTTCAAATTAATTACAACACTATAAAGGACAAGTGGAATGTAAATGAATTGGCTAGTATGCTTGTTCAAGAGGAAACAAGGATAAAGAATCAAATGGCTCATTCTGTTCATCTCCTAAGTCATCAAGAAGCTGAAAAGAATTCCAAGATGAGAGGTGGAATGAGCAAGAAGAAAGGTTTACACAACTTGAATGGACTCTTCAAAGGCTTCTCAAATCCACAGGAAGGAACACAATCTTATTAAGTGTCACTTTTGTAATAAAAATTGGACACATGATGTGATATCCTCAATCTAATGACGTTTAATCACGCATCGTTAGACCGTTAATCTTGAGCAAGTTGACACGAGCCAAGCATTGGAAGCCCATTCTAGCCCACTTTTGACCCTTGGTTGATTTTTAGAAGATTGCACATTATGTGCCATGTGCTTGAATAGTGTTTTATGAATAGTAACCATGCTTTAGCATTTAATACCCTTAATTACACCTTCTAGAAGCCTTGATTGAGAAGAGACAAGATTATTGGTCTTGCTAGTGGACGTTGGGCGCCACTTTATGGGAGGGCGGGAAGACAAGAAAACTAGTTGGTTTCCCATTTGAAGCATGTGCACTTTGTCTTGCATTTATGAGACTTGATAGAGATACTTCAAGAAGGCTTATTGACCTTTCATTCACTTGGTTAGGAGGGTTTTAAGGGAAAGCTAGGCTAGCCTAAACATAGTGCAATTGAGTGCAAAGTGAATTGTTGGCTTTTCTCTCTCCCTTGCAAGAGACTTAAGGGGAAAGACTCTTGCATTTCTCTCTCTTCTTCTCATTTCTCACTCTCACTTCTCTCTTTCTCTTTCTCCCTCTCACTCCTTCTTCGCCGTCCGCCCACCATGCTGCCGTCCTCATCGTTGAGCCGCTCGCCATCGCCACTGCGTCGTTCACCGCCGTGCCATTGCGCTGCCATGTCGCACCACTTGCCACTATGTTGCGTCGCTTGCCGCCGTGGTACACCGTTCATCCGTCATCACGTTGTGCTGCCGTCCGCTCATCACCACCCATCACCGAGCCGCCTCACCGTCGCCAAGCCATCCACCTTGCCACTCACCACTACCGCACCAATGTGACGCCATCACCGTCCTCTTCCTCGTCACCTTTCGCTCGTCGTCACCCGTAGTTCAGACAGTTTCCTAAGTAGTTCTTCTAATCCGTGGATAGGACATTATCCTACACATTTTCAACTTATGTTTATTCTTGTTTGAGCTTGTTCCATCATGTGTATGGCTATCCTTGGCTAGGGATATTTTTATGGATAGATTATATAGGTATGGAAGGTTAGTTGAAACCATTGTTGGATAATGCTAATGCTTGTCTTGCTTTGTTTTGCTTGTTGTAGGAAGAGGAAGCCCGTCTAGCAATTCTATAAGGTTTGCTCATGAAATGCTTCCGCTATTCTTATTCTTGTAATTAAATGCCATGTAGATTTATACGGTTCCCTGGTGCACATTTATGTGGTGGGGATCAAGTGGAGTATATGTGTTCATGTGATTGTTTGTTGTAATCAAAGTCGCATGTTGTCACATAGTTAGGAGTTTATAAGAAAATAGCATTGTATGTCATCTTGCGAATGTCCATCATTACAAGGAAGATTTGTAAGTGAAGTGTTAGTGATTTCGCATGTAGAGGAATTTTGGTTGTTCACAGGTGATTATTTTAGTGCATTTTTACATGTGCGGGATTTTTGATGTCTAACCACGTGAGCACTAAATACTCTTGCATTGGCCTAAGTGAAAGATAATAAGTGGCTTGAGTGCTTGCATGATTACATAAATATTTCCGTACCCGTATGATTGCGGGGGACAATGCCCGATGGATTTCGGATGCCATTCGCATATAGATTTCGGAACGACACTCTTAAGTGAATGCCGTCTTCGAGTAAGGTTGAGATATTGCCATGCCTGATGGGGCGGGACAATGCTCGGTTATACAGGAAGACAACCAATACGAGTGTCGGTTGTGGCCCGTGAGCGGTCATAATAATCGGAACACATGTGGATGCTTTGTGCATGAAATATGTGGTATGAAGTGTTCTTGATTACTATGTGTAATTGCCGCATGCCAATTAGAAGCGAGGCTTCACGTGTGATTATTTGATTGTGTTTTTGGCATGCAAAGAGGACGAGGCTACCTTTCATGTTTATAGATAAGGTAAAGCAAAGGCTTTGCTATTGATTGCCATCGACTCGTTAAGTCATATGTTTAAAGTGTTTCCGAGGTGAGGTTTCATTCTACTAGAGGTTTAGAGATTCTACTTATTGAGTTTTACTCATTTGTTGTTGTTTACTTCTTTTCATGCCTGCAGGTATGTTTAGCTGCTTCGTCTGTTTTGGTTACCCCATTACTAAGGAGGTGGACGTTATCGAGGTTGCGGTAGCAGGGAGTAATACTACCTATCAAAAGCACACCACTACGATGTGGGTCGATGAGGCCCTAGAACACTTGGTTCCTCACTATTTTGTGGCTTGGTTTATATGGTTCAACGGGGATCTCTTCGGTCCTCTTCGTGGGTTTGATGGACCCCCGAGTGACCTTAGCGGCGCCCCAATGGACCCTATGGTGGGGAATCCTCCTGATGGCATCGTGAGTGACCCCAAGTCTAACCCGGACTATGATCCCGAGCCCGAACCATAAGGAATCGACCTTCCATGGGGAACCACTTTTTGGTAGTCACCCTCGTAGATAGAGGAGCTAGGTCTAATCCTAACACTTTTGGTTGAACAAAAAAAAGGCTCGTAGGAGTGGGCTTGTAATTTACCAATTTCTGATTATTAATGATGCATATATATATATATATATCAAGTGCATTTTATCTACGTGTTTTCCTTGCTATCTGTTTGTTGTTGTTGATTGGGCGATGTCCCAGTGCGCTTCCGCATGTGCTTAATTGAAAGATAAAAGAAATGGGTTGGCAATGCCTCCTGGGAAATTGCAATTCAATGACCTCGCGGGTGTCATGTGCCCGAAGCTCGGTGGTTAGGGTGAGGGGTGTGACAACCCTGTCGATTTGGTATCAGAGCATGGTCATTACCTGGAGTGATAAGGTGTGCTGGGATTTTCGGATAGTTTGTTACGAAAACACTTTGTGCTTATGAGTATTGATTGTTTTCTTGCATAGGTATTACGAATTCTTGACCTTTTGTTAGGATTGTAGATCAAACTTTCCCCTAGAACCCTATAAGATGAGTAACCTAGACCCAAGGATCCCTAGAGCAAGGGCCGCCCAAGGCCAAATAGGTGCCAGAGGAAGGGCACAAGAGGATCACTAACTAGATAGGCTTCTGCAAGCTCTAGAAACCATGGGAAATCTGATGGGACTACAGGCTCAAAATCAAGTTGCTGCTGCCGCTCATAATGATGCCTCATGTCACGCCCCGTACCCTACGAAGCATGAACATCCGCGTATAGGTCGAAATGTGGTGCGACACTCCCAGGTTACATCACCAACCCGAAAACCCAAATAAGAGAAAACACACCACATGCGAAAACGACGTATATATAATAGATATATATACACCCGGACAATTTAAAAGCAACCATGAGCAACACAAGCCATCAAATTTCAAACGATTAAAAACGACATATACATTCATTAAAAACACTTATATACAATATCCATTATAAACAAAATACAACAAAGGGGCCACTAAAACAAAAAGGGATCGGAGGCCTAAGGAGATCGGACTAATAGCCAGAGGGCTACAGTCAAAAAGTATCAGTCCTCGCTCCTAAATCTGAGGGCTGCCCTAGGATATCCGATTAGGGTCAGATCTAGACGTCTCGGAAGAACTCTCGGACTGCTTTGGTTCCTCCTCTGAACTCATAGCCTCAGACTCTCGGGCTCAGGGTCCTGCTCCTCAGCCTCAAAATTCATGGCCAGGGATCTAAAATGTCAATTTTACCACAACCGTGAGAAATCTCATCAAGTACAAACCACTAATCCTAAACTAGGCCAATGTACACCTCCAGAAGGGTAAATAAAATACATCAAACAATGAACTAGTATAACATTAAAACATTCCCGGCTCATAGCCCAATTTACTATCTCAATCCTGCAGGTTAGGCATTTAAATTCATTATGAATCATGCACAATTATAACAACCCGAAGGCCCACAATTGAATATAACGACCCGTAGGCCCGACCCGAAGGCCACAGTTGATAAGACGACCCATAGGCCTGACCCGAAGGCCAACAGTTTGATAAATCGACCCCGTAGGCCCTGACCCGAAGGTCACAAGAGATTATAACGACCCGTAGGCCCGACCCGAAGGTCAATAGTTTGATAAATCGACCCGTAGGCCTGACCCGAAGGTCAACAGTTTGATAAATCGACCCGTAGGCCCGACCGAAGGCCACAATCAAATAAAGCGACCCGTAGGCCATAATTGAGTAAATCTCAGGTATACACATTGCTGCACTTAATTCCAGTCAATCACAACATGACATACCAATCATATACTCGGAAATTTCATGCCAATACCCAAGCCAATATGCCGAGTGTAGTTATTTACCAAGCCCATGAATCTAACGCACCCTCGGCATCATCAAATCATTACCCTTCTAGCTCAATAAACTCAATATTCATTCCGAGGTAACTCAATGCGCTAAAGGCCCGCCTTGGGCAAATAAATTTCGATAATCGTTCTCACCACTTCGGGGTCATTCGATAGGATTTATACACGTCCTAATCAACCCCTAAAAATGCCTAAATTCTTGTCATTAATCCATTATTCTTAGAATATTCAACTTGGCCACAAATTAGGCATTTTCGGTACTGAATGAACAGTACCAGATTTTAACACCAAATAAGCATTAAACCATGTTTAAACCATTCCATAAATCCCCAATCACAACTACTAATCACTCAACAACCAAATATACTTGATTAGGCCTCAAATAAGCCTAATTAGCCCCTAAAAGTCCAATTCCAAGTCATTAGCACTTGAACTCAATTAGTAAAACACTTAGACAAAATTACACAAATTCGGTGCCCTATGAACAGTACCAGGGCAGATTAACATTTAGGCACTAAACCACCTTTAAACCATCTCATTAGGGCCTAATCACTTACCCTAATCATCCAACCATCAAATACACATAATTAAGCCTCAAATGAGCCTAATTAACACTTGAATTGTCTAATTCCAAGCCTTGAATCATTGAATTCAATTAGTGCAAAACTTAGACAAATTTGTGCAATTTCGGTACTGATGAACAGTACCAGGGCAGATCACAAATTAGGCCATTAAACCACACTTAAACATTCCCATTAAGCCCTAATGACCTATCCTAATCATCCTACACCCAAATAAACCTAATTAGGTCCTAAATAAGCTTAATTAACCCCTAATTACCCACTAAGAAACACAATTAGACTAATTAAGGGTTTAGGGGTTTATACTCGCCTATTAACGACTCGGGACGACGGGAACGGGCGGTTGATCACCGACGCACGGTAAGGATCGACGGCGGCATTCCGGGTGCAAGCCTGCGGTCCGCGGCGACACCGGCGAAGGCGAGTTGCTGCTATTCACTTCTGATCAGGGCTGGAACCGGGGCTGTGGGTGGCTGTTTAGGGGTTACGCGTATCGACCTAGGGTCACTCGAGTCGTGACGGTCTCGATTACCGAGAGAACACAAGGAATTATTGGTTATTCCAGGGG
Source organism: Syzygium malaccense (assembly GCA_031216405.1). Classification (NCBI taxonomy): domain Eukaryota; kingdom Viridiplantae; phylum Streptophyta; class Magnoliopsida; order Myrtales; family Myrtaceae; genus Syzygium; species Syzygium malaccense. The sequence goes on along the minus strand of CM062257.1, from coordinate 27,677,870 downwards.
TCATGATCGTTCAGTTCAGGTTCGGGATTTGTTCGCCACTCGTACTCTCGGTCGAGCGGAATCACCTGCGATCCGATCGTACGTCATTGGGCAAACCAAATCCGTTACCTTCCTAGGATCGGCCCATACTGGCCCAAAATACTTCCCTACCGTTTCTCGGAATCGGTGTCCGATTCGCGATCGGATCCCCGGTCCACGTACCGTTTTCCTAGTTAGCCTTTCCCATTGGTCAGTATCCCGTGAGGGGCCAGCTCCGGGCGAGACGTACTAAAATCAGATGAGAAATAATATCTACTTCGTTGGATCCCGGGAAAGGGATCGAAATTCAGGATGTTACACCCCATTAGCTAGAAATGGGAATGATGAACAATAGATGCATTGGCTGATTGAGTAGTTCCTGAAACTGAAGCCGTTAAAGTTTTTTGGGATAGGTGATCCCAAGGCAGTGACATCATGGATCAAGGAGTTGGAGAAAGCTTTCGCACTCCTAAGGTGCTCAGAGGAAGGTAAGGTAACGCTGGCGGTATACCAATTGCAGGGTAACGTTAGTAATTGGTGGGATGCCACCCAATGAAGGATTTTTCTTGAAGGCATAGTCCTAACCTGGGATGCCTTTGTTGAAGCTTTTAACGGAAAATACTTTTCCGAGTGTGCACATTAGCAAAAGAGGGTAGAATTCTTGCGACTTTGTAAGAATCATCTGACAGTCAACTAGTAGAAGGCCAAGTTCATGGAGCTATCAAAATATAAGCCCAGAATGATCCAGTGGATAGAGCGAAGAGGTTCTGGGATGGTCTAAAGCCAAAACTCCAAAGTTAATTAGTGCCCTTGAACTTGAAGGACTACAATGAACTGCACAATTAGGCCCAGCTGATAAAGAGAAATTTGTCGGAACGAGCAGCCGCATTTGGATTGCAGTATCCTTCCACCCGAGACAACCATCAGTTTAAGAAGAGGCCGATGACCGAAGGAAAACACTTTATCCTTCCCAACAAGAAGAATGGCATTGAGAAGCTGGTGTACCCCCTGAACGGCATATGCCGATTTTATGGAAAGCGATACGGAACAACCTTGTGCCCCACCAAGATTGGAGCATATTTCGGATGTGGCAAGCAAGGCCATCGAGTGAGAAATTGCTTGCACCGATCAACTGGGATGCAACCTCAATAGCTGCACGTGGGATAACATGCCAAAATCACACCACAGAACAACCCCAATCGACCCCCAGCACAAGGAAGAGTGTATGCTGTGACCAGAGAGGAAGCGAAGGACTCTCCGGCTGTGATCACAGGTAAGGTCTCCTTACATGAACTTGCTGCTTACGCTATCACGCCCCGAACCCTAACAGGCTCGCGACACCCCTTTAATGGCCGTATTGAATGCGACGTCCCAGGATGCATCGCCGACCTAAACGAAACACGCGAAGACAAATGCAAGCAGAAGCGGAAATTAAATAACTCAGATAATAAATAATGACAACAGGGTAGCACTCACACAAAATCAATAAACTCATATCATTAGCTTGAGATCATAAAAATTCATACATTAGGCTTCTAGGGTTAGTATCCACCTTCGTCATCAAAAAGGGACAGGTGACCGGGTAGACAAACTAACTGCACAAAAAGGGATTCCACCAAAAAGGGCTTCTAGGCCCAGCACCTAAACACCCCTATGGTGCCCAATCTGAATCGGACCCTAAAGGCTCCGACTCTGTGTCCGAGTCGATCTCAATCGGCTCCTCCTCGTGCTCGGACACCACAAGCTTCTCCTCAGGTTCGGGCTCCATAGGCTCCTCCTCGGGCTCGGGCTCCATAGGCTCCTCCTTGGGCTCGGGGTTGGGTTTTGGTACGGGCTTGGATGCAGGTGCGGGCTCAGGTCCTAGGCCAGGGTTCTCCGGTGGATCATCGGAATCCGACACCTCGCCATCGGGAGTATACTTATCCCAGGCTCCCAGTTTACTACATCCTTACTACCATGCTGCAGCCCTTTAAAGTTGCGGATTGGCCCAGTAGTCTCCAACCCGACTCGATGAGACCAAGCCAAATAGGTATGGCACTGCAGGTCCTTTAAACCCTCATCTACCCATATAGTGATAAGGTGCCTAATGTACGTCTAATCCGGGCCTACTGAATACTCGGTCTCCTCATGCACCGTATGCATGGGGACCCCAAGACGTCGAGACGACGACATGCTCAAGGTCGGGGATCTGAAAAGGTTTGCACTACAGCAATGAGAATAAATCTCAATAAGCAGACAATCTATACCCTACCTAGGTCAATGCGTACCCAGACGAGTCTAACATGCAATCTAATCACCGATATAACAAACTTGCCAATTCACACTTACCTCACCCCGATTCACATGCCAGCTCTGTATATTAGTCAATTCACATGAATATCAAAATAACTCAAGAATACATGGTCATCATTTGGGTGTCATACACACGTACATTCACTCAATTCAATCACACTCATTTCGCATTCGTGGCTAAGCAACTTTCCACGACCCGCGTCAACATGCCTCAAGTTAGCCCTCCGATCAATCCAGGCTCCGTCCCTCACTGGACATTTCACACTTTCTCACGACCCGCGTCAACATGTCTCAGGTCAGCCCTCCGATCAATCCGAGCTTCGTCCCTCACTAGACATTTCACACTTTCTCATGACCCGCGTCAACATGCCTCAGGTCAGCCCTCCGATCAATCCGGGCTCCATCCCTCACTGGACATTTCGCATGCACATATACATATTACAATTCGCCATTCCCACATGTCGTACAAATCCAATTCAAATCACAAACTCATCACACTAGCCCACCAATTCGACACTCAAGTCGGCCCAATCAAACGTCAATTTCACCCATAAACGCCACGACAATCCGATCATCGCACCCACACAAATCAGTCACTAATCATGCCACATAATCATCACAACTTAATTTACCAATTGACCACATTCACATATTGACCCTAATCTAAGCTTAGCCACTAAATCGGTACTAATCACACCCTAAACAAGTCTAAAAATACCCTTTATACTAAGTAGGATTTAGGAAGTCACTTACCTAAATTTGGCCTTGGAAAAACCCGCACGGGCCCAAAATGGCTCGGGTGAATAGAAACAGGCTCGGTACGAGTGAGGGCGCAACGGGCACGGTGGCTAGCCACGGCTCGACACGGCCCTCGACCACCGCTTGGGACACTCGGCCATGGGCAAGGGTAGAGGCTGGGCATGGTTGGGCAAGCGGCTAGGCAATGGGTAGCGGCTAGGCAGCATCGGCAAGTGGCTGGGCAGTGTCGGGCGACACAACCACGGTCAGGACAGTCCGACCAAGGTGGAGCTGGGGCAGTGCCGGGCTGTCTAAGCGAGCACGGTGGCTGCAAGTAGCTGAGCAGGGTTACTGGGAGCTGGGTGGTGGTGGACGGATCAGCGACGGTAGTTGGACGAGGCGGAGAAATAGGGGAGAGGTCGAGGAGGAGAGAAACAGGGGGAGGGGATGGTCGCGTGGTGGATGGAGGCTACATGGTGGCGTCACGGGTGGCGGGGCGAGGCTGGACGAGCTGATCGGTGGCTCAGTGAAGCTTACCCGCAGGGGACGCGGCGGTGAGCTGCTACTGCGCACGAATGGCGCCCGGTGGCTATGCGTGTGACGGCATGAGGCGGACGGTCGGTGGGCGATCGACGAGTGGCGCGGTGGTTAGGCGAGCTGGCACACGGTCGGGCTGGCTGGCGACAACAGCGACGTACAGTGGCTGGGCAACGACAAGCAGTGGTTGAGCGGCAAAAGAAGAAGCAGAAGCCATGACGCCGAGGAAGAGAAGGAAGAGAAGAAGAAGAAGAAGAAGAAGAAGAAGAAGAAGAAGAAAAGAAAAAGGAAGAGAGAGAGAGGGGGGATAGGTCTGTGCATGCAGGGGGAAGGGACGTGCATAGGGAAAGGGGAAAACGTGAGCGGGCAGGGGGAGAGGAGAGAGAGAGAGAAAAAAAAAGTCAACACAATGATTGCGTGATCCAACAGCCCACATTCAAACCCAAAATCGATTTAACGGTCCACGAAAAATCCTAATTAAAAAATAGGAAAATGGCCAGAAGATATTAATTAAAACACACTACGAGGGAGGTCTACTAGTCTAAATCCACACCTGGTCCAAATTTCACTTTTTACTTATCCTGAGCAATATCGAGGTTGACCACAATAATATCGACACCGTCCAATTAAATTCATCCCGAAACTCCGAGAAATTCGACACCAAAGTTCGGGCTCTAAAAAACGGCGAAATTCGATCGAGTACGGATTCTAGCGAAATCTCTAATTTAAAAATAACCAAGAGTAATCAATTCCGGGCGAGATTTTATCATAAGCGCACTGACGAAATACATGTTTTATAAATCCCAAAATGGGTCGAAATTCAGAATGTCACATACGCACTCTTTGATACGGGAGCCACACATTCGTTTGTAACTGAACAATTCGTTAGATTAGCACGATTGGAATCAAAACCATTAGGAACGATCCTTAGTATTTCCACCCCAATGAAGGATAAGGTGTTGTCTATGTTAGGCTGTCAAGGGTTTGAAATAGTTATAAGTGGTCGGGAGGGGACCATAGACTTAGCTGTTTTGGCTCTATATGACTTTGACGTCATTATCGGAATGGATTGGCTCAAAAAGCAACGAGCTATGATGGACTATTATAGTAAGGTAATCCAATTCAACCCGTTCGACAGTCCTAGCTACGAGTTTGTAGGAAACGGGGGAGGACCTTTGAAACCTTTTATTTTATCACTCAAAGTAACCTAACAGTTGGAGGAAGGTTGCCAGAGTTATTTAGCGACCATGGTGGACACGACCATGGAAGGACCAAAGTTAGAAGACATCGCCGTGGTGTGAGATTTTGCCAACATCTTTCTAAAGGAATTACCAGGATTGCCCTAGAAAGGAAGATAGAATTTGTCATCGAGTTAGCTCCTAGAACAGAGTCTATTTCCAAGGCCTCCTACCGAATGGCGCTGTTAGAACTGAAGGACCTGAAGGTGCAGATGCAAAAATTGCTTGATAAAGGGTTCATTCGACCTAGTGCATCCCCTTAGGAAGTGCCAGTTTTGTTCGTGAAGAAAAAAGACGGATCATTTCGTCTATGCATTGACTACTGATAACTCAACCAAGTAATTATCAAGAACAAGTATTGATTACTGAGGATCGACGACTTGTTTGATCAGCTTCAAGTAGCGTCGGTATTTTCCAAAATAGACTTGAGGACGGGATACCATTAGTTGAGAACCAAGAAGGAGGACATTCCAAAGATGGCATTCCGGACCCAATACGGTCACTACGAGTTTACGGTGATGTCGTTGGGTTTGACCAATGCTCCAGCTACTTTCATGGATTTAATAAATCGAGTGTTCAAGGCATACTTAGATCAATTCATCATAGTGTTCATCGACGACATATTGGTGTACTCAAAGAGTCCAGTGGAGCATGAACAACATTTAAAGATGGTTCTTCTAACCTTCCAAAAACACGTACTTTACGCCAAGTTCAGTAAGTGCGAGTTCTGGCTCAATCGTGCAGCTTTTCTTGGTCACATAATATCTAGCGAAGGAATTGTAGTGGACCCAATGAAAATAGAAGCAGTCATGAATTGGCCAAGGCCGATGACAATGACAGAAATTCAAAGTTTCCTAGGTTTGGCTAGCTATTATTGGCGATTTGTGGAACGATTCTCCAGAATATCTACACCCTAGACATGATTACTGAAGAAAGAGGTGAAGTTTGAATGGAAAGATAAGTGAGAGAGAAGTTTTTAAGAACTCAAGCAGAAATTGACCACTACCCTAGTTTTGACAATATTGTCTGGCCCCAGAGGTTATGAGGTCTACAGTGACGCTTCTCATAAGGGATTAGGCTGCATCTTAATGTAACATGGAAGAGTGGTGGCCTATGCATCTAGACAACTGAGGCCCCATGAGCCGAACTATCCGACTCACGACCTAGACTTGGCAACAATCATCTTCGCTTTGAAGATTTAGAGGCATTATTTGTGCGGAGAAGGTTCACGATCTACACAGACCACCAAAGTCTAAAGTATCTATTTTCTCAAAAGGAACTAAACATGAGGCAACAACGTTGGATAGAACTTCTCAAAGATTACGACTGCGACATTCTTTATCATATGGGAAAAGCCAATAAAGTAGCAAATGCGCTTAGTTAGAAGTCAACGATTGCGCATTTGATGGTTTAAGAATGGATTCTTCTCGAAGGAATACGAGATTTGGATTACAAATTCGAGGGAAACCATCTTTCTAGTCTTCTGGCTACCCTCAGAATTGAATCGAAATTGCAGACAAAGATTAAGGCACTACAACCAATAGATCCATCAATCTAAAGGGTTCTGCCAGAGAGCGCGGAAAACAGAAAACCAAATTTCCAAGTGGCAGCAGACGGATACTAAAATTCCGAGGACAATTATGCATGCCCAACAATGCAAAACTCAAGGAAGAGATTCTATCAGAAGCTCACAGAAGCAACTACAATATACATCCAAGTAGCATGAAAATATATCAGAACCTTCGACAATATTAATGGTGGAATGGCATGAAGGCAGTTGTCGCCATGCATGTAGCCAAATGTTTAAAGTGCCAACAAGTGAAAGCCTTAACATTGCAAATCAGGTGGACTTCTGCGATAGCTAGAGATTCTAGAATAGAAGTTGGAGCACATCACGATAAACTTTGTGATGGAATTACTGAGGAGCCAATGAGGTAATAACTCTATTTAGGTCATAATCGACAAACTGACAAAGTCAGCACATTTTATCGCTGTATGAAAAGATTTCGCAATGGGCAGATATGATGAGCTATATGTGTGGCAAATAATTCGTCTCCATGGAGTGCCAGTGACGATCAATTCAGATCGAGATCCCAAGTTTACAGCAACATTTTGGCAAAGTCTTCAAACAACTATGGGAACGAAGCTTCCGTATAACACCGCCTATCATCCGCAGACAGATGGTCAATCCGAGAGGACCATTCAGACACTTGAGGATATGTTGTGAGCTTGTGTTTTGGATTTTAAAGGAGAATGGGAAGAATAAATGTATCTTGTCGAATTTGCCCACAACAATAGCTACCAACAAAGTATTGGAATAGCACCATTTGAGTTATTGTATGGTCATGCTTGCAGAACTCTGATATATTGGGATGAAGTTGGAGAAAGAAGGATCACTGGCCCAAAGTTAGTCTAGCAGTCAGTGGACACAGTTGAAATTATCAGAGAGAGACTTAAAACTGCCCAGAGCCATCAGAAAAGTTATGCGGATAAACGGCGTAACCTTTAGAATTTCAAGTAAGTGATCACATCTTCCTTAAGGTGTCACCTATGAGAGGAACGTCATGCTTTGACAAGAAAGGAAAGCTGAGCCCCGAGTACATTGGACCTTTCAAACAAATAGGGATTTTAGCCTATTGACTAACATTGTCGCTTAGACTTGCTCAAGTTTGCAATATGTTTCACGTGTTCGTGCTAAGGAAGCATGAACCTGATCTGACACACGTGCTTAGTTTTGAAGAGATCAACGTGGACGACAGAGTGTCGCACGTAGAAAAGCCAGTGCAGATCACGGATAGGAAGGAGCAAGTGCTACCTAATAAGGTCATTCCCTTAGTTAAGGTCATATGGTAGCATCATGGAATAGAGGGAGCGACTTGGGAAAGTGAAGTAACAATGAAACGTCAACACCGTCATCTATTTGAAGAATCAAGTAATTCTGCAAATTTTGAAGACGAAATTTCTTTAAGGGGGAAGAGTTGTGACATCATCAATCTGATGATGTTTAATCATGCATCATTAGACCGTTAATCTTGAGCAAGTGGACATGAGGCAAGCACTGGAAGCCCATTCTAGCCCACATTTGACCCTTTGTTGATTTTGAGAAAATTGCACATTATGTGCCATGTGCTTGAATAGTGTTCTATGAATGGTAACCCATGCTTTAGCATTTAATGCCCTTAATTACACCTTCTAGAAGCCTTGATTGAGAAGAGACAAGATTGTTGGTCTTCCTAGTGGGGGTTGGGCGCCACTTTATGGGGGGGAGGGAAGACAAGAAAACTAGATTGTTTCCAATTTGAAGCATGTGCTTTTTGTCTTGCATTTATGAGACTTGATAGAGATATTTCAAGAAGGCTTCTTGGCCTTTCATTCACTTGGTTAGGAGGGTTTTAAGGGAAGGCTAGACTAGCCTAAACTTAGAGCGATTGAGTGCAAGTGAATTATTGGCTTCTCTCTCTCCCTTGCAAGAGACTTAACGGGGAATACTCTTGCATTTCTCTCTCATCTTCTCATTTCTCACTCTCACTCACTCTCATTTCTCTCTTTCTCTCTCTCTCTCTCTCTCTCTCTCTCTCTCTCTCTCTCTCTCTCTCTATCCCTCTCATGCCCTCTTCGCCGTCCGCCCACCGTGCCACCGTCCTTACCGCCGAGCTACTCACCACCGCCACCATGCTGTTCGCCACCACCACCACACCGTTTGCCTCTGCTTGCCACCAGGTCTCGCTGCTCGCTATCATGCCATTCGTCCATCGTCACGCCGCGCTATTCATCCATTGTCACGCCGTGCCGCTGTCCGTTGCCATGCCATGCCGCCGTCCACTCACACCACCCACCACTGAGTTGCCTTACCATTGCCGCACTGTCCGTTGAGCCACTCGCCACCGCCATGCCACGATGACGCCGTCGTCGTCCTCTTTGCCGTCACCTTTCACTCGTCATCACCTGTAGTTCAAATGGTTTAGTTAGTAGTTCTTCTAATACGTACATAAGGCATTATCCCATGCATTTTGAACTTAGGTTTTGCCTTGTTTGAGTTTGTTCCATCATGTATATGGCTATCCTTGGCTAGGATTTTTTTATGGACGGATTATGTAGGTATGGAAGGTTAGTTGGAACCATCATTGGATGATGCTAATGCTTGTCTTGCTTTGTTTTGCTTATTTGTTGACACCTATTTTTAAATTGCCCAAAATTAATTATGCAAAAATTAGGAATTAAATTTTTTAGTTCCTAAAATAAAATATATATATATATATAAATATTTTATCTAATTGCATTGCATATAGACATTAAGCACATTTGCATTAATAGGGCCTATTAGAACATATTTTTAATTAATTTTCAAAAAAAATTAAAAATTTTAAAAAATTGTTATTATTATTATTTTAAAATTTTAAAATTAAAAAAAGATCGGGTTGGGTCGGATTGGGCCGAGTCGACCCGACCCTTTTCTTTTCTCTCCACCCCCACGAGCTAGCCCGCTTTCTTTTTTTTCTTTTCTTTCTTCTTTCCGTACGAGCTGGGCCTAGCCCAGCCTAACTCCTTTTTCCTCTTTCCCTCCCCCGCTATCCCTCTCTCTTTCTTCCTCTGCATTCCCCTATATTGACCGGCACCTAGGAAGTGCAGATAATCCGCTCAACCGTACGAAAATGGCCACCAAAGTCCTGGCCGGTGCAAAGACTAGTTAAAGGCCATTAAGGCCACGACTTTGGGGGCAGGATCAGCGATTGGCGGCCGCTATATAAGCGGTGGAGAAGAGAGAGAGAAGGATCGACTGGTTTGGTTTAGAGCAGCATAGAGATAGATAGAGAGAGAGAGAGTTTTTCGAAGAGTTTGAACGAGATTGAGAGAAAACATGAGACTGAGCCTTTGAAGGAGCTGAAAAGGAAGCCAGCTGGCCTCGCCATTGCTTGGAGATCGATCAACGAACCCCCAGAGTCAACCCATACCGGCAAGTCCTCCCGGCTTCCCTATTATCCCCTATTTTCTTATGCAGGTGGGCCGGGTATCGCACTGGCCGTCTCACGCGAATCCCGGTCCATACTGTCCCTGGTCCTCATCTAGACTTACCATTTAAGGAGGGTTGTGGTAGTCGAAGCAAGCCGGAACCCTTAAATAGGTCGGGGTTTCCTTTTTTTGGCTCTGAGCTCCAGCTGTTTCATGAAATGTTTAAGTGAGATCCGGTTGTGGTTCGTCCGTTCTTGGCCAGCGTCAAGTCACCTACATGTGTCGCATTACCTTTTGGCATCCTTATGGTGTTTTAGAGTTCCGAGAGTCGGTGGCCTAGCCGTCGGCCGTGTCCCAGCCACCGCTGTTGATTTGTTTGGAAGTTGACCGGAGGTGCCTCTGTTCGGCGGCATCAAAGCTGGCCGGAGAACAAAGGCCCAGGTGGAGTCAGGCCTCGGTTTAGGATGGCCAGGGCGATACTAGGGCATGGCGTTACCAGGCCGAGAAGTGCGGTATCTCGCCACCTCTGGCGAATCCCTCGAAACAGGAGAAAATAAGGGAAGAAACCGAGTATGTGAAGGGCGAAAAGTCGGGTCGGATCCGATTCAAGACTCGAGTCAACGACCCAGGTTAACCCTTCAACCCAGTTCAGATCCAGGGATCTGACCCGGGTCAACTCTTTTGAATCGGACCCATTAACCTGGGTTGGTTCTAATCGACTCGGATCCGCTGACCCGATTCGGTTTAATATTATATTAATATTTTATTTAAAAAAATTTTAGAAATTTTTTTTGATTTTCTTTTAAAATTAGGATATAATTTAGATATAAGTATTGTCTAATATTTTTCTAAATTATGTGTCATATCTAAATATTTTAATTTTTTGTTGTATTATTATTATTATACATGTTTTTTAAACATAATTGCATAAATTGTCATGTTTAAATCAGATAAACCTATAGGGCTATACGGTAGTATTTTGCATGTTATTTTTACTATTGTTATGTTGTTGTTATGCATGTTTTTAATTAGAATATAATTGCATAAATTGTTATGTTTTGAATGTTGTCACCTTAGTTAGGGTTAGAACCCCAAACTGCATATCTATTATGACTGCTAATTAATAATGATTGTGCACTCGCTTGATCACCTCGCATGTTAGGAGAAAGGTCCTAAAATCAATTCAAATTGTCTGATAAATATTTTCTGAAATAAACAGGATAAAAAGGTACCGAAAGGGTATCAGTTATTTAACTAGTGTAATCGAGTCTCCGAACTCATTTAATCTATGGTTCGCAGAAGTAAGCAATTCTCCCATTGTCTTACTTGGGTGTCTAATTGACCCACCATAAATCGATTAGTGGCGACTCCTAGATAAAAACCACTTGCAAGTTAAAAATCTAAATCCTAAGTCACGATATGGTATGGGCTTCGGAGAGCCCAAGTTAAGTCCTGAACTTAGAGTTAGCGCATACCAGGCGAGACCCTCGTTTTTGAAAAATAAACCGGAGGTTGATTGCGATAGACTGGCAACTCCGTTGGAGATTTGTATTTTTTAAAAAAGGTGAACTTAGGCCTAAAATTTTATCCTGTTCAAAAATATTTTTATTTGGTAGCAAAGATTCCAGGTACATCTCAGATGTTTGAGGTGTTAAATATTCTTGTAGTTGGGAGTTATAAGGGGCATAATTTTTGTTAACCCCTTGTTTTACAGGTTCGAAGTTTGGGAGTGAGGATTCATTTCCTAAACATTTGAAATGATGATTGTTTATGAATTGTTACGCATGTTTTAATGATTTAGCACTATACTATTGCATACACAACCATACCACCGGACCTAGGCTATGATAGGGCATTTTAGGATGGTGTTAAGAAAGATACGACCTCGAACGCGAGTCTGCGATGTAGAGGTTGCCTTTCTTTTCCCCGAAATTTCTTTCTAAAAAATCATAAAGTGTCTATCTTTAGCCGCTATTCACGTGACTAGAAGACATTCATTTCGATTTGGTTGAGGTTAAAAGGACTTGACACCAACGCGAGACTGTGATGGTCAAGCATCCTTTTAACTTCACTTTGCTAAACCAATCTAGATAGAAATCGAACCTCACTCCACATGTGCATGTTTTTGTAATTGTCATGGTTCCCTATAAAGTAAGTTTTTTATTCCTACACCTTGTAATTTACTTATTTTCGTGTATCCCGGTTGATCCATGATTAGTCTAGTTTAGTTGTAGATTTAATACCATAGCCATTTCGAAAAAAATAATCACTAAAACTTTTTCAGGATATTTGCTTCCAACTCATGCCCTTATTTTTATAAGCACGTTATAAATCATTGTTTTCCCATGCGATTTCTTGTCATTTTCAAATAAAAAAGAGAGAGAAAATGATGTATAAATAAAAAAGAGCGCGCCCCAATAACACTACCAATGCCTTGGCCTAGTGGTACCCAAGAGTGAAGGCGGTCCGAGGTGATCGGGGTTCGAACCCCGGGGTTGTCATTGTAATGAATATATAAATAAAAAACTTTTTTGCTTTTCTTATTTTTTGCAAATAAAAAATAAGTGATAGCTAGATACAATACTAGACTAAGTTATGGACTGATCCTTTATGAGGTCTTATACTCATTCATTTCAACGTCTTCACAGGTAGTTATGAATTAAATGGCCAAAGAAAACGTGCCGACCCGTCTCAATAATATGGAAAACGAAATGAAGATGGTTTTCAATGCACTTGAAAATCTCACCAAGCAGATAAAATCTATCAATGGCAAGCTTACCCCCACCCCTGAAACAATTGAGGTAATGTTACCGCCACCATCTACTGGAAAAGAGAAAGCCTCTGCCAGCGATAGCTAGATGCCCCTGCTAGAGGACGATCTGCTTCCACTTGCGATCAAGAAGATTGAACTTGTAAGCGTGCCTATGACAGAGCATGACAAGCACCTCGTGAAGGTCGAGGAGATGTTGAAGCAATTACAAGGCCCACAACATGCTATCCCACTTGACTTGTCCATGTACAAAAAGGGTCAAGGTGCCGGAAAAATTCAAAATGCCAAAATTCAAAAAATATAATGGCACTTCGTACCTCAAGCACTACTTGCATATGTATCATGTGCGAATGACCCAGTATGTCGACAATGAGCTTCTCATGATCCAGACCTTTCAAGCAAGCTTAACAAGGCCAGCTTTGACATGGTATATGTCGAAAAATGTAGATGCCTTCAAATCTTGGGATGATGTCGCGGACGTATTCCTCATATAGTATCAATTCAATCTTGACGTCACATTTTCTCGTGACGACCTCGAACGCACTAAGAAGAAGAAGAATGAGTCGTTCAAAGAATATGCCACCCGATGGAGGAACTTGGCTGCCTAGGTCACCCCAGAGCTTAATGACCATGAACAAATGAAGCTATTCATTAAGCATCTCCTATATGAATACAGACATCGCCTAGTTGATGCCACTACCGAGTCTCTTAATCGGCTTATTCAAGTAGGCGAACAAATTGAGATAGGATTACGCGACGATTGGTTCACAGACCCTACCTCCACAACTAAGAGACTCAGTACGAAGAAGGAAAAGGAGCCCTTGACAAAGGGGAACATCGCATACACTCAGACCATTCATCCTCCCCCGACAGTTCAAGTAAGCGATGAGCAGCAGTCAGCCTCAAGCCGCCAGCCATCAAGGCGACATAAGAAAAGGCAGTTCACTCCACTACTTGGACCCCTTTCCCAAGTCCTGACCATACTTCACAAGAAAATTTTGCTCTCTACCTAGCCGAAACGACCTAACTCAGAGAGCTTCTCTAACTATAATCCGTCTAAAAAATACGACTATCACATGGGCGAGGTAGGACATTCGACGAATAATTGCTATATCCTCAAGCACCGAGTATAGAAATTGCTGGACAACAAAGCCTTCTCATTTCGGATGTCCAAGCCAAATTTCCAGAATAATCCATTACTAGAGCATGAAAATAAAATTAATGCCATATTCAGTTTTGACGCTGGTCGAATCAAGAACGTAAGGGTATACACCACTGATGTTTATAATGGCAAAAGGACACCAGAAGTACTATAAGTTGTATACGAAGATCACTTTGGTGCCATAACTTTTTTTCGAATCACTTTGGTGCCAAATCGGAGGAAACTAGATCACTTTAGTGACTCCGGGCAAAAAGCTAATGTGGCATTATATTTAAAAAAATGGTTTGACTTGTACACGTAGAAATTATGTGGATTTTTTTTCGAATTTTTAATCTTTTTTTCCTAACTTTTTCCCGATTGCCGATCCAACGATCGGCAATCGGCCAAAAGGGAAGGCCAGCGAGGCCGACCTCGTCGGCCTTTGGCGAAGCTCGCCCTGCCAGCCACCAGCGAGGGCAAGCCTCGTCGGCCCCTAGGTGGGCAAGGTCGCCTCGCCCAGGAAAGGCGAGGCTGACCTCGCCGTCGCCTGGGTCACGACAGCGAGGTCTCCCCTCGCCCGGCAAAGGTGAGGCCGACCTCGTTGTCGCCTCGACCCATGCGATAGTAAGGTCGGCCTCGCCTTTCCTGGGCGAGGCGAGACCGAGGTCAGCCTTGCCAGATCTGGTGAAGCTCGCCGGTGGCCGGCTGGGAGAGCTTCGCCAGATCTGGCGAGGCCATCCTCGCCATTGCCTGGGTCGAAACGGCGAGGTCTCGCCTCACCAACAAAGGCGATCGCTTCCTCTCAATGAGGGTCGTCGAGCCCCGGCTAGGGGCCGACGATCCTCACTGACCACTCCACCCACCACCACCAGTCTTTCTCGGCGGTGGTGGGGTGGCAGCAGCAGCGGCGAGGGAGCCTTCGCCGCTGCTACAATGTTTGATGTTAAATAAATATAATATAAAATTTATTTTTTAAAAAAGTATACGTCAGCGGACTAAACGGCATCGTTTTTGGTTTTTAATGCTGATTGGACCTCTCCGGCGAGCCATGTCAGCATTGGCACTAAAGTGGTCGTTTTTCAAAAAAGTTGGCACTAAAGTGATTCGAAAAAAAAGTTATGGCACCAAAGTGATCTCCGTACACATGTTATGGCACTAATAGTGTCCTTTTGCCCATTTATAACGGTCTGGTGAAAGTAGGATACTATCCCACCAACGAGGTATTGCCCTTAGCCCTGATGAAGGAAAGAGTTACCAAGATGATGCAAGCAGGCCTAATTGCGTATGCCGACCACATAGTGGCCACCATTTCCCAGGTTATTGTTAACTAGGATGAAGAACTTTCAGCATAAACGCCGAAACCAGTGAATACATCCCTAAACTTGTGAGCGTGCCTTTAGCTAACAACCCAGATGACAATGAGGAACTGGCAATTGAAGTGCCTCTAACCGATGAGCACATAGCGATCGAAATACCTCAGCCTTATCAGTACGAGAATGATAAGACAATCCCATGATCCTACGAACAGGATATTGACCTAGTCACAAGGTCAGGGCGAACATATGCCCAAGCCGATGCGCAGCTTTCGAAGCCTGTTACCGACGAAGAAGACAAGGAATTTTTTGCCATTATCAAAGCCAGTGAATACAACGTGGCAAATCAACTGCGCAAGTTACTCACCCAGATTTCTTTGCTAGAACTACTTCAAACGTTCACGAAGTATCAGAAATCTCTTATGAAAGTGCTCAATGAAGTAAACGTCCCCAAAACGATTGAGCATGATAAGTTAGAGGAATTCATAGGGTCCATCCTGTTGAAAGACTAGATAGCATTTTCAAACGATGAATTCCCTGCCGAAGGTAAAGGGCACACCAAGGGTCTCTACATATATGTTAAATGTAGAAACTCCCATGTGGCTCGAATCTTGATCGACAATGGGTCTGCTTTGAATATTTGCCGGTCGGCAACCTTGCGCTATTTCAATATAAGATCCGTCTAAGTTCCATGCCTCCAAGACATCCGTTCAAGCATTTGACGGGATGAAAAAAGACACCGCTAGGGAGATCAACCTTGATGTCCAAATTGGCCTAATTGGTTTTACCATTCTATTTTAGGTAATGGACATCCCCACCGCGTTTAACTTTTTGTTAGGCCATCCTTAGATTTACTCTGCTAGAGTCGTGCCTTCAAACCTTCACCAAAGTCTGAAGTTCGTAACCCAAGGAAAGCTAGTCACAGTCCTTAGTAAAGAAGACCACTAAATTTATCAAGAAACTGCCATCTTGTATGTTGAAGCAAATAGTAAGGTAGAATCCAGTTATCAGTCTATCGAGTTCGTATCAACTGTGCACAGATATCTATGAGCTTCTCCCTTTGTCCCTGATATATAAAAAACCATAATCATGGTAGGAAAGGTTACGGTAGCGAACGGCTTCGCCCCAGGTCAAGGACTTGGCAAAGGAGGCCGAGGTATTCTAGAACCTATTCAAGCTGCCAGGAACCACCGTACCTCTAGTCTAGGATATTGTGGAGGAAACTCACAGGCCAATAAGGGGCGTGGAAGCGGTTGAATTGGCTTGCTACTTCTCTATATCCAGGAGACTTTCCTATCACTTGCTAGATTGTTGCAGGATGAGGAGGAATGTATCAACGTCTCAGAACAACCTGGAGATAAGTTCAGGCATCCTACTGAATGCTCAAGTCGCCCTAGCTCCTCAACGCTTCCCGAGAATGTTGCTAGCGATCGACATTAGAACCCAGACGAGTTATTGATTGAGAAAGATTGTGGACAAGAAGAAACGTTAGATAATATGGTCACCCTATTTGACGATATTTTCATAAGTGTCATACATGAAGACTTGACCCTAGAAACAAGTGTAAACCCAATTGATTGGTTTGCACATTTGCAGTATCAGATAGGAAAATTACGAAATTTGCTCACATACTTAATGGATATCATTGGCCAAATCCAAAACATGTCACTGCCGCCTTCCGATCAAGAAGAGCCAACCCAAGTGAATATTCCCAAAGAAAGCCCACCATCGGGAGTTTTTCCCGGTGTGATATGGCAAGATATCCAACTTTTACAATGGCAGGGTGACGTGCGACAGTAGTCACAAGTCCCTAAATCCATGGACATGATATTCCATATCCTTCTGTAGAAGAAGATGATCACAAGGGAGCTAAAACATGCTACTCCCGAGTATTTCATCAATTATGATCCCACTCTGTCCTGCGATTATCACTTAGGAGACATTGGTCACTCACTAGGTGATTGCAGCACCTTGAAAAATAGAGTACATGACCTGTTGGATGCTAGGGCATTCACTTTCCATGCCCCCTGGTTGCGCTACGATAGGAACGACCTCTTAGTCGTGCCTAGCATTCGTGCCACCACTCTTAAATTTTCTAAGAGGGCACATAAAGGGAAGGCAATCATGGATACCCTGGGCAAGCCCAGCGGTGGGTATGACTTCTACGTCAACTACCAGATATTGTCAAACTTTTTGACGAGCAGCAAAATAGCATCGTGGATGGATGGGGTGGCATGGACCTACTGATAGCAACGAGGGGAGGAGACGATGAACTGGACTCTTGGAACAATACTTTCGAAAGTTTCTTCGTCAATGCGATAGTCGAAGGACCGGTGGAGGGAATAGGTGCAAGCTTGCTTGAGTAGAATTCCTTTAACCCTTTTGCATGAATCCCTGAAAAATGGGTTATCTTTATATTTTGTTTTTTTTGTCATTCTGCCGGAAGAAATGTCTTTTTGAACCCTCTCTCTCCTGAGATTATAAATCCATATGTTGTAAATAAATAATCTTTTGAGGACATGAGGTAGTACCCCAAACCGGCTCATTAATGATATCCAGCCACGCAAAGGAAAGTTTTCTGAGGCCCAGGCTAACTCATTGCTTCCTCGTTTCTAAGCTTTTCGAAAATCAAAAGCATTTCACTATTTCTTCCAAAAATATTTTAAGAGAAAGAACAATGGAAAAATCTATACTTACATAACCCCATTTGTTTTTCTAATCAACTTACCCTGTGTTCTAAGCATAATCTCGCGACTTACGAGGGAGTTAGTATGATCCAGCCAAATGCCGTAGATGCTGACAATAGTGATTCTAATAATTCAAGTGATGATCCCACTGAAATCCAAAGAAATTAGCAGTAATATGAACAAATAAAGCCCTTTACAACCGAGAACACTGTTACTATCAATTTGGGTGGTACTGAAGATCCAAAAGAAGTAAAGATCGGGGCTAACCTTCGTGAAGAGAAGGCCACATGTCTAATCGCTCTCCTTAAAGATTATCAAGACGTTTTCGCATGGTTTTATTTTAATATGCCAGGTTTAGACCCTCGAATTGTCGAGCACAATTTGCCTACCAATCCCGACATGCCTTCTAAGAAGCAAAGGTTACAAAGGACCAAACCCGAGCTATAAAAAAAATCGAAGAAGAAGTGATGAAGCTCTTGAAAGTAGGATTCATCGAGGTTTTACAATACGCTGATTGGGTAGCAAATATCATGCTAGTGAAGAAGAAAGATGGTTGAATTCAAGTTTGTATTGATTACCGCAACTTGAACAAGGCCAGTCTGAAGGACGTCTTTCCGCTCCTCCATATAGATGTCCTTGTGGATAGAACTGTGGGATTCAAATTATTTTCTTTCAATGATGGATTCTCCGGGTACAACCAGATAAGGATGAACGATGAAGACAAGGAGAAGACGGCGTTCATCACTCCATGGGGAACCTTTTACTATAGGGTTATGCTGTGACATTTCAAATTTCGACCTATTTTTGGGATTTATAAAGCGTGTACTTCGTCAGTGTGCTTATAGTAAAATCTCGCTCGGAACTAATCACTCTTGGGTTAATTTTTAAATAAGAGATTTTGCAAAAATCACATTCGATCGAATTTGGCCGTTATTTAGAGCCCGAACTCTGGTGTCGAATTTCTCGGAGTTTCGTGATAAATTTAATTGGACGGTGTCGATAGTATTGTGGCCAACATCGATATTGCTCGGGATAAAAGAAAAATGAAATTTGGACTGGGTGTGGATTTGGCCTAGTAGACCTCCTTCCGAGTTTATTTTAGTTAGTGTTTTGGCCCTTTTTCCTAATTTATTAATTAGAGTTTTCGTGGGCCGTTGGATCGATTTCGAGTTTGAACGTGAGCCATTAGATCGCACTCGAGTACAAAAGTTTGACTTTTGTCTCTCTCTCTCACTCTCTCTCTTCTTTCCCTCTGCCGCGCCCTTCCCCTATGCGCGCGTCCACTCCCCCTAGCTACTCACATCCTCTCTCTCCTTTCAACTTAGAGCCCACTCTCTCTTTCTCCCATTTCTTCCTTTCCTTCTTCTTCTTCTTCTTCTTTTTCTTCTTTTCTTTCCTCGCAGCTGCTCCTGCTTGACCATTGCTCATCCTCAGCCCAGCCGCTCACCATGCCCGACCATCACCAGCCATCCACTTGCCATCACCACTCGCCCAGCCACCGCGCTGCCCATCCGACCATCCCCCTCGGCTTGGCTGTCTTTCCCTCCCCTTTGCGCGCAGTAGCAGCTCACCGCCACGTCCGCCACGGTCCGGCTTCGTCGAGCCGCCAGCCAGCTCATTCGGCCTCACCCTGCCGTCCGCAACGCCGCCGTGTCGCCTCGACCATCGCTGGCTCGCCACCACCGCCCCAGCATTTCCCCCCAAGCCGCCGTCAACCCTGCTTCTCCGGCGATGACATAGCTGCCTCTACTTCGCCCTCCCTATTTTGGCCGAGCTCGTCGACGCTACCGTCGCTCATTCCGCAGTCACCATCCGACCGTCGTCCCAGCTCGCCGGCTGAGCTCACTTGGCCACTACCTAAGCCGTGGCCGAGCTGCCCAACCACTCGCCCATGGCCCAGCTGCTCACCCAAGTCGTGGCTGAGTCACCCAGTCGCTCGCCCAGCCATGCCCGAGCCGTCCTAGCCGCTTGCCCGCTGCCTTTGCCCGTGGCCGAGTCGCCCAGCCGTTGCCCAACCATCGGCCGTCCACCTAGGCCACTCGTCTGGCCGTGACCGAGAGTCCTAGGCATGGCCGAAGGCCGTGCCGAGCCATGGCTGGCCACTGTGCCCGTCGTGCCCTTACTTGCGCCGAGTCGTAACTATTTACCCAGGTCATTTTGGCCCCTAGCTAGTTTTTCTTTAAGTAAGTGACTTCCTAAACCCTACCTAGTATAATGGGTATTATTTAGACTTGTTTAGAGTGTGATTAATATCGATTTAGTGGCTAAGCTTGGAATAGGATTGTTATGTGAATGTGGTTAATTGGTAGATTAAATTGTGCTGATTGTATGGCTTAATTAGTGGTTGATTTATGTGGGTGCAAGGACTGGAATGTCATGGCGTTTATAGGTGAGATTGACGTTTGATTGGGCCGACTTGAGTGTCGGATTGATGGGCTAGTGTGATGAGTTTGTGATTTGAATTGGATTTGTACGACATGTTAGAATGGCAAATTGTGTTGTGGCGTATGTGCATGAGGAATGTCCTGAGGCGTAGTTACGCAGGACTAAGCTCGGATTGATTAGAAGGCTACCAACTTGAGGCGTGGTTATGCGTGTGTGGCTAGAAATGTAAGAAATGACCTGAGGCGTGGTTACGCGGGTCAAGAGAAATGTCCTGAGGTATGGTTACACGGGACTAAGCCCGGATTGATAGGAGGGCTGCCAACTTGAGTCGTGGCTACGCGAGTGTGGCTAGAAAGGCAAGAAATGACCTGAGGCATGGTTTCGCGGGTCAAAAGAAATGTCCTGAGGCGTGGTTACGCGAGATGGAGCCCGGATTGATTGGAGGGCCGAGCCTGAGGCATATTGACGCGATCTGTGAGATTGGACACGAGGTGTGTTAACTTGGGTCGTAGACAGTTGCTCGGCCACGCATGCGAAATATGTGTGGTTGAATTGGGTGATTGTATGTGATTATAGTGCTTGAGTGTTTATGTTACATTCTTGAGTTATTATTGCTTCCTGATGATTTAACTAATATGCAGAGTTGGCATGGGTGTTAAGGCGAGGTAAGTACATTTGTGTGGATACGAATGTGTGGGTTGCTAGATCGCATGTTAGGCTGGTCTAGGTACACATTAGCCTAGGTAGGGCTTAAGTTGTCTACTTATTGAGATTTATTCTCATTACTGTAATATAAACCTTTTCAGATCCCCGACCTTGAGCATGCCGCCAGCTAGGTATTTTGGGGTCCCCATGCATACGGTGCATGAGGAGATCGAGTATCCGGTAGGCTCGGATCAGACTTACATTAGGCACCTTACCACAGTTTAGGTAGATGAGGGTTTAGAGGACCTGCAGTGCCATACTTATTTGGCCTGGTCTCATCGTGTCGAGTTGAAGACTACTGGGCCAATCCTTGATTTTGAGGGGCTACAGCATGGTAGTAAAGATGTAGTGAACTAGGAACCCTGGGACAAGTATACTCTTGATGGCGAGGTGATGGATCCCGACGATCCACCGGAGAACCCTGGCTCAAGACCCAAGCCCATACCAGAACCTGAGCCCGAGCCCGAGGAGGAGCTTATAGAGCCCGAGCCCAAAAAGGACCCTATGGTGTTCGAGCATGAGGATGAACCGATCGAGATTAACTCCGATACTGAGTCAGAGTCTTCAGGGTCCGATTCGGATTAGGCACCGTAGGAGGATTTGGGTGATGGGGCCCAGAAGCCTTTTTGGTAGAGCCCTTTTTGTGTATTCCGTAGTCTACCCTATCACCTGTCTCTTTTTCATGATAAAGGTGGATACTAACCCTAGAAGCCTAATGTATGAATTTTATGGTCTCAAGCTAATGATATGGGTTTATTGATTTTCTTCAAGTACTACCCTTTTGTTATTGTTTATTGTCTGGATTGTTTGATTTCCGCTTCCGCTTGCATTTGTCTTCGCGTGTTTCGTTTCGGTCTGCAACGCGTTCTGGGACGTCGCGTTCGATACGACCTTCGAAGGGTATCGCGAGCCCATCGAGGTTCGGAGAGGACCATATTGAAGCCCTGAAAAAGTTATTCAGTCAGCTACGCGAGTTCAAATCACGCCTGAAACTTATAAAGTGCATGTTCGGGGCAACCTCTGGTCAGTTACTCGGATTCAACATGAGCATTAAAGGGATTAAGGTTGACCACTCGAAAGTCAAAGCAATATGTGAATTGCAGCCTCCATCCACAGTAAGGGAGGTCAGAAGCCTTTTGGGAAGGTTGAATCACATCGCACGGTTCATCTCCCAACTCTCAGAGACTGCGTGGCCTTTCTTCAAACTTCTTAGGAAAGACGCTTAGATCAACTGGGATGAAGACTGTCAGGAAGCATTTGTTTTTCATGAATCTCCCGGTACTAGTTTCGCCAATCCCAGGACATCCTCCAACTCTCTATCTAACGATCCATAGTGAATTGTTGGGAGCCCTGTTGGCCTAGAGCAACCTTAATGATGGAAAGGAACGGACCATCTATTATTTGAGTAAGAAATTCACCACTTTAGAGCAGAATTATTCCAAATCAGAAAAAACGTGTGTCGCATTGGTGTAGGTGTTGCATAGGCTCCAGCAATATACTTTGCACCACTAGATGTTTCTCATAACTGAAAACGACTCCATCCGGTATTTGCTTAACCGACCGGCATTGGTAGGAAAATTGGCCAAATGGCAGATTCTAATTTCGGAATTCGACATCTAAACATCGTCGTAGAAATCATCGAAAGGTCAAGTGATGGCTGATATACTGGCTGAATGCCCTAGGGAAACACGTGAAGATGATTTCCTATGATCGCATTTTATCGGTGGAAGAACATATGTGGACTATGTTCTTCGATGGAGCAAAAAACCTATCTAGCTCTGGCACTAAGGCAGTCTTGATATCTCCATATGAGTAGCATTATCTTGTAGCCGCAAAATTAGTGTTTCCTTGCACTAACAATATGTCCGAGTATGAGGCATGTATTCTCGGTCTACAAGCAGCAGTTGACATGAAAATAAACAAACTAAAAGTGTTTGGTGATTTTGCCTCAATCATCTTCCATACTATGGATGAATGGAAGACTAGGGATGCTAAGTTAGTACCCTATCATGACTATTTAGAAGAATTGGTGACAGAATTCAACAAGATCTCATTTGACTACCTATCTAGATCTCATAACCAATTCGCCGATGCGTTGGCCACGCTATCATCTATGTTGCAGGTCGCCAATGGGTTGGTAATAGAACCTCTGGAGATTGACGTTTTGACCAAATTAGCCCATTGCATGGCCGTGACAGAGGAATTCGATAGCAAACAATGATATTACGATATCATGAACTACATCAAGGAGCAACAGTTCCATGAAGGTAGTACTGCTGTAGACAGAATGTGACATCTTGAAATTTGCCCCATTGGGATTTATGAAATGTATAGTTTTATGAACGTACTTGTAGTTAGTTCTCGCCCGGAACTAATCATTTCTGGGATACTAACTATTAGGGAAAGGCTAACTAGGGATTTAAATTTGTGCGACAAAAGACAATTCGATCGTGAACTGATTTTCGACCATAGAATCGTCTAGGTGACATTTTGAGCCAATGTATGCCGATCTTAGGATAGTGATGGGCCAATTCGTCACTATCATGTGAGTAGATCATGGGTGATTCCGTTTGACCATGAAATGAATTGACGAACGATCCAAAACCTATACTGAACGATTGTGCCCATCGGAACTAGCGATCGATCCTTGAGATTTCAATGACAACCGAGGTCGTCACGATTTGAATGAACTTGCATGTGACTTGATTTAGTGTCAGTCACGGGTCAATTCTGCAAATTTCCCCAAAAGCCCCCTGTTAGTCTGAGATACGCACAAGTTACGTTGTATAGAATTCAATTATTAATTAGATACCAATTTTGGCCTAAAAAATCAGGAATGTCACGACAGGACGTTTGGATGACGTTGTTGTTGGAATATTCAGCTTTGGATTATCCCGAATCCCTCAGAAAAATTCAATTTCGACAAGAAGATGAGAAAGTGACCAAATTACCCCTAAAGGTTTATAAAGGGCAAGTATTAAAGGGCAAGGGCATTTGGGTCATTTTGCCCTAACTTTTGAGTTGGACAATTTTGCCCTTGAAATTTTATGAAATTCCCAAATTACCCTTGGATATTTTTGGAAAAGATTCGATCTGGACCGTCAATCTCAAGATAAGATCGAATTTCAGCCGTCAATTTGGATTGTGAGAGCAGGGCGAGATCGTCATTTGGGACTTCAATTATTGGCCTTGGGTTATTTAAAACCCAATTTCTATCTCTCCTCATTCTCTCCTCTCTCTCCTTTGGCATTTCCCCCCCACCGAAACCCCCTCTCTCCCGCCAGAACGCCACCCTCTCGCCGCCGCCGCTCCACTCGCCGCACGCCGTGCCACCACCGTCCCCTGCCGAGCTGAGCCGCCCCTACCTTCACGCCGTCTCTCCCTCTCTCTTTTTCTCTCCCCCATGGCCGTGAACCGCGGCCAAGGAAGCCGCTCGCCGGCTACCGCCCAAGCCACTCACCGTCACCGTCACTGTCACCGTGCCATTCGCCACCAACGCAAGCCGTCGTGAGACCATCGGTCTACCGCCGCTTTTCGCTCTAGCTAAAATAGTCTAGAGTCGAGTAAGTCGCGATCTAAACCCTCGCCTAGTTTATTGGGTATTATCAGACCCATTTAGACGCGATTTGGTGGAATTTAAGGGTTGATTGGATTAGCTGGCCTTAAGATTGAAATCGGGAGGTTTTGGTGGATTTTTTAAAGCCGATCGATGGCTGTGAATTCTGTTTGAGGTGCTGTGATGTGCTGTTTGGCGTGTGGTTTGCGCTGCTAGATCCGGCTCGTGATTTCGTGAAAGTGCCGTAAAGGGCCGGAATTGATTTGTCAAAGTTTGGATGAGAAAAAATGCCAATTTGTGTGTTGAATGTGTGTTTGTGATGTGGCTGAATTGCTGTGATGAAATTGGTTGCAATGGCATGCACGTATTTGATGCCCGAGTGTGTACAAGTGTGAGTTTGGGATCAGGACGAGGCATGTTAAGCTCGGGTTGCAATCATGCAGGCCTTTCACATTTAGCGAGGGCTGAGGAAGGTGTGAGATTGGGATCGAACCGAGGCATGTTAAGCTCGGGTTGCGATCATATAGGCCTGTCACATTTGGTACGGGCTGAGGAAAGAAAGCAAGAATGGGATCAGACCGAGGTGTGTGATGCTCGGGGCGCGATCGAGTGGGCCTGAGGCTTGTTTACGCGGGCCAGGGAAAAGATTAAGAATGAAACGTGTGACATGGCAAGTGAAAGTGGGATCAGACCGAGGCGTGTGATGCTTGGGGCGCAATCGAGTGAGCCTGAGGCGTGTTTACGCAGGTTGAGAAAAAGATTGAGAATGAAACGCGTGACATGGCAAGTGAAAGTGGGATTGGACTGAGGTGTGCGATGCTCGGGGCGCGATCGAGTGAGCCTGAGGTGTGTTTACACGGGTTGAGAAAGAGATTGAGAATGAAACATGTGACATGGCAAGTGAAAGTGGTATCAAACCGAGGCGAGTGATGCTCGGGGCGCGATCGAGTGGGCCTGAGGCCTGTTTACGCGGGCCTGGAAAGTGAATGAGCAACTGTTGGTATGACGAGGAAAATGAATGGAAATGACATGTTAGTGTGTGAACGACGTGTGCGTGGCATGAGAATGCGTCTGGTTCGAAGTGCGTGTGGGAGAAATGCGTGTGGGTTTTTACCGTTGTGATTGTAAGATTAATGTGCAGGTTGAGTATGCTGAGAGTCCAAGAAAGAGTAATTGTATGATTGTTGTTTGTGTGAGATGATTGATTCTGTGTCTGAATTTGTCTGGAATACGTGGTAGCCTAGGTAGGGGCTTAGGTTGTGACTTATTGAGATGTGATCTCATGGTTATTTCAACTAAACATTTCAGAGCCTCCACCTGAGCTGTGAATCTACCGCCACCACCGCCAGAGCGTTTTGGGATAGTCATGCATGCTGATCATAACGTCGTAGAATATCCAATAGACGAGTATATGACTTAGGTCAAGCACACCTTGGTTATTTGGGTAGACATAGGGCTACCCCTCTGGCAAGCTCATACGTACACGGCCTGGATGTTTAGGGATGGGGTGGATGAGTTTGGCTCCATCCGCAGTTTCAATGTCCCATTCGATGGGGTAGGTGACTGGGACCCTTAAGCCATACCCCCTTCAGACGGCGAGATGACTAGTTTGGAGACTAGTCTAGCTTAGTCACAGCACTAGCATATCCCTGCAGCATCGAAGCCGACCATAGCAGTGCCTGAGCCCAAGCCAGAAGAGTCCCAGGCCGGGTATGATCCAATGGACATAGATTTAGGTGTGATACACGAGGAAGGGCCGGAGGAGGAGGTTGATTCGATAGATGAGCCCGAGGGTGAGCCAGAGGACGAGCCCATGGCTGAGGCCGTAAAGGAGTCAGTGGATGATCCAGTGGACGAGCCGAATAGGGAGCAAGATGACGAGGAAAGGATTGAGGTCCATGTAGAGTCGAGTGAGAATAAGGATAACCCGATCCAGATTGAAGCCGACTCGAAGTCATCAGAGGAGCTCGAGGCTGAAGAGGATTCAGACGAGGATGACGAGGAGAGCCAGTCTAAGTGGACGCCGACCAGAAGGCGTAGGGGTTAGTTTTAGGAGTTGGATATGACCCATTTTTGGTGTGGTGCTGACTTAGTAGGCTGCTGATTGTTTTTGATATCGGTGGTTTATAGTTATTGGTTCAGCGTACTTGTAAATTATGTTTTGTGGTTTAAAAAGGGTGGATATTGTATATGTTCTGAAAGTGTATTATAACGTTTGGTGGTTTGGCGAATCCTGTATCTCGGGTTCTCCATTATTTTATTTGTCCAGGATTTTACTACTGCTTCCATCGCGACTTAACTCTGATGAGAAGGATGGGTCGGCGACGTTTCTTGGGTCGTCGCACTAATCCAACCGAGTTAGAGGGATGTCGCGAGCTCGATAGGGTTCGGGGCGTGATAGCCTATTTGGATTAGTATCAGAGTAAGGACAGCTCGATCTAAATCAGTCGAAGTCTGGAGTGATAAGGAATGGAGACCCTAGGATAGCCATAGTGGGCTAAGAGAGACCCTAGTGAGCCATAGATGTGCCTAGTGCTACGCGTATTTCCAGACTCTTTGTTGTGATTGCTGGTTGAATTGAGTGTTCTAATGATTGAAGTGCAGGTGCGTCTAGACTCGAGGTAAGTGCACGAACCTTCTTGATTGTGAGCTTGTGTTGTGGTGATTGATTGCGTGCTAAGTGGATTACTGTGTTAATTCATTGCCTAGGACTAAACTGGATTAGTTGGCCTAGGTCTCTAATTCCTATATGGAATTATAGCAGATAGGAGAGTGGTAGAAAGCTGGGACAATGAACAGTGAAGGAAGAGGTGTAGGACGAGGCCAAGAAAGGGCGCAGGAAGAGGAACAAGAGGTCGAGGTTGTGCTCGAGCTAGTACTATAGAGGACCTCGGATTGGATGCTAGAGCGATAGAAAACCCTGGAGTTGATGCCGGAGTTGCAGTAGACCTCTGAGTTGATGTTAAGGCTGTAGCGGATCCTCGAGTAGATGAAATTTTAAGGGTCCTCGAGGAAGTTGGAATTTTGATGGGCAGGTAGACTCAGGAGCAAGATGCCACTATTGCCTAGGCTATTGAAGCCGCAATAGCCACTGCCATAAACGGTAATAATGGAGATCAAGAACAGGGACAGGTGAATGCGAATCGATTAATGCATCAACTAGTCGAGCAGTTTTAAAGTTAAAGCCCCCTAAGTTCGATGGTAGAGGTGATTTGGAGGCTGCGTCACTATAGGTAGAGGAATTGGAAAAAGCCTTTGAGGTATTGGGGTGCGCTGAGGAAGAGAAGGTGACCCTGGCAGTGTACTAGCTCTAAGGTAATGCAAATGACTGGTGGAAAGCCACTAGACGAAAAGTGTTTCCGGCTGGTACCACCCAGACTTGGGCAATGTTTGTGGAGACCTTTAATAGTAAGTATTTCTCTGAAAGTGCCTAGGAATAGAAATTGGCGGAGTTCATGAGGCTTCGCCAGGGGCAGAGGACAGTAGATCAATATGAGGCTGAGTTCACTCGGATATCTAAGTTTGCCGCGAGGATGGTAGAGGATCCATTGGACAAGGCCCGGAGGTTCGGAGATGGATTGAAACTGGACCTCCGTAGTCAGATGATTTTGCTGAATTTAAGGGAGTACAATGAGATCTACGAATGGGCTCAAACAATTGAGCGGGATTTAGCGGATAAGGCTATCGCTTCTGGGTCGAGGTTTGCCCAGGAAAGGGACAATCGAAATCTCGGTAAGAGACCGATGTCGGGGAATCAGCGTTTTGTTCCTTTCATTAGGAGGATTATTGGAAAACCGAATCGTTACCAGGGCGCTGTATGCCAGTCATGTGGTTGTGGTGGAAGACATGGGGATGGACCTTGTCCGAGAAGGAGCATTATATGTTATAGATGTGGCAGAGTAGGCCACCAAGCGAAGGACTGTCCCGATAACAAACAAGCTAGGTCGCCTGTGCTACCACCACCGCCCAGAGTTGGAAATAAAGTTGGACCGTCCTTACCCCCGAACCAGAACAGGCCGCCGGCACAAGGACGAGTATATGCAATGGCCAGAAAGGAAGCGGGGAATGCGCCAGGCGTGGTCACAAGTATGGTCTCTCTGTGTGATCATGTTGTATATGCTTTATTCGATCCGAGGGCGTCGCATTCGTTCGTGTCTGAACAGTTTGTTAGATTGACTGGTATGGAACCGCGATTGCTTGATGTTTTGTAGTGTGTTACCACCCCATTGAATGATAAGATTTTAGTCTCGTTAGTGTGTCTGGATTGCAAGATCATAATTGGTGATAGGGAAGAGAGAATTGATTTAGCGATTCTAGCAATGTATGACTTTGATGTGATAGTAGGCGTAGATTAGCTGGTTAAGCAGAGGGCAGTAATGGATTGTAGTAGCAGGGTGATCCAATTTAATCCAGTTGGACACCCAAAATACGAATTTGTAGGAAATCAAGGAGAAACCTCGATTCCTTAGATTTCGTCGCTAGAAATGACTAAGTTATTAGACGAAGGATGTGAAGGATTTCTAGCGGTTATAGTTGATTCGACGGCTGAGGATCCGAGGCTAGAGGATATAGCCGTGGTGCGCAATTATCTCAATGTCTTTCCTCAGGAATTGCCGGGATTGCTACCAGAAAGAGAAGTAAAATTTGTAATCGAGTTGGCACCTGGGACTGAGCCAATCTCGAAGGCACCTTACAGAATGTCGTTATCGGAATTGAAGGAATTAAAGGTGTAAATGCAGGAGTTATTGGACAAAGGATTTATTCGTCTAAGTACGTCTTCATGGGGAGTGCCTGTTTTATTTATGAGAAAGAAGGATGGATCCCTGAGGTTGTGCATCGATTATCGGTAGTTGAACCAAGTGACAATTAAGAATAAGTATCCTCTACCGAGGATTGATGTAACGACCCGGTCCGACGAGGGCGGGGAGTTCCGAGGGCCTGGACAAGGAGCGGCTTCCAGCAGGCTTCTAAGATGGCAAGGGGGGCATGTCTCCTGTCCCACATCGCCTAGGGAGGGAACCTTGGGCTTACTTATAAAGGTTTGGAAAACCTCAACTTGCAAGAGGCTTTTTCTGGGGGTAGTATGGGCTGCCCTTGGAGAAACAAAACCGTGAGGACTTAGTGTCCAAAGCGGACAATATCTTACAAGTGGGACCTAGATCGTTGCAAGTGGTATGAAAGTCGACTCCCGACCGCATATGGGGCCACAGTGAGGACGCTGTGCTCGAAGGAGGGGAGAATGTAACGACCCGATTCGACAAGGGCAAGGAGTGGTTGCCGGGGTTGGAGGACCTGGACAAGGAGCGGTTTCCGGCAAGCTTCTAAGATGGCAACGGGGGCATGTCTCCTGTCCCACATCGCCTAGGGAGGGAGCCTTGGGCTTGCTTATAAAGGCTTAGAAAACCTTAACTTGCAAGAGGCCTTTTCTAGGGGTAGTATGGGCTGCTCTCGGAGAAACAAAATCGTAAGGACTTAGTATCCAAAGCGGACAATATCTTGCGTGGGACCTAGGTCGTTACAATTGATGATTTGTTCGATCAGTTGCAAGGGGCTTCAGTATTCTCTAAGATTGATTTGAGAACAGGATATCATCATTTGAGGATTAGAAAAGAGGATATACCGAAAACGGCATTCAGGACGAGATACGGTCATTATGAGTTTACAGTAATGCCGTTTGGATTGACGAACGCCCCTACTGCATTCATGGACTTAATGAACCGAGTGTTTAGGAAGTTTTTAGACCAAATTGTCATAGTCTTCATAGACAACAAATTGGTATACTCGAAGAGCCAAGAGGAGCATAAGTTTCATTTGAGTAAAGTTTTACAGACCTTGAGAAAACACGCGTTGTATGCTAAGTTTAGCAAGTACGAATTTTGGCTTAATCGAGTGGCATTTCTCAGACATGTGATCTCGGGAGATGGAATCTCAGTAGATCCGGCAAAGATTGAGGCTGTAATAAAGTGGCCGAGGCCGACGACAGTAACTGAAGTTTAGAGTTTTCTAGGCCTGGCAGGATACTATAAACACTTTGTGGAAGGGTTTTCGGCAATAGCAACATCACTGACATGTTTGTTGAAAAACGAAACAAGGTTTGAATGGACAGACAAATGTGAAAGGAGTTTTTAGAAATTAAAGCATAGATTGACAACAGCACCGGTGTTGACTATTCCGTTGGGACCCGGAGGATACGAGATCCATAGTGATGCGTCGTTGAAAGGATTAGGGTGTGTGCTCATGCAGAATGGATGAGTAGTGGCCTATGCATCAAGACAGTTAAGACCGCATGAGTTGAATTATCTGACGCGTGACTTGGAGTTAGCCGCAATAGTGTTTGCCTTAAGATTTGGCGACATTAGCTATGCGGAAAGAAATTTCAAATTTATACTGACCATCAGAGCCTCAAGTATTTATTTTCTCAAAAGGAATTAAATATAAGGCAGTGTCGGTAGATGAAACTGCTAAAGGATTACGACTGTGATATTTTATATCACCTTGGAAAGGTAAGCCGGTTAGCGGATGCATTGAGCAGGAAGTCAAGCATCGCGCAATTGATGGTCAGGGAGTGGACTTTGTTGGAAAAGGTAAGAGACTCGGAGTTTAAATTTGAAGTAAATCAAGCCTCAAGCCTGTTAGCCATGTTAAGGATTGAATCGGAAATTCAATCAAAGGTTAAGGCTTTACAGTCTACGAACCAAGAAATCCAAACGATCCTTGCGATGGATGCTACTAAGAGGACACTGGACTTCCAAGTATCCGAGGATGGGATCTTGAAATTCCGAGGACGATTGTGTATACCAGACGATGCGGAGCTTAAGGAGGAAATTCTATCGAAAGCGCATCGTAGTAGTTATAGCATCCACCCCAGTAGTACAAAAATATATCAGAATTTAAGACAGTACTACTAGTGGAATGGCATGAAGGTAGACATAGCCAGGCATGTGGCTAAATGTCTGACTTGCCAACAAGTGAAAGCGTTGCACTGTAAGCCAGAAGGATTGTTGCGACCGTTGGAAATCCCAGAATGGAAGTGGAAACATATCACAATGGATTTTGTGATAGGATTACCAAGGAGCCAAAGAAGCCATGATTTCATCTCGGTAATTGTTGACCGATTGACAAAGTCAGCGCATTTCTTGGCCGTGTAAAAGGACTTTGCATTGGAGAGGTATGCTGATTTATATGTGCAACAGATAGTTCGACTGCACAGGGTACCAGTGACTATTACATCTAACCGTGATCCCAGGTTTATCGCCAATTTTTGGAAAAGCCTACGGACGGCATTAGGATCGAAGCTGTAGTTTAGTATTGCTTATCATCCACAGACGGATGGCCAGTCTGAGAGGACGATTCAGACTTTAAAGGACATGCTTCGGGCATGTGTGCTGGATTTTTAGGGTAAGTGGGAAGAGCAATTGCCCTTAGTAGAATTCGCGTATAATAACAGTTTTTAGTAGAGCATTGGAATGATGCCGTTTGAAGTGCTATATGGCAGGGCATGTAGGATGCTCGTGTGTTGGGATGAAGTGGGAGAAAAGAGTATAAGCGGGACAGAGTTAGTACAACAGTCGGTTGAAGCTCTTAAGATTATACACGAAAGGTTGAAAATAGCGCAAAGCCGTCAGAAGAGCTATGCAGACAGAAGGCAAAGACCTTTGGAATTCCAAGTGGGGATCACGTGTTCCTTAAGGTATCGCCCATGCGAGGATTGTCCTGATTTGGCAAAAAGGGAAAGTTGAGTTCGAGATACGTGGGACCTTTCGAGGTATTTGAAAAGATTGGAGAATTAGCATATCGCCTTGTGTTGCCACCAAATTTATCGCAAGTGCATAACGTGTTTCACGTATTGATGCTGAAGAAGTACGAACCGGACCCAACTCACGTATACAATTATGAAGAGATAGAAGTCAACGACAGGGTGTTGTATGTGGAAAGACCGATAAGGATCGAGGATCGGAAAGAATGAGTTTTGAGGAACAAGACGATCCCGATGGTCAAGGTAGTATGGAAGCATCACGGGACTCAAGGCGCAACTTGGGAAAGCGAAGAATTGATACAACGTCATTATCCCCATTTGTTTAAATAGTTAGTTGGATTATAAATTTCGAGGACGAAATTTTTGTAAGGGGGAAGAGTTGTGACATCCTGAAATTTGCCCATTTGGGATTTATGAAATGTATGATTTTATGAACGTACTTGTAGTTAGTTCTTGTCCGGAACTGATCGTTCCTGGGATACTAACCATTAGGGAAAGGCTAACTAGGGATTTAAATTCGTGCGACTAAAGACAATTTGATCGTGAATTGATTTTCGATCATAAAATCGTCGAGGTGACATTTTGAGCCAATGTAGGCCGATCTTAGGATAGTGATGGGCCGATTCGTCATTGTCATGCGAGTGGATCACGAGTGATTCCGTTTGATCACGAAATGAATTGACGAACAATCCAGAACCTATACCGAACGATTGTGCCCATCGGAACTAGCAATCGATCCTCGCGATTTCAATGACAACTGAGGTCGTCACGGATCGAATGAACTTGCACGTGACTTGATTTAGTGTCAGTCATGGGTCGATTCTGCGAATTTCCCCAAAAGCCACCTGTTAGTCTGAGGTACGCACAAGTTACGTTGTATAGAATTCAATTATTAATTAGATACCAATTTGAGCCTAGAAAATTAGGAATGTCACGACAGGACGTTTGGATGACGTTGTTGTTGGAATGTTCAGCTTTGGATTATCCCGAATCCTTCAGAAAAATTTAATTTCGACGAGAAAATGGGAAAGTGACCAAATTACCCCTAGAGGTTTATAAAGGGCAAGTATTAAAGGGCAAGGGCATTTTGGTCATTTTTCCCTAACTTTTGAGTTGGACAATTTTGCCGTTGGAATTTTATGAAATTCCCAAATTGCCCTTGAATATTTTTGAAAAAGATTCGATTGAAACCAACGATCTCAAAATAAGATCGAATCTCGACCATCGATTTGGATTGTGAGAGAAGGGCGAGATCATCATTTGGGACTTCAATTATTGGCCTTGGGTTATTTAAACCCAATTTCTCTCTCTCCTCATTCTCTCCTCTCTCTCCTTCGGCATTTCCCCCCACCAAAACCCCCTCTCTCCCGCCAGAACGCCACCCTCTCGCCGCCGCCGCTCCGGTCGCCGCACCGCCGTGCCACTACCGTCCCCCGCCAAGCTGAGCCACCCCGACCCTCACGTAGTCTCTCCCTCTCTCTTTTTCTCTCCCCCGTAGCCGTCAACCGTGGCCAAGGAAGCCGCTCGTCGGCCACCGCCCAAGCCGCTTACCGTCGCCGTCACCGTGCCGTTCACCGCCGCCACAAGCCACCGTGAGACCGTCGGTCTACCACCACTTTTCGCTCTAGTCGAGATAGTCTAGAGTCGAGTAAGTCGCGATCTATACCCTCGCCTAGTTTATCGGGTATTATCGGACCCGTTTAAACGCGATTTGGTGGAATTTAAGGGTTGATTGGATTAGCAGGCCTTAGGATTGAAATCGGGAGGTTTTGATGGATTTTTAAAGGCCGATCGACAGCTGTGAATTGTTGTTTGAGGTGTTGTGATGCGCTGTTTAGCGTGTGGTTTGCGCTGTTAGATCCGGCTCGTGATTTCGTGAAAGTTCCGTGAAGGGCCGGAATTGATTTGTCAAAGTTTGCATGTGAAAAAATGCCAATTTGTGTGTTGATTGTGTATTTGTGACGTGGCTGAATTGCTGTGATGAAATTGGGTGCAATTGCGTGCACGTATTTGATGCCCAAGTGTGTGCAAGTGTGAGATTGGGATCGGGCCGACGCATGTTAAGCTCGGGTTGCGATAATGTAGGCCTTTCGCATTTGACGAGGGCTGAGGAAGGTGTGAGATTAGGATTGGACCGAGGCATGTTAAGCTCGGGTCGCGATCATGTAGGCCTGTCGCATTTGGTGCGGGCTGAGGAAAGAAAGCGAGAATGGGATCAAACCGAGGTGTGTGATGCTCGGGGCACGATCGAGTGGACCTGAGGCGTGTTTACGCGGGCCAAGGAAACGATTGAGAATGAAACGTGTGACATGGCATGTGAAAGTGGGATCAGACCGAGATGTGTGATGCTCAGGGCGCGATCAAGTGGGCCTGAGGCGTGTTTACGCGGGCCGAGGAAAAGATTGAGAATGAAACGTGTGACATGGCAAGTGAAAGTGGGATCCGACCAAGGCGTGTGATGCTCGGAGCGCGATCGAGTGGGCCTAAGGCGTGTTTACGCGAGCCAGGAAAGTGAATGAGCAAGTGTTGGTACGACGAGGAAAATGAATGGAAATGACATGTTAGTGTGTGAATGACGTGTGCGTGGCATGAGAATGCGTCTGGTTCGAAGTGTGTGTGGGTGAAATGCATGTGGGTTTTGAACATTGTGATTGTAAGATTAATGTGCAGGTTGAGTATGCTGAGAGTCCATGTAAGTGTAATTGTATGATTGTTGTTTGTGTGAGATGATTGATTCTGTGTCTGAATTTGTCTGGAATACATGGTAGCTTAGGTAGGAGCTTAGGTTGTGACTTATTAAGATGTGATCTCATGGTTGTTTCAATCAAACATTTCAGAGCCTCCACGTGAGCCATGAATCTATCGCCACCGCCACCAGAGTGTTTTGGGATAGTCATGCACGCTGATCATAACATCGTAGAATATCCAATAGACGAGCATATGACTTGGGTCAAACACACCTCGGTTGTTTGGGTAGACATAGGGCTACTCCTCTGGCAGGCTTATACGTACACGGCCTGGATGTTTAGGGATGGGGTGGATGAGTTTGGCCCCGTCTGCAGTTTCGATGTCCTATTCGATGGAGTAGGTGACTGGGACCCTTAAGCCATACCCCCCCCCCCTCTAAATGGCAAGATGACTAGTTTTGAGACTAGTCTAGCTTAGTCAGGGCACCAGCATATCCCTGCAGCACCGGAGTCGACCATAGCAATGCCTGAGCCCGAGCCGAAAGAGTCCCAAGCCGGGTATGATCCGATAGACTTAGATTTAGGTGTGATACACGAGGAAGGGCCGGAGGAGGTGGTTGATCCGGTAGATGAGCCCGAAGGTGAGCCAGAGGACGAGCTCGTGGATGAGTCCGTGGAGGAGTCAGTGGATGAGCCAGTGGACGAGCCGGATGGGGAGCAGGATGACGAGGAAAGGATTGAAGTCCCTATAGAGTCGGGTGAGGATGAGGATAACCCAATCAAGATTGAAGCTAACTCGGAGTCGTCGAAGGAGCCCGAGGTTGAGGAGGATTTAGACGAGGATGACGAGGAGAGCCAATCTAAGAGGACACCGACCAAAGGGCATAGGGGTTAGTTTTAGGAGTTGGATATGACCCATTTTTGGTGTGGTGCTGACCCAGTAGGCTGCTGATCGTTTTTGATAACGGTGGTTTGTAGTTATTAATTGAGCATACTTGTAAATTATGTTTTGTGGTTTAAAAAGGGTGGATAAGGTATATGTTTGGGAAGTGTATTATAACGTTTGGTGGTTTGGTGAATTGCGTATCTCGGGTTCTCCATTATTTTATTTATCCAGGATTTTATTATTGTTTCCTTCGCGACTTAACTCTGATGAGAAGGATCGGTCGGCGACGTTTCCTGGGTCATCGCACTAATCCGACCGAGTTAGAGGGATGTCACGAGCTCGATGGGGTTCGGGGCGTGACACAGAAGGTACTTAATGAAGATGGCAACGAAGTTTTTCGTCAATAGTGAGAACTTGTATAAGAGATCCTATGATTCTATTCTGCTGAGATGTGTGGACGCGACCAAAGCAACGCGAATTATGCAAGAATTGCATGAAAGGGTATGCGGTCCACACATGAATGGACACATGTTGGCCAAGAAAATAACAATATTGGGTTATTATTGGCTTTCCCTAGAAAGCGATTGCATTCGACATGTTCGAAATTGTCACCGTTATCATATTCACAAAAACA
Source organism: Syzygium malaccense (assembly GCA_031216405.1). Lineage (NCBI taxonomy): Eukaryota > Viridiplantae > Streptophyta > Magnoliopsida > Myrtales > Myrtaceae > Syzygium > Syzygium malaccense. Next base: position 27,641,577 of record CM062257.1, on the reverse strand, counting down.
GGATAAATGCCCCTCTAACTGAATTACGTTAGTTGTCTGAGTCTTGGCCATTTTCAATGTAGGGCATCGATGTGATTAGCCCAATCAATCCAAAGGCATTAAATGGGCATCGATTTATTTTTGTCGCGATTGATTTTTTTCCAAATGGATGGAGGCCACATCATATACTAATGTCATTGCTCGGAATGTGATGAAATTCATCCGGCCCTACATAATTGCCGCTATGGCGTCCCTAAAGCCATTATTACAGATAACGGAACGAATCTTAATAACAAGCTTGTTGATGATTATTCAGTGAATTCAAGATTCGTCATCTGAATTCGTCTCCTTATCGTCCCCAATGAACGGAGCTATCGAGGTGGCCAATAAAAACATCAAGAAAATCTTAGCCAAAACTGTTGAGAACTATCGAAATTGATATGAAAGATTGCCTTTTGCATTAATGGCATATTGAACATCAATTCGGACATCTACCGGGACAACTCCTTTTTTCTTGGTGTACGGCATGGAAGCAGCACTGCCTATTGAGGTAGAAATCCCTTTGCTATAGGTATTGTCCCAAGTAAAACTGTCTAATGCAGAATAGAAGCAGCAAAAACTGGAGCAGTTGAATATGATCGACGAAAAGCAGCTGAAAGCTCTTTATCATAGTCAATGCTATTAGCAGAGGGTAGCCAGGTCATTCAATCGAAAGGTATGCCCAAGACACTTCGAAGCAGGCAATCTTATCCTAAGGAAGGTACTACCATTACCCCCTAAGCTTGAAGATAAGTTTGCTCCAAACTACAAGTGTCCCTATGTCATAAAAAAGGCACTCCTTGGAGGGCCTTTGATTTTGACTGAGATGGATGGACGTCAATTCTCCAACCAAGTCAACTCCGATGTTGTAAAGAAGTACTATCCTTGAAATAATTTCTATATTCCTATTGATAACAAGGGAATTGGTAGAAAAGTTATTGATAAGGACACCCTTGGTAGCAAGTTTAACTGGAAAGGACTTTGCATATGACAAAATGGCATCAAGACCGATCCTGACAAACATGGAAGTCTTGATGGTAGTCACGCCCATATCAATCAAAGATATTTAAAGTAGAAATTAGCTTTGCTGTGAATATTCACATGCAAACAATTGCACATGCCTTTGTAGTCAGGAATCAGAGGATTTTTTAGAAGCTCCTCAACGTACCGGGACTGCATCGACACAGTATGCGCTGAGGATAGGACCGTCTATTTGAGAGCACCCTTAATTATAGAGGATTTCATTCAAGTTTCAAGACCAACCATGGCAGGAGAAAAGACTCTACTAGCTTTGAAGACAAAAGAGAGACACGAAGAGTAGTTTGGTGTCATTCTCAATTTACCCTTGATCATTTTATTCCTAACCTGAGCTCATGTTATTGTCAATAGGAATTGTCAACATCCGAGGAAAGTTCAAGAAGTCATTAGCTTAAACTCAAATGAAGAGAGTCATGAAAGGTAATATTTATCGTTCCCAATTCCTGTTCCTCAAAGTGCTAGTCATTAACACAGTTTTTCTAATTACCTTGCAGATTTGTCTCACCATTGTAGCATAGGTAAGTATCTCTTTCCCTAAAGACTCTTCTCATAAGAGTAGAAAGAAACAAAAAAAGAGGAAACATGTTAAAGCAAATGCATGTTTAATCCTCCCCCAAGTGCATCGCATGTCTTTTGGAAACGAATTTTACATGGTAATTTTACATGTTTAATTCACTAATTCCATGTGAAAATTTTGACAATTCGACGAATGGTGTCGAACTGCTCTAATATACTGAATGAGATGTGTCAGGATGATGAAAGGCAATCTTTAGTTTATACACATTCTCTCGTACTAAACCCTAGCGAGACGAGTGAAAAGGTTCTATGTTTGCAAGGTAAAGAGATTTCTCGCATAAAGTACGATAACCAAAATGACAAGAGGTAGTTCATTTCTCTGCCCTATACACTACTAGTGATCCTTTGCTTAACCATTTTGAGCTCATACACTTGGAAGCTTCTTTCAAATTACCCCTGTTAAGAACCACCCCACATCGGGGCAACTCGAGGTAAGTCGGCATCACGAAGTGAGAAAAATGAATAGAAATTTTCTGACTCTCACTCGCATCTATCTTTGAGTGTTATTATTGCAACTGAACTCTCCCAATGATTTAAGTGTCGTAGAATGACGAAGAGCAATTCCTTTTCTATCCCATACACTTATATCCCTTGCTAGCCCAATTGAGCTGGCAATTTCATTTCATATGAACTTAATTGATGATCATCCCCCACATTGGGGCAATGCGAAGGTCACCACAGTTCGAGCATTATGGTCCAAAGTACCGGATGAAGATGAAGACATTAAAAGCCTAATAATACGGTCTTATTCAAACTTGTCTAGGCTAGTCCCTGACAATATCAAAATAACAGCAAAAAAGAGAAAATGCTGAAAACTAAGGGCAACAAAAAAGCAGTGTGCCTGGTAAAATCAAAGGCCAATGCCCATGGATAAAAAAGCGATAAAAAGACAAAGGAATTTGTATCCCCAAGAGAATTTGCCATTGTTTGACAAAAGTCCAAGAAGCCAAAGCATGGGATTCCCTAGGGAGTTTGTAAAGAAAATCAAGGCAGTGAAGAAAAAAACAAGCGACAACACCAAGATGATCACCAACTCTCGCCCTTACACACATTTTTTAGCCCAACGATCTTTCGTGTCTCAACCTATGAGCCAAGCCTATGTTATATCCCTCATAAAATCTCTTCTGACTAAGGCACCTGAATTAACATAAATTTTCAAATGTTTATAAACATCACTCGAGGAAGTACGAGCAAGACTACTTCTATCTCATTTTGTAGGGTTCTTAACTTGTAAATCCGGAGATGATTACAGAATATCTTTTTTCATAGTCTTGACTCGGGCAGTCTCCTTTGTTAAGCCATTGACCAAGCTTGCATTACTATCCTGGTAAAGACCTCTTAGAATGGTAAGATCGTATAGCTTGCGAAAAAACTCAAACCTTTGTTGATGTGACGATGGTCAGGTTGAGTGTTTTCAATGTTCTCATATTAATGGTTGGGATAGGATAGCCCTTTTCAGTGAGAGCAGGTGGAAAGTTCTTTTTGACTGAAGATTCCTCGTTTAGCATCTTAAGAAGTCCACCTTACAAGCGAAAATTGTGTCAATTGATAATTACCCTTGGTGGATATTTGGTGATGTAAACATGGCAAAATCATTATACATGAGCTTTCAAAATGTGCATTCTAGAATAGCCTAGCTTGTCTATATCCCTAATGAATGCATGCATATTTGCTCTAATAGTCCCTGACAGATAAAACGTTCTTGAAGACCCAAAGAGCGCCAGACGTCCAGATTGTCTCCAAAGACGTCCCAAAAACTCTCGAATATTCTCCCAAGTGGAGTTGACATGGTACGCTTTTACATACTGGAGTCCCTTTCAAGACCTACTTCGGGGACTGAACAAGCACTAATCACCCTATGGTGCATCCAAAGAAAAGTTCGGATACTAAGCAGGCACTAATCGTCCTGTGGTACGTCCGAAGAACAGTTCGGATACTAAATAGGCACTTTCAATCACCCTATGGTGCACCCAGAGCAAAAAGATTCAGGTACTAAGCAGGCTCTTAAATCGCCTTGTGGTGCATCCAAAGAAAAGTACGAATACTAAATAGGAACTTTCAATCGCCCTACGGTGCACCTAAGCAAAAATATTCAGGTACTAAGCAAGCTCTTTAATCGCCCTGTGATGCGTCCGAAGAAAAGTTCAGATACTAAACAAACACTTTCAATCGCCCTACGGTGCACCCGAACAAAAAGATTCAGGTACTAAGCAGGCTGTTCGGATACTAAACAGGCACTTTCAATCGCCCTGCGGTGCACTCGAACAAAAAGATTCAGGTACTAAGCAGGCTCTTCAATAGCCCTGTGGTGTGTCCGAAGAAAAGTTCGGATACTAAACATGCACTTTCAATTGCCCTACGGTGCACTCGAACAAAAAGATTCAGGCACTAAGCAGGCTCTTCAATCGCTCTATGGTGTGTTTGAAGAAAATTTCGGATACTAAACAGGCATTTCATCGCCCTATGGTGCGTTCGAAGAAAAGTTTGGAGACTAAACAGGCACTTTAATCGCCCTGTGGTGCTCCCGAAGAAAGGTTCGAGCATTGAGCAGGCAAAATCGAACATTCAGGTCAACTCCCTTTGTTCACCAAACCATGAGACTCTCTGGACCAGCCTCGACATTTATCAGTCAAGTCTTTTCAGGTACCTCAAGTAGGAAGCAGGTGCTCTATGAAGCAATCACCAAATATGGGATCACCCCCCTCTGTTCACATCAAGCCTTTTTAGGTACCTCTAATAAGATGTAGATACTTCAACAAAGCAAAACCCCGTCGAGGCAACCGAAGAAAGGTTCGAGTCCTAGACAGATAATTTCCCCCATCAAGGCGACTGAAGATAGGTTCAGGTCCTCGACACACAATATCAACTATTTAGAATTACTCTACTCTCCTGGCAGGGTAAGTAATCTCAGGTATGTTTTTATTTACTTTAGCATGCATCATCTTATATCGCATCATAAAAATGGGACCTACGGTCCCGCAAAAAATACCATTCATTAAATATGCATTGATCAAATTTAGGTGTCATTTTATCTTTGAACGCAATCACTGTGAGCTCAACCTCTATGAGCTCACCTTCAAAGAGGGCAACTATTGACACATACTTTTAAATTGCCCAAAATTAATTATGCAAAAATTAGGAATTAAATTTTTTATTTCCTAAAACGAAGAAATATATACAAATATTTTATCTAATTACATTGCATATAGACATTAAGCACATTTGCATTAATAGGGCCTATTAAAGCATATTTTCTTATTTAATTTTCAAAAAAAATTAAAATTAAAAAAAATCAGGTTGGGTCGTGTTGGGCCGAGTCTACTCAATCTTTTTCTTTTCCCTCCCTCCCCGCAAGCCTAGCCTGCTTTCCTTTTTTTCTTTTCTTTCTTCCTTCCGCGCTAGCTAGGCTCAGCCCGGCCTAACTCCTTTTTCCTCTTTCCCTCCCCCGCTGTCTCTCTCTCTTTCTTCCTCTACATTCCCCTATATTGACCAGCACCTGGGAAGTGCAGATAATCCGCTCAATCGCGCGAAAATGGCCACCAAAATCGTGGCCAGTGCAGAGAGTAGTTGAAGGCCATTAAGGCTATGACTTTAGGGGCAGGATCAGCGATCGGCAGCCGCTATATAAGCAGTGGAGAAGAGAGAGAGAAGGGTCGGCTAGTTCGATTCAGAGCAGCATAGAGAGAGAGAGAGAGAGAGAGAGAGAAAGAGAGTTTTTCAAAGAGTTTGAGTGAGATTGAGAGAAAACGTGAGACTGAGCGTATGAAGGAGCTAAAGAGGAAGCCAGCCGGCCTCGCTGTTGCATGGAGACCGATCAACCAACCCCTAGAGTCAACCCCTATCGGCAAGTCCTCCCGGATTCCCTGTTATCCCCTATTTTCTTATGCAGGTGGGCCATGACTCGTGCTAGCCGTCTCACGTGAATCCCGGCCCATATTGTCCCTAGTTCCGGTCTAGACTGGCCGTTAGAGGAGGGTTGTGGCAGTCAGAGCAGGTCGAAACCCTTAAATAGGTTAGGGTTTCCTTTTTTTGGCTCTGAGCTCTAGCTGTTCGATGAAATGTCTGAGTAAGATCCGGTTGTGGTTCATCCATTCTTGGTCGGCGTCAAGTCACCTGTGTGTGTCGCATTCCCTTTTGGTGTCCCTATGGTGTTTTAGAGTTCCGAGAGTCGGTCGCCTAGCCATTGGTCATGTCCCAACCACCGCCGTTGTTTTGTTTGGAAGTTGACCGGAGGTGCCTTCGTCTGGCGGCATCAAAGCTGGCCGGAGAGCAAAGGCCCAAGTGGAGTCGGGCCTTAGTCTGGGCTAGCCGAGGCAATACTAGGGCATAGCGTTGCTAGGCCGAGACGAGCAGCATCTTGGCCACTTCCGATGAATCCCCTCAAAACAGGGGAAAATAAGGGAAGAAACCGAGTCAAGTCGGGTCGGATCCGATTTAAGACCCTGGTCAACGACCCAAGTTGACCCTCCATCCTAGTTCGGATCTAGGGATCCGACCCAGGTCAACTTTTTTGAATTGGACCTGTTGACCTAGGTTAGTTCTAACCGACCCGGATTCGCCGACCCGACCTGGTTTAATATTATATTATTATTTTTTAAAAAAAATTCAATTTTTTTTATTTTCTTTTAAAATTAGGATATAATTCAGATATAAGTATTGTCTAATATTTTTCTAAATTATGTGACATATCTAAATATTTTAAGTTGTTGTTGTATTATTATTATTATTATACATGTTTTTTTAAACATAATTGCATAAATTGTCATGTTTAAATCAGATAAACCTATAGGGCTATATGGTAATATTTTGCATGTTATTTTTACTACTGTTGTGTTATTATTATGCATGTTTTTAATTAGAATATAATTGCATAAATTGTTATGTTTTGAATGTTATCGCCTTAGTTAGGGTTAGAACCCTAGACTACATATCTATCTTGACTGCTAATCAATAATGATTGTGTACTTGCTTAATCACCTCACATGTTAGGAAAAAGGTCCTAAAATCAATCTAAATTGTCAGACAAATATTTTCTGAAATGTACAGGGTAAAAAGGTACCGAAAGGGTATTTGTTATTTAACTAGTGTAACCAAGTCCCCGAACTTATTTAATTTATGGTTCACAGAAGTAAGCAATTCTCCCATTGTCTTGCTTGGGTGTATAATCAACCTACCATAAACTGATTAGTGGCGACTCGTAGATAAAAACCATTTGCATGTTAAAAACCTAAACCCTAAGTCGCGATATAGTATCGACTTGGGAGAGCCCGAGTTAAGTCCCGAACTTAGACTTAGCGTATACCAGGCGAGACCCTCATTTTTGTAAAATAAACTGGAGGTCAGTCGCGACATTATTCTAGGAAGAGGAAGCCCGTATAGCAATTTTGTAAGGTTTGCTCCTAAAATGCTTCCGCTATTCTTATTCTTGTTATTAAATGCCGTGTGGCTTTATACGGTTCCTTGATGCATGTTAATGTGGTGGGGATCAAGTGAAGTATACGTGTTCATGTGATTGTTTGTTGTAATCAAAGTCGCATGTTGTCACATAGGAGTTTATAAGAAAACAACATTGTATGTCATCTCGCGGGTGTCCATCATTATAAGGAAGGTTTGTAAGTGAAGTGTGTGCGATTTTGCATGTAGAGAAATTTCGGTTGTTCACGTGTGATTATTTTAGTGCATTTTTATGAGTGCATGATTGTTGATGTCTAACCGTGTGAGCACTAAACACTCTTGCATTGGCCTAAGTGAAAGATAATAAATGGCTTTAGTGCTTGATGTGCTTGCATGATCACATAAATGGTTCCGCACTTGTATGATTGCGGGGGACGATGCCCGATGGATTTCAGATGCCGTTCATAGATAGATTGTAGAACGATGCTCTTAAGTGAATGCCGTCTTTAAGTGAGGTCGAGACGATGCTATGCTCCATGGGGCGGGACGACGCCCGGTTATGCCTGAAGACAACCGATGCGAGTGTCGATCATGGCCGTAAGCGGTCGTAATAATCGGAACACGTGTGGATGCATTGTGCATGAAATATGTGGTATGAAGTGTTCTTGATTATATCTGTAATTGGCACATGCCAATTAGAAGCGAGGCTTCACGTGTGATTTTTTTATTGTGTTTTTGGCGTGCCAAGAGGATGGGGCTACCTTTTGTGTTAATAGATAAGGTAAAGAAAAGGCTTTCCTATTGATTGCCATCGACTCATTAAGTCATATGTTTGAAGTGTTTCCAAGGCAAGTTTTCATCCTACTCGAGGTTTAGCGGTTCTACTTATTGAGTTTACTCATTTGTTATTGTTCACTTCTTTTCAAGCCCATAGGTATGTTTAGCCGCTTTGTCCGTTTTGGGTACCCCGTTACTAAGGAGGTGGATGTTACCGAAGTTGCGATAGTGGGAAGTGATACTACCCATCAGAAGCACACCACTACGATGTAGGTCGATGAGAGCCTAGAGCACTAGGTTCCTCATTGTTTTGTGGCCTGGTTTGTATGGTTTGACGAGGATCTCTTTAGTCCTCTTCGTGGGTTTGATGGACCCCCTGGTGACCTTGACGGCGCCCCAATGGACCCCTTGGAGGGGAACCCTCCTCATGACGCTGTGAGTGACCCCGAGTACAACCCGAACCATAATCCCCAATTCAACCCGGACTATGTTCCCGAGCCCGAACCATTGGGAATCGGCCTTCCGTGGGGAACCACCTTTTGGTAGTCGCCCCGTAGATAGAAGAGCTAGGTCTAACTTTGACCTTTTTGGTTGAATCGGAAAAAAGCCTATAGCAGTGGGCTTGTAATCTACCCACTTCTGATTGTTAATGATGCATATATATATATATATATATATATATATATATCAAATGTGTTTTATCTACGTACTTTCCTTGCTATCCGTTTATAGTTGTTGATTGGATGATGTTCAAGTGCGCTTCCACATGTGCTTAATTGAAAGATAAAAGAAACGAGTCGGCGACGACTCCTGGGACGTTGCAATTCAATGACCTCATAGGTATCGCGCACCTGGGGCTCGGTGGTTAGGGTGTGGGGCGTGACACATGAAGAAAGAATGCCTCAAGCGTAAAGCTTGGTTCGAAAAGAAAGGTAAGCCTTATGCTTTAGTATGTTTCGAATCAAACTATACTAAAGTTCCTCATAATACTTGGTCGATTGATTCTGGTGTCAACACTCATGTTTCAAATATAATGTAGGGATTTCTTTTGATCCAACCCTTAAAGCCAAATAAGAATTATGTGTCTACGAGGAATAGAAACAAAGCTCCAATTGAAGGCATTGCCACTTATTGTTTAGTCTTAGATACTGGGCATTATTTGGATTTGTTTTGAACCCTTTATGTACCTACATTCTTCTGCAATTTAGTTTCTTTGCCAAAACTAGAAGTAGCGGGATTCTCTTTTATGTTTGGTTGTGGATCTTTTAGTTTACATAAGAATAATAATCTTATTGGAACTAGAATTTTATGTAAAGGTCTCTATAAGTTTAAACTTGATAATGCTTTTGCTGAGACCTTAATGACCTTGCATCATAATGTTGGCACTAAACGCAGTTTGGTAGATGAGAATTCTGCTTGCTTATGGCATAAACATTTGGGTCACATATCCAAAGAAAGAATGCTAAGATTAGTTAAGAATTAAATTCTTTCAAATTTGGATTTTGCTGATCTTGGAGTGTGTATTGATTGTATTAAGGAAAAACAAATAAAACACACTAAGAAAGGTGTCACAAGAAGCACAGAGCTTCTTTAAATTATACACACTGATATATGTGGTTCTTTTGATATTTCATCTTTTGGTGGAGAAAGTTATTTTATCACATTTATTGATGATTTTTCACGTTATGGTTATATTTATCTATTGTATGATAAATTTCAATCAGTGAATGCACTTGAGGTGCATATTAAAGAGGTTGAAAGGCAATTAGATAAAAATGTGAAAATAGTAAGGTCGGATAAAGGTGGTGAATATTATGGAAAGTATGATGAATTAGGATAATGTCAAGGTCCATTTGCTAAATTCCTTAAAAGACATGATATTTGTACTCAATACATAATGCTAGGTACACCACAACAAAATGGTGTAGCAGAAAGGCATAATCATACTTTAATGGAAATGGTTAAGAGTATGATGAGTTATTCATCTCTATCCTTATCATTATGGATATATGCATTAAATACTTATATGTATTTATTAAACATGGTTCCTAGTAAGGTAGTTCCAAAGACTCCTTTTGAACTATGGATGGGAAGGAAATCTACTTTACGACACCTACATGTTTGGGGTTATCCAGCAGAAGTAAAAATTTACAATCCACATGAAAAGAAATTAGATTTAAGAACAACTAGTGGTTACTTCATTGGTTATGCAGAGAAATCCAAAGGGTATAGATTTTACTGTTCTAATCGCAGTATAACAACTGTTGAATTTGGAAATGCTAGGTTCATTTAAAATGTTGACATTAGTGGGAGTAAAAGATTGCATGATGTTTGCATTCAAGATGTTAAGGTGAAAGTTCCTTTACCCAAAACTTCTAAAGTTGATGTTCTTGAAATTATAGTTCAACTCAAAAGTAATCAAGAACAACAAATAAATGATCAAACACTCCGTAATGGAAATGTCAATATTGAACCTACTATAGTTGAGCCACAAGAAATAGTATTAAGAAAATCTCAAAGAGAAAGGAGGATGGCTATTTCTAATGATTATGTGGTTTATCTACAAGAGTTAGAAATTGACTAAGGAATTGGTAATGATCCAGGTTCATTTTTGCAAGCTATGGAATGCGTTGATTCTATTAAATGGTTCAATGCCATTAAAGGAAAGTTAAAATTTATGGATCAAAATCAAGTTTGGATTCTCATTGAATTGCCTAATGGATTCAAAAAGGTCGGATGTAAATGGGTCTTTAAGACCAAGCACAACTCAAAAGGAAATATCGAACGATATAAGGCCAAACTTATTGCTAAAGGTTTTACTCAGAAAAAAGGCATTGACTATAAAGAGACATTTTCACCAGTCTCCAAGAAAGACTCACTTATAATCATTATGGCTTTAGTGGCTCATTACGATTTAAAGTTACACCAAATATATGTCAAAATTGCCTTTCTTAATGGGAATTTAGAGAAAGAAGTTTATATGGACCAATCCAAGGGCTTTTCAGTTAAAGGAAAGGAACACATGGTGTATAAGTTAAAGAAGTCAATAAATGGACTTAAACAACCGTCTTGATAATGGTATCTTAATTTTAATGATACCATAACTTATTTTGAATTTAAGCAAAATACTGTTGATCGATGTATATATATAAAGGTCAGTTGAAGCAAATTTGTTTTTCTAGTTGTATATGTTGATGACCTTTTGCTTGCTACTAATGATCTTGGTTTGTTACATGAAACCAAGAAATTTCTCTCTAAAAATTTTGAAATGAAAGATACGGAAGAGGCAACGTATCTGATAGAAATAGAAATATTCCATGATAGATCACAATGATTATTAGGGTTGTCTCAGAAAGTCTATATTTATAAAATTTTAGAGAGATTTAATATAGATAATTGTTCAGCAGGAGCAATTCCAATTTAGAAAGGTGACAAATTTAGTCTTATGGAATGTTAAAAAAGTGAAGTGGAATAACAACAAATGAAAAGTATTCCTTGTGTCTCTATTGTCCGAAGCTTAATGTATACTCAAACTTGCACCAGACCAGACATCAGTTTTGTTGTCGGAATGCTGGGTAGGTATCAAAGTAACCCAGGATTAGATCATTGGAAAGCTGCAAAAAAAGTTCTTAGATACTTGCAAGGAGTGAAGAATCACGTAAAGATACGGTCATCTTGAGGTGATTAGATATTCAGATTCAGACTTAGCCAGATGTACCGATACAAGAAAATCAACTTTTGGTTACTTGTATCTTTGGTTGAAGGTGCAATTTCATGAAAAAGTGCAAAGCAATTAGTCATTGCTATATCCACTATGGAGGCTGAGTTTGTGGCATGCTTTGAGGTCAATATTCATGGGTTATGGCTTCAAAACTTTATTTTAGGGCTTGTGATTGTTGAGAGTATTGCTAGGCCGCTGAAAATTTATTGTGATAACTTTGCAACAGTTTTCTTCTCTAAGAACGACAAGTACTCCAAAGGTGCTAAACATATGGAGATTAAATATTTGTCCATTGTAACATCCTGAATTCGACCCACTTTCGGGATTAATGAAGTAGAGATTTATTTCTCAGTTCATTTTAGTAAGTCTCACCCGGAACTGTTCACTCTCGGGATACTAACCGAGAGGGAATGGCTAACTAGGAAAAACGGTACGTGGACCCAGCAACTCGACCGTAAATCGAGCTCCAAATTTTGAAGAATGACGAGGGGATATTTTGGGCCAATGAGGGCCGATCCTAGGAGGCGATGGATTGGTTTGGCCAACAACGTATGATCAGATTATGGGTGATTCCGCACAACTGAGAGTGCGTGTGGCGAACAATCCTGAACTTAATCCGAACAATCGCGACCCCCAGGACTAGTGATAAATCGTCGCGTTCTCTTGGAAATCGAGACCGTCACGACTTGAGTAACACCAGGTCGATACGCGTAACCCCTAAACAGCCGCCCGTTAGTGAGAAACGCTAAAATTGTAATTGACCGAAATAGAACATTGAATTGGATCTGGACTTGAGCGTCGAATTTCATAGACATACACGACTAATTTGAAAGAACGACGTCGTATTAATATGGCCAATCATATTTGGGATCGGTATGCTGAAAAATGGAATTTTGGCTCGGGAACGGAAAATTAACGATTTACCCCTCAGCCCTAAGCTTTAATTTCGAATTTGTGGAGTATAAATTGGACATGTTCACCCCCTTAGTGGCCGAAAATCCATGGGCCAAATTGCCCCTCTCCCCTTCGCCATTTCCTCATTCTACCCTCCTAGTTTGTGGGGATGACCAATATGAGCCATTAGATCAAGTTGGAAATGATGGATCTTTGAATTGGAGCCATTGGATGAGTGTTTGAGTGGGGTGGGTATGATGGACATTGTAGTAGAGTGGGTCAACCACCGCCACTCACCCATTTTGATCAAAACTCTCTCAATCTCTCTCACCTCTCATTCTCTCCACCGGCCACTCCTCTCTCTTGCCACTCTCCCTCTCATTCTCTCCATTTCCTCCTCCTTAGCCGTGTGAAGCCTCACCAGAGCAGCCGCATGCCGCCGCCGCCCGCCAGTGTAGCCGTACGCCGCCACCACCTCGTGTCACCACCACCACTCGGCCACCCCATTCACTCGTCTTCACCTCCTCTCTCCTCCGTTTCGACGTCACCACCAGCCCATCCAACCCCGCCGTGGTCGTGACGCCGTCGCCTAAGCACCGTCGCCGATCGCCCCTCTGCCCGAGCGCCACACTACCGCCGCCTTCGACTTTTCCCCTCCATTCCCGTGACACCACCACCCTCACCAGCCTCCTCTCCCGCCGTCTTGAGCCGCCACAAGCCAACAACCTTGCCGCCACCGCCGATCGCTGCCGCAAGGACCGCCGTTTGTCGCCGCTGATCCCGCCGCGAACCAGCCAACGTCCGGCCCATTTTCCCTCTCAATCAACTCACATTTGGAGCTTGGGACCAAGTGAGTACAACCCTAAACCCTAATTAGGCTAGTGTACATTTCTAGATAGGTTTAGGGTTTAATTAGGGTATTTTAGGGGTTAATTGTTGACGGATGGTTAGGCTTGGTAATGAAGTGATTAAAGTGGCCTAGTGTGCTAATTTGATGGTGATTTGGTGGCCTAGATTGATCGGATTCATGGCTGGTCATTGGGGATTAAATTGAACGTCGTTCGGCTAAATTGCGGTTTAATCGTGAATTGCCATGTGTACCTTGATTTGAGCATGAGGTGGCTGACTTGTAAATGATTTGTGGTCAATTATGCAATGCCATGATAAGTACTAGTGTGGCCGAAATTTGAGGGCGCATTGTGGGACATTGGCTTGTGTAATTTCGATGACTAATGACGTGATATTGTGCACTAAATGACGGGCCGTGGCTTATTTGAATTACATGGTTGTGTGAGGCATGTTAAGATGGGAATTAATTATGTGGTGGTGTGACTTGAACATGTGGTTATATTGAATCGAGTGCTTAATATGAATTTTAAGAATGTTTGAGCGATGGGATGTTATGGCCACGCATTGAGCATACTGAGCATTGGCATAACATGTGCATTACGTGAGTGTGCACGAATGACATTGAGCATGTGATCACCTAAATTGCCCTGATGCATTTTACGCGGGGTTCAGATAATAATTGGTGGTATGCGTACGTGTGATCACATAAGCCCTGATGCGTTTTACGCGGGGTAATGAACCCGTCCTGATGTGTTTTACGTGGAACGATGCCCAGGATCCTAGTGGCTGGCCAACCTAATGCGTTTTATGCGGGTTGTGTCATGGATATGAGATGCCTGGAATACCGGAAGATGGCCAACCTGAGGCGTCCCACACACAGGTTGTGTCTTGAGCTTGATGCGTTTTACGCGAGCTGGAGATTGATTAGAGAATGATAGACCTGATGTGTTTTACGCAGGTCGGACGTGAATTGAGAAATTGACACGTGTGCAAGTGTGCATTAATGAGCATGAGCATATGCATAGTAACGATACGTGTGGGATGAGTGTAATCATGTGCATGGCATATATCGCGGCCAAGTGCTTGTGTATTTGTGTTACAATTGGTTTCTATATTATTATTGTTATATGCCTAACCCGCAGGGTCAAGAATATGCCTGATTTGGGCCTGAGGGCCTAAGTCGTTTGAGTACTCTACTGTTCGTTTGATTAGTAGCTTATCTGGAGGTGCATGTTAGCCTAGTTTAGGTTTAGGGGGCTTACTCGCTGAGATTTATTCTCATGGTTGTTAAAACCCTACATTTTCAGACCCCCAGCCTTGAGGATGGCAGGAGTACCCCTGCATTTTAGGATCCCGGACCGTATCGACCATTCGGTGACCAAGTACCTTGAGTAGGATGGGGGACCTATATTAGATACTATATTATCATTTGGGTCAATGAAGGCGAGCCACAGCTCAAGGCCCATCCCTACCTTAGCTGTTGTTACCGGGACGAGACCTACTTCTACATACCCCTTAGGTCGTTCGACATTCCATTTGATAGTTTCAGCCAATGGGACCCGCATCCTACTAATGGGAAGTTAGTGAGCCCCAACGCCGCATCTGAGACAGATTCTAACCTCCAGCCAGTCATCATCGGGATGGATATCGAATTCGAGGAGAGAGAGGATTCGATGGAGTGGGAGTCTGACCCAGAGCAGGAGCCTATGGAGTTGGAGCCAGAGGTTGATCCATATGAGGAACCTTCAGAGATTGAGTCCGAGCTGGGATCTATGGATTCCGAGTCTGAGCCGTCCGAGGATTTCTCTAAGTCATCAGGATCCGACCCGGATTAGGAACCCTAGGGTAGGACCTTAGAGCCTAGACAGTATGGGGCCGACACTTTTTGGGAGAGCACCCTTTTTGTTAGTACCTGACCGTCCGGGCCACATACCCCTTTTTGTCGTTAGTAGCCACTGACCCATTTTAGTATATATGTATGTTATTCTAAATGGATATTGTAAATGCTTTGTATTAATGCAAGTGTATATATTTATGATGGTTGTGTTTCATCACTATCCTTGATCATTGTTTTATTATGTTCGGGTATGTTGTTGCTTCCGCATACGCATTATTTTCTACGTTCTGGGTTTTAGGTCGGCGACGCATCCTGGGGCGCCGCACTATCTCGACCAAAGAAGGGGTTGTTGCACGCTGTAGGGTTCGGGGCATGACATCCCCTATAGAATTGGTATCAAAGTAAGGTCAGCTCGATCCAATTTGGCCGAAGCTTGGAGTGATAAGGAGCGGTGACCTTGGGTAGCCAATAGGGAGACTTATGTGCTACGTGTACCTCTAGATTGCTTGTTTTCTTTGATTAAGTTGTTGTTTAAATTGACCTGTAAAGTGTAGGTGCGGCAGGACCCGAGGTAAGTACACCTATCCCTCTTGTTGAGACTCCGTATTATTTATGTTTGACCACCTGCTATGTGATTGTTGTTGTGATTCCTTGCCTAGGATCTTAGACCGGTGTAGTTTGGCTTAGGTCTCTAATTCTTGAATGGAATTATAGCAGGTAGGTGAGAAGTGAGAAACCGCAAGGATGAGAAAAGGAATGGGAACACGGGGTCAGTCAAGTGCCATGGGCCGAGAGGCAAGAGACCCAAGACTCGATGAGGTCATTCAGACACTGCAAAAGATAGGAAACTTAATAGGAAGGCAAGCTCAAGAAAGGGCTGCCAACATTACCCAAGCTGCTGAGGCCGCAGAAGCTGCTGCTGTTGTCAATGGAAACCAGGCCAATCATGGATAGGCCCAATATGAAATTAAAGTTGCCAAAGTTCGATAGAAAAGGTGACCCCGAGGCCGCACCGCGTTGGGTGGAGGAGCTGGAGAAGGCCTTCGAGGTGTTGGGGTGCACCGAGACTGAAAAGGTGATATTAGGGGTATATCAGCTGCAGGGGAATGCTAATGACTAGTGGAAGGCCACCAGGGGAAGAGTGTTTCCCGAGGATACCGCCCAAACTTGGACTGTGTTTATAGAAAATTTCTATAGGAAGTACTTCTCGAAGAGTGCCCGAGAAAGGAAGTTAGCGGAGTTCATGAGACTTTGCTAAGGATCGATGTCCATGGACCAATATGAGGCGGAGTTCACAAGGCTGTTGAAGTTCGCGTCTAGGATGGTCGAGGACCCAATGGATAAGGTCCAAAGGTTCCGGGATGGGCTGAAGCCGGACCTTCGAAGTCAGATGATCTTGTTAAATATCCGAGACTATGGAGAAATGTACGAACGCGCTCAAGCGATCGAACAAGATCAAATGGACCGAGCCGCCGCTTATGGATCGTGGTTCGCCCAAACTAGGGACAACCGCCGTTTCGGAAAGAAATCAATGGCGAGAAACAGGCGATTTGTCCCTCTAGTCAAGAAGAACATCGAGAAGCCAAACCACTCACAGAATCAGTTTAGAGCTTATTTCAGGTATGGGAGCCTGGATCACCAGATAAGGAACTGCCCTCAATGCCCAATAGGACCACCAATGCAACCACAGTAGCCCCGAGTTGGAAATCAGACTGGGAATCCCCCATCGACTATTCAAGGTAGGCTGCCAACCTAAGGAAGGGCGTATGCCATGGCAAGAAGGGAGGTTGAGGACACGCCAGGCGTGGTCATAGGTACGGTTTCTCTCTATGATCATGCTACATATGCCTTGTTTGATCCGGAGGCTACCCACTTGTTTATTTCGGAACAATTTGTTAGATTGACTAGGATTGAACCGGTGTTGTGTTACTTGAGGTTAAGCTTTATGTGACGACCCTACTAAATAATAAAAGTATTGGTCTCGTTTGGGTGTCCTGACCGTAAAATAGTGACTAGGGGTAGAGAAGAAAGGATAGACTTGGCAGTATTGGCCATGTTTGATTTTGACGTAATCATCGGAATGGATTGGCTGGTTAAGCAGAAAGCCGTGATGGATTGCGGTAATAGGGTGATCCAATTTAACCCGATTGGACATCCTAGGTTTGAGTTTAAGGGAAACCGAGGAGGAACCTCGATCCCTTGGATTTCTTCCCTTGAGGTCACCAAATTGTTAGACGAAGGATGTGAAGGATATCTAGTAAACGTAGTCGATCCGATGGTTGCGGAACCCATATTAGAGGACATACCCGTAGTGTGCAATTTTCCCGAAGTCTTTCCTCAGGAATTGCCGGGATTGCCACCAGAAAGGAAAGTAGAATTTGTAATCGAGTTGGCCCTAAGTACTGAGTCAATCTCGAAGGCGCCGTACCGGATGTCCCTATCGGAATTGAAGGAATTAAAAGTCCAGATACAGGAGTTACTGGATAAGGGTTTTATCCACCCGATTGCATCTCTATGGGGAGCGCTGGTGTTGTTTGTAAGGAAAAAGGATAGGACATTGAGGTTGTGCATTGACTACCGACAGTTGAACCAAGTAACCGTCAAGAATAAGTACCCACTGCCGAGGATAGATGATCTATTTGATCAGTTGCAAGAAGCCTCAGTGTTTTCTAAAATCGATCTATAGACGGGGTATCCTCAGTTAAGGATCAGGAAGGAGGATATCCCTAAGACTGCCTTTCGAACGAGGTACGGGCATTATGAATTCACAGTGATGCCCTTCGACCTAACTAATACCCCAACTGCCTTTATGGACTTAATAAATCGGATATTTAAGGAGTTCTTAGATCAGTTCGTCATAGTCTTCATTGACGATATATTGGTATACTCGAAGAGCCCGGAAGAACATGAGGTGCATTTGACTGAGGTGCTATGGACCCCAAGAGAACACGCACTTTATGCCAAGTTTAGTAAGTACGAGTTCTGGCTCAACCGAGTGGCATTTCTTGGACATATAATATCCGGAGATGGAATTTCTGTGGACTCGACCAAAATTGAGGCAGTGACCAAGTAGCCAAGACCGACATCAGTAACGGAGATTCGAAGTTTCTTGGGTTTGGCCGGATATTACAGACGTTTTGTGGAAAGGTTCTCGTCGTTAGCCATGCCATTAACACGGTTACTCAAGAGGGAAATGAAATTCGAATGGAACAACAAGTGTGAGAAGAGCTTTCAGGAGTTGAAGCATCGGTTGACAACCGCCCCGGTGTTAACTATTCCATCCGGACCAGGAGGATTTGAGGTCTATAGCGATTCGTCGCTGAGAGGGCTTGGGTGCGTACTGATGCAACATGAAAGAGTAGTTGCTTACGCGTCATGTCAGTTGAGACCACATGAAATGAACTATCCGACCCACGATCTAGAATTAGCTGTGATCATCTTCGCCCTGAAAATCTTGAGACATTATCTGTGTGGAGAGAAGTTTCAAATTTATACTGATTATCAGAGCCCTAAGTATTTGTTTTCATAGAAGGAGTTGAATATGAGGCAGCATCGCTGGATAGAACTCCTCAAGGATTATGACTGAAAGATTTTATACCATCCTAGAAAGGCCAATCAAGTGACGGATGCGCTAAGTCGAAAGTCAAGTATGGTGCACATGATGGTCAAGGAATGGACTCTATTGGAAAGGATCAGGGATTCAGAATTTAAGTTGGAAGTGAGCCGGATGTCGAACTTGCTTGCCGTGTTAAGGATCGAGCTAGAGATTCAAACCAGGATTAAGGCATTACATCCTACGGACCAAGAAATTCAAAAGATAGTGGGTATGGACGCCGCAAAAAGAAAACCAGAGTTCCAAGTATTCGAGGATGGAATCCTGAAGTTCCGTGGACGATTATGTGTGCCCGACGATATGGAACTCAAGGAAGAAATTTTGAAGGAAGCCCATCGCAGTAATTATAGCATCCACCTAGGCAGTACTAAGATGTACCAGAATTTGCGGCAACATTATTGGTGGAATGGCATGAAGACCGATGTGGCCAAGCATGTGGTGAAATGCCTAACCTGTCAGCAGGTGAAGGCACAACATTGCAAGCCGGGAGGACTTTTGCGACCATTGGATATCCTCGAATGGAAATGGGAGCATATCACGATGAATTTTGTCTCGGGATTACCAAGGAGCCAGAGAGGACATAATTCTATTTGGGTGATAGTAGATAGACTGACTATGTCAAAACACTTCCTAGCAATGCGAAAGGATTTTGAGTTGGAAAGGTATGCAGATTTATATGTACGACAAATTGTCCGACTTCATGGAGTGCTGGTGATGATCACTTCGGACCGTGATCCCCGATTTACTGTCAATTTTTAGAAAAGTTTACAAACGGCCTTAGGGACAAAACTTCAGTTTAGTATAGCCTTTCATCCACAGACGGATGGCCAGTCGGAGAGAACGATCCAAACCTTGGAGGACATGTTGCATGCCTGTGTATTGGATTTCCAAGGCTAATGGGAAGAGCAGTTACACCTGGTCGAGTTCGCTTACAATAACAGCTATCAACAGAGCATTCAAATGGCACGTTTGAGGCCTTGTATGGCAGAGCCTGTAGAATGCCATTATGCTGGGATGAAGTTGGAGAATGAAGTATAACAGGCCCAGAGTTGGTTCAACAGATAGTGAAGGCAGTCGAGATTATTCGGGAAAGGCTAAGGACCGCATAAAGTCGCCAGAAAAGTTACGCCGATTGGAAACGAAGACCCTTAGAGTTTCAGGTTGCCGATCATGTTTTTCTCAAGGTATCACCGATGAAAGGATTGTCCCAATTTGGCAAGAAAGGAAAACTAAGCCCGAGATATGTTGGTCCATTTGAAATTTTGGAGAAGATTAGAGATCTGGTCTATCGACTTGCTTTGCCACCAAACCCGTCTCAAGTGCATAACGTATTCCACGTGTCGATACTGAAAAAGTATGAGCAGGATCCGACCCACATGCTGAGATACGAAGAAATAGACGTGGACGATAGGGTGTTGTACGTGGAAAGGCCAGTGAGAATTGAAGACAGGAAAGATCGCGTGCTGCGAAACAAGACGATCCCGATGGTCAAGGTTGTGTGGGAGCATCATGGAACAGAAGTTGTCACCTGGAAGAGCGAAGAATCAATGCGATGTCAACACCCCCATTTGTTTGAGTAGACGGGATTGAATGTAAATTTTGAGGACCAAAATCTTTGTAAGGGGGGCAGAATTGTAACATCCTTAATTCGACCCACTTCCGAGATTAATGAAATAGAGATTTATCTCTCAGTTCATTTTAGTAAGTCTCACCCGGAACCGATCACTCTCGGGATATTAACCGAAGGAGAATGACTAACTAGAAAAAACAGTACGTGGACCCAGCAACTCAACCGTGAATCGAGCTCCGATTTCCGAAGAATGACGAGGGAATATTTTAGGTCAATGTGGGCCGATTCTAGGAGGGCAACGGATTGGTTTGCCCAACGTCGTATGATTAGATCACAGGTGATTCCGCACGATCGAGAGTGCGTGTGGCGAACAATCCTGAACTTAATCCGAATGATCGCGACCCCCGGAACTAGCGATAAATCCTCGCGTTTTCTTGCAAATCGAGACCATCATGACTCGAGTAACACTAGGTCGATACGCGTAACCCCTAAACAACTGCCAGTTAGTGAGAAATGCTAAAATTGTAATTGACCGAAATTGAACACTAAATTGGATCTGGACTTGAGCGTTGAATTTTACGGACGTACGCGACTAATTTGCAAGGACAACGTCGTATTAATGTGGCCAATCATATTTGGGATCGGTATGGCCGAAAAATAGAATTTTGGCCCGGGAACGGAAAATTGCCGATTTGCCCCTCAACCCTAAGCTTTAATTCCGAATTTGTGGAGTATAAAATGGACATGTTCACCCCCTTAGTGGCCAAAAATCCATGGGCCAAATTGCCCCTCTCCCCTTCGCCCATTTCCCCATTCTACCCTCCAAGTTAGTGGGGTTGACCAATATGGGCCATTGGATCAAGTTGGAAATGATGGGTCTTTGAATTGGAGCCATTGGATGAGTGTTTGAGTGGGGTGGGTATGATGGGCATTGTAGTGGAGTGGGTAACCCACCTCCACTCACCCATTTTGATCAAAACTCTCTCAATCTCTCTCACCTCTCATTCTCTCCACCGGCCACTCCTCTCTCTTGCCACTCTCCCTCTCATTCTCTCTATTTCCTCCTCCTTTAGCTGCGTGAAGCCTCGCTGGAGCAGCCGCACGCCGCCGCCGCCCGCCGGTGCAGCCATACGTCGCCACCACCTCATGTCACCACCACCACTCGGCCACCCCATTCACTCGTCTTCACCTCTTCTCTCCTCCATTTCGACGTCACCACCAGCCCATCCAGCCCCGCCGTGGCCGTGAAGCCGCCGCCCAAGCGCCGTCGCCAGTCACCCGTCCACCCGAGCGCCACACCGCTGCCGCCTTCGACTTTTCCCCTCCATTTCCGTGACACCACCACCCTCACCAGCCTCCTCTCCCGTCGTCTTGAGCCGCCACAAGCCACCAACCTCGCCGCCACCGCCGATCGCCGCCACAGGGACCGCTGTTTGCCACCGCTAATCCCACCGCGAACCAGCCAACGTCCGGCCCGTTTTCCCTCTCAATTAACTCACATTTGGAGCTTAGGACTAAGTGAATACAACCCTAAGCCCTAATTAGGCTAGTGTACATTTCTAGATAGGTTTAGGGTTTAATTAGGGTATTTTAGGGGTTAATTGTTGACGGATGGTTAGGCTTGGTAATGAAGTGAATAAAGTGGCCTAGTGTGTTGATTTGATGGTGATTTGGTGGCCTAGATTGATTGGATTCGTGGCTGGTCATTGGGGATTAAATTGAACGTCGTTCGGCTAAATTGCAGTTTAATCGTGAATTGCCATGTGTACCTTGATTTGAGCATGAGGTGGCTGACTTGTAAATGATTTGTGGTCAATTATGCAATGCCAATAAGTACTAGTGTGGCCGAAATTTGAGGGTGCATTATGGGACATTGGCTTGTGTAATTTCGACGACCAATGACGTGATATTGTGCACTAAATGACGAGACGTGGCTTATTTGAATTACATGGTTGTGTGAGGCATGTTAAGATGGGAATTAATTATGTGGTGGTGTGACTTGAACATGTGGTTATATTGAATCGAGTGCTTAATATGAATTTTAAGAATGTCTGAGCGATGGGATGTTATGGCCACGCATTGAGCATACTAAGCATTGGCATAACATGTGCATTACGCGAGTGTGCACGAATGACATTGAGCATGTGATCACCTAAATTGCCCTGATGCGTTTTACGCGGGGTTCAGATAATAATTGGTGGTATGTGTACGTGTGATCACATAAGCCCTGATGCTTTTTACGCAGGGTAATGAACCCGTCCTAATGCGTTTTAAGAGGGACGATGCTCAGGATCCTAGTGGCTAGCCAACCTGATGCATTTTACGCGGGTTGTGTTGTGGATATGAGATGCCTGGATTATCGAAAGATGGCCAACCTGAGGCGTCCCACACGCTGGTTGTGTCATGAGTCTGATGCATTTTACGCGAGCTGGAGATTGATTGGAGAATGATAGACTTGATGTGTTTTATGCAAGTCGGACGTTAATTGAGAAATTGACATGTGTGCAAGTGTGCATTAATGAGCGTAAGCATATGCATAGTAACGATACGTGTGCGACGAGTGTAATCATGTGCATGGCATGTGTTGCGGCCAAGTGCTTGTGTATTTGTGTTACGATTGGGTTCTATACTATTATTGTTATGTGCCTAACCTGCAGGGTCAAAAATATGCCTGATATGGGCCTGAGGGCCTAAGTTGTTTGAGTACTATACTGTTTGTTTGATTAATATCTTATCTGGAGGTGCATGTTAGCTTAGTTTAGGTTTAGGGGGCCTACTCGCTGAGATTTATTCTCATGGTTGTTAAAACCCCATATTTTCAGACCCCCACCCTTGAGGATGGCAGGATACCCCTGCGTTTTGGGATCCCAGACCGTATCGACTATTCGGTGATCGAGTACCCCGGGTGGGACAGGGAGACCTATATTAGATACTATACTATCGTTTGGGTCGATGACGGCGGGCCACAGCTCAAGGCCCATCCCTACCTTAGCTGATGTTACCAGGACGAGACCGGCTTCTGCGAATCCCTTAAGTCGTTCGACATTCCGTTTGATGGTTTCGGCCAATGGGACCCGCATCATGCAGATGGAGAGTTAGTGAGCCCTAACGCCGCATTTGAGACGGATTCTGACCCCCGACCAGTCATCATCGAGATGGATACCGAATCCGAGGAGAGAGAGGATCCGATGAAGTGGGAGTCCGACCCAGAGCAGGAACCTATAGAGCTGGAGCTAGAGGTTGATCCATATGAGGAGTCGTCGGAGATTGAGTCCGAGCTGGGATCTATGGATTCTGAGTTTGAGTCGTCCAAGGATTCGTCTGAGTCGTCAGGATCCAACCCAGATTGGGAACCTTAGGGTAGGACCTTAGAGCCTAGATAGTATGGGGCCGACACTTTTTGGGAGAGCGCCCTTTTTGTTAGTACCTGACCGCCCAGGCCACATACCCCTTTTTGTCATTGGTGGCCACTAACCCGTTTTAGTATTTATGTATGTTGTTATAAATGGATATTGTAAATGCTTTGTATTAATGCAAGTGTATATATTTATGATGGTTGTGTTTCATTACTATCCTTGGTCATTGTTTTATTATGTTCGGGTGTGTTGTTGCTTCCGCATGCGCATTATTCTCTACGTTCTGGGTTTTGGGTCGGCGACGCGTCTTAGGGCACCACATTATCTCGACCGAAGAAGGGGTTGTTGCGCGCTGTAGGGTTCGCGGCGTGACATCCGTTAAAGAAGAAGTTAAAAAACAAAGAGTGTCAATTAAGCACATTAGCACCAACCTTATGATTGCAGATTTAACAAAAGGACTGCCGCCCAAAATATTTAAAAAAACATGTTGAGAGGATGGGTATTATTGGATGTCATTAATGATTGTATTATGAGTGCATTAAGTTTATTTATTTGACACTCTAAGCTCAATTATGTGTTTATGATATATCCTATTATCTATTTAGCATACATGATGGACATAGATGAATGTTCAACAGGATAGTCTCTAACCGAGACATTATATTTGGACCATTACTATGATTCTCATTTATGGATCCTATTAAGTAAAGAGCTCTAGTTGTAGTACATAGAAGGGACTATGTCGATTAATGGTATACAACTGCTATGACTCGCATTAGTTTTTTTATTTAACTGTAATCATTATGTGATAGCCAATTTAAGAAAGGTTTTAGTATAATATTATTGTCCACATTATGGTCTTTATTAAATCATGAAAGAAAAGGTCTTATGGGCCAAGTGGGAGAATGTAAGAATAATGTGGGCCACATAATATTATTTTAATGGCTTAATAAATATTTAATTGTTAAAACGTATTGGCGATGAAAAGATGAAAATGAGCAAATTATATTGAGAAGTTACAGTTCCTCCGAAGATGTACGACACTATGAAACGGAATGTGCTTTGATGGAAGGCACTTATTGATAGTCCATATAAATAGAGTCTGGTCCTCTCTCCACCCACAGAAGTGAGAACAAACGCTGTATTTTATCCTCCATCAGATAAGATATGTTAATGAGAAAAGTGGGTTAAGGAAGAGAAATCAGATTTCTACGTTTCTTTCTATTACTGCAACAATTATCTTCAAGGGCAGCGCCATAGATAAAGGTATGTCCTCATTCTTCTTATTGTGAAAATCATGAAGATCTAAGATCCTAAATTTCACAATTTTTTTCCGCATAAAAGTATTACGTTATTGCGTACACAAAGATCCAATCCCTCGACAACAATTCTGAAGTTCATCATCATCACGGGCCTTTCGGGTTGATATTGGGAAGCCGGTACTGAAGTCATGGCTCAAGACGATTTCATTGTCGGAGAAGGCAACTGGCGATGAATAATGGTGTGAAAGAGGGAGCTGATGCAGAGCGAAGGACCAGGCATGAGGAAGATAGGAAAAAAATAGAAAAAAGAAAGAAAATAAAACTAATGGAAAAGGAGAGAAGAGAAAAAAGAAAATGTAAAAGAAAGAATAAAAAAAGACTCAACAAAAATGCGCCTGGCTGTGAAAAAGATTTGTCCATTCAGTGAGTTCGGATATTTATTTGAGACTAAGTTAGCTACTTCATGCCCTTATTTTTTTTATACATGTCACTAACAAAAATAATTGAATTTTTTGAATCTCGTTACCAATGAGAAAGACATGCCGATGCGGCCAAAATTTTGAGGGCCATGATAAAAGGAACTTCTGCACGTCTCTTGGTCTTGACCATACAGTTTGGCTCGATCAATGAACTTTCAATGTAGAAAATTTACTAGCAGGAACGAAAAATATATTGTCATTGCTGGTTCAGCAATATACCGGAGATGCGCCCCAAAGATATGGCTTCACTACGGATAAGTATTTGAGAGCATCAATTAAATTCACTTACGAGCAACGGTTATGAAACAAATCAATTTATCGATCAATTTCTTAATCAGCTTCATGATGGTCATCGGTATAATAAAATTCAAATGAAAAAAATCCAAATTATTAGTGAAGGTATACAGTTTACTAGTGTTTAAGATTAAGTAACATGATAATTCTATCTTACACGAAATGAGTATATTAAATGTGTTGGTTCACTTTTTGTTGAGTCATGAGGTTCCGCGCATGAAATGGGTGTAATTCTAGTTATAATGTAGAATTTTCGTTTGTCGATATCTGAAGTGTCCAGCATCAAATGAAAGTCCATTCAAACTTTACAAATTGAATAAACAGACGATTAAGCTAGGGAGAGTCTGGGATGACTTTTACAATTTACTTTTTATTTTGTTCAAATATTGCGTCGCATACACTTTGACTTTGTTTACTTTTAAGCACTTGAAACTTTCTACGTATCAATGTTGACACATAGCTATGCATATATCAATTTTTAGCAAGAAAAGTACATAAGTTACTCTTCTTTTTTTACATAATAAAAACAAATAGACCGTAAAAGTTGGCGGTGAAGTTCAAATCGTATCCCCACTAATATATAGTGGTTTAGCGGGACAAAAACGAGAAATTGATGAAACCAGTCATTGACAAAGTAATTGCTCGTGTTCTTATGATTTTTGAGGTGTTGGAATCGGCGCATATTTGAATCTGCTGGAACAATTTATGATACACAGGAATTTTGCGCCGACGAGCCGTAGTGGTGTTATACAATAGGGGTAGATGGGGATCGATTTGAAGGTGGCCTGTTGCGTAGTGCAACCAAACGTTGAGAATATATCATGTTATCCCCTGCGTTTGAGGCTTCTATGATCCCTCGAAGGCTCGATCCACAATGGTATCTAGATGTGTTTTGTCCTGATACCAAAGAGAGAGAAAGAGAGAAGAGAGGGGTGTTGTGGGTGGCGGCAAGGGACAAAACAAGACTTTTGCTCATTAGACTTTAAGGGCTCGTTTGGCAAGTTACCAAATAATAAAAATTTCTATTCTTTTGTTCCCAGAATTAATTTGGGAACAGAAATCCGTTTGTTAAAATTTTTGTGCCTAGACACAAATTTGCAAAAAATTATTCCCAAAATCAGTTTTGAAATAAAATCAAGAAGAAAAAAAAAAGTAACTTTTTTATTCTGGGAATAATTTTTCCATTTCTGATTCTTCTTGGTTTTCTTCTTCCTCTTGATTTGTTGTTCTTCACCTGCCACCGGCCACTGGCCACAGGCCAGGTTCGGCGAGGGCGTCGCGGCCCTTGCCGTCTGGGTGAGGGTGGCTCGCGGTAGCGACGGCGAGGCCAACCTCGCCATCGCGACCCAGGCGAGGGAGATGGGTCACGACGGCGAGGTTGGCCTCGCTAGATCTGGGCGAGGTCAAGCCTCGCCTAGCCAAGGCAAGGCCAACCTCGCCCTCGCCAGCCCTAGCCTGTGGCCAATCGCCAGCACTAGCGACCGGCCATGGCCAAGGAAGGAAAGGGAAAGAAAGAAAAAAAAAGAAAGAAATATTAAAAAATTTAAAATATTATTAATAAAAAGAAATTTTGTGTAGTTACCAAACGCATTTCTATTCTTTTTCAATTTTAAGAATAAAAATTTTGGGCTCTTACCAAATGCCTATAAATACTTAGAAATTGTTCCCAAGCACCGAATCATTATCATGTGCACCCTAATCTGACGAGCAAACTATGAAGAATTTATTCAATCAGTCCTAAAACAATTGCATAGAAGCCAATTTGGTCTTCAATATTTCAATTTCGTCAATTTAGTCTTAAAATTTTTTGCAAAATCCCACTAAAGTCCTTCCAGCCAATTTTTGTTGGAAATTGCTAGCAGATGGCCGGTGAAAATTGGATTGCTACGTCAACAATTTTCAGCGAAAATTGACTGGAATGATTATATTGGAATTTTAATAAAAATTTTATGACTAAATTGACAAAATTGAAAATTTTAAGATTGAATTGCATCATTGTGATGGGTTTAGGACTGAATGGGTGATTTAACCATTGTTTAGATATATTTTAGCTAGATCACAAGTTCAAGCCATATCTTATGTGCATTTCGAGTGGTGAAACTTTTAGAGAGACTCAAGATGGTGGAGGAGCTGACTTGAATTGGCATGTCAATATCTTAATGACTCGACTCTAATGTTTTCTGCTGTATGTTGACTTCCTTTCAATCTCTAATAGGACTCTCTCTCTCTCTCTCTCATATTTCATATCATCGTTGTAGACTTATTAAGCAATTTAATTCTGTCCAGAATACAATCCTTGAGATGATGATTGTCACAAGTGCGAAGTACGAATTGCCCAAGTACGTTTTGAGCGAGCCGACCAATTTGATTGATGATAATTGACAATGAAGGCAAGGCGGATTTTGCTCAGCTTAGTGTGTAAATCCTGTGAATTGATATCAATAGTTTGGTAAAACAAATTGCATCAAAGTGGAGCGTATTCTGTCATTTTCATGATGCACACACTCCAATACAAAGAATTTTTCCCTATGAGATATATAACTTCCACAGTTTCATATGGTTTGTTTCATTAGTAAATGGACCTTCTAAAGAAACGTGAAAAGTGATCAATTCAGATGATTGTTACAGTGGAAAATGATGGCAGGATATGTCGAGCACATTGACCTTATAATATCATTTATCTGTCATGCGTAGTTGCTGATGGATTCATCTTGTACCTGATTACAATTTTAGATACGATTCTAAAATTGAAAACCAATCTCGAATGGACCAGGGACAATATAGATCGTCCAATGCATAATGGGAAAAATGTGTTACATTGTGCCACGTTACATTATCGAAAATCTATATTCATATTATCCGTTAAAGCACAAGAGATCTTTGCAAAGTTTGAATTAAGCATTATTGTATATTCATTCTGAGCCATTAATACCTATTAAAATATTTTTTGAGTTTAAGCCCGAATAGGAAAGTTTCCTAATTCAAGTAAGTTTCCTATTTTGAATAAGTTTCCTAATTAAATGATTTCCCAATTAGAAAATGTTTTCTAATTGGAGAAGGTTTCCTAAAAAGAGGTTTCCTACTTTGAATTTAATTATTGCCTGTAAATAAGAAGGAAATGTTATTCATGAAAATTATCAAAGAGGAGCTTTTGCTAATGAATTACACCCAGAAGATATACAAGTATGTTGTAGCCAATTAAATTCTTGTGATAAGAATTTGTGTCAATTCTTTTGTGAGATTGAAATATTATTTCGTGAGGAATTGTTGGGCTAAATACCATATGAGTTATTGGGTACAATTGAGGATTTGGAAACATTGAAAGTGTTTGAGTGTCTCAAGTGTGGTTATAATCTCCGTTGTATCATTTGATCTATAGTGGAATTCTGAACTGTTTTCCCCGTTGATATAGGTCATTACGATCGAATCACGTAAATCTAATGTTCGATTTATTTTCTTGTTCTATCTATTTTATTACTCAATCTCTTGCTTCCGCAACAATACCAAATCTGCCCACTTTGTATCTCTTGATTAACATTACGCACAGAGTGGAGACATGAATACAATTTCTCGTATTGCTTGTTTTTGGTAATTATTTAATTGAGCAGTTAGTCTCATCAATCTTTCGTCAGCACATCTCGTCACCATTGGACTCCCTACATTTTAGTGAAGGGTCAACATACATAATAACATCATACGAAAAACGTGTGACATTCCGAATTTTGGCTCATTTTTGAGATTTATAAAACGTGTTATTCGTCAATGCGCTTATAATATAATCTCGCCCGGGAACTGATCACTCTCGGGTTCTGTTTTTAAAATAGAGATTTTGCTAGAATCGCACTCGATCGAATTTGGCCGTTATTTAGACCCCGAACTTGGCAATCGATTTTCGGGAGTTTCGGGTCGAAATAAATTGGACGGTGTCGATATTATTGTGGCCAGCGTCGAGATTGTCAGGAATAGTGGAAAAGTGGAATTTTGGATCAGGTGCGAATTTGGACTGATAGACCTCCCTCGTAGTGTATTTTGAGTTATTTTCTTTGGGCCCTTTTTCCTAAATTATTAATTAGGATTTTCGTGGATCGTTAGATCGATTTTTTTAGTTTGAACTGTGTCCATTGGATCGCGCTCGAGTGCGCGTTGACTTTCACTCTCTCTCTCTCCTCTCTGCACCGCGTCACCTCCCCCACCTGCGCACGTCTGCCCCGTCTGCTCTCTCTCTCCCTCTCTCTTTCTTTCCCTCTCTCTTCCTCCTCTGGCCGCGCGCGTCCTCCCCACGCACATGTCCCCTCAGCCCACACTCATGCAGACCTGGCCCTCTCTCTCTCCTCCTTTTTCTTCTTTTCTTCCTTCTTTTTTTTCTCTCTCTTCTTCCCTTCCTTCTTCTTCGCCCGCATCTGCTCCGGCCTCTGCGTCTACTTCTGCTCCTTCTCCCTATCGCCCGACGCCGATCGCCTGAGCTCGCCTGGCCGCCGCCGTCGCCAGCTCGTCGCCGCCGCACCGTCTGTCCTTCGCTGCCGCGGTGCCACCGCGTGACCGCCCCTCCCCCGACTCCCGTCCACCTCCGCAGCTCCCCCCTCTCACTCCCCTCCTCCCCCGCAGCTCCTCCCCGCCTCTGTCCAGCCCACCGATCGCCGCTCGACCGCCCTCAGCCTTTGCCCGACGCCACCCCACCAGCCGCCGACGCCGCCGTCCTCTTCGCATCATCATCGCGCCGCCGCGTCGCCCGGCAACTCCGCTCGACGCTGCCTTCCTCCCCTCCCGAGCGCGTGAGCTTGGCTCGCCGCCGCTTGCCGCCGCGTCCGGCGAGTCCCAGCTGCCGCCCAGCCGTCCGGCCAGCTCCCCAGCCCCTCGCCGTGCCGCCGTGCTGCCGTTCCCCCTCAGCCTGCAGCCTCCCTCTCCCTCTCGCCCTCACCACCCCGGCTGACCTCTCCCCCTTCAGCTCGCTGCCGCCGCGTCGCCATCGCCGTCGCCGTCGCCGTCACTTGTCGCTGCCCCGGCCAGCCAGCCCAGCCGGCCAGCCCAGCCGTGCCCAGGCTTACCCAAGCCGTGGCCGGCCCGTTGCCCACGCGACCAGGCCGCGCGCCCGCTCGCCCGTCGTGCCCAGCGCCTTGCCCGTCCAACCCGGCACGTTGCCCGTCCAACCAGGCGCGTTGCCCGTCCAGTCGCCCGTGCGCCCCCGGGCACACCGCACGGCCATCGCGCCCGCGCGCCAAGCACGCCGATCGGCTGCCGTGCCCGCGTTGGCCGGTCAGCGCGCCCGTGTGGCCCGTGCCCGCATCTAGTCCGACACTGTTCACCTGGGCCATTTTGGGCCCGAGCCGTTTTTCTCCGGGCCAAAACTTGGTAAGTGACTTCCTAAACCCTACCTAGTATTTTGGGTACTTTATTGACTTGTCTCGGGTTAGAACGGTTAGGGCGTATTTTAATTTAATTATATTGTGTTATAATCGTGCTGTTTGAATTGGAATAATTAACATGCTTGATTTGGGGTGATTGTGCGTGGCTGACTTGAACGTCGGGTTCGTATGTTGAGGTGGCGAATTGTGAATTGGACTGATTTGTGAATATGGGTTGTTTGATGCAATTGGCGTGAAATTAATTGAATTGAATGGCGTGTGCTCGCCTGTCGATTTTAAGCCCGGATCGATCGGAGGGCTACGGACTTGGGACGTGTTGACGGCGGTCTGTGTGAAGGCTTGACTGGCCGGTGTGCCAAATGGAAAGACGGACTTGGGACGTGTTGACGGCGGTCCGTGTGAAGGCTTGAATGGCCGATGTGCCAAATGGATGCGGGCTTGAGACGTGTTGACGGTGGCCCGTTAAAGGTGTGTTGGACCAGGACGTGTTTACGTCGGTTGTTAGAAATTGAGCCTGGATTGATCAGAAGGCTATGGACTTGGGACGTGTTGACAGCAGTCCGTGTGAAAGCATGAGTGGCCGGTGTGCCAAGTGAGCCTGAGGCGTGTTTACGCGGGCTGTGAGATTGGGCCTGAGGCGCAGTAGCGCGGACAGTGAGAATGGATTTGAGGCGTAGTGGCGTGGGATTGTGAGAAAGATGTTCGGCCATGCATGCGATTTGAGTGATTGAATTGACTGGTTGAGCGTGTGATTGAGTTGGCTGGTTGAGCGTGTGATTGAGTTGGCTGATTGAGCGTGTGATTGAGTTGGCTGGTTGAGCGTGTGATTGAATTGGCTGGTTGAGCGTCTGATTGAGTTGGCTCGTTGAGCGTGTGATTGAATTGGCTGGTTGAATTAGTTGGATTGATTGAGTGTAAGTGCGGTTGGTATTTGAATAATTGTGATATGTTATGTAATTATTATTATTGCATTATCACATGACGACTAATGTGCAGAGTTTACATGGGCTTGCTGACGAGGTAAGTACAATGACGCAAATTTTATATGTTATGGGGTGTATTGCGTGTACGACTTGTCTTGGTACGCATTGGCCTACGTGGGGTATAGGGGGTTGCTTATTGAGACTCGTTCTCACGGTTATTATATAACCATTTCAGATCCGCGACCATAAGTGACTGGAGACGCTGCAAGGGTATCTCGGAGATCGAGGGCGGGTCAAGTACTCGATGTTTTGAGTCCCCCTTTGTAGAGGAGTTAAGTTGCGAACCATTGCCCCTTTTAAGGAATGGGGCTTTGTTGTTGTGGCCTAGCTTGGGGATTGCCTTTTGTGGACATCGTATATATCGGCCAAGTGTAGAAATTATAATTATTATTTTGTGCTATTATTACCCCGTGTCATTATTAATTGTCCGGGTTGTTTTTACTGTTTCCACGCGTGCCTAATATCTGATGTTTGGGTTGGGTCGGCGACGTATCTGGGACGGTGCATTCAATGATCGACCATCGAGGGTGTCGCAGGCCCGTTAGGGTTCGGGGCGTGACAAAACGACAATAATTAAAGTTCGTTTTACCATCTTGGGACATAAATGTGATACCGTAAGAATTTATGAATACGATAGGACTGACAGAAGTGATAGAGATCTGTTTTTCGCTGCATACCGCAAGTGAAGATATTTCTTAGAACGACAAGCGAAGATCTCACATGTTTTTTTTTTTCATTATCACGAAAACTTCTGTAGTGCTTCTAACAATGTTTTCACCATCTAGAAAGGAAAGTACAATTCTTTTTTCATCATAAAAAGTGATTTTACAAGACTTGATGCACGGGAAGAGGTTTCAGACTTAGTTTCTTTACACCGCCAACTTGCACATGATGACCTATATTTATAGGCCTCTTCCCACGAGTTTGCTAGAAAAATTTTGCCAACACATCATAGGACTTGCAGTTTTGCTGATATTTACATGTATTCTACGAATATCCACTGTTGACACCTAACTATTCGTATGTAAATCATTCAAGAATTCCGTTAAAAAATTAGGGATGGGATTCTCTAATAATGACTGACCCAGTTGGGCATTTTTAAGTCTTTCCATTACTTGTACGATATTCCTCGCCCTATATACGAAGAACCTCCTAGTAACTTTGAGCAGTTGTCAATGCTAATGCAGCACTCGTCTGATATTTTCGATTTGAATATATTAGTGAAACTTCGCAATGATCTGCAACAGTGAAAATCCAATCTTTTAAGAGTCTTTAGTTCATCTAGGCCCTTAACCGCTCGCAGCTCTTTGCATCCTCGAATTTCCAAGTGCTCCAGCCTTTTCAAATCCGATAGATCGTCTATATTTTCAATCTTGGGAGATTCTTTAATTTCCAATTGTTCCAACGACTCCATCGAACCAATACCTTGGATCGCAGTCAGATTTGGGCAATCAATCAGCTTCCACAGCTTCAACCTCTTCAACCTTGAAAGACTGGAAAATCACTCGAGGAGTTTTAACCCTACCACTCTGAATTCAATCAACTGTTCAAGGCCATCGAGTTGAATCTCCTTCCAACAACATCGATAAATGCGCAAACATGTCAAGTTTTTCAAGTTGCAACGGAATGACAAATTGGTTATCGATGTATGAAATTCAAGTGACAATGTTGACAGAGACAGTGGAAGGAGCACAAGGGATTGTTCGAATGGACCATCCTGGAAGAACAAAGGACGATACTTCTCACCATAACCACCACAGGTCAAATCCGCCAAATTAGTTAGGTTTGAGAGATCCGAGACCCACTGCAATGAACTTGATCCAAAGCTTAGGCTTATCAAATTTGTGGGAAGCTCAGGCAGGAGTTCGAGTTCGCTGTAATGCCCTAAACTCAATTTCTCTAGGCGAGAAAGTAGTTTGATCGTCTTTGGAACATTTTTTATAGGAGTTACTTACAAGTGAAGAACTCTCAAAAGTGACAATTTCCAAATGTCGTCGGGAATGTCCCATATCAGATGCAGGCAATCCTCGGCATATAGCTCTTCCAACTCTTTAAGCGCGACAATGCTCCTCGGTAGCTCCCTTATCCAAGATTCTGAAATGTTGATGACTTTTAATTTACTTAGGTCTCCAATTGATTCAGATCGTGTTCTTGGGATATCCAACTCAAGTAGCGATTCCAAGTTCCCAATTGAGACAGGAAGTTCCTTTATTTTAGTACGCTATAGAAAGAGAGACTTAAGTTCCCATAGATTCCCAATAGAACTCGGAAGTTCAACAATTTTTGTAGATCGCAGTTTAAGTACTGACAAGCACACTAGATTACCAATGGAGTCGGGTAAACTTGTGATAGCCGTGTACGAGAGATCCAACTCTACCAAGCGCTCTTCATTACCGATGAAGTGGGGTAAACTTGTGATGGCAATATTCGAGAGATCCAACTTTACCAATCGCTTTTGGTTACCAACGAAGTTGGGTAAAGTTGTGATTGGCATATACGAGAGATTTAACTCTATCAGTGATGTTGCTCTCACAAATTTTTCAGGCAGCTTCCTTAACTTGCTGCAACCACCTAAATACAAGTACTCGAGCTTTTGGTTTGGAGTCAGGCAAACGTGTGATGGGCGTATTTGAGAGATTCAACTTTACCAAGCGCTTTTGGTTTCCAATGGAGTCAGGCAAACTAGCGATGGCTGTATATGAGAGATCCAATTCTACTAGTGACTCTAGTGTCGCAAATGATTCTGGCAACTTCTTTAACTTTGTGCAACCGCCTAAATACAAGTACTCAAGCTTCTCTAACTGTCTAATTCCTTCGGACAACTCCGTAAGACTCGTACACCCATCCACATTGAAGTAAATCAGGCACTCAAGCTTTTTGAGGGAACCATCAACCTCAATCAGTCTTCTGCAATTTTTAAGAATCAATCTCTCTAATCTCACATAATCGGACAAGTCTGGAGTCCTGGTCATGTTGTTGCAATATGAGAGATCCAAAACTTTTAGCTTCTTGGCAACCTGTTACAATAGCTAAAAGAGTAAAGAGAAAATTCCATGCGAATTTAGAGGCAATAATTGATTATGTCGGAACTGAGTTGTAATTGGGTTGACTCATTGTCCCCATTAAACCCACATAAACCCATTCATTTTAGTACTAACACCTATGCAACCCAATCCACATATATCCACCCAATTCAACTTCTTTGCCGAAATATGTTTTTTAGTACAATCCAATCGTATACGGTCTTGATTAAGCTTAGTTTTACTTGTCAATGGCCTTAATTACTCCATTCATGACCTATTTTATTTACAATGGGTTATTGCTTGTATAGTTATGCTATAGTCGATAGGATGCAAAAGAAAAAGAATATTATGCGTGAGACATTTCAATCGAGATAGAGATAAACAAATAGCAACGGATTGTACCTTAATTTGACTCCATCCGGCCCAATCCTCTTTAAGGGAACTATAAGACAGGTTGAGAACTACAAGATTGCTTGGATGGAAATTGATGGCCAAGAGCTTCTGAGGACAGCTATGCCAGGACATGTATTTTAACCTCGAAAGCTGATCTTTAAAGTCTCCAACAAAATGTCCCCTAGATAATTTGAGAAATCTTATATTTGGAAGCCTTGAAAATTCTTCGCGCTTGTAGATTACTGGTCCATTTTCATCTAAGCATATTGCTTCAATGGCCTCCTTTCTCTGTCATTCAATGGTAAAGTGGCATGTGAGTAAATGAAAAATTCCACACCCCCCCCCCTTCTCAATTAAAAAAGGGAACTAAATAATAAATAAATTATTGAAAAAAAGTATAGAATTCGATGATCGAACATGTTTCACCTCTTCTGTTTTTATGATATCAACGGCCATCTCAGGAAACCACAATCTGCTTTGCTTGCTTGGATCCGTCAAACTCATATCTTCACAAACGATTTTCCTCCCAAGATCTCTCAATTAGTCATGCATCCAGAATTTGTTGTCATCCGTTATCTTTATCAATGAGATGCAGACAAGGGCTTGAGTTGAGTAATCGGGGAAAAACCTACAATCCTTCCACATGTAGAATGCATTTGTCTTGTCTTTGTCCACAAAGAGACATGCGATGTCAAGAAAGATTTCTTTTTGCTCATGACTCGGGGCATCGTAGCTGATCTTCAGCTTGCCCTGGACTTTCTCATGAGGTATTTCCCTCAGTTTGTCCAGTACATCTATCCAGAAGGCTTTGTTTTGGCGACGAAGTAATAAGCCGATGACTTCAAGAGCCAAGGGAAGTCCTCCAGCCATAGAAACTACTTGTCTCGATAGACCGGCATAGTCATCTAGTGGTGGATTTCTTCCGAAAGCATGTCTACTAAAAAGTTCGAGCGATTGAATGGAATGCAATGACTTCACTTCGTACTCCAAAGTTTGGTTGGCTATTAACACAAGGCTTTTGTTCCTAATTGTCATAATAACTATGCTTCCTAAGCCGAACGAGACGTGCTTGATTGCTAGTTTCTCAAGTTGTTCCTCATCATCCACGTCATCAAGAATAATTAAGACTTTCCTGTTAGTAAGTTGCTCCATAATCAGCATGATCCCATTGTCGACATCATTGATTCCTTCATGAGATCTCAAACCAAACATATCTGATAACAGTCATTTCTGTAATGTTTCGAGGCCAAACCTGCACGTTGATTCCCGAACATCGTTCAGGAAGCAGCAATGGTTGAAGAGGGAATTCAGTTTGTTGAACACAATCTTAGTTAGCGTCGATTTACCGCTTACTCCCATTCCATGGATTAGCACGAAGGGCCTGCCCCAAGAGTCCACATCCAACAACTTCACAACGGCTTCCACTCGA
The DNA here is from genome assembly GCA_031216405.1 of Syzygium malaccense. Classification (NCBI taxonomy): domain Eukaryota; kingdom Viridiplantae; phylum Streptophyta; class Magnoliopsida; order Myrtales; family Myrtaceae; genus Syzygium; species Syzygium malaccense. The sequence goes on along the minus strand of CM062257.1, from coordinate 27,604,708 downwards.
TCATCCATTCCAACTAAATGCTCAAGGAAGCATTTGTCTTTTACCTTCAGCTTCATCAAAATCTCTTCTATTACCGTTTTAATGAATTTCCAGTACCTATCACATTAGTAAATTATCAAGTCAACATTGTAAAAAACTTCGCAAGTGGTTGCAATCAACTTGAATAGTGCTAGCAGCATCGATAGGTCGATTTGGTTTAGGTCTAGACTAATATCCCGCCTGACCTTACTCGGACACGAAGGGTATTTGTTTTTTTCTTTGTGACCCGACCTGCATAAAACCCGAACCGAGAATATGGATAGAGCCGGGTCGGTCTTTTTCCCCCCCAAAATGCCTTGCTCAGCTGCCATGGCCTCGCCGCTGCCGCCACTACTTGCTACCAAGGTCTCCAACCAATCGCCTATCCCCCTCCAATGCTGCCACGAAGCCCCCAGACCCAAGCATGATCTCTTTGCTCCTCCTCCTCCCACATTCCCTCTGTCTCTTGCTCCACCGCACCTGGAAACTATGGGCGACCTCATTGAGGTGGCGATGGCTAAGGCGACTTCTCAGCTGAAGGTGCGGATTCTCTCACTCAACGGCTCTCCTTGCTGAACGTCACCCTTGGCCCGCCATCACGGATTTTGAGCATGGTGTTGGAAATCGGCACTGTCTCGCAGTCGGAATCCAGGGACCTTCGAGAACCTCCGCTCGCCGATTCGCAAGATCTCAGTGAAAAAGTTGAAAAGTTCCAGAGCGAAATCCTGTCAACAACAGTGGGGTTTGCAGCATAGCAATGAAGACGCCATCGTGCAGCTTGGTCACCTCGATGGTGACTGTGACAATAGACTCACAATGTCTGCGGTAGCTCAACATCTGGATGAGGGGGAAAAAGGACCGGACATGCTCGGGGACATGGGGCCAAGAGGAGGTCAGCGGCTAAGGCGAGGAGGAATTTAGCGCTGGCGTTTTGCAAGAGACGAAGACTTGGCCGTAGGCGTCGATGGAGAGGAAACCTCTCGTAAAGGAGAGAGACGGTAACTTTTAAGGAGGTAATTGACACAGAGAGAAAGCGTAAATTTGGAATAACTCCAAAGAACTCGAAATTTTTATTCAATGATACTGTGTTTTTTATTATAAGACGGACATCTTATATATAGAGATAGGACTCCTAATATTAATGGAAACTGAATAATTAAAGATAACATCTAATAAACTAATATAGAAAACTGCCTGAATGGTAATATAGGAAATTGCTTGAATGGTAATATAGGAAACTGCCTGACTGGTAATATAGGAAACTGCCTGACTAATAATATAGGAAACTGCCTGAATGGTTATTTTTTCTAAAATCAAAAAAACTGCCGAGATTTCTGGCCATTACGGTGATCACATTCTTCAAGATAATCACATGCTAATTGTTGTACATCATTCCCTCCCTCTTCGGAAAAACTCACTCTCGGGTTATGATCAGGATAGAGGGATGTATCCGAAGCATGATACTCAAATAAGTCTGCCACATTAAATGTATGGGAAATGTTGAGATCACCAGAAAGGTCAACTATATAGGCATTGTCGTTGATTTTCTTCAGGATGCGGCAAGGACCAATCTTCTTGTGCTTCAGTTTATTATAGGTACCTACAAGAAAATGCTCCTTTCGTAGGAAAATCATTACCTCATCGCCTACCTCAAAAATTTTCAAATATCGTCATTTGTCAACATCCTCCTTATACTTTGAATTAGAAGTAGCCAATTGACTAGCCACGGCAGCTTGGACTTCATTAATTTTGGTCGCCAAATTCTCTGCCGCGACACTATAGCCTGGAATCTTGGGCAAGGGAACCAAATCCAGAGTACGCTGTGGTGTACGCCCATAAACGACCTGAAAGGGAGATGTACCGGTAGAGCGGTTAACCGAGTTGTTGAAGGCGAACTCAGCAGGAGCAAGATACCGGTCCTACTGCTTAGGCATATCACTGCAGAGGCAGCGAATGATATCCGCCATAGTATGATTCACAACTTCCATTTGACCATCCATTTGGGGATGGAAAGAACTACTATATTGTAAATCAATCCTAAACAAATGTCATAAAGTACGCCAAAAATGGCTCAGAAATTTCGTGTCACGATCGAAAGTGATTATCTTCAGCACACCATGGAGACGGACTACTTCACGAAAGAATAAACTTGCCACATGCGAAGCATCCGAAGTTTTCTTACAAGGGATGAAGTACGCCATCTTTGAAAATCGGTCAATCACCGCGAAAATAGAATCTAAACCCCGTTGAGTGCGAGGAAGTCCTAACACGAAGTCCATCGATATGTCTACCTAAGGACCCGAAGGAATAAGCAAGGAGGTATAAAGACCAGTGTTCTGAGAGTGGCCCTTAGCAGTCTGGTAAATGTAGCATTTACTGACAAATCGGCCCAAGTCTCGCTTCAGTTGAGGCCAATAGTACCGCTCCTCCACCAAGGCTATAGTTTTATCTCACCCCAAATGTTCACCGAGAGTACTACCATGAAGCTATCGAATGAGTTGTTCACGCAAGGAACCACGTGGAATGCATAATCTATTGTCAAAGAATAAGAAATTTTCTTGAATTATCATATCACCATAACAACTTGTTTCAGAACACTTCTCTCATATCTCACCAAAATCATCATCCTCAGGATAAAGAGAACATAGGTGATCAAAACCAACAACATTAGTGCACATGGTCACGAGTGTCGCAGCACGTCGACTCAGCGCATCTGTCACCTTACTTAAATGGCCTGCTTTATGACGAAGCACAAAATTAAATTGCTCCAGAAAAAAAACCCATCGTGCATGCATTCGATTTAAGTGCTTCTGACTCTTGATATATTTAAGAGCCTGATGATCGGTATTAAGAACAAATTCCTGCTGATAAAGATAGGACTGCCAATGATTTATAGCTCGCACGACAGCATAATATTCCTGCTCATACGTCGACCAATGCCGGCAAACTTCATTAAGTTTTTCACTAAAGAAGGCTATAGGTTTACCTTCTTGGGAAAGGACAGCGCTAATCCCAACGCCAAAAGCATCACAGTCCAGCTCGAACACTTTTTCAAAGTGAGGGAGCATCAATATCGACGCTGTGGAGAGCTTTTCTTTTATAAGAGCAAAACTGGCCGAAACTTCATCTCCCCAATGGAATTTGTCCTTTTTTAAACAGTTAGTGATCGAGGCCATAATAGTACTGAAATTTCGAATGAAACGCCTATAGAATGTTGCAAGGCCATGGAAACTTCGAGCCTCGCCAACATTCTTGGAAACTGGCCAATTGCAAATCATGGCCACCTTATCTGCATCAATGTGAAGTCCATCCGCGCAAATAACAAAACCCAAAAACAAGAGGCGTTCTGTCATGAAGCTGCACTTTTTCAGATTAATGAATAATTTATTTTGCTGCAAGGTTAGTAAGACATCCCTCAAGTGTTCCATGTGTTGATGCCCATATGGAGTATATATGAGTATATCATAAAACAAACTACCACAAACTTGCCAATAAAAAGTTTGAGAACCTGAGTCATCAATCGCATGAAAGTACTAGGTGCGTTAGTGAGTCCAAACAGCATGACAAGCCATTCATACAAACTCGCACTTGTCTTGAAGGCCGTTTTCCATTCGTTGTCGAGACGGATGCGAACTTGGTGGTATCCGCTTCGAAGGTTGATCTTCGTAAAAATCCTGATCCAGCAAGTCTATCTAGCATATCATCAAGTTGTGGAATCGAAAATCTATACTTGATAGTAATCCGATTAATGGCATAACTGTCTACACACATACGCATGGTGCCGTCTTTATTTGGCGTGAGAAGCGCAGGAACTGCACATGGACTTTTGCTTTCATGCAAAAAACCCTTTTGAAGGAGCTCTCCCACTTGCTCCTGTAAAATCTAATTCTCCTTTGGATTCATCCGATAATATGGCAAATTAGGAAGACTAACACCTAGAAGAAAATCAATCTTATGCTGAATATCTCTCAAAGGAGGTAATCCGTCAGGTAAATCCTCATGCATAACATCACTGAATACCTTTAATAAGGGCTTAAGAATGTCGAGAACAAGAACCATAACTTGCTAGTTGCTCTTGTCCACAATCATATACATCCCTTCACGCTTTCGGATGTTCATTATAACCCCTGCATTCTGCTTCTTCACAATCTGAGGGGAATTACTCCGTAGTCTCAAAGTAATTTTAGTCCTTTTCCATACAAAAGAATATGTATTCTCCCTAGCTCGGTGCGTAGCATCAACATCATATTGCCATGGTTGACCCAATAAAACATGACACGCATCCATCTCCACAACATCACAGACAATAGTATCTTGATATGATTTTTCAATCGAAATAGGTAAACGGCATAATTGGTTTACCTTAAGTTCTGCTCCCTTGCGTATCCACCCGATTGTGTAGGGCACGGGATGCGACTCCGTCTTTAGTTGCAAGTGATCCACCAAGGCCTTTGACACTATATTCTCACAACTTTCGCTGTCAATAATAATATCGCATACTTTGCCGTTGACAGTACAGCGAGCGCAGAAAAGCTGATTCCGCTAGGTATCTTCTATCCACAGAGCAAACAATAGACGACGCATAACACAATTAACTTGCTCGCCCACTTCATCTTCGACTCCCACTTTTCTTCCTTTTCCCAATCTTCCTCATACACATCTTCGTCATGTTCAACGATATTGGCCATTCTACGACGAGGACAATCGCTGGAATGATGGCCCAACTCATTACCCTTGTAACACTTGATCGGTTGGGGCTTGGCATATGGATTTTAGGTATTCTAATTGGGAATGCGATTGCTTGCTGCGACTGCTTCCTTAAGCGTCCCAGTAGTACTCCCTGGAACTCAACTCGAATTAGGAGTTTGACGACTAGAAGAACTTGTAACATCAAGCTATCTTCCTTTCTCGAATGACCCACAATTCAAATAATTGCTACCACGAGTACTAGGGATAGTCCTCTCTAATTGCATATCAATTTTTCACGCCATATCCTGGGCGTCTTCGATAAAGAATAGTCGATGCAAAGAAACCCGATCCTGGATATTAAGTCGCAAACCATTAATGTACCTAGCAGTTTGTTGTGCCTCGGACTCATCCAGGTTATTATGAGCGGAGAGTCAAAGGAACTCTTCCATATAAGCTTGGACCGATCTATTCGATTGTCGGCAATTCTGGAATTGCTGAAATAACAGTTGCTCATAGTCCGTTGGGAGGAACCTCTTCTTCAACTTCTGTTTCATCTGACCCCATGATCGAATAGGAGCCTTGCCTTGTCGACGTCGCGTCAATTGAGTTTGTTCCCACCAAGCTGAAGCGCCACCCTTCAACTTGTACGCCACAAGTTTCACTTGGCAATCCTCGTCAATATCCATAGCATCGAAGAATTTCTCGACCTCCCAAAGCCAGTCTAGGAAATCTTCAATATCCAAATTCCGATTGAAAGTAGGGAGATCTACCTTTAGTTGATACTACTCAGGATCTCGTCGATAGCCCCTTTGTCGTCAATCCCCACGAACATGCTCCTCTTGGAATCTCCTGTATCGGCGACCACCACGAATCTGCATCTCCTGGAAATCTTCATCTTCGTCTTCCGTATCCTCGACATAGTCTTGATGCCTATGTCGGGGGATTCCTCCACGCCCCATAACATCTTCGGGATTACAAGCGACAGGAATTTGCTTGGCTGGAAGAACGCCAGGCACATGGTTTGTGGACAAATGCTGGATGGCATCAAGAATCTCTTGAAACCTCCGATCGGTTTGAGCCACAAACTGATTGAACTCAACCCGCGTAATGGGCTCGTTCTCATAGCCCTCAGCAGCGAGGAGATTGACATTCACGTTATTCACCATCGTCACAGGAGAAACCTGCTCTGATACCAAATGACGCAGAAAGAAAGCGTAAATTTGGAACAACTCGAAAGAACTTGAAATTTTTATTCAATGATACTGTATTTTTTATTACAAGACGGACATCTTATATATAGAGATAGGACTCCTAATATTAATGGAAACTGAATAATTAAAGATAACATTTAATAAACTAATATAGGAAACTGCCTGAATGGTAATATAGGAGACTGCCTGAATGGTAATATAGGAAACTGCCTAATTGATAATATAAGAAACTGCCTGACTAATAATATAGAAAACTGCCTGAATGGTTGTTTTCCCCAAAATTTAAAAAACTGCTGAGATTTTCGGCCATTACAGCGATCACATTCTTTAAGATAATTACAGGCTAACTCTTCTATATCAGTAATCCACAGTTTATGAACACAAAGATGTACGAAGGCAGATCTATCAATGAAAGAACTTGACGAAAAACACCAACATAAGAAAGAAATACTCCATTTTTATTAACCCATCTCCTACCTATGAACTTTACCAAAACGAAATGGAATTTGGACTGAATATTTACCCGGTTCTTGCTTTATTTGGTTTGGGTGAATGACATGGTTGGTTCTGTTACCAAAAACGGTTTTCAAAACGCACGGTATTCATTCAATTTCAAACCGCCTAACCCAGATCCTATCCAAGCTTGGGTATATAATGAAAGTCCAAAACAGAAGTTAATGGATTTGCCTTACAACAGCTACGTACCCTTGCTTTTTCAACTCGCATCCTATGATGCCGTCAAGATTTTTGAGGGCATCCTCCCACTTTCTCCTTGTCTGGCGGCCAAACTTCTCCTCATGCTCCTCCAAAGCGCCGATGTATAGTTGAGACTTAAGCTTGACATCACGAGGTTTCACATCATAGAAAATCGGCATAATTTCCTTCTCGGATGGTTTGGATTTCTTCCACTCCACCATGTGTGCGAGCTCCCGAAGGCACCACGGACTCAAAGCGTAACCTTTAGAGAAGATGGGTACGTAGATCTTCGACTTTTTGATGGCTGTCGATAGCTCATCGCTTAGTTCTTTACCAACATGAAGCTCTTCCTCATCGAAGAAGACACGGATGTTCGCGTCTATCATATTGTGGTAAAGGCAATCCGTGAATCCTTGGCGTGTATCCGGCCCTCTGAAACTCAAGAAGATGTCGTAGTCAATCTCCAACGTGCCATCGCCACTCCTTTCAACCTCCAATCTCTCTCCCATGTCCATTCTCACAGTGTGTTCGCCTGAGCGTCTCCTCTCTCAACGCACCTGATCAATGGAAGGCTTGTTCACTTTACGTTTGCATAAAAATTAGGACTTGACCAGTAACTACTGGCCTTCGTTTGTATTACGGTCGTGACCTCTCTTCCTAGAACTTCCCAAGTTGAATAGTCATTGAATAATGCCAACCAATGTTTGCAACTTGCAGGTGTAACAAATAATACGTTGACCTGGATGATCTGGCGAGATAATGCTTTCCCAGATACTGCAATTGTCTTCTCCCCATATAATGTTTCCGCCAAATAATAAAGTAGTGTCTCGCCATAGCTGTTACAACAAGTGGGCGCCGCTCCTTGGGGACTTGACTTTGGACGAGCTTGCAATATTTAAAACTTAAGTGATATTTTTTAGATAGATTTATGATTAGATTTATTTTACTTGAACAGTATGTCTTCCCTTTTTATTAGCTAATTTATTTCCTAGATCTGTTTGGCGTAACCTTTATATATATATATATATATATAGATACACATTTATATTTTTAATTTTGCGGTGCTGGCACCTTGACTTTCTTTTTTCTTAAACAATTGAAACTTTCATGTGAAAATGTTGACATGTAAATTCATCTACAAATTTTTCATAATTTTCCAGAATTTAAATAACAATATTACTAAATTTGACAGGAAAGCCGAAAAGCTTTTCTTACATTTTATAAAGCCGAAAAAAGAGGCCCTGATCTCTAGTGGCTTTTTTTTAAAGGATTTTCAAGGATTTTTATGATTTGAATTGTAGGAAAGATTGCCTCTTTTAATTCAGATGTAAAAATTATGATATTTTCGCCTAGTGATCGGTTCCGGGCCTTTTATTAAGCATTCCGACTTTTGCAGCTACAGTTAGAACACCAGGAAAAAAAACATTTAGTTGTAAGAAACAGCTAGAAATTGACTAATATTTGCAATTCAGTTTAGTTTATGACCTTTGATTTTCTGAAAAAGGAGCTGTTGACACCTAAATTTTACCTAGTCATTTAAGGTTTAATTGCATAAAAAATTATGGATTAATCTTTAATCCCTAAACAAAAATATTTTCATTAAGTTACATGGCATATAGATATTAGGCGCATTTGCATTAGTAGATTTTAGTGAAACATATTTTCCTTTTATTTTATTTCATTTTTATTTTATGAAAAATAAAATCATCATTATAAAAATTTAAAAAAAAGGAAAAAAGAAAAGAGAGAAAGACAAAAACGTGATCTCTTCCCTCTCCCTCCGGACACTCTACGCACACTTTCACAAAAGAAGCAAAGAGGAAGAAAGGACACAGAAGAAAGGGCTCGACGTGTTTTCATGAAGAAAAAAAATGGTAAAGCTGATCAGAAGAGACAAAATGGGCAAAAGCTCTTCTTCTTCCTCTCGATTGACACACGTCCTGGAAGGATTAAAAAAGAGAGAGAGAAGACAAAAGAGGAGCTTTTCCCCATGGGCAGCTCACCCTCTGCACGCGCATTGAAGAGAGGCAAATGAAAGGGAAGGACAAAAGAAAGGAGGGTTTTAGGGTGTTTCACTAAAGGAGAAAGCGAGACGTCCAATGGAGAGAAAGTCAAAAGAAACCCAAAAATGGACCGTCACACTCTCTCTCTTTTTGGGTTGCCGCAATATATGTCACCAAAACAGAAAATGGGGTCGGCATACATAGGAAAAAGACCGAGAGGGAGAAGAGGGGGGGAGCTGGAAGAGAGAGCGAAAAAAAAAGAGAAGAGAGCTTGAAGAGCTTCCGGAGAGGATAGACTGGAAGGGGAGCCGAAACCAAGAAAGAATCGAGAGAGAGAGTGAGCTCGAGAGAGTTTCGGAGAGCGACAGAGTTTCAAGAGAAGAAGGGGAGACCGAGAGAAAGTTGAGGCGAATCGGAGAGGCCCGAGCCCCGTTCGCTCGCCGGAGGACCGCCTGAACTGTCGCCGAGCCTCCCTCCCAGCCGTCGCACCTCACTCCGGCCGGCCGCGAACAGGTCGGCTTCTCTTCATCTTCCTCTGTTTCGTGTCCACCTCCCCTGCCTCTCGGGTGCCGGGCACACCGAGCCTATTCGGTGGTCGCCCGGCACTACAAGATGAGGAAAATGTTTCTTTTCACCTCCAGGATGTGTTCTTGAACGATTTCCATCAAGAAAAACCTCTGAATCCCACCGAAATCCACCTGGAAACCCTAGCTTTAGGCACATCCCACTTGTTCGATGAAATGCCCGAATGAAAACCGAAACCGAAGTCACCGCATCGACCCGTAAAAATCTTAGATTCACGTTTGTTTGTTCTGAAGTTGATGTTTAGTGATTGATGCGGCGTTATTTTGGTCTTTTCTGTGGCATATTTGTCGTATATTCGAGTGAGCCGTCGATGAAGCCTTCGCCGGAGATGCCATTCCCGTCGCCGGAATGACGCCCGCGGTTTGAGGCCGCTCCCGTTAATCCACTATCTCTGTTGCTTGGTATGTGTGTTTGTTTGCTTAGATTTAGTGCGTTTCTTCGGGGTCGGAAGTGTGGTGGCTGGAAATGGAGTTTTTGCTCGTTGATGTCGTTTCCGCGGTCGGAGTAAGTCGCCGGTGTGGTCGCCGGAACGTCGGCCGGTGGCGACGGCTTAAGGCCAACATCCTCCGTCGGCGCTGGCGGCTCAAGTCGACGGCCGGCGGTGGGACGTCTCCGGCGTAGTCACGGTGGGGTGAGTTTCGGTGAAGAACACCACGAAGAAGAAGAAGCCCAGGAGTAGAAGGACGTGCATGGGCAGAAAGCACGTATGGGATGAAGACCAGAATGATAAAAAATGGAAAAGGGAAAAAGAAACCCAAAAAAAAAAAAAAGAAAAACAAAGAAAAGAAAAGAAATAAAAAAATCAGAAAAGAAATAGGAAAAAGAGGTTCCGGGCGGGTTTGAGAATCGAGTCAGAAGCCGGTAGGGGTGTCAATAAAGCCCGGCCCGACCCATACCGGACCGGCCCGACCTGGCCTGGCCCGGAAATGTAAGGCTTTTTCGGGGCGGGTCTTCTTTGGGTTGGGTAAGAGCTATAAATTGGATATATTAATCCTGTTTCAGGCCAGGCTGGTCCGGATCGGGCTTTTTTTACAGCCGGCCCATGACTTAAAAAAAACCTAGTTGCCTATCATCTCCGTTGTCTTCAAGCTCCCGCTCATCCGCTCTTCGGAAAAGCGGAGCGAAGCACATCGCGTCACCCGGCTCCAGTAGTAAGCGCACGCACCAGAGGTAGAGCAGATAGCGATTCGTCGATCCGTCGTCGGAGTAGATAGCGATTCGGAAGCTATTTGTAGCGCGATTCGTCATCGAGAGCGCTCGCTCATGCGTGAATTTCTTTTGTTGTTTCGCAGTCGAAGAGAAAGGTCAGGGAGCCCAAGGAGGAGAACGTCACGCTCGGGCCGGCGGTGCGCGAGGGCGAGTTCATCTTCGGAGTCGCCCACATCTTCGCCTCCTTCAACGACACCTTCATCGTAAGCATCTGGCTCGACCGGTTTTCAATCCGCTCTTCTTCGCTTTAATTTTTGGCCTCTTTAGCCTGACGACCCGTGTTTCGCTTTCACTTGCAGCATGTGACCGACCTTTCCGGGAGGGAAACCCTTCTTCGCATCACTAGTATGTCTTGTGCTTTCTTCATTTTACCTTAAAATGCGTATGCGAGTTGGAAGGTTCTGCGAGTTATTGCTGTTGTGTGATGTCATTGTGAATCTCTGACCACTAGTCAGTGGTTGTTTGAGATTTTGGGCCTGGTCCTTGCTTGCCTTTGCGCTCTGTGGGTACGCGGGGATTCTGCTGGTTGTTTGAGATTTTGGGTCTGGATTTTTGAAGGGTGGGGGGGTTTTGGTTTCCTTGCAGAGTGGGAAAGTGTTGAGGTGTGAGTACCCATGACGGATTCGGGCTTGCGAAGCGACTTTGGAATGTTTCTTGTCTGTCCTATTGAGAAATGTTATTCGTGATCGAGTTGTGTTCGAATGTTGGGGGCTGGAGTTTGATTAGGATTGCAAATGTTATTCTTGCGTTATATCGCATCGGCTGTTCTTTATTAGATAAGGTTGTTCTTCTTGCTCTTATTATGTCTATTGAACTTAGCTGGTATTCTTTGCCTTTGTGATTCACTGCGAGATTTGATGGTCAAATGATTGCCTCATAAGCTTGTTTAATTATTGCTATACTCTGCATTATCACCTCACCATCATGATCTTTCGTTAACTTGTTTACTATATGCTATTGTTTTCCATATCTGGGTTAGCATGTGCTTTTCTAACTTTGTGTGACAATCTTGTGGCAATTAATTTTGATCTATTAGACCTGGTGGACTGATCAGTATTTTGCATAGGAGCATGTTCTCAATATCTTGTCTGAGGTAGAAGTTCCTTAAAAATCTAAGACACATATGCAGATGATCTCCATGTTTTGCTGAACAATTCATTAGGTTTTCCACAATTCACATCGGAATTAGTTCTCTTCTAAACAGAAACACAGAGTTTGTTTTTGATCTCCATGTTTTTTTGATTTCTAGATTACATGATGCTAGGATCCCAATAATCAGGCTTTGAAGAACATGCTTGTAATTTGCTGTGTCTCTTGTATCAGATGGCATGTATACCTGTGTTAAATGAATTGTTATGATTGTCAAATTCTATGGTTTCTGTTTTTTCTTTTTTGTCTTGAACGGTTGCTGTTTGAATGAATAGATAGTTGTTTGATTGGGGATTTTTTGTTTCTGGTTGCTAACTTTATTGCAACTGAAGGAGCTAGTTAGGCCTTCTCTACCTTGCATGCTAATTGTAGCAATAATTTGCAGGTTTTAAGTGTCATAAATAGAAGGATTACGAGATGTCTGAAACGAGTTCTACTAGTGTCACAGAAAGAAGGACAAGATCTGTAGTGTGGGAACACTTTAAACGGGTTCCTGATCAAGATAAGGCTGAATGTTTATACTGTGGGGCCCAAATTCGTTGTGCTAGTAATCACGGGACTAGTTCGATGCATCATCATTTAGGTAGATGCAAGGAATACCCATATGCAAATGTTGAGAAAAGGCAAAAAAGTGCCTCGGATCAACTTCTTGGGGTCGGTAGTTCATCAGGTCCATGGAAATTTGATCAAGATGCTAGTCGAAAAGACCTAGCAAAAATGTTTATTATTGGTGAATTGCCTTTTAAGTTTGTAGAAAATGAGGGATTTCGACTATTCGTCAATAGAATCCAGCCAAAGTTTCTAATCCCGTGTCGGAACACATTGAGGCATGATTGTTACAAGTTATACATGGACGAAAGAAGTAAATTGAAGAAATATTTCTCGGAGACATCTCCAAGAGTGTGTCTTACGACCGATACATGGACTTCTTGTCAAAATTTGAGCTATATGTGTCTTACTGCTCATTTTGTTGATGTCGATTGGAAGTTGCACAAGAAAATATTGAATTTTTGTCAAATCCCGGGTCATTCTGCTGAGATAGTAGGAAAAGCGATTGAGAAATGCTTGACTGATTGGGGGATTCAAAGCGTTTTTTCTATCACCGTGGATAATGCAAGCTCAAATGACTTAGGAATTCAATATTTGAAGAAAAGACTTAGCTCTCGGAATTCTCTAGTATTGAGAGGTGAGTTGCTTCACGTGAGGTGTTGTGCTCACATATTGAGTTTGATTGTGAGAGAGGGGTTGAAAGACATAGATGATTCAATTGTTAGAATACGTTCGGCCGTGCGTTATGTGAGGTTTTCTCCTGCGAGGTTGAGACGGTTTAAGAGTTGTATTGATATCGAGTCCAAGAGTCTTGTATGTTTGGATGTGGAGACTCGTTGGAACTCGACATATATGATGTTGGAAGCAGCTTTGAAGTTTCAAACAGCATTTAACTTATTGGAATTTCAAGATAGTAAATATGTTGAAGAGCTTTCCAAGGCAAAAGGGTTGCCCACTAGTGATGATTGGGAGTATGCACGTCACTTTCTTCCTTTCCTGAAGTTGTTCATTGATACGACTTTAAAAGTTTCGGGTTCTTCTTATGTCACTAGTAATGATATGGCGAAGGATGTGTATGGGATTCATGGAATCATTGATGCATATTGTGAGAATGGGGATCAAAGTGTGCAGGAAATGGTTAAGAGAATGAAAACCAAATTCAATAAATATTTTGGCAATGTGAACAATATCAATCTTACTTTGTTCATTGCTTGCATACTTGACCCGCGACATAAGTGGGAATATGTGAAGTGGATGATTAATGATGTTTATGAAAGGAAGGAGGCAGAAACTTTACGAGATAAAGTAAAAACATCTTTGACATCATTGTTCGAGCAATATCGCACTGGTGTATGTCCCCAAAGCAACTTGAGGCTAAAGAGCGCACGGACGATAAGCATGTCAAAGTCTCCTGTGGTTGGTGCTGATTTTATGACTGCAAAGTATCTTAGCCAAACTGGACAACAATATTTGGAAGAAAAATCAGAATTGGACAAATATTTAGAGGAAGGATGTGAACGTTATAACCCAAACTTTGATATCTTAAGTTGGTGGAAAGTAAATTCTTCAAGATATCCTATCCTTTCTTCCATTGCTCGAGACATCTTGGCCGTGCCCATCTCGACTGTAGCATCAGAGGCCGCATTTAGCACAGGAGGTCGTGTGCTTGATGTGTTTCGTAGCTCTTTGACCCCAAGCATGGTAGAGGCTCTTATATGTGCTCAAGATTGGTTACGATCTACGCTACTTTCACGTTCGATTGAGGAGGACTTAGAGGAGCTTGAAATCTTTGAGACAGGTGAAAAAATATGGTTGTGGAATTTTGTACCCTTTTATACTTTGATGGATACATTAATTCTCATTTTCATCGTGAATTTAATGCAGAGTTGCCAACTACAACCATGGAGCCAAATTCGGTTTCTCTAGATGATTGATGAAGTTATTGTTTTTTTGTTTTTGTTTTAAAGGTTTACAACTATTTAAACAACATATGTCTCTATGTGGAGATTGGTACTTGTTAAATCATCTCTTGCTTGCTGTAAGTTCTCTCATTGGAAAGCTTCACCCTTCAGAGTGTTATTATGCCAAGCAACAAGTAGATTACATCTTGTCACAGGTATTCTCGAGTGAAAAGGATTTCTTGAATTGGTCTTACATGTGTTTGCTTGTGTGAAGTAGGTAGTTGGAATTTGCTACTCGGTCATGGGTCACGATTGTAATTTTTGTAGGATGAGCAGCTGACAATTGGGTAGTGTCTCAATGTTTATTCATCCTCTAGCACAATAAACTTGTTTTCAAATATTCATCTTGTGCTCATTTATGAAGTTACAATGGCCCTGTTTCTGTAAGAACATGGAAATACCTACTCTAATCTTGTACAGACTCCAAAACCTGTTTGATACCAGGATTGTGTCTTCCAGGGGGTGACCTCATGAAAATATTTACTCTTTGACTGGAATTATTGGATGTCTTAATCTGTCCTTTCTTGATTTGGGAAGCACTCGTGTATTACCATTAAAGTATGATGGTTCTGTTTCATTGATTGAGCTTGCTGGCATAATTCATTAGATTGGCTTCCTTTTCTCCCTATGAAGCGCTCCTCTGGTTGCTATTAGTTACTTGTCAATTCAAGCGGATAATGACAAGGATGGGCGTCTAACATTGACAGAGATGATTGACAACCCCTATGTACTTTACAGTTGGTACATTAGTTGACACAGCTACAAAAAATAAAAAATGATACAAATGACAGAATAGTGTAGTAGAGAGCTAAGAGAATGAATGGCTATTCGGGGTTCACACCCACTTAGTAGTTAGTACTGGTTTATACGTTTACGCACGAAAACGAAAAAAAAAACCCGAAAACCCGGCCCGACCCGGATTTTCACTTTGGGTTCTATGCGCTTTGGGCCGGGCCGGGTCAGAGAGAGCTTGTGCCCCTTGTGATTCGGGTCGGGTCGGGTATCATAAAAACCCGACCCGACCCGACCCATTGACACCCCTAGAAGCCGGGTCGGACCAGGTCGGGGGACCTGGTCCAGATTTTTTTAAATAAAAATATTCGAAAATTCAAAAAAAGAATAAAAATATTAAAAATTCCAAAAAATTCGAAAATGTTTAAAAATCCCAAAATAAAAGTAATTGAATAAAAAATATTAAAAAAATCAGAAAATTTAAAAAAATAATTAAATTAAAAAAATTCAGAAAAATTCGGAAAAATTCCAAAAAAATCAGAAATTAGGAGATGTTCAAAAATCAGTTTTGGGCTTAATTTCACTAGATTTTAGGTTAAAAAACTCAAAAAAAATGAAAAATGAGAAAAACCCTTTAAAAAATTCTCAAAAATCGGATAAGCCATTAGGGCTTTACCTTAAGGCTTTTGATTGCACTTTCTTTTTTTAGAGACGATGCTAGGTCGTTGGTTGTTTATTCTCTTCATGATTATCTAGTTGCGCACATTTAATACATTGGTTGTTATTTTCTATTTTTAGAACGGTTAGGTGGAATCTTAGCTTTTTTGATAAGCTGCCCGGTATGTTAGTTTGCGAACATTTAAGTTTAGGTACCGAAATGGCACTAGTTAGATCACTAGTGTAATCAAGTTCCCGAATTTTGGAATCTCTGGTTTTCGCACGCATCGAGACGACACTCCCGCGTCTCGATTAGGGTTTCTAGCCAACCCTTGATCATGGCTAGTGGCGACTCCATTCAAATGCGTAAATTAGAAAATTCTCGTCGCACGAGGTATGAGGCCTGGGAGTGCCTTAGTCTTTGGATTAATGAACCATTTGGTTTGTCTTTCGAACGAATCAATCGTTGTTCACATCCATCGACAAATACCTATTGGCCTAAATCTGATCGGTTCGGGTAGGTCGTGACAATGATGCTGAGCAAAATATCCATAATGACATACATCAGAGTCAGTTAAATAAAATATACTATGGTAGAGCGAAATTCTAGACTTTATGAAGCTCGTATAAGACATGTCTTAATCACAATATGAGAAGTTGTAGAAGCAGATCTCACCAAATGCAACAGGATGGTGTTTGGCCACTTTTTTAGTGGCACCGACTACATTGCAATGCCTATGCAAAGTTCCTAGAAACCGTACAAAGTGTAAATGCAACAAAAGGGATAGGAGTGATAACACCAACAAATCATACATAAAAAAAGCACATTAATGCCAAAACAATCTGCAAAAGTGAAACTACTGCTTGTGTCTCAACTCTTCTCTAATTGAGAGCCGAGTAAAGTTTGAGCCCACTATAGTTAAAACAAAAAAAGCAAATGACATGATAGCGAGTCTACCACTAGAGTGAGATGAGTTAATTTGGAAAGAAGGAAAAAGGTTTGACTAATCACTGGGAAAACGAAAAGGAAGGATTAACCCACTTGTTTTCCTGCTCGCTTTGTTGATCTTGTTCTTCAAGTGCTGGTAATTTGAATTTGGTTTGTTAGAGGTTGACTGTGACCTAGAACGATATTATTGGGGACGATTGAGTTCTTTCTTGTATTTTAGCGAGGTTAATACTTGGGTCTGTATTTGGTTTTGTGTAGATCCTGCCGGACCCGCTTGATCTTGATCGGACAATATTATGTCCGGCTATGATCAGGTCTGGTTTGGGCTTTGGTTGTAAGTGGTGATTGGGAAAGTTATACATTCTTACCTTACCAAAAAAAAAAAAAAATACTTGATTGTTGCCAGCTACTTTCTGCGCAATCTGTTTCTTGATTTCTAGCCGTGTTCTTACATTTTCAGTGAATGCGATCCTGTATGATGAGCGGGGTTATGACTTCAGAGCAGTGTTGTCTGTCAATTCAATGAATGTAGATTGCATCACTTTTGTGGAAGTCTCTGTAGGTTTTACCCCTGCTGCAATGTATCAGATAGAGGTTTATAGGGTTGAGGATGCGTGATACATTAATCAACTAGGCTATATTCTATTCGGAGTTGAAGAATTAAAGAAATCATTTGAATCTGTATGTTAAACCTAGAAAGATTAATTGCAAATTAGGCATCTTTTAACCAAACTGTGATTTCACTGAACCACTTTCAACTCTGTTGGTATGACAACTTGATATGCTGAGTGAGAATGATTCCAGCGTCTGACTATACATGATGCAGGCCGAGCAATTTGACAAAAAAAACAAATTTTGTTTCTAATGTATCAAGAAATTGCAGTTTGCACATGGCTACATGACTTTCTTTTCATGTAAAGCTCGAAAGGGTTTGAGCCTACTAGTGGATGCTCTCCTTGATATTCTCCTCCCTAGCAGTGGGCAGTTATCTTCTTCACATGAGCATTTTTGGAAATTTACATCGGTCAATCCTTACTCCGTGTTTATGTAGATTGTTATTGTTGAAATATGTCTCGAGTTTAAACCCGTTGAATGAACTCAATTCGAATCGAATCATGTATAAGCTTGGCACATGAAAGTTCAAGGAAAAGACTATTGCAGATTATGGAATTTGTTTACGTGTTGGAGTCACGATCGAAAGGGAAAAGTCCAACTTGGAGTTTGTTGGATACAAATTTGCTTTGAAATACACGTATATCAACTTCCCGCTTGAAGTCAACCAAGTAAAATACAAAAAAAAAAAAAAGAGAGGAAGTTACCTACCGGTAGGAATCGGCTAAGATTGCTTATCTGCACTTCTTCTTGGGTCTTTTTTTTTGCTAGAATGTCTTCTTGGGTCTTACTTGTGAAGAGGTATGAGATGTGATGTGAGTACTCCAAAAAGGAGGCGCCGTTGTTGATGTGCAGAGGCTGCCTCATCGTATCTGCTAGTGTTTATAGCCGATAGAAAATTTTGTGGAAAGATTTTGTTTAATTACTTCAGGAGAGCGAGAGATTATTTTGTAAAAAATTATATAGTTAAATATTATGTGAGTTATTGAGTGTAATTGAGGCTTGGAAAATACTGAGAGTATTTGAGTAACTAATTGTAATTTTTATTGTATCCATTGATCTATAGTGAAATTTTTTGCTACTCTATTTATGGATGTAGGTTGTATAGACGAAATCACGTAAATCTGATATTTAATTTATTTTCTTATTTTGTCTATTTTACTATTCGATCTCTTGCTTCCGCAACAGTTATAATTTATCACGTAAGAGCTTCAGATAATTCTCTTTTCGTGACAGTCTTACGTGGGATGGGGAAGTTTATGATTAAGAATTTAATAAAACATTAACACCATGTGAAGTCCTTGAAATGATCAGAAGTGCTGTTTAGCGTCACATTTCACATTTAGCGGTGCCTACTGCCAACACTTTTAGTGCACTCGTCGCATCATTTCAATTGGAAGCTGAGCAATATGATCGCATAATATCTTATTATTTGTATAGTTGCTGACAGACTCTTCTAAGAAAATTAGGAAGCCAAAACCTTGGAAGCATCCTGAACCAATTACAAGGACACAACCGATGAAGATGCGTGAGGAGTTTTGGGACACCGCACCTCATTCTGGCGGGAGACAAGGTATTCTTACGTTGTTAGGATAAAATGGTGTTAAGTGTTAACATATAATGCACGGTAACAGTCCTTCACCTTCACCCGCCCTCCCAATGCCGTGGGAGAGAGGAGAGGATTATGCTTTGCATAAGTGCTATTTTCATCTGACCAAGTTTGAGCAATTTCCTTTTGAATTGTGATGTTTCTTTGCTCAAATGTGCTGTGTAGCATATTTATCATACTCTTGTTAATTGCAAGTCTAATTATGATACATTCCATTGGAAATATGCTGTCCAAGGGAAAGCAGGGCATGGCTTACCTTCTTATTTGGGGGGAACTCATTTGTGGTCTTCTCGCGGTTGGATCTGTTTCAAATGTTAAAAACATGGGAAGTGGTTCACTTGATTAAATATTGCCTAAATGTCCCTTTTACTTTTGGTGTGAATATTTCAATTAATCATCTCTTCTGGGCATTTTCAGTCAAGAATTGGATTATGCCATACTCAAGGATTGTGATTGTCTTTTATTGCTAGCGAGGGAGGAATGAGATTTGAGTAATTACGGGCTTATGTACGCGCATCTATTCATTAAAAAGTGTTTACTATACCTTTGACAATAGAAGTTGGTTTGGTGATGTTTTTTTCTTTAGCTCAGGAATGCAACGAGTTACCTTTATGATAATATCGCTATACATGAAGCTTGCTTGCCGCAGGATTTTCTTTTATTTATATTTTTTGGACAGGTAGTTGTGGAATGTAAGGATGTGCATGACAACTTACCAAACAGTAAAAATTTCTGTTCTTTTGTTTTTAGAATCTGTTTGGAAACAGAAATTCGTTTGTTTAATTTTTTGTTTCCAGGCACAAATTTGCAAAAATTTGTTCCCAAAATTAGTTTTGGAACTGAATCAAGAAGCAAAAAAAGTAGTTTCTTGATTCTAGGAACAAAAATGAGAATCAGTTTTGTTTTCTTTTTCTTTTTCTTGATTTTCTTCTTCTTCTTACTGGCCTGTGGCCGGTCACCGGCCGCAGGCCAAGGCCGACGAGGGCGTTGTGGCCCTCGCCATGGCCGGTGATTGCGAGGGTCCCCCTCACCTGCGAAGGCAAGGGCTAGACTCTCGCCGCCTGGGCCACCTTCGCCGTCGCCCTCGCCAGATCTAGCGAGGGCGGCTTGCAGCCTAGGCGAGGGCCGCCTTTGTCGCCGCTATCGCCGCCGTCCTCGCCGGATCCAGTGAGGATGACTCGCGGCCTGGGCGAGGGCGACCCTCATCGCTTGGGCGACCCTCACCGCTTGGGCAAAGGCGGCTCGTGGCCGCGACGACGAGGCCTCGCCCAGCCATGGTGAGGCCGACCCCGCCGTGGCGACCCAAGTGAGGGAGATGGGTTGCGACGATGAGGTCGGCCTCGCCAGATCTGGGTGAGGTCGAGCCTTGTCCAGCCAAGGCGAGGCCGACCTCGCTGTCTCGACCGGCGAGGCCGGTGGCGAGGGCCGCGATGCCCTCACTGACCCTGGCCTCTGGCCGGTCGTCGGCGCCGGCGATCGGCCATGCCCAAGGAAGGGAAGGGGAAGAAAGGAAAAAAAAAAGGAAAAAAAGGAAAGAAATATTAAAAAATTGAAAATATTATTAATAAATTTTTTTTGTATAGTTAACAAATGCATTTTTGTTTTTTTTTTCCATTCCAAGAATATAAATTTTGGGCAGTTGCTAAACGCCTTCAAATGCATAGAAATTATTCTCGGGTACGGAATCAAAAATAATCATTTTCGAGCAAAATCAGTTCCCGAGTACAAAATTGTTGCCTTGCGCACCCTAAAGTTTCCTATTTTTTACTGCTCATTTGTTAAATATTAAAATGACTTGAATTACGAACAGCAATTGGATAAAGCACATCCAGTAAAATATCTCAGTTGCTTTTTTTGTACCTTGTGAGTGGTACAATACTGATTGCTAGAAGGTGGATTACATGAATTATTTGGAATTTGGGATTCCTTTTTGGAGATTTTGTTTACCTTTTCATTTTTCCATATTAAAACTTGTAGAGGCTAGAACTATGATGTACTTATTTCGTTAGTTTTAAACACGAGGCAGTCTCTTGCACGAAACAAACTTTCTTTGCTGTTGAAATGATTGTGTGGATGACAAGTATTGAGGTTATTTCTTGTTACTTCAAGTTGCTTAGAACCATGCTTGTGTCAAACGCCTTCCATGTGATTCTATTAATCTAGAAGATGTGGCACGTATTGAATATCAAAAGGTTGCCCAGAAAATGAAAGGTTTTTAGTAAGTCAAAGAATGACTTGCTACTAAGATTGTCGACTAACATTAATTAAAGAAAACATCTTGATATGATTATATTGAGATTCTTTTCAATTTGAGAAAGTGCCTGAAAACTACCAAGCATGTTGTTCTTGAGAATAGGCTTAGGCTACTTCAACTCACTGTAGCCATAGCTAATTTGTCACAAGTCACAATTCTTTGCACTCTTGACAATGCGTTTGTAGTTTTGTTACCGACTTACGGATGTATTGGAGCATGAGTTTGCTCAAGTTTAGTAATGTGATGCATATCCCCTAACACTTGTGGGTTTTGGAAGCATTGCACATCCATCTTCTAATCTATGATGAAGAAACCTTCATAGCCACCTGCTTCTGCATGCCTCCGTGGAGTGGGACGATATGTTTGAAGCATATATTTTGAGCATGCTTTTCAGATATGTTTTAGCCGGGGCACAAGTTCAAACCTTATCTTGACGTGCATTTTTAGCACTGAAACTTTTAGAGAGGCTGAAGATGGTGAAGGAGCTTCTGTGAATTGGCATGTCAATATATCTTAATGACTCAAATCTTATGTTTTCTGTTGTATATTAACTAACTTCCTTAAAATCTCTGTAGGAATTTATTTGTCTCTCTCATTTCATTTCACTGTTGTAGACTTGTTGAGCAATTTGATTATGGCTTTCAGAGATATGGGACGCTCTGCATGCTGCAGCAGAAGCAGATCTAAGGCTTGCCAAACAATTGTGGATAGTGCTGGCGTGATTGTTCAGAGAGCTGACTTGACAGTATGCTATGATGAAAGAGGTGCTTTATCAATCTATTCTCCTAGTCCCCCGCCCGCTTCTTGCCCACCGCCACCTAGAAATCTTTTCCTTCTCTATTGTTCTGTCCATAATCTAATCCATGCGATGATGATTGTTGCAGGTGCGAAGTACAAGTTGCCAAAGTACATTTTGAGCAAGCTGACCAATTTGATTGATGATAATTGACAATGGAGGTGGGGCGGATTTTGCTCAGCTTAGTCTGTAAATCCTGTGAATTGATATCGATAGCTTCATAAAATAAATTGCATCAAAGTAGAGAGCATTCTGGCATTTTCATATGGTTTGTTTCATTAGTAATCGAACCTTCGAAAGAAATGTGAAAAGTAATCAATTCAGGTGATTGTTACAGTGGAAAATGATGACATCCTCTGTTGCTAGACCATCTTTTGCTCTAACTTGGTAGGGTTTGTCAAGTGCATTGACATTATAATATCATTTGTCTGTCATGTGGAGTTGCCGATGGATTCATCTTCTACTCGATTACAATTTTGGATGCGATTCTAAAATTGAAAACCATCCCTCTTAAAGCACCAGGGACAACATAGATCGTCCATTGCATAATGGGGAAATGGGTTGCATTGTGCCCGATGCATGGTCGAAAATATATTTTCATGTTATCCATGAAAGCGCAAGAGATCTTTGCGAAGTTTGAATAAGACATATTGTGTTTGAACAGTAGCAAAAATTACTCCTCTATCTTATGCACCGAAAATCATGACGAGTTCATTGGAATGGTCGAGATGTAAAATACTAATGAATGCACAGAGATGTTCCAGGAAAATCGATAAACTGAGCAACCAAACCTAAATCGAGCTAATCTGCTGAGCAGTTTCAGAGTCACTTTTTATCAATACACACAGATTTACAGTTATAGATGAGTCGGATGATTTGCATTCTGTTTTATCTTCATAGCAAAAACCAAACAAACTTGGTCGACTACAGAGTTCACTTCAACCACGAGAAAGTACTTTTGAAGTCTTTTCAATGTAAGGCGGAGGATCAAGTGAACAAAATTGAATCCAACAAATTTGCGAAGTCAATAATCACCTTCTAGCTTGATCAGAAAATCATGATTATCATCTCGGAATCAAACCGGATCTTCGCCTCGCAAGCCTAAACGTGACGCACCAAAACTTATGACGAATCAATGACGTGAACAGAGAGCAGTTTCCCACGCTCTGTTTTGCTCTTACTTACTTTGTCGATTGTTTCGATCATGTCGTCGTTGTGGTCAACGTCTTCTCTTTCCACGAGCGGCAGCTAGCTCTGCTCTTCGGCTGTGTAGATCAACGAGAAACACAAGCCTTTACTCAGAAATCATTGTAGATTCATTCAGGGCCATTAGTACCAAATCTACCCAATTAGTATCTCTTGATTGACGTTGCGCATAGAGCGGAGATGCCCATTGGGCAAAACAAACTCGGTCAAGCAGTATAAATAGATTGCTGATGGCAAACAACATAGAAGCCCTCTTAAATGTTTCTATATCAAGAAGTTCTTCAAAACGATTCTATGAGATTCTTTTGATAGCCTACAATTCCAGCATTTGGCCCCTAATATCTCAAGTCAATCATCCTGGTCACACGACTAGCTGTGAGTCGCATCCAACTATTGTTCATACTTGTCTTACCCAAGCTTGGATCAAAGTTGGTCACCAACAAACGACCAAATTCCTCTTCAACCGGTAAAAAATGAATTCGCCTTCAATGGCTTGGAGATCCAATAGGCACGTGAATACAATTTCTTGTATTGCTTGTTTATGATAATCATCTAATTGAGCAGTCCATCTGATCAATTCTTTGCCAGTGCATCTTGCCACAAATGAACTCTTATGTTTTTGTGATAAACTAAAACATGCGAAGCAATTCAAGATAAACTACAAAACGAAAAATATCAACAAACAACATGATGGATTGACCGCCAATAGGTCGACCTAATATGTGCAGAGCGCAAACTGAAGGAAGGACAACACACCGAATTATGAGGAACGCTCATAACCAACAAGTCGATAAACATGAAACCCACTTCCTGAAAATCATCTCCAGTATGACCAATCTTGAAATTGTTTTGTACGTATCAGTGGCACTAAAAATTGTGGAGATCCAGTAACACCTAACACGTGAACGTTCTTCTTCCCCTGAGAGAATGGCCGCCTCATCTTACACTCCTCTTTCTTTTCTTCCCCTCTTTCTTCCCGGACTTTTTGTTGCTTGTGCTTGCTGACTGTCTATAAACAAAGTTTCTTCTAAATTTGGGCAACACGAGAGCCCAAGCCCGATAGAATGGTTGCCTCATCTTTCTTTCACTCCTCTTTCTTTTCTTCCCGGACTTTCCGTTGCTTGTACTCGCTGACGTAGCCTATGATCGAACTTTCTCCTAAATTTGGGCATTCGAAAATTAACAGTGAGCACTCGTCTGGTGCTTTCCAATTGAGTACACTAGGGAAACTTCTCAATGACCTGCAAGAGCAAAATGTCAACATTTTGAGAGCCTCTAGTTCATCCAGGCCCTTAACCGCCAGAAGCTCATCGCAATCTTGAATCCACAAGAACTCCAGCTTTTTCAAATCCGATAGATCATCTAGACTTTCAATTTTAGGACACCCATGTATCTTCAATTGCTCCAACGACTCCACCGAACCAAGACCTTGGATGGCAGTTAGATTTGGGCAATGCTTCAGCTTCAATTGCTTCAACCTCTTCAACCTTGAAAGACCGGCACATCCCTCGAGGAGTTCTGCAATTATCACTTCGAATTTAATCAACTGTTCAAGCCCATCGACTTGGACTTCCTTCCAACAGCATGCATGAATGTGCAAATATGTCAAGTTTCTCAAATTGCAATGAAAGGACAAACTGGTTGTGTAAATACAAAATTCAAGTGACAATGTTGACAGAGACGGTGGAAGGAGCGTGAGGAATTGTAGGCATGGACCATCTTGTGAGAACAAAGGACTGTCCACACCGGGATCACCGAAGGCCAAATCCGCCAATTTAGTTAGGTTTGAGAGATTCGGAACCGACCGCAGCGAACTTGATCCGAAGCTTAGCCTTATCAAACTTGTGGGAAGCTCAGGCAATTCTTCGAGTTTGCCACAATCACATAATTCCAATTTCTCTAGGTGAGGAAGTAGTTTGATTGTTGCTGGAACATTTCCAATACGGGTTGATTTCAAGTCAAGGACTCTCAAAAGCGATAATTCCCAAATGTCCTCGAGAATTTCCCATTTCAGAGACTTGCAACCCGTGGCATATAGCTCTTCCAACTCTTTTAGCGCGACAATGCTCCGCGGTAGCTCCGTTATCGAAGAGTGCGAAATATTGATGACTTTTAATCTACTTAGGTCTCTGATAGATTCAGGTAACCGGAGACATAGTGTATTAGAGATATCCAACTCGAGTAGCGATTCCAAGTTTCCAATCGACACAGGGAGTTCCCTTATTTTAGTACGCGATAGAACGAGAGACTTAAGTTTCCGTAGGTTCCCAATAGAACTAGGAAGTACAACGATTTTTGTAGATTGCAGTTTAAGTACTGACAAGTGCCGGTGGTTACCAATGGAGTCGGGTAATCTCGTGATGGCCGTATGTGAGAGATCTAACTCTACCAGTGATGCCACTCTCTCAAATGATTCGGGCAACTTCTTCAACTTATAACAATTGCATAAATACAAGTACTCGAGCTTCTCTAGCCATCCGATTCCTTTGGGCAACTCCCTAAGAAATATACACCCATCCGCATTGAAGTAAATCAAGCGCTTGAGCTTGTCAAGGGAATCATCAACTTCAATCAGACTCCAGCATCCTTTAAGGATCAATCTCTCTAAACTCGTATAATGAGAAAAGTTTGGAGTCCTAGTCATTTTGTGACAACTAGAGAGATCTAGAACTTTAAGCTTCTTGGCAACCTGTAACAATAGCTAGAAGAGAGTAAAGCGAAAATTCCATACGAATTTAGAGCCAATAAATGATTGTGCTGAAACTTAGATGCAATTGGGTTAACTCATTTTCCTAATTTAACCCACATAGATCCGTCCATCTAGTGTACTCACACCTATCCAGCTTGATCCACTTATATACACCTATATATCAATTCATTACGATCTAATTTCATGGCCTTGATTACAAGACCAGCATAGTCAGCTTTGTTTTACTTATGGAATGCCCTTGATTAATCCATTTATGAGCCAATTTGTTTACAATACGTTATTGCCTATATAGTTATAGTATAGTCAATTTTAGTTAAAAACATAAAAGCAGCGTGAGACAATTCAAAAGAGATAAAGATAAACAAATATAGCGATGGAGGGTACCTTAATTTGACTCCATCCAGCCCAATCCTCCGTGATAGAACTATCAGACAGTTTGAGAACTACAAGATTGATTGGATGGAAATTGATGGCCAAGAAGTTTGGAGGACACATATGCCAGAACATGTATCTTAACTTTGAAAGCTGATTCTCAAAGTCTCCATCTAATTGTGCCTCGCTTAGTTTGAGGAACCTTATGTTTGGAAGCTTTGAAAACTCTTTGCTTGTATAGGTCTTTCCAGCTAAGCAGACTGCTTCAATGGCCTCCTTTCTCTGCCATAAAAAGGTAAAGTAGCACAAGAGTAAATAAAAAAATATCGCCATTCTCTCTCTCCCTATTAAAAAAGGGCTCCTAATTGATAAATGAACTATTGAGAAAATTATAGAATTTGATGCCAAAGATATGGTTTCACCTCTTCTGTTCTTATGATATTATTGGCTGTCTCATAGTCCCACAACCTGCTCTGCTTTGTTTGATCCATCAGCCTCGTATCTCCAAGGATAATTTTCCTCCCGAGATCTCTCAGTTGGTCGTGCATCCAGAATTTGTTGTCATCGGTTATCTTTATCAAGGACATGCAGACAAGGACTTGAATCGAATAATCCGGGAAAAACCTACAATCCTTCCACATGTAGAATGCATCTGTCTTGTCTTCGTCCACAAAGAGACCGGCAATGTCGAGAAAGATCTGTTTTTGCTCGTGACTCAACACATTGTAGCTGATCTTCAGCTTGTCCTGGACCTTCTCATGAGGTATTTCTCTTAGATTGTCCAGCACATCTATCCATAAGGCTTTGCTTTGGCGACGAAGTAACGAGCCGACGACTTCAAGAGCGAGGGGAAGGCCTCCGGTCGTAGAAGCTACTTGTCTCGAAAGATCAACATAATCACATGGAGGAGGATTCTTTCCAAAAGCGTGTCTACTGAAAAGCTCGAGTGATTGACAGGAATCCAAGTGCTTCACTTCGTACTCTGCAGTTTGGTCAGCTTCTATGATGCTCCTGTTCCTAGTTGTCAAAATAACTCTGCTTCCCGAGCCAAATGAAACGTGCTTGATGGCTAGTTTCTCGAGTTGCTCCTCATCACTCACATCGTCGAGAACGATGAAGAGTTTCTTGTCAAAAAGTCGCTTCGCAATCACCTTGATCCCATCTTCGACATCGTTAATTTCGTCATGAAAGCCCAAACCACAAATGTCAGATAATAATTGTTTCTACAAATTTTTTAGGTCAAAGCTGAGTGACGATTCCCGGACATTTCCGAGGAAGCAGCAATGACTAAAGTGGGAATTTAGTTTGTTGAACACAACCTTAGCGAGAGTCGTTTTGCCAATTCCACCCATTCCATGGATTAGCACAAAGCGTATGCCCCCAGAGTTCACATCCAACAACTTCACAACAGTTTCCACTCGATCGTCCATTCCGACTAAATGCTCAGTCACGTATTTGTCCTTTACCTTTAGACTCATCAAAATCTCTTGTATCACCGATTTAATGAATTTCCCATACCTGCCACAATAGTGAATCCTCTAAGTCGAAATTGTAAAGGATAACCTTATGACACTCAGCAAGTGGTTGCAATCAACATGGTTAGTACCGCTAACTAAATCGACTAGTGCACCCAAAAGCAAGAGATGCATTAGGTATGTTTGGAACGCGACTTCGCTATGATTTAAACAAATAATCATATATAATGAAATTAAGAGCTTTGTTTCTGTATTTGCTTCCGAAATACTAACACTTTCAGACGGGCGATTAACATGGAAGGATGGGAAACTTGCTGCAATAACACGCAAAAATTTCTCGAAAGGAGAGAGAAGGTTACTTTTTAAGGAGTAATCCACAATTTACAAACACAAAGATGTATAAAATTGGATCTATCAATGAAGGCAGGAGACGAAAAAGACAAAAATACGAAAGACATACTCCTTGTATTTATTAACTCATCCCCCCTCCCAGAGAGAATTTTGGCTGAACACTTACCCGGTTCTTGCTTTGCCTAGTTTGGATGAATGACATGGTTGATTCTGTTACCAAAATTAGTTTTCAAAACACACATTCAATTTCAAACCGCCTAGACAAGATCTTATTAAAGCTTGGGTATATAGTGAAAGTCCAAAACATAAGTTAACGGAGTGCTTTAGGACGCATGCGTACCCTTGCTTTTTCAACTCCCATCCTTTGATTTTGGCAACGCTTTTGAGGGCATCCTCCCACTTTCGCCTCGTCTGGGGGCCGAACTTCTTCTCGTGCTCCTCCAAAGCGCCGATGTACAGTTGAGACTTCAGCTTAACGTCGCGAGGTTCTACGTCATAGAAAATCGGCATAATTTCCTTCTCTGATGGTTTGGATATCTTGCACTCCACCATGTGTGCTAGCTCGCGAAGGCACCACACACTCGAAGCATAACCTTTAGAGAAGATGGGTATGTAGATCTTCGACTTTTCGATGGCCGTCGGTAGCTCGTCACCTATTTCTTTGCCGACGTGGAGCTCTTCCTCGTCGAAGAAAACACGGATGTTCGCGTCTAGCATACCGTGGTAAAGACAATCCGTGAATCCTTGGCGAGTGTCTGGTCCCCTGAAACTCAAGAAGACCTTGTAGTCAATCGCCAACGAGTCACCGCCACTCGCTTCAGCCTCCGAGCTCTTCCTGATGTCCATTCTCACAAGTATTTTCTTATGAGGGTTTCCTATCTCGGAGCACCTGATCAAGAAAGGCTCAGGCACTACCGAATTTCTTTTATATTACTCTTCAGACGTCTCTTCCTAGAACTTTCCCTAGTCGAGTCTACGTTAACTCTCAAATGGCCCAACCGCTCCGCGTGGCTTTTTCTCCCGGTGGGCTCCTCTTCTTGTAGACTTGACTATTGATGCATTCACAAATATGCTTTGCTTTGCTCTGTTACTCGAGAGTCGACATTACAATTTTATTTTAATTCCTTAACTCTAATTATTTTTTTTTCGGATGCTGTTTCAAACCTAAGTGATATTTTTTGGATAGTTTTATGATAAGATTTATTTTACTTGAACAGTAAATTTCCCCTTTTATTAGCTAATTTTTTTTTAGATCTGTTTGGAGTGATGTTTATATTTTGTTTTGATTTTTAAATTTTTGCTGCGTTGGCACTTGACTTTCTTTTATCTTAAGCAATTGAATCTTTCATATGGAAATGTTGACATGTATATTCACCTACAAATTTTTCACAATTCTTCAAAATTTAAATAACAATATTACTAAATTTGATCGGAAAGCAAAAAAAGTTGTTCATGCTTTTTATAAGGCAAACAAAGAGGCCCTGATCTTTAGGGTGTTTTATGGATTTTTATGGTTGTAAATGTAGGAAAGATTGCCTCTTTGAATTTAGATGTGAAAGTTAAGATTTTTTTCCCTTTTCCAGTTTTGCGCCTAGTGATCTGTTCCGGGCCTTTTATTAAGCATTCAGAGTTTTGCAATTCAGTTCAGTTGAAGACCTTCGATTTTCTGAAAAAGGAGCATGAAAATTCCCAGTAAAAGTGGAAGATTTCTTCAAGGAAAGAACCAAGCAATGCCCATTATCAAACTTGAAATGCGCAAAGCAGAAACAGATTCACCAAATTGCACACAACATGAGTGCATATGCGAGCAACAAACAAAGAAAAACAAAAAGGAATCACGAAGCGAATCAAGTACTCATAGAGGAAAGAGAAAAATCTCCACCACTTCGGTCCGATTCTACTTTGGACCGCATGTTCTCGAGTGCAATCGTAGGCTCAACACAATGAATAGGGAATCGAATCAGTTATTGTTGGTTCCAAAATCCTACCAGCGTTAGGGGACATGTGTTTGTCAACAGATTAATAAACTAGCGCAAACTCATACTGCAATTCACCAAACAATGTATCTCAATGGCAAGTCAATTTAATTTCTGCACTTTGTTTTGTAATAAATTATTATTGACTAGATAAAACGGTTAAACAAATTTTAATTTTCTTCTTGACATTAAATTTTGAACTTTTACCATCATAATACATTTCTCAGGGTCCGTTTTTTTCGTGAAAATTTTTTTGTGGGAAAACATTCTCCATTATTTTCGGCGTTTGGATCGCTTAGGAAAATCAATTAATATAAAATATTCTCATAGTTAGTGGAAAACTTATACTTAAATTCAGTATTATGAATTCTTTAAAAAACTAGAAAATATTTTTTGAAATATGGCAAGACTCCAATACTTGGAGTATCCAGATTATTCCTTTGAGATACTTTCGATTATACTGTGAAAAATGAATTGCAATTTTCTTTCATCCACCGATGCTCGATCTAACAGAGGGTGGCTATGTTTGATTGGCATTTCTTTCTCTTTTTGGAATAGAAATTCTCTCGTCCAGAGAATCTAGGAATGACATTAATTTACCTCAAAACAAAATGCGGACAATATGGCGTGCTATGTGTGAGCACCAGGATTTTTCCTTTCCAAAGTTTCAATTGCGTTAAATTTTTTATATAAAATATGTAATAAAAAAATCAAGAAAATTAATTAATTAAAAAAATTAAGGTAAAAGGATTTGGCAGACAAAAACAGCCTGGCATGGACGCATAAAAGCACAACAAAAGAGAAGAAACACTGGGCGCGCGTGATAAAAGACAAACCGGCAAAAGCAGCGGAAATGGTCCGGATATCCGATTTCTTTGATCAATTCTCAAATCTAATGTCTGCATAAAGATTCTGCATAGGGATTGCATGGCATGCATATTTGCACGATTATGAATTTCTAATAGAATATTTGTATAATTATAATTGCCATTTCAGAAAGAATTATAATTATCCTTGAATTAGTGGAGATGCATATTTAGGACATTAAGATTGCCTTTTTTTGTAATTTTAATTGCGATCTTGCATGGACTTGCATGTTTGTAATTTGGACATTTGAAATATTTAGGACTAAATTGGTAAATCGTCAAAATATTTAGGACTAAATTTGCATATTTGAGAGATTTATGATTAAATTGATCACCGTATAATAGGTTTAGGACATTTTGGACAATTATCTCCATTTGCATCAAATGTAGATTGACTATCGACAATCGACTTTCATTTATCTCACACTGGGGACCTCGTTTCCTAGAACTTTCGTTTGCTTAATCTTTACGCATCCAATAGGAAAAGAGAAAAGAGAAATTTTGAGGGTCATGTCAGGGAGTGCTTTAAAGAGAAAACTTTATACATTAGGAAGAAGGTACTGATCCTATCTAACAATGTGCTTTAAGAAACTGTTAACGAAATTCGTTTCTTAATATTCAATGTGTATTAACATTGAAAGTATTCTAATTTATGCTTATATCATGTAATAATTGAGATATTTGGACTAACGCATGATTGCTTCATGTCGGCATCACATGAAATGACAGAGTGACTTTTGCCGAACTCACAATTGTGCAAGTTTCGCTCTCAATGGAGGAGAAATTACAGTGTTAGTCCTCGTGCTTTTGGGAGATCATTTTCGACCACTTTTTATCGTATTTTCGTTTAATTTCCTCAACTCTAGGATTTTTCAAATACTGTAGTCAGAATTAGGCGATAATTTTTTAAATGGATTTTTGATTAGGTTTCTTTCACTTGAACAGTAACTTTTCTCGTTTTATTAGTTCATTTGTTTCCTAGATCTGTTTGAAATGACCTTTATTTTATTTTGTAATTCCTTTTTTTTATAAATTTTACTTGAACAATAAATTTTCCTAGATCATATATTTTTTTTTGGTAAGGTTCCTAGATCATATATTACTGTTTCCTTTTTTGAAAAAAAAAACATTCTTTCCTTTAACTTTAAATATGACACTGTTTTGCTTTGCCTTTGCCAACCTGCAGTTTTTGCCCACACCATGTCGTCTTTCGTGACCCAGAGTGATTTGAACATCTAGTATGTTTTGCACTATGACTCCATGTGTTTCATGAAAAATGAATGATTTGGAAAATATGTTTCTATTTTCATCGTTCACGAAAATGTTTAGACATAAATTGTTGTTAATAATAAAAAAATTTTATAACTAATTATTTCAATTGATACAAATGATCATTTTTAGGAAAAAAGTTTTCCAAACCATTTATTTTTCGCAAAATAAACGGAGCCTACGTCTCACACTTTTAACCAATAATTCAATGGGGGATTTCTGGGAGAGGGTTCATTGTTTTCATGTAAAAACTAGGCAGTCTAGTTTTTGTTGCTGTTGAAATGATTGTGTGGCAAGACAAGTCTTGGGGGTAATTTCTTGTCACCTTAAGTTGCTTAGACCCATGCTTATGTCAAACTCCTGATGTATGATCCTATTAAATTAGAAGATGTGGCACATATTGAATATCAAAAGGTCACCCAGAATGACTTTTAGTAAGTCAACAAATAACTTGCTACTAATATTGTCGACTGATATTAATCAATGACAACTGTGGGTATTGATTATATTGAGATTTTTTTCAATTTGTGAAAGTGCCTAAAAACTACCAAGCATTTTGTACTTGAAAGTAGGCTCTGGCTACTTCAACTCTCACTATAGCCAAAACTAAGTTGCCATTAGTCACGGTTCTTTGCACTCTTGACAATGCGTTTGCAGTTTTATTATTGATTGACTAGAAGTATTGCAACATGACTTTGTACTAGTTTAGTAATGTGATCACAAACGCATGTCCCGTAACGCTTGTGGGATTTCGAAAGCATTGCACATCAATCTTCCTAATCTACAACAAAGAAACCTTCAATGCAACCTGCTTCTATATGCCACCGTCAAGTGGGACGAGTGTGTGTGAGAGAGAGAGAGAGGTTAGTTTCTAGGTGCAGGTAGTGTCAATGTGGCTTTAAAGCACGTATTTTGCGCATATTATTTAGAAGAAAATTATTAATTCAGTTCTAAACCTATTATACAGGTGTCAATTCAATCATAACTTTTCCAATTTTGCCAATATAGTTTTATTATGCAAAATTTTAATTTAGTTTTCTGGCCAATTGCCGCAGGAAATCGATGAGTGGCGATCCACAAATCGTCCACGTTAGCGTGCCACGTAGGATGGTCATCGATGATTGGACACCAATCAGCAACTTCTAGAAGCAATTGGCGGAAATACTATATTGAAATTTTACACAAAGGTTTAGGACTACATTAATAAAATTGAAAAGTTTACAACTAAATTAGCATTTATACAATAAGTTTAGAATTGATTGGGTAATTATCTTCCCTTTTTTTTGTTATTTTCCACTGGTTATCTTTCATTGCTTAGCTTCTAGGGGATGCACTTCCCCGGATTAATCATGACTTTGGCACCTTATACCATTACGCTTCCGCCTTCTTGACTTAATTTCTAGAGTAAATTCGTAGTGTTTGGCATATGATCATTAAACGTCAAATCAGCAACGGCAAAAAAATTCAGTGGAGAATGTAGAAACATAGTTTAGGGGAGGCAAAACGAAGCAAACTCTAATATCTAGCTCTAAGGTGAGATATAAAAACTTTATACGATGATTTAATAAATTATAGTATAAATTTGATTAAATGCAGACCAAAACTTAAGATCAAACAATCGCCAAATATTGTGAGAATCGCCTCACTTTACAACCTAGAAATCTTTATCTTCCTTTTCGGGATCTCTTTTGCCTTCCACCACGAGAGTCTAGTCTAGCTTCGTTTTTAAGACCACATCAAATTGTCTCGAAGTGGCCACACACTTTATCAGAGACCTTTGCATAAAGTCCTTGCGGAAAGAACTGCATAATTGCTTGGGAGGCCGAGGATTTGACGCCACCTCATTTTGCACTTATCAAAGACCTGCATAAAACATGTATCATATTTCCGAGTACTTTCACCGAAAGCTACATGAAATCGGATTGGATCCCCATGTAAAAGCGTTCCAGCTTCGTCGAAAGTAAACATAGTTTAGAAATAAAGCAGCAGGTAATGGCCTTCCAAATTACCAGAAAAGGACGTTAAGACGGAATTTTTAATTGAATACCACCTTTTCTTTGTCTTTCGAGTAGTTGTTATCCGCTAAAATTAGGGATAATTTCAAAAAAAAAAACAAACTTTACCTTGAGTGACAATTCTGGCTTGAACTTTTTTTTTTATCTCAATAAAAAGCACCAACTTTTATTCAAGTCCCAAATCTGGCTCTCGTGATGTGAAATTTTCAAATTGTTTGGGCCAGATTTGAGATTCAAATGAGAGTTGGTGATTTTTTATGAAACAAAAAACAATTTGGGCTAGAATTGTCACTCAAGGTAAAGTTGGTGCTCTTTTTTTTTTTTGGACTTAGCCCTAAAATTAGAAAGAAAATCTTCAGGAGATAACCTTGTCGTGAAATGGTCTTAATTAGACTGGGCCATGTTTCTGGATGCTTTTTTCTTTTCCTTTTTCATCGACGCTAAAGTCACGTTCACGGATGAGCCAAAAAGAAAAGAAATGAAATCATCCTTCAATTTCAGTTCAACAGGTGACTTCTTTTGTCCGTAATCATAAGGTAAAGGGCGTCTCAACTCGAATCACACGATAATATATTCCCTTTCGGCAAGAAATTTCTTAATCAAGCCTTTGTTTTTGGTTGACAATGCGAGACAAAAATGCAGAAAATCGACACAATCTCTCCTTTTTTTTTTGTCCGATTGCATATGGTTCTGAAATTTTCCTACGAATGCCCCCACTTTTTTTTTCCCGTTTTGCTTTTGAACTCTGCTACAAGGTTGAACACCTATCAGACCTTCCCATAAGTTTGTTCAACCTTGGGAGTAAGCATGGCCCAAAATTGATAATATTACCAGATTTATCGAACTTGAAATTCCTACAGAATTGGTTCTCGCATCATACTGTTTAGATTTGAATCACGCCCTTAGAGCTCTCTGAAATCGGAGGTGTTTGATGAGGGAGTCGGACTGAATTTCGAGCTTGTGCAGTAGAAGAGGAATCAGTGATGAGACGATCCATAAGTCACCGCTGGAGCCATGACGCCAAAGATCCAATCCCTTGACAACAATTCTCAAGTTCATCAACTTCACGGGCCTTTCGGGTCGAGATTGGGAAGCCATTACTGGAGTCACAGCTCAGGAGGATTTCGGAGTTGGAGAAAGCAATCGGCGGTGAATAATGGTGTCAAAGAGGGAGCTGATGCAAAGCGAAGGACCAGGCATGAGGAGGAAGATAAGAAAAAAAAGAAGAAGAAAGAAAGTAAAGAAAACAAATGGAAAAGGAGAGAAGAGAAAAAAAGAAAATGAAAAAGAAAGAATAAAAAAAGACTTGACAAAAATGCGCCTGCCTGTCAATAAGATTTGTTCATCCAGTGAATTTTGATCTTTATTTGAGACTAAATTGGCCACTTCATGCCTTTATTTAAAATAATGTCCACTTTAAATCCCTCTTTTAAGAAAATTGTGCCACTTTAGGCCCTTATTTTTCTTGTTACATGTCACTAACGAAAATAAATTGAATTTTTTGGATCTCGTGATCAATGGGAAAGACATGCTGGTGCGGCAAAAATTTTGAGGGGCCATGTCAAAATGAACTCCTGCACGTCTCTTGGTCTTGACCATACATTTTGGCTTGATCAATGAACTTTCAACGTAGAAAATTTTTTAGCGGGGACGAAAATTGTATTGTCATTGCTGGTTCAGCAATCTACCAGGAGATGCGGCCCAAAGATATGGCATCACTACGGGATAAGTATTTGAGAGCATCGATTAAATTTACATACGAGTAACGGTTATGAAACAAGTCAATGTATCGACTGATTTCTTAATCAGCTTCATGATGGTCATTAGTATAATAAAATCCAAAAAGAAAAAAAATCTAAATCATCAGCGAAGGTATACAGTTAATTTAGTGTTTAAGATTAAGTAACAAGATAATACTAACTTACACGAAATGAGTATGTTAAATGTATAGGTTCATTTTTGTTGAGTCATTAGGTCCCGTGCATGAAACGGGTCTCATTCTAGTTATGATGTAGAATTTTAGTATGTTGATATCTGAAGTGTCCAACATCAAAATGAAAGTCCATTTAAACTTTACAAACTGAATAAACAGAAGACCAAGCTAGAAAGAGTTTCCGAGTTTGCTTGGCTTAATGTGTAAATCTTGTGAATTGATATCAATAGTTTTGAAAAACAAATTGCATCAAAGTGGAGTGCATTCTAGAATTTTCACGGTGCACACACCAGTACAAATGTTATGTAACTTTTGCCCCACGAGATGCACAACTTCCACAGTTTTATATGGTTTGTTTACCTTCTAAAACAACCTGAAAACATGGAAAAGTAATCAGTTAGGTGATTGTTACAGTGGAAATTGATGACATCCTTTGTTGCTAGCCCATCGTTTTCTCTAACTTGGCAGGGTGTGTCAAGCACATTGACCTTATAATATCACCTGTCTGTCATGTGGAGTTGCTGATGGATTCATCTTGTACCTGATTACAATTTTAGATGCAATTCTAAAATTAAAATCCAATTCCTGAATGGATCAGGGACAATATGGATTGTTCGATGCATAATGGGGAAAATGTTAAATTGTGCACAATACGTGGTCGAAAATATGTTTTCATATTATTTGTAAAGCGAAGCTTGAATTTAGCATTACTTTTAGATTCAATCAGAGCCATTACTACTAAATCTGTCAATTTGTATCTCTTGATTAACGTTGCGCAAAGAGCGGAGCTACTCATTGGGAAAAACAAGCCCTGTCGAGCAGTATAACTAGATTGCTGATGGCAAACAGCATATAGGCCCTCTTAAATGTTTCTATAGCAAGAAGATATTCAAAACGATTCTATGACATTCTTGTGCTACAATTCTGGTCACACGACTAATTTTGAGCTGCATCCAACTATTGTTCATACTTGTCTCACCCAAGTTTGGATCAAACTTCAACCGGTAAAAAATGAATTCGCCCTTCAATGGTTTGGAGATCCAATAGGCACGTGAATACAATTTCTTGTATTGCTTGTTTTTGGTAATCATCTAATTGAGCAGTTGGTCTCATCAATCTTTCACCAGCACATCTTGCCACGATTAAACTCCCCACGTTTTAGTGAAGAGTTAACATACGTAATAACATCATGAGGAAAACAACAATAATTAAAGGTCCTACCATCTCGTGACAAAAACGTGATAACTAAAGAAGTCACGAATACGATAGGACTGACATAAGTGATATTGACCTGTTTTTTTGCTGACATACCACAAGTGAAGATATATCTTAGCACAACGAGTGAAGATCTGAATCAAAAGTCAATTGCTTCTAAATAGTAATGGACAGCTAAATTTTGTGTCTATCATATAAGTTCAATGTGTAAATTTGACGCAAGAAATGTGGCAAATACAATATTCACCAATCTTGCATTAGCCACTAAGATCAACATTAAGCAAATAGTACGTGCATATGTTATAAGAGGTAGAATAATGCTGTTGATATTTCCTTCTCTCTCCTCAACTGCAAAAAAAAAAGATTTTTAAATTATAGCCTTCAAAAAAATTTGGACAATTATGTGGATCCAAACTGAAAACACAATTCTACATATACGAAAAATAATTGTATGTTCCTTTCTAGATGGTGAAAACATTGTTGGAAGCACTACAGGAGCTTTCATAATAACGACAAAAACATGCGAAGCAATCTGAGATAAACTACCAAATATGTGTGTGGAGTGCAAACTGAAGGTAGGAAAACACTCCGAATTATGAAGAACACTCATAACCATCAAGCCGATAAACATGAAAGCCGCCTCATCTTTCGCTCGTCCTTCTTTTCTTCCCCTCTTTCTTCCGGGACTTTCCGTTGCTGGTACTTGTGGCCTACAAACAAAATTTCTCCTTAATTTTGGGAGTTGAGAATTGTTACTGAGCACTCGTCTAGTACTTTCCCATTGAGTACACTAAGGACACTTCTCAATGACCCGCAATCCATAAATCTCAATGTTTTTGAGAGCCTGTAGTTCATGCAGGCCCTTAACTACCAGAAGCTCATCGCATCCTCCGACTACCAACAGCCTTTTCAAATTCGATAGATCATCTAAACTTTCAATCTTAGGACACTTGTCTATTTCCATTTGCTCCAAAGACTCCACCAAACCAAGACCATGGATCGCAGTTAGATTTGGGCAATTGATCAGCGTCAACCGCTTCAACCTCTTCAACCTTGAAAGACCAGCAAATCCCTCAAGGAGTTCTACCCGTTCCACTACGAATTCAATCAACTGTTCAAGCCCATTGACTTCGACTTCCTTCCAACGACATTCATAAATGCGCAAACGTGTCAAGTTTCTCAAGTTGCAACCAAATGACAAACTGATTATGGATTTATGATATTCAAGTGACAATGTTGACAGTGACGGTGGAAGGAGGGTGAGGGATTGTAGGCATGGACCATCTTGTGAGAACAAAGGACTGTTCTCACGCTGACCAACGAAGGCCAAATCCACCAATTTAGTTAGGTTTGACAGATTCGGAACCCACCGCAGTGAACTTGATCCGAAGCTTAGCCTTATCAAACTTGTGGGAAGCTCAGGCACTATTTCGAGTTCGCTGCAACAATAAAGTCCCAATTTCTCCAGGCAAGGAAGTAGTTTGATTGTCACCGGAACATTTCTAATACGGGTTGATTCCAAGTCAAGGACTCTCAAAAGCGATAATTCCCAAATGTCCTCGGGAATTTCCCATGTCAGAGAGCGGCAACCCATGGCATGTAGCTCTTCCAACTCTTTTAGTGCGATAATGCTCCGTGGTAGCTCTGTTATTGAAGAATACGAAATATTGATGACTTTTAATCTCCTCAGGTCTCCGATAGATTCAGGTAACCATAGACATTGCGTTCTTGAGACATCCAACTCGAGTAGCGATTCCAAGTTCCCAATTGACACAGGGAGTTCCCTTATTTTAGTACCCGATATGATGAGAGATTTAAGTTTCTGTAGGTTCCCAATAGAACTAGGAAGTTCATTGATTTTCGTAGATCGCAATTTAAGTACTGACAAGTGCTTTTGGTTACCAATAGAGTCGGGTAATCTCTTGATGGCCGTCTATGAGAGATCCAACTCTACTAGTGATGCCACTCTCTCAAATGATTCGGGCAGCTTCTCCAACATTTTGCATCTGTTTAAATGCAAGTACTCAAGCTTCTCCAATCGTTCGATACCTTTGGGCTACTCAGTAAGTTTTACACACTCGTTCATGCTGAAGTAAATGAGGCACTGAAGCTTTTCGAGGGAACTATCAACTTCAGTCAAATTACTGCAATCATTTTGGATCAATCTCTCCAAACTCGTATAATGAGAAAAGTCTGGAGTCCTGGTCATGCAGATGCAACCTATGAGATCCAGAACTTTAAGCTTCTTGGCAACCTATTACAATAGCTAAAAGAGAGTAAAGGGAAAATTCCCTGCAAATTTAGAGGCAATAAATGGTTGTGCTGGAACTTAGATGTAATTGGGTCGACTCATTTTCCTCATCTAACTCACATAGATCCGTTCATTTAGCACTAAAACCTATCCAACCTAGTCCACGTACATCCACCTATATATCAATTCAATACAATCTAATTTAGTGGCCTTGATTAGGTGACCAGCTTAGTCAGCTTAGTTTTACTTGTGAAATGACCTTGATTAATCCATTTATGAGCCATTTTATTTACAACAAGTTGTTGCCCATATAGTTATGGTATAGTCAATTTTAGTTAAAAACATAAAAAGTGTGTGAGACAATTCAATGGAGATGAAGATAATAACGATGGACGGTACCTTGATTTGAATCCATCCAGCCCAGTCCTCTGTGATGGCACCATAAGACAGTTGGAGAACTACAAGATTGCATGGATGGAAATTGATGGCCAAGAGCTTTGGACAACACCAATACCAAGACATGTATCTTAACTCTGAAAGCTGATTCTCAAAGTCTCCATCTAATTGTCCCCCATATAGTTTGAGGAACCTTATGTTTGGAAGCCTTGAAAACTCTTTGCTCATGTAGGTTTTTAATGCAATTTCTTCTAAGTAGATTGCTTCAACACCCTCCTTTCGCTGTCATTTAATGGTAAAGTAGCAAAAGAGTAAATGAAAAATGTTTTTGAATCTCTCTCTCTCTATTAAAAAAGGGCTTCTGATTAATAAATGAAATATTGAGAAAAGTCTAAAATCCGATGGTCGAATGTATCGTCTCACCTCTTCTGTTTTTATGATATTATTGGCAGTCTCTGGAACCCACAACCTGCTTTGCTTGCTTGGCATATCTTCGCAAGCGATTTTCCTCCTGAGATCTCTCAATTGGTCATGCATCCAAAATTTGTTGTCATCAGTTATCTTTATCAAGGACATGCAGACAAGGACATCAATAGAATAATTCGGCCCATATCCACCATCTTTCCACATGTAGATTCCATTCATCTGGTCTTCATTCAAAAAGAGCCATGCGATGTCAAGAAAGATCTGTTTTTGCTTGTGACTCAGGGCATTGTAGCTAATCTTCAGCTTATCCTCGACCTTCTCATTTGGTATTACCCTCAGATCGTCTAGTACATTCGTGACATCCTGAATTTTATCCATTTGGGATTTATGAAATATTCGGTTTTATAAATGCACTCGTAGTTAGTTCTCGCCCGGAACTGATTATTCCTGGGATACTAACCATTAGGGAATGGTTAACTGGGGATTTAAATTCGTGCGACTAAAAGAAAATTCGATCGTCAATTGATTTTCGACCATAAAATCGCCGAGGTGACATTTTGAGCCACTGTAAGCCTATCTAAGGATAGCTAGAGGTCAGTTCGCCACTGTCATAGTAGTGGATTACGGGTGATTTCGCTGGACCACGAAATGAATTGA
This sequence comes from Syzygium malaccense, assembly GCA_031216405.1. Taxonomy (NCBI): domain Eukaryota; kingdom Viridiplantae; phylum Streptophyta; class Magnoliopsida; order Myrtales; family Myrtaceae; genus Syzygium; species Syzygium malaccense. Next base: position 27,563,911 of record CM062257.1, on the reverse strand, counting down.
TGAACGATCCTGAACCTATACCAAATGATCGTGCCCTTCGGATCTAGCGATTGATTCTCGCGATTTAAATCACAACCGAAGTCGTCACGAATCGAATGAACTTGCACGTGACTCGATTTATTATTAGTCACAGGTCGAATATGCAAATTTCCCTAAAAAGCCGCCCGTTAGTTTGAGAAACACTTGAGTTACGTTTAATAAAATTTAATTATTTAATTGAGCCCAAATTGGACATCGGAAAATTAGGAAGTCACGACGGGACGTTAGGACGACGTTGTGGTTGGAACGTACAGCTTCAGATTTTCCAGAATCCTTCAAAAAAATTTGATTTTGGCGAGGAATGAGGAAAATGACCATTTTACCCTTGGAAGGTTATAAAGGGTAAGTTTTAAGATGGAGGGGCATTTTGGTCATTTTGCCCTAACTTTTTGGTTGGATATTTTTGCCCTTGGAATTTTATGAAATTCTCAAATTGCCCTTGAATATTTTTGAGTAAGATTCGATCTCGGCCGTCGGTTTCAAGATAAAATCGAATCTAGGCTATCGATTTGGATTGAGAGACAAGGGCAAGATCGTCATTTTAGCCCCTAAATTATTGGTTTGACCATAAATAGGCCAAGGCCACTCTCTCTCCCCATTTTCTCTCTCTCCTCTTCGGCCCCCTCTCTCCCTCACCGACCGAACCAGCCGCCCCCTTGCCGTATGTCGCGCCGCCGCCGTCCGGCTATCACCGCCCGAGCCACCGCCCGTCCGCCACCATACCGCATCACCATCACCACCCCACGCCGCCGTCCCTCTCTTTCTCTCTCTCCCTTTCCCGTGAGTGAGCTGCGGCAAGGAGGCCGATCGCCGCCGTCGTACGCCGTCCGCGCCGCCGCCAAGTAGCAGCGTCGTTCGCCACCGTCCTCGCCGATCACTGCCGCTTTTCTGCTCTAGCCACGTTAGTCTAGAGTTTGGTAAGTCGCGCCCTAAATCTTATTTAGGACGTCGGGTATCGACGGACAAACTAGGGTAGATTCGGGTTTTAATAGACGTGAATTAGCATGGTTTTAAGGGCGAAATGGATTAACGGGCCTTAGGATTGAAATCGGAAGGTTTTGGTGGATTTTAGAGGCCGATCAATGGCTGAAAAATGCTGTTTTTAAGTGCTGTGATGTGCTGTTTGGTATGTGGTTAGTGCCATTAGATTCGGCTTGGAATTTCGTGAAAATGCCGTGAAGGGCCGGAATTGATTTGCCGTAGTTTGGTTAAGGAAAAATGGCAATTTGTGTATTTAATATGTGTTTGATCTATGACTGAATTGTGGTGATGAAATCGGGTGTGTGATTGTGCAACTGATTGATTGAAATATGCCTATTGTGTGCATGCTCGGGCAAGATTGAATTAATTGTTAAATTGGCCATGTCGAATGCTTGGTGAGCATGAAAAATGTATGTGAATTGTTGCGTACATGGGCCATGTGTGATTGGCCAATTGAGTGGTAAGTTAGTGTTGAGCATGTGCATGAGCAAGAGATTGGATGTGATGTGGTATGTGCGATCGTGGAAATCCCTAAGGCGGTATCACTACGTGGGGATAATTCTATCTTAAGGCGGTACTATTACGCGAGACGATACCCAGTATTGCCGGAAGACTGCCAACATGAGGGGTGTACTTCAACGCGGATTGTGCCGTAGGTGGTAGATGTTGAGCCTGAGGTGTGTATTGTAACGCGAGCGACAGATATGGCCTGAGGCGTGTACGGTAACGCGGGTCCCGGAGTGTTGTGATGAGATAGTCGCAGTGAACCTGAGGCGTGTATTGTAATGTAGGTCATTGGCGAGTGATGTGGAAAAGATGTGGTGAAATTGGAACGAACGTGCGAAATGAGATTTGAACATGCATGTGATTGCATACGATGTGATTTCGACTAACGTGCAGGTAACACGCTGAAAAGACCCAGGTAAGTATTGATTGAGTGCCTGCAGTGTAATAACTAAGTGTGGTTGTTTGTTGTGATTGTTTGGAAGTACGTGATAGCCTAGGTGGGGTTTAGGGGTGTACTTACTGAGATATAATCTCACGGTTATTTCAACCAAACATTTTAGAACCCCCGCCTGATTAATGAATCCTCCGCTGCGCCACCTGATCGTTTTGGAGTACTAATGCACACCGAACGTGAAGTTTTAAAGTTTCCTATGGCTGACCACATGACTTGGATCAAACACACTATCGTAGTATTTGTAGATGTAGGATTACCTTTGTGGGAGCCCCATACTTACACCGCGTGATTCTTTCGAGACGGAGTAGATGAGTTCAGTCCCGTCCGAGGATTTGACGTCCCTTTTGATTTAGTTAGGGACTCGGACCCGTCTACTATACCCCATCCTGACGGCGAGTTGACTAGTACGGAAACTAGTCTGACACAATATGGAATGCAGCCAATGCCCGCAGCACAGGGATCTTTAGGGGCTGAGCACGAGCCGGAGCAGGAAGAGTATCTAGCGGGAGACGATCCAATGGACATAGATCTTGAGCGAATTCCCGAGGAAGAACTAGAGGAAGTAGAACCGGAGGTGGAACCTGAGAATGAGCCTGCCGAGCTCGCTGAGCCCGAGGCAGGACCGGAGTACGTTCCTCCGTACGAGCATTGGATGGCCCTTGATTTTGTGCCTGAGGATGATTGGTTTGAGGGGTTGGTTGAGGAAGAACAAGATGAGGTTCCCGCAGAGTCGGGTGACATAAACCACCCAATAGAGATTGAGGCCGAGCCGGAGTCTTCGGAGGAGAAGACTATCCAGGGGGACTCAGAGTCGGAGGACGAAGAATCAGATTCGGAATGGATACCGAGTAAGGGTTGTAGAGGCTAGCGTAGGGGTTTGAGAATAGGTTTTTGGAGGTGTACCATTTTTTAGAGTAGGATACCAGGTCATCGATCCTTTTTTAATATCGGTGGTTTTATAGTACGGTGTGCATATGAATATGACGGATGGAAATTGTGAATATTGTGTAAGTTTGGTAAATGGAAATGAATATGTGTATTTTCCCTGATACCCTAGTTTTTAATTGTCCGGGAAATTTGTGGTTTTCATTGTTGATTTAAATCTCTGATATTTATAAGCGAGGTCGACGATACCCTGGGATGTCGCATAAATCGACTAGTGTAGGGTGTCGCGAGCTCGATGGGTTTCAGGGCGTGACAACATCCATCCACGAGGCTTTCTTTTGACGATAAGTAATGAGCCTATGACTTCGAGAGCCAAGGGAAGTCCTCCGGTCGTAGAAACTACTTCTGTTGACAAACTGACATAATCATCTCGAGGAGGATTTCTTCCAAAAGCATGTCTATTGAAAAGTTCAAATGATTGAACGGAATCCAATGGCTTCACTTCATACTCTAAAGTTTGGTTGGGTAATACAACAAGGCTTCTGTCCCTAGTTGTCATGATAAGTCTACTTCCTGAGCCGAACAAAATGTGATTGATGACAAGTTTCTCAAGTTGTTCCTTATTATCTACGTCGTCGAGAACGATCAAGACTTTCTTGTTAGAAAGTAGCTTTGTGATCACCTTGATCCCATCGTCAACATCATTGATTTTTTCATGAAAGCTTGGACCAAACATCATAGATAATAGTCGTTTCTGTAAAGTTTCGGGGGACTTGAGCGACGTTTCCCGAACATCTTTGACGAAGCAGCAATGACTGAAGTGGGAATTCAATTTGTTGAACACAACCTTAGCGAGAGTCGTTTTACCGATTCTGCCCATTCCATGGATAAGTACAATGCGCATGCCCTGGGAGTCCACATCCAACAACTTGTCAACGTCTTTCACTCGATTGTCCATTCCAACTAAGTGCTGGGTTGCTAGTTTGTCCTTTGTCTTCAGCTTCATCAAAATCTCCTGTGTCACCGATTTAATGAATTTCCAGTACCTGCCACATTAGTGAATCATCTAAGTCAAAATTGCAAAAGATAACCTCAGGACACTCAGCAAAGGATTGCTATCAACATGGCTTGTACCACTTACTGAATTGACTAGTGCACCCAAAAGGACTTTGGGAATGCGGCTCCTATGATTTAAACAAATAGTCATATACCGAATATCACGAGCCTTTTTTATGAATTAATAATACTTCCAGCCGCCGATTAACGTGAATGGATGGGAAACTTGCTCCAATATCATGGAAAAATCTCTCGAAAATGAGAGAGAAGGTAATTTGAAAGAAGGTAATCCACAAGCAAGGAACACAAATATATGTGAAATTAGATCGATCAATGAAAGAATTACAGGAAAAGAAAAAAAATATGAAAGAAATGCTCCTATAATTTATTAATTAACCCATCTCCCTTCTCCAACCTTACGCAAAAGAAATAAAATTTTGGCTGGATACTTTGCCCGGTTCTTGCTTCATTTGGTTTGGATGAATGACATGGTTGATTCTGTTACCGAAAATAAATTTTCAAAACACACATGGTATTCGTTCAATTTTAAACAGCCTAAACGAGATTATCCAAGCTTGGTATATAATGAAAGTCCAAAACAAAAGTAATGGAATCAATTTATTTTTGTAATCTATCAAAATAACAAGTATTATAAAGAAATCCGGAAAGAAATTATGATATCATATTTGTAAAATATTTTATATGATGTTTTTTGGGAATGTAGAAGAATATTAGCATTATTGAAGTATATTCAGGATATGGTAGACAAGATTTATGAGAAAACAAATGAGACTTACTGAGAAAGAAAAAGAAAAAAATTGATAAGACATAGAAAATAGAGATAGAGGGATCTATTCTTCTCATTTGGAGTAAAAAATTCTTGTTTTAGTGTATGGATAACGTTTTCCATCATTCAAACACTAGAAAGTCCGAAAATAATTTCTCGAAAGTGATTTCTCATTAAATAAATGAACTCTAAGTCAAAATTGTAAAAGATAACCTCAAGACACTCAGCAAGTGGTTGCAAGCAACATGGCTAGTTCCACTAGCGGTGTCAACGGGCCGTTTTGCTTCGAGCCTCAATAATAAACAACCTGACCCGACATGAAGTGAATTTATTTTTCAAGGGAAAATGACACAAACAGATCTTAAACTTTGGTCTCATGTCCAATTTGGTCCCTGAACTTTTAATTTGTTTAATATAGTCCCTGAACTTTAGCCTAATGTTCAATTTGGTCTCTAAACTTGTAATCTGTTCAATGTGGTCTCTGAACTTTTAGAATATGCTCAATTTAGTCCTTGAACTATTTGAAAATATTCAATATATACATAGAACATTTAGTATATGTACACAATGAACATTTTCAAATAGTTTAGGTACTAAATTGAACATATACTAAAAGTTCGGAAAAATTACCAAAAAAGTCCTAAACCTTTTGCAATTTTTTCAATTCAGTCCTAAACCTTTTTTTTTGGCCAATTCAGTCCTAAACCTTTTGCAAATCAGCCGATTCAGTCCTTTTGGCCGGTCAACGCTGACGTGGCCGCCGACCGATGTCCACGTGGCAATATTTTAATATTTTTTTATTATTTTCGAATTTTTTTTCTTTTTATTTTTTTTTCTTTTCCTTCTCCCCCCTGGCCTGTCCGGCCAGGGGGGAGGTTCGCCGGCGAGGGCCTAGCTCCGGCGAGCTGGGCCCTCGCCACTGCTGGGCTAGCTCGCCAAGCTCCGGCGAGGCGGAGCTGGAGCTGGGCGAGCTCGCCCAGCTCCGGCGAGGCGGAGCCGGAGCTGGGCGAGCTCGCCTAGCTCCGACGAGGCAAAGCTCGCCTTGGCTGGGCGAGCTCTACCTCACCAGATCTGGGCGAGGGCGGAGCTCGCCCAGCCATGGCGAGCTCCGCCTCGCCGGAGCTGGGCTAGCCCAGATCTGGCGAGGCGGAGCTCGCCCAGCCATGGCGAGCTGGGCCCTCGCCGCCGCTGGGCGAGCCTCGCCATGGCTGGGCGAGCTTCGCCCTCGCCCAGACCTGGCGAGGCGGAGCTCGCCATGGCAGGGTGAGCTCCGCCTCGCCAGATCTGGGCTAGCCCAACTCCGGCGAGGCGGAGCTCGCCATGGCTGGGCGAGCTCCGCCCTCGCCCAGATCTGGCGAGGCAGAGCTCGCCCAGCCAAGGCGAGCTCCGCCTCATCGGAGGTGGGCGAGCTCGCCCAGCTCCGGCTCCGCCTCGTCGGAGGTGGGCCCTCGCCGGCGAACCTCCCCCCTTGCCGGATAGGCCAGGGGGGAGAAGGAAAAGAAAAAAAAAATAAAAAAGAAAAAAATTCGAAAATAATAAAAAAAATATTAAAATATTGCCACGTGGACATCGGCCGGCGCCGTGGATGCGGGCCGGCGCCGTGGATGCCGGCCGGTGGCCACGTCAATGCCGACCGGCCAAAAGGACTGAATCAGCTGATTTGCAAAAGGTTTAGGACTGAATTGGCCAAAAAAAAAGTTTAGGACTGAATTGAAAAAATTACAAAAGGTTTAGGATTTTTTTGATAATTTTCCCCTAAAAGTTCAAGCATCACATTGAACAGATTACAAGTTTAGGGATCAAATTGAACATTAGGTTAAAGTTTAGGGACTATATTGAATAAATTAAAAGTTCGAGGACTAAATTACACATGAGACCAAAGTTCAGGGATTATTTATATCATTGTCCCATTTTGCAAAATGCCTTGCTCAGCCACCACAGCCTCACAGCTGCTGCCGCCCACCACCATGGTTTCCGACCAGTAGCCGCCACGATGCCCCTAGTTCCAAGCATTACCACTTCGCTCCTTCTCTTCCCCAATTCCCTCTCATGGCATCTCACTTCTCCATGGAAGCTGAGGATTCTCTTGCTCAGCTGCTCTCCTTGTTGAACGTCACCCTTGGCCTGCCGTCGGGGATTTTGAGCACAATGTCCAAAACCAGCACCGACTCATGGTGGAAATCCCAGAACCATCGAGAACCTCCGCTTGCCGATTCACTGTCACTGTCAGGTGACAATCAGCTCTCAGTGTCCGCAGTAGCTCAACGTCCGAACGAGGGCGAAGAAGGACCGTGCACGCTAGGGGAAACGGGGCGGCAAGAGGAGTTAGCGGCTGAGAGGAATTCCGCGCCGGCATCGTTACACGAGATGGAGAAATGGCCGGAGGCGTTGGTGGAGAGGAAATCTCTCGGAAAGGAGAGAGAAGGTAACTTTCAAGGAATCCACGATTTACGATCAAAGACATGAATTTAGATCTATCAACGAAGGATTTAGAGGAAAAACACAAAAAAACGAAAGAAATTCTCCTTGAATTATTAACCCATCTCTCCACCTCTAAAATTATCAAGAAGAATAGAATTCTGACTGAATAATTACCCGCTGCATGCTCTATTTGGTTTCGATGAATGACGTGGTTGATTCTCTCACCAAAAATAGTTCTCAAAATACACATAATATCATTCAATTTCAAACCGCCTAAACGAGAACTTATCCAGGATTGGGTACATAATGAAAGTGCAAAAACAAAAGTTATGAAGTACTTTGGGACAATTACATACCCTTGCTTTTTCAACTCCCATCCTTTGATTTGGGCTACACTTTTGAGGGCATCCTCCCACTTTTGCCTTGTTTGGCGACTGAACTTCTTCTCATGCTCCTCCAAAGCGCTGACGTACAGTTGTGACTTAAACTTAACATCGGGATGCTCCACATCGTAGAAAATTGGCATAATCTCCTTCTCGGATGGTTTGGATTTCTTGCACTCCACCATGTGTGATAGCTCGCGAAGGCACCACGCACTCGAAGCATAACCTTTAGAGAATATGGGTATGTAGATCTTTGATTTTCAATGGCTGTCGGTAGCTCATCGCTTATTTCTTTACCAACGTGGAGCTCTTCCTCGTCGAAGAAAACAAGGATATTCGCTTCCAACATATCATGGTAAAGACAATCCGTGAATCCTTGGCGAGTGTCCAGACCTCTAAAACTCAAGAAGACCTCAAAGTCCATCGCCGACGATTCGCCGCCACTCGTTTCAGCCTCCAAGCTCTTTCCCATGTCCATTCTCACAAGTATTTTCACATGAGGGTTTCCTTTCAGAGCACCTCTGCATAAAATGTAGACTGACTAGTCATTATTGACTTTCGTTTATTTCACGCCGGAGACCTCGCGTCTAATGGGAAAAGAAAAAAGAGATATTTGGGGATCGTGTCGAGTAGTGCTTTGAAGAGAAAACTTTAAATATTCAGTATGTACTAACATCAAAAGTATTTTAATTTATGCTTGTATCATGTAATAATTGAAATATTTAGACTAACGCATGATTGGTTCATGTCGGCATCACATGAATCTCTCTCTCTCTCTCTGGCTTGAGTGTTCGATCAACAAGTTTTCTTTTCTATTAGCATTTGAAAGTTTAATTTTCTAGATATCTCAACACTTAAAAAACATTTAGGAAGACTTAAAATAAGCTCTTTTTCATGTTTCTTTGAACTTAAACGCATCTTTAACCTTCTTACTATTCCTGTAGAAGAACTTAATTTTGAATCTAAGGCGCCTCGTTGATCATTCTTTATTGGCTAAAGCAAATTTGTATATCCAGCTCAATCAATCAATCTAAATGAAGATACACTACGTATCTCAATGGTAAGTTAATTCGATTTCTTGCACGTTGTTTTTTGATATATTATTGTAGATAAAGTAGTTAGACCATTTTTTAATTTTCTTTTTAACATTGATTTTTGAACCGTTACTATCGGGATACACTTCTTAAGTCTATCTGTTACATTTGTCTTAATTCTCGGCATTCGGGTTGCTTAAAAAAATGAGTCAATATATCAATGGAAAACCATGCTTAAATTCAGGAGAATGAATTCTTTCATAAATCAGAAACCATTTTCTAAACTAGACTCCAGCGCTTGGATTATCCTGATTATTTCCTTAAGATTCTTTTGATTATCACGTGAAAAATCGAATTGCTATTTTCTTTCATCGATCAATGCTTGGTCTAAGATTGGGTGGCCATCTTTTCATAGCATGTCTTAAAAAGAAATTCTCATGTCGCGAGAATCTAGCAATAACTTTGATTTATCTCAACAGCAACCAGAAAAAAAAAATGCTGCTAATATGGCCTGCTATCTACCAAATATATGTTTGGAAGACAAATTCGTCACATCCCTAGAACTTTCCCTGGTTGAATAGTCTTCGAATAATGCCAACCATTTTTTTTGGCATAAGAAAGAGATTTCGTTCAAATTACGCTTGAGGCCTCCTTCCTAGAACTTTCCCTTAGTTGAATAATCTCTGAATAATGCCCACCAGCAAATTCAGACAGCTACTGGTAATTTTCCTGCTAAATCTTACGCGTGTCGACATCCGACACGAAAGGAACCGGTTGTAATATGAAATTTCTTCTTTTGCCGGTGACTTAATAGAGAAAAGAAATTAGGTACGCTGATCCTTCTTAAAAATGTCCATTCAGACACTCTTAACGAAGTTCATTTCTGAATATGCAGTGTGTAATAACATGTACTGACAAATTGAGATTGTAATTTTATTTTATTTCCTTATCTCTCGAACTTTTTTCGATACTTCTTTCAAAATTACATAGTGTTTTTTTAAATAGATTTATGATTAGATTTCTTTTACTTTAACAGTAAATATTCCCGTTTTATTAGCTAATTTATTTCCTAGATCTGCTTGGAGTAATTTTATTTTTCTTATTTTAAAAGAGTTAGTCTTTATTTGAGTGATCATTCAAGTGGTTGGTTCTTCCCCTAGTTCTATCTATAATCTATCTAATTTAGCCACTTTTTTTTATTAAATTATAGAATAGAGATCGCCTTCTCCAATTTTTAAACTTCAGATCATAATTGACTACATTCACCCTAGCAATTGTCTAATTGCTGAAAACGTTTGTTCCATGTATGCACACTTCTTTCAAAAGTGATCGGTCCAATAAATGCAGAGCCACGTGGCAAATAACGTTACTTGGTCTTGGTTTACCCTGATAATAGGCTCTTCATGCACTGAAAAATGACGTAAATAATTTTTGAATTTGGTCAAATATGCGATGTGATTCAGAATTTTTTTCATATACTATTGTCGGAATAAAGTGATATCTTTTTAAATAGATTTATGTTTTTTGAACAGTAAATTTTCCCATTTTATTAGCTAATTTGTTTCCTAGATCTATTTGAAGTGACTTTTATTTTTTATTCTTTTGATAAATAAGTTAGTCTTGAGTTGAGGATCGTTTGTGCCCCATCTTCCATCTATAATCTATTATATTTTCCGCCTTTTTTTTTAATCTAATTAGAGAATAGAGATTGCCCTCTTCATTTATAAATTTACATCATAATTGACTACATTCGTCCTAGCGATAGTCTATAACTGCTACCATGATAACTTCTATTCCATGTATCCGCACTTCTTTTTAGAGTGTTCGGTCGAACAAATACGTGGTAAATAGGGGCGCTTCGTCCTGTTTTACTCCGACAGAATGAGAATGATACATATAAAGAAGATTGGGAGTAAAGACACTATTGGGTGGTTGTCTAGGATAATTACTTAATCATATGCTTATTCTTACAATCTAATTGAATAAATACTTAATTTTTTTTGTGGTGCCATTCAAATGTTGTGGTCTTCAAATATGAAAACATTTTTCTTTGTTCTAATCTATTTTAATTTTAATATGAGTGATAATCCATCATTGACCTCGCCAATACTTTGAATGATCTGATTTTAAATAGTAGAAGATCAACAGGCAAATTGAGCCTGAAAATCCTTGCCCAAGATTGATTTTGATTAAAGAAATAACAATCTTGACATATAAAATCGATTGGGTCTGGACAGGCTAAGACCCAGAAAGGAACCACATGCTTAGACTCGCCCATTTGCACTTCGAGCTAGTAACGGTCTAGCGGGCTGCTAGGTGTATTAGCACTTCGAGCCTGGGAGAGACTAGCAGGTTTCTTGGCCTGTAATTACCACTCTAGTTACAGTTTCACACCTTAATTATGTTTCAAAGTTTCAAATTAAAAGTATAGACTTTATACCTTTGAGTCTAATATCATTCCCATAAGCATGGGACAATTATAGAAAGCAAAAATAGTGTCAGGTTTAAATTGTTATGAAGAGAGTGTCAAATTGAAAATACGGGAAACGAAGCAGTGACTCTCCAGATAATGTTTTCGCCAAAGTAGTTTTTGTCCTTTGTTATATAAGTCAACTCTAAAATGGTGTAATCAGTGCTACATGGATGTAAAAAATGCACTTCTGAATGGCGATATCAATAAGGAAGTTTATATGGTGCCTCTCCTTGGATACAATTTTCTTCTTACAAAGTTCGTCCATTACGTCGAGCATATGGTGCCTCTCCTTGGATACAATTTTCTTCTTACAAAGTTCGTTCATTACGTCGAGCATTATATGGCTTGAAACTCCTCGTGCATGATATTCCAAGTTTAGTTCAACCATAAAATCTTTTGGCTTCAAATCCAGTCCCAATGACCATGCTCTTTTTGCTTGGCGCACATTCTTAAGGTATGTAATGCTGCTCTTATGTGTAGACTACATGATTATTACTAGCAATGGACATATAGGCATTTCAAAACTCAAGCAATATCTTAGTCAACAGTTTGAAATGAAAGATTGAGGTGACTCGGCTACTTTTTAGGCTTTGATGTTAGTTTAGAGTCCTCCAAATATTATCTTTCACAAGCAAATAAGCCAACAATCTTCTTTCTTGAGATGGACTTGCAGACAAGAAGATTGCTATACAACTCCTATTGAGACCAATGCCAAATTTAATGCCAATGATGAGAATCCTTTTTCAAATCTTACAATCTATTGACAGCTTGTGGGCAGTCTTGTATATTTTGCCGTCACTCGACTTGACATCCCCTATGTTCATATGACTAATTTTGCTATAGTACTTCGAATTCTTTGCTACATTAGGGGTACATTATGGTGTTTACTTTTATACTCATTTTACTATAGAGTTGACAACTTATTCTGATACTAGCTGGGTTAGTGACCCTCAACATCGTCACTCTACTATGAGCTACTATTTCTTTTGGGCAAGACACTTATTTCATGGCGTAGCAAGAAAAGGACCACAGCCACTTGCTCTAGCACAGAAAAAAATATCAAGTTGTTGCTCATGCACCGTCAAAGCTATTATGGTTGGGATGTCTACTAAAAGACATGGGAGGGCGTTATAATAGCAGTACAGTCATCTGTTGTGACAACCCCATATTAAATTGTCACCAAATAATGAAATAGTGTCTCCTCTTTCCCAATATACAACAACCCTAAAATGGCGCAATCGGTGGTTGGCTCTGCCCCTTGTAGAGTTGACTTTTGACTAATTCACAATATGCAAGTTTTGTTCCACTTCCCCATATGATATTTCATTATTACCAAATAATGAAATATTATCTCCTCTTTCCTATATACACCAACCCTAAAATGGCATAATCAGTGATGGGCTCTGCCCATTGTAGAGTTGCCTTTTGAGTAATTCACAATGTAAAGTTTCGTTCCACTTCCCCAGATAATATTCTCACCAAATAATGAAACAGTGTCTCCTCTTTCCCTATATACATGTACCCTAAAGTGGCGTAATCAGTGGTGGGTTCCGCCCCTTTTAGAGTTGACTTTCGACTAATTCACAATATGCAAGCTTCGTTCTCATTGGAAATAAAATATGTAGGAAATTACAATATTAGTCCTTGGTGTGTCTAGGATTTCATTTTTGGTCCCTTGCTATTAACAAATTCAAGATGAGCGATTTTGGAAAGTGTTTTCACCTTTTTAGATTAGGGAATTCACTTTCCTAATTTTATACATGAATGTTTTCATTGACTGGAAAGTAGTTTTGGTTGACTTATAATTTTCGACGAACCAAATCGGTGAAAGTTCGGAAAGCGGATTCCCGAAATACACTTTCGCTCAAACAAACGCATCCTAAACTCCAAAAATTTTACAGATACTAATTTCAGAATTAGGTTATTATATTTCATTTACTCGAACAGTAAATTTTTTCCTCATTTTATTAGCTAATTTGTTTCCTAGATCTGTTTGGAGCGATTTCATCTTTTGTTTTTCTATTCATCTTTTTTTAAATTTTTGAGGCGCTCTCATTTGCAATTAATACTTCATATAAAAAATGTTCATATGTACATTCACCTACAAAATTTTCACGATTTTCTAAAATTTGAATAATATTCCAAAGTTTGGCGGAAAAGCAAAAATGTTGTTCTTGCTTTCTATAAGGCCAAGCAAAAGGCCCTGAACCCTAGATCCATGAAGCTGATTAAGCAATTCTCTCCTTCTTGAGTAATTTGCAACCTTACCTCCAGACATCTTTCTGATGGTTCGATTGCTGGAGCACTCGTGCGAGTTGACATTTATAGCTTGCTCGATTTCAAGGAAATTTGATGATCACGTTCTCTGTGAGGAGGAAGCAGAAGACCGTCATCCTTGGACGGTTGTGTAGATATATCTGAGAAGCATGAATTAATTCTGCAATAGAACAAAGGAAGATTGTACGGTCTCGGGATAAGCTAGACGATAAAATAGTTTGATTATGTGAGCTTCTAATGAAAACAACATTATAGTCTTCCCAATAGCCACTAGTTTATAACTTACTGTCATCGTATTAAATTCTTCTTTTGCTGGTGACATAATAGAGAAAAGAAGAAAGAGATCCTTTGAGGGAGCATCTTTAGTAAAAAAAAAACATACTTAATACATCGGAAATTAGGAAAAGTGTCAGAAAAGTCCTAAACCTTTTGTATTTATGCCAATTTATTCTTAAATCTTTTGACATAATGTCAATGCAGTCGTTTCGGCTAATTTTGATCTGATTTTGCTGATGTGGATGTCGGCTGACGCTAATATGGACATATTTTTAATAATATTTTAATATATTTTTTCTAATTTTTTTCTTTCTTTTCATTTTTTTTCTTCCTCTTTTGTCAATGATTGGCCACCGGCCATGACCAGGTGGCATGGCCTGGGCGAGGGTCACTGTCGACCGACCAGGCAAGGTCGAGCCCCGACCAGGCGAGGCCGAGCGTGGTGAGGGCTTTCCTTGCCAAATTTGTCGAGGCTGGCCCTTGCCTAGCCAGTCAACGGTGACCCTTGCCCAAGCAAGGCCACTTGGCCACGGTCGGTGGCCGTTCACCAGCAAAAGGAGGAAGAAAGAAAAAAAGAAAAAAATCAGAAAAAAATAATAATAAAATTTAAAAATAGTGAAATATTATTACAATTTATCCACGTCAGCAAAATTCGGTCAAAATTACGTTTATTTTATTTTATTTTAAAAGAGTTAACCTTTGTTTGAATGATCATTCAAGTGGTATAAATGTAAAAGGTTTAAGACTTTTTTAACATTTTTTCCTTTAAGACACTCTTAACGAAGTTCGTTTCTCGATATTCAGTGTGTATTAACATGTACTTAAACTAGTTCTAATTATTCTTAAAATCCTATTCCTTCCCGTATGCCGTTGTGGCACTTGTTATAACAAGATTTGTAACATAGGAAGTATTTTAATTTTTGCTTATATCATGTCGGACAACGCACGATAGCTTTGTGCTGGCATCACATGAAATAGTCCTCTTTGCTATATACTTCGATCTTTAATGAAATAGTGTCGACACACAAAAAATAAAATAAAAGAGCCCAAGTCTTTAGCTTATGACCCGCTAAAAGAGACCGAGCAAGGCATAGCGCAGGTGGTCTGTGCAAAGTGTCGAAAGCTACCTATCGGCGAACTTGTTTAGTCGACAAAGAAGCTCGTTTTAGCCAACGGGAAATATAAAGGGAAATAAATAATCAAGTCCTGAAGCATGGTGTCGGTAAATGAGGCTCGACCTAATCGACAAAGGGCCACGACTAACATGATCTGCAATGAATCGGACACAAAGTAGTTATTTAAGTCATGAAGTCAATAGTATCAGATGCAACCGTTAATACTCGTAAAAAATGATTATCAACGTAGTAATGGAGAAGTGAAACCAATACGAAAATCAATCAATAAACACTAGTTGTTCGATTTTATCTGCTTGTTCATCTTTACATTGTCCGTATCTTTACATGGTTGGACATGATTATCTTCAATCTCTGTACTTTCAACTCCTTGTCAATTACGTTTTCTGTCCAAAAATTGATAAATCGAAAGATCTTTCGTCTACGCTTTTCAACGAAGCAAACGGTATCTCCACCTCTTTGCGATGTGCGTCAACTCTAAAATGGCGTAAACAATTCCCATAGCTTTTTCACCCGTCGGCTCCGCGGCTGTAGACTTTTCTGTTTTTAGTCAAGATCTATAGACTTGACTTTTGAGGAACTCGCAATATGCATGTCTCGATCTCAATGGAAAGAAAATATTGAGGAATTTACATTATTTCTTGTTATTTCCAAGGATTCCATTTTTGGATTAATACCACGAAAAACCCTAAACTGATACACTTATAATAAATTTATCCCAAAACTACGTTTTTACCACTAGAAACCCTAAACTGATATACTTATGACAAATTTACCCTCAGTTTATTTCCGTTAAATTTTATTGTCAAATTATTTTGTTAAATGACACGCGACAGTTGACAAATGTACCAATTTTATATTTTACTCTCTGTTTATTACAGTCATACTAGTTTGTGATTTTTTGTGATATTAATCCAATTTAATCGAAACTAAAGGGGGGTAAATTTGTTACAAATGTATCAGTTTAGGCTTTTTGGCAGTCAAAAAATTAGTTTGGGGTAAATTTGTCACATATGTACCAATTTGGGATTTTTGGTTGTCAAAAAATTAGTTTGAGGGTAAATTTGTTATAGGTGTACCGGTTAAAAATTTTTTGTGATATTGACCCTTCATTTTTTTATCCCTGGCTATGTTTTGTTTTTTTTTTTATGGGGCACAGACAAATTCAAATACTACTTTCAGAATCAGGACATATTTTTTCAATAGACTTATGATTGTTTTCCCGTTTTATTAGCTAATTTTTTACCTAGATCTATTTAGAGTGACTTTTATTTTTCTAAAGAACAGATAAGTTAGTCTTTAGTTGAGTGCTGGTTCAAGAAATTGGTTCTTCCCCACCTTACATCTAACATCTATACGTTTCTTTCCACGTTTTTTTTTTGGATTTGATTCAAGAGTAGAGATCGCCATCTTCATTTTTATACTTGAGGTCGTAATTGACTGCACTCATACTCATCCTAGCGATAAATTGGGACTGCACGGCAAATGCTCGTGCTCAGCCTTGGTTTAATGAAACAAGGGGGCAGTCGTCTAAGATAATTGCTCAATTACTGGTTTCTGTTGTCACTGTAATTGAATAAATATTTAGAACTCTGCATAAGGTGTGTTTAGGTTGGTGAGCATATGCAATGTTGGTGCGATTCAAATGTTATGGTCTTCAAATGTGCAAACATTTTTCTTTTAACCAATTTGTCTTAACCTTAATGCCAGTGAAAATCCCTCATTGACCTCACCAACAATTTGCATCATCTAATTCAATCGGTAGAAGATCAATGGGTTTGAATAGTACCGACGATTTGCATTACCTAGTCGAGTCTAGGTCAACTCTAAAATGGAGTAAAAAGCCTTTTGCTCCCGGTGGGCTCCCCTTCTTGTAGACTTGACTTTTGACAAACTCAACAACATGCAAGTCGTTCTCAATGGATATCAAATATCGAGGAAATTACAGTATTAGTCCTTGGTGTTCCCAAGATTTCTTTTTCGGTCCCTGGCTATGCTTTGTTTCTTTGACAGGCATGACACAAATTGGGAATAAGGATACTACAAGTACCATAATTTTCGTACAGCGCTCACTTAAGTACCATAACTTTTTCTTCGACCACTGAAGTGCCACAACTTCTAAAAAAACATTTACTTGAGTGTCACAACTTTCAATCGATCATTTAATTGCCAAATTGTTTTAAAAATGTTCATCCAAGTGTCAGAAATCGGACATGACATGACCCTTATGGTGAACGTTTTTAAAAAGTTATGTTACTCAAGTAATCAATTGAAAAGTTAAATGGCACTCAAGTGATCGGATAAATAGTTATAGCACTTAATTGAGTGCTGTATATTAATTATGGCACTCAAGTGATCGAAAAAAAAGTTATGGCACTCAAGTGAGTATCGTATGAAAGTTGTGGTACTTGTGGTGTTCTTATCCCCACAAATTGAGATTACAATTTTATTTTACTTCCTTATTAACTCTAGGATTTTTTTAAGATACTGCTTTCAAACTCAGGTAATATTTTTGAAATAGTTTTATGATTAGCTTTCTTTTACTTGAATAGTAAATTTTCCCGTTTTATTAGCTAATTTACTTCCTAGATTATTATGCTTTCAAACTTCGTTCTCAATGGATACCAAATGTTGAGTGCTTGTTCAAGTGGTTGGTTCTTCCCCTTATTCCATCTATAATGAAATTATTTTTTCCACGAATTCTGAATTTAATTAGAGAATAGAGATCGCCTTCTCTATTTTAAAACATTAGTTGACAACTGACAACATTCATCCTAGCGATAGTCTAATTGCTGCCCTGAAAACTTTTATTCCGTGTATGGCACTTTTCATATTGTCCAAACCTGAACTTTTGCAGGTAAATAGGACAATTCGGTCGTTTTGGACAGACTCGGCCCAGCCCACATCGGCTTAATCAAGCCCAATTCGGTACAGCCCATTACTTTTCAACCCAGTTCTTTAAGCCCATGAATTGATCAGGCCCTCTTCCTCTCTCTGGATGTTTCCTTCTGTTGGAATCTCTCTCCCGCTACAATTTCTCTTGGGATGTTCATCTTCATCATCGTTAGTCGTAACTTTAAGCTGGCCTCAGTCACCATCGAACGTCTCCCTCGGTGACTTCACCTTCGCTCCACTTCCTCACCATCGAGGTAACGTCGCCACAAGATTCTCGGAATCCTCTTGCCTTTCCACCTCCGATCAACTCCCATTCACCTCTAGCATCATTCGATTGATCGTTCATCGCCGGCCACCACAGGCTCGGCCATAACGGAACAGAGTGGAAAAAGTTTTCTTTTTTTTTTGGTAAGGTAACAGAGCGGAAAAAGTTCATGCACACATAACTCAAGATTCTGTCTCAAGAATCGAATTCGTGGACTTCTTCATCTTCCTTCCCTTCCGTGGTCCTGAATTTGCCAACAACCGTTGCCGTCGCCAGTTCCACCGTGGCGGCAATTTCTGTTGATAATTTGTTTGTAAAACAAATAAAGAGGTGCCGTGTCCCATATCGAAAAGATATAAATGAATGGCGGTTATTATTTTTTTATTTTATTTTAATTTCGAATTTATAGTTTAAAAAAAAGAATAGTTATATCCTTTTGAAATGGTATGTTTGTTCACAAAAGGGTTTCGCCATTTATTATCAACATTTCTGGTTCAATAACCATCTCTCTCAATTTTTCGTCTCTTTCTAAAAAATTACAACCCTTACTCTTTGATTGTTTCCCTTTTGAGAGTTCTTGGAGAAATACTAGAATTGCTATCTGGTATTCTCATTTGAGATTTTGTGGTATTCAGGAGAATTTTTTCTAGTAACCATTAGCAACGTTGTGCGAAAATAATGTGTTAAAGATAGTGCATACACGCCTCAAAGTTTGATTCCATCTTCACCATTGATTTTTTCCCAACAATTTTAAGGAATTATTTTGGCAACAATAAAGTTAGGATCAATCAAAGTTATGAATCAAAACATGGTGAAACTGGACCATTTTGATGGCAACAATTTTGCTCATTAGAGAGACAAGATGATGTTTCTTCTCACTGCCTTGAAGATTTCTTACATTATGGATCCCAATATGATGCCTATAGAGGATCCGAAGCCTACCATTGAAGGAGAACAACCAAGTGTAGAAGCCATTGAAAGGGTTAACAAGGAGAAGAAAATGTGAAGAAGATAAATTGCTTTGTCACGGGCATATTTTGAACACACTATTTGATCGTTTATATGGTTTATTCACCGAGATGAAATTTTCCATATACATATGGAATGCACTCAAATTCAAGTACAAGGCAGAGGAGCAAGGTACCAATAAATATTTGATTCCAAATATTTTGATTTTAAGTTTGTTGATACTAAACCCTAGTTGGAACAAGTCCATGAATTGCAAGTGCTTGTCAACAAAATTTGTGCCCTCAAGATTAACATTCCAGAATCCTTTCAAGTTGGAGCAATTATTGCAAAATTGCCTCCAAGTTGAAAAGATTATGGAGAAAGGATGCTGCATAAGTCAGAGGACATCACTTTGGACCAAATTCAAAAACATCTTCGAATTGATGAAGAGTCATGTTAACGTGATAATTTTTGGTTTATATGGGACCAAGGTGAATGTTGTGGAGGGTAATGGATTTCAATCAAAAAACCACCAGAACTGGAAACGTAAGAGAGAGCAGAAATTTAAGAAGACACAAAAGAAGAAAAAGGGTGGTTGTTTTGTTAGGGAGACTATGCAAAAGAATGCAGGCACCGCAAGAACACATCCAAGGACAAGAACACACATCAATGGTGAAGGCAGAAGTTAATATGGTTAAAGAGAATTTTGTGGCCATGGTTTCAACCATGTTTTCAAAATTGAATATTGATGATTTTGTGGCCATGATTTTTGAAATCAATATAACTTCTGTCGAATCTAGTTGGTGGTTTGATTCTTGTGCAACAGTCCATATGTGCAAAGACCAATCAATGTTCAAGCATTTTGAAGAGACCGTTGATGAGACTGTTCAAGAGGTCTAGATGGGAAATAACTCACTTGCAATGGTTGCTGTCACAGGCACAGTGGAGATAGATTTTACTTATGGAAAGAAGGTTACCTTCTTAATGTATCATTTGTACCCACAATTAGGAAGAACTTAGTTTCTCTAGATTTATTTTGTAAAAAAAAATTTCAGGTTTTGTTTGAATCTAACAAGGTTATCCTGTCAAAATATGGGTTGTTTGTTGGAAAGGGTAATGATAGTAACGACATGTGTCAACTAAATATTAACAATGAGACCGCATCTTCTACTTATATAGCCGAGTCTTCTTTTTTATGGTACGGTAGATTAGCACATTTAAATTTCGCTATTTAAAGTATATGAAAAGGTTAGACTTGATAAACTTTAATGGTAAATTTGATACATGTGAAATCTGCGCAAAGTCCAAATTAACAAAGAAACCATTTCCTAGTGTTAAAAGAAATTCGAATATATTGGTTTTGGTGCATAGCGACATATGTCAATTTAAACCACCCGCCTGGGTGGCGCTGCTGGAGCGCGCACTCTTCCTCTCGCAAAAGGTTGAGTGTTCGAATCCCAGGCGCCGCAGGGTGACTTAACCGGTGGCACGTGTGTGGTGGCTAGCACGTGTCGCCCCCAGGGTTTACTCCCCGGCTGTCGGCCGTGCGGGGGTTCCCTGGGTTATCAAAAAAAAAAAAAAAAGACATATGTCAATTTAATGGCATGTTAACTTGTAATTGCAAAAGGTGTTTCATTATTTTTATGGATGATTGCAGTAAGTATTTATATGTTTATCTCCTAAGATCAAAAGATGAAGCAATTACCATGTTTAAGAAATATAAGGGTGAAGTAGAAAGTTAATTAGAAAAGAAAATCAAAATTCTACGTTCAGATAGAGGTGGGGAACATTTCTTAAATGACTTTTCATCTTTTTGTGAAGAACATGAATGGTATTATTCATTAAGTTTCAACATCATATACTCTACAACAATATGGATTGGCTGAAAGGAAAAATAGATCTATGGGAGAAATGGTTAATTGTATACTTTCGAATTCAAAGCTATCTTAATATCTAGGGAGAGGCATTGCGAATTGCATGTTACACTCATAATAGCATACCATCCAAGAAAAATAACATCAGCCCTTATGAATTGTGGAAAGGTAGAGTACCATATTTGTCACACCTTAAAGTGTGGGAGTGTTTGGCATATTATAGAGTACCAGACCTTAAGATGACAAAACTTGGTCTTAGAGCTATCAAAAGTGTCTTTCTTGGGTAGGTTGAAAACAGTAATCCATATAGGCTTCTTGATTTAGAGTCCAATGTTATTATAGAATTAAGAGATGTCGAATTCTTTGACAATAAATGTTATACGGTTCTTGAAATTATTGAAAATAATGTTAAAATAAAAGATATAAATAATTCAAAACCTAAAGAAATACAAGTAGATTATTATGATAAAGAAACAAATGATTATAAATATATGATTGAATCTTGGAGAAGCATTAGCGCAAGGAAATTGAAAGATTTAGATCTAGATTTTATTACTCATGTTTTCCTTGTCGAAGGAGATAGAGATAATGGCGGAACAAACCTCTTCGCGCCCTCATGGCCAGGCGAACCAGACTCCCACCCCTAGAACTTGGGCAAATGTTGCTAGGGTGCAGACCAAAGGCTATAACCTAGACTTTGTACCCCCCCTAGAAGAGAATGGTGTAGCCATTGTGGAAATTACCCCGGATATTGCTGCTGATCAGAATCCGCTATGGCAGGAATGCGTGGTGGGACATTATGTTGGGAGGAAAGTTCCTTTCAAACTAACGGAGGAAGCCTTTAGGAAAACATGGGGTGATTATGTAGTTGATGTTAAACTACATGAGAATGGGTTTTACTTCTTTCGTGTCCCGAATGCGGATTATCGTAGGAAGATACTTGACCTAGGCCCAGTCTCAATCTTCAGTAGCACAATGCTACTTCAACAATGGCACCCTAAATTGAAGCTTAAAAAGGGTGCGATGGACTCACTCCCGGTTTGGGTCAGGTTGAGAGACATTCCATTTTCCCTATGGTCACCGGCCAGTTTAGGTAGGATTGTAAGTGCCATTGGAAAGCCACTTTACGTGGACACCCAAACCGAGCAAATGACTAGAATCTCTTATGCGAGAGTTTGTGTGGAAATCCAAGCCACAAAACCTCGACTTGAATCTGTGAACGTACGTTGGGATGGTGAAGTTCATGTGGTCCAAGTGGAATATGAATGGAAACCTATGGTGTGCTCCACTTGTGGCATATTTGGACACAAACCCGGTTCAACTGGATTTGTATGTGCTTCTGGAAATTCTGAGGTAAGAGCCGACACAACACCTCAACTTCAAGCTGAGGCCAGTCATGAAACCTCCCATCATCTCCGAGAATCAGAATCTTGGACCCAAGTCAGCCGGAAAAAAGGCAAAGGCCTGTTGCACAAAGCGGCAGACCAGAACAGATCTTCACCCGGTGGTACTGTGAAGGATATTCCAGGGGAGGCATCTGTCCATGCCCCGCCCTCTACTTTTGGCCCGTCAAACCTTTCAAAGGCTATCTCAGCTGACCTGTCCGCTTCTGCAACGGACCTTCCTCTAGACAAGAACACGTTTGGGGGGCCTTCTTTGCCTTCTGCCCATGTTCCATCTAAGACTCATGACACGCTTAGGCACGTTCAGAACTGCCCAACCTCAATTGCTGGGCTATCCAGAACTTCATCTGACACTCCCCTGAACTTAAACCCAGAGGCTATGATTCCTATCCCCCCTGGTATGAACCCCTCTCAGAATCGGAAGCAACCAAGGGCTGAACTGACTTCCCCGAAGGACCTAAACACTGGAGCTGGCCTTCCTGCTGCTGGTGATCTTACAGGACGCCCTGACCAACTTGAAGACCTTATTACCAACTCTCCTTCCTCCTCTGACTTTTCTGGATCACACGATGGGGAGGACAATAGCGGCTCCGAAGAACGAATGGTGGAGGAACAGGCTGTTATTTCTCCCCCAAACACCCGTTCTCGAACCTTGGCATCTCTTACTACAGAGGACCCCTCCAAAGCCTCCTTGGAGCCTATCCCTATCATGAGCTGCTCTGGCTCAACACCTGGCACGTCCTCCTTGAAGAAGAAAGACAAGAGGAGGAGAGCAAGGAAATCACGCAGATAACTCCTTTCCTCGCTATGTTTTTTGGTATATGGAATATTAGGGGACTAGTAAACCCCCTCCGTCAAGCTGAAATCCGGACTTTTATCAGGAATAATCGGCTCTCTTGCGTTGGTATTATTGAGACTAAAGTTAAAGCCCCACTTTTTGCTGATATTTCAAGGGGCCTATGCAACAATTGGAGGTGGGAATCCAACTACGATTTCTCTCCTCTAGGCCGAATTTGGTTCGGATGGGATCCAAATGTTCTTGAGATGAGCTTGCTGTATACTTCCGGGCAGCTTGTCCATATGCAATTCAAGCTGTTGAATTTGCACAAATTCTGTCTGCTTTCTATTGTCTACGGGGAGCATACTTTTGTTCATCGGCGTCCGCTGTGGGATGACCTTGTTTGTCTCTCTTCTTGTGACCTACCTTGGCTTGTTGCTGGGGATTTTAATGCTATCAAAGACCCGCAGGATAGACTGGGTAGTTCAACCCCGTGGATCCTAGTTTTTGATGAGTTTGGGGATTGTCTTAACCAAGCAGGACTTGAAGACCTTAGATATGTGGGATGCAGGTATACTTGGTCTCACTCTTCTGGCATTAACAGGAAACTTCGGAAGATTGATCGGGTCCTCATCAACAACCTATGGGCCCAACAATTCTCCTTCTCTGAAGCCTCCTTCCTGTTGCCTGGTATCTTGGACCACTCCCCAATGGTGATTAAAATCCTTTCGCCACAAAGTGCCAATAAACCCTTCAAGTTTTTCAATCTCTGGACTATGCATCCCAGTTTTTTGGATTTAGTTGCCCAGGCCTGGGACTCTCCATTAGTAGGCACCCCTATGTACACCTTTTGTTGTAAACTGCGGGTCCTTAAACAGAAGTTGAAACAACTTAATAGGAGTGCTTTTTCTGACATCTCTGCAAGAACTAATCAAATTAGATTAGATCTCTATGCTGTACAGGAGGCCCTTGAGCTCCGCCCCTTTGATCAGTCCCTTCTAGATAGAGAAGTTGAGCTTTCGCGCTCCTTCTCTACTACAAGAATGTAGGAGGAATCCTTCTACAGGCAAAAATCCCGTATCCGGTGGCTGAAGGAAGGAGATTTAAACACGAAATTTTTCCACCACTTTGTCAACAAAAGACATGTTCAAAACCGTATCCTCTCGGTTACTTCTGAGGATGGGTCTCTAGTTTCTGATCCTCAGGCGGTTAGGTCCCATATTGTTAATCACTTCAAAGGATTACTTAATGGCCCTGCTGCCTCTGGGCCCTCTGTTGATGAGATAAGAGCCTTTCTTGGTGGGGTCGTGGATGAAAATTAGAGGAACATGTTGGTGCATCCGGTTTCAGATGGGGAAATCCAGGCCACCCTGTTCTCGCTCGCCAAAGGCAAAGCCCCGGGACCGGATGGTTACAATGTTGATTTCTTCAAAGCTAGTTGGGAGATCATTGGACCATCCACTATTGCGGCGATAAGAGACTTCTTTGAGTCTGGATGCATTCTTAAAGAAATCAACAACACCATTCTTACATTAGTGCCGAAATCCCCAAATGCCTCAGCTATGTCGGATTTCCGTCCTATTGCTTGCTGCAATATCATTTATAAGTGCATTTCCAAAATCTTGGCTAGGCGGATAGCGCGTATCCTCCCAACCCTGATAGGTCCGGCCCAAACAGCGTTTGTTAAAGGTAGTAGAATCAGTGACAACATCTTAATAGCCCAAGAGCTATTTGCGGATTTCCACCACCAGGCCTACCTTCCTAAGTGTGCTGTTAAAGTGGATTTCCAAAAAGCGTATGATACAGTGGACTGGAACTTCTTAGAAAAGGCTTTAATGGCCTTCAACTTCCCTTCTTCCTTTGTCAAGTTAGTGATGGCGTGTGTATCAACAGCAAAGTTCTCGGTCTCCATAAATGGGGAATTGCATGGATATTTTGGGAGCTCTAGGGGCATCCACCAAGGAGACCCTCGATCGCCATACCTCTTTATTCTGGTTATGGAGGTCTTCTCTGGCATCCTTAAGGCTAAAACCGATATGTCGGAGTTCCGCTGGTTTTGGCGCTGTAAACAGACCCGGCTATCGCATCTCTTCTTTGCTGATGATGTGCTGTTGTTCTCTCAAGGCCACTTGAGATCAGTTGAATTAATAAAGGAAGCTCTCCTTCTATTCTCTGAATGGTCTGGTTTAAAACCGAATAATGCAAAAAGTAATGTATTTCTCTCGGGAGGGACCCAAGAGTTACATGACCAATTAATCCAAAGCCTTGGGTTTCAGCAGGGTACACTACCGTTTCGGTATCTAGGTGTGCCTATTATCTCTACCAGACTTAGTAAGGAGGACTGTAAAGCTTTGATTGATTCCATTACCGCTCGCGCTCGTTCCTGGTCTCAACGCTTTCTCTCCTTTGCTGGTCGCCTACAGCTTATCAAGTCGGTCTTGCACTCCATACAAGTATACTGAGCCACTATCTTTTCCTTACCCAAGAAGGTTCTATATAGCATTGAAGGTATTTTGCGGCACTTCCTGTGGAAAGGCCCTGACCTTGGAGGTGGTGAGGCTAAGGTTGCGTGGAATGCTGTTTGCTTGCCCAAAAACGAGGGGGGCCTAGGCATCCGCAGACTTATCGACTACAACAATGCTATGTTGTTAAAGTACATTTGGCTTCTCTTTACTGACAAAGAATCCTTGTGGTGCAAATGGGTGCACTCCAACTTCTTAAAGAAGGCTAACTTCTGGGTGGTGACCAAAGCTACTTTTTGCTCTTGGACATGGAAGAAGATCCTTGACTTGCGTGGTTCGGCACAAAATATGTTCCGTTGGAAGATTGGAAATGGCAGCTCTGTTTCCTTTTGGTTTGATTGGTGGCATAGTAGGGGTCCGCTGTACTTGCTCTTTAGTAATGTCGAAATCTATCAGTCGCGCATCCCTCGGGAGACTACAGTACGGTCCTTCTACGAAGGCTCCTGGCAACCTTCTACCACGCTTACCACTATAATGAACTGGCTGGAACCCCCCTTGTCCATAGTGGATACATCCAGGGACAACTTTGTTTGGACACCTGACCCTTCTAGGTCCTTTTCTGTTACTCTGGCTTGGGAGCACATCCGAAGGAAATGGCATCCTTCTCCCTGCTACTCCTTTATTTGGGATCGGCATATAGCCCCACGCCATGCCTTTCTCCTTTGGTTAATAACTCTTAACCGGCTTCCCACTCAGGTTTTCCTTTTACAAAACCGCAGGATTGACGAGGCTGTGTGCGCCTTTTGTGGGTCTAGACCGGACTCAGTCAACCATCTTTTCTTTGAATGCGCTTCCACCGGTAGGTTGGCTTCTCTTTGGGCGACAAAGTGCAACCTACCTTGGCGCAACAGGCCCTGGCAAGAACACATCACTTGGGCTATGCAAGCTTGTGGAGGATCATCGTTTAGCCACTGCATAGCCAGATTTTCCCTTGGAGCTCTTTATCACATTATTTGGATCGAAAGGAACAATGCTATCTTCAGGAATAAGACAGTCTACATTCCTGGCATGAGGAAGCATCTTATCAAGATCGTGAAAGACAAAGCCATTTCTATGGGGAGGGTTGAGGATACCTTTAGGAACCGCATTGTACAACGGAAGTGGGATCTTTCTCCCTCTATCTTTGTGTAGTACTAGTTTTGACATGGTCTTGTTGTCGCTCCTGATTTTT
This sequence comes from Syzygium malaccense, assembly GCA_031216405.1. Taxonomy (NCBI): domain Eukaryota; kingdom Viridiplantae; phylum Streptophyta; class Magnoliopsida; order Myrtales; family Myrtaceae; genus Syzygium; species Syzygium malaccense. The sequence goes on along the minus strand of CM062257.1, from coordinate 27,537,349 downwards.
GGGGCTGCTCCTCCTCGGTTTACGGCCTAGTTGCCCGTGGCTACCGTTGGTCAGCTGGTTCTGGACCATCTTCAGTGGATGCGCGGAGCCTTGGGTGTCGCCCACCCTTTTGCGGCTGGCGTGGATGTGTTGCTACTCTCTTTGTTTTTTCCATGATTTGGAGCCGTTCTTAGGCTGGTTGTATAGTTCCTGCTGGACCTGCCTGACCTTCTATGGACATCGCTATGTCCTTTTACGGTCAGGTGTTGGTTTGGGCTTAGGTTGTACTTGGTGTTTTGAAAAGCTATACATTTTCTTACCTTACCAAAAAAGATAATAACATATTATCCTGTCATATTAAATTTAGAAATGATCCTAAAAGTTTTAGTGATGCTATGTCTTCTAGAAATGCTTCTTTTTGGAAAGAAGTTATAAATGATGAAATGAACTCAATTATGTCCAATAATACTTGGGTATTAACAGATTTTCCAAAATTATTTAAACCTATTGGGTGCAAATGGGTTTTTAGGAGAAAATACAATTTTAAGGATACTATTTAAGCTTTTAAGGCTAGGTTAGTGGCTAAGGGGTATAGATAAAAAGAAGGAATATATTATTTTGATACATATGGTCATGTAGCACGCATAACATCTATTTGAATTCAATTTTCTTTAGCATCCCTTTACGATCTTTGCATTCATCAAATGGATGTCAAATCTACATTCTTAAATGGAGATTCAAATGAGAAAATTTACATAGAATAACCAGAGGGCTTTGTTCTTCTTGGAAATGAAAGGAAAGTATATAAATTAGTTAAATCTCTTTGTGGCTTAAACAAGCTCCTAAGCAATGGCATGAAAAATTTGATTCAGTCATATTGTTTAATGGTTTCAAGCATAATAGTGCTAATAAATGTATTTATTCCACATTCACTAAAGACTGGTGTTTTAGTTTGCTTATTTGATGATATGCTTATTTTTTAAACTAATATGACTAGAGTTATTGAGTTAAGAAGTATCTAACTTCTATTTTTAAAATGAAAGATTTGGGTGAAGCATAGATTATCATTCGATAAAAAAAAAGTTGATACTATCTTGGATATTAAAGTTAAAAAAAATAGTGGGGTTTATTCTTTGAGCTAAAGTGATTATGTTGACAATTGTTAAACAAATTTAAACATTTTGGTTTCAAAGAAATGAATACTCCATCTAATTCCAATATTAAATTAAATTATAATATCGGTAGAGTAGTAGCACAACTTGAATATGAGAGTATTATACAGTCTTTAATGTATGCAATGCATTGTCGTAGACCTGATATTGCTTTTTCGTGTGTAAGTTGAGTAGTATACTAGTAATCCAAGTATTGAACATTGGAATGTTGTTACAAATTTTTTTTGTTATCTTAAGAGAACAAAAAATTTGAAAATTGTTCTATAATGATTATCCGGTTGTATTAGAAGGATACACCTATATTAGTTGGATTACAAGTGTGGGAGACAAACAATTCACTTCTAGATGGATTTTCATACCAGGTGGATGTGTTGTATCTTAGGTGAGCAAAAAAAAAAAACATGTTTAACTCACTCAATAATGGAATATGAATTTATTGTTTTAGCAACAACTGGGAAAGAGCCTGAATAGATTAGAATTTTATTGTTGGACATCAAATTATGGCCTAGTCCTATGCTCCTATTTCTATCTATCGTGATAGTCAGGTTACTTTGGCAAGAGCTTATACTAGCAATTATCATGCCAAGTTTAGAAATATCAGTCTGAGACATGAGTATTGTCACGCCCTGAACCCGGCATGTGTTGACACCTAAATTTTAACTAGTCATTTAGGAATAATTGCATAAAAAATTAAGGATCGACCCCGACCCCTAAACAAAAAATATAATTAGATGGCATTGCATATAGATGTTAGGAGCATTCCATTAATAGTTAATTAGGACCATATAGTTTGCATATTTATCGGACCGACGGCGAATGAACCCGAGCGAATGGTTTCGAGCTTAAATGAAATTAATTGAACCAAGCCCATGACCAAAATTCACATGTGTTGCACGTGTGACAATTCAATTGAAGATATTCTGTCACAAAGCAATGTCTTGTACATATATTCTCAGCCAAATTTGATATATTTGATTCTATTCGCTTCTATAAGACAGGATACTTTGCAAAGTGATTGGGGCCATATATTGCGAAGATATCTGCAGTGGGGTGATAAAAGCTTATTCAGAGCCATATTCAAAGCAACGTTATATTCATCTACATTAAAATAAGCAATAAAACATTACAGGGAAGAGGAGGATTCGGTGGATTGTGCACGAAAAGGGAGGAAAGAATAAGATAGAAATTCCAAAAGTGCACACAATAGGAAATAAGATCTGGCCTCTTTCCTAGATAGCCTTTGTCCCCTCACCTATAAAAGGGTGTTCGTGGACAGAAGTGGTGGGGCTTTTCTTTTGGATCTGATCATACACAAATAAACACAGAGAAATACACGAGTGAAAAGGGAGAGACACACGGTCAAAAGGGAAAAAAACCGAGAGTGCAAATTGGGACAGGACTGGACGTAAAGGCCAAAGAAAAGCAAAGAGTGACCGTTTTCCTTTGCTTCCTGTGCTCTGATTGAAGCTGCTGTTGAACTCCCTCCTCGACGACATCACCTGCGAATCGCCAGCATAATCTCGGCTTCACGGTGACCCAACTGATTCACCTTCATTGACGGTCCCTGTGCACCTCAGCCCCGATGGTTTCCTACGGTGTTTTCCGGCTAATTTCAGCGAGTACCCAGGCTTTTCCACAACGCCTCTGCTCCTCCAACTTCCTTGCATCAGCCTCGTCAGCAACATCCAGTAAACCAAAGCTCCTTGACTGACACCCAGCAACTCCAATCACGCCGGAGGTCCGGAGGATACCACCAGCCACTTCGGTTTCCAGCGACTTTGGTGGATGCCCAGCAATCTCGGATTTCTTTCCAAGTCGGTCTTTACACCTTTGCCGGACCGAAGCGCTCCCGCTTGCACCATCGAGTCATCGCCGGTCCGTTTGCCGCTGGTCATCCGATCCGCATTTCCGATTCGCGTGGTTCAAATTTGGAAAGTAATCCGCAAATCAAGTAAAGATCTCTATCCGGTATATTTTCAAAATATTTAGATTTCTAGTTTGAATATTTTGAATATTCCGTGAATATTGCGTGGATTACTAAATATCTTAAGATAATATTTTCTCTGTCCGCTATATTTGAAAATGCCCGAAATTAGGAATCATTCCTAATTTGGCAACGTATCTGGACGACTATCCGACCTTATCCCTAAGGTACGATACGCGACGATACGGAAAATCGTTATCTTATCCATAATCACTTGGATATGATAACAGATTTTATTCGCTTTCCAAATTCGAACAATCAACTTTCTGTCGATATCTATAACCCTATAGATATGACTGTTAGTTTGATTTCTTTGCCTAATTTGAATATGATAAGAAGAATCTTACGGATTGCGTGGATTGTTTGATTGTGGTTGTTATCTTAGTTTAATTGTTTTCCTTCTAAATAAAGAAAATCAAAAAATATGTTAGTTAGGATTTAAATTAGAAATTTTGCATACTTAAGGAATCTTAAATATATCCAAAAGAATAAGATAATTATTTGATTTAAATTGGGATTTAGGGTAGCATATTTCCTAGTTTTAATTAGAAATTGTTTTAATCTTTGTGGATTATTTAGGATATTTAATAATTTCGAATTTTAATAAAAATCCCAAAAAAAAAGAATCACTTTAGGATAGGTCAAATAATTTTCTCTAGGATAGATTGCATGTTAATTTGAGTAATTTTTAATTCCGAATTTCATTTGAAAATACCAAAAAAATAAATCATTTGTCCGTCATTAGAATTAGGTCGCGTTGTCGCATGACATATAGTTTGCATGATAGGCTGCATTAATCGCATGTTAATTTTTGCACGTCATTACATATAGGTTAGCTTTCATTGAAATAAGTGAAAATCCTAAAAAATATTGAGTGAACTGCTTGTTAATTAGAAATCATGTTAGGATTGTTGATGTGATTTTCTAGCTAACCATGCAGATGCTTATGTTGCTTCGAGGTAAGTAATTCTCCCAATCTTGCAATTTATTTAATGTTTTGGTTATTGGGTGTTACTTTGGTGATTTGCGCACCCGCATGATTACCTCACATGCTAGTGACTAAGTTAAAATAGATCCAGATTGCATGTATAAATATTTTTTTTGAAAAGAAAAGGTACCGAAAGGGCGTTAGACTAGATCTAGCGTAACCAAGTCCCCGGGCTTAGAATCTCTGATTCGTATGAATAAAACATATCTCCCTATGTTTTATTTAGGTTTTTAATCGACCTACCACAAATAGATTAGTGGCGACTCCAAGCATGAAAACTTTTGCATGTTAAAAACTTAAACCCTAAGTTGCGAATTGGTAGGGCTTGGGAGGGCCCGAGTTAAGCTTAGTTTTAATAATCCATTAGCCTAAGAGGAATTTTAGGTCGCGACAGCATGCGTGCAACATCCCGCTTAGGTCGATAATAGTGCGACGTCCCAGGACTCGTTGCCGACCTAGAGAAACACTAACAATCGTGCACAAGCAAAAACGAATTCAAACACCCCATACAACAACTCAATTACACGGGACAGTAGGGAACTCGCTTGATCACATAACAACAAACATATTCATACACTTGGCATACTTACAACATTTAATTACACAACTTTACACCAGGCCACTAACATCAAACCATGTTCATAAAAATGGGTGGTGGTTGGATAGCCTAACTTCCCTATACCAAAAGAGGGTTCCTCAAAAGACGAGCCACTACACCGATCACTCGTCCTTACGATACCCCGGCAGCATCTCAAGTTCATCCATGTCATCGTCGTCCATAGGCTCCTCCTCCGGCTCGGACTCCTCAGGCTCTGACTCGGGATCAGGTTCCAGAGGTTTAGGCTTAGGGATAGGGTCTTCAGGGTCGACAACTTCGCTATACGAGGCAAAGTCTCCGAGGGATCCCAATCCATAGCGTCCACACCACCGTAGTGGGGACCTTCAAAGCCACGGATTGGGCTAATAATCTCCTCCCCCACCCGGTAATACCAGGCTAAGAAATGGTGGGGCCTCTAAGAAATGGTGGGGCCTCTAGAACTTTAAGCCCTCATCTACTCATACTGTAGTAAAATGCCTAATGTATGCCATATCTACACCCACTAGATACTTGGTCTCCACATGATCCGTATGCATGGAAAACCCAAAATGTCGAGGTGACAGAGTCATGGTCGGGGGTCTGAAATGCTTCACAAGCAACTATGAGAACGAGTCTCAATAAGTGAACAACCTAAGCCCCGCATAGGCCAACGCGTACTACCGGACAAGTCTAAGCACGAGATTCAAACTATCAACATGCCATGACAAACATAGACATCCCTACCTCATCTCGGAACATGCACAAGCCCTGCATGTTAGTCAAATCACAATAATGCAGCAATAACTCACGGGCACGTACAATCCCGGGTATGACTTACACATGCACGCGTACTAGCAATAATCCAAACATGATCACATCTCTGTCTCGATACACCACATACACCAATGCACAACACCCACCCACTATCCCATTCAGATTATTCACGACCCGCGTAACACGCATCAAGCCCGTGGCACAACCCGTGTAAAATGCATCAGGCTGGCGGTCTTCCGGCTTAACCGTGCATCGTCTTGCGTAACACGCCTTAGGACGGGTTCAATCCCCGCGTGAAGACACATAAAGGCTTAAGTGATTACACATATACTCCGTCACATAATTTGTTATCTTTTCCCCACATAAAGATGCATTAGGGCACTTAGGTGATCACACACGCCACATGCCCCATTCAATTCCATGTCATTCACGCGCTCGAACATCACTCGAATGTGCTCAATCACCAGCGATGCAAATCAGTTTACACGCCCACCAAATCAGTCACGATTCCACCAATTAAAGCCATGACCACATCTTCACAATTAGTCACTCCCTCACGTGCAACAACAATATCAAAAAGTTCCCGGGAGAGAGAAATCAAATTTGCACAGAATCGGGCTTAAAATTGGCAATGGCACATTAATCGAAACTCTTTTGAAATAAATAGTGATTCAACTCTAAAAATTTTGAATTTTGTACATGTCATTGAAAACATCTCGATGAACAATTTTTATGAAGGACACGAAATCCAATTCCAACTGTAACTAGTTCTTTTTATCACCCAAAATCAGATCGAAAATTTGTCCACTGGGGAAGACAGTTTGACCTTAGAAATCCCTTAAAATCTGTGCCTAAATCTCCTTGGAAAACCTTGAAATTTTTATATGTCATAGACACAAGTGTCATTGACAACTTTCATGAAGGAAGTTTGTTAAAAAGAGGTCTGAAAAAATTTATAAAAATTCAAAAAGACACGTCGATCGGGTGAACAGTAATTCCGGCAAAGTGGTGATGGTCCGAAAATGGACTTTCGAATACCCCAAAAAGGTCGCCAAAAATTTCAGATTTAATATATGACATACTTCAAGATGTTAGGGTCAACTTTCATGGGAAAACTTTCTCAAATTCGGTCTACATTGATCTTCACAAAAATAGTAAATCACAGACGCATAGCAGCAACTAATCCGAGAATCAACCAACATGAATCATTCAGCAATTCAAGCTCATCTAACTACTAAACCAACTATCCACAGCCATGAATCAGCTCCTAACATGTCCATTAGTAATCCCTTAGCCTAGTCAAGGGTTAGGAAGCCACTTACCTCGAGTCTAGACAAGAATGACTCAGGGGAAAGGGGCAGCAACAAGATCGGCAGAACAGTAGCAGCGGAGCAGAAGAAGCAGCAACAGTGAAGCAGAAGTAGAAACGGAAGAAGCAACAGCAGCAGAGGAGCAGAAGTAGCAAAGAAAAGGAAGCAGCAATAGCGAAATAGAAGGAAAAGAAGAAAAAGAAAATGGGAGAAGAGAGAAATGATGGAGTTTTGTGTGGGAGTCAGTGGAGTCAGCCGAGAAAAGGGGGAAGTCAGCGGCGTGGGGGTCAACGGGGAAGAAGAGGAAAAGAGAGAGAGGAGAGTGAAGAGAGAGAGAAGAGATGGTGAGTTAAGTGACTTGAGTGGGTCAACTACCCCCATTATGACTCAATCAAGGGCTAGGATTAACTAGTCAATCTCATCAAAGATCCAATGGCTCACATTGGTCAACTCCACTAACTCCTAGGGGCAATAGAGGAAATGAGCAAGAGGAGAGAGGGGCATTATGGTCCAATATTTTTGGCCAGCATAGGGGCAGCAACTTTACCAAAATGCCCTTCCACTTTTCAAATTAACTCAAATAATCTCAGGGCAAAATGGTCATTTTTCATTCCCGATCCAAATTTCACTTTTCTGACAAATCCGAGTGGCCCTAAGGTTGGCCACGCCAAATGTGACGTCATCCAATGAATTAGTTGTGGCTTTCAAAAAATTTGATTCCCAAGTTAGGATTCCAAGTAATGGTCAAATTCGATTAAATGCAACTTTAGTGTGTCTCAAATTAACGGGCGGCTTTTAGGAGTTATGCATATCGATTCATGGCCGATTCGATATCGGGCCACATCTAAGTTTACTTGAACTATGGTGACCTTAGTTGTCATGTAATTGCGAGGGTCAATCACTAGTTCCAATCGACGTGATCGTTCGGATCAGGTTTAGGATTGTTCGACATTCATACAATGGTCAAGCGGATTCATCCACGATCCAATTATACAGCATTTGCAAATCGTTCCATAACCATCCTTGGATCGGTCTATAATGGCCAAAAAAATATCTCCTCATTAATTGTTATGGTCGAAGTGTCGATTCACGGTCAAGTTCTTAGGTCCACGTACTTAATTCCTAATTAGCCATTTCCTAATGGTTAGTCTTCTCAAGAGTGATCAATTCCGAGTGAGATTTAACTAAAGTGCATCGAAGATACAATCATTTCATAAATTCCGAAAAATGAGTCGAATTTTAGAATGTCACAACTGTGTGAGACAATTGATTCAGGATGGTATCATAACAATTGTTTATGTGAGGTCAAGCAAGAATCTGGCGGATTCCTTTACAAGGGCTCTATCAAGAGAGATGGTAAGGATGCCTAAAAAAATATAAGGTTGAAATCCTTTGACTAAAATCACCAGCAATGGTAAATCCAACTAAATACTTGTATATTACTAGTTATAAAGGTTTAATGGGTACAAACAAGTTACTGACAGTGATTGCTTGACTGACATTAGCCCGGACATAAGAAGTTAGTATCATTTGTTACGTTTTTGTAGGTTGAATTATATTCTTAATGAATTATAATATTGTTAACACATAAATTTTAGCGAATTGGTGTGAGCTTGAGAGAGCCTGAGTCCGTCCTTAGGTTTAGACTTAGCACTCCATTAACCTTTCACCTCTTGGCCCCTAAGGGTTGCCGCCGTAGGGAAGTTGCAATAAAAACAAATTAGTAATGAGTTTATTAGTAACAAAACACATGATAGATATTTCACCTATATGAGCTAAGAAGTGATGCCGCTTCTTACGAAAGTTAGGGCTATTTTCTAGAGAGCTCATGAAACAGGAACAAGCACAAGGCCATAATAGAGTGCTAAGTATATTATATAATTTCTCCTTGAAACAAGAGGTTAATATATGTGCGATATTTCCGATTATATTATTAAAATAGCAAGTTTAAAGTTACAGTTGCTTGTAACTTTATAGAATTTTGAGATACTAGCCAAAAAAAAGGTTTAACTCAAAAGAGACATTTATGTATATATATTATTCTCATGGAAATTTTGGCTTTATATTTTCTTAAATTTTATTTTTGTAATATTTTTTTACAAATAAAGTGGCGGATTGTTGGTAGTTTATTTGTAAAACAAATAAAGAGATGTTTTGTCCCATATTGAAAAGATATGAATGTGTGATAGTTATCTTTTTAATAGGTATCTTGTCCCACATCGAAAGATATGAATGTGTTGTGGTTATTATTTTTTATTTTATTTTAATTTCGAATTTACAGTTGGAAAAAAAGAATAGTTGTATCATTTTGAAATAGTATGTTTGTTCACCAAAGGTTTCGCTATTTATTATCAACGTTTCCAGTTCAATAACTACTCGATTTTTCATCTCTTTCTAGAAAATTACAGCATTTGCTCTCCGATAATTTTCCTTTTGAGAGTTCTTAGTTATTCTCGTTTGAGACTTTATTGTATTTTGGAAGATATTTGCCTGTAACCATTAGTAACTTTGTATTCACCCCTCAAAGTCTGATTCCATCTTCCCCATTGATTTTTTTCCGACAATTCCTTTGTTCGCCCCTGTTTCTTAGCTAGGGAGTTTGATCTCATCACTATCCGCGGTCGACATGTGCACTTTCAAAGTAATTATCGCCTATGCTCTGTTTCGGTTGCTCTACACGCAAAGCAGAGGCCGAGAGTTATATAGATATGTTTGTTTGAAAATCAACTGCGATTAAAAGTCTTTTCTTGATAATTTGAACTTATATCGTTGCTGATGTGATGATTTGAAAATGAATCATTGCTTTAATTGTGCGTCGAAGCTCCTTGATTGAAATGTGTATCACTTGTTCGATGATTTGCCTCATAGAACTTAAGAATGATTTACTCTCACCATTGATCCATTAGAAAGTTACTAGTGAGACTTGACACTGACCTGGCGACATGATTACTCTGTTCTATAGAGAGTCCTTCAATCATAGATGCTCTGATTTGCTCCGTTCAACTTTGATTTTGATCTTAGTGGATTAAATTCTGCCTTGGATGTGTTGCTGTATTGTCCTTTAAACTGAGAGCTTCTGGATTTGTTGTTGAGCCCAGATGTTGTGGGTTCGTTTTATGAGTCTTTTAAGTCTCAGTCAACAGCCAATTACACTTCTGAATTGCTTGTATTGACCACGAGGTTAGTATTCAGCACCTATAACTTGTTCGACAAAACTGGCATGTTTGGTTATCAATTGTTGTTCAAAGCACGTGCATTTGATTACTGCTCTATTCCTTGCTGACCGATTATCCTCTTTGAACGTATGAGTCCCGCATTTGACGGAATGAATTTTGAGTGGCTGCATGAGATCTCTCAACCTTGTACAGACTAGTGTTGGTTAATACAATTTGCACAATCAAAAAAGGCAACCAAGTGAGCAATTTGAAATGACCCGTGAGCCGGCACTACTAACCACCACCACTTGTTCCTTTTTGTTCATAGCTTCTCCAATCTTCTATCTAACGCGCATTTGAATTGATGCACACTGCGAATTTTCTTGGCACAACCCAATTCCCAAATTTAGCACCCCTATTATAAGTGCGCGAGTTACAAAAAAGGAAGGAGAAAAAATCATAGGCCTTTCAAAATTACAATTGTGAAGGAGTATTTAGAAGTGGGTGTGCCATGTCTTCGGAGATGTCGATGGAAAAGACATTTGGGTGCTAAGAAGTATTAGGACTAAAGAGAGATAACCGTGTGAGGTGTTTGGGACTGATTTGTCTGACCAAATGCATAATCCAACTGGGTTCGATGAACTTTAACCAACTCTCAAACATGTTACATCCAAATTTCCCGACTCACTTTGCGACCGAATTCTTGACCAAAACAGAATTCATGCATCAAATCCGTTTGGTAACATCAGTTACTTTTTCTATCCGCCAGAATAGAAAAGTGGCTGAGGATCAGATTTGGAACATAAACAAGATCAAGCAAAGCGGCTTGTATACTCAAATTTTAGCTTAACCAAATCACCATAATACCTTACTCCAAGAGCTCAGGAACGGAAGCATCGTTTCTACCTCTACTTTGCCAATGTTCATCTATGGCTTTTGCGGTCTCTATGCAATCGGGGGCGACTTCCCTATGAATTGTTCCCCTGCTGCTCATCCCATCCACCAAAACACTCAGCATGCAAATCCACAGTTAATAATAGACCGAAATCTTATTCAATCTCCTTATTCAGGTTATTCTACCTAAGTGCAACGGACTTAAAGTCCTTGAATAAAGCCGAGGAAGATGCGAACAGGTGATCATTATCATGTTTCATGTAAATCAATCCCTCTGAGGCATATAATCAAACAGTCACCGTGCATTACCCATTTGGCCGCATTGGACCAATAGCTAAGAAAAACTTCCTCCACACCTCAAAACAGAGAGAACAGGGACAATGTATTCCACTGAAAGAAGCATATAGAGATTCATCCCCTGACTCCATCGAATAAGCTATAACAACTTTCACCTGAAGGTTTGAAGAGGTCGATGCCATCGCAGGATACCGATTCAGCACGACGCAGAACCACATATTGCTGACGTAGCTTCGCGCGCTGGTAAAAATTGAGAAGTCGTCGACGGTGAAGATCATCGAGCGCTCGCATCACACGACGTCAGGAACATGTGAGGCTAAGGAGAATAGAATATCAGCAGCTGCTGGAACGGGAAAAGCCAGTAGACGTCGTCTTCTCCATTTTGCAGGCGAAATGAGACGTTGAAGTGCGGTGAAGCCTTGGAGGCCGTGGGCGACAACCATTCCATCATTAAACATGTCAGTTCCTGCCGTTGAGCTTGAGACTGTGGCGGAAGAGAAAAGAGCTTCGTCCATGGAGGTTGTGGTTGCGGAGAAGAAGACGACTCCACAGAAAGGAGCTTCAGTCGTGTAGCTGAATGAAGATGGCGAAGGGACCGAGAGAACTGTACATGCCTTTCTAGGCGGTGAAAACATTGTAGAAAGTATTACATACATTTTCACGAAAACGACGATAGCATTAGAAGCAATCTAAGAAGGAAAATGTCAACAAATACCGTGACTGACCGGACATGATCGACAAATTATGACGAACACTCATAATTACAGACGGATCACAAAATGTGGAGTCTAACCTGAAAAGCCACTTCCCCAGCTTTAGCCAGTGAAAATCATCCTAGCATGACCAATCCTCGAATCAATCGTTTCTTCGCTTGGGTACATCTTATTCGCTTCAAACGACTGCAGAAAGATTTCTCAATTACTTCTGGCTTGACTGATCACGAACCCTGTTGGACATTTCCTGGACTTTCCATTGCCGGTACGAGCTGACTAGGCCTCCATGCGAAGGATCTACTAACTTTGAGCAGTTGAAAATGGTTATGCAGCACCTGTCTCGTATTTTCGAGTTGAAGACATTAGCAAAACTTTCCAACGATCTGCAGCGGTTAAAATCCAATCTTTTGAGAGTCTCCAGTTCATCCAGGCCCTTGACTGCCGGAAGCTCTTCGCATCCTCGAATTACCAAGTACTTCAGCCTTTTCAAATCTGACAGATCATCTAGACTTTTAATCTTAGGACATTCTTTTATTTCCAATTGTTCCAACGACTCCATCAAACCAAGACCTTGGATCGCAATTAGATTTGGGCAATCAATCAGCTTCCACAGCTTCAACCTCTTCAACCTCGAAAGGCTGGCAAATCTCTCGAGGAGTTTTGACCCCTCCACTTCGAATTCAACCAACTGTTCAAGCCCATCGAGTTGAACTTCCTTCCAACAACATTGATAAATCCGCAAACGTGTCAAGTTTCTCAAGTCACAATGAAATGATAAACTGGTTATTGATTCATGATATTCGAGTGACAATATTGACAAAGATAGTGGAAGGAACACGAGAGATTGTTGGAATGGTCCATCTTGGAAGAACAAGGGATGACTGTTCTCATCATGACCACCATAGCTCAAATCCATCAGTTTAGTTAGGTTTGAGAGATCTGGGACCCACTGCAGCAAACTTGATCCGAAGCTTAGGCTTATCAAGCTTGTGGGAAGCTTAGGCAATACTTCGAGTTTCCTGCAACGCCATAAACTCAATTTCTCTAGGTGAGGAAGTAGTTGGATCGTCTCTGGAATATTTCTAATACGGGTTGCTTGCAAGTCAAGGACCCTCAAAAGCAATAATTCAGAAATGTCCTCGGGAATTTCCCACTTAAGAGACCGGCAATCCTTGCCATGTAGCTCTTCCAACTCTTTTAGCATGACAATACTCCTTGGTAACTCCCTTATGCATGAATTCGAAATGTTGATGACTTTCAATCTACTTAGGCCTCCGATAGATTCAGGTAATTGCAAACATTCTGTTCCTGAGACATCCAACTCGAGTAGTGATTCTAAGTTCCCAATCGAGATAGGAAGTTTCTTTACTTTGGTATGCAGCAGAAAGAGAGACTTTAGTTCCCCTAGATTTCCAATAGAACTAGGAAGTTCATCGATTGGTGTAGATTGCAGTTTAAGAACTGACAAGTGCTTTTGATCACCAATGAAAACAGGTAATCTTGTGATGGCCGTATGTGAGAGATCCAACTCTACTAGTGATGACACTCTCGCAAATGATTCAGGCAGCTTCCTTAGCTTTCTACAGTTGCCTAAATACAAGTACTCGAGCTTCTCCAACCATCCGACTCCTTTGGGTAGCTCCGTAAGACTTGTACACCCATCCGCATTGAAGAAAATCAGGCATTTAAGCTTTTTGATGGAACCGTCAATCCCAATCAGTCTTCTGCAATTTTTTAGGATCAATCTCTCTAAACTCAAATGACTAGAGAAGTTTGGAGTCCTGGTCATGTTGTTGCAGTTTGTGAGATCTAGAACTTTTAGCTTCTCGGCAACCTGTTACAATAGCCAAAAGAGATTAATGGGGAAATTCTATGTGATTTAGAGGTAGTGAATGGTTGTGTTGGCACTGAGTTGTAATTGTGTTGACTCATTTTCGCCATTTAACCCCCATAGACCCATCCATTTTAGCGCGAACTCCTATCCAACCTGATCTTCATATATCCACCTATATATTAATTTAGCTTCTTTCCCTAAATATGTAATTACCATAAATGGCCTTGATTATGAGACCAACTTAGTGTTAGTTATTGAAGGCCTTGATTACTCCATCCATGGCCCATTTTATTTACAATAGGTTATTGCCTATATAGTTATTTTATAGTCAATAGGAGATCCCTCCCCAACAAAAAAAAACTCTCTGAGAGACATTCAATTGAGATCTAGATAAACAAATAGCAACATACCGTACCTTGATTTGACTCCATCCAGCCCAGTCCTCCGTGATGGCACTATAAGACAGGTTGAGAACTACGAGATTGCTTGGATGGAAATTGACGGCCAAGAGCTCATGAGGACACCTATTCCAGGACAAGTATTTTAACCTTGAAAGCTGCTCCTTAAAGTCTCCAACAAAGCATCCCCTACTTAACTTGAGGAACCTTATGTTTGGAAGCCTTGAAAACTCTTCGCTCGTGTAGATTCCTGGTGCATTACCATCTAAGCAAACAGCTTCAATGGCCTCCTTTCTCTGTCATTAAATGGTAAAGTAGCATAAGAGTAAATGAAAAATGTCTTCATCCTCCCTCTCCCTATTAAAAAAGGACTCCTAATAAATAAATGAATAACGGAGAAAAGTATTGAATTTGACGGTCAAACGTGGTTTCACCTCTTCTGTTTTAATGATTTTAACGGCCGTCTTGGGAACCCACAACCTACTTTGCTTTTTTGGATCCATCAACCTTGTATCTTCACAAACGATTTTCCTCCCAAAATCTCTTAGTTGGTCATGCATCCAGAATTTGTTTTCATTAGTTATCTTTATCAAGGACATGGAGACAAGGACTTGTGTCGAATAATCTGGCTGAAACCCACATTCTTTCCACATGTAGAATGCGTTTGTCTTGTCTTCATCCACAAAAAGACAGGCGATGTCAAGAAAAATCTGTTTTTGCTCATGACTCAAGGCATTATAGCAGATCTTCAGAGTTTCCAGGACCTTCTCTTGAGTTATTTCTCTCAGATTGTGCAATACGCCTACCCATGAGCCTTTGTTTTGGTGACGAAGTAATGAGCCCATGACTTTGAGAGCCAAGGGAATTCCTCCAATTGTAGAAACTACTTGTCTCGAAAGACTAACATAATCACCTAGAGGAGGACTTTTTCCGAATGCATGTCTACTGAAAAGCTCGAGTGATTGAATGGAATCCAATGGCTTCACTTGGTACTCTAAAGTTTGGTCAACTTCTATGATGCTTCTGTTCCTAGTTGTCATAATAACTCTACTTCCGGACCCAAAGGAAATATGCTTTATGGCTAGTTTATCGAGTTCTTCCTCACCCACATCGTCAAGAACGATGAAGACTCTCCTATTTGAAAGTCGTTGTGTAATCAACTTGATCCCATCATCAATGTCGTTGATTCCATCGTGAAAGCTTGAACCAAACATGTTAGATAATAGTTGTTTCTGTAAAGTTATAAGGCCAAAGTGGAGCAATGATTCTCAGACATTTCCTAGGAAGCAGCAATGACTAAAGAGGGAATTTAGTTTGTTGTAGACAACTTTAGCGAGAGTCGTTTTTCCGATTCCGCCCATTCCATGGATTAGCACAAAACACATGCCCCCTGAGTCCACATTTAACAACTTCACTACAGCTTCCATTTGATGGTCTATTCCGACTAAATGTCCGGCGACGTATTTGTCTTTTATCTTTAGCTTCATCAGTATCTCTTGGGTCACTGATTTAATGAATTTCCAATGCCTGCCACGTTAGTGAGTCATCTATATCAATATATTAAAAGATAACCTTAGAAAACTCAGCAAGTGGTTGAAATCAACATGGCTAGACCTCTTACTGGATGAATGACGTGGTTGATTATTTTATAAGAAATAGTTTTCAAAATACACGTGGTATTCAATTTCAAACTGCCTAAACGAAAATTTACCAAGCTTGGGTACATAATGAAAGTCCAAAACAAAAGTTATGTAGTGCTTGAAACCTACATACCCTTGCCTTTTCAACTCCCATCCTTTTATTTGGGCGACACTTTTGAGGGCATCCTCCCACTTTTTCGTTGTCTGGGGGCCGAACCTCACCTCATGCTCCTCCAAAGTGCTGATGTACAGTTGGGACTTAAGCTTAACATCGCGAGGTCCCACGTCGTAGAAAATTGGCAAAATCTCCTTCTCAGATGGTTTGTATTTCTTGCACTCCACCATGTGTACGAGCTCGCGAAGGCACCACAGACTCGAAGCATAACCTCTAGAGAAGATTGGTACGTAGATCTTTGACTTTTCGATGGCCGTCGATAGCTCATCTCCTATTTCTTTACCAACATGGAGCTCTTCCTCATCAAAGAAGACACGGATATTTGCTTCTAGCATTTCATGATAAAGGGAATCTGTGAATGCTTGGCGAGTGTCTGGCCCCCTGAAACTCAAAAAGACATCGTAGTCAATCACCGACGACTCACCACCAGTTGTTTCAGCCTTCCAGCTCTTTCCCATGTCCATTCTCACAAGTATTTTCGCCTGAGGGTTTCTTCTCTCAGAGCACCTGATCAAGAAAGGCTCGTTCACTTTGTGTTTGCATAAAAAATAGACTGAGTAGCCACTACTGAAATTCGTTTATATAACGCTCGAGACCTCTATTCCTAGAACTTTCCCCTGTTGATTGGTCTTTGAGTAGTACCGACGATTTTTTCCCTAGTCGAGTCTCCGTCAACTCTAAAATGGCGGAACCAGTTCGCGTAGCTTCCTTCCTCTCCTCAGTATAATTTGCTTCCCCTTTTGCGCGATGTTGACTGCAGAAAACGACACCCGATGCCATTTGCGACGCGATTTTCCTTTCCCTACATTTGACCTCCCACGATCGCCACTCAAATTTGCTATGTAAAGCGATGGCACAACTGCAACACGATCGGATCCCGTGCATTCGCCAGTTCAACCAAAATCATCGTCGAACGACCCAGGTCCACCACCAACCTTTCGTATCCGAGAATCAAGTTTGGTACGAACGTCCATTAATGGTTTTCAAAGGAACAGACCAATTGCTCATCGTGAATGACAGACTTGAGCCGTTTAAATGAAAAAATAAATATTTTATGGATGAAGACAGAATTTTTTATTATTATTTATGTCAAATGCCATGACGTGCAAGGAACTTGGAGTTGTTCAAAGCTTCTGGGGATTGCCGATTTGGGTCGGGGAGACCGGTTAGTGATGCCCGCCTTAAAATTCTAATTGCTCGGTTCGGATCCCACGTGGGTTTTTCCCCTAAAAAAGCACTTCGAGCGGTGACTTTGTGATGTATATATCACTCTTGTTTTGCATAAGACTTAATTCTCACATTTTCGAGAAGTGCGATATTCACGGGCTGTCTGTTTTATTTGATATGAGATTTCCGCTTCGCGGGTGTACCGAAGGCAATGGTTAATCGTGATGTAGCTAGTAAGGATCACCTAGAGGGGGGTGAATAGGTGATCTTAAACAATTTTTATCAGATTATGCGGAAATGAAAAATCACAGTTGAGTCTGAATAAAATTCAGATTCAAAATAGTTTATAAACAGTGCTCTTGATGTGCAGTATGTAAGATAAGAAATAAGGGATAGAAAAATTGCACACAAATTTATAGTGATTCGGCTTATATCAAGCCTACGTCCACTCTCTCATGCTGACAGCCTACCGGCTGAATTTCACTATGTAATCAAGAGGAATTACAGATTTTGAGTGACAGTACTTATGTGTATGATAGGACTCTCTATTTTACACAATCACTCTTACAAAGTATCCCTCAAGATCTTAATGTTTGGCTCAGAAAGACAAGAGAAATGATCGGAGTATGCTCAGACTTTGGACTTGTTGATTCTTGATTCTGTTCTACCTTCTGCTGCTCGTTGATCTCCTTAAATATTCCTCTATTTCCAAATTAGCCGTTGGATAGCTTTCAGAGGATCATCTTCCAATCTTCACCTTGGACAGATTTGTATAAAAAGGATTGAGTAGCCGTTGGATGACAGATTCTGAATCTCGCTGATTCTGGTTGCCCATATAATCAGAATCCTGGTTTCCATAAGTAGAGCTTTATCCATTGTAATGCATGCTTGTCATAATGTTTGATTGTCAATCAATTAGATTGAGATTGAAACAATCAAAACTTTCCTTCTATGAAATCCATACTAGATCACTGGCTGTTATTTTTCGTTCTGAGTTCTGCGTCTGCATCTGCGTCTGTATAACTTCTACGTTTGCGTCTGAATAAATTCTGCATTTGCATCTCAATAAATTCTGCGACTGCGTCTGCATCTCAAAACTAAGATTATGTGTGTCTTCAATAAGATATGAACTTGTTATTTTTTTTTTTTTGGTAAGGTAAGAAATGTATAACTATCCAAAACACCAATTACAACCTACACTCAAACCAAACCTGATCAAATAAGGACATAGTAATGTCCGTACAAGATCAAGCGGGTCCAGCAGGAACTATACAACAACGAAGAGCGACTACAGCCAAGACAACTAATCTAGCCGCAATGGCCGACACTAGAGTAACTTGACAACCACTGGAGTAACCACCAGAACAACCGTATACAGGACTACAAGGACCAGACAAGACCTAAGGACCAAGGGATACAGCAACCAGCTACAGACCAGTAATACCGAAAACCAGCAAGACCAGCTAAGAGAAAATGGAAGGAGAAAGCTCCCAACTTCTTTGTAGTCTCCTATTTAGAGGCGTATCTGCAGCTCTACCGAGGGATGAGGCTTTATCCTTCACCACTTTGATGATATGGTTGCGCATCCCAGGAATGAAGAGAGTCTTGTTACGGAAAATGGAGTTGTTTCTTTCTGTCAAAATTAAGTGGCAAAGGGCACCAAAGGAGAACCTAGATAACCGGTGAGCAAAAGACGGACCTCCACACACCTGCGTTGCCCACCTAATCTGCTCATGCCATGGCCGGTTACGCCATGGGAGAAAACATCTAGATGCCCAGAAGAACGCCAGATTTCTTGTGGAGGAGCACTGGAAAAAGAGGTGGTCTATAGAGTCTGGGACATCGCCACAGTACGCGCACATAACGGACTCAATCCTGCTATTACGCATAAGCATAGTCTGTGTCGGCAATCGGTTGAGGGAAATTATCCATAGGAGGAAAGAATGGCGCGGAGCAATATGGTGATCCCATACAAAGGAATGCCACTGGACCGGAGGTCCTTTCCTTCTTATGTGGTTCCAAGCAACCGCCACCGAAAAAGTGGAGGATGGTTGCGGGGCCCACGTCAGCTCATCTTCAGTGTCATCGTCAAAATAGGGGGGGTTCAGTCCAACTCAATATAGTATCCAGAGTACGAGACTGTTGCCAAACCGAGTCAAAAAACCCACGAACAGTTGTGTCCCTAGGAATACGTGACTGATAAATGTCCGAGTTACTGAACAGCAGGTAAAGGGGGCCTTTGTCGTGCCACCAGTCAAACCACAAGGATACTGAATGCCCATTTCCAACTTTCCATCGAAAAATAGTCCTAGCAGTATCACGCAAATCAAGGATTTTTTTCCACGTCCAGGAGCAAAAAGTGGGCTTAGATACAATCCAGAAGTTAGATCTTTTGAGAAAGTTCGAGTGTATCCACTTGCACCACATGGACTCTTTGTCGGTAAAGAGTAGCCATATGTGTTTGAGCATCATAGCTCTGTTGTATTCAGTAAGTCGTCGGATCCCAAGGCCTCCTTCTTCTTTAGGTAGGCATACCCTGTCCCAAGCAACCTTGGCGCCACCCGTACCTAATTCGGGGCCCTTCCAAAGAAATTGTCTCAGAATAGTCTCGATTCCATATAATACTGATTTAGGGAGGGAGAAGATGGTGGCCCAATACACCTGAATAGCATGTAAGACTGATCGGATAAGTTGCATACGGCCCGCAAAGGACAGGAACCGGTGGGACCAGGATCGTACACGCGACGTTATTGAATCAATTAAGCATTTGCAATCCTCTTTACGAAGCCGCGAGGAAATGATGGGTACACCTAGGTATCGGAAAGGAAGAGAGCCTTGTTGGAACCCAAGGCAGCTAAGAATGCCACTATGTAGTTCCGAGTTTCCTCCCGAGAGGTAGATATTGCTTTTCCTGTTATTTGGTCTTAAACCAGACCAACTCGAAAACAAGTCGATTGCTTCCTTGATTAGTTGTATTGATCTCAGGTGAGCTTGTGCAAATATGAGGACATCATCCGCAAAGAAAAGGTGGGAGTTGTGCACTTTCTTGCATCGCCAGAACCAATGAAAATCCGGGTTATTTGTTTTATCCCGCAGCACACCCGAGAAGATTTCCATAGCTAAGACAAATAAGTACGGCGATAGTGGATCTCCCTGTCGTATACCCCGGTTACTGGCAAAGAACCCATGTAACTCCCCATTTATTGCAACTGAGAATTTGGCGGTTGATATACAGGCCAAGACTAGTTTGGTAAAGATTTCCGGAAAATGAAAAGCTTCTAGCACCTTTTGGATGAAACTCCATTCAATCGTGTCATATGCTTTTTGGAAGTCAACCTTGATGGCGCACTTAGGTAGGTAAGCCTCATGGTGGAAGTCCGCAAACAATTCCTGTGCGATCATAATGTTGTCACTTATCCTACGGCCTCTAACAAAAGCCGTTTGGGACGGCCCAATTATCGATGGTAATATCTGTGCAAGCCGCCTAGCAAGAATTTTGGAGATACACTTATAAATGGTATTGCAACATGCGATTGGTCTGAAGTCATTCATAGTCGTCGCATTGGGGGTTTTTGGTACCAATGTTAATATGGTATTGTTAATCTCCTTGAGTAGGCGGCCCGTTTCAAAGAAATCCTTGATCGCCTTCAAGATGGAAGGGCCAGTGATCGTCCAAGTAAGCTTAAAAAATTCAACATTAAAACCGTCTGGACTGGGAGCCTTGCCTTTAGCAAGCGAGAAGAGTGTGGATTGGATTTCCTCATCAGTTACCGGTTGCGTTAATAACAGACTTTGACTCTCGTCTAGAGTCCTGCCAATGAAACCGCCCAACTCCCGAATTGAGCGCTGGACAGTAGAAGACACGCCGTTGAGTAATTGCTGAAAGTGTGAAACGATATGACTCCTAACTGCCACTGGTTCAGTAATAGACTCCCCACCCTCTGCTGTTACTGACATAATTCTGTTATGAAGACGTCTATGGTTGACATGGTGATGGAAGAATCTGGTATTCATGTCCCCTTCCTTAATCCAGCGTATTCTGGATTTTTGTCTATAGAAAGATTCTTCTTGTAGCCGCAACTCAGAGAAGGTTCGCTGGAGCTCTACTTCTCTTGTAAGAAGGCTTTGGTCAAAAGGGTTCGAGTCCAAAGCCGTCTGAACAAGGAATAGGGCCTCTCTAGCCTGTTCTGTTCGTGTAGAAATATCCGAGAAGGATGTACGATTCAGGTGCTTCAGCTTAGTCTTAAGAGCTTTAAGTTTACAGCATACAATGAACATAGGTGATCCAATAACATGCGTGTCCCAAGCTTGAGATACTAAGTCCAGAAACATAGGGTGAGAGGCCCAAAAGTTAAAGAACTTGAAGGGCTTGTTCGAGGTAAGTGGAGGAATAATCTTAATCACCATAGGGGAATGATCTGAAATGCCTGAAGGAAGGAAATTTGCCTCCGAGAATGAAAAAGATTCAGTCCAGCTGTCATTGATGAGTACTCGGTCTATCTTACGCATTTTACGATTAGCTCCTGAGGAGTGCGACCAAGTGTATCTACATCCAACATAATGGAGATCCACCAGTCCCGCATGGTTGAGACATTCCTTACAATCATCAAAGGCAGGAATCCACGGAGTGGAGCTGCCCACTCTATCGTCTGGGTCCCTAATCGCGTTGAAATCCCCAGCAACAAGCCATGGAAGATCACAAGAGGAGAGCCGGACAATATCATCCCATAAGTGTCTTCGATTCAAAAAAGTGTGTTCTCCATATATTACTGACAGCAAACATGTTTTCTGCATGTGGAGCAACCTTGCCCGAGTATGAAGAAGTTGAGAAGATGAGTAGAGCAGGTCCACATCAATTTCATTTGGGTCCCAGCCAATCCATATTCTCCCATTGGGAGAGAAATCATAGTTGGCCATCCAATTCCAGTTTGCAAAAAGATCTTTAGAAATCTCAGTAAACCGAGTAGCTTTAACTTTGGTTTCGATTATACCAATACAGCAAAGATGATGCTTCCTAATAAAGGACCGTATTTCTGCTTGTCTAAGGGGTGCAACTAGCCCCCTGATATTCCATACTCCAAAAAACATAACGGAAGAGTGCAAATTATCTTTGAGCTTTCCTCGATCTCCTCCTTTTGGATTTCTTTCTGGAGGAGGAGGGGCTGGGAAGATTCGAAGGGCATTTCAAGCTATGTGTAGAGCCTGGAGAAGGTTTCGACACATCTTCAGACACACTTGACGCCAGGGTGCGGGATCTAGTGAAGGGAAGGGACATGGCAGCTGTTTCAACTCCCATTCTGTCTTCTGAAGCACTTGATTCCTCTATTGCTAACCGAGAATCAGAGGAGTCTTCCGTGGTATCCTGTGGTAAGAGAGAAGGTTCCACAAACTGCTGATCTGTAAGTCCAGGAGGTTCCTGTTCTGTGGTGATGCTCTGACCCGCTTCCTGGACGTGAAGAGGCCCCACCACATTTGCTTCATTCACTGGTTCCAGAGGGGAACAGAGAGTAGACGTCCCACATTCAGTCTCAGCGGAATGCTGTACTGGCCGAAGAATTTGAGGCAGTTGATCAGCACAAGCATCCGTCGAAGGAGGAGCAGGGGCACCGGAAAATGCTGTGTTTATCGGGTTCTGTGGTACCAGTATAGCTAGAAGAGGCTGGTCATGTGCTTCAGCAACCTCTGGTGAACATCGGCTAGTACTAGGGGCAACCTTGTCAACCGGATTTTTACCTTTCCTGGAATGGACTTGAATCCATCCTTCATCCCTCTGCAGTTGCCCATTCTGACCAGACTTGCGTACAGTGTGCGAAGGGCCTGGAGTAGGATCCCCAGCCTTAGGAATGGGCTGTATAGGCCGACAATCAAAGCCAGTGGATCCCTCCTTGTGTCCGAAGATGCCACAAGAGGGACAGGTCAGCGGTTTCCACTCATACTCAACATTAATGGTGTTCACCTCACCATCCCAGCAGAATTTAACTTGCTCAGTCCTTGGTTTGGTGGCTTTAATCTCCACACATACTCGCACAAACGATATCCTTGTCATTTGTTCAGTCTGAATGTCCACATATAGTGGTTTGCCAAGAGCACTGGCTATGCTTCCAATGCCAACAGGGGACCATAATGTAAGGGGAATGTCCCTAAGTCTCACCCATACCGGTATAGTGTCCAATGCGCCCTTCTTGAGCTTAAGCTTGGAGTGCCATTGTTGTAAAACCATTGTACAGCTGAATATGGATATCGGCCCCGAGTCAATGATCTTCTTGCGGAACTCATTGTCAGGAACTCGGAAGAAATAAAAGCCATTCTCGTGTAATTTGATCTCAGCAACCTTATCTCCCCAAGCCTTTCTGATGGCCTCTTCAGTCAGCTTGAATGGTGCTTTCTTGCCTAGGAACTGGCCTACTACACATTCCAGCCAAATAGGACTCACAGCAGCAGCTATATCAGGAGTGATATCCACAATCTCTTCCCCATTCACCACCCTTGGAGGTACATAGGTGAGACTATACCCTTTGGTTAAAACTCGAGCAATGTTTGCCCAAGTTCTGGTTTTAGGTGCAGAAGGTTGCTGCTCTAGGGTCACGTTGGAGTTCATTTCCACCGCTTGAGGGGTGCCAATGGAGACAGGTTGAGGTCGACCAAGGGACTCACTGAAATGGGCACGCCTTTGGGGCCTGCTTCTATTTTTAGAGCGTCCTCTACTACGACTACGTCCATAACCAGAATGGGGAATAGAGTGGGAAGGCACATTTCCAAACTGTCCTGTTCCAGCAAGACCATCAGTGCCATGAGCAGGTTCAGCAGCAGGGGACATATTCTCCACCAAAGAAACACCAGCCATAACACTATCTAGTCAACCATACACAGCAGCACAACCAGTAGAACAGCCACATTCAGCATTAAGGCACTTCAGCTATGTAATTCAGCCTACCCCGCTCGTGAATCTCCAATACCGAAACCAGCACTAACCAGGGGAGTGCTCGAATCAACAGAGTACACCACCGCAGAAGCTACAAGGGTTATACCTTAGTGGGTTGAGGCCGTCGTCTACTGAGAGCCCTACGCCTCAGCCGGCAATCACAGGCGTCGTCGTTACCCGTGGAGGTGAGGCCCAGATCTGAAATTTCTTCCGTTGCACCCCACCATAGACGGAGACCTGTAAAGAAGTCACAGAGGGTAGTCCAGAGGCCTACGTCGCCGGAGGAGAGCTCCAGAGGTCACCGGAATCCACCGGGTTCACAGAAGGATCACCGGGTGAACCACGCCGTCGAGACCCCGCGATTAAAGAAACCCAGATCTGCAATCTCTGATGTTACGCTGCACGATATGCTAATTCCTTGAAGGAAGTCACTGAGGAGAGGCCAGGGGCCTTCGTCGCCGGAGGACAGCTTCAAAAGCCACCAGAAACCGCCGGAAATCACAGGAAATCCGCCGGATGTACAGTAACTCCGGGAACCCTAGCAGAGCACATAATCTGCTCGAGTGAACAGTAACTGGAAGAGGTTGCCAGCTTGTAAAGTCTAAAAAATTTCCTTCTGAGCTTTCAGAATATATATATACCTGAAATAAAATAGTTCATAATAAGTATCAGATTTATAATAACACGGAAGATTTTGTCAACTTCAAAATCAATAGGAGTTTTCCTCAACAATCTCCCTATTTTTTATAGTGATAAAACTTCCTTACAGATTGAATCAATTTGAAATTAATTTGAAATAAATAAGCATATTAAGTGCATGAAGCACATATTGAAATTGAAGGAGCAAACTCTATTGAGATCTGTGAGCTTCTTCTTCCTTTGTATATAACCTGCATATGATCTGTGTATTAATGTTAGTATGGAAAATCTGCATATGATTTCTCCCCCTTTTTATCATTAGCAAAAATAATAATAGAGAGAATAAAGCATTGATATAAATTAACCAAGCAGTCTATGTCACGCCTTGGACCCCACCGAGCCCAAGACATCCCTCCATGGTCGTATTTGGAATGCAATATCCCAGGACTCGTCATCGACCCATGTGAACATCAAAACATAAAGCGCAAGCGAAAACGATTAAAAGTACCCAAACAAGATTAAATACCAAGGGTAGTAGAACACTTGAACAAGTAAACCACATACTTCATTCAACGGCACGTACTTACAAAATCCAACCTTACATACAAAGGCCACTAGGGTTAAAACCACTATCATCAAAAGGGGCAAGTGGTCGGGTAGGTTAGCCTAGTTATACAGAAAGGGTCCACCAACTCCATGGGGTCCTCTTCGGGATCTTGCTCCATCGGCTCTTCCTCGGGATCCCAAAACGCTGTGACGGACCATTCATGGTCGGAGTAGGAGGTCTGAAATGGTTATATAATAACCATGAGAACGAGTCTCAATAAGCAACACCCTAAACCATACATAGGCCAATGCGTACCCAGACAAGTCTTACCCAAACACATAATAGAGCAACCACACAACTTAAGTCCTTGGGCCCAAGTCAAACATATGTTGACCCTACAGGTTAGACACATAATAATACTGGCACTGGCCCAATAATGGTACATACACACATATCAATTGGCCATGAATACATGCTATGCACATGCTTGCACTCGTTAATGCACTCTTGCACACGTGCCATCACTATGCATATGCTCATGTTCCTTTCTGTACACGTGCACACGTGCCAACTTTCCATTTATTCACCGACTCACGTTAAACGCATCAGGTCCGACCCACATAAAATGCATCAAGTCTATCACTTTTCGATCGATCTCCAGCCCACGTTAAACGCATCAGGCTCATGACACAATCTGCGTATGGGACGCCTCAGGTTGGCCATCTTCCGGTAATCCGGGCATCGTCTCGCATTAAACGCCTCAGGACGGGTTCATTACCCCGGGTAAAACGATGCCTCAGGGTTTATGTGATCACACAAGCATAATCCACCAATTATTATCCGAACCCCACGTAAACGACGCCTCGGGGCGATTTAGGTGATCACATGCTCGTGCCATTCGTGCACGCTCACATAATGCACATGTTATGCCAATGTTCGATATATACATTCATGGCCATAACGTCCATGCTCGGCATCCACAATTTCCACACTCAATTAATGCCACAATATGCTTAATTCACATAATAGCCCAAATGAAGACCACAATGATCAGCCACTAAGAATAAGGGAAAACCGAATACACAGATTCGGAGCAATTCTGAGCCAGCGCACAGTTATGGAATCCCTTTTTAAATAAATAGTAATTCAACTCCAAAAATTTTAAATTTTGGATATGTTGCATAAAACATCTTGATAAACATTTTCTGTGCAGAACTTGAAACCCAGTTCCAACGATAAACACCTCTTTTTGTCACTTGAAATCAGACGAAAATCAACCTATCCGGTTAGGCCGCCTGACCATAAAAATGCATCTCATCCAGTACCCAAAAAACTTTGGAAAGCCTTGAAATTTTTATATGTCATAGAAACGAATGTTCTTAACAAGTTTTGTGTAGAAAGTATTTTGAAAATGGGTCTAGAAAAATTTATAGAAAATCGGAAAGACCATAAGATCGGGTGAACAGTAAATCCGGCAGACTGAATTTGGTCCAAAAATGGACTTACGAATGGGACTATCTGATCTCTAAAAAATTCCAGATTTAATATATGTCATACTACAAGATACATGAGCAACTTTCATGAAGAACACTTCCTCAAATTCGGCCCACACAAATCACAGAGGAAATAGTAAAATCCACCGATGCAGCAGCAACCTTACTGGAAATCAACCAACAAGCACCACCAAACAAATCAAGCACAACCAGCCACTAAACCAACTATCCACAGCCCTAATTCACCACTAAACATGGCTATTAGTAATCCATTATCCTAACTAAGGCTTAGGGAGCACTTACACTTAGCCTAAGCAAGAAAAACCGAGCGAAAGGGCAACAGCAACCTCGTCGGTGCAGCAACGATGGACGGCGGCGAGCGGTCGCCAGACGGCTGAGGCGGGTTGGCTTGGTGGAGGCAGACAAAGCTGCTGGTTGGGCGTGCAGCAAGAAGAAGCGAGAAGCAAAACAGGAAGCATCAAAGCAGCAGTAGCAGTAGCAGCGAAGCAGCCAGAAGGAAAAGAAAATAGAAGAAGAAGAAGAAGAAGAGGAGAGGGAGTGGTCGTGGATTGGAGAGTGAGAAGCAGCAGCAGAAAAACAAAGCAGAAGTGAAGGAGAACCAGCAGCTTAGCAGAAGCAGAACAGAGGCATGGGTTCAGTAGAACAGAAGCAGAAGTAACATGGGGCAGCAGCAAAGCAGAGGCAGAACAGCAGCAATCACGTGAGAGACGTGGGATAGTAGCAAATGGTCAGCAAAGGTCAGAAGCTACGTGGGTTCAGCAGCATAGGGGGTTCGGCGGGGGAGAAGGAGAGGAGAGAGATAGAGAGAGAGAGAGCACACAAAAGTCAACACACTCAAGTGCGATCCGACGGTCCTCTTTCAAATCCGAAAACGATCCAACGGCCCACGAAAAACCCTAATTATAAATTAGGAAAAAGGGCCAAAAGATAATAACTAAAACACACTACGAGGAAGGTCTACTAGTCCAAATCCGTACCCTGTCCAAATTTCACTTTTCACTTATCCCGGGCAATATTGACGTTGGCCACAATAATATCGGTACCGTCCAATTGAATTCGTCATGAAACTCCGAAAAATTCGACACCAAAGTTCGGGCTCTAAATAACGGTCAAATTCGATCGAGTGCGATTCTAGGAAATCTCAATTTTAAAAACAATAAGCGAGAGTGATCAGTTCCCGAGAAAGATTTTACTATAAGCACACTGACGAATTATACATTTTATAAATCCCAAAAATGGACCGAAATTCGGAATGTCATAACTCTTCCCCCCTTATAAAAATTTTATCCTCGAAATTTATAATCCAACCCAACTATTCGAACAAATAGGGGTATTGGTGTCGCATCAACTCTTCGCTTTCCCATGTCGCACCTTCGATTCCATGGTGCTTCGAAATCACCTTGACCATCGGAATCGTCTTGTTTCGTAATACTCGTTCCATTCTGTCATCGATCCTTACTGGCTTTTCCACGTACGATACTATGTTGTCCACGTCTATTTCTTCATAATTCAGCACGTGGGTAAGATCCAGTTCGTACTTCCTCAGCATGAACACGTGGAAAACATTGTGAACTTGAGACAAATTTGGCGGCAATGCAAGACAATAGGCCAAATTTTCGATTCTTTCTAATATTTCAAATGGACCTACGTACATTGGGCTCAACTCCCCTTTCTTACCAAACCGAGACAACCTTCTCATCGGTGAAACCTTGAGAAACACATTATCCCCTACTTGAAATTCCAAGGGCCCACGTCGCCGATCCGCATAACTCTTTTAACAACTCTGAGCAGTCTTAAGTCTATCCCGAATAACCTTAACTACTTCGACTGACTGTTGGACCAATTCCGGACCCGTTATACTCCGTTCCCCAACTTCGTCCCAACAAATTGGAGTTCTGCACGCTCTGCCATATAATGCCTCAAAAGATGCCATTTTGATACTCTGCTGATAACTGTTGTTATAAGCAAACTCGACCAAACGGAACTGTTCCTCCCAGCTACCTTTAAAATCCAATACACATGCCCGCATCATATCTTCCAAAGTCTGAATTGTCCTTTCAGATTGGCCATTCGTTTGGGGGCGATAGGCCGTGCTAAACTGTAACTTCGTTTCTAGTGCCGTGTGAAGACTTTTCCAAAAAGTGACAATAAACTTGAGATCACGGTCCGAGGTGATGGTCACTAGCACTCCATGTAGACGAACTATCTGTTGCATGTACAGCTCTGCGTACCTTTTTAATGCGAAGTCCTTTCGTACTACCAGAAAATGTGCCGACTTTGTCAGTCGATCTATTATAACCTAAATTGAATCATGGCTTCTTTGGCCTCTCAGGAATCCCATAACAAAGTCTATCGTGATGTGTTCTCATTTCCACTTGGGAATTTCCAATAGCTGCAACATTCCACCTGGCTTGCAATGCTGCGCCTTCACTTACTGACATGTTAAACACTTGGCCACGTGCTTGGCCACATCCACTTTCATGCCGTTCCACCAATAATATTGTCGCAAGTTCTGATAAATCTTCGTACTACCCGGATGAATACTATAATTACTACGGTGTGCTTTAAACAAAATCTCCTCCGTAAGCTCTGCATCATTGGGCACACACAATCGTCCATGGAACTTCAGAATCCCATCCTCGAATATACGAAAATCCGATTTCCTTTTTGTGACATCCATACCCAGAATCTTCTGAATCTCCGGGTCCGTCGATTGTAAGACCTTAATCTTAGTCTGGATCTCTGATTCAATCCTCAATGTTGCAAGTAGACTTGAGACCTGGCTCACTTCAAACTTAAATTTCGAATCAAGAACTCCCTCCAATAGCGTCCATTCCTTGACCATCATATGCGCGATGCTCGATTTCCGGCTCAGTGCATCGGCTATTTTATTAACTTTCTCGGGATGATACATAATCTCGCAGTCATAGTCCTTAAGGAGTTCCATCTAACAACGCTGTCTCATGTTCAATTCCTTTTGGGAGAACAAGTACCTTAGACTTTGATGGTCCGTATAAATCTGAAATTTCTCCTCACACAGGTAGTGTCTTCAAATCTTAAGAGCAAAAACAATCGTGGCCAACTCCAAGTCATGCGTCGGATAATTCTACTCATGAGGTCTCAAATGTCGCGATGCGTATGCCACTACTCTTCCGTGTTGCATTAGCACGCATCCCAATCCTCTTAACGATGCGTCATTGTAAATCTCATTGTAAATCTCATAACCTCCCGGTCCTGATAGGATTGTTAATACTAGTGCAGTCGTCAACCTCTGCTTTAACTCTTGGAAATTCTTTTCACATTTATCCGTCCAATTAAACCTTGTTTCCTTCTTTAGTAATTGCGTCAACGGTGAAGCTACTACCAAAATCCTTTCTACGAAACGTCTATAATAACCTGCCAAACCCAAGAAGCTCCGAACCTCGATTACTGTTGTCGATCTCGATCAATTTGTGACGGTTTCAACCTTTGTCGGATCCACTGAAATTCATTCCCCGGATATCACATGTCCTAAAAACGCCACTCGATGAAGCCAGAATTCGCACTTACTGAACTTAGTGTAGAGTGCATGTTCTCTTAAAGTCCGTAGAACCTTTTCCAAATGTACCTCATGCTCGGCGGAACTCTTCGAATACACCAGAATATCGTCTATGAACACGATCACAAACTAATCCAGAAATTCCTTAAATACCCGATTCATTAAATCCATAAAGGCTACAGGGGCATTCGTCAGTCCAAACGGCATCGCCGTGAACTCGTAGTACACATATATCGTCCTAAATGCCATCTTCGGCATGTCCTCCTTCTTAATCCTCAATTGATGATAGCTAGTCCTTAAGTTGATCTTTGAAAATATCGACGCCCCTTGTAACTGATCAAACAGATCATCAATCGTTCGCAACGGGTACTTATTCTTAATGGTTACTTGATTCAACTGTATGTAGTCAATGTACAATCTTAACAATCCATCCTTCTTCCTCACGAACAACATTGATGCTCCCTATGGAGACGCACTAGGGCGAATGAAGCCTTTATCCAATAACTCCTGCATTTGGACCTTCAATTCTTTCAATTCTGACAGTGACATGGGGCTAACTCAATCACAAAATCCACTTCTCTATCAAGTGGCAATCCGGGCAATTCCTGAGAAAAGACATCGGGAAGATAACACACCTCGGCTATGTCCTTTAGCCTTGATTCCTCAACCAACTAGTCAGCCACAAAATAATTATCTTTCTATACCTCAGACAAAACTCAATCCATTCAATTTTAGTCCAACAGTCTCCCAAATTAAATCACCCCAGTTCTTTACAAAATCCAAAATTTCCAAACAATACTCATCATTCCCAACCCGTCCAACAATTTCATCAATAATTCAAAAACCCATAAACTGATTGCGCCTATTCACCATAAGTGATTATAAGTCTTACATGACCACTCAAGTGATAACTTCTAAATCATCTCCTATTGCACCCAATATCATTACACGACGCATCTAAACTTTCTAGGCACATCCTCATCTTCCTTCCCAACCATAGTATACACCTTTCCTTACATCCATAGCCGATTTTGATTAATTTGTAGGGCAGCTCTCGCGTATTGTCCTACCTACGGTCGCTACGATTACATTAGTGGTCTAACCTGTCGATTTGGCAATTTCTCACTTGATGACCTTACTGGCCACCTCTAAAGCACGCTCCAAGTCCACCTGGGCAAGGGCCATTCCCATGCCTCCTTTCACAAGACCGACATGCGGCATTGGAGTAGTGGTTCAGCTTTCCGAAGTTCTTACTTACTAGAGGGACAAGTCACATATTCTCTACCATAGACTTTTTCCCAAGTTCTTGTTGTCCCTAACCGGCGTGTATCGCGATCCAAAACTGGCAACGCTTTCACTCATATCCATTTCAACCATCGAGCCCTCTCATATAGCTCATTGCAATCCCTTAAGACTCAAGAGTACTAACTGACTGCAAAGTTTCGATTTCAATCCATCCCAAAATCTCCTTGTCCTATCCACATGGTCCTTGACCATCCTTGGTGCATACTTAGACAACCTTACAAACTTGACCTCGTACTGATTGACTGACATCTGATTTTTGCGAAGCAGAAGAAACTCTGTCTTTTTTCTGTTCTCGTGCACTCTCCAAAAAGTACTTCCCATTGAAAGCCTCGACCAAAGCACCCCAATAATTCAACGCCTTTTTTCCAACTCTTATATCCAAAGTGATGTAGCCTCAGGGTCACTTTTTCCATCAAACTTCGGAGGTTTCGATTCCAAAAATTGCTCAACCAGTTATTGCATCTGTCTGACTCCATTAACTTACCCTTAACCTTGGTTCCCATCATTCCCATTAAAATTTCAACTTCTTTGAGTGCCCTCAGAATTCCATCCACTCTAGGATCCTCTGCAACTCCAACTTGCGGACCTACACGACCTCGACCTCAACCTCAACCTCGTCCTCGGCTACTCATACTCACAGAGTTCACACCATTCACCTACCTACTATAATTCCCCTTAGGAATTAAAGACCTAGGCCAACTATACCAGTCTAAAGCCCTAGGCAGTGAATCACGCAACAATTCACTAAGCAGGCAGCCAATCACAACGTCACTCAATCACAACCAATAGAGTTCGTGCACTTACCTCAAGTCCTGACGCACCTACATCTCACATATTATTGCATAAAATCACTCAGCAATCACAATCATGCAGTCTGGAGTACGCATGGTACACGAGTCTCCCTAACTATCTACCCCAAAGTCATCGCTCCTTATCACTCCAGGCTTCGACCAACTTGGATCGAGCTAACCTTGCTCTGATACCAAATCAACGGGGATGTCACGCGCCGGACCCTACCGAACCCAAGACATCCCTCCGTGGTCGTATTTCGAATGCGACATCCCAGGACTCGTCTCTGACCCATGCGAACATCAAAACATAAAGTGCAAGCGGAAACGATTGAAAGCACCCAGACAAGATTAAAGACCTAGGGTAGTAGAACACTAGAACAAATGAACCACATACTTCATTCAACGGCACGTACTTACAAAATCCAACCTTACATACAAAGGCCATTAGGGTTAAAACCACCATCATCAAAAGGGGCAAGTGGTCGGGTAGGTTAGCCTAGCTATACAGAAAGGGTCCACCAACTCCATGGGGTCCTCTTCGGGATCTTGCTCCATCGGTTCTTCCTCGGGATCCCAAAACGCTGTGACGGACCATTCATGGTCGGAGTAGGGGGTCTGAAATGGTTATATAATAACCATGAGAACAAGTCTCAATAAGCAACACCCTAAACCCTACCTAGGCTAATGCATACCCAGACAAGTCTTACCCAAACACATAATAGAGGAGCCACACGACTTAGGCCCTCGGGCCCAAATCAAACATATATTGACCCTGCAGGTTAGGTACATAATAATACTGGCACTGGGCCCAACAATGGTACATACAGACATATCAATTGGCCACGAACACATGTCATGCACATGTTTGCACTCGTTAATGCACTCTTGCACACGTGCCATCACTATGCATATGCTCATGTTCTTTTCTGCACACATGCACACGTGCCAACTTTCCATTTATTCACCGACCCGCGTTAAACGCATCAGGTCCGACCCACGTAAAACGCATCAGGTCTATCACTTTTCGATCGATCTCCGGCCCGCGTTAAACGCATCAGGCTCATGACACAATTTGCATATGGAACGCCTCAGGTTGGCCATCTTCCGGTAATCCGGGCATCGTCCCGCATTAAACCCCTCAGGACGGGTTCATTACCCTGCGTAAAACGATGCCTCAGGGTTTATGTGATCACGCAAGCATAATCCATCAATTATTATCCGAACCCCACGTAAACGAAGCCTCAGGGCGATTAGGTGATCACATGCTCATGCCATTCGTGCACGCTCACATAATGCACATGTTATGCCAATGTTCGATATACACATTCATGGCCATAACGTCCACGCTCGGCATCCACAATTTCCACACTCAATTAATGCCACAATATGCTTAATTCACATAATAGCCCAAATCAAGACCACAATGATCAGCCACTAAGAACAAGGGAAAACCGAATACACAGATTCGGAGCAATTCTGAGCCAGCGCACAGTTCTGGAATCCTTTTTAAATAAATAGTAATTCAACTCCAAAAATTTTAAATTTTGGATATGTTGCATAAAACATCTTGATAAACATTTTCCGTGCAGAACTCAAAACCCAATTCCAACTGTAAACACCTCTTTTTGTCACTTGAAATCAGACGAAAATCAACCCGTCCAGTCAGACCGCTTAACCATAAAAATGCATCTCATCCAGTACCCAAATCACTTTGGAAAGCCTTGAAATTTTTATACGTCATAGACACGAATGTTCTTAACAAGTTTTGTGAAGGAAGTATTTTGAAAATGGGTCTAGAAAAATTTATAGAAAATCAGAAAGACCATAAGATTGGGTGAACAGTAAATCTGGCAGACTGAATTTGGTCTAAAATGGACTTACAAATAGGATAAACTGATCTACAAAAATTCTAGATTTAATGTATGTCATACTACAAGATATCATGAGCAACTTTCATGAAGAACACTTCCTCAAATTTGGCCCACACAAATCACAGAAGAAATAGCAAAATCCACCAACGCATCAACAACCTTACTAGAAATCAACCAACAAGCACAACCAAGCAAACCAAGCACAACCACCCACTAAACCAACTATCCACAGCCCTAATCCACCCCTGAACATGTCTATTAGTAATCCATTATCCTAACTAAGGCTTAGGGAGCACTTACACTTAGCCTAAGCAAGAAAAACCGAACGAAAGGGCAACAACAACCTCACCAGTGTAGCAGCGACGGACGGCGGCGAGCGATCGCCGGATGGCTGAGGTAGTTGGCTGGTGGAGGCGGACAAAGCTGATAGTCGGGCGTGTAGCAAGAAGAAGCGAGAAGCAGAACAAGAAGCATTAAAGCAGCTGCAGTAGCAGCGAAGCAGCTAGAAGGAAAAGAAAATAGAAGAAGAAGAAGAGGAAAGGGTGTGGTCGTGGAATGGAGAGTGAGAAGCAGCAGCAGGAAAACAAAGCAGAAGTGAAGTAGAACCAGCAGCTCAGCAGAAGTAGAATAGAGGCATGGGTTCAGTAGAACAGAAGCAGAAGTAACGTAGGGCAGCAGCAAAGTCAGCAGGGAGGAAAGCAGCAAAGCAAAGGCAGAAGAGCAGCAATCATGTGAGGGACGTGGGACAACAGCAAATGGTTAGCAAAGGTCAAAAGCTACATGGGTTCAGCAGCATGGAGGGTTCGGCGGGGGAGAAGGAGAGGAGAGAGAGAGAGAGAGAGAGCACACAAAAGTCAACACAGTCAAGTGCGATCCGACGATCCTCTTTCAAATCCGAAAATGATCTAACGGCTCACGAAAAACCCTAATTATAAATTAGGAAAAAGGGCTAAAAGATAATAACTAAAACACACTACGAGGGAGGTCTACTAGTCCAAATCTGCATCCGATCCAAATTTCACTTTTCATTTATCCCGAGTAATATTGACGTTGGCCACAATAATATCGGCACCGTCTAATTAAATTCGTCACGAAACTCCGAGAAATTCGACACTAAAGTTCGGGCTCTAAATAACGGTCAAATTCGATCGAGTGCGATTTTAGCGAAATCTCAATTTTAAAAATAATAATCGAGAGTGGTCAGTTCTCGGGCAAGATTTTACTATAAGCACACCGACGAATTATACGTTTTATAAATCCTAAAAATGGACCGAAATTCGGAATATCACAGTCTAACAAAAAGAATTGTTAAAATATCACAGACCAATTGAGAAAGAGATGGTTTTTGAGAAAAATGTTAAAAAACAGGCTATTTCTTGGAAGGGGTTCCAATGAGTTGAAAGTTTTCCAATATGGAGACAGCTTCCTCAATCTTCGAAGAACATTCACCCATAGCTTTGTCCATGTTGGTTGAGCATAGGGTAATAGCTTCTTCAAGTTCTGCTTTGTCTTTTACTGCCTGAAGACATTGAGTCTGGTTGTTTTCCTCAATAATTTTCACTAAATTTTTCACGTCTTGTTCAAGTGCAGCTTGCTTATCTTTGATTTCGAGCAGAAGGTTGAGAATAGTCTGATTTTCTAAGGGCTATTCCTAGACATTGGCTTGTTCAGACTGATCGAACCCTGTTGCTGCTTCTGGTGGAATGTCCCCTTGAAAAGGTGCAT
Source organism: Syzygium malaccense (assembly GCA_031216405.1). NCBI lineage: Eukaryota > Viridiplantae > Streptophyta > Magnoliopsida > Myrtales > Myrtaceae > Syzygium > Syzygium malaccense. Next base: position 27,501,440 of record CM062257.1, on the reverse strand, counting down.
GGTCTGCAGAAGCATGTTCTTTGGGAACTGGTTCTAAAACCTTTGAAGTAGGTTCTGAAATATGTCCTAGACCATTAGTATGTTCTGTTTCAAGTTGCTCTGCTTTGTCACTTTCATCTTGCAGAAGAATTTTTCGTTTCTTCCTGTACACCTTTAGTGGGGTGGAAGAGTCAGTCTACTTGCTTGCTGGTCCTGTTCTTTTTCTTTGCCCTTTCTCTTTATCACTTGTCTTCCTAACAGATTGTGTCTCTGATGGTTAAGCATCCTTTCCTTTTGATGTGCTTACTCTTTCCCTTATATCATCAAACTGCTTCATCTTGGAGAGCATTTTTTCTCCAACAAACATACAAGGTACAAGGTTTTTGCATATCTCATCAGGAATAGAGATCTTTAAGAACATAAAAATTCGTGAGATGAGAGCACCATACAGAAGTTGTCCCTTATCCTTTTGTAGTATTCTATACATGTGGAAAATGATTATATGAGGAAGAGAGAAAGATGGACCTTTTAGGATTGCCCAAATAAGCTTGATTTCTGACTTGGATAAGTAAGTTTTGGAGGCTGCTTTAGGCTTCAAACAGTTGATGATGATCTTATGTAAGATCACATATCTTTTGGTCAAATCAGAATAGGAAAGATGGCGCTTAGATCCTTGAGCAAAATTTGGATTCTCTGAAGCCTCTTTGGAAGCATCTTCTAGGCTCATTTCTAATGGAGTAAATTTGAAATTTTTTGCTCCAATTATCAAAGCCAGCTCATCCGCTTTCAAATCGAACTTTTTATTACCAACAGTGAATTGAAGCCAGTTGGGTGACAAAATAGAAAGATTATAATAAAAGTAGGCAGTCAGTTCAGCATATACATTGGCAGATTGCAGACAAAATTCATAAATCCCTAATTTCTCAAATAGATGCTTCACTGAGATGCCAGCCTTTTCAAGATAGTCGAAGTCCACAGTCCGATGGTTCGTAACCCCTCGAGCAAGTAACAACTTAAAGTAGACATTATGCTCAATACTTTTGAATAAACCTCCAGTACCTGGCATACCAGATGCAATTCCAACCTTCATTTAAAAAATATTGAAGAATCGAGTATCATCATCAGGAACCACAAATTTGGATGCACTGGTGGTCTTAGGGTTTATTTGAACGAATTTCTTATCAAAGGGAGTGGATGATTCGCCGACTTTCTCCTTTCCCTTTCTGGAAGTCGGCTCTTTGGGAGTAGTGCTGGCTTGATCGTGATCAGTTTTAGTACAAAACTGAGAATAACTTTGCGTAAGACTTGCTTTAGAGAGAAAGCCGTTGTCTTTCAGACATTCACGAAGGACCGATGCAGAAGCATTACTTCTTTTCAACCTTTGATAAGTAGTCTCTATAAATTTGATGCTATTGAAGCGAAAATCAGTTTTACCGGTGGTTTTGGGTGGCGACGATCGTTGTGGTGGTGTCGCTTCTGAAAAATCTTGATGTTGGTCCGATTCTGTGTCTGAAATTTCCATGAACTCTGCCGGTGCTGAAGACTTGGAATCTTGATTGAGAATACGCGAAGATCATCTCTTGAAAGGCATTTTGATCACTTCTAGAGCAGAATGATTCAATCTTTGGAGAAGGAAGAGGAGTAGACGACTCTGAGTATCGAGAATGTTTGGAGAGAAAAAGTTCGTACTAATAGGGTTTTGGAAAAAGGACAGGTTTATAAAAGAGGAGGACAAGTTTTGGAAAGAAAAATCACTTTTAGAAAATATAATAAGTGAACCCAAATATGTATGAAGTAAATATACTTTTTGAAGCACAAACAATCACGACAATATCATAACAATATTGTAAGCACAATTAATCAGATAAATTATAATACATACCTGATCTGCTTTCGAAAATAACAATTATTAAAATATCCTGCCAGAAATGCCAAAAAATATACCCGCCAAAATTTAAATTAAGGACGTACCTTTCTTTGTGAGTCTGAAAAGGACATTCAGACTGAGAACATTTGATTCTGAAAAATTCCTGTCTAACAGATACTTCAAGAAAATGGATAAGTAATGCACAGTTTATTCTAATATATTCAAGTGAAGACTTATCAAGAGGTTTTGTGAATATATCAGCTAATTGATTCTTAGAATCAATGAATTGAATATTCACATCACCATTTTGAACATGATCTCGAATGAAGTGATGCTTGATTTCAATATGCTTAGCACGAAAATGAAGAATTAGGTTCTTGGTTAGATTAATAGCACTTGTGTTGTCACATTTGATTGCAACACTTGATTCTTCAATAGCAAAGTCTTGCAACTGCTACTTCATCCACAGAATCTATGCACAGCAACTTCCCAAAGCTACATATTCTGCTTTCTCATCAAACTTACCAGTGCAGTCATTTGAATTTTTAAGAATAAAGCATTTACAACAAAACACACGAAATTATGAAATATTGGGCTTCTACCTTTGTAAAGCTCATAGGGGATTTTCTCAAGAAAGAGTTTAAGAAAAGCTCTGTTAATGATATAACATGCTGTAAAAACTGCATCTACCCAGAAATGAAAAGGAACCTCGCTTTCAATTAACAGAGTTCTTATCATTTCTTGCAAAGAACGATTTTTCCTCTCCACAACACCATTTTGTTATGGTGTATAAGGAGTAAAAAAATTGTGTTGAAAGCTATTTTCCTCACAAAAATCTGAAAAAATTTGATTTGCAAATTCTCCCCCATGATTAGTTTTAATACAGGAAATGGTATAGCCCTTTTCATTCCGAACTCTTTTTGCAAATTTTGAAAAATATGAAAATGCTTCATTTTTATGAGCAAGGAAGAACACCCAAGTAAATCTTATGAAGTCATCAACAATAACTAAATAATATTTCTTACCACCAACACTCTGTGTTCTGGACGGTCCAAATAGATCCATATGAAGAAGCTACAAAGTACGATTAATGGAAACATGATGTATAGACTTAAAAGAGCTTCTTACTTGTTTTCCTAGAGTACAGGTATTGTATAACTATATTTTCTTGTATTTCCAATTTGGCAGACTTCGAACCAATTTCTTGTTTGAGATCTTTGAGATTTGTTTCATACTGATATGCCTCAATCTTCTGTGCCATAGATCTTCATCCTCTTTGATTGAGATCAAGCAATGAGTAGAGTTTGGATTGACATCTAGAAGATAAATATTGCCATGTCTTCTTCCTGTGAATGTTTGAGAAGAATTTTTGCTTGTTCCTGAGCATATATCTTCTTGAAAATTGATTCTGAGACCTGTATCACACAGTTGGCTTATGCTTATCAAGTTGTAGTTGAGTCCTTTAACCAATGAAACATCATTGATTGTGAGTCCTCCAATTTCAATCATTTCTTTGCCAACTATTTTTCCTTTGTTATTTTCTTCAAAGGAAACTTTTCCACCATTTAAGCTTTATAGTTCTATGAATATGCTTGGATCTCCTGTCATGTGTCTATAACATCCACTGTCTAGGTACCACTTTCTTTTTCTCTTTATGGTAACCTACAAAAGTCACAACAACTCAAGTTTTTTTTGGTACCCAAATTTGTTTGGGTCCTTGAGCATTGGTATAGGTTGTCTTAACAAAGCCTTTTCGAATAGGTCTCCAGACCTTAGGACATTCGTTCTCAAAATGTTGTGGATCTTTACATTTTGAGCACTTGAGAGCACTTCGGCCAACATGTTTGACAAAATTCCTTTTGAAATGATTTTTATAAGCTTGTCGAAGAGGTCTTTGTCTTAATCTCTCCTTGACCTTTAGAAAATCAATTAAGCTATCACTTTCCTTTACAAATCCGAGACCAGATTTGTTGTGGTAAGGAATTTGGATAGAAAGGATATGCTTCAAGGTTTTTGAACCTTTTGAAAGCTTGGAAGTAATTTCTGAAACTTCTTTTTTCAAAACAGCATTTTTTTTGAAAGAAAATCTTGACTTTCCTTGACTTGATGAAATTCTTTTTGAAGGAAATCGATTTTTTCTTTTTGTGAAACATTCTGTTGCCTAAGTGATGAATTTTCCTTTTTCAAAGAAGAGATTCTTTTAAGAGCAGCCTTAAATTCAAAGCATAATTCATTAATGTAATTTGATACTTCAATAGGCATTTCAGAATGCTTTACCTCAATCTCCACTTTAGAATCAGAATCAGAATCTGAGTCTAATTCTAACTTAGCCATTAGACAGAAATTTGAGATATCTTCATCACTGTCTTCGCACTCTGTATCACTCTAGGTTTCTGCTTTTAAGGCCTTCTTTGCTTTCTCAAATTTGGTCTTCTTTTTCAGAAGTGGACAATTTAGCTTGATATGTCCACGTTTCCTACAGTGAAAGCATATTATATCCTTTGATTTTTCTGTTTCATCGAGAGTCTTCTTCTTCTCAAAAGGTTTCTTCCCTTTTAGGTTTCTTCCTTTGATTTTCATATTCTTATACTTCTTTATGAAGAGAGCTAGTTCTTCATCGTCAACATCTTCATCTTCAGAATCTGGATCAGAATCAATGTTAATTTTTAATACAATTGACTTATTACCTCTGGATTCATTCTCCTCATTCCGTTACTCAATCTCATATGATTGAAGAGTTCCAATTAACTCATTCACTGATAGAGACTTGATCCTTTGTGTCTCTCGAAGAGATGTTTTGATATTATCCCACTGCCTTGTCAGTCCTCTTAGTAGTTTGTTGACTTTCATAGCATCTACGACTGGTTGTCTTTGATATGCAAGACCGTTTACTATGTCAACAAACCTGTCATACATATCAGCAATTGATTCTCTAGGCTTTATTTTGAAGGATTCATATTGACCAAGCAGAAGATTGATTTGAGTTTCCTTGGCTCGATTTGTTCCTTCATAAGTAGTGTGGAGAGTATCCCAGATTTCCTTGGCTGATTCACAAGAAACAATTTTTTATATTCAATAGGTGATAAAGCACAATAGAAAGAATAAATTGCTTTGGAATCTAAAGCTTCTCTTTTAGATATCTCAGTTTGAGATAACAAAGGATTTGCTGCTTTGCTTCCGTCTGCCTTTTCTTTTGAATGAGAAGATTTTGGATTGACTCCTCTGATGATGACATCCCATTACATGTAATCAATTGACTTTATGAATGCCTTCATCTTATTCTTCCGGACACTATATTCCTTGCCATCGAAATATGGTGGTCTGTTGTTGCTCTGTCCTTCAATGAGCCCTGGAGCACTCAAGCTAGCTATATAGATCTTTAGCTCAGAAGTAAAACCCTTCAATAAATGAGCAACCTGCTCCGATACCAATTGATGTAGCTAGCAAGGATCACCTATAGGAGGGGTGAATAGGTGATCTTAAATAATTTTTATCAGATTATGCGGGAATAAAAAGTCACAGTTGAGTTTGAATAAAATTCAGATTCAAGATAGTTTATAAATAGTGCTCTTGATGTGCAGTATGTAAGATAAGAGATAAGGGATAGAAAAACTGCACACAAATTTATAGTGGTTCGGCTTATATCAAGCTTACGTCCACTCACCCACGCTGACAGCCTACCGGCTGGATTTCATTATATAATCAAGAGGAATTACAGATTTTGAGTGACAGTACTTATGCATATGATAGGACTCTCTATCTCACACAATCACTCTTACAAAGTATCTCTCAAGATCTTAATGTTTGGCTCAGAAAGACAAGAGAAATGATCGGAGTATGCTCAGACTTTGGACTTGTTGATTCTTGATTCTGTTCTATCTTTTGCTGCTCGTTGATCTCCTTAAATACTCCTCTACTTCCAAACTAGTCGTTGGACAGTATTCAAAGGATCATCTTCCAATCTTCACCTTGAACAGATTTGTATAAAAAGGATTGAGTAGCCATTGGATGACAGATTCTGAAACTCACTGATTCTGGTTGCCCATATAATCAGAATCTTGGTTTTCATAAGTAGAGCTTTATCTGTTGTAATGGATGCTTGTCGTAATGTTTGATTGTCAATCAATTAGATTGAGATTGAAATAATCAAAACTTTCCTTCTGTAAAATCCATACCAGATCACTAGCTATTATTTTTCGTTCTAAGTTCTGCGTCTGCGTCTGCGTCTGAATAACTTCTGCGTCTGCGTCTAAATAAATTCTGCGTTTGTGTCCGAATAAATTCTGTGATTGCGTCTGAATAAATTTTGCGTCTGCATCTCAGAACTAAGATTATGTGGGTCTTCAATAGATATGAACTTCTTATTTTGCCGGCTTGTAAAGTTTGAAAAATTTCATTATGAGCTTCCAGAATATATATATATATATATATATATATATATATATACCTGGAATAAAATAGTTCAGAATAAGTATCAGATTTACAATAACACGGAAGGTTTTGTCAACTTCAAGATCAATAAGAGTTTTCTTCAACAAATCGATGCGAAGATACGGTGTTAAGATGATGGTCGGAGAGCTAATGATGATGTTGGTGGCCCGATGTCAAATGACGATGGTAGTGGAAGGTCAAATGTAGTGAAAGTAAAAACGTGTCATTGAAAAAGACGAGCAATGAAATCTTCTCTTCTTCCTCTCACAGAATACCTCTTTTATTTCTCTTCTCTCGCCAAGAACTTCATCTAATGACTTCTCACTCTGCTAAGAGTTTCCACTCTTTATTTTATTTTCTTTTAACCTCTCTTCTCTCCATCAATAGTGGTCAAACATCAACTGAACTTTTAAAATAAGCTCCCATTAACACCAGATGCTATAGTTCCAGCAAGCTCACGTCACAGGTAATCAGTAATTCAAAGGACTTTTCACGCAAGTGATCCTCAACATGCAAAATCATCAACAGCCAAAGTAACCTGATATAGCAACAAGCAAATATGTCCCGACCTCAGGCAGCGACTTGAACACTTTAGTTCAAGGGCTCAAGAAGGGGAACATCGTCTCTACTCACTTTTCTAGCATATGAATTGTTCCCCTCAAGCTCATCCCGCCCACCAAGACACTCAGCATGCAAATCCACAGTCAATGATATACCAAAATCCAAAATCTCCTTATTCAGCTTATTCCACCTAAATGCAATGGACTTAAAATCCTTGAATAAAGCCGAGGAAGACACCAACAGACGATCATTATCATGTTGCAAGTGAAGCAATTCCTCTGAGGCATATCATTAAACAGTCACCGTGCATTATCCATTTGGCCGCATTAGATCAATAGCTAAGAGAAGAGGGACAACGTCTTCCACTGGAAGAAGCATATAGATGTTTGGATTTTGCGCAAAAACATGCATAGGTGAAAGAATAAAAATCGCAGCAGAAGGAATAACCGACACATGTATATCTTCAAAACATTGTTCATACATTTTAATAAGCACACAGAAATGAAGAAGGAGGGCTAATCGCTTTACCCTTGTACTGTGGGGTTCTGATGTACTTTAGTTTTAGATTCTAAATGTCCATTCTCCTCTTGACCTATCTAAAGCAATATGGTTATGATGTTCTTTAGTTCTAGCCCCATAAAAATGTTGGACCTCTAGTTCAGACCCACCACGAATCACGTGTCAAACGGTAGAAAGAAATTCGAGTGAGTTCACCGTATCAATTATGCTAGCAATTGTTCTTGTGTGTGAATAATTTGATTGATGCCAATCATCACTATTATCAGTCTCAGATCCAATTTATTTAAATCAATTCGGCCATTAACTTTGAAACTGTTTAGAGCATTAATTTGGTCATTGAGTCTCAACCCATTTCAGATTTTGAATCTAGACGTGATTCTGAAATCATTTCATAGAATTGTCCTGGGCATTAATTTTATAACCTTTATAGAGCATTAATTTGGGCATTAACTCCGTAATCATTACATAGCATTAATTTGGCCGTTAATTCTCAAATCGTTTCAGAACATTATTTGGCTGTTGATTCTGAAACCGTTTCAAATCATTAAACTGACCATTGATTCTTAAACTGTTTCATATCATTAATTTCGTCATTGATTTTGAAACCGTTTCAGAGTATTAATCTAACCATTTATTCTGAAACTGTTTCTAAACATTAATCTGGCTATTGATTTTGAATTCGTTTCATAACCTTAATCTGGCCATTGATTTTGAACTTGTTTCGGAACCTTAATCTTGCTCGACTCAATCTGATTACCATAATTTGCAAACACATTTGCAATATGTCTCTCTCATTCAAATGTCATTTTAAATTAGTTATAGTGTGTGACATCCCAAGATTCATCACTGAGCTGACAGTAGGATTTGTACCAACACATTAGTACAACCAAGAGAACTGATTGTCCCGATCAATCTCCAAGCCTCACAAACCATGAGTGACACCTAGCAATATGTTATGGCTACTTAGACAGTGTGAATGTTTTAAGAACATAATGAAACTGTCAGCTTTGGTTACCATGTAATTCAATCATTTTATCTTACTATGTCTCGATTGAACAAAAGCCATGGAATTATTTGTCAAGCCATCAATTAGATCATATGTACAAACATAATTAACATGTATTTCAATGAGATATGAACTATTCACTCTCGGTTACAACCCTGGCCGAGGATTTCAATACAATGTCATGATTAGATCGCATAGTAATTATTGTATCTTGTATATAACAAGAAGACAGATTCTATATTGCGCACTGATGTGCTTTCGTATATGAACAAATTGTGACATTCTGAATTTCGACCTATTTTCGGGATTTATGAAATGAATATTCCTTCAATGCACTTTTAGTAAAATCTCACTCGGAATTGATCATTCTCGAGTAGACTAACCGTTAGGGAATGGCTAGCTAGGAATCAAGTATGTGGACCTAAGAACTTAGCCATGAATTGACACTTCGACCATAAGGATTGGCGAGGGAATATTTTGGGCCGTTAAAGGCCGATCCAAGGATGGTTATGGAATGATTCGCAAATGTCGTGCAATTGGGTCGCGGGTGATTCCGCTTGGCCATGTATGAATTTCGAACGATCCTAAACCTAATCCGAATGATCTGTCATTTGGAATTAGTGATTGACCCTTACAATTACATGACAACTGAGGTCGCCATGGCTCGAGTAAACTTAGATGTGGCTCAATATCGAATCGGCCACAAGTCGATACGCGTAGTTTCTAAAAGCCGCATGTTAGTTCGAGATACACTAAAGTCGCATTCAATTGAATTTTGTCATTAATTAGAATTCGAACTGGGTATCGAAATTTCAAGATTTCCACGACTAATTTATCGGACGTTGTCTCATTAAACGTGGCCAATTATTGGGTTGATCGGAAATTTTGGAAAAAGGAAAATTGGACAATATTTTGTGGGTTCTTACCAAAAAAAAAAAAGACAATATTTTGTGGGTTAATGATTGAACCCTCTCTCTCTCTCTCTCTCCTCTCCTCCTCCCCCGTCGAACCCCCACGCTGGCTGACCCTTCTTTCCCGCCGACTTCCTCTCTTCCTTCACGCTCTCTGACTCCTTGACGTTGTTTCTGCTCTTGCTGGACCTTCACATGTGCTTTGCTGACCATTGACCCATGCTGCCCCATAGTGCTTCACGTGCTGCTTCTATCCATCATTGTTGCTGCCGCTGCTTCTTCTTCTCTTTTGCTGCTTCTTCTTCACTTTTGTTGCTGCTATTTTCTTCTTCATTTTGCTTCTTTGCTTCTTGCTTTTTCTTGCTACTGCTTACCAAACCTACCAGCTCCCTTGCTTAGCCACCCTCAGCCGCCGTGAGCGCCACCGCTGAGCCACCCGTACGTCCGCCGAAACAGATGCTACTTGCTTGGCTTGGCTTTATTAGGCTCTCTAGCTTGAAAATCTTGTTTAGACCTTGAGTAAGTACTCCCTAAGCCTTGGTTAGGATAATAGGTTACTAATGAACATGTTTAGGGTGGATTAGGGCTGTGGATAGTTGGTTTAGTGGCTGGTTGTGCTTGGTTTGCTTGGTGGTGCTTGTTGGTTGATTTTCGAAAAGGTTTCTGCTGCGTCGCTGGATTTTGCTATTTTTGCCAGATTTATTGGTCACCCGACCTTCTTATCTTTCCGAATTTTTATAAAATTTTCTAGGCCTTGTTGAAACAAACTTCCTTCATGAAACTTGTTAAGAACACTTGTTTCTATGGCATATAAAAATTTCAAGGCTTTCCAAAGTGATTTAGGTACTAGATGAGATGCATTTTGATGGTCAGACGGCCTGACCGGACGGGTTGAATTTTATGTTACTTCAGGTGACAAAAAGAGGTGTTTACAGTTGGAACTGGGTTTTGAGTTCTTCACGGAAAATGTTTATCAAGATGTTTTGTACAACATATCCAAATTTCATAATTTTTGGAGTTGATTTACTATTTATTTCAAATGGATTTCGATCACTGTACAACTGCCCAGTTTGGACCTGGTTTTGTACATTCTCGATTTTTCTCTCTCTCGAGAATCATTTGGTGTTATTGTGGCATTTTGATGGATTTAATTGACATTGGGCTAATTTACAAAGATAAGAATTGGTAATGATTATTGAGGTGTGTGTATAGTCACGACACATTCCGTCTAGATGGGTGTTCTAGACGATGCCCGGCGGGAGTTCGAATGTTGTCTAGTACCCGGGATTGCTGGGGAGTATTCGATCCCAAACGATGCCAATCATGGTGGAGGTCGGATCGATGCTCTTAAGTGGAATGTCGTTGAGTACCCGGCTTGCCGGGGGGTTTTCGATTCCTAACATTGCCGTCTGGTACCTGAGGTTACCGGGGGGTGTTCGATCCCAAACGATGCCGATCGCTATAGAGGCCGAATCGATGCTCCTAAGTGGAATGTCGTTGGGTACCCGGCTTGCCGGGAGGTGTTCGATCCCTAACATTGCCGTCGCCGACGTAGCGAGATGATGCCTGCTTACGCTAGAAGATTGGCGGGAGTTTGGTGGCCCGAGGGGTCATTAATAATCTAGACTCAATGAGTGCAATTTGCATTGGGGAATGGTTTGCCTGAGTTAATTGATGAGCATGTCTGGGTTATTAACCGTGCTATGCATGATTATGCTTTGAATTGCGTTGTACAAGCTTGATGAGCAATTGGCCATGTTATGGCGGGATTTTAATGTGCAAGGCTTGCGTATGTGCCGAGGCAAGGTAAGGGCGCCTATGATTATTATGACATGTTGGATGTCGGTATTGCATGATTAGGATTGTTCGGAGATACGCGTTAGCCTAAGCGAGGCTTAGGTAGTTACTTATTGAGATTTATCTCATCCCCCGTTGTTAAATATTTTTAGGCTTGGAATGACGAGTAGTCATCACGTGTGGTTCGGAGTTCTGGGGTGATGTTGGGCATTGGATGTATCATCCTTTTGGATGCCCTGTTGTAGAGGAGTTTAAGTCAACCTCCCTTTTGTATCCGTGGCGTCATTAGGAAGTGGTTTCATGTGAGGTTTGTAATTGTGTAAACCTCCTTGAGTTATCTTTGTGAGCTTATAATGACTTGCTGATTTTTATGGGAAGTGTTGTCCTTACTACCCCGTTTATTTGAATGTTGTATGGAGTGTTCGTATTCGCTTCCGCGTGCGTTTAATCGCTAGTGTTTCGATTGGGTTGGCAACAAAGCCTGGGATGTCGCATACTTGATGACCTCAGAGGGATGTTGCGTGCTCAATGGGGTTCAGGGCATGACATCTCCATTGAATTGGTATCAGAGCATGGTTAGCTCGATTTAAGTTGGTTAAGACTTGGAGTGATAAGGACGATGACTTTGGGGTAGTCACTTAGGGATACCTATTTGATCACAAGTTTAGAATGCTTAATGCATGCCCTGTGACTATGTGCTTGTGATTGTTGGGTGCTTGCTTGGTGATGATGTTCTTAATCACAGGCGTAGCAAGGAGTAAGGTACGATCGAGAACTCTACTAGTAATGTGCCTTTAATCCTTGTTTCTTGGTTGATTGCTTTGTGGTTGCTCGTTTCATGCTTATTGGTGTGATTCTACGCCTAGAATTGCTAGACTTGAGTAGACGGCTTAGGTCTCTAATTCCTGGACGGAATTATAGTAGTTTAAGTGTTTGGTGAGAGAACTTTGTGAGAATGAGCAGCCGAGGAAGAGGGAACAAGAGGCCAATCGGGTTCACGAGCTAGAGCTGTGGAGGATCACAGAGTGGATGGGATTTTGATAGCACTTACGGAGGATGGAAACTTGATGGGTAGGCAGACTCAAGAACAAGTTGCTACTGTTACTGCTATTACTGAGGTCGCTGTTGTCGCTGCCAATGGGGCTAATAGAAATAATAGGAATAATGGTAATCATGGAAATGGAAATTGCTAGATGCACCAACTGGTAGAGCAGTTCTTCAAGCTGCAACCATCCAAGTTCAATGGGAAAAGAGATCCTAAGGCTGCTACTATCTAGGTTCAAGAATTGGAGAATGCCTTTGCACTGCTGGGGTGCACAAAGGAAGAAAATGTGATCCTAGCAGTGTATCAACTTTAGGGTGTAGCAAATGACTGGCGAGAGGCCACCCGAGGTAAGGTTTTTCCTATAAGCACGATCCCAAATTGGGTTGCCTTCATTGAGACCTTCAATGGGAAATACTTCTCTAAGACTGCATAGGAATAGAAAATGGCAGAGTTTCTACGGCTCCGTTAGAATTAGATAACTGTGGATTAGTATGAGGCTGAGTTCTCAAGGTTATCTAAGTACGCATTGAGGATAGTCGAGGACCCTGTGGATAGGGCAAGGAGATTCCAAAATGGTCTAAAATCAGAACTCCGTAGTTAGTTGATACTCCTGAATCTAAGGAATTACAACGAGCTGTATGAGAGGGTTCAGATGGTTAATCGAGACATGATAGAAAGGGCTACCGCTTCTGGATCACTTTATGCGACAGCTAGGGACAATAGGAACTTTGGAAAGAAGCCTATGATTGGGAATAGGCGATTTGCCCCTCCAGTAAGGAAGAACTTTGGAAAGTTGAACCACTACTCTAACGCCGCATGTCGGTCTTGTGGAAGGAGACACGGAAATGGCCCTTACCTAGGTGGATCTAGAGCGTGTTTTGGATGTGGCTAACATGGTCACCAAGTGAGAAACTGCCCGAATTGACAAGCTAAACCGCCAATACATCAACAACAATCGCGGGTAGGACATCAAGCGGGAGCTGCCGCGCAAAATAACCAAGATCAACTGCAGGCACAAGAAGGGTGTGCGCTGTGGCTAGGAAGGAAGCGAAGGATTTGTCTTAGAGGTCCAAATGCGATGTGTGATGATATTTAGTGTATTATAAGCGATTTTTGAAGTTATAGATTGAATGGTCATGTAAGACATATAATTGCCCATGGTGAATAGACGCAATCAGTTTATGGATTTCTGAATTGGTGATGATCTCCTTTAACAAGATTTGGATGAATGAGTTATTACTTGGAAATTTCGGATTTTGTAAAGAACCGGGGTGACTTGTTTTGGGAGACTGTGGGATTGAAAATTGATAGATTGGGCTTCGTCTTTAAGAGGTGGAAAGATAATTATCTTGTGATTGACTAGTTGGTTGAGGAAACAAGGCTAGAGAACATAGCCGAGGTGTGTAATTTTCCTGATGTCTTTCCTTAGGAATTGTCGAGATTACCACCTGAAAGAGAAGTGGAGTTCGTAATTGAATTGGCTCTTGGAACAATGCCGATATCTAGAGTGCCCTACAGGATGGCATTGTCAGAATTGAAAGAATTGAGGGTTCAAATGCAAGAACTTCTGGATAAGAGGTTTATTCATCCGAGTGTTGCAGCGTGGGAAGCACCAGTGTTGTTTATAAGGAAGAAAGATGGGTCATTGCACTTGTGCATTGACTATCGACAGCTGAACTAAGTGACCGTCAAGAACAAGTATCTGTTATCAAGAATAGATGACTTGTTCGATCAACTGCAAGGGGCATCGGTATTCTCCAAGATAGACTTAAGAACGGGCTACCATCAGTTGAGGATCAAGAAGGAGGATATACCGAAGACGGCATTTTGTACGAGATATGGACATTATGAGTTTATCGTCATGCCATTTGGATTTACTAACGCCCCAGCTGCTTTCATAGATTTGATGAATCAAGTATTTAAGGAATTCTTAGGTCAGTTCGTTATTGTATTCATTGATGACATCTTGGTGTATTCAAAAAGCCTCGAGGAACACAAGCAATATCTACGGATGGTTTTACGGACCTTAAGAGAACACGCACTCTATGCCAAGTTTAGTAAGTGCAAGTTCTGGCTCACCCGAGTGGCATTTCTTGGACATGTCATCTCCGGGGATGGAATTTCAGTTGACCTAACAAAGATTGAGGCAGTTATGAATTGGCCAAGACCGACGACAATGACAGAGGTTCGGAGTTTTTTAGGTTTGGTGGGCTACTACAGACGATTCGTGGAAAGGTTCTCCGCGATAGCTACTCTTCTGACTCACTTTGAGTGGATAGACAAGTACGAGAGAAGTTTTTAGGAGCTTAAGCATAACTTGACGACCAAGCCTGTGTTGACAATACTGTCAGGTCCCGAAGATTATGAAATCTACAGTGATGCATCGCTAAAAGGATTAGGATGCATGTTAATGCAGCATGGAAAAGTGGTTGTATACACATCACGACAATTGAAGCCCCACGAGCTAAATTACCCAACGCATGATTTGGAACTTGCGGCTATTATCTTCGCGCTCAAGATTTGGAGGCATTATTTATGTGGAGAAAGGTTTCAAATCTATACGAACTATCAGAGCCTAAAGTACTTGTTTCCCAAAAGGAATTGAACATGAGACAACGTCGTTGGATGGAGCTTCTGAAAGATTATGATTGTGATATTCAGTCCCACCTAGAAAAGCTAACAAAGTGGCGAATGCACTTAGTTGAAAGTCAAGCATCGCGCATATGATGGTTAAAGAATGGACTTTACTTAAAAGGGTGCGAGATTCGGAATTCAAGTTTGAGATAAGTCACCTCTCAAATTTATTGGCTACTTTAAGGATCGAACCGGAAATTCAGGCGAGGATTAAGGTATTACAAACTATGAACCCTGATATTCAAAAGATTTTTGAATATGGATGCAACTAAGAGGACAACCGACTTTCAAGTATCTGAGGACGGGATCTTAAAGTTTCGTGGTTGACTGTGCGTGCCCAAGGTGTCACACCCCAAACCCTATTGAGCTCGTGACATCCCTCTTTGGTCGAATTAATGCGACAACCCAGGAAACGTCGCCGACCTCAAACGATCACATCAGAGTTTGCACACGGCAGAAACAAGAACATAAACCCTGACAATAAAATCATGAGGTAATAGGGAGAGATAATTCGCCAAACCACCAAACATAACATTACACCTCAATATATATATATACAATATTTATTCTCGTCCATTACACAACCATTAGTCACCTCTAGCACTCGCCAAAATTTCATCAACCTATAATACACATAAAAATTGGCTTCCACGGATCACGTCAACAACTCCAAAAAGGTCAGTAGTCTGGGTATATTCTATTTCCAAAAATGGGACACTTCAAAAGGCTTGGCTACCTCTAGTCTAGCCCCTATGCCCTGCAGACGGCGTCCATTCCGACTCGGTCTCTCCAGAATCTGAATCTGAATCCTCCTCAGACACGTACTCCTCTGAAGACTCGGAGGCTGCCTCGATCTTGATCGGGTTATTCTCATCCCCCAACTCTAATGGCACCTTAATCCGATCCTCAGATTCAGACTCTTCCTGCAAATTTTCCTTATGCTTCTCCCGTGGTTCGTCTTGTGGCTCTACCCCTAAATCTACCCAGACTACGGTCGTATGTTTGATACAAGCGAAATTGTCGTCTACCGAATACTCTACAACTGAATGCTCGGTGTGTATTGGTATATCAAAACGCTGCGGCGGCGGCGGCGGTAGATTCAAGACTCAAGGCAGGGTTCTGAAATAATTTGGTTAAACAACCATGAGACAGCTCTCAATAAGTTGACAGCTTAAACCCCACTTAAGCTATCACGTATCTCCAGACAGGTCCAAACACACAATCACTCAATACATGCATATCACACACAAATGGACTTACGTGGGCTCGACTTGCACATTAGTCTCAATACACGTATCTCAAACCACAAGCACATTCCAAGTCATTCTCATGCCCAAAAGCACATGTCGTACACACAACAATTCCAAACCCCATATTTCACACTCATTCATGCATCAACACACCATTTTCATTTTCCATCTCTTTCCTCGGCCCGCGTAAACACGTCTCAGGCCCCACATTCCTATCGCGACCGGCGTAAACACGCCTCAGGCCCGATCTCACTTTCCACTTACCACATCACACAATCCTATCGCGACCCATACAAACACGCCTCAGGCCCAATCACATTCTCACTTGCCACAACACACATTCCTATCGCGACCCGCGTAAACACGCCTCAGGCCCGATCACATTCTCACTTGCCACATCACACATTCCTATCACGACCCGCATAAACACACCTCAAGCCCCATCACATTCTCACTTGCAACATCACATATTTCACTTTCAATCTCTTTTCACGGCCCGCGTAAACACGCCTCAGGCCCCACATTCGTATCACGACCCGCATAAACATGCCTCAGGCCGGTTCTATTCCCCGCGTAAACACGCCTCAAGCCCCATCACATTCCCACTTGCAACATCACGTATTTCACTTTCAATCTCTTTTCACGGCCCGCGTAAACACACCTCAGGCCCCACATTCGTATCACGACCCGCATAAACATGCCTCAGGCCGGTTCTATTCCCCGCGTAAACACGCCTCAGGGATTTAGTGATCACACGAACATGCCAGCAGGCCGTATTTTATCTGTACCTCGCGTAAACACGCCTCAGGGCTTTTTAGTGATCACACGCACATCACACGCCTCAAATCTCACACGTTCACATACTCGAACATTAATTAAATGCACCCAAATGCACCCAATTCAACCATTTCAATTCAGCCCCTAGAACATACAAACACACATTCAAGCATCAATTCCAGTCACGAGGGCAGCAACTTTTCAACCTCGACACCCCCACCATTCCGCTCATAAAAATGAACATCCATAGAATCACTGAAAATCTGAGCAGTTTATACAATGACCGAAATCCCATCAAAATAAATAGTAAACGAACTCCAAAAATTCTAAATTTTGGATATATCATAGAAAAATATCTTGATAAACATTTCTTATGAAGAACACGAAATCTAGTTTAATCTACAACTATGCTTTTTCGTCCCTCAAAACCAGACTAGAATCAGGTCGCTCTAATAGACTGTTTTGTTCAAAAAATACATTTCTTTCAACACCAAAATCACTTTGAAAAGCTTTGAAATTTTTATATATCATAGAAAATGAAGTTACCAACAACTTTTGTGAAGGATGTTTATTGAAAATAGATCTAGAAAATTTTATAAAAATTCGGCAAGACAAGAAGGTCGGGATGAACAGTGTTCCAGGCAGTTTAATATGGTCTGAAAATGGGTTTTCGTGTGACATAAATGGCCTACAAAAGTTCCAAATTTAAAATATATTATACTTCAAGATGTTGGGAGCAACTTTCACGCAGAAAACTTTCTCAAATTCGGTCCACAAAATTCTCCACAAAAATAGCAATTCGGATGGGTACAATAGTCACGAATCCGAGTTTTGAACTAAACAACCAAGATTCAAGTTTCAGCTCACACCCATGGATCTCCAACCCCCAAAACTCATTCCCAAATGTCTAATCCAACATGCAACAGCCACTAACAGCCATGATCAGCCATCAACAACCACAATCATCACCCTAATCAACCCCTAAACTACCCTAAACCGCGTCTAAACGAGTCCGTTAATACCCGATATCCTAAATAGGGTTTAGATTGTAACTTACTTGAAATTTCCAAGCAAGCACAACCTATCCAAGGGCAACAAGGTGGTTGGAATGCAGCGGCTACGGCGGTCCGGCTAAATGGCGGCGATAGGCAACGATAGCGTTACGGTTAAGGGGGAGAGGAGGCAGCCGATCGGTGGGGGTAGGGGGAGAGAGAGAGAGAGTGAGCCGTGAGAGGGGGAAAGAATGAGGAGAGAGAGAGAGAGAGAAAATGGCTTAATATACTCCAATAATTGTCCCCCTTTTGACCAAATGACCATCTTGCCCCTCTCTCTACTTTTCAATCAACGACCACGATTCGTTCTTATCTTGAGATCAACGGCCGAGATCGACTCTTTTCCAAAATATCCAAGGGTAAAATGGGGATTTCACAAAAAGTCCAATGGCAAAATTGTCAAAAATTGTCATTTCTAAAGTGAGGGTAAAATTACCAAAATGCCCATTGTCACGCCCCGAACCCCTACGGCACGCGACACCGCCTTTGGTCGATTTAAGCGACGTCCCAGGAATATCGCCGACCTCAAAATGCCATCAGAGGTTTACTACCACAGCGGATATCAACAAATAAACCCGGACAGTTAAAAAACTGGGGAAACAATCAGGGAGAATATACAACTACTTCGTTCCAACTTATAAAATATTCACAGCTTATAACTTACACTTTACAATTTACAATCCGCCCCACCCTAACACCATCACATACCTTTCCACCCCGATATCCACTGTCGATAACACAAAAACAAAAACAACTGGCGACCTGACTTTCTATCCCAAAAATGGTACTCATCCACATTCTATTCTTCACCCCTGGACTAGCCCTTACGCCCCTTTACTTGGCGTCCATTCCGAGTCCGACTCTTCGCCAACCGAATCAGAACTCTCTGGATCAGTCTGCTCCTTAGAGATTTCCGACTCCGCCTCAATCTCAATTGGATGATTGATATCACCCAACTCGGCTGGAGCCGCATTCTGATATTCCTCAGCCAGAATGTCGAAGAAATTAAATTCAGGTACGTAATTGGGATCCATGTATTCCGCATATGGTTGTGCGTAACCAGCCTCCTCATCGGGCTCCGCGGGGTCATCAGGTTCATCCTCAGATTCCGCTTCAGGCTCCACTTCAGGTTCAGCCTCGTCCTCCGCTTCCTCCGGTTCTTCCTCTGGGATTGGTTCTAGATCTATGTCCATAGGATCGTCCTCAGCTTGCGATACCTCGGGCTCGGGTTCATACTCGGCCTCTGACGATCCCTGAGCAGCAGCTGCTGGGTGCAACCCTGATTGTGCCACACTAACCTCCGTACTCGTCAGTTCACCATCTATCGGAGGAACAGCTGTCGGATACCAGTCCCCTACTAAATCGAATGGGACATCAAAACCCCTAACGGGTCCGAACTCAGCCCCGTCCTGATCCCGGAAAAACCAAGCGGTATATCTATGCTCCTCATAAAGCGGTAAGCCTACTTCTACGAACACTGTGGTTGTGTGTCTAATCCAGGTAAAATTATCTTCCATTGGAAACTCTACAACATCCAGCTCGGAGTGTACGGGTACCCCAAAACGCTCTGGTGGCTACGGCGGTGGATTCATAGCTCCGGTCGGGTCTGAAATTGTCTGTTGAAACAACCGTGAGAACACTTCTCAGCAAGTTCACCCCTAAACCCAACCTAGGCTATCACGTACCTCCAGACAATTACGCAATCACATACATATTCACACACGCTGAAACATCACATCGCAGGTACAACAAATAATATTGTCAAGCTCAAACATGCGCACAACATCATTCAAACTCAATCATGTCAGATGTAAACACGCGCATGTACTACTCTTATCCCATTATTCCATCCATTCTCATTTCCTCTTTCTCATTCTTCGCCAGTGACCCGCGTAAACGTACACGCCTCAGGTACACTGCGACCACTCACCACATCCGGCCCGCGTACTCATTCACGCCTCAGGCCCCTCGATCGCGCCCCGAGCATCACACGCCTCGGTCCGATCCCACATTCACACTCGATCGCGCCCCGAGCATCACACGCCTCGGTCCGATCCCACATTCACACTCGATCGCGCCCCGAGCATCACACGCCTCGGTCCGATCCCACATTCACACTCTCCTCAGCCCGCGCCAAATGCGACAGGCCTACATGATCGAAATCCGAGCTTATAATGCCTCGGTCCAATCCCGGTCTCACCCGAGCTGATCGTGCCTCGGACCGAACTTAATCATGCTCTTTCGAGCCTCAGCCTGCGCCAAATGCAACAGACCTACGTGATCGTGGCTCGAGTTTATGATACTCGGCCTGATCCCAATACTCGCAATTCCACACCCTCACATAATTCCACAATCACATGCCACACCGCATTTCTTTCTTACTCATGCGCATGCTTGACACGCATATACCACACCCAATTAGCCCATCACACGTGGCCCGTGCACGCATCAATTAACACGTACAACATGCTCACACAGCATTCAACATGGCCAATTTCAACAATTAAATTAATCTGGCCCACGCGTGCACATAATCAAACACATTTCAATCCATCAATCACAATTCAATAAACACACAAGGCCACTCATGGACCCACAAACACAGCCACGTTCATAGGCATAATTTTGGTATTTCCGAGCCTATTAAACACCACAATCCAGCCATACTACTACACACCAAACTAACACCACTTGTCCTTAAATCGAGCCCTAAGCTCGCCAATTCCATCCCATAATATCCGACACTCTATTCAGTCTCACTCCAGCCTCGAAACATCCTCATTTCATCCTCAAGTTACCTCATCTATCACACAAATAAACACTCAATTAAATCAACCCCATCCAGAATAATTCAAACATGCCCAAAACACGTAAATTATCAATTTTCTCCAACCAAATGGTGTCGGATTAATTCCGATCCTTCACGAGACTTTCTCGCCATAATTTCTAGGTTCCAAAAATTCAACTCGCGTCCCAATCGGACCATCACAGCCCCGTGAACAGTAATTCACAGCCAGTGAACAGTGATTCGAGGCATATGAACAGTAATTCGCAACCGCCATTTTCTGTATTTCCAATAATTAGTGTCCGAATTAAATCCCAAGGCCCGCCATAAAATTTCCACTACCAATCCATGTAATTCCGCACCTAATTCCATACTGATTTTGTCCAAAATCACCCGTCGATACCCGAAGTCCTAAATCAGGTTTAGGCGCGACTTACCCGCGTCGACTAACTCAACATATCACCTGGTCAATTGAACCATCATTTCAATTGAACCTATATGTGCACGAATCAAACATATTTACACCAGCCCATTGCACAAATCCACACACAATTCTACCACCACAGCTCAATTATCATTAAAACACACGTGAAATACATAAATTTCTATTTTTCTCCCACCAAACGACGCCAAATCGATTCCAGTCCTTCACGGAACTTTCTCACCATTAAATCTCGATTCTAGAAATCCAACTTGCGTCCCGAACCGAGCATCACAGCCTCGTGAATAGTGAATCGCAGCTCGTGAACAGTGATTTTTAGCTTAAAATTCCCTCAAATCGTCCTCCAAAAATTCCAAATTAATTCCTTAAGGCCCGCCATACATTCCCGGTCTAAAGCCCCAACCTTTCGCACCCGCACAAGTCCAATTTCAACCAAAATCAAATTGTTCGGCGATACCCGAAATCCTAAATCGGGATTAGAGGATGACTTACCGCGTTCTAGGCTAAAACGGCTAGAACGGAAAGCGGTGGCGCTCTATGGCGAAGGCGAACAACTCACGGTGGCGGTCCGGCGGCGGCGTGGTCTTGCACGGCCGGAAATGGGTCACGGGGAGAGAGAGAAAGAGAGGGGAGAGAGAGAGACGGTGAGGTTGGAGGACGGCACGGCGACGGCAAGGTGGCTGTCCGGCGGTGTGGCAAGCGGCGGCGCCGGCGGTGGAGGGAGAACGGCCAAGGAAAGCCCACGGTGGAGGAGGGGGAAGCTCACGGTGGAAGGAAATTTCACGGGGGAGAGAGAGAACCAAATGGGGGAATGAGAGAGGAGAGAGAGAGTCTACGGTGGAGGAAATTTCACGGCAAGGGGAAGAGAGAGGAATGAGGAGAGAGAATCTCATCTAGACTTAAATAGGAACTTTGACCCAAAATTATCTAAGGCACAAATGACCAAAATACCCCTTGCCCCTAAAACTAATCCTTAATAAATCCTTAAGGGCAAAACAGTCAACTTCTTCGTTTCTCGTCCAAATTGAATTTTTCCGAAGGAATTGAGCACACCAAAAATTGACACGTGTCACGTGCAACGTCGTCCTAACGTTCCGGCGTGCTTTCCTAATCTTCCGGTGTCCAATTTGAGCAAAATTTCCATAATTAAATTCTATTAAACGCAACCCGAGCGTTTCTCGAGCTAACGGGCGGCTTGCTGGGGAAATTCGCTGAATCGACTCATGACTGATACTAAATCGAGTCACGAGCAAGTTCGTTCGGTGCGTGACGACCTCGGTTGTCATTAAAATCGCGAAGATCAATCACTTGATCCGAGGGGTACGATCGTTCGGTATAATTTCAAAATCATTCGTCAAGTCGTTTCATGGTCCAACGGAATCACCCGCGATCCACTACTAGGACAATGGCGAACTGACCCCTAACTATCCTCGATCGGCCAACAATGGCTCAAAATATCACTTACGCGATTTAAATGGTCGAAATCCATTCACGATCGAATTTCCTTTAGTTGCGCGAATTTAATTCCCCTATTAGCCTTTCCCTAATGGTTAGCATTCCCAGGAATGATCAGTTCCGGGCGAGAACTTACTGCGAGCACATTTCATAAAACTCAATTATTTAATAAATTCCAATTGGTGGAATTTCGGAATGTCACAATCTTCCCCCCTTATGAAATTTCGTCCTCGAAATTTACAATCTCACTATTACTCAAGATTTACAATCTTAGTACTGCTCAAACAGCGGGAGGTATTGACGTTGCATCATCTTTTTGCTTTCCCAAACGGCACTTTTTGTCCTTCGGTGCTCCCATACACTTGGATCACTGGGACTGACTTATTTTGCGACCCATGATCCTTTCTGTCCTCAAGCTTCATCGGCCCTTTCCGTGTATGACACTTTATTGTCCACGTCCGTTTCCCCTTAACGTGAGTCATATTTGGTTTATACTTCTTCAACGTTGGCACGTGAGATATATCATATACTTAGGACAGATTAGGCAACGGGGCAATTTGCTAGATCATATCTCCGATCTTTTCCCGAATATCGGACAATCTGACATGCCTCGGCTCAACTTCCCTTTTCTGTCAAATTAGGATAATCTTTCCATTGATGAACACTTGTGCTGCTACTTAGTTCTCAATTTCAAGCTCTAAAAGTCGTCGTCTCCGATCGGGTGACCTTTCTGATGACTCTACTTATCTGTCCGACTCAAAGTCCGCTCACAATGTCAGGAAGCGTACTGACTTAGTCAATCAATCGACTGCTATTCCGATGGAATCGGGTTTCCTCCGGCTTAACTTTGATCCTGTTACAACCTCCGTGGGATCATGTCATATTTCCATGGCGATACAGGGTGTTGCAGTCAATTTTCCGTCATGCACTAGGTAATTCTTTTCACGTGGCCTCAACTAGCACAACGCATAATTCACCATCATATCGTGTTGTATCAACACACTCCCAAGTCTTTTTAATGAAGCGTCACTATAGACCTCGAATCCTCCCAGTTCAGGTTGAATATTCCATACCGAGGCAATTATCAGCCTACGCTTCAGTTCTTGGGAACTCTAATCACCATGATCATTCCATTCAAATATATTTCCTTCTCAATCAGTCGTGCCCATAGCACAGCTATCGACGAAAATCTTTCACAAAACGTCGATAATCGTTAGCCAAATTTAAGACACTGCCAATCTCCGTTATTGGCATCAATCTTAGCCACTTAGTCATCACCTCAACCTTAGTCGAGTTTACTGTAATTCCATTTCCCTTATATTATATGTCCAGGGAATATTACTCTATTGAACCAAAATTCGTATTTGCCATGCTTAGCGCGAAGTGCGCAATCTCTTAAGGTTCATAGTATTTCTGTTGATTGTAACCTACGCTCTTTGAAGTTTGTCACATACACTAGACTGTCGTCAACGACCACCATGACAAACTAATCCACAAGTTCTTTGAATTCTCAATTCCTTAAGTCCACAGAAACAGTGGGTTATTCCCTAAACCGAGAGACATCGCTATGCACTCATAATGCCCACATCTCATTCGTTAAGCAGTCGTAATTGTATCTCTTGTTCATATCCTTAACGGAAAATTTCCGGTCCGTAACACAATCTTAGGAACATTCTCCTTTCGGAGTCCCCATTGGTGATATCAAATCCGTGATTCAATCTCGGAGAACATTGAGGTCCTTACAATTGACCAGACACATCATTGATCCTCAACAGTAGATACTTACTCTTTTCCGCTGACTGCTTCAACTATCGGTAGTTACGTAACCTCTCGATGTCCTGTCCTTTTTCCTCGTACACACTACAGGAACTCTCCACGGAGACACACTAGGGCGGATAAAATTTTATCCACAAGTCCGTACATTTGGATTTTCAATTCTTTAAACTTTCAACAAGAACATTTAACACCGCGCCCTCGAAATCAGCTTTATCTCAGGGCCAATCCTTTTACAACTCCATTTTCCGTTCTAGTGGCAACCCAGCAATTCCTAAGGAAAGACCTTGAAAGGTCACACACTTCGTTTACTCTTTCAACTTTAATTCCGGCACGATCGGTTCAATCACATTCACCTCGTATCCTTCACAACTATCCTCGGATATCTAGTCACTTCACACGAGGACATTCAAGGAATCGAGATTCTTCCTCGATTTTCCTGAAGATCAAACCTAAGACGTTCAACTGGGTTGAACTGGATCGTCCTTTAGTCGCAGTCCATAATGGCCTTCTGTCTTATTAGCCAATCCATTTCAATTTTCCACTCAAAATCGCACCTGACCAATACTGTCAAGTTGACACTCTTTTCTCTACTTTCGATTACTATCTCACAGTTAAAACACTTTAACGACACCATCACCTTATCAATTGAGGAATTGTCACACCAAACGTGACTCAAGCACAGCAAACTCAATCCCATCCAGTTTAACTAGTTGTTCCAACTTCCACTTTCGATGCAAGCCTCAAAACTGTTGGTTTGACGATCCGGCTTCCTAATATCCTTCCTAACCGGTGGAATGAATCATCCGTTTCCCCGCCATCTGCTTCTTCTCGAGGTGGCGATTATTCTTAATTTGAGCAAATCCCTATCCAAAAGTAGTTGCACTTTCCAATTGATCTCGCTTTATCACTAGAGCTCCTTCATACACTTCCCCATCATTGCTGATGTTCATAGAAATCATTAGGTTTCATAGATCCGACTTCAGTCCATCTCGAGATTTTTGAACCTTGTCTCGTGGATTTTCAACCAGTTAAATCGACTCGTTTCGTATCATTTCGCAGTCATCTGACTCTGGCGGAGTCTCATAAACTCTGCTAGTTTCTTCTCCCTAGCACTTACCGAGAAATATTTTTCATAAAACTTTTCAGTAAAAACAGTTCAGGTCCTAGCTGTGCCTTCAGGAAGAATTCTATCTTTGGTGGCTTCCCACCAGTCATTTGCATTATCCTGCAATTGATACACCGCCAGGGTTACCCTCTCATGATCATTGCACTCTCACACCTCAAAAGCCTTCTCAAGCTCCTCTACTCATCGAGGTGCAGCCTCAGGATCACCTTTCCCGGCAAACTTAGGCGGTTTCAGCTTTATAAACTATTCTACTAACTGATACATCGGTCTATTCACAATTCCTTGCCCTTGCCCTTGATTCTCATGATAAATGACAGTAGCAACAGCCACAGGGGTCTCAACAGGTTGGGCAATTTCAGCAACTCTTTCCTGAGTCTGTTGTTCTAACAGATTTCCGATCCGTTCCAACGTCCTCATAACGACTTCCATTCGAGGATCCTCAGTAAGTCTAACTTCCACTCTAGGGTCCACTGCAGCTCCAACATCCACTGTAGGATTCTCTACTGCTCTAACACCCATTCTGAGGTCCTCGACAACCCTAGCTCGAGCACGACTTCGACCTCAACCTCTCGTTCCTCTTCTAGCGCCCCTTCTTGGGACTCTTCGTACTTCTTTTCCTTCACTGCTCAGCCCACAATTCTACTATTCTCCTACCTGTTATAATTCCACTCAGGAATTAGCAGTCTAAACCAACCAGTTCAATCTGATTCTAATCGGCGAATTATCACAAAAGCTCGCTCAACAAACTATTCCCCACTACCAATCACGAATCACAATCATCAAGGTCTGAACACTTACCTCAGGTCCAGACGCACCTGCAATTCAGTTACCACACAACAACCAACTTACTCAAACAATCACAACAAACAATCTGGAGGCACGTGTAGCTCACACTACCCTGCACCCACTGAGATCTCCCTAATTACTACCCCAAGGTTTCCGCTCCTTATCACTCCAATTCGACCAACTTTAGATCGAGCTAACCTTGCTCTGATACCAATTCAAACGGAGATGTCACGCCCCGAACCCCTACGGCACGCGACACCGCCTTTGGTCGATTTAAGCGACGTCCCAGGAATATCGCCGACCTCAAAATGCCATCAGAGGTTTACTACCACAGCGGATATCAACAAATAAACCCGGACAGTTAAAAACTGGGGAAACAATCAGGGAGAATATACAACTACTTCATTCCAACTTATAAAATATTCACAGCTTATAACTTACACTTTACAATTTACAATCCGCCCCACCCTAACACCATCACATACCTTTCCACCCCGATATCCACTGTCGATAACACAAAAACAAAAACAACTGGCGACCTGACTTTCTATCCCAAAAATGGTACTCATCCACATTCTATTCTTCACCCCTGGACTAGCCCTTACGCCCCTTTACTTGGCGTCCATTCCGAGTCCGACTCTTCGCCAACCGAATCAGAACTCTCTGGATCAGTCTGCTCCTTAGAGGTTTCCGACTCCGCCTCAATCTCAATTGGATGATTGATATCACTCGACTCGGCTGGAGCCGCATTCTGATATTCCTCAGCCAGAAAGTCGAAGAAATTAAATTCAGGTACGTAATTGGGATCCATGTATTCCGCATATGGTTGTGCGTAACCAGCCTCCTCATCGGGCTCCGCGGGGTCATCAGGTTCATCCTCAGATTCCGCTTCAGGCTCCACTTCAGGTTCAGCCTCGTCCTCCGCTTCCTCCGGTTCTTCCTCTGGGATTGGTTCTAGATCTATGTCCATAGGATCGTCCTCAGCTTGCGATACCTCGGGCTCGGGTTCATACTCGGCCTCTGACGATCCCTGAGCAGCAGCTGCTGGGTGCAACCCTGATTGTGCCACACTAACCTCCGTACTCGTCAGTTCACCATCTATCGGAGGAACAGCTGTCGGATCCCAGTCCCCTACTAAATCGAATGGGACATCAAAACCCCTAACGGGTTCGAACTCAGCCCCGTCCTGATCCCGGAAAAACCAAGCGGTATATCTATGCTCCTCATAAAGCGGTAAGCCTACTTCTACGAACACTGTGGTTGTGTGTCTAATCCAGGTAAAATTATCTTCCATTGGAAACTCTACAACATCCAGCTCGGAGTGTACGGGTACCCCAAAACGCTCTGGTGGCTGCGGCGGTGGATTCATAGCTCCGGTCGGGTCTGAAATTGTCGATTGAAACAACCGTGAGAACACTTCTCAGCAAGTTCACCCCTAAACCCAACCTAGGCTATCACGTACCTCCAGACAATTACGCAATCACATACATATTCACACACGCTGAAACATCACATCGCAGGTACAACAAATAATATTGTCAAGCTCAAACATGCGCACAACATCATTCAAACTCAATCATGTCAGATGTAAACACGCGCATGTACTACTCTTATCCCATTATTCCATCCATTCTCATTTCCTCTTTCTCATTCTTCGCCAGTGACCCGCATAAACGTACACGCCTCAGGTACACTGCGACCACTCACCACATCCGGCCCGCGTACTCGTTCACGCCTCAGGCCCCTCGATCGCGCCCCGAGCATCACACGCCTCGGTCCGATCCCACATTCACACTCGATCGCGCCCCGAGCATCACACGCCTCGGTCCGATCCCACATTCACACTCGATCGCGCCCCGAGCATCACACGCCTCGGTCCGATCCCACATTCACACTCGATCGCGCCCCGAGCATCACACGCCTCGGTCCGATCTCACATTCACACTCTCCTCAGCCCGCGCCAAATGCGACAGGCCTACATGATCGAAATCCGAGCTTATAATGCCTCGGTCCAATCCCGGTCTCACCCGAGCTGATCGTGCCTCGGACCGAACTCAATCATGCTCTTTCGAGCCTCAGCCTGTGCCAAATGCAACAGACCTACGTGATCGTGGCCCGAGTTTATGATACTCGGCCTGATCCCAATACTCGCAATTCCACACCCTCACATAATTCCACAATCACATGCCACACCGCATTTCTTTCTTACTCATGCGCATGCTTGACACGCATATACCACACCCAATTAGCCCATCACACGTGGCCCGTGCACGCATCAATTAACACGTACAACATGCTCACACAGCATTCAACATGGCCAATTTCAACAATTAAATTAATCTGGCCCACGCGTGCACATAATCAAACACATTTCAATCCATCAATCACAATTCAATAAACACACAAGGCCACTCATGGACCCACAAACACAGCCACGTTCATAGGCATAATTTTGGTATTTCCGAGCCTATTAAACACCACAATCCAGCCATACTACTACACACCAAACTAACACCACTTGTCCTTAAATCGAGCCCTAAGCTCGCCAATTCCATCCCATAATATCCGACACTCTATTCAGTCTCACTCCAGCCTCGAAACATCCTCATTTCATCCTCAAGTTACCTCATCTATCACACAAATAAACACTCAATTAAATCAACCCCATCCAGAATAATTCAAACATGCCCAAAACACGTAAATTATCAATTTTCTCCAACCAAATGGTGTCGGATTAATTCCGATCCTTCACGAGACTTTCTCGCCATAATTTCTAGGTTCCAAAAATTCAACTCGCGTCCCAATCGGACCATCACAGCCCCGTGAACAGTAATTCACAGCCAGTGAACAGTGATTCGAGGCATATGAACAGTAATTCGCAACCGCCATTTTCTGAATTTCCAATAATTAGTGTCCGAATTAAATCCCAAGGCCCGCCATAAAATTTCCACTACCAATCCATGTAATTCCGCACCTAATTCCATACTGATTTTGTCCAAAATCACCCGTCGATACCCGAAGTCCTAAATCAGGTTTAGGCGCGACTTACCCGCGTCGACTAACTCAACATATCACCTGGTCAATTGAACCATCATTTCAATTGAACCTATATGTGCACGAATCAAACATATTTACACCAGCCCATTGCACAAATCCACACACAATTCTACCACCACAGCTCAATTATCATTAAAACACACGTGAAATACATAAATTTCTATTTTTCTCCCACCAAACGACGCCAAATCGATTCCGGTCCTTCACGGAACTTTCTCACCATTAAATCTCGATTCTAGAAATCCAACTTGCGTCCCGAACCGAGCATCACAGCCTCGTGAATAGTGAATCGCAGCTCGTGAACAGTGATTTTTAGCTTAAAATTCCCTCAAATCGTCCTCCAAAAATTCCAAATTAATTCCTTAAGGCCCGCCATACATTCCCGGTCTAAAGCCCCAACCTTTCGCACCCACACAAGTCCAATTTCACCCAAAATCAAATTGTTCGGCGATACCCGAAATCCTAAATCGGGATTAGAGGATGACTTACCGCGTTCTAGGCTAAAACGGCTAGAACGGAAAGCGGTGGCGCTCTATGGCGAAGGCGAACAACTCACGGTGGCGGTCCGGCGGCGGCGTGGTCTTGCACGGCCGGAAATGGGTCACGGGGAGAGAGAGAAAGAGAGGGGAGAGAGAGAGACGGTGAGGTTGGAGGACGGCACGGCGACGGCAAGGTGGCTGTCCGGCGGTGTGGCAAGCGGCGGCGCCGGCGGTGGAGGGAGAACGGCCAAGGAAAGCCCACGGTGGAGGAGGGGGAAGCTCACGGTGGAAGGAAATTTCACGGGGGAGAGAGAGAACCAAATGGGGGAATGAGAGAGAGGAGAGAGAGAGTCTACGGTGGAGGAAATTTCACGGCAAGGGGAAGAGAGAGGAATGAGGAGAGAGAATCTCATCTAGACTTAAATAGGAACTTTGACCCAAAATTATCTAAGGCACAAATGACCAAAATACCCCTTGCCCCGAAAACTAATCCTTAATAAATCCTTAAGGGCAAAACAGTCAACTTCTTCGTTTCTCGTCCAAATTGAATTTTTCCGAAGGAATTGAGCACACCAAAAATTGACACGTGTCACGTGCAACGTCGTCCTAACGTTCCGGCGTGCTTTCCTAATCTTCCGGTGTCCAATTTGGGCAAAATTTCCATAATTAAATTCTATTAAACGCAACCCGAGCGTTTCTCGAGCTAACGGGTGGCTTGCTGGGGAAATTCGCTGAATCGACTCATGACTGATACTAAATCGAGTCACGAGCAAGTTCGTTCGGTGCGTGACGACCTCGGTTGTCATTAAAATCGCGAAGATCAATCACTTGATCCGAGGGGTACGATCGTTCGGTATAATTTTAGAATCATTCGTCAAGTCGTTTCATGGTCCAACGGAATCACCCGCGATTCACTACTAGGACAATGGCGAACTGACCCCTAACTATCCTCGATCGGCCAACAATGGCTCAAAATATCACTTACGCGATTTAAATGGTCGAAATCCATTCACGATCGAATTTCCTTTAGTTGCGCGAATTTAATTCCCCCTATTAGCCTTTCCCTAATGGTTAGCATTCCCAGGAATGATCAGTTCCGGGCGAGAACTTACTGCGAGCACATTTCATAAAACTCAATTATTTAATAAATTCCAATTGGTGGAATTTCGGAATGTCACACCCTTCCCCATTTACACTTGGCCTTAACAAACTCCCATGGGTAAAACGGTCATTTTTCATTTCTCGCCGGAATTCAATTTTTCTGAAGGATTCGAACAATTCTAAGGTTGATCACGCTAATAATAACGTCGTCCAAAAGATCTATCATGACTTTCTAAATTTCCAATGCCCAACTTGGTCTCTAATTAATGACTAAATTTTAAATCACGCAACTTGAGCATATCTCAAACTAACGGGTGGCTTTTGGGGAAATTCGCACTTTTGACCCATGGCCGATACTGAATCAGTCCACATTCAAGTTCACTCGGGTCGTGACGACCTCGGTGGTCATTTAATTGCGAGGATCGATCGCTAGTTCCAACGGGCACGATCATTTGGTATAGATTTAGGGTCATTCGTCAGTTCATCTCGTGGTCAAGCGGAATCACCCGCGATCCACTAATATGACAGCGGCGAATTGATCCATAACTATCCTTGGATCGGCTTACATTGGCTCAAAATGTCACCTCGACAATTCTATGATCGAAAGTCAATTCAAGATTGAATTTCTTTGGTCTCGCGAATTTAAATCCCTAATTAGCCTTTCCCTAACGGTTAGTATCCCAGGAATGATTAGTTCCGGGCGAGACCTAACTACAAGTACGCTCATAAAACCATCCATTTAATAAATTCTAAGTGGGTCAGATTTCAGAATGTCACAACTCTTCCCCCATTATAAAAATTTCATTCTCAAAATTTACAATTCAACCTAACTATTCAAACAAATGGGGGTATTGACGTTGTATTAGCTCCTCACTTTCCCAAGTCGCGCCTTCTGTCCTATGTTGTTCTTAAACAACCTTGACCAGTGGAATTGTCTTGCTCCTCAAGACGTGTTCCTTCCTATCCTCGATCCATACTAGTCTTTCCACGTACGACACTTTGTTATCTACTTCTATCTCATCAAAATTAAGTACATGTGCTGGATCCGGTTCATGCTTCCTCAACATCGATACGTGGAATACATTATGCATCTGAGATAAGTTTGGCAGTAAGGCAAGTCTATATGCTAAATCTCCAATCCTTTCTAACACCTTAAAAGGTCCTACAAACCGTGAACTTAATTTCCCTTTCTTACCAAATCAGGACAACCCTTTCATTGGCGATACCTTGAGGAATACGTGATCCCCTACTTGAAATTCCAAGGGTCTTCGCCTTCTGTCTGCATAACTCTTTTGACGACTTTGCATTGTTTCCAACCTTTCACGAATGATCTTAACCGTCTCAATTGCCTTAATGTATACGCTACTACTCGACCATGTCGCATAAGCACACATCCTAATCCTATCAATGACGCATCACTAAAAATCTCTTACCTTCCGGGTCCTAATGGAATAGTCAATACTAGCATAGTTGTCAGCCTATGCTTTAGTTCCCAAAAAACTCTTTTCATATTTGTCATTCCATTCAAACTTCATTTCTTTCTTTAGCAGACATGTCAACAGTGTCGCTATAGCTAAAAATCCTTCCACAATACGTCTATAATACCTTGCCAGACCTAAGAAGCTTCAAGCTTCGGTTACCGTCATCGATCTCGGCCAATTTATCACGGCTTCAATCTTTGCCGGATCTACTGAAATTCCATTCTCCAAGATCACATGTCCAAAAAATGCCACTTGACTGAGCTAGAACTCGCACTTACTAAACTTAGCATACAGTGCGTTCTTTCTTAAAGTCTGCAAAATTTTACTTAGATGAAACTCATGCTCTTTCGAGTTCTTCGAGTACACCAATATATCATCTATGAAAGCTATCACAAATTGATCCAAGAACTCCTTAAACACCCGATTCATTAAGTCCATAGAAGCAGTAGGGGCGTTTGTCAACCTGAACGACATTACCGTAAATTCATAGTGCCCATATCTCGTCCTAAATGCCGTCTTCGGTATATCCTCTTTCCTAATCCTCAATTGATGATATCCCGTTCTCAAATCAATTTTAGAAAACACCGAAGCCCATTGTAATTAATCAAACAAATCATCTATCCTTGGCAAAGGATACTTATTTTTTATCGTCACTTGATTTAGCTGCCTGTAGTCGATACATAACCTCAACGATCTATCTTTCTTTCTCATAAATAAAACTGGCGCTCCCACGGAGATGCACTTGGACGAATAAATTCTTTATCCAATAATTCTTGCATTTGCACCTTTAACTCCTTTATCTCCGACAACGATATTCTATAAGGTACCTCCGAGATTGGCTCAGTTCCAAGGGCCAACTCGATTACAAACTCTACTTCTCTTTCTGATAGTAATCTCGGCAATTCTTGAGGAAAAATATTGGGATAATCGCACACCACGACTGTGTCCTCTAGCCTCGGCTCCTTAGCCGTTGAATCAACTATAGCCACTAGAAATCCTTGACACCCTTTGCTCAACAACTTAGTCATTTCTAGCGACGAAATCTGTGGGATCGAGGTTCCCCCTCGATTTCCTACAAATTTGAATTCTGGATGTCCAACAAGATTAAATTGGATCACCCTGCTACTACAATTCATTACGACTCTCTACTTAGTCAGCCAATCCATACCCACTATCACATCAAAATCCTATATGACTAGAACCGCTAAATCAATCATTTCTTCCCTATTACCAATCACAATCTTACAATTCGGGTACTCTAACGAGACTAGTACCTTA
The DNA here is from genome assembly GCA_031216405.1 of Syzygium malaccense. Taxonomy (NCBI): domain Eukaryota; kingdom Viridiplantae; phylum Streptophyta; class Magnoliopsida; order Myrtales; family Myrtaceae; genus Syzygium; species Syzygium malaccense. The sequence goes on along the minus strand of CM062257.1, from coordinate 27,467,845 downwards.
TTTGGTAAGGGCATTCCAACTTGATTTCTAACTCGGGGCGGTTACGATAACATAAACGACCTGGCCGGTCTATTATTGGGACAGTTCCTGATTTGGTGGCCCACTCCGCCATATCTATAGCATATGATACTCCTACTCGGACAGGGTCTACTCCTGTGTCTCCCTCCACACGACTAACACACAGTACCCTGATAACGGTTCAGCTTTCCGATATTTCTCTTAACGGGAGGAATAAAATGCTGATTCCCCGATATCGGTCTGTTCCCGAGATTACAATTGTCCCTACCCTGGGCAAATCTAGACCCAGAAGCGGCAGCCCTATCCACCAAATCACGCTCAATCGCTTGAGCCCGCTCATAGATCTTATTATAATTCCTCAAATTCAATGAAATCATTTGGCTGCGAAGGTCCGGTTTCAAACCATCTTGAAACCTCCAAGCTCTATCCAATGGGTCCTCCACCACCCTCGGGGCAAACTAAAATAACCGAGTGAACTCAGCCTCATACTGATCCACTGACCTTTGCCTTTGACAAAGTCTTATAAATTCAGATAATTTCTGTTCCCGGGCACTCTCAGAAAAATATTTACCATTAAAGGTTTCCACAAACATCGCCCAAGTCTGTGCGGCACCAGCCGGGAACACCCTTCCTCCGGTGGCTTTCCACCAATCACTTGCATTTCCCTGGAGTTGGTACATCGCCAAAGTCACTTTCTCTTCCTCAGTGCATCCTAATACCTCAAAAGCTTTTTCCAACTCCTCTACCCAAAGTGATGTAGCCTTAAGATCGCCTCTACCATCAAACTTAGGAGGCTTTAATTTCAAAAACTGCTCGATTAATTGGTGCATCTGTCTATTCACATTCACCTGCCCCTGTCCTTGATTCCCATTATTATTATTATTGGTGGGGGCCACAGCGGCCTTGGCAGCTTGGGCAATAGTGGCAGCTCATTCCTGAGTCTGCTGTCCTATCATATTACCAATTTCTTCTAGGGTCCTCATGACCGCATCCATTCTAGGATCTGCTGCAGGTCGGGCTCATGAGCTGGACAGACCCCCAGTTCCTCTACCTCGCGAACTCATCCTCACAATTTCTACCACTTGCCTATATGTTATAATTCCACTCGGGAATTAGAAACCTAGGCCAACTATACCAGTCTAGTCCTAGGTAGTGAATTACAGCAATAATTCACTTAATATGCAATCAACCACCACAACACAAGATCATAATTAATAAGTTTCGTGTACTTACCTCAAGTCCAGATGCACTTGCACTTCAACCATTAGAACACTTAATTCACTCAGCAATCACAACAAACAGGCTGGAGACACGTCTAGCTCATTCCACCTTATGACTCACTAAAGTCTCCCTAAATGACTACCCCAGGGTCTCTACTCCTTATCACTTTAGGCTTTGACCAGCTTAGATCGAGTTGCCATTACTCTGATACCAATTCAACTCGGATATCACGCCCCGAACCCTATCGAGCTCGCGACATCTCTCTTTGATCGAATTAATGCAACGACCTAGGAAACGTCGCCGACCTCAAACAATCACATCATAGTTTGCACACGGCGGAAACATAAACCCTGACAATAAAATCATGGGGTAATATGGAGAGATAATTTGCCAAACCACCAAACATAACATTACACCTCAATATATATATATATATATATATATATATATACAATATTTATTCTCGTCCATTACATAACCATTAGTCACCTCGAGCAGTCGCCGAAATTTCATCAACCTATAATACACATAAAAATTAGCTTCCACGGATCACATCAACAACTCCAAAAAGGTCAGTAGTCTGGGTATATTCTATTTCCAAAAATGGGACACTTCAAAAGGCTTGGCTACCTCTAGTCTAGCCCCTACGCCCTGTAGACAGCGTCCATTCAAACTTGATCTCTCCAGAATCTGACTCCTCCTCAGACATGTGCTCCTCTGAAGACTCGGAGTCTACCTCGATCTCGATCGGGTTATTCTCATCCCCCGACTCTAATGGCACCTCAATCCGATCCTCGGATTCAGACTCTTTCTGCAAATTTTTCTTATGCTCCTCCCCTGGTTCGTCCTCTGGCTCTACCCCTAAATCTAACGAGACTACGGTCATATGTTTGATACAAGCGAAATTGTCGTCTACCGGATACTCTACAACTGAATGCTCGGTGTGCATTGGTATATCAAAATGTTACGGCAGCGGCGACGGTAGATTCAGGACTCAGGGCGGGGTTCTGAAATAATTTGGTTAAACAACCATGAGACAACTCTCAATAAGTTGACAGCCTAAACCCCACTTAAGCTATCACGTATCTCCAGACATGTCCAAACACACAATCACTCAATACATACATATCACACACAAATGGACTTACATGGGCTCGACTTGCACATTAGTCTCAATACACGAATCTCAAACCACAAGCACATTCCAAGTCATTCTCATGCCCAAAAGCACACGTTGTACACATAATAATTCCGAACCCCACATTTCACACTCATTCATGCACCAACACACCATTTTCATTTCCCATCTCTTTCCTCAGCCCGTGTAAACACGCCTCAAGCCCCATATTCCTATCGCTACCCGCGTAAACACGCCTTAGGCCCGATCTCACTTTTCACTTACCACATCACACAATCCTATCGCGACCAGCGTAAACATGCCTCAGGCTCGATCACATTCTCACTTGCCACATCACACATTTCACTTTCAATCTCTTTCCATGGCCCGCGTAAACACGCCTCAAGCCCCACATTCGTACCACGATCCGCGTAAACACGCCTCAGGCCAGTTCAATTCCCCGCGTAAACATGCCTCAGGGATTTAGTGATCACACGAACATGCCAACACACCGTATTTTATCTGTACCCCGTGTAAACACGCCTCAGGGCTTTTTAGTGATCACACGCACATCACACGCCTCAAATCTCACACGTTCACATACTCGAACGTTAATTAAATTCATCCAAATGAACTCAATTCAACCATTTCAATTTAGCCCCTAGAACATACAAACACATTCAAGCATCAATTTGAGTCACGAGGGCAGCAACTATTCAACCTCGACACCCCCACCATTCTGCTCATAAAAATGAACATCTATAGAATCATGGTAAATCTGGGCAGTTTACACAGTGACCGAAATCCCATCAAAATAAATAGTAAACAAACTCCAAAAATTCTAAATTTTGGATATATCATAGAAAAACATCTTGATAAACATTTCTTATGAAGAACACAAAATCTGGTTTAATCTGCAACCATGTTTTTTCGTCCCTCAAATCCAGACTAGAATTAGTTCGCTCTAACAGACTATTTGTCCACAAAATACATTTATTTTAACACCAAAATCACCTTGAAAAGCTTTGAAATTTTTATATAACATAGAAAATGAAGTCACCAACAACTTTTGTGAAGGAAGTTTATTGAAAATAGATCTGAAAAATTTTATAAAAATTCGGCAAGACAAGAAGGTTGGCTGACAATGTTCCGGGCAATTTTAATACGGTCTGAAAATGGGTTTTCGTGTGACCCAAATGGCCTCCAAAAATTCCAAATTTAAAATATGTTATACTTCAAGATGTTGGAAGAAACTTTCATGAAGAAAACTTCCTCAAGTTTGGCCCACAAAATTCTCCACAAAAATAGCAAATCATATGGGTATAATAGTCATGACTCCGAGTTTTGAACTAAACAACCAAGATTCAAGTTCTAGCTCACACCCGTCGATCTCCAACCCCCAAAACTCATTCCCAGATGTCTAATCCGACATGCAATAGCCACTAACAGCCATGATCAGCCTCCAACAACCACGATCAGCACCCTAATCAACCCTTAAACTACCCTAAATCGCGTCTAAACGAGTCCGTTAATACCCGATATCTTAAATAGGGTTTAGATTGTAACTTACTTGAAATTTCCAAGCAAGCACAACCTATCCAAGGGCGACAAGGTGGCTGGAACGCGGCGGCTACGGTGGTCCGGCTGAACGGCAGCAATCGGCAACGGCGGCGGTACGGCTAAGGGGGAGAGGGGGCGATCGGTCGGTGGAGGAAGGGAGAGAGAGAGTGAGTGAGCCGTGAGAGGGGGAAAGAATGAGGAGAGAAAGAGAAAATGGCTTAATATACTCCAATAATTGTCCCCCTTTTGGCCAAATAACCATCTTGCCCCTCTCTCTACTTTTCAATCGACGGCCACGTTTCGTTCTTATCTTGAGATCAACGGCTGAGATCGAATCTTTTTCAAAATATCCAAGGGTAAAATGGGTATTTCACAAAAAGTCCAAGGGCAAAATTGTCCAAAAATCGTCATTTCTAAAGTGAAAGTAAAATTACCAAAATGCTCTTCCCTATTTACACTTGGCCTTAACAAACTCCCAGGGGTAAAACGGTCATTTTTCATTTTTTGCCGGAATTCGATTTTTATGAAGGATTCGGATAATTCTAAGGTTGATCACGCTAATAACAACGTCGTCCAAAAGATCTATCATGACTTTCTAAATTTTCAATGCCTAACTTGGTCTCTAATTAATGACTAAATTTTAAATCACGCAACTTGAGCATATCTCAAACTAACGGATGGCTTTTGGGGACATTCGCACTTTTGACCGGTGGCCGATACTGAATCAGTCCATGTTCAAGTTCATTCGGATCGTGACGACCTCGGTGGTCACTTAATTGCGAGGATCGATTGTTAGTTCCGACGGGCGCGATCGTTTGGTATAGATTTAGGGTCATTCGTCAGTTCATCTCGTAGTCAAGCGGAATCACCCGCGATCCACTAATATGACAGCGGCGAATTGATCCCTAACTATCCTTGGTCGGCCTACATTTGCTCAAAATGTCACCTCGACATTTCTATGACCGAAAGTCAATTCACGATCGAGTTTCTTTGGTCTCGCAAATTTAAATCCCCAATTAGCCTTACCCTAACGGTTAGTATCCTAGGAATGATCAGTTCCGGGCGAGATCTAACTATAAATACGTTCATAAAATCAACAATTTCATAAATTTTATGTGGGTCAGATTTCAGAATGTCACAACTCTTCCCCTCTTATAAAAATTTCGTCCTCGAAATTTACAATTCAACCTAACTACTCAAGCAAATGGGGGTATTGACGTTGTATTAGCTCCTCACTTTCCCAAGTCGCACCTTCTGTCCCATGATGTTCCCAAACAACCTTGACCAGTGGAATTGTCTTGCTTCTCAAGACTTGTTCCTTACTATCCTCGATCCACACCGGTCTTTTCATATACGACACTTTATCATCTACTTCTATCTCATTAAAATTCAGCACATGCACTGAATTCGGTTCATACTTCCTCAACATCGATACGTGGAATACATTATGCATCTAAGATAAGTTTGGCAGTAAGGCAAATCTATATGCTAAATCTCTAATCCTTTCTAACACCTCAAAAGGTCCTACAAACCGTGAACTTAATTTCCCTTTCTTACCAAATCAGGACAACGCTTTCATTAGCGGTACCTTGAGGAATACGTGATCCCCTACTTGAAATTCCAAGGCTCTTCACCTTCTGTTTGCATAACACTTTTGACGACTTTGCGCTGTTTCTAACCTTTCACGAATGATCTTAACCATCTCAATTGCCTTAATGTATACGCTACTACTCGACCATGTCGCATAAGCATACATCCTAATCCTATCAATGACGCATCACTAAAAATCTCTTACCTTCTAGGTCCTAACGGAATAGTCAATACTAGCATAGTTGTCAGCCTATGCTTTAGTTCCTAAAAGCTCTTTTCATATTTTTCATTCCATTCAAACTTCGTTTCTTTCTTTAGCAGACATGTCAACGGTGTCGCTATAGGTAAAAATCCTTCCACAATACGTCTATAATACCTTGCCAGACCTAAGAAGCTTCGAGCTTCGGTTACCGTCATCGGTCTCGGCCAATTTATCACGACTTCAATCTTTGCCAAATCTACCGAAATTCCATTCCGCGAGATCACATGTCCAAGAAATGCCACTTGACTGAGTCAGAACTTGCACTTACTAAACTTAGCATACAGTGCGTTCTGTCTTAAAGTCCACAAAACTTTACTCAGATAAAACTCATGCTCTTCCAAGTTCTTCAAGTACACCAATATATCGTCTATGAAAACTATCACAAATTGATCCAAGAACTCCTTAAACACCCGATTCATTAAGTCTATAGAAGCAACAGGGGCGTTTGTCAACTCGAACGGCGTTACCATAAACTCATAGTGTCCATATCTCATCCTAAATGCTGTCTTCGGTATATCCTCTTTCCTAATCCTCAATTGATGATATCCTGTTCTCAAATCAATTTTAGAAAAACATCGAAGCCCCTTGTAATTGATCAAACAAATCATCTATCCTTGGTAGAGGATACTTATTTTTTATCGTCACTTGATTTAGCTGCCTGTAGTCGTTATATAACCTCAACGATAAATCTTTCTTCCTCACAAATAAAACTGGCGCTCCCCACGGAGACGCACTTGGATGAATAAATCCTTTGTCCAATAATTCTTGCATTTGCACGTTTAACTCCTTTAACTCCGACAACGATATTCTATAAGGTGCCTTCGAGATTGGCTCAGTTCCAGGGGCCAACTCAATTACAAACTCTACTTCTCTTTCTGATAACAATCCCGGTAATTCCTGAGGAAAAACATCGGGATAATCGCACACCACGGCTATGTCCTCTAGCCTCGGCTTCTCAGCCATCGAATCAACTACAACCGCTAGAAATTCTTGACACCCTTCGCTTAACAACTTAGTTATTTCTAGCGACGAAATCCATGGGATCGAGGTTCCCCCTCGATTTCCTACAAATTTGAATTCCGGATGTCCAACAGGATTAAATTGGATCACCATGCTGCTACAATCCATTATGACTCTCTGCTTAGTCAACCAATCCATACCCACTATCACATCAAATCCTGCATGACTAGAACCGATAAATCAATCATTTCCTCCCTATCACCAATCACAATCTTACAATTCGGGTACCCCAACGAGACTATTACCTTATCATTCAAGGGAGTTGTAACACACAATACAACATCAAGCAACTGCAGTTCCATACCAGTCAATTCAACAATATGTTCTGATATAAATGAATATGACGCCCCTGGGTCAAATATAGCATGCGTAGCATGATCACAAAGAGAGACTATACCTGTGACCACGCCTGGCGCGTTTTCAGCTTCCCTTCTAGCCATCGTATACACTCGTCCCTAAGCCGGCAATCTGTTCTGGTTCGTTGGTAAGGGTATTCCAACTTGATTTCCAACTCGGGGCCATTGCGATAGCACAAACGACCTAGCCGGTCTATTATTAGGACAGTTCCCCATTTAGTGGCCCACTCTGCCACATCTATAGCATATGATACTCCTACTCGGACAGGGTCCACTCCCGTGTCTCCCTCTACACGACTGACACACAGTATCACGCCCCGAACCCCATCGAGCACGCGACACACTTCTCTGGTCGATTTATGCGATGTCCCAAGGTATCACTGACCCAATTTAATTTATCAGAGATTTATATCAACCAGCGGAAACCACAAATACCTAGACAAATAGAACTAGGGTAGTCAAGGAGAATAAACATATTCATTGCTCATCCAAACCATTATAATATTCATAATTTACAAACCACCATATATATTTGCACACCGTACTACAAACCACCAATAACCAAAATGATCGATGACCTGGATATTCTATCATCAAAAATGGTACGCTCCAAAAAGCCTAATCTCAACCCCTACTCTAGCCCCTACGCCCTCTACTTGGCGTCCACTCAGAATCTGACTCCTCATCATCCGAATCCAAATCCCCCTGAACTGTCGGCTCTTCTGAGGACTCCAGCTCAGTCTTGATCTTAATCGAATTATTGATATCACCTGACTCTACTGGCACCTCATCCCGCTCCTCCTCGGCTAACTCCTCATCAGACTCGTCCTTTGGCACAAATTCAGGGTCAATCGATTGCTCATACAGGGGTATGTGTTCCAGTTCTATCGACAATCACCCAAAAAGTGTGTTGACTTTGTCAATCTATCGGCAATCACCCAAATAGTGTCATGGCCTCTTTGGCTCCTTAGTGATCCCGTCACAAAATCCATAGTTATATGCTCCCATTTCCACTCTGGGATTTCCAAAAGTCGCAACAATCTCTCGGGCTTACAATGTTGTGCCTTCATTTGTTGGCACATCAGACATTTGGCCACATGTCTGGCTACGTCTACCTTTATACCATTTCACCAATAGTACTGCCTCAGATTCTGGTACATTTTAGTACTACATGGATGGATACTATAACTACTACGATGCGCCTCCGATAAAATTTCTTCTTTAAGCTCGGCATCGTCAGGCACACATAATCACCCACGGAACTTCAGTATCCCGTCTTCGGATATCTGGAAATCCGGCTTTCTCTTGGTCTCATTGATCTCCAGAATCCTTTGGATTTCTTGATCCGCAGACTGCAAGGTCTTAATCTTAGCCTGGATCTCCGGTTCAATCCTAAGAGTGGCCAACAAACTCGAGACTTGACTTACTTCGAATCTAAACTCCGAGTCTCGTACTTTTTCCAACAATGTCCATTCTTTGACCATCAAGTGAGCGATGCTTGACTCCCGACTCAATGCATCGGCTACCCGGTTGGCCTTCCCAGGATGATATAGTATATCACAATCGTAATCCTTTAACAACTTCATCCACCGACGCTACCTCATGTTTAACTACTTTTGAGAAAATAAATAATTGAGACTCTGATAATCGGTATAAATCTGAAATTTCTCTCTGCATAAATAGTGTCGCCAAATCATCAGGGCGAATACTATTGCAGCTAATTCTAAATCATGCATCGAGTAATGCAACTCATGCGACCTTAACTGCCTTAATGCGTAGGCCACTATTTGCCCATTTTGCATGAGTACACACCCCAATCATTTCAACGACGCATCACTATAAATCTCATATTCTCCGAGTCCTGATGGAATAGTCAACACCTTTTGGCCAAATGACCATCTTGCCCCTCTCTCCACTTTTCAATCAATGACCACGATTCGTTCTTATCTTGAGATCAACGGTCGAGATCGAATCTTTTCCAAAATATCCAAGCGTAAAATGGGGATTTCACAAAAAGTCCAAGGGCAAAATTGTTCAAAAATTGTCATTTCTAAAGTGAGGGTAAAATTACCAAAATGCCCTTCCCCATTTACACTTGGCCTTAACAAACTCCCAAGGGTAAAACGGTCATTTTCCATTTCTCGCCGGAATTCGATTTTTCTGAAGGATTCGGATAATTCTAAGGTTGATCACGCTAATAATAACGTCGTCCAAAAGATCTATCATGACTTTCTAAATTTTCAATGCCCAACTTGATCTCTAATTAATGACTAAATTTTAAATCACGCAACTTGAGCATATCTCAAACTAATGGGTGACTTTTGGGGAAATTTGCACTTTTGATCTGTGACCGATACTGAATCAGTTCACGTTCAAGTTCACTAGAGTCATGCCGACCTCGGTTGTCACTTAATTGCGAGGATCGATCGCTAGTTCCGACGAGCGCGATTGTTTGGTATAGATTTAAGGTCATTTGTCAATTCATCTCGTGGTCAAGCGGAATCACCCGCGATCCACTAATATGACAGCGGCAAATTGATCCCTAACTATCCTTGGATCGGCCTACATTGACTCAAAATGTCACCTCGATAATTCTATGATCGAAAGTCAATTCACAATCGAGTTTCTTTGGTCTCGCGAATTTAAATCCCCAATTAGCCTTTCCCTAACGGTTAGTATCCTAGAAATGATCAGTTCCGGGCGAGATCTAACTACAAGTACGTTCATAAAATCATCCATTTCATAAATTCTAAGTGGGTCAGATTTCAGAATGTCACACAAGGATGTGGAACTTAGGACGAAATCTTGACAAAAGCTCACCGTAGTAAGTACAACATTCATCCAAGTAGCACCAAGATATATCAAAACTTGCATTAGCACTATTAGTGGAACGGGATAAAAGTGGATGTAGCTAAGCATGTGGCTTTAACGTGCCAACAAGTGAAGGTGTAACATTATAAGTCTGATGGACTATTGCGGCCATTGGAAATTTTTGAATTGGAATGGGAACACATCACTATGGACTTCGTCATGGGATTACCGAGGAGCCAGAGAGGCCATGATTCAATTTGGGTTATTATCGACGATTGACTAAGTCAGCACATTTTTTGGCAATGTGAAAAGATTTTGCAATGGATAGGTACACCGAGCTGTATATGCGACAAATAGTCCATCTTCATAGAGTACCGGTTACAATTATGTCAGATAGAGATCCTAAGTTTACCGCAACCTTTTGAAAAAGTCTTCATACAGCTATAGGGATGAAACTGCAGTATAGTACAGTCTATCATCTGCAGACGGATGGTCAGTTTGAGAGGACGATTCAGACACTGAAGGATATGTTACGAGCTTCTGTAATATATTTTAAAAGAGGTTAGGAAGAGCAGTTATATCTCATCGAGCTTACCTACAATAATAGTTATTAGCAGAGTATTAGGATGACACCATTTGAGGTGTTGTATAGCAGAGCTTGCAGAACCACATTTATTGGGATGAAGTCGGGGAGCGGAGTATAACGGGTCCAGAGTTGGTTCAACGATCCATCGAAGCAGTTAAGATCATCCAAGATAGACTTAAGACCGCTCAAAGTCATTAGAAGAGTTATGCGGATGGGAGACGTAGACCTTTGGAATTCCAAGTGGGAGATCATGTCTTCCTTAAGGTGTCACCAATGCGAGGAACGTCCCAATTTGGCGAGAAAGGAAAGTTGAGTCCAAGGTACGTAGGTCCGTTTGAGATATTAGAAAAGATTGAAACTCTGGCCTATTGACTAGCCTTGCTACCAAATTTGTCTCAAGTTCACAATGTTTTTCACGTGTCTATGCTGAGGAAGTATGAACCGGATTAGACCCACGTGCTGAATTATGAAGAAATAGATGTGCACGACAGAGTGTCGTATGTGGACAAATCTATATGGATTGAGGATAGAAAGGAGCAGATTTTAAGAAACAAGACGATCACATTAGTTAAAGTCGTATGGCAGCATCACGGTATGGAAGAGGCCACTTGGGAAAATGAAGAGATCATGAGGCGTCAGCACCCCCATTTTATTTGAGTAGTGTAGTTCGATTGTAAATTTTGGACGAAATTTTTGTAAGGGGGGAAGAGTTGTGACATTCTGAATTTTGACCTATTTTCGTGATTTATGAAATGACTATTCCTTCAATGTGCTTTCAGTAAAATCTCGCTCGAAATTAATCACTCTCAAGTAGACTAACCGTTAGGGAGTGGTTAGCTAGGAATCAAGTATGTGGACTAAGAACTTGGCCATGGATTGACACTTCGACCATAAGGATTGGCGAGGGAATATTTTAGGCCGTTAAAGGCCGATCCAAGGATAGTTATGGAAAGATTCGCAAATGTCGTGCAATTGGGTCACGGGTGATTCCGCTTGGCCATGTATGAATTTCGAATGATCCTAAACCTAATCTGAACGATCGCGTCATTTGAAACTAGTGATTGACCCTCACAATTACATGACAACCGAGATCGCCATGACTCAAGTAAACTTAGATGTGGTTTGATATCGAATCGGCCACGAGTTGATACGCATAATTCCTAAAATCCGCCCGTTAGTTCAAGATACACTAAAGTCGCATTCGATTGAATTTTGCTATTAATTAGAATCCGAACTGGGTATCGAAGTTTCAAGATTTTCACGACTAATTTATCGGATGTCGTCTCATTAAACGTGGCCAATTATCGAGTTGACCAAAAATTTTGGAAAAAGGAAAATTGGACAATATTTTGTGGGTTAATGATTGAACCCTCTCTCTCTCTCTCTCTCTCTCTCCTCTCCTCCTCCCCCGTTGAATCCCCACGCCGGTTGACCTTTCTTTTATGCTGACTTCCTCTCTTCCTTAATGTCCGCTGACTCCCTCACGTTGTTTCTGCTCTTGCTGCTAATTTCTTGCTGAACCTTCACGTGTGCTTTGCTGACCATTGACCCATGCTGCCCCATGCTGCTTCACGTACTGCTTCTGTCCATCATTGCTGTTGTCGTTGCTTCTTCTTCTCTTTTGCTACTTCTTCTTCACTTCTGTTGTTGCTGTTTTCTTCTTCATTTTGCTTCTTTGCTTCTTGCTTTTTCTTGCTGCTGCTCACCAGACCGACCAGCTCCCTTGCTCAGCTACCCTCAGCTGCTGTGAGCACCATCGTCGAGCCACCCGTATGGCCGCCGGAACAGCTGCTGCTTTCTTGGCTTGGCTTTGCTTTGTTAGGCTCCCTAGCTTGAAAATCTTTCTTAGACCTTGAGTAAGTACTCCCTAAGCCTTGGTTAGGATAATGGGTTACTAATGAACATGATTAGGGGTGGATTAGGGCTGTGGATAGTTGGTTTAGTGGCTGGTTGTGTTTAGTTTGCTTGGTGGTGCTTGTTGGTTGATTTCCGGTAAGGTTGCTACTGCATCGCTGGATTTTATTATTTTTACTATGATTTGTGTGGGCCGAATTTGAAGAAGTGTTCTACATGAAAGTTGCTCATGACATCTTTTAGTATAACATATATTAAATCTGGATTTTTTGGAGATCATTTAGGGTCATTCGTAAGTCCATTTTTGGACCGTATTCAGTTTGCCGGATTTACTGTTCACCAGACTTTCTTGTCTTTCCGAATTTTTACAAAATTTTCCATGCCTTGTTTTAACAAACTTCCGTCATGAAACTTGTTAAGAATACTTGTTTCTATGGTATATAAAATTTCAAGGCTTTTCAAAGTGATTTGGGTACTGGATGAGATGCATTTTGATGGTCAGGCGGCCTAATTGGATAGGTTGAATTTCATCTGACTTCAAGTGACAAAAAGATGTATTTATAGTTAGAATTGGGTTTCGAGTTCTTCATAGAAAATGTTTATCAAAATGCTTGGTACAACATATCCAAATTTCAGAATTTTTAGAGTTGATTTACTATTTATTTCAAATTGATTTGGGTCACTGCACAACTGCCCAGTTTGGACCCAGTTTTGTACATTCGAGGTTTTTCTCTCTCTCGAGAATCATTCGGTATTATCGTGGCATTTTAACAGATTTAGTTGATATTGGACTAATTTACAAAGATAAGAATTGGTAATGATTATTGAGGTGTGTGCATGGTCATGACACGTTCCATCTAGGCGGGAGTTCTAGACGATGCCCGGTGGGAGTTCGGATGCCATTTGGTACCTGGGATTGCCGGGGGGTGTTCGATCCCAGACGATGCCGATCGCGGTGGAGGTCAGATCGATGCTCCTAAGTGGAATTGTCATGCCTCGAACCCCATCGAGCCCGTGACATACCTCTATGGTCAAATATCACGACGTCCCAGGAAGTCGCCGACCCCACACATCAGATATAAAGCACCAGTGAAAACCACAAACACCCAAATAATATTTGACTAGGGGTAAAAGGGAGAATGTACTTCCATTACCATTACAAACTTATACAATATTAGCCATTTACAATCCACATAATATACATGCACACCAAACTTCTAAACTATATACCACCGATATCAAAAAGGATCAGCAGCCTGGTATACCCTACTCCAAAAATGGGACACTTCAAAACCTTTATTCAACCCCTAAAACTAACCCCCTACACCCCTTAAATGGCATCCACTCCGAGTCTGACTCTCCAGAACTCGAGTCTGAATCCCCTTGAGCCACATGTTCTTCTTAGGACTCAGAGTCTGCCTCGATCTCAATCGGGTTATCCTCATCACCCGACTCTAGCGGAATCTCAACCCGCTCCTCCTCATCAGACTCCTTCTGGCTCTTCCTCTGGCTCATTCTCTAGCTCATCCTTTAGTTCCACCTCTGGGTCTTTTTTTGGCTCGTCCTAGGGTTCTTCTTTCGGTACTTCTTCAGGCTCTTCTTCAGGGTCTTCTTCTCTGGGTTCCTACTCTGGTATTACACCTAGATCCACTTCCATAGGATTAGACCCTGCCTGTGATTCCTCCGGCTCCGAATCAAGCTCAGCCACTGAAGGTTCAGGTGCTGCAGGTGCAGGCTGATGTCCTGACTAGGCGAGACTAGTATCCAGACTAGTCATCTCACCATCAGGAGGGGGTATGGCTGACGGATTCTAATCCACTACTCCGTTAAAGGGAACATCAAAGCCACGGACGGGACCAAACTCATCCATCCCGTCTCGAAACATCCGGCCTGTATAAGTGTGAGCCTGCCAAAGAGGTTGCCCTATGTCTACCCAGACTATGATAGTATGCTTGATCCAGGCCATATTATCGTCTATTGGGTACTCTACAATATTATGGTCGGTGTGCATCGGAATACCAAAACGCTGCGACGGTGGCGGTGAAAGATTCATGGTATAGGCCGGGGTTCTGAAATTGTTTGGTTAAAACAACCATGAGAACACTTCTCAGCAAGTACACACCCTAAACCCCACCTAAGCTAACACGTACCTCCAAATAAGTCCAAACACAATTACATTCAACGATCACATAACAGGCACACAATTTGCACTTACCTGGGCTTTTGATACGCGCAATCTACAGGTTAGTCTCAAATATACAATTTCCAATCATATGCACATTTCAGATTAATTTCATGCTCAAAACACAAGTCGAACACATGGCATTTCCAATTCCACATTCCACACACTCGTTCATGCCTCATCACACTATTTTCACTCGACTCACCAGTGACCCGCGTTACAGCACACGCCTCAGGTCCACTGCGACCATCTCATATTCACAACACTTCCTAACCCGCATTACAGTACATGCCTCAGGCTATGTCTCTTGCCCGCGTTACGGTACATGCCTCAGGCTCAACATCCACCACCTACGACACAACCCGTGTTGAAGTACATGCCTCAGGTTGACAGTCTTCCGGTAATACCGGACATCATCCCGCGTTAAAGTACCGCCTCAGGACTGCTCAATTCCCCGCGATACAGTACACGCTTCAGGGACCACATGCATGACATTTCACATGCTCAATTAACACCCAATCATGGCCAATTGCCAGTCAATTCAATTCAGCCCATGTGCATATATAACGGTTCACATTTCAATCAATCAATTCGCAAACCAACGAGCATACAAGGCCGCCATTGGACCCACAATCACAGCCACTAACATGAACATAAATTCAATATTTCCATGTCTATTTCAAGCCACAATAGCCACACAAAACAGCCACAACGGCACATGTCATACCGATACGTTTAGTCCCCAAAATCGAACTGTATGCTCATCATTTCAATCTACAATATTCAGCACTCAATTCGATATCAAATCAGTCCCGAAACCTCACCATTTCGCCCACAAATTAACCAAATTTCATTCCCTAAATCAGCTGACTAACATAACCCCTAAACAGCCACTAATTAACCCTTAAACCGTCATTAATAGACCTGATTCAGCCCCTAATCAAGTCTGTCGATACCCGATATCCTAAGTAAAGTTTAGGGGGCAACTTACTTGTACTCTAGCTCGGGCTAAAGGGAGGGGCGGCAAGCTGGCGGGCGTACGGCGATGGCGGTGGCTGATCGGCGGTCGGCAGTGGCCGGATGGGCGGCTGAACTGTCTCGGTTGAGTTAAGCCGAATGAAGACTGGTGGTGGTTTCGATGAGGTGGAAAAATAGGGGAGAGAGGGGAACGGTGGGGCGGTGGTGGCGCGGCCGCGGCTTCAAGGGCGGACGGCGGTGATCCAGCTCGGCGGGGAAACGACGGCGACGGTTGGCCTAGGCAGCTGGCCACGGTCACGACGGGGTGAGGGAGGCTCGGCCGAGAGGGAGAGTGAGGGAGAGAGAGGTGCCGAGAGAGAGGAATGAGGGGGAGAGAGAGAAAATGGGATTAAAAAACTAAATGGCCAATAATTGGTATCTAACACCCTAGGAAATGACCATCCTACCGTCCTCTTTAATTCCAAATCAACGGCCACGATTTGATCTTATCCTAAGATCGACGGCCAAGATTAATCCTTGCAAAAAATATTCAGGGGCAAAATGGAAATTTCATAAAATTCCCAAGGGCAAAATTGTCCAAAAATTTCTATTTCTAATGTAAGTGTGAAATGACCAAAATGCCCCTCTCCCATTATAATTGGCCTTAACAAAATCCCAGGGGTAAAATGGTCATTTTCTTTTTTTTGCCAAAATTCGAATTTTCTAAAGAATCCGAACAAATCTGAGGCTGACCGAGTTAATGACAACATCGTCCAATTATCTTGTCGTGACCTTCATAATTTTCGATGCCCAAACTTGGTCTCTAATTAACGATTAAATTTAATTAACGTAACTTGAGCGTATCTCGAACTAACGAGTGGCTTTTGGGGAAATTTGCACATTCGACCCGTGATCGATACTGAATTAAGTCATGTTTAAGTTCACTCGGATTGTGACGACCTCGATGGTCACTTAATCGCGAGGATCGATCGCTAGCTCCGACGGGCACGATCGTTTGATATAGGTTTGGGGTCATTCGTCAATTCATTTCGTGGTCAAGCGGAATCACCCGCGATCCACTCGTATGACAGCAGTGAACTGATCCCCAACTATCTTTGGATTGGCCTACATTGGCTCAAAATGTCACCTCGACAATTTTTATGGTCGAAAGTCGGTTCATGATCGAGTTTCTTTGATGGCACGAATTTAAATCCCTAATTAGCCATTCCTTAACGGTTAGTATCTCAGGAGTGATCAGTTCTGGGCGAGATCTAACTACAAGCATGTTCATAAAATCATCCATTTCATATATCTCAAGTGGGTCGGATTTCAGTATGTCACAAGAATGCCGTTGGGTACTCGGCTTGCCTAACATTGCTATCTGGTACCCGGGGTTACCAAGGGGTATTCGATCTCAGACGATGCCGATCACGGTGGAGGTCGGATCGATGCTTCTAAGTGGAATGCCGTTGGGTACCCAGTTTGTAGGGGGGTGTTCGATCCTCAACGTTGCCGTCGTCGACGTAGCGGGATGATGCCTGGTTACACCAGAAGACCGACGGGAGTTCAATGGCCTAAGGGGCCGTTAATAATCTAGACTTAATGAATGTGATTTGCATTGGGAAATGGTTTGCTTAAGTTAATTGATGAGCACGTATGGGTTATTAACCGTGTTTTTACCTGAGTTAATTGATGAGCACGTATGGGTTATTAACCGTGTTATGCATGATTATGCTTTGAATTGCGTTGTACAAGCTTGATGAGCAATTGGTCATGTTATGGAGGGATTCTATCGTGCAGGGCTTGCGTATGTGCCGAGGCGAGGTAAGGGCGTCTGTGATTGTTATGACATGTTGGATGTCGGTATTGCATGGTTAGGATTGTTCGGAGGTACGCGTTAGCCTAAATGAGGCTTAGGTAGTTACTTGTTGAGATTTATCTCATCCCCAGTTGTTAAATATTTTCAGACTTGGAATGATGAGTAGTCATCACATGTGGTTTGGAGTTCTGGGGTGATGTTGGGTATTTGATGTATCATCCTTTTGGATGCCCTATTGTAGAGGAGTTTAAGTCAACCTCCCTTTTATATCCGTGGCCTCATTAGGAAGTGGCTTCGTGTGAGGCTTGTAATTGTGTAAACCTCCTTGAGTTATCTTTATGAGCTTATAATGACTTGCTGGTTTTTATGGGAAGTGTTTTCCTTACTACCCCGTTTATTTGAATGTTGTATGGAGTGTTCGTATTCGCTTCCACGTGCGTTTAATCGCTAGTGTTTCGATTGGGTTGGCAACAAATCCCGAGATGTGTCATACTTGATGACCTCAGAGGGATGTTACGTGCTCGATGGGGTTAGAAGCGTCAATATGCACACTTGTGAACCACAGCCATCCAAAATACAAGTCAACACCATGTCTTAGGTCTAAGGATTTTACGCAAGACCAAAGCTTGAACGATTAGTCATTGACCCCGCTAAAAGCTTCCATGGTGCAAATCGTTCTGACTATGTCATGTTTAGTGAATTTGTCCGATACAAGTACCTATGTTCTAGCTCAGGTATCACATTACCCAATGACTTGTGACTCATCATTCCCTTAGGTATCCTATACTCAATGGTGAAGCTTGAGAACAAATCGGTCTCAACAGGATCATCAATATCGTCTCAATGATCCATGGACTGGGAACTGTTTCAAAACTCAGTCTAACTTTAAACCTATCATACATATTCTTAACACCTTAAGAATAAGTTTAGTCGCAACTAATATTATGAACTCATTCATATAAATGGGAAAATGAATAAATTTGGACAAAAGGACACCAGAAGTGCCATAAGTTATGTACAGAGGACACTTTGGTGCCATAAATTTTTTTCGAAATACTTTGGTGCTAAGTCGGAGGAAAAGATATCACTTAAGTGCCAATTTGGCCGGAAATCTGACGTGGCATTTTTTATTAATTTCTAACACCGACGTGGCTAGCCGGAGGATAAGTCAACGTGTACAGTCAGCATTTCTTCTTTTAAATAATTTTTTTCCTTTTTTTCTTTTTTTTTCCTCTTCTTTCCTTTTTCCTTTCTTTTCTTTTTTTTCTTTTCTCCCCTTGCCGAGCGATTGCCGGTGGCCGGGCTGGCCAACGGCGAAGCCCAGGAAAGGCTGGGTGAGAGCGACCTTGCCCATGGCCGACGAGGGGCGGCCTCGCCAGATCTGGGCGAGGCGACCCTCGCCAGTGACTGGTGAGGTGACCCTTGCCCATGGCCGGCGAGGGGCGGCCTCGCCAGTAGCCGACGAGGGTCGCCTCACCCAGATCGACTTGCGGCGACTGGCAAGGCCACCCCTCACTGGCCATGGGCGAGGGGCGGCCTCGCTAGATCTGGGCGAGGCGACCCTTACCTATGGCCATGGCGAGGCCGCCCTTCACCCATGGCCGGCGAGGGGCGGCCTCGCCAGTAGCCGACGAGGGTCGCCTCGCCTAGATCTGGCGAGGCCGCCCCTCGCCCATGGCCAGCGACTGGCGGCCTTGCCTGTCGCCAGCGAGGGTCGCCTCGCCCAGATCTAGCGAGGCCGCCCCTTGCCGACTATGGGTAAGGTCGCCATGGCTGGCCATGGGCAAGGCCGCCCTCGCTCAGCCCTTCCCGGGCTAAGCCCAGCCACCGGCAACTGGCCGGCGAGGGGAGAAAAGAAAAAAAAGAAAAAAAACAAAAATTTTATTTAAAATAAAAAATACTAACCGTACAAGCTGACTCATCCTCCGGTGTGCCACGTCGGTGTAAAAAATTAATAAAAAATGCCACGTCGGATTTCCGGCCAAATTGACACTTAAGTGATCTCTTTTCCTCCAACTTGACACCAAAGTATTCCAAAAAAAAGTTATGGTACCAAAGTGTCTTCCGTACACAACTTATGGCACTTCTGGTATCCTTTTGCCAATAAACTTGTATTTGCCATTAAATAACACAATTGAAATCCCTAACATGTAACTATTACATGATTGCTTTAGGGCATATAGCCAACAATAGATTCCTATTACTTTTGGCAAACTTCCTTTCACTCTCTCTCTCTCTCTCTCTCTCTCTCTCTCTATATCACTATTGAATCTCTCTCTCTCTCTCTCTCTCTCTCTCTCTATATCACTATGGTAGACTTGTTAAGCGAATTAGTTATGGGTTTTAGAGATAAGGGATGATTTGCATGCTGCAATAGAAGTAGATCTAACGCTTGGCCAAGCAATTGTGGATAGTGCTAGTGTGATTGTTCTAGGAGCAAACTTGACGATATGCCATGATGAAAGAGATACTATATTCATCTATTCTACCGGTTCCCTTTGCGCTTTTCACGCACCACCATCTACAAATCTTTTGGATCTCTATTGTTCTATCCAGAATATAATTGTTGCAATGATGATGTTGCCAAGTACAAATTGCCCAACTACGTTTTGAGTGAGCCAACCAATTCATTGATGATAATTGACAATGGGGGTGGGCAGGAATTTGCTCGGCTTAGTGTGTATATCCTGTTAATTGATATTGATAGTTTGGTAAAACAATTTGCTTCCTGGTGGAGTGTATTCTGGCATTTTCATGTTGCACACTCCAATACAAATGTTACTACCCCGCGAGATGTATAACTTCCACAGTTTCAAATGGTTTGTTTCATTAGTACCCGAACCTTCTAAAGAAACATAAAGGGTAATAAATTCTGGTGATTTTTACAGTGGAAAATCATGACATCCCTTTGTTGCTAGACCATTGTTTTGTCTAACTTGGCAAGGTCTGTTAGGCACATTGACCTTGTAATATCATCTGTCTGTTATGTGAAGTTGCTGATGGCCCCGAATTTCCAACGCTACGAATTCATCTTGTAATTGATTACAATTCCACACCATTAAAGGTCCGTCCTACCCTGTTCCAATAAAAATGCATTAACTAAAGAAGTGATGAATTTGATGGACGGTGAAAACCTTGTCGAAAAACAATTCTTCGCATACAAAAAAGACGAAAAAGAAATGTACATTCCTTTCTAGACGGTGAAAACATTGTTGAAAGCACTTCAGAAGTTTTCGTAATAAAGACAAAGACAAGCGAAGCGATCTAAGATGAACTACATGATGAAAACGTCAGCAAACACCACGATTGATTGACCGGACTTGGTCGACCTAACACGCGCGGAGAGTAAACTGCAAGGAAGGACGATACACTGAATTATGATGAACATACTCATTACCAATAAGCCAGTACACATGAATAATTACAGACGGACCACACATTATGGTGTCTAACTTGAAATCCACTTGCAGTGCAATAGCTAGTGAAAATAACACGGGCTGAATATTGGGAAGCTGAAAATTCTTGAAATTGAACAAGAGATAATCAATGGTGAGGAATTAACCTAATGGCACTAAAAATGCGGAGATCTAGTAACTACGCGGGCCTGAGCCTGAGCCTGAGACTGAGCCTGTGAATGGCCGCCTCATTCCCGGACTTTCCAAAGATCCTTTAAAATTGGGCAGTCGGAAATTGTTACTGTGCACTCGTCTGATACTTTCCATTCGAGTGTATTAGGGAAACTTCTCAATGATCTGCAACCCATTAACGCCACTCTTTTGAGAGTCTCTAGTTCATCCAGGCCCTTCACAGCCAGAAGATCTTCGCAATCTTGAATTTCCAAGGACTTTAGCTTTTTCAAATTCGATAGTTCTTCTAGACTTCCAATCTGACCACAATTGCGTGTTTCGAAATGTTCCGACGACTCCAACGAACCCAGACCTTGGATAGCGGCTAGATTCAGGCAATCAATCAGCATCAACAGCTTCAACCTCTTCAAACTCGAAAGACCAGCGAATCCCTCTAAGAGTTCTAACCTTTCAACTTCGAGTCCAATCAACTGTTCAAGCCCATCAAGTTGAATTTCCTTCCAAAGACATTGACAAATACGCAAACGTTTCAATTTTGTCAAGTTGCAACGAAATGACAAACTGGTTATTGATTGATGATTTTCGAGTGACAATTTCGCCAGAGATGGTGGAAGGAACACAAGGGATTGTTGGCATGGACCATTTTGGAAGAACAATGGGCAACAGTTCTCATCATGACCACCATAAATCAAATCTGCCAATTTAGTTAGGTTTGAGAGATCCTCGACCCACGGTAGCAAACTTGATCCAAAGATTAGGCTTATCAAACTTGTGGGAAGCTCCGGCAATACATTGAGTTCATTGCAACCACGTAATCCCAATTTCTTTAGGCGAGGAAGTAGTTTGATCGTATCTGGAACATGTTTTGTAGGGGTGAATTCCAAGTTAAGAACTCTCAAAAATGATAATTTCCAAATGTCCTCGGGAATTTCCCACTTCAAATGCGAACAATGCTCGGCATGTAGCTCTTCCAACTCTTTTAGCTCGAGAATGTTCCGCGGTAGCTTCCTTATCCAAGATTTTGCAATGTTTATGACTTTTAATCTACTTAGGTGTCCAATATATTCGGGTAACTGCAAACAATGTGTTGCCGAGATATCCAACTCAACTAGGGATTCCAAGTTCCCAATCGAGATGAGAAGTTCCCTTATTTCAGTGCACGATAGAACAAGAGACTTAAGTTCCCGTAGGTTTTCGATAGAACTAGGAAGTTCATCGATTTTTGCACCTTGCAATTTAAGTACTAACAAGTGCTTTTGGTTACCGATGGAGTCGGGTAATCTTGTGATAGCCATACTCAAGAGATCCAACTCTACCAGTGATGCCACTCTTGTAAATAATTCAGGCAGCTTCCTCAATTTTGTGCAATTGCCTAAATTCAAGTACTCAAGCTTCTCAAACCCTCCGATTCCTTCGGGCAACTTCGTAAGATTTGAACACAAGTTTGCGTTGAAGTAAACCAGGCATTTAAGCTTTTCCAGGGAACCATCGACCTCAATCAGACTATAGCAATCTTTAAGAATCAATCTCTTTGAACTCAAATAATTAGAGAAGTTTGGAGTCCTGGTCATGTATTTGCAATATGAGAGATCTAGAACTTTCAGCTTCTTTGCAACCTGTTACAATACTAAAAGTGTTGAGTATGTCTTAAATCTTTATGGGCTTAACTTAACTTTATGGCTTAGGAGCAATATAAATATTATTTTTCTCAAGTTATTAGGTTCGGAAGTTGGGACAGAAAGAGTTTTTACTTTTTTAGCCACTTTTTGTAATCCTCAATATTCCGTGATGGATTTTGCTTTTCCTTTCCCCGTGGTTTTTCCCTCAAGGATTTTTCACGTAAATTTTGGTTTTCTTTATTCTTCTCAGTTTTAATTTCGTTATTGTTTCCACATTAGTCATAACAATTTGGTATCAGAGCCTTTGGGGTTTTTTTATCTTCTGGTTATGGCTTCAAGTTCAAGAACGAAATTTGATATTGAGAAGTTTGATGGGAGCGGCAATTTCAACCTATGACAAGTTCGTATGTTGATTGTTCTTATGCAACAAGAAAACTTTGTTTGGGAAAGGAAAGAAACCAATTGGCAAATCTAATGAAACTTGGGAAGAATTGGATGAAAAGCTCTATCTACTATTTAGTTCTATCTCAAGAATGAAGTTCTACATGAGGTACTAAATCAAAAAATAGCTTCAGGTTTATGGACGAAATTGGAGAGTATTTTTTTGACAAAATCCCTCATCAATCGGTTGAGGCTCAAGCAACGACTCTTCACTCTTCATATGGCAGAAGGTGGTTCTCTTAAGTCTCATATTTCTAATTTCAATTCTATTATCTCTGAATTAAGAAGTATTGATGTTAGGATTGAAGATGAGGATTAAGCTCTTTTACTTCTAGTTTCACTACCTCCCTCTCATAAGAATTTTAGAGAGACTATGATTTTAGTAGAGAAATTATCAATTTTGAAGATGTCAAGACTAGTGTCACATCCCGATTTTTGGGCCTAGGAAGCCGCAGGTAAGTGGTAATGGATTGTGCGAGTGATACAACATGAGGGTCGATAATGGGATGGACGGTATGGTCGGAATGTGTGTACTGAGGGTTGGTCATGGTTCAATCAAAAGATTGTTCATGATTTAGCCTAGGGATCGACAGTGGAATGACTCCCCGATCGTGCGCGTCGAATAGAGTGATATGGCTATGGAAAGACCCTTCAACCATAAGGGCCGTTCGTGAGACGGTCCGGGGCGATCATGGATCAATGCCATGTCAGCATGTGTCGATCACTGGTGATACCGCACGACCATGTTTTGGTCATGGACGATCATGAGTTGATCCTGGGGTACCGGACTTCGTAAGACTACATGACAACCGAGGGTCGACCATGAGTCATTGATACTCGAATGTGGACTGGTAGAGAATCGACCACGGATCGTTGCTTTAAGTTGGGTAAGCCATGGATAGGCCATGCGCCGGGCCAAGAGCCTAATGGTTAGGCCGCAGACTGGCCATTGTGCCAGCCGCGCCGACTAGGCTGTGTGCCCGAACATGACCGGCCCTTGTGCTGGTCAGCTAGGCCACGGACCGGCTACGTGCTTGGCCGTGTGCTCGGCCGTGTGCCTGACCTTCATACCAAGTGTTGTGCCTGTAAGATCCGATTCCGACCAAGTCTCGTGCCCAAGAAACTTGGCCATGAATCGTGCCTTGTGCCTATCCATGAGCCGCAGCATGTGTTAAGTCCATGACCCGACCCCTCACTCGTGTGGCCCAATGTGATGCTCGGCATGTTGCCCGTGTAGCCGGTATAGTGCTTGGCCCCTTGCTTATGCAGCCAGGCATCGTGCCCGGCACACCGCTCGTGCGGCTCGGCACGGCGCTTGTGCAGCCCAGCGCGGCACTCGTGCGGCCCGGCATGGCACCCATGCGCCCGACCATGTACCTAGCCGTGTGCCCGTGTGGCCCGGTAACGTGCCAGGCCACGCGCCCAGTGAGCTGGTTGGCTTGAGCTTATCCCATTCAGCTTGAATATTGTCTTGGTTATGTTTGGTGATATTTGAGGATGTTCTTGCGTCGAACCTCGGATTGAATGGGATTATTATGCTTGTTTTATCACGGAAAACCCTCGTAAAATAAAGGAAACAAGTATGATGTGGGGTTGCGACTTTGGCATCGATTAGTCAATTTTGTGCACCCCGGTTGATCCGAGTTAATTGTAGGTGCAATCAGTATGTTCTAAAAACTTAAATCAGCTTCACGATTTGGAAAATTGTAGAATGAATTAGAAGATAAGGTTGGACCAAGTCAAGTCTTCTTCTCCAAGCCATATTAATTAGCTTGGACTTTGAGGCCTCCCATCATGATGATATGCAACAAATGAACGAAGACTTTGAGGCTCCCTTCATCATGACTTGCATTAATTCATTGGACTTTGGAGGCACCACCATCATGACATGCATTAATGGCCTAGAGTAATGACCAAGAAATGTCTTTTATAAATAGGGAGAAAGAGAGAAAGAGAGAGAGAGAGCCTCGCGTGAAGCCCTCCCCTCTCTCTCACGCCATTCTCACGCCATTCTCTCCTCACACACTCGGCCACCCTTCTCTCTTGCTTCCTTGCTTCTTGTTCATATCGAGAAAGAGCAAAAGAGAGAGAGAGAGCTCATCGACTAGCCCCTGTCTCTCCTTGTTATTCGGTCAATAGGAAGCCACATCCAAGGCCCGTGTGTTCGTGTTCAAGCCGAGATTCACCGAGACTCTCGTGTTCCTTTCTTGTTCTAGTTTTATTTCATAGTGTAACTGAATTCCCTAATATCGGGAAAGGATGTTGAGATGTGTTGTGACGTGATTTGCTTGGACCATTTCTCGGTCGTTTGGTTGGTCGTATTTGGTTCATTTCCTTGGTTTGATCATGTTCCCTATTTGATGTTGTTTTGAGATAGAACCAAGCCTTGGTTGGTAAAGTGTACATGATGTAGCCATGCGTGATGTTCTCTTATGAACTTTGCTATTGATCTGCCATTGATATGGGTGAGGTAAGGGCCGACTTATGTTAATGGCGATCGATATATCCTCGCTTGATATTAGTATTTTCACTTGCTGACTCTCTCCGGCTTATCCCCCGTTGTCTCCCTTTTTTAGGTCCATAGGATGGCATCTCCCTTAGCCCGCATTTGCAATCCCGTGGAGATGAGAGCCGAAGTGCTTACCATGATAGACGTCAAAGAAGACCGTGCCTACTGCTGAATCACGACGCTTGTGATGTTTGATGAGGGCCTAACGAACTCGGTGCCTCATCCATATGTGGCGTGGTATCACTACGCGGACGGAGAATGGGTTGATCCCTATATGGGTTCAACTGTGCTTTGGCGATGCGGGCGGGCCGACTCCAAGACAAAGTCACGGGTGGGATGTGAGATGGCCAGGCAGATGAGACCGAGGTGGAGATGAAGAAGCGAGGAGCAAGAAGCCATAGTGGGTATAGGATAACCCAAGTCAAGTTTTGCTATCCTTAGTTGGCCTGTATTTAAGATGTTCGCATGCGTTGTAAACATAAGGTTTGCTCATGATGCTTCTTGTCTTATTTTTGCTGTGTGTATTGATTGTGATTGTCCCGAGATATGCTTCTGCTTGTGTATAACGAAAGATAATAATGAACGGGACGTCACATGAATGACCCCGAGTTATGGTGTTACAATTAGTCTTCTAAATAAATAGAAACTAGATACAGAATTAACTTTTGAAGGTAGTAAAAATCATGGGGCTGGTTTAGTTGTTAGAGGTAGATCTATTAAGAGAAGTAATGATAGTAGGAGCATATCAAAATTGAAGAATAGGGATCTGACTTGCAAGTATTGTAAGTCTAAGGGGCATATCAAGATAAATTGTCTGAAACTAAAGGCAAAGTAGTAAAGAGAAAATAATCAGAATCAACAAAATCAAGGGAATGAAAATCGACAGAACAATTAGAACACCAAAACAAGAAGAATCAAGGAAATGAAAATCACACTCAAGCTGATGTTGTTGAAGAAGAAAATGAAGATTAGTTATTGATTATAGATGATAAAGGCAAATTCAGTGATAGTTCGATTCTTGGTTCAGGCTATTCGTATCACATGTGTCGTAATCATGATTGGCTCTCCATGTACAAGGAATATGATGGTGGTAGAGTTATTCTAATGGGAAATAATGCTAAATGCAATAGTTGGGATTAGGACTGTTCACATTAAGATGCACGATGGCATGATTAGTACCTTGGAGAATGTTAGACACGTTCCTAATTTGAAGAAGAACCTTACCTCTTTAGGTACAGTTGATGCTAATGTTTGTAAGTTTATAGCTAAAGGTGGAGTTATGAGAATTATGAGACGTTCACTTCTGTTGGTGAAAAGTCTAAAAATTGGAACTTTGTATCAACTGAAAGGTACTACAGTTATTGGTTCAGCTGTAGTTTTATCCTCTATGACAAAATCAGATAAGACTTAATTATCGCATATGAGATTAGGCCATATGAGTATTAGAGGGATGGAGGACCTGAGTAAGAGAGGTCTTTTGTGTGGTCAAAAAATTGGAAAATTGGATTTCTATGAGCATTGTGTCTTTGGAAAATAGAAAAGGGACAATTTCAAGATAGGAATTCACACAACAAAAGGCACTTTGGATTATATTCACTTTGATCTTTGGGGCCTGTGAAAGTTCCTTCAAAAGGTTTGGTTCAAGGCATTTACTTACTTTCATTGATTTTTCAAGGAAAGTTTGGGTCTATTTTCTAAATCAAAAGAGTGATATTTTTGTTACATTTAAGCAATGAAAAACAATGATTGAGAAGCAGACTAATAAGAAAATCAAGATGCTAAGAACAGATAATGGACTAGAATTTTGTGGAGGCGAGTTTAATGAGTTTTGCAAAAACGAAGGCATTGTGAGGCATCATACTACTGTGAATACACCACAGCAGAATTGTATTGCAAAACGCATGAATAGAACCTTATTCGAAAGGACTAGATGCATGTTGTCTAACGCTAGTTTGGGCAATGAGTTTTGGGCTGAGGCAGTCAATACGACTGCTTGGTTGATAAATCGTTCTCCTTGCACATCTATTGAGTGCGAGACACCCGAGGAGATATAGTCAGGTAAACTTGCTAATTATTCTTCTTTTTGAGTTTTTGGATGTCCAGCATATGCATATGTTAGTAAAGACAAACTAAAGCCTAGAATGAAAAAATGCATCTTTCTTGATTATGCTAGTGACCTTGATAAGAGGAGGTCTTTGACTGGGTATATCTTTACTATTGAAAGTTGTGCAGTCAGTTGGAAAGCCACTTTACAACATATAGTTACTTTATCTACTACAGAGGCAAAGTATATGACTATTACAGAGGCTGTTAAAGAGGCTATATGGTTAAGAGGCTTATTTGGAGAGCTCAGTATGGATCATGGTGTGATAGCTGTCCATTGTGATAGTCAGAGTGCTATATATATTACTAAAGATCAGACGTATCATGAGAGGACAAAACACATCGATGTGCGGTATCACTTTATTAGAGACATTCTTGATGATAGCTTTATCAAGGTCTTGAAAATTGGTACAGAAAATAATCCAGCTGATATATTGACGAAGCCCTTGCCTATTGCTAAATTCAAGCATTGGTTAATGTTTGTTGCCAATGAGTTTTACTTTAGTAGGAGGAGAAGATTGTTTATTGCTGATGTAGAATATAAACCAAGGTGGAGATTTGTTGAATATGACTTAAATTCTTTATGGACTTAGAGGCAATATAAATATTATTTTTCTCAAGTTATTAGGTTAAGAAGTTAAGACAAAAAAAGTTTTTAGTTTTTTAGCCACTTTTTGTAATCCTCAATATTCTATAGTGGATTTTGCTTCTCCTCTCCCTATGATTTTTCCCTCAAGGGTTTTTCGTGTAAATTTTAGTGTTCTTTATTCTTCTTAGTTTTAATTTCATTCTTGTTTCCACATCAGTTATAACAAAAAGAGAGTAAAGGGAAAATTCCATGCAAATCTAGAGGCTGTAAATGGTTGTATTGAAACTGAGTTGCAATTGGGTTGACTTGTCGTCCCTTTTTAACCCACATAGACTCATTCATTCTAATGCTAACGCCTATCCAACCTGATCCAAACATATCCGCCTATATATCTGTTCCACTTCTTCCCCATAATATGTTATTCGATACAATCTAATTGTAAATGGCCTTGATTACGAGACCCACTTAGTTTTACCTGTGAATGGCCTTGAATGTGCCATTTATGACCCATTTTATTTTGGGTTAATACCACAAAAAACCCCAAACTATTACACTTGTGACAAATTTATCCCATACTAATTTTTTTACCACCAAAAACCCCAAACTTGTACAGCTTTGATAAATTTACCTTCCGTTAGTTTCCGTTAAATTTTACCGTCAAATTGCTGAGTTAAATAGCACGTAACAATTGATGGATGTACTAGTTTGAGATTTTACCCATCCGTTTGTCACATGTTTATCAATTTGTGATTTTTCGTAGTATTAATCCAATTTTACGAAAGGTATATTTGTCATAACTGTACCAGTTTTGGGTTTTTTGTGGTTAAAAAATTAGTTTTGAGTAAATTTATCACAAGTGTACCAGTTTGGAATTTTTGGTGGTCAAAAAATAAATTCGGGGCAAATCTATCATATGTGTACTGGTTTGGAGTTTTCGTTATATTAACCCTTTTATTTATAACGTTTATTGCCTTTGTAGTTATGGTATAGTGAAGAGGAGGTAAAAAAGAAAGAAAAAGTAAATGAAAAACTCTGCATGAGACAATTGAATTGAGATAGAGATAAATAACTAGCGATGGATCGTACCTTGATTTGACTCCATCTAGCCCAGTCCTCCGTGATCCAACTTGTAGACAAGTTGAGAACTACAAGATTGCTTGGATGGAAGTTGATGGCAAACAACTCTTCAGGACACCTATTCCAAGACATATATCCTAACCTTGAAAGCTGATTCTTAAAGTCTCCAACAAAGTTTCCACCACGTGTTATGAGGAACCTTATGTTTGGAAGCCTTGAAAACTCTTCGCTCGTATAGATTGATTGTGAATTTCCATCTAAGCAGATTGCTTCAATGGCCTCCTTTCTCTGCCATTCAATGGTAAAGTAACATAAGAGTAAATGAAAAATGTCCTCTCTCTCTCAAGAAAAAAAGGGCTCCTAATTAATAAATATACTATTGAGAAAAGTAAAGGATTTGCTGGTTGAACATATGGTTTCACCTCTTCTGTTCTTACGATATTAACGGCCGTCTTAGGAACCCACAACCTGCTCTGCTTTAAGTCCCTCGATCTCGTATCTCCACAGACAATTTTCCTCCCGAGATCTCTTAGTTGGTCATGCATCCAAAATTTGTTGCCATCGGTTATCTTTATCAAGGACATGCAAACCAGGACTTGAGTCGAATAATCTGGCCCAAACCCACAATCCTTCCACATGTAAAATGCATTCGTCTTGTCTTTGTTTACAAAGAGACATGCAATGTCAAGGAAGATCTGTTTTTGCTCATGGCTTAGCACATTGTAGCTGATCTTTAGCTTGTCCTGGGCCTTCTCATGAGGTATTTCCCTCAGATTGTCCAGCACATCTATCCATGAGGCTTTGTTTTGCCGATGAAGTAATGAGCCTATCACTTCAAGAGCTAAGGGAAGTCCTCCGGTCGTAGAAACTACTTGTCTCAACAAACTGACATAATCATCTAGAGGAGGGTTTCTTCCAAAAGCATGTCTAATGGAAAGTTCAAGCGATCGAACAAAATCCAACAGCTTCACTTCGCACTCCAAAATTTTGTCAGCATCAATGATGCTTTTGTACCTAGTTGTCATAACAATCCTACTTCCCGAGCCGAACAAAATGTGGTTGATGGCTAGTTTCTCGAGTTGTTCCACATCATCCACATCATCGAGAATGATGAAGACTTTCTTGTTAGAAAGTTGTTGCGCAATCACCTTGATCCCATCATCGACATCGTTTGTTTCGTCATGAAAGGCCAAATCCAACATGTCAAACAATAGTTGTTTCTGTAAATTTACGAGGCCAAGGCAAACCGATGATTCCCAGATATTTCCTAGGAAGCAGCAATGACTAAAGAGGGAATTTATTTTGTTGAACACAATCTTAGCAAGAGTCGTTTTACCGATTCCACCTATTCCATGGATTAGCACAAAGCGCAACCCTACGGAGTCCACATCCAGTAACTCCAGGATGGCTTCCACTCGATCATCTATTCCAACTAAATGTCAGGCGACATATTTGTCTTTTGTCTTCAGCTTCATCATAATCTCTTTTATCACCGACTTAATGAATTTTCAATGCTTGCCACATTAGTGAATTGTCTAAGTCGAAATTGTAAAAGATAACCACAGGTGTAACGTCCTGAAATTCGACTCACTTTCATTGTCAATGAAATTGATGTATTTCTCATTTCATTTCAGTAAATCTCATCCGGAACTGAACATTCTCGGGATACTGACCAATAGGGAAAGGCTAACTAGGAAAAATAGTACGTGGACCCAAGAACTCGACCGTGAATTGAGTCCGATTCCGAGATACGACGAGGGGATATTTTGTGCCAATGTGGGCCGGTCTAAGGAGAGTGACGGATTTGGTTCGATCGACGACTTACGATCGGATAGCGGGTGGTTCCGCATGACTGAGAGTACACGCGGCGAACGATCCCGAAATTATTCTGGACGATCACGACCCTTGGGACTAGCGATAAATTCTCGTGTTCTCTGGGAAATCGACATCGTCACGACTCAAGTAACCTTAGGTCGATACACGTAACCCCTAAACAGCCGCCCGTTAGTGAAAGACGCTAAACCTGCAAATTGAGTGAAAACGATCGTGGAATCGAGTCCGGACTTCAGTGTCGAGTTTAGTGGGTGTACGCGACTATTTTTGCAAGGACGACGTCATTTTTATGTGGCCAAGTATATTTATGATCTGTAGAGTCAAAAATTGGAAAATTGACTGGGGATTGGAAAATTGCCGTTTTGCCCTTGTGCCCTAGCCTTGTATTCCGAATTTTGGGTTATTTGGGGAATATTTTAGGGTTTTTAATAGCTTGTTTCAGCCCAACCCTAGATTTTTTATTCTAGATTTGATCTTAGCCATTGGATTAGGGGCAAGATAGTCAATATTGAAAGGTTGGTCACCAACTCCCACTAAGCCCAAGCCTTATGCACTCTCGAGTCTCTCTCTCCTCCTCATTTCCACCACCACCATCACCGGCCACCCTCTCCTCTCCCCTCTCCCGCGAGCTCTCCCCCTCCCAGCCTCACGCTGCCGCCGCCGCCGGAGCCGGTGCCGCCACCGCCATGTGCCGCCGTCTCCCTCGCCTCACCACCACCATCCAGCCATCCCGTCCTCTCCTTCTCCCTTCCCCAGCCGCGTGAGGACCAGCCCCCGCCTAGGATCGCCTCCCAAGCCGCCGCCGGTGTCGCCGCCGTGAAGGCCGCCCGTCGCCGCTGCTTGCCCCGCCACTGCTCAGCCGCCTTGCCACCTGTTCAGCCTTGTTTAGGAGCTTAGGAATCCATATGAGTTCAACTCTACACCCTAATTAGGCTAATTTACATTTCTAGATGGGTTTTATGGGTTAATTAGGGTATTTTAGGGGTTAAATTGTGGAGAACATTAGGGGCTGATATTGTGGCTGATTTAGTGGTTTAGTGCGATGATTTAATTGAGGTTTAGTGGGCCGTATTGTGTTGTGCGGTGGCTGAAAATATTGGATTGAATCGGCCCGAGTTCAGTTAAGTTTGGGTTCAATTGTGGAGTATTATGCGCGCCTCGTATTGTTCTCATGGTGGCTAATTTGGGTAATGTTTTGGGGAGCCAAATGGAGTATTTTGAGGATATTTATTGGCCTAGAATGACCTATTTGGTGGCTGTTCATATCGGGATTGAATTAGACTAAAAGCAATCAATTCGAGGTTTAATTGTGTAACTATCGGGATGGCTTAGATTGACTATTTGGATGGCTGAATTGCCTTTGGTTGTGATCAATTCCGTGGTGCCGTGTCATGTGCCTAGTGTGACTAAGAATGGAGTAGCTTGGCGGGCCTCGAGTGCACGAATTCATGTTGAGGCGGTTATGAATTGGCCTAGACCAACGACGGCAACTGAAGTTCGGAGTTTCTTGGGATTGGCTGGCTATTATAGGAGGTTCGTGGACAAGTTTTCTGCTATAGCCATGCCCTTGACGCAATTACTGAAAAAGAGCGCGAAGTTTGAATGGACGGATAAGTGTGAGTGTAGCTTTCAAGAGCTTAAGTAGAAACTAACTACTGCGCCTGTTCTAACATTACCGTCTGGTTCAGGGGGATATGAGATTTATAGCAACGCGTCATATAAAGGATTGGGATGTGTTTTAATGCAACATGGAAGAGTTGTGGCATATGCATCCCAACAATTAAGACCACACAAATTGAATTACCCGACGCACAACTTGGAATTAGCTGCTATCATATTCGCGCTTAAGATTTAGAGACATTACCTGTGCGGAGAAAGGTTTCATATCTATACAGATCATTAGAGTCTAAAGTATCTGTTTTCGCAGAAAGAATTGAATATTAGGCAGCGTAGATGGATGGAGCTGCTTAAGGATTATGATTGTGACATTTTATATCATCTGGGTAAGGCTAACAAGGTAGCTGATGCGTTGAGTCGAAAGTCCTCAATTGCGCATATGATGGTTCAAGAATGGATTTTGCTTGAAGGAATTCAGGACTCGGATTTCAGGTTCAAGGTAAGTCACCTCTTGAGTTTAATGGCTACTCTCATAATTGAACTCGAAATACAAATTAGGATTAAAGCAACGCAACTTTCGGATCCCGAGCTGCAAAAGATTCTATAAATGGACACAGCTAAGAGAAAACCTGACTTTCAAGTATCCGAGAATGGGATCTTGAAGTTTCGTGGACGGTTATGTGTGCCCAATGATGAAAGACTTAAGGAGGAAATTTTAGCGGAAGCCCATCGCAGTAACTACAGTATTCATCCAGGCAGCACAAAAATGTATTAGAATCTTCGCCAATATTATTGGTGGAATGGCATGGAAAGAGATATTGCCAAACATGTGGCTAGATGTTTAACGTGTCAACAGGTGAAGGCTCAACACTGTAAACCTGGCGAACTACTACAACCGCTGGAAATACCAAAATGGAAATGGGAGCATATCACGATGAATTTTATAATGGGTTTTCCGAGGAGCCAAAGAGGTAATGATTCCATATGGGTCGTGGTAGATAGACTCACAAAGTCGGCTCATTTCATTCCGGTGCGAAAGGACTTTGCCATGGACAAGTATGCGAAGTTGTACGTAAGGCATAGAGTTCGCTTGCATGGTGTGCCTGTAACAATCATGTCGAATCGAGACCCTAAGTTCACTGCCATGTTCTGGAAGAGTCTTCAAGGTGCCATGGGAATAAAGCTGTAGTACAGCACTGCTTTTCATCCGCAGACAGATGGACAATCCGAGAGAACGATTCAGTCTCTCGAGGATATGCTGCGAGCCTGCGTTCTGGATTTCAAAGGGAGTTGGGAAGAACAGTTACATCTTATCGAATTTGTGTACAACAACAGTTATCAGCAGAATATCAAAATGGCGCCTTTTGAAGCACTTTATGGCAGACCCCGTAGGACTCCGGTTTGTTGGAATGAAGTTGGAGAACGAATAATTTCAGGACCCGAGTTGGTGCAACAGTCGTTGGATAATGTTAAAGTCATCAGGGATAGGCTAAGGACTGCCCAAAGTCACCAGAAAAGTTATGCAGATAGGCAACGTAGACCATTGGAGTTTTAGGTCGGAGATCATGTGTTCCTCAAGGTATCACTAATGCGAGGAACGTCGCGCTTTGGCAAGAAAGGCAAGCTAAGCCCAAGATATGTAGGACCGTTCGAAATCTTGGAGCGAATTGGATCGTTAGCATATCACCTAGCATTGTCGCCAAGGTTGGCTCAAGTACATAATGTATTCCACGTGTCTATACTAAGGAAGTATGAACCGGATCCGATCCACGTTTTGAACTACGAAGAGATCAACGTAGACAATAGGGTATCATACGTGGAAAAGCCAATGAGAATTGAGGATCGGAAGGAGCAGGTATTAAGAAACAAGACGATTCCTCTTGTCAAAGTTGTGTGGCAATATCATGGGACGAGGGAGCCACGTGAGAAAGTGAAGAGTAGATGAGGCATCAATACCCCTTTCTTTTTGAGAGATTGGATGTAAATTCAAAATTTCGAAAACGAAATTTCTGTAAGGAGGGAAGAATTGTAATATTCTGAAAATTCGATCCGATTTGGTGATTTTTGAAATGGTATTTTGAGGACAAAAATTAGATAAATTTGCAAAATGAAAAGGAAAAACAATGTATAAGATATTTTGGGGATGATCACGTGGACCACCCCTCTTCTCTCTCCTCTCTCCCCTCTCTCTTTTCCCCCTTCCCCCACTGACACCCCCCTACACCTTTGACTCTGCCCCTCTGACTCTCACCAATTCCCAACCAAAGCCCATCATTACTTCTCCTTTTTATTTCTTTCTTCTTTTCCTTCTTTTCCTTCTTGGCTGCTGCTTCTCCTTCGTGTGTGTGCTTCTTCTTCATTCTGCTTCTTGCTTTTTTTGCCGCACGCCGTCCGCCCTGCGTCGCCTCTCACTGGCCTAGCTGCCACCCGTCCACCGCCAAGCGCTGCTCCTCCCCTCCCCTGTCCGCCCGCGTAGCAGGCTCGCCGCCGTGTCTGTCACGGCTCGGCGTTGGCCAGTTACCCAGCCGGCCCATCTTGCTCGCCTCATCGCCGCGTGTCATCCACCTCTGCCGCTCGTCACCGCCGTCCCAACCGCCGGGACGCCACCTCCAGTCATCATCCCCACCGTGAATCAGGCCCGAGCCCCCACCGAACTAGCCACTAGCAGCCGCACCTCTGTTAAGCCGTTCACCGCCGTCACGCTCCTCGAACGTCCGCCGCCGTCTAAGCCGCCTAGCTGCCGCCACCAGCCACCATTTCTGTCGGGAACAGCCCCCGAGCAGCCCACAGCAGCTGCCTCCCCTCGTTGCGCCCATTCGCCGCTCACCGGAGCAATCCGAGGACACCGCAGATCGCCATCGTTGCTGCCGTCGTCGCCATCATCCTCGCGTCTTCGCCGACGTTAACTGAGTAAGTTAACCCCTAATCCCTCGTTTAGGGTGTTAAACTTGCTTAGGGTAGTTTAGATTAAGTTTAAATTAAGTTTATGGTTAATTAAGTGGATTTGGCAATAGGCTATCGGGGATTGATTGATTAGTTATCGGTAATTGTTCGATAAGTTGTGGTTGGGTTTGCGATAAACTATCGCGTATTTGATGATAAGTTATCAATTATTTTATTATTATTGATTATTTTATTAAATATATTAATTTTCGGAATTAAATATTATTATTTTATTATTAAAAATATATATTAAAATAATATTAAAAATGATTTATTTCTGAAAATTAATTATGAATATTTAAATGATTTTTAATAGAAAATTGTGATTTTTATGCGTGGATTATGATGCTTATGCTAAGAATTATCGTGTTAATTAATTAGTATAGCTTTAATAACTATTTTCATGATAGGATTTTGAGTTTTCGAAAATGTATATTTGTCATCGCTTTGTCTACAAAATGAATTTGATGTCTTGAGAAAGAAAGCATTTTTGAAATGAGATTCACAAATTGATTGACTGTTTACATGTGTGACCACTTAATTTGTTATGCGACATTGTGTTAGCACTATTCATGGATGCATGGGCTAATTGAAAAGATAATAATTGGCCGGAATGCTCGTGTGCTCGTGTGGTCACACGTCGGAGCGGTCTTGCTATAGATCGCTTGACGATGCTTGATTTATCGGGATCTTGCTGTAGATTGCTTGACAATACTTGATTTATCGGATGCCTCAAGATTATCTGGATTGCCGATACTCCGAATACCTTGTCGCGGCCCGAGGCCGGACTCGATGCTCCTTATGAGATACCATCTTACTGTAGATCGTTTGATGTTGCCGTATTGGAATACCATCTTACTGTAGATCGTTTGACGTAGTTGTGCCCGACAGGGCAGGACGGAGCTCGGTTATGCCGGAAGACTGCCATCTTGCTGCAGATCGCTTGATGTGTAGTGGCCCCGAGGGGGCATAATAACTAGAATACATGTGATGCATAGTGCTTGATTATGTGATAAAAACTGCTAGGCATGGTATGGGACGTGACCAAGTGGATTCTATTTTATAATCGAGACACGCGCGCCTGTGATGCATTGATGCATGGGAAATCTATTTAAATGCTTCGAGTATGTGACATGTTCATTTCATCAACGAGTGTACCAAGGCGAGGTAAGGATGCCTGTGGTTGTTTAATAATATTGCTATTGATGCTGTA
The DNA here is from genome assembly GCA_031216405.1 of Syzygium malaccense. Lineage (NCBI taxonomy): Eukaryota > Viridiplantae > Streptophyta > Magnoliopsida > Myrtales > Myrtaceae > Syzygium > Syzygium malaccense. Next base: position 27,430,961 of record CM062257.1, on the reverse strand, counting down.
TTGCCTGGTTAGGGACCCCCGAAGCGAGTTGGCCTCCTAAGCAAGGCTTAGGCCGTTAACTTATTGAGATTTTATCTCATTTGTTGTTGTTAAACCTTTTTCAGGATCTTAGCATGTCGACGCTCCCTACGCGGTTTGGAGTACTATAGTTTTTGGTTGGTCCTTGAGGGTTAGGCCTGGAAGCTGATCTTTTGGATGGAGTAGATTAACCCTAACCTTTGTCTTTTTGCTGGCTTTTTGGGAAAGCGCCCGAAGTGGGCTTGTAAGTATGTTCCCAGGGGTTAGTCAAGTGAATATTAAAAATGGCTTTTGTTATGACTAGTTTTCCTCTGCTATCCCTGATTTGATTATTGTCTGTAGTTTGTTGTGTTGGTTATCGTTTCCGCTTGCATAATTCAAAGATAAAAAGAAAGGGTTCGGCCACGAGTCCTGGGTCGTCGCATCTTAACGACCATAGCGGGATGTTTCGTGTCTGTAGGATTCGGGGCATGACATTATATGTATTCAAAGAAAAATTCTACGGATCCGAAAAAAAAATACATGCCTTTCTAGGCGGTGAAAACATTGTTGTAAATTCTACAAAAAATTTCATAATAATGACAAAAACATGCAATGCAATCTAGGATAAACTACGGAACAAAAATGTCGCTAAATACCGTGATTGATTGACCGCCACTTGGTCGACCTAATATGCCAATACCCATGCATAATTCCACACGTATCACAAATTGTGGTGTCTAATTCGAAAGCCACTGCCCAAGCAATAGCTAGTGAGAATCATCCCAGCATGACAGATCTTCGAACCAATCGTTTCGTCACTTGAATACCACAAGAAGAATTTTGGGAAACTGAAAATTCTTGAAACCGTTGTTAGTCAAAAGTGAGGAATCAAGAATCCCAGTCCCACACTACTCTTTCTCTTTTCCTTCTATTTTCCCGGACTTTCCATTTCTCGTACTCACTGACTATGCCTTCAAACCAGTTTTCTTCTCCATTTGGGCAGCCGAAAATTCCTAAAAAGCAGTCGTCTGGCACTTTCGACTTGAATACATTGTGGAAACTTCTCAATGATCTGCAACCGATCAGTGCAAATTTTTGAGAGTCTCTGGTGCATCCAGGGCCTTAACTGCCAGAAGCTCTTCGCATCCGTTAATTGACAAGGACTCCAGCCTTTTCAAATCCGATAGATCATCTAGCCTTTCAATCTTATGACACTCCTGTATTGCCAATTGCTCCAACGACTCCACCGAACCGAGTCCTTGGACTGCTGTAAGATTTGGGCAATCAGTCAGCCTCAACAGCTTCAACCTCTACAGACTCGAAAGATCAGCAAATCCCTCGAGGAGTGGTAACTCTGGCACATGGAATTCGACCAACTGTTCAAGCCCGTCGAGTTGAACTTCCTTACACCAACATTTATAAATGCGTAAACATGTCAAGTTTCTGATGTTGCAACCAAATGACAATTTGGTTATCGAATCATGATTTTCGAGTGACAACGACAGAGATGGTGGAAGGAACACGAGGGATTGTCGGCATGGACCATCTTGGGAGAACAAAGGACTGTTCTCATCATGACCACCATAGCTCAAATCCGCCAATTTAGTTAGGTTAAAGAGATCCGGGACCCACTGGAGTGACCTTGATCCGAAGCTTAGGCTTATCAAACTTGTGGGAAGCTCAGGCAATAGCTCGAGTCCCACCGCAACCACCTAATCCCAATTTCTCTAGGTGAGGAAGTAGTTTGATCATCACCGGAACATTTCTAATAGGGGTAAATTTCAAGTTAAGAATTCTCAAAAGTGATAATTTCCAAATGCCCTCGAGAATTTTCCACTCAAGATGCGAGCAATGCTCGGCATGTAGCTCTTCCAACTCTTTTCGCTTGACAATGCTCCATGGTAGCTCCCACATCAAAGAATAAGAAATGTTGATGACTTTTAATCTACATAGGTCTCCAATAGATTCAGGTAACCGCAGACATTGCATTTATGAGACATCCAACTCGAGTAGCAATTCCAAGTTCCCAATCGACACAGGAAGTTTCCATATTTTAGTACATGATAGAATGAGATACTTAGGTTCCCTTAGATTCCCAATAGAACTAGGAAGTTCGTTGATTTCTGTAGATTGTAGATTAAGTACTAACAAGCGCTTTTGGTTACCAATGGAGTTGGGCAATCTTGTGATAGCCGCATCTGAGAAATCCAACTCTACCAGTGATGCCACTCTGGCAAATGATTCAGGCAGCTTCCTCAACCTTTTGCAATTGAATAAATACAAGTACTCGGGCTTCTCTAACCCTCCAATTCCTTCTGGCAACTCCCTAAGACTTGTACACCCATTCGCATTGAAGTAAATTAGGCACTTTCAGCTTTTCGAGGGAACCATCAACCTCAATCAGACTACTACAATCTTCAATGATCAATCTCTCTAAACTCGTATAATGAGAGAAGTATGGAGTCTTGGTCATGTTGTTGTAATATGTGAGATCCAGAACTTTAAGCTTCTCAGCAACCTATTACAATAGCTAAAAGAGAGTAAAGGGAAAATTCCACGCGAATTTAGAGTTAATAAATGGTTGTGCTAGAACTTGGGTTGATTCATTTTCCTCATTTTACCCATATATATCCGTTTGTTTAGTACTAACAACTATCCAACCCGATCCACATATATCCACCTCTATATCAATTCAATACAATCTAATTTAACGGCTTTGATTATGAGACCAACTTAATCAGCTTAGTTTTACTTGTAGAATGGCCTTGATTAATTTATTTATGAGCCATTTTAATTACAACAAGTTATTGCCTATATGGTTATGGTATAGTCAATTTTAGTTAAAAAAAAACTACGTGAGACAATTCAATGGAGATAAAGATAAATATAAATATATATATAAATATATATATATATATATATATATATAGTGATGGATGGTACCGTGATTTGACTCCATCCAGCCCAGTCCTCCATGATGGAACTGTAAGACAAGTTGAGAACTACAAGATTGCTTGGATGGAAATTGATTGCCGAGATCTCTTGAGGACAGCAATGCCAGGACATGTATCTTAACTCTAAAAGCTAATTCTCGAAGTCTCCATATAAGTGTGCCCAATGTAATTTGAGGAACCTTATGTTTGGAAGCCTCTGTTCTCCAGGAAAAATCCTCTTCTGTGTTGGATGGAACTGAATGCCCCTTGGGTCCTAGACCAATCCTAAAGGGCAATTCCAGCCGGAGTCGGAGCAGGAACCATCCGATCAATCGGAGCCACTCTCGAGGAAGAACCCGTAATGCTGGTGGTGGTAGGCGCTCTGAATCTAGAGTCAATCCAAACAGGAAATTAGCTGAGCTGGGACAGCCCCATGCTCGCCCTCAAGACCGTGTTGACCAAGGCCAAATGCCTAGAACCTGGGCAAACGTTGCTAAAGTGCTGACTAAAGGCTACAACCTAGATTTTGTGCCTCCTCAAGTAGAGAATGGAGAAGTTATAGTGGATATCTCCCCTGCTGTTGCTGCTGAACAGAACCCATTGTGGCAGGAATGTGTTGTAGGACACTACTTAGGGAAGAAAGTTCCCTTTAAGCTAACTGAAGAGGCTATTAGGAAAGCATGGGGTGATAAAGTGGCTGATATCAAACTCCATGAAAATGGATTCTACTTCTTTAGAGTCCCAGATTCTGAGTTCCGTAGAAAGATTATTGAGTCTGGACCGGTTTCAATCTTCAGCTGCACCATGTTATTGCAGCAATGGCATTCCAAATTGAAGCTCAAAAGAGGAGTTCTCGAGACCATTCCGGTTTGGGTAAGATTGAGAGACATACCTTTTTCCCTATGGTCCCCTGCTGGCATTGGGAGAATCGCAAGCGCCTTAGGGAAACCTTTATATGTTGATGTTCAAACAGAACAAATGTCGAGGATTTCCTATGCTCGAGTCTGTGTGGAGATAAAGGCCACGGAACCTAGAGTTGAACAAGTAAAGTTCCGTTGGGATGATGAAGTAAATATAATCCGTGTGGAATACGAATGGAAACCGATGGCTTGTTCCTCTTGTGGAAACTTTGGGCACAAAGAAGGTTCTGCTGGGTTCAAATGTGCAGCTCATTCTGCTCCTGACCAGCGAGCTTCTTCTCACGCAAATGGCCAAGCCAACAGAATAGTCCAACCTGCACCCGCGCAGAGAGATGAAGGATGGACCCAAGTGCCTTCCAGGAAAGGCAAAGCACCCTCTGGACAGCTCCACTCAGCACCTTATTCCGCACCATCTCAGTTTCTCCCCGGCACCTCCTCAGTCTCGAATCTGAACATTGCAGAACCACCTCTGGCTGTCTCGCTTCCTCCTCTGCAACCCGTGAAAGAGGCTACTGACCCCAGCCCCCCGGCGATCACCGACCCAGCCTTAAGCCTCCCCTCTGCATCAAATCTGGTAGGACCTACTGATCAGATGACTGAGGAACATTCCCTTCCTTCGCAGGCTTCCACTGAAGGATCTTCTGAGTCCCAGGCAATTCTGGAAAAATCTAGTGACTCGGAAGGAAATCTGGAAAGGGGAGCAGCCCTGGCCTCACCCCCCAACACAAGATCTCGCACCTCTTTGTCTGGTGCTCCGGAAGAATTGCTTAGACCCTCTCCTAGTTCTGGCCAGCACACGGTGCACCCTGGAATAGCCCCTAGTCCGTCTTCCTCAAAAAAGAAAACAAAAAGGAGGAAGCCGAGAAGGTCTCAGCGGTAGCTTCCAGCATCTACATTATGTTTTTTGGAGTTTGGAATATCCGGGGCCTAGTTGCACCCCTGAGGCAAGCTGAAATACGTGCCTTTATAAGGAAGAACCACCTTCGTTGTGTTGGGATTATTGAAACAAAAGCAAAAGCTTCTTCTTTTGATGTGATTTCTAGAGGCTTATCTACGAATTGGCGTTGGCTTTCCAATTATAATTCCTCCCCTCTTGGTAGGATTTGGTTCGGATGGGACCCAAATGAGCTGGATATTAGTCTCATCTTTTCTTCTTGTCAAATAATTCATCTTTAGCTCCGTTTTTTGCACCTCCAGGAGTCTTGTTTGTTGACAATTGTATACGGTGAGCATACCTTTGTGAAGCGTAGACAATTATGGGCTGACCTCTACCGACTCTCTAATGGCGACTTGCCTTGGATCGTTGCTGGGGACTTCAATGCAATTAGAGATCCGGAAGACAGGGTGGGCAGCTCAACACCTTGGATCCCATCCTTTGATGAGTGTAGAGAAGGCCTCAACCGAGCGGGCTTGGAGGACCTTCGATATGTAGGTTGTTGATACACATGGACGCATTCATCCGGAGTTAATAGGAAAATGCGAAAAATCGATCGGGTGCTTATCAATGACTGTTGGCTTCAACAATTCTCATTCTCTGAAGCAAATTTTCTTTCGCCTGGAATATCTGATCACTCCCCCATGGTGATCAAGATTGTACAACCTAGTTCCTCTAACAAGCCATTCAAGTTTTTTAACTTTTGGACTTCCCATCCTGCATTCATGGAGATAGTTACCCAAACTTGGGATACTCACTTCAATGGTAATCCTATGTATACAGTTTACTGTAAGCTTAAGGCTCTTAAGTTCAAGTTGAAGCTTATGAATAGGTCTTCCTACTCAGACATTTCCATCAGGACAGAGCAGGCTAGACTGAATCTTTATGCTGTTCAAACAGCCTTGGAGGCAAATCCTTTTGATCAAAGCCTTGTTACAAGTGAAGTTACACTCTTGCGGACCTTCTCTGACTTGAGATCTCAAGAAGAATCCTTCTTTTGACAGAAGTCTAGAGTTCGTTGGCTCAAGGAAGGTGACATAAACACCAAATATTTTCATCACTTCGTCAATAAGAGGAGACTCCACAATCGAATCTTAACTGTTACAACAGAGGATGGTGTGCTACTCAATGAACCTCAGGAAGTCAGCAACCATATCGTCAGTCACTTTCAGAGTTTATTAAATGGAGATCCAGTACCGGCCCAACCTACTGTTTCGGAGTTGGAATCTCTTCTTGGACATGTCTTAGACGAAAACCAGAGGACTTCCCTAACTCAGCCGATCACTGAGGACGAAATCAAATCCAATCTCTTCTCGCTCGCTAAGGACAAAGCTCCTGGCCCCGATGGTTACAACGTTGAGTTCTTCAAACACACTTGGGGGGTTGTAGGCCCATCCATTTTGATGGCTGTGAAGGACTTCTTTGAAACCGGTCAATTGCTTAAAGAGATTAATAATACCATATTGACGCTGGTGCCGAAATCACCTAATGCATCGGCCATGAGCGACTTCCGACCAATCGCATGCTGCAACACCCTATATAAATGCATCTCAAAAATCCTTGCTAGGCGCATTGCAAAGGTTATACCGACGCTGATTGGACCTTCCCAAACAGCTTTCGTCAAAGGCCGCAGAATCAGTGACAACATAATGGTTGCACAAGAACTTTTTGCGGACTTTCACCATGAAGCTTATCTTCCCAAATGCGCCATTAAGGTGGATTTCCATAAAGCCTTCGACACGATTGACTGGAGCTTTATTGAAAGGGTTCTTATGGCCTTCAAATTTCCAAATCTCTTCATTAAGCTGATTATGACTTGCATCTCGACTGCTAAATTCTCGGTCTCCATTAACGGAGAATTACATGGCTTTTTTACTAGTAGCCGAGGGATACGACAGGGCGATCCCCTATCGCCATACCTTTTCATCCTAGCTATGGAAATCTTCTCAGTTATTCTCAAATCCAAAACTGAAAACTCCGACTTCCAGTGGTTTTGGCGATGCAAGAAACCACGCATATCTCATATGTTCTTCGCTGATGATGTTCTTTTATTTTCGCAAGGGCACATGAGATCGATAGAGATCATTAAAGAATCCCTTGACTTGTTCTCAAACTGGTATGGCCTAAGACCAAATCTCAACAAGAGCAATATGTACCTCTCCGGAGGAAACCCCGAACTTCATAGTGCCCTTCTTCAATGCATCGGTTTTCAACAAGGGTCCTTGCCCTTTCGATACTTGGGGGTGCCTATTATCTCCTCTAGGCTTCGCAAAGAGGATTGCAAAATCTTGATTGAATCCATTACGGAGCGTGCCCGTAGTTGGACCCAAAGATTCTTATCTTTTGTCGGACGTGTACAACTTATCCAATCAGTTTTGCATTCCATCCAAGTTTACTGGGCCATGATTTTCTCCCTCCCCAAGTCGGTCTTGAATAGCATCGAGGCTATTCTTCGACGATTCCTTTGGAAAGGTCCTGGCTTAGGTACGGGAGGTGCTAGGGTATCTTGGAATGCAGTTTGTCTCCCAAAGGAAGAAGGTGGCCTCGGGATACGTAGACTTACTGAATATAATAGGGCCATGACTCTAAAGCACATATGGATCCTTTTCACCGACAAGGAATCTATGTGGTGCAAATGGATACATTCAAACTTTTTAAAGAAGAAAAACTTCTGGGTCGTATCCAAACCCACCTTCTGCTCATGGACTTGGAAGAAGATTCTTGATTTGAGGATCTTAGCCCAGACCCTTTTCCGGTGGAAGATTGGTAATGGCCGGACGATCTCATTTTGGTTTGATTGGTGGCACACAAGAGGCCCCCTTTTTCTTCTCTTCAGCAACATGGATATATACCAATCAAGGATCCCGCGGGACATTTCGGTTCGGGATTTCTTCCTTTCTACATGGCAACCTTCAGCAACTTTACACTCTATCTTGGATTGGATGGAAGTTCTTCCAAGCTTTGAAGATGATACTCCGGATAGCTTCACCTGGTCCCCTAACCCGACTGAACCTTTCTCGGTGGCCCAGACCTGGAATCAAATAAGGAAGAAAGGCCATCCAGCACCTTGGCATTCCTTCATATGGGACTCACATTTGGCACCCCGACACTCCTTCTTATTATGGATTGTGACATTAAAACGTCTACCTACTCAGATTTTTCTTATGCAAAACCGTCGGATCGAATCGGGACTATGTGCTTTCTGCCACACTACTCCAGATTCCATCAACCATCTCTTCTTTGAATGCTCCGCTACCAGTAGACTGGCCTCCTTTTGGGCAACCAAAAGCAATCTGCCATGGCGCAACCGACCGTGGCCAGATCTTATTCTATGGGCCAGCAAAGTTTGTGGAGGCTCCTCCTTCGCCCACCGACTTGCTAGGTTCTCCTTCGGTGCTCTATGCCACATCATATGGATTGAGAGGAACAACTCTCTCTTCAGGAACAAGAGCATCTTCATTCCGGGAATTCGCAAACACATTCTCAAGATGGTGAAGGACAAGGCATTATCCTCTGGAAAAATTGCTGACACACCTACAAATAGAAGACTTCAAAGGAACTGGGAACTCTCACCTTCCATTTTTTCTTAATTTGGCTGTGTAGTTCTCTGTCTTGTATTATGCTTTGTTATACTGGTCTTTTGGCTAGCCTTGTTGTACGCCCCCCCTCTCTCGGTCTTCATGTACTATTGGGGCTTAGGGTTGTCTCTTGTTTTTTTCCTTGAAAAAACAACTGTGTAAGCTGGTTCTAGATTAGTTCCTGCTAAACCTCTCCTGACCTTGCGGGGACATGCCTATGTCCTAATAGGGTCAGGTACGGGTTTAGGCTTTAGGTTGTACTTGGTGTTTGAAAAGTAATATACATTCTTATCTTACCAAAAAAAAAAAAAAAAGAAAACTCTTCACACGTATAGGTTCTTCCACCTCAGAATGCTTCAACAGCCTTTAATACATTTCCACCTAAGCAGAGTGCCATTCAATGGTAAAGTAGCACAAGAGTAAATGAAAAATGTTTTCACATTCTCTCTCCCTATATTAAAAAAGGGCTCCTAATTAATAAATAAAATATTGGGAAAAGTCTAGAATTCGAAGGGCGAACATATCGTTTCACCTCTTTAGATCTTATGATATTATTGGCTGTCTCGGGAACCCACAGCCTGCTCTGCTTTCTTGGATCCATCAGCCTCATATCTCCATGGACAATTTCCTCCTGAGATCTCTCAGTTGGTCGTGCATCCAGAATTTGTTGTCATAAGTTATTTTTATCAAGGACATGCAGACAAGGACTCTAGTAGAATAATCGGGCCCAAATCCACAATCTTTCTACATGTCGAATGCATTCGTCTGGTCTTCATTTAGGAAGAGACATGCGATGTCGAGAAAGATTTGTTTTTGCTTGTGACTGAGGGCATTGTAGCTGATCTTCAGCTTCTCCTCAACCCTCTCATTTGGTATTTCCCTAAGATTGGCCAGTACATCTATCCATGAGGACGCTTTGTTTTGACGATGGAGTAATGAGCCTATGACTTCGAGAGCCAAAGGGAAGTCCTCCGGTTGTAGAAACTACTTGTGTTGATAGATTGGCATAATCATATGGAGGAGGATATATTCCAAAAGCATGTCTACTGAAAAGGTCAAATAATTGAACGAAATCCAACGGCTTCAGTTCGTACTCCAAAGTTTGGTCGGGTAATACAACGAGGCTTCTGTCCCTAGTTGTCATTATAAGTCTACTTCCTAAGCCGAATGAAACATGCTTGATGGCGAGTTTCTCGAGTTGTTCCTCATTATCCACGTCGTCGAGAACAATCAAGACTTTCCAATAGAAAATAGCTTTGTGATCACCTTGATCCCATCGTCAACATCATTGATTTTTTCGTGAAAGCTCGAACCAAACATGTTAGATAATAATCATTTCTGTAAAGTTTCGGGGGACTTGAGCGACGTTTCCCGGACATCATTGAGGAAGTAACAATGACTGAAGTGGGAGTTCAGTTTGTTGAACACAACCTTAGCAAAAGTAGTTTTGCCGATGCCACCCATTCCATGGATAAGCACAGCTCGCATGCCCAGGGAGTCCACATCCAACAACTTCTCAACGTCCCTCACTGGATTTTTAATTCCAACCAAATGCTCGGTGACTAACTTGTCTTTCGTCTTCAGCTTCGTCAAAATCTCCTCTGTCACTGATTTAATAAATTTTCAATACCTGCCACATTAGTGCATCATCTAAGTCGAAATTGTAAAAGATAATCTCAGGAAACTTAGTAAGGGGTTTCTATCAGCATGGCTAGTACCGCTTACTGAATTGACTAGTGCATCCAAAAGGAAGAGACGCTTTATGTGCTTTTGGAATGCGACTCCCTATGATTTAAGGAAATAGTCATGCCCTGAATATCATGAGCCTTTTTTTTTATATATTTGCTTCCGAAATAATAATACTTCCAACGGCGGATTGACATGAATAGATGGGAAACTTGCTCCAATACCGTGGAAAAATCTCTCCAAAAGGAGAGAGAAGGTAATTCCGAAGAAGGTAATCCACAATTAAGGAACACAAAGATATATGAAATTAAATCTATCAATGAAAGAATTAGAGGAAAAACACAAAAATATGAAAGAAATACTCCTTGAATTTATTAAACCCATCTCCCCCCTCTAAACTTACCCAAAAGAAAAAGAATTTTGGCAGACTACTTTACCCACTTCTTGCTTTATTTGGTTTGGATGAATGACATGGTTGATTATGTTACCAAGAATAGTTCTCAAAACACACATAGAATTCATTCAATTTCAAACGCCTAAACAAGAACTTTTCCTTCGACCCGAAAAAAAAAACGAGAACTTATTTAAGCTTTAGGTACAAAATGAATGTCCAAAACAAAAGTTTTGGAGTACTTTAGGACATGTACATACCCTTGCTTTTTCAACTCCCATCCTTTGATTTTGGCTACACTTTTGAGGGCATCCTCCCACTCTAGCCTCATCCGGCGGCCGAACTTCTTCTCATGCTCCTCTAAAGCGCCGATGTACCGTTGAGATTTAAGCTTAACATCACGAGGCTTCACGTTGTAGAAAATTGGCATAATCTCCTTCTCGAATGGTTTGGATTTTGTGCACTCCACCAGGTGTGCGAGCTCGCGAAGACACCATGGACTCTAAGCATAACCTTTAGAGAAGATGGGTATGTAGATCTTCGACTTTTCTATGGCCTTCGGTAGCTCATCAGCTATTTCTTTACCGATGTGGAGCTCTTCCTCGTCGAGGAAAACATGGATGTTTGCTTCTTGCATGTCATGGTAAAGGCAATCCGCGCATCCTTGACAAGTGTCTGGCCCTCTTAAACTTAAGAAGACCTCATAGTCAATCACCGATGACACACCGCTGCTCGTTTCAGCCTCCAAGCTCTTTCCCATGTCCAATCTTACAAGTGTTTTCGCCTGAGAATTCCTCTCTCACCTAGTCAGTGGAAGGAACGTTCCCATTGTGTTTGCATAAAAGATACGCTAAGGAGGCACTGCTGACTTTCGTTTATATTGGCAATTTTCCTGCCTAATCTTACTCGTGTCCACATCCGACACGAAAAGTACCGGCTGTAATATGAAATTTGTTCTTTTGCTGGTGACATAATAGAGAAAAGAAAAAAGAGATCCTTCGAGGGTCATGTGAGGAACCTCTTGAAAAAAAAAAATATATCGGAAATTAAGAAAATTGTCCAAAAAGTTCTAAACCTATTGCTCTTTGATCAATTCAATCTTAGACCTTTTGACTTTGCCAATTTAGTCCTCAACATTTTTTTATTTGCCAATTTAGTCCATTTTGCCAATTTGAGCTAGAATCGCTGATGTGAATGCCAATCGTCCTACGTGACACGACCATCCGTGGCATGACCGTCTTAATTATTGTCAGAATTCTATTCCTTCTCATGTAACCTCGGAAATTTGGACTAACGTATGATTGCTTCTTGTTGGCATCACATCAAAAAGTCCCTTTGCTTCTCGTATACTCGACTTTTGACAAACTATGCTTTGCGGCACAGACAAATCGAGAATGCAATTTTATTTGTTTCCCTATCTCTAGGATTTTTCGGATACTATTTTTAGAATTACGTGATATTTTTTAAATTGATTTATGATTAGATTTCTTTTACTTGAACAGTAAATATTCTCGTTGTAATACCTAATTTATTTCCTAGATCTACTTGGAGTGATTTCATTTTTATTTTAAAAGAGTTAGTCTTTTTTTGAGTGATCATTCAGTGGTTGGTTCTTCCCCTAGTTCTGTCTCTAATGTATTTGATTTAGCCACTTTTTTTTGTATTTAATTAGAGAATAGAGATCGCCTTCTTAAATTTTTAAACTTCAGATCATAATTGACTACATTCACCCTGGCGACTGTCTAAATGCTGAAAACTTTTATTCCATGCATGCGCACTTCTTTCAAAAGTGATTGGTCCAATAAATGGGGAGCCACGTGGCAAATAGCGGTACTTGGTCTTCTTTTACCCCAATATTTGGCTTTTCATATAAAGAAAAATGATGCAAATAATCATTGAATTTTGATTAGATATGCAATGTGATTATAGAAATTTTTTTATATATTTTTTGGAATTAGGTTATATCTTTTCTAATAGATTTATGTTTTCGAACAGTAAAAATTTTCCCATTTTGTTAGCTAATTTGTTTCCTTGATCTACTTGGAGTGACTTTTTTTTTTCTTTTGAAAAATTAGTTAGACTTGAGTTGAGGATCATTTGTTCCCCATCTTCCATCTAAAATCTATTCATTTTTCCACTTTTTTTAAAATCTAATTAGAGAATAAAGATTGCCCTCTTCTAATGCTAACTAGGTTAGTGACCCTCAAGATCTTTGCTCCACTAGGGCTACTATTTCTTTTTGGGCAACTCACTTATCTCATAGCGTAACAAGAAACAAACTAGTGTCACTTGCTCTAGTACAGGAGCAGATATTGAGCTATTACTAATATAACATCAAAGTTATTATGGTTGCAATGGTTATTGTAAGGCATGGGAATGCGTCATAATAGTGGTATAGTCACCCATTGTGACAATTCGTGGTGCTATCTGTTGAGCAAAATCCCTAATGAGTTTTGACGAATGACAAAATTATCTAATACTGACCAGAATTACACTTAAGTTTTGCAGGTAAATGCTGAGTCATTAGACTTAGTCGATGAAAGGACTTTATCATCATATTCAAAATTACTCGTCAAATTCAATGAGTGTTATTTTTGGCATGTTTATGCAGGATAATCAAATTGATATTTTAATATTGGTAATCACAAGATCGTTCCTCAAATATGAAAAACTACACTTATGGAAACCTTGATTTGATTGTATGGGCAATCAAATCACTTGAAGATAATGGTTTTTATTCTAACGGCTATGCATCCTATTTTGGGAAGAATCTCCAACGGGTTAATTTGGAGATCAATACTCTGAAGACTGTCCAATGGATAGATTAGAAGTAGAGGAATATAAAAGGAGTGCAAACGTCGTACAAGAAACAAGAACCAGAATTGAGAATTCCAAAGTTTGAATAGAACTTCGATCTTACACACTTGTAATCACTGTATTCCACGTTGTGATTTTAGAGAGAAAATTACTTGAGTGTTTAGTGTATGTGATAGTGTGATCTATCATCTGAGAAGCACTACTCTTGTAATCTCTTAATAATTCAATAGTGAAACACAGCCAATAGGCTGCCAGTATGGAGAGTGGACGTAGGCTTGACAAGGCCGAACCACTATAAAGATCTGTGTGCAATATTCTCTATCTCTAAACTCTCATTTATAATTATTAACATCATACTGCATACATATCTTTCAAACAAGTTCATCAGAACATCATTGTAGTCATCAGACATAATCATCTGACGACAATTTATCATCAGATGCATCCATTTGACGAAAATTTTTGTATAAGTTTATCAAACGAAAATATCTAATATTGCGAGCTTATGTTGTTGATCTTGACTATATTCATTCGGCAATTTTAATTTATCAAATTTGATAAAATCACCTATTCACCCCCCTCTAGGTGATAGCACTAGCCATAACACTATCCAAATAACATATAATGATGTTTTTTTATGAAAGCACCAAATGCATTGAAATATATTGTCATTTCATCTGGCATCACGTTTGTTGTGTTATTGTTCGACTTGTATCCACTGCATTTGCTAATTAGAGTACTTGTATCTTCACCAAGACACATCCACTTTGACATTTTCTAAATATTTTCTCTAAACTCCAGTTAACTTCCTTCAAGTTACCTTGAGTTTAATGGGGCGTTAGAGACATATTTAGGACTGTGATTTAGAATTTGATTAATTATAGTTTAACTTAATTGTAACTAAGTCAAAGTACTTTCTCTTTCTATATATTGGGGACTTGTACTCTTTCTCTATCTTTTTCATCAAAATTCTCAAGTAATGAAATAATCCCTTTGCTCTATATGTCAATGTTTATTTGAAACAATAAATAAAGTTTATTTCCCTATTAAGTAGTCATGCATTAGTATCGACATGGATGATTTGGCGAGATCATGTTTTCCTGGATATCGAAATAATGTCTCCCACTTCCTCAAATGATGTTTTCGCCAAATAATGAAATAATGTCTCCCCTTCCTATATACATCAACCCTAAAATGGCGTAGTCACTGACGGGCTCCGCCCCATGTAGAGTTGACTTTTTATTTTGTCAAAAAGGGTTGACTTTTGACTAATTCACAATATGCAAGTTTGGTTCTCATTGGAAATAAAATATGTAGGAAATCACAATATTAGTCCTTGGTGTTCCTAGGATTTCATTTTTCGTCCCTTGCTATGCTTTGATTTTGACGGGGCACCACCAAATTTGGAATGCAATTTTATTCTATTTCCTTAACTCTAGGATTTTTTTAGATACTATTTTTAGAATGAGGTGATACATTTGAAATAGATTTATGATTCGATTTCTTTTACTTGAACCGTAAATTTCCTTTTTTATTAGTTGATTTGTTTACTAGATCTGTCCGGAGTAATTTTTATATTATTTTTTTCAAATAACTCAAGTCTTAGTTTGACTACATTTATGTATGCTCAGTTCTTTCTAGAGTAATTGGTGCAATAAATTGGAAGCCACATGGCAGTTGCTTCGTCTTGTTTGACTCCAATAGAATAAGAATGATACGTATAATTAAATTGGAAGAATCGAAACTGGTGGGTGGTTGTCTAAGATAATTGCTTAATCATTGGGAGTGAAGATCCATCATTGACCTCACCAACACTTTGCATGAGCAGAAGATCAATGGGCAAGTTGATCCC
Source organism: Syzygium malaccense (assembly GCA_031216405.1). NCBI lineage: Eukaryota > Viridiplantae > Streptophyta > Magnoliopsida > Myrtales > Myrtaceae > Syzygium > Syzygium malaccense. Next base: position 27,415,850 of record CM062257.1, on the reverse strand, counting down.
AAAAATTATTGTCCAAGAAAGAAGGCACATGCGCAGGCTCGCCCATCTTCACTTCGCGCTTGGGAGGGTCTTACAGGCTGGTAGGCGAATAATTACCGTTCTTTTCCAAATTTCACACCGTAATTGTGCTGTGAAGTTTCGAGCTAAAAGTATAGACGTCTTACCTTTGGGTCTAACATATTTATCGTAAGGTTCGGAGAGTTATGGAAACTAACTTATGTTGAGTTTAGATTTCAAAGAATAGAGTTCTAGAATGAAGACCTGGAAAGTGAAAGTGTCTCTCCAATGCACAAATCTAGAATGAAGATCTGGAAAGATCTAAATAGACTAGGGACAATATAGATTGTCCAATGCACAATGTGGAAAATGTGTTAAATAGTGCACAAATCTGTGTAGTTTGAATGTAGCATTATTTGTCGATTCATTTAGAGCCTAGACCAAGCTGTGTTCGTTTAGCGGAAAATGTTTTTCAGGAAAACATTTTCCCGGTTTTCCGGTGTTCGGGGGCGGAAAACATTTTCCCCTCAATGAGGGAAAACATGACCAAATTGGCGGAAAATGATTTCCGCTTCTGAAAAAACGGAAATCATTTTTCGCCAAACTCCTCCTTCCCCCCTCCGGTTGCCGCCGTTGCCCCCCGGATCGTCGGTCACCGCTGCCGCAACCGTCGTCGCCTGCAACTGTTGTTCATATTGATCACCGCACACCGGAAACATTATCGTTGCCGCCGGAAAACATTTTCTAGCCGACAATGACTTCCGGCGAACATATTTGCCAGAAACACAGTATTTGCCGCCAGCCGACCGGCGGCCGAAGCCGCCGCCGCCGTAGCCCGCCTGCCGTCGGCAGCCGCCGCCGCCGCAGCCCGCAGGCCGTCGCTGCCGCAGCCCGCCAGTTGCCGGCCGCCGCTGTTGCCTGCCGCCGATCGCTGCCCGCCGGCCCCCGATCGCTGCCCGTCGGTCGCCGGCCGCCGCCGCCGCCGCCGGTCGCCGGCCGCCGCCAGCCGCAGCCGCCGCCGGTCGCCGCCCGCCGCCCCAGCTGATCGCCGCCCCCGCCGGTCGCCGCCCTCGCCAATCGCCGCCCGCCGGTCGCCGACCGCCGCCGCCGCCCCGCCGGCGGCAAAAAATATTTTTCGAAACTTTTTCATATTGGTCGCCGAACACAGGAAAATTATGTTCCGGGAAAATATTTTCCAAATGCACAATATTTTTCACCAAACGAACGGAGCCCAAATCTGCCCAGTTTGTTTCTCTTCATTAACGTCACAATAGAGTGGAGATACCCATTGGGCAAAACAAACCGCTCAAGGAATATATAAGTAGATTGCTGGTGGTAAACAGCAAAAAAGCCCTCTTAAAATTATCTACAGCAAGAGCACGTAGGTTCGTAGATTTCCAAACGATTGATGATGGTGTTCTAATTATGATCATGGAATATGATTCTATGACATTCGTTTGATAGCCCTATTGTTAGTTCGCATCTCGCCGTAGTTTGGGTCAAAGTTTTCCGCTTCAACGGTTTGGACATCGCTTGTTTTTGGTAATCATCTAATCGAGCAGTTAGTCTCATCAACCACATCTTGCCATGAATGAACTCCAACATACATAAATGACATTATGAGGAAAGCACAATAATTAAAGGTCCATCTTACCATATTCTCATAAAATGCAATAAGAAAGAAGTTATGAATTTGATAGGACTAACAGGTGATATTGACCCTTTCGCTGACATACCGCAAGTGAAAATATTTTTCTAGAGAAAAGTGAAGATATATATGAAAAGTCAGTTGGTTCTAAATAAGAGTCGACTTCTAAATTTCACGTCTAATAAATATATTCAATGTATAAATTAAACAGGAAAAAAGTTGTTAACATAATAATCATCAATGTAAGCCACTAAGATCAATATTAAGCAAATAGTACGTGCATATGTTATGAGACACTACAAAAAAACACCGGATTAGCGACAAAATTTGCAACGGAAAATTTGGAAAAATCCGTCGCAAATCGAATTTGCGACGAATTTTGCGACGGAAAAAATTCCGTCGCTACTAGGTCGTCGCAAATTTTTGCGACGGAAAATTTAAAAGTTCGTCGCAAAATTGCGACGAAAATAAAATCGTCGCAAATTTGCGACGATTTCAATCCGTCGCAAATTTAGTCGCAAAATCCGTCGCAAAATTCGTCGCAAAATCCGTCGCAAAATTCGTCGCAAATGTCGTCGCAAAATTCGTCGCAAAATTCGTCGCAAATTTCGTCGCAAATTTTCGTCGAAAAATTCGTCGCAAAATTAGTCGGAAATTTCGTTGCAAAATTAGTCGGAAATTTCGTAGCAAAATTCGTCGCAAAATGTATTCGTCGCAAATTAGCGACGAACTGTAATAATCGCAAAATTCGATTTAAAATATTCGTCGCTATTTTTACAGTAATTTGTGACGAACTTATCGGTTGCAAAATTCGTCGCTAACTTGCTACCAAAAATTTTTACTTTTGCCATTAACATTATTCATCAACGAATTTAGCGACAATTTTTTTTATTAATTCTGTTGCGACGAATATCGTTTAGGGACGAAATTAGCGACGAAATTTTATTTTTAAAATGAACTTTTGTAATTTGTGATCGTACGATAAAATCATTTATTTTATTTTTCAATTTTAAATCTAATTGAAAGCAAAATTAATTTTTGAAATTTATATTTAACATTGATTAAGCACTTAATAACATCAAAATATTATAATAATATGAAAATAAAGTACATTCATCTACATTTTCCAAAATGTATGATCAAGCTAGAGAAGAAGCAGTCGAACATCTAATTTCTCGAGGAGCTCCTCCTTGCCCTCGATAGGGCAAAACAATTGAACAAAAGCTCGGTCATCCGCGCCCAAAGTAAAACATCCAATGATTTCCGGATTTATCATAGTATGATCAAGCTAGAGAATAAGCAGTCGAACATCCCCCCTCATGCAATCTTTGCTCTTGAGAAGTCCATCTCTGGATGCTGCAAGAGAGGTCGCCAGAAAGAAATTAGCAACGTTGATCTACAGATACAAGAACGCTCATCAATAAGAAAAGCAACCAACATCAACCAAACTAAGCGCCGCAAATCTAAGGCATAAAGCTCAGTTCATTATAACAAACTCCATATATATCCGACAGTGCGATTAGGTCATCAGTCATCAACCAAACCTATGTGTGATTAAACTAATAAGCATGAAGGTGGAAAAGTTCTTTTCATGAAATGGAAGCATGCGTTACATACAGAGAGGAAAAAATACAGATAGGGAAGTACCCAAAAGATCACTGAGGTCAGGCACAAGAATGCAACTAGCCAAGGAAAAAGAAATTTGAGAAAATACAGTCTGCAAACACACTTGTATATCTAAACAGCTTTGATGAAAATACAGTCTGCAACCACCCAAGTCAGCACCTTTTGGCATCACGTCAACCAGACACAGGCTCATCTTTCTTCGGTTTCGCCTGCAGCTTGCCTGATCTCAAACCGTCCCTCATCCTTCCCCACCCAAAACACCACCAACCCTCGAAGAGAACTTGACATAAAATCAGATCACCGTGCAACTAGCTGTTTTGGAACTTAACCCAGTATGCAACTTAATATCCTTACCCTCGTGACAACCAAAAAGCAACCACCAGAAGGTCATGGCATCCTATAGAAATCAGTGCAGACAAACGCAAAATAAACCACTCAACATTGCGCACCTACGTTTCATGCAGCCTCCTTGTAAAAAGACTAAAATTAGTCGATTCATGAATGAACAAACATAAACATGCAAAACAGAGGAACTTGATTAAGATCATCTTAAAGCATCGCTAGCCAATAGCCACCAAAACCGTCATTTGGAATAAGATCATCATCTTAGCATAGGAAGGCATTCCATTTGAAGCAATTAAGATTACATTTGGAGGCTAATCTTTCAGGGGAAAGTGGTTGAAGACTTGAAGTTAGAGCTGTCACAAATCCTGCATTGCAAGTCAGTGAGCAAACTGCTTGTATAAAGTAGGAAAACAACCTTTGATCAACATACTCTGCAACAACGTTCATCTACATCATTTCTATTCCCAGTTAAAGCACAAAGGGCTCAAAGAACAGATTTGAACAATTCTTAGGGACTACAAACTTTTGAGCTTTAGATAGATCGAAATATATTTACAGAGGAAAAAGCAAGAAATAGTTACTCCAAAGTCCAAACCGCTAGGAAAAGTCATGGAAGTGTCAAAGATGGTAAAAATACCCAGGGTATTATGCAGAGAGACAATACCTATATATGGGTACCTAAGAAGCTAATCACACGATGCATAAAAATCACAACTGATGCGAAACTTGAAGGTTAAAAAAATATTAACCTCGTGTCTAAATTCCAAGCTTCAACACTGCTTAATACAGAGTAAATATTGGATCATTGAGTGTGCTTAGAGTTATGTAGTCCTAGCACCTCTAGACCAAAAGCGCAGCACACTTCCCCACTGGCAAAGCAGAATTTTAATGTGCAGAAATTTTTCATTCAACACTCTGTAAAATCAGCAACCATATCAGTTTCCTAAACAAGAAAGTTCAAAAGCTGGATATCCCATGGCCGCGAGAAAACGCAAACTTGTGCTATACTCCAGTGATCTCTTTCCTACAGAGGAACACAAATGCCCATCATGCAATGACAAAGCAGCATTGTGTACGTCCTAAATATAACACTCAAACTCTGACACGCAACACTCTTAAGAACAATGAAATTTATCAGCACTAGTAGCATTTCCTTCTATCCCCTAGCACCTAAAATTAACAACATACAAGCCTCCAGTCCAAGCACCAGATTTAGTTGGCCTCCTAATTGGCCATGCCACACACTACTGTTCGTGAAAAGAACAAACAAGACTTTTCTTCATCCGTCATTGTTCACATAAAAAATAAAAAAATAAATGCAGGCGTGGGCTTCTAAAAATTCCAAATATGGGGGATATATCAGCAAGAAGCAAGCTATTATTACTCTTACTACTAGCTTTTCCATCCACGTTCCACAATGGCTACAAAGTGAATCACCTGAAATTATAAGCCCACCTCTAGCACTCTCTTTCCACTAAATGATAGATGCCCAGCTTGGATTTCTGACTGAAGGGCTTTAATCAAATCTATCGAGCCTTCCCATAGCTTCAGTCCTCCTACACACCAAATCCACTAGTCATGTTTACGTGCAACACTCCAGTCAACAGAGCACAGGAACTAGAATGTGCATGAATAACAGAATTTGATCTTTCATCTGCAAAGACAAAAGTGAAGAATTGCACATTTTACGCACCTTCATATTTCCCGGGCACCAAGTCCGAATTTGACAAGGAAAAGACCTCTTGGGTGCTGACCCGGCCCTAGCACAGACAACAATACAGCGCTCAGACCACCAATTTTACAAGCATTAACATCTTCAATTACTTTGCCCAGCGAAATAAGCAAACTTTCAATCTTCAGATTGATCATTCACGACCACCAAGCTCAAAAAAGTCATTTCATTTCCATTCTCATGCTCTCCAATAACTTCAAAACGAAACAAGTCTTCTCACTCTCCGAGCAACTAAAGAAGACCGCAGGAACCACTCACGACCGCGACGCACGTTACTGTCCCACCACAGCAAAATGGAAACTCGAAACAGAGACATAATTCCAAACACCAAAAAAAAAAAAGAAAAAAAGATCACGGACAAAGATAGGGGGGGATCAAGATCAAAGGGGACGGCTCCGGGGAGAGGAGCTCTCACCGGCGGCCCCCAGCAATGTCGCCGCGGCCCTACGATCCGGTGGCGGAGCAGGGCGAATTTGCGACGGATTGATTTTTCCTCACCGCCCTCAACACCGCCGCGACGTCCCTCTCCGCCGCCTCATGCGCAAGGAAATTGCTCCGCTCGGCCACAAACTCGAAGGCCTCCTCGATGAACCCCAGCGGGCTGGACGGATCGAACCTCGTGCTGAACTCTGCCGCGGCAGAGGAGGAGGCCAAGGGCTTGGCCTCAGGTTGCTTCTCTGGCTTGATTTCCTCTGGGGCTCCGGAGGCCATGAGAAGTGGAAGAAGGAGAAGGCGAAAGAGAATGAGAAGTGGAAGCAGAGAGAGAGAGAGAATGGAGGGGGGGTGAGGGCGGGCTAATTGCGAATTAGGGCGGGAACTCGAAATTTGCGACGGAGGGCAAAGAAGTCCATCGCAAATTTGCGACGGATTGATTTTTTCCGTCGCAAATTTGCGACGGATTTTCTTTTCCGTCGCAAATTTGCGACGGATTTATAAATCCGTCGCAAATTTGCGACGGATTCTTTTTCCGTCGCAAAAATTTGCGACGGATTTTTTTTTGCGACGGATTCTTTTTCCGTCGCAAAAATGTTTCCGTCGCAAATTTTTGCTACGGATTTTTTTTTCCGTCGCAAAAATTTGCGACGGATTTTTTTTTCCGTCGCAAATTTGCGACGGATTCTTTTTCCGTCGCAAAAATTTGCGACGGACTTTGTTTCCGTCGCAAATTTTTGCTACGGATTTTTTTTTCCGTCGCAACTGTCGCAAATTTTTGGAAAATGCAATACCATTTTTGGAATCCGTCGCAAAATCCGTAGCAAATTTGCGACGGAAAATATATCCGTCGCAAATTTGCGACGGATTTTTTTTCCGTAGCAAATTTCCGACGGATTTTGCGACGGATTTTTTTTCCGTCGCAAATTTGCGACGAATTTTTATTTCGTGGCAAATTCCGTCGCAAATTAGCGACAATTAATTTTCGTCGCTAATTTGCGACGGAAAAAAAGTTCCGTCGCAAATTTCGTCGCAAATTAGCGACGAAAAATTTCCGTCGCAAATTTCCGTGGCAAAATCCATGTTTTTTTGTAGTGAGAGGTAGAAATCATGCCGTTGACATTTCCTTCTCTGTCCTCAGCTGCAAAAAATCTCATCAATTGGATTTTAAACTTTAGCCTTTAAAATAATTTGTACAATTGTATGGATTCAAACAAAAAAAGAATTTACGGATACGAGAAAAAAGTACACGCCTTTCTGAGCGGTGAAAACATTGTTGGAAAAACTACAAATATTTTCATAATAAGAATAAAAACATGTGATGTAATCTAAGATAAACTACATAACGAAAATGTCAACAAACACCGTGATTGATTGACCGGACTTGGTCGACCTAACATGCGGGAAGTGCAAACTGCAAGCAAGGACAACGCACTGAATTGTGACGAACACTAATAACCAATAAGAAGAATTTTGGGGAAGCTGAAAATTCTTGAAATTGTTATTTACTTATCAGTGGTAAATTGAACGAGAGACAATCAATGGAGAGGAATTCATGCCAAATATTTTCTTTTTTCCCCTCTTTCTTCCCGGACTTTCCTCTGCTTGTACATGCTGACTGTCTCTTCAAGCATACCATCATCTTCTAAATTTGGGCAGTCGAGAATCGTTTGTGAGCACTCATCAGGTACTTTCCAGATGAATCCATCAGGGAAACTTCTCACTGATCTGCATCTGATTAGTGCCAATTTTTGGAGAGTCTCTTGTTCATCCAGACCCTTAACCGCCAGAAGCTCTTCGCATTCTCGAATTTTCAAGGACTTCAGCTTTTTCAAATCCGATAGGTCATCTAGACTTTCAATTTTAGGAGACTTGTGTATTTCCAATTGCTCCAACGACTCCACCGAACCAAGACCTTGGGTGGCAGCTAGATTTGGGCAATCGAACAGCCTCAACAGCTTCAAACTCTTCAAGCTCAAAAGACCGGCAAATCCCTCGAGGAGTTCTAACCCTTCCACATCGAATTCAATCAACTGTTCCAGCCCATCGAGTTGAACCTCCTTCCAACAGCATTGATAAATGCGCAAACATGTCAAGTTTCTCAAGTTGCAACCAAATGACAAACTACTCATTGGTTGATGATATTCCAGTGATAATGTTGACAAAGATGGTGGAAGGAACGCAAGGGATTGTTGCCATGGACCATTTTCAAAGAACAAAGGATGAGAGCTCTCATTATGACCACCATAGCTCAAATCCGCCAATTGAGTTAGGTTTGAGAGATCCAAGACCCACCGCAGCGAACTTGATCCAAAGCTTAGGCTTACCAAACTTGTGGGAAGATGAGGCAATATTTCGAGTTCAGTGCAATGCCATAAACTCAATTTCTCTAGACAAGGAAGTAGTTGGATTGCCTTAGGAACATTTTTAATTGGGGTAACTTGAAAGTGAAGTACTCTCAAAAGCAATAATTTCCAAATGCCCTCAGGAATTTCCCACTTCAGATTTGGAGAATTCTCAGCATGTAGCTCTTCCAACTCTTTTAGCACGGCAATGCTCCGCGGTAGCTCCCTTATCAAAGAATACGAAATATTGATGACTTTTAATCTACTTAAGTCTCCAATAGAGTCGGGTATTCGCAAACATTGTGTTCTTGAGACATCCAACTCCAGTAGTGATTCCAAGTTCTCAATCGAGACGGGAAGTTCCTTTATGTTAGTTCATGATAAAAAGAGAGATATAAGTTCCCATAGATTCGTAATAGAATTGGGAATTTTACCGATTTTTGTACCTTGCAGTTTAAGTACTAACAAGCATGTTTGGTTACCAATGAAATAAGGTAATCTTGTGATGGCCGTACATGAGAGATCCAATTAACTCTACCAATGATGCCACTCTCACAAATGATTCAGGCAGCTTCCTCAACTCTATATGTGACATTCTGAAATCTAACCCACTTGGGATTTATGAAATGGATGATTTATGGATGTGCTTATAGTTAGATCTCACCCGGAATTGATCACTCCTGGGATACTAACCGTTAGGGAATGCTAATTAAGGATTTAAATTCGCGCGATCAAAGAAACTCGATTGTGAACCAACTTTCAACCATGAAAATTATCGAGGTGACATTTTGAGCCAATGTAGGCCAATCCAAGGATAGTTAGGGATCAATTCACCACTGTCATATGAGTGGATCGCGGGTGATTCCACTCGACCACGAAATGAACTGACGAATGACCCCAAACCTATACCAAGCGATCGTGCCTGTCGGAACTAGCGATCGATCCTCGCGATTAAGTGACAACCGAGGTCGTCATGACCCGAGTGAACTTGAACGTGGCTTAATTCAGTATCGGTCACGGGTCAAATGTGCGAATTTCCCCAAAAGCCACCCGTTCGTTTGAGATATACTTAAGTTACATTAATTAAATTTGGTCATTAATTAACGACCAAGATTGGGCTTCAGAAATTATGAATGTCACGATAGGATAGTTGGACGATGTTGTTATTGGCTTAGTCAGCCTCAGATTTGTCTGGATTCTTTAGAAAATTCGTATTTCGGCGAGAAATGGAAAATGACCACTTTACCCCTGGAATTTTATTAAGGCCAAGTATAATGGGGGAGGGGCATTTTGGTCATTTCACACTAGCTTTAGAAATAGAAATTTTTGGACAATTTTGCCCTTGGATATTTTGTGAAATTCCAATTTTGCCTCGGATATTTTTGGCAAGGATTAATCCGGACCGTTGATCTTAGGATAAGATCAAATCATGGCTGTCGATTTGGAAATAGAGAGAAGGGTAGGATGGTCATTTCCTAAGGCTATTAGACACCAATAATTGGCCAAATTATCCTATTTCTTCCATTTTCTCTCTCCCCCTCTCATTTCTCACTCTCTCGGCCATCTCTCTCCCTCACTCTCCCTCACGGCCGAGCCTCCCCCACCCCACCGTGAGTGTGGCCAGCCGCCCAAGGCCAGCCATCGCCGCAGCTTCCCTGCCGAGCCGGAGCCGCCGCGGCCGTTGCGGCCGCTCACCATCACCACCACCACCGCCTCACGTCTCTCTCTCCCCTGTTTTTGTCCCCACCGAAACACCACCAGCCCCATCTCAGCCCCCAGCTCTGCCAAGAAAATCAGAAGCCAATCGCCGCCGTTCGCCGCCGCTCGTGAACGCCGGTGAGTCGCTAGTATCCCTTTTCATGAGACACTACTGCCGCTGCTGTTTGCCCTCTGTCCAGCCACCGTTGAGGCCTCAATTTCGTGTAGGAATCACAAGTAAGTGATACCCTAACCCTCGCCTAGGATAACGGGTATTTTCAAGTTAGTTCAGGGCCGTTTTAGTGAGTTTTAGGGGTTAATTGTGGGACAATGGTTGGACTGATTTGGCTGAGTGTTTTGGGAGAAATTGTGATGATTTTTGAGGTGGATTTGAGGTTAGAATTGACTGGTTAGGTAATCGGAATGATTCCGGGTGATTATTGTGGCTTATTACGCAAAAAACGGGCCTAAATGTGCCGTTATGATGATTTTGGTGGTGGCCGAATTACTGTTCATACTGTGACCGAATTAGTGCATTTTGGTGATTCAAGTATAGTGCGTGTTGGTTTGGGGGTTGTCGGTAGGAGTACGACACCCGTAAATGGTGAAATTTGGCCTAAAATGCAAAAATTCAGGTTAATTGTGCACATGCGAATTTAATTGGATTGGCTGGTTTGTGGTGCTTATTATGGCTTGAGAGAGACATGGAAATGTTGATTTTATGCTCATGTTAGTGGCTGTGGTTGTGGGCCCAATGGTGGCCTTGTATTGTCGTTGAATTATGAATTGATTGATTGAAGTGTCGACCGTTATATGCGTGCATGGGCTGAATTGAGTTGATTGGCAATTGGCCATGGTTGGATGTTAATTGAGTATATGAAATGTGTGAGGATTGATGCATGCACGGGCTGAATTGGATCGGTTGATAATTTAGCATGTTGGTGTGTAAATCGAGCATGTTCGCATGAGATCCGAGCGAGTGAATGAATGAGAAATTGCGTGATGTGTCGTGCATGTGGTCACGAGAATCCCTGAGGCGTGTACTTTAACGTGGGAATCCTTGAGGCGTGTACTTTAACGCGGGGAATTGTGCTATCCTGAGGCGGTACTTTTACACCGAACGATACCCCATATTATCGGAAGACTGCTAACCTAAGGCGTGTACTTTCAATGCGGGTTGTGCCGTAGGCGGTGGATGTTGAGCCTGAGGCAGTATTATTACGCAGGTAAGAGACATAGCTTGAGGTGGTACTATTACGCGTGCTAAGAAGTGTTGTGAATATGAGATGATCGCAGTGGACCTGAGGCGGTACTATTACGCGGGTCACTGGCGAGTCGAGTGAAAATAGTGTGATGAGGCATGAACGTGTGTGGAATGTGGAATTAGAAATGCCATGTGCTCGACTTGTGTATCGGGCATGAAATTAATTTGAAATGTACATGTGGTTGGAATTTGTGTTATTGTGGCTAATGTGCAGGTTGCACGTATTAAAAGCCCAGGTAAGTGCAATTGTGTGCCTGTGATGTGCTTATTGAGTGTTGTGGTGTTTGAATTAATTTGGAGGTACGTGTTAGCCTAGGTGGAGTTTAGGGTGTGTACTTGTTGAGACGTGTTCTCATGATTGTTTCAACCAAATAATTTCAGAACCCCGACCTGAACCATGAATCTCCTACCATCGCCACCTCAGCGTTTTGGAATACTGATGCACACCCACCATAACGTGGTAGAGTACCCGATAGACAAGCAGGAGGCTTAGGGGGATTCAGACTCGGGTTCTGGGGAGTCAAACTCGGAGTGGATGCCGTCCATGGGGCGTACGGGCTAGTTTTAGGGGTAGAATGAAGGTTTTGTAGTGTCCCATTTTTGGAGTTAGGGTTTGCCCAGGCTGCTGATCCTTTTGATGTCGGTGGTGTAAAGTTAGAAGTTCGGTGTGCATGTATATTATGTGATTTGTAAATGGTGGATATTTTATAAGTTTGAATAAGTAATGGATGTTTATTCTCCTTTGTACCCCTGGTCAAATATTGTCTCGGTGTTTGTGGCTTTCGCTGGTGCTTTATATCTCTAATGAGTTGATTTGGGTCGGCGATATCCTAGGACGTCATGATATTCGACCAAAGAGGTGAGTCGCGTGCTTGATGGGGTTCGGGGCGTGACACTGTAAGACATCCACACCGTTCCAAATTGAAGTAAATTAGGCACTTAAGCTTGTCGATGGAATCATCAATCTTGTTCAGTCTTGCGCAATTCATAAGGATCAATCTCTCTAAACTCAAATAATTAGAGAAGTTGGGACTCCTGGTCATATAGGGGCAATGTGAAAGATCCAGAACTTTCATCTTCTTTGCAAACTGTCACAATAGCTAAAAGAGAATAAAGGGAAAATTCCGTGCTAATTTTAAAGGTAGTAAAAGGTTGTGTTGAAGCTGAGTTATAATTGGATTGACTCGTTGTCCTCATTTAACCAAGATATAGACCCATTCATTTTCGCACTAACACCTATCAAACATGACCCAGATGTATCCACCTATTTATAACTTCAACTACCTCCCCAGGATATGCAATTAATTGTAAATGGCCTTGATTACGAGACTAGCTCAGTTTTACTTCTGAACGGCCTTGATTACTCCATTCATCACTCATTTTATTTACCATGGGGTATGCCTATATAGGGGATAAGTATATCACAAGTGTCTTAACTTTCGCAAGTCGCTCACTTGAGTGCAATTACTTTTTTTAGCCACTTAATTGCCATAACTTCTAAAAAACATTCACTTGCATGCCATAATTTTCAATCGATCATTTAAGTCTTAAATTTTTTTAAAACATTCACCCATATGCCAGAAATCCGACGTGGTATATTACTTGTGGTGAACTTTTTAAAAAAGTTACGATACTTAAGTGATCGATTGAAAAGTTATATAGAACTCAAGTGATTGGAAAAAAAGTTTGATACTCAAGTGAATGTCGTACGAAAGTTATAACACTTGGGGTTTCCTTTTACTGCATGAATATTTATGGTATAGCCAATTGGAGTTCCCAAATAAAAAAAATAACTCCGACCCAAGAAATTCAATTGAGATCCAAATAATCAAATAGCGACATATCATACCTTGATTTGACTCCATCCAGCCCAATCCCCTGTGATAAAACTACAAGATAGGTTGAGAACTACAAGATTGCTTGGATGGAAATTTATGGCCAAGAGCTTATGAGGACAACGATTCCAAGACATGTATCTTAAACTTGAAAGCTGATTCTTGAAGTCTCCTTTTAAGTATCCGCTACCTCATTCGAGGAACCTTATGTGTGGAAGCCTAAAAAATTCTTCACTGGTATAGATTTCTGGTTCATTTATAGGTAAGCGGATTGTTTCAATAGCCTCCTTTCTCTGTCATTCAATGATAAAGAAGCATAAGAATAAATGAAAAATATCTTCTCTCTCTCTGTCTCTCTCTCTCTCTCTCTCTGTCTCTCTCTCTCTCTCTCTCTCTCTCTCTCTCTCTCTCTATATATATATATATATATATATCAAAAAATGGCTCCTAACTAATGACTAAATCATTGAGAGAGGTATAGAATTCGAAGGTCGAACATATCGTCTCACCTCTTCTATTCTTATGATATCAATGGCGGTCTCGGGAACCCACAACCTGCTATGCTTTCTTGGATCCATATCTTCACGGATGATTGTCCCCCCGAGATCTCTCAATTGGTCATGCATCCAGAATTTGTTGTAATCAGTTATCTTTGTCAAGGACTTGAGTAGAATAATTCGGGGAAAACCTACTATCTTTCCACATGTAGAATGCATTCGTTATGTCTTCATCCTCAAAGAGACATGCAATGTCGAGAAAGATCTATTTTTGCTCAGGGCTCAGGGCATTGTAACTTATCTTCAACTTGTCCTAGACCTTCTCGTGAGGTATTTCCCTCATATTGTCCGGTACATCTATCCATAACGCTTTATTCTAGTGACGAAGTAATGAGCCTATGACTTCAAGAGCCAAGGTATGACCTCCGGTCGTCAAAACTACATGTCTTGAAAGACTAACATAATCATATGGAGGAGCATTTCTTTTGAAAGCATGTCTACTGAAAAGCTCAAGTGATTGAACGGGATCCAACGACTTCATTTCATACTCCAAAGTTTGGTCGGGTACTACTACAAGGCTTGTGTTCGTAGTTGTCATAATAACTCTGCTTCCTGAGGCAAATGAAATGTGCTTGATGGATAGTTTCTCAAGTTGTTCCTCATCATCCATGTCGTCAAGAACAACGAAAACTTTTCTGTTAGAAAGTTACTTTGAAATGACCTTGATGCCATCATCAACATCTTAATTGCATTGCGAAAGCCCAAACCAAACATGTCAGATAATAGTCGTTTCTATAAAGTTTTGAGGCCAAACTGATGCGACGATTCTCGGACATCTTGCAGGAAGCATGAATGAGTGAAGAGGGAATTTAGTTTGTTGAACACAACCTTAGCAAAGTTGTTTTACCGATTCCAGCCATACCATGGATTAGCAAAATGGGTCTGCCCCCAGAATCCACATCCAACAACTTCAGAACAGCTTCCACTCGATCTTCCATTCCAACCAAATGCTCGGGGATACATTTGTCTTTTACCTTCAGCTTCATCAAAATATCTCGTGTCACCAATTTAATGAATTTCCACTGCCTGCCATGTTAGTGAATCATATAAGGGTATGTGTGTTTCGCAAAAAATAACTTAATTTCAGAGGAAGTAAAATACTTTCTGATTTTTGTTTGTACTAAAAATAAGTTGAAAAATTTATTCAATGGTATTTGATAATAAATGAAGCCGCTAAAGGCAGCTTGTATCTTTAGAAATGACATGTAATGACTAACAATCTGGATTATTTTGTAATCCATCAAAACAACAAAAATTACAAAGAAATTATGATATCATATTTGTAATTTATTTTATATGATGGTGTTTTTTCGGAATGTAGAAGAGCACGAGCAATAAAGAAGTATAATCAGGAGATAGTAGACAAAATTTATGAAAAAAGAAAAGATGGGACTTATCGAAAAGAAAAAAAAATAATGAGAGATAGAAAATAGACATAGTGGGATCTATTCTTCTCACTTGCGCGTGCAACAAGAAATCAGGGAAAATAGTTTTTCCTTACAAGAAGAGGAAGTAGTTTTCCCTGATCTAATTTTGTTGTTTTGAGAGCATTGAAAATATTTGGAAATGATTTTTCATCAAACAAACTAACCCTAAGTTGAGATTGTAAAAGATAAACACAAGACACTCAACAAGTGGTTGCAAGCAACATGGCTAGTTCCGCTGGGGGTGTCAACGGCCGGTTCGGTTTATCCTTTTTTTTATCTTTCCAAAAATGCCTCACTCAGCCACCACCGCTGCCGCCACCCGCCACCATGGTCTCCGACCAGTCGCTGTGCTCCTTCTCCTCACCTATTCCCTCTCTGTCTTGCACGCACACCACTGGCCTGTTGCCATTGGCGCGATGGCCAAGGCATCGCACTTCTTTGCTGAAGCTGAGGATTCTCTCGCTGAGCGGCTCTCCTTGTTGAACATCACCCTTGCCCTGCCGTCGGGGATTTTGAGCACGGAGTTGGAAATCAGCACCGACTTGCAGTGGAAATCCCGGAACCTTCGAGAACCTCTGCTCACCATCTGGTGACTATAGGCTCTTTGCGTACGCGGTAGCTCAACATCCGGACTATGGGGAAGAAGGGCCAGACATGCTCGGGGACAAGGGGCGGCAAGAGGAGTCAGCGACTGAGGGGTGGAGGAATTCAGCGCCGGCGTCATTTCAAGAGATGAAGAAATGGCCGGAGGCGTCGGTGGAGAGGAAATCTCTTGGAAAGGGGAGAGATGGTAACTTTCAAGGAATCCACGATTTACGATCACAAATAGATCTTTTAACGAAGGAATGAGAGGCAAAACACAAAAAAACGATAGAAATTCTCCCTGAATTATTAACCCATCTTTCCCCCTCTAAACTTATCAAGAAGAAATAGAATTCTGACTGAATAATTACCGCTTCTTGCTTTATTTGGTTTGGATGAATGTCATGGTTCATTCTGTTACCAAAAAATAGTTCTCAAAGCACACATAATATTCATTCAATTTCAAACCGCCTAAATGACAACTTATCCTTCGGCCGGAAAAACCAAAAAAAAAAACGAGAACTTATAAAAACTTTAGGAACACAATGAATGCCCAAAACAAAAGTTATGGAGTAGTTTAGGACACCTACATACCCTTGCTTATTCAATTCCCATCCTTTGATTTTGGCTACACTTTTCAGGTTATCCTCCCACTTTAGCCTCATCTGGCAGCCGAACTTCTTCTCATTGCTCCTCCAAAGCCCCGATGTAATGTTGAAATATAAGCTTAACATCGTGAGACTCCACATCATAGAAAATCGGCATAATCTCCTTCTTGGATAATTTGGATTTCATGCACTCTACCATGTGTGCGAGGGAGTTAAGGAACCACAGACATGAAGCATAACCTTTAGAGAATATGGGTACGTAGATCTTCGACATTTTGATAGCCACCAGTAGCTCATCACCTATTTCTTTACTAATGTGGAGCTCTTCCTTATCCAAGAAAACACGGATGTTCACCTCTAGCATGTCGTTGTAAAGGCAATCCGTGAATCCTTGATGAGTGTCCAGCCCTCTAAAACTTAGGAAGACGTCGTAGTCAATCGCCACCGGTGAGTACCAATGACTCACCGCCACTCATTCCAGCCTCTGAGCTCTTTCGCTTGTCCATTCTCACGAGTATTTTTGCCTCAGAGTTCCCTCTCTCAAAGCACCTGATCAATGAAAGTCTCGTTCACTTCGACTCTCCTCTCCTCAAGCCTCAACCGTTACAACTCCACTTGAGTGTTATAGAAAAGTTTACTTAGCCGGCCGTTTTTTTCTGAAAGGTTTCTTTAGCCAGAAGAGCGAGTTCTGAAAGTATTTCGCAAATTGACGACATTCTCGAAGCATCTCGCCAGATCATGTTGAGAAGCGGACGCAAATGAGGGGAAGAGTATAGGCATAAACAAAGAGCAAATAAGATTGCAAATACAATACACGAGGCGCCAACAGGGGCGACAATGTCTAGGAAATCCAAGAAGATTGCGCCCACTGAACAACCAAACTTGAAAGTCGACGGGCCCAATGCAAAAGGTTTCGCTTTTTTATATAGTTGCTTTTATATTTGCATTTAAAGTTTATTTTTCTAGATATCTCAACACTTATATTCATGGACATTTAAAAAAAATGAATGTTTATCTAGTCAAGACAACTTGAAATGATCTCTTTTTTTAAGTTTTCTTTGAACTTAAACACATCCTTCACCTTCTTACTATCATCGTAGAAGAACTTAACTTTAAATCTAAGAGGGCTTGTTGATCATCCTCTATTAGCAAAAGCAAAATTTTAAGTTCAGCTCAATCTATCTATCTAAACGAAGTTAGGCTGTGTATCTCAATGATAAGTTAATTTGATTAATTTCACATTTTTTTTTATAAATTATTGAATAGATAAAATAATTAAACCATTTTTTATTTCCTTTTCGACATTGATTTTTGAACTCTTACTATCATGAACACACTTCTTAGGGTTCTTTTGTTTTGCAGAAAAATATTTTATCAAAAAACATTTTCTTGAATTTCCGACCTTTGTAAAATGAGTCAACGGTAAGACGATTCACAATAAATAGAAATTCTTTGCTTGAGTACACCTTAGTAAAACAACAAAAGCGCCACAGCCTCAGCTAGCAACCCTGGTAATAACATTACTTACTATAATCACGTTTCTCTCTCCTCCCCCTCTCTTATGTTTGTCGCTTTCCTTTATGGTTTTATAGCCCTTTTCTTCCTGCGTTTTTAGCTTCCTATCAAATAAGAGGAGGGTCTGCAGGCTGCTAGGTGTATAACTACCTTCTTGTCAAATTGCACATCTTAATTACGATGTGAAGTTTCAAATTAAAAGTATAGTCTTAATACCTTTGAGTCTAATATCGTTCCTGTAAGCTTGGACGATCATGGAAAGTAAACAGTGTTGAGTGCATATTACGATAAATAGAATCTTAAAATGAACAAATAGATATTGAAATAGTATATCCCCAAATAATGTTTTTGCCAAATTATGAAATAGTGTCTACCCTTTGTTATATACGTTTGACTCTAAAATGGCGTAATCAGTCCTCATAGCTTTTTCCCCCATGGGCTCCGCTCCTTGTGGACTTGCCTTTTGACGAACTCATGACATGCCAGTTTCGTTCTCAGTGGATATAAAATATTGAGGATATTGCAATATTAGTCCTTGGTTTTTCCAGGATTTCACTTTTGGTCCCTGATTATGCTTTGTTTTGTATTTTCCTTAACGAGGCACGGACAAATCGAGATTGCAATTTTGTTTTATTTCCTTAACTCTAGGACTATTTCAGATACTATTTTCAGAATTAGTTTGTAATATACTTTTACTTGAACAGTAAATTTTCCCATTTCATTAGCTAATTTGTTTTCTAGATCTGTTTGGAGTGACTTTTATCTTTTTTCTTTCTTTGTTTGTTTTTTCTAATTTTTGTGGTGCTCGCACTTTGAATTTTCTTAATCTTAAGCAATTAAAAATGTTGATAATAAAAATGTTGACATGTACATTCACCTACAAAATTTTTATAGATTTTTAAAATTTGAAAAAATTTCCAAAATTTGGTGGAAAAGCAAAAAATGTTGTTCTTGCTTTCTATAAGGCCAAGCAAAAGGCCCAAATTGCTAGAAGGTGGTGGCATGGAAGCAGTATGGTGGGTTTTAGTTTTGGGCCACGTTTTTTCTGCTCTCTACATGGCTAAAACACTCCTTAACATAGTTTTCTGACAATATTACCTTTTGTGGATTTCACTTTTTAGCATCCCTTTTATCTTTTTTTATATTGATTTCCCATTTCTTTTCTTGTGGGCCCCACATCCACTTTCCTTAATCTTCTTCCTTTTCTCTTTTTCTCTCTCTCTCTTTTGGTCGAACTTTGTTCTCTCTCAAGAGGCAAAGAAATGGAGAATTGTGAAGGTCACATCCTTGTCGTAGGCAAGGCCACTTAAACCCACCACCAGGACGTCGATGAAGCCCTCCTCCTGAACCACCTCCGTCTCTGCAGCTACCGATCCAACTTGCTCAACCTCAATGTAATTCATGCTCTTTGCAAGGAAATCTAGCAAATTGGTCAATGGATATTTCAACAACTAGATGGGGAGTGGGCGAGGAAATTAATTGTCAATATCTTGGAGGTACTGAATGCCAAAAGGATTGGCTCATGAGCAAAACTACTTTTGCGAATTTCATTAATTCCTTGTGCAACGAAAGGTTTTTTGATGAAGTCTTTTAGATTGCAGAGAGTATACCTTAAGGCCACTGCCCTTAGCCTCCCCATCACCCTTCTAAAATCCTCCTCCTTATCAGCATGAACTACTCCACCTTCTTCGGGCTCATTAAATGCAGATTGCACAACCTCCTCATGCCTTCTAGCATGCACCACTCTCCGCGAACAACATCCCCTTGCTGGGTCACAAGGAAAGAGGTAGAAAATTAACAAAAAAAAGGGACACGACCAAAAAAATGGAACAACACTTTCTTGAAACATTTGCTAAAGAGGGATGCTAAAAAGTGAGACCCAGAAAGGGCAATATAGTCAGATTGTTACGTTGAGTAGTGTTTTAGCCATAGGGAGGGCGAAAAGTTCAATGAACATCGTAAAAGGTTTTTTTTTTGTTTTTTATGGTGAATTCGATGATGAGTTGAATCACACAAATCCATGAAGCTGATCAAGCAATTATTTTCTTTTGAGTAGTTTGCCACCTCTCCTCCAGATACTGTCCTTTTTAATTTCAGTGATATCATAAAACGAAAATGGGAGCTGGTGTGAGCAATTCTCAGTCCCAAAGCATTTCCATAGAAAGGCCTGATACAAATCTTTCCGATGGGTGGATTGTTGGGGCACTTGTACGAGTTGACATTTACAACTTGCTCGATTTCAAGGAAATTTGATGATCAAGTTCTCTGCGTGGAGGAAGCTTTTCTTCATCCTCGGATAGTTGCATATATGTACTTGAGAAGCATATATTAGTTCTGCAGTAGAACAAAAGAAGAATGTACCTTCCCGGGATAAGCGAGAAGAGACAATAGTTCGATTATGTTAGCTTGCAATGAAAACACTTGTCTAGTCTTCCCAATAGCTCCTAGGATCCCGGATAGCCTCTCCTATTTGTTGACACTTAAAATATAATTGCCCAATACAAATTAATTGCACAAAATTTAGGACTTAATTTTCTAACCCATAAAACAAAAATATTTTTTCAATTAATCGCATGGCATATAGACATTAGGCATATTTGCATTAATTGCACTAAATAGAAGATATTTTTATTAAAAAATAAATAATATAAATGATATATAATAAAATAAAAATTCGGATCGGGCCAGGTTGACCCGGCCCCTTTCTTTTTTCTCTTCCCACTTCCCTTTGCATGAGCCGGGCCCAACCTACTTCCCCCTTCACGCGAATTGGCCCAGCCCAGCTCCCTCTCCCTTCCTCTCTCCCCTGTCACGGTGGCTAATCTATAGCAGAGCACAGACGCGGCCAGCGAACAACCAAGCCAAAATGAGCGGACCAGAGTGGAGAGCAAAGAGAGAAAAGCATAGTAAACATTGAATGGCCTAGAGGGGACGAGCAGACGGTCGTTGGCCTTTATAAAAACTGGAGAGGAGAGAGAGACCAGGGGGCCATTTTCACAGAAAAATAGAGAGTGAAAGAGAGAGAAAACAAAAAGATAGAGAGCAAATCGAGCGAGAGTGAGTGAGTACAGGGCCAAAAGAAGTCCCAGGCAACCTCCCCATCGCCTGCAAGCCAGCTGACAACCCCTAGCTGGAGCCGAACCAGTAAGCTTCTCGCCCCCCCTTGTTTTGCCCTGTTTTTTGTGCATGTTGGCCGAAGCTCGTGGCTGGCCCTTTCACGCGAACTCTGGCCCATGCCGTCACTTTTTTCGGTCCATACATCACGGTAAGGAGTGCGTCGTGGTCGTCGGTATAAGTTTCAACATCGAAAGAGGTCGGGAACCTTTCGTTCCAGTCATGCACCCCACCTGTTTGACGAATTGCTGAGTGAAGTTCGAAGTGTTTGGTCCTCTGTCAGGGGCATATGGACCGGCCGGGGAGCTGTGGCTCTAATGTTGGCCGTCGGGTGGCTATGCAAGGCCGAATGGAAGCCAAAAGTGGCCAGATGTGGCCGGCCAAATCTCGGCCAGAGCTTGGGCGCAAGATGCCCAGACCGAGGCTCGGCCAGCGATCACTTTGGCTGGCCAGGTAGTGGCCAATGGAGGATGTGCAAGAAGATAGATAAAGTCATAGAATAAAGCATCGACAAGTGAAGATCGACTTAAATTGATAAAAGGGCCACCACAGACGTAAACTGTTGACGGAGTGGAGATGAAATAGTTGTCTAAAGTGGTGGAGATAACTCGTTTGGATGTAACCGTCAGAGGAGGTACCCATAAAGAGTTGAGTCCCATGCAACTATCAAGTAGTGAAAGTGACAATCAATGAAGTCGAGGCAGAGCAACTGTCACCTAATGGAGGTAACGCAACCGACCGATAATAAGGTGGGTAGATGCAACCATTGGAGATAGTAACAATCATATAAATAAAAACTTGGAGGCCATATTGGAATTGGTGATCTCGGAATAACTTCTTGTAGATATGAAGTGCTAGATCACGGCAGTCACGTGAAGTTTGTGTAGTATTCTTAGTAACTGCTATTAACTGTCAATGGCATGGATAAATACTGAATTGTAATATGTAGAGAGGACCACAAATCAATCAAATAACACTAGTTGTTCAACTATATCTTCCTATTGATTTTTACATCCTCAGTATCTTTACATCGCCGGCAACGATTGTTCCCAGTCTCAATATCTTTAATTTCCTCGTCATTTACATTTCCTATCTAAGAATCAACAAATGACTCTTTACAACATTTGTCGGTTTGTATCCAACTGATCCATATCTTGAAAGATATTTTGTCAACTCTTTTCGACGAAACAATTCATTCAGAGCTTTCAACGCCAAGGTTCCCCAGTTCATCTCTTGACGATGCATTTGTCTTGTACCTTCAGCTTCATCAAAATCTCTCGAGTCACCAATTTAATGAACTTCCAGTGCCTACCACATGAGTGAATTTAAGTCATAATTGTAAAAGATAACCTCAGGACACAAAGCAAGTGGTTGCCATCCACAAGCCTTTTACTGCTTACTGAATTGAGAAGTGCACCCATAAGGAAGAGACTTTTTAGGTGCTTTTGGAACACGATGTTCCTATAATTAATCATACACTATATATTATGAGATTTTTCTATGTAGTTGCTTCTGAAAGGGTAACACTTCCAACCAGCGATTTATTATGGATTGTACAGCTGTGTCATTGTACTTTTGGTAACAGTAGTCTAGCATATCCCGAGCCATCTCCCTTCATGATAGTCTTCGGTAAAACGGTGTCCTTTCTCGGGCTCTTGTCTGAATCACTCACGTCCGCCATCCTATGAAAACTTCAAAAAGAATTCAATCGGTCCCAGAACGAAGATGCTCTGATACCATAATAAGTTTGGAACGTAAAAGCTCAAAATGTATTAGGATCTGCAGAACCAGTAAATAGGCTAAACAGCCTTACAAGAAAAGGAAAGCCTTATAAGAAAAGAAAATAACTAATCTACGGGATATGCTAGGGATATGCTAGACTACTGTTACCAAAAGTACAATGACACAGCTGTACAATCCATAATACGATTGACCATGGATTGACGGGAAACTTGCTTCCATACCAGATAAAACTTTCACGAAAAAGAGAGAAGTTAACTTTTAAAGAGGTAATCCACCATTTACCAATGCAGAGAGATATAACATTAGATCTATCGATGAAAGATTAAGAGGAAAAAAAAATACCTAAGATATACTCCTTGTATTTATTAACCCATCTCCCCAATCTTAACTTACCAAAAAGAAAGAGGATTTTGACTGTACTTCACCGAGTTTTTGCTTTATACGGTTTGGATGAATGACGGTTAATTCTCTTACCAAAAGTAGTTTTCAAAGATCTCATAAGGAAAGTCCAAAACAAAAGTTATGGAGTAGTTAAGGACACCAACCATACCCTTGGTTTTTCAACTCCCATCCTTTGATTTGGGCAACACTTCTGAGGGCATCCTCCCACGATCGGGTAGCATGGCAGCCGAATTCCTCCTCATGCTTTGCCAAAGCACCGATGTATAGTTGAGATTGAAGCTTAACATCTCGAGGTTCCACGTCATAGAAAATCGGCAAAATCTCTTTCTCGGATGGTTTGAATTTCTTGCACTCCACCATGTGCTCAAGCTCGCGAAGGCACCAAGGGCTAGAAGCGTAACCTTTAGATAAGATGGGTACGTAGATCTTTGATCTTTCAATGGCAATCCGCAGCCCATCGCCTATTTCTTGACCGATATGGAGCTCTTCCTCATCGAAGAAAACACGGATCTCCGCTTTTAGCAGATTGTGGTAAAGGCAATCCACTAATCCTTGGCGAGTGTCTGGCCCTCTGAAATTTAGAAAGACATCATAATCAATCGCCAACGACATGCCGCCAATCTTTTCAGCCTTCGAGCTCTTTCCCACACCCATTCGCACAGAGTATTTTGGCAAAAAGAGGCAATTTTGTTTGTTGAACAAAACCTTATGGAGAGCAATTTTACCAATTCTGCCCATTTCATGAATTAGCGCAAAGTGCATGTCCAACCTTAGCGAAGGCATTCTCTTCTAGTGATTCGTCATAGCAGGTGAAACTCTAGAAATTTTCAAATGATAGCGACTTTAATATTGGAACATACGTCTAAGCATGTCCAAATATGCCCACGAAACAAGAAGATTGGGCCCAATGAACAAGAAAACTTAATGTTTATAATATTTATATGTCTACGTGGCTTTCCTATAAAAAAGATAGTCCAACGTGGACGATGACATGGCCCTTAAAAGCTCATTCTCTCTCTCTAATCCCAGAACAAACCAATCTCAGAGAGAGAGAGAGAGGGAGATATCGCCTACCCTAAAGCTGAAGCTCTCAGGAAGTCACGATTCATCTCAAGCCACTCCAACATGAACTTAGAAGTGATTTTTGCGGCTCCAACTCCTCCTCCTACCAAAAAGTACGAGCGCATATCCCTCCCACCAACCCTTCCCTCGATGTCACCACCTCCATCTCCTCCTGTTTTCTCCACGGCTCCCACCACTTTCATTGACGCCTCATCCGGCCTCCACGTCCCCTTCCCAAGCTCCGGCACTCCATCGACTCTCTGACCTCCCGCCTCTCTACCATGTGCATCCAGAAGGGCAACGTTGTCATCCGCCTCTCTCCCAACTCCATCTCCTTTCCTGTCGTTTGCCTTGCTGTCATGTCCCTCGGTGTTGTCATCACCACCGCCAATTAGTTGTCCTTCATTCTCTCAATCTAAATATGTTCTTTGTTATATTTCTGCTTCCCAGCATTTAAAACTTCACCACGGCTCCTTGTTTATCATTGCTTCGTCTTTTCTATTATCCATCCTCAAAATCGCAATGTAAAAATTTCAATTTCGGTGAAACAAAATCACACAAATGAAGTAGCTGACCTCCATGGCAAGTTTCAGCTAGTATTTTTGCCCCAAATTCTCAGTTGTGAGGTTAGGGCTTGAGGAAGAGGCTGAGAGAAACGATTTTGAGGTCATGTTGTTAAAGTTTTGTGATATCCAAAGCTTTCAGCTTCTTAGCAACTTGCTACAATAGCTAAAGAAGGGAAAAGTGCCAAAAAATTCTTAAACCTTTTGTATTAATGCCAATTCAGTCCTAAACCTCTTTTTGATACCAATTCAGTTCTAAACCTTTTACATTTGTGCCAATTCAGTCCTAAACCTTTTTATCTTTGTGCCAATTCAATCCTTCCTTTCAATTTTGGCTGGATTTTGCTGACGTGGACACTAGGCGATCACCGACGCTGATGTGAACAACTTTTAATAATTTTTTAAATTTTTATTTTTTTATTCTTTTATTTTCTTTTTTTTCCCTCCCTCCTTCCTCCAGCCAGTCGCTAGATCGGCGACTGGCCAGAGGCCAGAGCTAGGCGAGGCTCCCCCTTGTTGGACACGGTGAAGGCGAGCCTCGCCATGGCTGGGCGAGGCCTAACCTCACCGGATCTAGCGAGGCTCGCCTTCGCCGTCGCTGGTGAGGACGAGTCTCGCGAGGGGCCAGTGAGGTCGACCTCGTCGATAGTTGGGCCAAGCACGACCTCGCTCGATTTGGCGAGGTCCAACCTCACCTAGCCATGGCGAGGCTTGCCTTCGCCGGCCTCTGGCCTCTGGCCGATCGCCGATCCGGTGACCAGCTGGAGGAATGAGGGAGGGGAGGAAAAAAAAAATAAAAAAATAAAAATTCAAAAAATATTAAAATATTATTAAAAGTTATCCACATCAGCACTGGTGATTAGCCGCCGGTCGGCTGGCATCCACGTCAGTAAAATCTAGCCAAAATTGGCTAGAATAACTGAATTGGCACAAAAAAAAAGATTTAGGACTAAATTAGTACAAATGCAAAAGGTTTATGATTTTTTTAACACTTTTCCTGCTAAAGAAGAGTAAAGGGAAACTTCCATGCAAATTTAGAGGCAATAAATGTTTGTGTTGGAACAGGGTTGTAATTGTGTTGTATCGTTCTCCCCATTTAAGCCACATAGACCCATTCACTTTAATGTTAACACCTATCTAACCCGATCCACATATATCTACCTATATATCCATAATATGTTATTTAATACAATCTTATTGTAAATGGCCTTGATCACGAGACGAACTTAGTTTTACTTGTGAATGGTCTTGATTACTCTATTCATGACCCATTTATTTTAGGTAATTTTGGAACACAAAGATATATAACATTAGATCTATCAATTAAGGAATTAGACACAAAGACGCGAAAGAAACACCCTTGTGACAACATTATCAACTCAGTTTTAACATTTTCTAGTTTGCTTTGATTTCGAAACCATGTCCCACTGTCTTTTCAAAGTTAGAATCCGAAGGTGGGAAATAAATTGGGAAAAAACCACCAAAAACTCTGAACTTTGCCATCTGTGATACATTTACCCCGAACTTTTTTTGTGACACCAAAAACCCCAAACTATACTATTTGTGACATATTTACCCCAAGGTATTTAGTCCATGGGCATTTTTGTCTTTTTTGCTTTTTCTTTTTTTTTCTCTTTTTTTTTCCTTTCCAGTGAGGGGGCCCTCGCCCGACTCCAGTGAGGGTCGACCTCGCCCGACTCCAGTGAGGGTCGACCTCGCTTGAGTCGGGCGAGGGCCGCCCTCGCTCACCCAGGCAAGGGCGACCCTCGCCCAACGCCGGCGAGGGTCGCCCTCGCCAAATCTGGCGAGGGTCGCCCTCGCCAAATCTAGCGAGGGCCGCCCTCGCTCGACGCCGGCGAGGGCCCCCCTCGCCAGATCCAGCGAGGGCAACCCTCGCCGGATCTGGCGAGAGCCGCCCTTGCTCAACGCGGGCGAGGCCACCCTTGCTCGACGCCGGCGAGGGCCCCCCTTGTTGGATCCGGCAAGGGTAGCCCTCGCCCGGGACCCTCGCCGGAAAGGAAAAAAAAAGAGAAAAAAAAGAAAAAGAAAAAAAGACGAAAATGCCCATGGACTAAATACGTTGGGGTAAATGTGTCACAAATAGTATAGTTTGGGGTTTTTAGTGTCACAGAAAAGAGTTCGGGATAAATGTGTCACAGGTGACAAAGTTTGTGGTTTTTAATGGTTTTTTCCCAAATAAATTAATGTCAGTCAATTTCATACGACCTTATCGAAGGTTTAGGGAATAAACTAATGAGGAAAAGCGCATAAATGCATGAAAGAAGAACGCCATAATATATAGAAACACTTTAAGATTAGGCAAATTAAATCTTAAATGAAGGACTTAACCGAAAGAATGCGAAATGGTAGAACACATGTTCCGGGAATCAACCTATAGTATATTTCTATTTCCCGGGAATAATATGTAGCATGACACTCCACATCATGATATGGGAAACCAACTTACACATGCAATATGGGAAACCAACTTGCACTACAATAGCTGGAGAATTTGATCCTCGGGGAGTTCCAATTGAGGTCACTCAGCTGCCCGAGCTTCAATTGATCAACCTGAGGTGCAGTATATATGTAATCTTGAGTTAGAATGATAAAGAAGCTTTGAATTTCATTAGTTTCTCCATTTTTCTAATATCTGTAGTTTCCACGCTGTTGCTGTGTGAAGGTATACTTCTACATTGACAAGTTAGCTCGCGGTCTGAATGTATGACATGGTTGAACCTGTAACCAAAAAGAGTCTAAATGGATGACATGGTTGACCTGTTACCAAAAAGAGTTTTCAAAACACACGAGGGGGTTCATTCAATTTTCAAAACGGCCTAAACGAGATCTTATTAAGCTTGGGTATGTGATGAATGTCCAAAACAGAAGTTAATGGAGTACTTTAGGATTACTTACCGCCCCACTTTCGCCTCGTCTGGCGGCCGAACTTCTCGCTGTCTCCCTGGGGAAACCTGATGTCTCTCTCGAAAGTACACTCATTTCAAGTATTGATGAGTCTTTGTCCTTTTTCTGTCGATCCTCTTGAAAGAAAGGAGGCTTTTCATGCATGAGTTTTTGTCTGTTTTCTGTCATTCCTCTTGAAAGAAAGGAGTCCTCACATCATGAAAGTAATCTTTTGTTCTTTTTAGAAAGGACGAGCGAGTTTCTACCCTCGTCTGAATTTGACGACGTTTCCAAAGTATCTTGCAGAAAATGTTGTGAAGAGGACGCAAATGAGTATTGGGATCTACGGAGACAAAAGACGTAAACAGACTGTAAATACACGTGGCGCCAACCCAAGAGACACTGCACTACCTTGAAATTCGACCGGCAGGAACTAGAGTTTTATAGATATCATATGATAGTGGCGATTATTATTGAAACAGACGTCTAAGAAGATTAGGCACCAACAAGCACTACCTTGTTCTTCATGGCATAAACTTGAAAATCGATTGACCCAACAGGAAATATTAGCATTCAAAGTTTAACTTGTTATATCTCAACGCTGAAATGCATGGATATTCTTGGTTTTATTTAATAATTGAAATATTATCCATTTAGGACAACTTAACATAAGCTCAAACTTAAACACATCCTTAACCTTCTTTCTATCCTTGTAGAAGAACTTAATTTGAAAACTAAGAGACCTCGGTAATCATTTTTTATTAGCAAAAGCAAAAGTTTAAAGTCAACTAAATCAATCTGTCCGAACGAAGCTACATTGTGTATCTCAATTGTAAGTTAATTTGATTCTTGCACATCGCTGTTTAATAAATTATTGACTAGATAAAATATTTAAACAAATTACATAAGTTTTTGAACTTTTGCCATCGCGATACACTTCTTAGGTTTTATTTTTTGTGGAAAATTATCTGTCAATATGCATTATCTTTAATTTCTGGTCTTTGAATCACTTAGGCATGTGAGTCAATAGACAATCTTTTCATAGTCGATGAAAAACATATGCTTAAATTTAAGAAAATGAATTATTTTAAAGGGGTGGGACTATTTCCACTCTCATTTTGGATGGAACCTCTCCTTTTTTATTTAAAGTGAAAAAATAAAACGTCCTGATTGTCACGCCCCGAACCCCTACGGCACGCGACACCGCCTCTGGTCGATTCAAGCGACGTCCCAGGAATATCGCTGACCTCAAAACTATTTGTCAGAGATTTACTACCACAGCGGATAACAACAATTAAACCCGGACAATTAAAAACTGGGGAAACCATCAGAGAGAATATACAACTACTTCATTCCAACTTATAAAATATTCACAGCTTATAACTTACACTTTACAATTTACAATCCACCCCACCATAACACCATCGCCTACCTTTCCACCCCGATACCCACTGTTGATAACACAAAAACAAAAACAACTGGCGACCTGACTTTCTATCCAAAAATGGTACTCATCTACATTCTATTACTCACCCCTGGACTAGCCCTTACGCCCCTTTACTTGGCGTCCATTCCGAGTCCGATTCTTCGCCAACCGAATCAGAACTCTCTGGATCCGTCTGCTCCTTAGAGGCTTCCGATTCCGCCTCAATCTCAATTGGATGATTGATATCACCCGACTCGGCTGAAGCCGCATTCTGATATTTCTCAGCCAGAAAGTCGAAGAAATTAAATTCAGGTACGTAATTGGGATCCATGTATTCCGCATATGGTTGTGCGTAACCAGCCTCCTCATCGGGCTCCTCGGGGTCATCAGGTTCATCCTTAGATTCCGCTTCAGGCTCCACTTCAGGTTCAGCCTCGTCCTCCGCTTCCTCCGGTTCTTCCTCTGGGATTGGTTCTAGATCTATGTCCATAGGATCGTCCTCAACTTGCGATGCCTCAGGCCCGGGTTCGTATTCGGCCTCTGACGATCCCTGAGCAGCAGCTGCTGGGTGCAACCCTGATTGTGCCACACTAACCTCCGTACTCGTCAGCTCACCATCTATCGGAGGAACAGCTGTCGGATCCCAGTCCCCTACTAAATCGAATGGGACATCAAAACCCCTAACGGGTCCGAACTCAGCTCCGTCCTGATCCCGGAAAAACCAAGCGGTATATCTATGCTCCTCATAAAGCGGTAAGCCTACTTCTACAAACACTGTGGTTGTGTGTCTAATCGAGGTAAAATTATCTTCCATTGGAAACTCTACAACATCCACCTCGGAGTGTACGGGTACCCCAAAACGCTCTGGTGGCTGCGGCGGTGGATTCATAGCTTCGGTCGGGGTTCTGAAATTGTCGGTTGAAACAACCGTGAGAACACTTCTCAGCAAGTTCACCCCTAAACCCAACCTAGGCTATCACGTACCTCCAGACAATTACACAATCACATACATATATTCACACACGCTGAAACATCACATCGCAGGTACAACAAATAATATTGTCAGGCTCAAACATGCGCACAACATCATTCAAACTCAATCATGTCATATGTAAACACGCGCATGTACCACTCTTATCCCATTATTCCGTCCATTCTCATTTCCTCTTTCTTATTCTTCGCCAGTGACCCGCGTAAACGTACATGCCTCAGGTACACTGCGACCACTCACCACATCCGGCCCGCGTATTCGTTCACGCCTCAGGCCCCTCGATCGCGCCCCGAGCATCACACGCCTCGGTCCGATCCCACATTCACACTTTTCTCAGCCCGCGCCAAATGCGACAGGCCTACATGATCGAAACCCGAGCTTATAATGCTTCGGTCCGATCCCGGTCTCACCCGAGCTTATCGTGCCTCGGACCGAACTCAATCATGCTCTTTCGAGCCTCAGCCTGTGCCAAATGCAACAGACCTACATGATCGCTGCCCGAGCTTATGATACTCGGCCCGATCCTATTCTCGCACTTACACACTTTCACATAACTTCCACAATCACAAGCCACACCACTTTTCTTTCTTACCCATGCACATGCTCATCAAACATTTACCACAATCAACTAGCCCATCACGCGCGGCCCGTGCACGCATCAATTAATACGTAAAACATGCTCACTCAGCATTCGACATGGCCAATTTCAACAATTAATTCAATCTGGCCCACGTGTGCACATAATTAAGCACATTTCAAACCATCAAATCATGGTTCAATAAACACACAAGGCCGCTCATGAGCCCACAAACACAGCCACGTTCATGGGCATAATTTCGACATTTCCAAGCCTATTAAACACCACAATCCAGCCATACTACCACACACCAAACCGACACCACTTGTCCTTAAATCGAGCCCTAAGCTCGCCAATTCCATTCCACAACATCCGACACTCTATTCAGTCTCACTCCAGCCTCGAAACATTCTCATTTCATCCTCAAGTTACCTCATATATCACACAAATAAACACTCAATTAAATCAACCCGATCCGGAATAATTCAAACATGCCCAAAACACGTAAATTGCCAATTTTCTCCAACCAAGTGGCATCGGAATAATTCCGATCCTTGACGGGACTTTCTCGCCATAATTTCTAGGTTCCAAAATTTCAACTTGCATCCCAATCGGACCATCACAGCCTCGTGAATAGTAATTCACAGCTAATGAACAGTGTTTCGCAGCATATGAACAGTAATTCGCAGCCCCCATTTTCTGAATTTCCAATAAATATTACCCGAATTAATTCCTAAGGCCCGCCATAAAATTTCCACTCCCTATCCATGTGATTCCGCACCTAATTTCATACTGATTTTGTCCGAAATCACCCGTCAATACCCAAAGTCCTAAATTAGGTTTAGGCGCGACTTACCCGCGTTGGCTAACTCAGCATATCACCTAGTCAATTGAACAATCATTTCAATTGAACCCAAACGTGCACGAATCAAACATATTTATACCAGCCCATTGCACAATTGCACACACAATTCTATCACCACAACTCAATTATAATCAAAACACACGTAAAACACATAAATTTCTATTTTTCTCCCACCAAACGATGCCAAATTGATTCCGGTCCTTCACGGAACTTTCTCACCATTAAATCTCGGTACTAGAAATCCAACTTGCGTCCCGAACCGAGCATCACAGCCTCGTGAACAGTGAATCACAGCTCGTGAACAGTGACTCTTAGCTTAAAATTCCCTCAAATCGTCCTCCAAAAATTCCAAATTAATTCCTTAAGGCCCGCCATACATTCCCGGTCTAAAGCCCCAACATTTCGCACCCGCACAAGTCCAATTTCACCCAAAATCAAATTGTTCGGCGATACCCGAAATCCTAAATCGGGATTAGAGTATGACTTACCGCGTTCTAGGCTAAAATGGCTAGAACGGAAAGCGGCGGCCCTTAATCAGGGACAGCGGCGACGACGTACAACTTCTGGGTGGCGGCGATCGGCTTGGACGGCGATGGCGTGGCTTGCGAGTGGCCGAGGGCCTCACGGCCAAAAGAGAGAGGGAGGGAAATAGAGAGAGAGAGGGACGGCGGGAGGGGGTGATGGTGGTATACGGCGGCGTGGACGGTGGCTTGAGGGTGGTCCGGTGTGGTGGCGGCGAGCGGCGGCGCCGGCGGTGGAGAGAATGGCCAAGGAAGAACTCACGGACAAAAAAAGAAAAAGGGGGGGGAGTCCACGAAGGAGAGGGAGAGAGAGAAGAGAGTCTTCTTGACTCAAATAGTAAATTTAGACCAAAAATATCTAAGGCACAAATGACCAAAATGCCCCTTGCCCCAAAACTAATCCTTTATAAATCCTTAAGGGCAAAATCGTCACTTTCTTCATTTCTCGTCCGAATCGAGTTTTTCCGAAGGAATTGAGAACACAAAAAATTGACACGTGTCACGTGCAACGTCGTCCTAACGTTCCGTCGTGACTTCCTAATTTTTCGGTGTCGAATTTGAGCAAAATTCCATAATTAAATTCTATTAAACGCAACCCGAGCGTTTCTCGAGCTAACGGGCGGCTTGCTGGGGAAATTCGCTGAATTGACTCATGACTGATACTAAATCGAGTCACGTGCAAGTTCGTTCGGTGCGTGACGACCTCGGTTGTCATTAAAATCGCGAAGATCAATCACTTGATCCGAGGGGTACGATCGTTCGGTATAATTTCGGAATCATTCGTCAAGTCGTTTCGTGGTCCAACGGAATCACCCGCGATCCACTACTAGGATAGTGGCGAACTGACCCCTAACTATCCTTAGATCGGCTAACAGTGGCTCAAAATATCACTTACGCGATTTAATGATCGAAATCCATTTACGATCGAATTTCCTTTAGCCGCGCGAATTTAATTTCCCCTAATAGCCTTTCCCTAATGGTTAGCATTCTCAGGAATGATCAGTTCCGGGCGAGAACTTACTGCGAGCACATTTCATAAAACTCAATTATTCAATAAATTCCAATTGGTGGAATTTCGGAATGTCACAATCTTCCCCCCTTATGAAATTTCATCCTCGAAATTTACAATCTCACTACTACTCAAGATTTACAATCTTACTACTGCTCAAACAGCGGGAGGTATTGACGTTGCATCATCTTTTTGCTTTCCCAAACGGCACCTTTTTGTCCTTCGATGCTCCCATACACTTGGATCACTGGGACTGACTTATTATGCGGCCCATGATCTTTCTGTCCTCAAGCTTCATCGGTCCTTTCCGCGTATGACACTTTATCGTTCACGTCTGTTTCCCCTTAAGTTAACGTGGGTCATATTTGGCTCATACTTCTTCAACGTTGTCACGTGAGATACACCATATACTTAGGACAGATTAGGCAACGGGGTAATTTGCTAGATCATATCTCCGATCTTTTCCCGAATATCGAACAATCTGACATGCCTCGGCTCAACTTCCCTTTTCTGCCAAACTAGGATAATCTTTCCATTGATGAACACTTGGGTTGTCACTTAATTCCCAATCTCAAGCTCTAAAAGTCATCGTCTCCGATCGGGTGACCTTTCTGACGACTCTACTTATCTGTCGGACTCAAAGTCCGTTCACAATGTCCGAAAGCGCACTGACTTATTCAGTTTATCAACTGCTATTCTGATGGAATCGGGTTTTCTCCGAGTTCACTTTGATCCTGCTACAACATCCTTGGGATCATGTCACATTTCCTTTCAAATTTGATTTTCTTTCTTAAATAGCCGTGTCAACAGCACAGCTATCGACGAGAATTCCTCTACCAAACATCGATAATTGTTAGTAAAATTTAGAATACTGTAAACCTCAGTTATTGGCATCCATCTCGACCACTTAATCAGCGTCTCGACCTTAGTCGAATCTACAAGAGTTCCATCTTTCGAAATTATATGATCAGGGGACGCGACTCTATCGAACCAAAGTTCGCACTTGCCATGCTCGGCGCGAAGTGCGCAATCTCTTAAGGTTCATAGTATCTCTATCGATTGTAACCTCTGCTCTTTGGAGTTTGTCGTATACACCAAACTATCGTCAATGACCACCATGACAAACTAACCCACAAGTTCTTTGAATTCCCAATTCCTTAAGTCCACAGAAACAATGGGTTATTCCCTAAATCGAGAGACATCGCTATGCACTCATAATGCCCACGTCTCATTCGTTAAGCAGTCGTAATTGTATCTCCTGTTCATATCCTTAACGGAA
Organism: Syzygium malaccense; assembly: GCA_031216405.1. Lineage (NCBI taxonomy): Eukaryota > Viridiplantae > Streptophyta > Magnoliopsida > Myrtales > Myrtaceae > Syzygium > Syzygium malaccense. Next base: position 27,381,783 of record CM062257.1, on the reverse strand, counting down.
AATTTCAGGTCCGTAACACAATCTTAGGAACATTCTCCTTTCGGAGTCCCCATTGGTGATATCAAATCCGTGGTTCAATCTTGGAGAACATTGAGGTCCTTACAATTGACCAGACACATCATTGATCCTCAACAGTAGGTACTTACTCTTTTCCGCTGACTGCTTCAACTACAGGTAGTTACGTAACCTTTCGATGTCCTGGCTTTTTTTTTCCTCACACACACTACATGAACTCTCCACGAAGACACACTAGGGCGGATAAAATTTTATCCACGAGTCCGTACATTTGGACTTTCAATTCCTTAAACTTTCAACAAGAACATTTAACACCGGGCCCTCGATATCAGCTTCATCTCAGGGCTAGTCCTCTTACAATTCCACTACCTCTTCTAGTGGCAACCTGGCAATTCCTAAGGAAAGATCTTGAAAGGTCACACACTTCGTTTACTCTTTCAACTTTAATTCCGTCACGATCGGGTCGACCACATTCACCTCGTATCCTTCGCAACTATCATCGGGTATCTAGTCACCTCAAACGAGGGCATTCAAGGAATCGAGATTCCTCCTCGATTTTCCTGAAGATCAAACCTAAGACGTTCAACTGGGTTGAACTGGATCGTCCTTTAGTTGCAGTCCATAACGGCCTTCTGTCTTATTAGCCAATCCATTTCAATTTCCCACTCAAAATCGCACCTGACCAATACTGTCAAGTTGATACTCTTTTCTCTACTTTCGATTACTATCTCACAGTTAAGACACTTTAACGACACCATCACCTTATCAATCGAGGAATCGTCACACTAAACGTGACTCAAGCACAGCAAACTCAATCCCATCCGGTTTAACTAGTTATTCCAACTCCCACTTTCGATGCAAGCCTCAAAACGGTTCGTTTGACAATTCGGCTTTCTAATATCCTTTCTAACCGGTGGAATGAATCGCCTATTTCCCCGCCATCTGCCTCTTCTCGAGGTGGCGATTATTCTTAATTTGAGCAAATCACTATCCAAAAGTAGTTGCACTTTCCAACTGATCTCGCTTTATCACTAGAGCTCATTCATACACTTCCCCTTCATTCCTGATGTTCAGTGAGATCATTAGGTTTCAGATACTCGACTTCAGTCCTTCTCGAAATTTCTAAACCTTGTCCTGTGGATTCTCAACCAGTCAAATGGACTCCATTTTATATCGTTCCACAGTCATCTGCCATCGGCAAATCACCTAAACTCCGTCAGTTCCCTTCTCTTGGCATTCTCTGGGAAATATTTTACCATAGGAACTCTTAACAATCATGGCTTGAATCTGAGCTATACTCATTAGGGATATCTTATCCTTGGCAATCTTTCACCAATATTTAACATTGTCTTACGGCTAGTACCTCGCCAACATTACTTTCTTAGTCTCGGTGTACCCCAAAATATCAAAGGCTTTCTCTAATTCCTACACCCACCTCGGTACAATCTCGAAATCACCCTTACCATTGACTTTATAAGATTTCGACTTGAGAAACCATTCCAACAACTAGCGCCTTTACCTATTGGCCACTATCTGAGTTTGGCCTAACTGGCATTAATCCCACTCATAACAGTAATCACTACAACCTCGGCAACCTAGGCAGTAATGGCGGCCCCTTTCCCAAGCTTGCCTGCCTATACATTCCCTATTTCTTATAGGGTCTGAGTCACAACTTCTAACATTAAGTCTTGGGCCTCTTGGCCTACCGCACTTAAATACCTTTGGGTTTTCTTACCCATTCTCCTCGATCTTACTGCCTTAGTGATCACCTACCTGCTATAATTCCATTCAGAAATTAGCAATCTAGGCCAACTAAATCAATCTGATTCTAAGCAGCGAATTAACACGAAAACTCACTCAACAAATAATTCCCCACTACCAATCACGAATCACAATCACCAAGGCCCGAACACTTACCTCAGGTCCAGACGCATCTGCAATTCAGTTACCACACAACAATCAACTTACTCAAACAATCACAACAAAACGATCTGGAGGCACGTGTAGCTCACACTACCCTACACCCACTGAGATCTCCCCAATTACTACCCCAAGGTTTCCGCTCCTTATCACTCCAATTCGACCAACTTTAGATCGAGTTGGCCTTGCTCTGATACCAATTCAAACAGGGATGTCACACCCCGAACCCCTACGGCACGCGACACCGCCTCTGGTCGATTCAAGCGACGTCCCAGGAATATCGCTGACCTCAAAACTATTTGTCAGAGATTTACTACCACAGCGGATAACAACAATTAAACCCGGACAATTAAAAACTGGGGAAACCATCAGAGAGAATATACAACTACTTCATTCCAACTTATAAAATATTCACAGCTTATAACTTACACTTTACAATTTACAATCCACCCCACCATAACACCATCGCCTACCTTTCCACCCCGATACCCACTGTTGATAACACAAAAACAAAAACAACTGGCGACTTGACTTTCTATCCAAAAAATGGTACTCATCCACATTCTATTACTCACCCCTGAACTAGCCTTTACGCCCCTTTACTTGGCGTCCATTCCGAGTCCGACTCTTCGCCAACCGAATCAGAACTCTCTGGATCCGTCTGCTCCTTAGAGGCTTCCGATTCCGCCTCAATCTCAATTGGATGATTGATATCACCCGACTCGGCTGGAGCCGCATTATGATATTTCTCAGCCAGAAAGTCGAAGAAATTAAATCCAGGTACGTAATTGGGATCCATGTATTCCGCATATGGTTGTGCGTAACCAGCCTCCTCATCGGGCTCCTCGGGGTCATCAGGTTCATCCTCAGATTCCGCTTCAGGCTCCACTTCAGGTTCAGCCTTGTCCTCCGCTTCCTCCGGTTCTTCCTCTGGGATTGGTTCTAGATCTATGTCCATAGGATCGTCCTCAACTTGCGATGCCTCAGGCCCGGGTTCGTACTCGGCCTCTGACGATCCCTGAGCAGCAGCTGCTGGGTGCAACCCTGATTGTGCCACACTAACCTCCGTATTCGTCAGCTCACCATCTATCGGAGGAACAGCTGTCGGATCCCAGTCCCCTACTAAATCGAATGGGACATCAAAACCCCTAATGGGTCCGAACTCAGCCCCGTCCTGATCCCGGAAAAACCAAGCGGTATATCTATGCTCCTCATAAAGCGGTAAGCCTACTTCTACAAACACTGTGGTTGTGTGTCTAATCCAGGTAAAATTATCTTCCATTGGAAACTCTACAACATCCACCTCGGAGTGTACGGGTACCCCAAAACGCTCTGGTGGCTGCGGCGGTGGATTCATAGCTCCGGTCGGGGTTCTGAAATTGTCGGTTGAAACAACCGTGAGAACACTTCTCAGCAAGTTTACCCCTAAACCCAACCTAGGCTATCACGTACCTCCAGACAATTACACAATCACATACATATATTCACACACGCTGAAACATCACATCGCAGGTACAACAAATAATATTGTCAGGCTCAAACATGTGCACAACATCATTCAAACTCAATCATGTCATATGTAAACACGCGCATGTACCACTCTTATCCCATTATTCCGTCCATTCTCATTTCCTCTTTCTTATTCTTCGCCAGTGACCCGCGTAAACGTACACGCCTCAGGTACACTGCGACCACTCACCACATCCGGCCCGCGTATTCGTTCACGCCTCAGGCCCCTCGATCGCGCCCCGAGCATCACACGCCTCGGTCCGATCCCACATTCACACTCGATCGCGCCCCGAGCATCACACGCCTCGGTCCGATCCCACATTCACACTTTCCTCAGCCCGCGCCAAATGCGACAGGCCTACATGATCGAAACCCGTGCTTATAATGCTTCGGTCCGATCCCGGTCTCACCCGAGCTTATCGTGCCTCGGACCGAACTCAATCATGCTCTTTCGAGCCTCAGCCTGTGCCAAATGCAACAGACCTACATGATCGCTGCCCGAGCTTATGATACTCGGCCCGATCCCATTCTCGCACTTACACACTTTCACATAACTTCCACAATCACAAGCCACACCACTTTTCTTTCTTACCCATGCACATGCTCATCAAGCATTTACCACAATCAACTAGCCCATCACACGCGGCTCGTGCACGCATCAATTAATACGTAAAACATGCTCACTCAGCATTCGACATGGCCAATTTCAACAATTAATTCAATCTGGCCCACGTGTGCACATAATTAAGCACATTTCAAACCATCAAATCATGGTTCAATAAACACACAAGGCCGCTCATGGGCCCACAAACACAGCCACGTTCATGGGCATAATTTCGACATTTCCAAGCCTATTAAACACCACAATCCAGCCACACTACCACACACCAAACCGACACCACTTGTCCTTAAATCGAGCCCTAAGCTCGCCAATTCCATTCCACAACATCCGACACTCTATTCAGTCTCACTCCAGCCTCGAAACATTCTCATTTCATCCTCAAGTTACCTCATATATCACACAAATAAATACTCAATTAAATCAACTCGATCCAGAATAATTCAAACATGCCCAAAACACGTAAATTCCCAATTTTCTCCAACCAAGTGGCATCGGAATAATTCCGATCCTTGACGGGACTTTCTCGCCATAATTTCTAGGTTCCAAAATTTCAACTTGCATCCCAATCGGACCATCACAGCCCCGTGAACAGTAATTCACAGCTAATGAACAGTGTTTCGCAGCATATGAACAGTAATTCGCAGCCCCCATTTTCTGAATTTCCAATAAATATTACCCGAATTAATTCCTAAGGCCCGCCATAAAATTTCCACTCCCTATCCATGTGATTCCGCACCTAATTTCATACTGATTTTGTCCGAAATCACCCGTCAATACCCAAAGTCCTAAATTAGGTTTAGGCGCGACTTACCCGCGTTGGCTAACTCAGCATATCACCTAGTCAATTGAACAATCATTTCAATTGAACCCAAACGTGCACGAATCAAACATATTTATACCAGCCCATTGCACAATTGCACACACAATTCTATCACCACAACTCAATTATAATCAAAACACACGTAAAACACATAAATTTCTATTTTTCTCCCACCAAACGATGCCAAATTGATTCCGGTCCTTCACGGAACTTTCTCACCATTAAATCTCGGTACTAGAAATCCAACTTGCGTCCCGAACCGAGCATCACAGCCTCGTGAACAGTGAATCACAGCTCGTGAACAGTGACTCTTAGCTTAAAATTCCCTCAAATCGTCCTCCAAAAATTCCAAATTAATTCCTTAAGGCCCGCCATACATTCCCGGTCTAAAGCCCCAACATTTCGCACCCGCACAAGTCCAATTTCACCCAAAATCAAATTGTTCGGCGATACCCGAAATCCTAAATCGGGATTAGAGTATGACTTACCGCGTTCTAGGCTAAAATGGCTAGAACGGAAAGCGGCGGCCCTTAATCGGGGACAGCGGCGACGACGTACAACTTCTGGGTGGCGGCGATCGGCTTGGACGGCGATGGCGTGGCTTGCGCGTGGCCGAGGGCCTCACGGCCAAAAGAGAGAGGGAGGGAAATAGAGAGAGAGGGACGGCAGGAGGGGGTGATGGTGGCATACGGCGGCGTGGACGGTGGCTTGAGGGTGGTCCGGTGTGGTGGCGGCGAGCGGCGGCGCCGGCGGTGGAGAGAATGGCCAAGGAAGAACTCACGGCCAAAAAAAAGAAAAAGGGGGGGGGGAGTCCACGAAGGAGAGGGAGAGAGAGAAGAGAGTCTTCTTGACTCAAATAGTAAATTTGGACCAAAAATATCTAAGGCACAAATGACCAAAATGCCCCTTGCCCCAAAACTAATCCTTTATAAATCCTTAAGGGCAAAATCGTCACTTTCTCCATTTCTCGTCCGAATCGAGTTTTTCCGAAGGAATTGAGCGCACCAAAAATTGACACGTGTCACGTGCAACATCGTCCTAACGTTCCGTCGTGACTTCCTAATTTTTCGGTGTCGAATTTGAGCAAAATTCCATAATTAAATTCTATTAAACGCAACCCGAGCGTTTCTCGAGCTAACGGGCGGCTTGCTGGGGAAATTCGCTGAATTGACTCATGACTGATACTAAATCGAGTCACGTGCAAGTTCGTTCGGTGCGTGACGACCTCAGTTGTCATTAAAATCGCGAAGATCAATCACTTGATCCGAGGGGTACGATCGTTCGGTATAATTTCGGAATCATTCGTCAAGTCGTTTCGTGGTCCAACGGAATCACCCGCGATCCACTACTAGGACAGTGGCGAACTGACCCCTAACTATCCTTGGATTGGCCAACAGTGGCTCAAAATATCACTTACGCGATTTAATGGTCGAAATCCATTCACGATCAAATTTCCTTTAGCCGCGCGAATTTAATTCCCCCTAATAGCCTTTCCCTAATGGTTAGCATTCTCAGGAATGATCAGTTCCGGGCGAGAACTTACTGCGAGCACATTTCATAAAACTCAATTATTCAATAAATTTCAATTGGTGGAATTTCGGAATATCACACTGATGCTATCAATACTCAATTAAGTAACAATATTACTTACTATAATCACGTTTCTCTCTCCTCCCCCTCTTATGGTTGTCGCTTTCCTTCATAGTTTTATATCCCTTTTCTTGCTCGGTTTTTCCTTCCTATCAAATAAGAGGAGGGTCTAGCGGGCTGCTAAGCGTATCATTACCTCTCGTAAGCTTGAGACGATTTTAGAAAGTAAACGGTGTTGAGTGTAGGTTCCAATGAATCGAGTCTTAAAATGAACAAATGGATAATGAAGTAGTGTATTCCCAAATAATGTTTTCGCCAAATAATGAAATAGGGTCTACCCATTGTTATATACGTTTTACTCTAAAATGGCGAAAACAGTCCCCATAGCTTTTTCCCAGTGGGCTCCGCTCCCTGTAAACATGACTTTTTATGGTGAATTCAATGACGAGCTGAACCCTAGATCCATCCATGAAGCTGATCAAGCAATTCTCTTCTTATTGAGTAATTTGCAACCTTACCTCCAGATACCGTCCTTCTTAATCAGTGATCTCATAAGACGAAATTGGGAGCCAGCGTGAGCTGTCTCACTCCCAAGGCATTTCCATAGAAAGGATATTTGACATTTATAACTTGCTCGTTTTCAAGGAAATTTGATGGTCACGTTCTCTGTGAGGAGGGAACTTATCAACATCCTCGGACAGTTGCATAGATACACTTGACGAGAATGAATTAGTTCTGCACTAGAACAGAGGAAGAATACACCTTCCTGGGATAAGTGAGACGAGAGAATATTTTGATTATGTCAGCTTCTAATGAAAACACTTTTAGAGTCTTCCCAATAACACCTAGTTTATAAATTATTATCCCGGATAGCCTCTCCTATTGTTCATAGCAATTGTGTGCCACGAACAAATTGATGTTGTCCTAAAGGCATTATATACATACACACACCGTGGCAGTGCAATTGGAAACTTGATACCGCCATGAAATCCTAGTAGCTTATAGAACACCGTTAAAAAAGAAGCTTTATTTTTTTATATGTCGGTCACATCAATCATGTTGGGCACATGATATGTCTTCTTGTGTCTGCTATTAAGTGATGGGTGAGCATCATCAAAAGCATTTATGCAGGCCGCTTCACGTCATTAGACGGATGGCTTTCTTTACTACATCCTTTGTCCAATTAATCACCCGAGGTAGCTTGCCATTACGCAGGGCCAATTCCATACTGCCAATATCCACATTGTCAACATAAGCCAATGGCATAATGGGGACATTTGTTAAATTGTGCACAATGCATGATCGAGAACATATTTTCTCATAAATCTCCGATAATATATAATCTGTAAAAGCACAATAATCTTTGTGAAGTTTAACTTAGCATTACTGTTGGCACTTGAAAATATCCAAGTCTTCAGTCAATAGCTCGGTTAACAGAAGCTGAGAAACAAATGACGGAGAAAGAAACATCAAGTATTGAGGACTTAGGCAAGAAAACTAGTTTTACCTGACGGAGGATATGGGTGAAGACAGACATAGTCTTAGAACAAAGCATCGACAAGTGAAGATCGACTTAAATAGACAAAAGGGCAAGCACAAATGTAAACTGTCGACGGAGTGGAAATGAAACAGCCATTGGAATAACTTCTTGTAGATGAGCAGTACTAGATCGCGGGAGTCATGTATACTTTGTGTAGTTATCTTAGTAACTCCTGTTAACTGTCGATGTTAGGTATAAATATTAGAATTGTAATATGCAGAGAGGACCAAAATCAATCAAATAACACTAGTTGTTCAACTTTATCTTCCTATTGATTTTTACATTCTCAGTATCTTTACATAGCCGGCAACAATTGTTCCCAATTTTAGTATCCTTAATTTTCTCGTTATTGACATATTTTATCTAAGAATCAACAAAGGACTCTTCACAATGTTTGTTGGTTTGTATCCAACCAATTCGTATCTTGAAAGTTATTTCATCAACCCCTTTGGCGAAACAATTACTAATATTCGTTCAGAGCCTTCAATCCCAATCCCCAGTTCGTCTCTCAACGGTACATTTGTCTTGTATCGTCAACTTTATCAAAATCTCTCAAGTCATTGATTAAATGAACTTCCAGTGCCTGCCACATCAGTGAATTTAAGTCGTAACGGTAAAAGATAACGAGGAATGCTCGAAGAATGGTGCCATTATCGCATGAAAATGATGGTACAATTTCAACCACCACTTTCACTTCGAGAGGAACCGGCTACAGGATTTGTGTAAATAATAAACAACCAAGGTTCGTTAATGGGTTGCCTCACATGTCCGTAAAGAAAATCTAAAGATCTCTTTCCTTTTTTCTCATCCTGAACGCACATGTTCTCTTGATCTCCGGCCCATCTTTTTCTTGGGGACCGTTTATTGTCCGATACAAATCTTTCTTTCTCATTTTAGAAAATTTTAATGCTTAAATGCTACGAAAATCCGGAGTCTTACAAAGTTAAAAGAATACTAGAAACATTGTAGATTATGATTTGACCAGCAGCGGCATTGGCGAAGGGCGGCATTGACCACCAGCAACCGATGATAAGGCAGTGGATAGAATTGTGTTTGATGATCACATTCACTGCAAGGAGGAAACGGAAGATCATCATCCTCGGTCAGTTGCATATATACACTTGAGAAGCATGAATTAGTTCTGCGCTTGAAAGAAGGAAGATTGTAGCATCACAGAATAAGCTAGACAACAGAACAATTCGATTATGATAGCTTCTACAGTCTTTCTAGCTCCTAATTTATAACTTATTCTCTTGTTAAATATTGGATACACTTATATTTTTATTGGCTTGTTAGATTATATGTCATTACCGCATGCTTTAACCGTCACGTGAAATACCTTTGCTATTGTGTGACATGAAAGTGTATTGTCTTCTTGTGTCTATTACTAAGTGATGTGCAAGCATCATAAAAAATATTTATGCATATGGCTAATTCATGTCATTAGTTGAATGACTTTCTCTGCCACATCCTTTGTTTAATCAATAAACCTAGGTAGCGTTGGGTTACTCAGGGCAATTACCATTTTCCCAATATCCACATTATCAACATATAAGCCAACAGCATAATGGAGAAAATGTGTCCAATTGTGAAGTTAGATTTATCTTTCTTTTACCTTCAGCTTCATCAGAATCTTTTGTGTCACCAAATGAATGAATTTCCAGTGCCTGCCACATTAGTAAATCATCCAAGTCGAACTTGTAACAGATAATCTCAAGACAATTGACAAGTGGTTGGATGAATGAAATGGTTGATTCTGTTACCAAAAATAGTTTTCAAAACACTCATGGTATTCATTCAATTTCAAACTGTGTATATGAGAACTTATCCTAGGTTGGGTATATAATGAAAGTCCAAAGCAAAAGTTAATGGAGTGATTTAGGACACCTACATACCCTTGCTTTTTCAACTCCCATCCTTTGATTTGGGCTACACTTTTGAGGGCATCCTCCCACTTTAGCATCGTTTGTCGGCCAAACTTCTCCTCATGATTCTCCAAAGTGCCGACGTACAGTTGAGACTTGAGCTTAACATTGCGAGGTTCCACGTCGTAGAAAATAGGCATAATCTCCTTCTCGGATGGTTTGGATTTCGTGCACTCCACCATGTGTGCGAGCTCGTGAAGGCACCATGGACTCGAAACATAACCTTTAGAGAAGATGGGTACGTAAATCTTCGACTTTTCAATGGCTGTGGGTAGCTCATTAGCTATTTCTTTACCGACGTGGAACTCTTCCTCGTTGAAGAAAACACGGATGTTTGCCTCTCGCATAACGTGGTAAAGGCAATCCACGAATCCTTGGCGAGTGTCCAGCTTTCTGAAACTTAAGAAGACGTCGTAGTCAATCGCCGGCAACTCACCGCCACTCATTCCAGCCTCCGAGCTCTTTCTCATGTCCATTCTCACGAGTATTTTTGCCTCAAAGTTTCCTCTTTCAAAGCACCTGATCAGTGAAAGTCTCGTTCACTTTGACTCTCCTCTCCTCAAGCCTGAAGCATTACAACTCGGCTTTGAGTTTATAGAAAGATTTCCTTAGCCGACCCTTTTTTTCCGAAAGGTTTGTTTTTGTTTTTGTTTTTTTTAGAAAGGACGAGCGAGTTCTCAAAGTATTTATCAAATTGACGACATTCTCAAAGCATCTTAGTTCATTAGGAAGACATATAGGACATTGAAAAGAATTATGCCCAATGCACAGTATGAATAATTAGGACCGGTATTTTAGAAAGGACAAGCCAGTTCTCAAATTGACGGCATGCTCAAAGCATGTCCAAAAAATTCAAGAAGATTAGGCCCAATGAACAACAAAACTTGAAAGTCGATGGGCCCAATGCAAAAAGTTTTTCTTTTTTACATAGTTGCTTTTATATTAGCATTCAAAGTTTATTTTTCTAGATATCTCGACTCTTAAATTCATGGATACTTTTTAAAAATCTTATCGAAAGATTATCCATTTAGGGAAACTTAAAATAAGCTCTTGTTTCGTTGGAATTTCTTTTGCGATGAAATATCTTTTACCAAAAGTTGTTCTTCAGTTTTTTATTAGAGGAGAAAGGTTATTTGGCGACTCCAGATAGGAAATATCATAAGTAGACAAGGACCACTTCAACAGAACCAAACATAGACAATCTATGCCGGAATTTAATCGACGACAAAGCTTGAAAACATCAAGATGTAATGTTGGAATTTTGTGACATTTCGAATTTCGGCCCATTTTTGAGATTTATAAAACGTGTATTTCATCAGTGTGCTTATAATAAAATCTTGCCTGAAACTGATCACTCTTGGGTTATTTTTAAATTAGAAATTTCGCTAGAATTACACTCAATCGAATTTGCAGTTATTTAGAGCCCGAATTTTGGTGTCGAATTTCTGAGAGTTTCGTGACGAATTTAATTGGACAGTGCCGATATTATTGTGGCCAATCTCGATATTGCCCGGGATATGTGAAAAGTGAAATTTGGACCGGGTGCGGATTTTGACTAGTAGACTTCCTTTTAGGTTTATTTTGTTAGTGTCGTTTGGCCTTTTCTTTTATTTGATTTTGAGATTTTCGTGGACAATTGGATCGATTTCGGATTTGAATGTGAGCCGTTGGATCGTGATCATTGCGTTGACTTACTCTCTCTCTCTCTCCCCTGCCACGTGCCACCCACTCCTGCTCACGTCCCCTCCATGCAGACCTGGCCCCCTGCACCATGTAAACCTGCCCCCCTGCCCCCTTTCTCTCCTCCTTTTTCTCTTCTTCTTCTTCCCCTCGTTGGTTGGCCACTGCGTCTGTTTGCCCCCCGCCCGATCATCGTTCGCCCTAGCCCCAGCTCGTCGGTCGTTTGCCTTGTGCCGCCACTCCCCAGCCGCTGCACCGTCTGTCTAGCCGCCACCCCGACCCGACTGTTCTCTCCCTCTTCTCTACGCGAGCAGCAGCTCGTCGCCATGCCTGTCACGGCCTGGCACTGCCCAGCAGCTCGTCGTCGTGCCACCCCCGACCGTCGCCGGCCCTACCGGTCCCGCCGTCGACCCTCCTTCCCCGTGTTCCTCCTTCCTCGAGCTCTTCTCCTCTCTGTCCAGCTCGCCAATCGCTGCTGCATGCCGCCGTGCCAGCTGCCACTGTTCCCACCACCACCACCCAGCTCCCCTTGCCACCAACTGCCGCCGTGCTCGCCGTCTTGGTCTCCCAGCACTGCTATCGTCGTTGCCGTCGCTGCTCAGCTCACCCAGTTCACCTGGCCAAGTTTGTCGCCGTCGCCATAGCTGGTCAGCTTGCCCGTCGCCTGGCCGTGTCATCAACAGCTCGCTCGGCCGCATCGCCAGCTCATTCACCCATTGCCGTCGGCCGCTTACTCATCCAGCATGCCTAGCCACTCGCTCGACCTGCACGCTCGATCGCTCGCTCGTCGAGCACGCCCGGCCACTCGCTCGTCCTGCACGCCCGACTGCTCATCCGCTCGCTCGTCCGCCTGGCTGCTCGCTTGTTCGCTCGACCACTCACCCATCTAGCCCGGCCACTCACCCATCCGTTGTCCAGGCAGCTCGGCCACTCGCACGACCGTGGCCGAGCGATGTGCCGAGGCTCGCCGGCAAGCGTGCCGAGGCTCGCCGGCGAAAAGTAAAAAGGGGTAAAGTAACCTTGTACTGATTGTTCTCTAAATGTAAGTTTTCTTCTTCCGCATGTAGAAAAGGAATAAATAAATCAATTAAATTCCGGGAGGCTTCATGAAGTGCTTCTTTAGGAGTTAAACTTCCGTTTGTCCATATTTCGAGAAAAAGTATCTCTTGTTTTTCATTTCCATTCCCATAAGAATGAATACTATGATTCGCATTTCGAACAGGCATGAATACAGCATCTATAGGATAACTTCCATCTTGAAAGTTTTTTGGTGCTTTTATATGATATCCGCGATTCCTCTCGATTTGTAATCCAATACACAAATTAATGGGTTCCGTTAGACTAGCTATATACTGTGTGTTATCAACGATTTCTACAGAAGTTGGTAAGACGATGTCTTGAGCAGTTACACATCCAGGACCCTTGACACAAATAGACGCGTTGCGAGTTCCATACAGATTACTTCTCAATACAATTTCTTTCAAATTCATTAAAATTTCATGTACTGATTCTTGAATACCTACTATGGTAGAATATTCATGTGGTATTTTTTCAAATTTTGCACGGGTGATACATGTTCCTTCTATTTCCCCAAGCAAAGCTCTTCGCATCGCAATGCCTATTGTATCGGCTTGCCCTTTCATAAGTGGAGATAGAATAAAGCGTCCATAATAAAGACGCTTACTGTCTGCTCTTGATTCAACACACTTCCACTGTAGTGTCCAAGTAGATACTCTTACTTTCTCTCGAACCATAATAATATTATTTGATCAGATCATTGAATCGTTTATTTCTCTTGAAATCTCTTTTATTTTCATTTCTACACACGTCTTTTTTTAGGAGGTCTACAGCCATTATGTGGCATAGGGGTTACATCACGTACGAAATTTAATAGTATACCACTTCTACGAATAGCTCGTAATGCTGCATCTCTTCCGAGACCAGGACCTTTTATCATGACTTCTGCTCGTTGCATACCTTGATCTACTACTGTCCGAATAGCATTTCCTGCTGCGGTTTGAGCAGCAAATGGCGTCCCCCTTCTTGTACCATTGAATCCACAAGTACCGGCGGAGGACCAAGAAATTACCCGACCCCGTACATCTGTAACAGTCACAATAGTATTGTTGAAACTTGCTTGAACATGAATAACTCCCTTTGGTATTCTACGTGTACTTTTACGTGAACCACTACGGGCATTCGTACGTGAACCAGTTCTTGGTCTAGATTTTGCCATACTTTATCATCTCATAAATAGAAATTCGAGATATATGGATATATCCATTTCATGTCAAAACAGATCCTATTTTTTTCATTGGGTCCTTTACGTTAGAGAGCCCCTTTTCAAAAGATTATCCTTGTCTTTGTTTATGTCTCGGATTAGAACAAATTACTATAATTCGTCCCCTCCTACGGATCAGTCGACATTTTTCACAAATTTTACGAATGGAGGCCCTTATTTTCATAGTTGTCGTTCCTTAACTTAATTCTGACTCTATTTATTGGAAGAAAATAAGTTTCTTGAAATGTTGAACCTCAAATTGTATCCCCATGAAGGGAATGCTGAAGTTGAAAAAACAACCTAATCATTCGAATCCTTGTTGTGGCATCTATAAATTATACGCCCTCTGGTTGAATCATAATGACTTACTTCAATTTTGCCCCTCTCCCCCCATCGTATACGTATAAAACTCCGTCGGATCCTTCATGAACCATAACCTAGAATTAGATCTTCATTATCGAAAAACCCCGAGCATACATACCATTTAGAAGGAGAAGTGATTCATTAATGAAACCTTCATGAATCCCCGACACGCACGCCGAGCCCGCCGCTACCCTTCCAGCCACTTTGGCCACCCCTACCTGGTTTTCCTCGACTTGGACCTTAGGTAAGTGACTCCCTAAACCTTACCTAGTACTTTGGGCATTATTGGACTTGTCTAGGGGATGATTAGTGTCGGTTTAATGGGTAAGCTAGGGGCCGATTTGAGAATTGCATGTGACAAGTTCTTAGACTATATTGTGGTGATTTTGTGGGTCAATTAGTGGCTATTCATGGTTGGCTTAATGGTGGTTTTGTTGGGCAATTATTAGTTAGTATTCGGCTTGAAATGTGAGTGGAATGTGATGGATTGGTGAGCACGTGTGTGGTTAGAATGTGGCCGGCTTGAACGCCGGATTGGTAGTCTAAGGTGGCATTCTCATGACTTGAAATTAAGTATGTGCAATGTGTTACATTGATGGTTGTGCAATGTGTTACATTGATGGTTGTGCAATGTGGTTAGATTGTGATGCTTTCTAGAATGAGTTTGATATTTGCATGGATTGATTGGGATGATTGGCGATTGAGCTTATTAAGGTGTGGTTTGATTATGTGATTGGCATGGAATTGGTGGAATTGTGTGGTGTGTGCAGGCTGAATTGATTTGTGGGTAAGATGCATATGTTTGAGCGATATTTGGGCTTATGAATGGCATGGAAATTGAATGAATGCATTATGTTGCGCATGTGCTTGGCTATGGAAGGTAGGATAGACCTGAGGTGTGTTTACGCGGGTCATTGGACAAAGCCCGGATTGATCGGAGGGCTATCAACTTGAGGTGTGGTCTCGCGGGTGTGGCAAGAAAGGCAAGAAAAGACCTGAGGCGTGTTTATGCGGGTCATTGGAAAGAAAGAAATGTCCTGAGGCGTGGTTACGTGGGACTGAGTCCGGATTGCTCGGAGGGCTGAGCCTGAGGCATGTTTACGCAGGCTATGAGAAAGGACCTGAGGCATGTTTACGCGGGTCGTGAGAATGGGCCTGAGGCGTGTTTACGCTGGCTGTGAAAGGAAAGTTGGGCCTAAGGGTGTTGACCCGGGTCATGAGAAAGTTGGCTGGACCACGCATGTTGCATAGTATTTGATTATGGAGTGAATACTATTAGGCATGGTATAGGACGTGTCCAAATGATTTTACCTTATAATTGGTGCACACGCGAGTGTGGATGCATTATGCATAGGAAATCTCTTTGCGTGTTTCTAGAACGTGTTATGCTGGATACGTTATAGTGTTTGACTGATATGCAGAGTTGGTGTGTGAATGGAGGCGAGGTATGTATGTTTATGCGAGTTCCAATATGTCGATTGTTAGATTGCATGTTGAGACTCATCTGTGTACGCATTGGCCTACGTGGGGTGTAGGTTGTCTACTTATTGAGATTTATCTCATCCCCCATTGTTAAATATTTTCAAGTTTGGAGTGACGAACAGTCGTCACGTGCGATTCGAAAACCGGGAGTGGTGTTGGATATTGATGCTTCATCCCTTTTGTAGATGTCTCCTTTTTGTATAGTGACGTAGGCTATCTAACCACTGCCCCTTTTGTTGAATGTGATTTAATGTTATGCTTATGGATGTTGTAAGTAACTGTTTGATTTATGCAAGTGCTATCCCATCGTCATTGGTTATTGTGTGGGTTGATTTAAATTTGCTTTCGCTTGTGATTTAATTTGGGTGTTCAATTTGGGTCGGCGACGCGTCTTGGGACGTCACGTTCATTACGATCATCAGAGGGGTGTCGCGAGCCCGTTGGGGTTTGGGACGTGACATCCCCGTTGATTTGGTATCAGAGTAAGGTCAGATCGATCAAAGACGGTCGAAGCCTGGAGTGATAAGGAGCAATGACTTTGTAGTAGTTAGTTAGGGAGATTTGTGTGTCATGCGTACCCCAGACTGTTTGATGTGATTGCTGAGTGATTTTATGCAATATTATGTGAGGTGCAGGTGCGTCAGGACTTGAGGTAAGTGCACGAATCATGTTAGCTGAGATTGATTGCTGTATGTGATTGGCTACTTGCTTAGTGAATTATTGTTGTGATTCACTGCCTAGGGCTTTAGACTGGTATAGTTGGCCTAGGTTTCTAATTCCTGCGTGGAATTATAGCAGGTGAGCATTTGTGAGAACCACTAAGATGAGCAGCCGAGGTCGAGGTAGAGGTCGAGGTCGAGGTCGAGATCGTGTAGCCTCGCTAGCTAGAGTTATGGAGGATCTCAGGGTGGATGAAATCTGGAGAGCGCTTGAGGAAGCGGGAATATTATCGGGTAGACAAACGGGGGAAAGAAGCGCTACTATCGCCGCTGCAGCTACCAGTGAGATTGTTGGGAATAATGTAATTGGTGGAAATCCTGGTCCAGTACAAGTAAATGCGATCAGGCCAATGTCCAAGCTAGTCGAATAGTTTCTGATGTTGAAACCTTTGAAGTTTGATGGGAGAGGCGATTTTGAGGCTGCATGAAGATGGGTAGAAGAGCTAGAGAAAGCTTTTGAGGTGCTGGGATGTATTGAAGAGGAGAAAGTAACTCTAGCAATCTACCAGCTTCAGAAAAATGCAAGTGATTGGTAGAGAGCCACTAGAGGTCAAGTGTTCTCCACTGGTACTACCCCGAATTGGACTATTTTTACCGAGACCTTTAATGGCAAGTATTTCTTGAAAAGTACTCGAGAACAGAAATTGGCTGAATTCATGAGACTTCGCTAAGGTCAGAGGTCGGTAGACCAGTATGAAGCCGAGTTTGCAAGGCTGTCCAAATTTGCCCCCAGAATGGTGGAGGACCTAGTGGACAAAGCTAGGAGGTTCTAGGATGGGCTGAAACCGGACCTTCGCAATTAGATGATCTCATTGAACTTGAGGGGCTATCATGAGATCTATGAAAGGGCTAGGCAATTGAGCGAGATCAAACGGATCGAGCTGCCGCCACTGGATCGCGGTATGCCCCAGCTAAGGACAACCATCAATTTAGGAAAAGACCCATGGTAGGAAATAGTCGTTTTGTCCCTCCCGTTCGGAGGAATATTGGGAAGCCAAACCATTACCAGAACACCCCGTGTAGGCTATGTAGAGGAAGACACGGGAATGGACCTTGCCTAAATAGGGACGGAGCATGTTTTATATGTGGCGAAATGAGCCATCAGATGAGGGACTGCCCTAACAACAGGTAGGCTAGGTCACATGCACTATTACTGCCGCCGCCTCGGAATAAAAATCAATTTGGAGCTATCCAGCCAATCAATCAGAATAGGCCACCGGCCCAAGGATGGGTATATGCAATGGCAAGAAGGAAAGCTGAGGATGCGCCTGACGTGGTCACAAGTACGGTCTCTCTCTGTGATCATGCTACGTATGCTTTGTTTGATTCGGGGGCGTTGCATTCATTTATATCTGAGCAGTTCGTTAAATTATCTGGAATTGAGCCAAAACCACTTGACGTTATGCTGTGTGTGACTACTCCGCTGAATGATAAAGTGCTGATTGCATTTTGATATCCTGATTGTAAGATAGTGACTAGCGATAGGGAAGAAAGGATAGATTTGGCGGTTTTAACCATGCATGACTTTTGACATGATTCTTGGGATGGATTGGCTAGTCAAATAGAGAGCTGTTATGGACTGTAGTAGGAGGGTGATCCAATTTAATCCGATTGGTTATCCTAGATTCGAGTTTGTGGGAAACCGAGGAGAAACCTCGATCCCTTGGATTTCGTTGCTTGAGGTAACAAAGCTGCTGGACGAAGGGTGCCAAGGATTTCTAGCGTCCGTAATTAACTCGACAGCTAGAGAGCCAAGGCTAGAAGACATAGCCGTGGTATGCAATTTTCTCGATGTCTTTTCCCAGGAATTGCCGGGACTGCCACTTGATAGAGAAGTGGAGTTCGTGATTGAGTTAGCCCCAGGGACGGAACCGATCTCGAAAGCACCTTTAGGATGTCACTGTCAGAGTTGAAGGAATTAAAGGTTCAAATGCAAGAGTTGTTGGATAAGGGCTTTATCCACCCGAGTACATCTCCATGAGGAGCGCCAGTATTATTTGTGAGAAAGAAAGATGGGTCTTTGAGGTTATGCATTGACTATAGACAGATAAATCAGGTGACCAATAAGAATAAGTATCTACTACCAAGGATAGACGATATGTTTGATCAGTTGCAAGGAGCATCAATATTCTCAAAGATTGACTTGAGGACAGGCTATCACCAACTGAGGATTAAGAAGGAGGATATACCAAAGACGGCATTCAGAACAAGATATGGGAACTATGAGTTTACGGTAATGCCATTCGGATTGACTAATGCCCTTGCTACCTTTTATGGATTTAATGAATAGGGTATTTAAAGAATTTCTGGATCGGTTTGTAATTGTGTTCATAGACGATATCCTAGTATATTCGAAGAGTTCTGCCGAGCACGAGTTACACTTGAAAAAAGTTCTACGGACCTTAAGAGAACATACACTTTATGCCAAGTTTAGCAAGTGCGAATTTTGGCTTCATCGAGTGGCATTCTTAGGACATGTGGTATCTGGGGAAGGAATTGCAGTGGACTTGACAAAGATTGAGGCCGTCACAAATTGGCTGAGGCCAACAATAGTGACCAAGGTTCGGAGCTTCTTGGGTCTATCGGGTTATTATAAATGCTTCATGGAGAGGTTTTCGGCATTAACGACGCCATTGACGCGATTACTAAAAAAGGAGACGAGGTTTGAATGGATGGATAAGTGCGAAATGAGTTTCCAGGAGCTAAAATAGAGGTTGACGACCACGGCAGTGTTGACAATCCGGTCAGGTCCGGGAGGATATGAGATTTACAGTGATGCGTCGCTAAGAGGATTGGGATGCGTGCTAATACAACACAGAAGAGTAGTGGCATACGCATCGTGACAATTGAGACCACACGAGCTGAATTATCCGACACATGACTTAGAATTGGCCATGATTATTTTCACTCTTAAGATTTAGAGACACTACTTGTATGGGGAGAAATTTCAGATTTATACGGACCATCAAAGTTCAAGGTATTTATTCTCTCAAAAGGAATTGAACATTAGATAGTGCCGTTGGATAGAACTCCTTAAGGACTATGACTACGAGATTATGTATCATCCTGGAAAAGCTAATAAAGTAGCGAATGCACTGAGCCGAAAATTGAGCATCGCCTATATGATGGTGAAGGAATGGACTCTATTGGAGGGAGTTCGGGATTCAGAATTTAAGTTTGAAGTGAGTCAGGTCTCAAGTTTGCTTGCAGCATTAAGGATTGAGCTGGAGATCCGGACTATGATTAAGGTCTTACAATCGACGGACTCGGAGATTCAGAAGATTCTGGGTGTGGTTGTCACAAAAAGGAAATCGGATTTTCAGATATCCAAGGATGGGATTCTGAAGTTCCATGGGCGGTTGTGTGTACCTGGTGATGCAGAATTGAAGGAAGAAATTTTGTCAGAAGCTCACCGAAGCAATTACAGTATTCACTTGGATAATACGAAGATGTATCAGAACTTGTGACGACATTATTGATGGAACGGTATGAAAGTGGATGTAGCCAAGTACGTGGCCAAGTATTTAACATATCAGCAAGTGAAGGCATAACATTGTAAGCCGGGTGGAATGTTGCAACCATCGGAAATCCCTGAGTGAAAGTGGGAACACATCACGATAGACTTTGTAATGGGATTACCAAGAAGTCAAATGGGTAATGATTCGATTTGGATAACAGTCGACCAATTGACAAAATCAGCATATTTTCTGCCAGTGCGAAAGGACTTCGCCTTGGAAAGGTATGCCAAGATATACGTGCGACAAATTGTCCGTCTATATAGAGTGCCAGTGACGATTACCTCAGACCGTGATCCTAAGTTTACTGCCGCCTTTTGGAAAAGCCTTCATATGGCATTAGGAACGAAGTTACAATTTAGCACGGCCTATCACCCCTAAACGGATGGCCAATCTGAAAGGACAATTCAGACTTTGGAAGATATGTTGTGGGCATATGTATTAGATTTTAAAGATAGTTGGGAGGAACAGTTGCATTTGGTTGAATTTGCCTACAACAATAGATACCAGCAAAGTATCAGAATGGCACCGTTTGAGCCGCTGTATGGTAGAGCTTGCAGAACACCGGTTTGTTGGGATGAAGTTAGTGAGAGGAGCATCGCGGGTTCCAAGTTGGTTCAGTAGTCAATCAAAACAGTCAAGGTGATTCAGGACAGGCTTAAGACCGCTCAAAGCTGCCAAAAGAATTATGCAAAACGAAGACGTAGGCCTTCGGAATTTCAAGTGGGGGACCACGTTTTCCTCAAAGTATCGCCGATGAGAAGATTGTCGCGGTTTGGTAAGAAAAGAAAATTGAGCCCGAGGTATGTGGGTCCATTTGAGATCTTAGAGAGAATTGGCACCTTGGCCTATTGTCTTGCGCTACCGCTGAATTTATCCCAAGTTCACAATGTATTCCACGTGTCTATGCTAAGGAAGGATGAACCGGATTCGATCCATGTGCTAAATTACGAAGAAATAGACATAGACGACAGAGTATCGTACGTGGAAAAGCCAGTAAAGATTAAGGATAGAATGTAACAAGTGCTGCGGAACAAGACAATTCCGATGGTCAAAGTAATTTGGAAGCACCATGGAACTGAAGGTGTGACATGGGAAAGTGAAGAGTTAATGTGACACAAATACCCCCATTTGAAAAGTGAAATTTGGACCGGATGTAGATTTTGACTAGTAGACCTCCCTCTGGGTTTATTTTATTAGTGTCATTTGGCCTTTTCTTTTATTTGATTTTGGGATTTTCGTGGACCGTTGGATCGATTCCGAATTTGAACGTGAGCCGTTGGATTGCGATCATCGCGTTGACTTACTCTCTCTCTTTCTCTCCTCTGCCACATGCCATCTACTCCCGCTCACGTCCCCTCCATACGCACGTTTCCTCTGCCCCATGCAGACCTGCCCCATTGCCCCCTCTCTCTCCTCCTTTTTCTCTTCTTCTTCTTTTTTCTTTTTTTTCTTCTTCTTCTTCTCCTCCTCGTTGGTTGGCCGCTGCGTTTGTTTGCCCTCCACCCAACCACCGCTCGCCCTAGCCCCAGCTCGATCGTCGTCCGCCTTGCGTCGCCGCCTACCGTCGCACCGTCCGTCCAGCCGCCACCTCAACCTGACTATTCTCTCCCTCTCCTCTTTGCGAGCAGTCGCTCACCGCTGCACCTGTCATAGCCCGGCGCTGCCCAATCGGCCTGTCCTGCTCTGTTCTGCCTCCTGTGACGTCGCCATGCCACCCCCGACCATCACAGGTTCTGCTATTCCCGCCGCCGACCCTTCTTCCCTGAGATCCTCTCCCCTCTGTCCAGCTCACCAGTCGCCACTGCATGCCGCCGTGCTGGCCGCCACTGCTCCCACCACCACCACCTAGCTCCCCTTGCCACCAACCGCCGCCGTGCTCACCGTCTTGGTCGCCCAACACCACCGTCGTTGTTGCCGTCGCTGTCGCTGCTCAGCTCGCCTAGCTCACCTGGTCTAGCTTGTCGCCGTCACCGTAGCCGGTCAGCTCGCCCGTCACCGTAGCCGGTCAACTCGCCCGTCGTCGTAGCCAATCAACCAGCAGGTTGCCCGGCCATGTCGCTAGCTCGCTCGCCCGTCGCCCTCGGCCGCTCACTCATCTAACACGTCCGGTCACTCGCTTGACCTATACGCTCGGCCGCTCGCTCGTCCGCCTGGCCACTCGCCCGTCCATCGCCCAGCCCGCTCGGCCACTCGCCAGGCCGTGGCCGAGCATTGTGCCGAGACTCGTTGGCCAGCACGGACGCCGAGCCCACCGCCACCCTTCCGGCCGCTTTGTCCGCCCTTACCCGGTTTTCCTCGATTTGGACCTTAGGTAAGTGACTCCCTAAACCTTACCTAGTACTTTGGGTATTATTGGACTTGTCTAGAGGATGATTAGTGTCAGTTTAACGGGTAAGCTAGGGGCCGATTTGAGGATTGCATGTGACAAGTTCTTAGACTATATTATGGTGATTTTGGGGGTCAATTGGTGGCTATTTATGGCTAGCTTAATGGTGGTTTTGTTGGGAAAATGTTGGTTAGTATTCAGCTTGAAATGAGAGTGGAATGTGATGGATTGGTGAGCACGTGTGTGGTTAGATTGTTGTGGTATTTGTGGGTCAAATTGGATGCTTGAATGTGGCCGGCTTGAACGCCGGATTGGTGGGCTAGGGTGGCGAGCTCATGACTTGAAATTGAGTATGTGCAATGTGTTACATTGATGGTTGTGTAATGTGGTTAGATTGTGATGCATTCTAGAATGAGTTTGATATTTGCATGGATTGATTGGGATGATTGGCAATTGAGCTTATTAAGGTGTGGTTTGATTATGTGATTGGCATGGAATTGGTGGAATTTTGTGGTGTGTGCGGGCTGAATTGAATTGTGGGTAAGATGCGTACGTTTGAGTGATATTTGGGCTTGTGAATGACATGGAAATTGAATGAATGCATTATGTGGTGCATGTGCTTGGCTGTGGAAGGCAGGATAGACCTGAGGCGTGTTTACGTAGGTCGTTGGACAAAGCCCAAATTAATCGGAGGGCTGCCAACCTGAGGTGTGGTCACGCGGGTGTGTCAAGAAAGGCAAGAAAAGACCTGAGGCGTGTTTACGCGAGTCATTGGAAAGAAAGAAATGTCCTCAGGCGTGGTTACGCGGGACTGAGCCCGGATTGATTGGAGGGCTGAGCCTGAGGCGTGTTTACATGGGCTATGAGAAAGGACCTGAGGCGTGTTTACGCGGGTCGTGAGAATGGGCCTGAGGTGTGTTTCCGCGGGTTGTGGAAGGAAAGTTGGGCCTAAGAGGTGTTAACTCGAGTCATGAGAAAGTTGGCTGGACCACGCATGTTGCATAGTGTTTGATTATGAGGTGAATACTGCTAGGCATGGTATGGGACGTGCCCAAGTGATTTTACTTCATAATCGGGATTCGCGTGAGTGTGGATGCATTATGCATGGAAAATCTCTTTGTGTGTTCCTAGTATGTGTTATGCTGGATACGTTATAGTGTTTGACTGATATACAGAGTTGGCATGTGAATGGAGGCGAGGTATGTATGTTTATGTGAGTTCTAGTATGTCAATTGTTAGATTGCATGTTAAGACTCGTCTGGATATGCATTAGCCTACGTGGGGTTTAGGTTGTCTACTTATTAAGATTTATTTCATCCCCCATTGTTAAATATTTTCAGGTTTGGAGTGACGAACAGTCGTCACGTGCGATTCGGAGACCGAGAGTGGTGTTGGATATTGATGCTTCATCCCTTTTGTGGATGTCCCCTTTTTGTATAGTGAAGTAAGCTACCCAATCACTGCCCCTTTTGATAAACGTGATTTAATGTTATGTTTATGGATGTTGTAAGCAACTGTTTGATTTATGCAAGTGCTGTCCCGTCGTCATTGGTTATTGTGTGCGTTGATTTAAATTTGCTTCCGCTCGTGATTTAATTTAGGTGTTTCGTTTGGGTCGGCGACGCGTCCCGGAACGTCGTGTTCATTACGACCGTCGGAGGGGTGTCGCGAGCCCGTTGGGATTTGGGACATGACAAATTTAATCGAGGACATAACACCTTAGACAGAGATATACGCTGGAATTTAATTGATGACGCAAATTTGGAAACTATAGCTAAGAAACACGCCAGAATTTAATTAACGACGTGAGTCTAAAAATAAAAAAGTGTAGCAAAGGAAAGCAAAAATAACCGAAAGATAATAGATTTTTTTGTTTGTGCGTGGACTTTCCAATAGACGAACGGTGGTATTTATAGTGGTTGTACCATAATCGTCTTTAAGCAGTTCTTTAGCAGTTGTAGCCATGTTCCTCCATCTCCAAAAGTTTTGTACCCATATTCTCATTATGCCATGATCTTGTTTCCAAGCAGTTGTTCCTTTAAAATCGCATGCTAGTTGCCTCACGACGTTTATTGCTTGATTCTCCAGTGGTTTCAAATCCGTGACAGCTCCTTGATGCCCTCTATGCATCCAACTTCCTCTTGATGCCTTAACTGGTAGTCTATCATCCTTACTACCCTTGTTGACTATCGTTAACCATCCGTCGTCGTATATTAATAACTGATCAGTAGTGGTCACCGATGTATACTAATATTGATAAAGATCCTTTTGGTTGTTGACAATATGTCACATACTTAATAATATTTCATGCTCTAGTCACGTGTCTATCCATGTCAATGACTTGGTCACTTTTCAATAGATGAACGGTGGTATTTATAGTGGTTGTGCCATAACCGTTTCTGAGCAGTTCTTCAGTGGTTGTAGCCATGTTTCTCCATCTTCGAAAGTTTTGTACCCATATTCTCATAATGCTATAATCATGTTTACAAGTGTTTATAAGCTAACCTAATAATTGGCTCTTCATAGAAGAAAAAATGACTTAAACAGTCCTTGAATTTTGGCTTAATATATAATGTGATCCTTACATTTTTAATTTGTTTAAAGTGGTCCTTAAACTATCAGTAAATATTCAATATAGTTGTCTTGTTTACTCAAACGATAAATTGAACGTTTTTTGATGATGTGGATTATAATATGCTGAGTTGGCTTTCAAAAAAAATGGATGAGTTAACACATCTATTTTTTTTATCCATTTATTTTAGAAAACGAAAAACAATTAGGGCGTTAACGTGTCTATCATTATTTGATGACATAAATTATAATATCCCGATTTGAGATGAATATCTTACGTTGATAATCCAAGTAACTTTTTTTGTCCACTATTCAAACTTAATGGATTAAATCGAACATTTACTAATAGATCAAAGACCACATTAAATAAATTAAAAGTTTGGGGACATCTTTGCACATTCGATCAAAGTTCATGAACCATTTATATAATTTTTATTCATATAACTTGGGCTTTCGTTTATTAGAAATAGATTGGTTGAAGCTGACATGTGACCACACTACATGTACACAGTACAACCCCAACCCAGATGAGTGGTGTGTGACATTTGATGTCATTTGGGTCCTTATTATTTCTTTTTCTCCGTGTTGTCACCTAATCTGCTCGGAGTATTGCCGTCCATTTGGCAATATCATCCACTACATGATTCCTTTCATGACTACCCTTCATTAGAACGGATTCTCAACAATACAACTTAATAACATGCATTTTATCTGAATCATAATACAAGAGAAATTTTCGTAATATACAAACTCCCGTAAATTTTCAAATGAACATTTAGCAATTAGGGTGTTCGTGATCAAATGACCGTCCAATGTTGACCATGGCCTCGACCATAGACAATCATCCACGACTTTGCTAGTGTACAAGGAGCAGCTCAAAATCACGTTGACGACTCCATCGTCTTCAGCCCTGTGGATTTTGATCCCATCATACAGGAAGCCATAAACTCCATAAAAGAGACGTTCTCAACCATCTTTGGGGACCGAGTCTCCATCGATGTGCAAGAGGAGGCCATCCCCAAGATTCTAGGGGCAGTTTGATTAGGCCAGATCGGATTGGAGGAGTGGACGGAAAATATGTTGATCCTGTTCTTTCACCGGCTCAGGGCACGGTCGCCTGCCACCATCGGCATGATGCCCAATGAATCCATGCTCATCAGGCTCGAATCCAATAGCCCGAGAAAGGGGGAGTGGCTGCCTAGTAGCATCAAGGCAGTGGTGGATGGGCTATGATCGAGTGGCATGGTTGGTAATGTTCTTGAATGTTTTGGAGCGAGATGTAAATAGGGTCACAACCGTCTTGGGCCGTGGTGGGCGAGTCAAGACGGTTGAAAGTTGAGAGGGGCAAGGTGTTAGTGTAAGGTTGAGACATTGATTAATTAGATTAAGTAGAACCCCTAGCTAGAATGTCCTTCAATGGCTCACCTTTTTGTATTATTTTATTAAAATTGCACAATATATCATACAGGCGTTGCAATAGATATGTCTATTTGATTAATTTTATGAACGATGATCTATTGCGGAAGCAAGCAATCGAACAATAAAATAGACAGAATAAGAAAATAAATTGGACACCAGATTTACGTAGTTTGCTTGATGTGACCTACGTTCCTGGTGAGAGCAACAAAAAATTCCACTATCGATTAAGCAATAGAGCAAAGATTACAATTATACTTGAGTCACTCAAACATTCTTAATATTTTTCAGTCATCAATTACACCCAATAACTCATATAGTTTAACCTCATAACTTCTCATGAAATAATCTGTCAATCTCACAAACGAATTCACAAATCTTACTCGTAGGATATAATTTGCTTCAACTCTCTATTGCTTCAAGGTGTAAGTCACAAGAAATCGCCTCTTAGATACCCTTCTCAAAGAACATCTACTTCTTATATATAGGCAAAAATTAAATCCAAAATAAGAAACCTCGTCATAGAAAATCTACTTGAATTAAAAAACTTTTCTCTTCGTGCTCAAACTCAAGACATAGACATATTTTCAACATGATCAATGAGATGAGCATTCATTTCCTCTTTAAAGTCCCTTGTTTGTTCACGTGATATGGAAATGTAGCACTCGTTTTCTTCCCCCTGTATAATGTCATGATTACATCGACGGTCTTGTCTGACTTACCAAGTCACAAGTATACAGTTTTTGTACTTTGACGTTTTCTTTGGTTGGTGAAGACAAAACTGACTTAGGGTTGTTCTCCAAATGAGTAGGATATTTCAACCGATGTTTCTTTTTGGCACGAACATTTCTCGAGACCTTATGCGGCAGTTCTTGAACGGTCATGATGAATTTTTTTGAACTAAGTCCTTTCCTTTTGTAATTTGTCCTTCCTATTATTTTTTGGCAATTCTCCTTGTTGAGACTATTTAAAGAGGCAACGACGGGGTCGGTCCTTGTGAAACTTTCTCATCAAAATGAACTGAGTCGGCGCTCTTTGTGCATGTTTTGGTGAATTGTCTGCGTACGTCTAGATGTTGGTCCAAACGAACTAGTTTAGTCCAGCCTTCGCATCTTTCCACTCCGTCCAGCCCCATCTAGAAATCGTTCCGTGAGTGAATGAAAGTGCGGTTGTAAAACCTTCTCCTCATTTATAATGTAATATCCGCAACTCGTAGAAAGGGATGTGAGAATCTCCTGAAGGTACTCAGACTAAGCGTGAGCGAGGTCTAAGACCATTTGCCTATTCTCTACTAAGGTAAGAATTTTCTTATTCTGTGGACATGCTGTGTGGATTTATCAACTCGAATGTGTACCAAAACTGGGTCCTTTTGTTCTCAAATTGTTTTCTTCTGCTCATTTAATTTTTAATAATCGAACTCACCGAGCTCGTTGGACACAAAAAAGGAAAAATAGCTAATAAAAAATTAAGAAGGGTAATTCTTTCGTTGAATTTTGAGAAAGCGAGTGAAAATCCATCACTGAACTCACCGATGTTTGCATGATCTAATTTTAAGTAGCAGAACATCAATGGGCAAGTTGAGCCTATAAATCCTTGCCCAAGATCGATCATGATTAAGTAAATATAAATTTATACATATAAAATTTGGCTGGGTCTAGACAGGCTCAGATCAAGAAGGGAGGTCCATGCCTAGACTCGCTCATTTGCACTTCGAGCTTGAGAGGGTTTCCCTCTCTTTTCAAAAGTTCACACATTAATTGCGCTACGAAGTTTCAAAATATCAATGCCGTAGGCATGAGACAATTATAGAAAGTAATGTTGTTGAGTGTAGATCACAACGAATAGTCTTAAAATGAACATGTGGAAATAGTGTCTCCCCATATACTGTTTTTGCCAAATAATGAAATAGTGTCTCCCCTTTGCTATATGCGCCAACCCTAAAAGGGCAAATCAGTTCCCATATCTTTTTCCACGGCGTGCTCCGCTCCTTGTAGAGTTGACTCTTGACGAACTCACGTTATACAAGTTTACTTCTCAGTGGATAGAAAAATTTAGGAAATTACAATGTTAGTCCATGGTGTTTCCAGGATTAATTTTGGTCCCGACTATGCATTGTTCTTTTACAGATCACAGACAAATCGAGATTGCAATTTTATTTGATTTCTTTAAATCTAGAACTTTTTTAGATACTATTTTCAGAATTTGGTGATATTTTAGTGTTGAATATGTCTTGAATTCTTTACGGGCATGGGCCAACGTTAGGGTTTGAGAGCACTATAAATATTAATTTTCTCAAGTTATTAGGTTAAGAAATTGAGATAGAAAGGGTCTTCGGATTTTTAGTCACCTTTTGTAATCCCTAAATTTCATAATTGATTTTGCTTCTCCTCTTCTCGTGGTTTTTCTTGCAAGGGTTTTCCACGTAAATTTGTGTGTTCATTATTCTTCTAAGTTTCAATTTCATTATAGTTTTCGCATCAGTCATAACAATGTGGAATTAGAGCCTTAGGGATTTCAATCATCTGGCTATGGCTTCAAGTTCAACTACAAAATTTGATATTCTGAAGTTTGATGGGAGTAGCAGTTTCAACCTATGGCAGGTTCATATGTTGGTTGTTCTTACACAGTAAGGTTTGAAGAAAACCCTATTTGGGAAAAGGAAGAAACTGCAAAGCACGTTGGACGAAACCTAGCATGAATTGTATTGTGACATCCATGATTTTGGCTATACGGAATGACTATAGAAATGGCAAGCAGATTGTGGGAGAAATCGACTGTGGACCAAGTCAAGGATAGGTCATGAACCGATCAACCCGATCGGAAGGGTAACCAAGGGATCAACCATGACTTGATCGAAGGATCGACCTGGAAATAATCAAGGGATCGGCAGTAAATCAATCCAATGACCATACAAGTAACCCGAGCTAATTCGGCCATGGATCGACTTCTCGACCATAAGGGTTGGTTGCGAGATGATCATGTACCACCACGGATCGGTGGATGATCATGGATCGATTCTGCGCAATCTTATTCCAATTGCGGGTGATTCCGCACGGTCATGTACAGATCACGGATGACCATGGATCGCTCCGTGTGACCATGTGTGGTCATGAAATGATTGGTCCCACACAACTACATGACAATCGAGGATCGTCCATGGACCAAGTATGCTTGGCCATGGACTGGTCATGGACCGGCCATGGGACAGTTGGATGGGTCATGGACTGGTTGTGGATCGATCGTGGATTGGTTCAACGACCTTGCCGAATGGGTTATGTGCCTAAGCCGTGTGCTAGGTCATGTACCGGGTCACGAGCTGGCCATGTGCTTAACTTGGACCCTCTCGTAAGGCCAAAAGACAGTCTAAGCACCAGCCATGTACTGTCCGGCCTGTGGACGTTGCAGATGGGCTGTGTCCTAGGTCGCACACAGGCCATGCGCCGGGTCTACACAAGCCATGGGTCAGATTTGTACAGGCCATGTGCCCTATCTCCACAATCCATGCGCCCGATTTGCCAAGCCACGCGTTCGGTCAGTGCCGGCCATTATGCCCACGACATGGGCTACCGACCTAGTTGTCCAACATAAGCTTAGCCAAAACCCGCCATTTCCGATGGTGACTTTGCTACGAACCTCAGTTGGATAGGCATGGTCGATCGTGGACGGACACGAGGAATTCATACTCGACCAAGTTAGTACTTTCTTTGGCCTAGTTCTCATGTTAGCCTTATTCCTTGAAAAATAGACAAAATAGAAGATTTTAGAGAGAAGAGCTTGTCTTGGTGAGCAAGTATTGGATAACATCAAATCCAAAATCCATGAATACACCAAATCTAAGCATTAAATGAAGGATGGTGAGTCACCTAGCTTAGTTGTCTAATGCATCATTACACTTTATTAATGTTAGGATGATTCACACCCTAAGTGGCCCAATGAGAAGAAAGCAAGTGTGCACCTAATGCTTAGGCTTGCCACATCATCTATTTAGGCTTGCCACCTCTTCTTACTAGGCTAGCCAACTCATCAAAATAGGCTTGCCACTTCAAGGAATTTTATTGGTCCAAATGGAAGAGTAATGATGAGGTTGAGGCCTACAAATAGAGGAGCCCCCTCTTGCATTTCCACCCATTGGCTCACCATTCCACTTCACCACTCACTTTCCTCTCCCTCTCTCCCTCATGCCCTCACTCTCTCTTGGCCGCCTTCTTTATCTCGACCGCACCCTTGCAGCACCCGTGCCTGTGTCTCACCGTGTCCTTGCCGCGCCCCTTGCCGCTCGGCTCACCCCTAGGCCACACACGGCCATGACCTTGGAGGGTAATAAATAGACTTACTAAACCTTGGCTAAGGTGTTGTGTTACGTTGTTGGGCGAGTTGTGTTCTTGTTGGACTTGCGTGATTTCCATTGTTGGTGGAATGCTTATTATAGCTTGCCATGCATGTTTATGCATTTTGCAATGTTTGCTCATGTAAGAATGCACGCCCCAGGCCATGGACGAGTCTCGCTTGGTTCGGATCGGCGTCGAGGCGTGTCGGAATGAGCCTTGCTTAGAGGCTCGGTATTGAGGCGTATCGATCCAAGCCTTGCTTGGTGTAGGTCGGCACCATAACCGGTCGGTTCGGATCACAAACTTGGTTTCATGCCCGGCATAACATGAGATTTTAAAGGTTACATTGTATGGCACACACTTCGCATGAAGTACTCATGGTGGCATGACACTTGTTGGCATAGTCACACGAGGGAGGATAAAGTCATCACCCTTGATTGAGGACGTTGCCCGATTAAGTTCGGATGAATAGCCGTCGCCATTGATTAAGGGACGTTGCCTGATTAAGTTCAGATGAAAAGCCGTCACCCTTGGATTATGGGATGTTGCCCGGAGAGTTTTCGGAAGAACCGTACCAATGGTTGAGACAAGGATTCCCTCATGTACATGCTCTTGATTGTGGTGTTGATGTTGAGTGGAAAGGCACGTTGAGATCATCTTAAGCACAAAGACAAGAGTGTTTAAAGCATTCTTTGCTATTAATATGTTATTATTTGATGTGGCTATAACATGTGCTTTGTTCAATGGTGAGGCGTCCTCCTATCCGAAGTTTAGTGAGTTTTACTTACTGAGTCCTCGACTCACTCCGTTGTTTTTCAGATTTATAGGCGTGGAAGTCTCGCACCAATTTTGGGAGCTGTAGTCATGTTAGAGGAGATAGGAATTTCCCCCAGCCTATGCAGATATGTATAGTGTATTAACAAGGAAAACAAAGCCTGTAAATAAAAAAATGGGCATGTAAAAATTTTGGCTTGTAAAATATATATGCTACCATGTAAATACAAGGTTGCTTATGATACTTGTCGTAACCCCGTTATTTGTTCAAATTGTGATTGTCTCGAATTCATGCTTCCGCTTGTTCGTAAAAAAAGATAGAAACGAACGGAACGTCATGCTCTTAATGAGAAGATAAAAGAAATGGAACGGCGACACACCAGGAACGTTGCATTAATAACCCTAAGGTGAGCACGTTACATGGATGAAAAGGCTCTCTCTACTATCCAATTGTGTCTCACGAATGAAATTCCATAGGAAGTACTAGATCAAAAAATAGCTTTAGGTTTATGGATGAAATTGGAGAGTATTTTTTTGACAAAATCCCTCACCAATTAGTTGAGGCTCAAGCAACGACTCTTCACTCTTCATATGGCTAAAGGTACTTCTCTCAAGTCTCATATTTCTAAGTTCAATGCTATTATCTGTGAATTAAGAAGTATTGATGTTATAGATCGAAGATGAGGATCAAGCTCTTTTATTGTTAGTTTCACTACCTCTCTCTTATAAGAATTTTAAAAAGACCGTGATTGTTAGTAGATAAATTATTGATCATGAAGATGTCAATACTAGTCTTCTAAATAAGCAGAAACTATATAAATAATTGACTTTTGAAGGCACTAATAATCATGGTGTTGGTTTAATTGCTTGAGGAAGGTATATTAAGAGAAGCAATGGTAGCAGGAGTAGATCAAAATTGAAGCATAAGGATCTAACTTAAGTGTAAGGGACATATCAAGATAAATTGTTTGAAACTGAAGGCAAAGCACCAAAGAGAAAATAATCTAAATCAACAAAATCAACGGAATTGAAATTGGCTGAACAATCATAACAGATAGAATCAGGGAAACGAAAATCTCGCTCAAGTTGGTGTTGCTTATTCGTAAAATTCTAAATCCAACGAACGTGCCAACGAATGTGTCGAACAAGGAATATAATGATGAGAAGAATATCATCCCATAGAGATTGATGATTAATAGACCAATTAAATACTAAAAATGGATTCTAAAATTTATCTAACAGATCAAAATAGAATTAAGAATAAATGAAAATTGACAATCTTATAAACAAATTTTCAGGACTAAAGGCAGTTAATCAATCAAATAAATATGTTAGAGCATTTGATTTCACCATAACCACTAGATATGAATTTCAAATCATTATGCCTACAAGAACAATATCAAACATGTGATAGCGGAATTTCTTAGTCTATTTTACTATCATATCTCTAAGTATAACAAACCTACTCAGTTTATCAATCCACCATATCTCTATATGAATTTAAATAAACATAAGCGCATTAAAATCTGTGAATATTCGCGGTTTACAATGAATCTTTTAAACCACTTTATAATCGAAAGCCACACAAATAACATGATATCCATCTATCAACATTTAATTCATGGTTATATATTAAAAGGAGCAATTGCATATTGTCATTTCTCAATCTTAAACATGCACATCAACTCATTCAAATGGCGACCAGTCACTTAAAGGCATTAAGCGCAATAATATATAACTCACATGAATGAAATCACTTGCAAAACATAAAAAGTATGAAATTCATATCATCATGGTCAGGCTACATCCTAGCCATAACAAAAGAAAATTAGAACATAATAGAAAAAAACACAAGAATACAAATTAAACCCAACATCTTGAATCAAACAATAAGAATTCTGTCATCACTTTTTGCCTTATCTTTAAAATACTTGA
Source organism: Syzygium malaccense (assembly GCA_031216405.1). Classification (NCBI taxonomy): domain Eukaryota; kingdom Viridiplantae; phylum Streptophyta; class Magnoliopsida; order Myrtales; family Myrtaceae; genus Syzygium; species Syzygium malaccense. Next base: position 27,348,449 of record CM062257.1, on the reverse strand, counting down.
AAAACTCCCAGAACAATGAAAAAAGGAACGATTAAAAAAACTAGCTATCCCCTTATGCTCTCGATGTTATCCTATCCAAGACTCCTAACATAAGGCAATTGTTTATTTTTTGCAAAAAATTAGGAAATAAATTGCAAAATTCTCAATTTGGCATCCACTTTCTAACTCTTTTCTGGGTAGCGTCTTCCTCTCCTTCTTTTTGCCATTTTTTCCTTATTTTCTCTATGTTTGATTGTTCTGCATAAACAAGGAAAATTTGAGTAAATAGAAGGAAATCCAAATATTTTCTTTAAAATATTGCATTATTTGTTGCCTAAAATAGGTAAAATAACTCTATTTTTATAGAGCTATCATTGCTGAAGAAGAAAACGAAGATTAGTTATTGATTGCAGATGATGAAGACACATTCAATGATAGTTGGATTCATGCCTCATGCTGTTTGTATCACACGTGTTCTAATCGTGATTAATGCTTCATGTATAAGGGATATAATGGTGGGGTTATTCCAATAGAAAACAACATTGAATGCAAAGTAGTTGGGATTGGGATTGACAGCATTAAATTGCACGACGGCATGATCAAAACCTTGGAAAATGTTAGACGTGTTCTTGATTTAAAGAAAACCTTATCTCTTTGGGTAAACTTGATGCTAACGGTTGTAAATTTACGGTTGAAGGTAGAGTTATGAAGATTATGAGAGGTTCACTTCTATTGATGAAAGGGCTGAAAGCTGGCACTTTGTATCATCTACAAGGCATCATTGTTACTGGTTCATTTGAAGTCCCATCCGCTATGACAGAATTAGATAACACTAAATTATGGCATATGAGATTAAGCCATATGAGTATTAGAGGGATGGAGGACCTGAAAGAGAGGTCTTATGTGTGGTCAGAAAATTGAAGAACCGGAATTCTGCGAGCATTGTGTCCTTGGAAAATAGAAAAGTGTTAGTTTCAAGATAGGAATTCACACAACAAAGGCCACTTCGGATTATATTCACTCTGATCTTTGGGGGCCTATGAAAGTTCCTTTGAAAGACCTTGGTTCAATGTATTTACTCACTTTCATTAATAATTTTTGAAGAAAGGTTTAGGTCTATTTTCTTAAGCAAAAGAGTGATATTTTTGTTACATGTAAGCAATGGAAAACATTAATTGATAAGCAGACCGGTAAAAAGATCAAAAGGCAACATTGATTGAGAAGCAGACCAGTGAAAAGATCAAGAGGCTGAGAATAGCTAATGGGCTGAAATTTTATGGAGATGAATTTAATGAGTTTTGCAAAAATGAAGGAATTGTGACACACCGCAACAAGATGGTATTGTAGAATGCATGAAGAAAACCTTATTAGAAAGAATAAGGTGTATGTTGTCTAACGCTGGTTTGGGCAAGGAGCTCTAGCTAAGGCAGTCAATACAGCTTTCTCCTTAAAATCTATTGAGTGCCAAACACCTGACGAGGTATAGTTAGGTAAACATGTCAATTATTCTTCTCTTCAAGTATTTGAATGTCCAACATATGTACATGTTAGTGAAGGAAAATTAGAGCCTAGAGCAAAAAATGCATCTTTCTTGATTGTGCTTCTGGTATAAAGGGTTATAAACTTTGGTGTGTTGATTCATCTAAGATTATCAATAGTAGAGATGTCACTTTTGATGAATCTGCTATGCTTCATCCTAACAAGGAGTCATCTCTTCTTTGTCGTGAAAATCTAGAAAGTGCTGCGGAGAAGGTAGAGCTTGAAGTAATTTCATCAAGTAGTTCAATTATCTACTGATAATATTGAGATTGAAGAACATGAAGAGGAACAATATTCTATTGCTAGAGATAGACCAATAAGGACAGTGAAACCCCTACAGAAATATGGGTTTTCAGATTTTGTTGCTTATTCTCTTTCAGTTGCAAAATCAATAGAGTATAGTGAGCCTAAAACTTACAAGGAGGCTAATTCTTCAAAAGATTTAGCAAAGTGGTTAGTTGCTATGAATGAAGAGATGAAATCTCTTGAAAAGATCATACTTAGGAGCTTGTCAAGCCACCAAACGAAAGGAAAATTATGGGCTGCAAATGGGTTTTCAAAAGAAATGAAGATATTCCTAGAGTTGAAGAAATCAAGTTCAAAGCTAGTCTAGCTACTAAAGGCTAAAGTCAGGTGGAGGGAGCTAATTTTAATGATGTGTTGTCACATGTCATTAAACACAACTCCATTCGGATTTTTCTTGCGTTAGTTGCTATGAATGATTAGAGTTGGAACAACTTGATGTGAAAACAGCTTTCTTGCATGGTGAACTTGATGAGAATATCTATATGGGTTAACCAAAGGCTTTTCAATTTCAAGGTAAGGAAAATCACATATGTCTATTGAAAAAGTCTATATATGGCTTGAAGTAATTAACTAAACAGTGGTATAAAAGGTTTGATTCGTTTATGGTGCAACTTGGCTATTGTAGGAGCAAACATAATAGTTGTGTATATCTGTACAAACTTCCAAGTGGCTCTTTGATTTATATGTTATTATATGTTAATGACATGTTGATTGCGCCAAAAGATAAATTTGATATACAAAATTTGAAGGCATATGTCACGCCTCGATCCCCACGGGCATACGTCATCCCACCACGGTCATTAAGAATGTGACATCCCAGGACTTGTCGCCGACCCAAACAAACGAACTAAAGAGCAGCACATGCGAAAGCAAATTAAACTCTCCATACAACATCAATTAAATGGGATAATAAAGAGATAATGGAATCACATCCACAAAAACACATTTATAAACAAAGCGTTACTTACAAAATACAATTGCACAAGGTACAAGCCTTACTAGAGACCACTATCTAGGCACCGCACACAACAAAAAGGATCGGTGGTTGGTTGGTCTAGCTTCTCTACCAAAAGAGGTACCCAAAAGACGAGGGACTAGACCTATCTTCAATCCCCATAGTACCCTGATAGCGTCATTGGGTCTTCCATATCATCATAAGGCTCAGAGGTCTGAAATGGTTATAATTCAACAATGAGAATAAATCTCAATAAGTCACTACCTAAGCCTCACTTAGGCTAACGCGTATCGCAAGACAGTTCGGAGCATGCAAGATTATCACTCAACGAGCCACAACAATTATGCCTCGCCTTGGCACACACATAAGCCCTGCACGTTAGTATACAGCTATAACCTGGCAACCATTCATCGTACATAACAACACAAATCGGGCAAGTACATGCATAGCACACTTAATAATCCGGACATGCCCAACAATAATCTCACATAGCATACCACAATGCATATCACACTCCCAAGGTCCAGATTATTAGCAGCCCCTCAGCTCCCCGAACCTAAGTAAAACACATTAGGTTATCGAGCTCCCTGAACTCGCGTAAAACATATTAGGTTATCAGGCTTCCGGCGTAATCGGGCATCGTCCCGCTACGTCGGCGATGGCATTGTTCCACATCACACGCATCAAGACAACATTCCATGGGGAATATTAATCTAGCCTCCACCGCGATTAGCATCCGGGCATCCGATAATTCAGGTATCGTCTCACGTAAAACACATCAAGACGGGTTATAACCCCGCATAAAACGCCTTAGGGTGTTATGTGAGCATACGGGCATTCAACACTCAAATCAATTTCTTATCTTTTGATTAGCCAAGTGCCATTCAATTCATGCTTAGCTCACAACCAGCCATGCCCTCACATGCAATAACAACATCGAAAAGCTCTCTCTCTCAAGAGAAACCAAATTTTGCATAGAATCGAGCTTAAAATTGGTAATTGCATAGTAATCGAAACTCTTTTGAAATAAATAGTAAATAAACTCTAAAAATTCTGAATTTTGGATATGTCATTAGAAACATCTTTCTAAACATTTTTCATGAAGGACTCGAAATCCAATTCCAACTCTAAATAGCTCTTTTTATCACCCAAAATCATATCGAAATTTTGCCTATCAAGGCAGACAGTTCGGCCTTAGAAATCCCTTTCAATCAACACTCAAATCTCCTTAGAAAATCTTGAAATTTTTATATGTCATAAAAAAAAGTGTCCGGCAGAGTTGTAATGGTCCGAAAATGGACTTCCGAATACCCCAAAACGACCTCCAAAAATTTCAAATCTAATATATGACACAATTCAAGATGTTAGGGTCAACTTTCATGAAGAATACTTCCTCAAATTCGGTCCATATTGATCTCCAAAAAAATAACAAAATAACAAGGCACCTTAGGAATCAAATCTGAGAAACATCTTAGTAACCACAAATCATCAATTAAGCACAACCAGCCAACAAATCAACTCTAATCCATCCCAAATCAGCCCCTAAACATGTCATTGATAACCCATTATCCTAATAAAAGCTTAGGGAGTACTTATCAAGAGCCTAAGCTTAAAACTAGCAAGATCAACCTAGCAAAGCAGCTGCTGTTCTAGCAGCGAACGGGAAGAACGGTGGCTGCTTCGATCACGACGGTCCACGGTTGAGGCGAGCACAAGCTGGTGGTCATAGTGAGGGGTGGTGTTGGCTTTGATAGTGGCTGGTGATGTCAGGAAAACAATAAGGAAAGAGGGAGAAGGAAGAGATGGTGGCGTGAGCAGCAGGACCGACAACCAGTGGCTACTCTGGCAGCTTCACGGCGGCATCACAGTGGTTGGTGGTGGCTGAGAAGGGCTGAGCAGATCGGCAAGGTAGAGGGGGAAGCTTGGCCGAATGAGGGTGGAACAAGGAGAGAGAGAGTGAGCAAGAAGGAATGAGGGAGAGAGAGTGAGAGAGAGACAACATGATCTGAATTTTTCTACTAACTCCACTAACAAAACCCCATCACCCACTCCACTCACCAATCCAAGGGCTAAGATTAAACTTCCCATCTCATCATCCAAATCTAATGGTGAAGATTGGTCAACTCCACTAACTCCTAGGGGCAAAAGAGGAAATGAGCAAAGAGGAGAGAGGGGCATTATGGTCCAATATTTTCGGCCAGTATGGAGGCAGCAACTTTACCAAATTGCCCTTCCACTTTTCAAATTAACTCAAATAATCCCGAGGGCAAAATGGTCATTTTCCACTCTCGATCCAAATTTCACTTTTCTGACAAATCCGAGTGGCCCTAAGGTTGGCCACGCCAAATGTGACGTCATCCAATGAATTAGTCATGGCTTTCGAGAAATTCGATTCCCAATTCCAGATTCCAAGTAATGGTCAAATTCGATTAAGTGCAACTTTAGTATATTTCAAACTAACGAACGGCTTTAGGAGATACACGTATTGACTCATAGCCGATTCGATATAGGGCTACATCTAAATTTACTCGAGCCATGATGACCTTGGTTGTCATGTAATCACGATGGTCATTCACTAGTTCCAATTGACGTGATCGTTCGGATTAGGTTTAAGATCGTTCGAAATTTATACAATGGTCAAGCAGAATCATCTGCGATCCAATTGTATATCATTTGCGAATCGTTCCATAGCCATCCTTGGATCAGTCTATAATGGCCAAAAATATCTCCTCGTCAATCCTTATGGTCAAAGTGTCGATCCATGGCCAAGTTCTTAGGTCCACGTACTTGATTCCTAGCTAGCCATTCCCTAGTGGTTAGTCTTCTTAAGAATGATCAATTCCAACTGAGATTTAACTAAAGTGCATCAATGAGATAATCATTTCATAAATATCGAAAATGGGTCGAATTTCATAATGCCACAACATAGTTAAGCACTGAATTTGATATGAAAGATTTAGATGCAGCGAGGAAAATCCTAGGCATGGAAATTTGGCGAGATCAAAAAAGAAAAAAATTGTATCTCTCCCAGAAAAACTACATTGAAAAGGTGTTAGATCGTTTAACCATGAAAGATGCAAAACCAATAAATACTCCTATTACTGATCATTTTAGATTATCAGCTAGTTTATGGCCACAAACAGATGAGGAAATAAAATATATTTCACATGTTTCATACTCTAGTACAGTTTGCAGCCTTATGTATACCATGGTTTGTACTCGACCCAAAATTTTACATGTCGTTAGCGTGGTAAGTAGATATTTATCATGCCCAAGCAAAACTCATTGGCAAGCTGTGAAGTGAATTTTGAAATATTTGAAAGGCACTTTTGATTTTGGTTTAGAGTTTAGGAAAATTGATGACATTCTCACAGAATATGTTGATTCTGATTATGCTAGTAACCTTGATAAGAGGAGGTCTTTGACTGGGTATATCTTTATTATTAGAGGTTGTGCAGTCAGCTGGAAAGCTACTTTACAACATACAGTTACTTTGTGTACTACAAAGGCACAATAGATGGTTATTACAAAGGCTGTTAAAGAGCCTATATGGTTAAAAGGCTTATTAATCTAGATCATGGTGTGACTGTTGTACATTGTGATAGTAAGAGTGTTATATATCTTACTAAAGATCAAATGTATCATTAGGACAAAGCACATTGATGTGCAATATTATTTTATTAGAGACATTCTTGCTGATGGCTATATCAAGGTCTTGAAGATTGATATAGAAAACAATTCGGTTGATATGTTGACGAAACCCTTGTCTATTGTCATTTGATTAATATTTGTTGTAGCTTAGTTTTACTCTAGTAGGAGGAGAATATTGTTTATTGCTTATGTAAAATTCAAGCCAAGGTAGAGATTTCTTGCGTATGTGTTGAATTCTTTATGGGCTTGGGCCAACGTTAGGGCTTAATGGTAGTATAAATATTATTTTTTTCAAGTTATTAGATTGAGAAGTTGAGATAGAAAGAGTCTTAGGTTTTTGAGTCACCTTTTGTAATCCTTGAATTTCATAATTGATTTTGCTTCTCCTCACTCGTGATTCTTCCCACAAGGGTTTTTCTTCATAAATCTATGTGTTATTTATTCTTCTCAATTTTAATTTCATCATAGTTTCTGCATCAGTCATAACTTTTAGAAATAGATTTATGATTAGATTTCTTTTATTTGAACAGTAAATATTACCGTTTTATTAGCTAGTTTGTTTCCTGGATTTGTTTGAAGCAACTTTATCTTTTGTCTTTTTGTTCTTTTTTATAATTTTTTGTGAGCTTACACGTTGAATTTCTTTAGCGTTAAGTAGTCATGGCCACGGGCTGGTTTTGGCCTGGACCGGCCCGGCTCGGTCAAACCCGGGCCCGGCCGGAATCGGCCTATGGCCTACAGGCCCTGTTCCAGTTCCAAATTATTTTTAAAAAAATATTAATAATGAATTTTTTTTTTAAAAATTCATTATTTAATTTTTTTTTATAAAACAATTTGAACTCTAATTGCCATGCATTGTAAGTGCATTGATATCTAATTACAATGCTTGACTTGAATGTATTGAACTCTAATTACAAGGCTTGACTTGGATTTTATACACAATGATTCTAATGCCTCTTCGTTCTCATTCGATGTGGGACTCTCGGCTTGCCTTGAACACCTTCAATGTAAGACTCTTGGCTTGTCTTCATGCAAATGCCAAGAGTCCCACATCGAATGGGCATGAAGAGACCATCAAAGGGATTGTGTATAAAACCCAAACCAAGCCACAAGCATGTGAAGTTATATGTCTTTTATGGCTACGATCCTTTGTTAGTTAAAAGCAAAGGGTTCCATTGGACCGCCTAGAATCGGACCGGACCAATGATCCGGTTCTCGGTTCTATGATTTGCCTATCCGGTTTCTAGTTCTAAAATTAAGGGACCGGTCTTACCGGTTTGGTTCCCGGTTCCGAGCGGATCCATACCGAACCGGGAATCAATCACCCCTACAATTTACATTTTGATTACAATTTATATTGAATAATTCATTATTTCATAATTTTATAATTCATTTTTTTATTTCATAATTTATTTTTTATTTTTAAATTACGAACCGGAACTGGCTGGTTCCGAACCATGGCCATGCCTAGCGTTAAGCAATCAAAAGTTTAATATCAAAATATTGATGGTACATTCAATTCAACTACAAATTTTCCATAATTTTCTAAAATTTGAATAATATTTCAAAATTTGGCGGGAAAGCAAGAATGTTGTTCTTAGTTGTTATGAGGCCAAACAAAACAGCCCTGATCGATAGAAGGTAGACTACATGAACTATTTGGAATTAAGGATCCTTCCCGAAGAATGTGTTTACCTTTCTATTTTTCATGTTGAAACTTGTAGAGGCCAGAATTATGCTGAGTTATCGTGTTCACGGTCCAACTTATTCGGTCAGATTTTAACTTTCAGTGGAGGAATACTTTTACACCGCTAGCATACTTATTCTTTCCTTTAACTTGAAGTCTGACATTGTTTTGCTTTGCCTTTGCCAAGCTGCAGTTTTTGCCTACATACCAATCGGCCTCTGAAAGTGCCTGAAAACAACCATGCATGTTGTACTTCAAAATAGGTTCAGGCTACTTCAACTCGCACTGTAGCAAAAACTAATTTGCCGTGACATCTTTGCACTCTTGACAATGCGTCTATAGTTTTTTATTGACTGACCAGATGTATTGCAGCATGAGTCTGCGCTAGTTTAATAATGTGATGACAAATGCATGTCCCCTAACGCTTGTGGGATTTTGGAAGCATTGCACATCAATCTACAATTAAGAAAACTTCATAGCAACCTACTTTTGCATACCACCAAGGAGTACGACCGAGTGCGTGCGTGTGTGTGTGTGTGGAGAGGGGGGGGGGGGGTGGAGAGAGAGAGAGGGAGGAAGGGAGGTTGGTTTCTAGATAAAGATAGTATTGAAAGCACATGCTTTGTGCATATTTTTCTAGCTGAAGCACAAGTTCAAGCCCTATCTTCTGTGCATTTTAAGTGGTGGAACTTTTAGAGAGACTAAAGATGCTGAAGGAGCCACCGTGAATTGGCATTTGGCATTTCAATATCTTGATGACTTCCATTAAATCCCTGTAAAAATCTCACTCTCTCTCTCTGACTCATTTCTTATCACTGTTGTAGACATGTTAAGCAATTTAATTCTGGCTTTCAAAAATATGGGATGCTCTGCATGCTGCAGCAGAAGCAGATCTTACGCTTGCCCAAGCAATTGTGGTTAGTGCCGGTGTGATTATTCAGAGAGCTGACTTGACAATAAGCTATGATGAAAGAGGTACTATATCCATCTATTCTCCTCATCCCTGGCCTGCTTTTTGCCCACGACCACCTAGAAATCTTTTCTGTCTCTATTGTTTTGTCCAGCATCTAATCCATGCGATGCTGATTGTTGCAGGTGCTTGGTACAAATTACCGAAGTACGTTTTGTGCAAGCTAACCAATTTGATTGATGATAATTGACAATGGAGGTGGCGCAGAATTTGTTCAGCTTTGTGTAAATCCTGTGAATTGCTATCAATGGTTTGGTAAAACAAATTGCATCAAAGTGGAGTGCATTTATGCATTTTCATAATGCAAACTCCAATACAAATGTTACGTAACTTCTGCCCTACGAGATGTATAACTTCCACAGTTTCATATGGTTTGTTTCATGAGTACCTGAACCTTCTAAAGAAACGTAAAATACATCAATTTAGGCGATTGTTACAGTGAAAAATCATCACATCTTTGTTGCTAGGCCATTGTTTCCTCTAACACGGCAAGTTCTGTCTGGCGCATCGACCATATCATTTCATCTGTCTGTTATATTGAGTTGCCAAATGGCCCTTGCATGACAAATGCTATGAATTCATTTTGTAACCGACTACAATTTCTGATGTGGTTAGAAATTTGGAAACCAATCCCCGAGTGTCCCCAATTCTGCAGCTCCAGACAGCCTGAGACTTGTGGTGGTCAAATTGTCTGCGTACTATGTTTGCACCTTGGTACCACGTCTCATTGAGCATCCGGTGGCACAGAAGGAGTATGGTGGGTTCTAGTAACAGTTCTATAAACAAGTAAACTGATCAAGCAAACCTCTTCTTTTGAGTGATTTACAACCTCACCTCCGGATGCCTTCCTTCTTATATCAGTGATCTCATTAGACGAAATATGGGAGCAGGTGTGAGCGAGTCTCAATCCCAAAGGAATTCCATAGTAAGGCCTGGTTGAAATCTTTGTTATGGTTGGACCAATGAAGCACTTATTTTAGTTGACATTGATAACTTGCCCGATTTCAAGGGAGTTTTGATGATCGCATTCTCTGCGGGGAGGAAGCAGAAGATCGTCATCCTCGGACAGTAGCAGAGATACACTTGAGAAGCATAAATCAGTTCTGCACTAAAACAAAGGGAGATTGTACCATCCCGGGATAAGCGAGGCCACAGAACAGTTCGGTTATGACAGCTTCTGTAGTCTTCCTAGAAGCCCCTTATTTATAACTTATTAACTTGTTAAATATGGATACACTTTTTTTTATTGGCATTTTAGACCATATGTCAATACCACAGGCTTTAACCGTCACAGGAAATACCTTTCCTACTTTGTGACATGAAATGGTACGTCTTCTTGTGTCTATTACTAAGACTCCGTTTGTTTCGCGAAAAATGAACGATTTGAAATTTCTAAGAATAATGGCTTGTATCACTTAAAATAATTAGCTAATGAAAAATATTTTTATTATCAACAACAATTTATGTCTTAACATATCCGTGAACGATGAAAAAAAATTTCGTTCATTCATTTTTGTTAGTAATATAAGCGATCATTTTTAAGAAATTATTTTTTAAATCATTCATTTTCCACTAAACAAACGAAGTCAAAGTGATGTGTGAGCTTCATCAAAATATTTATGCATATGGTTAATTCACGTCATTAGATGAATGACTTTCTTTGCCACAGCCATTGTTCAATCAATAATTCGAAGTATCGTTCGGTTATCTAGGGCTACTACCATTTTGCCAATATCCACATTATCAACATGACCCAATTGCCTTACCAAACAAAAAAAAACATGACCCAATTGCATAACAGAGAAAATGTGTTAAATTGTGAAGTTAGATTTGTCTTTTACCTTCAGCTTCATCAGAATCTCTCGTGTCACCAAATGAATGAATTTCCAGTGCCTGCCACATTAGTAAATCATCTAAGTCAAAATTGTAAAAAATAACGTCAAGGCACTCAATAAGTGGTTGCGATCAACATGGCTAGTACAATTTAATGGATGAAATATATGGTTGATTCTGTTACCAAACATTGTTTTCAAAACACACAGGGTATTCATTCAATATCAAACCGCCTAAGCGAGACTGACCCAAGGTTGGGTATACGCTGAAAGGCCAAAACAAAAGTTAATGGAGTGCTTTAGGACACCTACATACCCGTGCCTTTTCAACTCCCATCCTTTGATTTGGGCAACATTTCTGAGGGCATCCTCCCACGCTCTCATTGTCTTCTGGCCGAACTTCTCCTCATGTTTCGCCAAAGCGCCAACATACAATTGCGACTTAAGCATAACGTCGCGAGGTTCCACGTCATAGAAAATTGGCAAAATCAACTTTTCGAATGGTTTGGATTTCTTGCACCCCACCATGTGTGCGAGCTCAAGAAGGCACGATGGGCTGGAAGCGTAATTTTTAGACAAGATGGGTACGTAGATCCTCGAGTTCTTTATTGCCCTCCGCAGCTCATCTCTTATTTCTTCACCAACATGGATCTCTTCCTCGTCTAAGAAAACACGGATGTTAGCTCCTCGGATAACGTGATAAAGGCAATCAGTAAATCCTTGGCGGGTGTCTGGCCCTCTGAAACTCAAGAAGACATCATACTCAATTGCCGATGACACATCGCTACTCTTTCCAGCCTCCAAGCTCTCTCCCACGCCCCTTCTCACAGGATATTTTCGTCTAATGAGATAATTTTGTTTGTTGCACACAACCTTAGCGAGAGCCATTTTACCGATTTCACCCATTCCATGGATTTGCATAAAAATAGACTCCCCCGGCTCTTGGACGATATCTTCAGAGCAATTCTCTTTCGAGTGGTTCGTCATAGCAGTTGGACTTCTCGAAATTTTCAAATGATAGCGACAATTTTTATTGGAACATACGTCTAAGCAGCTCCAATGTGCCCAAGAAATTCAAGATTGGGCCCAATGAACAAGAAAACTTTATAGTCGATAGGACCAATAGGAATGCTCTCCTTTTGCTGCTTTGATATCAAACTTGTGAGAAGCTTTGGTAATACTTCGAGTTTGCTACAACGCCATGAACTCAATTTCTCTAGGCAAGGAAGTGAATGCATTTTGAAGTTCAATAGGTACTGTCCCAAGGTAAAGTGTGCACGAAACTAAAATTTAAAACTGACAATAAACAAATCCAAGTGCATATAATTTGGTATAGAAGAGGGAGCTACACAAAACTACGCATGCATATAGCGGAACCTTAAAGACATGAGAAAATAGGAAAGCTTGATGATATACAGGACATCAAGAATTTAACAAACATTTCAATGACATCGTGAGCATACCATCTCATATTGCAAATTCACGCACAACAATATTCGAATAATCAACATGCTGCACTAAATACCCAATTCACAAAATAATCCAATCCTAACCGATTCAGATCAGTAAAGGCTGAAATGTCTAGGTCCATTGCACATTGCCACACGAAACCAACACCAATGCGGCGAAACAGCCAAAATCAATCCAATATCTGTACCTCACATAATCAACAGAATGAAATAAGGAATGAAATGAGGAGCAGTTATTGACGCCCTCGAGAGGAACAACTGTGAGGATGAATATGAACGGCAATAAGAGAATGGCATAAAAAAGGTTCTGTAGGAGATGTGGCGAGCTGCGACGTTGATCTTCATCGAGTCAACCAACCATTGCCACTCTATATCTTATGCTTCTCGTGCTAGGCGAGAAGTGAAGCTGCATTATCTTCTATGCAGCCTCACCTCCCCAACGATGGAAGAGTCATCAGGACAATACAAATAGAGATTACTCTCAAGTAAAGGACTCTCAAAAGCTATAACTCCCCAATGTCCTCCGGAATTTCCCATTTCAGAGACGGGGAATCCCCCCATGTAGCTCTTCCAACTCTTTTAGCGGGACAATACTCCTTGGTAGCTCCCTGATTCAAGAATAAGAAATGTTAATAGATTCAAGTAACCAGATATAGTGTTCCCAAGACATCCAAATCGAGTAGCGATTTCAAGCTCCCAATCGAGATGGTAACCTCTTTTGTTTTGGAATGCCAGAGAAACGGAGACCTAAGTTCCCATTGATTCGCAATAGAACTAGGAAGATCGTCGATTTCTAGAAATGGCAATTTAAGGACTGACAAGCACTTTGGTTACCAACCAAGTCGGGTAATCTTGTGATGGCAATATATGAGAGATCCAACTCTACCGGTAATGCCACTCTCGCAAATGATTTAGGCAGCTTCCTCGACTTTTTGCGTTTACCTAAATACAACTTGAGCTTCTATAACTGTTTGATTCCTTCGCACAACTCCATAAAGCTTGGACAATCATCCACATTGAAGTAAATCAGGCACTTAAGCTTTTTTAGGGAACCATCAGCTTCAATCAGTCTTTTGCAATTTTTAAGGATTAATTCTCTAAATTCAAATAATCAGAGAAGATTGGAATCCTCATCATTGTGTTGCAGTTTTGTGGAATCCAGAACTTACAACTTCTTGGCAACCTGTTACAATAACGAAATGCGAGTAAAGGGAAAATTCCGTGCAAATTTAGAGGCAATAAATGGTTGCATTGAAAATGAGTCGTAATTGTGTTGTCTCGTTTTCGCTGTTTAACCCACATAGCTCCGCCCACTTTAATACTAACACCTATTCAACCTGATCCACGTATATTCGCCTGTATAACCAGAATATTTCATACAATACAATTTTAGACTAGTACTAAACTTATTGCATTGGTACTAATTTAGTCTTAAATCTTTTGACCAAATGCCAATTTAGTCCTTCCAACTAATTTTTGCGAGATGGATGCCAGCCGGCTTACGTAGCACGGTCGACGCTGACGTTGATAACTTTTAATAATATTTTAATATTTTATCGAATTTTTTCGTTATTTTTTTATTTTTTCTCTTTCTTCTTCCTCCAGCCAGTCTCTGGACCTCAGCGACTGGCTAGAGACCAAGGCCGATGAGGTCCACCTCGCTAGCAACTAGCGAGGCTCGCCCTCGCTAGCAACTAGCGAGGCTCGCCCTCGCTGGATCTAGCAAGGGTCAAGCCTCAGTAGCCATGGGTGAGGACCTCGCCACACAAGGGCTCGAGCCTCACCAGCAGCTAGGCGAGGACCTTGCCACGTGAGGTCTTGAGCCTCACCAGCGGCTAGGCGAGGCTCGCCCTACTAGAGGTCGCAAGGTCGTGCCCCAGTCATGGCTGACGAGGCTCGACCCTCGCCAGATCCAGCAAGGGCAAGCCTCGCTAGTGGCTGGTGAGGCTCGACCTCGTCAACCTTGGCCACTAGCTGATCGCTGGACCTTAACAATCAGCTAGAGGAAGAAGAAAGGAAAGGAAAAGAAAAGAAAAGAGAAAAAGGAAATAGAAAAGAAAAAAATTGAAAATTTATTAAAATATTATTAAAAGTTATCCACGTTAATACCGGCCGACGTCCACGTTAGCAATATTGGGCCATAATTAGCCGGAAGTACTAAATTGGCATTGGATCAAAAGGTTTAGGATAAAATTGACGCCAATGTAATAGGTTTAGGACTTTTCCGACACTTTTCCCGTTTTACTTGTGAATGGCATTGATTACTCCATTGATGACCCGTTTATTTTAGGTGGTTTTGGAACACGAACATATAGAATACTAGATACATTAATGGTGGCATTAGAGGAAAAACACAAACATACGAAAGATATACTCCTTGTAACGACATTATCAACTCAGTTCTAACATTCACTCGGCATTACCCGGTTCTTGCTTTGTTGGGTCTAATGAATGACATGGTTGACTCCATTTTTGCAGCTCCCGTCCTCTGATTGGGCAACACTTTTGAGGGCATCCCCCAAGCTTTCGCCTCTTCTCGCGGCCAAACTTTCTCCTCTTCCTTTTTCACAATAAATGAGCGTCTCGAAGAAGAGCACAAAAACCAATTTATATCCTCTCTGACTGGAAAAAGACAAAAGCTGATGGAGTTCATCCCATGACATCCTCCTATTATTTGAATATGTAACTTATTCGTCCAAATCATTTAATTTCCACGAAACAATAGAAATAGAATGTCTCGCTCAAAGACTTCGCCTTTTCTGATTCGTGGAGTGAAAACACAATCACTTGCCCCTTTTCCGTGGAGTGAAGAAAAGACAAGCGAGTCTCTCTCTACCATCTCCGAAACTAATGACATTCTCAAAGCATAAATACATTAATGAAGTGACTGGCTCAATAAGAGTCTCTTCCTATTATTTTAGAAAAGACAAGCTCAATAAAAGGGTCCTTTCTTTTATTTTAGAATGGACTAGTACCACAAAAAATCCTAAACCGGTATATTCATACCACATTTACTTTAAACTAATTTTTGTGTCTCAAAAACTCTCAAACTGATATACTCGTGCCACATTTACTCAAAAACTTAGTTTTTATGTTAGAAAATAATACCACGAAAAATCGCAAATTGGTACATATGTGACAATTTTACTCTAAATTAATTTTTTTATCATTAAAAACCCCAAACTGATACACCTGTAACAAATGTATCATAAACAAATTTTTTGACCACCAAAAATTTTAAACTAGTACATTTGTGATAAATTTACATGTTAAATTAGATTAATATCACGAAAAACCATAAAATGGTACATCTATGACAGAAAGAGGGTAAAACCCAAACTGATGCACCCGTCAACGATCGCATATCATTTAACTCAAAAAACTTAAAGGTAAAATTTAACAAAAATTAACAGAAGGTAAGATTGTCAGAGATGTACCAATTTGAGATTTTTCTTGATCAAAAAATTAATTTTTGATAAATTTATTATAAGTATATCAATTTGAAATTTTTCGTGATTTTAGTCATTTTATGTTTGAAAAAGTTTCCAGCTGATATATTCCTTCCACATTTAGATTTGTGGCATGGAGTGAAGAGACAAGCAAGTCTCTCTCTACCATTTCTGAAACCGACGACATTCTCAATTCATGTCGGCAGTCATGTAGTGATTATCGGGACTCCCAAAGACAAAAGCTGGTTGCAAACACAGTTGGCGCCAGCAGGGGAGACACTGTGCCCGACTGTTTATTTCTATTTCTGGTGGTTCGCCGTAATAGGCAGACCCTCGAAATTCTCGAATGATAGCGACAATCAATAAGTGAGTTTTTAAAATGTCGTACGTGGACGTCAAGGATAAAGAACTCACTTTGGCCGTCCTATGATTGAGAAAAAAAACAATGAAAGAGAATAGTGCGTGGGTTTATTCTGGTTCTTTCATGCCGCGACCAAAGTAAGAATAAAATAGCAAAGTGAAGTTCCGTTTTTTTTAGGCCACGCAACATTGGAAGATTTTTGTGCCTTGAGCTTTACATCCGATTGAATTGTTTTCTTTATAAACAATGTGGGTTTAAATTTACTCTAAGTATGAAAAATGCTTGAGAATGTGAGCGATTGTAACTTTGATTCTTCCATTATTAGTGAATTATTTGCTACTGACTTTTCCCGTAAAGTTAGTATCAACACTCATTATTTATTTTTCTGGTGCTTTTGCATTGATTTAATTGTAAGATCCGATATAATCGGAGTTTATGATAAGATTTTCTCGATATTTTATCTAGGATTTTGCTCGTCTAATTATTATCTGAAAATTTTGTTCTTACAATTATGTTCGAAGTGAAAGTAGAAATTAAGAATTTTAATCGGAGGAACAACTTTGGGTTTTGTTTTTGTCTTTTTCCGCTTTTGGGTGTGAAGCGATGCGTCTTATGAAGCTAACGTGGTGAGGTTCATTTATATTTGTGTCAATTGTTTTTAGTTTGGTATTGGAGCAGGTAACAAAGGGCTCGATCTTGTTGACGAAGCCCTTGCCTATTGCTACATTCAAGCCTTGCTTGGATTTGATTAATATTTGCTGCAATTGAGTTTTGCTCTAATAAGAGGAGAAGATTTTTTGTTGCTGATGTAGAATTCAAGCCAATGTGAAAATTTGTTGAGTATGTCTTAAATTGTTTATGGGCTTAGGCCAACGTTAGGGCTTGAGGGCAATATAAATATTATTTTTCTCAAGTTATTAAGTTAAGAAATTGAGATAGAAAGAGTCTTTAGCTTTTGAGCCACCTTTTGTAATCCCAAATATTCTATAGTGGATTTTGTTTTTCCTCTCCCCGTGAATTTTTCCTCAAAGATTTTCCACGTAACTTTTGGTGTTCTTTATTCTTCTCGGTTTTAATTTCATTATTATTTCCACATCAATCATAACAATGATGTAGATTAGAATATCCCAATATGAGATAAATATCTTACGGGGATAATCCAATTGTAACATTTTTTGTCTATCATTCAAACTTGATGGATTAGAAGTCACATCAGCAAATTTCATTAATTTGAATTAGCAGAAGGATGATATTTAATTTTTCATGTAGTCTAAGAACTAGATCAAATATCTATTAATAGTTTATGGATCACATTGAACAAATTAAAAATTTAGAGAACACATTGCACAATACACCAAAATCAAGGACTATTTATGTCATTTTCTCTTCATACAACATAGGCTTTCCTTTATTAAAAGTAAATTGGTTGAAGTTGACATGTGACCACCCGACATAAACATTGTAAAAACCCAATCCAATCGGGCATCAACATCTTTGACCTGATGAGTTGAGTGCGATATTTGATGTTAATTGGGTCCTTATTATTGTCTTATTCTTCATGTTGCCACCTAATCTACTCGGAATATTGCCATCTATATGGCGATACCTACTAATTCGCGACGTCATTTATTTATTTATGACCCTTCATTAGATTGGATACTCAAGAAATACTACTTCATAACATGCATTTTTTCCGAATCCCAAAACATAAAAAAAAATACTCATAATCTACAAGCTTTCACGAATTTTCAAGTGAATTATTAGAGATATATTTAGGATATTATTCGATTCTCTAATTTCCCTTGATTAGTCCTCATTGATTGTATTTAATATTTTTAACTTTGGATAGCTGACATGTAAAGCCTTTACTAGGTTCATGTACTTTTCACTTGACTAGAACGAAATATACACAAAATTCTAAATTCTCTCTTCCACTTTATCATTTTCAACTTGGTATGAGAGCCATTGGCTGCGTTGCTCCCAGTTCTCCACCAAGACCAAAGCCTTTAATTGCTGTTCGGCACACTTTCACTTCTCGTTTCGGAAAACTAAAACCACCATCAAACTTGCCACCCTCAGACAAGCCAAATCCTAAAATTTCATGGCCAATGGATGCTTGTTGCCACCACATACGCCGCCATGCACCGCCGCTTCTCAAACCCAGGGAGCTTGCCGCTATTTATTAGTGATTTGGACACCTTCCACCGCGTATTTCGAAAAAAAAACACCAACCCATGACTCACCACCCTCCACTGAGGCCACCCACGAGTTTTCGCTTCCAACCGCCGCTAGACGCACCTTCATGCACCACCAGAACGTTCAACGCATGAGATTCATGTGCCTCCACAGCATACATGCCTACATGGGTCAACCATCCTCCACACTGCTGATGTCATTCGCCACATCATCCTCCATGTCGACGCCCCATCATCTTTGATTGTTGATCGGCGTCGACCAGTTTAGATCAAATTGGTTATGTAATATTTTTACCAATTTGATAGTTTCCCGACTAGTTTTTGGTGATTTCTGACCGGTTCTTAAGGTATATCAGAGTGTTGAGTCCACAGTTTGCATTATTTTCTCCATATCGACTCTCCAGGTTCTAGTTTCTTCGTTTTTATTCTCCAACCTACCGTTTTTAACACATTAAAGTGCATATAATGGACAAATTTTGTAAGCATGATCACCAACATGGTCATATGACATCCAGTTGCAATCGGTTACGACCTAAGCAACCTATTGAGTAGAACAATCAACCCTAAAACCGAGGTTCACATGTATATCTATCTGCCAATGCTACTACTATAGAGGCTTGTTCTAATGGATTTGTCACTCTCTCATTGGAGGATTTTTGTTCCATTTTTCAAGAATATGGTATTTCTAATTCTTTTGCCTCTTCTGCTATATTTGTTGCTGTAGGTAATTTTAATTCATGGTATTTTGATTGCGCTTGCTACAATCATATGAAATCAAATTCTAGTTTGTTTCCGTCAAAATCCTTCCCTTCACATATACCTACCATTCACACGGTTGATAATTCTTTGATGCAAGTCAGCCATATAGGAAATATTTCCACGTCTGTATTGTCCTTAACCAACAATTTTATAGTTCCCAAACTCTCTCTCTAAATTTGATTTCAGTAAGACAATTCTGTGAACTTGCCTTTGATGTTCACTTCTCTTCTCACAGTTGTCTGTACATGATCCATGGATGGGACAGACCATTGAAACTGGCCGTAGAGTAGAACGTCTACTTGAGCTTGTTTCCTTAAACATCCCCAACTCTTGTAACATCCTTAATTTCAGTTCCTGGGAAATGGCTATGGTTTAAGTTTGGTAGTTTTCCAATCGAAGCCAATTCTACTCTTGTTCTGGAAAACCCAGATTCGAATCCTTTGTACCCCTTTTGTTTTGTTATTTTTGTGGAGACTATGGTGATCTGAATTTCCAAACACTTCTTGATTAAAAGTTTCTCCATACATATTGAAGTTTTATATTCTTTAATTTTAGAATTTTTAGACTTGATATGAGTAGTACGACAGCCAAATTTCGGATGGTGTAAAATTGCCTAGAATGGATATTTCTGTGATGTTCACACTTTCTGAATTTTCTACAAAATTTTCTGGGCCGATTTTGAATAAACTTCCCTCACAAAATTTGTTGAGAACTTCTTTTTCTATAACATATATAAATTTGGGAATTTCTGAAGATGATTTGGATTCTGAAAAGAGCTTACTTTGAGAAACAAAGATTCTGTTCGGGCAAATCGATTTTAGTCTGTCTTTGAGCTACTAAAATCTGTGTTTACAGAAAGATTCAGATTTTATGTTCTACATGGAAAATGTTTGTTAAGGTTTTTTTTTATGACATATTCAAATTTAGGAATTTTCAAAGTTCATTTACTATGTTATTAAGCTCGATTTCTAGAACAGTGCAAAAATTACCGGTTTTATCAGATTTCAAAGATTAGCCATTTTCTATATGAAAACATTAGAATCTCGACTTGATGTCTTTTGGTGATTTAATGTGCTCATTATGAGCTTTCAAATGAGCTATGCTAAGCTTTGATTGGAGGTCACACAAAGGGGGAGATATGAAAACGAAGTTGGCCAAGTCGAGGGCCAATTCTTATTGTTGAAGCCACCATTATTGAGTCATGTTTAGGTGTCCCCCTGCATAATTGCTCAATAGCTGAACTGTCCACCCTCATTATTGGAGTATGGTGACTCATTGTCACCAATAATGAGCTAAAAACAAATAAGGAAGTGAGCCAAGAACTGGGAAACCGAGAGGGAGCCAAGAGAGAGAAGGAGGGAAAGAGAGAGAGAGAGAGCTATTAATTATTAAGATTTGCTAGATTGTTTCATTATTTCATTTTGACACTCCTCCATTGATGTCATTAATGATCAAGATTTTCTAGATCATCGTTTATGATGGCACTTGATTTAGGGGCTATTTCATTATGACATTTGTCTTTTCTTTATGATTAAGCTTGGGGAACAAGTTGACTTGCCTATAAATAGGCTTAGTTTCCCCCCTTGTCACACCACTTCCTCGCCTCTCTCTCATCTCTCACCCTCGTGCCAAACACTTCTCTCTCTCTCTCTCTCTCTCTCTCTCTCTCTCTCTCTCGCCATTTGCCGCCGCCAACCACCGTAGACGTTTTCTTGTGATTATAAGAAAGTGAATTCCCTAACACTTGAATAGGCGCGGTGTGTTACGTTGTTGGCTTGAGTTCTCACCCGAGCCTTTGTTGAGACTTACGTGTTGTTGCACGCATTACTTGTTACCATGCTTGATGTTCTCATCCATGCTTGTTGATTTATAAGTGGATAGGATGTGGTGTTACAAATTTGGCTCGAGTAGTGACTGTGTCTGTGATGCTCGATGTTTGCATGAATGCTTCTTATTTTGCTTCATAATCGTAAGTCAAGGCACATACGAGTCACGAAACGGGGTGCCGTATGGTCTCGTACTCATGTTGTAGCATCACGGGATAAGTTCGGCTTGGTGCAGGTTTACATTGGGATGTGTAGATCCAGGTCAAGTTCGGCTTCGAGCCGGCGCTCGGCATGGCGGACCAAACCACGAGCCCTCGACTGCGACTCGCATGTTAGGCGAATGTTCTAGAGATCATGATTACATAAGCACGGCACGCCTTTGGGCTTGATTGCATGGACTAATGAAATCATGATAATAAAACGGCTTGTGTGACCCATGATGTGTGATCACTAAATAAAAGAGGGAGAAGAACAGTAGAAGTGCCAATATTTGTTTATGATGCTCACTTTAGTGCCAAAAGTTTCTTTTAGATCACTTTAGTGCCAAAATTTTTGAAAAACGATCACTTCAGTGTCAACTCCAGTCAATTTGGCCGGAAATCCGACGTAGCATTTTTTTATTAATTTTTGAAGTCGATGTGGCTCACTGGAGGTTGAGTCAGCATGCTCAGTCAGCATGTACACATCAAAACGATGTAGTTTAGCATGTACACTTGGATTTTTTAAATAATTTTTTTGAATTTTTTTCTTTGTTTTCTTTTTTTTTCTTTCTTCGTCTTCTTCGATCACTGCCAGTGACCGGAGGCCGGCCATCGGCCACGGCTGGTCGCCTGGCCTCAGCGATGGCGAGGCTCGACCTCGCCCAGATCTGACGAGGTCAAGCCTCTCCATGGCCGGGCGAGGCCGACCTCACCGTCGCTGGGTTTGGCGATGGCGAGGCTGGCCTACGGTCACTGGCGGTGACCCAAGGTAGAAGAAGAAGAAGAAAGAAAAAGAAAAAAGAAAAGAAGGAAAAAAATTTGAGAAAAAATATTTAAAAAATCGAATTATACACTTGGAAATGCCACGTAGACCGATTTTTTTAAAAAAAATTCCAACTCGGTTTAAAATTTTAATTATAAAAGCCACGTATTAATTTGGTCGTAATTTCTCGCCGTTGGCACTTAAGTGAGCCAGCGAAAACTTTTGGCACTAAAGTGAACGCTGTACACAAGTTTTGACACTTCTAGTGTTCTTCTCCCAATAAAAGAAGAAGACTATGGTCACATAGTATTAGCGGCGATGCCTCGGTAAACTAGTGCCGAGATGCCCTAGTTGAGCTAGGATGCTTGGGTTGAGCCCGAATGCCTCGGTAAACTAGTATTAGGATGCCGTAGTTGAGCTAGGATGCCTTGGTGGAGCCTAGATGCCTTGGTTGAGCCCGAATGCCTCAGATGAGATAGCCCCAGGATGTCTCGGTTGAGCCGGGATGCCTTGGTTGAGCCAAGATGCCTAGCATGAAGCTGGATGCCTCGGTTGAGTTGGGATGCCCTAGTCGAGCCAAGATGACGATAAATGAATCTTATATGCATGCCGATATGTAATAAATGAATTCTATATGAGTGCCGGTATGTGTGTTTATTGATAAGTCAAATTTATATGACTGGATAAAGGTGAGTTTCTATGTGAACATAGCAAGAGCAAGGTCAAAGTCTTTGCCATTGATTTGCCATCGACATAAGGCGGGGAAAATATTTATATGGGTTAGTACAACGGCGAGGCATCATCTTGCACGAGTATTAGTAAATTTACTCATTGAGTCTCCTCGACTTATCCCCCAATGTTTTCCTTTTCAGGTCCGTAAGATGGAGGATGATATGGAGGAGTTAGGATTAACCTCGGCCTTTGCTTGTGATATGATTTGTACGTGGAACGGCTCGTGAAAAAAGGGCTTGTAAAATATGCCTAAGTAAAATGGCAATAATGTGTCTTGCCTGTTATGCTTTCCCTAATTTCTAGCTATTATTATGTTTGGGAATTTATTTATACATGTTTTCGCATGTGCTTATTAATAAGAAAAAAAGAAACGGGACGGCAACAAGCCTATAATGTCAAATTAATAACCCCGAGGTAAGATAAGGACGTTACAACTCTTTTGGTCGTTGTGCTGCCATAGTGTCATCTTAAACTTGGTATTCTCGATTAGGTCATCCTCCTTCTTATATATTAAAAGATTTGATTTCAAGTGCTCATTTAGGCTCTGTTTATCACAAACATTTTGATTGCTTGACTTGCGTATTAGGAAAACATCATGCCTTGCTATTTTATCTTAGTGAAACTGTCTCTTATCCTCCCTTTGATCTTACTCACACTGATATTTGGGGACCTTCTCCAACACCCACCATGAGAGCCTCTCGCTATTTTTTCATTTTTGTTGATAATTACTGTCACGACCTACGATTGTCGGGGTTATTATTGAGACATCCCAGGCTTATCACCGTACCGTTTCTTTTATCTCGTTAACATGCCCATGCGGAAAATGTGTACAACAAACTCCCAAACAACACAACAAACAAGCAGCTAGGAAAATACCATATAGAACATACTACTTCCATATTGTCCCAATATATTTACAAGCCCCTTTTTCTACATGCACTACTTGTTACATTATCCTCCTATCCAAAAACATAGGCTTGGGGATTCCTATCTCCCCTAGCAAGGTTGCAACTCCAAAATCGGTACACCATGATGAAGAGGAGGTGAGACGTCCATACTTATAAGTTTAAAAGACAATGGAGTGAGTCGAAGACTCAATAAGTAAAATAACTAATATTAAGTTAGGAGGACGTCTCGTCGTCGAACCCAAAATATGAACATCACTCGCACCACAACATCGATGGTAGATCAATAGCAATACTATTGCTATATCATGACTATATGCATGTGATCAATTCTGGCTTACCATCAAGGTATGATTTAGCTTCGGCCTATCAATAAACTTAACAACAACACACATCAACATGCATCAAAGATTCATTAACCGTCTCACACAGTTCTTCCTATACTTTCAAGGGCTTTTAGCCTTAGGCTAGACATCAGAATTCCACTGGACATCCCATACTCTCAGGGGCTTCTAGATTCAAGTTGGGCATTCGGAATCCATTGGGCAACATCAGCAAAATCCATTGACAGCTGTTATTTCTTTATGTGACCACACAACAAGCATTCACGCAAGCTAGATTCTTATCTTTGTTTCTCAACCAATGTATACACAATGCCCGTGGGCGTGCTCAAACGAGTGTGTGTGTCATGACCCTCACTACATGGTATGCCTTAGCGTTGATTCCAAGCTGAGTGAACCTCGACCTTGTCCCAGGGCGTGAACACACTCAAATATGCCACATGAGCAAACCATATAAAAGCATTCCTCTTCATACTCACGAGAAAGTATGGGTGAGCACACGTCCAAATTCAACAACACAACATATCGTCCTAGCTAAGGGTTAGTAATTTCACTTACCTAGAGATAAACTAGAGGGGGCTTGTCAAGAAATGGCCTAAAAGGAGGAGGTGTCATGCAAGGGAGGGGAAGATGAGAAAGTGAGCCAAATGATGGAATTGAAAGAGGAGACACTTCTATTTATAGGCTCCATCCTCATCATTACTTGTCCAAG
Organism: Syzygium malaccense; assembly: GCA_031216405.1. Taxonomy (NCBI): domain Eukaryota; kingdom Viridiplantae; phylum Streptophyta; class Magnoliopsida; order Myrtales; family Myrtaceae; genus Syzygium; species Syzygium malaccense. Next base: position 27,323,818 of record CM062257.1, on the reverse strand, counting down.
TGGTCTAATAGGTTTTCTTGTAGTGGCAAGCCTACTAAGGAAAGTTGGCATGCCTGATGAAATGGTGTGGCATGCCTAAGTCTCTAGGGGAATTACAAAGTCAATGTGTGCCATTCTAATTGGTACACTTGGCCATGAGTCATTTACTTCTTCTCCAAGTCAAATCTTAGGCCATCATAACCAAATCTCTAGAAGGCCACCTAAGCCATGAATCACTTACTTCTTCTCCAGGCCAAATCTTTTTGCCATCATCACCATATCTTACCTTGCCACCTAAGTGGACAACTCACACCTTCATTAAATGCTCAAGATATGGTCATAATAGGGTTTGGATTTTTGTCACGTGTTTCTTGCCTAGCTTGCTCTCCAAGTCAAATCTTTGGCTATCATTACCAAATCTTCATAATGCCACCTAATATGATAATTCATCCCTTGCATTAATGGCCAATGTTCTAGAGTCTTCTATTATGTCTCTTTTCAAAGAATATAGCAAACATGAGAATTATGCCATTGGAAGCGCTAACTTAGTTGGGTATGAGTTTCTCATGTTTATCCATGATCGATCATGCCAATCAAATCGAGGTTTGTAGCCCAATCACCATCAAATGAGGCGGGTCATGGCCAAACTTGCCTAGATTGGCTAAGTCGGTGGCCCATCGTCTGGGTTATGTTGCCGGCATTGGCTGGGAGCAGGACCGAGCTGACCGAGAGCATAGCCCATGCCTACCCTAGCTTGTGGCCGTACAGCAAGGTCCACAGGCTAGCCGGGCACATGACCGGTGCTTATATTGGCTCGTGGCCTTACGGCAGGGTCTACGTCCGGGCACATGGTCGGTTCATGGCCTGACACAAAGCCTGGCTCATGACTTGGCACATGGCCTAATTGGCAAGGTCTCTGAGCCAATCCGTGACCGATCCATGACTTGTCTGTGATCCATCCCAAGTGGCCATGGCTAGTTCATGATTGGTCCATGACTAAGCATACTTGATCCGTGGCCAATTCTCGATTGTCATATAGTTGTGTGGGATCAATCGGTTTGTGATCAACACACGGTCACACGGATTGATCCATGGTCGTCCGCGGTCGGTACATGGCTGTGCGGAAAAACTCGCGACCGGAATAGGGCCGCACGGAATACATCCATGATCATCCATCGATCCATGGTGGTACGTGATCGTCCCATGACTAACCCTTATAGTCAAGGAGCCAATTCATGGCCAAATAGCTTGGGTCACTTGTGTGGTCATTGGATTGGTTCACTACCGATCCCTCGATCATTCCAAGGCTGATCCTTCGATTATGCCATGGTTGATCTCTTGGTCATCCTTCCGATCGAGTCGATCGATCCATGACCGTTCCTTGGATTGGTCCATGGCCGATTTCCCCCACTATCGGCACACCACTTCCATAGCCATTTCTCATAGTTAGAATCGTGGATGTTACAATTACTCTCATTATACCTGACTTTATCTTATGAAAAATTGATCCATGGTTGCTCATATTAACATTATTTCATTGCCATTATAAAAACACAAATTTCTAAAGATATTAAGGTTTTTTGTACGGATGATTGAGACACGAAATTTCTTAGAATTCTCTTCCAACATAGTACTATTATTCGTTGTTCATGTCTCGGCACTTCCCAATAGAATGGCCACACAGAGCATAAATATAGGCATATGTTAGATGTTACTCAAATTATATTAATCTCTGCCTTTTATCCAAAACAGTTTTGGGAGGAAGCTTGCCTCACTTCTATTTATACCATCAATCGTACCCCGTCCCCTATTATAGGCAACATTTTTTCTTGTGAGCGCTTATAAGGTAAGACTCCCTATTGCAGTCATCTTCGAGTTTTGAAGTGCTTGTTTGGTACACCTTCTTCCACATGAACACACGAAGTTGGTTACCTATACTTGTTTATGTTGCTTCCTTGGGTATGGCATTGAGCACATGGGATATATATATTGGGACCCCATCTCTAACTACCTTCATGTTTCTCATCATGTTTTATTTTAGGAACATAAGACGTTCTCATCCCTTCTTCCCTTTGAATGTTCTACTCATGTCCCCTTCTTTACCAATTGTTCAGTGGGTTATCCATAGAAGCTCCTGCACTACTATCCACTTGTGAATCTTCCTCTCCTCATAGTTATCTTATTCTCATCTTGATGCAGGACCATCTGGTGATCCCACATTGGCAACTTCTGACATGTTTGGCCCAATTGAGGATTCTACGCCTTTAGACATCCATCTACTTTTGTCTATTGTTCCAATAGAGTAAGTCAACCTCCGGTTCATCTTCATGATTATCATTGCCACTCTACCATTGCTTCTCTTCATTAACCTCACACCTATAAAGAAGCAAGTACTAATCCTCTTTGGTAGCAAGATATGGCAAATGAGTTGCAAGCCTTGGAAAATTTTCACACATGGGATTTGGTTGATTTGTCTCCTGGTAAGTCTGTAGTTGGTTGTAAATGGGTATATAAGATTAAAACCAAGGTAGATGGTACTGTGGATTGCTATAAAGCTCGGCTAATATTAAAAAGCTTTACTTAGGAGTACAACATTTATTATGATGAGACGTTTGCCCATGTTGCTCGTCATACTTTTGTTCGTAGTTTTCTTGCTGTTGCTACTATTAAGCGATGGCATATGTTTCAAATGGATGTTAAAAATGAATTTCTCAATGGCGATCTCACAAAGGTAGTTTAGATGGTACCTCCTCCTAGGGATACTCATTCATCTAACAAAGTGTCAATTACATCGAGCATTGTATGGGTTGAAGTAGGCTCTCCATGCATGGTATTCTAAATTTGGCTCAACCATGGAATCTCTTGGTTTTAAATCCAATCCTTATGGTCATCCTCTCTTTGTTCGGCACACACATTGTTGGTATATTATGCTGCTTTTACATATGCATGATATGGTTGTTACTAGTGATGATCAAACCAACATTTTAAAACTCCAGCAGTGACATAGTTACCAGTTTGAAATGAAAGATCTTGAGCAACTTAGCTATTTTCTAGACTTGGAGGTTGTGTCTAATGCTTCTGGTCATTATCTCTCTCAAGCAAAATATGCCATTAATTTTATCTCTCGAGTTGGCCTCACTGATAACAACATCGAGTTGAACGCCAAATTTCATGACAAGGATGAAACTCTTCTTCTAAATCCTACATTTTATTGGCAGTTGCTTGACGGTTATATATATCTAACTATTATCCATCATGACATTGCCTATGCTATTCATGTTGTTAGTCAATACATGACCATGCCTCGTACGAGTCATTTTACTGCAGTCCTTTAAATTCTTCGCTACATTAGGGATACGTTTTTTTCTTGGCCTTCACTATTCTACTCATTCTAACCTGGAGTTGATTGATTATTCTGATGCTAACTAGGTTGGTGACCCTAAAAAATATTGCTCCACTATGGGCTACTTTTTCTTTTTAGGCAACTCACTTATCTCACGGCGTAGCAAGAAACAAACTACTGTCAATCACTCTAGTATGGAAGCAGAATATCAAGCTCTTGCTAGTGACATTGAAGTTATTATGGTTGTGGTGGCTATTAGAGGACATGGGAATGTGTCATCATAATGGAATGGTCATTTATTACAACAATTGAAGTGTTATCCAAATTACACATAGTAACGTTTTCCATGAAAGCACCAAGCACATTGGAATACACTATCATTTCATCCGATATCATGTTCTTCATGACACCATTCAACTTGTCTCTACTTCATCTACTCGACAGACTACTTGTGTCTTCACCAAGATACATCCACCAGAGCGTTTTCGGGATTTATTTTTCAAACTCAAGTTGACATCTTTCAAATCATCTTGAGTTCGAGGGGAGATGTTAGATATATATATATATATATATATATATATATATATATATATAATGTAAATTTCCCTTGATTGGTCCTCATTGATTGTATTTTTTTTAGTGTAAAATGTAAGTAGTATTTATGAGTTGTCGTATAGAAGCATAGGGGCATTCCCCAACTTACAAATAGAACTAAGATCACATAAAAATGGAGTGAGGGAGTCTCCATATAGTAGCCAATATTTCATTTGTCCGGGATGGTCTAAAAGACTTGTAATGCGAAGCTCGCCCTCTGACAACTTTGCAAACTTTAGCCAAAATGATAAGGGCGTCATTTGACTTTTGTATTTAATATCTTATTATTTAAGATAGTTGTCATGTAAAGCCTACAAATAGGCCTATGTACTTTTCACTTGACCAAAATGAAATATACAAAAAATTTCAAATTCTCTCTTCAGCTATATTTGTAACATCCTCAATTTCAGTCCCCGAGAAATAGCTATTGATTAAATTTGTTGTTTTTCCCAATCGGAACCAATTTTTACTCTTGTTCTGAAAAACCTAGTTTCAAGTCCCTAGTACCACCTCGTATTGTTATTTTTGTGGAAAACTTTGTGAACCAAATTTCTAGAGATTTCTTTCTTCAAAGTTGTTCTAAATATCTTCTAGTTTAACATATTTTAATTTCAGAATTTTTGGACTAGATTTGGGCTGGACGATCGACTCATTTTTGGACCGTGTAAACTGGCCAGAATGAGTATTTCTATGATGTTTACACTTTCTCGATTTTATACAAACTTTTCTAGGCCGAGTATGAACAAACTTCCTTCACAAAAGTTGTTAAGAACTTCTTCCTCCATAACATACATAAATTTGGGAATTTTTGGAGATGATTTGGATTCTAGAAAGAGCTTGCTTTAAAAAGCAAGGATTCTATTTCAGCGAACTGTTTTTAGTCTGTTTTTAAGCTACTAAAAGTTTTACTTACAGAACGATTCAGATTTTGTATTCTCATAGAAAATGTTTGTTAAGGCCTTGTTTATGATATATTCAAATTTGAGAATTTTTTGAGTCCATTTACTATGTTTTCAAGTCCAATTTCTTGAATAGTGCAAAACTACCCAGTTTTATCAGATTTCGAAGTTGCACCATTTCTTACGTGAAACCTTGGGAATTTGGACTTCAGATCTTTTGATTATTTAATGTGCACTTTCTGAGCTTTCAAATGAGATATGTTACACTTTGATTGGAGGTCATATGAAGGGGGAAATGAGGCTTTACATGTGGTGGCAAAAGCTGAAATGTGTTCTTCTGGAAGGCTTCTATAATTGAGTCTTGAGGACCAAGACCATCATTCATGCCTAGCAAGATGGCTCATGCCCAAAGAGAGAGAGAAAGAGAGATCATCATGATTTATTTAGGCGTTGAATGAATAGGTGACCCTAAGGCAGAAACTTGGAGGCCAAGTTGGAAATGAATGGCCTCAAATTAAAGGCTTGCACAAGAAGCTTAATTATGAAGTTTAGACTTTAGGGCCAATTGCAACTTGAGGACTAAGTTTTAGGATCTTAATTACCCCTGTAGATCATCATGAACTCTAGATTGAAACTTAGAGCCCAAGCTTAGATTATGTGGCTAGAATTAAATCTTGCTCAATAAGCCAAATTAACGGCTAAGACTTTCAAGGCCATTTCATCATGGTCTTTTGGCTCTTCTTCATTAGTAGCCAAGTTTTTGAAGATCTAGATAATGATGGCATTAGACTTTTAGGGCAATTTCATCATGACATTTGACTTTTCTTCATGAATAGCTTATGTGTCCTTATAGACATTAATGCACGAGCTTAGGTGTCATCTTGGAATTTAATGTATAGGGTGACTCATGTACCCTAACTTGGGGCATTATAACCCTAGTAGGACACTTGGTAGTCAATTAGACACTCAAATTATTAGGCCCAAGATTTGATAAGATTTCCTTTAATTATAGGTGACACTTGAATGAAGGTGATTGGACCATGTGGCAAGTGAATTATGAGAGCTTGGAGGATTCTAGAGAGTCAAGAACTTGGGGAACAAGTTTTGACTCTTAATTTGGTGAGCAAGTTGGGTTTGCCTATAAATAGGCTTGATCCCCCCTTAGTTATCACACACCATCTCCTCTTCCTCTCTCATCTCTCATTCTCATGCCGCTCACCCTCTCTCACACGCCTACGCACCAGCCCGTTCTCCCTCTTGCTCATGCCATTTTCCTCTTCCTCACGCCAATCACCACTTCATTCTCATGTCACTATTAGGTCCCTATAAAATCTTGCCTTGTCAAGTGGAGTAAGTGAATTTCCTAATGTGAGGAAAGGAAGATGAGATGCATTGTGACGTGGTTTGCTTGGACTGTGTTCGATCGTTTGATTGGTCGTGGTTGGTTCTTTTCATGTCTTGCCTATGTTTTGTATTTAATGTGACGTGGTATACTTAGACCGTTTTCGGACTTGTGAATGATCATTGATTATTTCATCTTATGTCTTGTATAGACTTGAGACGTAAATATTTCTCACGTTTTGCAAGAGTCGAGTATGACTTGGTTGCGAGAAAAGCTTCTCTTGTTATTCACGGTTAACATATGATAAAAACTGGAACTTGATTGGTGATACTCGCGTGTAATAGCCATGCTTGAGGTTCTCTTGTTGTGAGCATGTACTTTGTTATTGATTTGCCATTGACGCTGGTGCAGTAAGAGTTAACTCATGTTAACAACAATTGATTCCTCTTCACTTGACATTAGTGAGTTCACTTATTGAGTCTCCCCGACTCATTTTCCGTTATTTTCCTTTTTAGGTCCATAAGATAGCATCTCCCTCGACCCGTTTCGGCACCCCTGTAAAGATGAAAGTTGAGGTGGTCGATGTTATTGATACCCATGAACGCCAGGCCTACCCTCGGGTTATTACCTATGTCATGGTTAATGAGGGCCTTGAGAACTTGGTCGCCACACTTACATGGCATGGTATTACTGGTCAAATGGTGACCTGGTTAGACCCCTGCACGGGTACAATGGCCCCTTTGGTGGAAATGGCGGGCCGGCTCTAGGGGCGCCACAGACAGGGCGTGAGACAGCCGAGCAAACGGCAACATGAAGGGGAGTATGAGCTATGTTAGAGTTCGAGGAATCTAGGAGCATTAAAGCCATAGTAGCGAGCTTATGACACCTAAGCCATAACTTTTGTTGTGTATAAACGGCTAAAATCGGTTAAGACTCGTAAGTCGGGTTGTAAAATATGCTTGCGTGTACTGTAAATATAAGGTTTGCTCATGATGCTTGTCATAACCCCGTTGTTTGTTCTAATTGTGATTGTCCCAAATTAATTACTTCCGTTTGTGCTTAATTAAAGATAATAAAATGTCACACTAATAACTCCGAGGTGGGGGCATTACTTTTTCATTCTCAACTTGAATGATTAACAATTAGGCTGTTCGTGGTCAAATGACAATCAAATATCGACCAAGGTCTCGGCAATACATGAACATCCATGACTTCACTAGTGTACAAGTACTTGCTCAAAGTTACGTTGATGACTCCATTGTCCATAGATTTTGGGCCTATCGTATAAGATGCCACAAACTCTAATAAAGAGATGTTCTCAACCATCTTTAGCAATCGAGTCTCCATCTAAGTGCAATAGGAGGCCATCAAGAAAATTCTAGGGGCTATTTGGTTTGGCCAGATTTGATTGGAGGAGTGGACGAAAAATGGGCTATATTGTTCTTTCACCAGCTTAGGGTGTAGTTGCCTGCCACCATCGGCATGATGCTCAACTATGAACACTTGATTTTTAGCCAACGTGTCTTGAAAAGGTAAAAACTTGAGATTAGGGTTTCTGATCACGACAGAACTCGATTCTCAATCCAAAAGAGTCATTTAGCACTTGAATTAGTATTAGCCACTCATTTTCTAGATTTTTGCATTTCAATTTCAAAAAGTAAAAAATATTGACTTTTGAGTTGACTTTTGGTCAAACTTTAACCGAAAAGTCAATCAAAGTCAAAATTTGATTTTTTGCATGAAAAACCCACCAAAATAGTGTCAATTTCACTTCTGCACAATTAATTTTCAAAAAATTCAAAATTTGACCCATTAATTGGCATTTTAGTATATAAGTACTAAAATGTTGACTTTCAATCAATACTTTGTCCAAAAAAATTTTAAAAATTCAAAATCCCTAAATCAATTATTTTTTAGCTTAATTACACTTTGGCATCATTAATTTTACAAAAATCGGTTTATAATCAATGTTTCCCCAATTTGTGGAATTTGATTCAAATCGGCCAAAAATGAAATTACTTCATTTCTAGTCATTTTTTAGGATAGTTTCCTTCACGACATTTGATCTAGAGGTCGTATTGCATTTAATTTTCAAATCAATTTTAGAATTCCAAGCCAAGAGTGAAAACCCCCAATTTGAGCCATAATTAAGGATTCCGATTGGTTCTTTATGATTTGCATAATTGAGGTACGGATGAACCTAATTTCTTATATGAAACTCAATTCCAAAATCAATTTTGAAAAATTCACATGAATTTGAGTCAATTTGACTAATCTAGTCATCCAATGATTGAGAAATCCAAGAGTAATTGGTTCAATTAGTGCAATTCAACTTGGCCTATTCTAGACTAACATCCAATTTGATGACAATTGAACTTCAATTGAGTTTATTAGTCTAGTTTGGCAATGCAATTTAACTCAAATTGAAAAGCAATTAGGTCAAACAAGTTAAATTTAATCAATTTGTACTTTTATTTCAAATGGGTTCAATTCAATTTAATCAAATTCAAATCAATTGGGTCAATTAATCATGATAGGGATGAGATTGCATAAAATTTGAACAAAATTGAGCCAAGAACTTAATCGGTTCAACCCGGTTGAACCCGAGTCAAACCGGCCCAACCGGCTTGATCGGAATTGAATCGGCCCAATAGGATCGGCTATTTCCTGGCCAAAATTCCAGTGGCTGGTAGTCCATTCTGACCAAGCCAAGGCCAGTCAGTCCCCTTATGTCTAAAATTACAAAAATACCCTTAGTGAAATTACAAAAAGGGTTAATACCACAAAAAACCTTAAACTGGTACATCTATGACAGATTTACCCCAAACTATTTTTTTGACCGCAAAAAACCCCAAACTGGTACGTCTGTAATAATTTTACCCCGAATTATTTTTTTAACTACCAAAAATTCCAAACCGGTACACCTATAACAACTTTATCCCAAACTAATTTTTTATTTTTTCAAATTTTTTTAGTTTTTCTTTTCTTTTTCCTTTCCTTTTCTTTTTTTTTTCCTTTATCTTGAACCTCTAACCCGCAAGGTCGGCCTCGCCAGCCTCTGGCGAGGCGTACCTCGCCGTTGTTAGGCGAGGCCGACCTCGCCGGCAACTGGCGAGGTTAGCCTTACCCCACCTCCGGCAAGGTTCGACCTCGCCAGTTGCTGGCAAGGAGTCGTCCTCGCCGTCGCCGGCGAGGTTCAACCTTGCTGCTTCTGGGCGAGGTTGACCTCGCCAATTGCCAGTGGGGTCAAGCCTCGCCAGCGACGGCGAGGACAACCCCTCGCCAGCAACTAGCAAGGTCAGCCTTGCCTACCCCTGGTGATGGGAGGGCTGACCTCGTCGGCAATTGGTGAGGTCGGCCTTGCCCCACCCCTAGTGAGGTTCGACCTCTCTAGTTGCCGACGAGGGGTCGTCCTCGCCGTCGCTGGCAAAGCTCAACCTCGCCGCTTCTGGGCGAAGTTGACCTCGCCAGTTGCGGCGGGGCCGAGCCTCACCAGCGACGGCAAGGACGGCCCCTCGCTGACAACTGGCAAGGTCGAACCTCGCTAGGGGTGGGGCAAGGCTGACCTCGCCAGTTGCTGGCGAGGTCGGCCTGGCCCAGCTTCAGCGAGGTCGGTCTCGCTAGCAGCCAGCGGGGTCGACCTTGTAGGCCCCTGCCTCTTGCCGGTCGTTGGATCAATGACCGGTCAAAGGTTGAAGATGAAGGGAAAAAAAAAAGGAAAGCAAAAAGAAAAGAAAAATTAAAAAAATTTGAAAAATAAAAAATAATATTAAAAAATTAGTTCGGATAAAATTATTACAGGTGTACCGGTTTAGGTTTTTTAGTGGTCAAAAAAATAGTTTGAGGTAAAATTATCACACATGTACCAATTTGGGGCATTTTGTGATCAAAAAAATAGTTTGGGATAAATCTATCATAGATGTACCAGTTTAGAGTTTTTCGTGGTATTAACCTTTACAAAAATGCCCTTAAAATCAAATTTTAACCAATTTTCTTAAGGGATAAGCAAATTTTCCTTAGGGATAAAACAAACAATCATGGCTATCCATTAAGAGTGCATTATAGTCATTCATTGTGCCATGTCATCTATCCTTAGCCCTTAAAGAATATATTTAACTCTTAAGGAAGCAATTTGGGCCATTTGATCAATCCAATGGCTAGTATTCAAACTTGGGAGAGGTAAATCAGGATTTTCCCTCCAAAATCAAGGGGGGCTCATTTTTCAGATTATTTTCTCTCATGAAACTCTCTCTCTCTCTCTCTCTCTCTCTCTCTCTCTCTCTCTCTCTCTCTCGGCTAGACCTTCTCCTGCTCGGTTCGACCGATTGCCGGTCGGTTCTTGGCATGCCACCGCCTCACCGTCGTCCCTCTCAGCGTCCCAAGGCCAGTTGTAAGACTAGCCACCACCTCGGTGGTCGAAGTTGCTTCGTCGACTTCATTTTGCCTCTCAGTCACATTACCGGCAACTGAGCCGATGATTGTTCCAGCTAGATTAACCTACTGTTTCGATGGTCCGACAACCTTCCTCAGCCCTTTCCCAAGTCCGTAGTGGCCGGAATCTCTCCAAACAGCCACCGAAATACTTCTGTTCACTTGATTTCTTGTTGATTGCTCATTTGAGTAAACCGATTCGATTCTCACTTTGATTTGCACACTTTGTTTTCAGAGGTTCGTCAAACTTTCCAAGCCTTCTCCGTGGTGTCCTTAAGCTAAATACGGAGGCTGGATTGCTCGGTTATATGTCAAAGTGTCATTACACAAGGTAAGTTCGATTTCGTGATTCTCGAATCCTGATGAGTTAGAATGCTTGTGATGCTGATACGAACTCAAAAATGTCGAAATATCACGAAGCGTTAAACCAGAGAGTCGTTGGATACATCTTAAGCTTCGATTTGATAGGTTGCACGCCTTGAACAGACATCATTTTCTAGGTTGAAACTCCTTCAAAAGTTGAGATCAGAAGCTACAATGTTGATAATATGTTCTGTTCTTATGAATTCCTGATTGACCTTGCTTTGTTTGGTGATTTTTTTTATTTTCTACGTTCATTATTTAAGAAAATTTTCTTCATGAAAGTCGTAGGATACATTCAGATCTATCTACCATAAAAATTTCATAAAATCTCAAGTATGTTAGGATGGGACGATTAGCATCGTCATTTAGGTTCCTTTTCTGTAATAGATGGGTTCCTGACCGACCTTAATGTGTTCTTCGATTTTTATAAATTCATATGTTCAAAATCTGGAGAAGTGTTCTACAAGAAAGTTCACATTGAGATCTAGAGATTTCTAACGGTACCAATGTTATTAAAATCGGAGTTCAATTGGATGTTCAAAGGAATGTTTTATGATTTAATTAGATTATGTGCCCAAATATGAAATTCCTTTCTTTGAACTACAAAACATATTTCTCCAAATTTGATAAGACTGGTATCCTTTTTTTGCAAAAACTCAAAACTACAAAATTGTTCATTAAGGTCTTATCATATAGACTAAAAATTTTAGGGCCTTAATAGAAATTTTTCATGGGTCAAATTGATAATAATTCTGGATAAGGTCCTCTCGACCTAAAAAGCAGTTTGCAGATGAGTCCTCGGTTAAAATCGAATTTCATAAAAAAAAATTAGGGGACTTTTTAGCAAAAACTCAAAACATGAAAGTTGTTAGACACAGGGAATTCTAACTATCTAAAATTTTTCACATAGTTTGGATAGCGTTTGTTATTTTTCCTACCTATATTTTGAAATCCATAACAAAACCAGGTCGAGTCTGTCATTACGAGTTAAATGTTGATTTTCGAAAAAATTGGGTGGGAATTGTGAAAAGTGGTCTCGTTTGTTTTTTGATCCTCATGATCTAAGATTTCTAAAGACACATGATTTGCATCATTTGGACATCATTAAGCTAGTTAATCACATATGAACTAAAGAGTTCCGAATTTGATAATAATACCTGAATAAGTGGTCTTCTCATGAGGCTCACTTCCCATTGCTTGATTGATTGAGAATCAAGGCCCATGGGCCTAAATTCATATTTTATCCATTGTTGTGCATGTGATTATTAGATGTATGTCCAGGCTCGAAGCATGTTCAGCGAGTAGCCTACGGTGATCACTTAGAACCCGACTTTAGTGTTAATTGATATGCGTCATCCTTTTGCGAATGCAAATTGTAATATCCTCAATTTCAGTCCTTGGGAAATTACTATGGTTTAAATTTGCTAGTTTTCCAATCGGAGCCAATCTTACTCTTGTTCTGGAAAACCCAGATTCGGATCCTTTGTACCCCTTTCGTTTTGTTATTTTTGTGGAGACTTTTCTAATCCGAATTTCTAAGCACTTCCTTCTTAAAAGTTTCTCCAAACATCTTGAAGTTTTACATACTTTGATTTCAGAATTTTTGGACTTGATATGAGGAGTACAATAGCCTAATTTCTGACTGTGTAAAACTGCCCAGAATAGGTATTTCTGTGATGTTCACACTTTCTCGATTTTCTACAAACTTTTCTGGGCCGATTTTGAACAAACTTTGTTCACAAAATTTGTTGAGAACTTCTTTCTGTATGACATATATAAATTTGGGAATGTTTGGAGATGATTTGGATTCTGAAATGAGCTTACTTTTTGAAGCAAAGATTCTGTTCCGGCAAACCAATTTTAGTCTATCTTTGAGCTACTAAAAGCTGTGTTTACAAAAAGATTCAGATTTTATGTTCTCATGGAACCTGTTTGTTAAGGTCTTGTTTATGACATATTGAAATTTGGAAATTTTCGGAGTTCATTTACTGTGTTTTTAGGCTCAATTTCTAAAACAGTGCAAAAACTATCGATTTTGTTAGATTTCAAAGATTCATCATTTTCTATATGAGAATGTTGGAATCTCGACTTGATGTCTTATGGTGATTTAATGTGCTCATTTTGAGCTTTCAAATGAGCTATGCTAAGCTTTTATTGGAGTTCACACGAAGGGGAGAGATATGAAAACGAAATTGGCCAAGTCGAGGGCCAATTCTTCTTGTTTAAGCCACCATTATTGAGTCATATTTAGGTGTCCTCCTCCATAATTGCTCAATAACTGAATTGTCCACCTTCATTATTGGAGCATGGTGACTCATTGTCACTAGTAATGAGCTAAAAACAAATGAGGAAGTCAATCAAAAAGGGGGAAAACCGAGAAGGAGCCAAGAAAGAGAATGAGGGAAAGAGAGAGAGCTATTAATTGTTAAGACTTGCTAGATTGTTTCATTATTTCATTTTGGCTCTCCTCCATCGATGTCATTAATGATCAAGATTTTATAGATCATAGTCATGTGGCACTTGACTTTAGGGGCTTCTAGATCATAGTCATGATGGCATTTGACTTTAAGGGCTATTTTTATATGTCATTTGTCTTTTCTTTAGGATTAAGCTTGAGGAACAAGTTGGCTTGCCTATAAATAGGCTTAGTTTCCCCCCCCTTCTCGCACCACTTCCTCGCCTGTCTCTCATCCTACACCCTCTCACCAAACACTTCTCTCTCTCTCTCATCATTTGCCGCCGCCGACCATCGTAGACGTTTTCTTATGATTATAGGTGAGTGAATTCCCTAACACTTGGATAGGGCAGTGTGTTACGTGGTTGGAACGCGACATGTGAGTTGATTCCCTAATCTCGGGATAGAAAGTTATGATGCGTTGTTAGCTTGAGTTCTCATCCGAGCCTTTGTTGAGACTTATGTGATGTTGTTTGTCTTGATGTTGCACACATTGCTTGTTACCATGCTTGATGTTCTCATCCATGCTTGTTGATTTATAAGAGGATAGGACTCGAGTAGCGATCGTGTCTGTGATGCTCGATATTTGCATGAATGCTTCTTGTTTTGCTTCATAATCATAAGTCAAGGCACATACGAGTCACGAAACGGGGCGTCGTATGGTCTCGTACTCATGTTATGGCAACACGAGACGAGTTCGACTTGGTGTGGGTTTACATTGGGATGTGTAGATCTACACCAAGTTTGGCTCCGAGCTGCCGCTCGGCATAGTGGACAGAACCACGTGCCCTCGACCGCGACCAGCATGTTAGGCGAATGTTCTAGACATCATGATTACACAAGCACGACACGCCTTTGGGCTTGATTGCATGGACTAATGAAATCAAGATAATAAATCGGCTTGTGTGACTCATGATGTGTGATCACTAAATAAAAGAAGAAGACCGTGGTCACATAGCATTAGAGGCGATGTCTCGGTAAACTAGTTCTGGGATGCCCTAGTTGAGCTAGAATGCTTGGGTTGAGCCCGGATACCTCGATAAACTAGTACCGAGATATCCTAGTTGAGCTAGGATGCCTTGGTTGAGCCCGGATGCCTCAGGTGAGCTAGTCTCGAGATGCCTCGATTGAGCCGGGATGCCTAGCATGAAGCTGGATGCTTTGGTTGAGTCGGGATGCCCTGGCTGAGCCAGGACGATAATAAATGAATCTTATTTGTGTGCCGGTACATAATAAATGAATTCTATATGAGTGCCGGTATGTGTATTTATTGATAAGCTGAATTTATGTAACCGAACAAAGGTGAATTTCCATGTGAACATAGCAAGGGCAAGGTCAAAGTCTTTGCTATTGATTTGCTATCGACCTAAGGGAGGGAAAATATTTGTATGTGTTAGTACAATGGCGAGGCATCATCCTGCATGAGTATTAGTGAATTTACTCACTGAGTCTCCGTGACTCATCCCCTGTTGTTTTCCTTTTTAGGTCCGTAAGATAGAGGATTACATAGAGGAGTTAGGATTAACCTCGACCTTCGCCTGTGATATGATTTGTACGTGGAACGGCCCGTGGAAAAAGGGCTTGGAAAATATGTCTAAGTAAAATGGCAATAATGTGTCTTGCCTATTATACTTTCCTTGATTTCCAGCTGTTATTATGTTTGGGAATTTGTTTATACACGTTTCTGCATGTGCTGATTAATAAGAAAAAAAAAAGAAACAGGACGGCGACAAGCCTGTAATGTCAAATTAATAACCCCGAGGTAAGATAAGGACGTTACACAAATGGTGGCTCATTATCGTTAACCATTAATCAATTAATGTTAGATAATTAAGAAGGCGGGAGAATTGGAATGTGTGGAAGACAAAGGCCAATCCCAAGGCTCGTTTTGGATTGATGCATGTTCGGCGGGTAGCCTATGGTGATCACTTAAAACCCGACTTTAGGGTTAACCGATAAGAGTCATCGGTTTGCGAATGCAAATGGTGGCTCATTATCATTAACCATTAATCAATCAATGTTAGATGATTAAGTGGGCGGGAGAATTGGAATGTGTGGAAGACAAAGGCTGATCACGAGTCCCGTTTTGGATTGATGATTTTCTTACATTTGCTTTGTCTTGCGTGTTTGTTTGCATGTTGTACACGAAATGAATGGTTCGAATGTAAAACCGACACCTTTGAGGTGGTCCATGGAGGAGATGACCAAACAACTTCGAAGAGGGTAGTTAAAGACCGATGTCCAATCCGGTCTCTTTTTGTATATCATTTGATACCCGACCATGTCTCGGGTTTTATATCCATGTTGTAATAAATACCCAATGAGTTGCAGGTTTTCCTTTCTCGCACTTAGATTAGCTAGCCTTTTAAATATATTGGGTGTTTACTTTATGCACTATCTTTTCAAAACAATCGTTTTGTTCTTTTCCTTTTCTAGACTAAGATAGGACTAGTTTAGAGCCTAAATAGAAAAAAACAAAAAAAAACAAAATGCATGATCACCTAGTGAACTAAGACTTTGGCATGAAAATAGTAAAAACAAATGCATGACAACTTAGATAACAATCATGTTAAGTTTAGCGGTACCAAAAGGACATTAGTGAAAACATTAACGTAAGCTAGTCCCCGAATCTATGATCTCTAGTTTTCGTAGAAACCGAAATGAAACTTCCATGGTTTGGTTGGGTATTTTAGCCACCCCCCAACCTAAGCTAGTGGCAACTCTTAAAAAAGATAAAATCAATCCGCTGTCACATGAGGTATGGATTTAGGGAAAATCCACGTTCATGATCAATAGACCGTATGGATGACCAAAAGATTGATACTTCGGTAAGCCGTATTTTATGATGTGTCATTCGGACCATTTCATGAACACGTACCTCTAAATCCGCTTCACTGAGTTCGGCCCTCGAGAGGTAGGATGCAACACCGACAAATCTGTGCTCATCATGCTCGAATTAGATAGCCCAAGAGAGAGAGAGTGGTTGGCTAGTAGCATCAAGGTGGTGGTGTGTGGGCTATGATGAAGTGGCATGGTTGGTAATGTTCTTTGAATGTTTAGAGGGGCATATGTAAATAGGGTCAAAACTGTCTTGGGCCGGTGGACGAGCCAAGACGGTTGAAAGTCGGAAGAGAAAAAGAGTTAGTGTAAGGTCGAGACATCAATTAATTAGATTAGGTCGAGCACTCTTTCCAAAATGCCCTTCAATGTCTCACCTTTTTGTCTTATTTTATTAAAATTGCACAAGATACAATACAAGCTTTACCATAGATACGTCAATTTGATTAATTTTACGGACCATGATCAATAAGATGAGCATTCTTTTCCTCTTTATAGTCCCTTGTTTGTTCATGTGGTATGGAAATGTAACACTCGTTTTCTTCCACTTGTATAATGTTATGATTACATCTACGGTCTGATCTGATCTACCAAGTTATGAGTATAAAGTTTTTGCATTTTTTTTAATCTTTTCTTTGGTTACAACAATTTATGTTTACTTGTTTTCTTGGATATGAAAATAATTTGTGTTCATTCATTTCTATAAGCAATACAAGCAATCGTTTTTAGAAATATATTTTCCAAATCATTGATTTTTCATGAGACAAATAGAACCTTAGAGTCAGTTGTACTCCAAATGAGTAGGATATTTCAACTAATGTTTCTTTTTGGCACCAAAATTTTGAAAGACCTTATGTGGCAGATTTTGGAATGTCATGATAACTATTTTTTTTTTGCAAAGTCCTTTCCTTTTGTAATTTGTCCTTCCTTTTCTTTTTTGGCAATTCTCCTTGTTGAGATTCGGGGTGAATAAAAGGAATCACCCGAACCGAGAACCGCTTGAACTGGACCAAACAAGTTGCATCTGAACGGTTCCCGGTTCCCTAAAATTGCACCTGTGAATATCGGTCCGGTTCCTGATTTCAGGTCCACCCGGACCAGATTGATTTTTTTTTTAATTCTTACAAACTTTAAAACCCTAATTAGTTTGCCCACTCTTCACAAACCATAAGCAGTCATGACTCACGTTCATCGCACATCGCTCACGCCTCTCGTACCCTCTCTGGACGCTACTCTTAGTCATGCCCTCTTGCCTTGACATCACCCTCTCGCTCAATTTCTCCCTCTAACTTGACTCCTCTCACTTGAGTCGTGTCCCTCTTGCTCGACGCCTCCCTCTTGCAGTCTCATCTCGAGTCCCAACTCTTGCCTCCCTCTCTTGCTCTGTTTTTTGCCGATCGTGATCACAATCGCATTTCATCAAGGTAAATATCCAATGCTTTGTTTTTTGTCGTTCTTCTTCGTACAAATTATAGGCTAAGAATTACAGTTGAGATTTATGTGATATATTATTCAATTTAGGATTTGTTAATGATCTCCACTCATTTTATGTAAATAATAACCATGTGATATTTCAACCACCACTTTCACTTCAAGAGGAACCGGCTACAGGATTTGTGTAAATAATAAACAACCAAGGTTGGTTAATGGGTTGCCTCACATGTCAAAAAAGGAAATCTAAAGATCTTTTTGCTTTTTTTTCATCCTGACTGCACATGTTCTCTTGATCTCGAGCCATCTTTCTCTTAATGACCTTTTATTGTCCGATACAAATCTTTCTTTCTAATTTTACAAAATTTTAAGGCTTAATTGCTATGAAAATCCGGAGTGTTACAAAGTTAAGAGAATACTGGAAACATTGTAGATTATGATTTTGACCAGCGGCGGCATTGACAATTGGCGGCATTGACCACCAGCAACGAATGCTAGTTGGAGGCGGTCGATAGAATTGTGTTCGATGATCACATTCACTGCGAGGAGGAAGCAGAAGATCGTCATCGTCGGTCAGTTGCATAGATACACTGGAGAAGCATGAATTAATTCTACACTAGAACAAAGAAAGATTCTACCATCCCGGGATAAGCTAGACGACATAACAGTTCGATTATGATAGCTTCTATAGTCTTCCAGTAGCTCCTAATTTATAACTTATTCTCTTGTTAAATATTGGATACACTTATTTGTATTGGCTTGTTAGACTCTATGTCATTACCACATGCTTCAACTTTCATGTAAAATACCTTTCCTATTTTGTGACATGAAATTATGTCTTCTTGTGTCTATTACTAAGTGATGTGTGAGCATCATAAAAAATATTTATGCATATGGTTAATTCACGTCATTAGTTGAATGACTTTCTTTGCTACATCCTTTGTTCAATCAATAAACCGAGGCAGTGTTGGGTTACGTAGGGCCATTACCATTTCCCAATATCCACATTATCAACATAAGCCAACAGCATAATGGAGAAAATGTGTTAAATTGTGAAGTCAGATTTATCTTTTACCTTCAGCTTCGTCAGAATCTTTCGTATCACCAAATGAATGAATTTCCAGTGCCTGCCACATTAGTAAATCATCTAAGTCGAAATTGTAACAGATAATCTCAAGACAATTGACAAGTGGTTGGATGAATGACATGGTTGATTCTGTTACCAAAAATAGTTTTCAAAACACACATGGCATTCATTCAATTTCAAACTGTCTAAATGAGAACTTATCCTAGGTTGG
Source organism: Syzygium malaccense (assembly GCA_031216405.1). Taxonomy (NCBI): domain Eukaryota; kingdom Viridiplantae; phylum Streptophyta; class Magnoliopsida; order Myrtales; family Myrtaceae; genus Syzygium; species Syzygium malaccense. The sequence continues at coordinate 27,304,845 of CM062257.1, read as the reverse complement.
GTATATAATGAAAGTCCAAAACAAAAATTAATGGAGTGAGTTAGGACACCTACATACCCTTGCTTTTTCAACTCCCATCCTTTGATTTGGGCTACACTTTTGAGGGCATCCTCCCACTTTAGCATCGTCTGGCGGCCAAACTTCTCCTCATGATTCTCCAAAGTGCCGACGTACAATTGAGACTTGAGCTTAACATTGTGAGGTTCCACATCGTAGAAAATAGGCATAATCTCCTTCTCGGATGGTTTGGATTTCGTGCACTCCACCATGTGTGTGAGCTCGCGAAGGCACCATGGACTTGAAGCATAACCTTTAGAGAATATGGGTAGATAGATCTTCGACTTTTCGATGGCTTTTGGTAGCTCATCAGCTATTTCTTTACTGACGTGGAACTCTTCCTCGTCGAAGAAAACACGGATGTTCGCCTCTCGCATAACGTGGTAAAGGCAATCTGCGAATCCTTGACTAGTGTCCAGCTTTCTGAAACTTAAGAAGACATCATAGTCAATCACCGGCGACTCACCACCACTCATTCTACCCTCCAAGCTCTTTCGCATGTCCATTCTCATGAGTATTTTTGCCTCAGAGTTTCCTCTCTCGAAGCACCTTATCAATGAAAGTCTCGTTCACTTTAACTCTCCACTCTTCAAGCCTCAAGCATTACAACTCCGCTTTGAGTTTATAGAAAGGTTTCTCTAGCCGACCATTTCTTTTTCCGAAAGATTTGTTTTTGTTTTTGGATTTTTAGAAAGGATGAACGAGTTCTGAAAGTATTTATCAAATCGACGACATTCTCAAAGTTCAATAGGAAGACACATGAGACATTGAAAAGAATTATGCACATTGCGCATGACGAGGAATCTCAACCCTCTCATTTTTATAAAATCATGAGGAACGATATTGTAGAAAGGAAAAGCAAATTCTCAAAGTATGTCTCAAATTGACGACATTCTAAAAGCATCTCGCCAGATCATGTTGTGAACGGATGGCAAATGTTACATCGGGATTTACCAAAACAAAATCATATTGCAAATACACTTGGCGCCAATAGGGGCGACACTGTCCAGGAAATCCAAGAAGATTAGGCCCAATGAACAACCAAACTTGAAAGTCGATTGGCCCAATACAAAAAGTTTTTTTTTAATATAGTTGCTTTTATTTTAGCATTAAAAGTTTATTATTCTAGATATCTCAACACTTAATTTCATGGAAACTTTTTATTAAAATAATTGAAAGATTATTTATTTGGGGAAACTTAAAACAAGCTCTTGTTTCCTCGTAATTTCTCCCACGATGAAATATTTTTTACTAAAAGTTGTTCTTCGATATTTTATTAGATGAGACAGGTTTTGTAGCAACTCTGACAAGAGATATCACAAGTAGACAAGAAAACAACAATAACTATAATTCATATAGAACCGTACAACCACAAACCGTGCAGGAACTTAATTGATGACAAAAGTCTGAGAAAATATAGCCACATCAATGGAACCAAATGTAGACAAACTATACCGAAATTTAATCAACGACAAAGCTTGAAAACATCAAGATATAATGCCGGAATTTAATCAACGATGTAACACCCATGATAGAGATATACATTGCAATTTAATCAAAAACCCAGATGTGAAACCTACAGCTAAGAAACACTTTGGGATTTAATTGATGGCGTGAGTTTGGAAATTAAAAGTGTAGCATAGGAAAGTAAAGATAACTGATAGTAGATTTCCTTGTTTGTGTGAGGGATTTTCCAGTAGACAAATGATGGTTTTTATAGTGGTTGTACCATGATTGTCTCTGAGTAGTTCTTCAACGGTTGTAGCCATATTCCTTCATCTCTTAAAGCTTTGTACCCATATTTTCATGATGCCCTGATCTTGTTTCCAAGCGATTGTTCTTTTAAAATCTCGTGCTGGTTGCTCCACGACCCTTATTGCTTGATTCTCTAGTGATTTCAAATCCCTTATTGCTCCTTGATACACTCTAAACATCCAACTTCCTTTTCATGCCTTGTCGACTATCGTTAACCATTTGTCGTCACATAGAAAGAACCGATCAATAGTGGTGTCACGCCCCGAACCCCGCGAGCGCGCAACATCCGGCAATGGTCATTATGATGCGACATCCCAGGACGCGTCGCCGACCCAACATTTTATCTTTTGATTACGCATGCGAAAGCTAAATAAAGATTCACCCAGACAATAACAATAAACAAGGATAGATAGGAAAACGGTTTACAACATTGAAATCAAAACACCATTTTAACATTTACTTGATTAACCCCTGGGAACATTTTTACAAGCCCACTTCAGGCATTTCCAAAAAGTCTACAAAAAGATGTCGGGCTAGGGTCAATCTACTTTACCAAAAGTCAGTTTCCACGCACCCCGAACTATACTGGGTGCACCAACATGCTAAGGGCCTGAAAAAAAAATTTAACAACCACAAATGAGATAAAAATCTCAATAAGTTAACGCCTAAGCCCCGTTTAGAAGGTCAACTCACCTCGGGGGTCCCTAATTACGCGACCCTGCACAAATCATTAACCTACCACAGGCATCCTTATCTTGCCTTGGCACACATATTATGCATAACATAGATAGTCATATGTCACAACGATGCATCAAACATATCACATATCCAGAACGTGTAATGAGATTTCTCATGCATTAATACATCACAATCGTGCGTGTCTCGATTATAAGGCCGAATCCACTTGGGCACGTCCCATACCATACCTAGCAGTTTCTACCCCATAATCAAGCACTATGCATCACACGTATTCCATTTATTACGCCCCCTCGGGGCCACTACTCATCAGCGATCTGCAGCAAGATGGCAGTCTTCCGGTAAAAACCAGGATCCGTCCCACCCCGTCGAGCACGGCTACGTCAAACGATCTACAGTAAGACGGCATTCCAATACGGCAACATTAAACGATCTACAGTAAGATGGTATCCCGTAAGGAGCATCGAGTCCGGCCTCAGGCCGCGACAAGGCATCCGAAGTATCGGCAATCCAAATAATCTCCAGGTATCCAATAAATCGAGTATTGTCAAGCGATCTACAGCAAGACCCCGATAAATCAGGCATCGTCAAGCGATCTACAACAAGACGGCCCCGACGTGTGACCACACGAGCACACAAGCATTCCAGCCAATTATTATCTTTTCAATTAGCCCATGCGTACATGAATCGTACTCTCATTGATGTCATACAATTATACCAAGTGATCACACATGCAAACGGTCAATCAACTTTGTGAACCTTATTTTAAAACATGAATTTACAAAAGCATTCGACATCAAATCAATGCCAAATAAACATCATTAAAAGGCTAGATAAGTGTGGTTACTGTTTCCAGTAAGTCAGAAATCAAAAACCCATGCTTTCAAGTAAGAACCAGCAGATCATGGAAATCTAGTAAAACTGGACAAATTTGCATGATTTGGGAAATCAATCTCAAAGGCATAGCAAATGGTTTCCAAAAATTATAAAATTATAGTATGTTATAAACAAGATCTTCACAAATATTTTCCGTGAGGAACACAATCCCAAAATCCTTATACAAAGATCACTTTTGATGGCTCGGAAACAACCCAGAACTGGTCCGCCGGAACAGGAGAACTGAACCAGAAGAAATACTCGTTTTACAAATCAAATCCTTTCAAAATACTTTGAAATTTTTATACGTTGTAGACATGGATTTCGTTTACAAATCTTGTGAAGGAAGTATGGTCGAAATCGAACTGGAAATTTTTTATAAAAATCTGAGAAGGCACGAAGGTCACGGAATCCACAATATAAAACAGTTCTGATTCGGTAAGAAATTGGACCTTCGTGTAACCCATTTGAGCTCAGAAAAATCTGAAATTTAAGTATGTTATAGATTAAGATCTTGTGAACAACTTTTATGAAGAACACTTTTTAAGATTCTAACCACAAAATGCTTTATAAAAATGGAAAACCAGGGACATATAGTAAAATCAGTTCTGAAATCAAGATAAAAACTCCAAGAAACGCCTTCAACTTTGAGATTCACCACTTCTCAGCCACGAAAATACTACACCAAGAGTTCAATTCACATCCAACATCTATTTCAACTTAGTCTAGCCATCAAGACTCACCAACGCTCATTTTAGAAGTTTAAACACACTAAAACAATCACTAGCTAAACTACCAAATGCAAGTTGAACATCCTAAACAAGGGATTAGATGTTAACTTACTCGTCTAAAAACGACAACAACGCGAGGACGATGGCACCGACACGAGTTGTCCGTGGTGGCCTCGGCTTGACACGGTAAGCAGCAAACGGCGGTGAATGGCACACGGCGATCCACGGGGCTCAAGGGTGGTGGCGTGAGGGTGTTGATGGGTGGACGGCGGTGGTGGGGTGATTCGGCCGAGAGAGAGGGAGAGAGAGAATAAGAGAGAAAGTGAGGAGAGAGAGAAATAGGGTTTAAATTTAAATCAAGATCAATGGTTGAGATTTCTTCTTGATGCCCAAGCAAAAATCAAGGGCTAGGATGTGTTCTTGATGCCCAAGCAAAGATCAAGAGCTAAGATCAAGCCTTGCTCTCCAAGTTTAATCGACGGCCAAGATCAAGCTTTGCTCTCTCAGTTTAATCCAACGGCCAAGATTTAATTTAACAAAGAGGTTTCTAGAAGGGCAAGTTAGTAATTAATTTTCAATGGCCAATTCGTAAAAATTATGAGGTGACGTCCTATAGTTCGGGTGTGATATCCTTGAGCACTCGACACGCGAAATCGGATCATAATTCGTGGCTGAAATCGATCAATCGCAACTATAATTTATCTCGAACTAATGAGCGGCTGTTAGAAATAAATTCTTCGATAGCCTTTACCCTTTGGTTAGTGTTCCCTGGGTGATCAGGTCAGAGTGAGAATTAATTAATAGAGCATCGATGAAATCACCATTTCATAAATCACCAAATTTGATCGAATTTTCAGGATATCACAATTTTTCCCCCCTTATAAAAATTTCGTCCTCGAAATTTAAATTTACATCTAATTCCTCAAAAAGAAAGGGGTATTGACGCCTCATTATCTCTTCACTTTCCCACATGGCTCTCTTGGTTCCATGATGTTGCCACACAACCTTAACTAGAGGAATAGTCTTGTTTCGTAGTACCTGCTCCTTTCGATCCTCAATTCTCACTGATCTTTCTACATACGACACATTGTCGTCCACGTCTATCTTTTCGTAATTTAGAACGTGAGTCGGATCTGACTCATATTTCCTTAGCATAGACACGTGGAATACATCATGTACTTGAGCCAACTTTGGTGGCAAGGCTAGACGATATGCCAATAATCCAATTCGCTCCATGATCTCGAACGGTCCTACATATCTTGGGCTTAGCTTGCCTTTCTTGCCAAAACGCGAAGTTCCTTGAATTGGTGATACCTTGAGGAACACGTGATCTCCCACTTGAAACTCTAATGGTCTACGTCGCCTGTCTGCATAACTTTTTTGGCGACTTTGGGCCATCTTTAGCCTATCCCTGATAACTTTAACAGCATTCGACGACTGTTGCACCAACTCGGGTCCTGTGATCTTCCGTTCACCAACCTCATTCCAACAAATAGAGGTCCTACAGGGTCTGCCATACAACGCTTCGAAGGGTGCCATTTTAATACTCTACTGATAACTGTTGTTGTACGCGAATTCGACAAGATGTAACTGTTCTTCCCAACTCCCTTTGAAATCCAGAACGCAAGCTCGCAGCATGTTCTCGAGAGTCTGAATCGTTCTCTCGGATTGTCCATCTGTCTGCGGATGAAAAGCAGTGCTATACTGCAGCTTTGTTCCCATGGCGCCTTGAAGACTCTTCCAAAACGTGGCGGTGAACTTGGGGTCTCGATTTGACGTGATCGTCATCGGCACGCCATGAAGACGAACTATATGTCTTACGTACAACTTAGCATACTTGTCCATGGCAAAATCCTTTTGCACTGGAATGAAATGAGCAGACTTTGTGAGTCTATCTACCACGCCCCAAATGGAATCATTACCTCTTTGGCTCCTCGGTAGACCCATCACGAAATCCATCGTAATATGCTCCCATTTCCATTCTGGGATTTCTAGCGGTTGCAGTAATCCACCAGGCTTACAATGCTGCGCTTTCACCTGTTGACACGTTAAGCATCTAGTTACATACTTGGTAATATCTCCCTTCATGCCATTCCACCAATAATATTGACGTAGGTTCTGATACATTTTTGTGCTGCCCGGATGGATACTATAGTTATTGCGATGAGCTTCTACCAAAATTTCCTCCTTAAGTCTTTCGTCATTAGGCACGCACAACTGTCCACGAAACTTTAAGATCCCATTTTCGGATATTTGAAAGTCAGGTTTTCTCTTAGCTGTGTCCATTTGCAAAATCCTTTGAAGTTCGAGATCGGAAGGTTGCGCTACTTTAATCTTGGTTTGCATTTCGGGCTCAATCCTGAGAGTAGCCATTAAACTCGAGAGTGACCTACCACAAACTTGAAATCCGAGTCTCGAATTCCTTCAAATAAAAGCCACTCTTGAACCATCATATGTGCAATTGAAGACTTCCGACTTAGCGCATCAGCTACCCTGTTTGCCTTACCAGGATGGTATAGAATTTCGCAGTCATAATCATTAAGCAATTCCATCCACTTGCGTTGCCTCATGTTCAATTCCTTTTGCGAGAACAAATACTTTAAGCTCTGATAATCTATATAAATATAAAACCTTTCCCCGCACAAATAATGACTCCAGATCTTTAGCGCAAAAATGATTGCCGCTAATTCCAAGTCGTGTGTCGGATAATTCAACTCATGCGGTCTTAATTGCCGAGATGCATATGCCACAACTCTTCCATGTTGCATTAAGACGCATCCTAATCCTTTGTACGATGCATCACTATAAATTTCATAACCTCCTGATCCAGATGGTAATGTCAAAATAGCCACAGTAGTTAACTTATGTTTAAGCTCTTGAAAACTTCGCTCGCACTTATCCGTCCATTTAGACTTTGTATCCTTTTTCAGCAATCGCGTCAAGGGCATGGCTATCGTAGAAAACTTCTCCACGAACCTCCTATAATAGCCGGCCAATCTCAAGAAACTCCGAACTTCAGTTACTGTCGTTGGCCTAGGCCAATTCATAACCGCTTCAATTTTAGCTGGGTCTACTGAAATTCCTTTTCCAGAAACCACATGTCCAAGAAAAGCCACTCAAGTTAACCAAAATTCGCACTTACTAAACTTGGCATATAGCTTATGATCTCGAAGAGTCTGCAGCACTGTCCTTAAATGTTGTTGGTGTTCTTCTGAACTCCTCGAGTACACCAAAATGTCATCGATGAACACCATCACGAACTTGTCTAAATACTCCTTAAACACCCTGTTCATCAAGTCCATAAAAGCTGCAGGCGCATTTGTTAGACCAAACGGCATCACGGTAAACTCATAGTGTCCATAACGCATTCTAAATGCCGTCTTCGATATATCTTCCTTTCTAATCCTCAACTGGTGATAACCTATCCTCAGGTCTATCTTCGAAAATACCGAAGCTCCTTGAAGTTGGTCGAACAAATCATCTATCCTTGGCAACGGATATTTATTCTTAATCGTCACCTGGTTGAGTTGTCGATAGTCGATGCAAAGGCGCAATGACCCATCCTTCTTCCTTACAAACAGAACTGATGCTCCCCAAGGTGATGCACTAGGACGAATAAATCCTTTATCCAATAACTCTTGCATCTGAACCTTTAACTCCTTCAGTTCCGATAGCGCCATCCTGTAAGGCGCCTTAGAAATTGGCTCCGTACCAGGGGCCAACTCAATTATGAATTCTATTTCTCTTTCTGGGGGTAATCCAGGCAATTCTTGAGGAAAAACACCTGAAAACTCCTATACTATAGCAATGTCTTGCATTCTCTGCTCCTCGACTAAGGTGTCAACTACCGTTGCCAAGTAGTCTTGACAACCCTCATCCAACATCCGAGTAACTTCAAGTGACGAAATTAAAGGAATTGACGGTCCTCCTCAATTCCCGACAAACTCAAATCCAACACTCCCTAAAGGCTCAAACTGAATCGTCTTGCGGTAACAGTTTACCGTAGCTCGTTGCTTAGTGAGCCAATCCATCCCGATAATCACATCGAAGTCAAACATTATCAAGATAATCAAGTCTATGCTGTCCTCATGACCGCCAACAGATAGCTTACACCCAACACAACCTACTGCGGAAACTACGCTATTCTTTAAAGGGGTAGAAATACTATAGACCACTCCTAGCGGCTTCGAACTTAACCCCACTAATTCTACAAATTGCTTAGCCACAAACAAATGCGTAGCTCCAGGATCAAACAAAGCATAAGCAGCATGGTCGTGTAGCGAGACCGTACCTGTAATAACGGCAGATGAGTCCTCCGCCTCCTTTCTGGTGATAGCATATACTCGTCCTTGCACTTGGGGTCGGTTCAACTGGTTGGGCAGGGCAGTACTCGCAGGGTGTCCTACCTGCTGCATTGGTCTTTGCGCTCCTGCTGCCTGGCGTGGACAATCTCTCACGTGGTGACTGGGCTGGCCACATCTAAAGCAAGCTCCTGTCCTAGCAGGACATGGGGCTAATCCATGGCGCCTTCCACAAAATCGACAGGGACCATTATTGTTGTTGTACACCGGCTTTCTCACGCCATTCTTCTTGTTAGGAGGGATGGGAAACCTACCCCTAGTCATTAGTTTCTTCCCAAACTGGTGATTATCCTTGTTCGGCACAAACCGCGATCCACACATGATCGCCCTCTCAGCCAAGTTCCTCTCAATCAATTGTGCCCTCTCAAAAAGTTCGTCATAATCCTTTAGATTCGGAGGCATCAACTGATCTTTGATTTCAGGCTTCAGTCCTTCCCTAAACCTCCTTGCTTTATCAACCGGGTCTTCAATCAACCTCGGCGCATACTTAGACAATTCAGCAAACTTTGCCTCATACTGGTCTACCGACAATTGGTTCTGTCGAAGACGCTGAAATTCATTCATCTTCTGTTCTCTAGCACAATCCGAAAAGTACTTGTTGTTAAAAGCTTCCACAAAGGCATCCCACACCTGGGCCATACCCTCGGGAAATACCCTCCTTTGGGTAGCTTCCTACCAAGTACTAGCATTACCTTGCAATTAATAAACTGCCAATGTCACTTTATCTTCACCTGAGCATCTCAACAAAGCAAACACCTTCTCCAACTCTCTGATCTAGAGGCTTGCAGCCTCAGGATCACCCGCACCAGTGAACTTGGGTGGTTTGAGCTTTAGAAACTACTCCACCAACTTATGCATGGGTTGATTCCCGTTTCCGTTTCCAGCCAACGGAACATCTACAGGTGCAGGTGCAGTTACAGCGGCAGCAGCGGCTTGGTTCTGAGCTTGCTGCCCTACCAAAGTCTCTAAAGCTTGCATAATCCGATCCAATCTAGGATCCCCTGGTGCTATCCCTCTAGCACCGGTCTGATTTGGCATAGTCCTTCTCCTAGGGGCCCTCGGGTCAAGATTGCTCATTTCGCAAGATCTTTACAAAAACCTGCTTTCTAATTCCAACAAGGAATTAGAAATCGTGAACAACCTGCTTAAAAATAAGGAACCTAACAATCAAGCACAGGCACAGAGTGTTTTCCTAACTTGCTATCCCAAAACCCCTCGCACCTTATCACTCCAGGTCTCGACCAAACTTGAACTCGAGCTGACCTTACTTTGATACCAATTAAACTAGGATGTCACGCCCCGAACCCCGCGAGCGCGCAACATCCGGCAATGGTCATTATGATGCGACGTCCCAGGACGCGTCGCCGACCCAATATTTTATCTTTTGATTACGCATGTGGAAGCTAAACAAAGATTCACCCAGACAATAACAATAAACAAGGATAGATAGGAAAACGGTTTACAACATTGAAATCAAAACGCCATTTTAACATTTACTTGATTAACCCCTGGGAACATTTTTACAAGCCCACTTCAGGCATTTCCAAAAAGTCTACAAAAAGATGTCGGGCTAGGGTCAATCTACTTCACCAAAAGTTAGCTTCCACACACCCCGAACCATACTGGGTGCACCAACATGCTAAGGGCCTGAAAAAAAAATTTAACAACCACAAATGAGATAAAAATCTCAATAAGTTAACGCCTAAGCCCCGTTTAGAAGGTCAACTCACCTCGGGGGTCCCTAATTACGCGACCCTACACAAATCATTAACCAACCACAGGCATCCTTACCTTGCCTTGGCACACATAGTATGCATAACATAGATAGTCATATGTCACAACGATGCATCAAACATATCACATATCCAGAACGTGTAATGAGATTTCTCATGCATTAATGCATCACAGTCGTGCGTGTCACGATTATAAGGCAGAATCCACTTGGGCACGTCTCATACCATGCCTAGCAGTTTCTACCCCATAATCAAGCACTATGCATAACACATATTCCTTTTATTACGCCCCCTCGGGGCCACTACTCATCAAGCGATCTGCAGCAAGATGGCAATCTTCCGGTAAAAACTGGGCTCCGTCTCGCCCCGTTGAGCACGGCTACGTCAAACGATCTACAGTAAGATGGCATTCCAATACGGCAACATCAAACAATCTACAGTAAGATGGTATCCCGTAAGGAGCATCGAGTCCGGCCTAGGGCTGCGATAAGGCATCTAGAGTATCGGCAATCCAGATAATCTCTGGGCATCTAATAAATCGAGTGTTGTCAAGCGATCTACACTAAGACCCCGATAAATCAGGCATCGTCAAGCGATCTACAGCAAGACGGCTCCGACGTATGACCACACGAGCACACAAGCATTCCAGCCAATTATTATCTTTTCAATTAGCCCATGCGTACATAAATCGTACTCTCATTGATGTCATACAATTATACCAAGTGGTCACACATGCAAACGGTCAATCAACTTTGTGAACCTCATTTTAAAACATGAATTTACAAAAGCATTCGACATCAAATCAATGCCAAATAAACATCATTAAAAGGCTAGATAAGTGTGGTTACTGTTTCCAGTAAGTCAGAAATCAAAAACCTGCTTTCAATTAAGAACCAGCAGATCATGGAAATCTAGTAAAACTGGACAGATTTGCATGATTTGGGAAATCAATCTCAAAGGCATAGCAAATGGTTTCCAAAAATTATAAAATTCGAATATGTTATAAACAAGACCTTCACAAATATTTTCCATGGGGAACACAATCCCAAAATCCTTATACAAAGATCACTTTTGATGGCTCGGAAACAATCCAGAACTGGTCCGCCGGAACAGGGGAACTGAACCAGAAGAAATACTCGTTTTACAAAACAAATCCTTTCAAAACACTTTGAAATTTTTATACGTTGTAGACATGGATTTCGTTTACAAATCTTGTGAAGGAAGTATGGACGAAATCGAACTGGAAATTTTTTATAAAAATCTGAGAAGGAACGAAGGTCACGGAATCCACAGTATAAAACAGTTCTGATTCGGTAAGAAATTAAACCTTCGTGTAACCCATTTGAGCTCAGAAAAATCTGAAATTTAAGTATGTTATAGATTAAGATCTTGTGAACAACTTTTATGAAGAACACTTTTTAAGATTCTAACCACAAAATGCTTTATAAAAATGGAAATCCAGGGACATATAGAAAAATTAGTTCTGAAATCAAGATAAAAACTCCAAGAAATGCCTTCAACTTTGAGATTCATCACTTCTCAGCCACGAAAATACTACACCAAGAGTTCAATTCACATCCAACATCTATTTCAACTTAGTCTAGCCATCAAGACTCGCCAACGCTCATTTTAGAAGTTTAAACACACTAAAACAATCACTAGCTAAACTACCCAATGCAAGTTGAACATCCTAATCAAGGGATTAGATGTTAACTTACTCGTCTAAAAACGACAACAGCGCGAGGACAATGGCACCGACACGAGTTGTCCGTGGTGGCCTCGGCTTGACACGGCAAGCAGCAAATGGCGGTGAATGGCACACGGCGATCCACGGGGCTCAAGGGTGGTGGCGTGAGGGTGTTGATGGGTGGACGGCGGTGGTGGGGTGATTCGGCCGAGAGAGAGGGAGAGAGAGAATAAGAGAGAAAGTGAGGAGAGAGAGAAATAGGGTTTAAATTTAAATCAAGATCAATGGTTGAGATTTCTTCTTGATGCCCAAGCAAAGATCAAAGGCTAGGATGTGTTCTTGATGCCCAAGCAAAGATCAAGGGCCAAGATCAAGCCTTTCTCTCCAAGTTTAATCCGACGGCCAAGATCAAGCCTTGCTCTCTCAGTTTAATCCAACGGCCAAGATTTAATCTAACAAAGAGGTTTCTAGAAGGGCAAGTTAGTAATTAATTTTCGATGGCCAATTCGTAAAAATTATGAGGCGACGTCCTATAGTTCGGGTGTGATATCCTTGAGCACTCGACACGCGAAATCGGATCATAATTCGTGGCTGAAATCGATCAATCACAACTATAATTTATCTCGAACTAACGGGCGGCTGCTAGAAATAAATTTTTTGATAGCCTTTCCCCTTTGGTTAATGTTCCCTGAGTGATCAGGCCAGAGTGAGAATTAATTAATAGAGCGTCGATGAAATCACCATTTCATAAATCATCAAATTTGATTGAATTTTCAAGATATCACAAGTGGTCACTGATGTACACTAATATTGATAAAGATCCTTGTGGTCGTCGATAATATGTCACATACTCAATAATACTCCATGCTTTAGTCACATGCCTATCGATGTCGACGACTTGGTCACTTTCTAGTAGATGAACGGTGGTATTTATAGTTGTTATGCCATAACCATCTATGAGTCATTCTTCAATGGTTGTAGCCATATTCCTCCATCTCTGAAAAGTTTCTATCCATTTTCTCATGATGCCATGATCTTTTTCCAAGCAGTTGTTCCTTTGAAATCTCATGCTAGTTGCTCCACGACCTTCATTGCTTGATTCTCCAGTGATTTCAAATCCGCGATAGCTCCTTAATACCTCTACACATCCAAATTCCTATTGATACCTTAATTGGTAGTATGTTGTCTTTGCTATACTTGTCAACCATCGTTAACCATGCGTCATCGTATATCGACAACTGATTAGTAGTAGTCACCAAAGTACACTAATATCAATAAAGATCCTTGTGGTCATAAACAATAAGTCACGTACTCAATAATACTCTCAGTTCTAGTCACGTGCCTATCCAAGTCGACGACTTGATCACTTTTTGGTACAAACATATGCCTCTTTTTAAAAAGATTAAAAGTAGTTTTAATTTCTTTTAAAAATAAGTACCTACGATGTACACACTGTGAGCAGTATTAAGGTGCGTATAGCTCCTTTGACGGTTAGTACCTTGTGCACAATCTGCTATCCCAATAATTGGCTCTTCATACAAGAAAGAATTACTTTAAATAGTCCTTGATTTTGGCAAATATGCAACGTGGTCTTTGGACTTTTAATTTGTTTAAAGTGGTCCCTCAACTATGATAAATGTTCAATGTAGTTCTTCCATTTACTCAAATGATAAATCGGACGTTATTTGATGACGTGAATTATTATATGTTGAGTTAGCTTATAAAAAAATGGATGAGTTAACACGTCTATCTTTTTATCCATTTACTTTAGAAAAGGAAAAACTTGGGGCGTTAACATTTCTATCATTATTTGGTGATGTAGATTAAAATATCCTGATTTGAGATGAATATCTTACGTAGATTATTTAAGTGTAACTTTTTTTGTCAATTGGTCAAACTTAACAGATTGAAAGTCACATAAGCAAATTTCATTAATTTGAATTAAAGGAGGGACAACATTGAACATTTTCCTATTGTCTAGGAACTAGATTAAATTACTAATAAATCAGGGATCATATTGAACAAATTAAAAGTTTGAATACAACATTACACATTAAACCAAAATTCATGAATCATTTATGTTATTTTTCCTTCATATAATATAGGTTTTTGTTTATTAGAAATAGATTGGTTGAAGCTGACAAGTGACCACACGACATGAACTCAGTATAACCCCAACCCAGTCGAGTGGTGTGTGACATTTGATGTCACTTGGGTCCTTATTATTTCTTTTTCTCTATGTTGCCACCTAATCTGGTCAGAGTATTGACGTCCATCTGGCAATATCTACTAATCCACTATAACATTTCTTTCATGACTACTGTCGCGTCCCGGACCCCACCGAGCCCGCAACATCCCTCCGTGATCATATTTCGAATGCAATGTCCCAGGACTCGTCGTCAACCCAAACGAAACTTCAAGCATAGAATGCACGCGGAAGCAATTATAACACCCAGACAAGATTAAGACAAAGGGTAGTAGGAAAACACTTGAACAAATCAACCACATAATTCATTCAATAGCACGTACTTACAAAATCCAACCTTACATACAAAAAGTCACTAGGGTTAAAACCACCATTATCAAAAAAGGACAAGTGGTCGAGTAGGCTAACCTAGCTATACAAAAAGGATCCACCAATTCCATGGGCTCCTCTTCGGGATCTTGCTCTATCGGCTCTTCCTCGGGATCCCAAAACGCTGTGACGGACCATTCATGGTTGGGGTCGGGGGTCTAAAATGGTTATATAATAACCATGAGACAAGTCTCAATAAGCAAGTACCCTAAACCCCACCCAGGTTAACGTGTACCTCCAGACAAGAGTAAACACTAAACATACTCAATTACACGCAATAACGTTTAAAGGCACATAGCCTTACCTCGGCATTCAACCCTGAACGTTAGTCGAATCACGACAACATAACCAATTTCTCAATGCACATGCACTCCAAGATACAATCAATTTCCTACACATGCATCCATAATAACATTCCAATCTATTCCAATCTCAATCTCTACACATGCTCACATCTTTCAACTTCCGACATACACATGTGTTCACCCCGATCAATATCGACCTACGTAACACGCCTCAGGCCCACTTCATCGTACGACTTGTGTAACACGCATCAAGTCGACGGTCCTCTGGTTTATCCGGGCATTGTCTCGCGTAACACGCCTCAAGACAAATCCAATTCCTCGCGTAAACACGCCTCAAGGATTATAGGATCAAATGTACATCCTCATTCAATTTCATGCCTTTTCCTACGTCAACACGCCTCAGGGCCTATTGATCATACGCAATACATATCTCATTCCCTTCACACAACATCCACATGCCCTAATCACACACAAACATGCTTAATTCCAAATCAACAACTCAGCCCAACCAATCCATTCATAAGGGCAGCAATGTAGCTCAACCATATCACCCAATCATTCCAACACCTTTCAATCCACAATTCAAGCTATACACTCAATGGTATAAATCCACACATCCCAACATTCAACTCAACCACCAAGCACCACAACTCAGCCATAAGAAACAAGGGAAAACTGAATACACGGATTCAGAGCAATTCTAGGCTAGCGCACAATTCTGGGATTCCTTTTAAAATAAATAGTAATTCAACTCCAAAAATTATGAATTTCGGATATGTCCTAGAAGACATCTTGATGAACATTTTTTATGAAGAACACAAAACCTAGTTCTGCCCAGAACCATCTCTTTTTGTCATCCAAAATCAGATATAAAACATTTCATTCGGACTGGCCATCCGGCTTTTAAAATGCATTTCAAGCAATAACCAAATCTCCTTACAAAGCTTTGAAATTTTTATATGTTATATCCACAAATGTCCCCAGCAATTTTTGTGATGAAGTATTTTGAAAATAGGTCTAGAAAAATTTATAAAAATTCGAACAGACCCGTAGGTCGGAGGAATAGTATTTTCGGCAGACTAATTTCAGTCCAAAGATAGACTTCCGAATGGCCTCAAATGACTTCCAAAGATTCCCAAATTAAATTATGTTATACTCCAAGATGTTTTGAACAACTTTCATGTAGAACATTACCCCAGATTCAGCCCACACAGGTCTCGAAAAAATAGCAAAACTCAGCGACACAACAGCAATGAAATCCGAGAACACAACTAACAAGCAAATCTACTTATCTAGCCCCTAAACCAGCTAACCACAGCCACTAATCAACCCCTAATAAGCCCATTGGTAACCCCTTAGCTTAGACAAGGTTTAGAATGCCACTTACTAGGGAAAAACCTAAGCAAAGCCAAGCTAAGCAAGCAGCAACGACTCCGGCGGATCAGCAACAAGGGCGGACGGCGGTTCCGGCAAGGACAAGCTGAGACGGTGGCTAGCTAAGGTGGAGCAAGCAGCTGCTCACGCAAGGGGGAGGAGGGGGAGGCAGCCGAGAGAGATGAGGGAGAGAGAGAGAGAGAGAGCAAGAGGAGAATTTTTATCAAATGGCATAAAGAGAGAGAGAGAGAGAGAGGAACAAGTCTTCTAACCCCACTATAAACCCCAATACTAACCCCACTATCTCATCCAATGGCTCACATTGCATCTTGTTGGGCAAGACAAGATCCTAGGGCTCACAAAATTCCTCCCAACCAATTACCCAAAATAATAAATGGCAAGAAAAAGAAATATGCAAGGAGGGAGGGGCATAATGGTCCTCTAGCTTTGGCCATTGGAGGGAAAATGCCAATTTTCAATTTGCCCTTCAACCCTTCAAAGGAATTCAAATATCCCAAGGGTAAAATTGTCTTTTTCCAATTCCCGATCCAAATTTCACTTTCCGATAAATCCAATAAACCTTAAGGTTAGCCACGCTTATATGACGTCGTCCAAATAAATTAGTCGTGACACTTCGAGAAATTCGACATTCAAGTTCGGATTCAAATGACAGCCAATTTCACTCAAATGCGACTTTAGTGTATCTCTGACTAATGGGCAGCTTTTTATGGTTTACGCGTAACGACCTGTGGTTACTCAAGTCATAGCAACCTTGATCGTCATTGAAGGTAGACTCATGGTCGAGTTTTTTGATCCACGTACATTTCCCTAGGTAGCCATTCCCTCAATGTTAGTATCCCAAGAATGATCAATTTCAGGCGAGATTTAACTACAAATGCATTGAAGATTATATACATTTCATTTATCTCAAAAGTAAGTCGAAATTCAGAATGTCACAACTACCCTTCATTAAAATGGATTCTCAACAATACCACTTAACAACGTGCATTTTATCTAAATCACAATACAAGAGAAAAGCTCGTAATATACAAACTCCCGCAAATTTTCAAATGAACAATTAACAATTAGGCTATTCATGATCAAATGACCATCCAATGTCGACCACGGCCTCGACCATAGACGATCATCCATGACTTCACTAGTGTACAAGGAGCTGCTCAAAATCACGTTGACGACTCCATCTGTCTTCAGCCCTATGGATTTTGATCCCATCATACACGAAACCATAAACTCCATAAAAGAGATGTTCTCAACCATCTTTGGGGACCGAGTCTCCATCGATGTGCAAGAGGAGGCCATCCCCAAGATTCTAGGGGCAGTTTGATTAGGCCAGACCAGATTGGAGGAGCGGACGGAAAATATGTTGATCCCATTCTTTCACCGGTTCAGGGCACGTTCGCCTGCCATCATCGACATGACACCCAATGAATCCATGCTCATCAGGCTCGAATCCGATAGCCCGAGAAAGGAATAGTGGCTGCTTAGTAGCATCAAGGCGGTGGTGGATGGGCTATGATCGAGTGGCATGGTTGGTAATGTTCTTGAATGTTTTTATAGGGAGATGAAAATAGGGTCACAACCGTCGTGGTCTGTGGTGGGCGAGTCAAGACGGTTGAAAGTTGGGAGGGAAAAAGAGTTAGTGTAAGGTGGAGACATTGATTAATTAGATGAAGTCGAAACCCCAGCTAGAATACCCTTCAAGATCTAACCTTTTTGTATTATTTTATTAAAATTGCACAAGAAATAATACAGGCGATGCCATATATATGTCTATTTGATTAATTTTGGTGATGATGATCTGTTGTGAAAGTAAGCGATCAAATAATAAAATAAACAAAATAAGAAAATAAATCAGACATTAGATTTACTTGATTTGGTTGATGTGACATACGTCCATGTGAAAAGCAGCAAAAATTCCACTATAGATCAAGTAGTATAACGGAAATTACAATTATATTTAAGTCACTTAAACACTCTCGGTGTTTCTCGGTCCCTTATTACACCTAATTACTCAAATAATATTTAGCTCTACAATTCCTCAAGAAATAATCTCTCCATCTCAAAAAGAAATTCACAAATCTATTGCTTCAAGGTGTAATTCACAAGAAGTCGCCTCTTGGATACCCTTCACAAACAACATATACTTCTTATATATAGACAAGAATTTGATCCAAAATATGAAATCACTTTTTAGGAAACCTACTTGAATTATGAAATATTTATTTTCATGCTCAAACTCGAGACTATTTTCAAGTGATCAATAAGATGCGCATTCTTTTCCCCTTAAAATCTCTTGTTTGTTCATGTGATATAGAAATGTAACACTCGTTTTCTTCCCCGTGTAAAATGTCATGATGACATCTAACGTCTTAGCAGACTTACCAAGTCATAAGTATAGAGTTTCTGTATTTTTTTTACTTTTTCTTTGGTTGGTGAAGACAAAACGGACGTAGGGTGTACTCCATCTGAGTAGGATATTTCAACCGATTTTTCTTTTCGGCACGAACATTTCGAGAGACCTTATGCGGCAGTTCTTGAACTGTCACGATGAATTTTTTTTTAATTAAGTCCTTTACTTTTGTAATTTGTCAATCCTTTTTTTTTTTGGCAATTCTCCTTGTCGAGACTATTTAAAGAGGCAACGACGGGGTTCGGTCCTCGCGAATTTCCCTAACGTTAAGCAATCAAAACTTTTTCGACCAAAAAAAAAAGCAATCAAAACTTTCATATCAAAATGTTGACATGTACATTCAATTCACCTGCAAATTCTTCATAACTTTCCAAAATTTGAATAATATTTCAAAATTTGGCAAGAAAGCAAGAATGTGGGAAAAGGATACTAGAAATGTCAAAAGTTATCTACAGCGCTCACTTTAGTGTAAAAAATTTTCGCCGGATCACTTAAGTGCCAAATCAAAGAAAAAATAATCATTTAAGTATCAATGGCAAGAAATTTAGGCTAAAATTAATACGTGGCTTTTTTAATTAAAATTTTAGTATGAGTTGGTATTTTTTTTAAAAAAATCGGTCCATGTGGCATTTCCATGTGTATGTTTCTCTTCCTCTCTCTCCATGTCATTTTTTTCTTTTTTATATTTTTTTTCTTTTCTTGTCCCCTATCGTGCCCTCGTTGCTTCTTCATTTTCTTCGTGTCGCAACCAACCGCATACGCCGACAACCTTCACTAACTCACATTTGCCGCCGCAATCACTAGACCACTGCCACCAAAACATGATGCCGGTCACCATTTTCACTAGCTAATATGGATCTAACAATAATTGCCTTGAACTGCGGGCATCGCTGAAAAATGGGTAGGGACTCCGGCGTAGGTGGTCATCCACTGCTAGAGCTGGGAATCGAAGGACATGTATTGACACCTAAACTTTGACTAACCATTTAAAGATTAATTGCATAGAAAATTAAGAATTAAACTTTAACCCCTAAACAAAAATATCAAAATTGCATAACATGCAGTTTAGGACCATATAGTTTAATTGCATCCCGCATCAGGCCAGCGGTGGCAAGTAAGCCCGAAATCCATCGTGCAAGCCCAGCCAGCGCATTGGGTCCCGCTGGGCCAAGCTAAGGGAGAAAGGGCCAAAAAAATTGCAAGTCTAAGGGGCCTTGGTTGTCTTAATTTGAGTTTAAATCAACCCATTAAGCTTAATTAGAGGAAAGCCCAAATTAACTCAGTCCATTTGGAATTAAAATAAAATAAAATGATAAAGCATAAGCCAAAGCCCATTAGGTCTTGAGAGCCCAGCCAATTAACCTAGGCATGCGCTATAAATATGTGGTTATACCCCTCAATCAAAAGGGGGGGCGTTTACAATTTTCAGAACACACGTGAGTAATAGCTAGTGCACTATGAGAGCCAAAGAGTGAGAGAGAGAGAGAGAGAGAGAGTCGACTGAGCCATATCGCCACCGTGCCCGCGTCGTACACCTTACCAGTAGCCGCCGCGGCTACCCGCAATCGGCCGCCCGTCGCACCACGCGACGTGGCCACCAAGCCATTGCTGCCTCCCTATGCTGCGCCCAGCTCCACTACTGTTGCTCTCGCTCAGCCTCGCCGTCGCCATCACCGTGCCCCACAGTTGCCTAAGGCCCAAGCCACGCCGTTGAAGCCCTGCGCCAAACAAGCCCTGTTGCCAATCGCCCTGCTGCTACCGCCCCACGCCCAACTGTGCCAAGCCATCCTCGACCATGCCCAACGCGCCTGCTATCTGCTGAATCGAGGCCTGAGCCCGTGTCGCCGCCGTGTCCTAGTCCGACCATTGCTGGTTCCTCGTCGTCGGCCACCATCCCAATCCATGATGCCGAGCCCCATCCAAGTTCGAATTGGAAATATCCGTAAATTAGGTAAGATCGTTATCTAAATATTTTTTTTAAATATTTAATTTCCTGATTTTCGAATGTTTTCAATATTTTGTGAATATTCAGTGGATTGCTAGATACTTTAGGGATAATGTGTATGATATCCACAATATTTAAAATAACCCAAATCATGAGTTTTTCCTAATTTAGCAACGTATTTGGATGACTATCTGACCTTAACCCTAAGGTATGATACGCGGCGGTACGGGAGATTGTTATCTTATCTATAATCACTTGGATATGATAACATATCTTATTCGGTTTCCAAATTCAAACGATTGGCTTTCCATCGATATCCACGACCCTATGGATATGATCGCGAGCCCGATTTGTTTCCTAGTTTGAACATGATAAATGGATTTTGCGGATCGTGTGGGCGGTTGGCGTGTGATTGCTATCTTTGTCTAATTTATTTCCCCTTTAAAAACAAAATCTAAAAATATCTTTTTTTTTTGGTAAGGGCAAAATCTAAAAATATCAGTTAGAATTTAAATTAGAAATTTTGCATGTTTAGGAAATCCTGAATATATCTAAAAGATAGGATAATTGGTTAATTCAAATTGGGATTTAGAGTAGTTTATTTCCTAGTTTAAATTAGGGGTTATTCTAGTCCTAATAGATTATTTAGGGCATTTTAGAATTTCGAATTTTCATAAAAAATACACATTTTAGGATAAGTTAGAGTGTCATTCTAAAATAGATTGCATATTATTTTAGGTCATTTCGTAGCATGACATATAGTTTGCATGTTAAGTTTTATTAATCGCATGTCATATCTCTCACGTCATTGCACGTAGGTTAGTTTTCATTTAAATAAGGAGAAAACCCTAAAGAACACATTGATTGAAGTGCTTGTTAATTAGAAATCACAATAGGATTGTCCGTGTAATTTTCTAATTAACAATGCAAATGCTTACGTTACTAAAAGATACATTGTTCTCCTAAATTAGTAATTTATTTACTGCTTTCTGGGTGTTCAATTGATGGATTGCGCACCCGCATGGTGTCACGCCCTAAACCTGGTGAACACGTGAACGTCCCACAACTGTCATTAAGAATGCGATATCCCAGGACGCATCGTTGACCCAATCTATTCACTAACGATCATACGCATGCGGAAGCGAACTATAACACCCTATCAACATCACATATAACTCGGGGCAGCCAAGGGGATAGTAGGAATACACAATATCAAAACAACTTCTATAAACACACTGTTAACCCAAGTTCGGTACAATTTACAGGCCCAACCTGAGGGCGACTTGCCACCAATCGCACATACAGAAGGATTGGGTTAACCTAAACTCCTCTATAGCAAGGCATCCAAAAGCGGAAAGTTCATCCCATCCCCACATCGACCCTGGTCTCTGATCCTTATCTAACGTCTATTTGTCACCCTAAACCTGAAAATGTTTAACCACAGGGCGTGAGATAACTCAGCAAGTAAGCTCCCAGAACCTCGTTTAGGAGAATACGTTGCCTCCGAATCGTCCTAAACATACAAGGCTACTGAAATAAACGTGCCATAATACAACCATAGGCATTCTTACTTGGCTTAGACACACATATATGCCACAATGATGCATCAACCATATCACATAACCAAAGCATGTAATAAGAATTCACATGCATGAATGCATCACAATCGCGCGTGCCTCAATTATAAGGCAAAACCCACTTGGGCACGTCCCATACCATGCATAGCATTTTTTACCCCATAATCAAGCACTATGCATCACACGTACCCACATTATTCATGACCCGCGTAATAGCACACACCTCAGGCTCACTTTCAATCCATAGTCCCCATACAACCATCTCATATTCACAACACTTCTTAGCCCACGTTACAGTACACGCCCCAGGCTATGTCTCTTGCCCGCGTTACAGTACACGCCTTAGGCTCAACATTATCCACCTACGGCATAAACAACCATCTCATCTTCACAACACTCCTTAGCTCGCGTTACAGTACACGCCTCAGGTTATGTCTCTTGCCCGCGTTATAGTACACGCCTCAAACTCAATATCCTCCACCTACGGCACAACCCGTGTTACATTACACACCTTAGGTTGGTGGTCTTCCAGTGATGCCGGGCATCGTCCCACGTTAAAGTGCATGCCTCAGGACGGCTCAATTTCCCGTGTAAAACGCATCAGGGATTAGGTGATCACACGAGCACACCATCACACCACTTTTTATCTTTGCCCCTTAGGGGTTTTAGTGATCACTCATGTCATGCAATGCATTCACTTCGCATTTTAAGCACACCACCTGCTCACATAATACATGTCAACTCAATCGCAACCCATGATCACCACCAAATCATCATCGGTTTTGACAACATAAATCATTACAAATCAACCAATCAATCAACATGGACACTGAATATTCAATATCAAGTCACACGTGCATAAGCACCATTTAGGCCGTCAATCAAGCACCATTCAGCCACGAAACTGTCAATCTACACGCACATGCCGAATAAGCCACTTCCCCTCAATTAAATCCACAAGCCCTTCCAGGCACACGGTCACAATTAGGTAATCACCAACCACCCTCAAATCAACTCATACAACACACATTCAAGCATCAATTCCAGTCACGAGGGCAACAACTAATCAACCTCGACACCCCCACAATTCCGCTCATAAAAATGAACATCCATAGAATCAAGGTAAATCTAGGCAGTTTACACAATGACCAAAATCCCATCAAAATAAATAGTAAACGAACTCCAAAAATTCTAAATTTTGGATATATCATAAAAAACATCTTGATAAACATTTCTTACGAAGAACACGAAATCCAGTTCAATCTACAACCATGTCTTTTTGTCCCTCGAAATCAGACCAGAATCAAATCACTCTAACAGACTATTTTATCCTCAAAATACATTTCTTTCAAAATCCAAATCACCTCAAAAAGCCTTCAAATTTTTATATGTCATAGAAAGGAAAGTCGCCAACAACTTTTGTGAAGGAAGTGTATTGAAAATAGATCTAAAAAATTTTATAAAAATTTGGCAAGACAAGAAGGTCGGGATGAACAGCGTTCCGAGCAATTTTAAGACGGTCTGAAAATGGGTTTTTGTGCGACCCAAATGGCCTCCAAAAATTCCAAATTTAAAATATATTATACTTCAAGATGTTGGGAGCAACTTTTATAAAGAAAACTTCCTCAAATTCGATCCACACAATTCTCCACAAAAATAGTAAGCCGGATGGGTATAGTAACCGCGAATTCAAGAATCACACCAAATCTCAAGGATTCAAACCCTAATTGATTTCTACCGAATTTCAACCGCCAAAACTCATTCCACCATGTCCAAACTATCATCCAACAGCCACATGAGCATCCATGAACACAACAAGCGATCAAGCTCTCCTCTAATCCATCTATAATCACTTCCATTAACCCCTAAATCAATCCATTAACAACCCATCATCCTACCCAAGGTTTAGAGAGAAACTTACCTTAAACCTAAGCAAGAAAAGCCCAACAAGCAATAGCAAAGGCCTCGGCAAGGCAGCAACTCCGGCGAGCGGCGACGGCAACACACGGCAGCTGAACGGTGGCGACGGCGGGCTTGGTCGGTTGGCCACGGTCACGGGAGGAGGGGAAAAAGGGAAGCCGGCCAAGAGAGGGGTGAGGGAGAGGGAAAATGTGAGAATGAGGGGGAGAGAGAGAGAGAGAAGAAAATACATATACTAAGGCACCAATAATTGATGTCCTTCCCCCAAGAAAAATTACCATCTTGCCCCTCTCTCTACTTTCCATCGGACGGCCAAGGTTTGTTTTTATCCAAGGATCAACGGCCAAGATCAATCCTTACCCAAAAATATTCAAGGGTAAAACGGGAATTTCATAAAAAGTGCAGGGGCAAAATCGTCCAAAAATTTATATTTCTAAAGTTGGTTTGAAATGACCAAAATGCCCCTCTCATTTATACTTGGCCTTCATAAAATCTCAAGGGCAAAACGGTCATTTTCCATTTTCTTCTAAAATTCCAATTTTCTGACGAATTCGAGCAAATTCAAAACTGACAACGGTACTTCTGACGTCGGCCAAATACTGTATCATGACTATCGAAATTTTCTATGCCTAAACTCGATCTTTATTTAATAGCCAAACTCAAATAAACACAACTTGAGCTTATCTCAAACTAACGGGCAGCTCCCGGGAAAATTTGTGTATTCGACCCGTGGTCGATACTAAATCGAACCACGTTTAAGCTCACTTGAGTTATGGCGACCTCGAGTATCATATAATTGCGAGGATCAATCGCTAGTTCTAAAGATCACGATCGTTTGGAATAGATTTGGGATCGTTCGTAATTTCATATCCTGACGAGGCAGAATCACCCGCGATCCAGTTATATGGCATTCGCAAATCGATCCATGACCAACCTTAGATCGTTATGTATTGGCCCAAAATATCACCTCGACAATCCTCATGTCAAAAGTCAGTCCATGATCAAGTTCTATGGCCATGCAAATTAAATTCCCTCATTAGCCTTTCCCTACTGGTTAGTGCTCCAAGAGTGACCAAGTCTAGGCGAGATTTGCTACAAGTGTGTTATTGAAATCATGCATTTCATAAATACCAAGTAGGTCGAAATTTGGAATGTCACACATGGTGATCTTGCATGTTAGTGAATAGGTAATAAAATGGATCCAAGCTACTAGCTAAAACATTTTTTTGAAAAGAAAAGTACCGAAAGGGCGTTAGACTAGCTCTAGCATAACCAAATCCCTAAATTCAAAATCTTCGGTTCGTAGGAATAAAATATATATTCCTATGTTTTATTTGGGTTTCTAATTGACCCACTGTAAAATAGATTAGTGGCGACTCCAACATGAAAACATTTGCATGTTAAGAATTTAAACCCTAAGTCGCGAATTAATAGGACTTAGGAGGGCCCGAATTAGGTTTAAAATTAATAATCCATTAGCCGAACTCCTAAGTGATTCACCCTGAGGGTAGGTCGCGAAAACATGCCATAAAACCATAGGGAATCATAGATTTAGACATAGTTTTAGCTATCAAGGAAGAAATCGTGAATCTATCCTAACTCTGAACATCGATTTCATGAAAACTATTTATCATCTCTTTCAGGCAAATAGTCGAACACATGCTAGGCGTTTGAAAACGTAAGCTTCGGACTTGATTTCAATGTATTTCTCAGCCTAAACATAGTATGTAGAGTCTTAAATCATCTCTATTTGTCACAAATCCATCTCATTCTTTGAATGTAAATACCATTAGGAAATTGCTCCCATATGTTCGATGGAATGCGTAAACCAAACTCATGCAGATTTGTCTTCTCCTCCTATCAATCTTGAAGCCAAAATGAAACCCTAGAATGGACATTCTCAAGCAAAAACAACTCAAGAAGCGCCAAACTCTCCTCGAAGAAACCGGCAGCCGGTGCATCTTCAAGCGCTCTGAGATTGAGCAAAAAGCAAATCTAGAAACACAAGAGAAGCACAAGCTTGAGGCCAAATCCCATTGTCAATCCTCCTCCTCCGACGCCGCCTCCAAGCCCAATCCCTCCTCCTCCTTCATGTGATGTTGCAAAGCTCAAATGAAGAAATGGAGGGGAGAGAGAGAGAGAGAGAGAGAGAGAGAGAGAGATGAACGTCATTTTGGATTGTACAGGTAGATGAAGTTGGTTAAACGACGTTTTGGGCTTTTTATGCTGATTCAAACCTCCGGCGAGCCACATCAGCTTAAGATATTAGTAAAAAAAAGTCACGTCAGATTTTCGATCAAACAAATCGGAGTTGGTACTGAAATGACCGGTTGTCAAAAAATTTGACACTAAAGTAAGCGCCGTAAATAATTTTTGGCACTCCTAGTGTGCTTCTTCCCAAGAATGTTGTTCTTGTGAGACCAAACAAAAGGCCCTGATCGCTAGAAGGTGGACTACATGAATTATTTTAAATTAAGGATCCCTTTCCGAAGAATGTGCTTACCTTTCCACTTTTCATCTTGAAATTAGTTCATGGCCCTACTTATTCGGTCAGATTTAAACTTTCAGTGGAGTTATAATTTTACCTCGTCGGCTTACTTATTCTTTCTTTTATCTCGAAGTCTGGCATTGTTTTGCTTTGCCTTTTCCAAGCCGCAGTTTTTGCCTACACACTATTCGGTCTCTAAAAGTGCTGGAAAACAAACAAGCATGTTGTACTTGACAATAGGCTCAGGCTGTTTCGACTCTCACTGTAGCCAACACTAATTTGCCATGAGTTACGACTCTTTGCACTCTTGACAACGCGTCTGTAGTTTTTTTATTGATTGACCAGATGTATTGCAGCATGAGTTTGCGCTAGTTTAGTAATGTGATGACAAATGCACGTCCCCAAAGGCTTGTGGGATTTTGGAAGCATTGCACATCAGTCTTCCTTGTCTACAATTAAGAAAACTTCATAGCAATCTGCTTC
This sequence comes from Syzygium malaccense, assembly GCA_031216405.1. Lineage (NCBI taxonomy): Eukaryota > Viridiplantae > Streptophyta > Magnoliopsida > Myrtales > Myrtaceae > Syzygium > Syzygium malaccense. The sequence continues at coordinate 27,277,851 of CM062257.1, read as the reverse complement.
TGCATGCCACCGAGGAGTATGACCATGAGAGAGAGAGAGAGAGAGAGAGGGGTTGGTTTCTAGATTCAGATAGTATAAGCACGTGTTTTGTGCCTATGTTTCATGATATTTTTTAGATAGCACAAGTTCAAGCCTTATATTCTCTGCATTTTCAGTGGCGAAATTTTTAGTGGGACTAAAGATGGTGAAGGAGCCAACATGAATTGGCATTTCAATATCTTAATGACTTAGTTATGCTTTCTGTTTTATATTAATTTACTTCCAATAAATCTCTATAGGAGTCTCTCTCTCTCTCTCTCTCTCTCTCTCTCTCTCTCTCTCTCTCTCTCTCATTTCTTATAACTGTTGCAGACATGTTAAGAATTTAATTTTGGCTTTCAGAGGTATGGGATGCTCTGCATGCTGCAACAAAAGCAGATCTTACACTTACCCAAGCAATTGTGGATAGTGCCAATGTGAATGTTCAGAGAGCTGACTTGACAATATGCTACGATGAAAAAGATTCTATATCCATCTATTCTCCCAGTCCACCGCCTGCTTCTTGCCCACGACCACCTAGAAATCTTTTCCGTCTCTATTGTTCTGTCCAAAATCTGATCCATGCGGTGATGATTGTTGCAGGTACGAAGTACAAATTGCCCAAGTACATTTTGAGGAAGCCGACCAATTTGATTGATGATAATTGACAATGGAGGCAGGGCAGATTTTGCTCGGCTACGTGTGCAAAATCCTATGAATTGATATCGATAGTTTGGTTGCATCAAAGTGGTGTGCATTATGGCAATTTCATGATGCAAACTCCAATACAAGTGTTACATAACTTTTTTTTTGGTAAGGTAGTGTTACATAACTTCTGCTCCACAAGTTGTAAAACTTCCACAGTTTCATATGGTTTGTTTCATGAGTACCTGAACCTTCTGAAGAAATGTAAAATATATCAATTCGGGTGATTATCACGGTGAAAAATCACGACATCTTTGTTGCTAGACCATTGTTTTCTCTAACTTTGCAATATCTGTCAGGCAAATCGACCTTATCATATCATCTGTCTGTTATATTGAGTTGCCGATGGCCCTTGCACGACAAATGCTACGAATTCATTCTGTAACTGACTACAATTTTAGATATGGTTAGAAATTTGGAAACCATTCCCTGAGCGTCCCCAATTCTGCAGCTCCTGGTAGCCTGAGACTCGAACCAAATTTGGACTGTGGAAAATATAGATTGTCCTAGAGCAATGGTATTTAATTGTGGTGGTCAAATTGTCTGCATACTATGTGCGCACCTTGGTACCATGTTTCATTGAGCATGCGGTGGCACAGAAGGAGCATGGTGGCTTCTAATAACAGTCCTATAAACAAGTAAGCTGATCAAGCAAACCTCCTCTTTTGAGTAATATGCAAACTCACCTCCATATGCCTTCCTTCTTAATTACGGTGATCTCATAAGATGAAAATGGGAGGTGGTGTGAGCGAGTCTCACGCCCAAAGCATTTTCATAGTAAGGCCTGGTTGACATCTTTCTGATGGTTGGACCGATGGAGCACCTATATCGGTTGACATTGATAACTTGCCCGATTTCAAGGGAGTTTTGATGATTGCATTCTCTGCAAGGAGGAAGCAGAAGATCGTCATCCTTGGACAGTTTCATAGATATACTTGAGAAGAATGAGATAGTTCTGCACTAGAACAAAGGATGATTGTACAATCCCGGAATAAGCTAGATGATAGAACAGTTCAATTGTGACAGCTTCTATAATCTTCCCGGTAGCCCCTTATTTATAACTTATTAACTTGTTAAATATTGCATATACTTATTTTTTATTGGCTTGTTAGACCATACGTCATTACCACATGCTTTAACCGTCACATGAAATACCTTTCCTTTCGTGTGACATGAAATGATTTGTCTTCTTATGTCTATTACTAAGTGATGTGGGAGCATCATAAAAAGTATATATGCATATGGTTAATTCACGTCATTAGATGAAGGACTTTCTTTGCTACATCCTTTGTTCAATCAACAACCCGAAGTAGCGTATGGTTACGCCGGGCCACTACCATTTTGCCAATATCCACATTATCAACATAAGCCAACTGCATAACGGAGAAAATGTGTTAAATTGTGAAGTTAAATTTGTCTTTTACCTTTAGCTTCATCAGAATCTCTCGTGTCACCAAATGAATGAATTTCCAGTGCCTACAACATTAGTATTTAAGTCAAAATTGTAAAAGACAACCTCAAGAAACTCGACAAGTGGTTGCAATCAACATGGCCAATACTGCTTACTGGATGAAATACATGGTTGATTCTATTACCAAAAATTATTTTCAAAACACACATGATATTCATTCAATATCAAACCGCATAAGCGAGAAATTATCCAAGGTTAGGTATATAATGAAGACTAAAACAAAAATTTAATGGAGTGCTTTAGGACACCTACATACCCTTGCTTTTTCAACTCTCATCCTTTGATTTGGGCAACACTTCTGAGGGCATCCACCCATGCTCTCGTTGTCTTCTGGCCGAACTTCTCCTCATGCTTTGCCAAAGCGCCAACGTATAGTTGAGACTTAAGCATAACATCACGAGGTTCCACATCATAGAAATTTGGTAAAATCATCTTTTCAAATGGTTTGGATTTCTTGCACTCCACCATGTGTGCAAGCTCGAGAAGGCATGACGGGCTGGAAGCATAATTTTTAGACAAGATGGGCACATGGATCTTTGAATTCTTTATTGCCCTCCGTAGATCATCTCTTATTTCTTTACCGACGTGGATATCTTCCTCGTCCAAGAAAACACGGATGGTCGCTCCTCGGATAACATGACAAAGACAATCTGTAAATCCTTGACGAGTGTCTAGTCCTCTAAAACTCACGTACTCAATTGCCGACGACACGCCACCCCTCTTTCCAGCCTCCGAGCACTTTCCCACACCCCTTCTCACAAGGTATTTTTTTCCTGAAGAGGTAATTTTGTTTGTTGGACATAACCTTTACGAGAGCCATTTTACCGATGCCGCCCATCCCATGAATTTGCGTAAATATAAGACTCAGCTGGCTCTTGGAGGATATCTTCAGAGCAATTCTCTTTCGAGTGGTTCGTCATAGCAGGTGGACTTCTCGAAGTTTTCAAATGATAGCGACGATTATTATTGGAACATACGTCTAACCATGTCCACGATGCCCAAGAAATTCAAGATGATTGGCACTACAAAAAAATCGGATTTTTGCCACCAAAATTTGCGACGAAAAAATTTTCGTCGCAAATTTTCAACAAATTTTCCAACGAAAAGAAAATTTGTTGGAAATTTCCAACGAAAAATTTTTCGTCGCAAAATTCGTTGGAAATTTCCAACGAAAAATATTTCGTCGCAAAATTCGTTGGAAATTTCCAACGAAAACTTTTTCGTCGCAAAATTCCTTGTAAATTTCCAACGAAAAATTTTTCGTTGGAAATTTTCAATGAATTTTGCCACAAATTCAAAAAAACCGGTACTATTCGGCATTTTTTATATTCGTTGGAAAATTCGTTGGAAATTTCCAACGAATTTTCCAACGAGTTCCAAAAAAACCGGTACTATTCGGCATTTTTATATTCGTTGGAAAATTCGTTGGAAATTTCCAACGAATTTTCCAACGAATTTGAATTTTTCGGGCAATTATTTCATTGTGTACAATTTTCGTTGGAAATTTCCAACGAAATTTCCAACGAGTTCCAAAAAATCGGTACTATTCGGCATTTTTTATATTCGTTGAAAAATTCGTTGGAAATTTCCAACGAATTTTCCAACGAATTTCAATTTTTCGGGCACTTATTTCAGTGTGTACAATTTTCGTTGGAAAATTCGTTGGAAATTTCCAACGAATTCCAAAAAACCGGTACTGTTCGGCCTTTTTGTATATTCGTTGGAAAATTCGTTGGAAATTTCCAACGAATTTTCCAACAAATTTCGTATTTCCGGGCAATTATTTCAGTGTGTACAATGTTCGTTGGAAAATTCGTTGGAAATTTCCAACGAATTTTTTTTCGTTGGAAATTTCCAACGAATTTTCCAACGAATTTGAATTTTCGGGCCATTATTTTAGTGTGTACAATTTTCGTTGCAAAATTCGTGGGAAATTTCCCACGAATTTTACAACGAAAACACTACTTTTTCTTTATTCGTATTTTCGCGCCCAATTCAATCCACATTCACTCACACTCTCTCTCTGTCTCTCTCTCTCTCTGCTTCACCTTCGTCCCGCTCCGCCTCCTCCCCCGCCGCCCCCCCTCCTCCGCCTTCACCTGCTCGCTCCGCCTCCCGCTCTGCCTCGTCCCCCGCCGCCCCCCCTCCTCCTCCGGCTCCGGCTCCGGCTCCGACACCATGGACACCAAGATCGGGGCCCTCAACTTCTCCAGATCTGGGCGACGTCGGCTCCCTCCCCCGCGGCCATCCAGGGCGACATCGGCTCCCTCGCCGCCACGGCCATCCAGGGCCAGGCCCCCGCGGCGGTCGGCGCCCCCGACGCCACCAAGGGCCGCCACCTCGCCCGCCGCCTCAACCACCTCATCGCCGTCGCCGGGGAGCTCGAGGTCGCCCAGATCTGGGCGACCTCGGCCCTCGCCGGCGACGAGGCTGGCCCTCGCCGCCGGCGAGGGCGATTTTTTGAAAAAAAAAAATTTGTTGGAAAAAAAATTTTCACAATTTTTCGATAAAAAAAACATTTGTAATTTTACCAACAAAAAATTTTCGTTGGAAAAAAAATTTCCACGATTTTTCGAAAAAAAAAACATTTGTAATTTTACCAACGAAAAATTTTTCGTTGGAAAAAAAATTTTTCGACCAGAAAAAAAATTTTATAGTTTTTCCAACGAATTTAGCCACAAATTTTCCAACGAATTTTCCAACGAAATAAAATTCGTCGCAAATTTCCAACGAAAATTGAAATTTTTCGTTGGAAAAATTTCCGACGACCTATTACCAACGAATTTTTTTTCGTTGGAAAATTCGTTGGAAATTCGTTTTCCAACGAATTTTTCCAAATTTTTCGTTGGAAATTTCGTCGGAAAAAACGTGTTTTTTTGTAGTGTGGGCCCGATGAACAAGAAAACTTAGTAGTCGATAGGACCAGTAGGAAAGTTCTCCTTTTGTTGCTTTTTATATCAAACTTGTGAGAAACTCCCGCAATACTTCGAGTTTGCTGCAAACGCCATGAACTCAATTTCTCTAGGCGAGGAAGTAAATGCAATTTTAAGTTCTCGGAAGCACTGTCCCCAGGTAAAGTGTGCACGAAACTAAAATTTAGAACTGACAATAAACAGATCCGTTCGATGAACGAGGAACAGATACAAGATTATTCATGCGCTGCCGTAAATCCTCTCAAAAGGTGGCACCTTAAAGACGTGAGAATATGACCCCCAAAAAAAGACATGAGAAAACAAGAAAACCTGATGATATAAAGGACATCGAGAAGGAAACAAACATGTCAATGACATCGTGAGCATACCTTCTCATATTGCAAAATCACGCGTTACGGTTCATTTAATTTACATTAAGATCTAATTAAATTTAAAAAAGAATCCCGACAACTACAAACATCAACAATATTCAAATCTACTCCCACTAGTCCAAACAGGTGAATGCAAATCTATGTTGCAGAATATCTGCAAAATCTCCTTGAATAATTTTGATTTCTTGTACTCCACCATGTGTGCAAGGTCGCGAAAGGCACCACAAATTCAAAGCATAACCTTTAAAGAAGATGGGTACCTAGATCTTGGACTTATCAAGTGAAGCTGCATTGTCTTCTATGCAGCCTCACCTCCCCAATGGAAGCGTCACCAGAACATTTCTAATACAGTTAACTTGCAAGTAACCTGTATTAGACATCCTGGAGGAAACAAACTTGATGACAACGTTAGCATAGCATCTCATATTGCAAATTCAAGTGAAGCTGCAATGTCTTCTATGCAGCCTCACCTCGCCGACAATGGAAGTGTCACCAAAACATATCTATTACTGGTTACTTGCAAGTAAAGGACTCTCAAAAGCGATAACTCCATATAGTCATCTTTCCTGCACCAAAGATGGGTAGTCTCTGCCATGTAGCTCTTCCAACTCTTTTAGCGCGACAATTCTCCTTGGTAGCTCCCTTAGCTCGTCAAGGCACCATGCACGCGGAGTATAACCTTTGGAGAAGATTTATAGTAAGGTTTCTTTAGCCGGTCAATTTTTCCTGAAAGGTTGTTTTTTGTTTTTCTTGTTTTGGTTTTTTAGAAAGGACAAGCGAGTTCTGAAAGTATATCTCAAATTGACGACATTCTCAAAGCATCTCGCCAGATCATGTTGTGAAGCGGTCGCAAATGAGTATTGGCATTTACCAAAACAGAATGAGATTGCAAATACATGTGGCGCCGATAGGCGGGACACCGTCCAGGAAATCCAAGAAGATTAGGCCCAATGAACAACAAAACATTGAAAGTCGATTGGCCCAATGCAAAAAGTTTTGCTTTTTCATATACTTGCTTTTCTATTGGCAGTCACACTTAAATTCATGGAGGTTTAAAAAAAATAAATGAAAGATTATCTAGTTAGGACAACTTGAAATAATCTCTTTTTAAAGTTTTCTTTGAACTTAAATGTGACGCCCCGACCTCGGGGTCATTCACGTGACGTCCCGTTCATTATTGTCTTTCTTTAAACACAAGCGGGAGCATATCTCGAGACAATCACATGAAAAACAATAGCGGGATTAAAACAATCAGCATCACGAACAAACCTTGTATTTCTAGGATACGCAAACATATTTTATAAGCCAACTTATTCCTTTTAACCATTTACACAACAATAACAAGTGACTTGGGTGTCCTAAGCCCTGCTACTTCGGATTCACCGCTCCTAGCTTTCCCCGAACTCCAGCGTGGCTCAAACTTCCCCTGTCGCTGCCGTCCGTTCAATCATCCTATGGACCTGAGGGTGGGAAAAATGGGGGATGAGTCGAGGAGACTCAGCAAGTGAAAACACTAATATCAAGCGAGGATATATCGATCGCCGTTAACACAAGTCGGCTCTTACCGCACCCACATCGATGGCAGATCAATAGCAAAGTTCATACAAGAGAACATCACGCACGGCTATAACATGTGCACTTTACTAGCCAACTCTCGGTTATCAACCAAGGCTCGGTTCTACCTCATGTACACTTTACCAATCAAGGCTTGGTTCTATCTCGTGTACACTTTATCAATCAAGGCTCAAAACAACATCAAACATGAAACATGATCAAACCAAGGAAATGAACCAACTACGACCAACCAAACGACCGAGAAACGGTCCAAGCAAATCACGTCACAACGCATCTCAACATCCTTTCCCGATATTAAGGAATTCACTTACACATCAACGAAACCAGAACTAGAGAATAGAAAATAGACGGAAAAGACGACGGCCTCGGGATCTCGTCAACTCACGGCGGTTGCCCTTTTCTTTTCTCTCCCTCGGCTTTCTTTCTCTCTCGATTTTCTCTCTCTCTCTCTCTCTCACGGTTCTCTCTCTCTTTTCTCTCTCCCTTTGGCCGAATGGCCTTGTTTCTATTTATAGGGAGGCAAAACTTGGGGCCAAAGTTTGGATGAGGTAAGCGCACGTGTCACGTGGGTGTGTGAGGTAAGCGCGCGCATCATTGGAGGGGCCCTAAAGTCCAAGCAATTAATGCATGACATTATGAGGGGTCACCAAAGTCTAAGCAATTAATAGAAGTCATGATGGTGGGGCATCAAAGTCCAACTTTAATAAATAAGGGTCATAATGAAGTTTAGAGGATAAGCTTTGACTTGGTCAAGGCCTTATCCTCTAGATTCTTCCATCAATTTCCCGACCGTTGACTCCCTAGAACATTCTAGTTTTACTGAATTCTCACGCAAATGACTCGGGCCAATCGGGTCATACGAAATATATCACTTGGCACAAAAATCACAACCCGTGCCATACTTATTCACAAGATTTTCTGAAGGTTTTCCGCGATAAACACGCATAATAATTCCATCCAACCCGAGGTTTGGCATGGGAAATCCTCTAAATATGCCTCAAATATTACCAAAAGACATCAAGTCGAGATTCTAACGTTTTTCATATAGAAAATGCTGAATCTTTGAAATCCAACAAAACCGAATAGCTTTGTACTGTTCACGAAATCGAACTTGAAAAGATAGTAAATGGACTCCGAAAATTCTCAAATTTGGATATGTCATAAACAAGGCTTTAACAAGCATTTCTTGTGAAGAACACAAATTCGAAATCTTTCTATAAACACCATTTTTAGTAGCTCAAAGACAGACTAAAAATAGTTCACTGGAACAGCATTCTTGTTTCTCAAATTAAGCTCTGTCCAGAATCCAAATCATCTCAGAAAATTCCCAAATTCATGTACGTTATAGAAAAGGACGTTCTCAATAACTTTCATGAAGGAAACTTTTCCAAAATCAGCCCAGAAAAGCTTGTAGAAAATAAAGACGGTGTAAACATCACCGCAATACCAATTCTGGGCAATTTCACACGGTCCGAAAATCAGCCATCGTATCACTCATATCAACTCCAAAAATTCTGAAATTAAAGTACATAAAACTTCAAGACGTTTGGAGAAACTTTCAAGAAGAAAGTGTTTGGAAATTCGGACCACAAAATTCTCCCCAAAAATAACAAAATGAAGGGGGTACGAAGGATCCGAAACTCGGTTTTCCAAAACAAGAGAAAACAATTTAGTTCCGATTGGAAAACCACTGAACTGAAACCATAGCCATTTCCCAGGGACTGAAATTGAGGATATTACAATTTACCTACGGCTTCCTAGGCCCAAAAATCGGGATGTGACAATTCTCCCCCTCTAATAAAATTTCGTCCTCGAAATTTAAACGCGTACCTGGTTCCTCAAATTAATGTAGGTATCAACTTTTCCTCAATTCCTCACTCTCCCAGGTGGCTTCTTTTATGCCCCGGTAATACTATAGGATCTTACCTAAGGGAACGGCCTTACCTCTCAATACTTGCTCCTTACAATTTCACGATCCGCACCTGCTCCTCAACATAGGACACTCTGTTGTCCACTTCGACCTCGTCGAAAAATTTTCAGCACGCATGCCAGATCGGGCTCACACTTTCACAATATCACAACATGTACCTGAACAAGTTTCGGTGGCGGCGCCAACCGATAGGCCAAATTCCTTATTCTTCCTAGAATTTCAAAAGATCCTACGTACCTGGGACTTATCTTATCTTAGCACCTTTACAGCATCCACTGTCATGTGGACTTAGCTCTGGACCAGCGACCTTTCTTTCCCCGACCTCAATCCAACATACTAGAGTGCAGCAAGCTTGACCACGCTTCCGCTGCGCTACTCTGATAAAACCTTTCTCAAGCATAATTTACTTATAACAATCACGAAGATCACACTGATCATTTCAAGCAACAGTTCCCGTCTTACTTTCAATTCAATACCTAGTTCGGTTTATTCCTTTTCTTACCCGCCATCCTAGAAGCCTGTCAGGAGTCGCTCTTTGTTCAGTTCTTCAACCCCGGCGACACTCTTGCTAGAAGCCGCACATTGATCAAGCTTCTTACTCCGGCATCCACTTCCTAGCCAAGAGCCGCTCCTTGATCAGGTTCTGCCCTGGCAATCACTCCCCGCCCTCATCGGATCGGGTTATGTCAAAATTCAACAGCCTTCTCTTGGCTCAACACCAAACTGCAACTTACTAGAGGGGAACCTGCTTGGACTTGTCTTTCGAGGTCGTGGCATCCTGCTGGGACTTTCCTTTTTCCTCAGCGGTCGCAACCTAGTCCTGAGCACTTATTTTGCTACCAATAGTCTAACAAGACTTTCTATAACACAAGAATAGGTCGGTGATTACAAATAAATAGGAGCACTTAACCTATTCAACCACAATCAATCATTCACATGCATAGGGGTGTTTCCTGGCTAACTACCCCAACTTCAGCGCACCTTATCGCTTCAGGTCTTTATTCCCGCTTTGATTTCAGAATCGTTTTCCCAATTCGGTACACAGTTCGGTCATTCCTACCCATAGCCATCCTAGAAGCCTGCTAGGAGCCGCTCAACGATCAGGCCCTTCACCCCGGCGTCACTTCTGCCCAAAGGCCGCTCAATGATCAGGTCTCTTGCCCCGGCGCCACCTCTGTCAAAAGCCGCTCAATGATCAGGTCGTATGGCCATAGCACCGCTCCCCGCCCTCATCAAATTGGCCAATCACAAGCTGCCCCGAACTGCACCTACTGGAGGGAAAACTTGCTCTGATACCAAATTAAACTGTGACGCCCCGATCTCGGGGTCATTCACATGACGTCCTGTTCATTATCGTCTTTCTTTAAACACAAGCGGAAGCATATCTCAGGACAATCACATGAAAAACAACAGCAGGATTAAAACAATCAGCATCATAAGCAAACCTTGTATTTTTAGGACACGCAAACATATTTTACAAGCCAACTTATTCCTTTTAGCCATTTACACAACAATAACAAGTGGCTTGGGTGTCCTAAGCCCCGCTACTTCGGATTCACCGCTCCTAGCTTTCCTTGAACTCCAGCATGGCTCAAACTCCCCCTGTCGCTGCCGTTCGTTCGATCATCCTATGGACCTGAGGGTGAGAAAAATGGGGGATGAGTCGAGGAGACTCAGCAAGTGAAAACATTAATATCAAGCGAGGATATATCGATCGTCGTTAATACAAGTCGGCTCTTACCGCACCCACATCGATGGCAGATCAATAGCAAAGTTCATACAAGAGAACATCACGCACGGCTATAACATGTGCACTTTACCAGCCAACTCTCGGTTATCAACCAAGGCTCGGTTCTACCTCATGTACACTTTACCAATCAAGGCTTGATTCTATCTCGTGTACACTTTATCAATCAAGGCTCAAAACAACATCAAACATGAAACATGGTCAAACCAAGGAAATGAACCAACTACGACCAACCAAACGACCGAGAAACGGTCCAAGCAAACCACGTCACAACGCATCTCAACATCCTTTCCCGATATTAAGGAATTCACTTACATATCAACGAAACCAGAACTAGAGAGTAGAAAATAGACGGAAAAGACGACGGCCTCGGGATCTCGTCAACTCACGGCGGTTGCCCTTTTCTTTTCTCTCCCTCGGCTTTCTTTCTCTCTCGATTTTCTCTCTCTCTCTCACGGTTCTCTCTCTCTTTTCTCTCTCCCTTTGGCCGAATGGCCTTGTTTCTATTTATAGGGAGGCAGAACTTGAGGCCAAAGCTTGGATGAGGTAAGCGCACGTGTCACATGGGGATGTGAGGTAAGCGCGCGCATCATCGGAGGGGCCCTAAAGTCCAAGCAATTAATGCATGACATTATGAGGGGTCACCAAAGTCTAAGCAATTAATAGAAGTCATGATGGTGGGGCATCAAAGTCCAACTTTAATAAATAAGGGTCATAATGAAGTTTAGAGGATAAGCTTTGACTTGGTCAAGGCCTTATCCTCTAGATTCTTCCATCAATTTCCCGACCGTGAACTCCCTAGAACCTTCTGGTTTTACTGAATTCTCACGCAAATGACTCGGGCCAATCGGGTCATACGAAATATATCACTTGGCACAAAAATCACAACCCGTGCCATACTTATTCACAAGATTTTCTGAAGGTTTTCCGCGATAAACACGCATAATAATTCTATCCAACCCGAGGTTTGGCATGGGAAATCCTCTAAATATGCCTCAAATATTACCAAAAGACATCAAGTCGAGATTCCAACGTTTTTCATATAGAAAATGCTGAATCTTTGAAATCCAACAAAACCGAACAGCTTTGCACTGTTCACAAAATCGAACTTGAAAAGATAGTAAATGGACTCCGAAAATTCTCAAATTTGGATATGTCATAAACAAGGCTTTAACAAGCATTTCTTGTGAAGAACACAAATTCGAAATCTTTCTATAAACACCATTTTTAGTAGCTCAAAGACAGACTAAAAATAGTTCACTGGAACAGCATTCTTGTTTCTCAAATTAAGCTCTGTCCAGAATCCAAATCATCTCAGAAAATTCCCAAATTCATGTACGTTATAGAAAAGGACGTTCTCAATAACTTTCATGAAGGAAACTTTTCCAAAATCAGCCCAGAAAAGCTTGTAGAAAATAAAGACGGTGTAAACATCACCGCAATACCAATTCTGGGCAATTTCACACGGTCCGAAAATCAGCCATCGTATCACTCATATCAACTCCAAAAATTCTGAAATTAAAGTACATAAAACTTCAAGACGTTTGGAGAAACTTTCAAGAAGAAAGTGTTTGGAAATTCGGACCACAAAATTCTCCCCAAAAATAACAAAATGAAGGGGGTACGAAGGATCCGAAACTCGATTTTCCAAAACAAGAGAAAACAATTTAGTTCCGATTGGAAAACCACTGAACTGAAACCATAGCCATTTCCCAAGGACTGAAATTGAGGATATTACAATTTACCTGCGGCTTCCCAGGCCCAAAAATCGGGATGTGACATTAAATCCATCCTTCACCTTCCTACTATCCTTGTGGAAGAACTGAACTTTAAACTAAGAGGGCTTGTTAATCATATTTTATTAGCGAAAGCAAAATTTTAAGTTCAGCTTAATCCATCTATCTAAACAAAGCTACACTGTGTATCTCATTGATAAGTTGATTTCATTTCTTGCACATTGTTTTTTTTATGAATTATTGACTATATAAAATAGTTAAACCATTTTTAATTTTCTTTTTGACATTGATATTTGAACTTTTACCATCATGACACACTTTTTAGGGTCCTTTTGTTTCGCAAAACAATATTTTATCGGAAAACATTTTCTTGAATTACCTACCGCAGGAAAATAAGTCAATGGTAAATCATTTCACAATAAAAAGAAGGGTTAATATCACGAAAAACCCCAAACTGGTATACTTGTAACAAATTTATCTTTCGTTAGTTTTCGTTAAATTTTACCATCAAATTGCCAAATTAGATGACACGTGACAGTTGACGAGTGCACCAGTTTGGGATTTCACCCTTCCATTTGTCATAGAAGTACCGGTTTGCGATTTTTCGTGGTATTAATCCAATTTAACGGAAAGTAAATTTGTCAAAACTGTACCAGTTTGGGATTTTTTATGATCAGAAAATTAGTTTTGGATAAATTTATCACAGATGTACCAATTTAGGTTTTTTAGTGGTTAAAAAATTAGTTTTGGATAAATTTATCACAGGTGTACTAGTTTGGGGTTTTTCGTGGTATTAACCATAAAAAGAAATTCTTTGCTTAACTCGAAGAAAATGAATTCTTTCAAAAATTAGAGATCATTATCTAAAGCATGACTAGACTCAGGCATTTGGATTATCCCGATTATACTCTAGATACTTTTGATTATTCGGTGAAAAATAAATTGCTATTTTCTTTCATTGATTGACGCTTGGTCTAAGATAGGGGTGGCTATCTTTGCACAGCACATTTCAAATATCCATTGGCTTGAGTTTACCTAGTAAGACAACAAAAGCTCCATAGTCTCAGCTGGCAACCCATGGATTACAAAGAAATGTACCCAAGATTATTCCTGAGGATGCCCCTCTATCAGGATTTTTTAGCCTGGATCCGTATGTAGGGAACCAGATTAATTAGGATCGTTGATCTTGTCTCCCGTGGGAGCCCCTCCGATGGGTTCCACAAGGAGAACGACCGTGATTGCATCCAGCTCATGGCCCCGGATCGAGGCAAGAATTGCGGCGCTCTATCCTTTGTGGAGAAACTTATTCAGGATAGTCATTATACATTAAAATTAAGATCACGATGAGGTAATTCCGATGATAAAAACCATACCTAGTCATGCATATTGATGCTAATATCTTAGGCTCCGTTTATTTTGAGAAAAATATAATATTTTTGAAAAATATTTTCTAGGGAAATAATAAAGTTTTTCGGTTCTTAGTTGAAATATGAATGAACTAGAATATTTCAGTAGTTTGATAAGAAAAACTTGCTTTTATTTTCCTAAAGAGACATACATTATTCGTAACCGAGGAGGTTTAGTCTAGGAAGGTACCGTGGCCTATGCTAGTTTATACACTAGGCGAGCTCCACAGCTTTCACGCCTTATTTTAATGTCCTAGCGGCCGATGCCCATCTATAACTCGAGAGATCCCTTCCTAGCATCCCCTATGGTCACATGTTAGGGATGTTAGTCATTGGGGCTCTCTCCCTCCCCTAAGTTTCCACCATATATTTTTTTTTCCCTAGTGAGAGAGTATACCCATAAGTCTTATAGGGGCAAGGCCCCCTCTCCTCGTTTAGCCTTTTAAGGTCTTGCTCAGGACCAACACTCTATCCTCAGTGGAGAAACTTATTCGGATAGTCATTATTCATTAAAATTAAGATCAAAATGAGTTAATTCTGATGATAAAAACCATATCTAGTCAAGCATATTGTTGCGAATATCTTAGGCTCTATTTGTTTCGCCGAAAATATGACATTTTTGAAAAATGTTTGCCAGGAAAATAACGAAGTTTTTCAATGCTTGGGTGAAATCTAAATGTACTGGAAAATATATTCCGTGGTTTGGTAAGGAAAACTTGCTTTTATTTTTCTTAAGAGAAATGCATTATTCATATGCTATAATGCATACACATGTTATATCATCAAATGATTTTCCGAGCGTCCAGGACCCTGGCTTGAGCGTCCAGGACTAGGCCTCAGCCTCGGAGTATTTGGGCCTAACCATGAGGGTTCCCAAGCCCAAATGCCAATGTCTTGGTCATAGGGCTTGGTATTTCCTGGACCCAGCCATTATTTGTTTTCACCAAATTTTCTTTGTATTTTATAATCAGCAATTATAATAATAATCTCCATGAAGAAAACATTTAACTGAAATAATACTAATTTGTCTTAGAAGATGACTTCTAGTAAGAGAAGATTTTGGATATTAAATTAAGTTACGAAAAGAAAGAACAAAATAAAATTAAAAAAGACATCACTCATGAGGACTTTTATGGAACAGTTGGTGGGGATCTTGAGAGGACCATATATAGGACCCAAAGCATGACCTGTGAAGCAACGCAATGGGAAAATATATGCATGAGCTCTATAGTAAAGACACATTAGAAACTTTAAGCCACGTTTCAGGCAATTGAACACACTGAAATCGTCACATCTTCTGCATACCGTTATTTCAATGGTGAGAAAGACATGAGAACAGACGAAACATTCATAGCAATCCCGAAGAAGTTTCAGCAGCTCGTGTCTTCACCATCTTCACCCGTTGGGAAGAAGAAAAGAGAAGTCCATTGGCTAATTTCAAATAACCTAAAATCTAGAGATTGTTGGAAAACAGCCCTATGAGATTTTGATGATTACCAAAGTATCTTTGTTGCCAATGATTATAGTGTTGAATGCAGATAGTGAAATAGCACTACAAAAAAACATGTAATTTGCGACGGAAATTTTCCGTCGCAAATTTTGCGACGGAATTTGCGACGGATTATATTTTCCCTCGCAAATTAGCGACGGTTGATTTCCGTCGCAAATTTATAACAGAAAAAAGTTCGTCGCAAATTTCCGACGGAATAAAAATCAGTCGCAAAATCCGTCGCAAAGTTGCGATGGAAAAAAGTTCGTCGCAAATTTCTGACGGAATAAAAATCCGTCGCAAAAAAGTTCGTCACAAAGTTCCGACGGAAAAAAAAACCGTCGCTAAATCCGTCGCAAATTTGCGACGAAAAGAACGTCCGTCGCAAATTTGTAATTTATCAGCCTGTGATATTCCAACTCTATCTATCTCTCTCTCTCTCTCTCTCTCTCTCTCTCTCTCTCTCTCTCTCTCTCTCTCTCTCTCTCTCTCGCTCTCTCTCGCTTTCTCCCTCTTTCATATGTCTGAAATCAGTAAAATCCGCGCACACACATATTAATCTCGGTGAAGCTTTTGTACCGGTAAGTATCATAGCTAGTTTCGTGATTATTCATCGTTGGATTGTAATTTCTTTTTTTTTATATATGTTTATGTTTGTTTTTTTTCGTATTTGCATCACCGGTTTAACGACCGGCGACCGGCGACACCTCGCTGGACTTAGGACGAGGCCGAACGGCCATGCCGTTTTGCGACGGAAATAGTTTCCGTCGCAAATTTGCGACGAATAAGTGAAAATTCCGTCGCAAATTTGCAACGGAATCAAGTGTCCGTCACAAATTTGCGATGGAAATTGGGGTTCCGTCGCAAATTTGCGACGGAATAAAGTGTCCGTCGTAAATTTGCGACGGAAAACGAATTCCGTCGCAAATTTGCGACGGAAGGCCGATTTCCGTCGCAAATTTGCGACGGATGAATTCCGTTTCCATCGCACATTAAAAATTATTAAAAAATAATTCTTAAGTGATTATTCTTTTTGGATATGTGTCTAATTGAAGGTCTCGCAATCCAAGTGGACGTTGCAATTCTCATCAAATTGTCCACTTTCTCCTACCAATATTTCAGTCAAATATTTGGGTAAGTCTTCTTTACATGGCAATTTTTTCTATTTTTGCAATTTCATATTAATTGTTGCGTGAATAACAAAAATTATAATTTTCAAAAATTTATGGTTTTAATTAAGAACAATAGATATGATATTTTAAATATTTTACCAGAATTTTTTATTTTAATAGATACACAATGCAAAGAGAAAGGGCTTGGATGTATAATAAGAACTTACCTTGACGTCAAGGATTGACAGATGAGTTTCGTACTGGGTTGGAACTATTTTTAGACTTTACTAGTAGCAAATATGATTTCATGGATGGAAATAAGTTAAGGTGTCCGTGTAAAAAGTGCGGTAATGGTAAATTTCTTGTGTGTGATTAAATTAGAGAACACCTTACTAGATTTGGGTTTACTCCGAACTATTATAATTGGATTTTCCATGGTGAACCATTTATATCTGATGAAGGATATGGAAGAAGTGACCAATTTTCAGTTAGGGAAGAATGTGGTTATTATGAGCAATTGAACCCATACGAGAGGATGGTGATTGATGCAGTTAGTTATAATTTTGTCACAGAATCAAATCATGCAAGTACTAGTTTTACTCCTACACGTGAACAAGTGGGTACTAGTCATGCTTCACAATTAGAAGATATAGGAGTAACGAGTTTTGATGAGAATGTGTATAATGAAACTTTTCAATCTAATCAGTTCTGGGATGTGTTGAAAGCAGCAGATGAACCTTTATGGGCAGGTTGTGAGGACCACACTAAGTTATCGGTGACAGCCCGACTATTAAATATCAAGGCAAAGCATAATGTGTCTACGGATTGCTTCAACTCTTTTGTTGAAGTAATGCGGAAATCATTGCCTCGTGATAACATCATGCCAAGTGATTTTTATGATATGAAAAAGCTAGTGGATAACTTAGGTCTTCCGGTTGTAAGGATTGATGTATGTAGTAGAGGTTGTATGATATATTGGAGAGATGATGAAAATGGAGAATCTTGCAAATTCTGTAGCCAACCTAGGTACAAGATTAACAGGAGGCCGGGTCATAATCAGAAGCGTAGACCATGCAACCAAATGTTTTGTCTGCCCTTAATCCCCAGATTGCAAAGGCTTTATGCATCTAAAGCCACTGCTGAACACATGACTTGGCATGCAAATCATGAAACAGAAAAGGGTCTAATGTATCATCCTTCAGATGCGGAGGCATGGCAATATTTTGATAGAACATACCCTGAGTTTGAGATGGAGCCTCGGAACATCAGGTTAGGTCTCTGTGCCGATAGATTTGCTCCATTTGGAAAAACAGGAAAAAGTTATTCATGTTGGCTAGTTATCTTAACGCCGTACAATCTTCTACCTGGTATGTGCATGAAGACACCTTATATGTTTTTGACATTGATCGTGACAGGGCCGCAAAATCCGAAAAAGTTTATAGATGTTTATATGCAACCATTGATTGAGGAGTTACAACGGCTATGGGTTGAAGGTGTCCCTACGTATGACGTTTGTACCGATCAAATATTTGTAATGAAGGCTGCCATTCTTTGGACGATAAATGACTTTCTAGCTTACAGAATGTTATCTGAATGGAGTACAGTTGGGATCTTAGGATGTCCGATATGTTTGGAGAGGTCAAAGTCATTTAGATTAAAACATGGAAAGAAGCCCAGCTATTTTGATTGTCATAGACAATTTTTACCGTCAAGTCATCCTTTCAGAAAGAATAAGAAAGAGTTCATCAAGAATAGGAGTGAAAAAATACGTCCACCATTGAGGTTGACCGGCGATCAAATTTGGGAGCGTGTGCAGGACTTGCCAACTGTTGTTGAGAACCTGCACGGCACGACTTTTGCGTACGGAAGTACACATAAGTGGACAAAACGCAATATATTTTGGGATCTACCATATTGGAAGGCCCATCTTATTCATCATAATCTTGACGTTATGCACATAGAAAAGAATGTTTTCGACAATGTCATAAATACTGTGATGGATGTCGCCGGAAAAACAAAAGATAACTTGAACGCAAGAAAAGATATGAGAGATATTTGCGATCGGCCAATACTAGCTGTGGATGCAAGCAGCAGGGGACCAAAATCGAAAGCAATTTATACATTGGATAAGGAGCAGAGGCGAGTTGTTTATCAATGGTTGAAATCTGTGCGGTTTCCTGATGGATATGCTTCGAACCTCGGGAGATGTGTTGATTTGAATGAATGCAAGTTCACAAGTTTGAAGAGTCATGATTGTCACATTCTGATGGAAAGACTAATTCCAATAGCTTTGAAGGAAGTTCTACCGAACTTTGTATGGGGTGCCGTTACAGAGTTAAGTAATTTCCTCCATGATATTTGCTCGACAGTGTTAAAAGCATCACACATGGAAAAACTAGAGAGAGATATTCCAATTATTCTTTGCAACTTAGAAAGGATATTTCCTCCGGCGTTTTTTGATTCGATGGAGCATCTCTTAGTTCACTTGCCTTATGAGGCCAAAGTTGCAGGTCCCGTCCAATTTCGATGGATGTATCCATTTGAGAGGTAATGTTTTTTTTAAAATACAGTTCAAATTAGTTTATCATATAATATGTTCCGATAAGTTTATTTCTATTTCAATTAGATGCTTATATCATTTGAAGAAAAAAGTGAAGAATAAGGCACGTGTTGAAACTTCAATTTGTAATGCATATATTGTGAAAGAAGTGACAACATTTGCATTATATTATTTTGAGCCGCATGTTCAGTGCAAGAGGCGGAGAGCAGACAGAAATGATGAGGGCCCCATTGATCCCAATTTCACAACATTCTCTATTTTTAGTTATCTGGGTCGATCAAGCGGTGCATGTCAATTTCGTTACTTATCAGGCGAAGAATTTCATGCAGCCCATACTTATATTTTACTGAACTGCTCAGAAGTCGAGCCATACTTCAAGTAAGTGTAAATTTGCAAATATATGTTTTGTGTGTCAAATATTTGCTAATATTTAAATGGTTTTTAATATTAGGATTTTTCAAACTTCAATGTGTGGACTACAACCAAATGAGTTTGATCGTTTGTGCGATGAACAATTTGCAGCATGGTTCAAGACAGATGTAAGTTGCCTATGAACCAAAACCAAGTTATTAAAATTATATACATCATTTAGTAAAATATATATTATTGACTTTGCATGTGTAACCTTAGGTTCACAGTAATTATGATGAAATTGGAGGGCAATGATTGCTATATCATCTGTCATGGGGTCCACAGTTAAGAGTTCGAAGTTGGCCAGCATATTTCATAAATAGATATAATTTTCATACTCAAGAATATGGATTGGGAAAATCCACAATGAATAGTGGTGTGTCTGTTCGGTCATCCAATGGTGGCAGTGCAGAAGATGATTTTTATGGCTTGTTGGATGAAATCATAGAGATAGAGTACCCTGGACCATTAATGATGCGGGTTGTGTTATTTAAGTGCACGTGGTTCGACCCCGTCAAAGGAATGAAGGTGCGTACAAAGTTCAATTTGATTGAAATAAATCACAAGAAAAGGTATATGAAGTATGAACCATTTATCTTGGCACAATAAGCAATTCAAGTATGTTATGCATCATATCCTAATTTGAAACGTGATAAAGCTGATTGGTGGGCTGTATGTAAAATCAAAGCACGGAGGAAAATTGAGGAATACTGGAAGGATAAAGCCTACCAATAAGAGGAAGTGTGTAACACGGTTGAAATTGAGGAATATAATATACCAACTTTACAAGATCCGTGTGGAGCAATGATAGATGTGGATCCAACTGAAATTTCCGAATTAAATGTACAAGAATGTTCAGAATCTGATTTTCAGACGGATGACGAAGACGAGGATGAAGACGAAG
Organism: Syzygium malaccense; assembly: GCA_031216405.1. NCBI lineage: Eukaryota > Viridiplantae > Streptophyta > Magnoliopsida > Myrtales > Myrtaceae > Syzygium > Syzygium malaccense. Next base: position 27,257,483 of record CM062257.1, on the reverse strand, counting down.
ACGAAGACGAAGACAAGGACGAGGACGAGGACGAAGACGAAGACGAAGATTAAAATTTTTGTCACAAAACACTACAGATGTGTAATTATTAATGCGACAAGTGCTATTTTGGTTGTTATCATTATTATTCTTGTTATTATTGTTATTGTATTTTTTTATTATTGTTATTGTCGATTATTCTTTTTATTTTAATTGATCGTCCGAAATTTTGTTCCTAAATGCCGACAAGTCAAATATTAGTAACGTGCCCTAACATTTTCGATATTCTAATTTCCATTGCAAAATTTGAGATGCCAAAATTTTGGACAGAAAAAAAGACGTAACAAATTTATGACCTAAATAAATGAGATGCTAAATTTTTAGGCGAAAAAAAGACGTCACAAATTTACAACGATTATTTAGTATATGCATATTTGCGATGGACATATTGAGTCCGTCGCAAATTTACGACGGACTATACTGGTCAGTCGCAAATTTTGCGAGTGAATTTTTACCGTTCGAAATTTGTGATGGATATTTTTTTCCATCGCAAATTTGCAACGGATTTTTTTTAACGTCGCATATTTGCGACGGATTTTAACTTCCATAGGAAATTTTTTGATACATGTGAAAAATTTGCGACGGACATAGAAAGTCCATCGCAAATTTGTGACGGACATAGAAAGTCCGTTGCAAATTTGCGACGGACTCAACCTATCCGTCGCAAATTTGCGATGGACATAGAAAATCCGTCACAAATTTTCGGCCGGAAAAAAATTTTCGAGCGGGAAAATTCCCGTGCAAAATTTGCGACGGACTAAAATGGTCCGTCGCAAAATTTGCGAAGGACTTACTATGTCCGTCGCAAATTTTGGACCGACAAAAAATTTCCAACATATTTTCGACCGGAAAAATTCCCTCGTAAAATTTGCGACAGACTCAACCTGTCTGTTGCAAATTTGCAACGAACTCAACCTATCCGTCGCAAAATTTCAATCGGAAAAAAATTTTCGATGGAATTTTTTTTATGTCGCAAATTTGCAATGGATTTTAATTTTCGTCGAAAGTTTTTTATCTGTCGAAAATTTACGACGAACATAAAAAGTCCGTCGCAAATTTGCAAAGGACTTTGGTCTTTCCATCGCAAAATTTGCGACGGATAGTTGTGTTCCGTCGCAAATTTGCGACGGAGGCTTTAAGTTCGGTCGCAAATTTGCGACGGACCTAATTTCCATCCCAAATTTGCAACATTTGTACTACCCCTCCCCCTCCCCCTCCTCCTCCTCCGCCTTCCCCGACACCACCCAAGCTAGATCTTTGCAGAACTGCGCAGCTCCCCCGCCGCCGTCGCCGTCGCAGTCGTGGTCGTCATCGCCGTCGCCGCCCAGCCTCGCAGCCGCCCCGCAGCTCCCCCGCCCGTCGCCGGTCGCCCCGCAGGCCCCCCCGCCCGTCGCCGGTCGCGGGCCAGGCGCCCCGCAGCGCCCCGCAGCGCCCCGCAGCGCCCCGCCCGTCGCCAGCCCCCTGCGGTCGCGCCCTCGCCCCAGCCCCGCCTCGCCGCATCTGAGCAGCGGCCCGAAGCCTCGCCGCCGCCGACCAGCAGACCGACGCCGTCTCTACCCAGCCTCGCCGCCCTCACCCGCCCGCCCGCCAGGAGCCGCCCCACGCTGTCGGCCCGCAGCCGCTGCCGTCGCCGACCACCATCAACCGGCCAAGGCTCTCGCCGGAGCAGCCCCCTGCCCGTTGCCGCCCTCGCCGAAGCACAGCCACCGTCGCCGTCGGCCAGCCGCCGCCGACGTCGTCGTCACCGTCGCCGCCGTCCAGCCGCCGTGCCACCGTCGGCCAGCCAACCATCCGCCTCTCAGTCGCCGCCCGACGCCGTTGCCGCCGCCCGACGCCGTTGCCGCCGCCCGACGCCGTCGCCGCCGCCCGACGCCGTCGCCGCCGACCGACACCGTCGCTGCCGAGCTCCGCCGCCGTTCGCCTCGTCGTGGCCGAGCACCTGGCCGACTAGTCACCATTTGGGCCCACACCGGCGCTGGGACCGCCACTGTCCGATCGGCCGGTTTTTGTTGTCCTTGAACCAAGTAATCAACTCCCTAAACCCTAGATAGTATAATTAGGTAATTAGTCAGACTTGTTTAGGGATTATTTAGGATCACTTTTTGTTGGCTAAGTTACGGGTCGATTTCAGGATTGCATGTGGCTTTGATCGATGGTCGACTGGTTAATTTATCTATTATGTGGATGATTAAGCGTTAAATGACGATAGGCTGATTGATTAAGCGTTTTCACAGAAAATGCATGAAAATTAAACAATTCTATAAAAAATCATGAAAAATTACGGAAAATTATAAAAACGGTATATGTTGGCAACAAATATGAAATTTGACCGTAAAAATTTTTAAAAATTTTTACGAAACTAAAATTTCATAATATCACAAAATGACAAAAATTAATAGTCACCACCCATTTTGAGTGAAATTTAGATTTTTTAACGTTCCGGGAAAAAAATATTAAAAAATTAAAAATTTTCATAACCTTATAAAATTGCTTAAAATAAATGTGGCCACCCATTGTGAAGGAAATTTTTATTTTTTTGGGTAAAAATAATTAAAAAAATAATTAAAAAAATATAAAATTTCAAAACTGCACAGAATTGCTTAGAAAACATGTGGCCATCAACTTGCAGTGAAATTTAAATTTTTTAAGGTGGCCAAAAAATATTAGAATTTAAAAATTTTCAAAATTTAACGGAATGACTTATAATACATGTGGCCACCCACTTTTAGTTATACTTAAATTTTTTAACGTGCCCTAAAAATTATTAAAATAAAGAAGGATAAAAATTTTGGAAACTTTATCTAATAGCTTAGACTACCTGTGACCACCCAATTTTAGGACTGAAAATTTTTTTTATTTCACGGAAAAAATTTTATATTAAAAAATAATAATTTAAAAATTCTAAAAATTTTTATATTTCAAAACTTTACAGAATATCTTAGAATATCGGTGGCCACCAACTTTTAGTGAAATTTATTTTGTAGGTCCCAAAAAATATTTAACAATAATAACAATTTTTCTCTTACAAAACTTTACAAAATGACTTAGAATACCTGTGGCCACCCACTTTTAACGAAATTTAAATTTTTGTACGTGGTCAAAAAAATGTAATCAAAATGAATGCGATTTATATAGTGATGTTTGATACTTGTGGCCACCCATATCGTGTTCATATATTGATGTTTCATATCAAAATGAATGGGATTCATAATATATTTGTTCATAGGAAATTGCACGTCATAAACACTCGACATTAGCTCATTTCAAGGAAACATTTTCTCAGTCTTTCCATCAAAATGGTAAGTTTCGTCATGTACATCATTATGTGTTCGTAATACGTGTCAATAGTTCTTTACATATTCGCATAACCTTCCTACTTGTCAGTATAAACGTGGAGGTCACATGCATAGAAGACAAGCCTCTTTCTTGTCCTCGTCCCCGGCCCTTTCCTCTTCCCCTGTCCCGTCATCTAACCCTCAACCACAATATGGTCTGTCACAATATGGACACTTGGCCCTTCCTCCAACACTCAACAACATGTTACGGGACTTGGCCACATGGGAACTGAATATCCTCAAGTTCAATCTCCTATAGCTGCCTCTCCTTCCGTTCCACCGCATTATTCGGCGGAACAATCGATTAATGACGGAAACACAGGTCAAGAAGATAACCGATTCTTCATGTGCCTATTTGGAGATTCGTAAGTACTTCATTTTTTTTTAGTATATGTAATATTTAGGGCTTTAGATATAGATGTCAACTGAATTGTCGATGTTGCACAATATCTGTATGATTGCAGATTCACGGATGCTCCGTCTGTTGTGATCGAATTGAACAAAATAGTAAGAAACTTTTGGATGGGAGAGTATATTACTTACGGAAGTGTTCCACAAGAAGTGAAAGAAATGTGGTGGAATGAGTTCAAGGTAAGTTTTACATATTTTATTTTCTCACTAATTAAGTTTGGTGTAGTATATTCATGGTCAAGAATGATGTAAAGGGACTAGAACAACTCTGTAGTTTTCGATACCTAAAGGACTAGATATTTTCCCCGACATGAACTTTACAAAATCTGTCTATATTTGTCTGGTGCATGGTTATGGATATGTGATCATCAAAATAACTTTCAATTTGTGTTTTTATTCATTGCAGCGGAAGTTCAAGTGGGAGGAAGTGGAAGACAATGAAGTGAGAAGAATTTTCGATAAGAAAATCAGTGATTTTATGCGAAATGTCATGAATAGAGCGAAGATCAAGCAAGCAAAGCCGTCTTTCATTACAGCTGACAATTAGGCGGCAATTAACAGATTTTGGGCATCTGAACAGAGTCGGCAACTCTGTGAGCAGAATAAGAAGAATCGATCTTCTAGTTCTAGTGATGGGTCAGCCACATATGCTGGGGGCTTTATCAATATTGCAGAGCATCGCAAACGACTGGTAAGTCTGTTAAATGAGTTATAAGTTAATTTAATTCGATTACTCATGTTTATATTTTGTAGGCACATGAATTGGGGACGGAACCGACATTTGCAGCTACGTTTGAACGCACATTTCAAAAGAAAGATAAGACATGGACTGGCGATCGAGCAAAAGCTGTTAAGGTATGTAAGGTTATACTTTGGCTTATATGTAAACTATAATGAAAACCGTGAATGCTTTCAATATTTATAGTTGATATATATATAGTAATTTTATTTTCATCTACATTGTTAATGTAGGAAAAATATGATGAACTTTTAATGAGCAGTGCTAGTGGTAGTGATGATTGTCCTGAGTCCAAGCCATCAGGTGATAATATGGCATTATGGATGGAGGCAACGGGTGGGGTGAAAAAAAGGAAAATATTTGGGATGAGATCGTTGTCAAGGATGTACATGCTGAATAATCATGAAAGTTCATCATCCACTGCGACTGGTCGAAGGAGGTCACGACAAGACAAGCAATTGACCCAAGAAGCGGATCGTCTGAAAAATGTACTTGTTCAGAAGGACGAACGAATACATAACTTGGAACAACAAATGGCACTCGTTATGCAACACCTTAACCTCAATCGCTATAACGATCCTTTTGTACCTCCAGCCAATCCAATAGGTTATGGGCACAATGATGACCAACCCATTGATGCCGAGAATGCTGATGATGATGATGATGATGATTTTCTCCAGACTTTCTAGTTAAAATTCTCAAAATCGGGGGTAAGCTTGCTTCATAATCTTGATTTTTCATAATTTCACTCATATTCATATGTAAGAATACTTATGTTCGTTCTGAAACGTTTTTTTGTTCACCCTCTTGTTATTTTATACCTAGTTCCACATCTATGCATAAACGCTTCTTTTATATTCTGGACTGATTTATGTATTGACATTTCCTTAGGTCTCGACAAAAGTGACTACTTTTGGTGTCTTGTCATCGTACCAAAGCTGCGTCTTCTTATGTATGGTTTTTCTGCGTCTTATATGGTTGTCTCGCCTCTTAGTTCATGTTTTGAATGTATTGTAAGATTGAATATCAAATAGCATTATGTCAGACTCTGCAACTTTCCTTCAGTTATTTGTTTCAATTATATGTAATTGTGGCTGGTTTGTCAGAATTTATGATTTGTTCGTTTTTCTGTTTCAATTATATGTCATTGTCTCCTTTGTTTGATATGAACAATAATTTATAGCCGAAATAATGTAAAAATAGCCGAATTTTGCGATCATTATAGTTCGTCACTAATTTGCGACGAAATTTGTGATGAATTTTGCGACGAAATTTGCGACGGATTTGCGACGAATTTTGCGACGAAATATTTGCGACGAATTTTGCGACAGATTGTATTCGTGGCTAATCTGCGACGAATTTTGCGACGGATTTGCGACGAAATTTGCGATGAATTTTGCAACGAAATTTGCGACGAAATTTGCAACGAAATTTGCGACGGATTTGCGACGGATTTGCGACGAATTTTGCGACTAAATTTGCGACGGATTGAGATCGTCGCAAATTTGCGACGGATTGTATTCGTGGCTAATTTGCGACAAATTTTGCGACGGATTTTGCGACAAATTTAGCTACGAATTTATTGCGACAAACTTTTAAATTTTCCGTCGCAAAAATTTGTGAGGACCTAGTAGCGACGGAATTTTTTCCGTCGCAAAATTCGTCGCAAATTCGATTTGCGACGGATTTTTCCAAATTTTCCGTCGCAAATTTCGTCGCTAATCCGGTGTTTTTTTGTAGTGTAGGTTACAATTATCAATGATCCTACCTATCAGCATAGGTGAGATACTAGTCTTTGATGTTTTGGTGAACAAAGTATCAGTGAGATTCAGATCTCTTCATAGCTTGGAAGGACCAGTCAAGTTAGTGATCTTGAAACTCTTTGGTATTGATAATTTTGGAAAGATCATTTATCCTAACATCATGAGTCATTCAGTGGTATCGGCAATAAAGATGGTTAGCCTGGTCACTTATAATCTACACTGGTGATGGTGTGCAATAGATTGGAGTGATGAATCAGGTTTGATGATAGTGAGATATGCACTAGAAGAAGATCGTTGATGGATCAGAAAAGAGCCATTGTGGTTCAGGATTGCCTAGCTAAAAAACTGGGCAGAGTATCGAAAAAGCAACTGACAGTTTTATGAGACAAGACAACAATAGTCTTTTTGGGAGACCTACTCTAGTTAGTGAGGCGACTGCAAGAGCAATCCCGGTACTGGCAAAGAAACTCCCAATGACTCTCAAATGGCTAGCTGATTATCCTTGAAGGTAGAAGAGTAAATGCAGTATTCTTGTATCCCGATAGTGTGATCTATCAAGTGAAGGGAACTACACTAGCCAATTGCAACTTGCACTTTTGATTACTAGAGGAATCTAGCCGATGTTAAGGCTGTCAGTCTGAGATGGACGTAGGCTTTTTCATAATTTGAACCACTATACATCATTGTTTGATTTGCTTATTTTACTCTGATTTACTTGCCAGCATCGCACATACTGATCAGCTCGCAATCTCATCTTGAGTGTTGATTGTTTGACATTCCGGAAAAGTTTTAATCCATCACCACTCAACCTATTTATTCCCTCCTTCTAGGTTGCTTTGTTAGCCCCAACAATTGGTATTGGAGCTTTGTTGTTTGTCTATTGAAGGGCATTACTTTTGAGCATAATGATATGTTTACATGGCTAACCTAATGAATGTCTTTGCTCCTAATTCTATTGCTCCTAACAAGCCTCTTTATTTTGATGAAAAAAAATACGCATACTGAAAGCAGCGAATGCAATCTTATCTAGAAGAAACTGATCTTGAGATGTGGGTTGTGATTGAAAATGATTCAACAATTCAACAAGAAGCACAAGAACCAACAACTATTCCAGCAATTCTTATAGCCGTCGATGCAACTGAGCTTGAGGAAACTCAAATAAGACAAGCTCTTAATGCTAAAGCAAGGCATCTGCATTAAAGCAATTCTTGTAGCCGTCGATGCAACTGAGCTTGAGGAAACTCAAATAAGACAAGCTCTTAATGCTAAAGCAAGGCATCTGCATTAAAGCAATTCTTGTAGCCGTCGATGCAACTGAGCTTGAGGAAACTCAAATAAGACAAGCTCTTAATGCTAAAGCAAGGCATCTGCTTTAATGCTCTCTCTCTCTCTCTCTCTCTCTCTCTCTCTCTCTCTCTCTCTCTCTGAGTTGAACAGAATTTCTTCACGTACTACAACTAAAGAAATATGAGATCGACTCCAAGTGACATTTGAAGGAAACCGATCGTGTGCAAGAAACAAAGATGAACATCCTCTTAAGAAACTATGAGTTGTTCAAGATGAAGTCTATTGAGACGGTTACTAAAATGTTCACAAGATTCACTGTCATCACAAATGGTCTTGCCACCCAAAGGAAGATCTTCACTAATGTTGAGAAAGTGAACAAGATCCTAAGGTTACTACCGAAGGAGTGGAGTCAAGTGAACACCTCAGTTCGTGAGACCATGAGGATTCAAGCTATCTCTACAGATGAGCCAATTGGAACTCTAATGTCCTATGAGGCTGAACACAAAAATGAAGATCCAAGCTCAAAAGCTAAGATAGTCATTGCTTTCACTTCTAATCATGGTGATGCAAGTGAACTAACAACATCGGACAACAACAAAGATGAAGACATGGCTCTCTTCACAAGAAGGTTCACAATCATGATGAGAAAAGGAAGCAACTACAAAGGAAAGAGGCAAGCAAAAAACTCAAACAAGAAAAAACACTACAAGGCCGTAGATGATTTTAAATCAAAAGATGTAGTCTGCTACGAATGTCGAAAGCCTGACACATCAAACCCGACTATCCTATTTAGAAAAAGAATAACGGAAAGTTTGAAAAGAAGAAGTGTGCACTCAAGACTGAAACCTGGAGTGACATTGAATGCAAAAGCAATGATGAAGATGCTGATCATGCCAATATGTCTAATGCCTGATTCCACAGGTGATGAGGAAATTGCGGTAGAATCCTCTGAACTCACTTATGAAGAATTGCAAGATTTTTTGATGGAAACTTTTGAAAAATACAAAAAAAATAGAAAGAATTTCGGATTTGAAAAGGGAAGTTTCAACATTGATAATTGAAAACCTTTCTCAAAGAGTAGCTCTTGAAGAGATGAGAGATGAATTGCCCATTCTAAGTAAAAGAGCAAAATTTCTCTCAAGACAAGAACTACTCTCTCAAAAAAAGAGATCTCGAAAATCACTACAAAGTTCTCTATTGGTTACAACACACTTGAGCACATGCTTTCAATTCAAATCCCTTACTACAACAAGTCCGTTTAGTATGTGAGGAAAATGAAGAAGAAAATAATTCTTTTCCAAAAGCAAAAGACAGAAATTCAAAGAAGCCCTGTATTCCCATTTCAGTTTACAAAAATCAATTCGAAAAACATTTTATTAGACCTACTGGTGGAAAGTTCTTTGACTGCTCCAGCTGCAACAAAGATGGTCATTCTAATACGAGTGTCTAAAGTTGTGAGCCAAGTCAAAAGGCACAAACTGGAAGTCTCGTTACACTAACAATGAATGACCCAAGTTTGTGTGGATACCAAAGAAGAAATAAATTTTCTCTTTGATGTAGGGGAAGAAGTCCTGCAAATGGTACGTGGACAGCGATGCTCACAACACTTGACTAGAGATGCCAGTACCTTTATGCATCTAACCCAAGATGATGGCGAGATCAACTTCAAGGATGGTATTTGCACTAGTAAAGGCAAAGATCCATCAGAGAATTTTTCAGGAAAACGGTGTGGAAATATCTATCTACTGAACAATGACTGTGAAACTGATGTAGAACAGTTAGCTTGTGATTATCTTGAACAATGTGATCGCCGTAATCACCGGAAATCTTAGCAGTTTTTTTGATTTTGGGGAAAACAATCATTCAAGTAATTTCCTATATTATCATTTAGGCAGTTTCCTATATTACCATTCAGGCAATTTCCTATATTACCATTCAGACAGTTTCCTATATTAGTTTATTAAATATTATCTTTAATTATTCAGTTTTCATTAGTATTATGAGTCCTATCTCTATATATAAGATGTCCGTGTTGTAATCAAAATCACAGTATTATTGAATAAAAATTTCGAGTTCTTTGGAGTTGTTCCAAATTTACGTTTTCTCTCCGCATCATTTGGTATCAAAGCAGGTTTCTACTATGACGATGGTGAATAACGTGAATGTCAATCTCCCCGCTGCTGAGGGCTGTGAGAACGAGCCTATTACACGGGCTGAGTTCAATCAGTTCGTGGCTCAAACCGATCGGAGGTTTCAAGAGATCCTTGATGCCATCCGGCGTTTGTCCACAAACCATGCACCTGGTGCTCTTCCAGCCGAGCGAAATCCTGTCACTCATGATCCCAAAGATGCTATGGGGCGTGGAGGAATCCCCTGACATAGGCATCAAGACTATGTCGAGGATACGGAAGACGAAGACGAAGATTTTCAAGAGATGCAGACTTATTTGAGTATCATGCTTCCGATACACCCCTCTATCCTGATCATAACTCGAGGGTGAATTTTTCCGAAGAGGGAGGGAATGATGTAGAATAGTTAGCTTGTGATTATCTTGAACAATGTGATCGTCGTAATCACCGAAAATCTCGACAGTTTTTCTAATTTTGAGGAAAACAACCATTCATGCAGTTTCTTATATTATCATTTAGGCAGTTTCCTATATTACCAGTCAGGCAGTTTCCTATATTACCATTCAGGCAGTTTTCTATATTAGTTTATTAGATATTATCTTTAATTATTCGGTTTCCATTAGTATTAGGAGTCCTATCTCTATATAAAAGATGTCCGTCTTGTAATTAAAATCACAGTATTATTGAATAAAAATTTCGAGTTCTTTGGAGTTGTTCCAAATTTACGCTTTCTCTCTGCGTCAGAAACTACTCTGTTTAATCTCTGTAAAAGAAAAATAAGAGATGTTGCATAGAAAACTTGGTCATATTAATTTAAAGCAAATTTTTAAGCTAGCTTCAAAGGAACTGGTAAGAGGCCTTTCGAAAATGAGGTTTGAAAAGAATGAAATCTATAAGCAAGTTAAAAGTTCTTTCAATTCCATAAACACCGTTGCTACTAACCGAGTATAGCAGTTACTTCATATGGATTTTTTCAGACCTACAAGGAACACTAGCCTTTGAGGAAGCAAAATATTGCATAGTAATTGTGGATGATTATTACAGATTCACATAGGTTATGTTCTTAGCTCACAAAGATGAAGCATACAAGTTATTTAAGAAGTTGCACGGAAGATCCAGAACGAGAAGAGCTATAGCATCACAAGCATAAGGACTAATCATGGTGGTGAATTTGCGAACAAAAGCTTTGCTGATTATTGTGAGGAAAATAGAATGGAGTACAACTTTTCATCTTCATATACTCCACGACAGAATGGAGCAGTTGAAAGGAAAAATATAACTCTGCAGTAGTCATGGCCACGGGCCGGTTTTGGCCCGGAACCGACCCGGTCAAACCCGGGCCCGCGGTTCGGAACCCGAACCGGCCCGTGGCCTACGGGCCCGGTTCCTGTTCCATAATTTTGGAACCGGAACCGGCAGTTCCGGTTCCTGTTTCGGTTCCAAATTATTTAAAAATAATAATAATAATGAAATTTAAAAAAAAAAATTCATTATTTAATTTTTTTTATAAAATGAATTGAACTCTAATTGCCATGTATTGTAAGTGCATTGATCTCCAATTACAATGTTTGGCTTGGGTATATTGAACTCTAATTATAAGGCTTGACTTGGGTTTTATAAACAACCCCTTTGATGGTCTCTTCATTCCCATTCGATGTGGGACTCTCGGTTTGCCTTGAACGCCTTCAATATGAGACTCTTGGCTTGTCTTCATGCAAATACCAAGAGTCCCACATCGAATGGAAATGAAGAGACCATCAAATGGATTGTTTATAAAATCCAAGCCAAGCCATGAGCATGTGAAGTTATATGCCTTTTGTGGCTACGATCCTTTGCTAGTTAAGAGCAAAGGGTTCCATTGGACCGCCTAGAACTGGACCATTGGTCCGATTCCCGGTTCTATGGTTTATCGGTCCTGTTCTTAGTTCTAAAATTAAAAGACCGGTCTTACCAGTTCGATTCCCGATTTTGACCGGAAACCGATCACTCCTACAATTTTCATTTTGATTATAATTTATATTGAATAATTCATTATTTCATATTTTTATAATTATTTATTTTTTTATTTCATAATTTATTTTTAAAATTTTTAAATTACGAATCGGAACCGGCCGGACCGGAACCGGAACCGCTAGGGGCGGTTCCGGTTCCGGTTCACATGTGGCCACGAACCGGAATCGCCGGTTCTGAACCGTGGCCATGACTACTCTGCAGGATATGGTAAGAACAATGATGATTTAAAGTAGCACTCATGTTTACTTCTGAGCTGAAGCAATTGCAACATCATGTTATATTATCAAAAGAATGTTTTTGCATCCATTATTGTATAAACAAACACCTATGAGCTGTTCAAAGGAAGAAAATCAAACATATCTTACTTTCATATTTTTGGTTGTAAATGTTATATTTTGAAAAATAAAACGGCAACGTTGGTAAGTTTGAACCAAGATCAAACGAAGGTATATTTCTTGGCTATTCTACTACTAGCAAAGCATATCGAGTGTTCAACAAAGTTTCGCGGGAAGTAGAAAAGTCTATCAATGTCAAATTCAATGACAACATGATGGGAATCCAAAATCTCAATGAAGATTGTTGTATGATCGGCGACGCGACGGTAGCGGATCGTAATTTTGCAATTAAGTCGGGAGTCGTAAAATCGATAAAGAAATAAAACGAGGAACAATATAAAAGGACACGAGAAATTACGTGATTCGATTCGAACGTCGGAACTTACGTCCACGGGGAGAACCGGCAAATAATCTACTAATAAATCATAGAATTATAGGATTACAATCACTCATGCTCAAGTATTTCCCAACCTTAATACATATATATACCCAATACCCATAGTATTTAACAACTCAACTTGATGAACTCGACTTTTACGTACAAATCTCGCACAGCTCAAGCCTCTCACTCTTTGGAGCTTTCTCTCGGCTCTCGGCTATTTCTCCCTCGAGCTTCCATCTGTTCGTCGGCGGTTCTCACTCTTATAGCAGAACAAATGGCCCCATCTTCAGAACTCCATACAATTAATGATGGTGTGTACGGATGACCATCATGCACCGCCAATGAGAAAATGAGCATAGCTTCTGCCTTGTTTCTTCCTTCATTGAATAACAAAAGGACAAATGAAGCCCACAGAAATTGACCAGAAGGGAGGAAGAGAAATTCGGTGCCCACGTTCTTCTGCGTGCATGCATTCACATCATGTGCATGCATTTATGAGGAAGAAGAAAATGGACGCAGCTCCATTGACATGCATGAGAGCGAAGTCAAGTCATGGGCTCATTTAATTAATAGAAGATACATATGGCCAAAATTTCTTTTATGCGGAGAATATCCAGAATTGCTTCTTCCTCTTTGTCTGCTCGTCATTGCGTTTTGTACGACTTTGAACAATAAATTCTCCACGTGTGCATCGGGTCTCGTATACGAACTCAAACTCAAAATATAATTTAACAAAGATGATGAACCCTCGTCATCAATGTAAATTATACAAACTTCTCCGAATCAATAGTCCAGATTACAAGAAGAAATCATAGTTAAAATGCCTAAAGATTGGATATTCCAAGCAAGTCGATCAAAGGACCAAATCATTGGTGATACTAGGTGTACGAACCAGATCCTCTTTTCGACAAGTCATGAAATCACTTGCATTAATCTCTGAAGTCGAACTAAAGGGAATTGATAAAGCCATCAAAGATGAAAATTAGATTGAAGTAATACAAGAGGAGTTTCACCAATTCGAAGTCAATGAAGTCTGGAAATCGATTCCTCGACCACAAAATCACCCAATCGTCAAAACTTAATGGGTATTAAAAAACAAGATGGATGACAATTGACAATGGATGCCGTCAATGGTACGAATTGCCACTATCGTCCTGTCCAGAATATAATCCTTGCGGTGACAATAGCTGCAGGTGCGAAGTATGAATCGCCCAAGTACGCTTTGAGCAAGCTGACCAATTTGATTGATGATAATTGACAATGGATGCCGGGCAGATGTTGCTCGACTTAGTGTGTAGATCCTGTGAATTGCAATCAATAGTTTAGTAAAACAATTTGCATCAAAGTGGTGTGCATTCTGGCATTTTCATGATGCACACTCCAATATGAATGTTACATAACTTCTGCCCCACGAAATGTATAACTCCCACAGTTTCATATGGTTTTTTTCATTAGTACCCGAACCTTATAAAGAAATGCGAAAAGTAACCAACTCAGGTGATTGTTACAATTGAAAATCATGACATCCTTCGTTGCTGGACCATTGTTTTCTCTAACTTATGGGATGTGTCAGGCACATTGACCTTATAATATCATTTGCCTATTATGTGGAGTATTTTATGGCCCCTGCATTTCCAATGCTCCAGATTCATCTTGTAACTGATTACAATTTCATATGTGATTCGAAATTTGAAAACCGATCCCTGAATGGACCAAGGACGATATAGATTGTCCAATGCATAATGGGGAAAATGTGTTAAATTATGCACGATGCATGATAGAAAAAAGATTTTAATATTATTCATTGATACATATACTATCTGTAAAAGCGCAACACATCTTGGTAAAGCTTGTATTTGTCATTACTTATAGATTCATTCAGAGCCTTTAATACCAAATTTGCTCAATTTGTTTCTCTTGATTAACGTCATGCACAAAGTGGAGATACCCATTGGGTAAAACAATCCCGCTCGAGGAGTATAAATAGATTGCTAATGGCAAATGAATTAAAAGCCATCTTGAAATTATCGATAGCAAGAGCACGTAGTTGTAAACTTATAGTAAAAGTTCTTCGAAATGATTGATCATGACATTTAATATCATCTTATCTCGCGTAAGTTTGGATCAAAGCTGTCCACCAACCAACGACAAAATCCCCTCTGATAAAACAAAAATTCTACTTAAAAAATTAGGAGATCTAATGGGCATGTGAATCCAGTTTCTCGTATTGGTTGTTTTGGTAATCCTCTAATTGAGCATTTAATCTCATCACTTTTTAACGAGTATAGCTTGTCACGAATGAATATTTTCCCTATGTTTTGGTGAATGGTCAACATACATAATGAAATCATTAGGAAAACAACATTAACTGAAGGTCCATATTACCAAGTGGTGCCAAAAATACGATAACTAAAGAAGTTACGAATAAGATAGGATTGATAGAAGTGATATTCACCTTGTTTTTGCTGACATACCAGAAAAGAAGATAATCCTTAGGAAAAAAAAAAGCGAAGATATAAATCAAAAGTCAATTAATTCTAAATAAGAATCGACTCCTACATTCGATGACTACTACATAAATTGAATGTATAAATTCAACGTGGAAAAGATGTTAAATATAACATTCACCAATCTTACATTAGCCAACAAGATCAATATTAAGCAAATAGTATGTGGATATGTTATAAGGGGCAGATATAATGCACTGATATTTCCTTCTCTCTCCGCACTTAAAAAAAATCTCATCAATTGGATTTCAAATATTAGCCTTTTCAAAGAATTTGGCCAATTATATGGATTCAAACAAAAAAATTTAAAACAAAAAAAATACTATGGATATGAAAAAAAAAATTGTACACTCCTTCCTAAGCAGTGAAAACATTATTGTAAGCACTATGGAAGCTTTAATAATAAATGTTCGCTACACAATTACAAAGAAAATAAAAATTAAAAGCGAGAAAGAGAATTTGAGACACAAGATTTTATTTTGGTTCAACCTTAAATTAAGGCTACATCTAGCTAAGGAATCTACTATAATTAGCACATTGCACCTCTTTGTTATATCCCTTAATTACAAGAAAAAGAGAATATAAATAAATAAAGTAGTTAGTTATGGGCCCAAACCCAAACTTCTAATGAAATCACTAATTTAAAATAAATAAATAAAAACCTCACACTTTCAGGGAGCCTCGTGCTGTCCTGTTGTGATGTAGAACAGTTAGCCTGTGATTATCTTGAACAATGTGATCGCCGTAATCACCGGAAATCTAGGCAGTTTTTCTGATTTTGGGAAAAACAACCATTTAGGCAGTTTCCTATATTATCATTTAGGCAGTTTCCTATATTACCATTCAGGCAGTTTCCTATATTACCATTTAGGCAGTTTCCTATATTACTATTCAGGCAGTTTCCTATATTACTATTCAGGCAGTTTCCATTAGTATTAGGAATCCTATCTCTATATATAGGATGTCCGTCTTGTAATCAAAAAACACAATATTATTGAATAAAATTTCAAGTTCTTTGGAGTTGTTCCAAATTTACGCTTTCTTTCTGCGTCATTTGGTATCAGAGCAGGATTCTCCTGTGACGATGGTGAATAACGTGAATGTCAATCTCCCCGCTGCTGAGGGCCGTGAGAACGAGCCTATTACGCGGGCTGAGTTCAATCAATTCATGGGTCAAACCGATCGGAGGTTTCAAGATATCCTTGATGCCATCCAGCGTTTGTCCACAAACCATGCGCCTGGCGTTCTTCCAGCCGAGCGAAATCCTGTCGCTCGTGATCCCGAAGATGCTATGGGGCGTGGAAGAATTCACCGACAAAGGCGTCAAGACTATGTCGAGGATACGGAAGACGAAGACGATGATTTCCAGGAGATGCAGATTCGTGGTGGTCGCCGATACAGGGGATTCCAGGAGGAGCATGTTCGTGGGAATCGACGTCAGGGAGGATATCGACGAGATCCTGAGCAGTATCAACTAAAGGTAGATCTCCCTACTTTCAATGGGAATTTGGATATTGAAGATTTCCTTGATTGGCTTTGGGAGGTTGAAAAATTCTTCGACGCCATGGATATTGACGAGGATCGCCAAGTGAAACTTGTGGCGTACAAGTTGAAGGGTGGCGCTTCAGCTTGGTGGGAACAAACTCAATTGACGCGACGTCGACAAGGCAAGGCTTCTATTCGATCTTGGGGTCAGATGAAACAGAAGTTGAAGAAGAGGTTCCTCCCAACGGACTATGAGCAACTGTTATTTCAGCAATTCCAAAATTGCCGACAATCAAATAGATCGGTCCAAGCTTATACGGAAGAGTTTCTTCGACTTTCCGCTCGCAATAACCTGGATGAATCCGAGGCACAACAAACTGCTAGGTACATTAATGGTTTGCGACTTAATATCCAGGATCGGGTTTCTTTGCATCGACTATTCTCTGTTGAAGACGCCCAAGATATGGCACGAAAAATTGAGATGCAATTGGAGAGGACTAGCCCTAGTATTTGTGGTAGAAATTATTTGGATCGTGGGTCATTCGCGAAAGGAAGACAGCTTGATGTTACGAGTTCTTCTAGTCAACAAACCCCTGATTCAAGCCGAGTTCCAGGAAGTACTACGGGGACGCCTAAGGAAGCAGTCGCAGCAAGCAATCGCACTCCCAATCAGAATATCCAGAATCCATATGCCAAACCCCAACCAATCAAGTGCTACAAGTGTAATGAGTTGGGCCATCGTTCCAGCGATTGTCCTCGTCGTAGAATGGCCAATATCATTGAACATGACGAAGATGTGTATGAGGAAAATTGGGAAAAGGAAGAAGAAGTGGGAGAGGAAGATGAAGTGGGCGAGCAAGTTAATTGTGTTGTGCGTCGTCTATTGTTTGCTCCGCGGATTGAAGATACCCAGCGGAATCAGCTTTTCTGCGCTCGCTGTACTGTCAACGGCAAAGTATGCGATATCATTATTGACAGCGGAAGTTGCGAGAATATAGTGTCAAAGGCCTTGGTGGATCACTTGCAACTAAAGACGGAGCCGCATCCCGCGCCCTACACGATCGGGTGGATACGCAAAGGAGCAGAACTTAAGGTAAACCAATTATGCCGTTTACCTATTTCGATCGGCAAATCATATCAAGATACTATTATCTGTGATGTTGTGGAGATGGATGCGTGTCATGTTTTACTGGGTCGACCATGGCAATATGATGTTGATGCTACACACCGAGCTAGGGAGAATACGTATTCTTTTGTGTGGAAAAGGACTAAAATTACTTTGAGACCAAAGAGTAATTCCCCTCAGATCGTGAAGAAGCAGAATGCAAAGTATAAGGAGGATGCTGACAAACGGCGACGTTCGAAAATTTTTGAGGTAGGCGATGAGGTAATGGTTTTCCTGCGAAAGGAGCGTTTTCCTGTAGGTACCTATAATAAACTAAAGCACAAGAAGATTGGTCCTTGCCGCATCCTGAAGAAGATCAACGACAATGCCTATATAGTTGACCTTCCTGGTGATCTCAACATTTCCCCTACATTTAATGTGGTAGACTTATTTGAGTATCATGCTTCCGATACACCCCTCCATCCTGATCATAACTCGAGGGCGAGTTTTTCCGAAGAGAGAGGGAATGATGTAGAACAGTTAGCCTGTGATTATCTTGAACAATGTGATCGCCGTAATCACCGGAAATCTAGGCAGTTTTTCTGATTTTGGGAAAAACAACCATTTAGGCAGTTTCCTATATTATCATTTAGGCAGTTTCCTATATTACCATTCAGGCAGTTTCCTATATTACCATTTAGGCAGTTTCCTATATTACTATTCAGGCAGTTTCCTATATTACTATTCAGGCAGTTTCCATTAGTATTAGGAATCCTATCTCTATATATAGGATGTCCGTCTTGTAATCAAAAAACACAATATTATTGAATAAAATTTCAAGTTCTTTGGAGTTGTTCCAAATTTACGCTTTCTTTCTGCGTCATGTTGTTGGGGAGTATGAACCACACTCTAACAATAACGACAAAAACATGCGAAGCAATCTAAGATAAAATACAGAATGAGAATGCCAACAAATACCGTCATTGATTGACCCGACTTGGTCCACCTAAACTGTGTGGAGTGCAAACTGCAAGGAAGGACAACACACCAAATTAGGATGCACGCCATTATCCAACATGCCAATGCACACGGATTCACAAATTACAGTTGTCTAATTAGAGAGCCACTTCCCGAGCAATAGGTAGTGAAAATCATCCCTGTACGACCATTCTTTGAATCAGTCGTTTCTTCGCCAAAATGCCACGAGAAGAAATTTTAGGAAGCTGAAAATTCTTGAAAGTTTTATTTGTATGGGTGATATAGATTGAATAATAGTTATCAATAGTAAGGAATTAACCTAATGGCAACTGATCAGTCAAGGCCCTAGAAATGGGCAGATCCAAATTTGCCTTTTTATTTCCGCTACGCCTTAACAATTTTTTTTTTTGAAATAAAATTGTATTCATTACTCAAAAGATATATAAAAAGTATATAGAGTTCATAGCAAATCAAATCAAAGCAGAAGCCAAATCCATAAAACAATGAGGATCAATAGAATACCAGTAGGGTTAAGCACATGCTCGTTCCACATGAATAGATTTGTCAAGCGAAATATTCAGTGGACGATTACTGGATCTCGTATCATTGTCGGTGATGAGTACACGTCGGAAATTCCTTCCCTAGTAACTATGGCATTACCAGTTGACAATGCACGCTTAGATTCGAACACAAATCTAATATTTGGGAGAGGAAATCTTCATGGTGTAGTGAGCCACTAGAGTTCTTGTGATCACCATTGAAGCTGGAGGCAGAGAACTTGTACACGAACAGAACACCGGGACATCAAATCCCCAAAAGTATATTTATTAAACTCTATATGATAGCTCACATATCTAGAACTAAATCAGGAGAAGAGAGCTTCCACATATAGATCGGAAGAGAAAAAGAAATATGAAAAGAACAAAAAAAATCACAAACAAGATGAAGAAGAGAGGGAAGGGTGGGTGAGACTAGCTCAAATCTTCCCCCCGTGGCTGATGGTTGAAGAAGACGATGGAAAGAGAAGAGAGAGAGGGAAGCGGGGGAGACAAGAACAATGCCCCCTCTGCCTCAAGGTTTCACTCACTAAAAATTTGCCTTGCTTTGTCTTCTTTGCTTCTTGCTTTGTCTTCTTTGCTTCTTCCCGGCTGTCTTCTCTCTCAGCATCATCCGCTATCAACGTTCTCCGAGGGGTTTGAGTTCTCTGGCTTGACTGATTACGAACCCTGTTGGACATTTCCAGGACTTTCCATTGCTTGTACGAGCTGACTAGGCCTCCATACGAAGGATCTTCTAAGTTTGAGCAGTTGAAAATGGTTATGCAGCACCTGTCTGGTATTGTCGAACTGAATACATTAGCAAAACTTTCCAATGATCTGCAACGATTAAAATCCAATCTTTTGAGAGTCTCTAGTTCATCCAAGCCCTTAACCGCGGGAAGCTCTTCGCATCCTCGAATTACCAAGTACTCCAGCTTTTTCAAATCTGATAGATCATCTAGACTTTTAATCTTAGGACATTCTTTTATTTCCAATTGTTCCAATGACTCCATCAAACAAAGACCTTGAATCGCAATTAGATTTGGGCAATCAATCAGCTTCCACAGCTTCAACCTCTTTAACCTCGAAAGACCAGCAAATGTCTCGAGGAGTTTTGACCCCTCCACTTCGAATTCAATCAACTGTTCAAGCCCATCAAGTTGAACTTCCTTCCAACAACATTGATAAATGCGCAAACGTGTCAAGTTTCTCAAGTCGCAATGAAATGACAAACTGGTTATGGATTGATGATATTCGAGTGACAATATTGATAGAGACGGTGGAAGGAACATGAGAGATTGTTGGCATGTCCCATCTTGGAAGAACAAAGGATGACAGTTCTCATCATGACCACCATAGCTCAAATCCACCAATTTTGTTAGGTTTGACAGATCCGGGACCCACTGCAACGAACTTGATCCGAAGCTTAGGCTTATCAAACTTATGGGAAGCTTAGGCAATACTTCAAGTTTGCTGCAACGCCATAAATTCAATTTCTCTAGGCAAGGAAGTAGTTGGATCGTCGCCGGAACATTTCTAATACAGGTTGCTTGCAAGTCGAGGACTCTAAAAAGCAAAAATCCTGAAATGCCCTCGGGAACTTCCCACTTCAGAGATGGGCAATCCCTGCCATGTAGCTCTTCCAACTCTTTTAGGGTGACAATGCTCCTCGGTAACTCACTTATGCAGGAATTCGAAATTTTGAGGACTTTCAATCTCCTTAGGTCTCCGATAGATTCGGGTAACCATAGACATCGTGTTCCTGAGATATCCAACTCGAGTAACGATTCCAAATTCCCAATCGAGATGGGAAGTTTCTTTATTTTTGTACGTGATAGAGAGAGAGACTTAAGTTCCCGTAGATCTCCAATAGAGCTAGGCAGTTCATCAATTTGTGTAGAATGTAGTTTAAGTACTGACAAGCGCTTTTGGTTACCAATGGAGACGGGTAATCTTGTGATAGCCGTATACGAGAGATCCAACTCTACCAGTGATGCCACTCTCGCAAATGATTTAGGCAGCTTCCTCAACTTTCTGCAGTTGCCTAAATACAAGTACTCGAGCTTCTCTAACCATCCGATTCCTTCGCACAACTCCGTAAGACTTGTACACCCATCAACATTGAAGTAAATCAGGCTATTGAGCTTTTCAAGGGAACCATCAACCTCAATCAGTCTTCTGCAATTTTTTACCATGAATCTCTCCAAACTCAAATGATTGGAGAAGATTGGAGTCCTAGTCATGTTGTTGCAATTTGTGAGATCCAGAACTTTCAGCTTCTTAGCAACCTGTTACAATAGCTAAAAGAGATGAATGGGAAAATTCCATGTGAATTTAGAGGTACTGAATGGTTGTGTTGGAAATGAGTTGTAATTGGGTTGACTCATTTTCCCTTAACCCCAATAAACCCATTCATTTTAGTACTAACACTTGTCCAACCTGGTCCACGCAGATCCACCTATATATCAATTCAGTTTCTTCCCATAATATGCAATTAATTGTAAATGGCCTTGATTATAAGACCAGCTTAGTTTTACT
This sequence comes from Syzygium malaccense, assembly GCA_031216405.1. Classification (NCBI taxonomy): domain Eukaryota; kingdom Viridiplantae; phylum Streptophyta; class Magnoliopsida; order Myrtales; family Myrtaceae; genus Syzygium; species Syzygium malaccense. Next base: position 27,235,898 of record CM062257.1, on the reverse strand, counting down.
GGTGAAAGGCCTTGATTACTCCATTCATGACCCATTTATTTACAATGGCTTATTGTCTATAGGAGTTCCCCAAAAAAAAAAAACTCCGCATGACAATCAATTGAGATCCAAATAAATAAATAGCGACAAATCATACCTTGATTTGACTCCATCCGGCCCAGTCCTCCGTGATGAAGCTATTAGATAGGTTGAGAACAACAAGATTGCTTGGATGGAAATTGAGGGCCAAGAGCTCATGAGGACACCTATTCCAGGACAAGTATCTCAACTCTGAAAGCTGATTCTTAAAGTCTCCAACAAAGCGTCCCCTACGTAATTTGAGGAACCTTATGTTTGGAAGCCTAGAAAACTCTTCGCTTGTATAGATTCCTGGTGCATTTTCATCTGAGCAAGCTGCTTCAATGGCCTCCTTTCTCTGTTGTTCAATGGTAAAGTAGCATAAGAGTAAATGAAAAATGTCTTCATTCTCTCTCTCTCTCTCCCTATTAGAAAAGTGTGCTTAATTAATAAATGAACTATTAAGAAAAGTGTAGAATTCGACGGTAGAGCATATCGTTTCACCTCTTCTGTTCTAATGATTTTAACCGCTGTCTCAGGATCCCACAACCTGCTCTGCTTTCTTGGATCCACCAACCTTGTATCTTCATAGATAATTTTCTTGCCGAGATCTCTCAGTTGGTCGTGCATACAGAATTTATTGTCGTCAGTTATCTTTATCAAGGACATGCAAACAAGGACTTGAGTTGAATAATCTGGCTCAAACCCACAATCTTTCCACATGTAGAATGCATTCGTCTTGTCTTCATCCACAAAAAGACATGCGATGTCGAGAAAGATCTGTTTTTGCTCATGCTTCAGGGCATTGTAGCAAATCTTCAGCGTGTTTTGGACCTTCTCATGAGTTATTTCCCTCAGATTGTGCAGTACACCTATCCAAAAGCCTTTGTTTTGGCAACGAAGTAATGAGCCTATGACTTCGAGAGCCAAGAGAAGTCCTCCAGTAGTAGAAACTACTTGTCTTGAAAGACTGACATAATCATTTGGAGGAGGATCTTTTCTGAATGCATGTCCATAGAAAAGCTCAAGCGATTGAATGGAATCCAATGGCTTCACTTCATACTCAAAAGTCCGGCTAGCTTCTATGATGATTCTATTCCTAGTTGTCATAATAACTCTACTTCCAGAGCCAAAGGAAACATGCTTGATGGCTAGTTTCTCAAGTTGTTCCTCGTCCACATCATCGACAATGATGAAGACTTTCCTGTTAGAAAGTCGTTGTGCAATCAACTTGATCCCATCATCAATGTCATTGATTCCGTCGTGAAATCCCGAACCAAACATGTTAGATAATAGTTGTTTTTGCAAAGTTACAAGGCCAAAGTGGCGCGACGATTCCCGGACATTTCCCAGGAAGCAGCAATGACTGAAGAGGGAATTTAGTTTGTTGTAGACAACCTTAGCAAGAGTTGTTTTACCAATTCCGCCCATTCCATGGATTAGCACAAACTACATACCCCCAGAGTCCACGTCCAACAACTTTACAACAGCTTCCACTCGATCATCCATTCCGACTAAATGCTCGGTGACATATTTGTCTTTTATCTTCAGCTTCATCAAAATCTCTCATGTCACCGATTTAATGAATTTCCAATGCCTGTCATTGGTGAATCATCTAAGTAGAAATTGTAAAAGATAATCTCAAGACACTCAGGAACTGATCGCAATCAACACGGCTAGTATCGGTTACTGGATGAATGACATGGTCAATTCTGTTATAAGAAATGGTTTTGAAAACACACGAGGTATTCATTCAATTTTAAATCGTCTAAACAGGAACTTATCCAAGCATGCGTACATGGTGATAGTCTAAAACAAAAGTTATGGAGTACTTGACACCTACGTACCTCTGCTTTTTCAACTCCCATCCTTTGATCTGGGCAACACTTTTGAGGGCATCCTCCCACTTTTGCCTTGTCCGGGGGCCGAATTTCTCCTTATGCTCCTCTAAAGCGTCGATGTATAGTTGAGACTTAAGCTTAACATCGCAAGGTTCCACGTCGTAGAAAACAGGCATAATCTCCTTTTCGGAGGGATTGGATTTCTTGCACTCCACCATGTGTAAAAGCTCGTTAAGGCACCATGAACTCGAAGCATAACCTTTAGAGAAGATGGGAACGTAGATCTTCGACTTTTCGATGGTCGTCGGTAGCTCATCACCTATTTCTTTACCGACACGGAGCTCTTCCTCATCGAAGAAACATGTATGTTCACCTCGAGCATATCGTTGTAAAGGCAATCCGTGAATCCTTGGCGAGTGTCCGGCCCTCTGAAGCTCAAGAAAACGTCATAGTCAATCGCTGTCGACGTCTCACCGCCACTCTTTCCAGCCTCTGTGCTCTTTCCCATGTCCATTCTCACGAGTATTTTCGCCTCAGAGTTTCCTCTCTCAAAGCACCTGATCAATGAAAGTCTCGTTCACTTTGACTCTCCTCTCCTCTCCTCAGGCCTAAAATCATTACAACTCCACTTTGAGTTTTATAGGAAGGACACTTTAGCCTAACGTTTTCAAAAGGGACGAGCGAGTTCTCAAATTGACGACATACTCAAAGCATCTTAGATCATTTTATATAGGACTCTGGAAAGAATTATGCGATGTCATGCGCATCGCGCGTGATGAGAAATCTCAACCCTCTCATTTTTGCAAAATCATCGGGACCGATATTTTAGAAAGGACAAGCGAGTTCTCAAAGTATTTGTCAAATTGACGACATTCTCAAAGCATCTCGCCAGATCATGTTGTGAGCATCGGCATTTACATATGCAAAATCAGATTGCAAATATACGTGGCGCTAATAGGGGCGACACTGTCCAGGAACAACAAAACTTGAATGTCGCTGGGCTCAATGCAAAAGGTTTTGCATTTTTATGTAGTTGCTTTTATATTAGCATTTAAAGTTTATTTTTCTAGATATCTTAACACTTATATTCATGGAGATTTTAAAAACTAAATAAATGAATGTTTACCTAGTTAGGACAACTTGCAATGATCTCTTCTTTAAGTTTTCTTTGAACTTAAGCACATCCTTCACCTTCCTACTATCCTTGTAGAAGAACTTAACTTCAAATCTGAGAGGGCTAGTTGATCAATTTTTTATTAGCAAAAAATGTGACTTTTTTGAAAAATGTTCTTAGGAAAATGATGAAATTTTTCGATGTTTGGGTGAAATTTGAAAATAAATATTTTCCGTCGTTTGGAAAGGAAAATTTGCTTTTATGTTCCTAAAGAGACATGCATTATTCGTGTGCTATAAGGGATACACATGCTATATCATCAAATTATTTTCCGAGTGCTAAGGACCCTAGCTCAAGCATCGAGGACTGGGCCTAGCCACGAGGATTCCCAAGACCAAGCTCCGAGGTCTTGGTCATAAGACCCGGGATTTCCCAGAAATAGCCAATCTTTTGTTTTTGTTTTCACCAAATTTTCTTTTTATTTTATAATCATCAGTTATAATAATAATCTCCATGAAGAAAAAAATTAACTGAAATAATAATAATTTGTCTTAGATGATGACTTCTTTCAAGAGAAGATTCTGGATATTAAATTAAGTTACGAAAAAGAAAGACCAAAATAAAATTGAAAAGACATCGTTGAGAAATGCTTTGAGGATGTCACAAACCTCCAATCTTCACAAACTTGATGGAGAACTTTTATGGAACAGTTCGTGGGGATCTTGAGAGGAACATGTATAGGACCCGAAGCATGACCTGTGAAGCAACGCAATGGGAAAAGACATGCATGAGCTCTATAGTAAAGACACGTCGTTAGAAACTTTAAGCCAAGTTTCCGACAAAGTTGAACACACCCAAATCATCACATCTCCTGCACACCATTTCGTCGGTTCGAAAGACATGAGAACTGACGAAACATTGATAGCAATCCCGAAGAAGTTTTAGCAGCCCGTGTCTTCACCACCTTCACCCGCTAGGAAGAAGAAAAGAAAACTCCATTCACTAACCTCAACTAACCTAAACCCCTAGGAATCGAGAAGTCCTCACTTGAGGGCTGGGCAACGCTCGCCTGAGGCTGGCAAGGTCAACCTTGCCACCTCGCCGGCCCTCACCTCTGGCTAGTCGCCGAACCTAGAGTAAGAAGCAAAAGGGAAGAAAAAAGAAAAGAAAAAAATCAAAATTAATATCAAAATTAAAATAAAAAATCTAAAAATATTAAAATATGATTAAAAAATATTCATGCCAGTGCTAGTCGCACCACATAGGACGGCTGACATCTATGTTTGTGATTTCCAGTTAAAATTGGCTTGATAGACTGAATTGGCACAAATACAAAAGGTTTAAAACTCAATTGACAAAAAAATATTTTATTATTTTATTTATGTTTTTATTATTTCTTATTACAAAAGAAAAAAAGCATATTGGCTTATTGGTAAAAATCTAGGTGTCAATAGCTTGTAACTGATTAGTTTTGGATGTAGTTCGAAATTAGAAAACCCATCCCCAAATGTCCGTATTTGTGGCTCTTGGCAGCTTGAGACTAAATTTGGACCAGGGACAATATAGATTAGCTCAGAACAATGGTATTCACTTGTGGTAGTCGAATTGTCTGCATATTGTGTCTATACTTAGTACAATATCTTGTTAAGCATGCAATCTGAGATGGTGGCTGTTGAAATAGTTTGTTATTATCAAAAGAAGTGATTATTGGATATGAAAAGAGGTGATTGTTAAATATGAAAAGAAGTTATTGTTGACATGAAGAGAAATGATGATTGATCATGAAAAGTTGTGATGGTTGATCAGGAAAAGTGGATGGTGAGGAAAAGGTAGCTACTCCCAAAAGAAGTTGGTTGTGTGTAAATAGTACTAGATTATATATTGTTCATCACAACTGTTCATAACAACAACATTCTCTTTGTGAAAATGGCAAAAGAGGGCTGACTAGAAAAAGAAGATTCAGACACAACGTTGCCTTGTATGTTCTGTATATTTCAAGAGAATGTCTTCTATACACACGTTTACTATATAACACAGTGAATATATAGGCTAAGCACTAGGTTTACAAGCGACGTGCTTTTGTGGGGTACAATCTCTAGAGAATGATCTGTCTTGAGGAGCAAGTCATGGAGGAATTGTAGGTGTATTCTTGGAAGGAAATGATTTGACTTGATGACCAAGCCGTGGAGGAATTGTAGCAGTTCCACAATCAACACTGTTAGGATTTCTTTCCTTTGAAACTCTTTTCTTTTCTCCTCGTACACAAATTTGATAACACATTCAAGATAGAAATTCTAAAAGAGAAATCGAGTAATCGCTCAACTCATTTTTTTTATGACTAGGGTGTATATTTTGGAGATATATTTAAACCCAATAGCAATAATAGTAAGAGTAAATAATACTTTAAGGATATTGATCATCATCATACATCAAAGCATCAAGAAAATATAAACTACCGCCCTATTTTCATCAACAATCAAATTTCCCTAACATTGACGGCACAGAAGTAGCATGGTAGGTTCTAATAACAGTTCCATAAATGACGTAAAAGGATTAATTTTTGCTGTGAACTGATGACGAGTTGAACCGCATATTCATGAAGCTAATCAAGCAATCCTTTTCTTTTGAGTTATTTGCAACTTCGCCTCCAGATACCTTCCTTCTTAATGAGTGATCTCATAAGACGAAATATGGGAGCTGGCGTGAGCGAGTCTCACTCCCAAAGCATTTCCATAGTAAGGCCTGGCTGACATCTTTCTGCCGGTTGGACCGATGGGGCACTTACATCAGTTGATATTGATAACTTGCTCGATTTCAAGGAAGTTTTGATGATCACATTCTCTGCGAGGAGGAAGCAGAAGGTCGTCATCCTTGGACAGTCGCATAGATACACTTGAGAAGCATGAATTAATTATGCACTAGAACGAAGGAAGATTGTACCTTCCCGGGATAAGCCAGACGACAGAACAATTCAACTATGACAGCTTCTATAGTCTTCCCAGTAGTCCCCAATTTATAACTTATTATCTTGTTAAATATTGGACACACTTTCTTTTTTTTTATTGGCTTGTTAGATCATGTGTCATTACCATATGCTTTAATCATCACATGAAATACCTTTCCTATTTTGAGACATGAAATGACATGTCTTCTTGTGTCTATTGTGTGAGCATCATAAAAAATATTTATGTATATGGTTGATTCACGTCATTTAATGAATGACTTTCTTTGCTACATCCTTTGTTTAATCAATAACCCGAGGTAGCGTTCGGTTACGCAAGGTCACTACCATTTTGCCAACTACATAATGGAGAAAATGTGTTGAATTGTGAAGTTAGATTTGTCTTTTACCTTCAGTTTCATCAGAATCTCTCGTGTCACCAAATGAATGAATTTCCAGTGCCTGCCACATTAGTGAATCATCTAAGTAGAAATTGTAAAACGATAACCTCAAGACAAAAATAGTTGACATGGTTGATTCTGTCATCGAAAATAGTTTTCCAGACACCCATGGTATTCATTCAATTTCAAACTGCTTAAACGAGATCCTATCCAAGATTGGGTATATAATGAAAGACTAAATCAAAATTTAATGGAGTGATTTAGCACACCTACATACCCTTGCTTTTTCACTTCCATTCCTTTTATCTGGGCCACACTTCTGAGGCCATCCGCCCACGCTCTTGTTGTCTGCCGACCGAACTTCTCTTCATGCTTCGCCAAAGCGCTAGTGTAAAGTTCAGACTTAAGCATAACATCGCGAGGTTGCACGTTATAGAAAATCGGCAAAATCATCTTTTCGAATGGTTTGGATTTCTTGCACTTCACCATGTATGCGAGCTCGCGAAGGCACGACGAACTGGAAGCATAATTTTCAGAAAAGATGGGTACGTAAATCTTTGAATTTTCTATGGCCCTCAGCAGATTATGTCTTATTTCTTTACCGACGTGGATCTCTTCCTCATCACGGAAAACACGGATGTTCGCTTCTCGCATAACGTGGTAAAAGCAATCCGTGAATCCTTGTCTGGTGTCTCGGCTAAAACTCATGAAGGCGTCGTAGCCATTCACCGACGACACACCGTCATTCTTTTCATCCTCTGAGCTCATTCTCATGCCCACTCTCACATAGTATTTCGGCCCGAGAGTTTCCTCTCTCTCTCTCTCTCTCTCTCTCTCTCTCAAAGCACCTGATCAATGAAGGTACGTTCACTTCGTTAGCATAAAAATAGAGTCAGCCAGCTCTTGGGCGACATTTGCTGAGCATCTTGCCATATCACTATTGTAAAGGACAGTCTCTTCGAGTGGTTCGTCATAGCAGGGGGATTTCTCGAAATTTTCAAATGATAGCGACGATTATTATTGGAACATACGCCTAACATTGTCCAATATGCCCAAGAAATTCAAGATGATTGGGGCCAATAACCAAGAAAACTTAACAGTCGATAGTCCCAATAGGAAAGTTCTCCTTTTGTTGCTTTTTATATGAAACTTGTGAGAAGCTCAGGTCTGCACTACGAGTTTGCTGCAACCCCATAAACTCAATTTCTCTAGGCAAGGAAGTACATGCAATTTTAAGTTCTGTGAAAGTACTGTCCGAAGTTAAAGCGTGTACGAAACTAACATTTAAAACTGACAATAAGCACATCAGTTCTGTGAACGAGGGACAGATACAAGGTTAATCGTGAGCTGCTATAAATCCTCTCAAAAGACACAGTGATTCAGCTCCATCTGAAGTTAGTATGATGTAACATGTGCAAATCCAAGTGCATATTATTTGGTATCCAAGAGAGAGCTAAACAAAACTGCACATGCATATACCGGAATTGGCATTCCACTCCACAAGCACACCTTAAAGACTTGAGAAAACAGGAAAACTCGGAGGACATACAGGACATCAAGAATGAAACGGACATTTCAATGACATCGTCAGCATAGCATCTCATATTGCAAATTCACGCGCAACAATATTCAAATCTACCCCCACTAATTTAAACAGGTGAATGCTAATCTAAATGTTGAATAATCATCATGCTGCACTTGATGCACACTTCACAAACTAATTCAATCCTAACCGATTCAGATCGGTAAAGGCTGGCAATGTGTAGATCCATTGAACATTGCCACAAAAAACCAACACCAAGGCGACAAAACGTCCCAAATCAAGCTAATATCTGTACCTCGCGTAATCAACGGAATGACATAAGGAATGAGAAATTACCAGATGATGAGCACTTCCTTCCAGGGTAACAACAGCTGCAAACTATGTGCGCGCCATGTCTCATTGGGCATGCGGTGGCACAGCAGGAGTAGAGTGGGTTCTAACAACAGTTCTATAAACAAATAATAGGATATTTTTTTCAAAGAAAACAATGGTGAGCAGAACCACAGATCCAGGAAGCTGATCAAGCAATCTTCCACCACCGGACGCCTTCTTTCTTAATCAGTGATCTCACAAGACGAAAATGGGAACCGGTGTGAGCAATTCTCACTCCCAAACCATTTCCATTGTAAGGCCTGGTTGACATCTTTCTGATGGATGGACCGATGGAGCACTTATACCAGTTGACATTGATAACTTGCCCGATTTCGAGGAAGTTTTGATGATCACATTCTCTGCGAGGAGGAAGTAGAAGACTGTCATCCTCGAACAGTTGCATAGATACACTCGAGAAGCACGAACGAATTCCGCACTAGAACAAAGGAAAATTGTACCATCTCGGGATAATCTAGATGACAGAACAGTTCGATTATGATAGCTTCTAATGAAAACACCGTTGTAATCTTCACAGTAGCCCCTAATTTATAACTTATTATCATCTTGTTAAACATTGGATGCACTTATTCTTAATTGGCTTGTTAGACCATATGACATTGCCACATGCTTTAACCGTCACATTTCGACCAAAAAATAAAAACCTGTCACATGAAATACCTTTCCTATTTTGTGACATGAAATGATGTCTTCTTGTGCCTATTTATAAGTGATGTGTTGGCTTCGTCAAAATATTTATGCATTAGATGACTTTCTTTAGTACATCATTTGTCCGATCTATCACCCAAGCTAGCATTCGGTTACGCAGGCCCAGTACCATTTTGGCAATATCCACATTGTCAACATAAGCCAATTGCATAATGGAGAAAATGTGTTGAATTGTCCACAATGCATGAACGAAAATTTTCATTTCCACATAAATTTACGATGAATATACGATCTGTGACAGAACAATACGTCTTTGTGCACTTTGAATTTAGCATTACTTATATATTCATTCAGAGCCTTCAATATCAAAATCCCCCGTTCGCTTCTCGGCGTCGTTTTTGTCTTTTACCTTCAGCTTCATCATAATCTCTCTTGTCACCAATTTAATGAGTTTCCAGTGCCTGCTGCAATAGTAAATCATGTAAGTCGAAATAGTATAAGATAACCTCAGGACACTCGGCAAGTGGTTGCAATCAACATGGCTAGTACCGGTTACTAGATGAAATAAATGGTTGATTCTGTAACCAAAAATTGTTTTCAAAACACACATGGTATTCATTCAATATCAGCACATCTGACTGAGAACTTATCCAAGGTCGGGTGTGTAATGAAAGACCAAAACAAGAGTGAATGGAGTGCTTTAGGACGCCAACATACCCATGCTTTTTCAACTCCCATCCTTTGATTTGGGCGACATTTCTGAGGGCATCCTCCACGCTCTCGTTGTCTTCCGGCCAAAATTCTCCTCAAGCTTCGCCAAAGTGCCAACGTATAATCGTGACTAAAGCATTGCATCACGAGGTTCCATGTCATAGAAAATCGGCAAAATCTCCTTCTCAAATGGTTTGGATTTCTTGCAATCCACCATGTGTGCGAGCTCGAGAAGGCATGACGGACTGGAAGCATAATTTTTAGACAAGATGAGTACGCAGATCTTGGAATTCTTTATTGCCCTCCGCAGCTCGTCTCTTGTTTCTTTACCAACGTGGTAGTCTTCTCATCCAAGAAAAATTCACGTCTAGCAGAACGTGGTAAAGGCAATCCATCAATGCTTGACGAGTGTCGAGCCCTCTAAAACTCAAGAAATCATCGACGACACGCCGCCACACTTTCCAGCCTCCGAGCTCTTTCCCACGCCTATTCTCATGGAATATTCTCGCCTGAAGAGGTAATTTTGTTTGTTGAACACAACCTCAGTGAGAGTAGTTTTACCTATTCCGCCCATTCCATGGATTAGCACAAAGTGCGCATCCAACATCATCACAATGGCTTCCACTCCATTCTCACGAGTATTTCACCTGAGAGTTTCCTCTCTGGAAGCACCTGATCAATGAAAGGCACGTCCATAAGAATGAACGACATTCTAAGAGCATGAAAATGACTGGCTCCGCCGGCTCTCGGGCGACATTCTCAGAGCATCTTCCCATATCCCTATTGTAACGGACATTCTCTCTTCGACTGGTTCGTCATAGCAGGGGGACTTCTCGAAAGTTTCAAATGATAGCGACGATTATTATTGGAACATACGTCTAACCATGTCTAATATGCCCAAGAAATTCAAGAAGATTGGGACCAATAAACAAGAAAACTTAACAGTCGATAGTCCCAATACGAAAGTTCTCCTTTTGTTGCTTTTTACATGAAACTTGTGAGAAGCTCAGGTCTGCACTACGAGTTTGCCGCAACCCCATAAACTCAATTTCCCTAGGCAAGGAAGTACATGCAATTTTAAGTTCTGTGAAAGTACTGTCCGAAGGTCAAGCGTGTACGAAACTAACATTTAAAACTGACAATAAGCACATCAGTTCTGTGAACGAGGGATAGATTCAAGGTTAATCGTGAGCTGCTATAAATCCTCTCAAAAGACACAGTGATTCAGCTCCATCTGAAGTTAGTATGATGTAACATGTGCAAATCCAAGTGAATATAATTTGGTATCCAAGAGTGAGCTAAACAAAACTGCACATGCATATACCGGAATTGGCATTCCACTCCACAAGCACACCTTAAAGACTTGAGAAAACAGAAAAACTTGATGGATGTACAGGACATCAAGAATGAAACAAACATTTCAATGACATCATCAGCATAGCATCTCGTATTTCAAATTCACTCGTAACAATATTCAAATCTACCCCCACTAATTCAAACAAGTGAAAGCTAATCTAAATGTCAAATAATCAATACGAACGGCAATAAGAAAATAGTATAAAAAAGATCTGTAGGAGATGTGGCGAGCTGCGACCATGATCTTCATCGACTCAACCAACCCATTGCTATTCAATATCTTATGCTTCTCATGCTAGGCGAGGAGTGAAGCTGGCATTATCTTCTATCCAGCCTCACCTTGCTAACGATGGAAGGGTCACCAGTACAATGCAAATACAGATTACCTACTAGTAAAGAACTCACTCCCCGTCACGTCTAGTCTGGTCTTTTTGTCTAATACTAAGCGTTAAGATATTTAATTGGGTAGACAAGTGGGGTCTAAAAAGATTTGAACTCAAGATCTCTTGCTTTGATACCATGTGCGATTTTATAGGACTACTGTCAACTGTTCTAAAATTAAGTTTAAGCTATTAGATGAAAGTGTGGTTTAATATTTAAATATTTTATCACCCGCCATGTAGCTCTTCCTACTCTTTTAGCGCAACAATACTCCTAAGTAGCTCCCTGATCCAAGAATTTGAAGTGTTGATGACTTTTAATCTACTAAGTTCTCCAATAGATTTAGGTAACCATACCATAGACATCGTGTTCCCGAGACATCTTATTGGAGTAGCGATTCCAAGTTGCTAATCAAGATGGGAAGTTCCTTTATTTTAGAATGCCATAGAAAGAGAAACTTAAGTTTCCATTGATTCCCAAATAGAACTAGGAAGTTCATTGATTTTTGGAGATCGCAATTTAAGTACTGACTATCACTTTTGGTTACCAATCGAGCCGGCTAATCTTGTGATGGCCATTTATGAGAGATCCAACTCTACCAGTGATGCCACTCTCACAAATGATTTAGGCAGCTTCCTCAGCTTTTTGCAATTGCCTAAATACAACTCCAGCTTCTATAACTGTTGGATTCCTTCCCACAACTCCATAAGACTTGTACAGCCATCCACATTAAAGTAAATCAGGCACTTAAGCTTTTTGAGGGAACCATCAACCTTAATCAGTCTTTTTGCTTATTTTTTTTAATCAATCTCTCAAACTCAAATAATCAGAGAAAATTGAAATCCTAGTCATGTTGTCGCAGTTTTGTGGGACCCATAACACGCAGCTTCTTGACAACCTGTTACAATAATTAAAGGAGAGTAAAGAGAAAATTCCATGCAAATTTAGAGGCAATAAATGGTTGCATTGGAAATGAGTCGTAATTGTGTTGACTCGTTTTCCCTATATAACCCACATAGATACACTCACTTTAGAATTAACACTTAGTCAACCTTATCCACATATATCCACCTGTATATGCAGAATAAGTCATATTATACAATCTTACTGTGAATGGCCAAGATTAGTTTTACTTGTGAATAGCGTTGATTACTCCACTGATGACCCATTTATTTTAGGTGCATTTGGAACATGAACATATACAACATTAGATACATCAATGAAGGCATTAGAGGGAAAACACGACCATACGAAAGAAATACTCCTTGTAACAACATTATCAACTCAGTTTTAATAACATTCATTCGGCATTGACGAGTTGGCTTGCAGTCTGAACAATGAAAAACTTCAATTGACTGAAGACTTACCCGGTTCTTGCTTTATTGGGTCCAAATGAATGACATGGTTGGCTCCGTTTCTGCAACTCCCGTCCTGTGATTTGGGCAACACTTTTGAGGGCATCCCCCACGCTTCCGCCTCTTCTCGCGGCCGAACTCCTCCTCTTCCTCTTTCTCAATGACAAGGGCATCGGGCCTCGGCCGACCCTCTTTCTTCTTAACAAAAATGGATCCATTTATTTCATTGATCTGAAAAAGACAAAAAGCTGATGGAGTTCATCCAATGTCCTCCTATTCTCCGAATCCCTCAAGGCTTTCGTCTGTTCTGGTTAGTGGTATGAAAACACAATCACTCGCCCCTTTTCTAGAGTCCAGTGAAAAAGACAGCATTTTCTTATTCTTTCTGAAACTGACGACATTCTCAAAGCATTTTCTTATTGTTTCTGGAATAGAAATTTCTCTAGTCAAAAGAATTGTAGGAATGGCTTTGTTTTATCCCAAAACAAAATGCCGACAGTAGAGCTTGCTATCAAACGTGTATATGTTCGAAAGACAAGTTCCCTCAAACCCGTTGATGTCGCGAGACCCACCTATCAATTAGTATCCAACATCGAAGATATCGGGTCACCTAATGAGAAGTGTTTCTCCGTTTCTAACTGAATGAAAACAGGCTGCAAATAGACACGGCGCCAATAGGGGAGACACGGTACACCGACTGTTTATTTCTCTTTCGAGTGGTTCGCCGTAGCAGGTGGACCCTCAAAATCCTCGATTGATAGTGACGATTATTGTTTTAACAGACATGTTTGCCTTGCCTCCCGACAAGCATATAACCTCTAGGTGTTTTACATCCTAGTGATCCTAAGATCCAGACGAGGATCAGGATTTAGCCTTTTAAGGTCTTGCTAAGAACCAATTGCTATTGCTTTTTATATTAGCATTAAAAATTATTTTTTTGGATATCTCAACACTTAAATCCATGGATTTTTTGTTTTTTTTAAGAATCGAAATATTATCCATTTAGGAATTCGTAAGATAAGCTTTTTTGTAAATTTCTTTGATCTTGAACACCTCCTTAGCCTTATTACTGTGCTTGTAGAGGAGCTTAATTTTAAATCTAAGAGGCCTCGTTGATCATTTATTAGTAGCAAAAGAAAAAAAAATTAAATCAGCTCAACCAATCTATGTGAACGTAGCTACACAATTTTTGACTTGATAAAAATAGTTAAACAATTTGTAATTTTCTTTTTGACATTGATTTTTTAACTTTTACTATCATGACACACTTAAGCTTTTTGAGGGAACCATCAACTTCAATAAGTGTTTTGCAATTTTTATGGATCAATCCCTCTAAACTCAAATAGTTAGAGAAGATTGAAATCCTGGTCATGTTGTTGCACTTTTATGGGACCCAAAACATTCAGCTTCTTAGGACGCATTTGATACGTTTCTATTTCTGGGAACAATTTCTTTTCAAAAATAGTTTTTTCTATTTCTATTTCCTGGAAGAATTTCTGAGCAAAATAATGCGTTAGGTAACTGCACAAAATTTATATTCCCAATTTTTTGCATTCAAATCTATATCTTTTATTTAACTATAAGTACAAGTTATAAGTGAAAAAAACCAATAAGCATGGTTTATTGGTTTGTCTAATCCTTTTTAGGGATTTAAAACCCCTTTTAATCCCTAAGCTAAGGAATCTTCAAAAATACCACTTGGGTACCTGAAAAATTTAAATTTCACTCAAAATAGGTGGCCATAGGTATTCTAAACCATTATGTAAATTTTTTTATATTTTTTGGGGTAAAATTTATTAAAATTTTTTACTTTCCCTAAATCTGTTTCTTTTTATTTTTTCGAAAATTTTTTATGAAATTTTTTTAACTTTTTCAATTTCGGAATTTTGCAAATATTTAAGGGTTTTTTGAGTTTTTTGATTTTTATGGATTTTCTGAGAATTTTTCTAATTTATATGAATTTTGGGAATTTTTTAATTTTCTAATTTTTTTATGGGATTTTTCTGAAATTTTTCTAATTTTTATGAATTTTCGGAATTTTTTAATTTATTCTAAGCCATTATGTGAATTTTTTATTTTTTATTTTTTTTGGGGAAAATTTTATTAAAACTTTTTACTTTCTCGAAATCTGTCTCTTTTTATTTTCCAGAAAGCTTTTTATGAATTTTTTTTAATTTTTTCAATTTCGGAATTTTGTAAATTTTTATGGGGTTTCTAGTTTTTCTAATTTTTATGGATTTTCTGAGAATTTTTCTAATTTTTATGAATTTTTGAAATTTTTAATTTTTTATAATTTAATTAATCTTTTTATTTTTTTTATTATTTCCGCCGAGAATGGACCGGACCAGTGCTTTGCGACGTTTTGCAAACGACGAAGGATGGAGGGGGAGTTGAGGTTGCAGCTTGAGGATCGAACCTTTCTATTTCTATTTCTATTTCTAGGAACAAAGAAGTAGATTTTTTTCTACTTCTTATTTTTGCTCTAAATCTATTTCTTGGCCACTTTTCTTTTCCAGGAAATAGAAAAATAAAATGCATTATCAAATGGATTTCTGTTCTTTTTTTGTTCCAGGGAACAGAAGAACGGAAAAATAGAGAAACAGAAGCGTTACCAAATACGCCCTTAGCAACCTGTTACGGTGGCTAAAAGAGAGCAAAGGGAAAATTCCATGCAAATTTAGCCAATAAATGGTTGTGTTGGAATTGGTTCCGTTGGAAATGAGTCGTAATCGTGTTGACTCATTTTCCCTATTTAACCCACATAGATCTACTCACTTTAGTACTAATACCTATTCAACCTGATCCACATATATCCACGTGTATATCCAGAATATGTCATCCAATACATTCTTACTAGAAATGGCCTCGATCAGTTTTACTTGTGAATGTCCTTGATTACTCCATTGATGACTCATTTATATTCGGTGGTTTTGGAACACGAACACATACAACATTAGATACATTAATGAAGGCATTAGAGGAAAAACACAAACATACGAAAGAAATACTCCTTGTAACAACATTATCAATTTAGTTCTAACATTCATTCGGGATTGACAAGTTGGCTCGCAGTCTGAACCATGAAAAACTTCAGTTGACAGAAGACTTACCCGGGTTCTTCCTTTATTGGGTCTAAATGAATGCCAAGGTTGGCTCTGTTTCTGCAACTCCCATCCTGTGATTTGTGCAACACTTTTGAGGGCATCCCCCACAGCTTCCGCCTCTTCTCCCGGCCGAACTTCTCCTCGTCCTCTTTCTCAATGACGAGGGTCTCGGCCGAATTTCTTTCTGACCTCTTATTTCATTGATCGGAAAAAGACAAAAGCTGATGGAGTTCATCCCATGACATCTTATCCTCCGATTCCCTCCCTCAAAGACTTCGTCTATTCTGGTTCGTGGTGTGAGAACACAATCACTCACCCCTTTTCTGGCGTGGAGTGAAAAAGACGAAGCATCTTCTTTCTGTCTGAAACTGACGGCATTCTCAAAGCAGTTCTTATTCTTTCTGGAATAGAAATTCTCTAGTCAAAAGAAATGTAGGAATGGCTGTGATTTATCCCAAAACAAAAAATGCCGACAACATGGCTTGCTATCAAACAAATATACCTTTCGGAAGACAAGTTCCTCAAACCCGCTGATGTCGCGGGACCAACCTAACAGTTAGTATCTAACATTGAAGACGTCGGATCACCTAATGAGAAGTGTTTCTTCGTTTCTAACTAAATGGTAAACGACAGGTTGCAGATATACATGGCGCCGATTGGAGAGACACTGTGCCCGACTGTTTATTTCTCTTTTGAGCGGTTCGCCGTAGCAGGCGGAAAATTCTTGATGGATGGTGACGATTATTGTTTTAACAGGCATGAAAAGCATGTCCAAATGCCCAAGAAAAATAAGAAGGTTTTCCTCCTTTTTTTTTTGCGGTTGTTGCTTTTTATATTGGCATCAAAAGTTTATTTTTCTGGATATCTCAACACTTTAAATCCATGGATTTTTTGTTTTTTTTATAATCAAGATATTATTCATTTCTAAGTTTCTTTGAACTTGAACACCTTCTTAGTAGGGGTGATCAATTCCCGATCCGATAGCAAAAGTCTCATATTATGCACTGGAGCTCTACGAATGGGACCTTGTTGCCCCTTTGGACCCAGCTATCGAGCACGGGGTGGACACTCTGGCCAGGGTTTCCGAGAAGACTGACCTAAATCAAGCAAATGAAAAACAGCAATAAATGAACCCAAGTTGAACATTAAAGTTCGCTGTAAACACAAAAAAACCAATTAACCGAGGCTACATAAACACCTTCAAAACAAGAGGGGAGGCATCAAGCTCAAGTTGGGGGGGAAAGAGCGAGGCATGAGAGCTAAGAGGCTAGAGGGGAAGATCGACGTGTGATAGTTGAGAGGCGAGAGTGAAAGAGCGTCGAAAGAGGCCGGAGAGGCAAGAGACGAGGGGCGATTAGGGTTTACCTCCGGTGAGCTGCTAATTCAAGCGAGGTCATGAATCATGATTGTGAAAGAGAGCCGAGGCATAAGAGAGGGGAGGGAAAGAGGAGGTGTGACTCGTGAGGGGCGAACAAGGAAAGAGGAGACGTGAGACTTAAGTGATCAATTATTAGATTTACATTTAAGAAAAAAAATAAATAAAAGATATTTAGTTCGATTCGGTCCAGTTCCCCCTAGTTCGGTTCCCCTCGAAACTGAGAACTGGATTAAAAATCATCGATTCCAATTTTGTGAAAATAAGAACCGGACCGGCGCTCCTAGGAGCTATCCAAAACCGGCCAGTTCGATCCGATTCAGGGGGTTCCCGGTTCGGTCCGATTCAGGCAATTCCCAATTTGGTCGGTCCGTGCTGCTCATCCCTACTCCTTAGCCTTCTTTTTTTTTTTGGTTCAAAACTTCTTAGCCTTCTTACTATGTAGAAGAGCTTAATTTTAAATCTAAGGATGCATATGGTAATATTTCTGTTCTCGAGAACAATTTTTATTCAGTAATAGTTTTTTCTATTTTTATTCTCTAGATAAGTTTCTAAGTAGAAAAACGCATTTAGTAACTGTACAAAAGTTCTATTTCTGGAATAGAAAAATAACATAAATGTGTCTAGTACGACACCAAAAATTTCTATTGCGAAATTTTTTTCATTTATTTATAAAAATATCAGTGAAGACTTAAAAATTCATGCTTGGATAAAACTGAACTTTGTAAGGACTTAACTGATCAAGATGTTCTAAGATAGCCTCAGAAAATCCAACATAATAGTTAGTCAAAGATAAATGGCTAGAAATGGCAGTAGAGAGTTTCACTAGTTTATAATTCACAATATGATAAGGTTGACAGTAAATGTTTAGTTATTACATTAAACAGGTGTATAAACCTTTTGAGCTTTATGATGTACGGCGTAGGGCGTAGGGTGTGGGCTTTATGGTTTAGGGTGTGGGGTATAGTAGTTAGGCTTTAAGGTGTAGGGTTTTAGGGTTTAAGTTTGGGGTTTTAAGGTTTAGGTTTCGCTGAACTTATTTCCCTAAAATGACCATGTTTCTCTTTTTTTTTTTCCGAGGAACAAAAAGGTAGATTTTTTTTACTTATTGTTTTTATTCCAAATCTTTCTGTTTTTTCACTTCTTGTTTTTGCTCTAAATCTATTTCCTAGCCACTTATCTAGGGCGAGGAATAGAAAAAGTAATTGACGTACGCAAACAAATTTCTTTTTCTATTCCAGGGAATAAAAGAACAGAAAAATAGAGAAACAGAAATATTACCAAACAGGTCGGCCTCATTGATAATTTTTTATTAGCTAAAGAAAATTTTTTGAATCAGCTCAACCAATCTATGTAAACGTAGCTACACTATATATGTCAATGATAAGTTAATTTGATTTCTTGCACATTTTTTTCTCAATAAATTTTTGACTTGATAAAATAGTTAAACAATTTATAATTTTCTTTTTGACATTGATTTTTGAACTTTTATTATCATGACACACGTCTTAGTGTCCATCCATTTTGTGAAAAATTTTCTAGTGAAAAACATTTACCATAATTTCCTATGTATGGGTACCTTAGAAAAATGAGTCAATAAGAAATCTTTTCATAGTCAATGAAAAACCTACGCGTAGATTCAGGAAAATTATTTTTCTAAAAATAATTGAAAATCATTATCTAAAATATGAATAGACTCCGGCACTTGAATTACCCTAACTTTTCCCTGGAGATAACTCTTGATTATCCTGTGAAAAATGAATTGCTATTTTCTTTCATTGAGCAATGCTTGGTCTCAAGACAGGGTGGCCATCTTTACATAGCATTTCTTATTCTTTCCGGAATAGAAATTCTCTAGTCAAAAGAATTGTAGGCGTCACACCCCAAATCCTATAGGAATAGGGGTAGTGACATGGTCATCCTTCCTCTTGAAAGACGTAACCTCAAACCCTACCAAAAAATAATTAGCTTTCAAATGTCCCTATTAAAAGCGCTTTTGAACTATTGGCCACTAACTGAGGAATCTAAAAAACACGAAAGATGAAATGAATGAGCTACCACAGCCTAGTGAGTAATATGCTTCTTTTAAACGGATCGAACAATCACTATGTATCATTTCAAAATGATATCAATCTCATCATCTCAAATTCAATATACGATATACATAAAATATCGAAAATGCATTATAACTTTCCAACAAAACTCTATACGTATAAGATCAGTCATCAAAACCTACTCAACAATAACAAATAATCATCAATGATCTATTCCTTTGATTAATCTCATTAATCACACGTCGATGGTCATCATTGAACTATGGTCACATTTAATGCCGTGACAAAGGCAACCAAGTTTACCCCCTTTGGCTAGGTTTACCACCTATATCAACCGGCGATTCGACCCAGAAGAACGTTCTAACAGTATGCATACTCCCCCCTCAATGGGCTCTCATCACAATGATGTGAGCAATATCAACCAATAACTTTCTCCAACAATCCACAATTAACACCAAAAAGCCATTTCATAAACCGGTTTTATGACCCAAATCACATAACCTTTCACAATTTCATTTATCGATTAAAATGCTTTTATAATCAATACGAACTACTTTTGAAAATTCCTTTGACTAAACATTTAACCAAAGCATTCACAATTGATCAATTTAGATCACTTCATAAAACATTCTTAATCCTTTTTCAATCGACTAAAACGATAGTAAAAGTTCGATCTAATTTATACAAGGAACATGCTCTTGATAATTCATACTATATTAAAACTCTACCATTTTCAAGCATGAGTTTGTAAATTCATGGAAGAAATAGTAACACTCACCCGTGAAAGCCAAAAACCAACATACGATGGTTAATCGAGCCGATGCACTCGAATTTCTATCGATTAATTGAAAAGCGACGTTAAAATCTAAGTAAAACACTACTCCAACGAGCAACTCGACTAGACCACGCTCAACCGTCAATGAATCGACTCCTAAGCACTAACTAAGAAGCTCGTTTACAACAAACATTCGTCTTTCTCCATTACACGAGAAAATATTCAGTAGTTGCTTCTCACCACATCGTCGTCATCCTACATGGAGCGCCTTTTTTTTGCTTTTAACCAATCACCACTTGACACATATATTCTGACGTGGAGATAACTAAAATAAATTACAAATCTTCTTCTCTCTCTCTCTCTTCCTCCTCCTTCGTATCGTAGCCACCGCGCCGGCCGCTCTTATCAATTCCAGCTGCGGCTCCGCCGCAGCCTCCATCTGAGTTCCCTCCCTCCGCTGGAGCCCAATAACAATCGGGATCTCGACCTTGCTTGTCGCGGCCATGGACGAGGCTCTGTTTCAGATCTGGAAGTCGGCTTCCCGACGGAGACGATGACGAATAAAGGGCGTAGCAAGCAGATTGTGGGTTTCTGAGTTAACTTTTTAGCATTCAAATTTGCGTTTTTTTTTCTTTTACCTATTCCGGCGATGAGCCGCAATGAAAAAAAAGGAGACCTTTCAGCATTCAAGTTTCTGGGTTTCCTTTTTCTTCCCCCAGCTTCCACAGATTTCCCCATACTCGAATTGTTTGCGGGCCATGTCTTCTACATTTGGCCAGAAGGACAAGCCAAGAGACCCGCCGATTTTTTACCCGCGTTGCTTTGTAAACTCCTCCAAATCTCAGATCTTTTGGCTAAAAAGACAAGAGCCTAGAGACCCACCACCCCTTCCTTGTCTCAAAGATTCTTCCCCGGATTTTTTTTCTTTCGACAGACTTCTAATCTTTCCAGATTTTTGGCCATTTGCTCAAGGCCAAAAATGGGTAAAGATGACCATAAAGGAGACGGAGACGGAGGACCCCTTCCGGCGAAGACGAAGCTGACAACGAGGACGACGGAGGGGGGTGGTCTGGTTTGGACGCGCAGCAGTGTTGGCCTGGATGGGCGTCGGCGGTGGTCGCGCGGAGGTCAAGCTCGGAGGCGACTCTAGCCGGAGGAGGATGAGTAGACAGAAAGACTTGATCTGAGCAGAATTTCATTTTTTTGTGATTCCACGTCAGAAATATATATGTCAAGTGGTGATTGGCTAAAAGCAAAAAAATGCACTCCAAGTAGGACGATGACGCGGTGAGAAGCAACCACTGAATATTTTCTCCCATTACACATGTTATCCATTTTTTTTTTTGATAACCCAGGAAACCCCCGCACGGCCGACAGGCGGGAGGTAAACCCTGAGGGCGATACGTGCTAGCCACCACACACGTGCACCGGTTAAGTCACCCTGCGGCGATCGGGATTCGAACACTCAACCTTTTGCGAGAGGAAGAGTGCCCTCTTCCAAACAAACCAAACTTCAAAATCGAGTTTCGTCAGGTGCCACCGCTCCGCAATGCACTAGGCTACCATTTCCACAAGAATCGCAGCTCAAAAACTCCTCTATCGAACCGCGTAGCTCAAAATCTACACGACTCCTATTTTAAGACCTAACTTCCAAAATTACTCCCATCAGACGAATAATCGGCTTGAATACTTACCCGGCATTCCAATACGCAGTTGATTTGGCTTGTCGGGGTGTCCAGATCATGAACAAGCAAAATTTCTCTCTCCTCTCCTCCTTCCCTCTTTCCTTCTTCAGGGTCGCACGTCTTCTTCTTTCTTCGTTTATTCCACCGCTTCAGGTCTTCTTCTTTTCCTTCTTCATGTTTCCAACGCACAATTTTGTTAGTAATGGCTTTGATGTATCTCAAAACTAATGCACACAACATGGCTTGCCATCTAACAAATATATGCTTGGAAGACAAGTCCCCCAAACCCAAGCTAACAATTAATATCTGACCTTGTTGATTTTAAAAGCAATTAGCAACTAGTTTGATACAAAGCGTGTAAGTTCGTCCTGCAGTAACTCTGCTCTCTTTACTCTTTAGGACAGGATTTTCTTACTCTCCAGGCAGCAACCATCTCCTGACTAACATTTCCTACTGTCCGTAAACCAGACATTGGCTGCTATCTGCTGACCTGCCTTCTAATGCAGGATTTGTCAAAATCTGCAATTGCCTTGGGTTACCCAAGTGAAACAACAAAAGCTCCATGTGCTCAGCTGGCAACCCACAGTGACCGCGATTGCATCCATCCATGTATCCTAATCCAGAGGCAAGAATTTCGCCCCTCTATCGTTTTAGAGACACTTATTCGGGATAGTCATTATTAATTGCGATTCATTATTTTTTGTTTCTAATAACAGCCATATCCAGTCATGGGTATTGCTCAGATTAAGCTAATTTCCAAATCTATTTATTTTTGGGTTAATACCATGAAAAACCCCAAACTGGTACATCCGTGATAAATTTATCCCAAACTAATTTTTTGATCACCAAAAACCCCAAACTGGTACACCCGTGACAAATGTACCAGTTTTGGGTTTTACCCACTGTTTGTTACAAGTGTATCGGTGTGTGATTTTTTATGGTATTAATACAATTTAACGGAAACTAACGGAGGGTAAATTTATCACAAATGTACAGTTTGGGGTTTTTGATGGTCAAAAAATTAGTTTGGAGTAAATTTATCACAGGTATACCATTTTTGGATTTTTCATGATATTAACCCTTTATTTTTTTACCAAAAATCGTGGATGTAAGCGAGAGATTACTCAAAGTCAACTTGATTCTTCTCGAATTTGACTAAGAAACACATTTCGAGTTCTAAAATATCTTACTCGAGTAGCTCAAAATCCAATAAAAATAATTGGATTTTTACATATCATAATTACATATACGGATTGATGAATTCAATGAAGAGCCTAAGATATATATACGGATTGATGAATTCAATGAAGAGCCAAAGAGTACCGTACTTCGATTTTACGGTATTCAAGATTTTGGGTTCAAGCTCCACAGATCGTATTCAGGCCATAATTTACTGGGTAGTAGAGTCGAGCCAAACTGAGCTTAAGGACAAGCTTTTAGGAAGATCAATCATGTTAAGATCAAGCTCGAGTTGAATATTGAGCTTTGCATAAGCGAATCGAGTTGAGTCGAGTCGAGTATCAACTCAACTTGGCTTGATTACACTTACACCCCTGCCAGAAGGACGAAATTTTCAGACAGCGCGTTTGAACATATTTAACCATTCTGACCCCCCGAACCAAAACTCACGTCATTCACGGAGCAGAGTCCTTGCACGAGTCAAATCTCGTGCTCGACTCGAATGCATTTTCATTTCCAATCAATAGCATCATCGTTTCAAAGGTTCGCTATGGTGAGCATGATCCAATCAACACCAGACCTAAGAGTTCAAGCGCCAAGAATGATGCTAAGCAAAATATCCAGAATGACATACATTAGAGTCAGTTAAATACCATATGCTACGGTTGAGCAAAATTCTGAAGACTTTGCCACGAGCTACCACATATACAGTACAATCAGGAGAGCTCGGCGGCCACACTCCACTAGGTCCTGAAGCAACCCGCTCGTTGCGAAGCTCATACAAGACACGTCTTCATCATAATGTGAGAAGTTGCAGAAGCAGATCTCACCAGAAGCAACAGGACTGCGTTTGGCCTCCTTTTTAGTGGCACCCACTTCATCGCAGCGCCTCTCCAAAGTTCCAAGAAACGTGCAAGGTGTAAATGCAGCAAAAGGGATAGGAGTGATGGGACCAAGAAGTCAAACATAGATAAAGCACATTAACGCCAAAAACAATCTGCAAAAGTCAAACCACTGGTTGTGCCTCAACTTTTTCTCTCCAATTGGGAGCGGTGTAAAGTTTGGCAGTCTACACTGAAAGATAAAACAAAAACTAAAAGTGAGGTGATAGGGACACCACCAGTATAGATGGATAAGTTCCATTAGAAAATAAGGAAAAAGGCTTGACTAGTCACTGGGAAAACGAAAAGGATGGATTAACAATATTGAGTAGGACATGTTAAGAGACATCAGATGAAAATTCCCAATCCTTCCTCTTTCCTCCACTAAAACAAACCAAACAACATGAGCTGAAAATCACCCCCTTCAATTCCCTTCCTTTTTCTACGAATCTCTCCAACCAAAGGGCTGTGTACTTGAATAACATGATTGAAGACTGCTACCCCAGAATCTTCACACAGCCGACAAGAACCTCGATCATGAACTCGTCCTTCGGCCGATCATGCTTCAGTGTTCTGCATTTTCTAACCATGTGCTGCAGAAATGTTATGAAAAAGCATCGCAAAGCAACGACACGGATTCTAGAGGAAACTTCAAGACTATTCTCTGCACGAGTGTAGGCACACATGCATCACTCATGACCCACACTGCAGATCCGCACACGCCCACCCACCCCCACGCAAAGAGAGAGAGAGAGAGAGCGTGTGTGTGTGTGTGTGTGTGTGTGTGTGGGGAGGGGGGGGGGGTGGTTCCCCTGAGCACTGACAACACAATCATGGTCTGAATTTCCTGATGAAATACAGGCAATGCATGTCTGCATTTCAGCATTGGACTAATCACATATTGGCATAAAATCTACCCCAGACCAGTAACCAAAAGGAGGAAAAAAATGGAGCAAGAAGGTTCCTTCTATTTCTCACTCTTTCCTTATGTTCAATTCCCTCCTGTTTAGCTATTCTTCAGCAGGGTAAGGACCATCATATTGGATAGGCAAACATAATCTCTCAGCTTATTTGAGTCAAAGACCAAGCTTACTCGTGTCAAAAACCATATGGCGATGTCCAGCGGAGTAATGATAACATAAAGGCAGCAATGAAACTACAGGAGCCTGATCTGCAGAGCCCTTGATACAATCTACAGCTGAAAGAGTGTTCACCTTTTACTTAAGATTCATATGCAAAGTAAGCACCTGTATGGGGCGGAATATTATTTGCAATAAAGCAAACACACCAGAAATCATGGGTAACTCCTCAAAAGATGCATGATGAAAGTCAGTACCACTGTCATGTAACACTGTATGGGATATCACAATCCTCATATAACTATGTTAACTGGAACAATACAAAATGCTACAAAACTCGATGGACAAATAATCAAGAGAGATCTCATCAACGTTATTGCAGCAAACCAGCCACCCTAAGCATGTATTACCTATTTATTGGAAGACCCAACATACCATACCTATTATATTACAATGCCCACGCCGAGCCATCAAAATCCCAAAATACGATCGACCAACATCAAGTGCTTTCTGCTGGGGTAAGATGCCCCAATTGTTCTGCTAGGTTATTTACATTCTTCGTACTCCACCAAAACCTGACATGATCAGCAGGTTTGCTCTCATTCCTTCTACCATCAGTATCCTTTCTTTCTGACTGAACTTCCTGAACGTCGGAGGAACCGGGATTCTCCGTCAAGAATTGCTCCCAGAAGACATCATTAGCACCTGACGGCACATTAGGAGCTGCAGCTGCAGCTTGTTCTTTGGAGGAAACTGGCTCAGAGGCAACAGTCGAAGCTGGCTCGGAAGTGGTACCCATGGCAGGCTCAAAAACAGTAGCAGTAGCGGGCTCAGAATTCATGTC
Source organism: Syzygium malaccense (assembly GCA_031216405.1). Taxonomy (NCBI): domain Eukaryota; kingdom Viridiplantae; phylum Streptophyta; class Magnoliopsida; order Myrtales; family Myrtaceae; genus Syzygium; species Syzygium malaccense. Next base: position 27,210,184 of record CM062257.1, on the reverse strand, counting down.
AATTGTGGGCGATCTAGGCCGTGCATCAATATTAAACTGAATGCAGGATATAGCAGGGCTATCAGCACAACTAGTGGTCTCATCAAAGTCTACGGTTGAGTTGTGCTGCATAATGTTTTCACAATCATGCGCAATGTGTTCCCAGATTGTGAGCGATGATTCCAATTGATCATATAAATCCAGTATGGATGGTAAGGATGAAGCTCCATCAATGTTTTCTCTCATCAAAGTTCGGGGAGACCCAGCATACTTGTCTTCACCATGTCCGTCATCATGAAAGAAACCAATTCGAGGAAATCTCCTCTTCTTATCATTGAACCCCGACTCGATCAACAAATTCAAGGCAAGACCAGGTTTCTGCAGAACATTACCTAAGTTAGACAGCATATTCTTCTGTCGTTCTTCCATTTTCAAAAACTGCTCCTTCAAATTCTGCATCTGCAGTTCAAAGGCCTTCCTCTCTTCTTCATGCATCTGTAGTTCCATCTGAAGTGATTCCTTGTCGCTTTTAAGCCTTTCTACCTCTTCCTTCAGGCTTTGTCTCTCTGCTTCAGTTAAAGGAGAAGAACTTCCCTGATTTTGGAGATTCTGAAGGGAATGGCTGTGGACTGGTTTCCGCCGATGGATGTTCTTCAGAAGCTGCGGCTGACCTCTTATAAATTCCTCGTTCGCAAATTCCCATCGTTCTGGGTCAATCTTCCTAAAACCCTGTCCAAAGGTGAAATGCACATTTATTGCAAGTTATACGAATGCATGATCACTTCCTAGAAAGCCCAATCGTATCAAAAGACGAGAGCAAGCAGAAACGTAAGTAGAAAGGTCTCAGCTTACATATGTGTTCAGCTGTCTAATAAAGCTGGAAAAATTGTTGTGCTTGAAGTATCTCGGCAGCAAATCCCGTGCGAACTCCGGTGGATTCCACACAACGAAGCTCTTGCTGGTTTGACTCCACGAAACCACCGGGTCAGTGGAGGGGTCATCGACCATCTCGTACGTCTTCATCAGGAAAGGTGGCAGCGAATTCGAGCCGCTCGGCGATTCGTCCATTTCAAATTTCGCCACCACTCTCAAGATCAGAACTACCCAACAATTCAAGCTTCCAAACAAAAACCCACCTTCTGCTCTTCACCGGAACTCTCAGTCACACCGTCTTGCACAAGAACCCAAACCCAGATAACGAATCCGCACCCGGGAATCTCTAATTTAACTTTCAATCGAAAAACCCCCAGATACACACAACTACAGGACACCACACCACCCCCTCAAGCAAAACAACATGAAATGCTCAAATTCCCAAACAACCCAAAGCCTCAATGAATCAGCCGGAAGGGAGAACCCAAACATTGCCCGCTTCGAACAAACTCCACACCCCTCCTAAAATACCAGAACCCTCCACCAAAATCGCAAGCGAATTGAGCCGAAGATGCCACGCGCGAAGCCCCAAGATTCAATGAAAGTGAAACCCTTCTCGAAGCACACGCAATTACGTCAAGATTGGATCAGACTTTTCCAAGAACATCCAGAATCCCCTCCCCCCCTCCCCCCCTCCCATTCGAAGCTTTCAGAAGGAGCACCCCCACCTTCTTTCGCGAAACCCACAAGAAACTGCAGCCCCAGGAGCCCCCAACAGTACCCCCCCGCCCTGTATTCACGTACACGTACCTGTCCACATGTACATCAAAAAAGAAAACAGAAAACACGCACGGAACAGTTCGCTTCCGTTATCGGTACGGAAAAAAAAAATCAAAACCCTCGACATGGGTCGATGAAGTCGCCGCGAGTGCCCCAAAATTCAACGGCCAACGAAAGATCTAACAAGAACCCATTTCCTTATTATCGAAAAAGAAAACAAGAAAAGCAGGGGAAAACGATGGGGGGGGAAGGCCAAAAGACTTGCCGCAAAAGCAAAGCGGATATCATCAGCATCCAAGAAATCGAAAAATTTGGGCAAGACGGGGCGAAAGTCACCTTTCGCCTCCGCAGATGTTTTCGCGACAAGACGACCCGACCGCGACGCACGAACGGGGAGCAAGAACGAGGAAGCTGCGTGGGCGGGGGGGAAGGGCAGAGGTGGGAGGATGGCTGGAGAGAATCCAACCGGGTGCGCGTCCGCTAATTTAAAATTTTTTCGTTGTTCCTTTAAACTTTTTCGTGTGTTTTTTTTCGGGCCATTTTCTTTCGTTTTTTTTTATAGCAAGAGGAAATTCGGTAGTCTTGGGGATTCTTGCCGTTTTACGGAACGAAACCGGCGTTAGATTTGGTAGTGGTTTTTTCGGGAGAGGGCAATCGATTTATAGATAATTTTGGGTATCGAATTTGGGGCGGCTTTGCTGGACAACTCAACCGAATAATAACGATGGAATTTTTTCCGAAGGGCGAGGAATTAAAAAAATGTGGCTAAATTAAAAATTCGTGTAAGCTTTGGGAAATAATGATTATGCGTGCTTACAGATAAGGTTGTGCATGGAAATTGCCCCAAAAATGGTCATTTACAAAAGAAAAATATTCTACGGCCTCGATTGCTCGCTCCATTTGTCTTTTTTCCCACTCGCGATGTGAATTAAAGAGAAAAAAAAACCCATCTTTTATGCATTTTCTCGCGATAATTTCTTTTCAAGGATACGGGGAGCTGCGCTTCGAGGGTTTAAATAGTGGTGAGCATCGGATCCGAACCAAATCGGACGGGATTCACCGGTTCAAGGTCGGGTTCGGCGGGGAAACTTGTTCAGTTCCCCACTTCGAAGGCCTACATTCGGCCCGAACTGATTTTAATTTCCACTTCCAAGGTTAGAACCGTCGGTTCCCCTAAGGAATCGATTTCACCGATCCGATATTCAGGCTGAACTGATTCTGAATCTTCTCTCGAAAAAAAAGAAACTTTTCCACCGATCAAGAATTGAGCCACGGTAAGAAATAACGATATATTTCACTTGAACCAACAAATGTTTCCTATAGTGAAGTTGTGCAATTTTTATATTTTATTATAGAATTCGTTTCTTTACCCAAAACATAAAACGGGCCGGTTTCCAAGTAGAGCCGGATCGGTTCGCTTCTCGATCCCAATATTTTGAAATCGGCTCACCCCAAAATCAATCACCGAAAGTTACATGACTCATGTGAGCGCGGACGGATGCAAAACCGGATGGAAAATTAACGAAGCGGTTGAAGGACCGCCAATACGGCACGATCACATTAAAAAAGAACCACCTACTTCTTAAGGTCAAAACCGAGGGAGGGTCAACCTAATTCGCTTTCTTCATTTAAAACTCACGCACACCTAATTGAAAGCGCCAATCCTAGCCATTGACAATGAAGTGGCCAGATATCATCGACCGCGAAATTTCGACCGTCTCGACTCGATCATCTCCAGGCCACGCGAAACCTCAACGGTGTCGACAATATCTCGCCAGATTGGACATGGGAAAATCAAGATAATAAAAAACGCAAAGGGGAGGCATTGACTAATCTTGCGATTGCTTCGTCAGGTCGGCGTTCATATAATTATTGAGCGGATGATCTTGTTTCTGTGTACGTCCCGTTTCGATTGTGATGTTTTTAGGTGGGGGCTATCGACGGGGACAGAGTCCCGGAGCCATGTCCTATTGACATTGTCCTCTTCCTCTCCCTGTCACAGTGAGAAAATAAAAAAAAAGAAGAAGAAGAAAAACAGAAAGAGATGATATTCTCTGTGGTTCACAAAATTTCTGAATATTGTATGTGCATTATTTGTCGTGATCGCCGTCATCATAATTGCCTATACCGATAGATAAAAAGGGTTTGACGCCATTGAAATCCCAAAACCGGTATATCTATAATAAATTTACCTTAAATTAATTTTTTTGACTACCAAAAACTCTAAACTGGTATATTCGTGATAAATTTTGTCATCCGTTAGTTTTCCGTTAAATTAAATCGATACCACGAAAAATCACAAACTAGTATGCATATGACAAATGGAGGACAAAACCTCAAATTGGTGCACCAATCAACTGCAACGTGTCATCCAATTCAGTAATTTAACAATAAAATTTAATGGAACTTAACGGAAGGTAAATTTGTCACGGGTGTACTGATTTGAGATTTTTCGTAAAATTAATCCTAAAAAAAAAATGAGCGGCTTTTTCTACTTTGAAGAATCGCAATCTATGACTTTTCTTCTCTCTTCTTTAATCTACGTAGAATTTTTTTAGTAATTTTAATTATACAAATAATGACCCTTACAAGGTAAACTTCGAATCGCGAATTATATTTCTCTCCATATTGCGTCGATAATTTCTCTTTTATCAGCTGATAATTTCAATCGGCGTAACGTTCGCCGAAAGAGCTTCGCTTGTGATTTTAATATTGGAAACGATAATCACGATTAATTTAATAAATCGTGAATTGAGATTAAAAAAAACAAAAACAACACAAAGATGTTCGCGCGACATGACAAGATTCTTAAAGTACTCTTTTACCGTCGGGTGCGAGCGTGACGCACGGGCTTATGTGTCGCGGAGTTTTGGCGCTAGTGTGCTTGGATTTGTTTAAGTAAGAATGACAGCTTCCAAGAAAGACGACAATAACGATTAACAACAATAATGATTATTATTAATATTATAATATTAATATTAATAATTATAATTATAATGATGATGATAATAACGGGTGCACGTATCTTCCAACAGGCTCTCTACACGTGGTGTCCGAGAAGATGCCGCTTCCTCTCGAGAAATGTTTTTTCAGAGGGAATTATTCTATGTTTAGTCGGGCCGCTTAAGGCCTGCTGATTCCATGTTTATTTTAGGGATGTGTGTACCGAAAGTTAAGTGCAATAAAGTTTTAGAATTTGTTAAATTTGATGTAATTGAATCTTTTTGTCAACTCTGTCAAATATGGCTGACGAAAAATACTAACGTAACTTTTGCATTATTATTTTCCATCTCCTACGTGACGATGACGCAACTAAGACATGAAACAAAAGGTTAAAACGACGTCGTTTTGGTCAAAATCTTATTTTTTATACTAATTTTATTTGAATTAAATTTAAAAATAAGCTAAATTAAAAAGAGAGAGAGGAAAAATGGTTGAGAATCAGGCGGCGAGGGTGGGGGATATCCGGCGAGGTCGCCGACCACTAATTTAAATAAAATTCGTATTAAAACTCATATTTGGACAAAAACGACGTCGCTGTAACCACATCTTTTTTATGTATGAGAGAAAAAATATTTAAAAAAGTTACGTCAGCGTTTTCCGTCAATCAAGTTAGACGGAGTTAATGAAATGATTCGATTGCATCAATTTGACAAATTTAGAATTTAAATAAAACTCATATTAAAAATCATATTTGGACAAAAATGAGGTCGTTTTAGCCACATCATTATCATATATGAGAGAGAAAATATTCAAAAAAGCTACGTCAGCATTTTCCGTCAACTCTCCATCAATCAAGTTGGACGGAGTTGACAGAATGACTCGATTGCACCAATTTGATAAGTTTTAGGGCTTGATTACACTTTATTTTATAAGCACTTTCGTGATAAATTTTAGGACTTTCAGTATATATATATATATCCCTTTAGTCTGTTGCTTGGTCGGTCCTCTTGATGAAGGTGAAGCATGGGTGCAAAACGAGAGTGTTTCGAACGCAATTGGCAGGCAACAGGAATTCTTCCCATGACCAAGCATGGTGTTTGAGGCAATGTGGTCTTCAATCTGAGAATGACTTCTTCATCTTCCTGGAGATTTGCCTTGCTGCTGTAACGATCTGAAATACTCCAAAAGGCCTCCTATGGCCGTGGGAGTGGGTCAAAGCAAATACCCAGGATCAGGATGGCGATCTGGAAAGAGTCTGTTGATCATTAAATTTTGGAGACCTGTTCTGAACTATTGCAGCTAATTCAATGGAAGGGTTCCAACAGGCAAAGGTGGGAGATGTTGATATGAGGTTGTCCACTTCACCTCGAGAGAGAGAGAGAGAGAGAGAGAGGAACACTGGATCCAAGCGAAATTATGAACCTCGAAAAAAAGAAAAAATCATAGCTTAACCCATTTATAAAAGGGATAATGACATAAATGATCCTTAAATTTTCGCTCAATGTGCGATATGATCCCTAAACTTTAAATTAATTCAATATGATTCCTGAACTTTGGCCCAATGTGCAATGTGATCACTGAACTTTTAATTTATTCAATATAATCCCCAGACTTTTGGAACGTATTCAATTTAGTAAATAGACTATATGAAAATGTTTAATATCGTACTTCCATTAAAACAAGTTTACAGACAACATTGAATATTTTCATATAATTCAAGGACTAAATTGAACATGTACCAAAAGTCCATGAATCACATTGAATAAATTAAAAGTTTGGGAATGACATTATACATTGGATTAAAGTTCATAGATAATATTGAACAAATTTAAAGTTTAGGGATTACATTGCACATTGGGCCAAAATTCAAAAACCATTTATGTCATTAACCCTTTAAGAATTATTTGAAGGACTGAACACGAGATTGCAATTTCATAGGACGATCGTGGAAATGCAGAATCATTGATAAGATTGACGCAGGAACTGATGAAATAATGAGGAAGAGAATCTCAGCGTTGCAGCGGACAAAGAAAAATCCCTAGCAAAAAGAAATATTTATAGAGAAGTTAATAAGATATTATTCAAGTTTTAAGTCTTGTATCGTCTTTTGCTTTCTCGTTTTTGAATTGCATTAGCGTTGTGCGCGTGTTATGCTAATATTTTTTTAATGGGTTGAGACAATTTCGTGTGCATAATGAATTACATATTCTATAGCCATGTCATAGCGTGCATACTGTCTATATTATTAAGGTAAAATATCATTTTGTCTCATTTTTCTCGAGTGCCAAAATTCATCTCTTCCTCGAATAATGGAAAATTAGGGACACTTTTGTCATTATAAGTATTGAACCTATACTTTTGACAATTGGTAACCTTCTTTATATAACTAAACGCAACCGTTTTTGGAAAAAAAAGCTCTCTATATATTTTGAAGATGATATCACAGTTTATGTCAATCAATATGTGTATTTGAGTGTGCTAACAACAGGACTTCTGTGCTTGTGGAGAGCTTCTTTAGTCTATAAATGAAAAACAATATATTGAACGAAAAGTGTTAAGAGTTGAAAGAACTTTTAGATTTTGGTGAATAACCAAGGTATGTGGGATTGTCAAGATACTTGAATGGACGTAATAGAATGAGAACAACTTGGATAATATAAAGGGAAAATAACACAAACAGTCCATGAATTTTGACTCAATGTGTAATGTGGTCTCTGAATTTTTAATTTGTTCAATGTAGTCCCTGAACTTTAATCCAATATGCAATGTGGTCCCTGAACTTTTAATTTGTTCAATGTGATTCCTGGACTTTTGGTATATATTCAATTTGGTCCCTGAACTATATAAAAATATTCGATGTAGTCCTAAATTGAACATGTACCAAAAGTCCAAGGACCACATTGAATAAATTAAAAGTTTAGGGATCAAATGGAACATTAAGCTAAAATTCAGGGACTACATTGAACAAATTAAAAGTTTAGGGACCAAGTTACATATTGAGCCAAAATTCATGGATTATTTGTGTCATTATCCATAATATAAATCAACAAGTCTTAATGGTCCACCAAGGAAGTTCATGTTCCTATTGAGAGGGACAATATTTCACATACCTGGAATAAATGGTTTGCAAAGATTTTGGTTCATTTTTTGAATATGGTGTCAATCGTCCCAAAGGGAAAGAAGAGATTTATGCAATACATGACAATTATTTTGTTTTTGAATTTGGAAGGTAAATTATTCATTGATTACTTGTCAATCGTCTTAATTATTGTAAATTATGATTCTTTTCTATCCATAGTTATACACGTGATCATTGGATATTCTCTAATATATGTATGTGCTTTTCATTAAATTTTTATTTTATTTTTTTTGTAAAAGTTTGAAGTTGAAGTAAAAAAATCACGACCATGTTTAACTTTAGTGTGGGCATCCCTTCAGATTCTTCTGCGAGCTACTCTTCCCACACTTTGTAAGAGTCACGATATGTGAATCACGATCATATCTATCATAATGTCTTTATGATATAATTTGCTATACAAAGGATAGCTCTTACTTACAAAGTTTACTTTAATATCTCTAATTCGGACTTTTCCGGGAAAGTCCCCTTGGATATCTCATAGCTCTTGAGATTAATTTCTCTTGATTTGTCTTGGTTGGATGATCTTGAGATGCTCAACATAGAGAACTTTATTCAGAATTTAATTAGCTCAGAGAACTTGATCCCTCTTTTATATTCTTGGCATCACCATTCCATCATGTACTTGCAATTCTCTTTTTTAAAGTCGCTTAAACTTATACAATGTGAATTGCATGTAGAATTTCCGGTAAGCATCTTTCAATTACCAAACTTGAAAGTTCTCTAATTTGGACTCGTAATCACGTGAAGATTGCCTTGAGCCAAAGGCCTTAGAGCCCTTTAAAAATGCAATCGGATCTTTCCAAAACTTTCCAAAAACTTTATCAAACGGTACTTTCATTTGTCCAAAGGGGCCTTGGTCTCAGAGCACCTTGGGAATGTATTTCCCAAACGCATCCAAAGTCACACACGTATTCATTTCTGAAGAACTGTTGAGTAAGTTACATTGTACTCGCAGATCTATTACTAAGTACGAATTCTATTGTAAATTGAACTTAATCAATTGCACAATTTCTTTTGTTTTTAACTTTATGAAAAAATTTAATGGATGAAACAATGAACGACAATGAATGCTGAAGAAAATTGCATGAAAAGCATGCCAAAATAGAAAAAAAAAATCTACTTTCTTGTTTTCCGCACCATACCTTAATGGGTACATAACATAGCCATCTTGATTTTCATAGACATTATAATATTACTGGGTAGCTAATTCATGATTAAGATACTTATATCCACAATGATAAATAACCTTACTATTGTTTTAGCCATCTTAGAGAAGGTGACAGCAGAAAGAGATTATCCCACCAAATGCTCATACTAATTTTGACATTCATATCCACGTATAAGTATGTGCATTTTCTATCTATTATCTCTGCACTAACAGATATCACAAGTTTACTTGTTTGCTGTTGTCTTAGATTACTTTCTCTTTGATTATGGCAGGAAGACAGACGGAAGAGCATTAAAATAGTGAAATGTAACAAATTGAAAATGAGAATCGGAGATTTACTGCATTTTCAAAGCGCAGATCTAGTATCTACAAAAAAGCAAGCGAGCTTGTGATCCTCTGTGGGGGCGGAGGTGAGAATTGTAGTACTTTCTCCTGCAGGAAAACCATTTTCTTTTGCTAATCCATCCATCGATACAGTTGCCAATCGATTCCTCAACCAGAACCCTCCGCCCAATGATAGGTCTCATGCTATGGTTGAGTCATATCGTCAAGCCCAGTTTCATGAGCTCAACCAACAACATGCAGAGCTCAAGAGCTTACCAAATGAAGGTGCGACCTTCAGCGGAGCTTGTGGAGGTCGATCAATCAACAGACTCGAGGAGAGTCACGCCCATCCTTTCAAATACAGAACTTAGAAAAATAATCCCTTGGCGACAAATTTGCATTGTAGTACCGCTTCAAATTTCTCCCCAAAAATATGAATAAGGATGGACTAGTTTGAGTGATAATGTTATAATTTGTTTTATATGTGCATATTTATGATTCTGATTGGTATCTTTCATAGACAAGATAGTATGGATGGTGATTCATGTCTTAAACCCATTTTTCATGCGCTAATGCTCAACTATTAATTAGACTAACAAAGCATGTGGCAAATTTAACACATAAGCGAGAGCAATTCGATAAATTTGTCTTAAATTGATTGGAACAGTCATATCTTGAAACACTTTAGGACACTAATTTGACTTTCGTCAACTAAAAGTGGTCTCAACGTGAAATCCCTTCGATTGCTTGTGCTTATTTGAGGTATACTTTCGCATTCCTCATGAGTGAGTTTGTTTTGGAAATTGACAAAAATAAAGCTGGAAGTTCCATTTTTGTTTGGCTTTATTACTAGTGTCTTCATCACAAATACCCTTGTTTTATATCCGTGTTAAATTATGACTCGAGTTTAAGCTATTTACGAAACGTGTCTTGCTTGGATAAATATATCTTTTCTATTAGGGATAATATCGAAGATTGTTCACGAAAGGAAATCCTCTCTGGTACGTACTGTAGTCGTCTTAAGCAAAAAGGGTATATTGGCACTACAGGACAAAAGATGGGCACATATATTCTACAATTTAGATATTTCTTTTATGGGTAGTTTGTGGGCCAAGGGTAAAAGAAAAGAAGAATAGAGCATTCACGTTGTGCGGTTGAAGAGTTTGTTCTTTTGTCTTATCCAAGGGCATAAAGGTCATTATGAGAGAAAACAACAAAACTAGGGTTTGTTTCTTCTCTTCTCTAACCTACAGTGGCCGCGCAGATATATAAGGGAAAAGAACCGTAGGTTTTCTTTTAGCCGTGAAGAGCCATACACGAAGAAGTTGCGATCGCCGAAGAGAAATCATTCGACGGAATTCTCTCAACACGGTGATTTGTGCAGTGAGTCTATTTGTCTAATTAAATTGTTTATTCGTAAACACTTTGGGTTTGGGCTTAAATCTAGGTGTGAGAAACACTTGAGCGTTTGAGCGATTTGTAACTTTGATTCTCCGATTATAGTGGATTATTTATTGCTGGCTCTCCCCGTGGATGTAGGTACCGATATTCGGACCGAACCACGTAAATCTCTGGTATCCTTTATAGTTCATCGTTTATTTCTCTGGTATTTTTGCATTGACTTAATTTGCAAGATCCCATCGTTTCCGCGTTATATTTCCAACAATTTGTATCAGAGCTTAAGGGTTGGATTTTTCTGGATTGTGATTTGGGGTTTTTTGCTTGTTTGATTATTATCTGGAAATTCTACTATTGCAATTAGGTCCGGAGCGAAAGTTGAGATTGAGAAATTTAACGGGAGGAACAACTTTGGGTTATGGGGTGTCAAGATGCGTGCGCTATTGACAACCCAAGGTTTGGCCAAAGCATTAGATGGCGAAGATGGGTTACCCATTATAATGAAAGCAGCTGATAAAGCAGACCTAATGGAGAGAGCAAAGAGTATAATCCTGCTGAATTTATCAGATGAAGTGTTAATAGAGGTAGTTGAAGAGAAGGATGTCGTAGCATTATGGGCAAAATTACAGACACTCTATGTAACAAAGGGTTTGAATAATCGCTTGTACATGTTGAAGAGGATGTTTCAATTTCGATATACTGAAGGCACGTCAATTAGATCCCATCTAGATGAATTTAATAAACTCATGATGGATTTGAAGAATGTCGGTAAGATACTTGATGATGAGGAACAGGGCATGATGTTATTGGCTTCTTTACCGGAATCATGGGAGCACTTTACTGATTCACTACTCCAAGGGCGTACTACGATTACCTCGGAAGAGGTAAAGTCAGCATTGTTTTCTAAAGAGTGGCAGAGGAAGTTGCGAGATGACAGTCTAGCACAGGATGTAGTGCAAGGACTAGTGATTCGAGGTAGAGAACAACATCGAGGGTCCAGTAACAGCAGAGGTAAAAGCAGGTCAAAGTCACGCAATAGAAAGTCTAAGGGACGCGTAAAGTGCTTTGAGTGTCACGAGGAAGGGCACATCAGGAGAGATTGTCCGAAACGAAGAAATAGAGGTGACAAGCAGAATGCCACAAGCAGTGTGGCAAACGCTGCTGAGGAGAGCACTAGTGATGCAGAGGCCATCTTGTGTGTGACTACTGGTTCGTTAGGAGATGAATGGGTATTAGATTCGGGGTGTTCTTATCATATGACGCCTCATAGGAACTGGTTTGCTACTCACCAGACTGTAGATGGTGGTAGAGTTCTGATGGGGAATAATGCAACCTGCAATGTTGTGGGGATAGGGACAGTTCGGATTCAGATGCATGATGGGGTGGTGCGCACACTGACAGTCGTGAGACATGTACCAGAGCTCAAGAAGAACTTTATTTCTTTGGGGACACTCGATGATATCAAGTGTAAGTACACCGCTGAAGGTGGAGTGCTGAAGGTCTCTCGAGATGCCATGACAGTGATGAAGGGGAAGAAAGTGAGTTCTCTCTATCATCTACTAGGAGAGACCATGACCGGAGCTGTTGGAGTTTCATCAAGTGAGTCAGATTCTGACTTAACTCAGTTATGACATATGCATTTGGGGCACATGAGTGAGGCAGGTATGACGATACTGAGTGATAGGGGGTTGCTGAAGGGTCAAAAGACAGGGAAGCTAAACTTATGTGAACACTGCATCTTTGGGAAGCAGCGTCAGATTAAGTTTACAACAGCTGTTCATTCGGCCAAGCGACCGGTTGAGTACATTCATTCAGACGTCTGGGGCCCGTCTCCGGTTCCTTCGAAAGGAGGCGCCCGATATATATTGACATTTATCGACGACTACTCTAGAAATGTATGTGTTTACTTTCTGAAGCACAAATCTGATGTGTTTGATCGGTTCAAAAAGTTTAAGACATTGATTGAGAAGCAGTTAGATAAAAGATCAAGTGCCTGAGAACCGATAACGGCATGGAGTTTTATGGTAAAGATTTTACCGAATTCTGCGAGAAAGAAGGGATTGTGAGACATCGCACAGTGCCCGAAACACCACAGCAGAATGGCGTTGCAGAACAGAATAACAGAACTTTACTGGAGCCAGCTCGGAGCATGCTTTTCGCATGCAGGTTTAGGCAAGAAATTTTGGGCCGAAGCAGTGAACATGGCATGTTACCTAATTAATCGATCTCCATCATCTGCTATAGAGTGGAAGACTCCTGAGGAAGTATGGTCGGGGAAATCTGTTGATTACTCCGGATTACAAGTATTCGGATATCCTGCGTATGCTCATGCGAGTGATGGTAAGCTTGAGCCGAGAGCGAAGAAGTGTATATTTCTGGATTATGCACATGGGGTGAAAGGCTATCGACTGTGGTGCACTGATCCCAGATCACCCGGTTTTCTAATCAGTAGATACGTGATCTTCGACGAGACTATAATGCTTTAAAGGAGGGGTCTAGAGACACAACCAGCAAAGTAGACAGATCGTGGTGTCAACAGTGAGGTGGAGATTCAGGTAGAGATTCCAGAGACCTCGAAGGTAACAAAAGCTGAGATTACAGATGAGGCCGCAGTTCTTGAAGTCGGTGATAATGAACAATCAGCAGAGTCGTAGCACACTATAGCCACGAGTAGACAGAGAAGGCAAATTAAACCACCGGTACATTATGATTATACAGATATTGCTTATGCATTGACTGTAGGTGATGAGGTGGAGACAGATGAGCCTTCGTCTTACTCTGAGGCAATGGCTAGTTCTGAGTCGTCACAGTGGCTAGGGGCTATGAGTGAAGAGATGGAATCGCTTCATCGAAATCGGACATGGGAGTTGGTCAAAGTACCTAAGAGCTAGAAGATTGTCGGTAGCAAATGGGTCTTTAAACGGAAGGAGGGCATTCCCGATGTCCAGGCAGCGAGATACAAGGCGAGACTTGTGGCGAAGGGATATACACAGCGAGAGAACATTGACTATAATGAGGTATTATCTCCTGTGGGAAGACATACTTCTATTCGTGTTTTACTTGCCTTAGTTGCTGCACAAGATCTCGAGCTGGAGCAGCTAGATGTGAAAACAGCATTTCTTCACGATGAGTTGGAGGAGCGGATTTACATGAGACAGCCAGAGGGATTTGCTATTCCGGGTAAGGAAGATCATGTTTGTTTATTGAAGAAATCTTTATATGGGCTGAAACAGTCTCCTAGACAGTGGTATAAGCGTTTCGATTCTTTTATGGCTAGTCAGAATTATTCTAAAAGTTATATGGATAGCTGTATTTATTATAGGAGATTGGAGGATGGGTCTTTGATATATCTGTTACTATATGTTGATGATATATTGATAGCAGCTAAGAATATGTCTGATATTGTTATGCTGAAGAGGCAATTGAGTGCTGAATTTGAGATGAAAGATTTAGGTGCTGCAAAGAAAATATTGGGTATGGAGATTTTGCGTGACAGAACTGCAGGAATTTTATGTCTTTCTCAAAAGAAATATATTGAGAAGATTGTTGCACGATTTAATATATAGTCAGCGAAATCTGTAAGTACACCTTTGGTGATGCACTTTAAACTTTCAGATAAGTTATCACCGCAGACTGAGGAGGAGGAGGAGCATATGTCCCGTGTTCCTTATTCTAGTACAGTGGGTAGTATTATATATGCGATGGTATGCACTAGGCCTGATATTTCACAAGCAGTGAGCGTAGTTAGTCGTTATATGAAGCGTCCTGGTAAAGCTCATTAGGAAGCTGTGAAGTGAATCGTTAGATACTTGAAGGGGACAGCAGACGTTGGAATTGTGTACCAAAGGAACAATAATGGCAATGCGACCACTGGTTATGTGGATTCGGATCACGCAGGTGACTTGGATGAACGCAGGTCTTTAGCAGGGTACGTATTTATGCTAGCAGGTGGTGCAGTTAGTTGGAAGGCATCCTTATAGGATCACGTTGCCTTGTCTTCAACTGAGGTAGAGTACATGGCACTAACCTTTATAGCGAAAGAGGCGATATGGCTAAAAAGTTTACTTTCGGACTTTGGGTTAGATCAGAATAGTGTTGACATACACTGTGATAACCAAGGTACGATATATCTGGCATATAATCCGGTTTATCATGAGCGAACGAAGCATATCGACATTAGGTACCACTTCATCCGAAATGTCTTAGCAAAGGGTGTAGTTGTTGTTAAAAAGATTACGACAGAAAAGAACCTAGCGAACATGATGACTAAACCTGTTTCTTTGGCGAAGCTCAAGCTCTGCTTGAGCACAATTGGCGTTTGTGGAGAGTAAGCGCTCGTCGGGGCGTTGGGAGAACTAGCAAGGAAGATGAGCACTATAACTTGGTTACAAACATCGAGTCAAGGTGGAGAATTGTTAAATTATGACTCGAGTTTAAGCTATTTACGAAACGTGTTTTGCTTGGATAAATATATCTTTTCTATTGGGGATAATATCGAAGATTGTTCACGAAAGAAAATCCTCTCTGGTACGTACTGTAGACGTCTTCAGCAAAAAGGGCATATTGGCACTACAGGACAAAAGATGGGCACATATATTCTACAATTTAGATATTTCTTTTATGGGTAGTTTGTGGGCCAAGGGTAAAAGAAAAGAAGAATACAGTATTCACGTTGTGCGGTTGAAGAGTTTATTCTTTTGTCTTATCCAAGGGCATAAAGGTCATTGTGAGAGAAAACAACAAATCAAGAGTTTGTTTCTTCTCTTCTCTAACCTACAGTGGCTGCGTGGATATATAAGGGAAAAGAACCGTGGGTTTTCTTTTAGCCGTGAAGAGCCACACAAGAAGAAATTGCGATCGCCGAAGAGAAATCGTTCGACGGAATTCTCTCAACACGGTGATTTGTGTAGTGAGTCTATTTGTCCAATTAAATTGTTTATTCGTAACCACTTTGGGTTCGGACTTAAATTTAGGTGTGGAAAACACTCAAGCGTTTGAGCGATTTGTAACTGCGATTCTCCGATTATAATGGATTATTTGTTGCTGGCTCTCCCCGTGGATGTAGGTACCGATATTCGGACCAAACCACGTAAATCTCTGGTGTCCTTTATAGTTCCTCGTTTATTTCTCTGGTATTTTTGCATTGACTTAATTTGCAAGATCATGTCGTTTCCGCGTTATATTTCCAACAGTTGCCTTCTTCTATATTGAGAGCACAAACCTTCTATGAATTCTCGATGGACCATTTACCCTTGGAACATTGTACCAACGTACATTTTGCCTTCTCATTACTATAAAAGTGCCATAGCACACAAATGTGTAAAAGAAATCCAGACCATGTTTGTAAACACAAGCTCCATTCTGCTCATGTATTATTACTGCCTAGAGGATGCTAGTAACATTGGTTTGGCTGTTTTAATGGGTATCAGTTTGTTTATTTGTTTGTTTAAACTCATCCTTCTTCAAATAGGATGTCAACTTTCATATTTTATTGTACATGGACATACGAGTAAGTTTACAACGACCCATATTTTCATCCACAATATGAAGACAATATTGTGTTCTGAATAGAAATCAATGTGAAGTTTGTGCTAATCATAGGGACAAAAACATTTTTCGTATCTATTTTGTAAAAAGCATCATCACTGACATATTTTAATCATCATTGACATCTCATAATCATCATTTATTACTCGAATTTAACCGCTAGTCTCCTAAGTACCTACTACTGGCTATCGCAATACATTATTCGAAGTTCAAGACTAGAAGGCAAGATTAATACCGTTAAAAATCCTAACATGTCTCTTCATCATGGCAGATAAAAATTATCACATTTTAACTTAAGTAAGAGTACTACTGACAAAAAGACTCGGGTGCACAAGATGAGAAGTTCAACCATTCACGTGTACTTGAGAATTAGCCGCACAAAAGTGCACTCCATCGAACACATCGACAGTACATTGATGAGAAAGGATTGGCGAAAGATTGAACCCAAATCTCACGGGAGCTATACAATTGTCACTCAATTAACAATAGATCCAAGAGAAAGTATGAACCTGAAAATAAAATAGAAAAAAGAATAGCTTGACCCATTACACGTACTTAACAAAGAAGACCCAGTTCTATACCAATTTGATTCAGATTCAAATTAGTGCTTTGAAGCCAATTTCAATCCTTGGAGTCCATAGAAAATGTTCTGGAGAAGTCAAATGGGGCCTGCCATTTTTGGTTAAGTAAAGGAAGTGTCAAGCAAGTTCGCAGAGGCAGTTTGGTTTATAATGGGCAAGATTCATCAATTAACTTCGGGTGAACTTTTTGAGCTAAGAAAAGCCCTTGCAACGGCTACTTTGACCTATTTGAAGTCTCCGACATACTGAAAAAGTTTTGAAGGCTATGTATATGCGACAAAATTAGAGTTGAAGGGTGGCCGAGGGATCAAAGTGCTCTCAATGCCTGTTCTTACTTCTCTCGCTTAATCTAAGAGAAAAATCTTGTGATTCTGATTGTAATTATATGAGAGAGTGTTGGAGTAATCTTTGTGAAGAGTGCTTCGAGCATAAAATGAAGTGTATGTCTTTGTAGATTAAGCTACAATCCTTCGTGCCAAGGCAACTTCATCTTTAAATGCAGTCAAAGGTTTCGAAGATTGCACTAATGGATTTTAGTCTTGTTATTGGGCTATTAGAATTGGAAGAGCAGAGTAGGCCCGGTAGAGAAGTCAAACCACTATAAGTTATTTTGCAATCTATTCTATCTTTTACTCTCTTTGCTTTTCTGCTAATAGAGTGCATAGCACATTCGGGCAGAAGGACACTAGAAGTGCCAAAAGTTGTGTATGACGACCACTTTAGTATTAAAAGTTTTCACTGAATCACTTAAGTGCCAAATCGGTGAAAAAACGATCACTTAAGTGCCAACGAAGAGAAATTCTGGCAAAAAATAATACGTTATTTTTTTAACTAAAAATTTTATATGACTTGGTATATAATTTAAAAAATCCAGTCGACGTGGCATTTCCACGTGGCGTGCTTAGCACTTAAATGATCACTTTTTAACAACGACTGACACTAAAGTGGTCACTTTTTAACAAGGATTGGTACTAAAGTGATTACTTTAAACAAAATTTGGCACTCAAACAATCATTATTTACAACTTTTAGACAACGTCATTTAGAGGTTATATGTTGATTGGGCACCCCGGAGGACCATGTAGGACTGAGAAATTAATAAAATATGGCTACGTCGGATATTCGACCACCCAGATCGAAATTCGCACTTAAGTGATCCGAAAAAAACTTTTGGCACTAAAGTGAGCGCCGTATACAACTTTTGGCACTTCTAATGTCCTTCTCCCGCATATTTCGTCTACAAATATTGTTTCATCCGCTACAAACTGTTTTGCACCAAAGAGTTTTAAAAATCCTCCAACAACCAATTCACCCCTTTATTGGTTAAGTTCAACCATTTCAATCGGTCCAGCTCATCTAATTCCCGAAAATGTTTAGTAAAAAGAAGTTATAATACTATCTCAAAAGTAAATTGGGCGCGTGAAAAAACTAGCAATAGATTAGTCAATATTAAGAGAAAACTTATCAACATTACTTAATCTTGAAATGAATTTTAGGAATCTCTTTCAAATGAAGCATGTTCGCTTCTGGGTCAATCAACATAAAAAGTACATCAATCGGCTTCTCTATCTCTAATTAAGTTTTTTCTTTTTATATATTCTTGATAAACAAGTTCACAATCAAGCTATTTTCATATAGAACCATTACCATAATTTCTTTGATAATGTAAAGTGGTTCTTTTTCGTCAAGTCATGTTGTTGAGATGTATACGTGAGTTGTGTTAAAAAAGTTCCATATCGAAGAATTGGTGTGGTGTAGAATAGTTAATATATCATAATTAATCCATAACTCATTGCCTTAGGCTTTTGAGTGAAAGTGGGTCCAACTATATATATGTTGGCAAGTTCGGACTTGAGCTTCTTGTTAGTGATCTCCTTGGTGAAGGTAATGGACTTTTGTTGCACGCTTCTTACATATGGTATCAAAGTTGATGGCAAATTTGTGGGACCCCAATCTACTTCGGTGTGTGGTGGATATCTCAAGGAATGAATTTTATGACTTACATGGTTTTCAAGCCAGCCTTCATGATTCAATCTGGCAAAAGAGACTTGGGATGAAGGAGATAATTGTGGTGTAACAACGTGATCCTGATGGCAACTTTAATGGTTCGGTCTGGAGAAAGAGACTAAGGATGAAAGTGCCCATTGTTGTTGTTGTGGTCCTTGCAACAAAGTAGAAATTCAAGTTGAGACATCTTGATGCAGAATGATGTTTGAATTAAGAGGGAGTAGACCTAATACTAAGCTCGCACATGAGGAGGAGATTATTGAGATGCATGTGCGAGTTATATTAGAAAAATCCCATATTGGGAAATTGGTGTGTGTGGAGTAATTAATATATCATAATTGTCCCATAACCCGTTGAATTAAGCTTCTGAGTGAAGCTGAGTCAAATTGAATATGTTGACGAGCTATGACTTAGGATCTCTCGTAGCAATATTTTTGGGTATAGATACTGGGCTTCTATTGCTCGTTCTTAGTAAGTGTAAGTTCTCTTCTCCTCAATTATAAGTAGAAAAAACAACAGATGCTTTGCAATTTGCATGTACATATAAATAATTAAAAGATTAGATTGATAAAGAAAAAAATGGTTTGTAAAGATTTTAATACATTTGTTGAACGTAATATCGATCATCCTAAAATGAAAGATGAGAGATTTATGAAATAATTGACAATTATTTTGTATTTAAACTTGAAAGTTAAATTATTTATTAATTACTTGAATTATATTTCTTTCATCGATAGTTTTCTAATATACACATATTTTTGGAACTATTTCTTATATAATTTCGAGGTTGAAGTGACCATGGATGAAAGTTGCTTAATTAATAGTATAGGTAGAATGATCATGTTCATCGATAGTCTTCAGATTTTTCTAAGAGCTACTTTTCGCATCTTTTATGAAAATCATGATCATGTTTATCATAATGTCTTTATGATAATTTCCTATACAGTTGAGCTTTCATTGAAAATCTAATTATTAGAAAGAAAAATGAAAAGAGAAAACGCAAAAGAACGAATGAACGAATGAAAGGAATCTTACCAAAAAAAAAAAAAGAACGAATGAAAGAAGAAAAAGAGAGGCCAACAATTTATTGACACTTGCACAATTATCTGAAGTGTCATGAGGCTTGGATGTCGAGTCTTTTTCAACCATGGCTTTTAGTTATCTCGGAAAATGGGATCCATAAGCATTTAAATGTAACTCTGAAAAGATGATGCATCATAGAAAAGTGCACTGTCCATTTTCCTCTCCATATTATTCTTTTGCATTGCAATATACTTAGTGTGTTACTTAAATCAATTGTCAAATATCATTGAAGAAATCTAATTCAAAGACATTATAGTGCTTCATGCTAGAATGTGACTTTCTCACGAATATGAATTCATTTGGTAACCGAAACATCTCCGACCTATGATGATCTAATTATCTTTAACTTTGATAGGAATACAAAGTCATACAAATATTCATTTTTAAATTTCTTGAACTTAAATCAATTGCACAATCTCGTTTTTTTTAAACTTTATGAAAAGTAATGGACGAAATAATGAACATTGAATGCCCGAGAAAATTGCACGGAAACCCGGCTAAAATAGAAAAAAAAAAAGAAGAAGAATCTACTTTCTTGTTTTCGGCAACATATCTCACTACGTACATAACGTACTCATCTTGATTTTCATGGCCGTTGTAATCGTAATTAGTATGTAAATCATGATCAAGATACTCACATCCACGACGATAAATAACCTTACTATTATTTAATCCATCTTATAGATTGTCTCTCAACTACTCATACTAGATTTGACATTCATATCCTTGTATAAATACGTGTATTTCTCTTTATTATCTCCACGTCAACCAATATCACAACTTTACTCATTTGGGACTGTCTTAGATTACTCTCTTCGACTATGGCAGGAAGACAAACAAGGGGGAGTCGAAGAACTGAGATGAAACAAATCACAAATGAGACTAGCAGGTTTATCACATTTTCAAAACGTAAAGCTAGCATCTACAAAAAGTCGAGCGAGCTTGTGATCCTCTGCGGGGCGGAGGTGGGATTTGTAGCGGTCTCTCCGGCCGGTAAGCCCTTCTCTTTTGCTCATCCGTCCATTGACACAGTCGCCGATCGGTTCCTCAACCGAAACCCTCCCCCCAACAATAGGTCTCGTGCTTTGGTTGAGTCCTATCATCAGGTCCAATCTACCAATGAGCTCAACCAGCAGCACGATGAGCTCTATAATCAGATCAAAGCTGAGAAGGCGCAAGGCAAAGTGTTGAAGCAACTGACCGAAGGAAAAGAGGATTTCGAATGGTGGGCAGCTCCCATGGAAGAGCTCAACCAGGAAGAACTCTACCAGATGAAGGGGCGAATGGAGGATCTTCGGCGGAGCTTGTTGAGGTCGATCGATCAACAGACTCGTGGAGAGGCATCTGCATCCTTTCAAGGACGAAATTCAGAGAAATAATCCCTTGGCGACGAATTTTTAATTATAGTACTGCTTCAAATTGCCCCCCTATGAGAATAAGGATTTGGACTAGTTTGAGAGATGATGATGCGTGCTTATTTATGATGTTGTTTGGTATCTTTCATAGGCAAGAGATTATGGATGGTGTTTCATGTCTTAAACCCATTTACATGCGCTATTGCTTAACTATTAATTAGGCTAAACAAGCATGTGTCAAATTTAACGTACAAGTGGGAGCAATTCGATAAATTTGTTATAAGATGATTTGGAACGGTCGTATCTTGGAACACTCGAGGAGACTAATTTGACTTTTGTCGATTAAAAGTGATCTCAACGAGAAACCCCTTAGATTGTTTACACTTACATGAGGCATTTTATCGCGTTCCTCGTGGGAGTTTGTTTTTTAATGTGACAAAAAAAAAAAACAAAAAGCCGGAAGTTCCGTTTTTGTTTGGTTTTATTAGCGGTGTCTTTATCACAAATACTCTTGTTTATAGTTGTTGCCTTCTTCTATATGGAGAGCATAGGCCTTCTATGAATTCTTGATGGACCGTTGTTGACACCTCCTATTAAGCATAATTCGTCCATCAACCTGAACTTCAACTCGAAATCTCGCTCATGGCTCGCTTGTTAGCCGTGATTCCGATCACTGGACATAAGCCAAGCTCCTGTCATCGATCTAGTCGCCGATTGTAGCTCCGTTTCTGCTCATCGACCAGGTAACGCTAATGTCCTGTCCTACTCTATTTCGATGGAGGAGGAAACCGAGCTTTCATCGTCTCCGTTAGAAATGGAATTGGTTTTACTCGAGTATACGTCTTATCATGTTTGTATGAGTCTAATCTAGAAGCCAAACTCATTTGCGGACTTAATTGTGAAAAAAGCTTTTGATATTGTTCAAATCAGAACATGCATTGACATAGTTTACATGTTATCACTTGTTTTTAGACATGATTTTTCTAGTACATTCTGTAGTTGTCCCCCAATATCGCTGAATCTGTGTATTTCTCTGTTCTGTGTTCCTTGTTTCCTTTTGACGATGGAATGAAGACAATGGAAGTCAAAGGATTACAAAATGGAATATAATTAATAGAAGTTAAAAAACCAAAAGAAGTATGGGCTTGACTTAGCTTAGATGGGTTTGGGTTTAATGAAGTTTCAATAGGATAGGGGGCTTCATTGGTTTTGGGCTTCAATTAGTTTTGTTTTGAAAAGGGCTTGAGATAAGAGCCCAATCGTGTTCTGTGCCAAGACCATTAGCATAACATTGGAATAATTGATAACGACAATACCTCTCTGATTGTCTGATTGTATTGGTTTGTGTTTCCGGTCGTCCGTGGTCCGAAATCGAACCGAACCATCACAAAGTCCCCCTTTTTTAACTAATGAAAACCCCATTTGAAAAGATCCGAGTATTTTTTGGGTTAGGATTGATTTGATTCAAGCGGTTTTTTTTTTCTACATCCCCAGTCACTGTACGATATATTTTTCTGAACAATTTGTCACGGCGAGATATGACGAGGGATGGCGTGTTTTGAGATCACGATTTCATACACTTCCTCTCCGATTTGGAGCTATTCCGGTTGATTTTCGAGTTTGGGCATCATCACCGGTGTTGATGGAACTTTCGTACTCGACCTGTCAGGTATGAGTGTTTTGCTGGGTATTGAAAGGTTAGAACAGAATCAAGTTTGGCTAAGACATCGTGGGGGTATTTCAGGAACTTTTGCTTCGGAATTCTTACCCTTCATCAAGCACATGATTTATGAATATTATTAAGTGATGCAACCAATATATAGGATTGCTTCCATTATATTAAACACTCGCAATCTTTCATTCGTATACAAATGTATTTCAACAAGTCATGTTTTAGACAAATGAAAATTTTCCGATATTTGATGGAAATTTGAAAAATGAGGTGGAAATTAATTTTCGTGGCTTGGAAAAAAGAAACTCACATTTACTTTCTTAAATAGACATGCACTATTATCACTCGGGAAAAAAAAATAGACAAGTAGTATTTGCGACATAAGGTTTACACGCGCCGTACCATCAAATTTTATATAAATATTTTATTGAATTAAAATGCCATGGCATAAATATCCGACTGTCGATAATTTATCTTTTCACTCGTGATATTTTATCAGCATTTATATTTTCTTCCTAGTTTTTTTTTTGTTAGGTTAACATTTTCTTCCTAGTTGACGAAAGCCACCCAGCCAACACTTTCTCCATACGTTCCTTCGCTCGTCTCTCTTTTCCTCATCCGCCTCCATGCCCAACCGCTGCACCTCGGCTCGCCGTCACCACCGCCGACGCCGCGCTCAGTGCCCGGTCACCGCCACCGCGTCTTAGGACGCGCGGCCGCCAACCGCCGTCGCTGCTCCGACTTCTTCCCCGTGTCGCCCTCTCCCCACTGTTATCGCCCTCCTATATTTTTCGTTTTCCGTTTCTTGCGCTCAGAGACGTCCCCCGGGCCTCACCGTCGAATCCCACAGCCACGGTCGAGTTGCTGCCGCCAGATCTGGAGGTGATGCTCGGCGTCTATGGCCGAGGTGTAGCTCGACGCCGAGCATGAAGAGAAAAAATACATGGGCGGCGTTGCGTAGCTCAACGCCGGCATTCATGGCCGAGGCTTAGGCTCAGCATCCACGGCTCGGCATCGCTGGCCGAGGCTCGCTCTGTCGAGGAGGCTGAGCTTCAGCAGCAACATGTCCATTTACCAGCGAGGACGAGGAGGAGATGTCGAGATCGGCTCTGTCCGCTTTCAGGGTCAAGAGAGTCGCCGTGATTCGGAAGATGGTGAAAGAGAAGAGAGAAGACAGGACGTGGTTTTTCTTAGTTTCCAATATGGACTTTTCGGTTCCAAGAAGAGATATCTTGCACGATCAACGACTTTTCCGGTCCCACATGCCGGAAAATGATAGAAATTTTTTTTCTTAAAATTCACATGAACGACAATTATCTTGTCTTCTTTATCCTGTTGATAAAAACAAGGTTTGATTCTTCACGATGACATGTTTTGATGTTCTTTTTTCAGATTCCGTAGACTCTGGCTTCTGCAAATTTGGGCATCGGTTGGGCATCGGCTGGAGTTGTCTTTCGAAAATATGTATTTCTCTGGATATTTCTCTCGTGCTGTGCCCTCCTGGTGATGTCCGAGCATAATCCACTCTTGAGACTCTTGTTCAGCACTTTAAGCCTTATCCGGCTTCTTCAATGAAGATGAAATTTCAGAAATGGAATCACGGAACCACACATAAAAGTCGAAGCCAGCGAACTAACTGCAGTATATACTAATACTGGTATGCGCCATTGTGTAACAATGATGATTTTTTAAGTTTTCTTACCAACGACACGAGCCCTAACTGACCCCTATCATGCTGACGCTACATGCTAATGACATTGTAGAGAACATTCGGCTCCATCTTCTAAATGCAATCCCCTACTCTCAGATGTTCCGTGCCAGGACTTCCCATTTGAGGTCACTTCCAAATGGTCATCAACCGTGAAGTGTTTCAACTCGTTTCTCTCAGTGCTGCACCCTCCCGATGATTTCCAAGCATAATCCACTCTGGAGACTCTTGTTCGGCACTTTAGCCTTATCTGTTTTCTTCGTCAGGCCTGGATCCATAAAAATTGGTTGAATTCTAAGGGTCGGGTTCGGTTTTATTACGCTCACTTCCCCTTCGTCCAAAGGCTTTAATATGCTGCTACTCGATTCCATTTCTGAAACTTCATCTTCATTGAAGAGGACCTGCACACATTCCACATCATGCTAGCTTATTAAAAAGACCTGAAACTGCGGATGAGAAAAGAATTGAACATCCTAAATGATACCATCAGCAGTTTAAAGAACATTTAGGAAGCTCTCACTCTGATCATGCCAAACCATTGATGATTTGTTTTGCTTTCTGTAAGTTGCAGCTAATTTTGAGTGGGACTGGAGACACGTTACTAACCTTGCCATCAGCACTCGTCATTCCCCAATTCCGGGTGTTCGCGGTCAAGACGGAAAGCCACAAAAATGTGAGTGTCGTTCTTAATCTCAACAAACAGAGAGTACTGCAATCTGGAGGGCTCTCACAATATGTTTGTGCCGCTATGTAACCGGAAAAGAATAGCGTATGGATAGCAAAATCAGACATGCTCACTCGTTTTTCTTTTGTTTTACTTTTCCTAGATGAGGAAGTCGGTGAGATTAAAGTCATGGGTAATTAGACAGACTCATCAAACTTCCTAAAAGGAATGTACTCACCTTGCAACCAACCAAGTCAAAGATCATGACCACTTTGCTTCGCTCGATCTCCCATTTCTTCTTTTTTCAAGAGCTCCTTGTCCTGTGAGCATGAGAACATTTCAGACCAGGCCTCAAGTAACGAAGTTAATTTCTCGACTCATCAAGATCCCTTAAGACGAAAATACCTCCTTTGATAACCGGCCGTGGCCCGTCGTTTTGAAGAACAAATCATTCATGAACCAATTGTCCAATTCAGCGTAGATATCCAATCTCTTCCCACAAATAAAACAAGTGCATATGCGCAGGTGCTCCATCTGATATTCGGATCAAGAAATCAAAAAGCGATCATCCCAATTCTCAAAAGCATCGCACCATCGCGAATAACCAAAAAAAAGACGCAGAAAACACAAGAAAGATGAGAGATTTACGTCTAGGTACTTGTCCAAGTTCAGACCTGACTCTGCTTGCTTGCAGGGATTCAAAAAGGCCTTCTCCAACCACTGCCCAGGCGAATCCATCGCTCCGCAATTACAAAGACAATCAAAGTTGGACTTCATAAAAGGTAAAAGGAGCTTCCGTTTCACTTGGTTCTTTCTCGGAAGGGGAAGGGCCGTCAATACCACGTCGCAGTTCTGCAGTGAATATTGGAGAAAAGTACTCATTGGCCCCGCGTATTTTTTGTGATTGTGTCAATTTATCCCTATAAATATATAATCTACCTTGCCCGTGTCAATCCTCTATATCGTGGTTTGTGCTAGGGAGGAATCTAGAAAAATTTTCTCGTTAGATAAATTTAGATCCAAATGATTACAAATAAATCGAGTGTATTTGCAGAACTAATTGAGGTATTGTTTTCGCTGTCGACAAAAAAAAAGTAATGTTCTTGGGCTTACAAAAACTAATGTCCGTGTACGCAAGATATTGGAATTGTCTACTAAGCTTTATCAATTTTTGGGGGCATAATTGAAATGAAAGTTTTGAATAATGCCTTAGCTATGCATCTTTTGGCAACTTAATGGGGCAGATAGCTTGTCTTTTTATTTAAAATAATGGGAGCCTCTAAAAAGCCTTCAACTATGTCAGAATATTACAAAGGTGAATGATGGCAAGAAGAGCTCACATTATGCATGCAAGTCCATCCTAATTTGTCCAAAACCTTGATGCAAAATTTGACATGAAGCTGGATTAAATGACGTGGCATTACATGAATAATTTTGAGCCATCATTGATGGCTGCTTTTATTGGAAAAAAAGGGCACATTTTGACGGCTCTTCATTGAGATTGGGATTTGATAATATTGATCAAGTCGGATCGAGTTGGGATCATTAAATTATCATTGCATGGAAATTGATCAATATGGGCCGAATCATTTTCGATCCAATCTAAATCCGAACTAACCCACCTATTCGACAGCCCTAGTTTCATTTTCTTTTTTTCGATAAGATATTGCCACATAAGGGAGATGTTAAAATGAAGATTTTAAGAGGAGGTTTGCCGGAGGAAGAGAGATGTCAGGAAATGATAGCCTCCTGCTGCATGCTGTTCCGGGTTTATGAGGAGGCCAAGAATCGTGGGTAAGGCATATGAGATGCAGCGGAGGATGATCAGCTTGTACCGGTCGGACCGCGGTGGAATGGCATGGAGGTCTGTCATTTGGAACTTTGGTGTTAAAGTCGCTCTCTCTGTCCCTCCCCTACTAGTTTTTTTTTGTGCGAAGCTTGTCAGGCTCAGGTCACAGAATTTTATTTGTAGTGGGAATAGCAGCAGCTCTTCCCAGCTGCTGCTAATAAACTGTACATCCGATTCGACCTAAAAAAAAACAAAGGACCTGTACATCCGATACACCAAACACTGTACACGTACACTCCATAATTGTAGATACTGCAGTTCGTTCGCTGTCTTTTTCTCATCGAATCCATATGTTGTCGCTACCTATGTGAGGCCAGAATGGCAAAATGGGCGTTTTCCATTTAGGTGGATTGGTGTAGGTATGGACTAGCCGCTCCTTTGGAAGTGAAGTAGGCTTAAAAGTTGGCTCTTCTTCATCGGAAATCTTATGCTTGTCATTCCCAAATATGGGAAATGATACCGACTTTGTCTTTCTGGTTACATCTTACATAAAGATGGAGAGGGTATGGTGAGACTTGAGACTAAAGTAGTGCTCCGAGTAGAGTAGCTCCGACCAATTGGGTTGGCCATCGGCCTCGTTCGACAAAGCCACCGAACTCCATGCTCGGTCTGGGTCTAGCTTGAAAGGAGCAGATCATCTTCTTAATCTAAGCATCATCATTTTATTGAACCTTCTTTTGCTTAATTCACAAACGCACATAAAAAGTCATATATCGGCCTGAATGTATCTGGCAAGGGTTCATCACACGGCAATGCACTATTACTTTGAATGGAAAATGCCATAATCTAAATACGATTTGCAAGTTTTCACATTTCGCAAGCATTCACATCAAGGTGATTAATTACTCGGTCAATTCTTTGAGGTCTCTTTTGCCTCCTTTGCACCAAAAAAGGCGTACCGGCTTCTGGATCGTGTGCCAATGCATGATTTGAAATTAAGTTAAAGGGGACAGAACTTGCGAAACCTTGAATATCAAAAACTTGTATGGCGTAAACTATTTCTTCAGCAGTAAATGGAAGATTCAAATATCCAGAGAATGCATATTTTCAGAAAGAAGTATAACGTAAACCAATTAACATCATTTGCGACTGAGAGGCCTCGAATATTTTCAAGTATTTGCAAGTAAAAAGTGGCTAGGAAAGACGAACTCCAACCATGCCCAACCGAAGCCCAAATTTGCAGAAGCCAGAGTCTCTAGAAATCTGTAGAAAAAAATAAAAAGAACATCAAAACACATGATGGTGAGAATAAAACCTTGTTTATATATCAACAGAATAAAGAAGACAAGATGATTACTGTTCATGTGAATTTTAAGTAAAAACTTTTTCATCGTTGTCCGGTGATTGGGACCGGAAAACTCGTTGATCATGGAAGATATCTCTTCTTGGAACCAAAAAGTGAACATTGGAAGATAAGAAGAACGACGTCCTAGCTTCTCTGTTTCGCTATCTCCCGAATCACGGCGAGTCTCTTGACCCCGAAGGCGGACAGAGCCGATCTCGACATCTCCTCCTCGTCCTCGCTGGTAAATGGGCACGTTGCTGCCGATGCTCAGCCTCCCCCGCAAGAAATAGAAAACGAAAAATGCAGGAGGGCGATAACAGAGGAGAGAGCGCGACACGGGGAAGAAGGTGGAGCAGTGACTGCGGTTGGCGGCTGCGCGTCTTAAGATGTGGCGGCGGCAGCCGGGCTCTGAGCGTGGCGTCGGCGGCTTCGACAGTGGTGATGGCACATTTGCCAGTCGTTGTACGAGTTCCCTGTGAAATACTAGGGCGTTCTCGGTAAATATGGGGGGCCTGCTTGGTCTCTCCACAATATTGGTTTAAGAACCCAATATTGACTTTTTTTGTTTTGTGACTTCCCCTAATTTGGGAGTTCATCTATTTATTTGTTTGTTCCCATGGATGAGGGCAGTTCTCGTCAATATTGTGTAAATAACGTCTTACAAATTAGGTGCCTATTTCAATTAGAAAGAAAATAGAAATACCGATGAAAATAATTTCTAGTTCATTTTTCAAATTCCAGTCAAATACTGACAAGTATTTCAACTTTCCTAAAGAATAACTTTCTGAAAAAAAAAATTTAGAATGTCAAATTGTGCGCAGATCAAACGGAGTCTAAGCGTTTAATCCTATAGAAGCACTCCCTATATAATAATCCTAAATTTTTTCGGACAACTCAATAATAATTATATATACACGCTTGATTAAGGATAAGAACTCCGAAGCAAAAGTTCCTGAAATACCCCTAAAACCTGATTTTATTATTCTTTTTTTTTATTGATAACCCAAGGAACCCCCGCACGGCCGACAGTCGGGAGGTAAACCCTAGGGGCGACACGTGCTAGCCATCACACACGTGCACCGGTTAAGTCACCCAGCGGCGCTCGGGATTCGAACACTCAACCTTTTACGAGAGGAAGAGTGCCCTCTCCAGCAGCGCCACCCAGGCGGGTGGTCTGATTTTATTATTCTAACCTTCCAAAACCCATCAAAACACTCGAATCCGATTTGATGAGCCGAAAAGCCCAAATCGGCCAAATTAGCTCCAAATTGGATGGGAAGTGTTATGAACTGGTGATGCGGGGCAATCAAATTGATTGATGCGCACGTATACAAATTCTCGACACCCTCCTCTCCCCGAAACCACGCCATTACTCATCGCGTCTTATTTTGACAAAGTATTCGGGAAAATATTTCATAGAATCACACTTGGAATGTAAAAAAAAAAAAAAGGGTCGAACTGAATCAATCCGAATAAAAGAAATTTCGGATCTTTTTAAATTCGGGATTCAGTAAGTGA
Source organism: Syzygium malaccense (assembly GCA_031216405.1). Taxonomy (NCBI): domain Eukaryota; kingdom Viridiplantae; phylum Streptophyta; class Magnoliopsida; order Myrtales; family Myrtaceae; genus Syzygium; species Syzygium malaccense. The sequence goes on along the minus strand of CM062257.1, from coordinate 27,180,312 downwards.
AAAAAGGGGCTTGTGACGGTTCAGTTCAATTTCGGGTCACGGACTACCCGCAACACAAACCAAAAAACAATCAGACAATCACAGTATTGTCGTTTTTAATTATTCTTTAATTTAGACCCCTAGCAGTTTCGAGCTTGAACAAAGGTCACATAACCGGAAAGAGAGAAGGGAGAGAGAGCGGGGTGGTGAGAATCTACGGCTCGTGGTTTCGTGTTCAAGAAGAGCGTGGACGAGCGGTTCGCCGCCCTGCACCTCAAACGGTGATGGCGTCCTCTCCATCCCCGACGGCCTCCAGTCGTGCCCGATCTCGATGGTCCTCGAGGAGGACGAGCCCAGCTTTCCTCAAGCGCCCCGCGGATCTTGAACCCATTAGTCCAGGAGGGTTTGATCCGGTTCTCGGTCCACACCCGTAGATTAAGCATCGACAGCTTCTCATCGGTGCACAAACGACAGCCACGTGATAGTAATACAAGATTAAGCCGGAACTTGTAATTATTCTTACCAGAGTAAAGTGAAGATGTCGGGCGTGCAGCTAAGGGCGCCTCCTCCGAGGATCATCCAATCGCCACTGCCCTTGCTGTCGGTCGGAGCCGTGAAGGTCACGCCCATGCATGAGACGTACACGTCAAACACGGGCACCCACCATGGACCCAAGTGCAGCCTCCGCTTGGCTTTCGCCACCACGTCGATACTCACCACCCCGCCTTTCAACGTGCTCACCAGGCCCGTCACGCGCCGGTCATTGGTAATTGACAGCGTGGTCAGTGCCACGGCTGGGACTGTGGTCACGTTGCTGGGGCCCTGAGTGAAGGCGGGAATGAGGAAGGGATGGGAGAGAGGGAGTTGGCCGTCGAAACTCAAGAGGAGCTTCATGCGAGCGTACTTGACAGCGATGAGCTTACTGGGGTTCTTGACGGAGAGAACGATGTTAATTTGAGCGGTGACGTGGGAGGTGGAGATGTTAAGGGACGAAAGGGAAGAGATGGGGCTGAGCTTGAATTCCGGGGGCATTAGGGCGGGTATCGCTAGGAAGATGACCATGAGGAGGCCGAGAACCGTGGGTAAGGCATATGAGATGCAGCGAAGGATGATCAGCTTGTACCAGTCGGACCGCGGCGGCCCTGGTGATGCCGGATTATTATCGACACCGGGTGGGATGGCGTGGAGGTCTGTCATTTGGAACTTCGGGTGTTAAGTGGCTCTCTCTTTCCCTCCCCTACTAGTTTTTTTATGTGTGAAGCTTGTCAGGCTCAGGGCACAGAATTTTATTTGTAGTGGGAACAGCAGCAGCTCTTCCCAGCTGCTGCTAATAAAACTGTACATCCGATTCGACCAAAAAAAAAAAAAAACTTGTACATCCGATGCTCCAAAAAAACACTGTACAATGTACACTCCTCCCTTGTGTCGGATGCTCCAAAAAAACAACTTGACGACCAAAAAGGGTCTTTTGACCATGAATCGACAGAAAGCGACGCCTCATATCAGGAAATTTTCAAAGTCTGCTTGCTCAAAAGAAAATAATTATTTTTCAATGTGTTTTTTTTTTGGTTGTGCTTAGATAACAAAAGAAGAAAAAAAGTAATCAATTTACGAAAAATATTTTCCTTGTACCGAAAATAACAAGGTTAGATTGTGAAAAAACGATTTTCTCTTCCGACAAGAGGAAAATCCTTTTTCCTAAAGCACCAAACAAATTAAAACTAATTATTTTCCTTAAAAATGATTCTCATGAAAAAGATTTTCCTTCTTCGTGAAGTTTTTGGGTAAAACAAACGCACCTTTGATTTATTTTCAAAACTCAAACATTTTAATGCTATTATCGCCAAATTTAAAAGCTACTCTGTATAAAAACTAAAAAGAAGTGCCATAGGGAAGAAAATAAAGATGTCGACTCTTGACATGTTTTTAATGAGATTTATTTTCACTCTCTAGACTAGAGAGTGACTTACTTGGAGAAAAGAAAGTGACCGATCACAGTGGAAAAATCAAGCATTAAACAAAGACTTCAATTATTCAAGTCTTTACAGCCGGTTATGCTTAACTTAGCAACCTACTCTTCGTGGGGAAAAGAGATGGAACTCGGAAGTCACGTTCCTGTCCTTATCGTGCCAACGCAGTAATTGGTAATTTATGATAAACAATCTCCAACTTTGCAATAACATGATTTTTTATTTAGAAAGTTTGCATGAAAATGTTAGTATTCATAGTAATATCCATCTAATTTTCTTTTGCGATGTAAAAAAAAAGAAGAAAAGAAAAGAAAACAATAAGGTATAGATATCTCAATTAATTCATGAGTTCAGATGTTGGACAGGGAAAAATACATCAGATATCTCAAGAGCATAGTGCCATCATCTCGTGTGACGCATATACTCACATCAGTCAAAATCTTAACTTGATTCGTAAATTTTTTTTTTTTGGGTCAGTAACTTGATTCGTAACTTGAGCGGGCAAAGTTAATACTATTAAGAATGGTCTTCCTTCACTTTTTCCAAATAGAGATACGTTGTTAAAAACATATGAATTTAACAAGTGATGGAAATTTGGGTAAAAACGAACCTTGTTAAAAACTTGTTAAGAGACCACATCATTCTTTAATTCTCTACGCTGCAAGCTTTTTAGGAGGCAATTAAAGACTACGTAACACCAATTAAAGACTCCGTAACACCACCCGAGAAAATTCTCGGCAGAGATTCGACTAAGATTATTTATAAAACTTCGAAATTACTCATTTGTATTGCGAAATACATGAAAAATTCTTCATATGAGACACGGTAATAAGATTATTTGTAAAAGTATGTTATATGACATGTTTGCTTAAATGGATAAATATCTAAATATCACAACAAATTTGTCCGAATCAATTGATAGTTCGGAAGTCTCGATGGGGGCAAAGATCTTGGTGAAACGAGATGCGAAGATAGTGGAAGAAGTTGGCGGCTTCCTTTGCAAAGGGCAACAGTTAAATTTGACTTTCACCCGTAAAAGGAGTCTTAAATCATTCAAAAAAAAAAAGACAAATGTGCTCCCACGTCATGCGAATTCTTTCCTAATTGAGAGATCGAGCTTCTTTTTGGGAGAAACCACCGGGAGTAAGAACGACCGGACACGATTGTACGTAGTTTTGCTTCGGAATTAGGTTGATCCACTAAGATCATTTTACATGGGAACACGAACACGAATAAAGATAGGTTATCTCGAAACACAAAGATGGCGGCAAAATCTCATGTGACCAATCGACACGATATAAACCCAATTCGATCGGGTACTTCGACCAACAAAAAAGAAAATCGAGTATATTTCTTTTTTAAAACACCATGGGTAGCTGAGACGATTTTGTTGAAATCGCCCATGAAATTGAGAAATGCAATTTAGGGCGTGAATGATGACCATCCTATTTTCCTATTTGTCTATTTTTCTGTTCCCTAGAACAGGTTTGGAATATAAATCTATTTGTTAGCGTAATTTATTTTTCTATTTCTAGAACAAATTTTTTGTCTAGAAATAGGTTTGGAACAAAAATGAGAAGTTAAAAAAATTTTACTTTTCTATTTTCGGAACAAAAAGAGAAATGAAAACTCTTCTCATTAATCGCTTTCGCTTTCCGCTGACCGTCGCCACCCTTCGCAAGCCACCAGCCCCCACTGGCCTCCACTCGCCGTCGGTCGCCATCACCCCCCGCCAATGGCCGCCCATCAATGAATGGAAAAGAGCGTAAGAGGGAAAAACTTTGTGTCGTTATCAAACGAATTTATATTCCAGCAAGAGATATTCTGTATTATTGTCAAACGCGTATCTTTGTTCAGAAACTTGTCCAATAAATAGAAATAGAAAAATATATTTCAAGCCAAAAATATATTTCTGAAACAGAACTATTATGATTTACGCCTTAAGCATGTAGGCTTTATATATATAACTCGAGTGGACAAAATGAAGCAGGGAACGATGATGTGGGGGAAAAAGAAAATGCTTGGCTTGCAACTCACACGTGTTGGCTTCGCTTCGCCTCTCCAGCTCGCCAACCTCAGTGGGGTAAACCACAATATATAATTAAAAGGCCTAATTCAAAAAAAAAAATAACAACTTTAGATCGAATGACAATTCTTGCCTAAACTTTTTTTGTCTCGTAAATAATGACAAACTTTCACTTAAATCTCATATTTGACCCCCCCTTGACTTAAAATCATCGATTGCCCATGTCTATTCCACCTAACCAATAAATCCATGTGGCTTGCTAACTAGATTTAAAGCACTATGCATTATCTTTTTCTCTAAGCCATAGCTCAAAGAATAACAGTGAAGCTGTTCATCATCTCTTTCACTTCACTGGCAAGTCAAAAGATATCTAGATTAAATTTCTTCGACCAGACTCCACCGTTTTGTCATAATTTGAAGCTGTACACAATCGCTCGTCGAGAAACGCCATGGACAAGATCCACCAAGCTCACAATCAAAACTTTTTTTCTCAAACAAGGGTGACTTCAGATAGAGAGTCAACAAGGGGTTGGATTTGGGATTAGGATGAAAATTTGTGATTTTTTATAAGATAAAAAAAAGTTGGATATGAGTACACTCACATGAAACTACTCTTGAGTTTCAACAGCCAACTCACTCTCGTGACCACCTTCACTCGGGCCCCTGGCTGAGTGACCTCAGTCCGAGCCAAGGCCCAGTCAGCACTGTCGATCGTCACTAACTTGGGCATGAACGACATGGCGGTGACCATCAACATGGCGGCAAAAGCCAAGTGGATGCGGCGATTGGAAGGTGCAACAGAAAGAACACATTTAACTTCATTTAAAGGGTTAAGTGCATTGCAAGTCCTAAAACTCATCACGAAAGTGTAATTGAGTCCTAAAATTTATCACAAATGTATAATTGAGTCCTAAAACTTTCAAAAAGTACAATTAAGTCCTAAAACTTGTCAAATCAATCGAATCAAGTCATTTAGCGATTGCATTTTATGGAAATTTTAGGCTCGATTGCACTTTCGTAATAAGTGTTATGACTTGATTACATTCTTTGAAAATTTTAAAATTTAATTATACTTTTATGATAAGTTTTGAAACTTCTAATGCACGTGTCCTTATTTAAATCTTGCCCCACTCGAAAGACCGAATTTATGGAGGCAGTGGCCCATAAATGTGAGCAATCGTGCCGCATTAGTAATTCTCTTGGAAGCTGTTCCTTTCTTTCCCTTGACTAGTCAAATGCAGAGGGTCACTTCTTGTGTAAAGTTTTGGGAGGGTACGGCTTATACAAAGAAGGGTTAATACCACGAAAAACTCTAAAATAGTATATTTGTGATGAATTTATTAAAAATTAATTTTTGATCATCAAAAACCTCAAATTAGTATATGTATAATAATTTTACCCTCTATTAGTTTTCGTTAAATTTTACCGTCAAATTTCTGAATTGGATGATAGATAGTAGTTTTCGGATGAACCAATTTGAGGTTTTACCTTCCGTTTGTCACATGTCTAGCAGTTTGAGATTTTCGTGGTATTAATCTAATTTAACAAAAGGTAAATTTATCACAAATGTATCAGTTTTGGGTTTTTAGTGATAAAAAAATCAGTTTTAGGTAAATTTATCACAGGTGTATCAATTTAAGGTTTTTCGTGATATTAACCCTATAAAGAAAACTTGCAGTTGTTGACGTGGCGAGTCTTCCCTGGTTGACGGATATGTACCTGAGGTAGTGTTGTCCCGTACTCTTCCGAGGGAAATGACGCAAAATGATCCACTTGCCACAAGATTGAATCTACAACAATATCAATTACTTTCTTCATAGTAAAAATAAATCAACAAAAAGTTCCCTTTTTTTTTGTTCCGTTTTGTGCTTATCTTTTGTTTAGATATGATCCAGATATAAACATGTTGAACGCTCGATCATACTTCTAACAAATTAATCTTAGAGAGAGAGAGAGTAGTAAGTTGGTTAATTAACTTGGAAAAAAGGTGTATCTCGACCAAAATAGTGGGGGGGATAGCTCCACCCTTTTATTAATAGTTAAAAGAAAACACCATCAGTTTAATAAAGCATTGATATCACGAAAATCCCAAACTGGTACACTTATGATAAATTTACATCAAATTAATTTAACCATAAAAAACCCTCAACTGATACACCTATGGCAAATTTACACAAAATTAATTTTTTGACTATTATAAACTTCAAACTGATACATTTGTGATAAATTTACGCTTCGTTAGTTTCCGTTAAATTAGCAAATCTTTTGGAGCTTCTCCTTACACACACACAGATATATATATATATATATATATATCTATTTTCCGTTTTGTGCTTTATTCTTCTAACAAATTAACCTTTTCCCATACTTCTAACAAATTGGTGAGAGAGAGAGAGAGTAGCGTATTTCGGTGGATTAACTCGAAAAAATGAGTGTCATAGCTAAAATGGGGGTGAAAATAGCTCCACCCTTTTATTAACTCCTTAACTTTTATTGTTAAAAGAAAAGGCCATCAGTTTAATAAATAACGAGAAGCCGGGTAAAAACAAGCTTCGTCGAGAACTTGCTCAATGGACCGCATCAATTCTTTTATGCCCTAAAGTATTCTATTTTTTTATTTTCCTGTTGAATGAAGGAACTCTTGGTTTGGCGGTAAAAGGATTCAAATGTACGGGTGTTGAAGATACAAATAAAGAAACGTGAGAGGATCCTCGGGTCATCTCGATTCACCCGCATCGATTACATTCGTTCTAATTTCTAATCGATGATTTAGCATTCACGCACAAATTTCAAGGAACGAGGACGGACATGTACGGAACTGCTCTTGTCAAGAAACTTTAAATACTGAACGATGCCCTGGGGATTCTTCCTTTTTTTTTGTTTCCGGGGTCGCCGTCTTTGCCACGGAATTTCCCTAGGAATCGGGCTTCGCTTTTGTTTTGTGATGCAACGTCGTGTTCGCACGTCAGTTGCCAAAGGAAAAAAAGGGTATGTTTTCTGAGGTTTGCTCCCGGACGCGGTAGGACACGCAAATTATTCCCCCGCAACAGCGTCTTTTCCTTCTTTAATGGTTAGATTTTTGGAAGGGTAGGCTGTAGGAGTGTGCCAAAGAACGGGGAATCGCCCGGACTGCTCGAAACCGGACCGGAACCGACGGTTCTTAAGAGAACCGGTCCGGTTCCTAGTTCCAATTTTTGGGAACCGGTGGGTACCGGTCCGGTTCCCTGTTCCAGGTGTGGAACCGCCGGCGACCCACCTAGACTGGACCGGTGATATAATTAATAAATATGATATATTTATTTAATATTTATTTAAAAAAATCATAAATCCTTAAACTAAACATAAATTGCTCGACGCTCACAGCCTCACATTGAGCCGAGAAACACCTTCTTTCGCTTTCGTCTCACTCTTACTCTCTCATTTTTCTCGGTCGATGCTCACCTCGCCGTCTCCAATTCTCCATCTCCGTCTCCGTCTCCGTCTTTCCGTCTCTTTTCTTGGCTGGTGGGACCGGTTCCCGGGTGGGGTCATGGAACCAACGGGTGATTTCCGGTTCCAATTTTTAGGAATCGGTCCCGAGTGGTTCTCGATTCTACGGTGGGGACCGCCCACCCAGACCGTGCTTACCCCCCTCGGAGGTTGTCTCCTTATGGATTTATTTCTTGGCAAATCAATAAACTCCAAAGGTTGTAATGTACTTGTGGGGTTGATCGAACGTCGTGATCAAAGCCCGGCCATTCTTAGTGCAGGATTTTCTCCACCACCGTGATCACGCATTACGCGCGGCCGATAACCAGTCATATTCTCATTTCCCCTCCAAGTCAGTAAAATTAGGCACGGGGTACCCGCCCACGTCATGGTCAAGCTCATCCTTTTCTCGAGGTGAAATAGCCAGGAAGGTTACGCCCCCCCGGGAAAGTCGCACGACGGATGGCCTCACTTCCGACGTCGTGGGTCCGCTCCGGAACGCTCCCGAGCACGAGCTTCGTGGCTTGAGGGTGGCGGGCACGAGCGAGGTTGGCTGACCACGTCGTCCCCATCACTACTGGCACCGCCCAAATTATCACCACCTCTCGTCAAAGAATCGTTAGCCAAGAACCTCGAGAATAACGACAATTCGAGGGGGCAAAAAACAATGAACCTCGAGAAAAACTCTTTGGGAGGCCCCATCGTTCTTTTCTTCCCTACGGTGTTGTTTCATTCATTTAGTTTGGTCTTCATATAGAGAAAGTAACCTTAGACTTTCGGCGAACCTGAGAACGAGAAGGCACGAGTTTGGAATTAAGAGCCGCGAGAAAATTCTGAAGAGGCCACGTTATATGTTTTTGTACCAACTTGCTTGATCGGGGTTCCAGCCTTCCAGCCAAAATAATAATAATAATAATAATAATAAGAAAAGAAAACAGAAACAAACATCCAATTTCCTACATTAACATAACGATAGCAAAAATATATTTAGTATTTGCGAAAATAAAGATCAAACATTTATGAAATAGCAAATCAAACTTCGTTACGGATTCGTTCCTTTCTCCGTAGTACAATCCATGGTTAAACTTTCTGAGTGGAAAGTCAATGACATAACAAACAGAGCTATATGGAACACCAAATTTCCTAGATAAAAAAGCAACTATGCAAGTAATTATCAATAAATGTAATAAAATAATAATTCCTACCTCTAGTTTCTATACCTTTTAATTCACAATTAATATCTTGCACTAGTTCAAGTACTTTAGTAGATCTTTCTACCTTTGAGAACGATTTCTTACTCATTTTTACTAGTAAACATATTTAATAATCCTTCTATTCATATTATCACATACGATCATACCACTTTTATTCATAAAATTCAAAACTACTATAGCCAAGATGAGATAATCTATTATGCTGCAAGGAAGAAGACTCAAGTATATAATCAGAAACAAAAGTTTCAATAATACTTACTTGTCAAGATTGCGAGCAATTGATACGGCCACTCTCTCTATCTTCATGAAAATAATACCTTAAGATAGATGGGAAAGTTCGATTACTGAAAATATGGGTAGTAGTTTATAATTATTTGATGTTTTGATGCGTGATGATGATCACTGTTCTTAAGGCATTATTTGCCCCCACTATTATTGCTACCGGGTTTAAAACAAATATACCTCTAGGATATACACTAAAGCACAAAGAAACGAGTTAAATAATTACTCAATTTCTCTCTAGATATTTCACCTAAATGCTTTGTCAAATTTGTGTGAGAAAGAGAAGAAGTAGAGAAAGTTGTTGTTGTTATTGTTATGAACGATGCGTGATTTGGTCCTATCCATAGACAATCAATTAAACACATCTCTTGAGAAAAGGTAACATATTGGAACAATTACCACTTTTTATGATCAATGATGACTTTTCTTCATATTCAACAATCACCTCTTTACATGTCCAACAATCACTTTTTTCATGAGGACAAACTATTTTAACAACAGATGTAGAACATGTTATCAAATTCAGAGAAATAGTTGTGGGATGACATTATTGTTAAGCAAGTCCAAAGGCAATATGCAATAGTGGGGATCTAAGTGGTTTAAGAGTGGTGGTGATTATGTCCCCTCATTTTTAAAATGGCAACGAACAAGTATATCACACGTTTGCCCCCTCAATGTCTGTTCTATCAAGTATGATCCTCCCCATCACCGTGTGAAAGTGCACAGAAGTTTACCCCTTGGGGACGTCTATTCAATCAAGATTGGAATACTTGAACGCCAAAAAGCCACTGAAAGAAGCTTGAGAAATTGAGATTCTTGCTGAGGACAAGAAGCTATAAATCAAACAAAGAGAGAATCATGCTTTGACCAAACAATATAAAAAAGAAAAAGAGTAGGTGATATGGAAGGAAAACGAGTACGAAAGCTAACAACCTCAAATTCCATACGAATCACTTGTTTCATTCTTGAATGTGATTTCCCGGTGGGGTTGCTTCGGTCGCTTTGCTTGACTTCTGGACGGCAAGCATCTGGATGGATAAAGTTAAGCAGTGAAATGACGTCACGGGAGAATTTAATGTTTTCTCCATATTAAATCTGGGTACTATCAAGAATGGCCTTGCTTCACTTTTCCAAATGCCAATAGATTGTTAAAAAAAAATCAATTTTGATAAATAATGAAAACTTAGGTGAAAATAAATCTCATTAAAAACTTGTCAAGAGTCCACATCTTTATTTTAATCCCTATAGCACTTTTTTTTAGTTTTTATATAGAGTAACTTTTAAATTTGGCGATAATAACAATAATGTATGAGTTTTGAAAATAAATCAAGGGTGCATTTGCTTCACAAAAAAACTTCACGACAAAAAAAAATATTTTTCATGGAAATCATTTTTAAGGAAAATAGTTAGTTTTAATTTGTTTGGTGATTTAGGAAAATGATTTTTCTTAGTTGTCTTTTCACAATCTAAACTTATTTTTAGGATAAGTAAATATTTTTCGTAAATCGATTAATTTTTTTTGTTATCTAAGCACCAAAAACATTGAAAAAGAGTTGTTTTCTTTTGAACAGGCGGGATTTTGAAAAGTTCCTCACGTGAGACGTCGCTTTCCGTCGATTCATGGTCAAAAGACCCTTTTTGGTCGTGAAGTTGTTTTTTTGCAGCATCCGACGCAAGGGAGGAGTGTAGATTGTACAGTGTTTTTTCGGAGCATCGGATGTACAGGTTTTTTTTTTTTTTTTTGTGGTCGAATCGGATGTACAGTTTTATTAGCAGCTGGCTGGTAAGCGTTGCTGCTGTTCCCACTATAAATAAATTCTGTGACCTGAGCCTCACAAGCTTCGCACATAAAAAACTAGTAGGGGAGGGAAAGAGAGTGCCACTTTAACACCAAAAGTTCCAAATGACGACAGACCTCCAGGCCATCCCGCCCAGTGTCGATAACAAACGGGCATCACAAGGGCCGTTGCGGTCCGACTGGTACATGCTGATCATCCTCCGCTGCATCTCATATGCCTTACCCACTGTTCTCGGCCTCCTCATGGTCATCTTCCTAGCGATACCCGCCCTAATGCCCCTGGAATTCAGGCTCAACCCCGTCTCTTCCCTTTCGTCCCTTAACATCTCCACCTCCCGCGTCACCGCTCAAATTAACATTGTTCTCTCCGTCAAGAACCCCAGTAAGCTCATCGCTGTCAAGTACACTCGCATGAAGCTCCTCTTGAGTTTCGATGGCCAACTCCCTCCCTCCCGTCCCTCCCTCGTTCCTGCCTTCACTCGGGGCCCGAGCAACGTGACCTCAGTCCCAGCCGTGGCCCTGACCACGCTGTCAATTACCAATGACTGGCGCGTGAAGGGCCTGGTGAGCACGTTGAAAGGCGGGGTGGTGAGCATCGATGTGGTGGCGAAAGCTAAGCGGAGGCTGCACTTGGGTCCGTGTTGGGTGCCCGTGAAACACGTGTACGTCTCATGCATGGGCGTGACCTTCGCGGCTCCGACCGACAGCAAGGGCAGTGGTGATTGGATGATCCTCGGAGGAGGCGCCTTTGGCTACACGCCCGACATCTTCACTCTACTCTGGTAAGAATAATTACAAGTTCCTGCTTAATCTTGTATTACTATCGCGTGGCAGTCGTTTGTGCGCCAATGAAGTTGATGCGCAAAATGAGAAGCTATCGATGCTTAATCTACGGGTGTGGACCTAGAACCGGTTCAAACCCTACTGGACTAACGGGTTCAAGATCCGCGGGGCGCTTGATGAAAGCTGGGTCCGATCTCCTCGGGGACCATCTGGATCGGGCACGACTAGAGGCCGTCGGGGATGGAGAGGACACCGTCACTGTTTGAGGTGCAGGGCGGCGAACCGCTGGTCCACGCTCTTCTTGAACACGAAACCACGAACCGTAGATTCTCACCGCCCCTTTCTCTCTCCCTTCTCTCTTTCCGGATATGTGACTTCCAAGTGTGATTCTATGAAATATTTTCCCGAATAATTTGTCAAAATAAGATGCGATGAGTAATGGCGTGGTTTCGGGGAGAGGAGGGTGTCGAGAATTTGTAGGTGCACGCATCAATTTGATTGCCCCGCATCACCAGTTCGTAACACTTCCCATCCAATTTGGAGCTAATTTGGCCGATTTGGGCTTTTCGGCTCATCAAATCAGATTCGAGTGTTTTGCTGGGTTTTGGAAGGTTAGAATAATGAAATCAGGTTTTAGGGGTATTTCAAGAACTTTTGCTTCGGAATTCTTATCCTTAATCAAGCACGTATATATAATTATTATTGAGTTGTCCGAAAAAATTTAGGATTATTATATAGGGAGTACTCCCATAGGAATAAACGCTTGGACTCTATTTGATCTGCGCACAATTTGGCATTCTAAAAAAATATTTTTCAGAAAGACATTCTCTAGGAAAATTGAAATACTTTTCAGCATTTGACTGGAATTTGAAAAATGAACTAAAAATTATTTTCATCGGTATTTCTATTTTCTTTCTAATTGAAATAGGCACCTAAATTGTGGAGAGACCAACCAGGCCCCCCATATTTACCGAGAACGCCCTAGTATTTCACAGAGAACTCGTACAACAACGACTGGCAAATGTGTCATTTTACCCTATCGCATTTTCCATATGTTCCTCCATGCCCAACCGCTGCACCTCGGCTCGCCATCACCACCGTCGAAGCCACCGACGCTACGCTCAGGACCAAGCCACCACCGCCGCATCTTAAGACACGCAGCCGCCAACCGCCGTCACTGCTCCGCCTTCATCCCCACGTCACGCTCTCTCCTGTGTTATCGCCCTCCCACATTTTTCGTTCTCTATTTCTTGCCGGGGAGGCTGAGCATCGGCAGCAACGTACCCATTTACCAGCGAGGACGAGGAGGAGACGTCGAGATCGGCTCTGTCCGCCTTCGGGGTGAAGAGACTCGCCGTGATTCGGGAGATAGCGAAACAGAGAAGCTAGGACGACGTTCTTCTTATCTTCCAATGTTCACTTTTCGGTTCCAAGAAGAGATATCTTCCATGATCAACGAGTTTTCCGGTCCCAATCACCGGACAACGATGAAAAAGTTTTACTTAAAATTCACATGAACAGTAATCATCTTGTCTTCTTTATTCTGTTAATATATAAACAAGGTTTGATTCTCACCATCATGTGTTTTGATGTTCTTTTTTTTTTTTTTTACAGATTTCTAGAGACTCTGGCTTCTGCAAATTCGGGCATCGGTTGGGCTTGGTTGGAGTTCGTCTTTCCTAGCCACTTTTTACTTGCAAATACTGGAAATTTCGTGGCCTCTCAGTCGCAAATGATGTTAATCGGTTTACGTTATACTTCTTTCTGAAAATATGTATTCTCTGGATATTCGAATCTTCCATTTACCGATGAAGAAATATTTTACGCCATACAAGTTTTCGATATTCGAGGTTTTGCAAGTTTTGTCCCCTTTAACGTAATTTCAAATCATGCATTGGCACACGATCTAGAAGTCGGTACGCCTTTTTTGGTGCAAAGGAAGCAAAAGAGTCGACCTCAAAGAATTGACCGAGTAATTAATCACCTTGATGTGAATGCTTGCGAAATGTGAATACTTGCAAATCCTATTTAGATTACAGCATTTTCCATTCGAAGTAATAGTGCGTTACCGTGTGATGAACCCTTGCCAGATATACGTGGACCGATATATGACTTTTTATGTGCGTTTGTGAATTAAGCAAAAGAAGGTTCAATAAAATGATGATGCTTAGATTAAGAAGATCGTCCGCTCCTTTCAAGCTAGACCCAGACCGAGCATGGAGTTCGGTGGCTTTGTCGAACGAGGCTGATGGCCGACCCAATTGGTTGGAGCTACTCTACTCGGAGCACTACTTTAATCTCGAGTCTCACCACCCTCTCCATCTTTATGTAAAATGTAACCAGAAAGACAAAATCGGTATCATTTCCCATATTCGGGAATGACAAGCATAAGATTTCCGATGAAGAAGAGCCAACTTTTAAGCATATTTCGCTTCCAAAGGAGTGGCTAGTCCATACCTACACCAATCCACCTAAACTGTAACAGTCTGAATTTTCGATCCTTTTCCCGGGATTCATGAAATGAATATTTTGGCCAACGCACTTATAGTGAGATCTCACCCGGAAATGCGCATTCACGGGATGCTAACCTTAGGGGTAAGGCTATTACGGGATTGAGTTCGCCCGACCAAAGAACTCGATCTGGGTTCGATCTTCGACCATATGGATTGACGAGGGAATGTTTTGAGCCAACCGAGACCGGTCTATTTGATTGATCGTGTCCGAAGGGCACTAGTGACAAACCCTCGCAATTATATGACAACCGAGGTCGTCCCGGGTAGAGTAAACTTAAACGTGACTTGACTTGGTGTCGGTCACGGGTCGAAAGCGCGTAATCCCAATGAGCCACCCGTTAGCAAGAGATAAACTAAAGTCGCAATTGTTCAATTTTAGTCATTTCTTGGAATTCGGGCTCGGGAATCGAGAATTTTGAAAGTGACAATTTTGAGTGGCCGATGACGTTTTTGGCTTGGCCAACCTTGGGGCCGTCCATTTCTGCAAAAAATGAATTTCAGTTCGGGACCCAGAAAATTACGGTTTTGCCCTTGTGGGCACCGAGATTGGATTCGGAGGCCGTTTGAGGTTATTTTTCGCGGCCAGGGTCATTTTGGGGTGGCCACGGACATTTAGAGTAGTTTTGGCCAAAAATTGGAATTTCGACAAAAATTGAAAAAATAATATTATTTTATTCCCGGAACTTCGCAGTCAATTTTCGAGGGCTTAGAAAGTGAATTTTGCGAATCCGACGCCATATTATGTTGGCCACGCACATATGGAACGTGTATGTGCGAAAATTGGAATTTCTCCCCGGGACCGGAAAATTACCATTTTGCCCCTGGGCTATTTTTGGGTCCGAATTTTTTTGGATAAATTGGGATAATTATGGATAAATATCAGCTGCATTTTTGGGGACCATTGACCCTTTTACCCCTCTCTTTTTAGATAAGAATGAATAGGAACCACTTAATTAGGGGCATTTTAGTCCTTTTTACCTAAGCTTGACACATGGCACCCCTAATTAAATTATTTGACCAAGTTGGCTGACCTCTCTCTCTCCTCACTCACTCTCACGTGCAGACCAGCCCTCTTCAGAAATTTTCTCTCCATTTTCCCACATTTTCTCTCCACTTTCTCTCCATTTTCCTTCATTTTCTCTCTCGCCGGAGTTTCACCGGAGCACGCCGCCGATCGCCGTGCCTCATCGTCGACCCCCTTGGTCCCTCGCATCAGCTTAGCCTCAGTTCCGTCCATTTCTCTCTCCCTTTCCCTCTCTTTTTCTCTCTTTTTCTCTCTTTTTTCTCATTTTCCGTTCTGTGAACAGTACCGCCGGAGCTTCGCCGGAGCTCCAATCGCCGTTCCGTCGACACCCGGCTATCCAGCACCTCCGTACGTCGCTGTTCAGTCCCGTCCGTACAGTGGCCGTACGGTTACTGTTCACCGGCCGTACGGTCACGGTTCATTTCGACCGTACGGCCGTCGCCGCCGTGACCGGCGCCACGCCGGCCACCGTTTTCCAGCCTGTCCGTACGTGTCCATACGAAAAGTACTGTTCACGTCCGTACGGAAAGTACTGTTCACCGCGTCCGTACGTCGCCGGTGACGCCGCTGCCGCTGCTGCTTCTGTTCGGGTCCGTTCCAGCCTCTGTTCAGCCCGGTTTGTCTCGCCTTTTAGGGTAAGTGTTTTCCCCAAATGTCATTTAGGACCTCGGGTATTTCTAGGCTCGTTTAGGACCCGGTTTAGACGATTTTGTGACTGTTTCGTGACTGTTTTGGGGCTGTTTTGTGGCTGAGAGTAGAGCTGATTATTTAGTGGTTGCGGACTGATTAGGCGAAGAATTTTGAGGTTTAGAGAACTTGGATTAGGGCTGTGATGTTAGGGTTTGATCGGAATTAATTTGTGCGATTAATTATTGGGATTGTGCCTTGAATGGAAATTTGTGCGTGATTGTGCGATTTGTGGTAGTTGGCTGATTTGGAATTGTGCTTCGGGTTGTGTACGTGTGGTTGTATATGTCACGTGTGTGGTTGTGAGGTGTGATGGTGTGGCAGTGCGATTGCGCAATATGTTCGCATGCTGAGAATGTGTATGATTGTGTGGTGTGCTTGCGTGGTGAGAATGTATATTTGCGAAGTATATGCGACTTGTGAATTGTGCGTGCAATGTGGAATTGTGTTGGTCGTGTGGTCGTTGACCGTGTGTAAGTGTGGTTTGAGTGGAACGAGGATATGAAAATGTGGATTGGTTGGAAAGGTCCGTCCTGAGTCGTGTACGTTTACGCGGGACGATGCCGTCCCTGACGAGGTGACGATGCCCGGCCTGACGAGGTGTCGATGCCTGACGTGGTCAGAAGACCGTTGGCCTGATGCGTTTTACGCGGGCGCGGTAGAAGGAAAGTGTGTGTAGGATTCCGTCCTGAGGCGTGTACGTTTACGCGGGACGATGCCGTCCCTGACGAGGTGACGATGCCCGGCCCGACGGGGTGACAATGCCTGACGAGGTCAGAAGACTGTTGGCCTGATGCGTTTTACGCGGGCGCGGTAGTGGTGGAAAGGTTGAGAATGAGCAAGAATTAGCGGGATGAGTGAAATTAAGAAAGTGACGCGTGGTGTGAGTTGGTGTGCGAGTGTGTTTGTATCGCGTGGTGTGATGCTTAATTATGGGATAAAAACTGCTAGGCATGGTATGGGACGTGCCCAAGTGGGTTTTATCTTATAATTGAAACACGCGCGCGTCTGTGATTCATTGCTGTGGTATATTGGTTGTGTTATTGTCTAACGTGCAGGAACGTGCATGATGGATCCCAGGTAGGGTCGTGTGTGGTTGTTAGCTTGGTTGATTGTCGTGTGTTATGCGTGTTTTCGTCTGGCGGTACGTGAGTGCCTACGTGGGGTTTGGGGTTGTACACTTATTGAGATTCGTCTCACGGTTGTATAACCGCCACTTTCAGACCCACAGCCTTAGACCCGGGAAGTCTGCCTCCTCTTTTTGGAAGTTCGAAGAACCGCTTTTGGTGTTGGTGGATTCGCAGGCGATGCCCAAGAGATTTCCGGAGGATCGAGTCAGAAGAAATAGGAGCGGAATGGAAGATGGTGATCAGTAGGTTTTCCCTAGGGTATTTTAGGGGTTGTGTAAATCGGGTTGACCATAGGGAAGTTAAGTTAACCAGACCCTGATATTTTGTTGACGGTGATTTCGGATGCTAGTTTGTTAATTATGTCTGTAATATAATGTTTGTATATTTGGTGTTGTATGAATTTGTGGTTGCTGGATTGTTCTGTTGTTCTACCCCGTTGTCGTCATTATTTGTCCGGGGTTTTGTTATACGCTTCCGCATGTGGCTCTGATGTTTGGGTTGGGTCGGCGACGTTCCTGGGACGTTGCAACTATTCGACCGGAGCAGGGGATGTCGCGAGCTCGATGGGGGTTCAGGGCATGACATAAACGGAAAACACCCATTTTGCCGTTCCGGCCTCACTTAGGTAGCGACAACATATGGATTCGATGAGAAAACGACAGCGAACGAACTGCAGTATCTACAAATATGGTAGATGCCGTCGTATGAGAATGACGAGTTTTAAGTTTTCTTCCCAACGATACGACCATTAACAGACCCCTATTACGTTGACGCTACATGCTAGCGACATTCTAGAGAACATCCGGCTCCATCTTCTAAACGCAATCCCCTACTCACAGATGGCCCGTGCCAAGACTTTCCATTTGAGGTCGTTTCCACATGGTCATCAACCGTGAAGTGTTTCGACTCTGTGTTCTCTCGTGCTGCGCCCTCCTGGTCATGTCCAAGCATAATCCACTCTTGAGACTCTTGTTCGGCACTTTAAACCTTATCTGGCTTCTTCAATGAAGATGAAGTTTCAGAAATGGAATCACAAATATGTGACAGTGTCGTACTAAATCTCAACAAACAGAGAGTACTGCAATCTGGAGGGCTCTCACAATATGTTTGTGCTGCTATGTAACCGGAAAAGAATAGCGTATGCATAGCAAACTTAGACATGCTCACTCGTTTTTCTTTATTTTTCGGGGAAAGCCGGCGAGATTAAAGTCACGTGGAATTAGACAAATTCATTAGACTTCCTAAAAAGAATGCACTCACCTTGCGACCATCCAAGTCAAGGAACATGACCACTTTGCTTCGTTTGGCCCGCTCAGCTTCCTCGATCTCCTCTTTCTTCTTTTTCAAGAGTTCCTTCTCATCTGACGATGAGAACATTTCAAACAAGGCCTCAAGTAACGAAGCAAGTCTCTAAACTCATCAAGATTCCAAAAGACGATATACCTCCTTTGATAACCAGTTGTTGCCCTCAATTTTGTAATGGTCGCTTTGGTCATCGATAACCGTTGTACGCGCTACAGAGTTCCAATTGTATACGACAAGTCTCTTGGCATAAGCTTCTGCGGCAGCTTCAGCCTCTGTGAGGACCAGTGCAATTTGGTCGAGACCGGCATACTGGCTTCCTTCCTTCAAACAAGTGCACCGAAAAGTCACACGGCCCCTCTCCCTCCTGCTCGCAAATAATTTTGTCACAAGATAAGCAATTGCTCACTAACCTGTGCCTGTGGGCTTGGTACGAACAGGCTTTGCCTGCTGGAACACAACGGAACCTTTGGCTGCCTCAGCTAGTGACAAGACCTTCCCAGATTTCTTTTTCCGAGAATTACTTTGATTCGCAGGTTTCGACCCATTGGTTCTGGTCACTGCATACTTTTCTTAACTACTCGAGCCGGCAGCCTCTTTAGATGCTCTGGGCGGTTGCTTATTTCCGGAAGTGGAAACTTCAGCTGAAGGCGGCTTGACATAGGCATGTAATTTCGAGGACGAAACACCGAAAATGCTGCTGCTGCCACAACTACTGCTGAGATATGAATGGCCTCTCTGCCGCAGATATTCATCGATCACGCCTTTTCCCACTTCTTGCTCGATAACGTTCTTAGCGAAAATTTCAAAACACAAAGTTCGAACCAATTTACAGCCAATCGAAACGTCTGCTCATCAAGAATCTATACCATTTGCTCGAAGAATAAATATTTCATAAACTAGCTGTCCAATCCACCGTAACTGTAACATAACCAATCTCTTCCTGCAAATATTTGAAGAGGTTTTGTTCGCTCGTTTCACGAGGAATATCCTTCACCGAAACTTCGGTCTTCGGTTTTTATTAAAGTAGGTTCTGTGGTTTGATTACTAGGAGAGTTGTGACGAAAAATAAAGTATGACACATGATTATATGGAATAGATAGAAATCGGATGGATTGAAAATGGATCTAGGATCAACAGAATTTCAAGTTACGTTACAATACTCTTATGAAACTGTAAAGGACTCGAAAGTTAACTAATCTATAGGAAACTGTAAATACAGGAAGTAAATATGCATAGGAAACTAAAGTGCATATAAGCTTGAGTGTTTTTACATTGTTGTTCATGCTCCCTTTCTCTTTACTTCCTCTGAATATTTGTATCTCCTCCTATCCTATAACTGCTCGTCGGTTATTTCCATGTTTTCAAACTTTGAATATTTTTTTTTTGGTAAGGACAAACTTTGAATATTTTGACGCTTCCAATAACCGCATTTTCTAACCATGTTTTTTCAGTTTTATTGTCCGCCAAAACTTGATCTTAACCGCTAAGATGATTTCAAATCTGGACAAGTAACTTCTCATAATATGCTCGTGCTCATTATCCCCACTCCTGCTCATAACTTCTTGCTGTCGTGATTTACATGACTGGGCTGTGATTCTTTAGTGTATTCCCGAAGTGTGAACCTCTCGAATTTCGGGAAAGGGTCGCTGTCCTGAAGTATAAATATTCCAACATCCCAAACTATAACTCTTCATATTTCGGTAAATATACATATTTTCATCAATTACCGAATTCGGGACACGATGCCATTCACACTTGCTTCTCAGCATGTTTTCGAATTTGGTCCAGACGTGTTTCGGAAAATGGCTGATTTCCATTATACGTCGAATTCGGCATTAAAGCCGATTCGGCACTTATGCCGATTCTTATTTTGGTATCAACATATGCCCCCTTTTAAAAGGATTAAAAGAACTTTTAATTCTTTTAAATGCCAAAAGAAAAGACACTCACATTTTATTATTGCTGTCGCTTCGTCACCTTGCTTCGCCCGTTCTGCCTTTTCGTCTTTAAAACACTTCTTTTAAAAATCGTTCCTTTTTTCGTGCCCTTGCATTCTTACCTTTTCAACTCTCTGCAACTTCTCGATTCTCTACACTTTCTCTTAATATTCATCTGAACCCAATGGCTTCAGAGGCTTCCAAGGAGCAAACTTTTTCTTCTTCTGTATCAGACGCTCTCGATCG
Source organism: Syzygium malaccense (assembly GCA_031216405.1). NCBI lineage: Eukaryota > Viridiplantae > Streptophyta > Magnoliopsida > Myrtales > Myrtaceae > Syzygium > Syzygium malaccense. Next base: position 27,159,950 of record CM062257.1, on the reverse strand, counting down.
CTATCATATATTCCGAGATTCTGAAGATTTTAACGAAGAATTTCATCTGTTCTCCGTAGAGAATGATTTCGAGGATTCTTTCATCCTTGGTCTAGCAATTCACAATCATTTTTATGTTCCGAAGTGCCTATCAAGCCACTTCCCACGTCATCAATTTGAGGTGCTTCCAGTCCATGAGTCATCTATCTTGGCGTATCAGTGGCATTCTCGTCCTCCTCGTCTTAGGGCTTTCTCCCACTTTGAACCAGATTTCTATCAATGGTATCTTCGACTCCTTCCTTCTAAGGGTCCCTTTAGGATACCCTTTCAATTCATAATGCTCTGCGTCTTAGCTGTTTTGATTACTATGTGAATTGTGAGTTAATCGGAGCATTATCTTGCTTTTGTTCGACTTTCACTAATTGCTTCTTTTTCCCTTTCTCTCCTATGTCGGTAACTTTACTTGATGTATACTGCCTCACTAGGCTCTCTCCTTTGGGTACAGACCCATCTACCCTGTCTTCCGATTCTCGTTCAATACTTGGTAAATTATCTGATTCTGAAATGACCTATGGGGCATTTATAAAAAAGTATTTTAAGAAGAAGAGCATAGTTATCGATGAGGAGCATATTGCTTTTCTTTTATATTGACTCTGTAAATTCCTTTTCTGCCACCCTATAGTTAGGATTTCGAATGATTTTGTTGTTGTTGCCTCCACTCTAGCATCAGGGACCCCACTGGCTCTGTGCAAAACCATGCTAGCCTTGCTATATCGAGGTTTAGCCCATGCTTCCTCCTCTATTGCTTCAGAAGAAGTTAGTAAAGTTTTTGGTGGTACTCTCTAGCTCCTTCAAGTATGGGCGGCTTTCTATTTTCCCGCCTGATTTTCTAAGGATTAAATTATCCAACCCCTTTCGATTTCCATTCCTGACCACCCAATCAGCCAGGCCTTGAGTAGGAAATTAATCCCTATTTCCGAAGAGCCATCTTCTTATCTTCGGTATTTTATTTCTCAAATCTATTATGTTGAGGAGAACCCATATTCCTTCACTCCTTTCTTTGTTTCCCGATTCAAGTCCTACCTTCCTGCTTTCCAGAAAAATAGGAGTGACTTCTGACAAACCGTTCTGACTTCTGTTGATCTTCCTATAAGATTTTTAATAAAAGGCAGATTCGTTACTGGTTTTGAAATTTACTCTCCCCAATACTATGTCAGACAGCTTGGGCTGATTCAAGGGGTTCCTGTTCCAGCCCTTTATACTTTCTCTTATGCTTCCTTTGACAAAATATCCTGCAAGTTAAAAGATAATCAACATTTTGTTGAACTGACCACACTGGTTCGGGGTATTCATCGATTGTCTTGTGTTGTCAAATTCATTGGATATCCCAGCCGTTCTTCAGCCGATTTTGATCTCTGGTGGGATAGTTATCGAAAGACCGTATTTTCATATCATCTGGATCAAATTCTCATGAAGATAAGGGATGCTATTCCTCTTACATTGTCAAAAATAATCGAAGCTACCAATGTATCTTCAACTAAATCAGCAGAGACTTCTAAAGGTAACTTGATTCTGCTTTTTCATATCTATATATTTTGTCTGATACTCAACTTCTAATCTGACTTTTATTCTTATAGTGAGTAAGAAAAGAAAAGCCTCAGACTCACTTGCTTCTGCTCCAAAGAAAGTACCAGCAAAACGTAGTGTGAGAAAAGTAATTATTCGATCATCAGAGTCACCTCCAGAAAGATCTCCAACCATAAATCAATCTCCAGAGCCCACACTACGAGTTATGATAAAGCCTCGTACTCCGAAAGGTAATTCTCATGCTTTACTTTTGGAGGTTATCACAGCACTAACTTGTTTATCTTCTGATTAATCCAGGAACTCTTAAGACTTATCAGCCCAGTACTGCTTGTCCTGTTTCCCTTCCTAGCAAGGATCTTACCCCACCAGCTTCCAGTCCTTTACCGATGATACTTGCTCCTTTGACAGAGGCTAAATTGATTCAAGAACAACCCTCTGTTCCAACTCCGAAAGAGAGTATACCACCAAAGGATACTCTTGCCCCTATTGTAGAATCTGAAGAAGATCTTACTTCATCTTTCATCGGTAAATATTACTATCTCTTGCTTGATTTTAAGATTTTATGCTGTTGTCTCATATACATAGGCCAACATTTGCAGTTACTGATGAGATCACTCCTATGCTTCAAGAAACTCCAATTTCTAAAGGAGCATCAAGTGCACCACTACTTGCAATTACGGAAGAGCCCATTTATGTGCTTCAAGAGACTCTAATTTTTGAAAGAGCATCAAGTGTACCACCACTTGCAGACACTGATGAACCTCAAGAGACTTCAATTTTCGAAAGAGCTTTTTATACAATTACTGTTTTGCCTCCCTCTACATCTTGTGCTGTACCTAGTCCACCTGCCGAGATAGAAATTTTCTCTCAAGTTGAACAGGTAGAAATGAAAAAGATATTGGCAAGTACTCATCCTAGCTCTTTCACAGCTCCTGATTCTCCAGAATCCTCAACTTTATCGATGTCCACCGAAATTCCTCGAGAAATAGCCAAAACTAAATAGGAAAAGCTCATTCACTTATTGGAACTTGGCTATGGAAAGTTGATCAATGACTCTGATAAGGAATGCCAGGCAAGGATTCTCTTCCAAGAAGTATGCTTTGGTAATCCATCCTTTGTTTTATCTAAGCCCTTCCAGGACAAGATTGATCTTTTTGCCCTTGGCTTTGTGGCTGCTATGAGCACAATAAGAGTCAACCTTGATCAACTTCCTCGCCTTCTCTTTGGGGAAAATAGAGGATTGGCAATCCAAGATGAGCTTGCCCGTAAGCGTGAAGATGCTCATCTTTTCTACAACAATTTCAAAGTTGAAGAGAGCAAACTTCAACGCTTGGAGGCTAGGAAAGAAGAGCTTGAGGCAGAGCTGAGGATGGTGAATGCTCAATTGGAAGAACATAAGCTCACAGTTTCAACTTTTTATCCAACACTCAGGCGCAAAATGAAACAGTGTCGGGAGTTGAAAAAAGAATTTGATACTTCTATTAGAATGGTCAGAGTCCATGAAAAGAAGAGAGCTGATATTATGGATGAAAACCATAGGCTTGAGACTGAATTGAGAGATTTTGTAATCGAAGCCAAAGTTTTATTGGCTAAATGAAAATAAATTGAAAGTCTTGTTTGCTAGATTTTGATCTCCTTTACATTCACCTAATATCCCGATGATACAAACTCCCAATGCTATACTTTGTTCACATCTATAATCTAACCCTTTTAACCAAAGGTTAAACCGAATCTCCATTTGGTTCCTTTGACATTTAAACCGACTCAAAGAAAATTGCTCCATTGCAACTTTCATAACTTTAAGGTCAAATAATAACCTTCCTTTTTGCTTATCCTATATGAAATTACTGACTTCAAAAATAACTATTTGTCCACATGTATAAACCACGTTCAGCCTCTATCTTAGTTTCCCAAAAAGAACTCTGGCGCATTACTATCTACGATATGCTTCATATCCTTTATCTTTATAACTGCCCAAGCTACCAAATCTTTCCTGAGAACTTACAGTCCTGTTCATGATGTCTTCACATGGTTCTTCATCTCAATTGATTCTTTGGTCCTAATCACAAACACGTCGCATTTTCTATGAAGGTTAATTTTTCACTGAACATTACCAGATTTGGTCTTTGATAACTGTTTAACATGGACAACTTGTTTGTTCCATTATCTAGGTGAGCGGTCCCTATGGAAACGACTGCATGAATTACTATCTCAAGGGCATCATGCCTTATTATTGAAATACAAGTATAAGGTAGAAGTTACCGATTTGACCAACTTCTTTAGATCCAAAGTATTTCTGTCTGCAAATTCTGCTTTCCTAGATCTGGTTTGGGAGTTATACTCTTTATTCCCTGCTAGTTTTGATGAATTCGAGCATAATGTGAAGGAAATTTGAAATTTGGAGCCTACTATTGTGAAAGCTGACGCCCTTCATCTTCAAATTGAGGAAGAATCTTCCCAATTACGAAATTCCAAAGAGAAATATGCTCAAGCTCAGGACTCTTGCACTCAAGCTAGAGATGACGTTGAGATGACACGTCAACTTCTCAATTTCCTTTCCAATCATCATCGTGTGGAGCGGAGGATACTCAGAGATGAAATTTCCCATGTCAAGTCTATGATTGAAGTTGCTTCAAACAAGTACAGGCAATTACTTCAAGAAACTTGGGAGAAGTTTGAAATTGTCCGCTTTCATTCTCGTTACCTGGAGTATCTCGAGCGACAACAATCTAAACTCCATCAGGATCTTGCCTTGCATTCTCATCATGTAGCCCAAAACCTCAAACTTGTTAATGACTTGCAGACTTTTGTCATCAAGATTAGAATGAACTTTCATTTCGAATGAATAGATTAATTTCCTTGTGTTTCCCAGATTGATGGATTATATTTCTTCAAAAATTTCCCATTTATAGAACGTGATAGTTTTTTTCCATTGACATCCATAAATCGGTATGCATTCCCATTAAACACTTCGGTAACCAAATATGGACCTTCCCAATTTGATGATCATTTACTGAATTCCCTGTTTTGAAGGTTAAATGGCAAAATTGCTTTCCACACTAAATCTCCCATAATAAACTGTTTGACTTTAACCCTTTTATTAAAAACTCTGGCCACTCTTCTCTTTTGTGCAATCAACTGATCCAAAGAAGCCGCATGAATCTCATCTAGCTCATCCAAATTTATGTGCATCCAATCTCTATAATCTTCAGATAACATCTCACTCTGCAATTGGACTCTTAAAGATTGTACTGTTATCTCCATTGATAAAATTGCTTCTTGTCCATATGTAAGCATATATGGACTGATACCTGTGCTCGATCTTCATGATGTTCGATATGCCCACAATACTATTGACAATAAAACATCCCATTCTCTTGGATTTTCTTCTAAGTGTTTCTTGATCAGTCCAATAACAACCTTATTAGTTGCTTCAGCTTGTCCATTCGCCTGGAGATAATATGGTATGGAATAGACCATTTTGATTCCTCTTGATCGTGCAAATTCTATCACTTTACTTCCAGTGAATACTGTTCCTTGGTCCGTAGTAATCGACTCAGGTAAGCCAAATCGATGAATTATATTTTCTTCAATAAACTTAACAACAGTCTTCTGTGTAATGCTCTTATATGGAATGGCCTCCACCCACTTTGTAAAGTAATCTATAGCCAATAAATGTAACTATGCTTATGAGAATAGGGTGGATATATCTTACCTATTATGTCCATTGTCCATCCCCTAAATGACCATGACTTTACGATAGAATGAAGCTCCATAGCAGGTACATGTTGCAACGGTCCATGCTTTTGACATGAAAGGCATGCTTTGGCATGGTTGATATAATCCTGCATCATTGTTGGCCAAAAATATCCATACCTTTTTAATAGCCATCTCATCTTGATTCTTGTTTGATGGGCTCCACATATACCTTCATGTGCCTCTGCCATAACCAATTTCGCATTTTCTTCATCAAGACAGCATAAGAGCAATCCATTTGAGGATTTTCGGTATAATTCTTCTCCTAATATAACATATTTCTGGGCCTGCATCCTCAGCTTTCGATCTTTTGAATCTGTATTCTTCAAATATTTGATGATGGTTTGTCTCCAATCCTCTCGGACTACTTTACTAACTGTTATCCATATCTTTCTTTGATCAATAGAAGGTACCGACAGTGTTATAGTAGTTGTGATGTCTGCCAATTCTTTTGATATTCGGTATCCAGAAGCTACTTGAGCCAACTCATTTGCCTCGAAATTTGTGTTTCTTTTAACATAGACTATATCATACTCTCTGAATTGCTCTAATTGCTTCTTAGCCAAATAGTAATAACCAATCAAATTTTCATTTGAACATTGGTATTCCTCCTTTAACTGTTTCACCATCAATTATAAATCACCAAATACTTTGATAAACTGTACTTTCAACTCAATTAATATTCCCAAGCCAATAATCAGTGCTTCATATTCAGCTTGATTATTTGAACATTCAAAGTCTAACTTACAGACGCACCTTGTAAGTTTTTCATCGGGAGAAATTATTATCAATCCTACTCTAGCCATACTCTTAGCACGCGATCCATCGAAGTACATAGTCTATGGTAGCACTTGACTGAAGCTCTGCTCATTTTCTTCCATTTGTAAATATAGGTATTCGGTAAGAAAATCAATAATGGCTTGACCTTTTACTGCCTTGATCGGCACATATATCAAATCAAATTCAAACAAGATAAATGCCCACTTGGCTATACGCCCTTTTATCACAGGTCGGGATAACATGTATTTTATTATATCAGTCTTGCCGATCACATGCACTTTAGTTAGCAATAAGTAATGTTTTAACTTCATACAAGCAGAGTATAAAAGATAGACATAATTTTTCAATTGCGGTATATCTTTTTTCAACATCAGTTAGTATTCTGCTCAAATAATATACCGCTTGTTCTTTTCCACTTTCATTCTCTTGTGCCAACATACTCTCGATAGTTATATTAGTAGCCGATAAGTACAATTTTAGTGGTTTGCCTGCTTTTGGCGGCACTATTACAAGAGGATTCATTAGATAGGCTTTGATCAAATCAAATGCCTTTTGTTATTTCTCTCCCCATATAAATTCGTCCTGATTCTTAAAACGCAGAAGCTGTGTCATCGGCTCCATTTTAACAGACAAATTGGTAATGAATCTTCTAAGAAAGTTTATTTTTTCAATCACCATTTGTAATTATTTCTTGGACGTAGGATGGGAAAGCTCCATGATTGCCCTTGCTTTGTTCTTATTAATTTCAATTCCCCTATGATTGACCAAAAATCCTAAGAAATTTCCTGCTCGTACTCCAAAGGCGCACTTGGTTGGATTCATCTTCAATTTGTACTTCCTCATCCTGATGAATGCCTGTTCGAGATAATCCAGATGATCTTCTTGGGCTGACTTAATCACCACATCGTCAATATAAACTTCTAAGAATTTATCGATTATATCATAAAAAATAAAGTTTATTGCCCGCTAATATGTAGCCCCTGCATTCTTCAATCCGAAAGACATAACTACCCACTGAAAAGTCCCAATCGCATCAGGACATCTAAATGCTATCTTCGAGACATCTTCTTTAGCAATAAAAATCTGGTTATAACCCGAATGACCATCCATCAATGATAACATCTCATTTCCCGATACTGAGTCTATTAATATATTTGCCATGGGCATTTGGTATTCATCCTTTGGGGTGGCATTATTTAGATCCCGAAAATCAATGCAAACTCTCAGCTTTTTATTATTCTTTTTCACAGGAACAATATTTGAAAGCCACTCAACATACCCGGCTGTTTCAATAAATTTTGCCTTCAGCAACCTTTCTATTTCTTCTTTGACTTTACCGACCACATCTAGAGCAAATCTTCTTGCTAATCGTTTATGTGGACGAAACCCTTTTTTGATTGGAAGGCAATGTTCTATAATATCTCTTGACAAACCAGGTATTTCATGATAGTCTCATGCAAATCAATCTTTATACTCTCTAATCAGATTAACCAACTTGTCTTTCATGCCCTCTTGCAAAAACGTACTTACATACACTGAGCGGAAAAAACCAGGCTCTCCTATATCAACCTCTATTAACGAATCTTGAGCCTCAATTATTCTGTCTTCTTTGACTAGCAACTCTTCCCATTCATCAATACAATCTGAGGCTTCAACATTTTGCTTTGCCATTTCCACCAAATATGTGAAGTACCTTTCACAAACTTCTTGCAATACGAACTCGTTTTCTATAAAGAATGTGTAAGTCTTCTAATGCCAAGCTTGATTTGGGGATCCATTCAACTTTTCTATCCCCGAAACGGCAATAAGCAAGAGATTGTGGATCTATCTTTGGTAATTCAATAGTATAATGCTCATGTAAACAATCTCGATGTTCTTGACAAATGTCAGTCCAACCGATTGAAGCATATCCCGAATCTGCCTCAACATATTTCACTTTTTCACCATTCCAAAATGTCAATATTTGATGTAAAGTTGAAGGTATACATTGATTAGAGTGTATCCAATCTCTTCTAAGTAATAGATTATATGAACCATCAGATTCTACTACAAAGAAAGTTGTTTCGAACGATTTGGACCCTATGGTTAAATCAAAAACTATTGCCCCCTTGACTTCGGTAACTTCCCCAAGAAAATCAGATAACTGAACATCATATGAGATAATGTCATTATCATCTTTCCCTAATTTCTTGAAGTATTTATAAGATATGAGGTTCAAAATAGCTCCAGCATCTACAAAGATTTTACCGACAGACCTACCATTGACCCTTCCTAAAACAATCAAGGATCTTAAATATTTTGCTTTTTCAGAAGGTACCTTATCAAACTTGATGGATTTTTTGTCAGGAAACTGAAATTCTGCCATGGCTGTCTCTTTTTCTAAAATATGTTCGATGTCTTCTTCCACTATCAAATTAGTTCCATACTTCGCTGGAAGTCTAGCGTGGACCATGTTTATCCGTACTGGAGAACCATATTTCTTCGATATCTTGGAATAGCCAGTTCGGTAACTTATGTCATCTTTTTATGACAATTTAGGATCCAAGTCTTTTTGTTCCACCTTCCCTTATTGCTTTGGATCGAAAGCTACAGTAATCTGCCCAAAATTAATTGTTTGTGGAACCTGAGCAACTCCTTTCTCCTTTTTCATTTCGAGGTGAGAGCTACTTCCCGAATCACATGGTTCTGGTTTACTCTGATCTTTTTCATTGGGATTTCTTTTCCGAACCCAATTACCTTTCCTATTGACAGATGTGAAAGGTAAACCTTGCCTTGCTATACCTTTAGCTTGGCCATTCTCAAAATTACTTTTCCTATTTCTTATTCGCTGGAAACTCCTCTTAATAGTTTTATAAGATGCCTGTCCCGGCGATTTAACTATTGACCATTTTCCTTCGAGAGGGTCATACGGCACCTTAATCGTTTTTCTTCTGTGAATTTCCTGAGATTTTAATGGTGGTGGATCATCAAATTCATCTCCCCAACCGGTTGGCTCAACTGGCAATGATGGAGGTGGATAATCGTCCGTATTTTCATAATAGACCACATAGTCAAACTTCCCACTAGGTTCTCCAAGCAATCCGACTTTGGAATCACCTTCCTTATATCGCTGCCATAAACTCTTTTTCTTTGCAGGCTTTGGTAATGTTTCGTTTTTTTCATGAACTTGCGTAATCCACTCCCGAATTGGGGGGCTAGTTGAGATGAACCAGGATGGTATTCCTTCCTCTCATGCCTATGACCAGCATCTTTTCTTTCAAGCATCTGTGCTATCTGTCTTGGGTAAATTTTCTCCTCTCTTGCTCGTACCGAGGAGTTTTCGATAGCTACAATCTCAGATTTTACCCGTGATCCACTTATCCTACGAATAAATGATCCCGATCTGTATCTTCCTTTCGTTCTCCTTATGAATTGGAACCTGGGAAACTCCCGATTTAACTCCCGATCTTGTCGAGTTAGCACCTGGTGACAGCGAGTGCAAAGTTGTTTGTTGTCATCATCTGTCATCTCTCGTATATTAACCATGCTGATCATTTTCGAGAAAGGATCTGTATCTACTTCCATTAGGGTCTTGCCTTGACGAATTGCCTCTTGGATTGTCTTTCTAAACACAATGCAATTTACCGTATCATGAGTTGTAGAGTGATGCCATTTGCAATATCTCTTATATGCTATTCCTCCTTTGACGGAATTATTTGTCTTTCAGATAATTTGATCATTCCATCTTTCAACAGCAGGTCAAATATTTCATCTAACTTGTAGATATCAAAGGAATAGTTATTTGTCTCCTTAGCCTTGAACTTGGATACATCTCTCACCCTGGCCCGTTTAAGTACTGGGCACACATATGGTTTTTCAAGTACCATAGTTGCTATGGCTATCTCATTCTCCTCTTCGGCTATCCCATCATGTTCGGTACTTTCGGCAAATGCAATTGCTTGCCAATTGTCCTTATTCGGCTTTTTATCTTTCTCCTTCAACAAGTGTTCATACTTAGAAACCCGGGCGTTTAACTGAAAGAGATCGTCAAAGGCTTATCCTTCAAATCTTTTCTTGAGGTTAAACCTCAAGCCGTTAAAAGCCAAATCTATGAACTCCTTCTCAGTGAGTGATGTTAAACATCGGTTTCTGGATTTCTTGAAACCTGCAATAAACTGATCCACTGTTTCGGTATTATATTGATACATCCTGGCCAAATCAGCTACCGTTACCTCTGATACCGTTCGATAAAACTGAGAATGAAACTGCCTTTCCATCTCAGCCCATATTTGAATAGAATTCGCAGGCAAATTTGTATACCAAGTAAACGCTGTTCTTGACAAAGACAATGGGAACAACCTTAACCTTAGATATCCATTAGGTCCAACTTCTCCACATTGTGCCAGGAATCGATCCACATATTCCACGGTTGACTGATCTTTCTCTCCAGTAAATATAGCAAAGTCTGGCATCTTGAAACCCCTTGGATATGGTATGTTATCAACCCAATCGAGATGTGGCTTCCTACATAATGGCCTTGGCAATCCTCTCTCTGCTCCCAACTGTTGCATCACCAACTCTGCAACTCTATCTGGGTTCCATGGCCTTAAATTTTGCTGGCTTAATCAAGGATCTTGACCCCTAGGATCAAACTGTTGAGGTCGATTCACCCCTTGCTGCTCCATGTTAAAATTAACGAGTGGTGGTGGTCTATAAAGAGGATTTTCTATCACATGAGGATACGGTTGAGGCTCAGGTGATTTGATATGATCAGTATTAGGCATATTTACTGGTGATGGTACATTCATCATTGGTGGTGCATTTGTGATCATAGGATTAATCAAATTAACATCATTCGGGACATTTTGAGGAAAGTTATAAGCACTCACACCATTCACAAGGTTTATAGGAGTAGGATTCTCTGGCCTTGGTATAATTCTAACAAGAGATTAAGAATTTGATTCTCCATTACAGTTATACCCCATATGAAGAGGTCTCGAAGTTGGTGGTAACAATGTTGCCCCAAGAGGATTTGCATAAAAGGGCGGAACTTGAGAAGATGAACTGGGACATGATATTACCTCATTTATGGCATTGACCACCATGGGTTTTATCACATCTGTCACATGTCGCACTATATATTGGTAAACTCGTTCTGCTATTCTTCAAACAGCCTTTTCATCGTGGCTACCAAGGTATTATTGGTACCAACACACGGGCTTATTTTTCAGTTAATTGCCAAGGAATATCGGCACTTTCTTCTACTTGATTAGCCGCAGAATGCTCAGAACGTGCTCCCTCAACTGGATTGTTGATGTTATCCATCGGTATTCCTTCAGATTGCCTGGTTCTCATCATTTCTCCAAATCTTACTACGCGAGTCCTACCGGGCATGCCAAAAAGATATTTGCTCGTTTCACGAGGAATATCCTTTACCGAAACTTCGGTCTTCGATTTTTAGTAAAGTAGGTTCTGTGGTTTGATTACTAGGAGAGTTTTGGCGAAAAATAAAGTGTGGCACAGGATTGTATGGAATGGATAAAAATCAGATGGATTAAAAATGGATCTGAAATCAACAGAGTTTCAAGCTACGTTACAATACTCCTATGAAAGTTGTAAAGGACTCAAAAGTTAACTAAAGCTACATGAAACTATAAATACAGGAAGCAAAGATGCATATGAAACTAAAGTGCAGATAAGCTTGAGTATTTTTGCATTGTTGTTCGTGGTCCCTTTCTCTTTGCTTCCTCTGAATATTTATATCTTCTCCTATCCTGCAACTGCTCATCGGTTACTTCCATATTTTCAAACTTTGAATATTTTGGCACCTCCAATAATTGCCTTTTCTAATCACGTTTTTCCAGTTTTATTGTCCGCCAAAACTTGATCTCAACCGCTTAGATGATTTCAAATCTGGACAAGTAACTTTTCATAATATGCTCGTGCTCATTATCCCCACTCCTGCTCATAACTTCTTGCTATCGTGATTTACATGGCTGGGCTGTGATTCTTTAGTGTAGTCCCGAAGTGTGAACCTCCCGAATTTCGGGAAAGGGTCTCTATTCTGAAGCATAAATATTCCAACATCCCGAACTATAACTCTCCATATTTCGGTAAATATACATATTTTCATCAATTACCGAATTTGGAACACGATACCATTCACACTTGCTTCTCAGCATGTTTCCGAATTTGATCCAGACGTGTTTCGGAAGATGGCTAATTTCCATTATACGCCGGATTCGGCATTAAAGCCAATTCGGCACTTATGCCGATTCTTATTTTGGTGTCAACAGGTTTCTAGATGAAAATCGAGATTGTTGAGGACGATGTGCTTTAGCTTCTACGAATATAAAATTTGATCAAGAAATCAAAAGAGAGAAACCCAATTGGCAATAACATTGCACCATCGCGAATAACTGAAAAGAGACGCGGAAAACACAAGAAAGATGAGAGATTTGTGTCTAGGTACTCTCTTGGCGTCAGAGGGTTCAGCGAGGTCGCAATAGGAGATTATGTCCTTGTCCAAGTCCAGACCTGACTCTGCTCGCTTGCAGAGATATCCAACAACGCCTTCTCCAACCGCTGCCCAGGCGACCCCATTGCTCTGCCATTTTCAAAGACGATCAAAGTGGGCTTCGGCAAAGGTAAAGGAGCTTCGTTTTCCCTAGGTTCTTGGAAGGCCCACTTAGGGTATGTTTAGTAATGTTTCTATTCCCAGAAACAATTTCTGTTCAAAAATAGTTTTTTCTATTTTCATTCCCTAGACAAGTTTCTAAGCAAAAAAACTCGTTTAGTAATTGCACAAAATTTTTATTCCCTGAGTAGAAAAAGAATAGAAATGCGTTTGGTAGGATACCAAAAATTTCTACTCTCAATTTTTTCATTTAATTATAAAATTGTCGATGGAGACTTAACGAGTCATGTTTGGATAAAATTGGACTAGAAATAGAATAAGAATATATTATGATATAGAATTGGACGACCTTAATACAATCATAAAAAAATGACTCTTTATAGACAAAGCAAATACCGGGTGGTGGTTAAGGAAATTGCAATTTTTGGTGTATGATTTTAGGATTTGGGGTTAGGGGTTAGGGTTTCGGGATTTTGGTTGTGAGGTTTAAGGTTTGGGGTTTAGGTTTTAGAGTTTTGGGTTTAGTGTTTCAGGTTTTGGGTTTGGGGTTTAGTGGTTTAGGGTTTTGCGTATTGGGGTTTGGGATTTAGGGTATAGGGTTTAGGAAGTTTACGTTTTGGGGTTTATGGTGTAGGATTCAGGGTTTTGCGGTTTAGCGTTTTAGGATTTAGGATTTAGAATTACGATTTTAGGGTTTAGGTTTTAGGGTTTCGGGTTTGGAGTTTTAGGGTTTAGTGTTTCAGGTTTTAGGTTTGGGATTTTAGTGTTTGGGTTTTTGGATTTAGGATTTAGGGTTTAGAAGGTTTAGGGTTTTAGGGATTTGGGCTTTGGGGTTTTAGGGTTTCGGGTTTTTTATTTTAGTGTTATGGGTTTTAGGATTTAGCTATTGAGGGTTAAGGTTTAGGGTTTAAGATTTGGAGTTTATGATTTAGTACGAGAATATCTTGTGAAAGAGAGAAAGCTGATCTTGTTTCTCTTTTTGTTTCAAAAACAGAAAAGTAGATATTTTTTAGTTCTTATTTCTGTTCCAAATCTATTCCCGGATCACTTTTCTATTCCACAGAATAAAAAAACTAACCGACGTTACTAAACGGATTTTTGTTCTTTTTTTGTTCTGGGGAGCAAAAGAACAGAAAAATAGAGAAACAAAAACGTTACTAAACAAACCCTTAATAGGACGTCGTCACAGTTCTATAGTGGATGTTGGAGAAAATTACACATTGGCTCCATGTATTTTTGTGATTCTGTCAATTTATCCCTATAATTTGCCTTATCCATGTCAATCCACTCTATATTTTCAGTTTTTTTTTTTATTGTGGTTTGTGCTTGGGAGGAATCTAGAAAATTTTATCACTAGATAAATTTCCATCCAAATGATTACGAATAAATCAAGTGTATTTGCAAAAGTAATTAAGGGTGTTGTTTTTGCTGTCGTAATGTTCTTGCGCCTATAGAAACTAATGTTTGTGTAGGTTTTGTTTTTCTAAGGCTCCGTTTGTTTTGTGGAAAATAAATGATTTAAAAAATATTTTCCTCAAAATGATTAATTGTATCGCTTACAAAAATGAATAAACAAAAAATATTTTTCATTGTATATGGAAATGTTTAAATACAAATGTTTGGTTGTGGTTTACACTCCCCAGCAACTGGAAGTTATGGCTAAGTCAGAAGAAATATGTTGAAAGTGTGTTAAAAAAGTTTAACATGGCATATTGTAAACCAATGAAGATCCTGAAGTCCACAAGTTCCAAGTTATTAGCGCTCCAATGTCCCAAGATTGAAAAGAAAGCTGAAGAGATGGAACAGTCTCATATGCCAGCGCAGTTGGAAGTTTGGTGTATGCCATGGTGTATACTTGTTCATATATTACTCAAGCAGTGGGAGTATTGAGCAGATATATGTCCAATACAGGGAAAGAGCATTAGATGGTAGCAAAGCAAGTGCTTCATTATCTTCACGGTACTTCTGACTTTGAGCTACGCTATGAAGGCGTGAAAAACTCAATGGGATAGCAAGTATTAGAATTAAAGTGCTTTGTGGATGTTGATTGGGAATGTGACATTGATAGTAGGAGGTCAACCATCAGTTATGTTGTACTCTTATTCGACGGAGCTATGAATTGCATAAGCAAAAGACAAAGCACGATTGTTTTATCTATTACTGAGGCAGAGTAAATGACCCATACTCATGTTGCTAAGGAAGTGATTTGGCTGTGCAGATTTATATAAGGAGAAGTGAAAATTGGGTGTATTGCTAAATCATTGGCTAAGAATCCTAGATTTCATGTAAAAACAAAACATATCAACATACAATATCACTCCTTCGAGAGAAAGTCGAACAGAAGGTTATAGTGTTGGAGAAAGTCGATAACCGGGTGAATAGTGTAGATTTTTTTACCAAGGTAGTGAGTGCAAAAAAGTTTGAACGGTGTACAACTATGTTGGGTCTAAAGAAGCATGTGAAATATTCACCAAGTGAGAGACTGTTTGGACCTATATTTTATTGGTAGTTTATAAATAGCTACTGAGTATATATAATCTCTTTCTCTTGTAATTGAAGGATGTAACAGAGAGGCGTAAGGAGGCACGATATGTTAATTATAGTTGAATCATCTACTGGACGTAGTCTTATTTTAAGGGTGAATCAGGATAAAAATCTTATGTCTCGATTTCTTTTTCTCGCTTTTACTCTTTTTTTTACTAAACTCTCACTTTTACTCTTTATTTCCTTGTGATTGTGCGCCAAATCATAACAACAAATTGTTGTCGACAATGAAAATATTTTCAATTGACTAATTATTTCTAGTAATATAAACGATCAGTTTTAGGAAAATATTTTCTAAATCACCAATTTTTTTTCGAATCAAACAGAGCTAAGAATTAGATTTGCAAGATTTTAGAATTGTCTACTAAACTTCATCAATTTTTGGGGCATCACTTAAATGAAAATTTTGAATATTGCCTTAGCTATGCATCTTTTGGGAGAATATAATAAAAAAAGTCATAAACTTATTGCACTTGTATTAATTCAATTATAATTCCTTCAATTTGGCCAATTTAGTGCTGAACCTTTCAATTTTGCTGATTTAATCCTAACTTTTAATAATTTTACAATTTAGTCCTAAATCTTTTAACGATTTGTCAATTTAATCCTTCTACCCAATTTTGATCACTGAAATGGTGATCTAGTTGGCGACAATCGTCTTTTGTGGCACGACTGATGCTGACTTTAACAACTTTTTTTTGTGGCACATCGCTAGGTACCTAGGTTTCATTGTGCCTTTGCCCTTCACCTAACGGTTTATACTTTTAGATTTGACTTTCGAACACGGTATTGGAACTAGGATTCTGCATCTTTCAAGCCCTAGGCACACCCATTGCGTGCAAAGAATTCTAGTAATTAATAAAAAGAATTGTAAGCAATTTCTTTGATGAAATTTTATCACGAAATTCCAAATCTTACGCTTCTAGTAAAATCACCCAACTGCTCCATCCACTTTCAATTTTAGTTAAGCTTGCACGAGATTGATGTCCATAACTTCTAATCCACCAATCAAATAAGCATGGAGCAAATCTCCTCTTACTAGGGATGAAGGAAGTTTTAACTCACTTACCAAAAAAAAAAAGGAAGTTTTAACTCTTTCCATAATGTTGATCATAACAAGAAATTAGTACATTGAAAGAATATTACATTTTAATTAGTTGCTTAACAAGCTCTGTAGATGGAAATTGTGCCGCATCACTAAGTTCTGCGAGTAACTCGTTCATGGAGCAGAGGCACTCCTAAATATTTGCTAGGATTACTTGTAAGAGAAAAACCTCCAGCAGAACTAAGCATTTTGTGTCGAGGGACGTTCTTAGAACAAATAAATTTAGACTTAATGGCATTTACCTTCTGACCAGAAGCATCACAGAATGATTCTAGGCACTTTGTAATGACTTGCATTTGTTCAACAAAAGCTTCAGCAAACAAAATGAGATCATCTGCAAACTTCACAGGAGATATGCCTCGATGAACTCAAAACGGCTTCAAGTCACCTTTATTGACCAATTGCATGATTAGATGAGAAAGATGTTCCATACAAAGGATAAATATATACGGCGAAAGCAGATCCCCTTATCTTACACCTCGGGAAGGTTGTAACACTTCTGTAAGTTGCCCATTCCAAAGAAGTTGTGTACAGTTAGTCGTAATACATCGCATAATGAGATCCACTAAAGAATTTGGAAGTCCGGTCATGCTAAGAGTTTCATGAATGAAATCCCATCCCATCCTATCATAAGCCTCTCCAGATCAATCTTGGCCGGCATGTAACCTTTCTTTCCTTTCATTTTTCGCATTAAATGAATGATTTCCTGGGCAATAATAAAATTATAGTGGATATAGCGGCCCGGTATAAAGCTAACTTGGTTTGTTGAAGTCAAGTTTGGCATAACTTCTTTCAATCGATTCACGATAATCTTTGTGATTATTTTGAAGGAGACATTGCAGAGGCTAATAGGCCGAAAATGGTCCAATCTTTCAGGTAAATCAACTTTGGGAAGCAAGGTGATTCGAGTTTGGTTGATGCTTCTCAAATTCCCATCGCCAAGCCAAAGTTTGTCAACCTCAAGACTAACTGAATTGCTTATCGTTGCCTACTGATGCTAATAGAAAACTGCTTGAAAGCCATCTGGTCCTAGGGCTTTAAAGGGCCCCATTTCAAACACTGAACTCTGAATTGCTTCCCTGCTCAGTTGCCTTGGTAAGTTGTGAAGCTGATCTTCGGATAAGTTGCTAAATCGGCTGACCCATTAAGTCGAGGAAGTTCTTCGTTGTTCTGACTCGTACAAATTCTGAAAATAGGAGACAGCTAAACTTTTCAAATGCTCTTGATCATCAATCCATTTACTGTCATCATCCTTCAGGGATATGATATAATTTCGTCTTCTTCGTACAATTATCGTGGCATGAAAGAATCGAGTAGTTTTCGCCCCAAAGAAGATATGTTTATGCCTAACCTTTTGAAATCACAAAATCTCTTATAGGAAAGCTTCCTTATACTCGTGTTTTAATTTCTGCTCAAGTTCCATGAGAAAGGGATTATGCCCTTACTCCAATTTTCGTTAAATACCTCTAATTCTGGCAAGAAGCTATCTTTTGCGGCTGAAGAAGTTACCGAATGTAATCTTATTCCACTCTTGAACACGTCCTCTAAATTGTTCTAATTGGGCTCCAAGTGTAACATCATTATGCCAATTATCCTTGACAAATTGGGAGAAGTGAAGATGTGTTAACCAAGCAGCTACAAACTGGAATGGCCAATTAGGACGATGGTGCGTAATCAAACAACCAAGATTGATGAATAGAGGGTTTTGGTTTGAGTTGACCCTCGGTATAACCTTGACGGAAGTATTGGGAAACAACATTTGCCATTCGGTATTACATAGGGCTCTATCTAATCTCTTGAAACTCAAGCAAGTCCTGACCACGTAGGCCTCTCCATGTGTATTTACATCCTGTGAAGCCTAAGTCCAACAAATGACGGGAATCAATCCAGTTCCTAAAATTATCGCATTTGGCTATAGATATGGGAGTGCCACCAAATTTCTCTTGGGTTAAATAATTTCGTTAAAATCTCCTGTAAGCAACCAGGGCATAGTCATGGAATTAGCTAGATCTTTAATAACGAGCCACAACTCTCGTTTTTTGCTTTCTATATGATTGGCATATAGAGCTGTGAAGCACCAGGAGTGCCTAATCGCAGTCAGTTTGGGATGGAGGAACTAGGGGGCAGAACAGAGTAAATCCACTTGTAAAGAATTACCATTTCACAAAAATCAAATAACTCCCGAGAAACCTTGTGTATCCATTCTAGCAGAGTGATTGAATCACAGTTTTGCAATAACTTTTGGCAGCTTTGTCACCACTAATTCGAGGTTCCAACACAATAAGAACATCCAGCGCATGCAATCTAACAAGATCCCTCATTGAGAGAAGAAATTTTTTATTCCAAACTCCTTGACAATTCGAAACTAAAATATTCATCATCAAGAATAGTATTAAATGATAAATAAGGTAATGTGGTGGACAACTTAATCCATGTTCACATCAAAAGAATCGGGTACCATTGAAGCCAATTCCTGTGTATCACCTTGAGGATCCCCACTATCTTTAATTAATATGGGGTCATGAGGTTTAAGTTGATTGTAAACATTAGACAGCAAGGATACATTACGATGTCCAACCATTTATTGTTCCGCTGGAATAGATACCTCATAGTCAACTAGTGAAACAGTTGGGTGCAGTTACATGCCTTCCTTCTTCGTTATCATGTCCCCTTTTACAAAGAAGCAACCTTTTTGGTCTCGCAACCCCAATTTTAATATTCTTAGAATGATGCTGACTAGGAGTTTTATATTCCCGAGCAAATTGGTCAAGTAGCTCATCAACACTTAAACGATGCTTCATTCTAGGAGGAACAGAATGAATACTCAGGGCTCGAGAACGAACTAGAGCCTCAACTTCCACATTTACTGTATGTTCATCCACTGATTGGGGCTGCAACCCAGCAAAGCGAGAACCTATTAAATTTCCTTCAGCATTATTCCCAAAATCTTGACGAGTCAAGGCCTTCGCTTTTTTTGAACCACCATCCAGTCTCCAAATTTCGCATTTTGTTTTGTAGTACTAAAGGTTTCGTTATTAGTTTGAACTTTTGCATTAGGAAACCTTTTTCCGTGCTAAGATACCTCCTAAACAATATTATCTTTACACTCTTCTGTTCGATGTCCATAACAACCACAGTGGAAGCAGATAAGGTGTAGGCCTTTATACTCAATCTTTGCATCAACAACCACCAATAGCGAGCATGGGCGCAAGGGATTGAGACGGATCGACTTGAACACATAATTGTGTATAATTTCCTCTTTCCGCGACTGGTGTTGTAGCATCCACCTTCAAGGGGAGGCCAATCTGGTTGCCTAAATGCATTAAAAAGTCCTCATCAAAACACTCCATCGGTAGACGAGCAATGTGAACCAAGGCAGCCACTTTATTCACAGTAGCCGTATCTGGATCAAAGTTAGGAATTCAAAGTTGAATCGCTAGGTAGTGACAAAAAATCATCCAGGGCATCTTACTTAAAATTGACTCGCATTCCTCAGCCAAATTAAATTTAGCAACAAAGAAGCCATTACCAGCATCAATGATCGACATTTCCCCTTTTGGCTTCCACAATGCCATCAAGCGACGAATAAGAAGGGAGTACCCAATTTTGCAACCAAGCGGTTTGATAATGAAAGCTTTGCGCCAAGGGGCACGTAGTCGTTTTTTCTCTTCTCGAGAAATTCGGACTATTGGGCATTCAAAATCATCAGTATCTGAAACCTCCTTATCATAATCAACCCAATCAGTAGACTCCCCTTCCAAGTCCATAGGAATTCCAGTATTTTTGCCTTGAAGGGTCTCAAGATAAGTGGGTCGATTCACTGCCCCCATAGCACCAGCCCCAGATTCGAAACTCAGTTTTGCTTTTTTCTTACTCCTATCTAGTTGATCTATCTCTTGTTGAGAAAGGACAGGGGACTATTGAGAGGGTGGTAGTAAAGAGGACATACATTCTCCGTAACGCCGTTAATTCCTCGTGAAGAAAGCTCGCAACAAGACATTACCATTTAATTCATATAGTCAGCAACTTTCAGAAAATCGGCAACTTAGGAATCGATACATATAAATTGACAACTTAAAATGGACGCTTAAGAATTGACAACTTTGGAGTGGGCAACTTTAGTTAGAAATTGACGTCTTTGATACCAATTGAAGTTTGGCACATAAAGAAAGATCGATAACTTGGAATTGGTACTTAGAAAGTGATAACTTTGGAATATCAGCCAATTGGTTAATAAATGGTAAGATGATCAGCAATCGATTTAGTTAGAAAATTTGCTACATGATTAAAATCAGTAAAAAGGTCAGAATTGGCAAAACTAGTAAGAAGATCAACAGTTTGGTAAAAAAATTGCTAACTTTATAGAAATCGATGACCACCAAAAAGTTGAAATTTGGTCAGAAATCAGTTAAATGATAAAAACGGTAAAACTATTAGTCAGCCAACACGTCATCAGAATCACGTGAATATCATTTCCAAGTCTAAATTCCACATTTATACACTTTTCTCATCTAATATATGACCAAGCCTTTTGGGAAGTCGATCATACACTATTTACAAATGAAAGTACTTATTGATTTAAGTCAAGTAAACACAATATCTCAACATGCCATTATCGAAGCTTTTTTTTTTCTAGAATGCCATTATCGAAGCTTGATCACAATCAAGTTTAACATTCAAACTAAGTTAATAAACATCAACTGACCAATTCAAAAGTACTAAGTAGATCAATCTAACTTAATCCCTATAATTTCACTTACCTTGAATAAAAGGCATGAACAACTCAAAGCTTTAATCACCTTCAAAGAAAGATAGTCAAGAATAACAATTAACAACTCTCAATCTTTTTAAACAACAAAACTAATTTGATAAGAGAAAAAGGAAGTCCAATAATTCACCTCATAAACACTTGAAATATCGAATCAGAAGCTTTAACAACAAACATATGACCTTCGCCTCAACTTCAAAAGAGTGGAAAAGAAAGAGAAGATGAAAGTGACTTGGGACTCTCTCTTTTCTTTACAAGAATGAGTTGAAGCTTCCTTTTTAAAACTTGGATACTTGTAATGGATTCATACGATCAAAAGGGGATGAACATGGAAGACTATATAAGAGTTACAAAGGGATAAATTTTTTTTTAACTAAGGTTAAAAGCAATGATGACATTGAGGTTAAAAATACTATATTGAGAGAGAGAGAGAGAGAGAGAGAGAGAGAGAGAGAGAGAGAGAGAGAGAGAGAGAGAGAGAGAGAGAGAGAGAGAGAGGTGTGTTCAAGTCAATAAATGACAAATGGCTAAATTTGGGTTATTCAAATTGACATGGGTTAATATCACGAAAAACCTCAAACTGATATACATGTGATAATTTTACCCGGAACTATTTTTTTAACCACAAAAAACCCAAAACTGGTATATCTATGATAAATTTATCCCGAACTATTTTTTTGACCACTAAAAATCCCAAATTGGTACACTCGTGACAATTTTATCCGGAACTATTTTTTTACCATAAAAAACCTCACACTGGTACACCTGTGACAATTTTACCCCCAAACTAATTTTTTGATCAATAAAAACCCCAAACTGGTATATTTGTAACAAATTTACCCTCCGTTAGTATCCGTTAAATTGGATTAATATCATGAAAAATTACAAATTGGTAAACTTGTGACAAATAGATGGGTAAAACCTAAAATCAGTACTTGTCAATTATCGCGTGTTATTAAACTTAGCAATTTGACAGTAAAATTTAACAGAAACTAACGGAGGGTAAATTTGTCATAGGTGTATCAGTTTGGGATTTTTGGTGGTCAAAAAAATTAATTCAGGGGTAAAATTATCACAAGTGTATTTTGGTGGTCAAAAAATTAGGTCGGGGTAAAATTATCACAGGTGTACCAGTTTTGGGTTTTTTGTGGTAAAAAAAATAATTTGAAGCAATTTTATCACAGATGTACCAGTTTGTGGTGTTAACCCAATAGATATTTGATAGGGCCACATGTCGCTCCTAATCCAACTTGCACATGAGATGAGACATCGAAATGTTATCCCACGTTACTTGACAACGGGTCATATATGCTTTTTATATTCATGTGGTATCCCTCCACATATCAACTTAAACTTTGGGTTAGAATTTCTAATATAATATCAGAGTATATAATGATGTTCTCTATGAATGCACTAAGCACATTGAAATAGATTATCATTTCACCCCTCATCATTATCCAGTATTTCCTTCCAAACACTGTTCTCTCTATCAGGATGGGCCAAGTGAGCGAATGATTGAGTGATTCCGTCCCTCGCAATACCCGGGGCTTCCCTTTACCTTTAGTACCATCCACCACAAAGTGCGAACAATCTGACAATTTGGCCACTTTTTCCTATTCTAACTCGTGTCTCTCCATGATCAATGAGCATAATTAGGCATTTCATGATATTTGTTGCTACAATCGTGGAACACTCTGATACATGGAACAGGAACAAGAGTGCGAAACATCAATTGTCACCCTGAGCTGCATGCCTGGAGGCACCGACTGACGGCGAGGGTGCCGGCGATTGGATGATCCTCAGAGGCTCCCGAGCTGCATGCCCGACACCATCACTCTACTCTGGTAAGAAAACTCACAAGCTCGTGAATTCTTATCCTTAATCAAGCACGTGATTTATGATTAAGTTGTCCGAACAATTTACGGTTGTGATATATAGTACGTGCTTCTGTAGCATCAAATGCTTAATTTAAGTAGTTTTTCTGTGGTTTTATCGAACGCTTTCACATTAGCAGAAATCATCTTGGCCTGTTTATTCTATTAACACAAACAAGGTTCAATTCTCATGATCTTGTGTTTTGGTGTTCTTTTTTCAGATTTTGGAGACTCTATGTCACGCCCCGAACCCCCCTCGAGCTCGCGACATCCCTTGCTGCGGTCGAATTGTTGCGACGTCCCAGGAACGTCGCCGACCCAACTCAAACATCAGAGCCACATACGGAAGCGAATATAAAATCCCAGACAGAAAGATGACGACAACGGGGTAGAACAACAGAACAGACAAACAACAACATCTTCATACAGCACCAAAAATATAGACATTATATTACAAACATAATTAGCAAACCAGCGTCCGAATTCACCGTCATAACAAAATATCAGGGGTTTGGTTATCTTAACTTCCCTATGGGTTAACTCGATTTACACAACCCCTAAAATACCCTAGGGAAAACCTACTGATCACCATCTTCCATTCCGCTCTTATTTCTTATGACTTCTGCTCCGAAGGATTACCTGCAGCTCCACTAGGCACCAAAGACAGCTCCTCGGACTTCCCAAAAAGAGGAGGCGGACCCCCGGGTTTAGGGCTGGGGGTCTGAAATTGTGGATTATACAACTATGAGACGAATCTCAATAAGTGTACAACCCCAAACCCCACGTAGGAACTCACGTACCGCCAGACGAAAACACACATAACATACCACGATCAATCAATCTAACAATCACACACGACCTTATATGGAATTCATCATGCACGTCCCTGCACGTTAATCAACCACACAACCAGCACATCACAGCAATACATCACAGACGCGCGCGTGCCTCAATTATAAGATAAAACCCACTTGGGCACGTCCCATACCGTGCCTAGCAGTTTTTAGCTCATAATTAAGCATCACATCACGCGATACAAACACACCCGCACACCAACTCACCCCACGCATCACTTCCACAATTTCACTCGTCCAGTCAATTTCCGCTCATTCTCAACCTTTCCACCACTACCGTGCCCGCGTAAAACGCATCAGGCCAACGGTCTTCTGACCTCGTTAGGCATCGACACCCCGTCGGGCCGGGCATCGTCACCTCGTCAGGGACGGCATCGTCCCGCGTAAACGTACACGCCTCAAGACGGAATCCTACACACACTTTCCTTCTACCGCGCCCGCGTAAAACGCATCAGGCCAACGGTCTTCTGACCACGTCAGGCATCGTCACCCCGTCGGGCTGGGCATCGTCACCTCGTCAGGGACGGTATCGTCCCGCGTAAACGAACACGCCTCAGGACGGATCTTACCCCGCGTAAACGAACACGCCTCAGGGTATCACTTTTCCACTCAATCCTACATTTCCATACCTTAATTCCACACTCTCACACGTTCCACGCTACCACACAAACACACTACCAAACATACACACTTCACACCCATTTCACATTTTCACAACCTCGTCACGCAAACACCACACAAACACCCATGCTTGGCACTCGAACCCAATGCACAAACACACTACCACACCACCACACTACACGGCCACATACACGCGGCACACCACCACAATTCACGGCCACTCACATAGCACACACAGTCACGCATAATCAGCCCACAGCAATTTCCAGCACACGCGCTCATTACAAAATCACACTACCACACCTCACAGCCACACAATCACACATACAAGCTCATTCAAGCATCAAACTACCCGTCAAAATGCCACGATAATACCGAATAATTCTCGAGAGAGAGAAAAATCGAGAATATATAAAATCGGATCCAAACTGGGTAATTGCGCAGTGACAGAAATCCATTTGAAATAAATAGTAAACCAACTCCAAAAATTCTAAAATTTGGAAAAGTTGCGTAAAACATCTTGCTGAACATTTTTCGTGAAGAACTCGAAACTCAGTTCCAACTGGAAGCACCTCTTTTTGACACTCAAAGTCAGACGAAATCCGGTTCACTCGGACAGCCCCTCAGGCCATCAAAATACAACTCATTCGGTACCCAAATCATTTTGGAAAATCCTGAAATTTTTTGTATGTTATAGCCACAAATGTCCCCAACAATTCTCGTGAAAGAAGTATTTTGAAAATAGGCCTGGAAAAATTTATAAAAATTCGAACAGACCCGAAGGTCGAGTGAACAATAAATCGGGCAGTTTTATTTTGGTCCAAAGATGGACTTCCGAATGGCATCAAATGATTTCCAAAAATTCCCAAATTAAAATATGTTATACTTCAAGATGTTGGCAACAACTTTCATGAAGAACACTTCCTCAAATTCGGGCCACATAAGTCACAGTAAAAATAAAAAAAACTAGCGACGCAGCAGTAACCTAACTGGAAATCAGCCAATACACACACCACAGAGCAAACCAGCCACTAAATTCACCCTAAACCGAGCCCTAAACAAGCCTAACAATACCCGAGGTCCTATGCGACATTTGGGGAGGTCACTTACCTAAGAAAGGCGAGACGAATGGGCTGGATGGGTGGCTGAAATGGGCGGAACAGCAACAGCAGCAGCAGCAGCGGTGATGTCCAAACAGCTAAGGAGGAGAAGAACATGGGAGAGAGAGGGAGTGAACACGGGAGAGTGAGGGGGAGGGAGTGACCGGCTCGAACAAGAATGGGAGGAGAGAGAGAGAGGTTTGACTAAATTGGACCAACTTTTCCAAAATGCCCAAAATGCCCTCAAATACTTGGCTCACATTCATCCTCATCCAAAAAGCTAGGGGCAATTTAGTCCAAGGAGAAATATGCATTATTGGGCTAATGGTTATCCATAAAATATCCCCAAAATTATCCAAAAATTCGGAACCCCAAAAATAGCCCAGGGGCAAAACCGTCATTTTTCCGGTCTCGAGGCGAAATTCCAATTTTCGCACATACGTGTTCCGTATGTGCGTGGCCAACATAATATGGCGTTGGAATCGTGAAAATAGTTTCTTAAGCCCTCGAAAATCGACTGCAAAGTCCTGAGAATAAAATAATATTGTTTTTCACTTCCGAGCCAAAATTCCAATTTTTGACCATAACGACTCTAAATGTCCGTGGCCACCCCAAAATGACATCGGCCTCGAAAAATAATCTCAAACGGCCTCAGAATCGACATCGGTGACCAGAGGGGCAAAATCGTAATTTTTCCGGTCCCGAACCGAAATCCATTTTTTTGCAGAAATGGGTGGCTCCAAGGTTGGCCAAGCCAAAAACGTCATCGGCGGTCCAAAATTGTCACTTTCAAAATTCTCGATTCCCGGGCCCGAATTCCAAGAAATGACTAGAATCGAACAACCGCGACTTTAGCTTATCTCTTGCTAACGGGTGGCTCGTTGGGATTACGTGCTCTCGACCCGTGATCGACACTAAGTCCAATCACGTTTAAGTTTGCTCGAACCAAGGCGACCTCGATTGTCATATAATTGCGAGGGTCTGTCACTAGTGCCCTTCGGACACGATCAATCAAATAGACCGGTTTCGGTTGGCTCAAAACATTCCCTCGTCAATCGATATGGTCGAAGATCGAACCAAGGTTGAGTTCTTTGATCGTGCGAACTCAATCCCGTAATAGCCCTACCCCTACGGTTAGCATCCCGAAAGTGCACTGTTCTGGGCGAGATCTCACTATAGTGCATTGATCAATATTCATTCCTTAAATCCCGGGAAAAGAATCGAAAATTCAGACCGTTACACTCTAGCTTCTCCAAATCGAGGCATCCATTGAGGTTTCTTTCCTAGTCGATTAATTTGTGTTGTTGGTTTAAGTATACTTCTTTGTTAAAGTTGTATTCTCTGGATATTTGAATTCTCGAGTTACTGTCGGAGAAATAGTTTGTAATTTCCATGTCTTTAATTTATGAGGTTTTGCAAGTTTTCCTCTTTAACTTGGTTTCCGATCATGCATTGGTATGCAATCCGGAAGTTCATATTACTTTTGTGGTTGCAAAGGAGGCAACACGGCCTCGAAGAGTGAGTAATTAAGTGCTTTGATTTGAATTCGCAAATCTTGTATTAAGATAACCGTGTTTTCACTCAAAGCAATTTAGGGATTCGTGCACATCGCCGTATGGTGAGGCTTTACCCTTCAGACATGGACTTGAACTTTTATGTGTATAATGGAGATAAGTCAGAGTGAAAAGGAGTTGAATAAGTGATGAGACTTGGATTAAGAAGACTGCCAGCTTCTATGAAGTTTAGACCCAGACCGAGCATGGAGTTTGATGGCTTTGTCAAAATAGGCCAATGGCATGGCCGACCCAATTGGTCGGAGCGACTCTTCTCTTAGCGCTATTCTCGTCTTGAGTCTCACCATCCTCTCCCCATCTTCACGTAAATTGCAACCAAAAACACCAAGCCCGTGACATTTCACATATTTGGCAATAAAAAGAAAACAAAAGTTCAAGGTTAACTTGAGATATTATGAACTCAAATCAATACATTAGCAGAACATTGGAGCTTGGAGAGAGCCAATCACAATGGGTCTAAGTAAATCGCCATTGGCCTTGCATTACAAGACATACAATTTTCCTGACTTGAGAAGCTACGATGCATCATCCAAGTGTATTTATGACAAACTAAAAATCTTACTTATGTGCATGCCCGGGAATCCTTTCATTTTCATTAAACAACTATATAGGTCACATTTTTCCATCACAGATCAATTGCTAGCTTTTCATTCATCTCTATATTCACGAACAAATACTATTGCTACCCTAACTGCGTTGTGATCATGCAACTAGTCCTTAAATCGTATTCAAATGTCAAATGCCACGCAAAAGAGTCAATATTCTTCTGAAGAAAACATGATCAACAACACCAGCAGATGCTAGAAATCCATCAGATTGGCAATTACAAATCAAGCACAAGCCAAAGAGAACACGCATTTAACAAGCTTCAGCTTTTATATCAATACATGCTAACTTGGATCTTTCACACTTCTGCACAACAGGATGGAAGATGTGCTAAGACAGATGATGTTCTCCTAGATGGGTTCCACGTGAAAAAGGGGGACGACATTAATTACTTTTCTTACTCAATGAGAAGAATGCATGACATTTGGGGAGAAAATGCCAAGGATTTCAAACCTGATAGATGGTTGAAGGATGGAATTTTCCAAAAAGAATCACCTTTTAAATTTGTTGCATTTCATGTTCGTTTCTCCATCCTAAGTCCTAGTGAATTGAATACTCGATTTACATATTCCAAGCATCTTCAGTGACACTCTTACTTTCCTATTTGCAGGCTGGTCCTAGGATCTGCCTCGGGAAGGATTTCGCTTATCAACAGACGAAAATAGTTTCTATAGCTCTCCTTCGCTTCTTCCGTTTTAGATTAGATGATGAAACTAGACCTGTAACCTACAAGGTCATGTTCACTCTTCACATCGACAATGGCTTACATCTTCGTGCTGTTCCCAGATTGGCTACCTAAGAGCTGGACTGTCAATGAGTATTGTCCATATTGACATGTGGATTTCCAATGTTGGATGCTAGCAGTTTTTCCTGAATGTGCACTACAGGATCTCACTATTGCATGTAAAGGTTGGAATATTAGGTGTTTCTGCTTAAATCCCGTATGTAATTTGAAGTCATAAGTTCGTCAGGCTTTGTGACGATGGCAATAATATCGTATTTTCATAAAGCCTCTGAGAGGCTAACAAGCTGATATGGGCCCAAGGGCCCATCCCGAGTCCACATTTTTTGAAAATATAAAAAATGTAAAAATAACAAAAAAAATCGAAAAAAATTTAAAAAAATGATGGTGCAGACTTTAATCGGGTGTATGATGAAAATAGAAAACATAAAAAAAATTAAAAATTAAAAATTTGAAAAAAAATAAAATTTTTTGAAAAATGGTTGGAAACAGAGACCTTTGTTAGGCTGTTAAGTTTTAGCGCTAGATTTAGCTTAGTTTCATTTACTTAGTATACATTTAGTTTAGGGATTTTAGTGAACACCTTCGATTTAAGTTTAGTCTTGGTAGATTAATCTTTGGAAAAATGATACAAATGATCTCTGAACTTTATCCCAATGTGTAATTTGGTCCATAAACTTTAAATTTGTTTAATGTAGTCCTTGAACTTTGCCAATGTGAAATTTCGTCCTTGAATTTTTTATACATGTTCAATCTAGTCCCTAGACTATATGAAAATATTCAATCTTCTCCTTAAACTTGAATTAATAGAAGAATAACTGTAAACATTTTCATATATTCCAAAGATTAACTTGAACATTTACCAAAAGTCTAGGGATCACATTGAATAAATTAAAATTTCAGAACGACATTGAACAAATTAAAAGTTGAGGAATCACCTTGCACATTGGATTAAAGTTCGGGGACTATTTGTCTTTTAGATAAGAGATTGGACTCAATTTGAATTTAACTCATGGGGTTGGCTGTCCTGGCCCCTGGGGCTTGACACTTCATTGGGTTTACTTCCTTATACTTTATTGTTATCTTACTGATTGTGATTGTGTACTTGCCCTTGATTGCGCGCTCTTGCATGGACATCATTTAGTGCCATAGGGTAATAAAATGGTTAAAAGATCACATGAATATCTTAGGTAACAAACCAATCAAGTTAGGGTACCGAAAGGATACTAGTTAGGTAATTAATATAATAAAGTCCCCAATTTCATAATCTCTGGTTGTGTAGAAAGTGAGATAATCTCTCGTATCTTACTTAACTCCTACTCGGCCTTAATAGACTAGTGGTAGTTCTTCTCATAGGTTAGATCATACTAAAAAATTGAAAATGTAGGGCGAGGTAAGGTTTTGGGAGAATCTGAGCCATTTGGAACTGTTGACTGTCCTTGGCATTACCTCTAAACTCCATCACTCCTCGACACAACCAGGAGGGTCGCGACAACCATTTACCATGCTAGCATTACACCTACGTAGATTTTGCCTTCTCATTATTCAAAGTACCATAACACACCAACATTTTAAAAAATTCAGTTCATTTTTGTAAACCAAAGCTCTATTTTGTTCATGTGTAATTACAATTTATTGCCTAAAGGACTGTTATAATATTGGTTTGGCTGTTTTAATGGGTATTTGTTGAAACATAAACTCTGGGGACCCCATTAGTTATTTATTTCTTAAGAAAATTAGGGACATTTTAATTGAATTTGCATATAGGAACATTTTAACAAGCCCACATAAATTGTATGTTTTTTTTACCAGTGTTCTGAGCTTAATTGAATTATCTAGACTAAGTTCACAAGAGCGCAAAATTTTGTCAAGCCCATTGAACTATAATATGGCCAAATCCTAAATTAGGAAAAATTATGTTATTGTGTCAAATTGGAAGTGGTGAGGCACATTATATCACAAGATTTGACAATATGGAAAAATAACAAAGAGAAATACCTTAATTTCTTATCTTGGACATATCACATAATCTCTTAATCCAAATTAGGAAATGAAGATATTTCTTATTCTTACAAGAGTGCCCTAATCTCACCCATACTTTCTCTTCAAATTGAAGAGGGGGGACAATACAAAAAATAGAAAAACGTTGAATACACGTTTATGTTAGGGGGCTTCGATTGTTCAATTCGCTCATACATACACTATATCTCACATTGGTTCTTATCTTCCATACACATACACTTATCTATTCTTCGTCCCTTCTATCTCGAAAGTTCACTTTTCTTGGTGAGAGTTTTATTTTTTAAGTTTATTGGTCTAAAAAACATATCAAGTCTCTTTATTTACTATAAAAAGGAATTGTATTCTTTTCTTGCTACTGGCGAGGCACTTTTACTCATAGCATGTAAGTGGTTATTGGAGTATCTTGAGGAAAAAATTGTCTAAAAAGTCTCAAACCTTTTAATTATGTCAATTTAGTCCTAAACTTTTTTACGATTCATCAATTTAGTTCTAAACCTCTTGATAATTTGACAATTAGGTATTCTGATCAATTTGGTCGGAAAATCGTTGACATGGCGATCTAGTTAGCATCGGTCATTCTACATAGCATGGTCGGTACTAACGTAAACAATTTTTGCAATTTTTCATTTTCTTATATATATTTTTCTTTTCATTGCTTTTCTTTCTTTTTTTACCAACTCTGGGCCGGCAACCCTCGCTTGGTCTAGCCGAGGGTGTCGGCCCTTGCCAAGGAGTACACAAGGGCATTGAGCCTTGGCCCACATCCAAGTAAGGGCCATAGCCCTTGCCTAAGTCTAGCGAGGGCCGTGATGCCCTCGCCTAAATCCAAATGAGGACGTTACGGCCCTTGTTAGCCAGCAGGCAAGGGTCAAGGCCCTCACCTAAATCTAGGGGAGGGCTCGACACTCTCGCCTGATCTAGGCGAGGGTAGGCGAGGGAGTCATGCCCCTCACCCAGATGACCCTCGCCTAGGGAAAGCAAAAAAGAAAGAAATAAAATAACAAATAAAAAATTCATAAAATTTTAAAAAATTGCACAAATTGTCCACATTAGTGCTGGTTGGTTGCTGGCCATGCCACATAGGACAGTTGGTATCTACATTAGCGATTTCGACCAAATTTGGCCGGAAGGATTAAATTAGCAAATTGTCAAAAGCTTTAGGACTAATTTGGCACAATTGAAAGTTTTAAGACTGAATTAGCTATCGTACAATAAATTTAGGACTTTTTGGACAATTATCTCGTATCAATACACTAAAAAGTATTGACGTGAAAAACTTATGCACATCGAGTCATCTTGATATTTTTCGTAAGCACTGCATGAATGATGTTAAATTTGTGTCAATCCAGAATGATTAAAACTTCATTGTCAATTTAAAAGAAATTCTTATTTTATGCAAAAATTTGATTTAATTAAATTTCAGCATTTCAAGTTCCATGTTAGGAATGTAGGTGTGATTTTGTTTAGAAAATCTTTAAAGAGGGTCTTTTTTCTTTAGTTTCATACAATCGTCCCATTATATGTATATGTACAAATCATATATATAAAATCATTGACAAGAAAAAGTTTGATGGTGATATGCGTAACTATGATAAAATTTTTATAAACATGTAATTGTGTTAAAATGTTGTTTATGTTGAATTTTTTTTATATAAATTCTACTTGCTAATTAATTCATAAATTTGCTTGACAATGTAAAAAAAATAGATTTCTAGGAAAATTCTTTTTTTGACAAAGCTAATTTCTCCAAAAGTAAAATCTAAAAATGAGAGGAAAATATATTTCCTTCAATATAAATGGGATACCTACAATAAACAAAAAACAAAACATATGATATTCTCAATTATGGCAACTAGATCATACATATAATTTAAAAGCAAAATAGAAAAAAGAAAGTAAATACATTTGGAGCCACCACTTTAAGTTGTATTTGAATTATTAGAGGCAGTTTTGTCTCTTAAGTGAAAATGAGATGGATTTTGTCATATATGGGGTGAAAACAGCACCTCCCTTTGATTTAGTACATAATAGAGATATAGATGTTGATATCGCTGGAAACGGCCGCACTATTCTTCTTTAGCTTTGTCCAATTAAGTGCTGAACTTCCTTCACCTATTAAAATGTGCACATGGTAGGTTTTAATTTGTGAAGATTTTAATATAGATTTGTACGAAGAAAAGAATGTCCAATTTTTTGATGTGCTTAGTAGCGAAAAGTTCTCGAGTGAGAGAAAAGGGATCCTACTTTGCAATAGCTAACTCATGAATGTTTTACTCTTTCTTTTTCTTTCTTTGCTTTTTTCACACAATACTTTAAAAAAATCCCGAGATTCCCAAATATTAATTTTATACGGCCTAATTCCCTAAAAGACCTCCAACTTTAGGTCCAGTCCACATATGACCCGAACTTTTCTTTATCTAGAGTAAACCCTAACTTTAGGTCCAGTCTTAAATTTACCTCGAACTTTTTTTTTTGTCTAAAAGAAAAATCACCAACTTTTACTATAGTCCCAAATCTGCCCCCATTAGCCCTCTGTCCAAAAATCGCCGTTAGTTGTTCCTAGTTTTCATATCCTAGAACGGTTTATTTTGGAAATAATTTTTCATTACTAATGTGGATTTATTATCGATGTGGAAATGCCACGTCAAGTTGGGACTAGACCATAGGGTAAATTTGAGAGTAAATTGAAAGTTGGTGATTTTTTTAGACAAAACAAAATACGAGATAGAATTGAGACTAAAGTTATAGTTTGGGATTTTTTCTGAGAAAAAAAAAGTTCAAAACAGAATTGAGACTACACCTAATGTTGAGGATTTTTTTGGGGAATTAGGCCTATTTTATACTAGTTGTTTTGTAGAAGGCTAGAGTTTCTTTCCCCAAAAAAGATAAAGATTATATCCATGGTGCCAAAAGGCCCAGAAACAAAACAAGAACGCAAGGCCACAGAGGCTCAAGAACACCGACACAAACAAGAACCAAAGCCGGGAATAGAAAGCCTTGACTCCTTTGTTGGCGCAGCTAAACATTCTAGCAGCAGGTGAGATAGGTTTCAATCCGTCTAAAATCCCTTTTTTTTCTTTGTAAAAAAGCAGGACTAAATAGGGAGATGAATTGGTTGAATTCTAGCGGGAGGAATCGATCCTCTCAACTGAGCTCTTGAAATCGAAGGTGTCGAGCACTTTTGTCACAGGAGAGGGCAAAAGACTAGCGCAGCAGGGACTGGTTGGTTACTAGCTAACCTTATCAGACACCTCCAACGACCTTGAAAAAGGAAAGATGTTTTCTCGAATGATAATGGGATAGACATCTAAGATAAGATGCTACTCTAGGGCTTTGAGAACGAGGGGTTCTTCATTTAGTATGACAATCTTACAATTGTCATTGTATCGGTTCTAACTAGTGATACATCTAAGAAAGTCATTTGGCTTTCTTTCTGACCTTTCTTCCAGTGAGATACAAAAATAATCTTCTAATAGGTAATACCGACGCTGATCGGATCATCCCAAACAGCTTTTGTTAAAGGCCGACGAATCAGTGACAACATCATGGTTGCACAAGAACTTTTTGCGGACTTTCACCATGAAGCGTATCTACCTAAATGTGCCATTAAGGTGGATTTCCATAAAGCCTTCGATACGATTGACTGGAACTTTATTGAAAAGGTTCTTACAGCATTTAAATTTCCGGTTTTTTTCATTAAGATGGTCATGACATGCATCTCAACCGCCAAGTTCTCGGTCTCCATTAATGGAGAATTACATGGCTATTTTGCTAGTAGCCGGGGGATACGCCAGGGAGATCCTCTATCGCCGTACCTATTCATCCTAGCTATGGAAATCTTCTCAGCGATTCTCAAGTCTAAAACAGACAACCCAGACTTCCAGTGGTTTTGGCGATGCAAGAGACCTCGCATTTCCCATTTATTCTTCGCAGATGATGTTCTTTTATTTTCCCAAGGACACTTGAGATCGATAGAGATTATAAAGGAGTCCCTTGATTTGTTCTCAAACTGGTCTGGCTTAAATCCAAATCTCAACAAGAGTAATATGTACCTCTCGGGAGGAAATCCCGAACTTCATAGTGCACTTCTACAATGCATCGGATTCCAACAAGGGTCACTGCCCTTTCGATACTTGGGAGTGCCTATTATTTCTTCTAGGCTGCGCAAAGAGGATTGCAAACACTTGATTGAATCCATTACGGCGCGTGCCCGTTCTTGGACCCAAAGATTTCTATCTTTTGCAGGTCGCGTTCAGCTTATCCAATCAGTTTTGCACTCCATTCAAGTGTACTGGACCACGATCTTCTCCCTTCCCAAATCGGTCATAAATAGCATCGAGGCTATTCTTCGACGTTTCCTCTGGAAAGGTCCTGGCCTAGGAAAGGGAGGTGCCAGGGTATCTTGGAATGCCGTTTGTCTCCCGAAAGAAGAAGGCGGCCTAGGGATACGAAGACTTACTGAATATAACAGAGCCATGACTCTAAAGCACATATGGATCCTTTTCAATGATAAGGAATCAATGTGGTGCAAATGGATTCATTCAAATTTTTTAAAGAAGAAAAACTTCTGGGTTGTATCCAAGCCCACCTTTTGCTCATGGACTTGGAAGAAGATTCTTGATTTGCGAGACTCAGCTCAGACCTTATTCCGGTGGAAGATAGGCAATGGCCGGACGATATCCTTTTGGTTTGACTGGTGGCACACAAAAGGCCCCCTTTATCTACTGTTCACTAATTTGGATATCTACCAATCTCGGATCCCGCGGGACATTTCGGTTCGGGATTTTTTCCACTCCATATGGCAACCATCAACAACCTTACACACTATTTTGGATTGGATGGCAGTTCCTCCTAGCTTTGAAGATGACACTCCGGACAGCTTGTTCTGGAGTCCAAACCCGAATGATTCGTTCTCGGTGGCCCAGGCCTGGAATCATATTAGGAAGAAAGGCCATCCAGCCCCTTGGTACTCCTTTATATGGGACTCCCATTTGGTCGCCCGCCACTCCTTTTTATTATGGATTGTGTCATTAAAACGGCTGCCCACCCAGGTTTTTCTTTTGCAAAACCGTCGGATCGAACAAGGACTGTGTGCTTTCTGTCGCACTATTCCAGACTCCATCAACCATCTCTTCTTTGAATGCTCCATCACCAGCAGACTAGCCTCCTTTTGGGCAACCAAATGTAATCTGCCATGGCGCAACCGTCCGTGGCCAGAGCTTATTTTGTGGGCTAGCAAGGTTTGTGGAGGCACTTCCTTTGGCCACCGTCTTGCTAGGTTCTCCTTCGGTGCTCTTTGCCATATCATATGGATTGAGCGGAACAACTCTCTCTTCAGGAACAAGAATATCTTCATTCCGGGAATACGCAAGCACATTCTCAAGCAGGTGAAGGACAAAGCTTTATCCTCTGGGAGAATCGCCGACACGCCTATTAATAGGACACTTCAAAGGAACTGGGAACTCCCACCTTCCATCTTTACCTAATATGGATGTATAGTTCTCTGTTTTGGTTCTAGCTTTGTAGTTTTGGTTTGCCTTGTTGAGCGACCCTCCTTCCCCCCCCCCCTCGGTCTTCTTGTACCTTTGGGGCTAAGGGTTGTCTCTTGTGCTTTCCTTGTACTTGGTGTTTTAGAAAAGTAATACTATTCTTATCTTTACCAAAAAAAAAAAAAAATAATAATAATCTTCTAATCAGCCACACTGCGGGCAAAGCTTTGTCTAGAATCAGGTCAACATGAACCAGATTCATCACAACCATCGATCATATGTGCTCTATATGTGGTTCCCCCATGATTAACTGGCATTACTAGGTCCAAACAAGAGTTTCTTCACTTGGAGCCTTACCGGACTTTTCTGATATTTCAGAAACATGTCAGTGATACAACACTTGATACTCATTTCCGGGAGTTTTTTTGTTTTTGAAGGAATCCTGCCAACCTTGGAAGCTCTCTAGGTGTCTCTACTATTATGATAAAGTTCATTCATCATTCAAGGAATTAACTCTATTGGATTAAGTACACAACACAAATTCAATTCGACACAATACTAAATACAAACCACTCCATGTTCGGTTTCACTCGCTCAAATCTTATCTTGCCTCTTACCTGATCCATAGGAATAGTGAGGTGTTTAAGCTCCAACATATTTAATTAAATGAGGCTTTCTCGTAAATCAAAAGGAGCGCGGTTTGCCTGGCGAACAATGACGGAAAAAAATGATGAGGATGGGATGAGAGAAATATGCATTTATATTCTCCTTTCTCAATTTAAATCCCGAAGTATTTTCCTTTTTCCATGGTTGAACAACAACCATTGGAACTCATTTTCATGTTCAAATATAAAATGATAATTAATCTACATGATCTCAGACTCCGGATTTATTGAAAAGAGGAAAGCAAAAGAAACTAGTGAAAAAAAAAATTCAGCAGCTGTTATCTATCCTCAACCTACCAGAATTAGCCTTCCTTCCCTCCTCAGCCAAAGCTGCTTTAGCTGAAAATATCTTAGCGGGCACTAGGGAAGCCTCAAAGACAGAGCAATCCACCCAGTCCTTCAACAGCTCCTCTTGACCCCAAATCTCCGGTATCCAAACCTGCCCCGCAACCTCGAGCCGGTGTCGCTTCAGCCTCTCTCTACCCTTCTCTTCTTCTTCTTCTTCTTGTTGCTGTTCGTCTTCCTGTGTGTGGTGATCTCCTTCACTGTTGTTATTGGTCTCATGATCTGCTCTGGTGGGTAATGGCGGACTTATCTGCCCCAGCTTTTCGTCTGAATTACGCCAACCACCATTATCAATCTCAGAAGAAGGGCTTTGTGTTTCTTTTCTTCGTTCACCATTTGATGCATCGGAATCAGATTGAGCTGAACCTTCTGGGGCACTGATCATTCCACTGGGTTCTTGATCTTCCTTCATGTGGGAATGAGTCTGGGTCTTGTCTTTTGTTTTTTCCCCTACTCCTGGGCCTGTTCGTTGTTCCATCTCTGTTGCTATCTTTTTGGAGAAAGAAGATAGCATGGAGAGGCTCATCTGTGTGCGGGAATAAAAGCAACGAGAATGGGTGGGACGTTGAGTTTCCACGTCAACCCAAGAGTCCCACTTTTTGTATGGTATTTGACAATTGTACGTGTCTTCTTCCTCATTTAATTCCCCTTCTTGTGTGGCTTTCTTTCAGCTGCTTATGGTGAAAGAAATCTTTTGGAATATTGTGAGGTTGATGTGACATTTTTTCTTAGTTTTTGTGTGGGGTTGATCTTGATTTTGATGAATGCGATTTTTGACGTTTGGCCAGTGAGATTAGAGAGTTTGATTCGAAATAGGATGTGGGGCCTTTTGTTCTTTGGATTTTTGTTATATTTCATAATCTTAGAGGAGAAAATAGGAGCATAATTCTTCAATTTTGGTGTATAATAAGGGCATGGAGACTCATATTCCGAGTTTCAAGGGGATATTTCCTTGATGGTGATGGAGACCTTTAGCCAACACCATTCATTTCGTCTTCATTTGCTCAAAACCCCACCAGCTTGTATTTATTCGCCTTTTCTTTCATTTTCAAGTATTTATGAGCGTTGAAAGGTGGAATGAACAACTGAATGTAAGCTTTATTAGCAAAATGTGTTCAGCTTAATCTTAAGTCCTCTTCCATGCATTTCTTATATAGAAACCCAAGTACTTGTAACTGGC
Source organism: Syzygium malaccense (assembly GCA_031216405.1). Lineage (NCBI taxonomy): Eukaryota > Viridiplantae > Streptophyta > Magnoliopsida > Myrtales > Myrtaceae > Syzygium > Syzygium malaccense. The sequence goes on along the minus strand of CM062257.1, from coordinate 27,121,743 downwards.
AGTGTCCGATTAGTCACTTCATTTATTAAGATGGTGTTAATTGCTAAGTAAAATGAACCATGATTAGCCGTAGTAACAAGTTTGAATTATTTTAAAAAAGGAAAAATGACACAAATGGTTCCTGAATATTAACACAGTGCAATATAGTTCTTGGGCTTTTAATTTGATCAATACAGTCCATAAATTATCAATGAATGTTCAATATATTCCTTCCATTTGCTCAAATGACAAATCGGACATTGTTAATGACATCGATATTATAAGCTAAGTTTGATTTTTAATAATCATGAGTCAACATATCCATCTACTTTAGAAAAGGAAAAAAAGATTATGATGTTAACATGTCCATCGCCATTCGATGACATAGATTAGTATGATCTTGATTTGAGATGAATATCTGAAGTTGTGTTCCATGCATTTCTTCCATTGAAACCCAATTACTTGCAACGGACAGTATTTGATTAGTCACTTCGTTTATTAAGATGATGTTAATTGCTTAGTATAATGAATAATGGTTAGTTGTGGCGACGAGTTTGAACTATTTTAAAAGACATACGAAATCCTTGGCTGCGGCTAGCCTGGCCTTCCTCTGCAAAGCGGCTGTGGGACGGTCAAAGGCCAGCCACAAATTTATTTTGAGGATTTCAATTATTGACTCAATGTTTTATTTTTTCTTTTTTTCTTGACTTCTATGTTTCCTTAATGCCAGCTCAAATTGAGAGACAAAATCATGGGAGGGCACACAGAATCAATTTTCTTGAATATGAAGAAAGAAAAATAAATTAGATACCAAAATATAAATAATTACAAGTAGAAAAACATTATCACTTCCTAAAAAGAAATCGTTAATGTCATTATATAGATTTATTAAATTTAAAAGATGAAAAGACACTTGAAAGTTGGCTTTACAACAAAAAACGAAATCACTGTACAATGAAATGGCTTCTCATTCAAATCTAATTTCTCTAGAAGGACTTTCCGGTGAACTGAGACCATTATGCATAAAACAAATGAAGTAAAGAAAGATCAAGATAAGAATAATGAATTAATAGAGAAAAAAATTTACCAAGTTCATCCAAATCTCATAGATGAAGATGAGCAGGGACCTAAAACATTACAAAATCAATCTTAAGACCTGTGAGTCAAAGCAAAAGTTACAAAACAAAAATTATTTTCAGTCGATTTTATGCAAATTTTAAATAAATGATTCACTAATTCAAGTGAGTCAAAGCTAAAGTCAATGTCCAATGACCTGACAAATGATCAATTCATTCACCCAATTTGTCTTCTCTTCTCCCTTGTCTTCTTCGTTTTAAGCTACTAAAGATCTGGAAACATCATCACGCTGTGATCCGAGTCTCTAATTACAAGTTGAGCAAAGTAACTTATATTCATGGAGCAAATTAAAGGCCTACTTTCTCGAAATGAAAGAACGAGCAAAAGCTTGAACTATGCAGACAATGATCTACTACTGCTCCGGAGCTGATGAACCGAGTGCTTTTTCTTTGGCTTTTGAGTTCATCCTGTTCCTTATCGTGCAAGCGTCGTGTGCAGTGCAAGCCCGTGCACGCTTGGTGCTTGTGTAGTGATCACACCACTACAACCTTGAGAAGACGCCTTGCACGCTACCCCGACTCGCATTGGCAGACCCCCGGCACATAGCCTCGACTGATGGCCAACCGGATGTCGCTGAACCAATCCATGATCTGCTACGACTCATTATCTAGTGCAGCGGCCTTAAATCCCCGAATTCTCGTGCTCTCCACTCCACGCCTACGTTGTATTCTCACTCTCTTCTTCTTCTTTGATACCGCACATCGTCGAAGAGAGAGATTAAATGGGCATCTTCTTGCTTGCGAAAAGCAGAGGCTACCCTGTCTATTGCTTGCATAAACAGACGCATCATCATGAATCACTCCAAGCCCCTTCACGAGAACCATTTGTTAGGGTAAAGTTTGAAGAGCATAATTGACTTTGCCCCAATTCATTAATTTGGGGCAAACATGTATTAAACAATGTTGTTGTAGGTTTATTTAGGCTGAATCACTTTGCCGGCAAGCCACGTCGGACGGAGAAACTTAAAAAAATTGTCACGTTGAACTTTCTGGTCATACAAATCGGTGATGGCACTTAAGTAACTGCTCGAAAAGTTTTGAAACTGAAGTAAGAGCCGTACGAAATTTATAACACTTACAGTATCATTTTCCCTTATTTCAAGCGATACAAGCGCTCGTATTTAGGAAAATATTTTTTAAATTATTTATTTTTCGTGAAATAAATAAAGACATAATATGAAAGTTTGAATGGCTCTTGTTAAAGGTAATGGATGAAATGGACGGGTCATAGCCCAACTTTGTGTCAGGCCTCAGGCTCAGGAAATTCCTTGAGCCATGATCTGTATAGATGCAATCTTGGTAACAAGAAAAGGATTCGAGCATGAGTTTCATCGCCCGACGGTGCGATGAGGCTGAGAATCTCGTCCGAAAGTTGCATCGGCCGATTTTCAGAGTCACTCAATTGGCTCTACAGCTTGTATGGGCTAACAGTACGGGGCTTACCCTCAAATGGCTACCCTTTATATGTTTATTCTTACTTATTTCATCACAGAAAACTTTGAGGATCGCCAGAATTTGACCTTGATGCTTTTGGTACCTGGGGAGATGTGTTTGGTTCGAACATGTCATTCTTTACAATGGCAAATCCTCATCATTGATTCACTTGACAAATGACAAAGCATCTGGATCGTTAGTCACCGAGACTTAGCTACAGAAATGTAGTTTGTATTCTTTACCGTGTGTTGCTCCATTTGAGGCCTTTGTATTTGCATCTCGGGTTTGTAATTTTGCATCTTGCACAACTTGCCTAGTGGTTCCATAATAAAGGATGAAGTCGTCTTGTCTTGTGGAGACGACATTAGAAGAGTGCTCGAGAAACTCGAAATCATTAGGAATAATGGCGGATCAACAATAGGAATCAAGTATACTCTCGATCACTTCTCTGCAGCAGAATCAAATAGGAATTAAGCATTGACGTAAAAACACGATACTCTCTACGAGATCAAGATTTATATATGGAAAACAGATCAAGATCTACCCTACGAGATTGAATTCCACTACCGGGAATATTTGTTTTGTCCAAGAAGGATGTTCACTCATAATATGCTAGAACAATATGTATTAACTAAGACTTTTGACCTCAAAGTGTATAGCTGACAAGAACAGTTGAAACCATGGTAAAGATAACAAAATCGCACATGGTCGGATTGTCACCGTGCAATGTCACTATAATGAATACGAAAGAAAACATATGTTTGAGCATAATCAACCCCATTTGCATAAGTTTCAGAGGATAAAAAATTAGTACACATAAGCAATACCATATTTCTTAAGCGAATCAGCGATGGGCGTAACTGATGGAGTTTAAACGTAAAGAGAATTCCACCTTGGACAGCCGTTTACAGTCAAAATATGTGGTTCGCCCCTTGGTCAAAAACGTCTCAAGTCACCTTTGCATTAAGATGGGAAGCTTGGAATCTTGCCTATGCTTGTATAATTCTGGTAAAGACAGCAACCAATACCCAATCTTCACTCAAGTGACCAGAGTGAGAAATAGAATTTCTATAAAGACAATTCAGTGAGAAGCTTCCCCAAACCTCAATCTGCTCCACAAGCATGCCTAGCTAGAACTTCCCAAGACTGCAGCTTTAACTCTGATCTCTCTCTTCTCCATCTCCTCAACAATAAAGCATGCATGATCTATATTTCTATCCCTCGACAATCCTTCAACCAAACGGCAAGATCTGCCATAGGAGAATGCTTACTTGTCAACAATGCATTAAGCACCTTCAAGCCTCCTTCAAAATCCTCAACCTTACAAAAACCATCAAGCATGTTATGTGATGCGTAGCTGCGTTGGGCCGAGGGCCCACAATTTGCATCTCAACCAAAAGTTTATATGCCTCGTCAGGTCTACCTTTCCTGCACAGGTAATTGAACATATGGTAGGACACATCATCTGGCTTCCACTTCCTTCTCTTCATCTCTTACGCAATGCCTTTACCTTGTCAGTCTCGCCTCTTTCCTAGATCAGTCATCGAAACACCAAAGTTAGAAGGCCCCGGTTTACATCCTCTATACTCCAATAGAACTCACACTTATTGTTTAGCACCAGCTAAAGAGATAATAAATAACAGAACAAAGCTCCACTTAAGCTTTTTCTAGCAACACTCTTTACAGGGTTAATAGTGAGATGAACATCACAGTATTGAAGGATTACAAATTCCCCACTTAAGGTTGTAACACCTGCAATAGGGGAGAAACAAATGAGCTGCTCTCAATCACAGTAGATAGGATTCAGTTTGACTTGTCACGACTAGATCTCACCCAAATATATTAAGCTTAACTAGAGTTTTTCTTGAACCAATGCAAATTGACCCATTCAGTCAACGCATGTTTTGTTCCGTCAAACACAACCTGTTCTCAGACTTCAAACCATGTGGATGGTATAAAAAAACATTAACCTTTTTACCTATTCTTCGATTATATAGTGCATTCCAAACTGTTCTGTTATTTCTTAAGGAAATTCTCGCACAAGAGGGCTTTTTATAATCCAAACCACATCTTGATAATCGCCAGCTTATCCTTCACAGATTAATAAAATATGTGGCTTGCAATGGAGAACTTTTATTAGCCATAGTACTTCATAACGGAGCCTTGATTACATTATAAGTCAACATTCTGCACCTAATTGTATCTTAACAAGATAATCAAGTCAGCTTAAGGATTAAATCACTAAGAATGTTATCTCTATTGTAAACTACAGGTGCAATTCAGGAGAATACAAATAACTACATCAGATGACCTAGAAACATGGTCTACGTTATAGCAATAACTTTGCCCTTAGGGCCATGTAATCTTTGGTACATGGTATAACATTTCAATGCAGTTTCTCACGTATTTATGCTGTTTTAGATTATATTGGGTTGTAAAATCATGTCTTATCATCGGATTCATGACTGATGAAATTTCATGCTTCTGGTCTCATTGACAAGCACATCATTTAGCAAACCATTTTCCTCCACTGATGCATTAATAAAAGAGTAATTCAGCAAGATACTTCCAGAGTCGTCTCTGCATCTTTCTTCTATTGAGAGAAAGCAATCAGCTACTATGATTTTTTTTCTAATTCACTAAAACCCAAAACTACCATTCCAGAAATCAACAGCAACTCAAAGGCCAAAAACAACCTAATCGAGATGTACTTATGTCCATTCATCAAAGTCATTAAATTATTAAAGTTCACTTGGAAATCAGAAGCATATTAGTTGCATATTAATAGGACTTAGATTACTTTAGTCCCACTATTATGGTCATATGGTAGTATACTTGAACATTACCACAAGCCAGCAAGTTTCTCCATCCTACCAGCTCCTTTTCATGATTGAAGGTTCCTAGTTGGACTTTGAATGCTCACTATGCTATCATCTACTTGGTCAAAAGGTTTCTCATAATGGTTTCCTTAAGCAAGTGTTAGTAAAAATATCTTATCCAATTAATGGCAGAGCCCTTTTAATCCTTGTCCGCACTCTGTTATGACCATGGACTGTTCTTCTCAGTTGCATAAAGTGGGGTCTGGGTTTCTTTTTTTCTTTTTCTTTTTTTTTGGGGTGGGTGGATGGGGGCAAGAGAGATAGAGAGACACTATCATACTAAAGCACCTTTCCAGAAATTTGGTTGATTAAGGAGAAATGTCAATGCTGTAAAACTTGCGAGATTTGAGTAAGAGCCTGCGCTGGCTTACCTTAACGCCCATAGGGAATCATCTTCTCACGGTACAATAATAACCAAGAGATTTCACATGGGTTTTTTACAAAAGCTTTGGTAAGTAGCTGCAGTCTGATTTGGTGGGACACATCAACATGCGTCACAAAGTTATGTGAAAACCGAGACAATAGTCTGTGCCTAAAGGAAGAATATCTCTGATAAAAAAAAAAAAGGAAGAATATCAGCCTACTATTTGAATTCCACTCCCAGGAATTTTTTCTATTTTATACAAGAAGGATTTTGACGCATACTATGCTGGAACAGATGGATTAACTCATACTTTTGACCTCAAAGAAAAGTATCAAATTTCCAAAAGAACTAGAACATTATAGAGAGGAACAAACTAAACCCTAATGCCAAAATAAAGAGTTGCTCCAACTTCGAGAGAGGAATCTACCTAACATCACATGATAATTCCATTGTATATAGCTGATAAGAACAGTTGAAACCATAGTAAAGATACCAGAATTGCACATTCTCAGATCACGACCATGCAATGTTACTACCATGAACATGAAAAGAAAACATATGTTCGAGCATAACCAACCCCATTTGCATAAGTTTCTGAGGATAAATAGGTAGTACACACAAGCAATACCTTATTTCTTATTCCAATCAGCCATGGGCATGACTGATGAAGTTTAAACATGACAGCCATTTACAGTCAAAATATGTGGCTCACCTCTTGGTCAACAATATGTCTCGGGGTCGCCTGTGCAATAAGATGGGAAGCTTCGAATCTTGCCCATGGCTGCATAATTCTGGGAAAGACAGCAACCGGTACCCAATCCTCACTCAAGTGACCAGAGAAAGCAGTAGAATTCCTATAAAGACAATTCAGTGAGAAGCTTCCCTGCACCTCCATCTGCTCCACAAGCATGCCTAGCTAGAACTTCCCAAGACTGCAGCTTGACTCTGATCTTTCTCTTCTCCATCTCCTCAACTACAAAGCATGCATGATCTATATTTCCATCCCTCAACAATCCTTCAACCAAACGGCAATATGTATCAGCCATAGGACAATGCTTACTTGTCAACATTGCATTAAGAACCTTCAAGCCTCCTTCAAAATCCTCAACCTTACAAAAACCATCAAGCATCATGCGATACGTAGCTGCATTGGGCTCACGGCCTTCGATTTGCATCTCAACCAAAAGTTTATATGCCTCAGCAGGTCTACCTTCCTTGCATAAGTAATTGACCAATATATTGTAGGACACTACATCTGGCTTACACTTTCTTCTCTTCATCTCTTTAAGCAATTCCTTTGCCTTGTCAATCTCACCTCTCTTTCCTAGATCACTCATCAAAACACCAAAATTTATGGGCGCCAGTTTACATCCTCTGTACTCCATATCAAACATAAGTTTCTTAGCTTCCTCATATTTACCTAAAAAACACAAACCTTCCATCAGCAAAGCATATGTTGAGGCGTTAGGGTATTTCCCTTTGTGAGTCATGTCTTCAAGAAGGCCCATCGCTCTTTCAACATCACCCTTTCTGCACAAGAATCCTACCAGACTGTTATACGTTACAACCGTGGGCTGAACCCTTTTCTCCAGCATTTCATCGAACACCTGGCACGCAGTCTCCCACTCTCCTTTTTCAAGCCATCCCTTCATGATTACATTGAAAGAAACCGAATTTGGCCGGAAACCCATTTTGTATGCCCGTTGGAGCAACTCAACCGCGTCCAATAACTTGTCGTTCTCCACAAGAACGTTAAGAAGCGTATTGAAGGACTGTAACGTGCGGGTACAGTTAAAAGAAGTCATCCTCTGGAATAGCCGAACAGCCTCGTCCACCAAATGGACTTTCCCGTAGTGCCGAATCAAAGCTACAAAGAGGCTCTCCCTGCAACGAACGTCGTTCTCTTCAAGGCGACCCAGAATCTCCTCGACGGCTTCGAAGCTACGAGACCGGGCGAGCTTGTAAACGAGAGCAGAATACGAAGGGTAGTCGTGCCTGAAGCCCATCCGGCGATACTCATAGAAAAGAGACAGCGCCGCATCTGGGTCATCGACTTCCTTAACTCTGGCAACAAAAGGGTCGGGTTTCCGACGATGTCGAGAGCATCCCGGAGGCTGCTGCTGCTTGGAGTTCTTCGGGGTCTTAAACTTGTCCCGACCCAGATGACTGTAGTGTCGGGCAGGCACGCAGAAACCGAGAGCGTTGAGAAGATCCTTCGCTTCGATCCGGTTGGTCGGTTTTGCTCTCGGATGGATCATCGAGCCGATGCGAAGAGCGGCCCGCGTTCTCTCCTCGAACGACGGTGGCGCGCGACGACCAGCAGCAGCAAGAGCACTACAACAGCATGCCTACCGCATTCGAGAAATGCAGAACCGAAACAGCAAGCCGCGCTTCGATCCCACTTCGACACAAAAGCTGGGAAAGCAAGAACAGCAGAGATTCAATGCAGCAACAAACAAGAAAAACCTGAGATTATTAATCTGCGGCGCGTCGAAGTAGACAACAATGTCATCAAACATCGGAGCGCACACGTGCAACTCGTCGCTGTTCACTCGGAGAGAGAGAGAGGAGAGAGAAAGTGGGAACAGATGCCAATGGAGACTGGAACGGGAAGATGATTGATTGACCCGGCTGCGAAACTTGATTTTTGCCCGAAAATTTTCATTTTTGAAAATTTCTTTTTAAATTTCCAATGAACGAAGAATAAAAGTTTTTCTTTTTCTTTTTTTCAGAAGAAGTTAAACTTGTCATGCAAATACAATCGAGTCCTAAAAAATTCAAAAAGTTCAATCAAGTCTTGTAACTTGTCGATTTGGACCAATCGAGCTCTTCCATTGATTACGCTTTTCAAAAGTTTTGGTACTCGATTACAATTTTTGAAAATTATAGGACTCGATTGCACTTTTTCAAAATTGTAAGTTTTGATTTTATTCTTACGATAAGTTTTAGAATTTGATTGAACATTTTGAAAATTTTAGAATTTTCGGTGTACTTATCACTATTTTTAATTCAATGCAATTCGGTCGATTACTATTGTTGTTAGTAATTCATTTCACGAGTCGCTCGAGCTCACAACATCCATGGCCTTGAAAGCTCGAGTCGCGGCATCCATGGTTGCTCACCGCTCAAGCTTTCTTAAGTTAGGAATTTTTTTTCGCAATGGATGAGATTATATTTATATCGAAAGCCATGAGTGGGCCTTTCATGAAACTTTATTTGTACGAGTTTGAAACCAAAAAAATTCTCTTTCGAATGTTCTGTACATAATATTGACCTCGCCCCAAAGCACGACAAACGTATATTGAAGTTAAAAAATTTCTCCAGTGAAATTTCATTGATTTTGGGGAAAAGAATAAGGGAATATAACACAAATGATCCGCCAACTCTGCTCTAATGTGCAATACCATCCCTATATTTAAATTTTTTTTTAATATGATCCTTGAATTATTAATAATTGTTCAATCTAATCCCAAAACTATATAAAAATGTTCAAGATCGTCATTTCGTTGATTCAAGTCAACGGAATATGTTGATGAAACTTTCAATCCACCAAGTTCGAAAAGTGGGCATCAAAAAAAATTTGCGCGTGGATTATTCAATTAAGATATTCATATCAAATTAAGATATAACAATTCATGTCATCAAATAATGATGGACATGTTAATACCCTAATTTTTTTCCTTTTCTAAAGTACATGAATAAAAAGACTAACACGTCCAATTATCATTTTCCAAAATCAAACTCAGCATATTATAATTCACGTCATCAAATAATGTCTAATTTGTTATTTGAGCAAACAGAATGACCATATTGAACATTTACCGATAGTTCAAGGACCGCATTGAGTAGAGTAAAAGTTTAGGATGACATTGTATATTGAGCCAAAGTTTAAAAATCATTTGTGTAATTTTCCTAAAGAATAATGCGATAATCCGAAACTTAGGAGCAATCTCCACTCTTCAGGCTTCGCACTAAATCCAAGTATCCAACATACTCAAGCTTGATGCACCCGCAACAACCATGAAAAGCATCAGCTCACCTGGTTGGAGTCCCCCTTCTCTTTGTGATCGAAAAGCTTACGATCCAATATAACTACAGCTAATTCGAATGGCAACGAATTGAGGTTCCGCAATGAAGTTCCTCGTGAAGAATGATGTTAGTAGGTGAGTTTTGCTGATGGAATTCGCAGTTTCACTGCGTGGTTAAATTCGAAAAGAAACTCGAACTCTAAACATGTAGCTTCCTCTGAGAACGACTGTCAGAAAACGTTGTTGTGAAAGTACCATGAGCTAGATCACACAAGTAGCTATTGAGCATATTGATCTAAGATATGATATCAGATATTGCATTGCTCAGTCATATTTTGGTAAACATTGCACCATCACTATTTCTTTCTCTAGCTCCACAGAATGGCGAAGAACTGCGAACGTGTTTCTCCTAGGAATCAGCCATTGGAGCTTGTATTGATTCAGCACAATTTATTGCATAAAGGGTCTAAACAAGAAAGCTAGATGCACCAAACTAACTTAGACAGTGACTAAACTAAAGGGGACTGTCAGTAATCTTTCCTTATCTGATTCATGCTTTCTCCATGATTTCCATGGATTAACAGACCAGTGCACTTCTGTTTCTCCTCTCCCCTTATATACAGACGAATTCAATGTTGGAAAAGGCACAACCACTGAACAAAGGACCAGAGTCAAAAAGAACCAGATAAATGGAGAGAATACAAAGAGAAGCCCTTACTCATGTCGAAGTAGAAAATCGATGATGACTAGTGAGCAGTTGGGCCTGAAAAACTCAGTCCTTCCAACGACATTTGCAGCTTGGGGCACAGTAATTAACTTGAAGCTCTCTACTTCTCCATCTATCATAGGATAGTAAAGAAAATCACAGCATCAGAAACATGAGTTGCTGTCATCATTCAAGTCCCGCCTTGTAGCAAGGAGATTGAAATGAAATTTACCGATTCTCGAGGGAACCCAACTTTAATGGATCTTACCTTGATTATTTGGTGTAAAGCCTTCAGGAAGTTTGAGATCATAACAGAACAATACATCTCTTTTGTAGCTATATCCATCTATGTCTATGTAGGAAACAGCACCAACTGGTATTGCTCTACAATGATGTCTCAGAAAGCTAGTAAAGCCAATACGTAGTATGCGCATGTACCTACAGTTTACATATATGTTACAAACTCACTTACTGACCCCAAAATACAGAGAGAGAGAGAGAGAGAGAGAGAGAGAGAGAGACAGAGAGAGATTTTCAATGCACGAGGAGCTAGTTTCATTCTCATCTATAAGTTCAAGCTGAGGAAGGAAATCTTGCCCAACATTAACAGCAATGCAGTGAGCCTGATCACTTACCTCCATTCTCTTCGGAAGGTTTAAGCTAATAGAAAGAAATACTGTACAACATTTACAGCAATTCTAGGAGAATGATTACTTACCCACAGGAAATGCTTCTCGGAATGCCTGCTTCTTCTTCACATTCCTTTATAAGATTCTCCACACACAGAGACCTATACCTATTCGTCTACTTAAAAAAAAAAATATAGGGGTCAATGGTTCTAGTTGATGATCATGGTTAAGGGGAAAACATGCAGTTAGCTTAATAAAAAAATGGATAAGAAGGACACAACAAAGAAAGCAAAGCAACTAATACAGTGGTCTGTGCTTTGGATCATTTTATCCACATTGTCAATGAACGCTATCTGCTAAGACAAAAAGAAACAGACAAAAGCTGAAGTTCATTTTTGACCGACACTCATAAGGGCTAATAATGAGATGAACGTCACAGTATTGAAGGATTGAAAGAATTCCAAATAGATCTCCCCCTCATGGCTTCAGCAAAAGGGATAATAAGCAACAGAACAGCTCCACTTCAGCTTTTTCCACCAACACTTTTTACAGGGTGAACACTGTTAAAACATCAGTGTTGAAGGATTAAAGACTTCCCACCTAAGGTTTTAACACCAGCAAAGCGGATAAAAAGAACAAAGCTGTTTGTTCCCTATTCTAGTCAACAGGATTTAGTTTCACTTGTAAAGACTCAGTCTCACCCAAATTCATTGAAGCCTAACTAGAATTTCTCCTGAGCACGTGCAAATTGACCACTTCAAACAATACTTTAAACCGTCAAATCCAGGTTGTTCAGACCTCAGACATGGAGATGGTACCCGAATCATTTATTTGTTCACCTATTTTTCAATTAAAATAAGTTTCCAAATTATTGGAGATCACTTCTTAAGGAAATTCTCACGCGAGAGGGATTTTTATAACCCAAATTACCATCTTTAACAATCGCCACATATGCTTTGTAGATTAGTAAAATCTGTGACTTGCACCAGAGAACTTTTATTAGCCATAATACTTCATAACTGAGCCTTGATTCCATCATATACCAATAGTCTGCAACTAATTGTATCTTAACAAGATAACAAGTCGGATAAACTATTCAAATTCAGTAAGAATTATCTCCCTTGCACATATTTGTGAGTGAAACTCAGGAGAATGCAAATAGCTATATCAAACAACCTAGTAACATTGTCTACTTTAAAAAAATTATTTCTGCTTTCAGGCTACATGAGCATTTCAATGCTGTTTATCATGCACCTTTTTCATAAGAGTCATTATTGAGTAGTTGGGTTATGCCGATCACCACTAACATAAATCTAAGAATTCAGGTCTCATTATGACAAACACAGGTTTTATAGCCAATAATTTTCCTCCACCAATGTAGTAATGAGTACTACAGTCAAGATATTTCCAGAGTTGTCTCCAAATGTTCCCTTCTATGCAGGAAACGTATCGAGAGAAGCAATCCGCTACTCTTATTTTTTCAATACAGTGCACACCCAAACTTCCCATTCAAGAACTTACAGCAATTTAAAAAGAACAAAGCAGCGTTACTGAGACAGAGTTATCTCCATTTTTCAGAGTCATGAAATTATCAAAGTTCACTTGAAAATCAGAAGCATATTAGCAGGCCAGACTATTACATAAGCAAATGGCGTGCAGCTTCCTAGAGGAGAGGGACATACTCTGATCCACTATGACAGTAAAACATCACAGAAGTTTCAAAGGCCTTTGGAATATAAACGTCTGGAATTTCTATCTCAGCTTTGTGGTGGGGTGCTAGATCTGTACTAAAAAAAGAGGACATTCCAGTAGACAAGGTTCCCCCAGTCCGGGTCTGAGGAGGGTCGTTGTCAGACACAGAATGAGAAATCCTAACACAATGCCACAACCATGCAGAAAGAAATAGAACCAAAAGGTTCTACATGAAAATGGTAACACAAACATGATTTGGAAAGGAAGTACTAGTGATGACACAGAAATTATTTTACATTTTTGCAGCTTGGATGAGGACCAAACATATGAGCAATTAACAGAGTTATCAATACAAACCAGTCCACCAGCAACTAGATCATCAAGCATTCCTTGGATGTCAGTTTCGATTGACTCCTCTTCGCAATCCAGAGATATTCCTGACTGTCTTTTACAAGGTAGCCATTCATGTGACCTCCATATGCCTAGTACAGAAAGGAGTCTTGGTTAACTTAAAAAAAGTGAGTTATTATACATGAGATACAATCACATTGTGGTCTAAATACCCTTCAGCACGAGCCAACACTTTTATTCCACGTCTAATTTTCCCAGTTCAATGCTCACTCTGGCAAAATCTTTTTGTTTTACCTTTTAATGTTACATAAGGCTGGGGAAGAGAGACATTATCTTGCTGAACTACAGTGTCCATCACTTTGGTTGGTTAAGAAGGTATTTCCGCTAGAGCTTCAGTTGAGTTAGTTTATGTTAGAATGTTTAAATATTAAGCGTCTTTCATCTAATAGCTTAAACTTATAAAACAGCTAGCAGTGATTTCACAAAATCTCATATGGTATCAGAGTACGAGGTCCATACCCCTTATTTGCCACCCTATCCTATATTTCCACGCTTATTATTAAGCCAAAGCCCAGTCTAAGTTTGAAGGAGAGTGTTAATTATTAAACGACACCTTCTTCTAACTGCTTAAACTTTCTTGTCGTGGTCCTACAAAATCTCACAAACCCCAAACTTAGCAGCCATTTATCAAATCATTGTCTCAATTGTAAACAGGATACCGATGACATCCCACGTGGCTCTTACAAAAGCTTTAAGAAGCCATTACATTCTCCATCAAGTGCCAAATATTGCCTAAAAACATAACAGAGTAAAGCTATTAACTATTGGTTCTGAGCTCTCAGTAAATAATACTAAATATATTTAAAAAAACATGGCATCTGGTTATGGAAAGGATAAAAGCGGTGACCTTGATTCAAAAGTAAGGAGCCGCTGCACGTTCAAGAGAGAATATTATTGACCCTTCAAATGACGATTTCACTGGAAAGAGCTGGTCCGAACAAATGGAAGCACAGTAAGGAAAAGCCAAACAAAATTACATGGACAAATCATCAGTTGCACCGGGGACCATCGTAATTCATAAGCAACGCAAAGTGCTTCCTCAGAAAAAGACATCTTCAATCACATTCGGCCCCATTTGCACCTGTTCAGGACGATGAGAAGGCAGTAAACTGCACGTTAGATTGCGACCACAGGCGATACCTGATGTCTAATACCTGGAACCAGTTCTGGGCCTCAGCATTTCACTACACGCGCCACTGCTTCAGTCCTATCCTCAGGTGTTTTCAGCAACGGATGTAACCCAACATGTTCAACAAAACGGCTAACATTAAAGCTGTCTCGATCAAAAGTAGACATGTTGTCAAATTGCCTCAAATGATCAGCAAAACTGCATATATATTGCAAGGAACAAATTAAACCAACGGTCCGTCGAATTGGCGGAGCAAATTTATCTCTTGAAAGTCGTCCTGCATACGTTGAGTACCGCGCATAATGGACAAGGCTCCATTGATTAATCTAAGCAGAACTAATAAAATTAGGGGCATTCATCCAATTTTTCAGGATTAACAAGTTACATAGTGGCTTAGGTGAGAAAATTCTGCCCATGGTGGACGTGACCAGCAATCCGATCTTTGACGACCAATGGCAAGAAATCAGACTGCATTTCCTGCGAGATTTTAAAAACTAAGATCAAGAAGGGAGCTTCGGTTCCTCTTAAATGACGAGTAGCTCCGACAAAGTTGGAGGAGAAACAGAACATTAGAGCACCAACCGAGCCACGGCTGCAGAGCCTGATCTTCTCAAAGAATCCAGCGAGGTTGGAGCCGTCGTTTACGGAGTATAGGGGGTGAGAGACTCAAAGGACGTCGTCCCAAGTGAAGCTGCTCGTGGAAATCGATGCGAATCGACGAGACTCGCAGCTTGTCGAGCTGCGAAATGGGAGGAGCTGGATTGCTCTGTTGAAGAGAGCGCGAGAAAGGAGGGGCGAGCGCAGAGAAGCCATTTCCTGTAAGGGATGAGAAGTGCAAGCTGAAGCCAGGGAGAGAGAAAAGCAGTTAACTTTTCGTGTACGTTTATTTGGCGGGAAATATTTTTATCAGAAAATAATTTTTCTTCCAATTATTAAGGTGGTGAAAGGAAAATGCCTTCAATCACTTAAAGGAATTAAAATTTGAAAATAAAGAAACAACTTCCTAATTTATAATGTAAAAGCGTGTATTTACAATAAGAGGAATTTGATGCTTTTTAGAGCATCATGCTACTTGTAGAGTAAGGAGCTCGATTGTTAGGTGCCGTCCGGCCGAAATTGTGTTGTGTTTTGAAGTATTGTAATTAGGGGTGTAAATGGTTCGGTTCGGTTTGGTTTTTCAAAAAAAACCGAACCGAACCGTTAAGGGTGCCCCTTGAACCGAACCGAATTTGAACCGAACCGAATTGGAACCGAACCGAAAAATCAATTTGGTTCGGTTTGGTTCGGTTTGGTTCGGGTTAGTTTTCGGTTTCAAATTCATTAAGCATAGAGAGAGAGGAGAGAGGAGAGAGAAGGGGAGAGAGAAGAGAGAAGGGGAGAGAGAGAGGGTAAAATAGCTATAAACTGAAGTGTTTATTTTAGTTCGGTTTGATTCGAACCAAACCGAACCGAACCGAAATGAACCGAACCGAAAAGAAAAATTGGTTTATTTTGATGATCTGAATCGAAACCGAAACCGAACCGAAATGCACGAAATTTTCGGTTCGGTTCGGTTCGGTTCGTATCTCGGTTCAATTTTTCGGTTCGGTTCTGACACCCCTAATTGTAATGGGTATGTTTGGTAGTTCATGTTTGAAAGGTTGCCTCTCCTTAAAGTTACGTGAAATAGTTTCATACTGTTATAATCTATCGCAGGTTTGGATGTGTTACGTCTAAGAGATTTTTGTCAAACATCTTACAAAAATAACATGTATTTTCATGGTCGAAGCTATCGTGGAGAAAAATTATACGAAATGGGCTCCGAATTGTATGAAGTTATTATTTTTTAAGCAAAATAAGAATTGCATAATACTTTGCGTTGGTCGACCATTCGAGTGGAGAACCACCTAACGCTATAAGAGCATGTAAATATTGTTCTTTTTATAACTCGTTCATTTCTTTTCTACCAATCAGTGTTTCCTTCTTGTCTCCCTTGGAGTTGGAGGTTAAAAACGTTCGAGCATGTTTCACGTGTCCTTAACATTTTGGCGTGAGGATCTAAGAGTAAATCCCACGATGTTGCGTTTCATGTCATCATTGTTAATTCAAAAGTGTCATGCAGGTACTTCTTTTAAGCATCGACTGAGATCGGCTTTACATTAGTGTTGATATTAATATTATATAAAGAAAAGTTGACTAAAAATTCTAATTCTTATTGCAACAATACAATTGAACCATAATACTTTCAAAAAATGTAATCAGATCTTAAAATCATATTAAATTGGTGCAATTAAGTTCCTTTATTAGCTTTGTCCATTTTGATAAACGGCAAATGATGGCTCAATATTTTTTCATGTAACTGGAAAACATTAGGAACCCATCTCAACTCTTTTAGCTTTTCTTTGTCTATTCACCTCTATATTGAACTTGAAAAAGTTTGCTTAGTCACATATCTTCGTGCCGGCTATTGAACCTAAAGTAATATGCCTCCTCGATCCCGTATACCTCACTCATCTCCTTCGGACATAGGCAGACCGAGACACCCCCTTGCCAACAAAATTTCTCGAAGAACTCGACGTTCGACTTCCGGAGGGACTCCCCAAGCACGCTCGTGACGGATCGGAGATTTATCTCTGATTTGGGCTCGGATCTCACCTCACGAACTAGGTCAAGTTCCTGATCATGCGCTTTGGCAGCCACACTGCCAGGCTCTTGTTCTAGCGCCCAAGGGTTACCATGTGGGAAGCACGAGCTGTGATGGAGCGCTGCCGTGTGAAGGTTGAGACTGCCTCGATCCGCTCGGGCGATCACATGTTTTCCTTTGTATCTTGTTTTTTTGTTTTCCTATTTCTTAAATTTTTTGCTTTTTTTTTTTTGATATGGCACCACATCTGTCCAAATTACATTACAAAAATGTCAGGTCATCAATTTCGGGAAAATTACCAAAAAAGTTCTAAACCTTTTGCAATTGTACCAATTCAGTCCTAAACCTTTTTTTTTGCCATTTCAGTCATAAACCTTTTATAATTATGCCAAATCAGTCCATTCGGCCACTTTTGGCCGGCCGGCACTGACGTGGACGCCGGCCAGTTGACATGGCATTATTTTAATATTTTTTCCTTCTTTCCCCTGGCCGGATTGGCTAAGGCCCTGGCCGGACTGGCCAGGGGGAGGCTCGCCGACGAGGTGACCTCGCCCGGCCATGGCGAGGTCGAGCTCGCCGGCCATGGGCGACGGCGAGGCCTCGCCCAGATCTGGCGAGACCTCGCCGTCGCCCATGGCTAGGAAGCTCGACCTCACCCATGGCCG
Organism: Syzygium malaccense; assembly: GCA_031216405.1. Classification (NCBI taxonomy): domain Eukaryota; kingdom Viridiplantae; phylum Streptophyta; class Magnoliopsida; order Myrtales; family Myrtaceae; genus Syzygium; species Syzygium malaccense. Next base: position 27,104,068 of record CM062257.1, on the reverse strand, counting down.
GCGAGGCCTCGCCGTCGTTGGGCGAGCTCGGCCTCGCCCATGGCTGGCGAGCTCGACCTCGCCCAGCAACGACGAGGCCTGGCTAGCCATGGGCAAGGCCGAGCTCGCCCAGCGACGGTGAGGCCTCGCCTAGATGTAGCAAGACCTCACCGTCGCTAGGTGAGGTCGAGCTCGCCCAACGACGGCGAGGTCGAGCTTGCCCAGTGACGGCGAGGTCTCGCCAGATCTGGGCGAGGCCTCGCCGTCGCCCATGGCCGGCAAGCTCAACCTCGCCATGGCCAGGCGAGGTCAAGCTCGCCCATGGCTGGCAAGGTCGGCATCGCCATGGCCGGCGAGCCTCCCCCTGGCCAGTCCAACCAGGGGGAAGAAGGAAAAAAAAGAAAAAATATTAAAATAATGCCACGTCAGCCGGCCAACGTCCACGTCAGCGCCTGCCAGCCAAAAGTGACCGGATAGACTGATTTAGCATAATTGTAAAAGGTTTAGGATTGAACTGGCAAAAAAAAGAAGGTTTATGACTAAATTGGCACAATTACAAAAGGTTTAGGACTTTTTTGGTAATTTTCCCCATCAATTTCAATCCATCAATTTGTACAAAGTTAACAGAGGAACTCAATTGCACAAATTCGATAAGGTTTTATGATTTAATTAAACTTTCTGAAATATTTAGGACTCAATTGTATTTCCACGATAAGTTTTAGGATTTTTGACACACTTATTTTAATAATAAAAAAAAGAGAATGTAAGACAATAGAAAGCCAGACAAAATAGGAAAAAAGAAATAAAAGTGATTACTCAAGACTAGTACAAGAAAGATTTGGCCTAATTCCAAAAAAAAACATCAATTTTAGGTCAAGAGATAATTTTGGCCCGAACTTTTTTTTGTCTCATAAAAAAGCACCAATTTTAGGTTGAGGGACAATTCTGGTATGAACTTTTTTTTGTTCCGTAAAAAAGCATAAACTTTAGGTCAAGTGACAATTCTGGCCTCAATTTTTTTGTCTTATAAAAAATCACCAACTTTCACCCCGATTCCAAATCTTGCCCCATGTTGACTTTTTGTCTAAAGTCATTATTGTTTGAGAAAAAAGGTTATGGTGGTGAGCGTGGCGAATCTTGTCCATGGCGTCTGTCGATAGGCGGTGGTCAGCTTCAGATTATGTTTGGCTAGAGAAATTCAATCTAGAGATATTTTTGACTTGCTGGTGAAGTGAAAGAGACGAACGGTTTCACCATTATTCTTCAAATTATGGCTCAGAGAATAAGACAATAAATATTGCTTTAAATCCAGTCAGCAAATCACATGGATTTGTTGCTAAGATGGAATATTTAAGTTAAATAATCAATGGTTCTAAGTCAATGGGGGCCAGATTTGAAATTTAAGTGAAAGTTGGTGGTTTTTACTAGATAAAAAAAGTTAAGGCCAGAATTGTCACTTGACCTTAAGTTGGTACTTTTTTATAGGATAAAAAAAAGTTCGGGTCAGAATTGTCCCTCGACCTAAAGTTGATATTTTTTTTTTAGTTAACCCAGAAAGATTTTGAGAGGCTCTCATAACATGAGGTGGTTCTCCACTCAAATAGTCAAGAACACCAAGTATTATGGAACTCCTTTCTGGCTCTAAGGAGACTACTTTCATAAGATTTAGAGAGGCCGTCTCAGAATAATCTTCTGCGCATATGCTTCAACTATGAAAACACATACCGTAATTTGCATAATGTGTTATGTGAAAATCTCATGGACGTAACACTTCCTAAACCGTAGTAGCTTGTAACATCTTTTCGGAAATTGCCTCACCTAAACTTTTCAAACAAGTACTGCCAAACATACTAGTTACGTTCTTACGAAAAAAAAAAACATACTAGTTACGTTAGTTCATGGCACAACACAATTACAATTGAACAACATCAATATCCAACAGGCTCCATACTCCAGAACTAGCACGATGCTCTAAAAAGCATCTAAATGTTACTCTTACTCTAAGCATGTAATGTAAAGAATTTCTTTAACATGAAGACTACTTTTTTGGGGGGGATAAAATTATGCAAGTGATATGCTTTGCAGCAGTACATTGAACTATCATTTGCATTGTGGAGACCAACATTCTCTCTGTAGAGGAGCTTCCATCCCTATCCCAATGGTGATAGTCCTCTCTCAAACCCTAAACTGGCCATTCCCCCTTTCAATCCTGCTTATCTCCAAATCACTTGTGGGTAATTCCATTCTCTCCTTTCCCCCACTACTCCTGTCCGTAAAAATCCCCTCTTTAGTCATGCTCTAATCAAGCTCCCCCTTCCCATTGTCAACGTTTTCCTTTGAGGCGTGGAAAGCTTTGACTTGGTACCTGCCTCCTTGCGTTCGGTAGGCTACCACTCCAAGAAGTAGGACTATGGTGATTTTAGGTTCGGCGAGCATCCCCTTTTCCGTATAGTCAACCCCCCTTCTTTTACTACCACTTCCCCTGTAAATCGAGTCACTCACCGACCGCGACCCCCAGGTTCCCGGTCATCCCCAACCTTCCTTTCCACCTCCCATCCCTTTCCCTATTTAGCAATGAGAAGTGTTCTCAACCTAGGGGGAGAAATAGCACTTTTTCAACACTTTCAACTCTGAGACAGAAGGTGCAGAAGGCAGCGCCTAAAGTAGTTCAATCACAAGTCTAGTTAAGTTTTTTGCATTACAGGGAAACTCAAAGCATGTTCGTGCCGCTACCTCTAGAAGAGTAGCTTAGTCTTGCTCAAAGGAATGGGGATTGTTCTGGTGTTTGACGGCAAGAGCCTCTCTCAGAATAGGATAGTGTAGTACACCTTTCTCCAGAATATATGGACAAGGAAGATGATAATGTAGCTCGGGTGGTTGCCCTGTGTAGAGAACTGGGAAACCTCTGGTCAGTAGACGACCTTGTGATGCTAAAAGGCGACATCCCTGTAGAAAAACAAAAAGAATGCGCATTAACTTTGTATGGGAAATTGTACTCGAAACCAAATGTCAATTTTCAAGCTTTCCTTAACACAATGAAGAGATCATGGAAAACGGACCAAATAGATTGTGAGCTCATTGAACCGGGATTCTTCTCCTTTTCCTTTACTTCTTTAGAGGAAAAATAGAGAATTTTGGATTCAAGCCCTTGGTCCTTTTCGAGTAACTTACTTGTCCTCCAACAAGGTCATCCGGATACCCCCAACCATTGCTATGAATTTACGCACTGCGCCTTTTGGGTTCAACTAGCAGGTATCCCCCGAGGGAGGTTAACAGAAGACGTAGCTCGGGAAGTGGCTAGGAAAATCGACGAAGTGTTAGAAGTGAAACTAGACTCAAGAGGAGGAGGCCCTAATAAAAGTTGTAAAGCAAGAGTACTTTTGAATCTGTCCACTCCCTTAAAGATAGGCACCTTAGTAGATTTGGAACATAAGAAAATTTGGGTGGACTTTAGATATGAGAGACTCCCGCACTTCTACTATTCGTGCGGGAGGATAGGGCATTATGCATCCTATTGCAAGGAAGTTCCCTTTGAAGAATCAGGCCTCAATGCAAATAGTAGGGGCAAATTTGGGCAATGGTTGAGAGTGAAAGTACGAGAACCTAGCTCTTTTTGGAAGATCTTCTACGGCAAGAATATCCCTATCCCTGAGGAAGAAGAGGTAGTTTCGAAAACTCAAAGGGAACTCATTCCTAGAGAGCTTACACTATCTACATCAAAAGGCAAGGCTGTTATTGGGCTGATTGAAGACATACCTTGGAAGGAGAGTTCAAATGAGAGAAATCAACCAGCTAGATTGTCTGGAGATAATCAGATTGATTGCACAAACCAAGATTCCCATATGTTGATGTCAAGGTCAACAAAGAAGGATGGAATTTCGAAGCATCCTAGAAAGGTGAAGATAGGAACGAAATCCTTCAAGAAAGTGGCAGCATCAAGGAAAGAAAAAAAATCAACCCGCTAGGAATATGTCAAATCCTCTACCCCTCCATTAATGAGGAGACACTCCTCAATGCTCCAATCAAGGTGGTAGATGGAAGAAATGACTGGGCTCTGGTGGCTAGCCCTAATAAGCCACCGGGAATTATATGAAACTTTTGAGCTAGAACTGTCAGGGGCTAGGCAATCCCCTGACAATCCAGCATCTCAGAGCCTTAGTGGCTCAAGAAAGGCCTGATTTAATCTTCTTGATGGAAACTAAAAATAAGAGAACAGTTGTTGACAGAGCGAAGAGGAGAACCAATTTCCAAAATATAGAGATTATCGACCCCGTAGGAATTGCAGGGGGTCTGGCAGTGGTGTGGAACGAAGAGGTGTCGGTGTTTGTGGAAGATTCCTCTAGAGAAGTTATTAACTTGCTATGCATGGATCAAGAAAGTGGAACTCTCATGCGCATCACCTTTCTGTATGCCCCACAAGCTTCCATGAAAGGCTTAGGCTGTGGAGCCATTTACAGGTCATAAGCGCAGCTAATCACCTCCCTTGGATATGTGTTGGGGACTTTAATGAGATCTTGTACCATTGGGAAAAATCTGGGGGTAATGGAGCAGAGCACTACAGGCTAGTAGCATTTCAAGATTGCTTAAACAAATGTTCACTCATGGATATTGAAAGCAAGTGTTGTGCATTCACTTGGGCCAACAACAGGGAAGGAAGAGCACCGGTGCGGGAAAGGCTAGATAGGGCCCTTTGTAATATAAACTGGAGAGTGAGTTTCCCAAATGCGGAAGCCTTTGCACTACCTGCAATAGGGTCCGACCATAGTCCAATTATGCTATCCCTCCAACCAAACAGGATTAAAAGGAAAAAAGAATTCAAGTTCGAGGCGTTTTGGCTGTCCGATACGAAGTGTAAGGAGCTGGTGAAAGAAGTCTAGGGTGACCTAGAAGACAACCCAATACCGTTCACTAGAAAATTGAAAAAGACCACTGAATCTCTAAAATTATGGAGTAAGCAGAAATTCTCCAATGCCCACAACCAGATCAAGATCCTAAAAGAAGACTTACGATCCTTACAAATTCAGGAAATGGAGGCACAAGCAAAAAAGAAATGCAGCAAATCAAAGTGCAAATACATAATTTATGGAAACAAGAAGAGCAATATTGGAGTATGCGATCTCGCATTAATTGGATTAAGTGGGGAGATAAAAACACGAAATATTTCCATGCAACTACGATCCAAAGAAGACAAAGGAACAAAATTTCAATGCTGAAAATTGATGATATTTGGTGTAGAGACCCCAAAGTTATTAGCCAGCACATTGACACTTATTACGATTCCTTGTTCAAGATAGTGGGTAGCAGGAACTTCAATCCAATACTAGACCAATGTTCCTTTCCTGGCCAAGAAGAAATGAATGAGGCTTCGATGGCACCGGTCACCTTAGAAGAAGTAAAACAAGTTACATTTCCGCAAGGAGCTACAAAAGCCCCGGGACCTGACGGGATGAATGGCCTATTTTACCAGCATCATTGGGAGGAATTACAACACGATTTACACAGACTAGTAAGCTCCTTCTTCCAATCAGGACACCTTGACCCAGAGCTTAACAAAACACACATTGTGATTATCCCTAAAGTTACAATCCCAGAAGGAATCACACAATTCAGACCTATCAGCCTATGCAATTTCAGCTACAAGATCATCTCTAAGGTGATGGCAAACCGCCTTAAGCCCTGGCTCCCAAATCTCATAGCAATAGAACAGAGCACCTTTGTGAGCGGGAGACAGATTCAAGATAATATTTTTATAGTCCAGGAGATCCTTCATCAGCTAAGAGTTCGAAAGAGAAAAAATAAGTTCCAAGCAATCTTAAAGTTGGACATGCAAAAAGCTTACGACAGAGTTGAGTGGGACTTTCTTTATGCTAGCATGAAGAAAATGGGCTTCTGCGAAGAGTGGGTGTCATTGGTGAAAGAGTGCATCTCCTCTGTCACATTCAGTGTAAAAGTGAATAGAGAACCTTTAAAGTACTTCCAACTTTCTCGGGGAATTAGACAAGGAGACCCACTATCTCCTTGTTTATAATCATGACGAACATGCTGTCATCCCTACTAAGAAAGGCTGTAGAGAATGGGAGTTTGAAAGGTATCAAACTAAACAGGAACTGCCCTACTCTGTCACACTTGTTATTCGCTGACGATACTATCTTCTTCTTGGATGGGAATATAGTTGAATGTCAAAATCTGGCCAATATCCTAAACCAATACCGTTTCGCATCGGGACAAGCAATCAATCTAAACAAATCCGGGATCTTCTGTAGCATAGGTTGCCCTCAAAACCTTAAAAGCAACATGGCGTCCGAACTAAGAGTACTAACCATGGAGAAAACTGGGAAATATCTTGGCATTCCATCAGATTGGAGACAAACAAAAAAACAGATGTTCGCGTGGATACTAGCAAGAGTAAACATGAAGCTGGAAGGTTGGAAGGAAAAACTGCTCTCAAAGGCGGGCAAGGAGATTTTAATCAAAATAGTGGTACAAGCTCTTCCCCAATATGCAATGTCCATAATCAAAATCCCCATTTCGGTGTGCAAGGTAATTAAGCAGAAAATAGCCTCCTTTTGGTGGAAACAGAACTCATCTAAATTGGGTATCCACCGGAAAAAATGGGAACTTCTCAAAGAAAGGAAAATAGATGGTGGATTGGGCTTTAAGGATCTAGTTACTTATAACAAAGCCATGCTAGGAAAGCAAGCATGGAGACTTGTTCAAGATTCGACAGCATTGTGGAGCCAGCTAATTAAAGCTATTTACTTCCCCAACGAAAATCTATGGAAAGCCGCAAAGGGATCCCGCCCCTCATGGGGGTGGCAAAGTTTACTAATGGGAAGAGATGCCTTAAGCCCAGACGTGAAATGGCTAGTCAGGAATGGAGATTGCATTAACATCAGAGAGGATATATGGCTAAAACGGGGATTAATAGGTTGCCCAGCAAACCGAGATGACCCACAAAAAGTTGCAAAACTGATCAACCAAGAGACAAAAACATGGGATGTTAATCAGTTACAAAGGATGTTTCAGGGGGAAATCGAGACCAAAATTATGGCCATACGGTTAAAGCCAATCCCGGACAATGATAGCCAAATTTGGACAGGAAACTTATCAGGGGAATATTCGGTAAGACAGGGCTACTCCAAGCTATGAGCTGTGTCAACCAAGCTAAATACAGATCTAGCGTTCTCCTCTTATCAGCAGCCTCGCTCACTATGGACAAAGATATGGAAACTACAAAACGAGCCAAAAATCTACTTCTTCCCGTGGTGTGTGTGTCACAATGCCCTGCCTACATCAGAAAATCTATACAAAAGAAAGGCCTTACCTGACCCTTTATGCCCAATTTGTCAGGAAAACCTAGAAATTTCACCCATTGCAGCTAGACAAACAACATCTGGTCAAATCCAAGACTTCGAGTGGACGTATCACCAGCAAATGTATCAAGAATGGATAAATGGTTGACGAATCCCTTACCAACATCACAGAACAGTCCGACCGAGAGGTGCTTGCAGGAATTCTCTGGCAAATCTGGAAGGCAAGGAACGCCTGGGTTTTCCATCAAATTAGCCCAAGATCGGGAGCAATCGTTGATGAAGCAATTAACCTAAACGGTAACTGCAGGGAGAAAAACTTACCTGTGTCATGAAGCTGGCGGGTGAAATCCAAGACAGCACGATGGACATGCCCAGAACATGGAAACTGGAAATTTAACGTAGATGGGTCGTGGATCGAAGGGGAAATAGAGGGATCATTGGCTGGGATACGCAGGGATCATAGAGGTTTGTGTATTGTGGGGTTTGCTAGAGTTGCGTCTGCTTCCTCCCTGCTGGAAATTGAAGTTGCAGCAGTGAAGGAAGCTCTGTGTTGTTTGGGAGAAGAGGCAGTGATGAAGAACAATCCAGTGATGGAAGTCTGCATATAGTCAGACAACGCAGCGACTTGAAAATACACTCATGACCCAGCTTTGAGCCCATGGGATTTGAGAAGTCTGTTTGAGGAATGTAACAAGTTACTCTCCCAATTAAAGAGGGTTTCTCTAGTCCACTGTCCGCGCGAGACCAATCAAGTAGCATATTGGATCACCAAAAACGATCGAAAAGGGATGCTTCCATCCAACTGGGTGTTTATACCGCCCCAATCTCTTTGGGATTTATTTTGTATTGACACTAATCATCTTCACTCTTGTAATTCACAGTTGAATGAATGAATGGAAATATGCATTTCGACCAAAACAACAAAAACTATCATTTGCACATAAATTAAGCTACATATATAGATCCGAAAATCAAATTATGCCCAAAAAAGGGTCTTTTGATTGGTCGCTAGCTCACTATACCATGGCATGTTGCTTATCCATTCTCAAAGTATGATTACCAAAGTGAATAACACTCTTCAAAGGCTAGATACCCAATTTTGCATCACAAGATGAAAATGGCTTTTAATCCAAATTTAGCGATTAAGTCCAACTTTAATCATCTAATGCCCATAATTTGTCGTTCTTTAGCATTTGTACTTTGTGCATCGTTGACCATTATTTATCATTGCGGCACCTCAACCAAAAAGGGAAAAGTATAAAAAAAATCTTAAACCTATTATATTGATATTAATTCAGTTATCAACATTTTAATTGGACCAATTTAATCATAAATCTTGTCACATTGATATTAATTCAGTCCATCCTCCCAATTTAGGAACACTAGCCGTCCTATATGACATGGCCATAATTTATGAGTTCTTTTTAATAATTAAAAAAACTTTCCATATTTTCTTTCTTTTTTTCCTTCTCTTTCTTTTTTTTTAAAAAAAATTATTTAAAAATTTCAAAACATCATCAAAATATTATTAAAAATATCTACATCAGCGATTTTCGGTTTAAATTAATCGGATGAACTGAATTGATATAAGTATGAAAATATTTATGACTAAATTGATCCAATTGAAATGTCTATGACTGAATTGATACAAATGCAATAAATCGAAGACTTTTTTTGTACTTTTCCCCAACCACCTAACAAAAATAGCAAAATATATAATTGTCGCGACCGCCCTTCAAATAGGTGTCAACAATAATGATATGAGTGACAAGAAGATCATAGTTACACAAATCAAATATATTAAAAAGATATTATTGCAACGTAACATTAGATGGCAAAATCGGAAAAAAGAAAAAAACAAGCGGGCTCACCAATATTTTGACCTCGAAAAGTCAACTGCATCTTCTTTCCCAAAACTAAAACGCTGCTTCAGTTTTCCCTCGACGCAGCTCGCAGTCTCTCCCTCTCTCTCTCTCTCTCTCCCTCCATGGCTTCAGCTCACGCTTCTCATCTCTCGCCGGCAATGGCGTCCCTGCGCTCGCCCCTCCTCCCTCGCGCTCTCTCCAGCAGACCCATCTCGCTTCTCCCCTTCCGCCGCTCCACAAAATGCGTTTCTCATCAATCCGCCTCGTTCTCCGCAAGCACCTTCACTTGGGACGGCTTCCTGCAAGCCCTCCCGTCCCCAGTACTCCGACGACGACGACGACGACTCCTCCGACCTCGCCGGATTCGTCGAGAAGGTCAGGCTCTGCGACCGTGGCTCGTTGGGTGCTCCGGTGTTCCGTCTTCTCCTCCGTTCTTGTTGAAGCTGCTAGTGATTCAAGAGGGACTGGAGCTCCGTTTCTTGATTCTTCTTTTTAAAACTCTGGCAGGAGATGCAGTCTGATTTCTTGCCGTTCGTCGTCGAAGATCAGATTGTTGGTTATGTCCATCATGGGTAGGATTTGCTCACCCAACTCACTGCGTTGATGTGTTAATCTTGAAAAATTGAATTGAGTGAGAACCCGATTTGTTGGCTCGCTTGGATTGATCGAAAGAGTCTTCTCTGTTATGAAGGACGACTTTTAAGAGATTTATTTGCTCCCCTAGTTCAATGCGTAGCTGGTATGGTGAGATTTCGTGGAATCATTGTCATCTGTTCTAAAATCTTAGGTATAATTTTTCTTTGGGGAATATGTGTGCAGTTTTGCTGATCATTTGAGGCGATTCGACAACGTGTTTACTTTCGATCGAGACAGTTTTCATGATAACCGTTTTGGCGGGCATGTTGGTTTACATCCATTGCTGGAAACACCTGAGGATAGGACAGAAACAATGGCACGCGTAGTGAAATGCTTGGGCCAAGAACTGATTCCAGGTATTAGAAATGACATATTGCCTGTGGTCACGATCGAACTATGTGTAGTGTGCTACCTTCTCGTCCTACTGAACAGGTGAAAATGGGGTCGAATATGACCGAATATGCCTGTTTTTTGAGGAAGCACTTTCCCTTGCTTATGTATTATGATAGTCCTGATGCAACTGATGATTTTTTCGTGTGATTTTGGTTTGTTTTTCCTTACTGCGCTTCCATTTGTTTGGACCAGCTCTATCCAGTGAAATCTTCATTTGGAGGTTCGATAATATTCTCTCTTGAACGTGCAGCGGCTCCTTATTTTGGAATCAAGGTCCGCATTTCTCCTTTCCATAGCAGTATGCTCTTATGCCTAGTTTCTCTATGAAATTAGTATTCTTTACTGAGAGCTCAGATCCAATAGTTAGTAGCTTTATTCTATTGTGTCGTGATGAAAATCCTTACCTGTATAAACAAAATTCTTGGTTCATTGTGGAATAAAGTACAAAGGTATTGATCGAGATCCATGTTTAGGACAATATCTAGATCAAATGAATTCCCTATTGTGTCATAAATTCTTTTGAACTCGGAAGATTGGTAAACCATCAAGTTAATGCAATTCTTCTTTCCCTTCCCTTGAGTAATCGTCTTGCTTTTTGCATAACCTTTGTGAGGCACTTGATGGAGAACATAATGGCTTCTTAAAGCTTTTTTAAGAGCTACTTGGAATGTCTTTAATAGCCAGTTTACATATAAGAAGATGATTCCATATATGGCCGCTAATTTGGGATGTAAACCATAGGGAACCCAGCAGAAGCTCGAACTGAGATACTGTGAGATCTTGCAACATTTACTGTGATTCAATTTCTTCTTAACCAACCAAACTTATGGATGCTATAGTTCAGCAATAATGTCTCTCTACTCCAGCTTTAGGCAACATTAAAAAGTAAAACAAAAAGATTTTGCTATAGTGAGCATTCAACTGGGAATATTAGACACGGAAAAAAAGTGCTGGCTTGTGCTGAAGGGTATATAGACCACAATGTGATTGTATCTCATTTAAAATAACTCACTGTTTTAGTTACCCGGAATTCTTTTCTGTAGTAGGCATATGGAGTTCACATGAATGGCTATGTTGAAAAGGACGGTCAGGAATATCTCTGGATTGGGAAGAGAAGTCAAGTCAAACCAACATACCCAGGAATGCTTGATCATCTAGTTGCAGGAGGACTGGTTCATATTGATAACTCTTTTTGTTGTTCATATGTTTTTCCTTATAGAAGCTGCACGAATATATTAGTATTTCTGTGTCATCACATGTAACTTGAAAAAATTTCACCGGTACTTCCCTTTCCAGATCACGTTTCTGTAGCCATTCTCATATAGAGCTTTTTGGTTCTTTTTCTTTCTGTGTGGTTGTGGGGTTGTTTTAGATTTTTCTATTGTGTTTGACAACGGCCCTCCTCAGACCCACACTGGGGGAGCCTTGTCTACTGGAATGTCCTCTTTTATTGGTATAGTGCTAGCACCACACCAGAAAGCTGAACTTGAAATTCCAGACGTTTATATCCCAAAGGCCCATGATGGTTTACTGTATTGGATTGGACTACTCCCTTTCTTCTAGGAAGCTGCACTCCCTTTGCTTCTGTAATAGTCTGGCCTGCTAATATGCTTCTGATTTTCAAGTGAGGTTTGACAATTCATGACTCTGAAAAATGGAGATGACTGTCTCAGCCATGCTGCTTTTCTCTTTTTGAGTTGCTGTAAGTTCTGGTATGGCTAGTTTGGGCTTACACTGTACTGGAAGATGTAGGAGTAGCTGATTGCTTCTCTCGATTCTTTCCTGCATAGAAGGGAACATTTGGATACAACTCTGGATGTATCTTGGTTGAAGTACTCTTTACTAATACATTTGTGGAGGAAAATTATTGGCTAAAAACAAGACCTGAATTGTGAGATTCCATTAGTCGTGAATGGCATGATCCTCTACTTAATATCGACTCGTATGACACAGGTACAAAATAAACAGCGTAAGAATGCTCATGTAACCCGAAGGGAAAAATAATTGCTTTAAAGTAGGCAATGTTCTTAGGTTGTTTGAAGTAGCTATTGGTGTTCTTCTGAGTTTCACCCTCAAATATGTGCAAGGGAGATATTTCTCAGTAATTTGAATCCTTAACCCGACTTGAATATCCTTAAGATATAATTAGGTGCAAAATATTGGCTTATGATGGAGTTAAGGCTTAATAAAAGTTCTTTAGAACAATTCATGGATTTTACTAATCTATAAAGGAGGTGATGGCAATTGTTACAGAAGGTGGTTTGGGTTATAATAAGCGCTCTTGTGCAATAATTTCCTCTAGCAGCAATCTCAATAGTTTGGAATGTCATTTTCTAATAGATTAATGATTCTGGTACCATCTCAATGTCTGAAGTCTGAACAATGTGGATTTGATGGATGAAAGTATTGACATAATAAGTCAATTTGCATCGGTTCAAGAGAAATTCTAGTTAGGCTTATATAAATTTGCGTGAGATTGAGTCTTTGTGAGTGAAAATGAGACCTGTCAACTAGAATTGAGAACAGTTTCGTTCTTTGCTCCCCTTTTGCTGGTGTTAAAACCTTAGGTGGGAAGTCTTTAATCCTTCAATACTCTGAGGTTCATCTCAATGTTAACCCTGTAAAAAGTGTTGGTAGAAAAAATTAAAGTTTGTTCTGTTGCTTATTTTTGCTGGTGCTGAAGCCATAAGTGGGAGGTCTATTTGGAAATCTTTAATACTTTGATACCGTAGCCTGCAGTTTTGCTGCTATATGTTTAGACAAGATCCTTCAAATTCCTATTATCTTTTATAAACTGATATTGCATTCAGTAAGACTAGATTTTGTGGCAATTTTCATTTTCTTGATTCCCTAGCAAGTTCTTGATCCTTTGCTTGCTGAATTACAGTGAAGTTGTGAACGCCGTAATGTGAGCAGTTTCAGTGGGTCGCTCATCAACCTTTGAATTCCTGACTTGTTGGCTGATAGGTGCTAATCTATGATTAGCATGCATATATATATAGATGGGGTATGTCGATTGTGCATAGATCACAAAAGTCGAGCCTCTAGTACAAGAATGTCTCCGAATGTATATGAATTTGTTTACAAGATGGTAAGTTTCGTGAATCCTGCAGTCATTTTGTGCTGTTTCACAATGTATGAGCTAATCTATGATTAGCATGCATAGATGGGTATGTCGATGTGCATACATAGATCATGAAAGTCGAGACTCGAGATCAAGAATGTCTCCGAACGTATATGAATTTGTTTTACAAGATGGTAAGTTTTGCGAGTCTTGCAGTCTTTATGTGCTGTTTCACAATGTACGAGGAGCCGCACATAGTGATCATGCCACTTGAGAGCGAAAGTCTCGCTTTGAAAGGATCGCAGCTAGACGGGGGGGCTGCCAAAACATGGGTCCTAGGCTAAACGTCAAAATGGTTCTGAGATGCTTGAAGGCTCCGGCACCATCTTTTTTCAATCCAATCTCTTGAGAAGCTTCCATGTGGCACATTGGAGAGGCCGAAACGATCCAAAATTTGTTGATTTCGTTGCCACCAAACTAGACTTCCCCTATGGTTGTCCCAGGGAGTGTCATCGAATTACGGTACAGAAACGAGAAGCCCTTCGCTAGCTTGCACTTCTATATTCATACCGAAGGTTCTTCGTTACAACAGGGTCCCCAACACCTCGCGCTATATAAACTAGCATCCTCCAGAGATATTCATCACCAGCAAAAGAGAAGTTGCTGCAAACCAAAGCACAAGAAGCAGGACACCGAGATCTCTCAATTGTGCTTTGGTTTGTAACAACGTTGTCTGAGAAACAGGCTTCCTCTTCTTCTCCCAAAATGGCCTTGATCCTCTTCCTCGCCTTCTCGCTCTTCCTCCAAGGAGCTCTGGGTATAACCCGTGGTTGTTCTTCGCCGCAGCGCAACTGTGACAAGCTATTTGATTTCTCGATTGACCCGTCTCTTTTAACTCGTGTTTTCCGTTGTCAGGTGACATTGTGTGCGAGCAGTTGCCTACAGATCTCTGCTCGTTCTCGGTCGCGTCTAATGGAAGGCGGTGTGTCCTGGAGAACTACGTGAGCCCAATGGATAGGAAGACGGAATACGAATGCAAGACCTCTCAGGTGGCTGTGGATATCATGCAAGAGTGGATCGAGACCGATGATTGCATCCGTGCCTGTGGAGTGGATAGGCAGTCCGTTGGCATATCTTCAGATGCTCTCCTTCAGCCTCACTTCGCTGCCAAGCTCTGCTCACCGGCATGTTACCACAACTGCCCCAACATTGTTGATCTTTACTTCAACTTGGCCCTCGGAGAAGGTAATTCCCGACCGCGAATCAATCCGCGCCATCTGCTTTGAAGCAACATTGTCCCCCTCAAATCTTCTCTATCACTGACTCTGCCATCGATCTTTAACAGGTGTCTATTTGTCGGATCTCTGTGACGTGCAACGGAGCAACCCGAAGCGGGCGATGAGAGAGTTTCGAAGCAACGGCGCAGCATCTGGTCCCGTGGGCGCCGCGCCTATGGGGAGCCTCTCTGCTGGTGAACACTACTATGAGATTGGATATGCCCCTGCTGAAGCTCCCATGTATTACTAGGGGGTCATACTTATATGTGTCTGCGTTTGCGGTTGTATCTGTCTAATTGCCTAAATAGATATGAGAATTTTAAGGTGCTATGTCACCTAAAACTTGTATGGTACCGTGCTATTCTGGCAAATGAAGGAAGAACATTGTAAGGTATTTGGCAAACACAGATTTTGCCAAAGCAGTGACATTATCATTATACCATTAATGATTCTTGGACAAAACTAAAGTTCAGATATTAATTTGTGAAATAATTAAAAAAAACTAGGAATCAACGAAGACATTGACCACAAAACATACATCTTTGTCTCAAGTCCCCATCGTCAGGTTCTCGATCATGTGCCTTGAGCCGAAGGGTTATCATGTGGGAAGCACGGATGTTGCCGCAGCCCGTCCCGATGGGCTTCGGTGGTAGTGATGGTGCGCCGCCGTAAGAAGGCCGAGATTGCCCCGGTCCGGCGGTCCGGGTTGGGCGATCCATGTTCTTCGTGACCCTTTCCCTTTTGTATTTTTTTTGTTTAATTTTTCTATGCTTTTGCTATTTCTTCTTTTGTAAAATTTTTTTGAATTATTTTCTAATGTGGTGCCACATATCTCCACATACATTAAAACAATATCAGGTCATCATTTTCCATCAATCGATTTGTACGAAATTAATGGAAAGAACTAAATTGCACCAATTCGATAAATTTTAGGATTTAATTCCACTTCATGAAAGTTTTACGATTCAATTGTATTTTCGCGACAAGTTTTAAAATTTTCGATACGCTTATTTCAATAAAAAGAAAAAGAATGTAAGACAATAGAAAGCCAGACAAAATAGGATTAAAGAAATGAAAGTGATTGCTCAAGACTAGTACAAGAAAGATTTTTAGAGGATCTCGTAGCATGAGGTGGTTCTTCATTCAAATAGTCAAGAACACCAAGTATTATGGAACTCCTTTCTGGCTCTAAGGAGACTACTTTCATAAGATTTAGAGAGGCCATCTCAGAATAATTTTCTGCTCATATGCTTCAACTATGAAAACCAATACCGTAATCGGTACAATGTGTTAGGTGAAAATCTCATGGGCGTAACGCTTCCTAAACTGTAGTAGCTTATAACAACTTTTCGGAAACTGCATCACCTAAACTTTTCAACTAGTACTGCCAAACATATTAGTTATGATAATTCATAGCACAACACAATCAAAGTTGAATGCATCTATATCGAACATGCTCCATACTCAAGAACTGACACGATATTGTAAAAAGCGTCTAAAAGTTTCTTTTATTCTAAATACGTAATGTAAATAAAGACTATGTGCTTTTTTTTGGGGGGGGGGGTGGGGGTTGGTAAATGCAAGTGATATGCTTTGCAGCAGCACATTGAACTATCATATGCACATAAATTAAGCTACATATATAGATCCGAAAATCACATTATGCCTAAAAAATGGTCTTTTGATTGGTCACTGACTCACTATACCATGGCATGTTACTTATCCATTCTCAAAGTATGATTACCAAAGTGAACAACACTCTTCAAGGACTAGATACCCAATTTTGCATCACAAGATGAAAATGACTTTTAATCCAAATTTAGAGATTAAGTCCAACTTTAATCATCTAATTTCTATAATTCGTCATTTTTTAGCATTTTTACTTTGTGCATCGTTGACCAATTTTTAACACTATAGCACCTCAACCAAGGAAAAATAGGATAAGTGTATTAGAAATCCTAAAACTTATCACGAAAGTACAGTTAAGTCCTAAAACTTTCAAAAAATGCAATTAAATCTTAAAACTTGTCAAATTGCTCCAATCAAGTCCTTCTGTTGATTGGACTTTTTGATAATTTTAGAACTGGATTGCACTTTCTTGACAAGTTTGAAGATTTGACTGCATTTTCGTGATAAATTTTAAGACTCAATTACACTTTCATGATGAGTTGTAGGATTTCTACTGCACTTATCCTAAGAAAAATAGCAAAATATATAATGATATGAGCGACAAGAAGATCAGAGTTGCAGTGTAATTTTAAATATTTTAAAAAGATATTATTGCAACGCAATATTAGATGGCAAAATCGGAAAAAAAAAAAGGTTAACCAATATTTTGACCTGGAAAAGTCAACTGCTTCTCTTTCCCAAAACTAGCTTCAGTTTTCCCTCGACGAAGCTCGCAGTTTCTCTCTCTCTCTCCATGGCTTCAGCTTGCGCTTCCCATCTCTCACCGGCAATGGCGTCCCTGCGCTCGCCCCTCCTCCCTCGCGCTCTCTCCAGCGGACCCATCTCGCTCCTCCCCTCCCGCCGCTCCACAAAATGCGTTTCTCATCAATCCGCCTCGTTCTCCGCAAGCACCTTCACTTGGGACGATATCCTGCATGCCTCTCACCCCCAGTACTCCGACGACGACGACTCCTCCGACCTCGCCGGATTCGTCGAGAAGATCAGGCTCTGCAACCGTGGCTCCGTGGGTGCTCCGGCGTTCCTTCTGTCGTCTCCTCCTCCTCCGTTCTTGCTGGAGATGGTCGGGGTTCAAGAGGGACTGAAGCTCCGTTTTCTTGGTTCTTCTTTTGTTTGAACTCTAGCAGGAGATGCGGTCTGATTTCTTGCCGTTCGTCGTCGAGGATCAGATAGTCGGCTATGTCCATCATGGGTAGGATTTTCTCACCCAACTCGCTGCGTTGATGTGTTAATCTTGGAAGATTGAATGAGTGAGAACCCGATTTGTTGGCTCGCTTGGATCAATGGAAAGAGTCTTGTCTGTTTTGAAGGACGACTTTTAAGGGATTTATTTGCTCCCCGAGTTCAATGCATAGCTAAATTAATTTGTCCATTCGGAATATATGTGCAGTTTGGCTGATCATTTGGGACGATTCGACGACGTGTTTACTTTCGATCGAGACGGTTTTAATGGTAGCAGTTTTGGTGGACGTGTCAGTTTACATCCATCGCTGGAAACACCTGAGGATAGGACCGAAGCGGTGGCGCGTGTAGTGAAATGCTTAGGCCGAGAACTGATTCCAGGTATTAGAAATGAGGTATTGCCTGTGGTCACGATCGAACTATGCATAGTGTGCTACCTTCTTATCATCCTGAACAGGTGCAAATGGGGTTGAATATGACCAAAGATGCCTTTTTCTGAGGAAGCGCTTTCCCTTGCTTATGAATTATGATAGTCCTGATGCAACTGATGATTTTTTCGTGTGATTTTGGTTTGTTTTTCCTTACTGCGCTTCCGTTTGTTTGGACCAGCTCTATCCAGTGAAATCTTCATTTGGAGGTTCGATAATATTCTCTCTTGAACGTGCAGCGGCTCCTTATTTTGGAATCAAGGTCCGCTTTTCTCCTTTCCATAGCAGTATGCCCTTATGCCTAGTTTTTCTATGAAATTAGTATTCTTTACTGAGAGCTCAGATCCAATAGTTAGTAGCTTTATTCTATTGTGTTGTGTATGAAAATCCTTACCTGTATAAATGAAATTCTCAGTTCATTGTGGACATAAAGTCTAAAGGTATTGATTGAGATCCATTTTTGGGACAATATCTAGATCAAATGAATTCCCTAATGTGTCACAAGTGCTTTTGAACTCAGAAGATTGGTAAACCATCAAGTTAATGCAATTCCTCTTCCCTTTCCCTTGAGTAATCGTCTTGCTTTTAGCATAACCTTGGTGAGGCACTTGATGGAGAACATAATGGCTCCTTAAAGCTTTTGTAAGAGCTACTTGGAACGTCTTTAATATCCAGTTTACATATAAGAAGATGATTCCATATATGGCTGCTAATTTTGGGGTTTAAACCATAGGGAACCCAGCAGAAGCTCGAACTGAGATACTGTGAGATCTTGCAATATTTACTGCGATTCAATTCCTTCTTAACCAACCAAACTTATGGACACAATAGTTCAGCAATAATGTCTCTCTACTCCGGCCTTAGGTAACATTAAAAAGTAAGACAAAAAGATTTTGCCATAGTGAGCATTCAACTGGGAATATTAGACGCGGAATAAAAGTGTTGGCTTGTGCTGAAGGGTATATAAACCACAATGTGATTGTATCTCATTTAAAATAACTCACTTTTTTAGTTACCCGGAATTCTTTTCTGTAGTAGGCATATGGAGTTCACATGAATGGCTATGTTGAAATGGACGGTCAGGAATATCTCTGGATCGGGAAGAGAAGTCAAGTCAAACCAACATACCCGGGAATGCTCGATCATCTAGTAGCAGGAGGACTGGTTCGTGTCGATAACTCTTTTTGTTGTTCATATGTTTTTCCTCATGGAAGCTGCATGAATATATTGGTATTTCTGTGTCATCACATGTAACTTGAAAAAATTTCACCAGTACTTCCCTTTCCAGATCACGTTTCTATAGCCATTCTCATATAGAGCTTTTTGGTTATTTTTCTTTCTGTGTGGTTGTGGGGTTGTTTTAGATTTTTCTTTCTGTGTCTGACAACGGCCCTCCTCAGACCCACATTGGGGGAGCCTTGTCTACTGGAATGTCCCCTTTTATGGGTATAGTGCTAGCACCACACCAGAAAGCTGAAATTGAAATTCCAGACGTTTATATCCCAAAGGCCCACGATGGTTTACTGTATTGATTGGACTACCTCCCTTTCTTCTAGGAAGCTGCAATCCCTTTGCTTATGTAATAGTCTGGCCCGCTAATATGCTTCTGATATTCAAGTGAAGTTTGATAATTCATGACTCTGAAAAATGGAGATGGCTCTGTCTCAGCCATGCTGCTTTTCTCTTTTTGAGTTGCTGTAAGTTCTGGTATGGCTAGTTTGGGCTTACACTGTATTGGAAGATATAGGAGTAGCTGATTGCTTCTCTCGATTCTTTCCTGCATAGAAGGGAACATTTGGATACAACTCTGGACGTATCTTGGTTGAAGTACTCTTTTACTAATACATTTGTGGAGGAAAATTATTGGCTAAAAACAAGACCTGAATTGTGAGATTCCATTAGTCGTGAATGGCATGATCCTACTACTCAATATCGACTCGGATGACACAGGTACAAGATAAACAGCGTAAGAATGCGCATGTAACCCGAAGGGAAAAATAATTGCTTTAAAGTAGGCAATGTGCTTAGGTTGTTTGAAGTAGCTATTGGTGTTCTTCTGAGTTTCACCCTCAAATATGTGCAAGGGAGATATTTCTCAGTGATTTGAATCCTTAACCCGACTTGATAATCCTGTCAAGATATAATTAGGTGCAGAATATTGGCTTATAATGGAGTTAAGGCTTAATAAAAGTTCTTCAGAACAATTCACGGATTTTACTAATCTATAAAGGAGATGATGGCAATTGTTACAGAAGGTGGTTTGGGTTATAAAAAGCCCTCTTGTGCAATAATTTCCTTCAGCAGCAATCTCAATAGTTTGGAATGTCATTTTCTAATAGATTAATGATTCTAGTACCATCTCAATGTCTGAAGTCTGAACAATGTGGATTTGACGGATGAAAGTATTGACATAATAAGTCAATTTGCATCGGTTCAAGAGAAATTCTAGTTAGGCTTTGGTAAATTTGGGTGAGATTGAGTCTTTATGAGTGAAAATGAGACCTGTCGACTAGAATTGGGAACAGTTTTGTTCTTTTCTCCCCTTCTGCCGGTGTTAAAACCTTAGGTGGGAAGTCTTTAATCCTTCAATACTCTGATGTTCATCTCAGCGTTATCCCTATAAAAAGTGTTGGTAGAAAAATTAAAGTTTGTTCTGTTGCTTATTTTTGCTGGTGCTGAAGCCAGAAATGGGAGATCTATTTGGAAATCTTTAATACTTTGATACTGTGATGTTCATCTCAGTATTAGCCCTTCGGAGTGTTGGTGCAAAATGAACTGCAGCTTTTGTCTGTTTCTTGTTGTCTTATCAGATAGTGTTGATAAACATTGTGGATAAAATAATCCAAAGTACAGACCACTTTATTGGTGGCTTGGCTTTCTTTGTTGTGTCCTTCTTATTCATTTTTTTTGAAAAACTGACTGGATGCAATTCCCTTAACTGTAATCATAAACTAGAATGACTGACTGAATGCACGTGTGCGCTGTACGAGTTTATTCAAATTTCGTGTTGACTGCAGCCTCATGATCTTGCTTGTGGGGAGAATCTTATAAAGGAATGTGAAGAAGAAGCAGGCATCCCAAGAATCATTTCCTGTGGGTAAGCAATCAGGCTCATAGTATTGCCGTTAATGTTGGCGCAATTTGATTTTTATTAGCTTAAAGTTTTCGATGAGAATGGAGGTAAGTGATAAGGCTTACAGCATTGCTCTTATTTTGGTAATAATTCCTTTTGTTACCTTAAACTTGTAGATAAGAATGAAACTAGCTTCTTGTGCAATGAAAACTCTCTCTCTCTCTCTCTCTCTCTCTCTCTCTCTCTCTCCCCACATATTTTGGGGTCAGTAGGTGAGTGTGACATTTTTGTGAACTGTACATCCATCCCCATACTTTCGTCCGTACCATATGTGGAGGTGCATATATTGGCTTTATTAACTTTCTGAGATATCATTGTAGAGCAATACCAGTTGGTGCTGTTTCCTACATGGACATAGATGGATATAGCTACAAGAGAGATGTCTTGTTCTGTTATGATCTTAAACTTCCTGAAGGTTTTACACCAAACAATCAAGGTAAGATCTGTAAATCTTGGGTTCCCTTAAGAGCTTGTAAATTTCATTTCTCTCTCCATCCACCAGACGGGACTTGAGTGATGACAGTGACTCATGTTTCTGATACTCCGGTTCTGTTTACTATCCTATGATAGATGGAGAAGTAGAGAGCTTCAAGTTAATTCCTGTGGCCCAAGTTGCAAATATCATTAGGAGGACCAAGTTTTTCAAGCCCAACTGCGCACTAGTCATCACTGATTTTCTATTTCGACATGGGTAAGGGCTTTTCTTTTTTATTCTCTTCATTACTTTTCTCCATTTATCTGGTTCTTCGGAATTCTGGTCCTTTGCTCAGTGGTTGTGCTTTTTCCAACGCTGAAGTCATCTGTATTTAAGGGGAGACAATACATACCTTCTGGAGAAAGTGAAGCACACTGGTCTGTTCTTCCATATCTGGAAAACATTAGGAAAGCATGAATCGATAGGAAAGATTACTGACAGGTCCCTTTCGTTTGGTCACTGTCTACGTTAGATGGTGAATTTTGTTTTCTTGTTGAAACCCTTTATGCATTGTGCTGAATCAATATAAGCTCCAATGGCTGATTCCTGGAAGAAACATCTTCGCCTTTCTCTGCCATTCTGTGGAGCTAAAGAAAGAAATAGTGATGGTGAATAGTGCAATATGGATATTATATCTTAGATCAGTATGCTCAATAGCTATTTGAGTGATTTAGTTCATGGTACTCTCAGAACAACATTTTCTGAGGCAGTCATTTTTAGTGGAAGCTACAGATTTAACCGGATTCAACCACATAGTTAGACTGCGAATTCCGTCGGCAAAACTCACCCCGAAATGTCATTCTTTGTACGAAACTTTGTCAGGGAACCTCAATTTTTTGCCAGTTCAATTAAGTGTAGTCATATTGCATCAGTAGCATTACCATCATGAAGAGAGTGGACTATAACCATGAACTAGTTTCTCGGAAGCGGATCGTGTTTGTGTTAGTAGCGAGTCTGAGAGCCGGCATGCTGATACTTTTCATTGTTGTTGCAGGTACATCAAACCTGAGTATACTGGATACTTGGATTTATTGCAAAGTCTGAAGAGTGGAGATTGCTCCTGAGTTCCGGATTATATCACATTATTATTTTTGAACTCTCTTTATCTCTTTTCTCCATTTTTTTTTGTTCCTTTGGCATTATTTGGCAACTTTTCCGTCTTATTGTTATTGAACTGAGATTTTGCTTTTTGAAACAATTTCTCAATATTTAATATTTTAATACTAGAAGTCATCACGCTGGCAGTCGCATATGCGTGTGTTAATGACCAAAGAACTTGATCAAAATCAAGAAAAAGAAAATTCAAGAACCCAACTGCAAAAACTGCAACAAGATAATGGTGATTCGATTTGATTAATCATGTTGGGGCTTCTCAATCTGAATTTTAACAACTTGAGAAGTGAATTTCGAAACCACAGGCATACATATGAACTTTTTTGTTTCTATGCTACCAGAGCTATTCATCATCTTAAGCTATTAATAAGAAATCCGTTGATCGATAATTGTTAGAAAAATTGTTCAAAAAGCCCTAAACTTATTGTACGATGGCCAATTCAGTCATAAACCTTTCAATTATGTCAATTTAAACTTAAATCTTTTGACAATTTGCCAATTTAGACCTAAATCTTTTGACGATTTGCCAATTTAGATTTAAACCTTTTAACTAGTTCTTCCGGCTAATTATCCAAATAATAGATGTAAGATTAAAGGTTTATGACTAAATTGATAAATTATCAAAGGGTTTAGAATTAAATCGGTACGATTGAAAGGTTTTGCACTTAATTGACCGCTGTATAATATATTTATGACTTTTTGGATAATTATCCCAATAATTATTGATCTTACAAGACAAAAAAGTCGAGCAGGCTTTACAAATATCACTGAAAAACTCGTTTAGGATACCTTTGAAAGAAACAGGAAGAGACACAAACCGATGCGCGTGCAACTTTTCCCTTTGGTCAAATTCTTCACACCTACATTGAATATGTGTGAAAATCACTGACCCTGATGATTTATCAAGCCAACATAAAACGACCACGGCCAATCTAGGAAGCCCTCACGGTGTAGCAGTTCATGACCGGTGGACTAATGGCTAACATGAAAATAAACAGAGATCTCTTAGATAAAAAGGAACCAAAAAAAAAAAAAACAGAAAGAAGAAAAGTTTCTTTTTCTCGAGAGACCATTAAACCTAATTTTAATTTGCTAACAAAAAATAAACTGAATGGTCGAAAGATTCTATTCATTTCTCCAAATAATACTCAAGAGGAACATAAAAAGCTTTCAAGACTAGAAAATCCCAAACAACTGCGGAACAAAACAGAATGCAAATAACACATTTGCCACCGTATGTCTTTCAAATGGGTCTTTTTTGCCCTATTAGTCCCCTTATTGAAAAAAAAAAGCTGTCTCTCCAATATCTTTTGGTAGTAAAAGCATAGATCTAATTTCCTTACCATCAAAAGCACCAGCTAAGTATGGTCCAACCTTAGATTCATTCTCGCTTAACGATAAGGTCAAATAACATATCAAGGTCCAATCTGAAAACCCATAAAGCAAAATAGGCATATCGAAGTAGTTTGGACCCTTTTTTTTGGTCTGAACCCTCTGGCAAAATCCAACAGGCCTGCTCATTGAAAGGATGTCTTCATGAAGCCTAGTTGCTTGTGCCTCCTTGTATCTCAGCTGTGGTGGTTGAAGCGGCCCTCAATGCCTGGTCGGTTCGCAGGTCATCTTTTTCAACGTTACCTTTTATCTTCTTTGGCTGCGAATGAGACGAATTGGAGGGAGCTAAAGATAGCAGGCTTGACGACCCTGACGAGGGAGCTCAAGCAATGAGATTTAGATATTACGAGAGA
This sequence comes from Syzygium malaccense, assembly GCA_031216405.1. NCBI lineage: Eukaryota > Viridiplantae > Streptophyta > Magnoliopsida > Myrtales > Myrtaceae > Syzygium > Syzygium malaccense. The sequence continues at coordinate 27,079,779 of CM062257.1, read as the reverse complement.
TTGTATTGGGCAAATTGAGATTTTAGTTAATTTTTAATTCTATATTGGATTGCACTAAGCATACGATGAATTTTTCCGAATCAGGACAACTAAACGCGGTCTTTAGGTGTAAAAAAACACCATTACACGTAAGAAGTTCAAACTGTCATACACAATCTTAATCCGCCTCTGTCTCTCTGTCTCTCTAGTACAAAGTATAAATTGGGCCTGCTTCTTTTTAAACGCCAAACGGAGCGAACCCATATCAGTGGTTTCTTTCCCCTTCTTGTCAAAATCTCGAAAAGCTGCTATTTGCTCCTTATCTTGAGTATTTTCCCTGAAATATTAGCACAAAATGGCAGATCAGATCAGTGGGAGCAATGGAAACCATGGAGTAGTCTTGGAAACGAAAGACACCTCCAACACCAAGGAAGAGATTAAAAGCACCCTCTTCTCTTTTCCCTTCATTCAAAAGGTTACTTGTGTTCTCTCATCTTCATCCACCCTCTTTTCCCCCAATCCCCCCCTTCTTGTTTTCTCTGTCCTTTTCTTTTTCTTTTCGTATTCACTTAGATGTTCATCGATCTTTGGAGGTGCACATATTGTAACGACATGCGAAACAAATCCCGAATTTCTCGAAAAACATTGCAGCTGATCGCGGAGGTCTTCGGGACGTACTTCTTGATATTCGCGGGCTGCGGGTCGGTGGCGGTGAACTTGGACTACGACAAGGTGGTGACGCTCCCGGGGATATCGATAGTGTGGGGCTTGGCGGTGATGGTGTTGGTGTACTCGGTCGGACACATCTCCGGCGCCCATTTCAACCCGGCCGTCACCATTGCTTTTGCCACCTGCAAGAGGTTTCCATGGAAACAGGTGCAACCATGCCTCTTCCAAAGTCATAACGCCTAATCTACTATAGTCAATCTTCCCATTGAAAATATGTTGTTATCCGTGTCAGAGGATGAAACGCCAATTTTTTTTGCTCGAGCTCTGCTCTCTATCTAAATCTCGACTCGGGAAAGCATTGATTTAGGCAATTAATGGAGGATTCTTCCATTAATTTTTTGCTAAGCTGAATCTTCCTCTTTTGTTCTCGGCGTGTAGGTGCCTCCATATATATTGGCACAAGTTGTCGGATCGACGCTGGCGAGTGGGACACTGCGGTTGCTATTCACCGGCGAGCTCGACCATTTTGTAGGGACTAAGCCGGCCGGTTCGGATGTGCAAGCCTTCGTCTTCGAGTTCATCATCACTTTTTACCTTATGTTCATCATCTCCGGCGTTGCCACGGACAACAGAGCAGTGAGTTGTGATTTCTTTCGTTGAATTACTTGTTGATAATTGGGGAAATTCCAATGGAAATTCCTGTACAGAAAGAAAAATTTAATGCAATCTCTTCAAAGACGAGGAGGGATCATAAAATCTTATAAAATCGTAAGAGATTACAGAGAAATAATGTGATATCCTTGTGGACAGAGAAAAAAATTAAGGCATTTTGTACCAAGATGCAGCAGGGCGGCGGCCCCTGGCAGCCAACCACCCTTGAGTTCATTCCTGCTTCCTTTTGAACGTCCTTTCCGACGGCACTTTTTGTGTCAAAAGGGCCCCTAATTCATGAACAAAAGAGGGCAAAGCAAAGCACTATCGGTCGACCCACTTTTAATGTCGAATAAAAGGTGGCCTGGTTCAATTTCAAGTTTCATGTCTGGATTTTGTGACCGCATCAAATCGATGTCATTGGAAAACGCTATGGTTTTGTTAATTGTGCCATGAAATTCCTAATGTTGAATTCATATCACTTTCGCGGTTAACCAAATAATTACCCAAACGCCGTGTTGATTTGTGTTGGAAATGGTCACGATAGGGATAGGGAGGATCGTGCATATTGAATGAGCTCATCACATGCAGGTCGATGGGACTTCTCGCCAAACAATCGGCACCTGATTCTACTAAAATCGATTTAAATATTCGTTATAGTTAAATTAGATGATCTTTCGCCACCTTGGATTTTGAATTACAAAAGGATTTTAAAACATGAACTTCGATGTTATTATCTTGTTTATGTCCCTTCCCTTGATAAGTTAATTTAATTAATGTTTATGATTGGTGCAGATTGGAGAGCTCGCTGGTATCGCTGTTGGGGCAACCGTCTTGCTGAACGTGATGTTTGCAGGGTATTTGACTTATTCTACTCCTTATATGTTTAAAATCGCTCTCATCTTAGGCTGAAAAGAAATGTCGACCGTGATTATTGACTGGCTACATCTTTTAAAAACAATAAATTGTACATGATTGACTACATCTTTTCAATGAAGAACATCATAGGATATAGTTTTATCTAACAAGATGTTGCTGTTCCAAATTATCACATAAATGTCATCATCTACATCATCAATGAAAAGACCATCCTTGACCTTTTCTAAAAATTATACTATGCATCCTCTAAGTATAATATATACAAGTACTTTGGCCATCAATTTAAAGAGAAAGATAAAGTCATCTAAATTATCGACACCATTTTCTTGGGAAAAGTGTCAGAAAAGTCCTAAATCTTTTTGCATTAGTGTCAATTTAGTTCTAAACATTTTTTTGGTGTCAATTCAATCCTAAACATTTTATCTTTATGTCAATTCAGTCATTCCGGCTAATTTTGATTGGATTTTCCTAACATAGACGTCGGCCGGCTGACGTGGCACCGCTAGTGATGACATGAACAACTTTTAATAATATTTTAATTTTTTTCGAATTTTTTAATTCTTTTATTTTATTTTCTTTTCTTTTCATTTCTTCTTCCTCCAACCGGTCGCCGGATTGGCGACCGGTTGGAGGCCAAGGCTGGTGAGCTCGCCAACAGCTAGCGAGGGTGGCCGCGACCTTTTGGCCTCTGCCAGTGGCTGGGTGAGGCACGACCTCTCCGAATTTAGTGAGGTCGGGCCTCACGCTGGGCTGGTGAGGCTTGAGCCCCGTCGGCCATGGGCGAGGCCCGACCTTGCTAGATTCGGCGAGGTCATGCCTCGCCTAGCTGCTAGCGAGGGCTCAGCCCTCGCCAGTGGCCGCAAGGGCGAAGGCCGCAACCTTGGGGCCACTGGCGAGGGCCGGGAAAGCCTTGCCCAACCGTTGACGAGGCTCCAGCCCTTGCCAGAGGCCGCGAGGGTGAAGGCTGCGACCTCCTAGCCTCTGGCGAGGGCCAGGCGAGCCTTGCCAGTGGCTGGTGTGGCTCACCAGAGGTCGATGAGGTCGACCTCGCTGGCCTCTTGCCGGTCTTCGGTCCAGCGACTAGCTAGAGGAAGAAGGAGGGGAGGGGAGGGAAAAAAAATTAATAAAAAATTCAAAAAATATGAAAATATCATTAAAAGTTATACATGTTAGCGCCGACAGCCGGTCGCTAGCCGGTAGCCGGTTGCTGGCCGGCCGACATCAACGTCAGTAAAATCCAGCCAAAATTAGTCAGAAAGACTGAATTGGTATAAAAACAAAAGATTTAGAACTCAATTAGCACCAAGAAAAGGTTTAGGACTCAATCGGCACCAATGCGAAAGGTTTATGACTTTTTTTACATTTTTCCCTCATTTTCCTCATATGTCAGACCGAACTTCTATCCCATGACCCTTACCAAAAAAAAAAAACTTCTATCCCATGAAAACCCTCGCAAACTTTTGCTCCGAGAAATTGGGTCCGGCAACAAATTTTCTTTTTGTCGAGAAATGAAATGTTAACTCGGTTAGAAATTAAGGATTTCGTGATGATAATTTGTGCTGTTTTTTCGGGTGGTGGATAGGCCGATAACGGGAGCATCAATGAACCCAGCAAGGAGCTTGGGTCCGGCGATAGTGTTTCGCCATTACGACAAGCTGTGGATCTACATCGTGGCACCAACGGTCGGGGCGATTTCCGGGGCGTGGGTCTACAACCTGATCCGGTTCAGCGACAAGCCCGTCCGAGAGATCACCAAGTCCGGCTCTTTCCTCTGGAGCTCCGCCCGAAACAGCTCTTCTTGACTCAAACTCATTCGGCTCTCTCTCTCTCTTCGGCGTCAAACTTCTTCTTCTTCTTTGTTGTTTTCTCCCTCTCTTTTCTCTTTTGATTTTGCTCATGATGTGTGTGCATTTGGTAGTGAAAAGGGTTGATCTTCCTGCTTCAATTGATGGGTCATTCCCTTCTCTCTGGAGTTTTTTTTTTATCAGAACTCTGGAGTTGAAATGTTAGCACGTTGTATTTAATATTTGGGAAATTATTTTCCTAATAATTCTAAGAGTTAATATCACAAAAAATCCCAAACTGGTACACATGTGACAAATTTACCATAAATTAATTTTTTGACAACCAAAAATCTCAAATTGGTACATCCGTGATAAATTTACCCTCTGTAAGTTTCCGTTAACTTTTATCATAAAATTTCTGAATTGGATAACACGTGACAGTTTATGGATGTACCGATTCGGAGTTTACCCTCCGTTTGTCACAAGTATAACAATTTATGATTTTTTGTGATATTAATCCAATTTAACATATGGTAAACTTTTCACAAATATATCAATTTGGGATTTTTTTTGTGGTCAAAATTAGTTTAGGGCAAATTTGTCACAAGTGTACTAGTTTGAGATTTTTATAGTAAAAAAATTAGTTTGAGGAAAATTAGTCATATGTGTATCGATTTAAGATTTTTCGTGATATTAATCTGTAAAAGTAGTTTTTCTTTTTGTTATCTTTTCTTCTCTTTTGATTTTGATCGTGTGTACTTGTATATCCAGTTTTTTTTGGCCAGACGTGTACTTTCATAGTGGAAAAGGAGTTGAGTTTGATGCGTTCCCATCTTTCGGTTGTTTTGGTTCATTGTGAGAGAGGTTTCCTCCATATATTTGTGGAATTGAAATGTGAGGAGTGATGGTAAATGTCAGGTGTATTTGTTTCGCAAACATGTTGCATTTCTAACAAGAACTTTTTTTTCTTTTGTGATGTGGTAAGAGTGAATTACTACATCATTTGTCTTGAAACACCATATAAAAAGGTAAGGATTATATTTTCCTCCGTTGCTGATCGATAGAATCGACGTACCTTTGATTGTTAAGATACAAATGGAAGGGAGATCACTCGCCTGCAAACTTTCTATGCATTAAAATGGAACGTTCTTGTTGAATAGAGGATCTACGTCGTGAAATGAGTTGCTAATGTACCTCGAAATAAGTAACTTTCACGTCGTGTTCAAGCGTTCGTTGTCAGAGTTCATCATCACTTTTTACCACACGCTCATCATCTCCGGCATCGCCACCAGCAATATAGAGCTGTGAGTTTTGTCTTCTTTCTTTCGATTACCTTGCTAATAATTGGGGAAATTTTGTTATAAAGTGCCCCGAAACCCTTATTAAGCTACTAAACAGGAAAAAAATACTACAATATCTAAGAGAAAATGACACTGAAAGTGCAATAACTTTTGTACAACGTTCATTTCATTGCCAAAATTGTTCAGAACAATCACTCAAATCCCACGTCGGTGGAAAAACAATGACTCAAATGCCTCCAGCATCAAATTTGGGTGATTCGTCCCACGTGGCCATTTTTTATTCAAAATTTAAGTCCTACATGACTTTCTTAACAAAAATTGAAATCCAACGGCGACTGAGACGGGATGGCACGACAAATGGCCTAATTAACTTACCAATTTATCTTCTTTTCTTCTTCATCTTTTTCGTCTCTGTCTTCGTCTTCAGCTAACAATTTCACTTTCATACACATTGTCCTTCTTCTTTGTCCCAATCATTTTATTAACTACCGTCTATTTCCGGCCCAATTCCCTAAAAAACCCCCAACTTTACCCTTTGTCCCAATTATATCCCAAACTTTTTTTTGTCTAAAAAAAAACCCTAAACTTTTACTTTTGTCCCAAATCTACCCCGTTTATTATTTATCTAATTTTTAATATTATTTTATATTATTTCGAATTTTTTTATTTTTTCTTTTCTTTTCTTTTTTTTTCACCTTCAACCTCCGGCCGGTCGCCGGTCCGGCGACCGACCAGAGGCGGGGGCCGGCGAGGTCGGCCCCGCCGGCCGCTGGCGAGGCTCGGCCTCGCCGTTGCTGGGCGAGGCCGACCTCGCCGGCGGCCGGCGGGCGAGGCTCGGCCCCGCCGACAGCGGGCGAGGCTCGGCCCCGCCCGCAGCGGGTGAGGTCAGCCTCGCCCTGCAACGGCGAGGCCGACCTCGCCCGCTGCCGGCGGGGCCGAGCCTCGCCAGATCTAGCGAGGCTCGGCCCCGCCGGCAGCGGGCGAGGTCGGCCTCGCCCTGCAACGGCGAGGCTCGGCCTCGCCCGGCAACGGCGAGGCCGACCTCGCCAGATCTGGCGAGGCTCGGCCCCGCCGGCAGCGGGCGAGGTCGGCCTCGCCCTGCAACGGCGAGGCTCGGCCTCGCCCAGCAACGGCGAGGTCGGCCCCGCCGGCCGCCGGCGAGGCCGGCCTCGCCCAGCAACGGCGAGGCCGAGCCTCGCCAGATCTGGCGAGGCTCGGCCCCGCCGGCCGCCGGCGAGGTCGGCCTCGCCTAGCAACGGCTTGGCCGAGCCTCGCCAGCAGCCGGCGGGGCCGACCTCGCCGGCCCCCGCCTCTGGCCGGTCGCCGGACCGGCGACCGGCCGGAGGTTGAAGGTGAAAAAAAAAAGAAAAGAAAAGAAAAAAGAAAAAAATTCGAAATAATATAAAATAATATTAAAAAATTTAATAAATAATAAATGGGGTAGATTTGGGACAAAAGTAAAAGTTTGGGGTTTTTTTTTAGACAAAAAAAAAGTTTGGGATATAATTAGGACAAAGGGTAAAGTTGGGGGTTTTTTAGGGAATTGGGCCGTCTATTTCCTAAAGTGACCAGCAAAACCAAAAGAAATTTTAAAAAAAATTAATTCGTTTATCTCTGTCTATTTGAAGCTGTGATGCGTGCTTCGTGAATTTGCAGTGGGGAACGATAGAGCTCTAGCAAGTCTTGTGGATGATCTCTGTGGTCACTATGATTTCGCGGGTGTGTGGTCATCATTCCGCAACGGTCGTAGACAGTCTACGCGATGTTTCGACTCCGAAGAAGTCCGGCGGCAACAACCTATTCGTTCCGGTTACTATGTTGTTCCTTCTCCTTCGCTACTCTTGTTCGTCCAACGCTTGATTGGAACATACTATTTATCATGGCGATGTTCGTCCTGCGCCTGCTCTCCAGTGCAAATTTCAGCACCTAACTTTGCCCCAGCTCCTCGGTTGAAGAACACAACGACATCAGGGTTAGAAGAAGAAAAAAAAATTATCCCCAATTCGTTAATTTGGTGTAAATATCGCACATGGACGATATTTTAGCACTAATATTGCTGACTTTACTTTACCACATCAGATGGTTTTCATTAAAATTTTATCGTGTAGGATTTTTCCAGTCGCACAAATCGGTGATGACACCGAAATGATCGTTTTGTTATAAATGTTGCATTCACGTGGCATTCAAGTGATTGTTTGAAAAGATTTAGTACTGAAGTGAGCGCATGGTATGTGCAACACGAACAATGCATTGAAAAAAACAAGAGAGGGTACTTTCTCATTAAATGTCCAGGCGACCCTTAGTAACAAGATTTAATCAAATTTACTGGACAGCCTCTTGTGGCGGGCACACAATGTTGACTCATGGGACACGAGACAAGAATTTTTATAAAATCGTGCAAAATTTTTTTAAAAAATATATATGAAATTTTTATGGACATGGAAAATGATTATTACAATTTGGATTTTTAGCAAATGGGTCATGAGTCAACGCATGCAGGTTCGTGCGACTTCATGTCGCAAGTATATTGGATGATCTTCTGCATCTTGGTTTCCAAATTAAAAATGGGGTTAAAAATTCCGATCTTCAAAGAGATCGATATACTTAATTATTTTTTATTATGAGTCTTTCCTTGATTAGTTTACTTAATTAATGTTTGTGATTGTTGCAGATAGGAGAACTCGCGGGTCTTGCTCTTGGTGCAACAGTGTTGCTCAACGTGACGTTTGCAATACACGATCGCTTGAAATCTCAGCCTCAAAATAAAATAAATGTTGAACCGGTGGTTGTTTATTTTGACCTCATTTGTTACATGAAAAATGAATAATTTGGAAAACGTTTTCCTAATGCATTATCGCTTGAAATAATTAGTCAATGAAAAAATGTTTCATTATTAAATATTTCGCAAACAATGAAAATATTTTTCATTTGTTCATTTTGTTAGCAATACATGCAATTATTTTTATGAAAATATCATTTAAATTATAAACATTTCAATTTGGTCCATTCAATTCTAAACATTTTAACAATTTGCCAATATAGTCCTTTCGCCCAATTTTGGCTAGCAATCACTGATATGGATGTTGGCCATTCTACGTGACACGACCGACACTAACGTGATGATTGGTTGTTCCAGTGGCATTGTCAATCTCCGATTGATTCCTAGTCCTTGCCAATGCGCCTCCTCAAATTGAGCTGCAATGGAAATTATCGAAATACCTTTCACCAAAGAGTGATTTTTGAAACTGATAAGTCGATAATTTGAAAATTGAGAAAATACATAAGTTTGTGATGATGATCGTGAATCCTTTTACAATACACGTGCATTGACTTTCACTACAAAAAAACTTGATTTTTGCCACGAAAATTTCCGACGAAAAAATTTTCGTTGCAAATTTGCGACAAATTTTCCAACGAAAATCAAAATTCGTTGGAAATTTCCAACGAAAAATTTTCGTTGGAAAATTCGTTGGAAATTTCCAACGAAAAAATTTTCGTCGCAAAATTCGTTGGAAATTTCCAACGAAAAAAAATTGGTCGCAAAATTCGTTGGAAATTTCCAACGAAAAAAATTTGTTGGAAATTTCCAACGAATTTTCCAACGAATTTCAATTTTCCGGAAAATTTCTTCAGAGTGCACATTTTTCGTTGGAAAATTCGTTGGAAATTTCCAACGAATTTTTTTCGTTGGAAATTTCCAACGAATTTTCCAACGAATTACAAAAAAACCCATATTTTTGTAATTCGTTGGAAAATTCGTTGGAAATTTCCAACGAATTTTCCAACGAATTCCAATTTTCCGGGAAATTAATTCAGTGTGTACAATTTTCGTTGGAAAATTCGTTGGAAATTTCCAACGAAAAAATTTTCGTTGGAAATTTCCAACGAATTTTCCAACGAATTACAAAAAAACCCACATTTTTGTAATTCGTTGGAAAATTCGTTGGAAATTTCCAACGAATTTTCCAACGAATTTCAATTTTCCGGAAAATTAATTCAGTGTGTACAATTTTCGTTGGAAAATTCGTTGGAAATTTCCAACGAATTTTTTTCGTTGGAAATTTCCAACGAAATTTCCAACGAATTACAAAAAAAACCCAATATTTTCGCGCTCATTATTCCAATTTGAACATTCTCTCTCTCTCTCTCTGTCTCTCGCTCTCTCCTTCGCCCTCTCTGTCCTTCTCCCTCTCCGCCTCCCCCTCCGCCTCCTCCCCCGCCGCCCCCCTCCTCCTCCGGCTCCGGCTCCGGCTCCGGCGCCATGGACTCCAACCTCCGACGCCCCCGACGCCCCCGACGCCACCAAGCCTCATCGCCGGCGAGGCTAGGAGACGACGACGGGCGGCGACCCCGAAGCCCGCTCCCGCCCCTGCTGCTGCTGCTGCTGCTGCTGCTGCTGCTTCTTCTTCATCTTCGCGCAACAGCCTCGCCGGCCATGAGGGCAAGCCTCGTCGCCGGCGAGGGCCGAGCTCGCCCAGATCTGGGCGAGCTCGTCGCCGGCGAGGGCCGAGCTCGCCCAGATCTGGGCGAGCTCGAGCTCGCCGGCCATGGCGAGGGCCGAGCTCGCCATGGCCGGCGAGCTCGCCCAGATCTGGGCGAGCTCGGCCCTCGCCGGCGACGAGCTCGCCCTCGCCGGCCATGGCGAGGGCCGAGCTCGCCATGGCCGGCGAGCTCGAGCTCGCCCAGATCTGGGCGAGCTCGGCCCTCGCCGGCGACGAGGCCGGCCCTCGTCGGCCATGCCGAGGGCCGAGCTTGCCATGGCCGGCGAGCTCGGCCCTCGCCGGCGACGAGGCTGGCCCTCGCCGGCGGCGAGGGCTATTTTTCGCCCAAAAAAATAAATTTTCGACCAAAAAAAAAAATCGACCAAAAAAAATTTTTTCGATGGAAAAAAATTTCCAGGATTTTTCGACCAAAAAAAAATTATAGTTTCCAACGAAAATAAATTCGTCGGAAAAAAAAGTTCGTTTCCAACGAATTTAGCTACGAGTTTTCCAACGAATTTTCCAACGAAAAAAAATTCGTCGCAAATTTCCAACGAAAATTCAAATTTTTCGTTGGAAAATTTTCCGACGACGAATTACCAACGAATTTTTTTTCGTTGGAAAATTCGTTGGAAATTTTTTTTCCAACGAATTTTCCAGAATTTTTCGTTGGAAATTTTGTCGGAAAAAAATCGTTTTTTTGTAGTGTTTTATATATACACAATGTAACTGCTTATGAGAAATATATGGTTATAAACGATCACAACTGCAATCCTTAAACTTTTGGCTCTATCGTCGCACTCGACTCTATCCACAAGTGGTTACAACTCTTTGAATGCCCTTGGACTTAACCTTCAATCGATTTCTTCTCGTTCAATCGCCATCTTGACTGTGTCTTCATTCCACTTACAGTACTTAGTGATAATTACCAATCAATTGGCATTGTATGTCGATAGCTGTATTTCATGGAACTCACCGACAATCAAATCTTACTTAACACCGAGCTCGATAGTCATTCAAGTCAGCATCATGATCGTACCCTTTGCACCGTGATCGTCCACATTTTGGGGTCAACAAAAAGACGATCATTTTTTAGGTGTCAACAAGTCTATGCTGTTTAATTTCACGATCGTACACTTTGCACCATGAGTTTTCCGAAAAAAGAGTATCTTCCACTTCATGCGTTGAACTCGAAGGTGCAAACCGTAGGTATTTTCACGATAAAGTAAACAAGTTTGAAAGTTCACCATCGATCTCCAGATGCGAAAGCTACAAAAGCCATATCCGATTTTGCATTTCCATTACAAATTGAATCGAATACAAGTTAGAATCTTACTCTTAATTACATACATGCCTTTTTTCTATTTTAATTTTACCCCTCCCGACGTTCCAAAATCACGCAGCACAATATCCACCTACCCAAAACGCTAGCGCATTCCACCACCCGTTAGCTCAGCTTCCTTGCCGCTGGCCCAGCCCGCCATGACTCGTCGAGTTGACCCACCCGATTGTGGTCCCGACCTGGCCGCCACCTTGTTGTCGGCAGCTCCTCCACCCTAGGCCGCCGCCCTTGTCTCATCCCTCGCTCACCCACTGTTCTCTCTATTAGTGATTTGCCGAGCTTGACGGCAGATGTTTTGGGTCATGCTTTGCCCGGGAGTCGATCCCGACCACCCCAGATCTTGGGTCGTGCTTCACCTCGACACGGTGCTCGACTGCAAATCTCGGGCCGTGCTCCGCCTCGGAGGAGCATGAACCAAGATTGCCGCCGTAAGTTGTCGGTCTTCGGTCTAGGCTACCCATCACCGGTTGCCGATTGTGAATAATCAGGCCGACAAGAAGTGTTGGTCGCGATAAAACGACACGCAAGATCTCTATAACTAGAATCTAGAACACGGTAATAGAGTAAAAGGAATTTGTGCACCTGATTTGGAATCCATCGTTCTTGATGCGGAATAGCGACGATCCCCAATACAAGTCATTCTCCTCTATTACCCTCTATATCACTGGCTCGACGAGACTGTCCTCACGATTGGCATTTGCCCCTTTTGTGAGATAATTTGTGTATCATGGTTAGAGAAGGGACTTGAGTACTATTTATAGAGTTTTAAGTCAGGCTCTCTCATCACGGGCCGGACTTACTTGGCCTACACTAGCAACTCCCTTATTAGACTAATTAAGAAATTTTATATCTGACCCCAACCTGTAAAACGGTAAATTACAATATCAATTAATGTAGCCCATATCAGAAAAACTCTTACGAGAAGTATTTTTTTTAGAAGGTCAAGCAATCCAAACAATTGAAATGGAATTTCATTCCAAGAAATTTCCTGGCAATCATGTGAAAGTTGTGCCTGAACTCAAGTCCGTGATGAATTAAAGGTGATGACTCCTCGAAATTATCAATTAATCCACGTGAAGAACACAGGTTACATATGTTTACAAGGTGTTCCCAAAGAGAGCCACGGAACCTAAACCTTATCCAAGCAGCTTTTACCGTAGGAGGGTCAACCCAGAAGTTCCCTCGTTCGTCAATTTTGACCCCTCAATGAAGTTTTGGAACTCCGTGATGAATCGACTAACTATCCCTTCTTGTGTATGCCTTCGCCCTCGCCATTTTAGGGAATGTTTGCATAAATCGATCATGCTTAGAATGAAAGAGAACGAGTCATATGACATAACAACATTCTATGAATAAATTTGATATAATCCAAAAATTGGAAAGGGAGGCTCAAAATGTAGGTTTTTTCCGGCCTAGTCATTCAAGGCCGACCCAATGGGAATTAATCCGGTACTCGAAAGCTTCGAAACACTGCATTGGTATCGAAAGAAGGTTATTATTATTCGTTTCAATACTTGCATTCCCAAAAAAAATTGCCAAACAAGGCCAGGAAATACATGCACAATTTTGTGAGAACGGTATTAATTTATCAAATAGTTTAAATTATTAGATGACTGCAAGGTTAGTTTCAAATGTTGTGACGCATGCATTAGCATTTGACAGTAAAACAAACCTAGGGAGGAGACATAGATCATAAATGTTGGAGGTAAATGACATGTCTAGAATAAGGCTAGTTGAAAAGATTTTTCTCTCCCTTGCTCTCTTCTCTTTCCATCATCTTCTTCAACCTTTAACCGTGGGAGGGTTTAAGCTAGTCTCACTCTCCCCTCCCTCATTTGTTGATTTTGTTTGTGTTTTCTTGCTCTTTTCTTTTTTTTTTCTTCTCTCTCGATCTGTAACTAGGAGCTCCCTTTTCCTGATCTTGTTCTAGATTGGAGAGTTTGAACTCTCTTGATCTTCTAGAATTGGGAGCTATCCTCTCCTATTCTAAATCTGGGAGTTTAATAAATATCCTTTCCGGAATTTGATACTCCTATGCTCTGTTTGTGTATAGATCTCTGCCTCCAGTTTCAATGGTAATCATAGGAGCTCTGATGTCTCGCTGAATCACGAAGATTTGTTCTTCAACATGTTAGGTTTGTGTTTGTTCAACCTATTTTGATTGTCTCCGTACGACGATGGTGTAGAGGAAGCCTAACCTAGGCGCCCACCACCAACTAGCAACGCCGTAGTTACTAGAGAAGAAATTTCTAGCTTGTGCTCATCACTGATGATATACGAGATCCAGTGATCGACCGTCAATTATTTATCTTGATAGACCCGTTCTTGAGGAACAAATATGTGCTTAACCCGGTTGGTGCTCTGTTGATACTCATTATATTCTGGATTTGGCTTTGTTGCATAGTATTTTGGGCATTGCTCGGCTTTATTGCTTTGCTAAGAAGTCTATGTACTTCTCATGTAACATTTTGCGTAATGAATATAATTTTCTTTTGACAAAAAAATGAAATGTCTAGAGAGGAAACTTCCTTTAATCAGTCTAGTGATTGGTGGATTACAAATGATGATACAACCCACATTTACTAATAATTAAGTTTGCATCCAGAGTGTTGGCTGTATTCCTAACCTACCAATCAAAGGCCTGATCGGAAGAAATTTTCCATAACCGTGGATGGATGAAGACCTAGCTCTAAATTGTAGTAGCTGGTCAAGCTAAAAGTCTATATTTCTCATGCCATAAAGAACTCTAATAGAAGGTTTTGATATTTGAAATGTTAAATGAGACTATTGTCACGGAAGACTTGCGCGTGTGAGCACCTATAAAGAGACTAATGGCGCAATATGCTCTTTATGCTCTTTATATGGATAAGATCGAGATAAACGTACGTAAAAGTGAGACTTTTGGTGGGGCAAACTCAGTCACGTGAACCATCGTCATATGAATCTTACTTGAGGTTCATGAAAACCATGAACTGGATGAGAAACGTCCGTAATTTGATCATAAGACTAGCCTCCGCGGTGCATTGAAGGTTATGCAGACATTTAAAAGTCCCGGTGGTTGATCTGATTTTCGAGGCATTCATGATCAGTTTCATCTTTTTGGTTATGTGATGAGAATCCAAATATGATGATGATCAATGCACAGGTACCTCTGCCAAGGCTGCGTTTGTAACGCCCCGGCCCTATTTCCCGAGGCTCGGGTGCACGACACCCCTTTCATAGGTCATTTAATTGCGACGTCCTAGGAGGCGTCGCTGACCCACTATCTTATTATCTAACAAATAAGCACATGCAGAAGCGAAATCCAAATCACCAAACCAATAACAATAACAATAATAGGGATAGCAAGGAAAACACATTCACAAAGCATGCTTCATATATATGCATTAACGACCTATATCAGAAGTAAGGATAATTACATGCCCACTACATGGGCCCTTTTCCGATTACAACACAAAAAGGAGAGGAGGCCGGGGTCTACTTAGCTCCTCTATCTGCGAGGGCTACCTCAAAAAGAACATGGCTTCCTCCACGTTCGAGCATTCTATGGATCAGTTTGGGATCATAATCCAAATCCGACTATGGATCACTGATGACATCATCGAGGACGTTTGACACCACAGGCTCCGACGGGATTGCGCGCAGCGCATCCGGGGCTCCGTCAAATCCCCAGAGAGGTCCCCAATGCTCTCCCTCAGACCAAATATACTATACCTTAAAACGATGAGGAACCGAGTTGGTAAGCCCTTCGTCGACCCAAACGGTCGTCAAATACTCCTTGTACGTTGTATCCGTCCCCTGTGCTACATACTCGACCACCTCTATGTCTTGGTCTATCGGAACACCAAAACGTACAATCCGAGTGTCCATACTAGGGGTTTGAAAAGACCCTAAGTAGAACCTCTAAATCTCGAGTAGGATGATACCTCGCCTCAAAAATACGAACGGTAGCATCAACCTCTTGGCATGCCAAAACGCAATCAAATAGCCACACGTGAATACTTACCTCCCGTTGGCACATACAATTCATACAAATAATCACACGTGAAGCCTTGCTTCCAATTGGCATGCAACAATTACACATCATAATCAAGAACACTTCATATCACATAATCATGCACAATGCATCCACACGTGCTTCGATTATTACGACCGCTCAGAGCCACGATCGACACTCGTGTCGATGGTCATCCGGCATAACCAAGCATTGTCCCGTCCCATCGGGCACGGCAACGTCTTGACCTTGCTCGAAGATGACATTCAATTAAGAGCATCGTTTCGGCCTCTATCGTGAACGGCAACTGAAATCCATTGGGTATACGAAATCCATCGGGCATCGTCCCCCACAATCATATGGGTACGAAACCATTTATGTGATCACGCAAGCACATCAAGCACTCAAGCCAATTATTGTCTTTCACTTATGCCAATGCAAAAGTGTTTCATGCTCACACAATTAGAACATTTAAAATCTCGCACACATAAGATGCACTAAAATCGGAAGCATTTCATGACCAAACCATACAAAATTAATACATGGGCTTCCTCTTACTAGAACAAGCAAAACAAAGCAAGACAAGTATAGCATCACCCAACGATGGTTCCGATTAACCTCCCATAACCACATAATCCATCCAAAATCATTCATAGCCAAGGATAGCCACACCCATGATAGAACAAGCTCAAACAAGACCGAAACTAAGTCCGACATGCGTAGAATAATGTCCTATTCACGGATTAGAAGAACTACTTACGACACCGATTGGACTACGGACAAGACGGACGAATAGCGATGGTGAACGAACGGCAACGGTGTTGAGCAGATAACATGGCGGCGATGACGAACGAACGGCACGGCAATTGTGAGGTGGCGATGAGGCTAGGTGAGGGGGCTCAACAATTGGTGGGGATAAGCGGACGGTGAAGATGGTGGTGACCGGCTGTGGTCAGCACAGTGAATGGCTCGGCAAATGGTGCGGTAGCAAGGATGGAGCAGTAATGGTGGCGAGAGGCTTGGTGACGAACGGCACGGCGCGGTACGTTGGCGAGCGGCACGGTACACGGCGGCAAACGGCGACAAACGGTGGCAATGGTGGTCGGCAGTGATGGTGGTGTGAGAGGGAGAGAGGAAGGGAGAGAAAGAGAGAAATGAGAGTGAGTGAGAGTGAGAAATGAGAGAAATGAGGAAGGCTTCTCCTTAAGTGATCTTACAAGAAGACTCCAATGATGTAAGTGCATTAATAGCTCAACCACCAAACCTAGCCTAGCTCCTTAATTTGCTCTCAACCAAGCAAATTCATGGACAAGAAGCCACCTTGAAATATCTCCATCAAGTCTCACTCTTAGTTAATCATGGCTAACCAAAGTAGGCTCAAGTATTTAGTTAGGGACTAACTAGGAAAACCAAACTGGAAACCAACTAAGTTGGCCTCTTCGCCTCTCTTCCCCCAAAAGTGGCGCCCAACCCTAATAAAAGAAGACCAAATTTTGGTCTTTTCCCAAACTAAGCTTCTAGAAATTACATTAGAAGCTAAACTATAGGTTAATAAACATAGAACACTAATCATGCATAAAGCACATTAATGTGCAATCATCCAAAAATCAACCAAGGTCAAACATGATAAGATGGCTTTACCCTCTTAATTGGCGCCTAATCGATGCCAAAAAAGTCTAATGATGCGTAACTAAACAGCATTGAATTGAGGATGTCACAGCGTTTGTGGTGAGTTGGTAGGTCGGGATAGAATAAACTTTGGGGTAAGTGCACCGGTAGTCTTAAAACTTGTCGCAAAAGTACAATTGAATTATAAAACTTTCAAACAATGCAATGAAGTCCTAGGTTGTGTTATGAAAGTGCAATCAAGTTCTAAAATTTTTAAAAATTGCAATCAAGTCTTAAAACTTGTTACAAAAGTTTAATCAAGTCCTAAAACTTTCAAAAAGTGCATTTTTTAAAAGTTTTAGGATTTGATTATACTTTCGTAATAGTTTTAGGACTTAATTGCACGTTTTGAAGGTTTTAGGATTCGAATGCAATTTCGTGATAAGTTTTCGAGCTTCTAATACACTTATCCCATAAGCTTTTATCCTAAAAGCCACATAAAAATGTAGCATTTAGGATAGGATAAGTTCCAATAGGAATTTCCCTATCGACAGAAAAAAAAAAGATTAAAATAAGTGTAGCCAACAAAGTGTTATCCCTATCCATAGGCAAGATCGGGAATAACGAATCTCTTATGGTAAAAACATGTCCATTTTGCAAGTTTGTTACTATGGGAAATTCCTGCAAAGGATTGGACTCACGACAATGTACAATTCTTTAATCCTTGATGTAGATGCTACATAATTTATTCTCATCATTTAGAGACTACGAGTGTAATAAGAGCATCCGTCGACAAAATGATCACCATCCTCATTTTCATCATAATTGATCTGCTTGCCCAAAAATGATATGGGTTAAGAGGGAAATTCCAAATCTTTGTGTCTTTCGGTCGAAGTTGAAGTAGCTACTTGCGAATTAACTAACTAAAAAGCAACAACTGGAGCGTGAGAGTCCGAGTCGAAAGGAGAATTCCTCGCTTCTTTCTATCATTCAAAATCATGCATGTGATTTTCATTTTCTTTATTACTGTTATGTTGTGGCTCTCTCTCCCCCTCTCTCTCTCTCTCTCTGAGAATGCAATCGAGTGTGCGAGCCTCAAGGCTCTTGTTCTGCTTAGCCGACCAACATGAAATGTGGCATGACGCATGACGTGGCTTGAAGAACAGACCTTGTCTTTGCGCACCACGCCCAATGTGGAAAATTTTTCGTCCAATATGGCAAAGTGAACAAACAACATCTCTCTCTCTCTCTCTCTCTCTCTCTCTCTCTCTCTCTCTCTCTGTGGAGTTGAAAGAGAAAGCTCTGTTTTCATAATAGAGAAACAGAGCAAAGTCTCAGCCTGTGGTTCGCCTCCATGATGCTCAATTTCTCGTACCCCAAAGCTCGGGACGACGAAATCCAAAGCATGGGCAAAAAACGGACCCGTTCTTCAAGTTTGGGGGAGTAAAAGGAGGCCTTGTAGTGAAGAAGAGAACATGAGTGGATAATTGAAGGCAAGGATTCGTAGTGAAAATGAAGACATGACCGGTGAGACAAATCGGTTGAATTCACATCCTTGCAGAACCTAGAGGAGATCGTGAAGATCTTGACATGGCCGATAGACAATATACGCGCCCAAACCCCATCATTGACGACCACAAGAAGCTCTACATAATGCCGATCACTCATTCAATTCTTTAATGACCTCGAATCTACTTTCTTTAGGCTCTTGCTCACTCTCTTTCAGATAATCATCTGCAATTTTACAAATAATTTCAATGGGTCAGATTAGGGTTTGCTTCTATGTCCTAGTTCAGCCCCAATTTGTCAATTTGGGGAAAAATGGCAAATGAGCTCAAGCCGTGTCCACCAAATTGGGATTTATATTTTGGGCAAACATGTAAATGACATCGTTTGGGACTATTAATGCTGACTTGGCACGCCAGCGAATCACATGGGTTGGAAAAATTGATAAAAAAAATTGCCAAGTCAAATTTTTGGCAACACAAATTGAAGTTGGCAATTAAGTGATAGTTTTTTTAAAAAGAGATACTTAAGTGATCCGAAAAAATATTGGCACTAAAGTGAGCGCTGTACGAAACTTTTGACATTTCTAGTATTCTTATGCCTAAAAATATATTGTATTTTTTTATTGATTTTTTTAAAATAGATTGAAATGAAAAGAATATTGTAAAATTTGGGCAATAGTGTGTAATTATGAAAACTTGTAAATAGCAACAGAGTGATTTCACTTTGTTATAAAAAGTTGAGAAATTAGATTGAACAAATTAAAAGTTTCAGTACAGATTAAATATGAAGGAATATTTCAAAGAGTCTATTAAACAAATTAAAAGTCCAATTATGACGTTATACATTAAATCAAAATTTATGAACTATCAGTATCAATTTTCTCTTGATCTTTCAAATCATCAATCAGGCTCGTCTCTCTCTCTTTCCCCCTTCCAACCCACTCTCGATCACCGCCTTGAAATTGCTTCCTAAGAGATCCAAACCAGCATGACATCCTCATCCTCTCGTCAAAAGTACGTACGTATGCAAGATAAATATGTTGGGTGAGCTTATATTAATTTACATGGCCTTAATGTCGACACATAGATGGACTGGCAGTCTTGAACCAGCTTCAAGGCAACGGATGTTGTGAAAAATAACGAGAAAACAAACGGATCTTGCAATTCAAGTCAAACAAGAGAGAGAACGATATTATTAGAGAAATCAACAATGAACAATAAAGAACGTAGAGATTTACATGATTCTTGGTACTCACTCCAAGAGGGGAATTAGCCACAAGAAATGCACTATGAAACCGAAGAATACAGAGTTACAATTGCTCAATCACTCAAGTGTTTCCCAACCATAAATTACACCCAAGCTAACCCACAATTGTTATTTTATAATCTCTCACGGAAAACTTGCTCAGAAAATTCACAGAGAGATACTCTATAGTTCTCTTATCTGCTTCGTTATATCTTATATCACAATAGTATTTTTTAATGTATATAAATATATGTATAATATTTGTATCCCAGATAGAAAACCCCTTTTAGGAAACCCTATCAAATTAGGAAATCTACTCAAACTTGAGACATATTCTAGCAATCTCCACCTACGCTCAAACATTTGAGTGGATTATCTTCAATGAAATTTCATATCTCCACATAGTGCGACTCTCTTACTATTGGTTTTCTTAATGATGAGGTATGAGGTGGGCATGTGAGTGGATTATCTTCAATGAAATTTCATATTCCGGCATCACTAAAAAAATTCTTGCGAGTAGAAAATTATGCCATGTCTTCATTATGGTAAGTGACTGATTTTACAAGAAAATTGTTGATTGAAAATTGTCGATTTTACAAGAAAATTGTCAATCAAGCTTAACAAGTACCACTGAAAATCTCGTTAGGATGCCTTTAAAAAATACGGAGTGACACAAAACACTGCACGCGCAACATTTCCTTTTGTTCAATTCTTCTTCACACCTATATCGAACATGTCTGAAAATCAGACCTTGAGGATCTATCAAGCCAACATTACACGTCCAAAGGCTAATCTAGGAAGGCCTCGCCGAGTAGCACCTCATGAGCGTTAGGCTTAGGTCTAATATGACAATGTTCCTTAAGATCTGTTAGATAAAAAGGCAACAAAAAAAGATAAGAAGAAAAGTTTCATTTCACAGGAGACGATGAAGCCCAATTCAAGTTTACAACCAAAAGTAAATGAAGTGGTCCAAAGCTTTAGGGAAAAGTGCCAAAAAAATCCTAAAACTTTTGTATTTGTGCCAATTTAGTCCTAAATCTTTTTTTGATGTCAATTCAGTCCTAAACCTTTTGCATTTATGCCAATTTAGCCCTAAACCTTTTTTTGATGCCAATTGAGTCCTAAACCTTTTGCATTGATACTAATTCAGTCCTAAACCTTTTGTCTTTATACCAATTCAGTCCTTCCAGTCAATTTTGCTCTGATTTTGCTGACGTGGATGCTGACCGGCCGGCGGCCGGTCACTAGTGCTGATGTGTTCAACTTTAATAATATTTTTTTTTGAATTTTTATTAATTTATTAATTTTTTTCTCTCCCCTCTCTCCAGCCGGTGGCCAGAGGCCAGAGGCCGGCGACGGCGAAGGCAAGGCTCGCCCTCGTCGGGCGGCGGCCTCTGGCCACCAGCCGGTTGCCGGTCCGGCAATCGGCCGGAGGGAGGGGAGAGATAAAAAAAGAAAAGAAAAAAATTAATAAAAATTCAAAAAAATATTAAAATATTATTAAAGCTGTCCACGTCAGCGCCAGTGACCGGCCGCCGGCCGGTCGGCATCCACGTTAGCAAAATCCTGTCAAAATTAATCGGAAGGACTGAATTGTACAAAGACAAAAGGTGTATGACTGAATTGATACAAATGCAAAAAGTTTAGGACTTAATTGGTACTAAAAAAAGGTTTAGTACTAAATTGGCACCAATGCAAAAGGTAAACGGACTGAATTGACACAAAAAAATGTTTAGGACTAAATTGGCATAAATATAAAAGATTTAAGACTTTTTTTGGTACTTTTCCCAAAGCTTTCCAATATCATTTTTGCCATATTTAGTCCCATCATAGAACAAAGCAGTCTCTCCAATATATTTGCTGGTCTTACCATCAAAAGCACCAGCTAATTATGGTCATTCTATGGCCTCAGTCCTACTTTAAATCTCATCTTTCTCTCTCTCAGACTTTTATTTTATCTCTTTACAAAGCGTGGAAACTAAACGTCCCAACTCACCCCACTTAATTTCCTTACCATTGGGCCACGTCCCCGATGGGTAAGATTTATTCTCATTCAATGATAAGGTCAAACAACATATCAAGGTCAAATCTCACATTTCATTTAAGGAACTTTCCCTAAATTATAAATCCAACAAACCTGCTCATTTAAAGGATGGCTTCAAGAAGCTTAGGTGCCTGTGCCTCCCTGTATCTCAGCTATGGTGGTTGAAGCGGCCTTCAATGCCTGGTCGGTTCACAGGTCAGCTTTTTCAACGTTTTATCTTCTTTAGGTAATAAAAAGCACCATTACCCATAAGAAATTCGGACTGTCATACGCGATCTTTATCCACATCTCTCTCTCTCTCTCTCTCTTTAGTACAAGTATAAATTGGACATGCTTCTTTCCAAGTGCAAAACGGAGCGAACCCATATTAGTGATTTCTTTCCCCTTCTAGTCGATCGTGAAAGGCAGTTATTTGCTCCTTATCTTGAGTATTTTCTCTGAAAAATCAGCAGAAAATGGCAGATCAGATCGGTGGGAGCAATGGAAACCATGGAGTTGTCTTGGAAATGAATGACACTTCCAACGCCAAGGAAGAGATCAAAAGCACTTTCTTCTCTTTTCCCTTCATTCAAAAGGTTACTTGTGTTCTCATCTCCATCTAATCTTTCTTCCCCCAATCCCTTCCTTCTTGTTTTCTTTTTGCCCTTCTCTTTTTCTTTTCGTATTCACTTGGATGCTCATCAATCTTTCGAGGTGCACAAATCGTAACAACATACAAAACATTTACGGGTTTTGGTACGAGTGAGTTTGATCTCGAATTTCTCAAAACGTTGCAGTTGATCGCAGAGGTCTTCGGGACATACTTCTTGATATTCGCAGGTTGCGGGTCGGTGGCAGTGAACTTGGACTACGACAAAGTGGTGACGCTTCCGGGGATATCGATAGTGTGGGGGTTAGCGGTGATGGTGTTGGTGTATTCGGTCGGACACATCTCCGGTGCCCATTTCAACCCGGCCGTCACCATTGCTTTCGCCACCTGCAAGAGGTTTCCGTGGAAACAGGTGCAACCATATCTCTTCCAAAGTCCTAACTCCTAAACTACTTTTGGCTATCTTCCTACATAAAATATGTTCTAGTCCGTGTCATATGATGAACCCCAATATTGCTTGTTTGACCTGGCAGTCAGTTGGAGGCCTATCTAGAAAGCTTTGCTGAGATCACATGATTCTAAGAAGCTACCGCCGGTTTTAGAGGCCATTAGTTACTGGTTAGGTGTATCTTGTAGCTAGCCATTGAATGGTTTGCAAAAGTGTAAGCGGAACTTTGCCATATACGTTTAATCCCGGAGAAGAGAGATTTCATTTGCGTATACCGGGATATACTGAATCAAATCAATCGCATTCCAAGAAGAACGATCCAAATTATTAGTTTCGACTTCTGAATGAGCTTGACGGATCCAATCGTTTCCGATCCCAAGATATATCGCGATCTCTTATTCGTTAATTAATGGAGCATTCTTTGATTAATTTTTCGCTAAGTTAAAACTTCCTCTCGGTTGCATTTTGTTCTTGGCGTGTAGGTGCCTCCATATATATTGGCGCAAGTTCTGGGATCGACATTGGCGAACGGGACACTGCGGTTGCTATTCACCGGCCAGCTGAACCATTTCTTGGGGACTCAACCGGCCGGTTCGGATGTGCAAGCATTCGTCTTTGAGTTCATCATCACTTTTTACCTCATGTTCATCATCTCTGGCGTTGCCACCGACAATAGAGCAGTGAGTTCTAACTTCTTTCTTTGAATTTGCTGATAATTGGGAAAATTTCAATGGAAATTCCTGTACAAAAGAAAAATTAATGAACAATCTCTTCGAGATGAGACGGGATAAGCAAATCTTATAAAACCGCACGAGATTACAAAAATCATGTGAAATCCTTATAGATATGGAAAATAATTAATGTATTTTCTGCATAGTACTTAGAGGCCGGAGGGCGGCGGCCCTGCCACCCAACCAACCTTAGGTTCTTTCCGGCTTCTTCTTGAACGTCTTTCTCCGACAACCCTTTTTGTGTCAATAGGGCTCAATCCTAAATTCTTGACGAGAGAGAGCAATGCTAAGCTCTCTTGACAAGAAAATGTTCGATCCACTTCTAAGTTCTATCCAAGGATGGTCGTTCGTGTTCTAATGTCATATTTGGATTTCGTAATCGCATCAAATCATGTCATAAAAAAACGCTATATTTTCTATTAATTGTGCCATAAAGTTCCTTATGTTGAATTCATATCGCTGTCAAGGTTCACGTGTTAATTTGTGTCGGAAATCGTCACCAAATGGATATGTAGAATCGTGCATATTGAATACAAGAAAGAGGATCATTAGCTCATCACATGCCGGCTGATAGGACTTCTCGCCAAACATTAGTCACGCGATTCTTCTAAAGCTGATTTAAATATTCGTCACAGTCAAATTAGACTATCTTCCGCGTCATTATTTTTAAATTACGAAAGGGTTTGAAAATACCAAGTTCAATTATTATTTTTATATGTCCATTTCATTAATTAGTTGATTTAATTCATGTTTGTGATTGGTGCAGATAGGAGAGCTCGCTGGCCTTGCCGTAGGTGCAACCGTCCTGCTGAACGTGATGTTTGCAGGGTATTGACTCTTTCTATTCCTTACATCTTCATCTCAGCCCCTCTCTCGGGTTGAGAAGAAATGTTGACCATGATTTTTGACTGACTACATCTTTTGAATAGAATAAGTTGTACATGATCTTTTCAATAAAGAACATCATTGGATAGTTTTATTTTATAAGATATTGCTGGCTCAATTATAATATAAATTTCACGATTTAAACCATTAATGATAAGATCATCACCAATCTTTCCTTAAATTACGCTCTATGTATGTAGTTTGGCTGTCAATTCAAAGAGAAAGTTATCTAAATTATTGATATCATTTTCCTTGTATGTCGGACCCAACTTCTATCCCAAGAGAAACCCACGCAAATTTTGGCTCCGAGAAATCGGGTTGTTGCAACGAATTTTCTTTTTGCTGGGAAACAAAATATTAGTCCTGGCAGAAATTAAGGGTTTCGTGATGATAATTTGTGTTATTTTTTCGGGTGGTAATTAGGCCAATAACGGGAGCATCAATGAATCCGGCAAGGAGCTTGGGTCCGGCGATAGTGTTTCACCATTACGACAAGCTGTGGATCTACATCGTGGCACCGACGGTCGGGGCGATATCCGGGGCGTGGGTCTACAACCTGATCCGGTTCACCGACAAGCCCATCCGAGAGATCACCAAGTCCGCCTCTTTCCTCCGGAGCGCTGCCCGAAACTGCTCTTCTTGATTCAAACTCATTCGTCTCTCTCTCTCTGCCGTCAAACTTGCTCCTCCTCTTCTTCTTCTCTTTTCTCTTTTGAGTTTGCTTACGATTGCGTAGCATTCATAGTGAAAAGGGTTAATTTCCTTGCTTCGATTATTGGGCTATTCCCTTCTCTCTGGAGTTGAAATGTTAACATTATTGTATTTGTATTTGGGAAATTATTTTCCTAATGATCCGAACGTTAATTCTAACCTTATGAGGTCTATAACCTTATCCTTGATCTCTCTCTCATCGAAGTGGTTCTTCTTTCTCATTTATATTTTTTTTGGCCAGATGTGTACTTGTCATAGTGAAAAGGAGTTGTGTTCATGCGTTCCCTTCTTTCGGTTGTTTTGGTTTATTGTAAAGAGGGGTTGCTCCTTCTCTTTGTGGAATTGAAATAAAAGTGAGTTGTGGTGAATCGTCTTGGCTGCGGAGGGAAACAGGAAAAAAAGATCAAAAGAAAAAAAACCAAAAATAAATGGAAATGAGAAAAAGTTTTGAAAATTTTAAAAAAAGTTGCAAAAATCCTCCAGGTTAGTGCCGGCTGTGCCACGTAAAATAGTTGGGTGCACGTCACATTGGCAAGTTGTCGAAAGATTTATGACTAAATTTGTCAAATTAAAAAGATTTTGGATTGAATTGGTCACCGTAAAATAAGTTTAGAACCATTTTGACAATTATCCTAGAAATTAAAGGTGCTCACTCCTTGAAATTATCTAATGCAGCTTTTATCGTAGAAGGTCAACCCCTCGTTTGTCAATTTTGACCCCTCAATGCAACTCCAAATTAAGTTTAAGTTTTAAAACTACATGATGAATTGACTGCCCATCCCTTTTGCCTTTTGAGGCAACGTTGGGGTAAACCGATCGTGCTTAGAATGAAAGAGAATGAGTCATAATAATTAATTACATAAAACCAAAATGTAAAACATTTTTTTGTTATCACCTATATAGTAGGGATAATTACCAAAATAAGTTATAAACCTATTGTACGAACGTTAATTCAGTCTCAAACCTTTCAATTTGACAATTTTAATTCTAAACTTTTTGACAATTTGCCAATACAGTCATTCCGATCAATTTTGGTCATAAATTGTGACGTGAACGCCAGTCGTTTTATGTGGCACGTCTAACACTGACATGAATAATTTTTTCAATTTTTAATAATTTTTAAGAAATTTTCCTTTTTATATTTCTTATTTTTTATTTTAACTGTGGACCAGTGAGAGCTTGGGTCGGTAAGGGTTACAATGCCATAGCCAAATCAAGGCAGTGCAACCTCACCAAATATGAGCATGGCCGCATCACCCAGATTTGAGAAGGGTGTTGCGGCCCTCCCTTATGGCTAGCGACCTCCGCAGGCCACTTCTAAGGCCTCTACTTGGCAAAGGGAAATGAGAAAAAAGAAAAAGGAAAAAATAAAATAATTCAGAAAAATTAAAGAATTGTAAAACATGTTCACATTAGTACTGACCATGCCGTATATGATGGTTGGCGTCCCATCAGCGATTTCCGATCAAAATTAGCCGGAATAATTACATTGCCAAATCGTTTAAATTTTTAATACCAAATTGGCTAAGTTCACGATTGAATTGACATTCTTACAATAGATTTAGGGCTTTTTTGGTAATTTTTCCCCTATAGTAGATATTAACTTAGGATAGTTGAGCCAAGTAACTGCGAGTTTGTGATTGGGCGAAACATTTAAATCGGTGAAATGTGGGTTGAAAAAAAATATTGGTTTGAAAAAAATGGAATGACTAATTTGAGGGAAAATTCCAAACATGAAGTGCTCTCATTTTCTCAAATAAGAGCGTGAAATGGACATTGTTTCAAATAAGGGCCTAACTCATTGGCCAACTAAATATTATGGCCGATCAAGGGCATTTTCATCCAAATATAATGATAATTTTAATTGAATTAGATGAAAACTTTAAAAATCTAATTTTTTTTTTAAAAAAGAGATGAGCTGGGAGGGCTGGCCCCAACCCTCCCGCATGTGGCCGCCACCCCATCGCAGGTGGGGCATTGACCACGGCCAACTGTGTCGCTGGCGCCTTGGCGAGGGCTAAGGCCAGCCCTCCTGATTACTTTCTTCCTTTATTTAAAAAAATAATTGGCCTTTTTTTATTTTTTATTTTGTCTTTTTTATGGATAAAAATTTTAATTTCTTAACCTAATTTAATTAAGATTGTATGCAAAAATTAGATTCTTGTTTAAACGACATTGCTTTAGTGCTTTAGTTAACATTATGCCACACAGGAGATATGGAATATTAAAAAAGAAAACCTTAACACAAAATCAAGTCCTGGGCAAAGCCCTCGCCCACTGTTGGCGAAGTCGCCTCGCCTAGGTCCTCGATGGCCACGGGCAAGGCAATCGTTGCCCAGATCTTGAGAGGGTTGACCTTGCTTATGGCCAACAAGGGGTCCCGTAAGTGAAGCTGGCCCTCACCTATGGCTTTTGAGGGTGGCCTCGATCGACCCTTTCGGGTATCGTCGATGGCCAGCTGTCACTTGAGACCAACCATCGATGAAAAGGAAAAAAAAGTAAGAACATTTTAAAAAAGAGAGTAAAGGACAAAAATGCCCTTGACCATTTAATGAGGTTAGACCTTTTTTTTGGGTCACTTCGTGCCTTTATTTGAAATAAAATCCACTCCAAGCCTTTTTTTGAAAAAATGATGGCACTTCAAGCCCTTATTTAAAATAAAATCCAATTCAAGTCCCTATTTAAGAAAATGATGGCGTTTTAGGCTCTTATGTGAAATTTTCCCTTAATTTGTGAAAAGGAAATTTCAACGAAGGAAGATCCAATAAAAAGATAATGTTGAATTGGTTTCCCAAAATCATTGCATGATTGATTTCCTAATATGCATTCGTGAGACTGGGGTATGAAAGGACAGTGAAAATTACAACTTTGTGAATCAACACCTTTTCAGTTCATGTGACAAAACAACACCCTATAAGGTCATCCATGATATAAACCCGAAAATTGCAAAGGGTTGCTCAAATGATAAGCTTATCCTTTCTTGTTGCTCGAGGCTAAACAAATGGGAATTAGTCCGGTGCTCAAAAGTTTCGAATACTACATTATTATTTAAAGAATGATATTATTATCGGCCTTCAATTCTTGCATTCCTAAAAAAACTACCAAGCAAGGCCAAGAAATACGTCCCAATTTTGTGACACCATCATTGATTTATATAGTATTTTAAGTTATTAGATGAATTTCAATGTCGCATGACTTTTTATGCATACATTAGCATTTGACATAAGAAAAAAGGGAAAATGACATAAATAGTCCTTGAACTTTGGCATAATATGTAATGTGATCCCTAAATTTTTAATTTATTCAATATTGTCCCTAAACTTTAATTCAATGTGCAATGTGGTCCCTAAACTTTTAATTTGTTCAATGTCATCCCTGAACTTTTAATACATGTTCAATTTTGTCCCTGAACTATGTGAAAATATTCAATGTAGTCCACATTAAACATAGTTCAGGAACTACATCGAACATATACTAAAAGTTCATGAATTACATTAAACAAATTAAAGATTTAACGATCATATAGACTAAAGTTTAGGGACTGTTGAGTGTAAATGGATACACTCAACCTTTTTAAAAAAGGCAAACTTTTGGGTTGTCTCCAAACCTACTTTTTGCTCTTGGACATGGAAGAAAATCCTGGACATGCGGATTTCTACTCAAACAATGTTCCGGTGGAAGATTGGTAACGAGCACTCTGTATCTTTCTGGTTTGACTGGTGGCATAATAAAGGCCCTCTCTACCTTCTTTTCAGTAATATGGACATCTATCAATCGCGCATTCCACGGGATACTTCGGTTAGGAAATTTTACGAGTGTACCTGGCAGCCTTCTAATACTCTCAACACTATATTGAGCTGGATGGATGTTCCTCCAACTTTTGGGGAAAATTTGCAGGACTCCGTTTGCTGGACCCGTCATCCATCTAAAGCTTTCTCAGTTGCTCTTGCTTGGAATCATATCCGAAGGAAAGGTTATCCAGCCCCTTGGCACTCCTTCATATGGGATCAGCACATTGCTCCCCGTCATGCAATTCTCTTATGGTTAGTATCCCTTAACCGACTACCTACTCAGGTGTTCCTCATACATAACCACAGGATTGCCAATGCTTTATGCGCTTTCTGTGGTTCCAGACCAGATTCTATCAACCACCTCTTCTTTGAATGCACTTCTACCAGTAGGTTGGCTTCTATGTGGGCAACAAAATGCAGCTTACCTTGGCGCAACCGACCCTGGCAAGAACATATTAAATGGGCGATGAAAGTTTGCGGTGGAGATTCGTTTGCTCACCGCATTTCTAGATTTTCCTTTGGTGCATTATGTCATATCATTTGGACTGAAAAGGAATAACGCCATCTTCAGAAGCAAGAGCATATACATCCCGAGCATGCGCAAACATCTCATCAAAGTCATGAAGGACAAAGCCATTTCCATGGGAGGAGCTGAGGATACATATAGAAACCGAATATTGCAAAGAAAATGGGATCTTCCTTCTGCAATCTTTCAAGTGAATAGGATGGCCTCTTAAGTCATTCCTTTTGTCCTTGTTGTGGTTGGTTGACTCTTTTGTCTTTTGTTGTATAGTTCATGCTGAACCTACCTTGTCCCTGTTAGGACATATGCATGTCTATATCGGGACGGGGTCTGGTTATGGCGCCTTGTTGTATATGGTGTTATGAAAAGTAATATACATGCTTACATTTACCAAAAAAAAAAAGTTTAGGGACTGTTTGTGTCAATATCCCTAAAAAAATTAGTGAGGAAACATAGATGATGAATGTTGGAGGTAAATAACTATGTCTAAAGATGTTGGGATATATGATCTTTTAATCTAATATTACAAAGAATCTTATGAGATCACTGTTAATAAGTTTAAAAGCAAATAATATTAGATAAATGCTTGGTTAGTTGACTGTAAATATCTTAATAGAAATAGTTGACTATAAAAATATATTAATAGAAACCCCTAGAGGTCCTCTAGGGGGTTTTAGGTTCATCATTCAGGTGCTGCAAATTGATGGGTTAGGTATGTGAATATGATCCACATTTGTTTGTTTAGTTAAGTTTGCATATGAGCGTTAACAATTTTTATAACTTACCAATAAAAAACCCAGTTGGAACAAATTTTCTCGACTCGAGGATGGATGAATTAAGTAGCTAGTCAAGCTAAAAGTCTAAGTTTTTAATGTCATAAAAGAACTCTAACAGAAGGTTTATGATATTTGAAATGTTAAATAAGGCTATTGTCACGGAAGACCCATGAGTATGAGCACCTATAAAGAGACTAATGGTGGAAGATGCTCTTATAGGGATAAGATCAAGATAAAACGTACATAAAAGTGAGACTTTTGGGGGGCCCAATTCCGTAAAAAATCCCCTATTTTAGGTCAAGTCCCATATTTTCCCCGAACTTTTTTTTATCTTGAAAAAAATCCCAAACTTTAAGTTCAGTCTCAACTCTGTCCCGAATTTTGTTTTGTGTAAAAAAATCACCAAAATTCAATTTATTTTCAAAAATATACCTCATAATTCAATCTCAACTCGATGTGGCACTTCCACGTCAATAACATATCCACATCAATAAAGTAATGGCTTTTTTTTTAAATAAAGAAAAGTTCGGAGTAAATTTAGACTGAACCTAAAAATTAGGTTTTTTTTAAATAAATTTTTTTGGGATGAATTTATTATCATTCCTAACTTTCATATCCTAGACTGGTTTAATTTTGGAGATTTTCAACAATTTTAATGTGTTGGATTTGTTATCTAAGTGGAAATGTGACGTCGGTTTGTGCCTATTGCTCCATTACTTTGCTGATGTGGATTTTTTATCGCCATGGAAGTGCCACGTCAAGTTGGGATTAGATTACGAGGACATATTTTTTAAAATAAATTGAATTTTGATGATTTTTTTTACACAAAACAAAATTCGGGGCAGATTTGATATTGGACTTAAAGTTTGGGATTTTTTCTAAGAAAAAAAAAGTTTGGGGCAGATTTGGGACTGGACCTAAAGTTTGGGGTTTTTTTTAAAACAAAAAAAAGTTCGAGATTGATTTGGGATTTGACCTAAAGTTGGGGTTTTTTTACGGAATTCACCCCTTCTAGGGACGAACTCAGTCACGTGAATCATAAGACTATCCAAGGTTGATCTGAAGCATTCATGATCAATTTTATCTTCTTGGTCACATGATGAGAACTCAAATATAATGATGATTGATGCACAAGTACCTCCACCAAGGTTGCGATTGAGGTGAGCTGGTAAGTCCAAATAGAATGACCTTTTATCATAAAGCATTTAGGGGACAGGATAAGTTCGGATAGGATTTCTCCTATTCGACCAAAAAAAAAAGAATTGAGCCAAAAAGTGTTGTCCCTATCCTCGAGTAAAGCAAGGTTAGGATTAATGGACCTCTTATGATAAACAGATCTATTTTGCAAGTTTATTATTACGAGTAGTTACTACAAAGGACCATACTAACAAAAATATAAAATACTTGAATCCTTGATGTAGATACTATAGGGTTGATTCTCATCCTTTAAAGATTATGAGTGTTATAGGAGTATCCGTGGACAAGACGATCATCCCTCCTCCTTTTCATCATAAATGATTTGCTAGCACTGAAATGACTTGGGTTACTAGGGTAATTCCAATTCATTGGGTCTTTTGGTTGAAGTTGAAGTAGCTCTCACATAGTAACAGACTAAAAGCAATGACAGGAGTGGGAGAGCCAAAATTGAAAAGAAAATCCCTCACTTATTTATCTCATCCAAAACCATGCATGAGACTTTTATCTTCTTTCATCACCGTTGTGTTGTGCCGCTCCCTCCCTCCCTCCCTCCCTTTGAGAACGCTAATGAGTGTGCAAACCTCAAGGCTATTGTTCTTCTTAACCAACCAACATTTAATGTGGCATGACGTGGCCTAAAGCACCATCTCTCTCTCTCTCTCTCTCTCTCTCTCTCTCTCTCTCTCTCTCTCTCTCTCTCTCTCTCTCTCTCTCTCTCTCTCTCTCTCTCTCTCTCTCTCTCTCTCTCTCTCTCTCTCTCTCGCGGTGGTGGTCTTGTCCTCTAGCAACCACCACAAGGTGGCAGCAACGGCGGTCATTACATGAATTGAAAATCACGCTGCCCATATTTTCTTAATTCCAATTATGTCAGCGTTTTTATCTTCTACCTCGGTATTTCTATGCACACCAAAAAAAGTACCGAGATTACATGTGTGTGTGTGTGTGTGTATATATATATATATATCCAGACTTTTACACTAACAATCACCAGACCAGTGATAGTATACAAGGAAAGTTATCGTACCTCCTTTGTTGTGTTATCCTACCATATTCTATCCAGCAAAATCATCCAAGTGAGCAACCATACTCTCGTACTTTTCTTTGTGGGCCTTTCTCACCATGGACAGAACTTGAAAGCTGAAAGGACAATTTGTTTGGGCTTGAAAGGCCCATGTCAGCCACTTCAAGGGCCGATGCCAACGCATTGATGTGATCACATCCATTCATTACGACATCAATCTTCAATCCTACTGCAAAGATTGATGTCGTGCCGCGATGCTTGTGATCATTATCGATGCGCTGCCGCCTCCATGGGGCCAACACATCTTTAGAAAAGAAAAAAAGAAGAGTAGTCAAAAAGAGGAAAGAAGAAGAGGATTGAACGTTCTCGATGGCGAAGAGAGAGAAAGGAGGGTTGGCACGAAAAGAAAAAGAAAAGAGGGAGAGAGAGATGACGGTTCAAAGGAGAATAGGCAGTTCAGATTCGACATTGGAACTTTGTCGGGGTCAGCTGAAACTTTATTATGTTGTTTGTGAGATCAAGATCTACAAGTTTATTGATTTTGTTCTTGGTATCCTTCTCCAAATTGTCTCCCTTTAGAATTTTTCTCGTTCCTCTGTTAATCCACCTTTTGCCATGATGATATATTGCCGTAATATTGACATGTCGAGCGTCTAGCTGTATTACTAAAGATGAACTATTATGTTGCTTGCTATTCTTGGGTGATTAGTGAACGTTTTTTAGCAGCCTCATAATTTTTCCCGCACTGAGTTTTCCACATAAAATTTGTGGAGGGTAATTTTTCCGCTCCGTCAAAAATTCTCGGTACCATATCTATCGGTTTGGAGTTACTATTGCCGGAACATTATGACCAGTTTCTACCGAGGTTGATTTGATATTAGTTGATTGAGTTTTGAGAAAGATATTGATCGTCGACTTGTCTCCTGGAAAGCCTGTCAATTTCTGGGTTATGCGTTCTTGCATTTGCGTTCACCTCAGTAACTTCCACTTCGCGCATCCGAAATTTGTCAACCCGATTCCAGTCAACCCCTGTCGCTGACTTAACCCTAATTTTGGGAATTTGTATAACGTTGCTTTCCCTTTCTCGGCGGTTGAGAAGACAATTTGGGGTCAACTTTTGAGGTTTGACTTTGAGCATCTTGGACGAAATATCCCCCGGACAATGACCGTACAACCAGCACTCCTTGGGACAAAAAATTGGACAGACGAAAACGAGAAATAGGTTTTTTCAGGGAAATTTCTCCGGCGAATTCAGCCGGCGATTCTGCTGTCGGACCAGAGATGGAAGGAAGGAGTAAGATTTAACAGACTCGATCAGACAGTCGAACGTTCTTGATTTTAACTTAGTTGTTATGCCTAATTAAATTGCACATGGTTAAATGAGCTCCTAATAACGAGATTTGTTTTGCAAGAACAATCAAATGCACCTTGCTTTGGAAGATCCTATGTAGGACATTTCTAACTTTATAATCTTAACATTAAAAAGTCTAAACTAAAGATTTAAACTCCTAGAATTCAAAATAACATATAAGATCGTATGTTTTTTTTGTCATCCGCGGTACTGTGGTGACAAGCCAATTAAAAACATCAGTTCGAGGACTTGTGCGAGCACTATACATGCGCGTTTCCGATCTTGATCCGCAATAATTCGATAATTCATGTCCTTCAATGTTAATTCTCCCAAAATTTAAGCACCTTTCAATTCAATTCACCCGTGAGAAAACAGTGCTGTGCTCATATTGAAAACATGATTGGGTTAAATTATTCAAAGACCAGGAGAGTTACTATCGAAACTTCCATACTAGCTGCCTTTGCTTTTGTGTCACACTTGCTCCAATTCGTTTAGCACGAAGGCTTGACCCAGTCGTAATTTCATTAGACTCATATGAATCAGCCACTAAGTCGTGCAAGAAGAATGTACTTTGCACACTGTTGGCAACTTAACCGGACCTCGTCCGAAACAGGACAAGTGTACTACAAGTCCTAAAACTTGTCACAAAAGTGCATTTGAGTCCTAAAACTTGCAAAAAATTCATTTGAGTCCTAAAACTTGTCAAAATGGTTCATTTGAGTCCTAAAGTTAACACCGTTAGATTTACTAACGGAAAACGCTGACGTGGCGCTGACGTGTCATTTTAAATTATTTTTCTTGAGACACGTGGCACCACGTCAGCAAAAATAAAAATATAAAAAGCTGTAAAAAACAAAAAAAAAAAGCCAAAAAGAGGAAAAAAAAACAAAACCGACGGTGGCCAATCCCAGCGGCCACCGGGAAGGACCGATGTCGAGCGTCCCGCGGACTGGCCAACCATTGACCGTAGCTTAATGTTGGCATTTGCGACAGAGATAGAGAGAGAAGCTTGGGTGGCGGCGATGGCGATGGCGATGGCGATGGCGATGGCGGAGATATTTTGCCAAGATCTCTTCATTAGCCGGAGAAGAATCGGTCCACAACCATTATTATTGGATGATCATGATACTTTCCAGAAACTATTATTTTGTGCTAATTGTGGCTTAAAAAGTATTTGTTCAAATGCATGTGTGAGAATGTTTGGCGAAAGAACTCCCACATTAAGGATTTGATGTGATATGTGCACACGGGTTCAGTTTGTTTCACGAAAAACGAATAATTTTAAAAACATATTTTTAAAATTGATCGCTCGTATCGCTTACAAAAATAAATAAATTAAAAAAATTTTCATCGTCTATTCAAATATTTAGACACAAATTATTATCGATAATGAAAATATTTTTTTGAATAATTATTTAGAGCGATATAAGTAATCATTTTTAAAAAATATTTTCTAAATTACCTATTTTTCGTGAAACAAATAAAATCTTAATACATCATAACTGTCTCATAACTCATTAGCATGAACTCTTTTTTAGTATACGTGGATTCAAGTGAATATATTGACGAGTATAAATTTGTGCTCTTCCTCAATAATCTCTCCAGGTGAACGTATCCGATTTCTGCTACATCGACCCAACGATCTCCTTAACTCTAGCATCGGCCCTCTTTTAATAACATGCAGTCGGCCCGGCAATAAGTGTGTTTCTAATAGTCACACCGTTCTAGAAACATTCCTGTACTAATCGCTAATGACTTGGTCGAGGTAGAAATAGAAGGCCGAAATCAAATGATTTGACGGACGCGAGCTATCAAATTCGAGTATTCCCTCTCGATAGAAATTTCTGGGGACTAAGTAGCGAGAAGCTAAAATATCTCTTGATCCCGACGCGGATGGCTCGCCTTTCGTTAGGATCAGAAAGAGGTCAAATCAGTATGGTGCAAGAGAACGTACCTCGCTGCGCACAACAAAACGAGAGAAGGAAAACGACAAACAGAACTTCGCGCTCGTCATCGAACGCGTTGATATTATGCTTGCGATGCTTGCAACGTGAACGCGACTGTCCAGGCCACGAAACGACAAGCTTGAAATACCCTTTGCTTTGACAAGTCTTAAAGCAAGAACGTGGGGAAACTGTCCACTTGCAGGGGGAAGAAAATTCATGACTCGAAGACAGTAGAGTGTCATAATCCCGTCTTTATTAGGATCAGCTGTTAAAGACTTTGACTTAAGAAGGGTGCCGGTGGCTCTTCTTGTTATCGTTGTCGACTGACCGAATCGCGTCCACACCATGTTCAAAAGTTCAATTCAAAAATTTAAACTAATAGGTAGAGAAAAATTATATAAATATAAAGAGGCTTGGATCATTTAGAATCTATTGTCAAGTGATACTTCAATGCCGCTCTCAAAAGGATAGCACTAGCTCTAATAGCAAAAGCTTAAGCTGATTGATGGAGGAAGACCATATGAATATAAGGAGTATTTAAAAATCATTATTTAGTAATGTGAGATGATACTTCAACACACACGTCTCGATATTGCAATTACTTTTGATTGAGGTTTTAATGTCCAAAGTCCCACGTTGGGATACGAAAGGCTTAGAATGTTATTCATAAATAACGACACACTCGAAATGGCTATCACTTTAGGTATATATTTTTTTTTCAAGACTTGACTTGTGAAACAATTCGGGTCATCACATATGGTGATGGAGCAAGTTTTTTTCTAGTAAAGATGTGTGATTCGGTGACAAATTAGACCCGAATTGACGTGACGAGGGCAAGAAGGGAACGTGAATGAGTACTCTCGAATTCGCATTGGTTGCACCACTATGCTCCCTCTCTCTCTCTTTCTCTGATCAAGCGAACACTCCTTTATTTTTTCGTTACGGTAAGTATCTGAGTTCTATAAAATTATCATGCCTTGGATTGCAAATCTAGCTTTATATCCGAGCTTATTCGATCTGAAGTTTATGTCAAGCACTATATAGAAGAACTTATGTGCCACTCCCTTGGTGCATCTTTGATGCGGAGGAGCAAACTAAATTGGATGGTCTACATCTACATTCGTCTTCATTTGTTCATACCTAACCCTATCACATCGCATGACCCAATTAAAATAGAATTTGGTTCATCCTGGATGGCGACTTTGTACATCTTATAGTAATGCAAATTTGACTTTTGGCTCTTTCCTAGGGACTCTGGATGATTGTCATGCGTAGATCTGTGCGCATATACATACGTACTCATTATTCCTCGCTCATGCCATGCAAGGGTTGACCCAAGCTGTCCACACCGCAGTCGGAATATTTACCCAATTAGCCCTACGTCATATGATAATTTAGTCCTAAATTTTTCGATTTTGTTAATGCAGTCCTCAATCTCTACACGAAGTTTCCAGTGTGGCTCTCCCGACCTATTAAAGTAATTAAATATTAAATCATGCATTCATCTAACAGTTTAGGCTTTTAGAACAGTTGACAGTGGTCTCATAAAATCTCATATGATATCATAGCTATAGGTTATCAGTTCAAATCTTTTCAGATCCCAATTGCCTCCTCAATTAAATATGTCCACGCTTAGTGCTAGGCAAAAAGACCAAACTAAGCATGATGGGAAGTGTTAGAATAATTAAGTATTAAATCACGCATTCATCTAACAATTTAAACTTTTAGAACAATTGGCAGTATTTCCATAAAATCTCACATGACCAATCGCTATAGGAAGTTGTTGACGTGGCGTCCAGTCATTATTGATCGTCTTGTGTAGCACGCTGAGGCAGGCAACTTTACTTGAAAGATTGTCCTATGTGGATCGCCGTGTCAGTTACTTTCGGCCACAATTGCCCAGTTCAGGACTACATCGGTAAAATTGAAAATTTATGACCAAATTAACATTCCATATAATAAGTTTATGACCGAATTAGAATTCCGTATTTCATGGTGGGTGAGAGTTAGTATGAGACTTGCTTGCTTACCCTATTACTCCCGGTGTTGAGGTATCTACGCGCTGTACAAGTATGTCTGGCTGGATGTACTTTGGTTGTACATATCGAAATCCGCATGTAGGATCACTTGTGGCTCCTTGTAATGTCTCCTGGTGTATCCATGCAGTTCCTCATATTCTTTATTTCAATGACAATTATTCACCGACTTTAGTGAATATCTCAGGAAAAATAAAAGGTCAAAACCTTCAATATATATATATATATATATATATATATATGTATATATGCACGTCCGTATTATTCCCATATGCTTATCCATGAGACTTTAATGGTCAGTTTTGAACTCACCAGAAGTTGAAGTCATTAATGTGAGGTAACTTGTAGACTTAGGACACCGTACACGTCAGAAATAAAGTTGACATTTATCTATATTTTTGAAAAGAAAAATGAAAATTCTCGTGCAGTAAAGTAGAGTTGTTGTCCGTATCTATTTCTTAATAAAGTTTTTTTTTGGTGAGGATATTTCTTAATAAAGTTAATATCACGAAAAACTCAAAAATGGTACATTCACAATTAATTTACTCAAAATTAATTTTTTAATCACAAAAAACTCCAAATCGATACATCAATGATAAATTTACTCTTTGCTAGTTTCCGTTAAATTTTTACTATCAATTTGTTGAATTAGATGATACGTGACAATTGACGGGTATACCGATTTGGGATTTTACCTTTCATTTATCACAGATATATATGTTTGAAATTTTTCGTGATATTAATCCAATTTAACAGAAACAAACGGAAGATAAATTTGTCAGTACCAGTTTGAGATTTTTGATAGTCAAAAAATTAGTTTAGGGTAAATTTGTCATAGGTGTATCAATTTAAAGTTTTTCATGATTAAAAAATTAATTTGGGATAAATTTGTCACTGGTATACCAATTTAGAATTTTTCATAGTCTTAACCCTTGTTAGTAAAGTGGATCTATTTGTCAGTAAAAATTATTTCTTCAATAGTAAACTTTATTCATTCGCAATAAATCGTATAACTTTCGGCAAGAATTTCCGGTAATAGAAAAACTTCAGCAATGGACCTAATTTGTTCATGGTAAACTTATTTGTTCTTCGTGAACATTTTCATTCCAATAGATATCGCTTGCATAATAATCCTTAGTAAATAATTGATTTTATGCTTACCAATTTATTTTTGTAGACATCAAAAAGAAAGTGACGAGAGGGAGAGGTGGCTAGGAAGCGGCACAGCCAGTGCCCACATCCATCAATGGCTCCTGGGGGGTTCCTAACACCCCGTCGACATAATGGGTACTCTTGTAGACTGGGGCGGGTGAGGGTTTGATAAGGGCCACGACACCTTTCCTAGGCTCGGACAAGGGTCGTGCAACCCTTGCTAGTAGCTGGAGCCTAGAGACGATCATTCTGCCCCTTCTCGTGGTGCCGGAGTTGACCGTGACTAAGTTGCCCTGAGACTCTTTTTTTAAATAAGATTTTCTCTTCTAATTTCATGTATCTTGTTTTTGGCTTTTTTAGGATGCGTTACTAAATCATTTTTTGGTTTGGTAGATTATTTTTTATGAATACAAACCACATTATTTTGTTCATCGGACTCATCTAGATTATCGGACTCAACAGCATTGGTTTCTGAGAATGTTTCAATGACACGGATGGTCTTTTTATGATGTTTCATCTTCTATAGAAAAGACGGACTCAAGGGTGCGATTACGCCTATTCCTAATCTTAAATGGCTGTCTTCTTCAAGAGATATACTTGTCATAATTTTAACATTGCGACCCAAAGGTGAACAAAATAGATAGTTTAAATTGATTGTAGGTTAACACCATGAAAAATCCTAATCTGGTATACATATGACAAATTTACATTAAATTAATTTTTTTACCACAAAAAACTCCAAATTGGTATACATGTAACAAATATACCCTAAACTAATTTTTGATCTCGAAAAATCTCAAACTGGTACACTTGTGACAAATATATCCCAAACTAATTTTCTGACACACGAAAAACCCCCAAACCGGTATACATGTAGCAAATATATCCCAAACTAATTTTTTGACCACAAAAAACCTCAAACTGGTACATTTGTATCAAATTTATTCTATTTTAGTTTTCGTTAAATTTGACTAATACCACGAAAAATCACAAACTGATACACATGTGACAAATATACCCAAAACTAGTTTTTTAAACATAAAAAATCTCAAATTGGTATACATGTGACAAATATACCATAAACTAATTTTTTGACAACTAAAAATCCCAAACTAGTACATTTGTGTCAAATTTACCTTATTTTAGTTTCCGTTAAATTTGATTAATATCACGAAAATCACAAATTAGTACACATGTAATAAACGGAGGGTGAAACTCCAAATCAGTATATCCATCAACTGTCACATCTTATATAACTCGGCAATTTGACTGTAAAATTTAACAGAAATTAGTGGATAGTAAAATTGTTTGGGGTAAATTTATCACATGTATATTAATTTAAGATTTTTAATAGTATTAACCCTTGATCGTAATAGTTCTTAATTCTTGTTTGGTCAGAATCTTAATAGTTCTTTAACAGCAAGGAATTTAAACTTATGATTAGGTCACTTTGACCTCGCCTCCAGGCTAAAAAATCCAGTTGCACCACGAGAATCACAGCAGGAGAGAAACGTCCACGTCCTTTCCTCCGTCGTCCATTGGTTCTTGCACCCTTGGAATATTCAATTCTTGCCAAACGGGACAGAGATCAGTCAGACATTCATTTTCTTATAAACCAAACCACAAAATAAGATAAATCCCATTGGCCACCAACTTGTCAAACTATTTCTTATAAATCCCATGCGACCCATATCTTTCTTTTCCCCATATGGCAACTGCAGACTTAGCTTGTTTTGTCAACAACCGCCACGTTAAGTACGGAGCACAGCATTTGCTGGTTTTTGGCCATTTGCTCAAGCTGCGAGACCTCTCTCCCTCGTGCCCAATACAGGTCCAAGCTCGAAGGTCTTTGCCATTAGTTCCTCGGGAGACCAAGATTCTTGTTCGTGATGGCCAAGAACTTGTTCGTTTTCTTGATTTTCATGGGGTTGAGCTGCTTCAGTTTGGTGTGGCTAGCCGAGTCAAAGCTGCCCCAAGCAGAAGGTACGAGTTAATCTTTTTCGCTGTGAACGGTGAAGTAGGTGTTTGGATGCTGAGAAATTGTGGGAAAGTTACAAGCTTTTGCTCTCTTAAAATCTGGGTTCCGGTTGGTTCACGCTGCGGAGAGTAGCTTGGGTTAGCTTGCTGCTCTCTGTTTCTCTGTTCTGTATTTTTTTTCCTTTTAGTGACAGTGTTGGAGCTGACTGGGAGATGGGGACAATTAGTGCAAGATTCATATGAGAATCTCTCTGCCCAGTGTTTGCAATTCCTTTCTAGAATTTAATGGGTATCATTTTGGTATTCTGATTTGTAAGTGGAGATGGGAGTTTCAGTTTCTGTAACCAGGCAAAAGAGA
The DNA here is from genome assembly GCA_031216405.1 of Syzygium malaccense. Classification (NCBI taxonomy): domain Eukaryota; kingdom Viridiplantae; phylum Streptophyta; class Magnoliopsida; order Myrtales; family Myrtaceae; genus Syzygium; species Syzygium malaccense. The sequence continues at coordinate 27,038,801 of CM062257.1, read as the reverse complement.
AGATAGGAGGTACTTTCTGTTTTATATTATTCAGTCAAATAATGGGACTCTTAAGTTAATATCTCCAACTTCGGTTATATAATCTCAGTTTATCATTTAATGGATTTGCTTGATGCCAATATTAGGTATATTATTGAATGCCACATGCTTTATGGATGGGTAGATTTTCTTTTGGGCTCGTGGCCTGAACCAGTACAAGCAATGGAAATTTGTGGGTTGACCTATTCAAAAACAGTTTTTGGATAGCTTTTCTTGCTGGTCTGTGTAGTGATCTTGAGTGTCCTTGAGAATGTTATGACAACTCTAAAATAGATGTCCGCCGTGTTTGAGTGAAGAGCCCTTATTGTTGCTGTTTCTACTAATAGTATCTGGATGCTGGTCGCCTCTTCTACACGATTGTTTACCTGGACATGCTTCAACATGACTATCCATTGTCAGTTTGGGCCTAGCTGAAGCTGAATCTACAGCCTGAATAAACTTTTCTGTTGAACTGACCATAATGAGCAATTCTTGAAGATTGACCTTGTAGATCTGTAGAGAGATGGCCTTTGTAAATTATAGAAAAGAAATTCTTTTGACAGATTGTGTTGCAGAAAACACCACACCTGCAGTTTTACTTGCCTTGCAAGCACTGAATTATTATAGGTGACATAATACACCTCCATTTTTCTAATTATAATGCATCAGATGTACCTTTACCCCTCTCATCTGAAGCCACAGTATCACAGAAGAGTGATAGGTTGTCTCTGTGGTTAAATCATTTGACAGAAAAGAGTAATACTGACCTTATTCTCTAATTAGATACTTGACAATTATAGGACCGGCTTTGGTTTGAACTTCTTGACTAATGACTCATTTTGTGTTTGTACTTTTTTCTCATGTTCTTTTTCATAATCACAAAACAGAGAGAAAATGGAAACAGTAAGAGTCTACCAGAACATTAACTTTCTTTGGCAAACAAGTACATCCTTCATTACTAGTCATTTTCCTCTCATCGCCAATCAAAGCTTGTACCTTTTTCTTTCTCTAATGGTGCTTTTTTGTCTATGCATGTAATTTAGTTGATGCTCTCCGTCAAATCACGACCGCGATGGGGTCGACATTCTGGGATTTTAATGGCGACAACTGTCAAATACGAACGGTTGGTTTAACACTGCAGCCGCCGGCAGAAGCTGAGACTAGCATTGAATGTGACTGCAACATTGGGAATGATACGTTCTGTCATGTCATAAGGATGTATAAGTCCCTCATCCAATCAGTGATATTGCAACTTTTAGAGATACACATTTTAGTTTTTTTCTGGTCAAAAGTCTCTTGCAACTTTTAGATACTGTACTTGGTTATTGAGCTTTTTCTGAATTCACCAACTTAAAGTTTTTTAGTGTCTTGACATAGTTGTCCTCGAAAGTGTGAAATCACCTTGCAAGTCCAATTAATAGAGGATATTACTGCCATTCAGAACTTGATATCTTTCAACATTTCCCCCAGACATTTGCTTTAACGAACCACAAAACCCAATGTCTTCCAATATGTATTTCGAAAAGAAACAGGGTTGTTAAAGAGCGAAATATGGTGGCATCAGTGAAGAAGAGGGATTTATCAACATTTATCTTTGTGCTTATTTATGCTGTTTCCCAAAGATGTAAATTGGTCTCTTCAATCTATCCATGGCTTCAGCAATCTTATCCACAATTTTCACTGCTGATTCATGGTGTTACGCTATAGTTTTCCAAATATGCGATGAAGCCATCTCTTGCACTTAACATTGATCTGCTTATCGTGCATCACAGAGAGCTGAAGTTTCATAGTCTACCCGGAATCGTCCCCCCCGAGCTTGCCAAGCTCCCTTACCTTGGAGAGATGTAAGGACTAGTTTCCACTTCCTTCATTTTCCGTTACGCTATTTTACTACTTCGTGTCCAAACATAATTTGGAGTCAAAAGCAATTTTTTGTGAGTAATATGCTGATGAACTCTTACATTGCAGCGATTTTGCTTACAACTACCTCAGTGGTGAAATTCCTGACGAGTTGGGTTCCATGCAGTTGACATCAATGTAACCAATGCGCCTTGATTTCTTCACATCATATGTTTTTTTTTATTGATTATTAACGGAAAAATGGTCGTGCAGCTCTCTTCTTGCGAATCGCTTATCAGGAGCAATACCAAAATCATTGGCAAACATTACCTCACTGACATATCTGTAAGTTTCATGCTAAATCTCATTATTTCTCTAATGGATTTCTTTCCTGAGTAATTGCTGCATTTTGAAGTCATCAGAGATGCACATTCCATGGCAGCTATATTTTGCAGTTTGTTTTTTCCTTTCTCCATCAGTAGATTGCCACTTTCTTTTTTGTAGAGGTATATCTAGAACATTTATATAAAATTTCTTTCTCATGGCTCTTGGAAAAACTCTATTCGTTGAATTTCAGAAGAATGGCTAAAATCCCTTTGGTTTCAAATGATTTAGTTGGAGTCCATTACAGAAGATTATATTTGGTTATAATTCAATAACAATTTTAGAGTTTCTGAACCAGGTGTCTTGAAGCCAATCAGTTCTCTGGTCCTGTTCCTCCTGAGCTTGGGAGTTTAATCAACTTACAGCATTTGTAAGAAACCCTAATACTCCTAAGCTTGGGACTATTTGTCTTCCATCTTTATACTTTTATTTACTTATCGTGGTGCCATAATATGGTTGTAGGATTTTGTCCTCCAATCAGCTAACAGGAAACGTGCCACCTACATTTGCTGCGTTGGGAAATCTGACAGATTTGTAAGACAATGATGTGCTTGTTTCCTATATAACTACTATGATTTGAATGCCTCAGAACAATCTATATTTCATATTGCAGTCGAATAAATGACAATAACTTCATTGGCACAATACCCACTTTTATCCAAAACTGGAAGCAGCTGAACAGACTGTAAGATCACGGTTTTAATACATTTTGCGTGGGTTAAGTTTGATGATCAACTTCTTATAATCTACATACTGAGTATTGCCATGTACACTTCAACTCTTGAAGAGAAATGCATGCGAGTGGACTTGAAGGACCCATTCCATCACAGGTTTCTGCTTTGAATAAAGTAGAGCAGCTGTGAGTAATTAGCTTTCTTACAATTAGATCTATATCATTTGTACGTTAGGATGCAAGTCATATATTTTTGTAAATCATAGTTGTTTGCTAATGATTAAATACATTGACAGGAGGATTAGTGACATTGCTGGTCCTCTCCAGCTATTTCCTGCACTGGAAAACATGACAGGCTTAGTGAAATTGTTAGTCTTAGTTCCTTGATACAGAGTTTGGACACTGTGCTTGATGTTTGAGTTATTAAACCTGGCAGCATATTGTTATAGGGTACTGAGAAGCTGCAACATATCTGGGCAGATTCCCCCCTACATGTGGAAATTGCAGGATCTAGAATTATTGTAAGTACATCTTGTTAAGTTTTGACTGGAGAAGTTTTAATAGTCTTATTACAGCCGAAAGCAAGGTGAGCTTGCTTACCTTATGTCTTCCTGGTCCTAGGGATCTCAGTTTCAACAAACTGACTGGGCAAATTCCAGCTACAATCAATTTAAAGCGCATAAGGTTCATGTAAGTTCATCATTCACATGCTCGTGAATGCATGTGTGCATGCACGTCTTATTGGATTGCCGTCTCTTACTTATGTCAGTGCAAAGCAACTTGTGGCCTGAACCATGTGACATAATGCAGCCAGATGAATTAATGCCTTTTTTAATTCAATGTCGTTTTAGTTGTTTCTTTCTTTGCCTATTGTATTAATTATATCACGTGATTTTTGCTTAGATTTCTGACCAGCAATTTATTAACGGGAAGTGTTCCAGATTCAATCTTGAAGGAAGGAACCAGTGTGTATGTTTCTTGTTCTTATTGAGTTGATTGCCCTCACCATCCTCTTGATTCTCACCATCTTGAAGTTAGTTTTTACCCATTCCGTGTGCAGTGATCTTTCATACAATGACTTCACATGGCAAGGTCCTCAGCAACCTGCTTGTCGAGAAAACATGTGAGCCACCAGTACCCGTGCCATATTTCTTATGAGATATCTTTTGTATGATTTTAGTGGAAAATCTGATTTTGTTACTCTCCCATTTTCTTCAGGAATCTGAACTTGAATTTGTTTAGAGGCTCCTCAGCTGAAAATAACTCGTAAGATTCCTTTTATCATGCCCAATATGAGTCTTCATTCCTTAATTTTTTCTTTTGGATTCTGCTGAAAATAACTCGTAAGATTCCTTTTATCATACCCAATATGAGTCTTCATTCCTTAATTTTTTCTTTTGGATTCTGCTAAAAAGATAGAATCTTTCAGTTGAAAGCACAGTTTTTTGCCAAAGTGATCGTCTGTGATATGATGGCTCTATTCATGAACATTTTCTTATAGGAAGTGTCAGATCTGTAATTATTCAAAGGTTTCAAATATATTGATTGCCAAATGGCCATATGACTGCATACCCATTTGTTTTGGTTTGCACTGAGTTTTCTTGTGAAATGAAAGGTCTGGGTATGGTCGCTCATCAAGGCTAATTCATTTATATGTCTGTTGCAGAGGTACAGGTGATCCTTGCTTGGAGAACTTCCGATGTCCACATTGTAAGTACATGCTTGCTGAATTATTGCTGTGTGTCCTTCAAAAGCTCTGGAATTTTCAAAGTTTGGTTAAATTGTTCCATCTTTTTATATGCTTGTCCATTTTGAGATCAACTGTTTGGTCTTATCCACAACATGGTGCTGTAGTTACAGTTTTTTGTTATTTTCTCTCTCTGTCGAGGTCAGAAGTTTTCTAAATCATATGAAATTTTTCTCTCTTCAGACTCGAGTTGTTTACATGTTAATTGTGGTGGAAAAGATGCAACCATCAAGGAATCTAGGCAGATGATCTTCTATCAAGGAGATGAATATATAGAAGGTGGTGCTGCAAAATACTATTTAAATCGTGATGAGTTCTGGGGATTCAGTAGCACAGGGGACTTCATGGATGATAATGACAAACAAAATCTGCGCTATTCTGTGTCTCTGCCTTCGTCAAACCTCACTGTCTTGGATGCAACAGCACGAACCTCCCCAATTTCACTGACTTATTTTCATTATTGCTTGGAGAACGGGATGTACACAGTGAAACTCAGATTTTCAGAAATACAGTTCACTAACGACAAAACATATAATAGCCTTGGGAGGCGGGTATTCGATATTTATGTTCAGGTAATTAAGTTCTTGCTGGAACAAACCTGGATATTCACATTGCATATTTGTTTCAATTCTCCGGCGCATTAAATCTTAGTTGAATATGTTTGGCACAGGGGAAATCAATGCAGAAGGGCTATGATATTGAAATTGCAGCAGGTGCTGCTCAGAAGCCAACAGAAGAAGCCTATAATGTCAGCGTGACAAAAAATATTCTGGAAATTCGTCTAGTTTTTGCTGGAAAAGGGACAACTAGGATTCCTAAAAGAGGAGTTTATGGTCCGCTTATTTCTTCCATTTCTGTAGTTTCAGGTGAGGCTGAAAATTTTCCCTATATCATATGGCCGGATGGTTTCCATAGTCTGATGCTGAGCTGCATAAAGTATGAGGTCATTAATAGGCATAATACATTGGTTCTTCAGCATTTGATATGATATTTACGATTCTCAGCATTATCCAACTGTTTGACCGATCATTTTCACCATTAGTAAATCTTTCTTCATTTCTTGTCTTGTTTCTGTTGGGCAGATGTCCAAGAGTGTTCAAGAGGTGGAAAACAAAAAACTGCTTATATCGTAGTTGGAGTTGGAGCTGGAGCATTTTGCATTGTTCTCTTATCACTCTGTATACTTAAGTGGAAAGGCTGTTTCCGAGGAAGAACCAAGAGAAGACAAGGTGCAGTTTCTATGAATTTTGTTAAATATGACTGAATGTTCTCTGTCATCAAACTGACTCACTTGAGAAGACCACAATCTAGTGCTTACTCTAGTCTACTGTGCAAGTCGGCAATAGCTTACTTGGGCTTGCATAAAATTAGACGTCCTATTTGTTACTCAACAGCATTGTTATCTGAATAGCTATCATTACTGAAAAAACTTGTACCCAACTACAGAGTATACTCGTCTCTATTTTGTCAGTGATCTATTTCTCTCGTTTGGGCTTACTTTCTTGAGTTTTCTGATTTCAAGTTCTGTCTTTTCTCTACTTATATAGGTGTGGAAGGACTAGATCTGCAGATGGGGACATTTTCCATAAAACAAATTAAAGTTGCGACAAATGACTTCGATTATGCAAACAAGATTGGGGAAGGCGGTTTTGGCGCTGTCTACAAGGTGCATGCTGTTATGTGTGTTGTCCTGTTCCATAAATCTTCATGCAATGTTCTTATAAATTAATTCTAATAATTGGGTTGGCATGCAGGGTCAATTAAATGATGGCACTGTAATAGCAGTTAAGCAGCTCTCGTCAAAATCGCGACAAGGAAATCGAGAATTCCTGAATGAGATAGGAATGATATCATGCTTACAACATCCAAATCTTGTGAAGCTCCACGGGTGCTGTATTGAAGGAGATCAACTATCGGTGGTTTACGAGTATATGGAGAACAATAGTCTTGCTCGAGCCTTGTTTGGTCAGTTCTACTTCTACAATATATGTTTCAATTACCATAAAAAATAGTACCTAGATAGACATCGAAATAACAAGAAACTCCGCCTTCTTGGGTTTTGCAGGTCCAGAAAATCATCGACTTCAACTAGACTGGCCCACGAGACTTAAGATCTGCACCGGGATCGCTAAGGGTCTCGCCTTTCTACATGAAGAGTCTAGACTCAAGATTGTCCACAGAGATATTAAAGCTACAAATGTGCTGCTCGATCGAGATTTAACCCCGAAAATATCAGACTTTGGACTGGCCAGGCTTCATGAAGAAGAGAACACTCACATTAGCACCAAAGTTGCTGGAACAATGTAGGCTATCTTCTCCCTAACAAATTCCATGTCCGAAATTTCTTAACTGCAACTTGAATTCAGCTTATGCTCTGATGATGCTATAATTTCTTAAGGTTGTCGATTTAACAGATTGCGATCTTGTTTGCAGAGGATACATGGCTCCAGAATACGCATTGTGGGGTTACCTCACATACAAAGCTGATGTGTACAGCTTCGGAGTCGTGGCCTTGGAGATAGTTAGCGGGAAAAGCAACAACAGTAGCCTGCCGAGTGACAACTATTTTTGTCTGTTGGATTGGGTATTTTTCCTCGTCTCTTAATCTACTTAACTAGACAGCAAGAACATACTTGTTAAAAGTTGGGCTGGGTTCTCCATTCTCATGGTATAAGAATTTTTCAATAGCTCCATGACAAAGTACTGGTTTATGGTAATCATGCTGCAGGCATGTCACTTGCAACAAACTGGGAACTTGGTGCGACTTGTCGACGAGAAGTTACAGACCAAAGTCAACAAAGAAGAAGCGGAAATCACGGTAAAAGTAGCTCTTCTGTGCACAAATGCATCTCCATCTCTGAGGCCCACGATGTCCGAGGTCGTAAACATGCTCGAGGGAAAAATGACAGTACCGGACATGATCCCAGAGCCGAGCACCTACCGCGAAGATCTGAGGTTCAAAGCCATGAGAGACCTCCGCAAGCAAGGGCAACAGCAGAGTTTTACTGAGACCCAAAACGAGAATTCCACGTCCGTCAACACGTTTCGGTCTTCGTCAAGCACCTCCAGTCAAGATCTGTATAAAATAAATAAAAAATCCAGATCCCTTTCATAAAATGCGCGAACCTCAGTTGCTGCGGCATACCAAACTTAGGCTTAGTCTCGAACTAGCGAATTGGAGTCCCATTGTCGTTGCTGAATAAACGGTTCCTCGACTACTACAGCCTTGATCGGTGGAAGCAGAAAAAACTCGGCCGAGGGCGAGGCCTTGTGGCGAGGAAATCTGGGATGTGCAAAAGCTGTACAGTTAGGAAGGAAGCATTGGTGCTTGAATAGGTGAGTCATTTCTTAGTTTGTTACTTCTCTTCAGCGTTTTGAGCAATAAGTCGATCGAAGTCATTGATACAGATTTGCCCAGATTATTGTACAGTACTGAATTACCTGTTTGTTCGATTTGATGCGAAGAAATGAAGAGATTTTCTGTCAGGTTCATCATCTGGTTCGCCTGCATAGAATGACTAGAAAAGAAAGTTTTGAAGCACTTGTTGACTACTCATGCATGTACTCACACAGTGGCTTAAACCATTAGGTCTGATTGTTTCCCATTCCCATTTGGCTCTCTATAGGATCTCCCTCCCTGTCATGAATATCAGATCAGTCATGTTTTTTTTGGACTTTTGCCTCGCCGAGGTTGCGCGATCCCAAGCCAAATCTTGCCACGCCGATCCATCGCCTCTATCCCAATTTACGCATCACCTTCTTCTCCCACATCTCATTTTTCATTTTCTTTGAGGATTTATTATTAGGTATACTGGTAGCGTGAAAAACCATTTATACATTCATCATTGGATGGGTGATGATGTGGATGAGCTCGATTACACAACTATCTCTAAGTACACACGTCACCTGTCACGCCCCGAACCCCTTCGAGCACACGACACACTTTTCTGGTTGAATGATGCGACATCCCAGGGTATCGCCGACCTAAATGAAACTTATCAGAGATTTATATCAACAACGGAAACCACAAATATCCGGACGATAATAACTGAGGTAATCAGAAAGAATGCACAAATTCATTTCTCATTCAAACTTATATAATATCCAAAATTTATAAAACCACATATATACAAGCACACCGCATCGTCACACTACATACCACCGATAACAAAAAGGATCGATAACCTATGTATTCTATTACTAAAATAGTACGCTTCAAAAGCCTATTCTACAACCCCTACACTTGACCCTACGCCCTCTACTTGACGTTCACTCCGAGTCTGATTCTTCGTCCTCTGAATCTGAATCCTCCTGAGTCTCTTGCTCGTCTGTCGGGTACTCTACCACGTTAATGTCGGTGTGAAACGGTATTGCAAAACGCTGCGGCGGCGGCGGAAGGTTCATTGATTAGACCGGGGTTCTGAAATATTTGGTTGAAACAACCATGAGATTACATCTCAATAAGTACACTCCTAAACGTCACCTAGGCTATCACGTACCTCCAGACAACACATACTTGACACAACCAACCAATCATACTAACAATCACACACGAACCTACCTGAGATTGTTCATACACCTCCCTGCACGTCAGACAATAACACAGCCAACATGTTACAGCAATGCATCACAGTCACGCGCCATAATCGAGCACTACATCACACGATGCAACCACACTCGCACACTAACTCACACCATGTGTTAACTTTCAAAATCCTCACACGTCAAATTGAGTCCAGCTCATTCCCAACTTTTCCACCACTACCGCGCCCGCGTAAAACGCATCAGGCCAACGGTCTTCTGACCTCGTTAGGCATCGCCACCTCGTCGGGCCGGGCATCGTCACCTCGTCAAGGACGGCATCGTCCCGCGTAAACAAATATGCCTCAGAACGGAATCCTACACTCAACTTTCCTTCTACCGCGCCCGCGTAAAACGCATCAGGCCAACGGTCTTCTGATCTCATCAGACATCGTCACCTCGTCGGGCCAGGCATCGTTATCTCGTCAGGGACGGCATCGTCCCGCGTAAACGTATACGCCTCAGGACGGAACCTACCCCGCATAAACAAACACGCCTCAGGGTACCACTTTTCTGACCATTCCAATCATCTCATATCATCGTATTACACGTGCCACACGGTCACACATCACACATGGCCACACAATCCCATGCCACACATGCCTTACGCCAACACACATTACCATCACACAATCACGCCACACGGCCACACATACTTGGCACGCGATCACACACAATCTCTCGCCACATGAACACCACACGATCACCTATGCTTGGTATGCGAACTCAATGCGCAATCACACCATCATGCCTCACGGCCATACACACAAAGCACATAGCCACTCAATATTCAGCCCAACAATCATTCAGAAATCAACTAACAACTACAATTACTTTACAAACACACCATCCACATACAAACACACATTCAAGATCAATTCCCGTCACAAGGGCAGCAACTATTCAACCTTGACACCCTCACCATTCCGCTCATAAAAACGATCATCCAAAGAATCGGGGTAAAATTGGGCAGTTTACACAGTGACCGAAATGCCATTCAAATAAATAGTAAACGAACTCCAAAAATTCTGAAATTTGGATATGTTGCGTAAAACATCTTGATAAACATTTTCTGTGAAGAACTCAAAACCTAGTTCCAACTGTAAACACCTCTTTTGGTCACTTGAAGTCAGATGAAAATTAACCCGTCCGGTCAGACCGCCTGACCATAAAAATGCATCTCATTCAATACCCAAATCACCTTGGAAAGCCTTGAAATTTTTATATGTCATAGTCACAAATGTCCCCAACAAGTTTTGTGAAGGAAGTATTTTGAAAATTGGTCTGGAAAAATTTATAAAAATTCGAACAGATCCGAAGGTCGGGATAAACAGTATTCCGAGCAGTTTCCATACGGTCTGAAAATGGGTTTTTGTGCTAACCAGATGGCCTCCAAAAATTCCAAATTTAAAATATGTTATACTTCAAGATGTTGGGAACAACTTTCATGAAGAAAACTTCCTCAAGTTCGGCCCACAAAATTCTCTACAAAAATAGCAAACCGGATGGTACAGTAACCGCGAATCCAAGAATCACACCAAACCTCACGGATTCGAACCCCAATTGATTTCTACCGAATTTCAACCGCCAAAACTCATTCCCAGACGTCTAATCCAACACGCATCAGCCACTAACAGCCACGATCAGCCACCAACAATCACGATCAGCCACCAACAACCACGATCAGCCACCAACAACCACGATCGACACCCCAATCAACTCCTAAACTACCCTAAACCGCGTCTAAACGAGCCTATTAATACCCGATATCCTAGATAGGGTTTAGGGAGCGACTTACTCGAACTCTAGACTAACTCGACTAGAGCGGGAAGGGAGATCGGCTGATCGGCAGCTCACGGCGGCACATGGCGGTGACGATCGGCGAAACAGCGACGGCGGCGGTGGCTTGAACCGGCTTGGCTTGTCCACGGCCAAGAGAGAGAGAGAGGGAGAGAGTTCTCGGTTTGGGGGGGGGGCTGCCGTGAGAAGAGAGAAAGGGAATGGGGAGAGAGAGAGAGAGGGAAGTTTGACTAAATAGTCTAAATTGCACTTAATTCCCATTTTGCGCTTTACACACTTGGCTAGGATTAATTCAAGACAAATAATGGAGGGGCATTTTGGTCCATCATAAATCTGAATTATTGGGGCTGATATTATCCACTTAATATCCCCAAAATAATTTCTCAAAATTCGGAATACCAAAATAGGCCTAGGGGTAAAATTGTCATTTTTCCGATTCCGAGCCGAATTTCTATTTTTCGACCATACCATCTCCAAATATGAGTGGCCAACATAATATGACGTCAGATTCGCAAAAATAATCTTTTAAGCCCTCGAAAATTGACTGCAAAGTTTGGAGGGGCAAAATAGTAATTTTTTCACTTCTAGGTCGAAATTCCATTTTTCGACCGTACACACTCCAAATATGCGTGGCCACCCGAAAACAGTATTGGCCTAAAAAAATAATGTCATATGGCCTCAAAAATCGATGTCGGAGTCCAAAAGGGTAAAATCGTAATTTTTCCAATTTCGGCCGAAATTCCAATTTGCAGCTGGACTAGCCCCAAATGTATGCGGCCACACCAAAACGATGTTGGCCTTGCAAAATAGTCGCAAACACCCATAGAATTTCGACATCGAAGTTCAGGTCCAATTTGGCGATCAAAATTGCTCAATTCAGAATTTTAGAGCCTGTTACTGACGGGTGGCTGTTTAGGAGTTACGCGTATCGACCTAGGGTCACTCGAATCGTGACGGTCTCCATTACCGAGATAGCGCAAGGAATTATTGGTTATTCCAAGGGTCACGATCATTCGGCTTAGGTTCGGAATTTATTTGCCACGTGCACTCTCGATCGAGCGGAATCACCCGCGATCCAATCGTACGTCATTGGCCAAACTATATCCGTCACCTTCCTAGAATCGGTCCACATTGGCCCAAAATACTTCCTTGCCGTTTCTCGTTATCGGTGTCCGATTCACGATTGGATCCTTGGTCCACATACCTTTTTCCTAGTTAGCCATACCCTATTGGTTAGTATCCCGAGAGTGATCAGCTCTGGGCGAGACTTGCAAAAGTGAAATGCAAAATGATGTCAATTTTATTGATCCCGGAATTATATCGAAATTCAGGCTGTTACATCACCCATCTAGCAGTGAATGTGTAAAAAGTTCTTTACACCGGCATTACACGTAATCGTAATTGTAATCTTTATATTTTTTTTTCAAATTTGCTTGTTTTGAATTTTTTACTATTTACATTGAGTTTTATATTACCGTATTTTTAATTCTTTTTTTGTATTTTGCTTTAAGTTTTGTAGAAAACCACGTACCTTGAAGTTGTTTCATGGCATGCACCCTGTCCACTTTCGTTTGTTTTGGTTTGTCATCAGTGGATGCATCAGCTGCTGCACCGTCCTTCTTCTCCCGACGAAGACCAGCAATATGTGTTAGAATATTTAAAGATGAAACCACGTAAACAGTTTAAGTTTTGAGAATAGTTGGCAGCGGTCTCACCAAATCTCGCAATATGTCCCAACCTACCATAGTTAAAGCAGACACCACCGTTCCATCTGCACAGTCAGGTGAAATCTGCCATACCCCAGGCATTTGTTCGGGGACCAGCGTGATACTTCGGTCTGCCCGAACCACCAATATTCATCCTCTTGTCCTGATTTCCCCGTTGTCCCTGCTAGAGTTGAAGATCCCTCCTTTCTGCTACCAATGCTCTCCGGAGGACGTCCTTGTAACTGGTCAGCATTAAGATAGAAATATTCGGCCTCATGTCTCGTCTGAAGCCCTGGCCGAAAACTTACGGCTTTGTTCTCGTCCGCGTCAATGATGCGAGTGGCATATTTGCCGAGCTAATTAAAGAGGGATGCAGATTGTAGCACAAGATGATCGCTCTGTTTCAGGGTCCAAGAACTCTTGTTCTCTGTCAATTCGCAGAGAGGCCGGAAGGTAAAGCAGTCGTAGAATGTCTGCTCGCACTGCTCCCAATGGCACATTCGCACCATCTGCCCGGAACGTACACTTAGGATGCGTTTAGTTCGGCTTTGCAAAGGGGCCTTGGGAAAATGCAAATGCCTTTGGCATAAAGCCTCTTGGGGAAATGTTCAACCCACCAATGGTTCACTTCATTAATCAGCAGGGGAGTGACGAAGTTCACTTCGTTTTCATCACCGATATTCTCCGCCTAAGTTCATCAAACATAATTCTTATTGCAGAATAAAACTCACTGTATGTTCAAAAGCATCACAAATCAAACATATGTATTCACATCGAATAGACAGTCCTATAATTCAATGTAGTATTAGTATCCACATATATATACCCATAAATCATTCGAAGCCAACATAAACTAAAACTTAATTGCTCATGTCAAGAACCCTACAGTCACAGTTCGCCAGATGACAAGGCCGAAAAACATATCGACTATGATTATGCCCAGAACATCACATCGGCTGTGGTTAAGCCCGGAATGTCAAGCCATCGTGATTAATCCCCAAAACAGAACCGATTCGCACACGTTCAGATCTCATCACACGTGGGCCGACAATGGACACAAATCAAGTAACACAATTTTCACAATGCTAGCATATAAATATCATCATGATAAAACACGTCGTATGCAAAGCCTGATCTGGTTTTAAAGTAGCATGTTGTAAAACCTTCATCTTTATATCTCATCATAAATTAAGTTCAATGGCATAGAATGTAGGGTTGATACCACAAAAAATCCCAAAATAGTATACATGTGACAAATTTACCTTGAACTAATTTTTTTATCAACAAAAACCTCAAACTAGTATACTTGTGATAAATTTACACTCCGTTAGTTTCCGTTAAATTTTACTGTTAAATTGCTTTGTTAAATGACACGCGGTAGTTGATAGATGTACCAATGTTGAGTTTTATCATCTGTTTGTCACAGGTATACCAGTTTATGATTTTTTGAGGTATTAATCCAATTTAACGGAAACTAACGGGAGATAAATTTGTCACAGATGTACTAATTTGGGGTTTTTTGTGGTCAAAAAATTAGTTTTGGATAAAATTATCACAGGTGTATTAGTTTGGGGTTTTTGGCTGTCAAAAGATTAGTTTTGGATAAATTTATCACAGGTGTATCAGTTTAGAATTTTTCGTGGTATTAACCCTAGAATGTATATTTAATTTACTTGAACAAGTCTTGCACGGTTAATATAAGCCGTAAAAGTCGCTTCGAATTTATGCTAAAGCACTTTATTCAAACTAGTCATGGATTTTCCTTGGCTCCTAAGCATAATATATCAAAGTAGTGCAATTGAGTCTTTTTGGCGAAGAAGCCCGTCAAAGTGAAAATCACGAAAACGCCCCTCTGCTACCTCAAAACTAAGGTCAGTAAATGCAAGCTGAGACTTAATCATACTTATCGTTCTTGACTCAAAATCATACTTAACTTTCACAAAACAGAAAATATATTATTTCTCTCTTGTTTTAAATAAAGCTGAAAATCCCATTTTCTTTTTAATATTTAATAATATCAATAGCCCTCTGGTCTAACAAAATACGTCCTGACCCAAAAAAATACTTTCCTCTTTTAGTAATTTTTCTTAATTTCCAGCAATTATCGAAAATACTATCTTTAGAAATTACGAAGAATACAGGAGAGGTGGAAGTCATTGTGCTGAGTTCAACTGTGAAAACGGTGTCTCAATTGGACATCGGGGTGATATACACGCGCCCCCTGGAAGTGGCTGCGCGTGGAACCCACGCGCCGCACGTGAACGGTACGTGCCTGGTGTAGAGATTTCCGGCTTCGGGCTAGGCTCGATGACGACTTTGAAGCGTTCATTCTCTCTCGATAAGGAACCGAATTGGGTGCTAAAGGTGTCCATAGAAAGAGCATGTGACAATACTTCAACGGCATTCGGAGCGTCAATCATGAAACTAACCGTGCAGGTCAAGAAATTGCGACGAGCGTACTTGCTCGCAAGCTGTGACAGAGAGTTTGGAGGGTTGATTTTCTCGAATCGGTCGTCGGATTCGCACACCGTCGAAAATCGAGAGTTTTGGTTTGGTGAGGGAAGCAATTCTTTCTTTCTTTTTTTCAGGTCACAGAAGAATTTTATTCATTTATCTAAGTTGAAATATCATAACTCCAAAAGAGGCTTCAGAACAAAGTAAATCCCAAAGGGTTTGAGGGAATGGAATAACCAATTTTGTGAAAGAGTTTTTTTCCCCTTTGGGCTTAAGGAATCCGGTCCGCAACTCTATTGTCCTATCTATAATAGTGGGCTAGATGAGTCATTCAGTGATAAGCACCCGCTCTTCCCACGGAGTCTGATCTGTGTACTTTGAAGCACTTATCAAAATCGAACTATCTGACTCGAGGGCTAAGTTTCTGGAAGCAAAGTGTTACGGGTTTTCAACGAGGGGCGAGGGTTTCTGTTTGTGTGGCGAATGAAACCGGGAGCAAATTGCGCGAAGCCATCAATGAGGCTTCCTGAGGAGTTGCTGACAGATGCATAGGGATGGCGCATTCCATCCATCCTGCTTCAAAGGATCCATCCATGCTAACTCTCAAAGCTCCTTTGCTTCGGTTGAATCCAGATATGAGGTGAGCTTCTGTTTTTTGAACATGAGTCCATCGTTCTTGAGCTCCATTTCCTGAAATTTCTGAGCTTGGCAAGGACAGATTCTATTAGGTACCTTAGGTCTGGGCCTTGGCGTCTGAAGATGAAGTCATTCCTGTATTTCCAGGTATACCAAAGCAGAGTCGATACCATAACAAGCAACGGTGAGTTAACTGAGTTGCTTCTGAAATTTAAGAGCGACTCTTCAATCTGTCAGCCATGACTTGAAATCTGAATTCTCAGGGCTGTGACTTACCACACTGGTTTTGTCCATGAATAGAGCAGAAAACTTCTAATGAATTTGTTCTTCATCTAGAATTTTATTTACCTCCAAAGTTTTGGAATGTAAGGCATATCATTTCAAGAGTATTTTTGATAATTCTCTCTTTATCCATATTCCAGGTTTCAATTAAATAGGAGATGCAGTTTTGGAACGACAAATTAAACAAACTAAAACGCGAATATGGGTCTCATAACAAAGCTACGCCATGTGTTTTCCACATAATAGTAGCGAGTATAAAGACAAATATTTTCTAAGCTTCTTTCCATGTTATTATGAAGCAAATCCAAGGAGGGTTTTTCCCCTTTGAACTTTTGCCAGAAAGAATTTTAAAGAAATTTTGCAGATTATTTATGAGAAATGATCAAATGACAGTCCTTAATTTACTATGAGATTTGTTTTTTGGTCGAAAATTTACTATAAGATTAACCGCATGTTCATGACTAAAAAAATTAATAAATAATTATAAATTGTTGTGGAGTCAACTCCTTTAAGAATTTGTTACTCACAATGTACTGTAAGAGTACTCTTACAGTGGTCCCAAAACTATTATGCTAGCAAATCTCATTACTTATTTTCTCTAAATACTATGAAATATGACTCAAATAGTCATGTACATATTACTTCCTCTAAATACTATGTATCAATAAATAAAATATGTGTACATTAATTCTTCATTTATATATTCCACAACAATCTACGCATTACATAAACATATGTCTAATCATGCGGAATAGCCATAAAAATAGGACAATTTCAATAATATGTGAAAAGATTTTATTGCAATATTGTATGAAAAGTTAAGTAATTAAACTTGGATGTTAAGTTAGTTGTACTTGTTCAATATAAATATCTCGTATAACTATCTCGTCAACTAATTAATATAATTTAAATATATTTATAGGAAGGCCCATATGGCATAACATTGAGCAAAACAAAAAGTAAATCAAATAAGATTTATAATCGAAGTACCGCACACAAACAAACTCACAGATATGATGTGATCACCTATTTTATGTATCTCTTAATATGCTTCAAATATATAATATATGAATATGAGACATTTTTTTTTGGTAAGGTAAGAGGATTATATACTTTTCAATTTATAAGATACAACAGAAAAGCCGTACACAAAAACCTCGTACCTAACACAACACAAGTGTTGTGATAGGTGCAAAGGTGTAGCGGTTGACTAAAGCTAGCGAGCGCTACAAGCAGCAGGGGCCCGGGTGTTAAGAAGAACGAGCTGAGCCTCTAACAAGCGGACTAAAGAGCCACAAAGGAACAACAACTACAGAACATTAAGAAAAATAGATGTCGGGATGTCCCAGCTGGCCTGGATTCTTCTATTGTACGGAGTATCTGCAACAGGCTTAAGAGAAAGAGCCTTATCTCGAACAGCTTTGACAAGATGGTTCCGCATCGTAGGCAGTAAAATGGTCCCATTTCTAAATAGGAAGTTGTTACGCTCTATCCAAATGAGGTGGCATAGAGCTCCAAGTGCAAACCGAGCAAGGCGGTGATGGAAGCTGTTGCCAACAATGGATGTGGATGCCCAGCAGAGAAGATGTTGCCAAGACCCATTATGCCAGACGATATTAAATTTGGCGGCCCAAAATGACGCCAAAGAGCCCGTATAAGTGCAACCAAACAACAGGTGATCAACGGAGTCTGGCCTACCTTGGCAGTAAGCACAAAGTCCTTCAGAGATTCTGTGATAGGAAAGGAGGAGGACCTGGGTCGGAAGCCTGTTGAGGGTCATCAACCATAGCAAAAAGCTATGTCTCGGGGCAAAACTACAGCCCCAGATGAATGAATCCCAGTAAACATGGTGTCCCTTTTTTCGAGTTAAATCCCAGGCCGAGGAAATAGAGAACACTCCGGAAGGATGACCTTGCCAAATAAGTTGGTCTAGCGACTCCGTCACCAGCTGGGGGGTATGTTCAGTCCAGAAATTGAAGGATTGTATCACATTAGACAGGTGTCATTCGGAGGATAGGAAATCCCTAACCGAGGTCGTTCTTGCAATGCTAGAGCAGAATATGTCTCTATTAGAGAACAATTTATAGAGTGGGCCTTTATCATGCTAGAAGTCGAACTAGAAAGAAGTGGAAGATCCATTGCCAATTCTCCATTTGAACTGCTGCTGAAATTCGAAACATAGATCTAAGATTTTCTTCCAGGCCCAGGAGCACACCGTAGGTTTAGGGGCGACCCAAAAGTTCTTCATTTTGAGAAAATTGGAATGGATCCATTTGCACCATAAAAATTCCTTATCCGTGAAAAGGACCCAGATGTGCTTAAGCATAGCTACACTGTTACAGTCGATAAGTCAACGAATACCAAGTCCACCTTCAGACCTAGGTAGGCAAATATCAGTCCAAGAGACTTTGGCACCCCCCACCCCCAAGTCTGGACCCTTCCATAGGAACTGTCTAAGGATCAATTTGATTCTTGCAAGGACAGAACGTGGAAGACAGAAAATAGAGGCCCAGTAGACTTGAACAAAATGGAGAACATATTTTATAAGTTGAAGACGTCCTGCAAACAAAAGGAATCTCTGAGTCCAAGAGCGAGCTCTAGCCGTGATAGCATTGACTAACAAGTTACAGTCATTCTTACCCAATCTAGAGGCAGAAATAGGGACTCCAAGGTAACAGAAAGGAAGCGTACCTTCGATGAAGCCAAATGAGTGTAAAATACGGTTCCTGAGAGAAGGACAACCACCCGAGAAGAATATCTCCCTTTTGTTGACATTTGGCTTAAGTCCAGACCACCGGGAGAAAAGATCCAGGCTACTCTTAAGAAGGGCAGTTGAAGTGTTGTTTGCCTTCGAAAATAACAGAACATCATCAGCAAAAAACAAATGGGTGAGAGATGTGGACTTACACCGCCAGAAAAACTTGAAACCCGGGAGACAAGATTGGGTAACCAGAATTCCGGTAAAGACTTCCATGAACAAAGTAAAGAGGTAGGGAGACATCGGGTCCCCTTGACGTAATCCTCTGCCGCTAGGAAAGAAATCGTGGAGGGCTCCATTAATTGCATCTGAGAATTTCGAGGTTGTCACACACTGCATAATAAGCTCGATAGTCATACAGGGGAACCCAAAGGCTTGCAAGGTTTGTTGGAGGAAAATCCAGTCAACGGTGTCATATGCCTTTTGAAAGTCAACTTTAATGGCGCATTTTGGCAGGTGTGGGTCATGATGAAATCCCGCAAAGAGTTCTTGTGCAAGAAGAATGTTATCCCCAATTCGCCACTTCTTGACAAAAGCGTTCTAAGTGGGACTGATAATGGCAGGCAGCACTGCAGCAATTCTATTGGCCAATATCTTGGTAATACATTTGTAAACCATGTTACAACAGGCAATCGGCCAGAATTCATTCATGGATGAGGCGTTGGGGACCTTAGGCACCAAGGTGAGAATGGTAGCATTGGTCTCCTTGAGCAAGGAGCCGGATTGGAAAAAGTCCTTGATAGCTAAAGTGACTGAAGGTCTAACAATATCCCAAGATTATAAAAAGAAGTCCACATTGAAGCCATCAGGTTCGGGGGCTTTACCTTTCGGAAGAGAGAAAAAAGCATCCTGAATTTCAAGGTCAGTCACCTGGCGGGACAGAAGTTGAGTATGATTCTCGTTGAGGGGGCGTTGGATCACCACTTGAATGTCCCGACTTGCTGGCCGAGGGGCAGACGTGTCGGAGGCAAGCAGGTTCTCATAGTATGCGACAATATGGTCACGGACTAAAGTTGGGTCATAAAGGATAGATCCAACGCCATCGAAAATCGAGATTATTCGATTGCGGAGATGCCTTCGATTGACAGAATGATGGAAATACTTAGTATTGCGATCCCCTTCCTTCAGCCATCTGATTCTAGATTTCTACTTGAAGAACAATTCCTCCTGAATACGGAGTTCAGAGAAGACTCGGAGATGGTCCTTCTCCTGGTTAGCCAATGACTAGTTCCAAGGGTCACTAGCAAGGGCATCTTGAGTAGAAGTTAGTTTTGCTCTCACTTGGGCAGTGTGGGTAGAGATGTCAGAGAAAAATTCCCTATTGAGAAGTTTGAGGCGACCTTTGAGGAGCTTCAACTTATGACATAAAATGAACATGGGAGTGCCAGAAACATAGGAGTCCCAAGTTTCCACCACAATACTCAAAAAGGAGGGATGCCGCATCCAGCAGTTAAAGAATTTGAAAGGCTTTCTGAGGACCAGGGGAGAATCAATTCTTATATCCATCGGAGAGTGATCAGAAACTCCTGGGGCTAAGAAGATAGCCTCCAAGAAAGAAAACGCTCTAGTCCAGTGTTCATTAATGAGCACCTTGTCTATCTTCCTCTGTTTCCATCGAGTACTTGAGGAAGTAGACCACCTGAATCTGTGGCCAACATATTGAAGGTCATCAAGACTAGCTTGATCTAGGCAATTAGCGAGCTCATCGAATGCAGGATTCCAAGAGTTGGAGCTGCCAATTTTGTCTGAATGGTCTCTAATGGCATTAAAATCTCCAGCAATCACCCAAGGCACTTTAGCAAATTGCGGGCTTAACCGGATGAGATTTGCCCAAAGAGTCCGATGAGTGATAAAAGTATGTCCGCCATAAATCATCGAACGATGTAAGTCTTGCAAGAAGCCAAAAGATTTACACGACCATGGATAGCCTGCTCGGATACAGATAGAACAACAAAATCAACATCCTGGGGGTTCCAACCTACCCATATTCTGCCTCGGGGAGAGTGGCCATAATTAGAGGACCATGACTATCCCGGCAATAAACCAGCAGAAATATTGTCAAAAAGAGATGGGCTGACCTTAGTCTCCAGAATACCAATGCACGAGAGGTTGTTAGATCTAACAAAAGATCTAATCTCAGCCTGTTTGAGGGGGTGCATAAGTCCTCTAATATTCCAATGCCAAAAAGCATCAAAAAAGAGTTGAACACTTTACCATTTTTTTCAAACCCCCCCTCTTTCTGGATTTCGGGGGAGGCTTCTTAGTCGATCCAAAGGTGTTGATTGGAGAAGGTAGGGGCTGCACTGGAGCAAGAAGGGGAGGGTCTGGGCTCTTGGCAAGAGACACTTGGCAGATCTCAAGGACGGGTCTTGACCTCAAGGACAAGGGAGTAGGAGAGGGGCAATCACCATCACTGCCAATGTCACTGGCTTTGCCATTTTGAGAGTCATCCGAGTCGGACATATCCTCAGACGAAGAAGGAGAAGCCAATACAGGGACAGAGGGGTTTGTCTGGATGAAGATAAACAAATGGTAGGGAGAGGCGATTCTAGGATAGGGGAGTTAGCACCATGTTTCCTGGTAACCTTCTCCCATTTTCCCTCCCTAGAATGGGGTTCCTTAGGAGGAGCAGCAGCTGCTGGAGGGGCATGCTTCACCACCGCAGCCGTAGCTATGGCAGGAGAGGGGCATTGTGGCTAAAAGTACCACAAGTTGGGCATGAAATAGGACACCACCCGTATTCTACCTTAATGGGCCAGATTTCTTCATTCAGCAGAACATCCACTGAATCAGGTAGAATTTGGGTAGCCTTGACTTCAATACAGACTCTGGCAAATGAGATCATCCTCATCCGCTCTGTTTAAACGTCAACATAGAGGGGCTTACCGATCGCACTGGCCACCGCACTGATACCTGTAGCAGACCACAGGACATACGGAATGTTCCGTAGCTTAGCCCAAACTGGAAGCGACTCGTGTTGATCCTTCAAGAGCTTTAAGTCTGGATACCATTGTTGTAGAAACATTGGTACTTTGAGAATGGTGATAGGGCCACCATCCAGAATCTTCCTTCGAAAGGAATTATCAGGTATGTGGAAGAAGTAAAACCCATCAACATTGGCAAGGACATCCACCACCTGTGTCCCCCATATATTCTTGACCGCATTCTCTGTCAACTTAAAGGGAAGCTTTTTCCCGACAAAGTATCCCACAAGACATTCCTTCCAAATCGGGTTTGTGTCCCTTAAGATCTCCTTCGAGATTCTCACCACCGGTTTACCATCTACAAAAGAAGGCGGGATATAGGAGAGGTTGTACCCTTTCTCCGCTGATTTGGCCACTGAAGCCTAGGAACGCTGAGGAGGCTGAGGACTTGAGACCTTGCCTGGTGAGTTCGAAGGGGCAACCCCTTTACCGCGGCTGCGAGCTTTCACCTGGGTTTCTTTCTAGTTGGGAGGGTCCTGCTCCATTAGCACCACCACGAGGCAATGTGGACGGTTGCCTTCTGCAACTACAACCACGACTCTGGGGGCGAGGAGGTCGCACAACCGGGGCTACTACGGAAGTGCCCACCCAGACCTCTTTGGAAAGAATAGCTGGAACAATAGGGGGAATCGAAGGAGGATGGATTGCCTCTACCACAGTGCTCATCTAATCAGACAAGTGAGTGGACAACTCCCTTAAACTCAGATTTCCAGACATGGCTAGCTCTACCTCCGAACTCCCATACAGTGAAGAGGGGGACAGAGCAGCCAAAGAATCACCAAATATCAAATAAACTATGTGAAAACAACCATGCTTCCTGGCGCACAGCCCAAACCAGCCGGCTAACTCCCAGCGCTGACCAGAACAGAGAATACAGATGCAAACCCAGACAACCCAGATCTACTGCCTAGCAAAACATAAACCAAGGATGGGGGATCACAACGGATGAAAAGAAGGAACCAACCTGGCAACTTCAGCCTCCAAAAACCAGGAAATTCCAACAGCTAGATCTCTGGGGAGCCGCGGAACCCAGTTGCGAGCTACAGTGCTGCGGGATTCCACAAAATAGAGAGAAACCCAATTACTAGGGGCCACCGCAAAAGAAATCCTTCGATCGGGTGACTAAACAGCGTCTGGTGATGCTAGCCTCTAAGTTCTAGAAGAAACTAATCAGCAGAACACCAGAAATGTAGCAAATCCAGACGGGAGTACAGTATCCTCAAACGAGCAACCCAGATCTGCTCGTACAGCCCAGAGAGAGAACCATACGAAGAATCCGAGGAGTATATTTGGGAGGATCACCTTACGTCCCTAGCCTCCAAATTTTAGAAGAAATGAACCAGCCATCACCCAGAATCACAGAAGATCTAACCGGGTGAACAGTATCTCGGGAACCAGAACGAGAGAGAATTTGGGCACCTGCAATGAACAGTACCCGAGAGTGAGTGAAAAGTTTTTTGAATATGAGACATTTATAGTCATTAACCTGGCAAAAGTGACTTCTTGCTGCCTAATTGAATATTCAGAATAGTATAATAAAGTACCTAGAGGAAGTACAATTTTATGAGTCGATACTTCATAAAGTCACAAAAAAGGCTAAAAGAATAAAAGTAGAGAGTTGGGACACCTTTATATCACATTTTTTTCTACCTTTTTATAGTTTACATGTAAATTTAAATCATCTCGCGTTACAAGGGGAAACAAAATATGTACGCAATAACATATACCGGCCATCTCAATCAATATCGTGAATTATAGAAGGAAGAAGTTTCTAGCCCAAATGAAAGTACATATAAAGAGCCATATAGATGAAGCAGAAAGAGGATGTTTGGCCATCATGAGAGTATAATATGAATTTATCAATAAAACTGATAAGACATGACATAATTACTTTGAAATTGATATGACTTGACATGTTTTCATGAAATTTTAATAAACAAATTTCTACGCCAATATAGCTTGATTAATGATGTTGCAAACCTAAAGCTAGTGTCATCTATAAAAATAGATGCAATGCGGGCCTTGGGTGGATATGTGTCGCTCGCTCAAGCGCCCCCTTTCACTATTCTTCATATATTCACTGTTCACCCAATCTTTTCTTGCGATTTGTTTTTTATTCAGAATAACAATTTGATTATTTTTATCATATAATTGCAAGTTACACTTTCTACTGTTAATATTCATAGTTAGTTTTATCTTCATTTTGGAATATTCACTTTCTTTTCCTTTTAATTGAGTTTTCTACCAAAAAAAAAAACGTTGTTTGAAGTCATGACAATTTTATACATTTCACGTAGTTTTTCGTGATTCTCTTTAAGTATGTTTTCTTAAGTTTATTGTATAAAAAGTAATTTGTTTGCTTGGCTTCGCTTAATATGAAACAAATATATTACTTACCATAAAGAAAAGAAGCATATTTAAATATTGAAATACTGTAAAGATTACGAAGTGACCTTCTATATGAATAATTACTCTTCTTTTTAAAATTTAAAGTGTTTGAGAAATTAAATGATGAATAAGTTTAGAGCTTAACATGAAAGAGTTGTTGTATGGAAAAGGTGTCGTGGGAATGCAAACCCTCCCCCACATGTAATTAGGCCTCCAAGGCTAAACTCTAAGTTTTCAGTCATAATATATATTATGTATATGTGTGTGTATATATATATTTATATATTCAAGTTAAGTAAGTCAATGATGCCGTCTTATACCTAAGAATGCATTTCCGATCAACTTACTTATTGACCATGTGCTCTTTTTTTTTCTCCACTACTCTTCCTTTTGTCCCTATCTATATTCCCCAAACAAACCTTTTTTAAGCGTAATAAAATCATATTCTCATAATATGCTTCAACCATATGCCAAATATTATCGCACTGGAAATTTTTTTAGGCAATAATGACTACGGAGCACTTGAATTTATGCACGGGTCTGGCCAAGGGCCGCCAGTGGCGGGCGGGGGCGAGGACTGCAATGAGTTTGCTTATTTTTTATATAGTTTAAATAAAATTTGTATTTAAAATCATATTTGAACCAAAAGCGACGTCATTTTAGGCTTATATTTCATATTTTAGCTATTTCATCGCCGCATAGGAGAGAGAAAATAGTAAAAAAAGTCATGTCAGCATTTTTCGTTAGTTAAGTTAGACGGAGTTTATGGAATGACTTGATTGCACCAATTAATTTTGGGATTTAATTTCACTTTTTGAAAGTTTTATGATTCAATTGTACTTACTTTCGTAACAGGTTTTTAAGACTTTAGTGCACTTATACTCTTTTTATTGGAAAATTTTTCTAATAAATTTAAAACGCATTAAGTATATTTCAAAATAAAGAAAAGGAAAATAACTGCTTTTATAAAAATAAAAGAAAATAAATATAAAAGACATACAAATTTCGACAAAGGAAAACAACAAAAATTGAAACATTGCAACCTTTGTCGATAGTGTCGCTTGTGGCCACTGTGGCTACCCCTAGGTGACATGCCGTGGGTCAGGAAACCCCGGCGAGATCTCAAGTGGAGTGGCGCAGAGCGATTGCAGCAAAATCTACCTGACGTGGGGTTGCGCTAATAATAGTTCTATAAACAGTTAGTTCTCAGTCAATTGAAAGTTCAAATGACACTGCACTTCGATGAAAGTTCACATAGTGCTAGTACTATCATCTCTTATAACAATAGAAACTCCATGTTCATTACGTCTCATATCAAAGAAGGCAAGATATGTTGATCCAGCGCATTTTGCAAATTCACCTCCTGATCACTCTGTAAAAGGATGGAAATAATTGTAAAATGGGATCTTCGCAGAAGTCTTCTCATAATTATTTCTGGCACCACGACTTCAAACTATAAACATCACACTATTCCTATGATGTTCATGCAGAAGCTAGCTCTGCAGTGAAAATCATAAATCACATGGTTGAGTTTGGTGAGAACTAAGAAGATATTCAAAAGTCAATCGTCATCATAATTGAAAACCAAACATAATAGCACATGAAAACTTTAAATCTTACCATCTCCTGAATTGCTCCGGATTTTTTGGCATTAAGATCGCGAAGTTGCTCTAAGCTGACTGCATTGTTAAAATATGTCTCGAGTTTGAGTCCGCGAACAAAACCCGATATGAGATGAATTATTATTTGTGGATGTCTTGAATCGAGCAAGTTTCGGACCTCAATTTACGTATCTTATGGAAAAGGAAATATTCCCACGATTGAACCAAAATTGGGTCAAAGGAAAATAATCTACTTTCCTGATTTATGCTCAAGTCGGTCAAAGAAAAGAAGAAGAGGAAAGTTGACTTTGTTGACCACCCATTAGGATTGCATGGTTTCCTTCTTGTCCAAGCTGGAGTAGGCCACTGCATATTCTTTTCTTGGGGTATATAATATTAATTGTGGAGCTGTGGGGGTGGCTCTTGAGGCACAGAAGACTTCTTGAAGTGCCGCTACCGCGTGAGCGCTTGGGATGCGAGGCTATTGTTGATACGAAGTCTTGAAGAACCGTTTCTGAATGCTTGAAAGTGGGCTTGTTCTTGTTCGTACAATTACACCAAGAGTTCAAGTATTCGTAGCAATTAAATCTTGTGTTAGGATTTGTGTACAATTCTTTTGCGAGATTGAGAGATTATTTCGTGAGAAATTGTGGGGCTAAACACTGCGTGAGATTATATCGCTTGATCTATAGTGGAATTCCGTGCTGCTCTCTCCGTGGACGTAGGTCACTACGACCGAACCACGTAAATCTGGTGTCCGATTTATTTTCTTATTCTGTCAATTTTATTGTTTGATTGCTTGGCTTCCATAACAATTAGTATCAGAGCTAGGTGCGCTTGAGTTGAAGCGAATCGATGGCGATAGAAGAAGGAAAAGTGAAAATCGACAGATTTGATGGGAAAGACTTTGGTTTCTAGAAGATGCAGATTGGGGATCATCTATATCAAATGAAATTGCACTTGCCCTTGTCAGGGGAGAAGCCAGAGATGATGAAGCAAGCTGATTGGGAATTGCTAGATAGACGAGCTTTGGGTGTTATTCGGCTGACGTTGGCACGTAACGTCGCGTTTAACATTGTGAATGAGAAGACCACTGTGGGTTTGATGAAAGTCTTGTCGGACATGTACGAGAAGCCCTCTGCAATCAACAAGGTCTATTTGATGTGACGTCTGTTTAATTTAAAGATGAGCGAAGGTGCGTCAGTTGGTGATCATATTAATGAATTCAATATGATCGTTAGTCAATTGAATTCAGTTAACATTGACTTTGAAGATGAGGTACGTGCTTTGATTCTATTATCCTCATTGCCTGATAGTGAATACTACTGTTACTGCTATTAGTAATTTTTCTGGGTCAACAAATTTGACGTTTGATGGTGTTTAAGATTTAATTCTGAGTGAAGATATCCGTAGAAGAGAATCTGGCGAATATGTATCTGCTGCTTTAGTAGGTGAAAATAGAGGAAGAACTGGTACACATGTTAGCAGAAGTAGTATGAACTCGAATTGACGAAGTCAGTCTAGGACTGGTGGTGTTATCTGTTGGAGTTGTGGCAAGAGGGGGCATCTTTGAAGGGATTGCCTTAAGCTAAAAAATGAGAAAGGTAAGAAAATTAGAGTTGAGTCTGCGGATGATGTTGCAGCTATAACTGATGGTAATTCGTATAATGCCGATTATGTCTTGTCTGTCACTAATGATTCATCATTTGGCAGATAGATTATGGATTCTGGTTGTTCTTTTCACGCTACACCAAACAAGAACTGGTTTACTACTTATCAGTACACGGATAGTAGTAAAGTACAGTTGGGGAACAATGCTAAATGCGATGTTATTGGTGTTGGTGATATCAGAATCAAAATGCATAATGATATTGTGTGGACATTGACTAGAGTGAGGCACGTTCCAAAGTTGAAGAAAAATCTTATTCCCTTGAGTGCCCTAGATTCAGCTGGGTATCGGTATTCTTCAGAATATGGAGTTCTGAAAGTTGTTCGAGGTGCCTTGGTGATAATGAAAAGAATCAAGCATAGCGGCCTGTATGAGTTTCAAGGTGAGACAGTGACAGAATTCATTGCGGAGACGTTAAATGCATCGGTTCGAGAGTCTGAATTGTAGCATATACTTTTGGGGCACATTAGCGAGAGAAACTTGAAGGTTCTAAGTGAAAGAAATTTGCTATGTGGTTATGTGGCTAACGAATTAAATGTATGCAGGTGCTGTGATTTAGATCAATGGCTAAAATTGCAATTCAGTATGACCGTCAAAGAAACCACGGATATTGCAGAATTAATTCACTTAGATGTTCGCAGGTTGTCGCGATTTTCTTGGAGGAAGAGTGTCAGATTTATGCTAACAATTATTAATGACTACTTGAGGAAGACTTGGGTGTTTGTGCTAAGGAACCAGTTTGATGCTGTTGTCAGGATCAGGCAGTTGAAAGCTTTGATCGAAAAGGAGGCTGGTAAAACGATCAAGCAGGTGCAGACTGACAATAGTATGGAGTTTTGCTCGGAGGTGTTAAACAAATTCTGCATGAAGGAAGGCATAGTGAGACACCGCACTAGTGTCAATGAACCACAACAGGTTGCAGAGTTGATGAGCAAAACATTACTAGAGACGACTTATAAAATGCTATCTAGTGCTGGTATGGTTAGGAGATTCCTGGCGGATGCGCTTAGTACGACGAGCTACCTAAAGAATAGATCCCCATCGACTGCAATTGAATGTTGGACTCCCGAAGAAATGTGGTCAGGTAACGTTGCTGATTATTCTATTCTTAGAATATTTGGTTGTCCATGTTATGTTTGAGTTAATGATGGTAAGCTCGATGAAAGGACAAGAAAGTGTATGTTCCTAGGTTATGCACATGGTGAACAGGACTATAAGTTGTGGTGCCCGGAATTAAATTCACCTATTATTAGTAGAGAAGTTACATTTGACGAGTCTCTAGTATTTCTGGCTAGGAGTGTTAATAGTAGTGTTTATACGGATCTGGACGGTGTACAGCTTGAGGTGGAGTTGCAACCAGGTACTCTTGAGGTAGCGGGTATTAACGAAGTAATCGACACGGATGGTGCTTGCAGTGAGGTGGAGCCTATTGAGCCAACAGTTGCTGTAACTGCTGATATTGACAAGGTGCGTATTCAATCTCCTGATAGATATGGATGCAATGATGATTTTGCTGTATCTGCGATTGAGGAGGTTGAGTCGGAAAATCCTTGTGGAGCAGTTAAAGGTACATGTGGAGTTGGTATTCTAATAAGATTCACAGCTATGGCAAAGTTCAAGCGAGGCTTGGACTTGAAAGACGTCTGTGGCGGTTGAGCCCATTGGAGCTGTGGGAGAGTAGTAGCGAAATTCGAATTTTATCAAAGCGATTATGACTTGGCTCAAACGTCGAGCCAAGGTAGAGATTGTTAAAATATGTCTCGAGTTTGAATCCGCGAACAAAACCCGATATGAGATGAATTATTATTTGTGGATGTCTTGAATCGGGCAAGTTTCGGACCTCAATTTACGTATCTTATAGAAAAGGAAATATTCCCACGATTGAACCAAAATTGGGTCAAAGGAAAATAATCTACTTTCCTGATTTATGCTCAAGTCGGTCAAAGAAAAGAAGAAGAGGAAAGTTGACTTTGTTGACCACCCATTAGGATTGCATGGTTTCCTTCTTGTCCAAGCTGGAGTCGGCCACTGCATATTCTTTTCTTGGGGTATATAATATTAATTGTGGAGCTGCGGGGTGGCTCTTGAGGCACAGAAGACTTCTTGAAGCGCCGTTGCCGCGTGAGCGCTTGGGATGCGAGGCTATTGTTGATACGAAGTCTTGAAGAACCGTTTCTGAGTGCTTGAAAGTGGGCTTGTTCTTGTTCGTGCAATTACACCAAGAGTCCAAGCGTTTGTAGCAATTAAATCTTGTGTTAGGATTTGTGTACAATTCTTTTGCGAGATTGAGAGATTATTTCGTGAGAAATTATAGGGCTAAACACTGCGTGAGTTATTAGATGTAATTGAGGCTTGGGAAACAATGAGAGTGTTTGAGTGATTCGAGTGTGATTGTTATTTCCGTTGTATTGTTTGATTTATAGTGGAATTCCGTACTGCTCTCCCGTGAACGTAGGTTACTACAACCGAATCACGTAAATCTGGTGTCCGATTTATTTTCTTATTCAATCAATTTTATTATTCGATCGCTTGGCTTCTGCAACATACATAAAGTGGCATATCCAAGGGTACTTGAAAGCAAAGCTCATGTGAGACTTGTCTCATGGTCGGTCGAAGCCTTGGATCGGCTTGCAAGCACTCGAACGCTAGCTTGGCGATCAAGACCACATCTTGCGCATCTCAAAGGCTAATTTTAGAAGGCGAGAAACGTTGATCAAGCACATCTTTCAACATCATCAACTCAGTTTGGGCGAACAATGAACATTCCCGAGAGACACCGAGCGTTTGCTTTCCCATGATTGTCTCTAATGCAACAACTTCAAAGCTATACACATCACACTGTTCGGTAGGAACTATAGAATAAGCTAGATCTGCAAGTGGAGAATATATTGCTTTTTTATTCATGATCATAAGTTGTATTCAAGTCGATAACATTACTTCCCATGATGTGACGTGTGACGACTACAAGTGCAGATTTCTACTTAATCTACACTTACAACACTAATTTGAGTATAGGAGTTTATGCTCAAGCAAAGTTCAAAAAATTTTGTTCGCGCTTAAAGCACGAGCATCTTCTAGGTAATATGAACGTAATATCCTTGAAATGGATTGATTGTGATGTTTTCCTCATTTGCCAATTCTTACTTATTACTTATGAGGAAAATCGAAAAGCTTTTTCATCAATACTGAATTTGAACGCTCTAAAAAAGTATAACAAATTTTCATAAGACGATTAAAAATGAATTGCACTAAACTAGTAAAAGTTCAATTATAGAAGTATGACACTGAGTGCAATCGAAATAGAACAAAAAATTTCAAAGTACCTAGAGCAATATACCCGATGGTGCCAGCAATAGCAGTCCGATTTGATGAATCTGGCCTTAATAGTCTTGCAGTGCCAAAATCGGAAAGGTGAGCCTCATAATCGAAATCTAATAGAATGTTGTTACTGGTCAAGTCTCAATGTAACAACGGAGGTGAACATTCATGATGCATATAGGACAATGCATCCGCAACTCCTCAGACCACATTTACCCTATTGTCCCATTCAAATTCTCTTGCTCTTTCATCATCGTTCAAAGCGATCCTCAAACTTCCTCTTTCCATGTACTCATACACCTAAAAACAACGTTGGGCACGAGAGCAGAAGCCATAAAATTTCACGATGTTTTGGTGACGTATATTTATTAAGGCTTGAATTTCCCTTTCGAATGGTATCAAATCAACGATCTCACTATCTTCTTGGGATGACGAGGTTTGCTTGATAGCAAATGTTTGAACTTTTGATATCTCGGCTTTATAAACAATTCCATATGCTCCTTCACCTACATAGTACTTAGAGTCGAATCCTTCCGTGGCCTCAATGATTCGATCATAGAAAAATTTGCCATCATAACTCAAAATATTTATGAAATCCAAATCATTTGCCCGCTCATTGTTCTCTCTCTTCATAATCCTTCTTTGACAATGATTGACGATTACTAGAACAATCAAGGTGCAAGAGAGAAGGAGAAACCCTAAGAACGAGAGAATGAGGATAACTGTGATTCTATCTCCAACGTGCCAATTACGTTTCTTGTTCCTGGTAGAATTGCATTTCGGTAAACCAACGACATTTCCACAAAGCCCTTTGTTATGCTGAATCGCCTCAAATGGAGCCTCATTGAAGGCCTTGACATTAGGGAGAAGACCTTCCAGGTCATTGTAGGATACATCAATAGAAGTCAAGGCCAACATATCACCAAAAGTACGTGGGATGAAACCAGACAGGCTATTGTGGGAGATGTTTAGAACTTGCAAGTTTCTCGGAATTGCAAGCTCTCCCGGTATATTTTTAGACAAAATATTATAACTCAGATCAAGAACCTTGAGGAATTGAATGTTGCCTATCTCAAGAGGAATGCTTCTCCGAAATTTGTTTCTACTCAAGTTCAAGCTCAACAAGCTTTTGCATGAGCCTAGCTACACTGGTATCAATCCACTCAAATTGTTTGATGCTAGGTTTAGATGTGCTAGATGGGATAAAAGTCCAATCTCAGGCAAGACATCTCCCATGATCGCGTTGCTGCTTAAGTCGAGTTCTAACAACATCGACAGGCTTCCCATTTTCCTCGGAATCTCTTCGCTTAAATTATTTGAAGAAAGGTCTAGTATATGTAATTGAGCCATTCTTACAAATATTGAGGGTATCTCACTAGAGAGGTCGTTGTTTGATATTCTTAAGCTCATCAAATTATGACAATGCTCCCATTTCCACGAAAGTTTGCCTCTCAACTGATTGTGGCTCAAGTCTATAAAATTTAGATGCGGATATATTCCAAAAGCATCTACTATGTTTCCAGTAAGTTGGTTTCTTTCAAGCCTCAATCTGTATAATGTGCTACAGTTCTTTAGGCTCGTGGGAATAGGACCCATGAAATGATTATTGGAAACGGCGAAATATTGCAGTGATCGCCCAAGACATACATCTTCTGGCAGTTCCCCTTCTAGTTCATTATTATATAGTTGCAAAATAGTCAATTGTGTTAACTTACTGAATTCAGAAGGCAAGGAACCAAATAATTTATTGTCACCAAGGTTCAGTCCAGTTAGATTG
The DNA here is from genome assembly GCA_031216405.1 of Syzygium malaccense. NCBI lineage: Eukaryota > Viridiplantae > Streptophyta > Magnoliopsida > Myrtales > Myrtaceae > Syzygium > Syzygium malaccense. Next base: position 27,006,186 of record CM062257.1, on the reverse strand, counting down.
GTGAGGCTTCCAACTGATGAGGGATTGGACCGGTCAAATTATTATCCCAAATAAATAAATATGTAAGAGAAGTGAGCCTCCCGATTTCTGAAGGTATCATTCCTGAAAGTCCATTTTGAATGAGGTAAAGAAGAGATAAACTCCTCAAGTTTCCAATGGAATGAGGAATTGAGCCAGTGAAATTGTTGATTGATAGGTCAAGTTTAATAAGAGAAGTGAGCCTCCCGATTTCTGAAGGTATGGATCCTGAAAGTCCATTTTGGAAAAGGTAAAGAAGAGATAAACTCGTCAAGTTTCCAATGGATTGAGGAATTGAGCTAATGAAATTGTTGATTGATAGGTCAAGTTTAATAAGAGAAGTGAGCCTCCCGATTTCTGAAGGTGTGGATCCCGAAAGTCTATTTAGGAAGAGCTGAAGAGAAGATAAACTCATCAAGTTTTCAATGGAACGAGGAATTGAGCCGATGAAATAGTTGTCTGATAGGTCAAGTTCAATAAGAGAAGTGAGCCTCCCGATTTCTGTAGGTATGGGTCCCAAAAGTCTATTTCGGTAGAGCCGAAGTGAAGATAAACTTGTCAAGTTTCCAATGGAACAAGGAATTGAGCCGCTAAGATTGTTGTCTGATAGGTCAAATTTAATAAGAGAGGTGAGCCTCCTAATTTCTGAAGGTATGGATCCGGAAAGTCCATTTCAGAAGAGGTGAAGCCAAGATAAACTTGTCAAGTTTCCGATGGAACGAGGAACTGAGCCGCTGATATTGTTGTCTGATAGGTCAAGTTCAATAAGAGAAGTGAGCCTCCCGATTTCAAACGGTATGGGTCCCGAAAGTCTATTATGTCATATGTAAAGAAATTCCAAATTCCTCAAGTCACTTATCTCTCTAGGAATGGAACCGGAAATGTTATTGCATGAAACACTTAATTTGGTTAAATTACCTAATTTTCCAAGAGAAGGAGGAATGGGCCCAGTGAACTTGTTTTTGGAAAAACCGAGTTCCAAAAGAGAACCTAACCGTCCAATCTCCCAAGGGATGTGTCCACTCAAGTTGTTTGCACATAGATACAAATAATGAAGACTCTAAAATTTAACGAAAATAAACTGAGGGTAAATTTATCACAAGTGTACCAGTTTTGGGTTTTGGTAGTCAAAAAATTACTTTTAAGTAAAATTATCACAAGTGTACCAGTTTAAGGTTTTTCGTGGTATTAACCCTTAATATTTTTGCTTAGCTGCCTTGGAGGGAAAACAAAGCAGCAACAATAATATAAGTAGGTTACTTCAGGGGAGAACCATAGGCCTCCTATACTGGAACAAGAGTTTGGTGAAAAGCTCAAAGTTCTATTTACAAGTTATTTAGGTCGATTCGTGAGTTTTCTCATCTTGTTCAAGTCTTTCGGTTGAAGCAAGTTCATTGGTAAACATTTATAAGTGGATTTCTGTTCCAAGTAATTCTAAATATTAACTTGTTTTGACCATTAAATTTGTCCTTCGCAAATCAAATTTAAATGGTTTACGACCTATATCCGCACAAAACTTAACTCGAAAACTACGATGCTGTACTTCGACCCAAAAAAAAAACTATGACGCTATTACTTTAATTACTAAGGTTGGTGCACGCAGAAATTGCAGGTGTTGTTTGGACATGTGAAATGTCCAAAATGGATTAGACTATATTTGTCTTTTACCGAGAATGTGATTCGAAAAATCAAAGAGAGGGTAAATAGATGGAGAGGTGAGAAAAATAGGAAAGGAAAGGGCTGGATAGCGTTCAAAACAGTGATGATTATGCGAATACGGATCTGCGATTATCTATATTTTTAAGTTCATGTGCTATGAATGAGTGTTTTATAAGAAAAGATCGAAGTTACTACAGGAATACAAGGAAGCAACTTTTGGGTGAATATGAACCTCAATAGCCTTTTTTTGGTTGTTTGGATTTTTAGCTAAGATATAAATGGATAGGATATGATATGAAATCGAATGGATTTACTATATAATATCTACTATTTGGTGAATCACAGTAATAAACCAAGATATTTTCACGTATTACATGTCTATTATTTGCTATAAATGTCATATCATTGGAAATAAACCTGAAAATTACACATATGGAGATGGTAAAATTTCTCGCAATAGTCTTACTTACTTCATTTTTATTTGCTTATTTTTTTTATTTTTTTGTTTCATTTTTAATTATTTTCTTTTTATTTATTTTTTCCCCTTCCATCATTCTCTAATATAATTTTATTAAATAGTAAACTATACAAATATACCTAAAATATGTAATAAATATAATACAAAATGTATTTATATATATAAATATATAAAATTTATATCATAAGATAGAAAGAAATTTGAATATATATATAAATAAGAATAAATAAATATTGTTATATTGAATTTTTTATATTAATATTTAAATATGATTTATATTCAAATATTATTTTAATATCATTAATTTAACAAGTTCGTTATTCGAGAAAAATAACTTTTATATTATGGATATTACAAATCTTATTCACCTTTATCTCATCTCTCCTATTGGATAATTTTATTTAGGCTACATCCCTCTTATATCCGACTTTATCTTGTCATAGGCAGGCACCAAATACGGGATAGGATAAAATCTACACTATCTCGAATTTTATCCCAATCACCAAACGCAGCCTCAATGTTTTTTATCTCTAGCATCTTATTCTTTGGAAAACCTCTATCGAAAGAATTAATGATCTAGTTTTAACTTCTTAAACAACGGGGAAGTAGGATTGGTGCAAGATGGTCGAAAGCTTGTGCTTAGAGGGCAAGACTAAAGTGATGATCAACTCCGATAGATTTTGTATGTGCTTAAGTGGTGGGATGGTGAAAACGGAAACTTCACTAAGAATTTTCGTCCCTCATTGCCTACGTCTATAAGGAGAGTGATAGAAAGATTTCGCTATAAACAAGTGCCACATCAAAGACTACAAATATATTTGAATACTCATATTTCTATAAACCCATCTTAGTCAATGAATTAAGTGATGATTGAACTTTAGTCCAATGTGTAATGTGATCCCCGAACTTTTAATTATTTAATGTGGCTCTTGAACTTTAACTCAATATGCAATGTGGTCCCTAAACTTTCAATTTATTTAATGGGGTCCATGAATTTTTTATAAATGTTCAAACTAGTCCTTAGAATATATGAAAATAACCAATGTTATCATTCCATTAATTTAAGTTTCGGGACAACATTAAATATTTTCATATAGTTCAAGGACTAGTTTGAATATATACAAAAAATTCAAGAACCACATCGAACAAATTAAAAGTTCAAGGATGAAATTGCACATTGGGCTAAAGTTCAAAAACCATAATGAATAAATTAAAAGTTTAGAAACCACATTGTATATTGGGTCATAGTTCAAGGACCATTTGTGTCATTTTCATAAACTAATAAATTAGTCCTTAGACTTCGTTTGATTCTCAGAAAATGTGACATTTTCTGGAAAATGTTTTTAAGGAAGTCATTTTTGAGGAAAATGACAATATTATTCATTGTTTGGCTAAAACCTAAAAATAAATTGGAAAATATATTTTTTCGTTTAGTTAAGAATATATGATTTTCATAAATAGTTATACACTATTTGGGCACTGGTAACTTATGCACAGATAGCCGGGGAACCAGATACGAGTACTAGGGCCCCTGGTCCGACCTCGATGGACCCTAACCCAGGCGTCAGGAACCTCAAGTACTAGATCTCATGCACAAGCATGGGCACCAATCCCAGGTCCACAAAAGTCGGGCTCGAGAACCCGGTGCTCATGTCCGGCTCAAGTCCACAAAGGCTAGGCCCAAGAACTCGATGCCCACGCCCAGATGACTAGCACCTAAACCCAAGTCCATCGAAGCTGGGCTCAGGTTCATAAAGGCCGAGTGAGAGACCCTAGTGCTTAGGCTTGAGAACTCAATGCTCGTGCCTGAGTTGCCGGTGTCCATCAAGGTTAGGTTTAGGCTTGACCTAGATGGACTTAGATGCAAGCCTTGGGTTCCCGAGCTCAATTTCAATGGACCTGAGCACAAGTACCGTGGACTTAAGCACGAGCACTAAGGGGTCCCAAAGGCTGGGCGGCGAAGATACAAGCACTGGCACTAGGGTCTTAGGCTCGATCTTGATGGACCTGAGCGCAGGCACCAGAGTCTCAACCTTCGACCTCGATGGAGCCAAGCTTGGCCATGGGAGATCCAAGCACCCCAGGGTCCCAAGCCCCGCCTAGATGAACCCTGACATTGGCACCCAAGCCTTGGCCTCGATGGACCCAGGCACAAGTGCCAACCCAAGCACAGGCACTAGGGCTTGGGCATGAGCGCTAGGGTCCTGGGCCTCGCCTCGACAGACACTAGTTTGGGCATTGAGGACTCGAGCTTGAGCGCTAAGGACCCAGACATGGCCTTTGTGTATTTGGACCTAAGTGCTGAGGACCCAAGCTTGAGCACCAAAGACCTAGGCATGGACTTTGTGGACCTCAGCCACAAGTGCTAGGGATTCAAGCACGGGTACTGGGATCTCGCGCTTGGCCTTTATGGACTTGTGCCAAGGTGCCTGGGCATCATGCACAGGCATTGGTGTCCCAACCCCGATCTCAATGGACCTGAACACGAGTGTGGGGATCCAGGCTCAATGGACCTGAGCATAGGTGCCGAGGACTCAGGCACAGACACTAGGGTCGCAAGCTCAGCCTAGATGGACTTGTCTAGTCACTAAGGACCCGAGACTTAGAGCTTTTGTGCTCAAGCGTAAAGTTTCTAATCTAAGTGCTAATTTCTAATCATATTTTGAAAATTGATTTCCGATTTGTTAAATAAAAAATCATTTTCTTGAATTTAAGCATAGATTTCCATAAACTTATTTTCTTTCCTCAATGATTCAAACACCGGAAAATGAGAAAAATGTGTTCATAAAAAAATTTTCTGTGAAATAAATGGAGCCTCAATCATACTTATTTCCACAAAACAAAAAAATTTATTTGTCTCTTTTTTTAATAAGGCCAAAAATTCTTTTTGTTTGATAATCCCATTATAAGGAGTATTTTTATGTTATCTTCTAAATCAAACGAAGTAATTGAAGCATCATTTGTAATATGGATGTGCTAAATAAAAAAAAAGACAATACAATTAGTGATTCATTGAAATTCTCAAATTTGGAGTATACGTCTTTCTTTTTATTTTGGATGAGCTGAGCCAATAGGATGAATTAAAAGAGTTCCACACTATGAATTTTGTACCTCGCACATAACTTACATGCACTCTAGAAGGTTGCGTAGGAGAGAATGAATAAATAGAATATGAAAAAAGAAAATAACAAGAAATGAAAGGGATCGAATTCTATTCGTATTGTATCTCATATCTATCTTGGCTATTCCCATCCATTAACTCCTTGAGACTAGACTAGACCTCTCGGGTCTTGTACAAACTGATATACGTCCTGACCCAAAACAATATTTTCCTATTTCAGTATTTTTTTCGTAATTCTCAGAAATTATCGAAAATAGTATCTTTAGGAATTACCAAAAAAAAAAAAACAGGAGAGGTGGAAGTCATTGTGCCGACTTCAACGATGAAAACGGTGTCTCAATTGGACGTCGGGGTGATCCACACGCGCCCCCTCCCGGAAGTGGCCGCACGTGGAACCCACGCGCCGCACGTGAACGGCACGCGACTGTTGCAGAAATTTCAAGCTTCGGGCTAGGTTTGATCCCGACTTCGAAGCGTTTGTTCTCTCTCGGTACGAAACCGAATTGGGCGATCTGGGTGTCCATAATAAGAGCACGCGACATACTTCGAAGGCGTTCTGAGCACTGACCATGAAACTGACCGAGCAGGTTGAGAAACCGCGATGAATGTACTTGCTCGCAAGCTGTGATAAGAGAGTTTGGAAGGTCGGTTTTCTCGAACCGGTCGTCGGATTCGCACGCCGGCAACATCAGGAGTTTTGATTTGGTGAGGGGAGCAGTTCTTTCTTTTTTTTTTTTCCGGTCAAAGAAGAAATCTATTCATTTTTCTAAATTGAAATATTATAGCTCTAAAAAAGGCTTAGAACAAAGTAAATTTCAAAGGGCTTGAGGCGATAGGCTAACCAATTTTGTGAAAGGACTTTTTTTTTTCCCTTTGGACTTAAGGTATCTGGTCCGCAATTCTATTGGGCTCCCTACATTAGTGGGCTAGGTGAATATCTAAAAGTTGATTCGATCAGTGACAAGCACATGCTCTCCTCACGAAATGTGATCGATGTGCATTGAAGCACTTATCAAAACTTGATAACCGAACTATCTGACTCGGGGGCTAAGTTTCCATAAGCCAAGTGTTATGGGGTTTCGACGCGGGGTGGGGGTTTTTTATTCGTGCGACGAACGAAATCAGGAGCAAATCGTGCGAAGCCACCGGTGAGGCTCCCGAAGGAGCTTCGACCGATGCATGGGACGACGCCTTCAATCCACTCCGTGTCAAAGCGCCGGGCTCGATCAATTGTTGTAGCTCCATAATTTCTTTCAGCGGGTTTAAAGTACCGAGCCCAATTCTTGTCGGCCCATAGATTATAATTCGGAAAAAAAAAATTGAAAAAATATTAATATATTATCATAAATTGTCCATATCAGTACCGGCCATGTCACATAGGGCGGTTAGCATCCACGTTAGCCAATTTCGACCAATTTTGGCAGGATGAACTCAATTGGTAAAATGCGAAAAAATTTATGACCCAATTGGAAAGATTAAAAGATTTGTAAAGTGCAATATGATTAAGATTTTTCGAGCAATTTTTCCTGTTCAAAGCAGTTGGCCCAATTCTTGTCGGCCCATAGAAAGCCCAAAGTATGCTTTGATACCAAAACCCTATATTTACTTGTTTCCCTCTCTCAAGGATTCCGTCCGTCCGTCTGTCTGTCTGTCTCTCTCTCCCCGTCCGGCCACCACGCAGCCACCACCTGCTCAGCCGCCGCCGTCGTCGCCGCCGTCGCAACCGCCGTTAAGGTCGGGGCGCATGAAGATTTGCTGAGGTTTACGCTTCGTTAAGGTCGCACAAGATTATTCGAGTCATGGGTCGAGTTCAAGCGAACAAGGCTCACAAGTCGCGGTTCTCCTCCAAGCGGCCAGGACGCGTGGGCAACGGGCTCGGCCACGGCCGAGCGAGCGGCTGGGCTGTTCGGCCGGCATGTTGGGGCTGGCGGCCAGGCGTGCTCAGGCGACTGGCCTGGCTGGCCGGCGCGCTGGCTGGCTGGCCAGCTGGGCGGCGGAGGCTCTGGACAGTCCGGCCAAGGCTAAGCTGGGGTGGCCCGGGCTGTCCAGGCGAGTACGGCGGCTGCTGGTGGCGGCGGAGCTGCTGGGTGGTGGCGGACGGAGCAGCGGCGGCAGAGACGGCAGTGCGCGGCGGCTGGGCGAGCGGCGAAGCCGGGGTGAGCCGAAAACGGGGGAGGTGTCGGGGGAGAAGAAAAACAGGGGGAGGGGATGGTGGCGCGGCAGCCGGAGGTGGCACGGCGGCGTTGCGGGAGGCCGGGCGATGGAGGACGGGCCAACAAGCTGCTGGGCAGCGCCGGACCGTGGCGGGCGCGGCGCCGAGCTGCTGCTTGCGCGCGAAGGGGAAGGAGAGGGGGAGTCGGGCTTGGGGCGAACGGCGGGACGGGCGGCGGCCTTGGCGGCTGGGCGTGCGGCGGCGCAAGGCGGACGGCCGGCGAGCTGCGGCTGGGCGCGCGCGGTGGTCGAGCAGCGGGGAGCAGGAGCAGTGGCGAGGGAACGAAGGAAGAAGAAGAAGAAAAGAAGAAGAAAGAAGGAAGAAAGAAAGAAAAGAAAGAAGAAAAGAGAGAGAGAGTGGACGTCTGCATGGCGGACGTGCGCAGGGGGAGGGGACGCGCGGTAGAGGAAAGAGAGAGACACACACAAAAGTCAAACATTGCACTTAAGTGCAATCCGACGGTACTCGTTCAAATCCGAAATCGATCCAACGGCTCACGAAAAATTTTAATTATAAATTAGATAAAAGGCCAAAAGATAATAACTAAAACACACTACGAGGGAGGTTTATTAGTCCAAATTCGCACCTGAACCAAATTTCACTTTTCACTTATTCCGGGCAATATTGACGCTGGCCACAATAATATCGACACCGTCCAATTAAATTCGTCACGAAACTCTCAGAAATTCGTCACCAAAGTTCGGACTCTAAATAATAGTCAAATTCGATCAAGTGCGATTCTAGCGAAACCTCTACTTTAAAAATAACCAAAGAGTGATCAGTTTTGGGCGAGATTAATTATAAGTGCACCAACGAAATACACGTTTTATAAATCCCAAAAATGGGTCGAAATTCGGAATGTTACGCCAACCATCGACGTAAAGGAAAAAGAAAGTAAGAAAATTTTAAAAAAGAGAGTAAAGGACAAAAATGCCCTTGATCATTTAGCAAGGTAATTTTTGAGTCACTTTGGGCCCTTATTTAAAACAAAATCCACTCCAAGCCTTTATTTAAAAAAATGATGGCACTTCAAGTCCTTTTTTAAAACAAGATCCAATTCAGGTCCCTATTTAAGAAAATGATGGCACTTTAGGATCTTATGTGAAATTTTCCCTTAATTTGTGAAAAGAAAATTTCAACGAAGGAAGATCCAATAAAAAGATAATCTTACATGATAATTTTCCTTGTATAGTTAATGTCGAAGTTGTTTCCCAAAATCATTGCTTGATTGATTTCCTAATATGCATACGTGAGACTGGGCATGAAAGGATGGTGAAAATTACAACTTTCTGAATCGACACCTTTTCAGTTTCATGTGACAAAACAACACCCTATAAGGTTATCCATGATATAAACCCGAAAATTGCAAATGATTGCTCAAATGATAAGCTTATCCTTCCTTGTTGCTCTAGGCTAAACAAATGGGAATTAATCTGGTGCTCAAAAGTTTTGAATACTGCATTATTATTTAAAGAATGATATTATTATTTGCCTTCAATTCTGGCATTCCTAACAAAACTACCAAGCAAGGCCAAGAAATACGTCACAATTTTGTGACACCATCATTGATTTATATAGTATTTTAAGTTATTAGATGAATTTCAATGTCACATGACTTCTTACGCATACATTAGTATTTGACATAAGAAAAAAAGAAAAACGACATAAATAGTCCTTGAACTTTGGCATAATACATAACGTGGTCCCTAAATTTTTAATTTGTTCAATGTAGTCCCTAAACTTTAACCCGATGTGCAATGTGGTCCCTGAACTTTTAATTTGTTCAATATCACCCATGAACTTTTGGTACATGTTCAATTTAGTTCCTGAATTATGTGAAAATATTCAATGTAGTCCACATTAAACATAGTTCAAGGACTGCATCGAACATATACCAAAATTTCGGAAACCACATTAAATAAATTAAAGGTTCAAGAATCATATTGAACATTAGGCTAAAGTTCACAGATCACGTTGAACAAATTAAAATTTTAGGGATCATATTGCACATTGAGCTAAAGTTCAGAGACTGTTTGTGTCAATATCTCTAAAAATATTAGTACTGAAACATAGATGACGAATGTTGGAGGTAAATAACTATGTCTAAAGATGTTGGGATATATGATCTTTGAATCTAATATTACAAAGAATCTTATGAGATCACTGTTAATAAGTTTAAAAGCAAACGATATTAGATAAATGCGTGGTTAGTTGACTATAAATATCTTAACAGAAATAGTTGACTATAAATATATTAATAGAAACCCCTAGAGGTCCACTAGGTGGTTTTAGGTTCATCATTCAGGTGCTACAAAATTGGTGGGTTAGGTGTGTGAATATGATCCACATTTGTTTGTTTAATTAAGTTTGCATATGAGCGTTTACAATATTTATAACCTACCAATTAAAACCCCATTTGGAACAAATTTTCTCGACTCGAGGATGGATGAATTAAGTAGCTAGTCAGGCTAAAAGTCTAAGTTTTTAATGTCATAAAAGAACTCTAATAGAAGGTTTATGACATTTGAAATGTTAAATAAGGCTATTATCACGAAAGACCCGCGAGCATGAGCACCTATAAAGAGAATAATGGTGGAAGATGCTCTTATAGGGATAAGATCAAGATAAAACGTACGTAAAAGTGAGACTTTTAGGGATCCCTAATTCCTTAAAAAAATCCCCAATTTTAGGTCAAGTCCCATATTTGCCCCGAACTTTTTTTTATCTTAGAAAAACATACTTTAAGTTCAGTCCCAACTCTGTCCCGAATTTTGTTTTGTGTAAAAAACCACCAAAATTCAATTTTTTTTTCAAAAATATACCTCATAATTTAGTCTCAACTCGACGTGGTACTTTCACATCAATAACAAATCCACATCAATAAAGTAATGGATTTTTTTTAGATAAAAAAAAGTTCGGAGTAAATTTAGACTGAACCTAAAAATTAGGCTTTTTTAAAATAAATTTTTTTGGGATGAATTTATTATCATTCCTAACTTTCATATCCTAGAATGGTTTAATTTTGGAGATTTCAACAATTGTAATGTGTTGGATTTGTTATCGAAGTGGAAATATGACGTCGGTTTGTGCCTATTGTTCCATTACTTTGCTGATGTGGATTTTTTATCGACATGGAAGTGCCACGTCAAGTTGGGATTAGATTACGAGGACATATTTTTGAAAATAAATTGAATTTTGGTGATTTTTTTACACAACAAAATTCGGGGCAGAATTGAGACTGGACTTAAAGTTTGAGATTTTTTCTAAGAAAAAAAAAAGCTTGGGGCAGATTTGGGACTGGACCTAAAGTTTGGGGTTTTTTTAAAACAAAAAAAAGTTTGGGGCAGATTTGGGACTGGACCTAAAGTTTGGGGTTTTTTTTAAAACAAAAAAAAGTTCGGGATTGATTTGGGACTTGGCCAAAAGTTGGGGGTTTTTTACGGAATTCATCCCTTCTAGGGACGAATTCAGTCACGTGAATCATAAGACTATCCAAGGTTGATCTGAAGCATTCATGATCAATTTTATCTTCTTGGTCACATGATGAGAACTCAAATACAATGATGATCGATGCACGAGTACCTCCACCAAGGTTGTGATATGAATCTGTACGGAAGATGATCGTTGTACGAAGATCCGTGAGTTACGAATTACTGACCTCGACCTCCAATCGAACCTGTGATTGGTAATCTCGGAATGAACGCGACCTATTGACGAACCTGTGTCAACCAATCCACGCTATAACGTCACGAACAAGAGAATTCGCGATCTTGCTCGATAAGTTAAATTCGATCGCCACAAGGGAGCCTTGATAAGATCTAGTCCTCAAAAGAACTCAAAAAGAAAACTTTTCTATATAAAATTCTGCCTCCTCTTAGAAATCTATATGCAACCTTATATAGGGTGCTAACCCTAATCCTAATCCTACTAGGATTAAAATTACAAAAATAACCTTAATTATTAAAAATTATTCCAAAAATAAAAAAGGCCCAAAAGTTTATCTAAACGACTCCAAATCGCTAAAAAACGTCATCAATCACTACTAAAGTAGTGAGTATTGATCAGCAGGCCATTTTCAAGTGTCTATCTAAATTTGAGCCAATTCGGAGTTCGTCAATTCTAAGCTCCTTCGGAATTCGCTAGAACAAAAGTAATCATGTTGCGCCAAGGAGCTTCAGAATCTTCAAGTTTCTAATCTAGATTATCTCCATTCCAAATATCTTGAACCATAATGCCGACAGCTTGTTTGAATTCCTTCACTCTCGCTCGAGTGATCGGGCCTAGCGGATAGAACAACGGGTCCCTAGCACCTCCTCCTCGATAGGGTTCGATGTCCACATTATTTCCTCCCTCGTGCAAAGGATTTGCCCTCAAATTAGCGTCTGCATCAAAAAGAGTCAAATCAGAAATATTGAAAGTAGCACTAATACCATACTCACCTGGAAGGTCAAGCTTGTAAGCATTATCGTTAACTCTTTCCAATACCATAAATGGTCCATCCTCTCGCGGTAGCAATTTAGAGTGTCGCTGTTTGGGGAAACGCTCTGTGCACATATGAAACCAAACCCAATCATCGGGCTCAAACACTACTTTCTTGCGCCCTTTGTTGGCTTGCTTTGCATACTGCTCTGTCTTAAGCTCAATATTCAGCCGCGTCTTCTCATGTAAAGTCTTCACAAATTCAGCTTTCTTAGCACCATCTAAATCCATACGCTCAGTAATAGGCAAAGGGGTTAAATCTAACGGAGTTAAGGGATTAAAACTATAGACAATCTCAGACGGTGTGAATTTAGTAGCAGAATGCACGCTCCTATTATAAACAAACTCAACATGCGGTAAACAATCATCCCAAGACTTAATATTCTTTTTAATGATAGCACGCAACAATGTCCCTAAAGTCCTATTAACTACTTCAGTTTGACCATCGGTTTGTATATGACAAGTAGTAGAGAATAAAAGTTGTGTACCTAACTTTTTCCACAATGTCTTCCAAAAGTAGCTTACAAATTTAGTATCTCGATTAGAAATAATGGACCTAGGCATGCCATGCAAACGCACAATCTCACGAAAGAACAATTCAGCAACATTCGATGCATCATCAGATTTATGACAAGGTATAAAATGAGCCATCTTTGAAAATCGATCAACAACCACAAAAATAGAATCCTTGCTATGCTTAGACCTAGGCAATCCTAACACAAAATCCATAGAGATATCAACTCAAGGATGCATCGGGATAGGCAAAGGTGTATACAAACCATGTAGTTTAATCGTAGATTTAGCCTGCTTACATGCGATACATCTCTTGCAAACTCGTGTGACATCTCGTTTCATGTGTGGCAAAAAAAAATATTTATGCAGCACTTCATAAGTCTTATTGATTCCAAAATGCCCCATTAAACCACCATTATGTGCCTCTCACACTAATAACTCGCGCAAAGAGCGTCTAAGCAAATATAACTTATTTTCACAAAAGAGATGTCCATCATACCTATAAAACTTTTCAAACGCAACATACTCACAAGCTTCAAATACTCTTCCAAAATCATCATCGTCAGCATATAAACTTTTGATATGCTCGAAACCTAGACACTTTGCTCTTAGAGTAGTTAGAATTGCGTACCTTCGAGAAAGTGCATCAGCTATCACATTTTCCTTACCTTTTTTGTACTTAATTACATATGGAAAAGTCTTAATAAACTCCATCCATTTGGCATGTCTTTTGTTCAACTTTTGCTGCCCCCTCAAGTACTTTAAAGTCTCGTGGTCGGTGTAGATCACAAACTCCTTTGGCCATAAGTAATGTTGCCAATTCTCAAAAGTTCGCACCAAAGCATGCGTCTTTTTATTGTAAGTCGGATAATTCAATATCGCTCCGCTTAACTTCTCGCTGAAATACGCTATGGGACGTCTTTCTTGCATCAACACGGCTCCAATTCCTGTACAAGAAGCGTCGCATTCTATCTCAAAAGTAGTACTGAAATTCGGTAAAGATAACAAATGAGCATTAGTCAACTTATCCTTTAACATATTGAATGCTCTCTCTTGCTCTTCTCCCCACGTGAAACCCACGTGCTTCTTAATAATCTCGGTTAAAGGAGCGGCGATGGTGCTAAAATCTTTTACAAATCTACGATAAAAACTGGCTAAACCATGAAAGCTGCGCACCTCTCCTACTGTCTTAGGTGTTGGCCATTCACGGATTGCTTTCATCTTTTCTTCATCAACCTGTATTCCATCAGCACCAACAACAAAGCCTAGAAATACTAATTTGTCACTTACAAAACAGCACTTCTTTAGGTTAGCATATAATTGTTCAGCCTTTAAAACCTACAAAACAGCTCGCACATGCTCAATATAGTCATCAAGGTTTCGACTATATATCAAGATATCATCAAAATAGACAACTACAAATCGACCAATAAAAGCACGCAGAACGTGATTCATAAGTCGTGTGAAAAGTACTAGGTGCGTTAGTTAAACCGAATGGCATGACTAACCACTTATATAACCCGTACTTGGTCTTAAATGCAGTTTTCCATTTATCCCCCTTTTTCATCCTAATTTGATGATAATCACTTTTCGAGATCAATTTTAGTAAATATGCAAGCTCCATGCAATTCATCCAACATGTCACCTAGCCTAGGAATAGGATGTCGATACTTTACCGTTATGTTATTGATTGCTCGACAATCAACACACATCCACTCACGACCCATCTTTCTTTGGCACCGACAAAATAGGAACAGCACACGGGCTAAGAGACTCTTTCACATATCCTTGCTTTAGTAATTCACTAATTTACTGCTGAAGTTCCTTTGTCTCTTCATGATTGCTTCGATATATGGGTCGGTTAGGCAATGGTGCACCAGGAAATCAAATCGATTTGATGCTTTATGCCTCGAATCGGTGGTAAACCTTCAGGAAGTTCATCAGGAAAGACATCTTTAAATTCCTGCAATAAAGACACGACAAAACTTGGCAAATTCGGATCAAGTTCGTTAGTAGTAAACAGTGCCTCCTTGTACAAAAGTACAAGTATCGGGCGGTCCAGAATCAAAACTCTCCTCACTTCGCTCGATTTTGCATAGAAATTCTTTTCTCTTTTCTTTTCTCTCTGTTTTTACCACTTTACTCTTATCTTCCTCTCCTTTTACTTGTGTCTCAGAGTTTTCACGCAGGCCCTCAGTTTTATCACTTTTTCTCTCTCTCTCAGCCTCACGTTGTAGTTTCAATTGATCTTCATACACCTTAGTAGGTGTCATTGGCACCAATATGTATGTCTTCTGATTTATCACCAATGAATATCGGTTAGTATACCCGTCATGATGTACCTTTCGATCATACTGTCATGGCCTACCAAGCAAAAGATGCCCTGCTTGCATAGGTATAACATCACACATCACCTCATCCTTATATCCCCTATCTCAAATGGAACTCGGACTTGCTTCGATACTTTTACTTCACCACTATCATTCAATCACTGCAATCTATATGGTCTTAGATGCTTTGTAGTCTTAAATACCAACTTCTCCACCATGGTACAACTTGTTACATTTGTACAACTACCTCCATCAATAATCAAGCTACAAATCTTACCATTCACCAAGCATCTTGTATGGAACAAGTTATCGCGTTGCTGGTGATGCTCCTCCTCTTTGACTTGAACACTAAGAGAACGCCTAACCACCATCAATTCACCTTTACTGGCATCTCAACATCACTACAATTCTCCAATGGTGGCATGTCATCATCCTCTTCCTCCCTCTCACTTTCTGATTCAACATCATTATGTCTAGTCATGACCATTACTTGCCTATTAGGGCACTGATTTGTCATATGACTCATGCCCAAACACTTGAAATATTTAATATTACGAGTCTTAGTGTTAGGATTTTCAATTTTACCTGAAGCCGGATTTGAAATAACTTTGCCATCCTTCTCATCTTCTTCAAAGTTTCAGTCTTGATATTGTTTCCCTTCCAATTCGGCTTCTCGTCTCTCTTCCGGTTAGACTTCCAATTCGAGTTTGAACCTCCACCACTCTTGTAATTTCGATCCAACTTCAATTGCCGCTCAACTTTGATGGCTTTGTTCACTAATTCTTCCAATTCAACGTAGTGTTGCAGCTCTACCACCCTTGCTATATCTCGGCTTAAACCACACAAAAATTATGACATTGTGGCCTCACGGTCTTCCACCACATTAGCACAGATCATAATAATCTCCATCTCTTTATGGTATTCTTCCACACTCTTGTTACCTTGTGTAAGATTTTACAGCTTATGGAACAAGTCTATGTGGTAATGACTAGGTATAAAGCGCATTCTCATCACTACTTTCATCGCATCCCACGTTTCTATTGGTCTTTCATCATTGCGTTTCCTGCTAGTCATAAGTTGATCCCACCAAATTATAGCATAATCAGTGAATTCAACAGCTGCAATTTTTACCTTTTTGAGCTTCGAATATCACTGGCAATCAAATACCATTCCATCCGTTTCTCCCATTCTAGATACGTATCAGGATTATTCTTTCCTTGGAAAGATGGAATCTTCATCTTGATGTTGCCAAGTTCATCGTCTTCTCGATGTCTAAATTCTCGAGGTCCGTTTCTCCTCTCAAACCTGCCATTTCGATCATCTTCTGTATTGGACACATATGCATCATCAAATTGCCGCTGCCATCTAGGTTGTGTCCTAGGCTCCTCTCGCTGATTTTGTGGCCTTCCTCGTGGTGGCTCTCTATCATCTTCAAGTCTCGTCTCACATCTTGTAACTCGATTGCTAAGTGCTTCAATTTGTAAACTCAATTGCTAGATGCCTGCTAGAATCGCATCATCTCTTGGATGAGTGCAATCCTCCTTTTGATTCACACTTCCCTAGCCTGAGCTTGGCATTTTTTTTAAACCTGCAAGAAAATGTTAGAGATAAAAGAAATCTCACTAGTCACTCCCTCACATTTTCCGCTCAAAGTGTTTGTCACTCCTCTCGTGTTTAACTCAATTTCGGCTTTTCTTCCCTCAATTAAACTCACACACTCTTGCCTTTTACCTCTCGTTTCCTTCTAGCAAGCTCTTTTTTTCAGACTTGAATCAAGTTTCACAAGCTCCTCATAACAATCGATAAACCACCAAGCAAGATCAAATTCAACAATATACCGCTCAACTCAGCAATTCAGCAAATTTTTGCGAGATTCGGATTCATATTCAATTTCTGCTACTAAAATCTTTTTTTTTTCTATTCGGTCAAACTATCAATGATAAAAAAAAATGAGTAGTCCTCTTGAATTTTTTTTCTTTGCTTTTTTTTGGCCTCTTTTTTTTTTTCTTTGCTTTTTTTGTTGCTTTTTTTGCCTCTTTTTTTGCTTTTTTTTTAATTTTTTTACGAACTCAAGTACAATATATAAAGAAAAAAAACTAGGACTGAAAACCCTAAATCAAAATTGAAATCACAGCAAGAACAAATTCAAAACCCTAATTCGATTAATAACGAAACTCTAATTCTATAAACCCTAGATTGATGAATGAAAAGCAGTAAAAGTAGGATAACTAGACCTTATAGAACCAGCTCTGATACCAGATGATATGAATCTGTGCGGAAGATGATCGTTCTACGAAGATTCGGGAGTTACGAATTGCTGACCTTGACCCCCAATCGAACTTGTGATTGGTAATCTCGGTATGAACGCGACCTGTTGACAAACTTGTGTCAACCAATCCACGCTATAACGCCACGAATAAGAAAATTCACGATCTTGCTCGATAAGTTAAATTCGATCGTCACAAGGGAGCCTTGATAAGATCTAATTCTCAAAAGAACTCAAGAAGAAAACTTTTCTATATAAAATTCTGCCTCCTCTTAGAAATCTATATGCAACCTTATATAGGGTGCTAACCCTAATCCTAATCCTACTAGAATTAAAATTACAAAAATAACCTTAATTATTAAACATTCGTCTAAAAATAGAAAAAAGGCCTAAAAGTTCATCTAAACGACTCCAAATCGCTAAAAAACGTTATCAATCACTGCCAAAGTAGTAAGTATTGATCAGCGGCCCGTTTTCAAGTGTCCATCCAAATTTGAGCCAATTCGAAGTTCGTCAATTCTAAGCTCCTTCGGAGTTCGTCAATTCTAAGCTCCTTCAGAATTCACTGGACCAAAAGTAATCATATTGCGCCAAGGAGCTTCAGAATCTTCAAGTTTCAAATCCAGATTATCTCCATTCCAAATATCTTGAATCATGATGCCGACAGCTTGTTTGAATTCCTTCGCTCTTGCTTGAGTGATTGGGCCTAGCGGATAGAACAACGGGTCCCTAGTACCTCCTCCTTGATAGGATTCGATGTCCACATCAGGTTGCGATTGAGGTGAGCTGGTATGTCCGAATAGAATGACCTTTTATCATAAAGCATTTAGGGGACATGATAAGTTCGGATAGGATTTCCCCTATTCGACCAAAAAAAAAGAGAATGTAGCCAAAAAGTGTTGTCCCTATCCTCGAGTAAAGCAAGATTAGGATCAATGGACCTCTTATGATAAACAGATCTATTTTGCAAGTTTATTATTTCGAGTAGTTACTACAAAGGACCATACTAACAAAAATATAAAATACTTGAATCCTTGATGTAGATACTATAGGGTTGATTCTCATCCTTCAAAGATTATGAGTGTTATAGGAGTATTCGTGGACAAGACGACCATCCCTCCTCCTTTTCATCATAAATGATCTGCTAGCATTGAAATGACTTGGGTTACTAGGGAAATTCTAATTCATTGGGTCTTTTGGCTGAAGTTGAAGTAGCTCTTACATAGTAACAAACTAAAAGCAATGACGGGAGTGGGAGAGTCAAAATTGAAAAGAAAATCCCTCATTTCTTTATCTCATCCAAAACTAGAAAATCCCTCACTTCTTTATCTCATCCAAAACTATGCAGAAGATTTTCATCATCTTTCATCACTGTTGTGTTATGCCGCTCCCTCCCTCCCTCCCTTTGAGAACGCAAATGAGTGTGCGCACCTCAAGGCTATCGTTCTCCTTAACCAACCAACATAAAATGTGGCACGATGTGGCCTGAAGCACCATCTCTCTCTCTCTCTCCCTCCCTCCCTCCCTCCCTCCCTCTCTCTCTCTCTCTCTCTCTCGTGGTGGTAGTGGTCTCGTCCTCTAGCAACCACCACAAAGGTGGTCATGGTCTCATGGCGACAGCCACCATCTCATGGGGGTTCTTTGTGTGGCGGCAATGGTGGTCACTACATGAATTGAAAACCACGCTGCTCATATTTTCTTAATTCCAATTTTGTCAACGCTTTTATCTTCTACCTCGGTATTTCTATGTACACTAGACAAGTACCGAAATTACAGGTGTGTGTGTGTATATATATATATATCCAAACTTATACACTAACAATCACCAGAACAATGATAGTATACAAGGAATGTTATCGTATTTCCTTTGTTGTGTTATCCTATCCTATCATATTCTATCCGGCAAAATCATCCAAGTGAGCAACCATACTCTCATCTTTTTCTTTGTGGGCCTTTCTCACCATGGACAGAACTTGAAAGCTGCAAGGACAATTTGTTTGGGCTTGAAAGGCCCATGTTAGCCACTGAAAGGCCCGATGCCAACGCACTGATGTGACCACATCCATTCATTACGACATCAATCTTCAATCCAATTGTAAAGATCAATGTCGTGCCGTGGTCCTCGTGCTCATTATCGATGGGCTGCCGCCTCCATGGGGCCAACACATCTTTAGAAAAGAAAAAAAGAAGAGAAGTCAAAAAGAGGAAAGTAGAAGAGGACCAAATGTGCTCGATGGCGAAGAGAGAGAAAGGAGGGTTGGCACGAAAAGAAAAAGAAAAGAGGGAGAGAGGGATGACGGTTCAAAGGGGAATAGGCAGTTTAGATTCGACATTGGAACTTTGTCGGGATCAGCTGAAACTTTATTATGTTGTTTGTGAGATAAGATCTACAAGTTTATTGATTTCGTTCTTTGGTATCCTTATCCAAATTGTCTCCATTTAGAACTTTCTCGTTCCTCTGTTAATCCACCTTTCGCCGTGATGATATATTGCTGTATTATTGGCATGTCGAGCCTCTAGCTGTATTACTAAAGATGAACTATTATGCTGCTTGCTATTCTTGGGTGATTAGTGAACTTTTTTGAGCAGCCCCATAATTTTTTCCACATTGAGTTTTTCACGTAAAATTCATGGGGTAATTTTCCGCTCCGTCTTTAATTCTCGGTACCATATCTATCGGTTTGGAGTTACTATTGCTGGAACATTATGACCGGTTTCTACCGAGGTTGATTTGATATTAGTTGATTGAGTTTTGAGAAATATATTGATCATCGACTTGTCTCCTAGAAAGCCTATCAATTTCTGAGTTATGCGTGTTTGCATTTGCGTTCACCTCAGTAACTTCCACTTCGCGCATCCGAAATTTGTCAACCCGATTCCAGTCAACCCCTGTCGCTGACTTAACCCTAATTTTGGGAATTTGTATAACGTTGCTTTCCCTCTCTCGGCGGTTGAGATGACAATTTGGGGTCAACTTTTGAGGTTTGACTTTGAGCATCTTGGACGAAATATCCCCCGGACAGTGACCGTACGACCAGCACTCCTTGGGAAAAAAATTGGACAGACGAAAACGAGAAATAGGTTTTTTCAGGGAAATTTCTCCGGCGAATTCAGCCGGCAATTCTGCCGACCGACCGGAGATGGAAGGAAGGAGTAAGATTTAACAGACTCCATCAGACGGTCGAACGTTGTTGATTTTAACTTAGTTGTTATGCCTAATTAAATTGCACGTAATTAAATGAGCTCCTAATAAGGAAATTTGTTTTGCGAGAAAAATCAAATGCACCTAGGTCCGGAAGATCATACGGAGGACATTTCTAACTTTATAATCTTAACATTAAAAAGTCGAAACTAAAGATTTAAACTCCTAAAGTTCAAAATAACATAATAGATCGTATGTTTTTTTGTCATTCGCGGTACTGTGGTGACAAACCAATTAAAAACATCAGTTCGAGGACTTGTGCGAGCACTATATATGCGCGTTTCCGATCTTGATCCATAATAATTCGATAATTCATGTCCTTAAATGTTACTTCTCCCAAAATTTAAGCACCTTTCAATTCAATTCACCCTTGAGAAAACAGTTCTGTGCTCATATTGAAAACGTGATTGGGTTAAATTATTCAAAGACCAGGAGTGTTACTATCGAAACTTCAATACTGGCTGCCTTTGCTTTTGGGTCACACTTGACTCCAATTCGTTTTGCACGAGAGCTTGACGCAGTCGTAATTTCATTAGACTTATATGAATCAACCACTAAGTCGTGCAAGAAGAATGCACTTTGCACTTTGTTGGCACCTTAACCGGACCTCGTCCCAAACTTTGTACATTCCAGAAGATAAGTAGATGAAACAACTTGTGGTGTTCGGGATTGTCAAGATAGAATGAGTTCGATTATTCATCACTATGCTTGTAGCGATTTGACCATGAAGGGTTTCGACGATTGCGATCCATACGCACTTAGAGAACTTTGTGGTGTCGTATCTTCTATCTGTTAAACGTTAAATTTTGTTTTTTTTTTATTTGGAAAGTTTCTTACGTTAATGACTCATTTTTTAAGGGGAAAATGACATAGAATGGTCCCTGAATTTTGACCCAATATATAAGTCGTCCTCGAACTTTGAATTTGTTCAATGTGGTCTTTAAATTATTTGTAAATGTTCAATATAATCTTTCCATTTGCTCAAACGACTTATTAGACGTTATTTGATGGCTTGGTTTATTATATGTTGGGTTGGATTTTTAAAAATGATAAAACAACATGTCCATCTTTTTATTTAACTATTTTAGAAACGGAAGAAAAAAAATCAAGGCGTTAACATGTCCATCATTATTTGGTGACGTGGATTATTATATTTTGATTTGAGATAATTATCTTACTTGATTAATGCACGTGTGACTTTTTCAAATAGTTTAGGGACTCAATTGAATATTTACTAATAGTTTGGAAATCACACTGAACAAATTAAAATTCATGGGTAACATTGCATATCGGATCAAATTTCATAAATCATTTGTCTCATTTTGCCCTTTTCTTTTAAAGGTATTTCTTCATATAAAGGATGGATCTTGGTGTAGGCTTATCAACAAATTTATCAATCAAGAATTTCAGTTATCTTGCTTTGGTAACCAATATGTTTCTTGCTTATAGAAAAGTGTTTCAAAAGCCATGTTTCAATTGGTTATATGGGAACCCTCCACATCTTTGCATCAATAGGAAACACATAGCTAAAATCTTATAATTGGATGAGGATTCACTACTATGGTGTATCCTCCCATCCTCTCTCTCTCTCTCTCTCTCTCTCTCTCTCATCACCATTTTCAGCTTCTGCAATAGTGCCCGGATCTGCAATCGCTCCGACGTTGTGCCACCATGGACCAACTGCCCCCATTTACCCCGTCGCCGTCGCTTATCAGCTCACGGCACCGTCTCTCTCAACTACCCGCCGGTCTCGATGAGGTCTCGAAGCCCTCATCTAATAATTGGAATTCCTGTTTTACCCCTTTTTAAAAACGACACCGTAAATATCGATCGGTTCCTCCTCGCGTGAAGCTTCGTCCTCACAGGCTTCGATCGCTCTTCCTCGTGGACGTGCGCAGGTGAAGATTTGCGTTTCTCCCATTTTTCCTTTCTTCTTCCATCGTCAACTTCGACGCTCGTTGTTTCTCCATTTTTCCTTTCTTCTTCCATCGTCAATTTCGTCGCTCGTTGGAGGAAGCTTCGCGAGAGGAGGAACCGATCGATATTTACGGTGTCGTTTTTAAAGGTGTAACACGGGAATTCCAATTATTAAATGAGGATCAGATTAGGCCACCCATCGCTATCAAGGTCTTGCAAGACCCGGTAGTGATAAGCCATAATACGGAGGACGGGCTCTTAATCTAGTCGCTGTTGATGACTAGCTCGTCCACGGTGGCCAGACGGAGCTTGGCACTCGGTGTCGAGCGGCCCGCGGACAAGCCAACCATTGACCGTAGCTCAATGTCGGCATTTGCGAGAGAGATAGAGAGAGAAGCTTGGGTGGTGGCTATGGCGATGGCGACGATGGCAATGGCATGGTGGAGATGTTTTGCCCAAGATCTCTTCGTTAGCCGTAGAAGAATCAGTCGGTCCACAACCATTGTTATTGGATGATAATGATACTTTCCAGAAACTATTATCTTGTGCTAATTGTGGCTGAAAAAATACTTGTTCAAATGCATGTGTGAGAATGTTTGGCGAAAGAACTCCCACATTAAGGATTTAGTGTGATATACACACCTAGGCTCCGTTTATTTTGCGAAAAATGAATAATTTGAAAAACCTTTTTTTAAAAACGATCACTCGTATCGCTTATAAAAATAAATAAATAAATAATATTTTCATTGTCTATTAATATATTTAGACGCAAATTATCGTTGATACTGAAAATATTTTTCATTAAATAATTATTTCGAGCGATATAAGTAATCAATTTTTAGGAAAATGTTTCCAAATTACTTATTTTCGTGAAACAAACGGAGTCTTAATATATCATAACTACCTCATAACTCATTAGCGTAAACTCTTTTTGAGTATACATGAATCTAAGTGGATATATTGACGAGTATGAATTTGTGCTCTTCCTCAGCAATCTCCCCAGGTGAACGTATCTAACTTCTGCTACATCGACCCAACGGTCTCCTTAACTCTAGCATCGGCCCTTTTTTAATAACACCCAGTCAACTCGGCAATAAGTGTGTTTCTAATAGCCACACCGTTCTGGAAACATTCCTGTACTAATCACTAAGGACTTGGTCGAGGTAGAAATACAAGGCCGAGATCAAATGATTTAACAGATGCGAGCTATCAAATTCGAGTATTCCCTCTCGATAGAAATTTCTGGGGACTAAGTAGTGGGAAGCTAAATATCTCTTGATCGCGGCGCGGATGGCTCGCCTTTCATTAGGATCAGAAAAAGGTGAACTCAGTATGGTGCAAGAAAACGTACCTCAGTGCGCACAACAAAACGAGAGAAGGAAAACGACAAACAGAACTTCGCGCTCGTTATCGAACGCGTTGATATGCTTTGAAATGCTTGCGATATGAACGGGACTGGCCAGGCCACGAAACGACAAGCTCGAAATACCCTTTGCTTTGACAAGTCTTAAAGCAAGAACGTGGGGAAACTGTCCACTTGCAGGGGGAAGAAAATTCATGACTCGAAGACAGTAGAGTGTCATAATCCCGTCTTTGTTAGGATCAGCCGTTAAAGACTTTGACTTAAGAAGGGTGCCGGTGGCTCTTCTTGTTCTCGTTGTCGTCTGACCGAATCGTGTCCGCACCATGTTCAAAAGTTCAATCCAAAAATTTAAAATGATAGGTGAAGAAAAACTATACAAATATAAAGAGGCTTGGATCATTTAGAACCTGTTATCAAGTGATACTTCAATGCCGCTCTCAAAAGGATAGCACTGGCTCTAATAGCAAAAGCTTAAATTAATTGATGGAGGAAGATCACATGAATATAAAAAGTATTTAAAAATCATTATTTAGTAATGTGAGATGATACTTCAACACACACGTCTGGATATTGCAATTCCTTTTGATTGAGGTTTTAATGTCCAAAGTCCCACGTTGGGATACGAAAGGCTTAGAATGTTATTCATAAATAACGACCCACTCGAAATGGCTATCACTTTAGGTATATAATTTTTTTCAAGACTTGACTTGTGAAACAATTCGGGTCATCACGTATGGTGATGGAGCAAGTTTTTTTCTAGTAAAGATGTGTGGTTTGGTGACAAATTAGACCCCAAACTGACGTGACGAGGGCAAGAAGGGAACGTGAACAAGTACTCTCGAATTCGCATTGGTTGCACCACTATGCTCTCTCTCTCTCTCTCTCTCTCTCTCTCTCTCTCTCTCTCTCTCTCTCTCTCTCTCTCTCTGATCAAGCGAACACTCCTTTATTTTCTCATTACGTTAACTACCTGAGTTCTATAAAATTATTATGCCTTGGATCGCAAATCTAGCTTTATATCCGAGCTTATTCGATCGGAGGTTTATGTCAAGCACTATATAGAAGGACTTATGTGCCACTCCCTTGGGCCATCTTTGATGCGGAGGAGCAAACTAAATTGGATGGTCTACATCTACATTCGTCTTCATTTGTTCATACCTAACCCTATCATATCGCATGACCTAATTAAAATAGAATTTGGTTCGTCCTGGATGGCGACTTTGTACATCATATAGTAATGCAAATTTGACTTTTGGCTCTTTCCTAGGGACTCGGGATGATTGTCATGCGTAGATCTGTGGGCATATACGTACGTACTCATTATTCCTTGCTCATGCCATGCAAGGGTTGACCCAAGCTGTGCACACCGCAGTTGGAATATTTACCCGATTAGCCCTAAGTCATACGATAATTTACTCCTAAAATTTTTGATATTGTTAATGCAGTCCTAAATCTCTGCACAAAGTTTTCAATGTGGCTCTCCCGACTTGTTAGAGTAATTAAATATTAAACCATGCCTTTATCTAACGATTTAGGCTTTTAGAATAGTTGGCAGTGATCCCATAAAATCTCACGTGATATCATAACTAAAGGTCCTGAGTTCAAATCTTTTCGAACCCCAATTGCCTCCTCAATTAAATATGTTCACGCTTAGTGTTAGACAAAAAGACCAAACTAAGCATGATGGGGAGTGTTAGAATAATTAAATATTAAATCATGCATTCATCTAACAGCTTAAATTTTTAGAACAATTGGCAGTGGTCCCATAAAATCTCACATGATCAATTGCTATAGGAAGTTGCTGACGTGGCGTCCAGTCTTCATCGGTCGTCTTGTGTAGCACGCTGAGGCAGGCAAATTTACTCGAAAAGATTGTCGTACATGGATCGCCGTGTCAGTTACTCTCGGCCACAATTGGCCAGTTTAGGACTACATCGGTAAAATTGAAAAATTTATGACTGAATTAACATTCCATATAATAAGTTTATGACCGAATTGGAATTCCGTATTTCATGATGGGTGAGAGTTGGTATGAGACTTGCTTGCTTACCCTATTACTCCCGGTGTCTGAGGTATCTACACGCGGTACGAGTATGTCTAGCTGGATGTACTTTGGTTGTACATATCGAAATCCGCATGTAGGATCAATTGTGGCTCCATGTAATGTCTCCTGATGTATCCATGCGGTTCCTCATATTCTTCATTTCAATGACAATTATTCACCGACTTTAGTGAATATCTCAGGAAAAATAAAAGGTCAAAACCTTCAAATTATATATATCACGTCCGCACTATTCCCATATGCTTATCCATGATACTTTAATGGTCAGTTTTGACCTCACCAGAAGTTCAAGTCATTAATGTGAGATAGCTTGTACGACTTAGAACACCGTATACGTCAGAAATAAAGTTGACATTTATCTATATTTTTGAAAAGAAAAATGAAAATTCTCATGTAGTAAAGTGGAGTTGCGTTCCGTATTTATTTGTTAGTAGAGTTAATATCACGAAAAACTCCAAATTAGTACGTTTATAATAAATTTACTCAAAACTATTTTTTTGACCATAGAAAACCCCAAATCGATATACTCATGATAAATTTACTCTCTGCTAGTTTCCATTAAATTTTTACTATCAATTTGTTCAGTTAGATAACACGTGACAATTGATGGATATATCGATTTGGGGTTTTACCTTTCATTTATCACATATGTATATGTTTGAAATTTTTCGTGGTATTAATCCAATTTAACAGAAACTAACAGAAAGTAAATTTGTCACAGGTGTACCAGTTTGAGGTTTTTGATAGTCAAAAAATTAGTTTAAGGTAAATTTGTTATAGGTGTATCAATTTAGAGTTTTTCATGATTAAAAAATTAATTTGGGATAAATTTGTCAATGGTGTACCAGTTTAGGATTTTTCATAGTCTTAACCCTTGTTAGTAAAGTGGATCTATTTGTCAGTAAAAATTATTTCTTCAATAGTAAACTTTATTCATTAGCAGTAAATGTATAACTTTCGATAAGAATTTCCGGTAATAGAAAACCTTCAGCAATGGACCTAATTTGTTCATGGTAAACTTATTTGTTCTTCGTGAACATTTTCATTCCAATAGATATCACTTGCATAATAATCCTTAGTGAATAATTGATTTTATGCTTACCAATTTATTTTTGTAGACATTAAAAAGAAAGTGGCAAGATGGAGAGGTGGCTAGGAAGCAGCAGAGCCACTGCCCACATCCATCTATGGCTCCCGGGGGTTCCTAACACCCCATCGATACAATGGGTACTCTTGTAGACTGGGGCGGGGTGAGGGTCTGATAAGGGCCACGACACCTTGCCTAGGCCTGGACAAGGGTCGTGCAACCCTCGCTAGTAGCTGGAGCCTAGAGAGGATCATTCCGCCCTTTCTCGTGGTGCCGAAGTTGACCGTGACTAGGTTGCCCTGAGACTCTTTTTCTAAAATTTTTAAAATCTTAACTGATCTTTTTAGTAATTTCTTTTTCAGTCAGATTTTCTAATTTCATGTATCTTGTTTTTGGCTTTTTTTGGTGCATTAGTAAATCATTATTTGGTTTGGTTTATTAGTTTTTATGAATATCACATTAATGAGAGGAGATATCATTAGAAATATTATGTTTTACCAAGAAGTACAAACCACATTATTTTGTTCATCGGAGTTATCTAGATCATCGGATTCAACATCATTGGTCTCCGAGAATGTTTCAATTACACGGATGGTCTTTTATGATGTTTCATCTTCTAGAGAAAACATGGACTCAAGGGTTTGATTACGCCTATTCCTAATCTTAAATGGTGTCTTCTTCAAGAGAGATACTTGTCATAATTTTAACATCGTGACCCAAAGGTGAAAAAAATAGATAGTTCAGATTGATTGTAGGGTTAATATCATGAAAAATCCTAAATTAATATAAATGTGACAAATTTACTTTAAATTAATTTTTTGATCACGAAAAACCTCAAACTGATATACTTATAATAAATATACCCAAAACTAATTTTTTTTACAAAGAAAAACCTAAAACTGGTATATCTATGATAAATATATGTCAAACTAATTTTTTGATCACGAAAATTCCCAAACTGATACTCATGTGACAAATATACCTCAGACTAATTTTTTGACCACAAAAACCCCCAAACTGGTAGACATGTGATAAATATACTCCAAAAACCCCAAACTCGTACATTTGTGCTAAATTTACCCTATTTTAGTTTTCGTTAAATTTGATTAATATCACGAAAAATCACAAACTGATACACATGTGACAAATATACCCAAAACTAATTTTTTGAACACAAAAAATCCCAAACTGATACACATGTGACAAATATACTCAAAACTAATTTTTTGACCACTAAAAATCTCAAATTGGTACATTTATGCCAAATTTACCCTCTTTTAGTTTCCGTTAAATTTAATCAATATCACGAAAAATCACAAATTAGTATATATGTAATAAACAAAGGGTGAAATTTCAAATCGATATACTCGTCAACTGTCACATCTTATATAACTCGGCAATATGACAGTAAAATTTAACGGAAACTAACAGATGATAAAATTATCGCAAGTGTATCAATTGGTGATTAATTTAAAATAAATTTATCACATCTGTATTAATTTAGAATTTTTGATAATATTAACCCTCGATAGTAATAGTTCTTAATTCTTGTTTGGTCAGAATCTTAATAGTTCTTTAACAGCAAGGAATCTTATGATTAGGTCACTGTGGACCTCGCCTCCGGACAAAGAAATCCAGTTACGCCACGAGAATGACAGCGGGAGAGAAACCGTCCACGTCCTTTCCCCCATCGCCCACTGGTTCGTGCCCCCTTGGAATATTCAATTCTTGTCAAACAGGATCTCTCAGTCAGACATTCATTTTCTTATAAGCCAAAACACAAAATAAGATAAATCCCATTAGCCGCCAACTTGTCAAACTATTTCTTATAAATCCCATTCGACTCATCTCTTTCTTTTTCCCATATGGCAACTGCAGATTTAGCTTGTTTTGTCGACTACCACGTTAAGTACGGAGCACAGCATTTGCTGGTTTTTTTGCCATTTGCTCAAGCTGCGAGACCTCTCTCCCTCGTGCCCAAAATAGGTCCAAGCTCGAAGGTCTTTGCCATTAGTTCCTCGGGAGACCGAGATTCTTGTTCGTGATGGCCAAGAACTTGTTCGTTTTCTTGATTTTCATGGGGTTGAGCTGCTTCAGTTTGGTGTGGCTCGCCGAGTCAAAGCTGCCCCAAGCAGAAGGTGCGAGTTAATCTTTTTCGCTGTGAACGGTGAAGTAGGTGTTTGGATGCTGAGAAATTGTGGGAAAGTCACAAGCTTTTGCTCTCTTAAAATCTGGGTTCCGGTTGGTTCTGAGAGTAGCTTGGGTTAGCTTGCTGCTCTCTGTTTCTCTGTTCTGTATTTTATTTCCTTTTAGTGACAGTGTTGGAGCTGACTGGGAGATGGGGAAAATTAGTGCAAGATTCATATGAGAATCTCTCTGCCCAATGTTTGCAATTCCTTTCTAGACTTTAATGGGTATCATTTTGGTATTCTGATTGGTAAGTGGAGATGGGAGTTTCAGTTTCTGTAACCAGGCAAAATAGAAGATAGGAGGTACTTTCTATTTTATACTATTCAGTCAAATAATGGGACTCTTAAGTTAATATCTCCAACTTCGGTTATATAATCTTAGTTTATCGTTTAATGGATTTGCTTGATGCCAATATTAGGTATATTATTGAATGCCACATGCTTTATGGATGGGTAGATTCTCTTTTGGGCTCGTGGCCTGAACCAGTACAAGCAATGGAAATTTGTTGGTTGACCCATTCAAAAACAGTTTTTGGATAGCTTTTCTTGCTGGTCTGTGTAGTGATCTTGAGTGTCCTTGAGAATGTTATAACAACTCTAAAATAGATGTCTTCCGTGTTTGAGTGAAGAGCCCTTATTGTTGCTGTTTCTACTTATAGTATCTGGATGCTGGTCACCTCTTCTACACGATTGTTTACCTGGACATGCTTCAACATGACTATCCAGTGTCAGTTTGGGCCTAGCTGAAGCTGAATCTACAGCCTGAATAAACTTTTCTGTTGAACCCACCATAATGAGCAATATTGTGGCTGTCTTGAAGATTGACCTTGTAGATCTGTAGAGAGATGGCCTTTGTAAATATATAGAAAAGAAATTCTTTTGATAGATTGTGTTGCAGAAAACACCGCACCTGCAGTTTTACTTGCCTTGCAAGCACTGTATTATTATAGGTGACATAATACACCTCCATTTTTCTAATTATAATGCATCAGATGTACCTTTACCCCTCCCATCTGAAGCCACAGTATTACAGAAGAGTGGTAGGTTGTCTCCATGGTTAAATCATTTGACAGAAAAGAGTGATACTGACCTTATTCTCTAATTAGATACTTGACAATTATAGGACGGGCTTTGGTTTGAACTTCTTGACTAATGACTCGTTTTGTGTTTGTACTTTTTTCTCATCTTTTTTTTCATAATCACTAAACAGAGAGAAAATGGAAACAGTAAGTGTACCAGAACATTAACTTTCTTTGGCAAACAAGTACATCCTTCATTACTAGTCATTTTCCTCTCATTGCCAATCATAACTTGTACCTTTCGCTTTCTCTAATGGTGCTTTTTTGTCTATACATGTAATTTAGTTGATGCTCTCCATGAAATCACGACCGCAATGGGGTCGACATTCTGGGATTTTAATGGCGACAACTGTCAAATACGAAGAGTTGGGTTAACACTGCAGCCGCCAGAAAAAGCCAATAGTAGCATTGGATGTGACTGCAACATTGGGAATGATACGTTCTGTCATGTCGTAACGATGTATAAGTCCCTCATCCAATCACTGATATTGCAACTTTTAGAGAAACACATTTTAGTTTTTTTCTCATCAAAAGTCTCTTGCAACTTTTAGATACTGTACTTGGTTATTGAGCTTTTTCTGAATTCACCAACTTAAAGTTTTTTAGTGTCTTGACATAGTTGTTCTCGAAAGTGTGAAGTCACCTTGCAAGTCCAATTAATAGAAGATATTACTCCATTCAGAACTTGATATCTTTCACCATTTCCCCCAGACATTCACTTTAACGAACCACAAAGCCCAATGTCTTCCAATATGTATTTCGAAAAGAAACAGGGTTGTTAAAGAGCAAAATATGGTGGCATCAGTGAAGAAGAGGGATATATCAACATTTATCTGTGTTTATTTATGCTGTTTCCCGAAGATGTAAATTGGTCTCTTCAATATATCCATGACTTCAGCAATCTTATCCACAATTTTCACTACTGATTCATGGTGTTACGCTATAGTTTTCCAGATATGCGATGAAGCCATCTCTTGCATTTAACATTGATCTGCTTATCGTGCTTCACAGAGTGCTGAAGTTTTATAGTCTACCCGGAATCCTCCCCCCTGAGCTTGCCAAGCTCCCTTACCTCAGAGGGATGTAAGGACTAGTTTCCACTTCCTTCATTTTCCATTGCACTATTTTACTACTTCGTGTCCATACATAATTTGGGGTCAAAAGAGATTTTTGTGAATAATATGCTGATGAACTCTTACATTGCAGTGATTTTGCTTACAACTACCTCAGTGGTGAAATTCCTGACAAGTTGGGTTCCATGCAGTTGACATCAATGTAACCAATACTCCTTGATTTCTTCACATCATATGTTTTTTTCTGATTGATTATTAACGGAAAAATGGTCGTCCAGCTCTCTTCTTGTGAATCGCTTATCAGGAGCAATACCAAAATCATTGGCAAATATTACCTCACTGACATATCTGTAAGTTTCATGCTAAATCTCATTATTTGTCTAACGCATTTCTTTCCTGAGCAATTGCTGCATTTTGAAGTCATCTGAGATGCACGTTTCATGGCAGCTATATTTTGCAGTTTGTTTTTTCCTTTCTCCATCAATAGATTGCCACTTCTTTGTTGTAAAAGTATATCTAGTACATTTATATAAAATTTCTTTCTCATGGCTCTTGGAAAAACTCTATTCGTTGAATTTGAGAAGAATGGCTAAAATGCCTTTGGTTTCAGATGATTTAGTTGGAGTCCATTACAGAAGATTATATTTGGTTATAATTCAATAACAATTTTAGAGTTTCTGAACCAGGTGTCTTGAAGCCAATCAGTTCTCTGGTCCTGTTCCTCCTGAGCTTGGGAGTTTAATCAACTTACAGCATTTGTAAGAAACCCTAATACTCCTAAGCTTGGGACTATTTGTCTTCCATCTTTATACTTTTATTTACTTATCGTGGTGCCATAATATGGTTGTAGGATTTTGTCCTCCAATCAGCTAACAGGAAACGTGCCACCTACATTTGCCGCGTTGGGAAATCTGACAGATTTGTAAGACAATGATGTGCTTGTTTCCTATATAACTACTATGATTTGAATGCCTAAGAACAATCTATATTTCATAATGCAGTCGAATAAATGACAACAACTTCAACGGCACAATACCCACTTTTATCCAAAACTGGAAGCAGCTGAACAGGCTGTAAGATCACGGTTTTAATACATTTTGCATGGGTTAAGTTTGATGATCAACATGATTTTTCTTATAATCTACATACTGAGTATTGCCATATACGTTTCAACTCTTGAAGAGAAATGCACGCGAGTGGACTTGAAGGACCCATTCCATCACAGGTTTCTGCTTTGAATAAAGTAGAGGAGCTGTGAGTAATTAGCTTTCTTACAATTAATTCTATATCATTTGTACGTTAGGATGCAAGTCATATATTTTTGTAAATCGCAGTTGTTTGCTAATGATTAAATACATTGACAGGAGGATTAGTGACATTGATAGTCCTCTCCAGCTATTTCCTGCACTGGAAAACATGACAGGCTTAGTGAAATTGTTAGTCTTAGTTCCTTTATACAGAGTTTGGATTCTCCTAGGATGTGCTGTGCTTGATGTTTGAGTTATTAAACCTGGCAGCATATTGTTATAGGGTACTGAGAAGCTGCAACATATATGGGCAGATTCCCCCCTACATGTGGAACTTGCAGGATCTAGAATTATTGTAAGTACATCTTGTTAAGTTTTGACTGGAGAAGTTTTAATAGTCTTCTTACAGCTGAAAGCAAGGTAAGCTTGCTTACGTTATGTCTTCCTGGTCCTAGGGATCTCAGTTTCAACAAACTGACTGGGAAAATTCCGGCTACAATCAATTTAAAGCACATAAGGTTCATGTAAGTTCATCATTCACATGCTCGTGAATGCATGTGTGCATGCACGTCTTATTGGATTGCCGTCTCTTACTTATGTCAGTGCAAAGCAACTTGTGGCCTGAACCATGGGACATAATGCAGCCAGATGAATTAATGCCTTTGTTAATTGAGTGTCGTTTTAATGGTTTCTTTCTTTGCCTATTGTATTAATTGTATCACGTGATTTTTGCTTAGATTTCTGACCAGCAATTTATTAATGGGAAGTGTTCCGGAGTCAATCTTGAAGGAAGGAACCAGTGTGTATGTTTCTTGTTCTTATCGAGTTGATTGCCCTCACCATCCTCTTGATTCTCACCATCTTGAAGTTAGTTTTTCCCCATGCTGTGTGCAGCGATCTTTCATACAATGACTTCACATGGCAAGGTCCTCAGCAACCTGCTTGTCGAGGAAACATGTGAGCCACCAGTACCCGTGCCATATTTCTTATGAGATATCTTTTGTATGATTTTCGTGGAAAATCTGATTTTGTTACTCTCCCATTTTCTTCAGGAATCTGAACTTGAATTTGTTTAGAGGCTCCTCAGCAGAAAATAACTCGTAAGATTCCTTTTATCATGCCCAATATGAGTCTTCATTCCTTAATTTTTTCTTTTGGATTCTGCTAGAAAGATCGAATCTTTCAGTTGAAAGCACAGTTTTTTGCCAAAGCGATCGTCTGTGATATGATGGCTCTATTCATGAACATTTTCTTATAGAAGTGTCAGGGCTGTAATTATTCGAAGGCTTCAAATATATTGATTGCCAAATGGCCATATGACTGGATACCGATTTGTTTGGTTTGCACCAAGTTTTCTTGTGAAATGAAAGGTCTGGGTATGGTCGCTGGTCAAGGCTAATACATTTATATGTCTTTTGCAGAGGCAGAGGTGATCCTTGCTTGGAGAACTTCCGATGTCCACATTGTAAGTATATATGCTTGCTGAATTATTGCTCTGTGTCCTTCCAAAGCTCTGGAATTTTCAAAGCTTGCTTAAACTTTTGCATCTTTTTTATATGCTTGTCCATTTTGAGATCAACTATTTGGTCTTATCCACAACATGGTGCTGTAGTTACGGTTTTTTGTTATTTTCTCTCTCTGTCGAGGTCAGAAGTTTTCTAAATCATATGAAATTTTTCTCTCTTCAGACTCGAGTTGTTTACATGTTAATTGTGGTGGAAAAGATGCAACCATCAAGGAATCTAGGCAGATGATCATCTATCAAGGAGATGAATATATAGAAGGTGGTGCTGCAAAATACTATTTAAATCGTGATGAGTTCTGGGGATTCAGTAGCACAGGGGACTTCATGGATGATAATGATAAACAAAATCTGCGCTATACTGTGTCTCTCCCTTCGTCAAACCTCTCTGTCTTGGATGCAACAGCACGAACCTCCCCGATTTCACTGACTTATTTTCATTATTGCTTGGAGAACGGGATGTACACAGTGAAACTCAGATTTTCAGAAATACGGTTCACTAACGACAAAACATATAACAGCCTCGGGAGGCGGGTATTCGATATTTATGTTCAGGTAATTAAGTTCTCGCTGGAACAAACCTGGATATTCACATTGCATATTTGTTTCAATTCTCCGGCGCATTAAATCTTAGTTGAATATGTTTGGCACAGGGGAAATCAATGCAGAAGGACTATGATATTGAAATTGCAGCAGGTGCTGCTCAGAAGCCAACAGAAGAAGCCTATAATGTCAGCGTGACAAATAATATTCTGGAAATTCGTCTAGTTTTTGCTGGAAAAGGGACAACGAGGATTCCTAAAAGTGGAGTTTATGGTCCGCTTATTTCTTCCATTTCTGTAGTTTCAGGTGAGGCTGAAAATTTTCCCTATATTATATGGCCGGATGGTTTCCATAGTCTGATGCTGAGCTGCATAAAGTATGAGGCCATTAATAGGCATAATACATTGGTTCTTCAGCCTTTGATATGATATTTACGATTCTCAGCATTATCCAACTGTTTGACCGATCATTTTCACCATTAGTAAATCTTTCTTCATTTCTCGTCTTGTTTCTGTTGGGCAGATGTCAAAGAGTGTTCAAGAGGTGGAAAACAAAAAACTGCTTATATCGTAGTTGGAGTTGGAGGTGGAGCATTTTGCATTGTTCTCTTATCACTCTGTATACTTAAGTGGAAAGGCTGTTTCCGAGGAAGAACCAAGAGAAGACAAGGTGCAGTTTCTATGAATTTTGTTAAATATGACTGAATGTTCTCTGTCATCAAACTGACTTACTTGAGAAGACCACAATCTGGTGCTTACTCTAGTCTACTGTGCAAGTCGCCAATAGCTTACTTGGGCCTGCACAAAATTAGACGTCCGATTTGTTACTCAACAGCATTGTTATTGGAATAGCTATCACTACTGAAAAAACTTGTACCCAACTACAGAGCATATTCGTCTCTATTTTTTCTGTGATCTAATTCTCTCATTTGGGCTTTACTTTCTTGAGTTTTCTGGTTTCAAGTTCTGTCTTTTCTCTGCTTATATAGGCATGGAAGGACTAGATCTGCAGATTGGGACATTTTCCATAAAACAAATTAAAGCTGCGACAAATGACTTCGACTATGCAAACAAGATTGGGGAAGGCGGTTTTGGCGCTGTCTACAAGGTGCGTGCTGTTATGTGTGTTGTCCTGTTCCATAAATCTTCATGCAGTGTTCTTATAAATTAATTCTAATAATTGGGTTGGCATGCAGGGTCAATTAAATGATGGCACTGTAATAGCAGTTAAGCAGCTCTCATCAAAATCGCGACAAGGAAATCGAGAATTCCTGAATGAGATAGGAATGATATCATGCTTACAACATCCAAATCTTGTGAAGCTCCACGGGTGCTGTATTGAAGGAGATCAACTATTGGTGGTTTACGAGTATATGGAGAACAATAGTCTTGCTCGAGCCTTGTTTGGTCAGTTCTACTTCTACAATATAAGTTTCAATTACCATACAAAATGGTACCTAGATAGATGTCGAAATAACAAGCAACTCTGCCTTCTTGGGTTTTGCAGGTCCAGAAAATTATCAACTTCAACTAGACTGGCCCACAAGACTTAAGATCTGCACCGGGATCGCTAAGGGTCTCGCCTTTCTACACGAAGAGTCTAGACTCAAGATTGTCCACAGAGATATTAAAGCTACTAATGTGCTGCTCGATCGAGATTTAACCCCGAAAATATCAGACTTTGGACTGGCCAGGCTTCACGAAGAAGAGAACACTCACATTAGCACAAAAGTTGCTGGAACAATGTAGGCTATCTTCTCCCTAACAAATTCCATGTCCGAAATTTCTTAATCGCACCTTGAATTCAGCTTATGCTCCAATGATGCTATAATTTCTTAAGGTTGTCGATTTAACAGATTGCGATCTTGTTTGCAGAGGATACATGGCTCCAGAATA
This sequence comes from Syzygium malaccense, assembly GCA_031216405.1. NCBI lineage: Eukaryota > Viridiplantae > Streptophyta > Magnoliopsida > Myrtales > Myrtaceae > Syzygium > Syzygium malaccense. The sequence continues at coordinate 26,969,931 of CM062257.1, read as the reverse complement.
CGCATTGTGGGGTTACCTCACATACAAAGCCGATGTGTACAGCTTCGGAGTCGTGGCCTTGGAGATAGTTAGCGGGAAAAGCAATAACGGTAGCCTGCCGAGTGACGACTATTTTTGTCTATTGGATTGGGTATTTTTCCTCGTCTCTGACTCTACTTAACTAGAGAGCAATAACGTACATGTTAACAGTTGGGCTGGGTTCTCCATTCTCATGGTATAAGAATTTTTCAATAGCTCCATGACAAAGTACTGGTTTATGGTAATCATGCTGCAGGCATGTCACTTGCAACAATCTGGGAACTTGATGCGACTTGTCGACGAGAAGTTACAGACCAAAGTAAACAAAGAAGAAGCGGAAATCGCGGTAAAAGTAGCTCTTCTGTGCACAAATGTATCTCCATCTCTGAGGCCCACGATGTCCGAGGTGGTGAACATGCTCGAGGGAAAAATGGCCGTACCAGATGTGATCCCGGACCCGAGCACCTACCACGAAGATCTGAGGTTCAAAGCCATGAGAGACCTCCGCAAGCAAGGGCAACAGCAGAGTTATACCGAGAACCAAACCCAGAATTCCACGACCATCAACACGTTTCGGTCTTCGTCAAGCACCTCCAGTCAAGATCTGTATGAAATAAATCAAGAATCCGGACCCCTTCCATAAAATGCGCGAACCTTAGTTGCTGTGGCATACCAAACTTAGGCTTAGTCTTGAACTAGAGAATCGGAGTCCCATTGTCGTTGCTAAATAAACGGTTCCTCAACTACTAGAGCCTAGATCGGTGGAAGCAGAAAAACTTGGCCGAGGGCGAGGCCTTGTGGCGAGGAAATTCGGGATGTGCAAAAGCTGTACAGTTAGGAAGGAAGCATTGGTGCTTGAATAGGTGAGTCATTTCTTAGTTTGTTACTTCTCTTCGGCGTTTCGAGCAATAAGTCGATCAAAGTCATTGATACAGATTTGCCCAGATTATTGTACAGTGTACTGAATTACCTGTTTGTTCGACTTGATGCGAAGAAATGAAGAGATTTTCTGTCAGGTTCATCATCTGGTTCGCCTGGATAGAATGACTAGAAAAGAAAAGTTTTGAAGCACTTGTAGACTACTCATGCATGCACTCACAGAGTGGCTTAAACCATTAGGTCTGATTGTTTCCCATTCCCATTTGGCTCTCTATAGGATCTCCCTCCCTATCGTGAATATCAGGTCAGTCATGTTTTTTTTGGACTTCTGCCTCGCCGAGGTTGCGCGATCCCAGGCCAAATCTTGCCACGCCGATCCATCGCCTTTGTCCCAGTTTACGCGTCACCTTCTTCTCCCACATCTCATTTTTCATTTTCTTTGAGGATTTATTATTAGGTATACTAGTAGCGTGAAAAATCATTTATACATTCATCATTGGATGGGTGATGATGTAGATGAGCTCGATTACACAACTATCTCAAGTACATATGTCACCCATCTGGCAGTGAATATGTAAAAAGTTCTTTACACCAGCATTACACGCAATCGTAATCGTAATCGTAATCGTAATCTTTAATTTTTTTTCAAAGTTGCTTGTTTTGAATTTTTTACTATTTACATTGAGTTTTATATTACAGCATTTTTAATTCTTTTTTTGTATTTTGCTTTAAGTTTTGTAGAAAACCACGTACCTCGAAGTTGTTTCATAGCATGCACCTTGTCCACTTTCGTTTGTTTTGGTTTGTCGTCAATGAATGCATCAGCTGCTGCACCGTCCTCCTCCCGACAAAAACCAGCAATATGTATTAGAGTATTTAAATATGAAACCATGTAAATAGTTTAAGTTTTTAGAATAGTTGATAGGGGTCTCACCAAATCTCTCAGTATGTCCCGACCTACCATAGTTAAAGCAAACACCACCATTCCATCTGCACAGTCGGGCGAAATCTGCCATACCCCGCGCATTTGTTCGGACTAGCGTGATCCTTCGCTCTGCCCAAACCACCAATATTCATCCTCTTCGTCCTGATTTCCCCGTTGTTTCTGCTAGAGCCGAAGATCCCTCCTTTCTGCTACCAATGCTCCCCGGAGGACATCCTTGTAACTGGTCAGCATTAAGATAGAAATATTCGGCCTCATGTCTCGTCTGAAGCCCCTGCCGAAAACTTCCGGCTTTGTTCTCGTCCGCGTCAATGATGCGAGCAGCAGATCTGCCGAGCTAATTAAAGAGGGATGCAGATTGTAGCACAAGATGATGGCTCTGTTTCAGGGTCCAAGTACTCTTGTTCTCTGTTAATTTGCAGAGAGGCCGGAAGGTAAAGTAGTCGTAGAACGTCTGCTCAAACACAATCGCACCATCTGCCTGGAAAGCAGGCTTAGGGTGCATTTGGTTCGGCTTTGCAAATGGGCTAAGGGAAAATTCAAATGCCTTCGGCTTAAAGCCACTTGGGGAAATGCTCAGCCCACCAATGGTTCGCTTCATTAATCAGCAGAGGAGTGACGAAGTTCACTTCGTTTTCATCAAAATAAAACTCAAGTTCATCAAATATAATTCTTATTGCAAAATAAAACTCACTGTATGTTGAAAAGCATCATAAATCGATATTGAAAAGGATAGAACCCCATATAATTTCCAAGTTTCTAACATCTTTTCCGGATAAACTAACCAAATCATTTTCCCAATTGGTCGCATACTCTCATTTGCGACCCAGCATTCACGAATCCTTAGCCTCGGAAACCTGGAAATGTAAAATGGGGAAAGAGCAAAATCACAGCTCAGCAAGCAACTAATACCACTTCTATGGGATCAAGCAATGAATAAAATAATTCGAACAAACATATGCATTCACATCGAATAAACAGTCCTATAACTCAATGTAGTATTAGTATCCACATATATATACCCATAAATCATTCGAAGCCAACATAAACTAAAACTTAATTGCCCATGTCAAGAACCCTACAGTCACAGTTCGCCAGATGACAAGGCCGAAAAACATATCGGCTATGATTATGCCCAGAACATCACATCGGCTGTGGTTAAGCCCGGAATGTCAAGCCATCGTGATTAATCCCCAAAACAGAACCGATTCATACGCATGTTCATATCTCATCACACGTGGGCCCACAATGGACACAAATCAAGTAACACAATTTTCACAATGCTAGCATATAAATATCATCATGATAAAACACGTCGTATGCAAAGCCTGATCTGGTTTTAAAGTAGCATGTTGTAAAACCTTCATCTTAATATCTCATCATAAATTAAGTTCAATGCCATAGAATGTAGGATTGATACCACAAAAAGCCCCCAAAATGGTACACCTGTGACAAATTTACCGTGAACTAATTTTTTTATCAACAAAAACCCTAAACTGGTAAACTTGTGATAAATTTACCCTTTGTTAGTTTTCGTTAAATTTTATTGTTAAATTGCTTTGTTAAATGATACGCGGCAGTTGATAGATGTGCCAGTTTTGAGTTGTATTATTTGTTTGTCACGGGTGTACTAGTTTGTGATTTTTTGAGGTATTAATCCAATTTAATGGAAACTAACGGGGGATAAACTTGTCACAAATGTACCAATTTTACGTTTTTTATGGTCAAAAAATTAGTTTGGGCTAAAATTATTACAGGTATACTAGTTTGGGATTTTTTATGGTCAAAATATTAGTTTGGATAAATTTATCATGGATGTACCGATTTGAGATTTTTCGTGGTAGTAACCCTAGAATGTATATTTCATTTACTTGAACAAGTCGTGCACGGTTCATATAAGCCATAAAAGTTGCTTCGAATTTCTGCTAAAGCACTTTACTCAAACGAGTCACGGATTTTCCTCGACTCCTAAACATAACATATCAAAGTAGTGCGATCGAGTCTTTTTGGCGGACAAGCCCGTCATAGTGAAAATTACGAAAACACCCCTCTGCTACCTCAAAACTAAGGTCAGTAAATGCAAGCTGAGACTTAATCATACTTATCTTTCTTGACTCAAAATCATACTTATCTTTCACAAAACAGAAAATAAATTATTTCTCTCTTGTTTTAAATAAAGCTGAAAATCCCATTTTCTTTTTAATATTTAATAATATCAATGACCCTCTGGTCTAACAAAATACGTTACCCAAAAAAATACTTTCCTTTTTTAGTAATTTTTCTTAATTTCTAGAAATTATCAAAAATACTATCTTTAGAAATTACAAAGAATACAAGAGAGGTGGAAGTCATTGCGCTGAGTTCAACTGTGAAAACGGTGTCTCAATTGGACGTCGGGGTGATATACACGCGCCCCCTGGAAGTGGCTGTGCATGGAACCCGTACGCCCCGCATGTGAACGGTATGCGCCTGGTGTAAAGAGCCCGAAGCCGACTTTGAAGCATTCAATCTCTCTATAAGGAACCGAATTGGGTGCTCTAGGTGTCCATAGAAAGAATGCGCGACAATACTTCGAAGGCATTTGGAGCGTCGATCATGAAAGTAACCGAGCAGGTTGAGAAATTGTGACGAGTGTACTTGCTCGCAAGCTGTGACATAGAGTTTGGAGGGCCAGTTTTCTCGAATCGGTCATTGGATTCGCACGCTGTCAAAAATCGGGAGTTTTGGTTTGGTGAGGGAAGCAGTTCTTTCTTTCTTTTTTTCAGGTCAAAAAAGAATTTTATTCATTTATCTAAGTTGAATATCATAGCTCCAAAAGAGGCTACAGAATAAAGTAAATCTCAAAGGGATTGAGAGAATGGACTAACCAATTTTGTGAAAGGGCTTTTTTCCCCTTTGGGCTTAAGGAATCCGGTCCACAACTCTACTGTCCTATCTACAATAGTGGGCTAGATGAGTCGTCCGCTGATAAGCACCCGCTCTTTCCCACGGAGTATGATCTGTGTACTTCGAAGCACTCATCAAATCGAACTATCTGACTCGAGGGCTAAGTTTCTGGAAGCAAAGTGTTATGGGTTTTCAACGAGGGGCGAGGGTTTTTGTTTGTATGGCGGATGAAACTGGGAGCAAATTGCGCGAAGCCATCGATGAGGCTCCCTGAGGAGTTGCTGACAGATGCATAGGGATGGCGCATTCGATCCATCCGGCTTCAAAGGATCCATCCATGCTAACTCTCAAAGCGCCTTTGCTTCGGTTGAATCCAGATATGAGGTGAGCTTCTGTTTTTTGAACATGAGTCCATCGTTCTTGAGTTCCATTTCCTGAAATTTCTGAGCTTGGCAAGGACAGATTCTATTAGGTTCCCTAGGCCTGGGGCTTGGCGTCTGATGATGAAGTCATTCCTGTATTTCCAGGTATACCAAAGCAGAGTTGATACCATAACAAGCAACGGTGAGTTAACTGAGTTGCTTCTGAAATTGAAGAGCCTCTCTTCAATCTGTCAGCCATGACTTGAAATCTAAATTCTAAGGGCCGTGACTTACCACACTGGTTTTGTCCATGAATAGAGCAGAAAACTTCTAATGAATTTGTTCTTCATCTAGAATTTTATTTACCTTCAAAGTTTTGGAATATAAGTTATATCATTTCAAGAGTATTTTTGATGATTCTCTCTTTATCCATATTCCAGGTTTTAATTTAATAGGAGATGCAGTTTTGGAATGACAAATTAAAAAACTAAAACGCGAATATGGGTCGCATAACAAAGCTACGCCATGTGTTGTTCACATAATAGTGGCGAGTACAAAGACAAATATTTTCTAAGCTTCTTTCCATGTTATTATGATGCAAATCAAAGGAGGGTTTTTCCCCTTTGAACTTTTGCCAGAAAGAATTTTAAACAAATTTTGCGGATTATTTATGAGAAATGATCAAATGACAGTCCTTAATTTACTATGAAATTTGTTTTTTGGTCGAAAATTTACTATGAGATTAACAGCATGTTCATGACTAAAAACAATTAATAAATAATTATAAATTATTGTGGGGTCAACTCCTTCAAGAATTTGTAACTCACAATGTGCTGTAAGAGTTACTCTCACAGTGGTCCAAAAACTATTATGCTAGCAAATCTCATTACTTATTTTCTCTAAATACTATGAAATATGACTCAAATGGTCATGTACATATTACTTCCTCTAAATACTATGTATCAATAAATAAAATATGTGTACATTAATTCTTCATTTATATATTCCACAACAATCTGCACATCACATAAACATATGTCTAATCGTGCGGGATAGCCATAAAAATAGGACAATTTCAATAGTATGTGAAAAGATTATATTGCAGTATTGTATGAAAAGTTAAGTAATTAAACTTGGATGTTAAGTTAGTTGTACTTGTTCAATATAAATATCTCGTATAACTATCTCGTCAACTGATTAATATAATTTAAATATATTTATAAGAAGGCCCATATGGCATAACATTGAGCAAAACAAAAAGTAAATCAAATAAGATTTATAATCAAAGTACCACACACAAACAAACTCACAGATACGATGTGATCACCTATTTTATGTATCTTTTAATATGCTTCAAATATATAATATATGAATATGAGACATTTATAGTCATTAACCTAGCAAAAGTGACTTCTTGCTGCCTAATTGAATATTCAGAATAGTATAATAAAGTACCTAGAGGAAGTACAATTTTATGAGTCGAAACTTCATAAAGTCACAAAAAAGGCTAAAAAGAATAAAAGTAGAGAGTTGGGACATCTTAATATCACATTTTTTCTACCTTTTTATAGTTTACATGTAAATTTAAATCATCTCACGTTACGAGGGGAAACGAAATATGTACGAGATAACATAAACCGGCCATCTCAATCAATATCGTGAATTATAGAAGGAAGAAGTTTCTAGACCAAATGAAAGTACGTATAAAGAGCCATATAGATGAAGCAGAAAGAGGATGTTTGGCTATTATGAAAGTATAATATGAATTTATCAAGAAAACTGACAAGACATGACATAACTATTTAAAATTGATATGACTTGACATGTTTTCATGAAATTTTAATAAAAAAAAATTTCGACACCCGTATAGCTTGACTAATGATGTTGCGAACCTAAAGCTAGTATCATCTATAAAAATAGATGCAATGCGGGTCTTGGGTGGATATGTGTCGCTCGCTCAAGCGCCCCCTTTCACTATTTTTCATATATTCACTGTTCACCCAATCTTTTCTTGCGATTTGTTTTTTATTCAGAATAACAATTTGATTATTTTTATCATATAATTGCAAGTTACACTTTCTACTGTTAATATTCATAGTTTTATCTTCATTTTGGAATATTCACTTTCTTTTCCTTTTAATTGAGTTTTCTACCAAAAAAAAAACGTTGTTTGAAGTTCTAACAATTTTATACATTTCACGTAGTTTTTCGTGATTCTCTTTAAGTATGTTTTCTTAAGTTTATTGTATAAAAGTAATTTGTATGCTTGGCTTCGCTTAATATGAAACAAATATATTACTTATCATAAAGAAAAGAAGCATATTTAAATATTGAAATACTGTAAAGATTACGAAGTGACCTTATATATGAATAATTACTCTTCTTTTTAAAATTTAAAGTGTTTGAGAAATTAAATGATGAATAAATTTAGAGCTTAACATGAAAGAGTTGTTGTATGGAAAAGGTGTCGTGGGAACGCGAACCCTCCCCCACATGTAATTAGGCCTCCAAGGCTAAACTCTAAGTTTTCAGTCATAATATATATTATGTATATGTGTGCATATATATATTTATATATTCAAGTTAAGTAAGTCAATGATGCCGTCTTATACCTAAGAATGCATTTCCGATCAACTTACTTATTGACCATGTGCTCTTTTTTTTTCTCCACTACTCTTCCTTTTGTCCCTATCTATATTCCCCAAACAAACCTTTTTTAAACGTAATAAAATCATATTCTCATAATATGCTTCGACCATATGCCGAATATTATCGCATTGGAAATTTTTTTAGGCAATAATGACTACGGAGCACTTGAATTTATGCCCGGGTCTGGCCAAGGGCCGCCAGTGGCGGGCGGGGGCGAGGACTGCAATGAGTTTGCTTATTTTTTATATAGTTTAAATAAAATTTGTATTTAAAATCATATTTGAACCAAAACGACGTCGTTTTAGCCTTATATTTCATATTTTAGCTATTTCATCGCCGCATAGGAGAGAGAAAATAGTAAAAAAAGTCATGTCAGCATTTTTCGTTAGTTAAGTTAGACTGAGTTTACGGAATGACTTGATTGCACCAATTAATTTTGGGATTTAATTTCACTTTTTGAAAGTTTTATGACTCAATTATACTTACTTTCGTAACAGGTTTTTAAGGCTTTAGTGCACTTATACTCTCTTTTTATTAGAAAATTTTTCTAATAAATTTAAAACGCATTAAGTATATTTCAAAATAAAGAAAAGGAAAATAACTGCTTTTATAAAAATAAAAGAAAATAAATATAAAAGACATACAAATTTCGACAAAGGAAAACAACAAAAATTGAAACATTGCAACCTTTGTCGATTGTGTCGCTTGTGGCCACTGTGGCTACCCCTAGGTGACACGCCGTGGGTCAGGAAACCTCGGCGAGATCTCGAGTGGAGTGGCGCAGAGCGATTGCAGCAAAATCTACCTGACGTGGGGTTGCGCAAATAATAGTTCCATAAACAGTTAGTTCTCAGTCAATTGAAAGTTCAAATGACACTGCACTTCGATGAAAGTTCACATAGTGCTAGTACTATCATCTCTTATAACAATAGAAACTCCATGTTCTTTACGTCTCATATCAAAGAAGGCAAGATATTTTGATCCAGCGCATTTTGCAAATTCACCTCCTGATCACTCTGTAAAAGGATGGAAATAATTGTAAAATGGGATCTTCGCAGAAGTCTTCTCATAATTATTTCTGGCACCACGACTTCAAACTATAAACATCACACTATTCCTATGATGTTCATATGGAAGCTAGCTCTGCAGTGAAAATCATAAATCACATGGTTGAGTTTGGTGAGAACTAAGAAGATATTCAAAAGTCAATCATCATCATAATTGAAAACCAAACATAATAGCACATGAAAACTTTAAATCTTACCATCTCCTGAATTGCTCCGGATTTTTTGACATTAAGATCGCGAAGTTGCTCTAAGCTGACTGCATAAAGTGGCATATCCAAGGGTACTTGAAAGCAAAGCTCATGTGAGACTTGTCTCATGGTCGGTCGAAGCCTTGGATCGGCTTGCAAGCACTCGAACGCTAGCTTGGCGATCAAGACCACGTCTTGCGCATCTCGAAGGCCAATTTTAGAAGGCGAGAGACGTTGATCAAGCACATCTTTCAACATCATCGACTCAGTTTGGGCAAACAATGAACATTCCCGAGAGACATGATCTCCTGGATGCTTTCCCATGATTGTCTCTAATGCAACAACTCCAAGGCTATACACATCGCACTTTTCGGTAGGAACTATAGAATAAGCTAGCTCTGCAAGTGGAGAATATACTGCTTTTTTATTCATGATCATAAGTTGTATTCAAGTCAACAACATTACTTCCCATGATGTGACGTGTGACGACTACAAGTGCAGATTTCCACTTAATCTACACTTACAACACTAATTTGAGTATAGGAGTTTATGCTCAAGCAAAGTTCAATTATAGAAGTATGACACCAAGTGCAATCAAAATTGAACAAAAAATTTCAAAGTACCTAGAGCAATATACCCGATGGTGCCAACAATAGCAGTCCGATTTGATGAATCCGGCCTTAATACTCTTGCAGTGCCAAAATCGGAAAGGTGAGCCTCATAATCGAGATCTAATAGAATGTTGTTACTGGTCAAGTCTCGATGTAACAACGGAGGTGAACATTCATGATGCATATAGGACAATGCATCCGCAACTCCTCGGACCACATTTACCCTATTGTCCCATTGAAATTCTCTTGCTCTTTCATCATCGTTCAAAACTGTCCTCAAGCTTCCTCTTTCCATGTACTCATACACCAAAAAACAACGTTGGGTATGAGAGCAGAAGGCATAAAATTTCACGATGTTTCGGTGACGTATATTTGTTAAGGCTTGAATGTCCCTTTCGAATGGTATCAAATCAACGATCTCACTATCTTCTTGGGATGACGAGGTTTGCTTGATAGCAAATGTTTGAACTTTTGATATCTCGGCTTTATAAACAATTCCATATGCTCCTTCACCCACATAGTACTTAGAGTCGAATCCTTCCGTGGCCTCAATGATTCGATCATAGAAAACTTTGCCATCATAACTCAAAATATTTATGAAATCCAAATCATTTGCCCGCTCATTGTTCTCTCTCTTCATAATCCTTCTTTGATGATGATTGACGATTACTAGAACAATCAAGGTGCAAGAGAGAAGGAGAAACCCTAAGAACGAGAGAATGAGGATAACTGTGATTCTATCTCTAACGTGCCAATTACGTTTCTTGTTCCTGGTAGAATTGCATTTCGGTGAACCAACGACATTTCCACAAAGCCCTTTGTTATGTTGAATCGCCTCAAATGGAGCCTCATTGAAGGCCTTGACATTAGGGAGAGGACCTTCCAAGTCATTGTAGGATACATCAATAGAAGTCAAGGCCAACATATCACCAAAAGTACGTGGGATGAAACCAGACAGGCTATTGTGGGAGATGTTTAGAACTTGCAAGTTTCTCGGAATTGCAAGCTCTCCCCCGGTATATTTTTAGACAAAATATTATAACTCAAATCAAGAACCTCGAGGAATTGTATGTTGCCTATCTCAAGAGGAATGCTTCTCCGAAATTTGTTTCTACTCAAGTTCAAGCTCAACAAGCTTTTGCATGAGCCTAGGTACACTGGTATCAATCCACTCAAATTGTTTGATGCTAGGTTTAGATGTGCCAGATGGGATAAAAGTCCAATCTCAGGCAGGACATCTCCCATGATTGCGTTGCTGCTTAAGTCGAGTTCTAACAACATCAACAGGCTTCTCATTTCCCTTGGAATCTCTCCGCTTAAATTATTTGAAGAAAGGTCTAGTATATGTAATTGAGCCATTCTTACAAATATTGAGGGTATCTCACCGGAGAGGTCGTTCTTTGATATTCTTAAGCTCATCAAATTATGACAATGCTCCCATTTCCACAAAAGTTCACCTCTCAACTGATTGCGGCTCAAGTTTATAAAATTTAGATGCGGATATATTCCAAAAGCATCTACTATGTTTCCAGTAAGTTGGTTTCTTTCAAGCCTCAATCTGTATAATGTGCTACAGTTCTTTAGGCTCATGGGAATGGGACCCGTGAAATGATTATTGGAAATGGCGAAATATTGCAGTGATCTCCCAAGACAAACATCTTCTGGCAGTTCCCCTTCTAGTTCATTATTATATAGTTGCAAAATAGTCAATTGTGTTAACTTACTGAATTCAGAAGGCAAGGAACCAAATAATGGCAAAATTTCAATTAAGGACCCCAAGTGAGGTCCTTTTCTCAAAAAAGAACCCAAAGCGAACAATGTATCAAATAAGGGTCTAAAGTGCCCAATCAGTCCCAAATAGGGGTCCAAAGTACTCAATTCGTCTCAGGCAAGGGCCTGGGTTCGCCAGCCGGCCAAATCTCGCCGGTCGGCGAGCATAGTTACTGTTCCGGCAACCGGAATAGTACATTTCATCTCTGTTTTTTTTTTCCTTTTTCTATTTTTTTTCTTCTCTTCCCTCCGCCGGCCATAGCCGGGGCCGGCGGAGGTCGCCCTTGCCGGCGTCGACCTGGGCTGGGCGAGGCCGGTCTCGCCTGCAACGGCAAGGCCGGCCTCGCCCGACGCCAGCGAGGTCGAGCCCTCGCCAGATCTGGCGAGGGCTCGGCCTCGCCCAGCAACGGCGAGGTCGAGCCTCGCCAGTTCTGGAGAGTGCTTGGCCTCGCCGGCGTCGGGCGAGGCCGGTCTCGCCTGCAACAGCAAGCTGGCGAGGGCTCGACCTCGTCGGCGTCGGGCGAGGCCGGCCTCGCCTGCAACGGCAAGGCCGGCCTCGCCCGACACCAGCGAAAGCGGCCTCGCCGGCGACCTCCGCCGGCCCCGGTTATGGCCGGCGGAGGAAGAGAGGAAAAAAAAGAAAAGGAAAAGGAAAAGAAAAAAAACAGAAAGGAAAAAATAATAAAAAATTAAAAAATTACTATTCCAGATCGGAATAGTAACATTCTCGCCGCCCGACGGGTATTTTGGCCGATCGGTGACCCAGGCCCTTGCCTGAGACGAATTGAGCACTTTGGGCCCCTATTTGGGACTGATTGGGTACTTTAGGTCCTTATTTGACACCTTATTCACTTTGGGTCCTCTTTTGAGAAAATGACCCCACTTGGGGTCCTTAATTGAAATTTTCCTCCAAATAATTTATTGTCGCCAAGGTTCAGTCCAGTTAGATTGGTGAGGCTTCCAACTGATGCAGGGATTGGACCGGTCAAATTATTATCCCAAATAAATAAATATGTGTCGCGACCTAAAGTTTTTCTCTTAGGCTAATGGATTATTAAGACTAAGCTTAACTCAGGCCCTCCCAAGCCCTACCAATTCGCAACTTAGGTTTAAGTTTTTAACATGCAAAAGTTTTCATGCTCGGAGTCGCCACTAATCTATTTGTGGTAGGTCGATTAGAAACCTAAATAAAACATAGGGAGATATGTTTTATTCTTACGAACCAGAGATTCTAAGCCCGGGGACTTGATTACGCTAGATCTAGTCTAACGCCTTTTCGGTACCTTTTCTTTTCAAAAATATTTTGGCAAGCAATCTGGATCCATTTTAACTTAGTCACTAACATGTGAGGTGTTCATGCGGGTGCGCAAACCACCAATTTAACACTCAAGAAATCATTAAATAAATTGCAAGTTGGAAGAATTACTTACCTCGAAGCAACGTAAGCATCTGCATTGTTAGCTAGAAAATCACATCAACAACCTAATATGATTTCTAATTAACAAGGAATTCACTCAATTTTTGGGTTTTCGCTTATTTAAATGAAAGCTAACCTACATGCAATGACGTGCAAGAATGACTTGCAAGTAATGCAACCTAGCATGCAAACTATATGTCATGCGACGACGTGACCTAATTCTGATGACGGGCAAATGATTTATTTTTGATATTTTCTAATGAAATTCGGAATAAAAATATGCCTAAATTAACATGCAACCTATGATGACTTAACATATCCTAACATGACTTATTTTTGGGATTTTTGTTAAAATTCGAAATAATAAATTAATTAAATTAAGAATGCAATTTATCCTAATCTACCATAAAACAATTCATTCTTCTTTTTTTTTGGGTTTTCATGAAAATTCGGAATAAAAAAATAACCTAAATAATCTATTAAGATTAGAAAATTACTTAATTTAAACTAGGAAATAGATTATCTCAAATCCTAATTTAAATTAAATAATTACTCTATCGTCTAGATATATTTAGGATTCCTAAACATGCAAAACTCAAATTAAAATCCTAACTGATATTTTTGAATTTTCTTTTTTTTTATTTGAAAAGGAAAAATAATTTAAACAGAGACAGCATCCACATTTAAAACAGCCATGCGATCCACAAGATTTATTTCAAACTCGGATTAGGCACAAAAATCGAACTATCAGTCATATCTATAGGGTTACAGATATTGACGGAAATTCGATCATTCAAATTTGGAAAGCAGATAAAATTCATTGTCGTACCCAAGTGATTATGGGTAGGATAATGATTCTCCGTATCGCCACGTATCATACCTTATGGATAAGGTCGGATAGTTGTCCAGATACGTTGCTGAATTAGGAAAGTTTTCCTAATTTTGAATATTTTCGAATATTGCGAACAAGGCAAACATCATCATAAGATATCTAGCAATCCACAAAATATTCACAGAATATTCAAGCATCCAAAAATTAAGAAACCAAATATTCTGAAAATATCGGATAACATCCTTACCTAATTTCGAAATATTTCCAAATTTGAACTCGCGGATCGGGATTGCGGATCGGGATGAGCAGCGAACGGCGGACCGGCGGTGGCGCGACCACGAGGACGGCGGCGACGCTGTTTACGATGGTGCTTGTGATGGCGCAACTCCGGGACAGCAGCGGTGGCGGAGCGACGGCGGCAGCGGCGGTGCGGCAGCGGGCGCGGCAGCAGGCGCGGCGAGGAGTGGCGGCAGCAGGCGCACGGGAGGCGCGGCAGCAGGCGCGACGGGGAGTGGCGGCAGCAGGTGGTGTCGCGCGGCGGAGAGCAGCGCATGGCAGGGGCGGCAGGCGCGGCGGCAGCAGGCGCGGCAGACGAGGCGGTGACGCGCGGCGGGCGGCAGGCGCGGCGGGCACGGCGGTGACGCGCGGCGGGCGGCAAGCGCGGCGGGCACGGCGGCAGCAGGCGCGGCAGGCGCGGCGGTGATGCGCGGCGATCGGCAGGCGCGGCAGGCACGGCGGCAGCAGGCGCGGCAGGCGTGGGTCGGCTCCGGCGTAGAAGGCGCGGCGGTGGCAAGCGCGGCAGGGAGCGGCGGCGATCTTCGCCGGTCTCTCTCTCTCCCTCTCTTTCTCACTCTCACACTCTAAAAATTCTAATCTGAAAATTATGAGTCCCCCCTAAAATCCTGACCTAATGATGTATATATATATAATGCTAATTTAGGTCAATTAGATGGGCTTTCTAGTCCTAATGGGCTGAATTAATTAATGATAATGGGCTAAATTAAGTTCAAATTAAAATAATTGAGCCCGTTTGACTTGTAATTCTCGGCCCTTGCATTTCAAGCAAGCCGAGTCCCATTCGATGAAATTTAAGCCCGTTCGTCACCGCCAGTCTGATGCAAAATGCAATTAATTTAAACTATATGTTATGCAATTTAAATATTTTTTGTTTAGGGGTTAAAAATTTAATCCCTAATTTTCTATGCAAATTACACTAAGTGATGTGCCAAAATTTAGGTGTCAACAGCTGCCCCTCTTTGAAGGTGAGCTCGCAGAGATTGCATTCAAAGACTAGATGATACCTAAATTTCACCTATGCAAATGCAATGAATGTTGTTTTTGTCGGGATTATGAGTCCCATTTTGCAATGCATTAAGAAATGATACAATGCTGACCTGAATAGAAAACATACCTGGAATTACTTACCTGACGATAGCGCAATTCGAGGCACAACCTTAACTTGTATGTTGTTTTGGCAAATGCATGGGCTTAGTCCCATAGATATTGCCTGATATACGTTGATGAACTTCGGTGATCTGCAGTTAAGTCAAAACACACAAAGAAAGCTCGACGTATCCAATCATCATCTGGATTCGTGAGAACAGTTCCGATCTTTACGAACTACCTATATATCTCTATAGGTGTTTGCAAAGATTTGGCCGCTTCACTTATACCTGCTCATAAGTGAATTGCGGGGGAAACTTTTGAAATCAAGAGGATATTCTGACCTTTACATATACCTGCTCATATGCAAAGATTTGGCCGCCTCACTTATACCTGCTCATAAGTGAACTGCGGGGGAACACCTGGGGTTGAGAGAATATTCCGACCTTTGCATATATCTGCTCATATGCAAAGATTTGGCCGCTTCACCTATATCTGCTCATAAGCGAGTAGCGGGGGAACATCTGAGATAATGAGAGTATTCCGACCTTTACATATACCTGCTCATATGCAAAGATTTAGCCGTTTCACCTATACCTGCTCATAGGTGAGTAGCGGGGGAATACCTGAAATTTGGGGAGAATATTCCGACCTTTACATATACCTGCTCATATGTAAAGATTTAGCCGTCATGCCTATACCTGCTCATAGTCATGTAACGGGGGAATCTTCTCGAGATTGTATGAAAATCTGTGATTTGATGAACAAAAGGGCTAGCCCAAGTGTTCAAGAGTTCCTTGACAAAGTACCTGGATATCATCAGAAGTACCTGAAAAGGTTTAATCAATAGACACCTGAACACAATCAAAGACATCTAGAGATCACAAAAATGATCAAATGTGGGACCTGACAATTGCTTGAACAGGTTAGGGATACCTAGATAGTCATAGACATCCTAGGGATAGAGATATACTTACCTGGTAATATCTCCAACTCTGAAGGTGTGTCTCCTGTTAGACACGATTTTAAGTAACATGTAATATGCATTCGCATACTGTCAAGAACACATATACACATACACTACGATTTCAACTGATTTTCATGCACGATGGTTTCGTCAAATCAGCATTACAAACTTCGCTGGGGAAAAATCATGACAAAACAATCCAGATTCACAAGTAGATATCTTGAAAATGTCGAATGAGGGACTTCCGGTCCAAAAGGGCTTTCTCTCATTCTCATTGAAAAGGCTGATTTATGGAAAATCGCTCCATCTCACTATCATCATGTTGACAAGGGTCTGAGTATTCTCGCAAGCAGTACGACTTTACCAATCTGAGAGGTCTTTGTTAGGACCGTAACATGGGCTTGGTCAATGGCTTAGCAAAAGAGACTCTTCGAGTCGAGGCTATTGAAAGAAAATACTCTGCAATTGTCTCCGGGTTTACAAGTCAAGAACCCTGCAAAATGAGATAGAAATGGACTTGCTCGCACTTCTTCGAGCTAAGCTTATAAACATCAGAAACTCTACGTTAGTTCAAGTGCCCTAATCTGAAGAGACTTTGCAAGGGACGTAACGCAGGCTAGGCTCATGGGTTGAGAAATGAATGGGTCATAAGGCTCAAAATGTGTATAATTGGGGTGAGAATTGGTGATCATCTCGGCATTATCACCGGTCTTCTTCCTCACCAGGGATTGTCTTCTCAGTAGATGCTCCATTGGCTTCGAGAGTTTATCACTTGACTCCTCAAGACTCTGGATACTTTTGTGACTTCGACACATCTCAACACTTTCTAATCCAAAGTCGTCACTTTTTCTCCATTTTTTCATTCTCTTCTTCTTTTTTTCTTTTCTTTCACGGGCATTGGCCTTACTTTTACCAGGCACACTGCTTTTTCATGCCCTCTAGTTTTTTTTTTGACTCACACTGCCTACAATGCATATGTTGTCCAGTCACACTTTGGCTTATTTTGACCGAATGACTAACATTTGGACTCTCAGGGCCTTTGTCTTTTATCGGCGCTCCGGATATGCTGCTTGAACAATGATGACTTTTGCCTTGCCCCAGTGTGGGGGATAATCACCAACTGGGTTTAAGAAACGAATTTACAGGCTCAATTGGGCTTAGCAAAGGATAAAATATGTATAGGATAGAGAAAGAAATGCTCTTCGTCACCCTAAGGCACTTGAACTTCACGTGAATTCATCTAAAAAAGCAACACTCGAAGATTGATGCAAGTGAGAGCACGAAAATTTCTACTCATTGTTCACCTTATGACGCTGACTTACCTCCAGTTTGCCCCGATGTGGGGTGGTTCTTGACAGGGGTAATTTGAATGAATTTCTCCAAGTGTTTAGGCTCAAAGTGGCAAAACAATGGATAACCTGTAGTGTTTGGGATAGAGAAATGAATCGCCTCTCGTCATTTCTGTTGCCGTACTTTTTGCGAGAGAACCATTCGCCTTGCCGACATGGAATTTTTCTACTCAGCTCACTGGGGATTAGTATACAGGACTGTGTATAGGATATGGCTTGCCTTTCATCATCCCGATGTACCTCATTCAACACATTCAATTCATTCCACTTGAGTTATCATATTGTCTAAATAGATTCCCCTTTTGAAATCGATAATGTAGACTAACAAAATGATCAAGCACAATCTTAAGCCAAGGCACACATTCCATCTTTAAATTGATTGAACCCATTTATTCATAAGTGAAATGTTTGCAATTCGGAATATAAAACCAAACACTTGAAAACTTTCGCCGCAAAAATGTTAGATCTTATCAGGGATAATATATCTTCACAGAATCAGAATTAACAGGAGTGGAAAACTCACGACCATCCATTTCTGCGAGAATCAGGGCACCTCCAGGAAGCACCTTTTTAACCACATACGGACCAATGTAGTTTGGGGCAAATTTTCCTCCAGGAACAGGAAAGACTGGCAGTACCTTCCTTAGGACTAGATCATTTACCTCGAAGTGTCTTGGATGCACCTTTTGATTGAAGGATCTAGCTATCCTCTGCTGATAGGTTTGACCGTGGCAAATGGCTCTCAATCGCTTCTCATCAATTAGGTTTAACTGCTCATGCCTTTGTCGCATCCATTCTGCCTCGGACAACTCCACTTGAGACAATACTCGCAAGGAAGGGATCTCTACTTCGACGAGTAGGACTGCTTCCATGCCATACATCAAGGAAAAAGGGGTTGCTCCGACAGAGGTTCGGATCGAAGTTCGATACGCCATTAGTGCAAATGGCAACCTTTCATGCCAGTCACGATAGTTTTCAGCCGTTTTGGCCAAGATCTTCTTGATGTTCTTGTTAGCGGCTTCAACTGCTCCATTCATCTGTGGACGATAAGGAGATGAATTCAAGTGCCGGATTTTGAACTCGTTGAATAACTGATCAATGAATTTGTTGTTCAAATTTGTCCCATTGTCAGTGATGATAGCCTCAAGAACACCATAACGAGCGACTATGTCTCGTTTGATGAATTTTACAACATTCTTTGCGGTGACATTTGCATAAGATGCCGCCTCGATCCACTGAGAGAAATAATCAATCGCGACCAGGATAAATCGGTGTCCATTTGATGCCTTAGGATTAATTGAGCCAATCACATCGATACCCCACATTGAAAAGGGCCATGGCTCAAACAACTGATATAATTCCGTCGGGGGAACATTTATTTTATCTCCGTGAACCTGACAGCGATGACATCTTCGAACATGTTAGATGCAGTCACTTTCAAGACTGAGCCAATAATAACCCAATCTCATAATCTTCTTAGCTAACATGTGGCTATTCATGTGTGGACCACATATCCCCTCGTGTACTTCTTGCATGATTCTAGTAGCTTCAGCCGCATCCACACACCTCAATAGGATCGAAGCATATGATCTTTTGTACAGCTTTTCACCACTAACAAAGAATTTCGAAGCCATTTTCATTATGTACTTCCTGTCAGCCGGGGTGCTTCCCTCAGGAAATTCTTGTTTCTGGATGTAACTCATGATATCATAATACCATGGCTTTTCATCAGGTTCTCCGGTCACAACCATACAGTAGGCTGGTTTTGTCAGGACTTCAATCTTCAAGGGTTTTACCTCTAACCCACCAACCACTTGCAACATGGATGATAACGTAGCTAGTGCATCAGCAAACTGATTATGAGACCTCGATAAGTACTCAAAAGAGATATTTTCGAATTCCTCTATGATTTCTTCGAGGTATTCATGGTACGGCACTAGTTTGGTGTCTTTCGTTTTCCATTCTCCCACAGTTTGAAGAATAATCAGAGCAGAATCACCAAACACTTTCAACTTGGTTATCCCCATTTCCACTGCGGCTTGGAGTCCGCGGATGCAAGTTTCATACTCGGCTATGTTGTTGGTACAGGGGAATACCAACTTTGCTGCTACTGGATAATGTTGCCCATCTGGGGATATTAAAACTGCCCCAGTGCCGGAACCGGCCAAGTTTATAGCTCCATCGAAAAACATGGTCCATGTGTCTTCCTTTATTACCAAAATGCGATCTTCTGGAGAATATCTATCATCATCAAGGACTCCAGGATTTTCAGCTAACACATCGGCAATTACTCGACCTTTAACTGACTTCTGTGGCTTCATCTGGATATCAAACTCTGAAATTAAAATCTGCCACTTGGCTAACTTTCCTACCAAAGCTGGCTGATCAAGTAAATACTTGATGGGATCGGTCTCAGTCACAAGCAGAGTCTGGTGATGCAGTGTATATTGTCGCAGCCTATGGAGCACCCATACTAGCGCAGCGCAAGTCTTCTCGGCTTTAGAATAATTCAACTCCGAAACGGTGAACTTTTTGCTTAGGTAATAAATGGCTCGCTCTTTTCCATCTTCAGGACTTTTCTGGGCTAGCATCGCACCTAAAGACTCGCTATAAATCGTAAGGTAAAGGATCAAAGGCTGGCCCGGCATTGGTGGGACTAGCACTGGTGGTTTCATCAGGTACTGCTTTAGTTCGTTAAACGCTTCCCGACAATCATCATCCCATTTCACTTAAGCATTCTTCCTTAGAAGTTTGAAGAATGGCTTAGCAGTTTCGGAGAGCTGAGAAATAAAACGAGCTATGTAGTTCAATCTACCCAGGAGGCTTCGCACTTCTTTCACGGTCGATGGGGGTTGTAACTCACATATAGCCTTCACTTTGGAGGGGTCAACTTCAATGCCTTTACTGCTTACTATGAACCCAAGTAATTTGCCCGAGGTTGCTCCAAATATGCACTTTGCTGGGTTGAGACGGAGCTTAAACTGACGGAGTCTCTCGAATAATTTCTTCAAGGTATCGACGTGACTCTTCCCAGGTCGAGACTTGGCGATCATGTCATCGACATAGACCTTGATTTCCTTATGCATCATATCATGGAAGAGCGTCACCATTGCCCGTTGATATGTTACCCCGGCATTTTTAAGGCCGAAGGGCATGACCTTATAGTAGAATGTCCCCCAAGGAGTGATGAACGCCGTTTTCTCCTTATCATCGTCCTTCATTTTTATCTGATTATAACCAGAGAAACCATCCATGAAGGAAAACAGCTCGAACCCTGCAGTACTGTCCACCAAAACGTCTATATGTGGCAATGGGAAATCGTCTTTAGGGCTGGCCTTGTTTAGATCGCGATAGTCGATGCAAACCCGAACTCGACCATCTTTCTTCATGACTGGCACAATATTGGCCACCCAGCTGGGGTATTGGGTGACTTCGATGAATCCCACTTTCAAGAGCTTCATGACCTCCTCCTCTATCTTCTTCGAAAGCTCAGGTTTGGTTCTTCGCAGCTTCTGTTTCTTGGGCGGCATGTCCGGATTAGTAGGTAGACTATGCTCCACGATAGAAGGGTCTAAACCCGGCATATCGGCATACGACCAGGCAAAGATATCCTGGTAATCCTTCAGCAATTGGATCAGGCGTTTAGCTTCATCTTCAGGAAGGGTTGCCCCTATCTTCACCTCTTTGGGTTCTCCGGAATCACTTAAGTTGACAGTGATAGTTTGGTCTACTGTTAGAACTTTAGGTCTTTCATGATACTCTAGATCACGCCGAAGGTCCGAGAAATCTTCGAGTTCATTGGCGTCATCGAGATCAGGTTCGGTGGCACATAATTCATCAAATTGGACCGTTCCCATACCCTTACATGTCACAAAATTGCCCCTGAAACATAAAGTAGGGGGTTCAGTAGGACAAACAGGGCTAAACAGTGTATCTTGATTTTTTTATTTTTTTATTTTTTTTATTTATTTTGAAATTCTTTTCAAAAAGGTTTTAACACGAGGAAGCATGAAGAAGCCCAGGCCTCAGAATTCTCCTTGGACTATATTTTCTTTTATCGGTTGGATATCATCACCGGGCTGGTTTGATGTACCTCAACATGCCCTCAAAAACGAAAATAACTTGTAATTTCATTGATTATCACCAAATGAATTACATTTATTGGAATGGAAATTGCAACAATCAAATCCTAGAAATGAAAAGTCTTAAAAAGTAGCTCCCGAGACAGGGCAAGTCCTAAAAAGCAGTAAAAATTCCCGCGTAGGGGAGTGTGCGAAAAAAGTAAATGTGTTACTCTTGCGGGCCAGTGCCCATTTCCTCCAACGGTCCTTCCTCGATAGCTCCAATGAAGAAATCACTGAACAGGGCAGTGATTCCCTCCATTGCATCATCAGGATCTTCTGTCACTAGAGGTATTGGATCATCCATACCTCCCCATCCATCCGAGACAACGTCACAGGGGTCAATATAGAAACTCGGGGGCGCCGAGTATTTAACATAATAATCGAACTTGCCGCTCGGTTGCCCCAAAGTGTCGATCACCTCCTTCTCTTCATGCATCATTCTTGTAGGGCCCGAGAATGTGGTGCGGATGTGTGGAAGCAACCTATCACGCCCACGTTCTTCACCATTCGGCTCTTTTTCGGATCGCAATCTATTCTGTCTATTTCCTCGACCTTGACCTCGACCTTGAATGCGTCCACGTCCATGTCCACGTCCCCCATTATTCGGGTCGCTTGACCCAAGGTATCCCAACCCAGTAGTGTGGGGCCTCCGAAAGACTTCCACCGATTGGCGGATACCTTGACCATTCCTACCAAGGCCTTCACCTGGAGTAGAGCCATGGGACACCATTATTCTGCCAACCATGACTGCAGCATTTGACACCTCAAGAATAGGCGGTGATGATCCTCTTGACGCATGTATGGTTGATACGAGCTCGAGCGACTGGTAGCTCGATTCTATTTTGCAATCCGGCTCAACATAGGGGATAGCCGTTGCGTGGTAAATTGGGTGCTCTTCTTCACCGTGGACTGTGATTAACTTTCTGTCCACAACGAACTTCACCTTCTGATGTAGACTGGATGGCACAGCTCCGGCAGTATGAATCCATGAACGACCTAACAGAAAATTGAATGCAGTGGGAATGTCCATCACTTGAAATAGGACATTAAACACCATTGGTCCAATCTATATGTCAAGGTGGATTTCTCCCATCACTTCTTTCTTTGTTCCGTCAAAAGCTCGAACGGAGGTCTTTGCAGAATTTATCTTAGAAGGATCTATCTTCAGGCGATATAAAGTTGCCAGAGGATAGATGTTCAAGGCTGATCCATTGTCAATGAGTACCCGGGCTACATGCGAGGCCTTGTATTTGACAGAAATGTAGAGTGCCTTGGTATGCCCCCTCCCTTCCAGAGGGAACTCTTCATCTGAAAAGGCTATGAGGTCCTTGAGGAGTATAGAACCCACAAACTCCTCTAATTTGTCATGATCGATCGTTTCTGGCACATGAACTTCACTCAACACCTTCATTAAGGCCTTCTGATGCTTGACAGATGTCTGGAGTAGCTCAAGCAGAGAGATTTGTGCGGGCAGCTTGCGTAATTGTTCAACTATGTTGTATTCGCTAGCCTTAATCACGGCTAGGAACTCTTTGGCTTCTTCATCAGTAACAGGTTTTGCAGGTTGAGCATTAGCTTGGCCATAGGAACGCCCGGATCTGGTAACCAAGTCGACATCGAGACTGTAGGACCAAGGGACTGCCTTATTATCACTGTACTCATACGGTTGAGGTATCTCGATCACTATCCCTTCATCAGCTGTAGGCGTGCTTACTACGTTCTCTTCATTATCAGACGCGTCTTCAAGCGGAGGCATATTTTCAGGCAGAGGGTCGCCCTTGTTGCTCCTAGTGTTCAATGTAGCAAACTCCTCCTCCCAATTAATAACCACTTCGGAGATAGTGGAAACGATGCCAGTGTGGTCAGCATAAATGATCATCCCAGCTTCTACCATTTTTGAGATTCTTTCTCTCATGATGGCGAGGGGAAGGTCTTCATTACTCGGGTAACAACCGGCTTTCACTAACTCACCGTAAACGTCGGTAGTATACACCTTAACATTCTTGATTTGACCAGCATCGAAGCTAAATATGGCATTCACATTGCCTGCGTGATCAGGGAGTGGGTTGCTCTGAACATTCGGCTTAGCAGGTTGAAATGAGAAAGCCTTCGTATCTAGGAGGTTCTGGATTCGGTGCTTGAGGGCATAGCAATCATCGGTTGAGTGTCCCAGCTCACCCATATGATAATCACATTTCTTTGACGGGTCGAAGTTATAGAACCGCTCAGGATTGGGCCGCTTTGGCTCAGTAGTAAGCAAGCCTTTCTTCTGAAGCACTGTCAATACTTGAGACAACGATCCGGGGAGAGGGGTGAATTGCCTCCTGTTGTTCCTCCTCTGAAAAGGTTGACGACCCGAGTTTTGTTGCTGAGCTTCTGCTACTTGGATTGCTGGGGCGGAGTTAGCATTCCGCCGGCTCGGTTGGTTATAAGCTACATTCACTTCAGCTGCCGGTTCTTTCTCTTTTCTCGCACCAAATCTTCTGGTCGAGGAGGACGGCTCGACAAACCATCCATCTTTCAGCCCTATCTCAATTTGTTCGCCTATAGGGATGAGTTGGTTGAAATTGTCAGCCGGAATGGCAACCATCCGATTACGGTATTCGAACGGGAGAGTTTTCACGAACATCCTCTTTAACTCACTGTCTATGGGTTCTGGGACAACCTGAGCAGCTAAATTCCTCCATCTGATAGCATAGTCTTTGAAGGACTCAGTCTTTTTCATCTGAGCACGTTCGAGATCATCACGGGTAGGAATGATGTCCGTTATGAATCTGTACTGCTTCAAGAATGCTTCACTGGCTTCTTTCCAAGTTTTGAGGCCATTTATCTTCTTCATGAGATACCAGTTCAAAGCAGGACCCGTCAAACTTGCTTGAAAGGCATGGATCATCAGGAGTTCGTTGTCAACGTACGAAGTCATCTGTACGTGATAGATCTGTAGGTGGGCTTTTGGACATGTGGTGCCATTGTACTTGTCAAAATCTGGCATTTTGAATTTCTTTGGGATTTTGATCTGTGAGTACAGGGACAGATCGATCGAAGGCGAATCCTGCGAACCTTCCAGCTGCTTTACTCTTTCTTCAAGTTTATTGACCCGTTCATCAGGTTTGTCTTTGTTGACGATAATCTGGACAGGGTCATCTTCTAAATCAGGAATATCGTCATCTTCGTCAATATCGACACTTTTTCTGATTTTCTGCTTTGGGACTGATGCTTCGAGGGATGCCGAAATAGGAACCGACCGGAGAGCTTTGATCTCAGCGGACATTTGTTATATCGCGACGACAAGTTGCTTGATCTGGTCTTCCACACCAACAACACGCTCTTGCAAGTCGGTTTGATCGGCCATTCTGGCTCTCGACCGTGTACGAATGGGCGATCGTGATCGGTCCGTAGCTACCTAATTTCGGAACGAAACAGGCATTCATGAGTGTTAAGCAAAATTATACGCCAATCCATGACATTGGTCTAACCGCTTTAAATTGAAAGGACCTCTTTATTGAAATGGCAAAAATTTTTACACCAATTAATGACTTGAAATTGAACTGAATATAAAGACAAATGACTCAATTCCTAAACAAATTTTAAAAACTGAAACTGAAATGAGAAAAGAACTTCGAGCTTTTTATTTAGCTTGATCTATAGACATATGGGAGGCGACTTCCTTCTTCAATTGCTCATAAGCTCGAGCTATCTTGGATGCCTTTTCTTCAGCTTCTTCGGCCTTCCTTTTGAGGCGATTGTTCTCTGAGCGATTGGCGGACTTGAGAGGCACCTTGGGTATCTTCGGGAGCAAATCCCGCGGGATTCTGTGCCGACGAATGTACTGGGTCGTCGCGAAATAGGACTTCTGCTCTCCCTTTAGTTCTCCTTCGGGCCGAGCTATCTTTAACACACGACACTTCCTCCATATCTTATTGAGCTGAGCTACGGTCGCTTCATGGTCTTTATCATCATCGGCGAAGTCAACTTGGAGGAGTTCTGGTTGTAACGCTGGAGGGAGCCCTTGGAGAATCTGATACTGACGAGACACTCTGTCGGGGTAGTATTCAATTGCTCCGGTGAAACCCAATAGTGGAACCGGTCCAATACCATTACATGTAAGTCGAGCTTCCTCGACTTTGAACCAGTTAGCATGCCATTGGAAACCTTGGGGTCTAGCGTTTTTCATGAAGATGATCCATTCAGAGTAATGATAATCGGGTGCACCCCCTTGTTTTTCTTTATACCTCAAGACGGGATGGCTAGAATCACTAAGCTCGGATATTGTGAGTAAATCGCCACACCCTTTTATGTGAGACAAAAACCAGATTTGCAAAAGTTCGAGGGGGGCATGAAAAGTTTTGTCAACATGTTGCTTAAATTTAGTGAGGGAAATGAAAGTCTCGGCTAAAATGGTGTTGATAAAATTCTTTTCAAGACAGACCTGTTGGACCAACCAGGCGATTGACGGACTACATGCATTCTTACAGTAAGGAAAAATCACGAACCCGAAAAATGCTAGCAAAAAGATTCTGCCTTTTTGAAAAGATGTGGCTTTTTCAAAACACTGACTCAGGAATGAAAAAGGACATGTGCCGCGATTTGCTTTTAAAACTTTTCCCAATTCATCTTTTCCGACATTCAAAAATTCAGCCAACATTAAAGTAGAATCAATTCCCAAAGGTGGTGTGACTAACTCCGACTCCAATGGTTTTCCAATAAGCACGCTATATTCTTCCAACGTCGGGGTGAGCTCGTGCTTACCGAATATAAAGGTAGAGGTTTCGGGACACCAGAAGTGCGCTAATGCTCGAACGAGGTCGGTACGGACTTTGACCTCCAGTAGGGGGAGCAGCCTCCCGATGTGGCCCTCAACTAGCTTGCGGTTGGTCGGACTGAGTAGATTCCACCAGGCACGGAGCTCGTCCTTAGGAGCATCAAGAATCCGGATGTCTGTCCCTCCCATAGTGTATAGACCAAGACTCACGACCGACCTAATGTCATGGACCGACCAAAGAAAAAGACGAAACATAAATAAATTGCAAGATAAAGATTCAGAAATCTTACTTCACCCGGTAGAATGATGGCAATCACATAGACATGCGCATGAAACGTGAGGTTCGATTTCTATCTAGACTTTGGCTTGCAAAATGGAGACATGAGGATTACCGAGCTAAACCAGTCATGGTGGTGGTTAGGCTGGGATTCCCCTGACTCCGGCTTAGTCAAAGAGCCGACCCGGGTTGCAAAGGGTGCAACCGTGGTAGGTATTCAATGACACCATGAAAGAACTCTCGGGACCAAGAAAGGCGACCCATACCACGCGGGTGTGGTCGGGGTGTCCGTTTTCTCAGTACCATCCTAAACCTGTGCCGCCCAGGTCCGGCAGCGGGAAGTGTGTGTGGTGTAGTGTAAATGCAAGGCATGCACAACAAGTTATATCATACAGCGCTTCGTGCACAAAATAAACCATTCATTCAAACACCTCCCTGCAAAACAAGGGTTAACAATCACGCCTCCCCTTATACCTCCCATTCTGCAAAAACATTTAACACCTAAGATGTTAGGGACGTACCTGGGATCCTCGCTGCCAAGCAAAAAATATTTTTTGAAAAGAAAAACTGGCCTAAGTCCACTAAGAGTTTTAACTCAAGTCCCCAGCGGAGTCACCAAGCTGTCGCGACCTAAAGTTTTTCTCTTAGGCTAATGGATTATTAAGACTAAGCTTAACTCAGGCCCTCCCAAGCCCTACCAATTCGCAGCTTAGGTTTAAGTTTTTAACATACAAAAGTTTTCATGCTCGGAGTCGCCACTAATCTATTTGTGGTAGGTCGATTAGAAACCTAAATAAAATATAGGGAGATATGTTTTATTCCTACGAACCAGAGATTCTAAGCCTGGGGACTTGATTACGCCAGATCTAGTCTAACGCCCTTTCGGTACCTTTTCTTTTCAAAAATATTTTGGCAAGCAATCTGGATCCATTTTAACTTAGTCACTAACATGTGAGGTGTTCATGCGGGTGCGCAAACCACCAATTTAACACCCAAGAAAGCATTAAATAAATTGCAAGTTGGAAGAATTACTTACCTCGAAGCAACGTAAGCATCTGCATTGTTAGCTAGAAAATCACATCAACAACCTAATATGATTTCTAATTAACAAGGAATTCACTCAATTTTTGGGTTTTCGCTTATTTAAATGAAAGCTAACCTACATGCAATGACGTGCAAGAATGACTTGCAAGTAATGCAACCTAGCATGCAAACTATATGTCATGCGACGACGTGACCTAATTCTGATGACGGGCAAATGATTTATTTTTGGTATTTTCTAATGAAATTCGGAATAAAAATATGCCTAAATTAACATGCAACCTATGATGACTTAACATATCCTAACATGACTTATTTTTGGGATTTTTGTTAAAATTCGAAATAATAAATTAATTAAATTAAGAATGCAATTTATCCTAATCTACCATAAAACAATTCATTCTTCTTTTTTTTTGGGTTTTCATGAAAATTCGGAATAAAAAAATAACCTAAATAATCTATTAAGATTAGAAAATTACTTAATTTAAACTAGGAAATAGATTATCTCAAATCCTAATTTAAATTAAATAATTACTCTATCGTCTAGATATATTTAGGATTCCTAAACATGCAAAACTCAAATTCAAATCCTAACTGATATTTTTGAATTTTCTTTTTTTATTTGAAAAGGAAAAATAATTTAAACAGAGATAGCATCCACATTTAAAACAGCCATGCGATCCACAAGATTTATTTCAAACTCGGATTAGGCACAAAAATCGAACTATCAGTCATATCTATAGGGTTACAGATATTGACGGAAATTCGATCATTCAAATTTGGAAAGCAGATAAAATTCATTGTCGTACCCAAGTGATTATGGGTAGGATAATGATTCTCCGTATCGCCACGTATCATACCTTATGGATAAGGTCGGATAGTTGTCCAGATACGTTGCTGAATTAGGAAAGTTTTCCTAATTTTGAATATTTTCGAATATTGCGAACAAGGCAAACATCATCATAAGATATCTAGCAATCCACAAAATATTCACAGAATATTCAAGCATCCAAAAATTAAGAAACCAAATATTCTGAAAATATCGGATAACATCCTTACCTAATTTCGAAATATTTCCAAATTTGAACTCGCGGATCGGGATTGCGGATCGGGATGAGCAGCGAACGGCGGACCGGCGGTGGCGCGACCACGAGGACGGCGGCGACGCTGTTTACGATGGTGCTTGTGATGGCGCAACTCCGGGACAGCAGCGGTGGCGGAGCGACGGCGGCAGCGGCGTTGCGACAGCGGGCGCGGCAGCAGGCACGGCGAGGAGTGGCGGCAGCAGGCGCACGGGAGGCGCGGCAGCAGGCGTGGCGGGGAGTGGCGGCAGCAGGTGGTGTCGCGCGGCGGAGAGCAGCGCACGGCAGGGGCGGCAGGCGCGGCGGCAGCAGGCGCGGCAGGCGCGGCGGTGACGCGCGGCGGGCGGCAGGCGCGGCGGGCACGGCGGTGACGCGCGGCGGGCGGCAAGCGCGGCGGGCACGGCGGCAGCAGGCGCGGCAGGCGCGGCGGTGATGCGCGGCGATCGGCAGGCGCGGCAGGCACGGCGGCAGCAGGCGCGGCAGGCGTGGGTCGGCTCCGGCATAGAAGGCGCGGCAGGGAGCGGCGGCGATCTTCGCCGGTCTCTCTCTCTCCCTCTCTTTCTCACTCTCACACTCTAAAAATTCTGATCTGAAAATTATGAGTCCCCCCTAAAATCCTGACCTAATGATGTATATATATAATGCTAATTTAGGTCAATTAGATGGGCTTTCTAGTCCTAATGGGCTTAGATTTTAATGGGATGAATTAATTAATGATAATGGGCTAAATTAAGTTCAAATTAAAATAACTGAGCCCGTTTGACTTGTAATTCCCGGCCCTTGCATTTCAAGCGAGCCGAGTCCCATTCGATGAAATTTAAGCCCGTTCGTCACCGCCAGTCCAATGCAAAATGCAATTAATTTAAACTATATGTTATGCAATTTAAATATTTTTTGTTTAGGGGTTAAAAATTTAATCCCTAATTTTCTATGCAAATTACACTAAGTGATGTGCCAAAATTTAGGTGTCAACAATATGTAAGAGAAGTGAGTCTCCCGATTTCTGAAGGTATCAATCCTGAAAGTCCATTTTCAAAGAGGTAAAGAAGAGATAAACTCCTCAAGTTTCCAATGGAATGAGGAATTGAGCCGGTGAAATTGTTGATTGATAGGTCAAGTTTAATAAGAGAAGTGAGCCTCCCGATTTTTGAAGGTATGGATCCTGAAAGTCCATTTCGGAAAAGGTAAAGAAGAGATAAACTCGTCAAGTTTTCAATGGAATGAGGAATTGAGCTGATGAAATTGTTGATTGATAGGTCAAGTTTAATAAGAGAAGTGAGCCTCTCGATTTCTGAAGGTATGGGTCCCGAAAGTCTATTTAGGAAGAGCTGAAGAATAGATAAACTCATTAAGTTTTCAATGGAACGAGGAATTGAGCCGATGAAATAGTTGTCTGATAGGTCAAGTTCAATAAGAGAAGTGAGCCTCCCGATTTCCGAAGGTATGGGTCCCGAAAGTCTATTTCGATAGAGGCGAAGTGAAGATAAACTTGTCAAGTTTCCGATGGAACAAGGAATTGAGCCGCTGAGATTGTTGTCTGATAGGTCAAATTTAACAAGAGAGGTGAGCCTCCTAATTTTTGAAGGTATGGGTCCGGAAAGTCCATTTCGGAGGAGGTGAAGCGAAGATAAACTTGTCAAGTTTCCGATGGAACGAGGAATTGAGCCGCTGATATTATTGTCTGATAGGTCAAGTTCAATAAGAGAAGTGAGCCTCCTGATTTCAGACGATATGGGTCCCAAAAGTCTATTCTGCCATATGTAAATAAATTCCAAATTCCTCAAGTCACTTATCTCTCTAGGAATGGAACCGGAAATGTTATTGCATGAAACACTTAATTTGGTTAAATTACCTAATTTTCCAAGAGAAGGAGGAATGGGCCCGGTGAACTTGTTTTTGGAAAAACCGAGTTCCAAAAGAGAACCCAACCGTCCAATCTCCCAAGGGATGTGTCCACTCAAGTTGTTTGCACATAGATACAAATAATGAAGACTCTCTAGCATACCTAAATTTGGAGGAATGTCCCCGGATAGTTCATTGAAGCAAAGATTAAGAGAGTTGAGTTTGGAAAGGTTACCGATACTTGAGGGAATGGAGCCATAGATCGAGTTGTTGGCAAGTTCAAAGCTAACCACACTTGTTAAGCGGGAGAAGTTGAGGCCATCTAGAGTTCCTCTCAAACCGAAGCCTCTATCGAGGACAATTCTTGTTACAGCTGGACGGCGTTTTCCGGTGAATGGGTATTCTCATTCATGATAGCCTTATCAATCAGTTTAGCGTGCACTGCGGTGGAAACTGAGTGAACAGCACAGAAGCATAAAAGCCTCAATCGTGGGTCAAGCTTGAGTTACTTTTCCAAGTCTTTATTGAAATCGATAGCTAAAGGAGACTGGGTGGATAACAAAAAGAAAGTAACCTTGATTAAAGGTGTTAAAATATATCTCGAGTTTGAGTTCGAAACGAAAATCTAAATATTTCGAATTGGATATTTGCGGACATCTGAAATCGAGTAAAAGGAAATATACGAACAGATTAATTTTGCTATTCTCTCGTTGGAGTCCGAATAGTGAAATAAAATAAATAAATAAAAAGGGGCGCCCAATGTTCCTTTCTCGCTGAGTAGCCGTAATTAGATGAAAGTCCAACTTGGACTTACGTTTGAAATATACGGAAATTGATTTCCGCATTGAAGTCTGCAAAGGAAACAGCTAAACAAGAAAGTGCAACGTGGGCTTGAATTGGAATTATTCGGTCAACCTGAATTGGATTGTACTGAGAGGACTTCTTCTATCGCGGTGATATTAACAATTCAAGGGTTTATAATTTGCGGGTCTTGCTTCCCACATATATAAAGCAAGTCATGCTGCGGCTGTGAAGATCTTTAAGCGTCGTTTTCGGCGAGTGCCGTGGGAGTGCAAGTGACGTCCCGTTGGCGCTGGGTGCTTGGCATTGGGTTCGTGATTTTGTTCGTAAAATTATACCAAGACTTCAAGTATTTGTAGCGATTAAATTTTTGTGGTAAGAATTTGTGTATAATTCTTTCGTAAAATTAAGAGATTATTTCGTGATAAATTATTGGGGCTAAATATTGTTTGAGTTATTGGGCGTAATTAAGGCTTGAGAAATACTTAGAGTGTTTGAGTAACTCGAGCGTGGTTGTAATCTCCATTGTATCGCTTCATTTATAGTGGAATTCGTGTTGCTCTATCTGTGGATGTAGGCCACTACGATCGAATCATGTAAATTTGGTGTCCAATTAATTTTTTTTATTTTATCAATTTTACTGTTCGATCGCTTACTTTCACAACATAGGGGATGGTTGGGTTTTGGCAGGTGAGAGATGGTTCAGGCCTACATATTGTTAACAAAATTGATGACTATACTTATAGATTGGAAGGTCACTCTCGAAGCCTCTATCAAGGACAATTCCTATTACAGTTGGACGACATTTTCTGATGAATGGGTGTTCTCATCAATGATAGCCTTATCAATCAGTTTAGCATGCACTGCTGGGGAAATTGAGTGAATAGCGCAAAACCATAAAAGGCTCAATCGGGGTTCAGGTATGACTTGCTTTTCCAAGTCTTTATTGAAATCGACATGTCAACCAATTTCGTGGAAAATGGTTATCCTGACCGTGGGTTGGTTATATAGATGAGAATTGACACTCCGATTTTGTGTAGATGAGTGGCATGTTGAAAGGGAATATACATTACGTGGGATTAATATTTGGGTTAATATCATGAAAAATCCTAAATTAATACATCTGTGATAAATTTATCTTAAACTAATTTTTTTACCACTAAAAACCCCAAATTAGTACATTTGTGATAAATTTATCATCTATTAGTTTCCGTTAAATTGAATTAATATCACAAAAAATCACAAACCGGTATACCTGTGACAAATAGAGAGTAAAACATAAAACTAATACATCAATTAACTGTCGCGTGTCATTTAACAAAATAATTTGACAATAAAATTTAATAAAAATAAACTGAGAATAAATTTGTCACAAGTATACTAGTTTTGAGTTTTGGTAGTCAAAAAATTAATTTGGAGTAAAATTATCACAAGTGTACCAGTTTGGGATTTTCCATGGTATTAATCCTTAATATTTTTGCTTAGCTGCCTTGGAGGGAAAACAAAACAGCAACAATAATATGAGTAGGTTACTTTGGGGGAACCATAGGCCTCCTATACTGGAACAAGAGTTTGGTGAAAAGCTCAAAGTTCTATTTACAAGTTATTTAGGTCGATTCGTGAGTTTTCTCATCTTGCTCAAGTCTTTCGGTTGAAGCAAGTTCATTGGTAAACATTTATAAGTAGATTTCTGTTCCAAGTAATTCTAAATATTAACTTGTTTTGACCATTAAATTTGTCCTTCACAAATCAAATTTAAATGGTTTACAACCTATATCCACACAAAACTTAACTCGAAAAACTACGATGCTGTACTTCAACCCAACAAAAAAAAACTATGACGCTATTGCCTTAATTACTAAGGTTGGTGCACACAGAAATTGCAAGTGTTGTTTGGACATGTGAAATGTCCAAAACGGATTAGACTATATTTGTCTTTTACCGAGAATGTGATTCGAAAAATCAAAGAGAGGGTAAATAGATGGAGAGGTGAGAAAAATAGGAAAGGAAAGGGGTGGATAGCGTTCAAAACAGTGATGATTATGCGAATACCGACTTGCGATTATCTACATTTTTAAGTTCACATGCTATGAATGAGTGTTTTATAAGAAAAGAACGAAGTGACTACAGGAATACAAGGAAGCAACTTTTGGGTGAATATGAACCTCAATAACCTTTTTATTTCCCACCGGAGTACAAAATTGATTTATAAAGTCACATAATGAACACGTACAAATACTCAAACAAATATCCAATTAGGTTGCGTTTGGTCGTCTGGATTTTTAGCTAAGATATGATTGGATAAGATAGGATATGAAATCCAATGGATTTACTATATCTTATCTACTGTTTGGTGAATCACAGTAATAAAACCGGATATTTTCACATATTACCATGTTCATTATTTGTTATAAATGTCATATCAGTGTAAATAAACCTGAAAATTGCACAAATAGAGATGGTAAAATTTGTTGCGATACTTTTACCTACTTTATTTTTATTTGCTTATTTTTTTATTTTTCCCTTTCTTTTTTAATTATTTTCTTTTTATTTCTTTTTTCCCCTTCCATCATTCTCTAATATAATTTTATTAAATAGTAAACTATACAAATATACCTAAAATATGTAATAAATATAAATACTAAATGTATTTATATATATAAATATATAAAATTTATATCATAAGATAGAAAGAAATTTGAATATATAAATAAAAATAAGAATAAATAAAAACGAATTTATTGTTATATTGAATTTTTTATATTAATATTTAAATATGATTTATATTCAAATATTATTTTAATATTATTAATTTAACAAGTTCGTTATTCGAGAAAAATAACTTTTATATTATGGATATTACAAATCTTATTCACCTTTATCCCACCTCCCCTATTGGATAATTTTATTGAGGCTATATCCCTCTTATATCCGACTTTATCTTGTCATGGGCAGGCACCAAACATGGGATAGGATAAAATCTATCATATCTCGAATTTTATCCCAATCACTAAACGTAACCTTAATGTTTTTTTATCTCTAGCATTTTATTCTTTGGAAAACCTCTATCGAAATAATTAGTGATCTAGTTTTAACTTCTTAAACAACGGGGAAGCAGGATTGGTGCAAGATGGTCGAAAGCTTGCGCTTAAAGGGCAAGACTAAAGTGATGATCAACTCTGATAGATTTTGTATGTGCTTAAGTGGTGGGATGGTGAAAACGGAAACTTCACTAAGAATTTTGATCCCTCATTGCCTACGTCCATAAGGAGAGTGATAGAAAGATTTCGCTATAAACAAGTGCCACATCAAAGACTACAAATATATTTGAATACTCATATTTCTATAAACCCATCTTAGTCAATAAATTAAGCGATGATTGAACTTTAGTCCAATGTGTAATGTGGTCCCCGAACTTTTAATTATTTAATGTGGCTCTTGAACTTTAGCTCAATGTGCAATGTGGTCCATGAACTTTCAATTTGTTTAATGCGGTCCATGAATTTTTGGTAAATGTATAAACTAGTCCCTAGAATATACGAAAATAATCAATGTTATCATTCCATTAATTTAAGTTTAGGGACAATATTAAATATTTTCATATAGTTCAAGGACTAGTTTGAATATGTACCAAAAATTCAAGAACCACATCGAACAAATTAAAAATTTAAGGATGAAATTGCACATTGGGCTAAAGTTCAGATACCACAATAAATAAATTAAAAGTTTAGAAACCACATTTCATATTGGGTCATAGTTCAAGGACCATTTGTGTCATTTTCATAAACTAATAAATTAGTCCTTAGACTCCGTTTGTTTCTCAGAAAATGTGACATTTCTAGAAAATGTTTTTAAGGAAGTCATTTTTGAGGAAAATGACAATATTATCCATTGTTTGGCTAAAACCTAAAAATGAATTAGAAAATATTTTTTGTCGTTTACTAAAGAATATATGCTTTTCATAAATAGTTATACACTATTTGGGCGATGGTAACTTGTGCATAGATAGCCAGGGAAACAGATACGAGCACTAGGGTCCCTGGTCCGACCTCGATGGACCCTAACCCAGGCGTCAGGAA
This sequence comes from Syzygium malaccense, assembly GCA_031216405.1. NCBI lineage: Eukaryota > Viridiplantae > Streptophyta > Magnoliopsida > Myrtales > Myrtaceae > Syzygium > Syzygium malaccense. The sequence goes on along the minus strand of CM062257.1, from coordinate 26,934,602 downwards.
CCTCAAGTACTGGATCTTAGGCACAAGCACGGGCACCAATCCCAGGTCCACAAAAGTTGAGCTCGAGAACTCGGTGCTCATGTCCGGCTCAAGTCCACCAAGGCCAAGCCCAAGAACTCGATGCCCACGCCCAGATGACTTGCACTTGAACCCAAGTCCATCGAAGCTGGGCTTGAGTTCATAACGGCCAAGTGCGAGACCCTAGTGCTTAGGCTTGAGAACTCGATGCTGGTGCCTGAGTTGCTGGTGTCCATCGAGGTTAGGTTTAGGCTTGACCTAGATGGACTTGGATGTGGGCCTCGGGTTCCCGAGCTCAATTTCAATGGACCTAAGCACGAGTGCCGTGGACTTAAGAACAAGCACTAGGGGTCCCAAAGCTTGGGCGTCAGAGATACAAGCACTGGCATTAGGGTCTTGGGCTCGATCTTGATGGACCTGAGCGCGGGCACCAGAGTCTCGACCTTCGGCCTCGATGGAGCCAAGCTTGGGCATGGGAGATCTGAGCACCCTAGGGTCCCAAGCCTTGCCTAGATGAAGCCTGAAATTGGCACCCGAGCCTTGGCCTCGATGGACCTAGGCACAAGTGCCGGAAACCCAAGCACAGGCACTAGGGCTTGGGCACGAGCGCTAGGGTCCTGGGCCTCACCTCGACAAACATTAATTTGGGCATCGGGGACTCGAGCTTGAGCCCCAAGGACATAGACATGGCCTTTGTGAATTTGGACCTGAGTGCTGAGGACCCAAGCTTGAGCACCAAAGACCCAGGCATGGACTTTGTGGACCCAAGCTTGAGTGCTGGGGATTCAAGCACGGGTACCGGAATCCCGCGCTTGGCCTTTATGGACTTGTGCCGAGGTGCCTGGGCATCATGCATAGGCACTAGTGTCCCGAGCCCGGCCTCAATGGACCTGAACACAAGTGTGGGGATCGAGGCTCAATGGACCCTAGCATAGGTGCTGATGACTCGGACACGAGCATTTGGGTTGTAGGCTCGGCCTAGATGGACTTGGGTCTAGTCGTTGAGGACTCGAGACCCATCGTTAGAGCTTTTGTGCTCAAACGTAAAGTTTCTAATTGAAGTGCTAATTCCTAATCATATTTTAAAAAATGATTTCCAATTTGTTAAATAAGAAATCATTTTCTTGAATTTAAGCATAGATTTCCATTAACTTGTTTTTTTTCCTAAGTGATTCAAACACCGGAAAATGAGAAAAATGTGTTCACAGAAAAATTTTCCGTAAAATAAATGGAGCCTCAATCATACTTATTTCCGCAAAACAAAAAAAATTATTTGTCTCTTTTTTTAATAAGGCCAAAAATTCTTTTTGTTTGATAATCCCATTATAAGGAGTATTTTTATGTTCTCTTCTAAATCAAACGGAGTAATTGAAGCATCATTTGTAATATGGATGTGCTAAATAAAAAAAGACAATACAATTGGGGATTCATTGAAATTCTCAAATTTGAAGTATTCGTCTTTCTTTTTATTTTGGATGAGCCGAGCCAATAGGATGAATTAAAAGAGTTCCACATTATGAACTTTGTACCGCGCACATAACTTACACGCACTCTAGAAGGTCGCGTAGGAGAGAATGGATAAATAGAATATGAAAAAAGAAAACAACAAGAAATGAAAGGGATCGAATTCTATTCATACTGTATCTCAGATCCATCTTGGCTATTCCCATCCATTAACTCCTTGAGACTAGACTAGATCTCTCGGGTCTTGTAAAAACTGATATACGTCCTGACCCAAAACAATATTTTCCTATTTCAGTATTTTTTTCGTAATTCCCAGAAATTATCGAAAATAGTATCTTTAGGAATTACAAAAAAAAAAAAAAGGAGAGGTGGAAGTCATTGTGCCGACTTCAACGATGAAAACGGTGTCTCAATTGGACGTCGGGGTGATCCACACGCGCCCCCCACGGAAGTGGCCCCGCGTGGATCCCACTGCCGCACGTGGACGGCATGTGGCTGTTGCAGAGATTTCCAGCTTCGGTCTAGGCTTGATCCCGACTTCGAAGCGTTCGTTCTCTCTCGGTACGAAACCGAATTGGGCGATCTGGGTGCCCATAGTAAGAGCACGCGACATACTTCGGAGGCGTTCTGAGCACTGACCATGAAACTGACCGAGCAGGTCGAGAAACCGCAATGAATATACTTGCTCGCAAGCTATGATAAGAGAGTTTGGAAGGCCGGTTTTCTCGAACCGGTCGTCGGATTCGCACGCCGGCAACATCAGGAGTTTTGATTTCGTGAGGGGAGTAGTTCTTTCTTTCTCTTTTTTTTTTTCCGGTCAAAGAAGAAATGTATTCATTTTTCTAAATTGAAATATTATAGCTCCAAAAGAGGCTTAGAACAAAGTAAATTCTAAAGGGCTTGAAGGGATAGGCTAACCAATTTTGTGAAAGCACTTTTTTTTCCCCTTTGGACTTAAGGTATGTGGTCCGCAATTCTATTGGCCTCCCTACAATAGTGGGCTAGGTGAATATCTAACAGTTGATTCGATCAGTGATAAGCCATTGCTCTCCTCATGAAATGTGATCGATGTGCATTGAAGCACTTATCAAAACCGAACTATTTGGCTCGAGGGCTAAGTTTCCATGAGCCAAGCGTTATGGGGTTTCGACGCGGGACGGGGTTTTTTTTTTTCGTGCGACGAATGAAATCGGGAGCAAATCGTGTGAAGCCACCGGTGAGGCTCCTGGAGGAGCTTCGACCGATGCATGGGCATGGGATGGCGCCTTCGATCCATTCCGCGTCAAAGCACCGGGCTCGATCAATCGTTGTAGCTCCATAATTTCTTTCCGTGGGTTTAAAGTACCGAGCCCAATTCTTGTCGGCCCATAGATTATAATTCGGTGAAAAAATATTAAAATATTATCATGAATCGTCCATGTCAGTGCTGGCCATGTCACATGAGACGGTCTGCATCCACGTTAGCGAATTTTGACCAATTTTGGCAGGATAAACTCAATTGATAAAACACGAACAAATTTATGACCCAATTGGAAAGATTAAAAGATTAAGGCTGCGTTTGGTCGTCCGGATTTCTAAATAGGATAGGACTGGATAGGATAGGATAAGAAATCCTGAGATTTCTTTATATCCTGTCCACTGTTTGGTGGACTACGGATTTAAAGTCGAATATGATAATTTTTATTTTATTTTTTGCTATTCACGGGTCCAGAGGAGTCAGTGAAGGAAAAAAAGCCGAGAAATTTTTTTGGTGAAAGCGCACAAGGTGTGGGGATGAAGATGACGGCGAGTGGAGCGTAGGGTTTCTGAAAAAATAGGCATTAGAAATCCTATCCGGATCTATCCCACCCCCTCTCCCGGATTTTTTTATCCGGGCTATATCCAGTCTATATCCGACCTTATCCTATCATGAACCACCACCAAATACAGGATAGTATAAATATTCTATCTTGACTTTTATCCGGTCGATCAAACGCAGCCTAAAAGATTTCTAAAGTGCAATATGATTAGGACTTTTCAAATAAGTTTCCCGGTTCAAAGCAGTTGGCCCAATTCTTGTCGGCCCATAGAAAGCCCAAAGTATGATCTGATACCAAAACCCTACATTTATTTGTTTCCCTCTCTCAAGGCTTCCGTCCGTCCGTATGTCTCTCTCCCCCCGTTCGGCCACCACGCAGCCACCACCTGCTCAGCCGCCGGCGTCGTCGCCGCCGTCGCAGCCGCCGTCGCCGGCCCGGACCTCGGCGGAAAACTAGGACGAGGTGACGCGGTCGCACCGGAACAGCTTCCCGGAGAAGTTTCTTGGGGGGGGGGCATGAAGGTTTGCTGAGGTTTACGCTTCGTTAAGGTCGCGCAAGATTGTTCGAGTCATGGGTCGAGTTCAAGCGAACAAGGCTCACAAGTCCCGGTTCTCCTCCAAGTCATCTCGCAACGTCCACAGAACGTCCCTCAAAGGTCAGTTTTCGCCGCCCCGTTGTTGCCGTGCTACCGGGTCTGCTTAGAGTTTGATTATTACTGCCGTTACGGCCTGTGAAGTTTGGATTTTGGTGGAGAGTTCTCGATGGTTTGTGTGGGCGAGAGTTGTTTCTGATGGCTTGAGTGAGTGCACATTGTCGGGATGGCTAAGGGTTGAGGTTGCTGACGAGCGTTGTGTTGTGTTTCAGACAGGGGCAGGATCGCCAAGTCCGATGGCAACGTCGGAAAGGGCGCACGAGCTGCTAGAATTCAGCACAGTAAAATGGTGATTGATAGTGTGCCCGTTTTGGAAACATTAGGGTGGTGTAATTCGCTATTGCTTGCGGTCTTATGAGTATTGGTGCTGTTTTATAGGTGAGGGAGCAGAAACGGGCCGCTCTTTTAAAAGAGAAAAGGGCTATGAGCGGATCGGCGAGTCCTCCCCGTGTCATTGTGAGTTTTCTTGACAAAAAATTGCTGTGTTATGAATTGTGGTATCTTATGCAATTGTATGCAATTAAAGTTTTCTTAATGGTATCTGTGTGTGATGGTAGGTTCTTTTTGGCCTTTCTGCTTCTGCGAATTTGGATTCTCTTGCTGAAGATCTTCTTAGATTATTATCCTCTGAAGATGCAGGAGTTGCGCCCTCAACGGTTTCTTCTACTGAATACAAAATGCGTGTGACGGTGGGTAATTCGTTCACGTCTCCCTTTCTGAAGTTTGACGTTTGTAGGTAGTTATTTTTCAATAAAGTTCATAGAGCTCAGAGCTTTGGACTCTCGTTGTCATTTAAAGCGTGGATAATACTCCCTAGATGCACAGCACAAACTGTGTATTAATATCCATCATCCAGGTTTTTTGGTACTTGCATGCTTATTGCCAAATCATGTCAGCCTAGTGAATCATGTGTCCAACATTCCTACAGTAATGGATCCATAGGCTTTTTGTTGACATGACTCCCACATCAGATGACGAAAAAAGAAATCTCTCTCTCTCTCTCTCTCTCTCTCTCTCTCTCTCTCATAATTTCTGATCTGTTTGCTTAGACCTCACTGATTTCTGCTGCTTTAGGTACTGAAAGCACCACATGGGGATCTCATGGCCTGTATGGAAATGGCTAAGGTAACTTGGGTATATTTTGTTTCTAACTGCTGTTGTGATCCTGTGGTTTGAGGTTTCCCTTATGCATTATCGCCTGCTTGTAGGTGGCAGATCTGATTGCTTTTGTGGCATCAGCAAGTTCATTATGTGAAGACAACAGCTCGGACTACATCGACTCCTTTGGAAACCAATGTCTCTCAGTGTTTAGGTCTATTGGTTTACCCAGCACTGTTGTATTTATTCGAGTAAGGTGTTTTGACTTCATGTATTGAATATTTTCAAAGTGTCAGGAGTTGGCAAATAACTTTTTAAAATACTGTGTCTGCGAATTTAAATGATTCTGTACAGGATCTGCCTTCAGATATGAAGAAACGACATGAATTTAAGAAGATGTGTATATCTAGCCTTACGCCTGAATTTCCTGAAGATTGTAAATTTTACTTGGCAGATACCAGGGATGAGTTGCATAAGGTAAAGTTTATAGACCTTAAGTATGTCAGATTCAGCCCTTCTCTTGCAGTATTCTTGTCACAGCAACAAACTGAATAATCATGTATTATTTCTGCAACATAACTGTGATTTGTTCTATTCTGAATTTTTCATGGGTTGCAGTTCATGTGGCTTTTCAAGGGACAAAGGCTAAGTGCCCCTCATTGGCGGAATCAACGGCCTTATCTTATGGCTCAGAAGGTGATTGCTTCGTCAATTATTAAACTCTCAGAAAATTCGAGTTAGAAGCAGTGCCCTTTATGGGTTACCACTTTCAAAAGAGCTGCAACTGAGTGAGTTGGAGTTGTGAGGATTCACATAATTAAAATGTTTTGGGGAATTCACATGACGTGCAATTACGGGCTTCTACATGGTTGTATCTTCTTGAGCATGGCGAGAATATATACGTTAATTGGATAAGTGTTACAATATTCCTTAAATATGAAAGTTATGTGGAAAATCTAAACTTTTGTTGGAGCTGTTCTGAAATTGATATGGATGTATTCAAAGAAGTAAGAAAGAAAGAAAAACATAATTTTTCTTAGTTCAATTTATTAGTATTGGTTCTGGACTATTATGAAGCCCTCTCGACAGAGAGCAATGATCTTATTTTTATGTTTGATAGGTGGATATAGTAAATGATGATGAGAATCCTGGAACAAGCACTCTTTTGCTCACTGGTTATCTCCGTGCTCGCTCTCTCTCAGTGAACCAGTTGGTAATTGCTTTAGCCATTGTCTCAATACAGTTGTGGATATGTTAATAGTAGCTCACAGTCATATTCAACAGGTCCATGTTTCTGGTGTTGGAGACTTCCAATTGAGCAAAATTGAAGTTATAAAGGATCCACTTCCTTTAAATGCAAGAAAAGATCATGGTGCCATGGATTTTGACGAAGTGCATGAAGTTGAGGTATGGACTTCTACATGTCATGGAAAGAGGATACAAGTCGTTTTGTCCACATGACTTGTATTCTGAATTTTTTTGGGGATCGAGACTTGTATTCTCAATGGTCATTGTTGATTTGGCTCCTCTTGGACAAGTTTTCAATTTAGTGATCATAGGTATTACTTATTAAAAGCTTACTGAAATCATTTGGCCAAACATGCAATTTATCGAATTCTGACGCATTCAGTGATATAGGTATAGCTTTTTAAGACTGTCATGGTGAATTAAAAACTGCTAACATTAGGAGCAATTGGGAGGTGCTTTGAACCCATGATGTTCACAATGAATTCTTCCACTCATTTCTGTTACAACTACCTCCCTCTCCTCGCCCAACCACCAACGCCAATCGACACAGGAAAAGAAACACAAAAGAAATGTCTAGGAAGAGCATTGTGTCCATTTGGCTGGTATTAGGTTCCACTTGAGTATTGGGCATCAGTTTTAAACAATTGTAACCTTGGGAATTATTCTATGTTTGATGATACTAGGTTACACGCTCTTATTGCCCTTTTCCTGTTGCTTTACTAGGTTATTAAATCCCTGGATCCAGAACCCTTGAAGCAGGAGGCATTGCTTGTTGAGAACGTTCCAGATCCTCTTGCAGGAGAACAGGTGATTGGAGCAAATTCTCAATTTTCTGTTCTGTCCGTTGTCTATCACATTTACTTTTCTACCTTGTGTTTTGAAGCCGAATTATTTCTGGTCTGTCATTAATTAATTTGCTTTGGTACTAGATCTTTTTGATCAGGTATTATCCCGATGAGACATGATAATCTATCGGTTGATTTGTTAGCTATGGAATATATCCCCCTCTGAGATATGAGTTGTTGGCTGACTGCCTCTCATTTTTCGAACTAGTACTTAGCCCATTACGATTGTATTTTTCTAAGTTGCAAGCTACTGATTTTCATTAGCATGTATTTAATTATTGTGAAGTAGAGGATACTTTCTAAGTATATGAGAGGAAATGTGTGGGAAGGAATTGAATTGCATTAGCAGGACAAGATTTGTTGAATTTGCACCTTTTCCTGTGCATATGTTGATTTGACCTTTGTTAAAGGACCATCCCTAAGGCTTCTGAGTTGATTATTTACATAACATTTCTGCGATGAACCTGGTTGACTTCCGTTCTTGATATTCAGCTATTCTTTATTGCTTTCATTGGGGACCATGTGTCTGCTGGAAGTTTGTGCTATTTTATTCACTTTGTTCTTCCTTAATTGCAGACCTGGCCAACGGAAGAAGAAATGGCTGAGGCAGAGAGAGCTCATGAACAAAAGAAACTAAAGAAAAGGTCGCTTCCTCGAGGCACCTCTGAGTATCAGGTCATCTGATGTATCCACTTTCAGTTTTTCTAGAAGATTATCATAGATTTACTATTTTTTTCAAATTTATATGCCGATGTACTTCTTTATCAAATGATGGTTGAATTCTATGTGATTTTTGTGGACTCTGAAGTAAGATACATTCACAGGCTGCTTGGATTGTTGATGATTCGGATGTGGAGGATTCAGAAAGTGATGGTGATGATGACAATGGAATGGTTTTGGATGAGGAGGAAAATGGCAGTGCTGCTCAAGAAGGCCATAATGATTTATATTATGATGATCATGCTTCATTAAACTCGAGGGATTCTGAAGAGGAAACTGAGGTTGATTCCATGATGATGGTAAGTTTTGATATGAAGAGACATGACCTGTGAGATTCGATAATGTAAAACTCGATGGTAGCAATGTGCAAACTCGGTGGTTTACTGTGTCTGATCAAGATATCGTGATCAAACAGTTACATTCTTAAAGCTTCTTTTCGAGTAAAATGTAGCTTTGTGCGTAGTAGCTCTTTGGGATTGCTTCCTAATGAATGCTTGCTTAAAATTTTGAATTGCTATTTAATATGGCTTTTTACTGCCATATCTGATGATGATTTTGTTTAGGGATACTGTCTGGTTCTTTTAGTGATGCTTGGCTTGTGAAATACTCTGTTTTGTCTTGCAGGATGGCGATAACTTGACAAAAGAACAAATAAAAGATGAGCTTCAAAAAATTAAAGAAGCACACGCTGAAGATGAGGGTACCTCGATCTACTCTATCCTGCAATCTTGTTTGACTTTGGTACATTTTAGTTGATAATTGATATTAACATCAGAAAGGTTTCATGCTAAATCCAGTACTCACTGATTAACCATGATAAACGGATCCTCAACACAAATTGGTATTTTATGATTGAATCTCCTAGATGTTGAGTTATACTACTGTAATTTCTTGTCCAGTAGGATGCCTTTCTCGCTGGAAATATTTAGTTGGTGAGAAGAGAAAATTTAATTAGAAGGGAAAAAGTAGATTTTCCTGCTCATAAGGGGTTTTCAGCATGCAGTGGCTATGTATGAAGTGTCCTTTACTTTAACCTGAATTTGGATTTTGTGGAGCTGCTTCCTTTGTAGGGTTGATTTAATTACCCTTTACCAATGATCAGGCTTGTGATTCATGTTTTGTTTTGCATTTCAGAATTCCCAGATGAAGTAGACACTCCACTAGATGTTCCGGCTAGGAGGCGTTTTGCGAAGTATAGAGGATTGAAGTCCTTTAGGACCTCCTCATGGGACCCTAAGGTAATGATATTGGTGTTTTCTTGTAGAATTTCGCATGGCTTATGATAATTGACATTGCATTACATTTTTCTTGAAATTAATTTCAGGAATCACTACCACCGGAATATGCCAGAATATATGCCTTTGATAATTTTAAGAGGACACAAAAGCATGTTCTTGCAAAAGCATTGGATATGGAGCAATCTGACCGGGATGACTGTATACCAGCTGGCACCTACGCTAGACTTAATATTAGGGAAGTACCTACGGGTGTTGCTACTGGATTGTGTGACCCTGGGAAGACATTGCCAATAGTAGCATGCGGTCTTTTGCAGCATGAGTCCAAGATGTCTGTTCTCCATTTCAGGTTCTTCCTTTTACAGATACAACTTTTTGCACTGTATGCTGCTGGGATCTCATCTTTTCTTTCTATTCAATGACACCGGTTTTTTTTTGGTTGTGATCCAGCATAAAGAAGCATGACACATATAGTGCTCCTATTAAATCCAAGGAAGAGTTAATATTTCATGTTGGTTTTCGTCAATTTGTGGCAAGGTATTGTGACAGTAGTTGATTGGAGCATCTCGCTATATTGTTGTTTATTGTTTGTTGGAGCTAGCCTGCTAATTTCTATTGCTATGCAGACCAATCTTCTCCACAGATAATATGAACTCAGACAAGCACAAAATGGAGAGATTTCTTCATACTGGGCGTTTTTCTGTAGCATCGATCTATGCTCCAATATCTTTCCCTCCTCTCCCTCTGATAGCCTTGAAGCATGCTGAAGAAGGTTCTGCACCAGCTGTTGTAGCTGTAGGTTCCTTGAGAAGCGTTGATCCTGACAGAATAATTCTGAAGAAAATCATTTTGACTGGGTAGGGATTGAGTGGAACAATTATATCACAATGCTCTGTGTGCGCGCGTGTATGCATATGCATGGGATGATTACAAAGTTCTCTATGTAATATGGGTGGTCAAGGGATTGATTTCATGTTCTACATAACTTCAACATGAATATGTAACACACAAGCATACAGTCACTAAGATGAGAAGTTTTTAGGTGCTCGTATCTGAAGACTGGATTGGCTTAGGTGATGGTAACATGGCTTCAGGAACACTACATAATGTCATTACGCACACTCACACACCTTCTCTTGACCTTTCTACTGTCCTGTTGTGCATCAGGTTTAAAAATATTACACTACTGTGCCTGTTGTGCATCAGGTTAAAATTGAGGTGAAAAGCAAATTACAAGGTCAGATACGTGGGTTGGAGTTAAATCTAATCATAGCAAAATATTCTTTTGTTTATTGTTAGATGAACTACAAGCTTTAGCTAAAACTTTCCAGGATGAAATGAAAAGGATAGGTCATCAATTTTAGGCAGAAAAGTACACTTAGCTTTTTGGTTTAGATTGTATCAAGTGCTATCGGTGGGTTTCAAAGTTTATTTTTGTGCATTCAATATTGAAGTTGGAGATGACTTCTCTGTGGTTGAGGAGTACTAGTGGTGGTGGTGGTGGATGCCTTCATGATTTTGGAGTGTGCTCCCCTTTCTTGCTTTTCTGAAATTTAAATGTTGGCTATTTCTCGACGCATGCCTTCAATCTTACGTTATACTGCATCCTGTACAACAATACTTGCCTGCAAGTTCATCAACGACAATAAACATACTTATTCTCGAGATATCTCTTGTGTTGCAGTTATCCTCAACGTGTGTCTAAGTTAAAAGCCTCAGTCAGATACATGTTTCACAACCCAGAAGATGTGAGATGGTTTAAGGTAAGGGATTTGCTGCTGGTCTAATCTCTCTTGTATCGGATTTATCAACGATGGATTTAATCCTTGTGGTCTTTGAAACTCTTCAAAATATTGGTTGCAGCCTGTGGAAGTTTGGACAAAATGCGGCCGTCGTGGTCGTATTAAGGAGCCTGTTGGTACACATGGTATGTTTTCAGAATCCTTTCTCATCTAATTGAGAATATCTTTTTAATGGAATCTACTTGTTGTATTTCCCCTCTTGGTGCTAAGTGCTAACCCTCCTCTCCTATTTTTGACTCAGGGGCAATGAAGTGCGTTCTCAATGGAGTTCTTCAGCAACATGACACCGTATGCATGAGTTTGTATAAACGTGCATATCCCAAGTGGCCCGAACACCGGTTCCCCATTGCGGATGCTTGACCAGATGGACCGGCGGTCCAGTCTGGTTGGGATTTATTCCAGAATCACAGATGCAGATGCTTGGGTCTGTGAAGGGAATGAAGCTCTGGTTCAGAATATGAATTGTAGGTAAAATTTTGGTGGTTTGCTCACATACTGTAGTGCGACATACTCATCCTGGTGGTCAATTTTTTGCCCCTGTAAAATACCCCCCCCCCCCATTGGCAATTTAGAAGCATCAGTAATCTAGTTTTTCCCCATTCTTTCGAGGGTTGGAGCCGAGTTGAATTCCTCTGGCTCGCTTTTGATTGGTTCACCGTCTTTATTCGGTTTAAAGTTCGGTAAATATATGTGTTTTTCTCTTTAGTATGACATGAACTCGTGAGAATTTATGCATCTTTCTGCATTACCTCAGAAAAGGGAATATTTCTTTTTGGCATTACTACGTTATAACAGGATATAAATAGGTTCAAACAGCTAAGCCATCCGTGATCCTAGTATTACGTCTAGAGACTTAAATGACCATAGATTTATCAAAGCAAGGTAGTGGCCTGAAATTGTAGGTAGAAACCCCCCGTATCGACTCTTTTCTGACTGATTCATTTGCGGCCTCGGCAGATGATTTGTTACTCATTGACGTGAAAGGCCTGAATTGGGGATGTTGATTCCTCGCGAAGAACGGCTCTACTTCAAGAAATTTAAATGGCCCAACAGTTTGCATTTCCATTTTGACCGGTCTGTACCCGCCTGACTTGCATCATGTCTTAACATCCCGTGCCAAAGATGAAAACTGACTCGCAATGCTCGGTATGCTCCAAAGTGTATGTGAAATGGATAGAATGATCCAACCCGAAGATTTCGTGGAAATGGACGATGCACAAAAACATGATCCTTGTTCCAATTTGTGACTAAGCATACGTACACAATGGCACTGAAGACCCTTGTTTCCGTTGATCATTGGTAGCTAAAATACCATTTGAGCACTCGGTAGAAGACACTAATATGGAACATACGAATTCCATGCCTTCTATAACACCTTGGTGGTTTCTGCCTGTCAATATTTTTATAGCCTCTTGTGGTCAAACAAAGTATAGATCTCCTGTCCATTTGTTTAGCAATACAATAATCAGATTGAACCGGTTATTCGATTCGATGCATTTCTATCCCGCTCAACTCTATCCTCAGACCAACACCTGTTAGGGGGATCCTCAAATTTTCGACGGGGAAAAGTTAACACGACCATTCCAGGTCCATGGATACAGAGCCGAGTAAGTCGAAAAGAAAGTGAAGATGGCCTCGCTTGTGCGCACCCATCTGACGTGGGACTTGGCGTGACTAGGCCTTTTTCATAGGATCGTAGTGCTAACACGGCAAACTAAAAAGGCATTTAGCATTTTTATTTCAGATTTTCCCCTCAACATTTGGTGCTTCCTTTCATAGTAGAAATTTCCACGTGTTCTGTCGATGCGGTATCACTAGATAAGGGTGAGCATCACTCGATTCTCGAACGATTCATTTCTAACAAGATCGAACAATTTCGACATGCGCGGTTCATTTTCCAAGCACTAAAGACCTAAATCCGCATCGAAACTGAACTAACCCAATCGGAGTTCACCTCTGATGAGGACCCAATAATCTATGGGACGCCAACCTCATTTCCGTTAGGTCACATGTGATCTGACGTTGATGTACTGCATCTGGTCGGGAGAAAAACATATCTGATTCAGACATGTAGGGATTCTTCAACTGCTCTTGATCAGAAGTGTACCTTATATAGGACTTTATTTTCCGTCATAGTCGTGTGAGGGTAACGCAATCATGTAATAAATTCCTTTCATAATGTCATTATTCTAGTTCTAATTTTCCTATACACTCCCATGGAGGAAAATCATTTTCCTAAAAATGAATTCGTATATTTCGCGAAAAATGAATGATTTGCAAAATAATTTCCTAAAAATGATTACTTGTATCACATATAAAATTGAATGAACAAAAAAAAATAATACATTCATCGTTCACTAAAGTATTTAGACATAAACTGTAATCGAAGTGATACAAGTAATCATTTTTAGGAAAATATTATCCAAATCATTAATTTTCTACGAAATAAACAGAGCCTAAAAGTTTAAAAAAATATGGTTAATACTACGACAAATCCCAAACTGGTACATTTATGATAAATTTACCATAAACTAATATTTTTACCACAAAAAATCCTAAATTGTTACACCTGTGACAAATTTATCCTAAACTAATTTTTTACCGCAAAAAACCTTAAACTGATATATTTGCGATAAATTTACTCTTTGTTAATTTGAATTAATATAACGAAAAATCACAAACTGGTACACTCGTGACAAACAGAGGGTAAAATCTCAAACCGGTATACCCGTCACCTATCACGTGTTATCCAACTTAGAAATTTGACGGTAAAATTTAACGGAAACTAATGAAAAGTAAAGTTGTTATAAGTGTACTAGTTTGGGGTGTTTGGTGGTAAAAAAAATTAATTTAGGGTAAATTTATTATAGTTGTACAAGTTTGAGATTTTTCATGGTATTAATCCTAAAAAAATAAAATCTCGTATATTTTTCTTGCCCCGTTTTGTCCTTCATTGTGTTGGACGGGACAAACATTGCTTGGTGACCCTAGAGAAAACAGAGGAAGGGCTGGCAAAGGGATCAACACAGATACTCACGAAGGCAAATTATCTTTCCTTTATTTATTATTTATTTTTTTATTTCATTTTCCGCCTTTTTTCCTTTTAATGTAAATAGTTAATATACGAAATGCCTGAGGAATCTTCGGTCGTTAGTCGCACAATTTGTCACGTACGAGGATTCTCTTTACCGGTTGACTTCTCACCAAACTGACAATGAGTAATCATGTGCACAGCCCTTCAAGAAGTTTGTCATTTTCCTTCATCTCTCTCAAACGCGAACCCTGCCACTTCGAGTATCTCAACCTCGCCCGTCGCCGTGGACGAGACCAGATCCGGAGGCACGACTCAAATGTGAACCCTCCCACTTCAAGTCTCTACAGCTTGAGCTCGTTGAAGATATCCAGACGAGTTGTTCTGTTTCTTCCTCTTTAGTCCTGTTTTTACTGATAAAGACAAGATGAACCTGTCTATGGTACTTTCTCTTTTTCTCTCCATTGATTTATTTGTCTGAATTTTGTGTAGGTATCATCCTTGTCTTTGTTAATCTGTTCTTTTTCCAACTAAAATGGCTGTCATGCAGGAGACCAAGACTGAGTTACTCGAGGGGAAGGTGGATTGGAAGGGAAAAAATGCTTTGAAGCACAAGCATGGTGGGATGAGGGCTTCTTGGCTCATTATAGGCAGGTATTCATTTTATTTCGATTTTCACTGCTATGATCTTGGTCTTGTACGCCAGTAAAAGGGTCATAGAACCTCTCAGAGTATCACGTGTCGATTTCCGGATGGATAATAGTCGAGAGGTTCCTACACCGTATTTGTCTCACTATGCCCTTATCGTCTAATTTGAACATCTACTAAAGGTACGCGAGCAATGACACATGATCCTTACGGAGGACCGAATAGCAACTCATATTTGAGCATCCCACAACCATTTTCGGGGGTCAATGCTGTGCAATCAGAGTACCTAATTGATGAATGAATTTGAACTGACTTGTATCATAATGATCTAAAGCAATATTGACCCTTTTTTATTGTCTCATTTTGGCTTAAATTGGAAATTCTGCAGGGGCATTTAGCTTTGAGATCGTGGGGACTTTGGCACTCGCTGTCAACTTGGTGACGTACTTCAATGGAGTGATGTACTTTGAGCTAGCTGATGCAGCTAACCAGCTCACAAACTTCCTGGGGACTTGTTACATCCTCCCCATATTTGCAGCCATTCTAGCCGACACTTTCATCGGCAGATTCAAGACCGTCCTCATTTCAGCCTCAATCGAATTCCTGGTACATATTCCCTGAATAATTGGTTTAAGACTACATAGCAACTGAATTGGCAATTGGTTTCACTGGTGATCTCTGAACTTTGTTTAGACTCGAACGAATTATCTATCATTAGGAAAGAAGAGTCTTCATCGATTACTAGTAGATCCCCGTCGGTCACAAGTTTTAATGTTTGGCCATGTTCACACATTGATTCCTCCAGATTTTAACTGACTCTAATTGTGAAGTATAGTGAAGCCACTTTATAGACTATGGATGAGTTATGAACCCATCAAAGCTCTTGAGCAACTCAGCTATACTTAGGAATGCTCAAACAGGGACTGGCACTCCTAACAGTGCAAGCTCACTATCTGAAGCTTCGACCGCCGCCATGCAACATATTTGATCCCACTTCCCACTGTGAGAAAATCAGCAGCGGAGATGCTGCTCTCCTATTCCTCTGCTTATACTTGTTGGCCACTGGCAGCGCGGGCATGAAGGCCTCCTTGCCAGCCCATGGCGCCTACCAGTTTGACGAGAGAGATTCAAGGGAGGCAAGGCAGATGTCTACCTTCTTCAACTGCTTCTTTCTGTCTGTGTGCACCGGGGGGATGGTGAGCCTGACGCTTGTTGTCTGGATCCAAGATAACAAAGGATGGGACTGGGGGTTCGGCCTGTCTACCATTGCCATGATCGTGGCAATAATCGTCTTTGCCATGGGATTGCCGCTGTATAGGATTCAGATAGTTCAGAAATCTAGCGCCATCATTGAAATCATTCAGGTATGAGCTCATCATCTTCTTTCATATATGTATTTCACTCCTCCAAGTTTTGTTTTGTCACGATTTGTTGTTTTGTGCAGGTATATGTAGCTGCAATCAGCAAACGAGATCTTCTACTTCCCGAGAACCCAACAGAGCTTTATGAACTTGATAAAGATGGAGAAGCTGCCTCAGAAGCGGAATTTTTACCTCACACCGACAATTTCAGGTTGATTCCATCTTTAGTGAGGAACAGCAATGTTATGTTAGACATACCAATTGCAAAAATAATAAGCATACCGGTTCAATTATTCTAGTTCAGAAAAAATGCTGAAGTCATAGGAACATCAAAAGTAATGACCTCCAAAATTGGGCAAAATATCACAATTAAACTGCTTCGATGTTCCTCCTCTTATTGCTTGTTAGGTTTCTTGACAAAGCAGCCATTCACAAAACTTCACCAGTGCAATTCGGAGGTGAGAAAGTGCCGAATCGATGGGTGTTGTGCCCGGTCACACAAGTGGAGAATGCCAAGATCATAATAGGCATGGTCCCTATCTTCTGTTGCACCATCATCATGACCCTATGCCTTGCTCAGCTCCAAACCTTCTCCATCCAGCAAGGCCTAACCATGGACACAAGCATCACTAGCTCCTTCCACATTCCGCCCGCCTCCCTGCCCATCATCCCAACCGCCTTAATGATCGTCATCATCCCAGTCTATGACCGGGTCTTTGTACCCTTTGCACGCAAGCTCACAGGCCACCCGGCTGGCATCACGCAACTGCAGCGCATTGGGGTTGGCCTGGTCCTGTTCTCTGTCTCAATGGCCGTGGCTGCAGCTGTCGAGGTCAAGCGAAAAGCTGTGGCGAGGAACCGCCACATGCTTGATGCAGTGCCTGTGCTCCAACCTCTCCCAATCAGCACGTTCTGGCTGTCCTTCCAGTACCTCATTTTCGGGATCGCGGACATGTTCACAAACGTGGGGCTCCTCGAGTTCTTCTACTCCGAAGCGCCGAAGGGGCTCAAATCAGTCTCCACTTGCTTCCTCTGGAGCTCCAAGGCACTCGGGTACTTCTTCAGCACGATAATGGTAAACATTGTGAACAGCGCGACGAAGGGGATAACAAGGAGTGGAGGCTGGTTGGCTGGGAATAACATTAACCGGAACCATTTGAACCTGTTCTACTTGTTGCTTTCCATGCTTAGCTTGATCAACTTCTTCGTTTATTTGATTGTTGCAAAAAGGTACAGTTACAGGACTAAGTCACCAGTGAGAACAACACCATGTGAGGAAGTGAGGGATAATAATGTGGAAGAATCAAATTGAATCACATCAGAAGTTGAATGTTGCTACAGTTTGGTGTTCTGAGATATCATTTGGTGTTCATGACTGGAAGCAATTGGTAATTGGGGTGCAATGATGACGACTAGCACTTGTAATCTTCCCATAACCATCTATTTTAATGTTAATTTCTCTTCTTAATGATAATGACTACTGCTTGAGACATTAACTAATGGACTAAAATCACGGGAAAGGTTTAAGAAATTTATCCCTATATTTGGAAGATAAAGCATTATTTTACTGGAGAGTATCAATTAACAATTTGACGTAGTAAAGTTTACAATCACACATCTTGCTTCGAATAAGTTCTATTATTATAGTTATAGATATAGATATATAAGATCTTTCTGTACTACATATATTATAGCGCCACTCTGAAGAATCACAAATCAATCTATATTTTGCTGCTTTTGTTCATCTTCTGAGACAATTCATTTGGTGTTAGTGCTATGGATGAATTATTGGATCGTTTAGAGGATCGATTCTCATTGTTATTTTGATGGACGGATGACTTTTGTGGCTTGTTATGCAGTGTCCCTCAATGTTGTTGACGCTTGTTAATTTAGTTTATGGATGGTGGAGGCTCGTCAGGCTTGCTTCTCAATGATGTTATAGTTGGTTGTGGACTTCTTATTCTACTGGCTTATGAAATGTGTTATTTGAGGATTATTTTGCATGATGGATGATTAGATTATTGTATTGCAGGTTTTTTTTTTTTTTTATCATAACAGGTTTTTGATTTGTTATGATATCGCTATATGGTTTTTTTTGTTTTTACTTTTTTAGTTTGGTCATTTGGGGTTCAGCTGCATCAACCTCGTATATGCAAGATTCCACACAATAAGTACCTAGGAAAGTGTTCTTGCTGTTAAACTTCTTCCCCGAGGATGTTTTCATGTTTAGTAGCTCTCTAGGAAAATGCAAAGAGATCTCCGAAGATTTCTTCTTCGGATTTCTTTCTCAGCTCAACATTAGGGAGAGGAACCCTTCCTCTGGAGTATTAGTCTTGCACCAAATTCTGGCTTTTTTGAGCCTCATTAAGTATGTTTGACGAACTCTACAGATGGTTGTCGTATCTTGCCAGGTCGGCCACCTATACCCCGGGATCAGTTGAGAGAAATATGTCTAGAATTGGACTTGCATGTCTCGCCAATCCCTAACCGAATTTGTAGGCAGATTGAGGTGCCAATAGAAAGCTGGTCCTGACAGTGAACTAGGGAAGAGCCTTAACTTTGAGAAAGTCATCAATAGAAATTTCTTCATTGTTCAAGCAATTTGCACGATGGCCGTGATTTCACCTTCGCCGGTAAACAAAGCGAATTCAGAATCGCTATACCCCCTGGAGAAGGGATAGTTTCTGTCGATGTGATCATGGCATGGTTTCCTATACACAGTCGTATTATTCCTTCGAGATCTAGGTCCATACAGTTGCTCTAATATTCTTGATCGATAGGATTAGCTACTCCTGGTTCGTTTCCATCGAGTCCTCTTTCCAGAGTTTCTCTATTTCGGCCCTCCCTGGGGCCAGGTGTAGTTCTCTACTTCTCCTGTCATCATTTACATTGGCCTCTCTAGGGGCAACTTGTGATGGTTCCCTACTCCTAAAGGGTGGCTCATAGTTTCCAGGCCCTTCTGGGCTAAAGCCAGGCCAAGGATAGTCTTTGGCAGCTTCTTTGAAGATAGTTTTTTGCCTGGTCCAATGGTAATGATCCCTTTTTAGAGATGCCCACTGTTCCTGGTACTGGAGCTTTCTCCACCGTGTCGAGCATGATACCCCTGTGAGAAGTGGGATCAATTCTAATGGGAGTTCATCGATTAATATGGCCGTCGTTCCCACAGGAAGCATTCAAGTTTCCCCCACGACCCCTATGGACAGGGTTTCTGTTAGATGTATGCCCTAAAGTTACCATGTAATAGTTACATGTTAGGGATTTAAGTTGTACTTTCAATTACATTATTTATTTAATGGCAAGGACGCATTTATGCATTTGTCCAATTATTTAAATATATGAATGATTCCATAAGATCAGTTGTGACTGGACCTATTCTTGAGACGTTAAGAATATGTGTGACAGGTTCACAGTTAGACTGAATCTTTAAATTGTTCTCGGTCGATGGATCATTGAGCGGATATTAATGATCCTGTTGAGACCGGTGTGTTCGTAACTTCACCAATAAGTATTATATACTTAAGGGAATGATGAGTCACGAGTCATTGGATATTGCGATACCCGAGTTAGAACACAGGTGCTTATATCAGATAAGTTCACTGAACGTGACATGCATAGAACGATTAGCAACATGGAAACTTTTAGCGTGGTCAATGTCTAATCGTTCGTGCGCTGGTCTTGTGTAAATAATCCTTAGACCTGAGGTACAGTGTTGACTTGTATGTTAGATGGCTATGGTTCACAGGTGCGCATATTGCCGCTTCGTTGATTCGTCTCTGTACTTGATGGTCATAGTTCGTTCACATGCGAAGTTACACGTGTGCGCAAAATGGAATCTGTCTCCTTGTTATATGCAAGGTACAATAATGATGTCCTATGCAATCTAATCTTGACACTGCATTGAAATCCTCGGCCGGGGTTGTAATCGAGAATGAACTGTTCATGTCTCATATAAAGTGCATGTCAATTAGATTTGTGCATATGATCGAATTGGTGACTTGACAAATATTCCATGGTCTTTGTTTGATCGGGACATAGTAAGACAGAGGGATTGAATTACACTGTAGCCAAAGCTGACGGGTTCATTATGTTCTTAAAATATTCACACTGTCTGGGTAGCCATGACATATTGCTAGATGTCAATCATGGCTTGTAGGACCTAGAGGTTGATCGGGACAATCAATTCTCTTGGGAATACTAATATGTTAGTGCAAATCTTACTACCAGCTCAGTGATGAACCTAGGGATGTCACACACCATAACCAATTTTGGATAACGTTGTACGGAAGAGACGATATTGCAAATATGTTTGCAATCGAATTGAGTCGGACTGAAATTAAATTTAAATGGGATTTAATTTAATTCAATTTTTTTTGTCATGGGCGTGTGTGCATATGATGCTCACAAAATACACATATGCTGATCACGCACTTCTATATTTGTATATATATACATGTTTATTTATATAAATTGTATATACAAGTTTATATTTATTATAAAAATATATATATATATATATATTATCGCATGCACATGGCCAGCAAGTGCTGACCATGTGCATGGCACACGGTCAACAAACGGTTGTTGACCGTGTGCATTACACACACGATCAGCAACCGTTGCTGATCGCGTGCAACGTGCATTAATGGCGCGATCAGCAACTGTTGCTGATCGCACGTATTAATGGCGCGATCAGCAACTGTTGCTGATCGCACAAATTAATGGCGCGATCAGCAACTGTTGCACATACGATTAAAAAAAAATGCATATGCAATTATAATGTGCGCGTGAGAGTTAAAAGTATATGCGTTTTCTCTCTTCTGACGCCGTGACTGAAATATTGAGAGTGCGGAGAATTGTTGCCATAAGATTGCTAGCACAATTATATTGGTGATTACCCGCAAGTTCTTCCTTCCGTTCGTCGTGCGATTGGTGGTGTGTCTGAACTAGAGGTCCGACGCTTGTGGGGCTTGAACTGAAGAACATCCGAACCGAAATCGTTTTGGGCACGCTACGAAAGGTAATTCGTTTAACCCCCTATGGTCTTTCCGATTTTTGATTGAAACGCACGAACAACGCCTTTGGAGATACATGTATGGTTATAATTTTCCGCTGCATTTATATTTAATTTAACTATGCATGTTCCGAAGAAAACCAACAATGGTATCAGAGCCAATCCTTAGGCGTTCTCGTGCGTTTAATTGATTTTGGTTCATATATATTTTTGCGATCCAATGGCCAATTTACTTTGTTAAGAGAACTGCTTGCTCTTAAATGGCCTATAGAAGTTGATTAATTTATATGATAAATTTGATCAACTGAGCAAAAATCGGAACTAAATCAATTTTTCAAAAATCCGTACCTTATTTTCTTTTTACTTTTTTTCTTCTGCAAAATGATTCACGACTATGAATCTAGAGGCGATAACGCTACCGTCACTTGGAATCACGCACGTGAAATTTGTTTCACCATCTTTGATTTCTTGACGTGGCTTACGTTACTCGGCCATGAATTTGATTCAGTGTAGAATTTTATTTGTGCCTTCCAAAGCTTTAAATTTAGAATTTATGGCTCGTGAGGAAGGGTGGTGATCATGGAAAAACCTCTAATCAATATGATTGATGTATGGATGAATGTATGGTGATTACAGGTATTTTTGGGTTGTAATTATTAAATGGAGGCTGCGTCCTTCTTTTTATTTCCATGTAATGTATTTTTTTTGGTATAGTTTAGTATTATCAATTGTTGATGTAAACATTACACGAGGAGGAGCCATTAAGCCGGAGAGCTCTATGGGCCCGGTCCGTGAAGAGTTCAAGGATCCAAAAAGAAGTGAAGAGCGGATCTCTATTATTAAAATATTAAAATGGCTAAATGGGACTCATTGGCTCGAGACCCATTGAGCCATAATTCCATGATCACCACGTAGGATAGATTTTTATGCATTTGATATCTATTTATTTATTCAGTTATTATGCATGTTAAACCGGTTAATGTGCAAAGTGAGACCATTAATAACGACCCAAACCTCCTTATTAATTATATTAAGTCGAAACGGGTTTCGAACTCGTGGGCTTCCATCGTCATGGTTTGGTCCAACATTATAGTGGTTGATTGACCGGCTATGGATACATAGGGGTCAATTGCCATTTATAATATTGGATCACTCCATTATGCATATGATGTTGTGGGGTTGGAGCCAAACGATTTCCAATAACTGTTAGGTGAGGGTATCGTTTGTGTTTTCAATACTCGCATGAGATGATGGACTAGACTTAACTATGATCATGATGTCAATAACTGTCAGGTGAGACATTCATGGTCTAGAGGCCAAAGTTATGATTGGGACTCGCATATGATGCGTTGAACAAGTTAGTTCACTCACTAAGTTAATGGAACACCAATAACTGTTAGGTGAGGTGGGCTATGACCTGGTGGGACTCCAATCCCCACTAGTAATCTTTACCCAACAAAGATTACCGTTTTCCCATTTTAAGGAGTATGGGATTCGAAAAATTTAGTGGGAGGCACTATTTCATTTAAAGGCCAAAATGAAATGGTTATTTTGAAAGACAACGGCTAATAATTTATTTTCTGCACAGATATATTATTACTCTGAAAAATGGTGACCTCAAACCCACTCGCTTCTATACTTGACAAGAATTGTTTGACTGGACCCAATTTCACTGACTGGGTGAGGAATTTGAGAATTGTTCTTAATTCGGAGAAAATCGGGTATGTGCTTGATCAAAAGATGCCAAACTCCTTTCCTGAGGGTGGGACCCAAGAGGAGCGCGTTACTTATGATAAGTGGCGTGATGATGACCTAAAAGTTAGGTCATACATGCTTGCTTCAATGAACAATGAATTGCAAAAGAAATATGAAACTATGGAAGATGCTAGGTCGATCATTTTGCACTTAAAAGAATATTTTGATGAGAATGGTCGAACCTCAAGATATGAGATATCTAAAGCATTGTATCGTATGAGAATGGCTGAAGGATCATCGGTTAATGATCATGCTTTGAAAATGATATGGCACATCGAAGAGTTGGCTAGGCTCAATCTTATTATGGATAATGAGTTAGCTGTGGATTTGATCCTCCAATCTCTACCCGATTCCTTCTCTGGTTTTGTCCAAAACTTCCACATGCATAAGATGGAGAAAACTCTTGCTGAGTTACATAGCATGTTGGTGGTTTATGAGAAGGAAATGCACAACACGAGGCCCAATGTGGTGGCTATGGCTAAGGCTTCTTCTTCAAAAAGTAAGACTGTTTTGAAGAAAAGGAAATGGAAGAGGCCTATGAAATATGCTGTGCAATCAAAGCCCAAAGTTGAAAAAGGGAATTGTCACTACTGTGGTGTCAAAGGGCACTGGAGGAGGAACTGCAGGAAGTACCTTGCGAGCTTGAAGGTCAAGCCTAAGGACCAACCTTGCGAAGGTATGGTGTCTATGCTTATTGAAACTAATCTTATGGTTAGTGCTGAATCCAACTTATGGATTCTAGATTCTGCTGCAACCTCACATATTTGTATGTCTTTGCAGAATCTGGAAATAAGCAGGATCCTAGGGCGAAATGAAATTGTCCTAACATTTGCAAATGGAGCAAGAGTTGCTGCGTTAGCTGTAGGGACTTTTCGTTTATGTTTTCCTTCTGGACATGTATTGGTATTGAAAAATTGCTTGCATTATGAGAATGCTGTTAGGAACATCATCTCTATACCTCGTTTGAGTAAAGAGAATTATGAATTTTCTTTTGCTGATGATCTATGTTCTATTTATCATAATAGGAGATGTGTTGGTTCTGGCTTATTAACCAATAATCTTTATACCATTATAATGTCCAGTAATGCGATTACCAACGCCAATAAGCAACAAAATAATGATATAAATGCCATAACTAATAAACGCCCTAGAGATAGTCCAAACCCAAAGTATGTTTGGCATCTTCGATTAGGTCATATTGGAGAAGATAGAATCAACAAGTTGAGTAATAATGGATATATTGATCCATCAATGTTTAAGCCATACTCGACTTGTGAGGCATGTCTTCTAGGAAAAATGACCAAAGCGCCTTTTGTGGGACATAGTGCGCGAGCTGCTGACATACTGGGATTGATACATACAGATGTATGTGGACCAATAAATGAAAATGCTAGAGGTGGTTATTCTTACTTCATTACATTCACCGATGATCAGTCACGGTATGGTTATTTGTACTTAATGAAGTATAAATCCGAATCTTTTGAAAAGTTCAAGGAATTCAGGGCTGAAGTTGAGAAACAAACAGGAAAATGTATTAAGGCTCTTCGATCTGATCGAGGAGGTGAATACCTTAGTACTGAATTCCTGGACTATCTTAAGGATAATGGCATTGTATCACAGTGGACACCTCCTGGAACTCCAGAACACAATGGTGTATCTGAAAGAAGAAATCGCACTTTATTAGATATGGTACGATCTATGATGAGTTACACCGATCTGCCTATATCTCTTTGGGGATATGCCCTTGAGACAGCCGCATATGTACTGAACAGAGTGCCATCCAAATCTGTTCCAACTACGCCTTATGAGATATGACATAGTAGGAAACCAAGTCTTAATCATATTAAGATTTGGGGTTGTCCAGCTTTCGTCAAGAAGCTTAAAATGGAAAAATTGGAGGCTAGGTCTGAACAAGGTCGCTTCATTGGATATCCAAAGGAGTCTCTTGGATACTTTTTCTATTTTCACTCTGACCTAAGAATTTCGGTCAGCAGGCATGCTTCTTTTCTGGAGAATCAGTTTGTCCAGGAAGGTGGTGCTGGGCGGAAAATAGTCTTACAAGAAGAGAACAATGAAGTACCAAGTAACCAAGTTCAAACACCGATCTCTGATTCAGTAGAAGCTTCTGATACACAACCTCTTAGGAGGAGTGCGAGAACATCTCGTCCACCTGCTCGTTATAGACACTTGGTTGAACATATTGAACCATTATTTATTGTAAATGATGGTGATCAACCTGGTGATCCAAACACCTATGAGGAGGCGATGTCGGACATCGATTCTGGTAAATGGCTAGACGCCATGAAATCCGAAATGGATTCAATGTATTCCAACGAAGTTTGGACCTTAGTTGACCTGCCTGATGGTATTGTACCAATTGGCTGTAAATGGATTTTCAAGAGGAAGATGAATGCTGACGGTCAAGTTGGAACTTACAAAGCACGGTTGGTGGCGAAAGGATATCGTCAAAAAGAAGGAATCGATTATGATGAAACTTTCTCACCTGTAGCCATGCTAAAATCCATTCGAATTATGTTGGCTATAGCTGCACACCTAGATTATGAGATATTCCAAATGGATGTCAAAACAGCTTTTCTAAATGGTTTTCTTGAGGAGGACATCTATATAGAACAACCACGGGGTTTTGAATCCAATGGTGAACGTCGGAAGGTGTGTAAGCTTAAGAGATCCATTTATGGACTCAAACAAGCCTCCAGAAGTTGGAACATCCGTTTTGATGAAGTAGTCAAATCGTTTGGTTTCATCAAAAACCCGGATGAACCTTGTGTATACAAGAAGGTCAGTGGGAGTGCAATTGCATTCCTAGTTTTGTACGTCGATGATATACTTTTGATCGGGAACGATGTACCTATGATATCATCGATCAAACTATTCTTGTCACGGAAATTCTCCATGAAAGATTTAGGAGAGGCAACCTATATTTTAGGTATCAAGATCTATAGAGATAGATCTAGACGATTGATTGGCCTTTCACAGTCTACGTACATAGACAAAGTGTTAACACGTTTTAACATGCAATGTTCTAAAAGAGGATTATTGCCTTTTAGGCATGGAATCCATCTTTCCAAGGAGATGTGTCCCAACACTTCTGAAGAAAGAGAACGGATGGCAAAGATACCTTACGCATCCGCTATTGGAAGCATAATGTATGCTATGCTATGTACGAGACCTGATATTGCACATGCTGTAAGCATTACTAGCAGATATCAGTCTGATCCAGGGGAAGAACACTGGATAGCAGTCAAGAATATCCTTAAATACTTGCGAAGGACTAAAGATTTATTCTTGATATATGGAGAAGGAGAATTTAAAGTTGAAGCTTATACTGATTCCGATTTTCAATCGGATCCTAATGATTATAAGTCTACATCTGGGTTTGTCTTTACACTTAATGGCGGCGCAGTTAGTTGGAAGAGTTCCAAACAGAGCATAACTGCTGACTCCACCACTGAGGCAGAGTATGTAGCCGCTTCAGAAGCAGCAAAGGAAGCCGCTTGGATGAAGAAGTTCATTTCTGAACTTGGAGTCGTTCCTTCCATTGAACAACCAATAACATTGTTTTGTGATAACAATGGGGCAATAGCTCAAGCGAAGGAACCAAGGTCTCACCAGAAATCCAAGCATATTGAGAGACGCTTCCATCTAATTAGAGAAATTGTTGGGAGAGGTGATATCGCCTTGCAGAAAATTGCCTCAGCGGAAAACGTGGCAGATCCCTTCACTAAGGCCTTACCTCAGTCTTCTTTTGAAAGACACATTGACAAGATGGGTTTGAGGTACCAAACAAATTGGCTTTAGTGCAAGTGGGAGACTGTTAGATGTATGCCCTAAAGTTACCATGTAATAGTTACATGTTAGGGATTTAAGTTGTACTTTCAATTACATTATTTATTTAATGGCAAGGACGCATTTATGCATTTGTCCAATTATTTAAATATATGAATGATTCCATAAGATCAGTTGTGACTGGACCTATTCTTGAGACGTTAAGAATATGTGTGACAGGTTCACAGTTAGACTGAATCTTTAAATTGTTCTCGGTCGATGGATCATTGAGCGGATATTAATGATCCTGTTGAGACCGGTGTGTTCGTAACTTCACCAATAAGTATTATATACTTAAGGGAATGATGAGTCACGAGTCATTGGATATTGCGATACCCGAGTTAGAACACAGGTGCTTATATCAGATAAGTTCACTGAACGTGACATGCATAGAACGATTAGCAACATGGAAACTTTTAGCGTGGTCAATGTCTAATCGTTCGTGCGCTGGTCTTGTGTAAATAATCCTTAGACCTGAGGTACAGTGTTGACTTGTATGTTAGATGGTTATGGTTCACAGGTGCGCATATTGCCGCTTCGTTGATTCGTCTCTGTACTTGATGGTCATAGTTCGTTCACATGCGAAGTTACACGTGTGCGCAAAATGGAATCTGTCTCCTTGTTATATGCAAGGTACAATAATGATGTCCTATGCAATCTAATCTTGACACTGCATTGAAATCCTCGGCCGGGGTTGTAATCGAGAATGAACTGTTCATGTCTCATATAAAGTGCATGTCAATTAGATTTGTGCATATGATCGAATTGGTGACTTGACAAATATTCCATGGTCTTTGTTTGATCGGGACATAGTAAGACAGAGGGATTGAATTACACTGTAGCCAAAGCTGACGGGTTCATTATGTTCTTAAAATATTCACACTGTCTGGGTAGCCATGACATATTGCTAGATGTCAATCATGGCTTGTAGGACCTAGAGGTTGATCGGGACAATCAATTCTCTTGGGAATACTAATATGTTAGTGCAAATCTTACTACCAGCTCAGTGATGAACCTAGGGATGTCACACACCATAACCAATTTTGGATAACGTTGTACGGAAGAGACGATATTGCAAATATGTTTGCAATCGAATTGAGTCGGACTGAAATTAAATTTAAATGGGATTTAATTTAATTCAATTTTTTTTGTCATGGGCGTGTGTGCATATGATGCTCACAAAATACACATATGCTGATCACGCACTTCTATATTTGTATATATATACATGTTTATTTATATAAATTGTATATACAAGTTTATATTTATTATAAAAATATATATATATATATATATTATCGCATGCACATGGCCAGCAAGTGCTGACCATGTGCATGGCACACGGTCAACAAACGGTTGTTGACCGTGTGCATTACACACACGATCAGCAACCGTTGCTGATCGCGTGCAACGTGCATTAATGGCGCGATCAGCAACTGTTGCTGATCGCACGTATTAATGGCGCGATCAGCAACTGTTGCTGATCGCACAAATTAATGGCGCGATCAGCAACTGTTGCACATACGATTAAAAAAAAATGCATATGCAATTATAATGTGCGCGTGAGAGTTAAAAGTATATGCGTTTTCTCTCTTCTGACGCCGTGACTGAAATATTGAGAGTGCGGAGAATTGTTGCCATAAGATTGCTAGCACAATTATATTGGTGATTACCCGCAAGTTCTTCCTTCTGTTCGTCGTGCGATTGGTGGTGTGTCTGAACTAGAGGTCCGACGCTTGTGGGGCTTGAACTGAAGAACATCCGAACCGAAATCGTTTTGGGCACGCTACGAAAGGTAATTCGTTTAACCCCCTATGGTCTTTCCGATTTTTGATTGAAACGCACGAACAACGCCTTTGGAGATACATGTATGGTTATAATTTTCCGCTGCATTTATATTTAATTTAACTATGCATGTTCCGAAGAAAACCAACAGTTTCTTGCCTTTATCCTGTTTTCAAAGGCATTGATGAGTCTCCTGACATGAGTTATAAGATTGTTATCAAAGATTTTTCGCCGTTTAAAGGTTGGCTCTAAGATTTGAACCACTCATTCAGCTGCTTTGTTAGTCATGGGATCAGTCATCCCTTCGATAACTCGATAAAACCTTGTTATTACATTCGTAGCTTGTTGATCAATATGGTTAATGACTGACATCATGTTTCTTTCACCACGTTGCCTGTGTGCAGATTCATCTGGGGAATGCGTTCAACTTGCTTGCACTTTCAGTTCCGACCTAGCATTCAAAGCCTCAATTTGCTCATCCAATTCTTATATGGCTCTGTCTTGAATCTCTTAAATGATCCGAGAGACTCAATCAAAGGGGTTTTCCCGCACACTTTCGGCGCCGGACAGAGACAAGCGTACTTTCATCTCGGGAACCATCCCTAGCCTGAGAGGCTTGTGTTGGGTTAAGGCGCAACTCTTGATTATTGTAGTCATTGGCAAGACATTCTATTCTACCACTGATTGCCAAAAGACATGTTGAAATTCAATAGTTTCAATTAGTAATAAGTCTAAATGAGGGTTATCAATGGTCAATTAAATTGTTTAATTGGAATTTGAATGAAAAGTACGTGGATTCTAATATGTCTTGAAGTCTCTAAGGACTTTGCAAAATTTGATTTGGTAATATTGCACAAACAGCAGACTGGAAAGATCAGGCGACAATTGCATGGACTTTTTTTGAATAAAAAATGATAGCTTACGTGCTTGGAGCCAATGCTTGTTCGAGGGCCGAAATTGAACGTGAGCTGCTAATGGACATTACTAGAATGCGTAGGGAAAGTAAAAAGCTTACAAAGTACGAATGAAATGCTTTTTTTAATAAGCACAGATGAATATTAGAATTATAAAACCTAATCTAATTCGAAATTGCAATCCAAACTCTGGCAAAAGGTTTGGTATAAATGATTTTCTCATCTTCGTATCTTTAGAGTTAACAGGTTTCGTCTTCAGAGATGATTGGTCTGTTGTTGATTGATGTGCTGTTCTGATTTTGTGATGCATGTCTTTGATTCTTCTTGTGTCTTTAATGGACTATTTTGTGGCTCAATTCCCTAAAAAACTCTCAAATTTAGCCTTTATCTCAATTATATCCCAAACTTTTTTTTGTCTCATAAAAAACCCTAAACTTTCACTTTTATCCCAAATCTACCCCATTAACTTTTCGTCCAATTTTTTAATATTATTTTTTTTTATTTTTTCAAATTTTTTATTTTATTTTATTTTTCCTTTCCTTTTATTTTTGTTTCACCTTCAACCTCTGGCCGATCGCCGGTTCGACGACCGGCCAGAGGCGGGGACTGGCGAGGTCGACCACGCTGGCCGCTGGCGAGGCTCGGCCCCACCGACAACTGGCGAGGCTGAACCTTGCCGTTGCTGGGCGAGGCCGACCTCGCTAGTTGCCAGCGGGGCCGAGCCTCGCCAGATCTGGCGAGGGCTCGGCCATGCCGGCCGCTGGTGAGGCCGACCTCGCCAATAGCCGACAGGGCCGAGCCTTGCTATGTCTAGCGAGTTTCTTCCAGCGGTTCGCCTGAATTCGGTGAGGTGCGATCGAGATTCGCCATGGCTAGCTCCGGCGATGGAGAGAACGGCGAGAACCCCCGGACCGCGACGAGCCCCGCGATCTGTCATCGATAGACGTGTCCTCGGTGGAGTGCGGGCTGAGCTCGAGGGTCTTGAGGGGGACAGCCGAGGAGATTGGAATGGCGGAGAGGCTGACAAGATTGGAATGGCGGAGAGGCTGACAGACGTCTTTGTCGGGGGAGGCGACGGAGATCTATTGATGCAACAGAGCGATCGGGAGGATAGGGTTTTGCAGGCGCTCGATATGCACGTGGTTGGGACCTACCGCTCGATATGCCAGTTGCCAGCGGGGCCGACCTCGCCAATAGTCGGCGGGGCCGAGCCTCACCAACCACGGCGAGGCTCGGCCCCGTTGGCTATTGGCAAGGTCGGGCTCACCCAACGCCGGCGAGGCCGAGCCTCGCCAGCAGCCGGCGTGGCCGAGCCCTCGCCAAATCTAGCGAGGCCCGGCCCCGCTAGCAATTGGTGAGGTCGGCCTCGCCCAGCAACTGCGAGGTTCAACCTCAAACATACTAATTGGAAAATATCCCAATAATTTTCGAAGTTTAATTAGGTAGCGGGTTTAGTGTAGTTTTAGTCCTTTAAGTTTTTGCATTCGCCTGATTTTTGTACTTTAACTTTATTTTGTTCAATTAAGACCTTTAAGTTTTTTCATTTGTGCAATTTAGTTCTCTAAGTTTTATTTTGTGCAATCAAATTCTCTAACTTTATTGATTTATGCAGTTAATTTCTTTGGTCAATCCTTCTCACTAAACCATCAAATTGACTAATGAGTTGGCATTGCTACTGTGACATAAGATGGGAAGGGGAAAATGACCCAAAAAGTCTTAAACTTATTGAACTTTTGCCAATTCTGTCCTAAATTTTTCAAAATCAAGTGAACCTAAACATTTTAACTTCTTACTAATTGAGTTCATTTGATCAATTTTGCCGGAAATCGTTGACGTGGACGCCGGTTGGCCAAGTAGCACTGACATAGATATTTTTAAACAATATTTTAGTAGATTTATGAAATTTTTACGTTTTTTTTATTTTTCTTTTTCTCTATTTTTTTTTGGCTTTGGAGTTAGGGTTGGCAAGAGTTGCTAGCCGACCTTCGCTGGCCATAGGCGAGGGATGGTGACCCTCACTAGCCACAGGCGAGGGCCGGTTGACCCTTGCCAGCTCTGGGCGAGGGCATTATGGCCCTCGCTGACCAAAGCAAGGGCGTGTGAGCCCTCGTTGGCCCCAGGCAAGGGCATGGGGTCGGTAAGGGCTGTAAAGCTCCTTGCTTAGGGCTGGCAAGGGCGCCAAGCCCTCGCCTAGCCAAATCTGGCGAGGGCGTCACATCCCTTGCCCTGAGCAAGTGAGGGCCACGATGCCCTCGCCCAAAGTAGGCAGGGTCGCCGGCCCTAACTCCAAAAAAAAAAAAATATAGAAAAGGAAAAAAAAAGAAAAAATCATAAAAATTTCATAAAATTATTAAAATATTTATTAAAAATTTCCACGTTAACGCCACGTGACCGCCTAGCGTCCATGTTAGCGATTTCCAACAAAGTTGGCCAGATGGACTCATTTGGCAAAAAGTGAAAAGATTTATTACTCAATTAACAAAGTTGAAATGTTTAATACTGAATTGGTAAAAGTACAATAGGTTTATAACTTTTTGGATAATTTTCCCGAGGGGAAGTGATGCTAACATGGTGCCGAATAAGCAATTAACATTAGCAAAAGACAAGCTGGAGAAAAAAGAAACCCTAATAGACAATAGTAGTCACAACGGGTAAACGAAGAACTTGAGCCCAAATCAAGAAAATTAGAGGACTTGATTACACAAAATAAAACTTCAAGGACAAGATTGTACAAATTGACAAAGTTAACAAAAGGGATTTGATTGCACAGGGAAAAAGTTGGAGGGTTAAATCCCACAAACGTTGAAACTTAGAAAGGTAAAGTTGCATTTGATTCTTTAGGTTAGTAAACACGCCGTCTCGTCGGTAATGAAAATAATTTGCCGTCACACTTTTGTGTTATATACAAGGTACCACGACGAGACAAGGGAATGACCATAGGCAGGAGGTGCTTGAATAATGTGCGGAGGCATTTATCATTTTTATTTCAGGTTTTCCCGTTAACATTTGGTCCTTCCTTTCATAGTAGAAATTAAATAGAAAACTTATTCTTCCCTTGTCTTCTGTTGAAGCAAAATTACTAGATACAGGTGAGCACCACTCGATTCTCGAACAGCTCATTTCTAACAAGATCGAGCAATTTCAACACGCACAGTTCAATTTTCAGGCACTAAAGACCTAAATCTGCAACTAACCTAATGTGAGTTCACCTCCAATGAGGACTCAATAAATTTTACGGGACGTCAACCTCATTTCCATTAGGTCACATTTGATCTGAGGTTGATGTGCTGCATCTGGCCGTCTGTGTCTGGTCAGGAGAAACGCATATTTGATTCAGACATGCAGGGGATCTTTAACCACTCTTGATTGGAAGCATATCTCATATAAGACTTTATTTTCTGTCATAGTTGCGTGACGGTAATGCAATCATGTAATAAATTCATTTCACAATGTCATTATTCTAGTTCTACTTTTCCTAAACTCCAAGGGAGGAAATGGACCTCCATGGTCGGACCATTTGCTATGTCATTATCACTAGTGTTTTAGTAGGCTGATTCTTTATGAACCTAGTGTTACCGTTGCTTCATTTATTTCACAGAAAATGAATGATTTGAAAAATATTTTCTTAAAAATGATCGCTTATGTTGCTTATAAAAATGAATGAACCAAAAATATTTTCATTATTTACGAATATATTTAGACATAAATTGTTGTCGATAATCAAAATATTTTTCATTGACTAACTATTTTAAGTGATACAAGCGATAATTCTTACCTTTTTCGTCCTTCATTGTGTTGGATGGGAGAAACATTCCTTGGTCACCCTAGAAGAAACAAAGGAAGGGTTGGCAAAGGGGAGAAACAAATACTTACGAAGGCAAAAGTCTTTTCTTTATTTTTTTTATTTCATTTTCTGCTCCTTTTAATATAAATAGTTAATATATTGTCGCGACCGACCTCCCGAGCTCATTCTTCGAACAACATACAAAAAGAAGGGGGGCTCGCCTGGTACGTGCTAAGTCTAGGTTCGGGACTTAACTCGGGCTCTCCCATGCCCATACCATATCGCGACTTAGGGTTTAAGTATTTAACATGCAAGTGGTTTATACTAAGGAGTCGCCACTAATCGATTTAAGGAGGGTCGATTAGAAACCCAAATAAAGTGATGGGAGAATTACCTTATTCTTACGAACCAGAAATTAACTGAATTCGAGGACTTGATTACACTAGTTGAATAACTAATGTCCTTTCGGTACCTTTTTACCCTGTTCATTTCATGAAAATATTTATCAGGCAATTTGGATTGATTTTAGGACATTTCTCCTAACATATGAGGTGATCAAGCGAGTGCATAATCAGAAACGATTAGCAGTCAAAAACACAACAATTCATGCAGCCTAAGGTTCTAACCTTAACTATGTCAGATGACATTAAAAAACAACAACTTATGCAATTGTATTAAAAACATGCATAATAACAACGCAACGGTAATAAAAATAACATGCAAAATATTACCGCGCAACCCTATAGGTTCATCTAATTTAAAACATGGCAATTTGTGCAATTATTTCAATTGAACACAACAAACATAATAATACAACAAAAATTTAAAACACTTAGGTATATTACATAATTTTAAAAAAAATCTTTTCTTTTTAAAAAAAATTGAAATTTTTTTTTCCGGAAAAAAAATAATAATACAAAAGAAAGAAGAAAGAAAAGAAGAAAAAAATTATTTTTTATTTTTTTAAAAATTTTTCTAAAATTTTTTAATTAATTTTTTTAAAAATTTAATTAAACTTTTTTTAAAAAAATAAAATAAAATAAAATAAAACCGGATCGGGTCGCGGATCCGGTTCGATTCGGATCCGACCCGGGTCAATGGACCCGACCCAGGGCGTTGACCCGGGTCGGGTCGCGGATCCGGGTCGGTTGGGATCCGACCCGGGTCAACGGACTCGACCCAGAGCATTGACCCGGGTCGGGTCGGTTGGATCCGACCTGGGTGGAAGTCAACCCAGGTTGTTGACCGGATCGGTTTCCTCGCCTGACTCGGATCCGACCCGATTCTCCTCCTTCACAGACCCGACACCTCTTACTCTGTTTTCCCCTGCACCGCGGAGACTAGCCGGAGGCAGCCGAGACGCCGCTTGTCACGGCCTGGCGACACCCTGCTCCGGTGTTGTTTCGGCCAGCCCCGACCGAGGTCGGACTTCCACCTGGGCCTCCGTTTTCCGGCCAGCTTTGACACTGCCGACCGGAGGTACCTCCGGTCAAAATCCAAGCAAAGCAACGGTGGTGGTTGAGCTGCGTTGGACGGCTTGGCAGCTGACTCCTAGAACCTTAAAACACCATGGGGACGCCAAAAAGGGATGCAACGCGCACGGGTAGCTCGACGCCTGCAAAAAACGGACGAATCAAAATTGGATCTTACTCGGGCATTTCATCGAACAATTGGAGTGCGCAGTTGGAACAAGGGGTCTCCGGCTTCTCTCGGGTCTCCGGCCAACTTCGACGACCAGGGCTAGCTCCCGACAATGACTATGGACCGGGAGGAGCGTCGGTATGGATCGGGATTCGCGCCTAACGGCCGGCGCGAATCCCGACTGACCGGTAGACCAAAATAGGGGAAGAACAGGCAGGGAATGCTCGTCCGTCGGCGGTGCGTCTGGGTGGCTTGTCGGCTGCTCCGTGGGTGATGGCGAGGCTACTGGGACTTGCAAAACAACTCCGAGGCTCCCTTCTTTCTCTCTCTTTTCTCTCGAACTCTCTCTCCTTATTTGCTCTGTTTTTTTTTTAAACATTCTAATAGACCCTATTAATATAAAATATTCCTAATTTCTATATGCAATGCATTTAAATTGAAATATTTTTTTGTTTTGGAATTAAAGAAAATTAACTCCTAAATTTTGTGCAATTAATTTTGGGCAAATTAAAAATAGGTGTCAACATATATATAATACTTAACAATCATAGATGTAAAAATAAAGAGCCGACAAAGGACAACATACCAACTTCCATTTTACACGTTATCGATTGATGCGGGAGAATGCGCGCTTGGAAATTCATCAAAACTTGGAAGTCACATGGCAGATAAATAGGAAAAATTATCGAAAAATTATCAAAAAAGTCTTAAACCTATTACAATTAGGTCAATTTAGTCCTAAATCTTTTTTTTTTTGCTAATTGAGTCATAAACCTTTTGCATTTATTCTACTTCAATCTATTCGGTCAATTTTGGCTAGAAATCACTGACATGGATGCCGGTTGTCATACGTGGCATGGTCAGTTTTGATATAGGTAATTTTTAATAATATTTTAATATTTTTTCGAATTATTTTTAATTTTTTCTTTCCTTTTTCCTTTTTTTTTTCTTTTCTTTCTCCTTTTGTTCTTCCATTCTTCCCCTAGCCGATTGCCGAACCTTCGCTACCGGTAAGAGTCGAGGGCCGAGAAGGTTGACCTCGCTAGATCTAGCGAGGCTCGAATGGAAATCGGAAAGAATCTGCACGTCCGCTCCATTAATCAACACTTGTCAATGGTTGCCTGCAACAGAGAGGCGTGGAGAAGATTGAATGCTCTAAGCAGTGGAGCAGCTGGGGATTCAAATTGGAGGAGGAGGTAAAGATGTGAAGGGGAAGCACAAAGCCCGCCCGATCTGTGAAGTCAGAGGACTGGATTAGGAAGACCAAGATAGAGAAGAGCGCAGCGGCATACACCAGGTGTGGGATCATGAGATTTCTGTTGCCGCTCGACAATGATAGCTTGTGAAGTCTCATTTCAAGGCCATACCTAGCCATGGCGAGGTTGACCTCGCTGACCCTCACCTTTGGTCGATCGTCGAGGTTCGGCAACCAGCTAGAGGAAGAAGGGAAAGAAAAAAAAAGAAAAAGTAAGAAAAGAAAAAAGAATTAGAAAAATATTAAAATATTATTATAAATTGTCCAAGTCAGTGTCGGCCATACCACGTAAGACGGCCAGCATCTATGTGAGCGATTTCCAACAAAAAATGGTCGGATGGACTGAATTGGCACAAATGCAAAATATTTAGGACTCAATTGAAAAAAAAAGGGATTTAAAACTGAATTGACACAATTGCAATAGGTTTATAACTTTTTTGTATTTCTCTCAAGACAAATAACTCACAAGTTCAATTTAAGCCTCGTAAATTAACCAAACACACTTACTATTTATGCAAGCAAAGGGAATTTTGGACACAATATGATCCAATGAGTTCACTTAGGAGAAGGCAAGCATGAGGTAACTTTAAGCGCATGGGACTCGACTGATTTTGTTAATCTTAGCATACTATTTGTTCACTATGTGACTTTCAAATTCTAATTAGTAGATTAATACTAATGATTGGGTGATTTGTATATTTTATAAATGTTGGGGTGTGATTCATACTCCCCTTCGACAAGAAAGCATGGGGATTCTGCAACCGTTAAAACTTCAAGGACCAAATTGCACAAGTTGAGAAAGATAACAAAAAGGACTTGATTGCACAGAGCAAAAGTTAGAGGATCAAATCCCACACACGTTGAAACTTAGAAGACTAAAGTTGTCCTTAATTCTTTAGGTTGCTAAACATATCATCTCGTCGGTCATGAAAAAAACTTACCATCATACTTTCTTAGTAATGACAAGATACCACGACTAGGCAAGGGAATAATCATAGGCATGAGGTGTCCGGACAACGTGTTTTTTTTTTACCGGCTTCCTGAATGATAAAGGTAGTAGAACTGAGCTGAGCAATGCATCGACCAAAGGGAAAGTTTTCCTGGTTTACGTACATGAAACTAAAATAGATATCTTTTAGTGTATTAGTTATATCGCTTTATAAACATTAATGATGCTTTTTGTAAATTCTAAATGGAGCATGACGCTCTTAGCCTAACTCACTCGAGGTATACATTATCCACTTTGACCTATCACATGCTAAGCCTAATTTTGGCTTGTGGCAATGTATAGATAGACACTTTTCTAGAGGGTTATCGATCCTTATAATGCACTCTCACCTAAGCACGCTTAACATTAGAGTAGCGATATAGCTAATGCGCGTTATTTATAAAGCTCACAAATTAACATGAGTCTTATCTTTCATAGTGAGATGTAGTACTGCTCTCTACTACCCCCGACTTGATTTTCTTTAGATTTTAGATTATATGCCCCACTATTTGTCTTAGCACCCAACAGATCGTTGTCTGGACTCAGCTGAGGAATCTTCGATCGCTAGTCACAGAATTTTATCGTACGAGGATTCATTTTTACCCGTTGACTACTTCCATGCACAGCCTATAAAGATGCAGCAATTTTCTTTCATCTTTCTCATATTTGAACCCTCCCACTTTAAGTATCAACATTTGAGCTCGTTGAAGATATCCACAAGATTTGTTCTATTTCTTTCACTTTATCACTCGTTTTTACTTATAAAGAAAAAATGAACCTGTCTATGGTATTTTCTCTTTTCTCTTCATCGATATATTTGTCTGAATTTTGTGTAGGTTTCATCTTTGTCTTAATTGACCAGTTCTTTTTCCAACTAAATGATTGTCATGTAAGAGACCAAGCCTGAATTTGTCGAGGGGAAAATGGATTGGAAGGGAAGAAAAGCTTTGAAACACAAGCATGGAGGGGTGAGCGTTTCTTTGCCCATTCTAGGTAGGTATTGGTTTTACTTCAATTGTCACTGCTATGATCGTGGTCTCCTACGCAAGTAAAAGGTTTTTGAGGATTTCTCAGAGTTTCATGTGTTGATTTCTAGACTGATGATAGTTGAGAGATTCCTATACCGTGTTTGTGTCACTATTCCCTTTTCGTCCAATTTGAACATCTCCCAAAGGTACGTGAGCAATGACAGATGATCCTGAAGGGACGTATCGAGAACCGAAACAGAACTATCACGCAGAAATCAGAAAAAAATAGATGATGCACGAATTTACCCATATTCGCCCTCGAATAGGGCTACGTCCTGCAAAGAGATTTCACTATATTTTCAGTTTACAGCCACTCGACTCGTTACTTCAATTGGTATTAGAGCCGGAGTTGTTCGAGGAATTAGGATTTGTTCGAGATGTCAGGAGGATCACGAATTGAGATAGAAAAATTCGATGGAACGCGATTTGATCTGTGGAAGATGAAGATGGAGGATCTTCTCTGTGATCGAGATCTTTGGTCGGCAATAGAAATGGAAAGGCCTGTTGTTGCGCAACCTGGTGTCGTGATAGGCAAGGAAGCAGTGAAGGAAACGGATTCAACTTCCAAACAGGCAGATCCAAAGGAGATTGAAGACTGGAATCGGATTGATCGGAGAGCAAAGGGTTTGATTCGGCTTTGTCTCATAGACTTGATTCTGACAAACGTGATGGGGGAACTTACAGCTAGGGACCTATGGCAGAAACTGGAGTTGCTGTATCAAAGTAAATCGTTGGTTAATAAGCTATTTTTGAGGAAAAAGCTGTATAATCTTCGGATGCATGAGGGCGACTCGTTTTTTGCACATATGTATAACTTTAACATATTGATTAGTCAACTTGTATCAATCGGTGTTAAGTTCCAAGATGATGATAAGGCAACAACACTACTCTGTTCGCTGCCGAATTCATGGGATAATCTGATTGTGGTGATCGGTGGTAGGGATAAGGAATTATCGTATGAAAGTGTGTGTTCTACTTTGTTATCGGAGGAGACATGAAGAAAGGGATCGGGAAATTCTGGTAAAGAGGCATTGGCGGCTAGGGAAGGCCAATAGAGAAGACTTTGAATTTGAGAGGATCCAGATCCAAATCTCGTGGGCGATCGAAGAGTAGGGAGAGGAGGGTACAGTGCTGGAAATGTCAAGAGTGAGGCCATGTGAAGCGGGACTGTAAAAACAAGCCAGTTTTTAAGAAAGAAGCTGAATCATCCTCGGGTAAAAAGGAGGTCGATGCAGGAGATATGTATTTGGCTGCTGCGTGTATGGTGTAGTCAGACAAGGATATATGGTTGATCGATACCGGTGCTTCATACCACATGACGCCTCATAGACACTGGTTTTGTGAATATGAGCAATATAATGGTGGAGATGTCATGCTCGGAGATGATACTGCAGTTCAAATTGTCAGGTGTGGCAAGGTGAAGCTGAGGATGAGTAATGGCACGGTGAAGACTATTCCAGACGTGATGCACATACCCTTGATGAGTAGAAATTTGTTATCAGTCGGTACGATGGTTGATTCGGGGGTTATTTTTAGCTATGACAAGGATTCGTGCAAGATGACTCGAGGTTCTATTGTGATTGCACGAGGAGTCTATTACGGGACATTATACAAGCTGCTCGAGGAAACAGTGATAGTTGGTAGCGGGTTCGTTTCTGAAGAGGCCAAGGAAGATGGACATGATACGTCCATGTTATGGCATCAAAGGTTAGGGCATATCGATGAAAAGGGACTATCTACCTTAGCTTCAAGTCAGATGGTAGAAGGAATTCCAAAATGCTCTATGGATTTCGGGTTCTATGAACACTATCTCTATAGAAAGCAGAACCGAGTTAGCTTCCAGCACACTGGTACTAGAGCAACAGAGGTTCTTGAGCTGATTCACGGT
Organism: Syzygium malaccense; assembly: GCA_031216405.1. Classification (NCBI taxonomy): domain Eukaryota; kingdom Viridiplantae; phylum Streptophyta; class Magnoliopsida; order Myrtales; family Myrtaceae; genus Syzygium; species Syzygium malaccense. The sequence continues at coordinate 26,894,786 of CM062257.1, read as the reverse complement.
GATGTCTTTGGACCTACTCCAACTCCATCTATTGGAGGATGCAGGTACTATGTATCGTTCATAGATGATTTTTCAACATAGAGTTGGATTTATTTTATTAAAAGTAAATCAGATATATTCGAGAAATTTCGAGAATTTAAGGTTTTGGTTGAAAACCAATTGGGCAAGAAAATTGAGGTCCTTCGTACAGATAACGGAGGTGAATTCTGTTCGGATATGTTCGAGCAATTTTGTGTGGATAATGGTATTGCAAGGCAGAAGACGACTCCATATACGCCTCAACAGAATGGGGTAGCCGAAAGATTAAATCGATCACTCATAGAAAAGGCAAGATGCATGCTGAGTTGGGCAGGTTTGGGGACAGAATTTTGGGCAGAAGCTGTAGCCACAGCCAGTTATTTGAAGAACCGGTCACCGACCTCATCAGTGAAGGATCGTACACCATATGAGGCAATGTTTGGGAAGAAGCCGAATCTGTCGCATGTTCGAGTGTTCGGGTGTGACGCATATGTTCATGTACCCAAAGAGAAGCGGGGTAAGCTTGACAACAAGTCTGAGAAGAACATATTTGTTGGATACAAGGAAGGGGTCAAAGGCTATAAGCTGTGAAATCCAGAATCAAAGACCATTGTATACAGCAGGGATGTTGTCTTTCGTGAATCACAACCCCAGGTTGGCACACAGAAAGGTAATGAGCCCAAGAAAGTGGTAGTGCTTGAAGAAAGTCCTAAAACTGAAACTGTGGAGATGGTTCCACAAGGCACGCTAGTAGAGTCTGATTCTGAATCGGAGCAAGGGGACTCGGTTAATGAAGTCGAGGATGCAGATTCAGATGAAGACCTGGATACAGATAGCATGTCGGCTCTTAGGAAATCGACGCGGGAAAGAAAGGTACCACTTCGATACTTATTTAGTGCTTTGAGTACGTTTCATGCTTTGAGCATTACCGGAGATGATCCTAGTTTTGTAAAAGAGGCGAGATCTATGGATGATGTGAATCAGTGGGAGCTCGCAATGATAGATGAGATGCAGTCACTTGATAAAAATGAAACATGGAGCTTGTGTAAATTACCTAAGGATAGAAAGGCAATTGGGTGTAAATGGGTGTTCAAGCAAAAGCTAAAACCATATGGGACTGTAGAGAAGTACAAGGCTAGGCTTGTAGCCAAATGGTACTCTCAGATTAAGGGAGTTGACTATGACGAGATTTTCTCTCCCGTGGCGAAATTGACCTCAATACGGTTTGTTCTATCTATAGCAGCTGCATATGATCTTGAGGTAGAACAGATGGATATAAAGACGACATTCCTTCATGGGGACTTAGAGGAGGAGATATATATGAGGCAACCAGAAGGCTTTGAAGTAAGAGGAAAAGAGAATTTGGTGTGCAAATTGAAAAAGTCTTTATATGGGCTGAAGTAGTCACCGAGGATGTGGTACCAGAAGTTTGACACGTATATGCTCCAGCTTAATTTTGTGCATTCAAATTCTGACCATTGCATTTATGTGAAGAGAACAGATGATCAGTTTGTCATTCTCACGCTATATGTGGATGATATGTTGTTGATCGGGAATAGTGTGAAGATGATGATTTCGTGAAGAGTTTACTGGCCAAAAAGTTCGAAATGAAAGACTTGGGGCCTGCAAATTTTATTTTGGGCATGCAGATTAGGAGGGACCATGAGAAACGAAAGCTGTGGCTAGGGCAGGAGAAATACATAAAAGAAATATTGAAGAAATTCAATATGATAGACTGCAAGCCTGTTGGTACCCCTATACCTTTAGGGACCAAGCTATTTTTGGAACAATGTCCAAAAATGGATGAAGAAGCTGAAGAGATGGCCTTAATTCCATACGCGAGTGCAGTGGGTAGCTTGATGTATGCTATGGTATGCACACATCCAGATATAGCCCAAGTAGTGGGAGTCTTTAGTCGATACATGTCTAACCCAGGTAGAGAATACTGGAATGCGATCAAAAGAGTTTTCAGGTATCTTCATGAAACTTTGAAATTTTCTTTATGTTTTGAAGGTACGGGGAATGGAAACATGCTTGATATCGTAGGCCATATAGATGTTGATTGGGGTGGAGATATTGATAGTAGACGGTCCACTAGCGGATATGTTTTCACATTGTTTGGTGCTGCATTGAGTTGGATGAGCAGGAGGCAAAGCGTGGTAGCGCTTTCTTCTACTGAGGCTGAGTATATGGCTCTTACTCATGTTGGAAAAGAGGCCGTATGGTTACGGCGGTTGTGCTTGGAGCTCGATTTTGAGCAAGGTGCTATAGAGGTGAGATGTGATAATCAAGGGGCTATTTATTTAGCTAAGAATCCAGCATTTCACTCACGCACAAAGCATATTGATATACAATATCATTTCATCCGAGAAAAGGTAGAGAAGAAAGAGGTTCGGCTTGTAAAGGTCGACACGGTAGAAAATAGTTCTGACTTCCTTACTAAAATCGTCACGGGTGCAAAATTTGAATGGTGCTCTACTACGATTGGATTGAAGAAGAATGACATTGGAAAGGCCCTCATTTGCGCGAAGTATCCACCAAGTGGGAGAATGTTGGAGTTGACGAATACTTCAGGGACCCTTATTTCTCACATCGGTTACGCTCACGTGAGCTTAAGGAAATTGAAGTGTTGTCCGACGATATGTGACCCATGCGTGCCGAATGCGGGGGTTCGGGGGCAGCGCTCCCGACACGGCTGCCCCGCTCGTCGGTGAGCGGGCGGTGGCTCGGGGGCAACGGCCCTGAAACCTCAACGGGTTTGGGCTGGCCCGTATGATGTGAGATTAAGAGATTTCGTATAGGTTTAGGTTTTTGGTCCATTTGGGGCATATATATATATATATATATATATATATATATTTTGCTCGTTTTTCTGATCATTGTAACGAGTCGAGTGGCTGTAAATCGAAAATATAGTGAAATCTCTTTGCAGGACGTAGCCCTATTCGAGGGTGAACATGGGTAAATTCGTGCATCATCTATTTTTTTCTGATTTCTGCGTGATCGTTCTGTTTCGGTTCTCGATACGTCCCTTCAGATCCTTAGGGAGGACCAAATAGCAACTCATATGTGAGCATCCCACAAGCATTTTCGAATGTCAATGCCGTGCAATTGATGAATGAATTTGAACTGACTTGTATCATAATGATCTAAAGCAATATTGACCCTTTTTTTTGTCTCATTTTGGCTTAAATGGCAGATTCTGCAGGGACACTTGACTTTGAGAACATGGCGACTTTTGCACTCGCTGTCAACTTGGTGACATACTTCAATGGAGTGAAGCACTTTGAGCTAGCTGATGCAGCTAATCAGCTCACAAACTTCCTGGGGACTAGTTACATCCTCCCCATACTCGCAGCCATTCCAGCTGACACTTTCATTGGCAGATGCAACACTGTCCTCAGTTCACTCTCAGTCGAATTCCTGGTACATATTGCCTGAATAGTTCTTTTTATACTAGATAGTAACTGAATTGACAATTAGTTTCATTAGTGATCTCTGAACTGACTCGAACAAATCATCTAGCAATAGGAAAGAAGAGTCTTCACAGACTACTAGGAGATCCCTGTCGGTTGGTCGCAAGTTCTAATCTTTGGCCTTGTTCACACATTGATTCCTCCAGATTTTAACTGACTCTAATTGTGAAGTATAGTGAAGCCCCCTTATAGACTATGGATGAGTTCATGAACCCATCAAAGCTCTTGAGCAACTCAACTTTACTTAACAATGCTCAAACAGGGACTGGCACTCCTAACAATCCAAGCTCACTATCTGAAGCTCCGACCGCTGCCATGCAACATCTTTGACCTCACTTTCCACTGCAAAAAAATCAGCGGCGGAAATGCTGCTCTCCTATTCTCGGCCAATACTTGTTGGCCACCAGCAGTGCGGGCATGAAGGCCTCCCTGCCAGCCCATGGTGCCAACCAATTCGACGAGAAAGATCCAAGGGAGGCGAGGCAGATGTCGACCTTCTTCAACTGCCTCTTGCTGTCTGTGTGCACCGGGGGGGGTGGTGAGCCTGACGCTGGTTGTCTGGGTCCAAGATAACAAAGGATAGGACTGGGGGTTCGGCCTATCAACCATTGCCATGATCTTGGCAATAATCATCTTCGCCGCGGGATTGCCATCTACCGGATTCAGATAATTTAGAAATCGATCGCCATCATCGAAATCATTCAGGTACGAGCTCATTATCTTCTTTCATATATGTATTTCACTCCAATTTTTGTTTTATCCTGATTTCGTTCTTTTGTTCAGGTATATGTAGCTGCAATATGTAAACGAGATCTTCAACTTTCTGAGGATCCAACAGAGCTTTATGAACTTGATAGAGACAGAGAAGCTGCCTTGGAAGCAGAATTTTTACCTCACACTGGCAATTTCAGGTTGGTTCCAACGTTAGTGAGGAATAGCAATGTTATATTAGACATATTAAATGCAAAACCAATAAGCATACTGGTTCAACTGTTCTAGTTCAGAAAAAATGCTGAAATTATAGAAAAATCGGAAGTAATGACATTGAATATTGAGCAAATAATCGCAACTAAACTGCTTTGATGTTCCTCTTATTGCTTGTTAGGTTTCTTGACAAAGCAGCCATTCAGACAACTTCTCCGGAGCAACATGGAGGTGGGAAAGTGCCGAATCAATGGGCGTTGTGCCGGGTCACACAAGTGGAGAATGCCAAGATCATAACAGGCATGGTCCCTATCTTCTGCTGCACCGTCATCATGACCCTATGCCTTGCTCAGCCCCAAACCTTCTCCTTCCAACAAAGCCTAACCATCGACACAAGCATCACTAGCTCCTTCCACATTCCGCCCGCCTCCCCACCCATCATCCCAATCGCCTTTTTGATCATCATCATCCCGGTCTATGACCCAGTCTTTGTACCCTTTGTACGCAAGTTAATGGGCCACCCAGCCGGCATCACGCACCTGCAGCGCATTGGAGTTGGCCTGGTCCTGTCCTCTATCTCGATGGCCGTGGCTGCAGCCATCGAGGTCAAGCGGAAAGCTGTGGCGAGAAACCACCACATGCTCGACGCAATGCCCATACTCCAACCTCTACCGATCAGCACGTTCTGGCTGTCCTTCCAGTACTTCAACTTTTGGATCGCAGACATGTTCACGTACGTGGGCCTCCCAAACTCTTTGACAGTTTCATCGAAACGAATATTCCAGCTCCGTGATGCCTGCTTCAATCCATAAATAGAACGTTGAAGCTTGCATATCTTTCCAATGTTATCTGGTGATGTAAAGCCTTCAGGTTGTGTCATATACACATCCTCCTCTAGATTTCCGTTAAGGAAAGCTGTCTTTACATCCATTTGCCATATCTCATAGTCATAATATGCAGCAAATGCTAGGATAATCCGAATGGACTTAAGCATGGCCACTGGCGAAAAGGTCTCGTCATAGTCAATACCATGAGTTTGTTTGAAACCTTTAGCTACTAGCCGTGCTTTATAGATGTGAACATTTCCATCCATATCAGTTTTCTTCTTGAAAACCCACTTACACCCTATAGATTTGACACCTTCAGGTGGATCAATCAAAGTCCAAACTTTGTTTTGATACATTGAGTCCATTTCGGATTTCATGGCCTGAAGCCATTTATCGGAGTCTGGGCCCATCATAGCTTCTGTATAGGTCGTAGGTTCGTCATTTTCTATTAACAATAGATGATGATGTTCTGTCACATGAAAACCATATCTTATAAGCTCACGATGTGTTCTTTCAGACCTACGAACTATAGGTGCCACTGGAGTAGATTCTACAACTCTTTGTAGATCTAATTGAGGTTCCTCATGAATTGGAACACCCTCTTGTGGCACTATAACTTCTTTGAGGTTTACCTTACTCCCACTGATTCCTTTAGTAAGAAACTCCTTCTCTAAAAAGACAACATTTCGAGCAACAAACACTTTGTTCTCTGATGGATTGTAAAAGTAATATCCTTTCGTTTCTTTAGGATATCCCACAAAGAAGCATTTATCAGATTTGGGTCCAAGCTTATCAGAAAGTAAACGTTTTACATAAGCTTCACAACCCCAAATCTTTAGAAAAGACACACTAGGAACTTTTCCTGTCCATATCTCATATGGTGTCTTCTCTACAGCTTTTGATGGACTTCTATTTAGTGTAAACGCAGCTGTCTCGAGTGCATATCCCCAGAAAGATAATGGAAGATCTGAATGACTCATCATTGATCGAACCATGTCTAACAAAGTTCGATTTCTCCTCTCAGAGACACCATTCCATTGTGGTGTTCCAGGAGGAGAGAGCTGTGAAACAATTCCACACTCTTTGAGATGGTCATTGAACTCTTGGCTTAAATATTCTCCTCCTCGATCAGATCGAAGAGCCTTGATATTTTTGCCAAGTTAATTCTGTACTTCATTCTGAAATTCCTTGAACTTTTGAAAGGAGTCGGACTTATGTTTCATCAAGTAAACATATCCATATCTACTGAAATCATCAGTAAATGTAATGAAATACTGATAATCTCCTCTAGCTGTAGAACTTAGTGGTCCACACACATCAGTATGTATAAGGGCTAATAATTCTTTTGTCCTCTCACTTTGATTAGTAAAAGGAGCTTTTATCATTTTTCCAACTAAACAAGATTCACATGTATCAAATGATTCAAAATCAAATGAATTTAATAGTCCATCGCTATGAAGCTTGTGAATTCGTTTCTCGTTTATGTGGCCTAATCGACAATGCCATAGGTAGGTTGGATTCAAATCATTAGATTTAAACCTTTTTGTATTTATATTATAAATTGGCACATCAAGATTTAGAACATATATCCCATCCACAATATGAGCGCTACCATAAAATAATCCATTAAGATAAAACGAACAACTATTGTTCTTTATATCAAAATAGAAACCTTTCTTGTCCAAACAAGAAACAGAAATAATATTCCTGTGTATAGCAGGTACATAGTAGCAATTATTCAGTTCTAAAATCATGCCAGAAGGTAAAGCTATATCATATGTTCCTACGGCTAATGCAGCAACTCTTGCTCCATTTCCAACTCGTAGTTCCACTTTACCTTTTGCAAGTGTTCTACTTCGTTTTAGTCCCTGCACATTCATACAAATGTGAGTACCACAACCGGTATCCAATACCCATAAAGTAGAACTAGTAGTAACATTTACTTCTATAACATAAATACCTGAATCGGAAGTCTCACTTCCCTTTTTCTTCAGATCCTCCAAATATTTCTTGCAATTCCTCTTCCAATGTCCATTCTCCCCACAATGGAAGCATATAGCATCAGCAGTCGGACCCGGTTTGATCTTAGATTTGGGTTTGGGCTTAATGCCCTTGCCCTTACCCTTGACCTTACCTGGCTTCTTAAAGCCTTTCCCCTTTTGAACCATGAGAACATTAGGGGTAGGGTCCTTCTTGATATTCTGCTCAGCAGTTTTGAGCATCCCATGCAGTTCAGTCAAAGACTTGTTCAGATTATGCATGTTATAGTTCATAACAAACGTGTCATAATCTTGAGGCAATGACTGAAGAATAATATCAGTAGCCAACTCTTGGCTAATGGGAGAGCCCAGTCATTCCAGGTTTTCAATATAACCTATCATCTTTATGACATGTGGGCTAACTGAGCTCCCACTTGCTAGCTTGCACTCAATTAAGGTCTTTACCGTTTGGTACCTTTCAGTGCGTGCCTGCTCCTGAAACAAATTTTTCAGGTTCATGATCATATCATAGGCATCCACGTTCTCAAATTGCTTCTGAAGGTCTGAGTTCATGGTAGCTAACATTAGACATGATGCATCTAATGCATCATCTTTATGCTTCTGATAAGCATTCCTTTCAGCATGGGGAGCATTGGAAGGAGGTGCCTTCTGAGGGATTGGTTTCTCCAGGACATAATCCTTTTTCTCCTGCTTGAGAACAATTCTCAAGCTTCTATACCAGTCCAAGAAGTTTGAACCATTCAATTTGTCCTTCTCAAGGACAGATCGCAGTGAAAAATGTGATGCAGAGCTATTTGCCATTATCTACAACAAATATGCAAAGTGAATTGTTCATTAATATTACTTATAATAAACTCCCACTATACTTTTATAATATGTGTCCCAATAAGTATAGTGGACCAAGATCCATATTTCACCAAGACTTGAGTAAACTTTGGCTTACCGCTCAAGACTAAGTTATTTAGGTAGACAACTCTTTGTCAATTATATCGAATACAACTCTTGATTGTTGGGGTTGACATCTCATATCTTATCCCCAAATACTATGCCTCAAGGCCTAAAACTGTTTTGATAGCCTCGTTAAGTAAACCAATCTTGACTTATGGATAACCATTATCCATCCTATTTTACTCAAATAGTTAAAGACACCCTGCTTTGGCAGGCACATCTATTGACGATTCAAGTCTTAATAGGTGTATGATTGGAAAGGCATCATATTATTACTTAATTTTATTAGGGACTCGTAACGACGAATGCATGCATGTTATGAATATAAACAAAACATCACTTATCACAACAAAGATACATAAAGCATATGGAAACGACCAATTCCATGCAGGGGTCAAGGGGGCAGCGCCCCTCGCGGGGTCGAGGGGCAGAATTCTCAATTCTGTTTTCCAGGAGAGCCCCGAAAACATAGACAGAATTCTCAATTCTGTGTTCCCGGGAGACTATCTGTCGCTGCTACCTCCCGCACCCTCGCGGTGCCCATTCGGCCGAGCGACTCGACGCACCAGCTGACTTGGCGCGCCGCCGTCTCCGCCCGCCGTCTCAGCCTCGGGTAACGAGCCCAGGCGCGACGCCGCCTCTGCCTCGGGCAACGAGCCCAGGCGCGACGCCACCTCTGCCTCGGGCAACAGGCCCAAGCATAACGCCGGCCCCGCCTCGGGCAACAGCCCAGGCACAATCGGAACATGATCTACCCATCCCTGCTTCGTTCCTTCTCAATTGATCATATCAATTCATATTGAACATTCATCTAACCCTAATTTAGACTTACTTTAGGCATACATCATATGTATCAACAATTAGGGTTTCCAATTCAACTTCAATATATCACAAGTTGCTTTGATACCACTATTGGGGTTCGATAACAGTAACAACGCAGCGGAATATAGAACCCTAGACAGGATCCATGCGTATATTGAAATCGAAAAGGAATTTCGATACATACCTTTCGCAAATCGAAGATAAATAAGCAACTGATTGTGTCTGGATGAGCGCCCCAAGTGTTGCGCCTCTACCGGTATCCACACACACAAACGGAATTCTCCAACGATCCACTTGCTAGCGAAAGATCTTGAAGTTCCTTTTTATTTTCGATACTCTGTCGAAAAAACCCTAGATAGAGAACGATTCTCTTTCTATTTATACAGCCTCATCATCTAGCGGAATTAAAAGAAGTGGGCCGGGCTATTTGGGCCCGCCAAACCGTCCACCCTTAATCGTACGTTTAATCGTTATCTCATAACGCGCACGACCGCATAGATAATTTGAATAGGAGAATAAATTAAAATCTACTTCTTAAGTAGATCAAGGCGCATAGAAAATATTAAGTCCGTTCGCTATTGTGTGCGACCCTGTAGATTCACTAAACATTAGCAGTGTGCCCAAAACCCTTTTGGCCCACAAGTCATAAGCGGTCTCTAGCAAGACATTATGACTACCTAAGTATAGTGAAGATCGGTTTTCCGACACAACCTAATCCACAACTAATATTAGAGTATCAACCTTGATTGATTCTTAGGGCAGACCACTAACACAGCTTCCCATCAAGCTGACTTCCACCAACTATGCTTCTTGGCAGGCTCAATTCATGTCCTTGCTAGTCGGATATGACTTTAAAGGATTCATCGACAGAACGCGTCCTTGCCCACCGGAAGAGATCACCCGCGGCAATCAAACAGTCCAGAATGCTGCCTATTTTCATTAGATTAGACAAGATCAACTCTTGCTCAATGGGATTTTTGCTTCCACTTCCAAAGCCGTCATTCCCCTTATTGCCTCTTGTGCAACATCTCAAAGTGCATGGAACAAACTTGCAACACTTTACGCAAGCAATTCTCGATCCCGTGTCATGTATCTCAAGGACCAATTATCAACGGTTAAACGCAACTCTCATTCTATTTCTGATTTTTTACAATAACTAAAATCTATTGTAGATGAGTTGGCAATGATTGATTCACCTCTCCATGACGATGACCTTGTCATCCACGCTCTCCAGGGATTAGGACCGGAATACCGTGAAATCGCAGCGGCGATTTGTGCTCGTTGTCGCGACCTAAAGATTTTTCTCTTAGGCTAATAGATTATTAGGACTAAACCTAACTCGGGCCCTCCCAAGCCCTACCAATTCGCAACTTAGGGTTTAAGTTTTTAACATGCAAATGTTTTCATGCTTGGAGTCGCCACTAATCTATTTGTGGTAGGTCGATTAGAAACCTAAATAAAACATAGGGAGGTATGTTTTATTTCTACGAACCAGAGATTCTAAGTCCGGGGACTTGATTACGCTAGATCTAGTCTAACGCCCTTTCGGTACCTTTTCTTTTCAAAAAATATTTTGGCAAGCAATTTGGATCCATTTTAACTTAGTCACTAACATGTGAGGTGTTCATGCGGGTGCGCAAACCATCAAAGTAACACCCAATAATCAAAACATTAAATAAATTGCAAGATTGGGAGAATTACTTACCTCGAAGCAACGTAAGCATCTGCATGGTTAGCTAGAAAATCACATCAACCATCCTAATATGATTTCTAATTAACAAGCAGTTCACTCAATATTTTTGGATTTTTGCTTATTTAAATGAAGCCTAATTTACATGCAATGACGTGCAAAAATTGACACGCGAATAATGCAACCTAACATGCAAACTATATGTCATGCGACGACGTGACCTAATTCTGATGACGGGCAAATGATTTATTTTTGGTATTTTCTGATGAAATTCGGAATAAAAAATTACTTAAATTAAGAATGCAATCTATCCTAATCTACCATAAAACAATTCATTCTTTTTTTTTTGATTTTCATGCAAATTCGGAATTAAAAAATAACCTAACTAATCTATTAAGATTAGAAAATTACTTAATTTAAACTAGGAAATAGATTATCTCAAGTCCTAATTTAAATTAAATAATTACTCTATCATCTAGGTATATTTAGGATTCATAAACATGCAAAACTCAAATTCAAATCCTAACTGATATTTTTTTGAATTTTCTTTTTTTATTTGAAAAGGGAAAGACAATTTAAACAAAGATGGCATCCACATTTAAAACAACCACGCGATCCACAAGATTCGTTTCAAACTCGGATTAGGCACAAAAATCGAACTATCAGTCATATCTATAGGGTCATAGATATTGACAGAAAGTCGATCATTCAAATTTGGAAAGCAGATAAAAATCATTATCGTACCCAAGTGATTATGGATAGGATAATGATTTTCCGTATCGCCACGTATCATACCTTAGGGATAAGGTCGGATAGTTGTCCAGATACGTTGCTGAATTAGGAAAGATTCCTAATTTTGAATATTTTCAAATATTGCGAACAAGGCAAACATTATCCTAAGATATCTAGCAATCCACGCAATATTCACAGAATATTCAAACATCCAAAAATTAAGAAACGAAATATTCTAAAAATATTGGATAATGTTCAATTACCTAATTTGCGGATAATTTCCAAATTCGAACTTGCGGATCGGGATGAGTGGCGAACGGTGGATTCGGCGGGCGCGGCAGCGGGCGCGGGAGCGGGCGCGGGAGCGGGCGCGGCAGCGGGCGCGGGCGCGGCAGCGGGCGCGGGCGCGGCAGCGGGCGCGGGAGCGGGCGCGGGAGCGGGCGCGGCAGCGGGCGCGTCGCGCGAGGTCTTCCTCCTCTCTCTCTCTTTCTCACTCTCACACTCTAAAAATTTTCTGATCTGAAAATTGTGTCCCCCCTTTAAAATTCTGACCTAATGAATGTATATATAGTATTAATCTAGGTCAATTAGATGGGCTTTCTAGTCCTAATGGGCTTAGGCTTGGGCTTTAATTTTAATGGGCTGAATTAATTAATGATAATGGGCTGAATTAATTAATGACAATGGGTTGAATTAAGTTCAAATTAAAACAACCGAGCCCGTTTGACTCGTAATTCCCGGCCCTTGCATTCCAAGCGAGCCGAGTCCCATTCGATGAAATTTAAGCTCGTTCGTTCACCGCCGGTCCGATGCAAAAATGCAATGAATTTAAACTATATGTTATGCAATTTAAATATTTTTGTTTAGGGGTTAAAAATTTAATCCCTAATTTTCTATGCAAATTACACTAAGTGATGCGCCAAAATTTAGGTGTCAACAGCTGCCCCTCTTTGAAGGTGAGCTCGTAGAGGTTGCATTCAAAGACTAAATGATACCTAAATTTCAACTATGCAAATACAATGAATGTTGTTTTTGTCGGGATTATGAGTCCCATTTTACGATGCATTAAGAAATGATGCATGCTGACTTGAATAGAAAACATACCTGGAATTACTTACCTGACGATAGCGCAATTCGAGGCACAACCTTAACTTGTATGTTGTTTTGGCAAATGTATGGGCTCAGTCCCATAGGTCTTGCCTGATATACGTTGATGAACTTCGGTGATCTGCAGTTAAGTCAAAACACACGAAGAAAGCTCGACGTATCCAATCATCATCTGGATTCGTGAGAACAGTTCCGATCTTTACGAACTACCTATACATCTCTATAGGTGTTTGCAAAGATTTGGTCGCTTCACTTATACCTGCTCATAAGTGAATCGCGAGGGAAACTTTTGAAATCAAGAGGATATTCTGACCTTTACATATACCTGTTCATATGCAAAGATTTGGCCGCCTCACTTATACCTGCTCATAAGTGAACTGCGGGAGAACACCTGGGGTTGAGAGAACATTCCGACCTTTACATATACCTGCTCATATGCAAAGATTTGGCCGCTTCACCTATACCTGCTCATAGGTGAGTAGCGGGAGAACATCTGAGATAAAGAGAGTATTCCGACTTTTACATATACCTGCTCATATGCAAAGATTTAGCCGCCTTACCTATACCTGCTCATAGGTGAGTAGCGGGGGAATACCTGAAATTTGGGGAGAATATTCCGACCTTTACATATACCTGCTCATATGTAAAGATTTGGCCGTCATGCCTATACCTGCTCATAGTCATGTAACGGGGGAATCTCCTCAAGATTGTATGAAAATCTGTGATTTGATGAACAAAAGGGGCTAGCCCAAGTGTTCAAGAGTTCCTTGACAAAGTACCTAGATATCATCAGAAGTACCTGAAAAGGTTTAATCAATAGACACCTGAACACAATCAAAGGCATCTAGAGATCACAAAAATGATCAAATGTGGGACCTGACAATTGCTTGAACAGGTTAGGGATACCTAGATAGTCATAGATATCCTAGGGATAGAGATATACTTACCTGGTGATATCTCTAACTCTGAAGACGTGTCTCCTGTTAGACACGATTCCAAGTAACATGTAATATGCATTCGCATACTGTCAAGAACATATATACACATGCACTATGATTTCAACTGATTTTCATGTACGATGGTTTTGTCAAATCAGCACCACAAACTTCGCTGGGGAAAAACCATGACAAGACAATCCAGATTCACAAGTAGATATCTAGAAAATGTCGAATGAGGGACTTCCGGTCCAAAAGGGCTTTCTCTCATTCTCATTGAAAAGGCTGATTTATGGGGAATCGCTCCATCTCACCATCATCATGTTGACAAGGGTCCAAGTATTCTCGCAAGCAGTACGACTTTACCAATCTGAGAGGTCTTTGTTAGGACCGTAACATGGGCTTGGTCAATGGCTTAGCAAAAGAGACTCTTCGAGTCGAGGCTATTGAAAGAAAATACTCTGCAATTGTCTCCGGGTTTACAAGTCAAGAACCTGTAAAATGAGATAAAAATGGACTTACTCGCACTTCTTCGAGCTAAGCTTATAAACATCAGAAACTCTACGTTAGTTCAAGTGCCCTAATCTGAAGAGACTTTGCAAGGGACGTAACGCAGGCTAGGCTCAGGGGTTGAGAAATGAATGGATCATAAGGCTCAAAATGTGTATAATTGGGGTGAGAGTTGGTGATCATCTCGGCATTGTCACCGGTCTTCTTCTTCACCAGGGATTGCCTTCTCAGTAGATGCTCCATTGGCTTCGAGAGATCATAACTTAACTCCTCAAGACTTTGGATACTTCAACATTTTCTAATCTAAAGTCGTCACTTTTTCTCCATTTTTTTTCACGGGCATTGGCCTTGCTTTTACCAGGCACACTGCTTTTTCATGCCCTCTAGTTTTTTTTTTTGACACACACTGTCTACAATGCATACATTGGCCAGTCACACTTTGGCTTGTTTTGACCGAATGACTAACATTTGGACTCTCAGGGTCTTCGTCTTTTATCGGTGCTCCGGATATGCTGCCTGAACAATGATGACTTTTGCCTTGCCCCAGTGTGGAGGATGATCACCAACTGGGTTTAAGAAATGAATTTGCAGGCTCAATTAGGCTTAACAAAGGATAAAATGTGTATAGGATAGAGAAAGAAATGCTCTTCGTCATCCTAAGGCACTTGAACTTTACGTGAATTCATCTGAAAAAGCAACACTCGAAGATTGATGCAAGTGAGAGCACGAAAATTTCTATTCATTTTTCACCTTATGACGCTGACTTACCTCCAGTTTGCCCCAATGTGGGGTGGTTCTTGACAGGGGTAATTTGAATGAATTTCTCCAAGTGTTTAGGCTCAAAGTGGCAAAACAATGGATAACCTGTAGTGTTTGGGATAGAGAAATGAATCGCCTCTCGTCATTTCTGTTGCCGTACTTTTTGCGAGATAACCCTTTGCCTTGCAGACATGAATTTTTCTACTCAACTCACTGGGGATTAGTGTATAGGACTGTGTATAGGATATGGCTTGCCTTTCATCATCCCGATGTATCTCATTCAACACATTCAATTCATTCCACTTGAGTTATCATATTGTCTAAATAGATTTCCCTTTTGAAATCGATAATGTAGACTAACAAAATGATCAAACACAATCTTAAGCCAAGGCACACATTCCATCTTTAAATTGATTGAACTCATTTATTCATAAATGAAATGTTTGCAATTCAGAATATAAAACCAAACATTTGAAAACTTTTGCCGCAAAATGTTAAACTCTATCAGGGATAATAGATCTTCACAGCATCAGAATTAACAGGAGTGGAGAACTCACGACCATCCATTTCTGCGAGGATCAGGGCACCTCCGGAAAGCACCTTTTTAACCACATACGGACCAATGTAGTTCGGGGCAAATTTCCCTCCAAGAACAGGAAAGACTGGCAGTACCTTCCTTAGGACTAGATCATTTACCTCGAAGTGTCTTGGCCGCACCTTTTGATTGAAGGATCTAGCTATCCTCTGCTGATAGGTTTGACCGTGGCAAATGGCTCTCAATCGCTTCTCATCAATTAGGTTTAACTGCTCATGCCTTTGTCGCATCCATTCTGCCTCGGACAACTCCACTTGAGATAATATTCGCAAGGAAGGGATCTCTACTTCGATGGGTAGGACTGCTTCCATGCCATATACCAATGAAAAAGGGGTTGCTCCGACAGAAGTTCGGATCGAAGTTCGATACGCCATTAGTGCAAATGGCAACCTTTCATGCCAGTCACGATAGTTTTCAGCTATTTTGGCCAAGATCTTCTTGATGTTCTTGTTAGCAGCTTCAACTGCTCCATTCATCTGTGGATGATAAGGAGATGAATTCAGGTGCCAGATTTTGAACTTGTTGAACAACTGATCAATGAACTTGTTGTTTAAATTTGTCCCATTGTCAGTGACGATAGCCTCAGGAACACCATAACGAGCAACTATATCTCGCCTGATGAATTTTACGACATTCTTTGCGATGACGTTTGCATAAGATGACGCCTCAATCCACTTAGAGAAATAGTCAATCGCGACCAAGATAAATCGGTGTCCATTTGATGCCTTGGGATTAATCGGGCCAATCACGTCGATGCCCCACATTGAAAAGGGCCATGGCTCAGACAACTGATGTAATTCCGTCGGGGGAACATTTATCTTATCCCCGTGAGCCTGACAGCGATGACATCTTCGAACATGTTGGATGCAGTCACTTTCAAGACTGAGCCAATAATAACCCAATCTCATGATCTTCTTAGCTAACATGTGGCCATTCATGTGCGGACCACATATCCCCTCATGTAGTTCTCGCATGATTCTAGTAGCTTCAGCCGCATCCACACACCTCAGCAGGATCGAATTAAAGGACCTTTTATACAGCTTTTCACCACTGACGAAGAATTTTGAAGCCATTTTCATTATGTACTTCCTGTCGGCCGGGGCGCTTCCCTCAGGAAATTCTTGTCTCTGGATGTAACTCATGATATCGTAATACCATGGCTTCTCGTCAGGTTCCCCAGTCACGACCATACAGTAGGCCGGTTTTGTCAGGACTTCGATCTTCAAGGGTTCTACCTCTAACCCACCAATCACTTGCAACATGGATGATAACGTAGCTAGCGCATCAGCGAACTGATTATGGGACCTCGATAAGTACTCAAAAGAGATATCTTCGAATCCCTCTATGATTTCCTCGAGGTATTCATGGTACGGCACTAGTTTGATGTCTCTCGTCTTCCATTCCCCTACAGTTTGAAGAATAATCAGAGCGGAATCACCAAACACTTTCAACTTGGTTATCCCCATTTCTACTGCGGCTTGGAGTCCGAGGATGCAAGCTTCGTACTCGGCTATGTTGTTGGTACAGGGAAATACCAACTTTGCTGCTACTGGATAATGTTGCCCATCTGGAGATATTAAAACTGCCCCAGTGCCGGAACCAGCCAGGTTTACAGCTCCATCGAAAAACATGGTCCATGTGTCTTCCTTTATTACCAAAATACGATCTTCTAGAGAATATCTATCATCATCAGGGACTCCAGGATTTTCAGCTAACACATCAGCAATTACTCGACCTTTAACTGACTTCTGTGGCTTCATCTGGATATCAAACTCTGAAATTAAAATCTGCCACTTGGCTAGCTTCCCTACCAAAGCTGGCTGATCAAGTAAATACTTAATGGGATCGTTCTCAGTCACAAGCAAAGTCTGGTGATGCAGTGTATATTGTCGCAGCCTATGGAGCACCCATACTAACGCAGCGCAAGTCTTCTCGGCTTCAGAATAATTCAACTCCGAGACGGTGAACTTTTTGCTTAGGTAATAAATGGCTCGCTCTTTTCCATCTTCAGGACTTTTCTGGGCTAGCATCGCACCTAAAGACTCACTATGAATCGTGAGGTAAAGGATCAAAGGCTGGCCCGGCATTAGTGGGACTAGCACTGGCGGTTTCATCAGGTATTGCTTTAGTTCATTAAACGCTTCCCGACAATCATCGTCCCATTCGACTTGAGTATTCTTCCTTAGAAGTTTGAAGAATGGCTTAGCAGTTGCTGAGAGCTGAGAAATAAAACGGGCTATGTAGTTCAATCTACCCAGGAGGCTCCGCACTTCTTTTACGGTCGACGGGGGTTGTAACTCACATATAGCCTTCACTTTAGAGGGGTCAACTTCAATGCCTTTACTGCTTACGATGAACCCAAGTAATTTGCCCGAGGTTGCTCCAAATATGCACTTTGCTGGGTTGAGACGGAGCTTAAACTCACGAAGTCTCTCGAATAATTTCTTCAAGGTATCGACGTGACTCTTCCCAGGTCGAGACTTGGCGATCATGTCATCGACATAGACCTCGATCTCCTTATGCATCATATCATGGAAGAGCGTCACCATTGCCCGTTGATATGTTGCCCCGGCATTTTTAAGGCCGAAAGGCATGACCTTATAGTGGAATGTCCCCCAAGGAGTGATGAACGCCGTTTTCTCCTTATCATCGTCCTTCATTTTTACCTGATTATAGCCCGAGAAACCATCCATGAAGGAAAATAACTCAAACCCTGCAGTACTGTCCACCAAAACGTCTATATGTGGCAATGGGAAATCGTCTTTAGGACTGGCCTTGTTTAGATCACGATAGTCGATGCAAACCCGAACTCGACCATCCTTCTTCATAACTGGCACAATATTGGCCACCCAGCTGGGGTATTGGGTGACTTCGATGAATCCCACTTTCAGGAGTTTCATGACCTCCTCCTCTATTTTCTTGGAAAGTTCAGGCTTAGTCCTTCGCAACTTCTGTTTCTTGGGCGGCATGTCCGGATTAGTAGGTAGACTATGCTCCACGATAGAAGGGTCTAAACCCGGCATATCGACATACGACCAGGCAAAGATATCCCGGTAATCCTTCAGCAGTTGGACCAGGCGTTTAGCTTCACCTTCGGGAAGGGTTGCCCCTATCTTTACCTCTTTGGGTTCTCCAGAATCACTCAAGTTGACGGTAATAGTTTGGTCTACCGTTAGGACTTTAGGTCTTTCATGATGCTCTAGATCACGCTGAAGGTCCGAGGAATCTTCGAGTTCATTGGCGTCATCGAGATCAGGTTCGGTAGCACATAATTCATCAGATTGGACCGTTCCTATACCCTTACATGTCACAAAATTGCCCCTAAAACATAAAGTAGGGGGTTCAGTAGGACAAACAGGGCTAAACAGTGTATTTCTATTGTTTTTTTTTATTTTGAAATTCTTTTCAAAAAGGTTTTAACACGAGGAAACATGAAGAAGCCCAGGCCTCAGAATTCTCCTTGGACTATATTTTTCTTTTATCGGTTGGATATCATCACCGGGCTGGTTTGATGTACCTCAACATGCCCTCAAAACGAAAATAACTTGTAATTTCATTGATTATCACCAAATAAATTACATTTATTGGAATGGAAATTACAACAATCAAATCCTAGAAATGAAAAGTACTAAAAAGCAGCTCCCGAGACGGGGCAAGTCCTAAAAAGCAGTGAAAAATTCCCGCGTAGGGGAGTGTGCGAAAAAGGTAAATGTGTTACTCTTGCGGGCCAATGCCCATTCCCTTCAACGGTCCTTCCTCGATAGCTCCAATGAAGAAATCATCGAACAGGGCAGTGATTCCCTCCATTGCATCATCAGGATTTTCTGTCACTAGAGGTGTTGGATCATCCATACCTCCCCATCCATCCGGGACAATGTCACGGGGGTCAACATAGAAGCTCGGGGGTGCTGAGTATTTCACATAATAATCGAACTTGCCGCTCGGTTGCCCCAAAGTGTCGATCACCTCTTTCTCTTCATGCATCATTCTTGCAGGGCCCGGGAATGTGGTACGGATGTGTGGAAGCAACCTACCACGCTTACGTTCTTCAACATTCGGCTCTTCTTCGGATTGCGATCTGTTCTGTCCACTTCCCCGACTTCGACCTCGAACGCGTCCACGTCCACGTCTACGTGCCCCATTATTTGACTCACTTGACCCCAGGTATCCCAACCCAGTAATGCGGGGCCTCTGAGAAACTTCCACCGGTTGGCGGATACCTTGACCATCCCTACCAAGGCCTTCACCTGGAGTAAAGCCATGGGACATCATTACTTTGCCAACCATGACTGCAGCATTTGACACCTCGGGAATAGGCGGTGACGATCCTCTAGAAGCATGTATGGTTGATACGAGCTCGAGCGACTGATAGCTCGATTCTATTTTGCAATCAGGCTCAACATAGGGGATAGCCGTTGCGTGGTAGATTGGGTGCTCTTCTTCACCGTGAACTGTGATTAACTTTCTTTCCACGACGAACTTCACCATCTGATGTAGACTGGATGGCACAGCCCCGGCGGTATGAATCCATGGACGACCCAACAGAAAATTGAATGCAGTGGGAATGTCCATAACTTGAAATAGGATATTAAACATTGTTGGTCCTATCTGTATGTCAAGGTAGATTTCTCCCATCACTTCTTTCTTCGTTCCGTCAAAGGCTCGTACGGAGGTTTTTGCAGAACTTATCCTAGAAGGATCTATCTTAAGGCGGTGTAAAGTCACCAAAGGACAGATGTTCAAGGCTGATCCGTTGTCAATGAGTACCCGGGCAACATGTGAGGCCTTGTATTTAACGGAAATATAGAGTGCCTTGGTATGCCCCCTCCCTTCCAGAGGAAATTCTTCATCTGAAAAGGCTATGAGGTTCTTGAGGAGTATAGAACCCACAAATTCCTCCAATTTGTCATGATCGATCGTTTCTGGCACGTGGACTTCACTTAACACTTTCATTAAGGCTTTCTGATGTTTGACAGATGTCTGGAGGAGTTCAAGCAGAGAGATTTGTGCGGGCATCTTGCGCAATTGTTCAACTATATTGTACTCGCTAGCCTTAATCACAGCTAGAAATTCTTTGGCTTCTTCATCAGTAACAGGTTTTGCAGGTTGAGCATTAGCTTGGCCATAGGAACGCCCGGATCTGGTAACCAAGTCGACATCGAGACTGTAGGACCAAGGGACTGCCTTATTGTCACTGTACTCATACGGTTGAGGTATCTCGATCACTATCCCTTCATCAGCTGTAGGCGTGCTTACTACGATCTCCTCGTTATCAGACGCGTCTTCAAGCGGAGGCATGTCTTCAGGCAGAGGGTCGCCCTTGTCGCTCCTGGTGTTCAATGTAGCAAACTCCTCCTCCCAATTAATAACCACCTCGGAGATAGTGGAAACGATGCCAGTGTGGTCAGCATAAACAATCATCCCAGCTTCTACCATTCTTGAGATTCTTTCTTTCATGAGAGCCAGGGGCAGGTCCTCATTACTTGGGTAATAACCGGCTTTCACTAACTCACCGTAGACGTCGGTGGTATACACCTTAACATTCTTGATTCGACCAGCATCGAAGCTGAATATGGCATTCACATTGCCTGCGTGATCAGGGAGTGGGTTATTCTGAACATTCGGCTTAGCAGGCTGAAATGAAAAAGCCTTCGTATCTAAGAGGTTCTGGATTCGGTGCTTGAGGGCATAGCAATCATCGGTTGAGTGTCCCAGCTCACCCATGTGATAATCACATTTCTTTGACGGGTCGAAGTTATAGAACCGCTCAGGATTGGGCCGCTTTGGCTCAGTAGTAAGCAAGCCTTTCTTCTGGAGCACTGTCAATACTTGAGACAACGATCCGGGGAGGGGAGTGAATTGCCTCCTGTTGTTCCTTCTCTGAAAAGGTTGACGACCCGAGTTTTGTTGCTGAGCTTCTGCTACTTGGATTGCTGGGGTGGAGTTAGCATTCCGCCGGCTCGGTTGGTTATAAGCCACATTCACTTCAGCTGCCGGTTCTTTCTCTTTTCTCGCACCAAATCTTCTGGTCGAGGAGGACGGCTCGACAAACCATCCATCTTTCAGCCCTATTTCAATTTGTTCGCCCATGGGGATGAGTTGGTTGAAGTTGTCAGTCGGAATGGCAACCATCCGATTACGGTATTCGAACGGGAGAGTTTTCACGAACATCCTCTTTAACTCACTGTCTATGGGTTCTGGAACAACCTGAGCAGCTAAATTCCTCCATCTGATAGCATAGTCTTTGAAGGACTCAGTCTTTTTCATCTGAGCGCGTTCGAGATCATCACGGGTAGGAATGATGTCCGTTATGAATCTGTACTGCTTCAAGAATGCTTCACTGGCTTCTTTCCAAGTTTTGAGGTCATTTATCTTCTTCATGAGATACCAGCTCAAAGCAGGACCCGTCAAACTTGCTTGAAAGGCATGGATCATCAGGAGTTCGTTATCAACGTACGAAGTCATCTGTACGTGATAGAGCTGTAGGTGGGCTTTTGGACATGTGGTGCCATTGTACTTGTCGAAATCCGGCATTTTGAACTTCTTTGGGATTTTGATCTGTGAGTACAGGGACAGATCGATCGAAGGTGAATCCTGCGAACTTTCCAGCTGCTTCACTCTTTCTTCAAGTTTATTAACCCGTTCATCAGGTTTGTCCTTGTTGACGATAATCTGGACAGGGTCATCTTCTAAATCAGGAATATCGTCATCTCCGTCAACATCGACACTTTTTCTGATTTTCTGCTTTGGGACTGATGCTTCGAGGGATGCCGAAACAGGATCCGACCGGAGAGCTTTGATCTCAGTGGACATTTGTTGCATCGCGATGACAAGTTGCTTGATCTGGTCTTCCACACCAACAACACGCTCTTGCAAGTCGGTTTGATCGGCCATTCTGGCTCTCGACCGTGTACGAATGGGCGATCGTGATCGGTCCGTAGCTACCTAATTTCGAAATGAAACAGGCATACATGAGTGTTAAGCAAAATCATATGCCAATCCATGACATTGGTCTAACCGCTTTGAATTGAAAGGACCCCTTTATTGAAATGGCAAAAATTTTTACACCAATTAATGACTTGAAATTGAACTGAATATAAAGACAAATGACTCAATTCCTAGACAAATTTTAAAAATTGAAACTGAAATGAGAAAAGAACTTCGAGCTTTTTATTTAGCTTGATCTATAGACATATGGGAGGCGACTTCCTTCTTCAATTGCTCATAAGCTCGAGCTATCTTGGATGCCTTTTCTTCAGCTTCTTCGACCTTCCTTTTGAGGCGATTGTTCTCTGAGCGATTGGCGGACTTGAGAGGCACCTTGGGTATCTTCGGGAGCAAATCCTGCGGGATTCTGTGCCTTCGAATGTACTGGGTCGTCGCGAAATAGGACTTCTGCTCTCCCTTTAGTTCTCCTTCGGGCCGAGCTATCTTTAACACACGGCACTTCCCCCACATCTTATTGAGCTGAGCTACGGTCGCTTCGTGGTCTTTATCATCATCGACGAAGTCGACTTGGAGGAGTTCTGATTGTAACGCTGGAGGGAGCCCTTGGAGAATCTGATACTGACGAGACACTCTGGCGGGGTAGTATTCGATCGCGCCGGTGAAACCCAATAGTGGAACCGGTCCAATACCATTACATGTAAGCCGAGCTTCCTCGACTTTGAACCAATTAGCATGCCATTGGAAACCTTGGGGTCGAATATAAAGGTAGAGGTCTCAGGACACCAGAAGTGCGCTAATGCTCGAACGAGGCCGGTACGGACTTTGACCTCCAGTAGGGGGAGCAGCCTCCCGATGTGGCCCTCAACTAGCTTGCGGTTGGTCGGACTGAGTAGATTCCACCAGGCACGGAGCTCGTCCTTAGGAGCATCAAGAATCCGGATGTCTGCCCCTCCCATAGTATATAGACCAAGACTCACGACCGACCTAATGTCATGGACCGACCAAAGAAAAAGACGAGATATAAATAAATTGCGAGATAAAGGTTCAGAAATCTTACTTCACCGGGTAGAATGATGGCAATCACACAGACATGCGCATGAAATGTGAGGTTCGATTTCTACCTAGACTCTGGCTTGCAAAATGGAGACATGAGGATTACCGAGCTAAACCAGTCATGGTGGTGGTTAGGCTGGGATTCCCCTGACTCCGGCTTAGTCAAAGAGCCGACCCGGGTTGCAAAGGGTGCAACCGTGGCAGGTATTCAATGACACCATGAAAGAACTTTCGGGACCAAGAAAGACGACCCATACCACGCAGGTGTGGTCGGGGTGTCCGTTTTCTCAGTACCATCCTAAACCTGTGCCGCCCAGGTCCGGCAGCGGGTAGTGTGTGCGGTGTAGTGTAAATGCAAGGCATGCACAGCAGGTTATATCATACAGCGCTTCGTGCATAAAATAAATCATTCATCCAAACACCTCCCTGCAAAACAAGGGTTAACAATCACGCCTCCCCTTATACCTCCCATACTGCAAAAACATTTAACACCTAAAATGTTAGGGACGTACCTGGGATCCTCGCTGCCAAGCAAAAAATATTTTTTGAAGAGGAAAACTGGCCTAAGTCCACTAAGAGTTTTAACTCAGTTCCCCAGCGGAGTCGCCAAGCTGTCGCGACCTAAAGATTTTTCTCTTAGGCTAATGGATTATTAGGACTAAACCTAACTCGGGCCCTCCCAAGCCCTACCAATTCGCAACTTAGGTTTAAGTTTTTAACATGCAAACGTTTTCATGCTCGGAGTCGCCACTAATCTATTTGTGGTAGGTCGATTAGAAACCTAAATAAAACATAGGGAGGTATGTTTTATTTCTACGAACCAGAGATTCTAAGCCCGGGGACTTGATTATGCTAGATCTAGTCTAACGCCCTTTCGGTACCTTTTCTTTTCAAAAAAATGTTTTGGCAAGCAATTTGGATCCATTTTAACTTAGTCACTAACATGTGAGGTGTTCATGCGGGTGCGCAAACCATCAAAGTAACACCCAATAATCAAAACATTAAATAAATTGCAAGATTGGGAGAATTACTTACCTCGAAGCAACGTAAGCATCTGCATGGTTAACTAGAAAATCACATCAACCATCCTAATATGATTTCTAATTAACAAGCAGTTCACTCAATATTTTTGGATTTTTGCTTATTTAAATGAAGCCTAATCTACATGCAATGACGTGCAAAAATTGACACGCGAATAATGCAACCTAACATGCAAACTATATGTCATGCGACGACGTGACCTAATTCTGATGACGGGCAAATGATTTATTTTTGGTATTTTCTGATGAAATTCGGAATAAAAAATTACTTAAATTAAGAATGTAATCTATCCTAATCTACCATAAAACAATTCATTCTTTTTTTTTTTTGATTTTCATGCAAATTCGGAATTAAAAAATAACATAACTAATCTATTAAGATTAGAAAATTACTTAATTTAAACTAGGAAATAGATTATCTCAAGTCCTAATTTAAATTAAATAATTACTCTATCATCTAGGTATATTTAGGATTCCTAAACATGCAAAACTCAAATTCAAATCCTAACTGATATTTTTTGAATTTTCTTTTTTTATTTGAAAAGGGAAAGACAATTTAAACAAAGATGGCATCCACATTTAAAACAACCACGCGATCCACAAGATTCGTTTCAAACTCGGATTAGGCACAAAAATCGAACTATCAGTCATATCTATAGGGTCATAGATATTGACAGAAAGTCGATCATTCAAATTTGGAAAGCAGATAAAAATCATTATCGTACCCAAGTGATTATGGATAGGATAATGATTTTCCGTATCGCCACGTATCATACCTTAGGGATAAGGTCGGATAGTTGTCCAGATACGTTGCTGAATTAGGAAAGATTCCTAATTTTGAATATTTTCAAATATTGCGAACAAGGCAAACATTATCCTAAGATATCTAGCAATCCACGCAATATTCACAGAATATTCAAACATCCAAAAATTAAGAAACGAAATATTCTAAAAATATTGGATAATGTTCAATTACCTAATTTGCGGATAATTTCCAAATTCAAACTTGCGGATCGGGATGAGCGGCGAACGGTGGATTCGGCGGGCACGGCAGCGGGCGCGGGCGCGGGAGCGGGCGCGGGAGCGGGCGCGGCAGCGGGCGCGGGCGCGGCAGCGGGCGCGGGAGCGGGCGCGGGCGCGGCAGCGGGCGCGGGAGCGGGCGCGGCAGCGGGCGCGGGAGCGGGCGCGGCAGCGGGCGCGGGCGCGGCAGCGGGCGCGTCGCGCGAGGTCTTCCTCCTCTCTCTCTCTTTCTCACTCTCACACTCTAAAAATTTTCTGATCTGAAAATTGTGTCCCCCCTTTAAAATTCTGACCTAATGAATGTATATATAGTATTAATCTAGGTCAATTAGATGGGCTTTCTAGTCCTAATGGGCTTAGGCTTGGGCTTTAATTTAAATGGGCTGAATTAATTAATGATAATGGGCTGAATTAATTAATGACAATGGGTTGAATTAAGTTCAAATTAAAACAACCGAGCCCGTTTGACTCGTAATTCCCGGCCCTTGCATTCCAAGTGAGCCGAGTCCCATTCGATGAAATTTAAGCTCGTTCGTTCACCGCCGGTCCGATGCAAAAATGCAATGAATTTAAACTATATGTTATGCAATTTAAATATTTTTGTTTAGGGGTTAAAAATTTAATCCCTAATTTTCTATGCAAATTACACTAAGTGATGCGCCAAAATTTAGGTGTCAACACTCGTGAACACACAATCACTTTCGAGGAACTTTACGACAAATTAGTCGCCCATGAAATGTTCCTTCAACATGAAGAAACGGCAGCTGAAGTCCTGCCGGTAATAGCCAATTTTAGCACTCGAAACACTTAAGGTCCAAGAGCCCCATCTCGATGGAACAATTCTAGCCACTCTGGACAGCCTGCCAGAGACTCCAGATATTCCCTTGTCTCCTGCAATTCAGACCATCGGAGAGATCACGAAGGTAGTGACTCACGGTCTCCATAGCACAATAGCTCTCGGCCCGTTTGTCAATACTATGATCGTGTGGGACACTCCGCGAAAAATTATTTCCGTATTCGAGACGCAATCCGTGATCCGGTTGCAAATGTTGCAGCCGGCCCAAGTTCAACCCGAGAAGTGGGTTGGTTGATTGATTCGAGAGCCTCACATCATGTTACAAGTGCTCTTGCTAATTTATCTCTACATAGCAAGTATGGAGGTCCGGATGAGATAGTCATTGGTGATGGCTCAGGTTTGAGTATCACTCACATTGGTTCCACCACATTAAATTACCCACATACTTCCTTTCAATTGTCTAATGTTTTACTCATTCCTCACATAACCAAAAATTTAATTTCGGTTTCACAATTTTGTCACACTAACCGAGTCTCGATTGAATTCTTTGCCTCTCATTTTTGGTGAAGGAACTTCGCACAGGGGCGACGTTACTTCGAGGAGAACTTAGAGACGGCGTTTATCGATGGCCGCCATCCTCTTGGCAACCACATGTCTCACACACGGCTTTGGTTGGTGAGCGGACGCGAGCAACTACGTGGCATGATAGATTAGGTCATCCATCCATTGATATTTTACGTCATATCACTAAGCATTTTTCACTTCCGTCGTCAAATGAGTCTAGTCTAGAAAATAAGTTACCATGTGCTTTTTGTCGTTACAATGAAAGTCATAAACTACCATTTCATTCTTCTACTTTAGAGGGTAGACATCCACTTGACTTATTATATATGGACATTTGGGGTCCGGCATCTACTTTATCTATTGATAGTTTCCTTTATTATGTTATTTTTGTTGACCATTTCACTTGTTATATTTGGTTTTATCCCATCCGCAACAAATCTGATGTTGCATCTATTTTTGAACAGTTCAAAACACTTGTCGAAAAACAATTTCAACAAAAAAATACGTACTCTTTATTCTGATGGGGGCTGGGAATTCATTAACTTAAATCATTTTTAGCAAAACACGGAATTTCACACCTAACCATACCTCCATACACCCATAACTTAACAGCATCGCTGAAAGGCGTCATCGGCACATCGTCAAAACCGAATTAAACCTTCTACATAAAGCCAGCCTACCCCCCACTTTTTGGACCTACGCCTTCCAAACCGTCACATATCTCATAAATCGCCTACCTACAAATATCCTTAATCTTCAATCTCCATATTACCGCCTCTTCGGCAAACCCCTGAACTACCTAAAACTTCGAATTTTCGGATGCCTCTGCAACCCATGGCTTCGGCCATACACAAAAAACAAGCTTTTACCACGCTCTCGCTCATGTATTTTTCTTGGTTATTCTTTAACTCAAAGTGCGTACAAATATTTTGATCCTACTACCAACAAAATATTCTTCTCACATCACGTTATCTTTGATGAAACCGTTTTCCCATACCCCTCTTTGAACTTACCTGAGTCCTCCCCTTCACTCTCAATCAAAACTCCTCTTCTTCAGTTGCCCATTGTGCCATATATTGCTCCTGCTCCGAACACGCCATCAGCCGTGACAAGCGCTCTTCTTAGTAGCCCAGTCGACGCGCAAGTTCTGCCAGCCAACCCACTCAATAACTCAGTAAGTGATCTCTCCTCTAACACCACACATACACCTCTATTTGATGCATGTACCACCAGTATCACACCTCAGACCTCACCAAGTAACAACCACCACCCAACTAGCAACATCTCCACCGGAATGAATGTCTCACCAAACAACTCCACACGCTTAATCGAACCACCCCCAAACCTGCCAAACCCGAATCCCCCCACCCGAACTCATAACATGATCACACGCTCTCAAAACAACATTTTCAAGCCTAAACAAATACATACACTCACCACAAAACATCCCCTACCTCAAACCTATGAACCAAGTGAACTTAATCAAGCTTTGAGTGATCCCCAATGGCGCTCCGCTATATCCGAGGAAATCAATGCCTTAATTCGAAATGGAACTTGGGAACTAACCCAAAGAATTCTTCCATGAATATTGTTGGTTGTAGGTGGGTCTACAGGATCAAGCGTCGATCCGACGGCAGCATCGAGAGATACAAGGTGCATCTTGTCGCCAAAGGATTTCACCAAAGACCGGGAATTGACTTCAAAGAAACCTTTAGCCCGATTGTCAAACTTACAACAATCCGCATCATCCTCACTCGAGCACTCACTCGAAATTGGCCACTACGCCAAATGGATGTAAACAACGCGTTTTTGCAAGGAACGCTACAAGATGAAGTGTTCATGGAACAACCTCCTGGTTTCAAAGACCCGACAAAACCCGACCATGTGTGCAAACTTAGGAAAGCTATTACGGGCTCAAACAAGCTCCTCGCGCCTGATACAATAAGTTAAGTACATTTCTGATAGCAAATTCATTTACTAATTCCAAGGCCGATAGCTCCCTTTTTATCTACTCACACAATGGCATAGAGGCATATTTCTTGGTATATGTTGATGATCTTGTCATTACATGCAACAATACTCGGTTTCTTAATGATTTCATTGCAACATTATCTAAGCGTTTTTCGATCAAAGATTTGGGGACCTTAGGCTATTTCCTTGGAATCGAAGTACTTCCCACAAAGAAGGGTCTTTTGCTCTCACAACATAAATACATATGAGATCTACTCGAAAAGCATAAAATGGCCGAAGCAAAGGATGTTCGGTCTCCAATGGCAATCGGTAATACACTTACACTTCATGATAATTCGGGTTACACATCCACAATTGAATTTCGGAGCCTCGTCGGTGCCCTTCAATACCTCCTAATCACTCGACCTGATATTTCATTCGCTGTCAACAAATTATCTCAGTTCATGCACAAGCCAACATTACATCATTAGTCTGCCACCAAACGTCTCCTTCGGTATCTTAAAGGTACCCTATTCCATGGGCTTCACTTACGGCGAGATACAAAGCCTATTTTATATGCTTATTCTGATGTAGATTAGGCTGGCAATTCAGATAACGGGACTTCCACATACTGCTTCATTGTTTATCTTGGAGCCAATCCTATCTCTTGGAGCACTTGCAAACAGCGGTCCTTTACTCGATCATCAATAGAAGCCGAATATAGAGTAGTTACCGCTACCTCATTCGAATTACTTTGGGTTCAAAACTTGCTCACCGAACTGGGCATACACTCACTTGAAACACCCACGATATACGATGATAATATTGGGGCTACTTATGTGTGTGCCAATCCGGTCTTCCACTCTCGCATGAAGTACATTGCAATTGATTATCACTTTGTTCATAAGCTTGTAAAAGAAGGACAATTGAGAGTCTCTCACATTTCCACACATGACCAACTAGCGGACATCCTTACCAAGCCGCTATCAAAACAGCGCTTGCAAACACTTCGAGTCAAGATCGGTGTTTCCGATGAAAACTCCATCTTGAGGGGGCGTATAAGAGAATCAGTTTAAAATTCAAATTTCAAATTATCCTCCATAATTTCAGCCTTCTCGTTGTTGTAGATAGCTGTCAATTAGTTGAGATTTTCTTCATATTTTTAGTTGTTGCCATCCTTGTACATGTACTATAAATATCACTGATATACAGCAATGAAAATCATCCTGAGAAATATTCTCTTAATCTTCTCTTTTTACAAATGATAACAATTCTGTTTCCTGAAATAAATATTTGGCTAGAAATAGATTTTTCTATTTATATTCCCCGGATGACTTTCTAAACAGAGACATGCGCTTGATAACAACATAAAATTTATCTTCCTGGAACATAAATTCGTTTAATAGGCCTTCTTAAATATCTCCCTCTTATGCTCTTTTCCATTCATCGACGGGCAGCAGCGGCCAGTGAGGTGGCGGTGGCGGCTAGCCAACGGAGGAAGGCGAGGGCGAGCGATGAGAAAAGTTTTTATTTCTCTTTGTTCCAAAAATAGAAAAGTAGAAAATTTTTATTTCTCCTTTCTGTTCCAAATCTATTTCTTGACTAAAAATTTGTTCCAAAAATAGAAAAATCTAATTGCACTACCAAACAGATTTCTATTCTAAAACTATTCTTGGGAACAAAAAAATAGATCTAGCCAAAAATAAAATGGTTATCATGCGCGCCCTTAATGTCTAGGCCTTTTTGGGTTAATGCCAGATCGAGGATAGCTTTTGCCATCTTCCTCGAAGAGGGTGTTTTGGTTATTCGATCGTAATGATTCCTTTCAAGAGACGCCCCATGTTCTCGGTGCAAGAGCTTTATCCGGCTGGTGAGTGTGGCGCGCAAGAAGTTTTTTTAAATTTATTCCCTGAGAAATTGGGATGAATTCTATTGGGAGTTCATCCATTGATATGGCCGTTGTTCCCACAGGCACCATTTGGAATTTCTCCAGGAGCCCTATCGACGAGGTATCTTGCATTCATCCTTTTGTTTTCAGAGGCATTGACGAGTCTTCTGACATAGTTCTGAGAATGTGTTCAATGATTCTTTGCCTTTCAAAAATTGGCTGTAAGGTTCGAGCCATTCATCCAGCTAGTTTGTAGGTCAGTCATGGAATTATCAGCCCTCCGACGACTCGATGAATCCTCGTTGTTCAACTTCTCAACTTGTTGATCGACATGGTTAATGATTTGACATTTTGTTTCTTTTACCATGATGCAAGAGTACAGCTTCATCTAGGCAGTGTGTTCAATTTGAGGTTTTATCTTGAATCTCTAAAATGATCCGAGTGAATCGATCAGAGGGATCTTCTTGCATACTTCCAGTAGCAGACTTTTGCTGGGTTAGGATTGAGCTACAGATTAATTAAGCGGTTGGCTTTAGATTTCTGAAGCCTAGACACACTTCTAGTAATTTGGCAAGACATTCTATTCTCCCACTGTGGACGCCAAAACAACGTGTTATGTGAAATTTTGCAGTGTTGTGGTCGTCTAGAAACTCAATGGTTTAAATTAGTGATTAAAGTTCGGTCGAGGTTGATTGACGGCCAATTAAATTGTTGAGTTCAACTTCAAATCAAATGTAAATGGATTCTTATGTCTTAAAGCCTCAAGGACGGAGCAAAATTCGAATTACTAATGATGCACAGACAGTAGATTGAAAACAATAAGGAAATTGCATGAAACTTTATTGAATCAAAACAGATGACATACATTCTTGGAGGCCATGTATTGCAGAAGCAAGCAATCGAACAATAAATTTGACATAATAAGAAAATAAATTAGATAACAGATTTACATGATTTGGCTATAGTGACTTACGCTCATGGAGAGAGCAATAACGGATTTCACTTTAGATGAAACGATATAACGGAGATTACAACTATACTCGAATCACTTAAATACTCAAAAAGTATTTCCCAAGCCCCAATTACACTTAATAAATCATATAGTATTTAGCTCCATAATTTCTCACAAAATAATCTCTCAACTCATGAAGGAATTAACAAATCTTACATAAGATTTAATCTGCTTCAAACACTTACGCTCTTGGACGTAATTTACTGAAGAAAGACCCACAAAACTCACCAAGCACTGCTTCGATGCTTCAAGTCTTCTCTGGACATGGACGGCCGAAGACCACACTCTGCACTCTTCAACTACTGCCTCGCAAGGTGCCCACAATAGAATATAACATGTGTGCCCAAGAGTTGACCGAGTCATGATCTGAGTCAAAAGCTTGGACTTTCTTGTTCAAGCCGTAGAATCCAACGTCAATTACGAAAGAATATTTGTTTCCTCCTGCAACTTGGACTCCAATATTAACTTTTCTTTTCTTTTTTATTTCTTCGTTCCACTCGGCAACAAAGGAGACAATAACCTTTCCTCTTTTGCTTTTCGTGGACCGACTTGAAGTAAAATTTCCTTTTCTTAATTGCTGACCAATTCAAACACTTCAATATTCGGCAACATCCAAGTTCAATAGGCATCCAAATTAAGGAAATCATATTCACAAAAATGTGATTTGGATATCCATGTGCACTGTTAGATCAAAATTGTCCACGGGCTCAAACTCGAGACATATTTTAACGCTATACTTGCTCGATAACCGATAATAAACATGAGTTGGCATGCTGATGTGAGAGAAAATGGAAAATGATGCTAACATGGTGCCAAATGAGTGCCCGAGATTAGCAAAAGACAAGCCCGAAAAAGAAATAAACTCTAATTTGACAGCGTGATTTACCGTGGGTAAAGGAAGCACTTGATTGCCCTAATCAAGAAACATAGAGAACTTGATTACACAAACTAAAACTCTGAGGACCAAATTTGCACATATTGAGAAAGATAACAAAAAGGGCTTGATTGCACTGAGCAAAAGTGAGAGGACCAAATCTCACAAATGCTGAAACTCAAAAGATTTAAGTTGTTTTTTATTCTTTCGGAAACTAGACATACCATCTCGTCGCTTATGAAAAAAACATACCATCACGCTCTCTTGGTAACAACGAGGTACCACAACGAGACAGGGGAATGATCGTAGGCAAGAGACGCATGAACAACCTATGGCTCCTAATAGACTTCCAGAATAAAGGGAGAAGAAATGTAATAAGCAATGCATCGAGCAAAGGGAGAGCTTTCCTGGCATATGTACGTGAAACTAAAATAGAGTCAAAAGAGACATCTTTTGGTGTAACGCGCATTAGTTAGCATTGCAACTCTAATGTTAAATGTGCTTAGGTGAGAGTGCATTATAAGGTTGGATAACTTTATGAAAAAATGCTTATTAATACGTCGCCACAAGCCAAAGTTAGGGTCAGTATGGGACAGGTCCCGCTCCATTAAAAAATTTATGAAAAGCACATTAATGTTTATAAAGCTCAGGATCTGCTGAAAATGAATTGTTGGCATGCACAAATTGACATTTAGTCGTATCTTTGACAGTGAGATATTGAATTTAACTCTACAACTTGACTTGATTTTGTTCAGATTCAAGATCACATGCCCCACTTTTTCTGTTAGTCGTATCTTTGTTGTCTGGACTCGGCTGAGGAATCATCGATCGGTGCTCACAAAGTTTTATTGGATGCACTCGGCTGGGGATTCATCGATCGTTACTCACAGAGATTCATTTTTGTGAATCTTCAAATGTGAATCCTCCCACTTCAAGTATCTACACTTGAGCTTGTTGAAGAGATCCACAAGAATTGTTCTATTTCTTTCGCTTTATTCCTGTTTTTACTGATAAAGAAAAGATGAACCTATCTCTGGTATTTTCTCTTTCTCTTCATTGATTTATTTGTCTGAATTTTGTGTAGGTTTCATCTTTGTCTTTGTTTTTTTTTTGGGGGGGGCAAGGTAATCTTTGTCTTTGTTTTTTTTTTTTTGGTAAAGTAAGAATGTATATAACTTTTCAGAACACCAAGTACAACCTAAAGCCGAAACCAGTTTCTGACCCTATTAGGACACATAATGTCCACACAAGGTCAAGAGAGGTTCAGCAGGAACTATACAAGAAGCCAAAGACTGGCAGAAAGGAAAAGAAGGGGAGAACTACAAGCAAGAAAAAACCAGCCAATCCGAAGATTGGAGGCAAGAGACCCAAGGCACCGAAGGAACAGCACCAACAAACAAGGGCAGCCAAACCAAACCAAAAACACGGAGGGGAAGGCCCAAAACTCCGGGAGCTGCTACACAAGATCCCAAAACAACCATAGCCAGCACTAATCAAAGATAGAGGGGGGAAGGTCCCACTTTCTCTGTACGAAGCGGTTCATCAACCCTCCCCATAGAAATAGCTTTGTCCTTCACGACTTTGAGGAGGTGCTTTCGCATACCAGGGATGAAGATCCTCTTGTTTTTGAAGATAGCATTATTCCTTTCGGTCCAAATACTGTGACATAGTGCACCAAAGGAAAATCTAGATATGCAGTGGGCAAACGAGGAACCTCCACAAGCTTTCATAGCCCAAATGATATGTTCATGCCAGGGCCGATTGCGCCAAGGTAGACTGCATTTTGTCGCCCAAAAAGAAGCCAATCTACTAGTAGAAGCGCAATCAAAGAACAGATGGTTGATTGAGTCTGGTGTAGACCCACAAAAGGCGCACAAAGCATCGACAATCCTATGATTTTGTAATAGGAATACCTGAGTAGGTAGCCGATTGAGAGATATTAACCATAGGAGAAAGGCATGACGTGGGACTATGTGCCGATCCCAAATGAAGGAATGCCAGGGGGTTGGATGCCATTTCCTTCGGATGTGATTCCAAGCAAGAGTAACAGAAAAGGACTTAGATGGGTGAAATGTCCAGACAAAGTTGTCCATGGAGCTATCCACAATGGACGGAGGGGGATCCATCCAGCTCATAATAGTGGCAAGAGTGTTAGAAGGTTGCCAGGAGCCTTCATAGAAGGACCGTACTGTAGTCTCCCGAGGGATGCGCGACTGATAAATTTCAACATTACTAAAAAGCAAGTATAGCGGGCCCCTACTATGCCACCAGTCAAACCAAAAGGAGACAGAGTGCCCATTTCCAATCTTCCACTGGAACATAGTTTGAGCTGAGATACGCATATCTAGGATTTTCTTCCATGTCCAAGAGCAGAATGTAGGTTTGGACACAACCCAAAAGTTAGCCTTCTTTAAAAAAGTGGAGTGAACCCATTTACACCACAATGATTCTTTGTCAGTAAAGAGAAGCCAAATGTGCTTTAGAGTCATAGCATTATTGTATTCAACAAGTCTCTGGATGCCTAGGCCACCTTCGTTTTTGGGTAAGCAAACAGCATTCCACGCTACCTTAGCACCACCAACTCCAAGGTCAGGGCCTTTCCACAGGAACTGGCGCAGAATTGCCTCAATACTATATAAAACCTTTTTGGGTAAGGAAAAGATAGTGGCCTAGTATACTTGAATGGAATGCAAGACCGACTTGATAAGCTGTAGGCGACCAGCAAAGGAAAGAAAGCATTGAGACCAGGAGCGGGCGCGAGCAGTAATGGAATCAATCAAAGCTTTGCAGTCCTCCTTACGCAGTCTAGTTGAGATAATAGGCACACCCAGATACCGAAATGGTAGTGCACCCTGCTGAAACCCAAGGCATTGGATTAATTGGTCATGCAACGCCTGGGTCCCTCCCGAGAGAAAGATATTACTTTTCGCATTATTCGGTTTTAATCCAGACCAATCAGAAAACAAGAGGAGAGCTTCCTTTATTAATTCAACTGACCTCAAGTGGCCTTGAGAGAATAGCAGAACATCATCAGCAAAGAAGAGATGCGATAGCCGGGTCTTTTTACACCGCCAAAACAAGTGAAAGTCCGGCATATCAGTTTTAGCCTTTAGGATGCCAGAAAAGACCTCCATAACCAGAATAAAAAGGTACGGCGATAAAGGGTCTCCTTGGCGAATGCCCCTAGAGCTCCCAAAATAGCCATGCAATTCCCCATTGATAGAGATCGAGAATTTTGCTGTGGATACACAAGCCATTACCAACTTAACAAAGGAAGTAGGGAATTTGAAGGCCATTAAAGCCTTTTCTAAGAAGCTCCAATCCACTGTGTCATAAGCTTTTTGGAAATCCACTTTAATAGCACACTTGGGAAGGTAGGCCTGGTGGTGGAAATCCGCAAATAACTCTTGAGCTATCAAAATGTTGTCACTGATTCTACGTCCTTTAACAAACGCCGTTTGGGCCGGGCCAATCAGGGTTGGAAGGACACGCGCTACCCGCCTAGCCAATATTTTGGAGATGCATTTGTACAGAGTATTGCAGCAAGCAATAGGACGGAAATCCGACATAGCTGAAGCATTTGGGGATTTCGGAACTAGGGTAAGAATGGTGTTGTTTATTTCTTTAAGCATGCATCCTGACTCAAAGAAGTCTCTTACCGCCGCAAGAGTGGAGGGTCCAATGATCTCCCAGCTAGATTTGAAAAAATCAACATTGTATCCATCCGGTCCCGGGGCTTTGCCTTTAGCGAGCGAAAAATTGTTAATCTATTCTTTCTCCAACTAAATGTTGTCATGCAGGAGAAAGAGACTGAATTTGTCGAGGGGAAGGTGGATTGGAAGGGAAGACAAGCTTTGAAGCACAAGCATGGTGGGATGAGGGTTTCTTTGCTCATTCTAGGTAGGTACTGATTTTACTTCAATTCTCACTGCTATGATTGTGGTCTTGTAAGCGAGTTAAGGAGTTTAAGGACCTCTCAGAGTTTCACGTGTCGATTTCTTGACCGATGATAGTCGAGAGGTTCCTACACCGTGTTTGTCTCACTAAACCCTTTATCGTCTAATTTGAACATCTGCTAAAGATACGCGAGCAATGACACATGATCCTTAGGGAGGATTGAATAGCAACTCATAATTGAACATCCCACAAGCATTTTCGAGTGTCAATGCTGTGCAATCACAGTACCTAACTGATGAATGAATTTGAATTGACTTGTATCATAATGATCTAAAGCAATTTTGACCCTCTTTTATTGTCTCATTTTGGCTTAAATTTAACCCTATAATTGGAAGACAAAAATATCATTTTACTCGCAAGTATAATTTAACAATTTTATGTAGCAAAGTTTACAATCACACATCTTGCATCGAAAAAGTTTTTTCATTTTAGTTATATATATAAGATCTTTCTGTAATAGATATATAATATGCACTACTCTGAAGTATCACAAATCACTCTATGTTTTGTTGCTTCTGTTCATTCTCTTAAACAATCTTTTGGGCTTAGTGTTATGAATGAACCGTCGGATCGTCGATTGTTATTTTCATTAACGGATGACTTCTGTGACTTGTTATGAGGGTTGTTCCTCGATGTTGTTGGTGTTGATGATATTTGTTAATTTAGTTTATGGATGTTGGAGACTCGTTGGGCATTTTCCTCAATGATGTTAAGGTTGGTTGTGGACTTCTTATTCTTGTGACATTGAAATGTGTTTTGTGAGGGCTATTTTACATGATAGATGATTCGATTATTGTATTGCACGTTATTTTGTTATATCATAACAGGTTTTTGATTTGTTATGACATCGTAATAGGTTTTTATTTCTTTTTGCACTTTTTTAGTTTGGGCAATTTGGGGTTTAGCTGCATCAACCTCGTATGTGAAAGATTCCACACAGTAAGTACCTATGAAAGTGTTCTTGGTACTACAGCTTTCTCCGGTTGTTGAGTGTGATGCCTAAAAAATTATTCCCTAAGAAATTGGATGAATTCTAATGGGAATTCATCTACTGATATTGCCGTTGTTACCGCAGGCACCATTTGGCAGGCACCATTTGGAATATGTCCAAGAGCCTTATTGACCAGGTTTTTTTATAGTTTGGGCTCGTATTTTTTTTTTCTTTTTCCTATTTCGTTGTGTTTGTGTGCCTAAAACAGGGGGGCTAGGTGTATTTCTCTACTTCTCTTGTCATTATTTACATCGGCCTCTCTATGGGCTCCATGTGATAGTTCCCTTCTTCTAAACGGTCGCTCTTAAGGCGCAAATTATAAGAGAATTAGTTTAAAATTCAAATTTCAAATTATCCTCCATAATTTCAGCCTTCTCGTTGTTGTAGATAACTATCAATTAGTTGAGATTTTCTCCATATTTTTAGTTGTTGCCATCCTTGTACATGTACTATAAATATCACTAATATATAGCAATGAAAATAATCCTGAAAAATATTCTCTTAATCTTCTCCTTTTATGGTATCGGAGCATATTTGCTCCTAAGAGCCTCTCTCATCCCTTGTCTGCTCCTAGTCATAGCTACCACAAACTCTACTTTTGAAACAATGGTTGCCACAAACTCTGCTTCTGAAATAATCCTTCCCGAAATTCCTGTAGCCACTTCAACCAGGCTTATTGCAATCTCTGCTGGTGCGCAGCTTGTTGGGGTTCGATAACAGTAACAATGCAGCGGAATATAGAACCCTAGACAGGATCCATGCGTATATTGAAATCGAAAAGGAATTTCGATACATACCTTTCGCAAATCGAAGATAAATAAGCAACTGATTGTGTCTGGATGAGCGCCCCAAGTGTTGCGCCTCTACCGGTATCCACACACACGAACGGAATTCTCTAACGATCCACTTGCTAGCGAAAGATCTTGAAGTTCCTTTTTATTTTCGATACTCTGTCGAAAAAACCCTAGATAGAGAACGATTCTCTTTCTATTTATACAGCCTCATTATCTAGCGGAATTAAAAGAAGTGGGCCGGGCTATTTGGGCCCGCCAAACCGTCCATCCTTAATCGTACGTTTAATCGTTATCTCATAACGCGCACGACCGCATAGATAATTTGAATAGGAGAATAAATTAAAATCTACTTCTTAAGTAGATCAAGACGCATAGAAAATATTAAGTCCGTTCGCTATTGTGTGCGACCCTGTAGGTTCACTAAACATTAGCAGTGTGCCCAAAACCCTTTTGGCCCACAAGTCATAAGTGGTCTCTAGCAAGACATTATGACTACCTAAGTATAGTGAAGATCGGTTTTCCGACACAACCTAATTCACAACTAATATTAGAGTATCAACCTTGATTGATTCTTAGGGCAAACCACTAACAATCTCCCACTTGCACTAGAACCAATCATATAAACTAAGTCTCTTTGTCACTTGATTTCCGAGTTAAGCATAAGGCAGGACAAGTGTCATTCTTATATAGCTTAAACTCCTTTTCCCGATACCGCAGTTAGACTGTCAAAACAAGTAGTTGACTCTTCAACTCACTTAAGCATGCCCATGCATTTCACAGTCTCAACTCTACGGGAGGCCAGGAAATCATACCCTCGTTATATGAGAGGGACAAATCCCATCTTGTCTACTCACATCACTCAGCACGCTTCATGACATACCCAGCCATTACCTTTATAATCACCTGTTACGGCTGACGTTTGGCAATGTTAAAGCATGTCAATCCACGTCTAGGAAACCATGGCAGACTCAGGTCAAAGGACTATAAGCACGCTTCATGATATACCCAGCCATTACCTTTATAATCACCTGTTACGGCTGCCGTTTGGCAATGTTAAAGCATGTCAATCCACGTCTAGGAAACCATGGCAGACTCAGGTCAAAGGACTATACTCTATAGTTGTGATGAGAAATACTGATAACATTATATAACAATCCTACAGTATTCTCATAGTGGGTCTGTCCAATACAATGTTCTCTAACATGTATTCCATGTGATCAACTTTATATCTCTATATTCATGATCCGTGAAACTTGATCATCAGTTGACTCACATGCTAGTCTCAAACACCATTTGCTTCCCAATGCACAATGGCAATTGACTAGGGACATTTAGAATATTAATATCCACTCTATTAATAGAGTTTCACGATCAAATCACGTATTTGATTATCAATTAAGAATATTTAATATTCAGGGGATAAAGATTTCACATTCAATTATATACTAAAATTAAATCGAAATCAAATAAAATATATATTTTATCAATGAACAATGAAAATGTATATCACATATACTCCCACTCACATCAAGACCAATCACTAATATGTCTAAGGCCTAAAGCGTTACAATGACGCTCATGCTTAGATTGTGGAAGAGCCTTCGCCAACGGATCAGCTGTATTCAACTCCGTTGCAACTTTGCACATCTTGACATCACCTCTTTCAATGAATTCTCGAATGAGATGATACTTCCTAAGTATGTGTTTGGTCTTCTGGTGAGACCTAGGCTCTTTTGCCAAAGCTATGGCCCCATTACTGTCACAATAGAGGTCCGTTGGATTTGAACTTGTGGGACTAATTCCCAGTTCTTCTATGAACTTTCGAATCCAAACAGCTTCCTTTGATGCTTCTGAAGCAGCAATATACTCAGCTTCTGTCGTAGAATCTGCAATAGTGTCCTGCTTAGAACTCTTCCAGCACACCGCTCCACCATTCACGCAAAAGACAAAACCTGACTGCGATCGAAGGCCGTCTTTGTCGGTTTGGAAACTAGCATCAGTGTAACCACTTACAATGATCTGTTCCTCACCTCCATAGACTAAGAATAAATCCTTAGTTCTTCTCAAGTACTTAAGGATATTTTTGACAGCAATCCAGTGAGGTTCCCTTGGATCTGACTGGTATCTACTTGTCATGCTCAATGCATAAGCAACATCGGGACGAGTGCACAACATAGCATACATGATGGATCCCACAGCTGATGCGTAAGGAATCCTACTCATGCGGTCTCGCTCATCTTGTGTTGAAGGACACTGAGTCTTGCTAAGACTTATGCCATGTGTCATCGGGAGAAAACCTTTCTTGGAGTCTTGCATATTAAACCTATTGATGACTTTGTCAACATATGTACTTTGATTCAGTCCAATAAGTCTCTTAGATCTATCTCTATAGATCCTGATTCCCAAGATATAGTTTGCCTCTCCCATGTCCTTCATGAAGAAAAATTTTCCTAGCGATGTCTTAACTGACTGAAGCATAGGAATGTCGTTTCCAATGAGTAGTATGTCATCCACATACAACACTAGAAACACAATTGCACTCCCACTAGACTTCTTGTATACACAAGCTTCTTCTTTATTTCTGATAAAGCCAAACTCTTTGACAGTTTCATCAAAACGAATATTCCAGCTCTGTGATGCCTGCTTCAATCCATAAATAGAACGTTGAAGCTTGCATATCTTTCCAGTATTATCTGGTGATGTAAAGCCTTCAGGTTGTGTCATATACACATCCTCCTCTAGATTTCCGTTAAGGAAAGCTGTCTTTACATCCATTTGCCATATCTCATAGTCATAATATGCAGCAAATGCTAGGATAATCCGAATGGACTTAAGCATGGCCACTGGCGAAAAGGTCTCGTCATAGTCAATACCATGAGTTTGTTTGAAACCTTTAGCTACTAGCCGTGCTTTATAGATGTGAACATTTCCATCCATATCAGTTTTCTTCTTGAAAACCCACTTACACCCTATAGATTTGACACCTTCAGGTGGATCAATCAAAGTCCAAACTTTGTTTTGATACATTGAGTCCATTTCGGATTTCATGGCCTGAAGCCATTTATAGGAGTCTGGGCCCATCATAGCTTCTGTATAGGTCGTAGGTTCGTCATTTTCTATTAACAATAGATGACGATGTTTTGTCACATGAAAACCATATCTCATAGGCTCACGATGTGTTCTTTCAGACCTACGAACTATAGGTGTCACTGGAGTAGATTCTACAACTCTTTGTAGATCTAATTGAGGTTCCTCATGAATTGGAACACCCTCTTGTGGCACTATAACTTCTTCGAGGTTTACCTTACTCCCACTGATTCCTTTAGTAAGAAACTCTTTCTCTAAAAAGACACCATTTGGAGCAACAAACACTTTGTTCTCTGATGGATTGTAAAAGTAATATCCTTTCGTTTCTTTAGGATATCCCACAAAGAAGCATTTATCAGATTTGGGTCCAAGCTTATCAGAAAGTAAACGTTTTACATAAGCTTCACAACCCCAAACCTTTAGAAAAGACACACTAGGAACTTTTCCTGTCCATATCTCATATGGTGTCTTCTCTACAGCTTTTGATGGACTTCTATTTAGTGTAAACGCAGCTGTCTCGAGTGCATATCCCCAGAAAGATAATGGAAGATCTGAATGACTCATCATTGATCGAACCATGTCTAACAAAGTTCGATTTCTCCTCTCAGAGACACCATTCCATTGTGGTGTTCCAGGAGGAGAGAGCTGTGAAACAATTCCACACTCTTTGAGATGGTCATTGAACTCTTGGCTTAAATATTCTCCTCCTCGATCAGATCGAAGAGCCTTGATATTTTTGCCAAGTTGATTCTGTACTTCATTATGAAATTCCTTGAACTTTTCAAAGGAGTCGGACTTATGTTTCATCAAGTAAACATATCCATATCTACTGAAATCATCAGTAAATGTAATGAAATACTGATAACCTCCTCTGGCTGTAGAACTTAGTGGTCCACACACATCAGTATGTATAAGGGCTAATAATTCTTTTGTCCTCTCACTTTGATTAGTAAAAGGAGCTTTTATCATTTTTCCAACTAAACAAGATTCACATGTATCAAATGATTCAAAATCAAATGAATTTAATAGTCCATCGCTATGAAGCTTGTGAATTCGTTTCTCGTTTATGTGGCCTAATCGACAATGCCATAGGTAGGTTGGATTCAAATCATTAGATTTAAACCTTTTTGTATTTATATTATAAATTGGCACATCAAGATTTAGAACATATATCCCATCCACAATATGAGCGCTACCATAAAATAATCCATTAAGATAAAACGAACAACTATTGTTCTTTATATCAAAATAGAAACCTTCCTTGTCCAAACAAGAAACAGAAATAATATTCCTGCGTATAGCAGGTACATAGTAGCAATTATTCAATTCTAAAATCATGCCGGAAGGTAAAGCTACATCATATGTTCCTACAGCTAATGCAGCAACTCTTGCTCCATTTCCAATTCGTAGTTCCACTTCACCTTTTGCAAGTGTTCTACTTCGTTTTAGTCCCTGCACATTCATACAAATGTGAGTACCACAACCAGTATCTAATACCCATGAAGTAGAACTAGTAGTAACATTTACTTCTATAACATAAATACCTGAATCGGAAGTCTCACTTCCCTTTTTCTTCAGATCCTCCAAATATTTCTTGCAATTCCTCTTCCAATGTCCATTCTCCCCACAATGGAAGCATATAACATCAGCAGTCGGACCCGGTTTGGTCTTAGATTTAGGTTTGGGCTTAATGCCCTTACCCTTACCCTTGACCTTACCTGGCTTCTTAAAGCCTTTCCCCTTTTGAACCATGAGAACATTAGGGGTAGGGTCCTTCTTGATATTCTGCTCAGCAGTTTTGAGCATCCCATGCAGTTCAGTCAAAGACTTATTCAGATTATGCATGTTATAGTTCATAACAAACGTGTCATAATCTTGAGGCAATGACTGAAGAATAATGTCAGTAGCCAACTCTTGGCTAATGGGAGAGCCCAGTCGTTCCAAGTTTTCAATATAACCTATCATCTTTATGACATGTGGGCTAACTGAGCTCCCACTTGCTAGCTTGCACTCAATTAAGGTCTTTACCGTTTGGTACCTTTC
Organism: Syzygium malaccense; assembly: GCA_031216405.1. Lineage (NCBI taxonomy): Eukaryota > Viridiplantae > Streptophyta > Magnoliopsida > Myrtales > Myrtaceae > Syzygium > Syzygium malaccense. Next base: position 26,851,426 of record CM062257.1, on the reverse strand, counting down.
AGTGCGTGCCTACTCCTGAAACAAATTTTTCAGGTTCATGATCATATCATAGGCATCCACGTTCTCAAATTGCTTCTGAAGGTCTGAGTTCATGGTAGTTAACATTAGACATGATGCATCTAATGCATCATCTTTATGCTTCTGATAAGCATTCCTTTCAGCATGGGGAGCATTGGAAGGAGGTGCCTTCTGAGGGATTGATTTCTCCAGGACATAATCCTTTCTCTCCTACTTGAGAACAATTTTCAAGCTTCTATACCAGTCTAAGAAGTTTGAACCATTCAATTTGTCCTTCTCAAGGACAGATCGCAGTGAAAAATGTGATGCAGAGCTATTTGCCATTAGCTACAACAAATATGCAAAGTGAATTGTTCATTAATATTACTTATAATAAACTCCCACTATACTTTTATAATATGTGTCCCAATAAGTACAGTGGACCAAGATCCATATTTCACCAAGACTTGAGTAAACTTTGGCTTACCGCTCAAGACTAAGTTATTTAGGTAGACAACTCTTTGTCAATTATATCGAATACAACTCTTGATTGTTGGGGTTGACATCTCATATCTTATCCCCAAATACTATGCCTCAAGGCCCAAAACTGTTTTGATAGCCTCGTTAAGTAAACCAATCTTGACTTATGGATAACCATTATCCATCCTATTTTACTCAAATAGTTAAAGACACCCTGCTTTGGCAGGCACATCTATTGACGATTCAAGTCTTAATAGGTGTATGATTAGAAAGGCATCATATTATTACTTAATTTTATTAGGGACTCGTAACGACGAATGCATGCATGTTATGAATATAAACAAAACATCACTTATCACAACAAAGATACATAAAGCATATGGAAACGACCAATTCCATGCAGGGGTCAAGGGGGCTGCGCCCCCTCGCGGGGTCGAGGGGCAGCGCCCCTCGCGGGGTCGAGGGGCAGCGCCCCTCGCGGGGTCGAGGGGCAGAATTCTCAATTCTGTTTTCCAGGAGAGCCCCGAAAACATAGACAGAATTCTCAATTCTGTGTTCCCGGGAGACTATCTGTCGCTGCTACCTCCCGCACCCTCGCGGTGCCCATTCGGCCGAGCGACTCGACGCACCAGCTGACTTGGCGCGCCGCCGTCTCCGCCCGCCGTCTCAGCCTCGGGTAACGAGCCCAGGCGCGACGCCGCCTCTGCCTCGGGTAACGAGCCCAGGCGCGACGCCGCCTCTGCCTCGGGCAACGAGCCCAAGCATAACGCCGACCCCGCCTCGGGCAATAGCCCAGGCACGATCGGAACATGATCTACCCATCCCTGCTTCGTTCCTTCTCAATTGATCATATCAATTCATATTGAACATTCATCTAACCTTAATTTAGACTTACTTCAGGCATACATCATATGTATCAACAATTAGGGTTTCCAATTCAACTTCAATATATCACAAGTTGCTTTGATACCACTGTTGGGGTTCGATAACAGTAACAACGCAGCGGAATATAGAACCCTAGACAGGATCCATGCGTATATTGAAATCGAAAAGGAATTTCGATATATACCTTTCGCAAATCGAAGATAAATAAGCAACTGATTGTGTCTGGATAAGCGCCCCAAGTATTGCGCCTCTACCGGTATCCACACACACGAACGGAATTCTCCAACGATCCACTTGCTAGCGAAAGATCTTGAAGTTCCTTTTTATTTTCGATACTCTGTCGAAAAAACCCTAGATAGAGAACGATTCTCTTTCTATTTATACAGCCTCATCATCTAGCGGAATTAAAAGAAGTGGGCCGGGCTATTTGGGCCCGCCAAACCGTCCACCCTTAATCGTACGTTTAATCGTTATCTCATAACGCGCACGACCGCATAGATAATTTGAATAGGAGAATAAATTAAAATCTACTTCTTAAGTAGATCAAGGCGCATAGAAAATATTAAGTCCGTTCGCCATTGTGTGCGACCCTGTAGGTTCACTAAACATTAGCAGTGTGTCCAAAACCTTTTTGGCCCACAAGTCATAAGCGGTCTCTAGCAAGACATTATGACTACCTAAGTATAGTGAAGATCGGTTTTCCGACACAACCTAATCCACAACTAATATTAGAGTATCAACCTTGATTGATTCTTAGGGCTGACCACTAACACAGCTTCCCATCAAGCTGACTTCCACCAACTATGCTTCTTGGCAGGCTCAATTCATGTCCTTGCTAGTCGGATATGACTTTAAAGGATTCATCGACAGAACGCGTCCTTGCCCACCGGAAGAGGTCACCCGCGGCAATCAAACAGTCCAGAATGCTGCCTATTTTCATTAGATTAGATAAGATCAACTCTTGCTCAATGGGATTTTTGCTTCCACTTCCAAAGCCGTCATTCCCCTTATTGCCTCTTGTGCAACATCTCAAAGTGCATGGAACAAACTTGCAACACTTTACGCAAGCAATTCTCGATCCCATGTCATGTATCTCAGGGACCAATTATCAACGGTTAAACGCAACTCTCATTCCATTTCTGATTTTTTACAACAACTAAAATCTATTGTAGATGAGTTGGCAATGATTGATTCACCTCTCCATGACGATGACCTTGTCATCCACGCTCTCCAGGGATTAGGACCAGAATACCGTGAAATCGCAGCGGCGATTTGTGCTCCTGAACACACAATCACTTTCGAGGAACTTTACGACAAATTAGTCGCCCATGAAATGTTCCTTCAACATGAAGAAATGGCAGCTGAAGTCCTGCCGGTAATAGCCAATTTTAGCACTCGAAACACTTGAGGTCCGAGAGCCCCATCTCGATGGAACAATTCTAGCCACTCTGGACAGCCTGCCAGAGACTCCAGATATTCCCTTGTCTCCCGCAATTCAGACCATCGGAGAGATCACGAAGGTAGTGACTCACGGTCTCCATAGCACAATAGCTCTCGGCCCGTTTGTCAATACTATGATCGTGTGGGACACTCCGCGAAAAATTATTTCCGTATTCGAGACGCAATCCGTGATCCGATTGCAAATGTTGCAGCCGGCCCAAGTTCAACCCGAGAAGTGGGTTGGTTGATTGATTCGAGAGCCTCACATCATGTTACAAGTGCTCTTGCTAATTTATCTCTACATAGCAAGTATGGAGGTCCGGATGAGATAGTCATTGGTGATGGCTCAGGTTTGAGTATCACTCACATTGGTTCCACCACATTAAATTACCCACATACTTCCTTTCAATTGTCTAATGTTTTACTCATTCCTCACATAACCAAAAATTTAATTTCGGTTTCACAATTTTGTCACACTAACCGAGTCTCGATTGAATTCTTTGCCTCTCATTTTTGGTGAAGGAACTTCGCACAGGGGCGACGTTACTTCGAGGAGAACTTAGAGACGGCGTTTATCGGTGGCCGCCATCCTCTTGGCAACCACATGTCTCACACACGGCTTTGGTTGGTGAGCGGACGCGAGCAACTACGTGGCATGATAGATTAGGTCATCCATCCATTGATATTTTACGTCATATCACTAAGCATTTTTCACGTCCGTCGTCAAATGAGTCTAGTCTAGAAAATAAGTTACCATGTGCTTTTTGTTGTTACAATGAAAGTCATAAACTACCATTTCATTCTTCTACTTTAGAGGGTAGACATCCACTTGACTTATTATATATGGATATTTGGGGTCCGGCATCTACTTTATCTATTGATAGTTTCCTTTATTATGTTATTTTTGTTGACCATTTCACTTGTTATATTTGGTTTTATCCCATCCGCAACAAATCCGATGTTGCATCTATTTTTGAACAGTTCAAAACACTTGTCGAAAAACAATTTCAACAAAAAAATACATACTCTTTATTCTGATGGGGGCGGGGAATTCATTAAACTTAAATCATTTTTAGCAAAACACGGAATTTCACACCTAACCATACCTCCATACACCCATAACTTAACAGCATCGCTGAAAGGCGTCATCGGCACATCGTCAAAACCGAATTAAACCTTCTACATAAAGCCAGCCTACCCCCCACTTTTTGGACCTACGCCTTCCAAACCGTCACATATCTCATAAATCGCCTACCTACAAATATCCTTAATCTTCAATCTCCATATTACCGCCTCTTCGGCAAACCCCTGAACTACCTAAAACTTCGAATTTTCGGATGCCTCTGCTACCCATGGCTTCGGCCATACACAAAAAACAAGCTTTTACCACGCTCCCGCTCATGTATTTTTCTTGGTTATTCTTTAACTCAAAGTGCGTACAAATATTTTGATCCTACTACCAAAAAAATATTCTTCTCACGTCACGTTATCTTTGATGAAACCGTCTTCCCATATCCCTCTTTGAACTTACCTGAGTCCTCCCCTTCATTCTCAATCAAAACTCCTCTTCTTCAGTCGCCCATTGTGCCATATATTGCTCCTGCTCCGAACACGCCATCAGCCGTGACAAGCGCTCTTCTTAGTAGCCCAGTCGACGCGCAAGTTCTGCCAGCCAACCCACTCGATAACTCAGTAAGTGATCTCTCCTCTAACACCACACATACACCTCTATTTGATGCATGTACCACCAGTATCACACCTTAGACCTCACCAAGTAACAATCACCACCCAACTAGCAACATCTCCACCGGAATGAATGTCTCACCAAACAACTCCACAAGCTTAATCGAACCACCCCCAAACCTGCCAAACCCGAATCTCCCCACCCGAACTCATAACATGATCACACGCTCTCAAAACAACATTTTCAAGCCTAAACAAATACATACACTCACCACAAAACATCCCCTACCTCAAACCTATGAACCAAATGAACTTACTCAAGCTTTGAGTGATCCCCAATGGCGCTCCGCTATATCCGAGGAAATCTATGCCTTAATTCGAAATGGAACTTGGGAACTAACCCAAAGAATTCTTCCCTGAATATTGTTGGTTGTAGGTGGGTCTACAGGATCAAGCGTCGATCCGACGGCAGCATCGAGAGATACAAGGTGCATCTTGTCGCCAAAGGATTTCACCAAAGACCGGGAATTGACTTCAAAGAAACCTTTAGCCCGATTGTCAAACTTACAACAATCCGCATCATCCTCACTCGAGCACTCACTCGAAATTGGCCACTACGCCAAATGGATGTAAACAACGCGTTTTTGCAAGGAACGCTACAAGATGAAGTGTTCATGGAACAACCTCCTGGTTTCAAAGACCCGACAAAACCCGACCATGTGTGCAAACTTAGGAAAGCTATTACGGGCTCAAACAAGCTCCTCGCGCCTGATACAATAAGTTAAGTACATTTCTGATAGCAAATTCATTTACTAATTCCAAGGCCGATAGCTCCCTTTTTATCTACTCACACAATGGCATAGAGGCATATTTCTTGGTATATGTTGATGATCTTGTCATTACATGCAACAATACTCGGTTTCTTAATGATTTCATTGCAACATTATCTAAGCGTTTTTCGATCAAAGATTTGGGGACCTTAGGCTATTTCCTTGGAATCGAAGTACTTCCCACAAAGAAGGGTCTTTTGCTCTCACAACATAAATACATATGAGATCTACTCGAAAAGCATAAAATGGCCGAAGCAAAGGATGTTTGGTCTCCAATGGCAATCGGTAATACACTTACACTTCATGATAATTCGGGTTACACATCCACAATTGAATTTCGGAGCCTCGTCGGTGCCCTTCAATACCTCCTAATCACTCGACCTGATATTTCATTCGCTGTCAACAAATTATCTCAGTTCATGCACAAGCCAACATTACATCATTAGTCTGCCACCAAACGTCTTCTTCGGTATCTTAAAGGTACCCTATTCCATGGGCTTCACTTACGGCGAGATACAAAGCCCATTTTATATGCTTATTCTGATGTAGATTAGGCTGGCGATTCAGATAACGGGACTTCCACATACTGCTTCATTGTTTATCTTGGCGCCAATCCTATCTCTTGGAGCACTCGCAAACAGCGGTCCTTTACTCGATCATCAATAGAAGCCGAATATAGAGTAGTTACCGCTACCTCATTCGAATTACTTTGGGTTCAAAACTTGCTCACCGAACTGGGCATACACTCACTTGAAACACCCACGATATACGATGATAATATTGGGGCTACTTATGTGTGTGCCAATCCGGTCTTCCACTCTCGCATGAAGTACATTGCAATTGATTATCACTTTGTTCATAAGCTTGTAAAAGAAGGACAATTGAGAGTCTCTCACATTTCCACACATGACCAACTAGCGGACATCCTTACCAAGCCGCTATCAAAACAGCGCTTGCAAACACTTCGAGTCAAGATCGGTGTTTCCGATGAAAACTCCATCTTGAGGGGGCGTATAAGAGAATCAGTTTAAAATTCAAATTTCAAATTATCCTCCATAATTTCAGCCTTCTCGTTGTTGTAGATAGCTGTCAATTAGTTGAGATTTTCTTCATATTTTTAGTTGTTGCCATCCTTGTACATGTACTATAAATATCACTGATATACAGCAATGAAAATCATCCTGAGAAATATTCTCTTAATCTTCTCTTTTTACAAATGATAACAATTCTGTTTCCTGAAATAAATATTTGGCTAGAAATAGATTTTTCTATTTATATTCCCCGGATGACTTTCTAAACAGAGACATGCGCTTGATAACAACATAAAATTTATCTTCCTGGAACATAAATTTGTTTAATAGGCCTTCTTAAATATCTCCCTCTTATGCTCTTTTCCATTCATCGACGGGCAGCAGCGGCCAGCGAGGTGGCGGTGGCGGCTAGCCAACGGAGGGAGGCGAGGGCGAGCGATGAAAAAAGTTTTTATTTCTCTTTGTTCCAAAAATAGAAAAGTAGAAAATTTTTATTTCTCCTTTCTGTTCCAAATCTATTTCTTGACTAAAAATTTGTTCCAAAAATAGAAAAATCTAATTGCGCTACCAAACAGATTTCTATTCTAAAACTATTCTTGGGAACAAAAAAATAGATCTAGCCAAAAATAAAATGGTTATCATGCGCGCCCTTAATGTCTAGGCCTTTTTGGGTTAATGCCAGATCGAGGATAGTTTTTGCCATCTTCCTCGAAGAGGGTGTTTTGGTTATTCGATCGTAATGATTCCTTTCAGGAGACGCCCCATGTTCTCGGTGCAAGAGCTTTATCCGGCTGGTGAGTGTGGCGCGCAAGAAGTTTTTTTAAATTTATTCCCTGAGAAATTGGGATGAATTCTATTGGGAGTTCATCCATTGATATGGCCGTTGTTCCCACAGGCACCATTTGGAATTTCTCCAGGAGCCCTATCGACGAGGTATCTTGCATTCATCCTTTTGTTTTCAGAGGCATTGACGAGTCTTCTGACATAGTTCTGAGAATGTGTTCAATGATTCTTTGCCTTTCAAAAATTGGCTGTAAGGTTCGAGCCATTCATCCAGCTAGTTTGTAGGTCAGTCATGGAATTATCAGCCCTCCGACGACTCGATGAATACTCGTTGTTCAACTTCTCAACTTGTTGATCGACATGGTTAATGATTTGACATTTTGTTTCTTTTACCATGATGCAAGAGTACAGCTTCATCTAGGCAGTGTGTTCAATTTGAGGTTTTATCTTGAATCTCTAAAATGATCCGAGTGAATCGATCAGAGGGATCTTCTTGCATACTTCCAGTAGCAGACTTTTGCTGGGTTAGGATTGAGCTACAGATTAATTAAGCGGTTGGCTTTAGATTTCTGAAGCCTAGACACACTTCTAGTAATTTGGCAAGACATTCTATTCTCCCACTGTGGACGCCAAAACGACGTGTTATGTGAAATTTTGCAGTGTTGTGGTCGTCTAGAAACTCAATGGTTTAAATTAGTGATTAAAGTTCGGTCGAGGTTGATTGACGGCCAATTAAATTGTTGAGTTCAACTTCAAATCAAATGTAAATGGATTCTTATGTCTTAAAGCCTCAAGGACGGAGCAAAATTCGAATTACTAATGATGCACAGACAGTAGATTGAAAACAATAAGGAAATTGCATGAAACTTTATTGAATCAAAACAGATGACATACATTCTTGGAGGCCATGTATTGCATAAGCAAGCAATCGAACAATAAATTTGACATAATAAGAAAATAAATTAGATAACAGATTTACATGATTTGGCTATAGTGACTTACGCTCATGAAGAGAGCAATAACGGATTTCACTTTAGATCAAACGATATAACGGAGATTACAACTATACTCGAGTCACTTAAATACTCAAAAAGTATTTCCCAAGCCCCAATTACACTTAATAAATCATATAGTATTTAGCTCCATAATTTCTCACAAAATAATCTCTCAACTCACGAAGGAATTAACAAATCTTACATAAGATATAATCTGCTACAAACACTTACACTCTTGGACGTAATTTACTGAAGAAAGACCCACAAAACTCACCAAGCACTCGCTTCGATGCTTCAAGTCTTCTCTGGACATGGACGGCCGAAGACCACACTCTGCACTCTTCAACTACTGCCTCGCAAGGTGCCCACAATAGAATATAACATGTGTGCCCAAGAGTTGACCGAGTCATGATCTGAGTCAAAAGCCACGTTGGACTTTCTTGTTCAAGCCGTAGGCTCCAACATCAATTAGGAAAGAATATTTGTTTCCTCCCGCAACTTAAACTCCAATATTAACTTTTCTTTTCTTCTTTTATTTCTTCGTTCCACTCGGCAACAAAGGAGACAATAACCTTTTCTCTTCTGCTTTTCGTGGGCTGACTTGAAGTATAATTTCCTTTTCTTAATTGCTGACCAATTCAAACTCCAATATTCGGCAACATCTAAGTCCAATAAGCTATCCAAATTAAGGAAACCATATTCACGAAAATGCGATTTGGATATCCATGTGCACTTTTAGATCAAAATTATCTACAAACTCAAACTCGAAACATATTTTAACACTATGCTTGCTCGATCACTGATAATAAACATGAGTTGGCGTGCTGATGTGAGAGAAAATGGAAAATGATGCTAACATGGTGCCAAATGAGTGCCCGAGATTAGCAAAGGACAAGCTCGGAAAAGAAAGAAACTCTAATTTGACAACGTGAGTTACCGTGGCTAAACGAAGCACTTGATTTCCCTAATCAAGAAACATAGAGAACTTGATTACACAAACTAAAACTCTGAGGACCAAATTTGCACATATTGAGAAAGATAACAAAAAGGGCTTGATTGCACTGAGCAAAAGTTAGAGGACCAAATCTCACAAATGCTGAAACTCAAAAGATTTCAGTTGTATTTTATTCTTTGGGAAACTGGACATACCATCACACTTTCATGGTAACAACGAGGAACCACAACGAGCGAAGGGAATGATCGTAGGCAAGAGATGCATGAACAACGTATGGCTCCTAATAGACTTCCAGAGTAAAGGGAGAAGAAATGTAATAAGCAATGCATCGAGCAAAGGGAGAGCTTTCCTGGCATATGTACGTGAAACTAAAATAGAGTCAAAAGAGACATCTTTTGGTGTAACGCTAGTTAGCATTGCAACTCTAATGTTAAATGTGCTTAGGTGAGAGTGCATTACAAGGATGGATAACTTTATGAAAAAATGCTTATTAATACGTCGCCACAAGCCAAAGTTAGGGTCAGTATGGGACAGGTCCCGCTCCATTAAAAAATTTATGAAAAGTACATTAATGTTTATAAAGCTCAGGATCTGCTGAAAATGAATTGTTGGCATGCACAAATTGACATTTAGTCGTATCTTTGACAGTGAGATATTGAATTTACCACTACAACTTGACTTGATTTTGTTTAGATTCAAGATCACATGCCCCACTTTTTCTGTTAGTCGTATCTTTGTTGTCTGGACTCGGCTGAGGAATCATCGATCGGTGCTCACAAAGTTTTATTGGATGCACTCGGCTGGGGATTCATCGATCGTTACTCACAGAGATTCATTTTTGTGAATCTTCAAATGTGAATCCTCCCTCTTCAAGTATCTACACTTGAGCTCGTTGAAGAGATCCACAAGAATTGTTCTATTTCTTTCGCTTTATTCCTGTTTTTACTGATAAAGAAAAGATGAACCTATCTCTGGTATTTTCTCTTTCTCTTCATTGATTTATTTATCCGAATTTTGTGTAGGTTTCATCTTTGTCTTTGTTTTTTTTTTTTTTGGGGGGGGGGGGGGGTGGTGGGCAAGGTAATCTTTGTCTTTGTTAATCTATTCTTTTTCCAACTAAATGTTGTCATGCAGGAGAAAGAGACTGAATTTGTCGAGGGGAAGGTGGATTGGAAGGGAAGACAAGCTTTGAAGCACAAGCATGGTGGGATGAGGGTTTCTTTGCTCATTCTAGGTAGGTATTGATTTTACTTCAATTCTCACTGCTATGATTGTGGTCTTGTAAGCGAGTAAAGGAGTTTAAGGACCTCTCAGAGTTTCACGTGTGGATTTCTTGACCGATGATAGACGAGAGGCTCCTACACCGTGTTTGTCTCACTAAACCCTTTATCATCTGATTTGAACTTCTCCTAAAGATGCGCGAGCAATGACACATGATCCTTAGGGAGGATTGAATAGCAACTCGTAATTGAACATCCCACAAGCATTTTCGAGTGTCAATGCTGTGCAATCACAGTACCTAATTGATGAATGAATTTGAATTGACTTGTATCATAATGATCTAAAGCAATTTTGACCCTCTTTTATTGTCTCATTTTGGCTTAAATTGCAAATTCTGCAGGGGCACTTGGCTTTGAGAACATGGCGACTTTTGCACTCGCTGTCAACTTGGTGACATACTTCAATGGAGTGATGCACTTTGAGCTAGCTGATGCAGCTAATCAGCTCACAAACTTCCTGGGGACTAGTTACATCCTCCCCATACTCGCAGCCATTCTAGCTGACACTTTCATTGGCAGATGCAAAACTGTCCTCATTTCACTCTCAGTCGAATTCCTGGTACATATTGCCTGAATAGTTCTTTTTATACTAGATAGTAACTGAATTGACAATTGGTTTCATTAGTGATCTCTGGACTGACTCGAACAAATCATCTAGCAATAGGAAAGAAGAGTCTTCATAGACTACTAGTAGATCCCCGTCGGTCGCAAGTTCTAATCTTTGTCCCTGTTCACACATTGATTCCTCCAGATTTTAACTGACTCTAATTGTGAAGTATAGTGAAGCCCCCTTATAGACTACGGATGAGTTCATGAACCCATCAAAGCTCTTGAGCAACTCAACTTTACTTAGCAATGCTCAAACAGGGACTGGCACTCCTAACAGTGCAAGCTCACTATCCGAAGCTCCGACCGCCGCCGTGCAATGTCTTCGATCCCACTTCCCACTGCGAGAAAATAAGCGGCGGAAACGCTGCTCTCCTATTCCTTGGCTTATACTTGTTGGCTGCTGGCAGTGCGGGCATGAGGGCGTCCCTGCCAGCCCATGGCGCCGACCAGTTTGACCACAGAGATTCAACGGAGGCGAGGCAGATGTCAAGCTTCTTCAACGGCATCATGCTGTCTGTGTGCACCGGGGGGGTGGTGAGCCTGACGTTGGTTGTCTGGATCCAAGATAACAAAGGATGGGACTTGGGGTTCGGCCTGTCTTCCATTGCCATGATCTTGGCAATAATCGTCTTTGCCGTGGGATTGCTGCAGTACCGGATTCAGATAGTTCAGAAATCTAGCGCCATCATCGAAATCATTCAGGTATGAGCTCATCATCTTCTTTCATATATGTATTCCACTCCTCCAATGTTTGTTCTGTCTCGATTTTGTTCTTTTGTGCAGGTATATGTAGCTGCAATCAGCAAACGAGATCTTCAACTTCCCGAGGACCCAACAGAGCTTTATGAACTTGATAAAGACAGAGAAGGTGCCTCGGAAGCAGAATTTTTACCTCACACTAACAATTTCAGGTTGATTTCATCTTCAGTGAGGAACATCAATGTTATGTTAGACATACTAATTGCAAATCATAGGAAAATCAAAAGTAATGACATCCAAAATTGAGCAAAAAATCACAATTAAACTGCTTCAATATTCCTCTTATTGCTTGTTAGGTTTCTTGACAAAGCAGCCATCCAGACAACTTCTCCAGTGCAGAATCGATGGGCGTTGTGCCGCGTCACACAAGTGGAGAATGCCAAGATCATAATAGGCATGGTCCCTATCTTCTGTTGCACCATCATCATGACCCTATGCCTTGCTCAGCTTCTAACCTTCTCCATCCAACAAGGCCAAACCATGGACACCAGCATCACTAGCTCCTTCCACATTCCGCCCGCCTCCCTGCCCATCATCCCAACCGCCTTAATGATCGTCATCATCCCAGTCTATGACCGGGTCTTTGTACCCTTTGCACGCAAGCTCACGGGCCACCCAGCCGGCATCACGCACCTGCAGCGCATTGGGGTCGGCCTGGTCCTGTCCTCTGTCTTGATGGCCGTGGCTGCGGCAGTCGAGGTCAAGCGAAAAGCTGTGGCAAGGAACCGGCACATGCTCAACGCGTTGCCGATGTTCCAACCACTCCCGATCAGTGCGTTCTGGCTGTCCTTCCAGTACGTCGTTTACGGTATCGCGGACATGTTCACAAACGTGGGGCTCCTCGAGTTCTTCTACTCCGAAGCTCCGAAGGGGCTCAAATCAGTCTCGACTTGCTTCCTCTGGAGTTCCAAGGCACTCGGGTACTTCTTCAGCACGATAATGGTAAACATTGTGAACAGAGCAACGAAGGGGATAACAAGGAGCGGGGGCTGGTTGGCCGGGAACAATATTAACGAGAACCATTTGAACCTGTACTACTTGTTGCTTTCCATGCTGAGCTTGATCAACTTCTCCGTCTATTTGATTGTTGCAAGGAGGTACAAGTACAGGACTAAGTCACCAATGAGATCAACACTATGTGAGGAAGTGAAGAACTGTAAAGTGGAAGAGTCAAATTGAATCACATCGGAAGTTGAATGTTGCTACAGTTTAGTGTCCCTTGCGCTGCTTTGGGTGAAGAAGGGCAAGGGTGGGTTCTTGGGACTCATGACCCGAAGCAATTGGTAAATTGGGGTGCAATGACGTCAACTAGTGCTTGTAATCTTCCCATAATTAGTCTCTCTTCTTAATAAGGTTGTCAAAATGGGTCAGAAACCCATATGTTAACTCATATTTATGAAAATAGATCATAAATAGGTCAATTTAAATTGAAATATGGGTCAATATGGGTTGCAAAGAAAAAAGGCCAAAAAAGATGGATTTTAATGGGTTAAGTAACAAACCCACCTTCAACCTAACCTAATTCTTGTCGCTGAATCAAGCAATCGAACAATAAAATAGATAAAATAAAATAAAAAAATCAAACACTAAATTTATGTAGTCCGGTCGAGGTGATCTACATCCACGGGAAAAGTAGCAACAAATTTCACTATATATCGAGCGATACAATAGAGATTACAACTACACGCAAATCACTCAAATACTTTCAATATTTTCCAGCTTAATAACTCACACAGTATTTTGATCCACAATTTCTTAAGAAATAATCTTTCAATCTCATAAAAGAATTAACAAATTTTACCAAAAATTTTAGTCGCCTTCAAACACTCATGATGTAATTCATAAACGGAAACTCCTCTTTTGATACTCCTTATATATAGAAAAGAGTTAGATCCAAAATATGAAACCTACCCCAACTAGGAAATTTATTCAAATTAGGAAAATTTTCTTTTTAGGCTCAAATTCAAGACATATTTTAATAGTTTCCATCTTGATTTGATGTTTGAGCTAAATCACAATTGTTTCACTGAAATTTGAATTTCAGTGTTACTCTTCCAAAGCCCTAAATGGGCTCAATCGCCACAGATATCTCTTAAGTTCAAGTCCCGCTTGAACTTTAGCACAATCTGATTTGGGCCACTAGCTTCTTTACATTTGGACCCAAATTTTGGATATACTATTAAAAGAATTAGTTTACGATCTAACAAGTAAATTCTGTCTTATATATATATTGAAGAAAATTTTCTTATTTACATAAAGAAGAAAATTCACGTGCGCGAGTGAGCATGCTACTAGTTCTATGTGATACTTTGACACCTGGCAGGAGATGGCCCGATTCTTGAGCAAACTTGCATTGCTTTGGTTTCCTCACCAGCATCCACGCAATCTCCACGCACTCCCTCGAAATCGACCCAACGCTTGTCAATCGCACATGCCCAGCTCTGCCAAACTCTTCCAAGAAATTGTATGAAGTATACACGCTCAAGAGACCCAGAAGAGAAAACATTAAGTGGTTTGTGCAAGCCACGTCACGTGCCTATGTAGCGTGCACAAACGCATGTGGACCACTGATAAAAGGACACGTGGCTCTGACTTGAAATTAAAAAAAAGGTTATATTTTGAGTCTCTTCACTGGCGCCCTAGAAAAACTAACTCTGCCACTAGGAGGGGGCGTGAGCAAAAAGTAAAGCAATTAATGCGTGCATTAATTGCTGTGTTCTCTTTCTCTCTCTTCCTCTCTCTTCTCTTTCACTCTTCTCCTTCCTTTCCATCTTCTGTGAAAAAGAAGAAGCCCACTTCCTCTTTTTTCAAAATACTCTCCCCATCTTTCTCTCCCTCTCAAGAGCCCAGCAGTTGCATCTCGAGCCTAGATCGGCGCCTTTGGCACGTCGCCTCCAAAGCCACTCCCTCTCTGTCGCTCCCAAGAGCCCTCGTCAATCGCATCCCATGCTCAGATCTGATGGCGAAGCCCAAACCCGATGCCTCCGCATCCGCCATTGCCTCCAGGAACCACTTCCCCCCCCCCTCTCTCTCTCTCTCTCTCTCTCTCTCCCAAGAGCCCCCGCCGGTCATATCCCAAACACCACCTCCACCTCCACCTCCGCCTCCGCCGTCCCCTGCTGGTCGTCGTTGTCGGGTCTCGAGCTTATACCCGCCTCCGGCACGTCGCCTCTGCCTCCGCCCTCCTTTTGCAGTATTCTCTTAGATTTCCTGAGCAGAGAGTTCGAGATTTGGAAAGTCCCATCGGATTTAGTACTTCTTGAACGGCGGCGGTGGTGATGAGGATGAGAGGGTTGAGCCATTGAGGTTGGTGCATTTGCCTCTGGGTTGTTTGCGAGGGTGGTGGTTGCAGGTTTCCTTCCATTGTTGATGAATTTCTTCGTAACGATCCTCCTGGTTGAAGATTCAGGCCAAAAAAGATGATATTTGAGCCATCTTTACAAGATTGTGTAGTTGTTTGAGGTTGATCCTCGTGATTATTTTAGTTTTTTGCGAGGAATTCTCATCATCTTTTTATGATTTATGTTGTGTTCTTGTTCGTCGGAATGTGATACTCTCAAGAGTGAGTTTAAGTTTAATGCAACAAGAAGATATATTTGCGCAGTTCTTGTTTTTGGGCTTTTTTCTTTGATCAAGGTTTGTTCTACTTGTCATTGCCATTTTATTTTCAAGTTCGATCTTTAATTTTGATGAACGAAGCTCGGGACAAGCAACTAGATTCTTTGATGTTATAAGCATATCCAATGCAAGTAACTAGACTGTCAAAGTTATTCCGGACACTGAAGGGCAATCGCGTCGCTGTTGTAAGGATGAAGTCTATTTATCCGTGATGATCACTGAAATGAAAGCTTGACTTTGGACTCCATTCATTGTTGTGTAGGAATAAACACGTCTTTTTAGCTAATGAAGAAAAGCAAAACAAACGCAATTATAACAGTGATAATGCTTGATTAAAACAAACAATGTACAGCCTACCTAAACTGAAGGAGAACTTCTTGACCGAAAAAAACTGAAGGAAAACTTAGACAAAAAAAGAAAAAACTAAAGAGAACCGGTTACACACCGGCACACCCAATATATGGGTAGGTTACAAACACCACCCTCATAAACCCGAGTAGAACAAACGATACATTATTTTCTTCCAAAACGAGACAAAAATGCAAATACAAATGAAAGTTCCCAAGTCCATGTGTTTCTATTTCACTTGGACTTTGTCTCATCTTCCGCTGGGGAGAGAATGAATACACGAGAAGGAGAACGCTCAGGTTAGTTATGTGCAAAACCCAAAATGCCACGGCAGAGACGGTGTTCGGGATGCGACTGGCAAGGGCTCTTGGGAGCGAGAGAGAGAGAGGGGGGGTGGTTCCTGAAGGCGACGGCGGATGCGGAGGTGCCGGGTGTGGGCTTCACCGTCGGATCTGAGCATGGGATGCGATCGACGAGGGCTCTTGGGAGCGACGGAGAGGGAGTGGCTCCGGAGGCGACATGCCAGAGGTGTCGGGTATGGGCTCGAGATGCAACCGCGAGGCTCTTGGGAGGGAGAGAGAGATGGGGAGAGTATTTTGAAAAAAGAGGAAGTAGGCTTTTCTTTTTCACGGAAGATGGAAGGGAAGGAGAAGAGTGAAAGAGAAGAGAGAGGGAGAGGGGGAGATAGAGAACACAGTAATTAATGCACACATTAATTGCTTTAATTTTTGCTCACGCCCCCTCCTAGTGGCAGAGTTAGTCTTCTTAGGGCGCTAGTGGAGAGAGACTCAAAATATAACTTTTTTTTAATTCTAGGTCAGAGTCATGTGTCCATTTATCAGTAGTCCACGTGAGTTTGTGCATGCCACGTAAGCACGTGACGTGGCGTGCACAAACCACTGAATATTTTCTCCAGAACGACGAGATAGTTCGGTTTTACTTCATTTCCAACAATGGCCTCAAGCTACGAGCAGACGACGACGCCGCCGCCGCTGTCGAAGGAGGAGTAGCAACAGGGGGAGCCGATGACGATAGGGCAGCACGTGCTACAGAATGGGCCGGAGCTGATGCAGTCTCTGGTGCCGGTGAAGCGGATGAAGCAGCATGCGTGTAGCTTTGCCCTGTACAGCCACGACACGCACCACCAAATCGAGACGCACCACTATCTCATGTGCGGCTCAACCGGGAATTCCTCCAGTCCGTCATCTACGATGCCGACAACCATCACGCCCGCCTCATCGGTTATAATTCCGAACTCTCTCTTCTTGCTATATGATTAGTCGGTTTGATCTACACCTTCTTTAAAATGAGATTGTGGACATTATTGACAAGGAATTTTCTTAGGAGAAATTGTTGCAGAGTGAAATTCATTTGTACTGATAGCATAATGTTGCTATGGTGATTAATTAAAGCTGGTTTTCTACTACTAGAAAGTTGTCTCCCTCATATTTTAGACCAATGACATTCTCTATCCTCTTTCGCTCTCAACAAAGGATAAAAAATTGAATTTATTTAGGCTCCATTTCATTCACGGAAAATAAATGATTTGAAAAATATTTTCCTATAAATGAACACTTGTATCGCTTGAAATAATAAGCCAATAAGAAATATTTTCATTATCAATAATAATTTATGTCTAAATATTTTAGTGACGGTAAAAATATTTCGTTTATTCATTTTTATAAGCGATATAAGCAATCATTTTAGAAAAATATTTACTAGATCATTCATTTTTCGAAACAAATAGTCTTCTAAAATAATGTATAATAAAATTTTCACACTTATATATATATGATATGCACATGCTTGGGTAGAGTGTGCCACATATGTGCCCATATAATCAATGTTTCGACCGGCCTAGGTTCTAATTCGTGGGTCAATCGATTCAACCGCCACGCCGTAGTAATTGAATCATTTACGAAGAAATTCATAGGAAATGAAGTATGCATATTAGAACCAAAGGGAGTGCTCACTCAAGTGGATAAGATCTTCAATTTGTAAGAGGTCAAGGAGTTTTTACCTCTAACGTTTTCCACCAAGTCAACAATTTGGTCAAAAGATCCGGTCCAACCGGTGGCCAGTTCACCAGCCGAGCGGCTGAACCGGGTTCAACCAGTCCTTGACCAATCCATCTGAACCAGAAAAACCAGACCTGACCATGATCCATTTGTTGGTTCAACCGGCTGAACCGACCTATCGGGTTTTGGATGTGAAAACACTGCATATAATTGCTTGTCCACGGGATGAGTGAAAAAAGATTGCAATTAGTAATTTTTTGGTATTTATGTCAATTTTCATCCTGTACAGTGAAGTAGAGAGGTAATTAAGTGGTAGAGAAGATCAGCCACCTTGAAGCTATCATCGACCAATGGCCTTGAGAGGAAGCCATTTGGACATTATTAGTAAAACGCAATAAGGTGGCAAGAACAGGTGATCCAATTCTTTCTGGCCAGTCTCCTGCAGAAACTTCGTTTGTTGATGGCTCCACCCGTGCTTAGTTAGGCAGCCGACCCACTCCCCTTATAACCGAACATCCAATACTCACCTGTTCCGCTGAACCCGTCAAATGCTGTGTTTCGCCGGGCCAGCTTCTTGTCATATCCTAAATCCTCGCTATATTTTCAGTCTCCTTCCAGTCTCTATGGTGGCATTGCCTCATTTTCCAAGGTCCTACCCTAGCATACCACGCCCTAGACGATAGACACTACTGAATCCCCCCCGGCAGTACATAGGACTTCAAAACCCTCATGGAGAACTAGATGTCGCAAATTAGACGCGTCCATCCCGACATTCTAATTGGTCGATGAGTCTTTTTAGGAAGTCAAAGGTGATGCTCTTGTCACCTCATGGAATGTCCATGGCTTCTATCGATCACCTGCACCACTATTTCTGGATGGCTTGGCGCGACTAGTCAGTTACTCTTGACTTTCAAGAGTTTTGGACTTAAAAAAGTCGGCGTGAGTCGTAACATTTTCGATTTTGACTCAAAGGAAAGAAAAGAAGGAAAACATATCCTCCAAATGAGGGGAATTACTATGGCTAAAGCTTTCGACTGATCAAATAAAAGGATTTTTTTTTTTTTCAGAATCAAATTGAAGGAATGATCAGTCTGATCTTACCGAATGTGTCAAGTTTGGGAAATTCCTATGCAGGGGTGGAGTATATTATATCTGAAAAAGTATTCGGAACTCTACCATCGAAGTAGCAAAAGCTCTAGCATTCTCATGCGTACGAGGTTTCTTCGCGCGCCATTGATGTTATATTATTGTTCATGTATCTTTAATACAAACTGGGCGGTACTAATAAAATCAGGCCTGTAGATTCATCCTCGAGTCCCAGTTTTTGTGGAGAAGTAGAACTCAGGAGTTGGCTAAGACTTGTGGAAAGTTTCGGTGCACATGGCAGGTCGACCGAGGTATGTAGATCTGTTCATTAACATATGTTTTGCGGGATATGGTTCCTAAGCCAATGTACATTCTAAGCCAAGCGAATTTGCTCTTTCTCGTCAAGTTACTGGTGGGAACTTTCTTTTACCTATGTTTTGGTTTACATGATATGTGAGGTGATAAGTGTTAAAATGCACATGTGAGCTGTGTTCCAGAAGTCTCACATATGAGAATTGGTATGCTACAGAATAGTTAATATATTCAAGTTGGCCCATAACTTATTAGTTTAAACTTTTGAGTAAAGATGGGTCCAAATGAATATGTTGCGACCCCATACTTAGGCTCCCTCTTGGTGATCTCCATGCTCAAAGATATCAAGCTTCTGCTGCACACTCCCAACAAATGGTATCAGAGCTGATGATAAATTGGTGGACCCCCCAATCTGTTCCGGTGTTTAGTGAATATCTAAATAAAGGAATCTGGTGACCAATGCAGTTTTTGGGCAATGAGCATTGTGGGTAGCAACGCAGGCTTGATGATAGACTTCATGGTTCATACTAGAGAAAGAGACTGGGGATGAAGGTAGACATTGGAGATTTAAGTTGAGATAAGATAAGTTGCAAGCCCGATGACAGACTTCATGATTCAGTTTGGAGAAAGAGACTAGGGATGAAAGTGCACATTGGAGATTCAAGTTGAGATAAGATAAGTTGTGAGGAGGTTTGTGTTGGATGGTCTTAGGCCTCTTTCACCCCAAAAGCTATGTGAAAGAGTAAGTCTTTTTCTCACACTTATAAATTAACCACCAGACCCTTTCATCACTAATGTGGGATAATTCCAACAATCTCTCCCTCCCATATCAGGTCCTAGGTTGAAGTAACAACAACATGTATCTCCGACATGACTGTTGGGTCCTGACTAGTTAGTAACCTAGACTTTGATACCAATATGGAGTGATATCGGGCTCTCTCACCTTAAAAGTTAGTTCAAAGAGTAAAACTTTCCTTCATACTTATAAAGTGATCACTAACCCTTTCTAACATCGATGTGGGGTAACCCCAACAATAAGCTTTCGATTGGTGTGCCAACACTAATGACGTCACCTCAGCCATCGGGCTGGGGCTTATTGAAGCCGGATATGGTGATAAAGAGGGACGACCAATACAACTTCAGAACCGACCAACTGAAGGTGACAAGTGAGGACATTGAAGAGCCCGACTAGACCATCCTAAAGCTGATGTTTGGATAAGAAATGGGATGGGCTTCGTTGTCGACGTCATGCATACCAATATAAAATAGGTTGTAGCTTTCCCCTGAATCAGCTAAGCATGCATTTGTGGCTGTGACTGAAACGTAAACCTCATGTTGGTTTTGTGCATAGAAAATTGCAAGCAGAAGTGCGCTAATAGGCATGCGGCCCTACCGGTAAAGAGATTAGGGGTGGGGGTGGGGGTGGAGCTGAGGGTGGAGAGTACTAGGTTTGAGATTCGATCCCTGTGTGTATCGCATACACATCTACATAGTAGAGAGTGAGAAAAAAAAATTTGTGGAAGTGCTTCTAGACATGTATAAAACTGTCATTTTCTTCAATGTAAAACATAAATTTTATAAATTCACTTCACATGATTTTACTTAAGTGCATCGTCATATCGAAAATGGGAAAATTGTCCAAAAAGCCCTAAAGCTACTGTACTTTTATCAATTCAATCATAAACTTTTTAATTGTGTCATTTGAGTCCTAAACTTTTTCACGTTTAGTCACTTGAGTCCATTCGGTCAATTTTGGCTTGAAATCACTGATGTGGACGTTGATCGTCTTACATGGCAGGATTAATACTAATGTGCACAATTTTTAATGATATTTTAATATATTTTTTCGATTTTTTTATTAATTTTTTTCTCTTTTCCTTCTCTAATTTTTTTCCTTTTTTTCTTTTTGTTTTCTTTTCTATTTTCTGTTTCCTTTTTTCCCTCCACTGGCCATTGCCACAAGCAAGGGTAATCAAGCAAGGGATGCTCTCGCAGGCCTCGGGGGAGGGACGCCCTAGCCAGCCCATATGACAATGACTCTCAATAGGGGTTGGCAAGGGCAAGGGATGCCTAGGCATGGGCTAGCAAGGACCTTGCTAGCCCATGCCTAGGCATCCCTCGCCCGAGGTCGGCGACCTTCGTCGACCATCGATGAGGCCCGGAGATGGCCAATGGAGAGGAAAAAAGGAAAAGATAAAAGATAAAGATAAAATAAAAAATAAAAAAAGTAAATAAGGAAAAGAGAAGAAAATAAAAAAACGGAAAATTAATCAACAAAATTCATAAAATATTATTAAAAATTATCTATGTCAGTATCGGCCGTGTCACATAGGACGGTCGACGTTCGTGTTAGTAATTTTTAGTCAAAATTAGCTGGATAGACTCAATTGGCTAAATGTGAAAAGGTTTGTAACTCAATTGACACAATTAAAAAATTTTGTGACTGAATTGACAAAAGTGCAATAAATTTAGGACTTTTTGGATAATTTTCCCTATTGAAAATTGCATCCACATCAGCTAATGCCATTAGATTTGTTAACAAAAGGATTATATTGAGAGAATTTATCCAAGTTTAGGAATTCAATCGAACAAAATTTGAAACCCGAAATTGTTCATTAAAAAAGTTTGAGGGCTACTTCTGTTTTTTCTTAATGGTTGACTAGTTTTAACAGGGCAGTCGATATGTGGTAGAACAAATGTTGTGTTATGATATGCTTGAAATTTTCATGTGGCACCATGGTGTAAAATCCGCAACATAAAATAATTGAACAAAAGACATAAACTAATCCAAACCCTCCCACACCACCAGCCACCACCTTTGTCACCTCATTATCTCGACGACATGGACACTAATGACGCCGCGCGTCGGCCTTTCACATTGCTACCTCAAGCTTCCGTGGTCATGAGGGCTGACGCTCTAGCAATCATGGCCTTGTGTCACGGGGAAACAACTTGTGTGGCAACTTAGGCTTCTTTGGATCATTTGAGTGCCTAAGCCAAGTCTTTTCTCAATCACTCACTCGCTCACCCAATTCGTAGAGAGAGAATCTAGAGAGAAAAGCTCTGGGAGAAAATACTTTTTATTAATTCAATTGTTGGATAGATACAAATGAGAACAATGACACTCATTTATATACAAGAGGACCTCAGATTATATCCGTTGATCGTCTATCAATCTAGTAGCCAATATCACATCTCTCCGTCCACCAACTATCGATATTTATGCCGAAAATTCTTTAGAATATGGCACAAGTACCATATTACCCATCCCTGAGAATGTTCCAAAAGCTCCATTAGGGTTTGGACGAGTCTTTGTCAATGTTGCACGGTCTTTAGCGCTTGGAAACCTTTTGACCGTGGCATTCTCCCCTGCCCATTCGAGTGATGCTCTCGGCACTTTCGACTTGGGGTTGATTGATGGCTTCTTGGAGCACTTCCGATTCTTCCATGGCTTCTTCGTCTTTGGTTTCTTGGCTTGTCGAGCATTCGGCTCCTTTGGTTTGGCCTTCTCCATGTTGGACGGCAAGTTTGCCACCTCTGGGAATAGCACATGGATTGGCATGTCGTATTGAAGGAAATGATCCACCTTTGGCTTTGGCTCTGTGTGGAACTCAGTCATGGACTTCTCAACTCTTAGTCCATTGTCTACGAGTCGGATCGTGGAGAGGACTTTTGTCTCAGTCAATCCATGAATCATCGGCGCCATTGACAGGCACAGTGATGACAATCAACTTGGTCCTCAAATCTATCATAGCCTTCGTAATGTCGAACAATTCCATACCTAAATTGAGATTGTAACACCCCGGATCTACATTGTATAATATTGTCCACTTTGGGCCACTGACCCTCACGGCCTTAAAATACGTTACGTAAAATAGGCCATCCAAGCCTTATAAGCAACCCCAGGACTCCCCCTAGACAATGTAGGATAAGAGACATGTTCCCCCTTGCCATCCTCGAAGCCTGCTGGGAGCCGCTTCTTGTCCAGGCCCTTTTGGCCCTGGCGACCACTCCCCGCCCTAGTCGGACCGGGTCGTTACATTCTCCCCTCCTTCGATCACAGCGTCCTCACTGTGGTCCACACACGGTCGGGAGTCGGTTCTAATACCACCTGTAATACCCCGGGTCTACACTGTGTAATATTATCCGTTTTGAGCCCATTAATCCTCACAGCTTTAAAACGCGTTACACAGATATAGAACTTCAAGCCTTATAAGCAAGCCCAAAGATCCCTCCTTAGGCGATGTGGGACAAGAGAGGTACCCCACTTCCCTACGCACGTATGGGGTAGTGGCGTGGACGCACTGCCATCCCTCCTCCCCGCTCTTCGTTGCTTGGCTTGGGCCGTCACACTCTCTACCTCTTACGGGCACAGCGCCCTTGCTATGGGCCCACACGTGATTGGGAGTCGGCTTTGATACCACCTGTAACACCTCATATCTACATTGTGTAATATTATCTGCTTTGGGCCCACTGACCCGCACGGCTTTAAAACACGTTACATAGAATAGGCCACCCAGGCTTTATAAGCAATCCCAGGACTCCCCCTAGGCGATGTGGGACAAGAAACATGTCCCCCCTTGCCATTCTAGAAGCCTGTCGAGAGCCGTTCCTTGTCCAAGCCCTTTTGGCCCCGGTGACCAGTCCCCACCCTCGTCGGACTGGGTCGTTATATTCTCCCCTCCTTCGAGCACAACGTCCTCGCTGTGGCTCCACACACGGTCGGGAGTTGGCTCTGATACTATCTGTAATATCCTGGGTATACACTGTGTAATATTGTCTGCTTTGGGTCTATTGACCCTCACGGCTTTAAAACGCATTACACTATACAGAATAGGCCACCCAGGCCTTATAAGCAATCCCAGGACTCCCCCCTAGATGATGTGGGACAAGAGACATGCCCCCCTTGTCATCCTAGAAGCCTCTCAAGAGCCGCTCCTTGTTCAGGCCTTCTTGGCCTCAGCGACCACTCCCCACCCTCGTCGGATCGGGTCATTACAGAGATCGTAGTCATTGAGTGGAATTATCTCGAATGAGAGCTTGCCCTTCCATCCACCGACTTGGACATTCAAAGCCTCTCGATGGTTGTGATCACCATCCGCGTCTTTTCGACCATGGATAGCATGGTCTTCTTCATCTTCGTGGTGGCGATCCGACCTCCACCTGCTCCCTCTTGACTTGGAAGACTCCTTGGTGAAGTCAGCGACAGACTCGGCCAAGATTAGCACCCTCGAGAGGCTTTAAACATACCTTCGTTTAAGCTCGAGTAGTGCCCACGGTTTTAGTCCATCCATGAACTTCCCGAGAGCCTCCTCCTCCCCAAGGTTGGGAATTTGGAGTTTGAGCTTGGTGAATTCTTTCACTTACTCTCGGACCATGCCTTGTTGTTCAAGGCGATGGAGTTTGCTATGGGCTTCTTGGTAAGCAAACTCGGGGAAGAAATAATCTTGAAACTCCTCGACGAAGCCATCCCAAGTATTGATGGAATCGGCACCTCGCTTTGTCTCGTCATGTATATTACGCCTTCAAAGCATGGCATTATCAACTAAGAACATAAAAGCATTTCGTACCTTGCCCAAGTCGTCTTGGATCCCAACGACACCGAAGTATTGCTTCATGCTCCAAAGGAAGTTGTCCATCTCCTTGGCGGATCAATTGCCTTTGAATTCTTTAGGTTTCAGCACATCCAGCTTATGTGCCACTTGAATGGGCAAGGCGCCATTCACGATGCTTGCTTTGCATAGGATGAGCTTGGTTTTGAGCTCTTGCACCTCCATCTTCAAGGCTTTGACTTCATTGCCTTCTTTGAGCCCTAAGACTTCAAGCTTTAGAGCCTCAATCGATGATTGGAGGGCCTCATCCTTCTCGTACAAAGGGGCCATCGTACGATTGACAACATATGTGAACTTGTGGCAGAGAGTTCCTTCGACCTCAGCGATCCGCCCTTTTACTTCGTCGAGTTCTTCAATGAACTCCAACATAGTTGTTCTCATCCTTGTGAGCTTCTCATCGAGCGCGGCTATGGCGTCCGACCAGACATCCCTTCTCTTGGATTTCCCACGAGCCTTTCCTTGGGCAACCTGTTTATCGAAAGCCCTTTCATCCACAATAACTAAAGCGAGTTGTTCTTAGTTCAACTTTCTCTCGACCAGTTGGTGCGCTCCTCAAGATTGAATGGACTCTCTACTTGTTCTGATATCACTTGTCACGGGTCAATAGTTGGAGAACGACTTGTGTGGCTACTCGGGCTTCCTTGGATTGTTAGAGCGCCTAAGCCAAGCCTTTGCTCAATCACTCACTCGGATCGTCGAGAGAAACTGATTTCTATTGATTCAATTGTTGGATGGATACAAATTAAGAGGACACACCTTTATATACTAGAGAGCCTCAAATTATCCGTTGATCGATTATCAATGTGGTGGTCGATATTGCATCTCTCCATCCGCCAACTACTGGCATTTATGCCGAGAATTCTCTAGAATACGGCACAATTGCCGTATCGCCTCCCTGGAAATATTCTGAAAGCTCCATTAGATTTGAACGAGTCTTGGTCGATGTTGCATGGTCTTAGGCGCTTGTAAATCTCTCGACCGTGACACTTGAGCTAGAGATTTGACAGCCGTGAGCACGAGTCCAAAACGCGTGCATCCCTAGCCGTGAGCTCGAAACTCGAGTAGCCACAGCAATAATCTAGAAAAAGATTTGGAAAGCACATCAGCAGAATCCGTCACCAAATGCTCGTCATACTTTCTTGAAATTAGGGGGTCAGATTTTGGTGTGTATATACATATACATAGAGGAAGGACTATTATAATTTTCTTAGGATAGACCATTCATGCGATTCGACTTTCCACGTGCAATGGTAATCAAAGCTTCCCCGGAATGCCCTGCGCATCTCCCGCCTGCGCACTGCTGATTCTCCGGCATATGCTCTTTTGCTTCACCAAGCTCATCAACGACCCACCTATCCACGCCTCGTCCTTTCGCTTCTTCAACCTCGTCCCTGCGTCGGAACAACGCCAAGAGTCGTCCCCCTTCGTCCCGTCCTCGTCCCCACCCACTCTGCGTTTCTGGGTCGCGCCGCAGGCAGCCCATCTCTCCCCTGTCCTGCCTCTGCTCTCCCATGGAAACCCCGCCCGAGTTCGTGTACTCCGTGTGGGCGCTCCCGCCGGACGACCTGGCCCCGAGGCTGAGGAGCTTGATGGGCGGCCTCCGGTCGGAGTTCGGGGGGCCCCGGTTCGAGCCCCACGTCACCGTCGTCGGGGCGATCAGCCTGACGGAAGACGATGCCGTCAGCAAGTTCAGGGCCGCTTGCGATGGGCTCAGGGCTTGCACCGCCACCGTCGAGCGCGTGGCCACGGGGACTTTCTTCTACCAGTGCGTGTACTTGCTCCTCCGCCCGACGGCTGAGGTGATTTTGGCGCATGTGTTTCTGGGTCCCTAATGGCTTGTTCTCGATGCCCTGTCGGTCGCTTGATTGCCACGGGAGGTGTTTGCTTCAATGCCTCAATGGGGGAATGTTTGATATTGTTATGGGAGAACTTGATTAGCTTTTGTTTGAGAGAAGAACAGGACACGTCTTCTGTTTATCTTCTTTTGTCGGTTGTTTAATTAGGGAAAACAGGCTTTTGAGTCCAGTTTATGTGAATTTAAGCGTTTGAGTGGGTAGCTTACGCTGCCCCACTGTCGATCGTGTGGCCACCGGGGCTTTCTTCTACCAGTGCATGTATTTGCTCCTCCGTCCAACGGCTGAGGTAATTTTGCGCATGTGTTTCGAGTTCCTAATGGCTTGTTCTCGGTGCCCGCTTTGATTGCCATACAAGGTGTTTGTGTTAGTGCCTCAACGGGAATGTTGATTCTGTGATAGGAGAACTTCATTAGCTTCTTTTTGGGAGAAGGAAAAGGATCGTTTTCTGTTTTCACTTTTTTGTTGGTTGTTTAGTTAGGCAAAAAAGGCTTTGAGTCAAGTATAGGTTAATTTAAGTTTCTGTGTGGGTACCTTACAGCTGATCCTCTTTATTATATTGGAATGGTGTTCTGGGTTGACTGAGATTTTATGGGTTTAGGGGTAGAATAGTGTGATAAGCCTGACAAATTCTTAATTGACGTGCTTGTCTGATGGCATTTGACATTTTTAATTTACTATTTTCAGCTTTGATCCATCGTATTTGTCAGCGAAGGAACTCTAACGGTTGCAAATTTTATTTTATCGATCTGATGATTTACCTTGTGTTACTGGCTTGATGACATTCCATCATCCATTTATGAAAAGGATGAGTCATTTCATTCTTTTTGTTGTATTCGGGTTTCTTTGGGCTGTAAGAGAGATTGGAGGGTTCACTTTCAGGTTGGATTTCAGGGATTGGCTGCTTCTGTTACTAGTTGAGCATGGATTGTTAAATGTGCAGTCTTGTTCCCCTTCTTCATCCTTTCTCAGAATGTTGAGTTATGGGCCTGTAGTCTTGGTTGATATGTATAATTCATGTTCTTTATCTTAAAATTTGTATTAAGAATAGAAAAATCTTCTTCAACAGATTTACAATTAACTCCAAGTTCTACAAGAAGTCACGAGGTCATTTTCGACTCATCACTAATGACGTGCCTGAAAACTTCAAATTCTGTCAAAACTACCTTTGACTAACAGAAGTCATACCCATTATTAGTTGATACAAAATAATATTTTGCACTGTAAAAACAGTTGGCTAATTCCTTTTAATATCACATTTTACATTAAATAAAGTAAGGCATGCACGTGACTTTTCTCTTTCTAGTTTCAGCAAAAGGCACATGACTAGGTACGATGGATTAATACGCATGGCAGCAAAGCTTTTCAGACTAAATGAGGACAAGGCACAATTCATCAATTTAGAGAGTTCAACAGGGTGCTTGTTGATTATGGTATTTAATTGTTTAGGATGCACATTGTGAGTTTCTTTTTCCTTTTTTTATTAGGACAATGAAGATATGCATTGAACCCACTATTAAGAGCGTATTTGTGCTCTGGATCCACTTACTTGTCTTCAGAATGGGCCTATTTGTGTGTCAACAATGTGTTTGGCCGGTCTATATCTTTTCTTCATTGTAGTTTTCTGCACTGTCACTTGTTTCATGTCTCATTCTATGTCAGATTTCTATGATATTGGATTTTGTTGGCATTAGTTTGGATTTCTCATTCTTGCAGAGAATTTCCCCCTGGTTGGAGTGAATCGAAATTGTTAAGCAGCACAAATTATTTGTACCACTTAGCATCTTCTTGAATGAAATGTTTAGAAACTTGCACACTTTTCCTTTTTTTTGTTTAATGGATAAGTAATTCAGTCATTTTCTTCTTCCAGGTTGTTGAAACCAGTGATCATTGCTCTGCTCATTTAGGTTACAAGAGGCCAACACGTAAGTTGCAGACATTTTACTGCTTTAGTTCTAGTCTATCCATCGGTTGACTGGTTGTATGCCGAAAAAGTTTCTTTATTCTATATTAAACAAAATGACTGTTGTCCAGGATTTGGCTTTAACCATGGGAAATGTTCACTTCATTTAATATATGTATCAGAAGGAGTAGTTGATATCTTTGCTTCAAGTGTCACTGCATGGAGCAAAACATCGGTACATGTTCTGTCCATATCTGAGAGAGTCACTGATGTGGTCTCTTAAGAGTCATTTTCAATTCACATTTGCAATGACTGGATGAGCGATTTACTGTTTTAGTGAAATAAAAAGACAAAACTGCAGAGCTTCCATATACAACGTTAGAATCAGCAATAGGATGAGGCAAGCTGACTGGAGTCTGATAGAGATGATAATCTATGGTCACCATTTACGTTATTGTACAATTTAGAATTACCGAGCAGTTGCCCACTTCTACCTTACGGTAGAACCTCATCTTAAGACGAAAATAAAAGAAGCCCACGAGAGTTTTAAAAAGACGCTTCCCTTAACCCTTTTTTGCTTTTTGCTAGAAATGGTGTTAAATTTAAGACCTTCATAGGCTTTAAGCTAGGATTAAGTTAGATATACGTATCACTCAATTCATTGGAAGGATCTTATGGCTGTAATTTTAAAGTTGCATGGCCTTTTCTAGGATCTTTCTAATGTTACCATCATTTCCTGAGGACAGGAGGAAATGCTGAATTCTAACGATGAATAATATTGACGTTTCAGGTAGGGAAACCCGTACATGTGAACAGCGAACCCATTTATCTCGATTGAGTCTTTACTTTCTTCACCTTTTTTGCAGTGCTTTGCTGTGCTGAACATGCAAATGAATACATTTGTGCCCGTACAACTTATTTGTAGTTTCATTGCTTTCATTTATTTGCTGTGAATCTAAGTAGGGGTTTCTTTGGGGAACAAGTAGACAGGGAAACGGTTGGTGTAGTTCCTCGTTCTATCATCTGGCTTTGCCAAGTCATATTAGCTAAGTGTTATGTCCTCACATACCTGTTCAAAGTAATTCAGCAAAAAGAGTATTCTATGGACACGCCTTTTGTCTTCAGTTTAACCATTCAATCTTTTCATCTCAATATCAATTGGCACTGTAACCTTTGTTACTCTATCCATTTTGATGTGGTGACGTGGTCCCATGTTGTTGATCGTTGACACTTGCTAGCGATAAAAGGAAATAATTGATGGAGGGGGACTTTTTGTTTGTGAAAGTGCTCATGTGTTGCTTCTATTGGTTGATGTTGTAGCTTACATGCCACATCTGAGCCTCCTCTATGGAGACCTGACAGATGAAGAGAAGAAGAAAGCTCAGGAAAAAGCCAATAACCTCGATGGGAGCTTAAATGGCCTCAGCTTCCTGATCTCTCGCCTCGCACTGTACAAAACAGACACGGAAGATAAAACTTGTCAATCATGGGAAAAGATAGCAGAGTGCAGCCTTAATGCAAGTTAGATTCTACTTGTAACCAGTGTCCCTTTCCTTATGTTCTCAACAGTCTGAAAACCTCGTGTTCTCTACTTTGTCATCTGGTGTTGGGAATGTGACTATTCTACGGGCATGTGCATCCAATGTCCTTGTACATTTGTAGATTGCTCACTTTCAATTTATTTTCCCTAGAAATTCAGTTACTTGTTTGCGGGAAGTGATGAGAGGTGATGGATTTTTCAAGCCAGGGAAAAAACAAGTGAACGATATTGTGGATAGTGATGAGATTACTTGGTTAATTTCATCAGACTCTCCTCTCACTTCATCGACACCAGCCCTCATTCCCTCTTTCTCAACTGCCAGACTTTCTTTCAACAGTTCCTGTTTCGACCTTAGATTAGGCAACTCAATAGTTTTCAAAACAGTCTTAGCACAAGGAAGTATACCGTCTGTTTGAGTCCTGAGCAACTCTTCTATGTATTCTGCTACTCCATCCTGCTTCAGATGTTGAAGTTCCTGCAAACAGTACTGGAGCCATTTCTATGAGACTAGTTTGCAACTGCAAGAGTCATGCATTGAGAGATCGTAACTCTGTTTACACCTGAATTTGGCCAAAACTAGTTGCAGCTGTGGCTGATTGTGATAGTTTACATAATATTTGGCATATTTCAAGTGAAGAGATTTGAATTTTCATCGACAATGTTTTGTTCTGCAGGACCTGAAAATTGTAAAAGTTTTCTGATGGTGAACTTACCAATTGAGTGGTCTAATTGCCCATACTTTTCAGTTGGGTTAGCAGAAATTATACGAATTTAAACTGAAATGGTCCAAGCTCAAGAAAAATTTAATCTAATCCAACCTGCTATGAATGATCTTCTCATCTTCTTATCTTCAAAGTAAAAAATTCAGATATGGTTGGTCTATTGTCTACTGTTTCATGCATCAATTTGTTATTGTGATTTTGCGATGCATGTCTCCCATTCTTGTCGTGTGTAAATGGACCATTCCATTATGCATTATAATCTTTCTCAACGAAAATCTCCAAAACTACATTTAGTAACCAGGTAAAAATTCAGGATAGATAAACTTAATTTATCCTATTTAGTATAAGACTAGATAAAGGAGAGAAATAACCCGAATTAAAAAAAAAATTCCCGTACGGGATTATGATAAAAGTGAATAGAATTTCTCATGTCTGGCCATCGAGCGAAGACCGCCACATACGTTGCGATAAAAGCTGATCTTAGGTTGCTGTCGCCTCCGATCGCCGCCGACTGCCATCATCAGCCAACCGATCGTGTTCTCCAACTGGAGCTTCCCAATCGACATCTCCACCTTTGCCCAATCAAATACGGTGCGACGGCGGAGCTTTCATTCATCGGCCCTTCTCATTCGCAACTTAGCACGTCCTCATTATTATATACGCACTTCACATGCGAGGAGGAAAAGTTTCCACCTTTCCGTACCTGTCACTTAAAACTGGCGACGCACTCCATCTTCTCGGAGCTCGACAATAACCCACCAATGCTGGCAGTGCACGCCTCGTTCTCTCCCTTCTTTAACCCCGTCCCTGCGTAAGAACAACGTCAAAAGTCAACCCTCTTTGTCCCCTCCCCGTCGCTAGGCCACCCTGCATTTCTTGGTCTCAACAGCCAGCTCGTCTCCCTTGCTCTGCTTCCATGGAAAGCCCGCCGAAGATCGCGTACTGCGTGTTCGCGCTTCCGCCGGATGACCTGGCGACGAGGCTGCGGAGCTTGATGGACGGGCTCCGGTCGGAGTTCGGCGGGCCGCAGTTCGTGCCCCACATCACCGTCGTCGGGCCTGTCAGCCTGGCGGAAGACGATGCCGTGAGCAAGTTCAGAGCGGCTTGTGATGGGCTCGGGCCTTACACTGCCACTGTCGATCGCGTGGCCGCGGGGACTTTCTTCTACCAGTGCGTGTACTTGCTCCTCCGTCCTACGGCTGAGGTAAATTCTCGCTTGTGTTTCGAGTCCCTTACACCTTCTTGATTGAAGTACTTCTCTTACAGTTTTTGGGCCGTGGGAGAGATAGGACGGTGAACTTCCGAGTTGGAGTCTGGTTCATTGTTAAATGTGCTCTCTGGTTCCTTTTCTTCATTCTTTCTGACGCAGAGAGAAAGCGTAAATTTGGAACAACTCCAAAGAACTTGAAATTTTTATTCAATAATATTGTGTTTTTTGATTACAAGACGGACATCCTATATATAGAGATAGGATTCCTAATACTAATGGAAACTGCCTGAATAGTAATATAGGAAACTGCCTGAATAGTAATATAGGAAACTGCCTAAATGGTAATATAGGAAACTGCCTGAATGGTAATATAGGAAACTGCCTAAATGATAATATAGGAAACTGCCTAAATGGTTGTTTTTCCCAAAATCAGAAAAACTGCCTAGATTTCCGGTGATTACGGCGATCACATTGTTCAAGATAATCACAGGCTAACTGTTCTACATCATTCCCTCTCTCTTCGGAAAAACTCGCCCTCGAGTTATGATCAGGATGGAGGGGTGTATCGGAAGCATGATACTCAAATAAGTCTACCACATTAAATGTAGGGGAACTGTTGAGATCACCAGGAAGGTCAACTACATAGGCATTGTCGTTGATCTTCTTCAGGATGCGGCAAGGACCAATCTTCTTGTGCTTTAGTTTATTATAGGTACCTACAGGAAAACGCTCCTTTCGCAGGAAAACCATTACCTCATCGCCTACCTCAAAAATTTTCGAACGTCGCCGTTTGTCAGCATCCTCCTTATACTTTGCATTCTGCTTCTTCACGATCTGAGGGGAATTACTCTTTGGTCTCAAAGTAATTTTAGTCCTTTTCCACACAAAAGAATACGTATTCTCCCTAGCTCGGTGTGTAGCATCAACATCATATTGCCATGGTCGACCCAGTAAAACATGACACGCATCCATCTCCACAACATCACAGATAATAGTATCTTGATATGATTTGCCGATCGAAATAGGTAAACGGCATAATTGGTTTACCTTAAGTTCCGCTCCTTTGCGTATCCACCCGATCGTGTAGGGCGCGGGATGCGGCTCCGTCTTTAGTTGCAAGTGATCCACCAAGGCCTTTGACACTATATTCTCGCAACTTCCGCTGTCAATAATGATATCGCATACTTTGCCGTTGACAGTACAGCGAGCGCAGAAAAGCTGATTCCGCTGGGTATCTTCAATCCGCGGAGCAAACAATAGACGACGCACAACACAATTAACTTGCTCGCCCACTTCATCTTCCTCTCCCACTTCTTCTTCCTTTTCCCAATTTTCCTCATACACATCTTCGTCATGTTCAATGATATTGGCCATTCTACGACGAGGACAATCGCTGGAACGATGGCCCAACTCATTACACTTGTAGCACTTGATTGGTTGGGGTTTGGCATATGGATTCTGGATATTCTGATTGGGAGTGCGATTGCTTGCTGCGACTGCTTCCTTAGGCGTCCCCGTAGTACTTCCTGGAACTCGGCTTGAATCAGGGGTTTGTTGACTAGAAGAACTCGTAACATCAAGCTGTCTTCCTTTCGCGAATGACCCACGATCCAAATAATTTCTACCACAAATACTAGGGCTAGTCCTCTCCAATTGCATCTCAATTTTTCGTGCCATATCTTGGGCGTCTTCAACAGAGAATAGTCGATGCAAAGAAACCCGATCCTGGATATTAAGTCGCAAACCATTAATGTACCTAGCAGTTTGTTGTGCCTCGGATTCATCCAGGTTATTGCGAGCGGAAAGTCGAAGAAACTCTTCCGTATAAGCTTGGACCGATCTATTTGATTGTCGGCAATTTTGGAATTGCTGAAATAACAGTTGCTCATAGTCCGTTGGGAGGAACCTCTTCTTCAACTTCTGTTTCATCTGACCCCAAGATCGAATAGAAGCCTTGCCTTGTCGACGTCGCGTCAATTGAGTTTGTTCCCACCAAGCTGAAGCGCCACCCTTCAACTTGTACGCCACAAGTTTCACTTGGCGATCCTCGTCAATATCCATGGCGTCGAAGAATTTTTCAACCTCCCAAAGCCAATCAAGGAAATCTTCAATATCCAAATTCCCATTGAAAGTAGGGAGATCTACCTTTAGTTGATACTGCTCAGGATCTCGTCGATATCCTCCCTGACGTCGATTCCCACGAACATGCTCCTCCTGGAATCCCCTGTATCGGCGACCACCACGAATCTGCATCTCCTGGAAATCATCGTCTTCGTCTTCCGTATCCTCGACATAGTCTTGACGCCTTTGTCGGTGAATTCTTCCACGCCCCATAGCATCTTCGGGATCACGAGCGACAGGATTTCGCTCGGCTGGAAGAACGCCAGGCGCATGGTTTGTGGACAAACGCTGGATGGCATCAAGGATATCTTGAAACCTCCGATCGGTTTGACCCACGAATTGATTGAACTCAGCCCGCGTAATAGGCTCGTTCTCACGGCCCTCAGCAGCGGGGAGATTGACATTCACGTTATTCACCATCGTCACAGGAGAATCCTGCTCTGATACCAAATGACGCAGAGAGAAAGCGTAAATTTGGAACAACTCCAAAGAACTTGAAATTTTTATTCAATAATATTGTGTTTTTTGATTACAAGACGGACATCCTATATATAGAGATAGGATTCCTAATACTAATGGAAACTGCCTGAATAGTAATATAGGAAACTGCCTGAATAGTAATATAGGAAACTGCCTAAATGGTAATATAGGAAACTGCCTGAATGGTAATATAGGAAACTGCCTAAATGATAATATAGGAAACTGCCTAAATGGTTGTTTTTCCCAAAATCAGAAAAACTGCCTAGATTTCCGGTGATTACGGCGATCACATTGTTCAAGATAATCACAGGCTAACTGTTCTACATCACTTTCACAGAGTGATGGGTCCTGGATAAACGCGGGTGATCAGTTCCTGATCCGGTCCGGTCCAATGGAACCCGTCAGTTATTGAACATAACTTACACTAGCTATTGCAATTTGTGTTTACATTAAGTTTCTTCCTATTTACAGCGGCTAGGTATATACCTCCCGAAAGTTTTTTAACTTTGTAATAATTGTTCTAGTGGAG
This sequence comes from Syzygium malaccense, assembly GCA_031216405.1. Lineage (NCBI taxonomy): Eukaryota > Viridiplantae > Streptophyta > Magnoliopsida > Myrtales > Myrtaceae > Syzygium > Syzygium malaccense. The sequence goes on along the minus strand of CM062257.1, from coordinate 26,816,347 downwards.
AATAGCTCCTAGACAAGTTAAATTTGTTTGTATTACTACATGTAACTTTTGGAAAGTTTTGGGAGAGGAGGGCTGAAGTTCACTTAGGCTTTCACTTTACTTTACTTAATTTTATGAAGAAATTAAAGAAATTAAAAATATATATATAGTCGGTCCAGTCAGGTTCGAACCAATTCCTCCTTGGAACCAGCAGACCCCCGTCCACTTTTAGGAATTGAGAACCGGATTAAATCAATCGGTCCAGACAGATCGCGCTTCAGTCGGTCTGTCTTGCTCACCTTAGCATAATTCATCTAAGTGCTGAGTCAAGTAAGAATAGAAGAAATCTTCTTCCACAGATTTACGCTTTAATGCAATCTCAAAGTTTTACAAGAAGTATCACTTATTAGGTGCACGAAAACTACAAATTCTGACAACTTACTTCGTCTAACTGCAGTTGTCATCAGTTTACCTAGGGTGACATCTTGCACAGTAAAACGGTTGGGCTAATGGCTTCTTGATCACATGTTTCTTTTATTGACTTTCTTTCTTCTAGTTTCAGCAAAAGGCACATAACTAGGCACGATGGATTAATGCACATGGCAGCAAGGCTTTTCGTACTGAGTGAGGACAAGCCGTAATTTGTTAATTTAGAGAGCTTAATAGGGTGCATGTGAAATGTGGTATTTCACTGTTTGGATGCACATTTTAAGTTTCTTTCCTTTTTTTTAGTAAGACATTGAAGGAATGCATTTAACCCACGTTTGAGAGGGTATCTGTGCTCTGGATCCACTAGCTTGTGTTCAGAATGGACCTATTTGGGTGTCAACTATGTGTTAGGCCTGTCTCTATCTTTTCTTCATTGTAGTTTTCTGTGCAGTCACTTGTTTCATGTCTCATTCTGTGTCACATCTGTGTGATATTGGATTTTGTTGGCATCAGTTTGAATTCCACATTCTTGCAGAGAAATTCACCCTGGCTGGAATGAATTGAGATTGTCGGGAAGTGCATATTATTTGCACGATTGCGAGAACAAGTAGCATTTTCTTGAATGAAGTGTTTGAGAAACCTGCACATTTTTCTTCTTTTAGTGTGATGGGACAAGTAATTCACTCATTTTCTTCTTCCAGGTTGTTGAAGCCAGTGATCGCTGCTCTGCTCATCTAGGTTACAAGAGCCCAACACGTAAGTTCTGGGTATTTCTGCTTTAGTTCTGGTCTATCCATGGGTTCTCTGATTGTATGCCGAGATAGTTTCTTTATTCTATTGGATAAAACGACGGTTGTCTTGGATTTGGCTTAGCCATGGCAAATGTTTACTCTGTTCGAATGTTTACTCTATTCAATATATGTCAGCAGTAGTAGGCGGTATATTTGCTTCAAGTGTCACTGCATGCAGCAAAACATCTATGTAAGTTTTGTCCATTTCTCAGACAGTCACCAAGGTGATCCCCAAAGAGTCATCTTGATTTTAAATTTGTGATGACAGGATGAGTGATTTACTCTCTTTTAGTGACACTATAAGAACAAAAAACACAGAGCTTCCAATTACAAAGTTAGGATCAGCAATAGATTGAGGCAAGCTGACAGGAGTCTGATGGAGATGATAATCTGTAGTCACCAATTATGTTATTGCATACTTTGGGATTACAGAGCAGTTGCCCACTTCAACGTTACAGTAGGACCTTGTCTCAGGGTGGAAATAAAAGAAGTCTGCGAGAGTTTTGAAAAGACAGTTTGTTCCCTTAATTCCTTTTTGACTTTTTGCTGGAAATGGTATTAAATCTATAAACTTTTAGGCTTTAAGCTAGGATTAAGCAAGATAGGGGTATCAATGAGTTCATGGGAAGGATATTATGTCTTTACTCCTTAAAGTTGCAAGGCCTCTTCTAGGATCTTTCTATATGTGTCCTGTCATTTCCTGAGGAGAGGAGAAAATGCTGACACCTAACAAAGATTAATATTGATATTTCGGGAAGGAAATCCCATACATGTATATCTTGATTGAGTCTTTACCTTCTTTGCCTTTTTTCCAGTCCTTTGCTGTGCTGAACATGCAAGTGAACTCAAAGGTTGTGCCCGTACAACTTATTTGGAGTTCCGTAGCTTTCATTTATTTGCTGTGAAAATAAGTAGGGGCTTCCTAGGGAATGAGTACGCTGGCAACGGTTATTGTAGTTCCTGGTATGTTCATCTGGCTTTGCTAAGTCATATGAGCTTAGTGTTATCTCCTCGCATAACTGTTCGAAGTAATTTAGCAAAAAGTGAATTCTGGGGCACGCCCTTTTGTCCTTCAGTTTTACCATTCAATTCTTTTCATCTTAGTATCACTTGGTGCTGAAACTTTTGTTACTCTATCCATTTGGATGTGGTGATGAGGTTTCATTGTGTCGACCGCTAACACGTCCTAGTGATAAAAGGAAGTAATTGACAGAAGGGGACTTCTTGTTTGTGAGAGTGCTTATGTGTTTCTTCTGTTGGTTGATGCTGTAGCTTACATGCCACATCTGAGCCTCCTCTATGGAGACCTGACAGACGAAGAGAAGAAGAACGCTCAGGAAAAAGCCAATGACCTCGATGGTAGCTTAAATGGCCTCGGCTTCCTGATCTCTCGCCTCGCACTGTACAAAATCGACCTGGACGACAAAACTTGCACCTCATGGGAAAAGATAGCCGAGTCCACCCTCGGTACATGTTAGATTCTGTTTGTGACCAGCATCTCCTTCCTTGCTATGTTCTCAAACAGTTCTGAAAAACTCTCACCTTGGTCTCTGTACTTTGTCATATGGTGTTGAGAATGTGACTATTCTTTGGGCATATGTGCCTCCAATGTCCATGTTCATTTGGAGATTGCTCACTTTCGATATAACATTCCCTAAAAATCCAGTTAATTGCTTGCGGAATGAAAGAATGACTTTCGGATTTACTCCACGAGTGGAAAAGGGCTTTGCCTTTAGAACAAGTGATGGAGCAGCTCTTTTGGAGTGCCAACTAACATTAGACAGTGCTCTTTTTTATTTGACCTGGAATTGACTGATCTAGTTTGAAAACTCTATATTGTTTTGGGACTCCCATTGACACTTTTGGTGACTATAGGGGTTATCTTGAAACATAGCGTGATATATAGGGTATTTTGAGTATTTGACACAAGTATGGGGGCAAATCGAAATTTTCCTCACTTTTTAATGAATAACTGTTGTGTATGAGATAAGTCAAATCTCAAAAATAATGAAAAGATGGGAACTCTCCTTTACATGATTGTGACCTCAACTTTTAAATGCATCAGAACAAGACTCTGAGTTAGATTGAGTAATTTTCATAGAAAGTGAGTAAGTCATCTAGAAAAGTTGACAATTCGGACGCAATCTAATCAACCTAGGTAAATGGCTCAAATAAGTAGTAATAACCTAAAACTATGTCATAACTTTATCGAAAGAAAAAATTGTTCATAAGTGATTCTAATAAAGTCGGTAATTTAATATAAAATTTGATAGCTTCAATGAAACTCATGAGTTTTGCGTGGAACAGGCATTTGGACATGCCCATACCAGCTATAGAGGGCATCGATCATGATTCCAACATTCATCGCGTTTCAATTTGTCATACAGTACGCAATACAACAATGGGACTTGCCAACAAAAGCCTAGGAAAAAAACGTTTATGCGTGTACAAATCTCTCGCCGCAAAATCCTTCGCAATACTCAGGACAAGGACAGTCCTTTAAATAGAAACTTGTGTACAAATATCGCCGAAATACAAGTGGATTATATTCAACAAGACCATATAATCAGCTCATACTTTTCAACTTTTACATTTATTTGTTTTCTTGGAATTCAATCGAGGCAGATTATCAGAACAGATGAAAAGAACCCTCTTCTAGCAGTATCGATCAAGCTTCTTACATTACACATATATAGTACTCCTTCCCTTGCGTCTCGAGTTGCAAGCAATTAGGCTCGGAAAATAAAGCGCCGCGCAATTATTCAAGCATACAAGTACATCTCCTCCTCCCATAGTTCATTTCAAGCACCACCAATCTCCTTCTTTCTGCGAGCTCCTGCTCCTTGTAAGTTGGCAATGTGAATGAGAAAAGCCAGCATCAGGATACAAGCTGGAATCCAACTAAGTTATGCAAATGAGGCTAGCAAAGTAGTTGATGCAATTGAGTTTCTTTCCTTCGATGCCCTCTCTCCCTCCCCCTCTATGTGCGTCTATGTGTGTCTGCACGCGGGCATGCATGTGCGTGACTGAGTGAAAGGGGGACTGTTTGGTAATTTGAAGTGAATCTTCTTGCCGTCCAGAATTCTTTCTGTTCCTTCCGTGTCTTTTTTATTTTTATGGTTGCAGATCCACTTTCTGCAATGACTTGCATATGTTCATGAATTTTAATAAAGCTTACACTATCAAGAGAAATAATACTATGCTGTCCCCCTGCTTTCCTAGAAGTCTCATTGCTTTCTTCGAAGCCAGTAATAGATACCGTGAGAAGATGAAGCAACTTGATAAGATGGGCTTCTTGGCTAGATAAAGATCCCAGTTAACCAAGTTCACTTTCTAAAAACTCCAAAGCAGATGAACAAACATTCAATCATACATAGTGAAAGCTCCAAGTCCGGGAAACACTTCAGTTTGCTAGTCATCTGGGGTGCACCGGGAAGAAGCTTGTCTCATAAGATAAAAGAGTTTGGAAAGTTTGCAAAGCAAAGGTTCCTCTTACTCTATCAGGTAATAAAGGAAAACATTGAAAAAGGCAGTTGAATTATCCCATATCCTGTATGCTCACTGAGATGATTCCAAAAATTAGCATGGAAGTAGAGAGATGAGAAGGATGCGGCTGTAGCAAACTTAAATTGTGGGAAGAAGGATTAGGAAGTATAATTTATTAGGTAAACCAAAAGTATATAACTTGTACTAAACTGTTGGTCATCTTTTAGATTCTAGAGAGGGGTCAATATTCAATTTTTATTACAATATCACCCAAAATATCACAGGGAATATGTCAACGACTCAATTCCTTCCACAAAGATGATGCAATCAATCCATTCTGATAATTCAGAGTTCTTCCAGGCAAGTCAGATGTTGGTATTTGAGAAATAATTGATTTGGCCAAACATGAGGATAAAAATAGACAAAATTGGTGAAAGGAGGTTTAAACAAAGGAAAATTGAAATCTCAACGTGATCTAGCAAGAAGTCTGCCTTTGCGGCAAGGTGCAGGTAGATAAGGCATGGAATGCTATAAAACATGGAGAGAAATCTCCTGCAACCTAGTTTGAGAGAGGCTTTATTTGTTGTTGATAGTTCCAAAGAGCGGCCACAGAATCTTGCTCGTGGAATAGCGAGTAAAATTACGGAAGGAGCTATACAACAAGTTATAGAGAAAAGGCCAGTAAATTTGTGGGCCCGCTTCCCAAGCTTCAAAATTGCAAACTATATCTACATGGAGAAGCAATTGATCAATCTGGAGACATCTAGGAAGCCTCTTTGATAGGACTTGAGTGAGATTCAGCAAGATAATCAAAAGATGACAATGCGAAAATTTTCTCTATGGCCCAATTTCAGTGGAGAAGAAATTGGTATGGGCCAAACAGATTTATAATATCCTCCCATCATATTGGCCGCTAGTGTAACGTATCCAGCTTATATGCATACTCTAAACAAGCGAAGACCTCTAGACTATTTGTTGAATGACATGCAAAGACTTGCAGCATGATGCATAGTGATTGAGGTTTTGTGATGAATACCTTTAGTGCTCTTGCTCCAAAGTACTTGACCATCAATTGCAGTAAGGTAGGGATCATCAAGGCGCTTCCATGTTTTAATTGACTTCACAGGACCCCAACTTGCCTTGTCTGTTTTCTCTAATGTTGCTACGACCACCCTTGCCCTCCTTGCCCATCCAGCCTTCCCATAGGCATGGTAACCAAAACCCCCAGCATAACAAAGCTCTATACCAGTTAATTCACCACAAAAGTCGTTAACGTGATCATGGCCCGTGAAAACAGCTTTGACATCACCTGCTTCTACCATAGTGGCAAAGAAGCCCGAGTTTACAGAAGCAGAGCTAATGCCTTCCTGTTTTATACCAGTAAAATTTGATGAATCAAAACTCGCGAACTCGGGCAATGGGATATGGAAGTAAACAAGCCCTGGTGCAGGTGCTTTCTGGGCCACTGGCTTACTCATATATGCTCTCTGAAACAGAAACACCCAAAACGAACTAGTTAATCGCATAATTGTTGTCATCAAGCACACAAAGTGCTTCGCTGGAAGCAAACTGAATGCTCTATCTTGAGAGAAGGCTCGAGTTTACATTCATCAGGAGCATATATGGAAGAAAAGGATGGAACATTTCAAAAATTCATCCAACATTCAGTAAGATTATTCAAATGCCAACTAAACATAAAAACTTAAAAACTAAGTGATTCCAAGTAAGAGATAGTTAGAGACGATCCTTCACAATACGTATGATCAATGCTTCCATAAACCATGGAGTGCATGGATCCACAGCAATGTAGCAACAGTTAGTCAGTAACAGCGACGAAGATTAATTTCTCATTTTGAGTTTGCATTTTCTACTGATAAACCAAGGTAATAAATTGATTAAGTACCTTTAGCTCCTCTTATTTAAGGAAGAAAAGAATTTTCTCTTTATTTCTTACCACAGGAAAATTAAAGTCAATGCAATTCCTGACCAATTTTCTTTTGTTACAGACATAAGTACCTCCATTAGATACCCAAAAAGAATGTCAAAACCCGTGCTTTTTCCTTCTGTCAAGCTACACTTGATAGCTATCCATTTTGAATTAGTGTTCACTCTATTGTCTGTAAGGAGAAAGACAGTCAAAAACAGAAGGAAGGAACTGGGACCATTCATACCTGAAGCTTCATAGACGTGCGTTGAAACCAAAATTGCTGAGAGGGTTTGATCCAATTGTAACCAGGGATTGAGGGAACTGTCGAATAATCTCCACTATCGAGGAAATAGAGATTGAGGACTGATTTGTTTTCGAAACCAGAGCCTTCAACTCCATGGACCTCCAAGTTGTAATTCCCAAAACCATCAATAACCTGGATCCCGGTAGGATTGACCTGAGACAAAGTGTGCTTGAGGCTGACTATGTGTTTCATAACCCCTTCTCTTGACAAGGTGGACTCTTGGTCGTGGTTTCCCAATACGGCGGCCCATGGTACGCCTGACGAAATGGCAGGGGAAAATGCAGCATCCATAGATTTTGCAGCATCAGTTGCATCAAAGCCAAAGATATTGTCCCCTTCATCACGTTGTAAAAGCATGAAACAGTTAGCTTTGGGTAACTTATAAACCTCTCACCTATTGATGCGAAGGGAAACAGAACCAAATTAGAAAAAAAAAATTTAAGGGGCCGGAGAAACCGAAGCTCCAACCAAGAATGGCCATTAATATTTCAGATTTTATGAAAGACAAATACACACTACTAGCCAAACATTCAAGTAGTTCCTCAGAGTGGATTCAAACTGCGCAACATTTCTATAATCAGCGTTAGGATAAGAAACCCAGAAACCCAGAAAAGCAATTACCATATTCAGAATTACAGGGGAAAATCACGATGAGATCGACCTTGCTTTGTCAGCTGTAACTCTCACAAAAGACAAATAGATCCCAGCATTCATCCATCGAGATTGGCGCCTAAGTCTGAATTGCAGTTGCAATACGTCTCTATACCTCAAGTGACTGTCATCTAGAGTGTATGCATATAGCCACACTCACAAGCACAAAACATGATACACAGTGGCATTTCGAGAATAGGGATATGGGAAATAACCCGTGAAGACAACGAGGTCGGGTTTCTCCGCCTGGATCATCCGGTGGATGAAGGCCGTGGTGTTGAGGTCGGAGCAACCCGCCACCTGGGAAGGAAGCACGTCCTCGCAGGGGGTGGTCCTGCCGTCGGCGTAGTGCATGTCCGCCACCTGCAGTATCTTGAATTCCCCGCTTGTTGCCCTGAACCGTAGCTGCTTCTGCCCCGCCCCCGCTTCCCCTGCCGCGCCCGCAACAGAGCTCAGGCAAAGGACCGCTGCCGCCGCCCACAGACCCGGCGCGCCGATCCTCATCTTGCTCCTCCTCTCCTCCATCAATGTTCTCGACGCCCCACGGAAAACAGAGCAACCCGTGTTCAGTTGTGGACAAAACCAGAAATATCAGCTCGTCTTCTCTCTCTCCCTGCTTACCTGTGAAAACCAAATCATACTTCGCAACTCCCCACGAGGCGAATAGTGGCCACGAACGTAAGATTTAACGATGATTGCATCCGAGGATCAAGTTGACTTGTCTTCAAGATTGACGTGGCGATTTGGGATTGGAGAATATATTAATTACGAAGTACGTGCACAACCTACTTTTGTCGTTGTCCATTTATAGCTCATATAGAATTTGAGAGTAATATATAACGAGAGATGGATGGTCTTTGAGTTTTTTTTATTAGCCATTGAACAAAATTTGAGAAAAAAAATTTCACAATTAAAGACCATGTCACTAGAAAGGGAATTCCAATTAGGTTTTAATGAAAAAGAGATACAATTGATTAATATAGCTTGTTTTAGTAATAAGAATTCTTATAGTGCATAATTTTTTATTTCGTCGTTTTGGATTTCATGTAATGTTGGGGGAAACTTATTTCATTCAAAACCCAACCCCTAGAGAATACTAGGAAAAAAAAATTAGAGACCCATTGAATTCAAACTTGAATTTAAACATAGAAAGGTTAAGAGATTTGGAATGTCCCGATATTGGAAATGAGTTTGTTGGTGTTGCACAAGAAAAAGGTGTTTTGCTTCTTTGTAATTTGTTTAAAATAATGTTAATAGTATTAAGGATGTGCAAAGGAATCAGGAACTGCCTAGAACCGGACCAGATTGGCCCAAAACATGCGGTTCACATGAGGACTGATCCAATTCTCGGTTCTAATTTATCGGAATCGGTGAATATAGATATGGTTCCTAATTCCAAGCATGAAATCGCCCACCCGAATCGAACTTGACCAGTATACATATATATTTTTGAAAAAAAAATTCCATGCTGTAGTTAAATTATGAAATCTACTTACGAAATAACATGCTTCCACAGAATCCGATGATTCTGAAATCTAACAAAGAAAACTCTTATTAGATGAAGTGATGAAATGTTTCTTCGGAAAAGGCTTCTAGTTTGCTTCCCATGAGAATAACTTTGTCTCAATGTGTTCGCATAAAATTGGTACTTTTTTTATTTATTATGTGATAAAATCGAAGAAGTATCCACATAAAAACTAGGTTCACCATGGTATTAATTTATGAATGCAATTTTATGGAGATTGGGGACCAATTCCATGAACTCACCGAGTAATTGGACTGGACCGGCGATCCGATTTCTGGGTAGATGCATGAAACTAACGGGCAGTTCCCAATTTCAAATTTTCGGAACCGAATCTTAGTGGATAGTTCTCGATTCCGATGTGAGAACTGTCCACCCGGATTATTCTCACCCCTAAATAGTATTATGGTGGGGTATTTTTAATTTATTAGATCACTGCAATATCTTAAATTACTCACTATCCCTAAATAATATCTAAATTGTAAAGGACCACCAATATTACCCAAAAGCCCTAAATTTTTTTTAAAAAAAACACAATGAACAACCTATAACCTTGATATAAGCCATTATCCTATGCCCTAGATCATAAAAACTTAATATATAAAAAAAAAACTTGCCCCTAATTAGGAAGTAACCTCTTAATATGAAATAGCACCTAAATATAAACTCAAAATGAGCCTCTCATATAAATCTCAAATTGGTACCTTAAAATTAAAAGAAAAAACCTTTTAAATATAAACTCTAAATGCGAAAAAACCACTAAACAACAAATATTGCTGCTAAATCAACACTCAACAAGCCCTAAATTAACATATACACTGCAAAAGAATGTAACAAAATAACTCTAAAATACATAAAAATTCTGAGTGTCGCATAAATGAACACTCATATCTATGTCAATTTAATTTTAAATATTTTAATTTTGCTAACGTAATCTTAAACCTTTGTGGACAAAAACCGACATATCTGCCCATCTTCTCTCTGCTTCCCCGTGAAAACCGAGTGGATTGCACAAACTCCACGAGACGAATAGTGGTCACAAATTAAGATTAACAATAATTGTATGCAAGCTTCAGCTGACCTGTCTTGCAGATTACGTGGCAATTTCGGATTGCAGAAGTTATTAATTACATAGTACATGCACAACCAACTTTTGTCTTTTCATTTATAGTTCGTATAGAGTTTAAGTAATAGATAAAGAGAGGTGGGTGGCCGTTGAGTTTTTGATTAAGCCATTAAACAAAGTTTGAGAAAACTTCACACGTAAAGAATATGCTTCTAGAAAGAGAATCCTCTGACCAAAACAGAAAGAAAGAAGGGGAATTCACATAGACTTTAATGAAAAAACAAATACAACTAATTAATATAGCATATTTTAGTAATAAGAATTTTTATGATGTATAATTTTTTATTGTTTTCTTTTTGGATTTCATCTAATGAAGGGTAAAACTTATTTCATTCAAAACCAACCTTTAGAGATTCAAACTTGAATTAGACATAGAAAGGTGAACGCCCCAATATCGGGAGTGAGTTTGTTGGTGTTGCATAATAAAAAAGGTTGTTCCGCCTTTTTATAATTTCATTAAAATTATGTTAATAGTATTACAGTGGGGTAATTTTAATTTATTAGATCACCGAAATATCTTAAATTACTCATTATCCCTAAATAATATATAAATTGTAAAGGACCACCACTATCACCCAAAAGCCCTAAAATTATTTAAAAAACGCCATGAACAGCCTATAATCTTGATGTAACCCTTTATCCTATACCCTAAACCATAAAAGCTTAACGTAAAACAAACTCACCCCTAATCAGGCAATAACCTCTAAATAAGAAATAGCACCTATATATAAACTCAAAATGATCATCATACAACTACCCTCATAAATCTCAAACTAGTACCTTAAAATTAAGAAGACCTTTTAAAATATAAACTCTAAATGCGAAAAAACCAGTAAACGCCAAATATTGCCGCTAAATCAACACTCAACAAGCCCTAAATTAACATATACATTGCAAAGAATGAAGAATGTAACAAAATAACCCTAAAATACAAAAAAAAAATTGAGTGTCGCATAAATGAACACATAGGTAAAACTACCCTCAAGTAACCCTTAGAATGCCCACTTATTCTAATGTGAAATTTGGGAGCGTAACCTATTGTAGCCACTTGTAACCGAATAGGCTCCTATTTTGTTCCACTAGAAAAAAACAAGGATTTAGCCACAGAAAATTAGCCACGAAAAAAATTCGTCGCTAATTTGCAATGGAATTTGAGACGAAAAAAAAAATTCGTCGGTAATTAGCGATGAAAAAATAATTCGTTGCTAATTTTGTCGGAATTTGCGACGAAAAACAATTCCTCGCTAATTTGCGACGGATAAAAAATTCATCGCTAATTAACGATGAATTTCCCTATCCATACCAAAATGTCCTTCGAGGGGTTCGTGCTTAGTGGGATTGTCAGTATTTCTTGCATCACATCCTCTTTGTAAATTTCCGTAATCAATTGTGATTTCCACTCATGATTCTCCTGGTTAATCAGTTCTGCTATGAATTTTGGTTCAACATGGTTCAATGGGCCTCCAAGTTTACCGGAAGGGAGCCACTTGTCCTCTTTTATTTTTATTTTTTTGTTGTTACATACTTTCCATCTAGCATCCGCCTTAATTACGTCTCTACCCATTAGTAGACTTTGCCACCCCTAGGATGGGCAATCGCCCTTGTTGGCTAGCCAAAACTCTCCACGGGAAAAATAGACTCCCTTTAGTACTCGACTCCAAAAGGTATTCAATGCTTGTATTAGTCGCCAGGCTTGTTTTCCTAGCATTGCCTTATTAAAGACAATTAGGTACCTAAAGCCTAAGCCATCTGACTCTTTCCTTTAAGAAGTTCCCATTTCCTCTTATGGATATTGGCAAAAATCCTTCAAGATATAACAAAGTCTCATTCGAGAATACCATATAGCAATTCTTGTATTGCTATAGAATCTCTTAAGGGAAACAATAAAAAAAGATGATTGTATGGTTTTTAAGAAAGAAGAATCAAGAAATAAGTGAAAAGAGGCTGGAAAAATATGAATATATATTTCAATCTTTTAGAACCGAATGCAACCATTCGGGAGAAGTTATTCCCAAACAAATACATTCTCAAAAGACATTGAAAATTTGGAGTAAAAAAAAATTTTAATTCCGAATTTCATACTTCTGAAAAATTACAACTTTTCAAGGAGAAGAAGTTTTGTCCAAATAGAAACAACTCTCTAAATGGTAAGTGGTTATGTCCGAATAGACATAACTTTCCAAAGATTGTAAGAGCACTTAATAACCTTTAGGAAAAAAAGTTGAAATTTTATTTAATAAAAAATAATCATAATTCTTTTGTGAAAAGTCACACTATTTCGATAGGACAAAATATTTATTTTATAATAATAAATGAGGATTAGGGGTCTAGCCAATAATCATCTTCTTCATTTGAATAAGTTAGAAGACATTCACATTAATATAGTGATCCACACACTCTCAACTTTCCTATGTGGGGCAAGAAAAAGGAAAAGCACCATTTTGTTTGTTTTACAAACAACCAACACATCCTGCTAGGAAGAGATTAGATGCATAGTAACGACTGAGTACCCTCTATGTCCATCAAATGTTAGCGTTTGGGATGGTGATAAAATGGAATATGTTTCGGCTAATCACAATGCTAGCATTACGTGGGCAGACATAGTTCGGTCTCCCCGACACATAGTCTCCGACTCTTTTGTGACAGGACCACCAGAAGCCAATTTGAAAGATCTGGTTTCTGGTCACCTATCTTCTAAAGGGGTCCAATGGATACTGAAGAGAAAGGGATTGGCGACCTGGCAAGCAGATTTGCTCTATGGAAAGATATACAACGTTAGAAGATCTGAAAGAAAGGTATTTTCTCTTACCCTATCCTCTAGAGGGAGCTTAGTATGCATTTTTATTTGGGCTGGAATTGACTCATCGAGTTTGAAACTATCTATACTGTTTTGGGACTCACATTGACACTTTTTGGTGACTATAGGGGATGTCTTGAAACAAAATGCGATATATAGCGGTATCTTGAGTATTTGATACAAGTATGGGGGCAGATCGGGATTTTCCTTAATTATTTATTTGGAGTATTTCCCGAAACTTGCAAAGTTGCCTAACTTTTTAGTATTATAAAAGGAAATGGCTCGTCTATTGAATAAGTTGAGTATGAGATAAGTCAGATCTCAAAAATAAAGAAAAGATGGGTACTCTCTTTTACATGACAGTGGCCTCAATGTTAAAGTGCTTTGAAACAAGACTCTAATCAAGATTAAGTAATTTTAATGAAAAATAGTAAGTCATCAGAAAAGTCAATAATTTGGAGACGATCAAATCAACCTTAGTAATTGGCTCAAATATACTAATAAGTAATTCTAATAAAGTCGGTAATTTGATAATAATTCTTCTTCTGCCTTTGTGTTAAACTTCTCAATTTTTCTAACCATTCGGCTCACTTTGAAGAGACTATGTCGCCCATGGCTCTACACCCTAAGAATTCAATTGTTAGGTAAGAAGAAAGGTTAGAATTTCCATAGTAACAGAGTACCTTCTTCATGTAAAACCTGCTTGATTTAGATCGGGAAAATCATACCCTTTTATGAAACCATGTGCGAAGGCTCGAATCCGTATTCAATCCTATTTTCGATAGAAGCTTTGATAGCTTCAATAAGACGCTAGAGTTCTGCGTGGAACAGGCAGCAGGCATGCCCATTCCACCTATAGAGGGTACCGACCATTATTCCAAAATTCATACAACATGCAATACAAAGACGGGACTTAAAAACAAAAGCCTAGGACAGTTGATGCGTGACAGAGAGTGTCTTATTCCAGCATAGTAAGTAGATCTCCTCCTCCCACAGTTCTTCTCTTCAAGTACCACCTGCTCCTTGTAAAATTGGCACAAAGGATGAGAAAAGCCAGCAACAGGATAACAAGCTGGAATCCAACTAAGTTATGCGAATGAAACTACCAAAGTGGTTGATGCAATTTGAGTTTCTTTTCTACGACACTCTATCTCTCCCTCTGCGGGAGCATGCGCATGTGCGTGCGAGTGAAAGGGAGCTGTTTGGCAATTTAAAGTGAACCTTCTCGCCGTCTAGAACTTTTCTCCGTTCCTACTTTTTGAATCATTTCTTCTTATCGTTGCAGATCAAATATCTGCAATGACCATTGTGTATGTTCATGAAGGTGTTTGACTAGTATTAAACTGTCGGGCATCTTTTAGATACCGTCAATATTCAATTTGCATTACAATATTACCCAAAATGTCACAGGGAATATGTCGAGGACTCGTTTCTCTCCGCAAAGATGATGCAATCAATCCATTCTCATAGTTCAGAGTTCTCCCAGGCAAGTGAGTTGTCTGTATTCGAGAAAGAATTTATTTTCTGGAAACTGAGGATAAAAATACACAAAATTGTTTAAAGGAGTTTAAACACAGGAAATTTGAAATCTCAATGTGATCTGGCGAGAGTCCGCCTTTGTAGCATGGTACAGGTAGATGAGGCAGGGAATGCTATAAAACATGGAGAGCGGCTTTATTTGTTGTTGATAGTTCCAAAGCGAGGCCAGAAAATCTTGCTCGTGAGATAGTGAGTACAAATTACGGAAGGAGCTATTCAGTAAGTTATAGAGGAAAGGCCGGCAAATCCGTGGGCCTGCTTCCTTAGCATCAGATGTCGAAAACTATATCTACATGGAGTAGAAATTGATCGATCTGGACTCGAAAATGGACATCTAGAAAGTCTCTGTGATATGACTTGAGTGAGATTCAGCAAGATAATCAGAGGACGAGAATTTGATATATCTTCTATATGCCAAACAAATTTATGATGCTCACTGCTCGCATCTCTTCCCATCATTTTGGCTGTTAGTCTAGCATATCCAGCGTAAGTACGTGCACTAAACAAGTTTAGACCTCTAGGCTATTTGTTGAATGATGAGCAAAGACGGGAAGCATTCTGTTTATTGACTGAAATTTTGTAACGAGTACCTGTGGTGCTGTTGCTCCAAAGTACTTGAACATCAATGGCAGTAAGGTTTTGATCATCAAGGCGCTTCCATGTTTTAATTGACATCAAAGGACCCCAACTTGCGTCGTCTGTTTTCTCTAATGTTGCTTGGACCACCCTTGCCCTCCTTGCCCATCCAGCCTTCCCATAGGCATGGTATCCAAAACCCCCACCATAACAGAGCTGTATACCAGTATATTCGCCACAGAAGTCGTTAAGGTGATCGTGGCCCGTGAAAACAGCTTTAACATCACCTGCTTCTACCATAGTTGTAAAGAAGCCCGAGTTTACAGAAGGAGAGCTAATGCCATCTTGATTTACACCAGTATAATTTGATGAATCGACACTTGCATACTCGGGCAGTGGGATATGGAAGTAAACGAGCCCTGGTGCTGGTGCTTCCTGAGCCTCTGGCTTACTCATATATGCTTTCTGCAACAGAAACACCCAAAACGAACTAGTTAATCATGTAATTATCGTCATCAAGTTGGGATGAGGCTCAAGAATCTTAGGCTTATTTTGTTTCTCTGAAAATAAATGATTTGAAAAATATTTTCCTAAATATGATCGCTTGCATCTTTTACAAAAATGAATGAACGAAAAATATTTTTATCGTTAGCAAAAATATTTAGACATAAAATGATTTTTTATCGACTAATTATCTTAAGCGATGAAAGAAAAGGATGGAACAATTCAAGAATTCATTCAACACTCAGTAAGATTATTCATGAAGAAATGCCAGATAAACGTTAAAAACTTAAAAACCAAATAAAAGTTAAAACAGTTAAAACTGAGTGATTCCAAGCAAGAGATAGTCAGAGACGATGCTTCCATGAACCATGTAAATGTAGCAACAGTTGGTCAGTTACCATGGTAATAAATTGTTTAAGTACTTTAGCTCCGCTTATTTAAGGAAGAAACCTTTATCTCTTACCCCCAAAACATTGAACTCAATGCAATTCCTGACTAATATTCTTTTGTTTCACGACAGATATGAATACCTACATTAGATATCCAGAAGGAACGTCGACACTCGTACTTTTTCCTCCTGTGAAGCTACACTTGATAGCTATCCATTTTGAATCGGTGTTCACTGTGTTGTATATAAGGAGACAGACAGTAAAGATAAAAGAAAGGAACTGGCAACATTAATACCTGAAGCGTCATAGACGTGCGTTGGAACCAAAGTTGCTGAGAGGGTTTGATCCAACCGTAACCAGAAATTGAAGGAACTGTCGAATAATCTCCACTATCGAGGAAGTAAAGATTGAGGACTGATTTGTTTTCAAACCCAGAGCCTTCAACTCCTTGGACCTCCACGTTGTAATTGCCAAAACCATCAATGACATCAACCCCGGTAGGATTGACCTGAGACAAAGTGTGATTGAGGCTAGCTATATGTTTCATGACCCCTTCTCTTGGCAAGGTGGACTCTTGGTCATGGTTTCCCAATACGGCAGCCCAGGGTATGCTTGCAGAAATGGCAGGGGAAAATGCATATTCTAAAGATCTTGCAGCATCAGTCGCATCAGAGCAAATATTATCCCCTTCATCACATTGTAAAAGCATGAAACAGTTAGCTTTGAGTTCCTTCATTCATCAATATTGGTGCCTAAGGCTGCGTTGTAATTGCAAAATGTTGCTATACCTCAAGTGACTGTCATGTAGAGTGTATGCGTATACAATAGATACAAGCAAAAAACATGATATAGAAGCTTGATTTGTTTGAGAATAGAAGAGAATTAACCCGTGAAAACAATGAGGTCAGGCTTCTCAGCCAGGATCATCCGACGGATGAAGGCGGTGGTGTTGAGGTCAGAGCAACTTGCCAACTCAGAAGGAAGAAGGTTCCTGCAGGGTGTGGTCTTGCCATCGGCATAGTGCATGTCTGCCACCTGCACTATCTTGAATTCCCCGTTTTCCCTGAACCGCAACTGCTTCGGCTTTGTTTCTTCTGTCGAAACGGCAAGAGAACTCAAACAAAGGACCGCTGCCGCCACCAACAGACCCTGGACGCCGATTGTCTTCTTCTTCTCCTCCATATTCTTGATGCCCACGGAAACAGAACTTCCGTTTAATGGTGGACTCACACTGATATATTACCTAATCTTCTCTCTCTGCTCCAGTGTAAAAACCATTCGGAGTCCACAAGACTTCTTTAAAAAAACGGAGTTCACATTGAAGGAGTAGCTGACTGAAGATTTGTCATGTTAAATTACTACAAAATTGATTTTGGTTGTTGAATTGTCAACATCATTCAACCATGGATGCTTATAGAATGACTGACACAAAGGTGATAGAAGGAAAAAAGACAACCGGAGAAGAACAAAGCGGAAGGAAGCTTCATTTCTCTATTCCCGAGCTTTTTTGTGTGTTAGCCAGGTGAAAGGTTCATTTCTGTTTTAAGACCTCTATTCAGTATATTCTTTTTCTTTCAAAGTTCTTCGTTCTTGTAGATGTGATAACACCAACCTAACGATTGCCCCTAAAGTTTTCTTTTCTTCTGTTCTTTCTATTGCTGTCAATAGTAAACCTCTTCCTAGCTAGGGGACAAGCATTAAGTTCCTTTGTAAGAGAAGTGTAGTTCTTTCTCAGAGATCTAAATCACTTGTGAAGCATGGTTCTTGACTTCAATTTATTCGGCTGTAATATTTTCCTAGTGCAGCAGCTTTTGTGAACACGCTTGCTGATCATTGCTGTATAAATAGAGTTTTATGTGAAGTTTATAAGCAAGCCGCCAGAGCAAAAATGTGAGCCTCTGGATAGAGAGAAAAGACAGGTTGCTCATATGGAATGTAGACAAAAAATGAAAGTGTTGTGGGTCTGTCTTTGTACGAGCTAGGGTGTTCTAACTCTAAAGTATGTTGTGTGGTGAGGGAAAAATATATTGTAATAGCGTGTGAGAGATTTTTTATGTATCGGATCTCCATATAAGTGTGTATCGAGTTGCCTAGTGTAAAATTTCGTTTTACCATCACCACTATGTTTCCGCGACCCAACAATTCGTCAACCTCCAACTTCAAATTCTTCATAGCGACGAAGTAGATTTACCACTATTCTCGTCCCATAATTGAATACATGTTGACTTGAAATTTAGGTCACGGAATTGGATACCCGACTATGCTAATTGCTAGTTGGAGAAGTCAGTGCACGGCCCATATATTGTGACATTATTGGATTAACTCACTCGATGTATTGTTTGTTTTGGTTTCGCTCATTCCGAGCCTTATAATTTTTCTACTAGTGGTTATCTTCTCGAAATTGGCCTATTTGTTATCTTTTTTCTTCGAGTTAATACCATGAAAATTTTAAACTAGTACACCTGTGACAATAATACCATCAGTAAGTTTTCGTTAAATTTTACCGTTAAATCGCTAAGTTGTATAACACGTTACAGTTGGTGTACTAATTTAGGATTTTAACCTTCTGTTTATCATAAGTGTACTAATTTGTGATTTTTCATGGTATTAATCCAATTTAACGAAAGGTAAATTTGTCACAAGTATACCAATTCAGAGTTTTTTGTGGTAAAAAAATTTTTTTGAGGTAAATTTATCACAGAAGTACTAGTTTATGATTTTTGGGTGGTCAAAAATTTAATTTAGGGTAAAATTGTCACAGATGTACTAATTTAGGATTTTTTGTGATATTAACCATTCTTCTTTTTTGTATTTCGGCAACTTGCTACTAGGCAGGCAACACTTGCCAATCGAAACACCAATCTCATCGATAATTAGGAAGCCTTCAATATACTAAAGATACAGATAACAATGTGATATAGGCATAGCCAAAAAAAAATTCCCATAAGAGCGTAATGACATGAATGAGTCAACGCGGTCCATGCATGAAATAGAATTATAGCGGTCGCTGGTCAAAATACTCGGCGTGTGAAGACCCAATCAGTCACACACAGTCATACTTGTCCAAGTTTTCATATTTGATCTAGTACAAGGAAAGAGAGGTTTAAGTATCGTGTTAATCCTTTAAGTTTTAGCGTTCGTGTAATTCAAGTTAAAATTTGGTTTTCTGACCTTTATTTTGTCCAATTAAGTTCTGCAACTTTCTTGATCTATGTGATTCGATCATCTAAGTTTCATATTGTGAAATCATGTTCTCTAACATTGTCGACTTGTGTGATCAAATCCTTTGGTTAACTGCTCTCGCTAAACCGTGAAATTAACCAATGACGTGACATTGCCAATATGGCTGAAAATGGCACGTGAATCATGATGTTAACATGACGTCAAATTGACAAAAGACAAAAATTGGAATAAGGAGAAAAAAGAAACCCTTATTTGATAGTGTTGGTTAAGCGAGTAAGCAAAATACTTAACTGCTCAAACTAAAAAAGTTATTGAGTTTGATTGAATAAAAGAAAACTTATAGAACCAAATGGCACAAAATCAGAAAAATAGAGGACTTAATTGCATAAAATAAGAATTAGACGATCAAATCGAACAAACACTGAAACCAAGAGGATCGGAAGTGCACTTAATCTGCAAAGGGATACCCGAGGCGGTGGTTTAGTGAGATCGAGAAAATGGTTAACAAAAAAATTAACCCCTCCTATTTCATTTAGAGAACAATTTTCGGTTCGATTAAAGCTGATTTTTCGCAATAGGTGATGATTAAATTTCTTGGTGAAAGGAAAGTCACCGCACTCCAATCGCAATTTGATTCTTGGAGGCCCCTAGACCCACCGTCATATGGTTAGACTATTGAGCCTTACTTTACGTATTTGTTAACGACCTAAGATAAGAGGACTTACTTGTAATGTCGAGTTGAAAGTTTAGATAATCATGTCATAAGAAGAAGGAAAATGCCCAGATTTTTCCAATTGACAAATTGAAGCACAATGTGAGATTCAATCCGATTTTAATGGCAAGGATGCAAGTGGTCCTTCTTTAAACTTCCTCAAAGACTCCCATATTGATTTATGAGATTAGATCCGATGGTACCGATAAGGATGCAAGCGGTCTTCCTTTAAACGTCCTCTAAGACTCCTATATTTATTTATGAAATTAGATCCAATTGTGTGATCTAGGCATAGAAAAAAAGAATTTTCCTATGATCACAATGACATGAACGACTAAACGCGGTCCAAGCATGAAATATACTATATTAGTGGTCAATACTCGGGTGTCCGGATTCCTGGGGATAATTTTGTGAAGACCCAGTCAATCACACATAGTCATACTTTTCCATTTTTTTCATATGTGAGCCAGTGTAAGGAAAGGGAGGGTTAGGTAAAGTATTGCTCCTTTAAGTTTCAACGTTCGTGGAATTAAACTTTGAACTTTGGTCTTCTAACCGTTACTTATTTTTTATTGATTTCTCTAACATTCTTTATATGTGCAATTTGATCCTCTAAGTTTTATTTTATGCAACCAAGTTCTCACTTTCTCGACTTGTGCAATCCAATCTTTGCTCAATGGCTCTCACTAAACCGTCAATTAAATTAATGACGTGGCATTGTCAAGGCACGTGAATCATGATATTAGTGTAACATCAAATTGACAGAGGAAAAGCAATCCTGGAATAAAAATAAAAAATAAATCCTTATTTGATAGTGTTAATTAAGTGGGTAAGCAAAACACTCGATTGCACAAACCAAAATAGTTACAGGGTTTGATTGGATGAAAGAAACCTTATAGAACCAAATTGCCCAAAATGAGAAAAATAGAGGCCTCGATTGCATGAAATAAGAGTAAGATGATCAAATCGAACAAACACCGATAGTTTGATGACTAAAACTGCGCTTAATCCGCGAAGGGAGACCCGAGTTGGTGGTTTAGTGAGATAGAGAAAATGGTTGAGGGAAAAAAATTAACCATTGCTGTTTCATTTCGAGAACAATTTTTGTTTCGAATAAAGCTGATTTTTCACGATGGATGATGATTAAAAATTTCTCGACGAAAGGAAAATCACTGCGCTCCAATTGCAATTTGATTCTTGGAGGGCCCTAGACCCTTTGTCATATGTTTAGACTATTGAGCCTTACTTTATGTAGTTACTAATGACCTAAGACAAGATGACTTGCTTGTGTTTTCGAGTTGAAAGTTTGGATAATCATGTCATAAGAAGAAGGAAAATTCCGAGACTTTTCCGGTGGATAATATAGGTTAGGCATCAAATCGGAGCACAATATGAGATTCGATCCAATGGTAACAACAAGGATATGAGCAGTGCTTCTTTAAACTTCCTCAAAGACTCCCGTATTAATTTATGATTGAACTTTGGTTTTCTAACCTTTAGTTTGTTCGATTAAATTCGCTAAATTTCTTGATCAGTGTGGTTCGATCCTCTAAGTTTTATTTTGTGAAATCATATTCTCTAACTTTCTCAATTTGTGCGATCAAATCTTTCTGTTAACTGCTCTTGCTAAACCTCAAATTAATTAATGATGTGGCATTGCCAATATGGCAGAAAATGGCACGTGAATCATGATGTCAATGGACATCAAATTGACAAAAGAAAAAAAACTTCGAATAAAAAAAATGAAACCTTTACTTGATAGTGTTAGTTAAGCAGATAAGGAAAACACTGGATTGCACAAACTAAAAAAGTTATAGGGTTTGATCGAATAAAAGAAAAGAAATAAAACCAAATTGCACAGAATGAGGAAAATAGAGGACTTAATTGCATAAAGAAATAGCTAGACAATCAAATCGAATAAACACTGAAACTTAGAGGATCGAAACTACACTTAATCCGTGAAGAGATACTGGAGTTGGTGGTTTACTAAGATTGAGAAAATGGTTGAGGAAAAAAAATTTACCACTCTTATTTCATTTTGAGAACAATTTGCAGTTCGACTAAAGATGATTTTTCACAACGGGAGATGATTAAATTTCTCGAGGAAAGGGAAATCACCGTGCTCCAATCACAATTTGATTCTTGGAGGCCCCTAGACCCTCTGTAATACGGTTAGACTATTGAGCCTTCTGCAGTAGTAATAGCAAAATTTGACCCCTAGGCAAAAAAAGCCATCTCACATTATTTTGTGATCATTTTTCTCGTTGGATTCCTTCTACATTTAAAAATTAGTCATATTTTAGATGTGAGACTCCTTTAACACAACTCTCACTTACATCCTAACTATATTGTACTCTAGTTTTAGCTCTATTAGGAGGAGTTTCGCATTGTTCTCTCCTTTTTGAGAAACTAGTTGAACTTTCATGCTTTGAACAGGTTTCAAAAATGATTTATGAGAGTTTAGTTGGATACTATAATTTTGAACATTTGAACAAATTGTACAAGAATAGTCTTTGGATTTATTCCACGAAGTGAAAAGGGCTTTGCCTTCAGAACAAGTGATGTAGCTGCTCTTTTGCAGGGAGAATCAACGTTTGAGTCGCACGTATTGGACCGTAGAAATGGCATGTCTCCTCCGATAGCAAGAAACATGTTGGCATCTTCAAGCTCTCTGACGCTTATGGCACAGCAAACCTACGGCAAATCTAACTCCCATTCTTTTTACTTATTAGCGGAAGAGCTTATTATAATTTTATATTTGGGCTGGAATTGACTTGTAGTTTCTCTATTCTGTCTTGGGACTCATATTGAAACTTTTTGGTGAGTGTAGGGGATGTCTTAAGACAAAATGCGATATTTAGGGGTATATTGAGTATTTGATGTAAGTATGGGGGTAAATCGGAATTTTCGTTAATAATTAGGGTATTCTCGAAACTCACAAAGAAGGTTGCCCGACTTTTTAGAATCATAAATGAATTGGCCCGTCTATTGAAAAATTGGTGTATGAGATAAGTCAAATATAAAAAAATAAAGAAAAAATGAAAACTCTCTTTTACATGGTTGTGGCCTCAATGTTAAAGTGCCTCGAAAAAAGACAATCAAATCAACCTTGGTAAATGGCTCAAATAAGTAATAACTACCTAAAACTATTTGATTATTTTATCGAAAGAAAAAAAGTTGATAAGTAATTCTAATAAAGTCGGTAATTTGATAAGAATTTGATAGCTTCAATAAGACGCAAGAGTTCTGAGTGGAACATGTATCAAGCATGCCCATTCCACCTTACCGATCATTATTCCAAAATTCACACGATATGCAATACAAAGTTGGAACTCGCAAACAAAAGCCTAGGAGAGTTGATGCGTGACAGAGAGTGTCTTATTCCAGCATACGGGTAGATCTCCTCCTCCTCCCACAGTTCTCTTCAAGTACCGCCTGCTCCTTATAAAATTGGCAGAGTCGATGAGAAAAGTCAGCAACAGGATACAAGCTGGAATCCAACTAAGTTATGCAAATGAAACTACCAAAGTAGTTGATGCAGTTGAGTTTTGTTCGACGACACTATCTCTCCCTCTGCGAGAGCAAGCGCTCGTGTGTGTGAGTGAAAGGGAGCTGTTTGGTTAGTTAAAATGAACCTTCTTGCCGTCTAGAACTTTTCTCTGTTCCTACTTTTTGCCTTATTTTTTCCTATTGTTGCAGATCAACCATCTGCAATGACCATTGAATTTGTTCACGAAGGTATTTGACTAGTACTGAACTGTCTACCATCTTTTAGACACCGTCAACATTCAATTTGCATTACAAATATTTACCCAAAATGTCGCAGGGAATATGTCAAGGACTCATTTCTCTTGGCAAAGATGATGCAATCGATCCATTCTCATAGTTCAGAGTTCTCCCAGGCAAGTGAGATGTCTGTATTCGAGAACAAATTTATTTTCCCGAAACTGAGGATAAAAATAGGCAAAATTGTTCAAAGAGGAGCAAATTTGAAATCTCAATGTGATCTAGCGAGAGTCTGCCTTTGCAGCATGGGAGAGGCTTTATTTGTTGTTGGATAGTCTCAAAGGGTAGCTAGAAAATCTTGCTTGTGGTAGTGAGTAAAAATTACGGAAGGAGCGATTCAGTAAGTTATAGAGGAAAGGCCAGTAAATCTGTGGGCCTGCTTCCTAAGCATCAGATGTCAAAAACTATATCTACACAGCAAAAAATGATCGATCTGGACTCAAACATAGGCATCTAGAAAGTCTCTTTTATATGACTTGAGTGAAATTCAGCATGATAATCAGAGGATGAGAATGTCATAAATCTTCTATATGTCCAATTTCAGTTGAGAAGAAGTGGGAATAGGCCAAACAGATTAATGATGCTCGCTGCTTGCATCTTCCCATCATACTGGTCGTTAGTCTAGCATATCCACCGTGTATGTACGTACTCTAAACAAGTTAAGACCTCTATGCATTTTTGTTGAATGACGAGCAAAGACTGGAAATTGCTGTATATTGACTGAGATTTTGTAATGAATACCTGCAGTACTGTTGCTCCAAAGTACTTGAACATCGATGGCAGTAAGGTTTTGATAATCAAGGCGCTTCCACGTTTTAATTGACATCAAAGGACCCCAACTTGCCTCGTCTGTTTTCTGTAATGTTGCTTGCACCACCCTTGCCCTCCTTGCCCATCCAGCCTTCCCGTAGGCATGGTATCCAAAACCCCCACCATAACAAAGCTGTATACCAGTATATTCACCGCAAAAGTCGTTAAGGTGATCGTGACCCGTGAAAACAGCTTTAACATCACCTGCTTCTACCATAGTTGTAAAGAAGCCTGAGTTTACAGAAGGAGAGCTAATGCCATCTTGATTTACACCAGTATAATTTGATGAATCGACACTTGCAAACTCGGGCAGTGGGATATGGAAGTAAGCGAGCCCTGGCGCAGGTGCTTCCTGAGCCTCTGGCTGACTCATATATGCTCTCTGCAATAGAGACACCCAAAACGAACTAGTTAATCGCATAATTATCGTCATAAAGTTGGGATAAGGCTGAAAAATCTTAGGCTTGGTTTGTTTTGCGGAAATCAAATAATTTGGAAAATATTTTCCTAACTATGATCACTTGTATTTTTTACAAAATTGAATGAACGATAATATTTTTAACGTACGCGACAATATTACAGAGAGGAAGATTATTTTCTCGTTTTGAGTTTGCATTTTCTGCCTATATTTTACCAAGGCAATAAATTGTTTCAGTACTTTAGCTCCGCTTATTTAAGGAAGAAACGAATTTTACCTTTATTTCTTGCCCCAAAAACATTGAAGTTAATGCAATTCCTGACTAATATTCTTTTGTTTCACTACAGACATAAATATCTTCATTAGATATCCAAAAAGAACGTCAACGCTCGTACTTTTTCCTTCTGTGAAGCTACACTTGATAGCTATCCATTTTGAATCGGTGTTCACTCTGTTGAACATAAGGACAAGGACAGTAAAGACTTTTGAAAGGAACTGGCAACATTAATACCCGAAGCTTCATAGACGTGCGTTGGAACCAAACTTGCTGAGAGGGTTTGATCCAACCGTAACCATGTATTGACGGAACTGTCGAATAATCTCCGCTATCGAGGAGGTAAAGATTGAGGACTGATTTGTTTTCAAAACCAGAGCCTTCAACCCCATGGACTTCCAAGTTGTAATTCCCAAAACCATCAATGTCATCAACCCCGGTAGGATTGACCCGAGATAAAGTGTGATTGAGGCTAACTATATGTCTCATGACCCCTTCTCTTGACAAGGCCGACTCTTGATCGTGGTTTCCCAACACGGCGGCCCATGGTATGCTTGAGGAAATGGCAGGGGAAAATGCAGCATCTAAAGATCTTGCAGCATCGGTCGCATCAGAGGCGTAGATATTATCCCCTTCATCACATTGTAAAAGCATGAAACAGTTAGTTTTGGGTACCTTCATTCATCAAGATTGGCGCCTAAGGCCGAGATGTAACTGCAAAACGTCTCTATACCTCAAGTGACCGTCGTGTGGAGTGTATGCCTATGCAATACGTACAAGCACAAAACATGATATAGTAGCTTGATTTATTTGAGAATAGAAGAAAGGGAATTAACCCGTGAAAACAATGAGGTCGGGCTTCTCAGCTAGGATCATCCGACGGAGGAAGGCGGTGGTGTTGAGGTCGGAGCAACTTGCCATCTCAGAAGGAAGAACGTCCCTGCAGCGTGTGGTCTTGCCGTCGGCATAGTGCATGTCCGCCACCTGCAGTATCTTGAATTCCCCGTTTTCCCTGAATCGCAGCTGCTTCTGCTTCGTTTCTTCTGTCGAGACGGCCAGAGAACCCACACAAAGGACCGCCGCAGCTGCCACCAGCAGACCCCGGGCGCCGATTGTCTTCTTCATCTCCTCCATATTCTTGATGCCCAAGGAAACAGACCTACCGCTTAAAACCAACCGGAGTCAACAAGACTTACTTTAAAAAATCGGAGTTCACATTGGAGTAGTTGACTTCGACAGTGAACGTCGGCGATGAATAATGCCCAAATATAAAATGAAGGGTTGTAATATGGAAAACTTCAAATTGGTATATTTGTAATAAATTTATCTTAAATTAGTTTTTTGATCATCAAAAACCCCAAATTGATACACCTGCGATAAATTTACCATCCGTTAGTTTCCGTTAAATTTTGCCATCAAATTACTGATTTGGATGACACGTGATAGTTGACTGTACACCGGCTTAGGATTTTACTCCTCTGTTTGTCACAGGTTTATTAGTTTGTGATTTTTCATGACGTTAATCTAATTTAACAAAGGGCAAATTTTATTACAAGTGTACCAGTTTTGGGTTTTTTGTGGTCAAAAAATTAGTTTTGAGTAAATTTCTCACAGGTGTACCAATTTTGGATTTTTTGTGGTCAAAAAATTAGTTTAGGGTAAATTTGTCACGGGCGTTTCAGATTAGGGTTTTTCGTGGTATTAACCCTAAATGAAAGAGAGATGGTCTGAGTTTTTTATTAGCCATGAAACAAAATTTGAACAAATTTTACATATAAAGAACATGTCATGAATGAGGAAATCCATAGAGGCTCTAATAAAAAAAATAGTTAATTAATGTAGCATGTTTAGTAATTTGAATTTTTATGAAGTATAAATTTTTATTTCATCTTTTTAGATTTCATCTACTGTAGGTTGATCACACCTAAATTTTTGCCTGTAGGTCACTGTTGTATTTTCCAAAATCCGGGGATCGAATAGCAAAATTTGACCCCTAAGCAAAAATAGCCATCTTACAATATCTTGCGACCAATTTTCTCACCGCATTCCTTCCTCACTTAGAAACTAGACACACACGTTGTAGTTTGTTAGTGCCTAAGTTTCCCCTCTCATAGTCCATTCTTGCATTTTATAAAAATTCGGAATTGAATTCACTGCTAACGGCGAAATTCCGCTCCAAACAAAAAAAAAAACATCGATTTTGCACCATTTTGCATCCTCATTTCATATTACATTTCTTTGCATTCACAAATTAGGGACATCGTAGTATTAGGACCTTGGACCCTAAGTCAAAAATTAGTGGTCTTGCGTTTTGTAAAAGAAGTTAGGAATCGAATTTGTCAAAAAATGGAAAAATTTGATCCCTAGCGAGAAACACCAATTTCGCACGATTTTGCATCTATTTCATTGCATTTAGTGATTAAAGACATGATAATTTTGATACCTTGGACTCAATATCATAAATTTGGACCGACAATGACGACGTAACTCACTAATCTCATCAACCAATAGTTGTATTGGACAACTTTGTTCAATCTCTTTTCTCATCGAATTCGAATCACTACCTAGATGGAATTTCTCGAAAAATATAGATTTCACAAATTCACTTACAGAGACGAAGAAAGGAGACATTATCCCTTATTAAGTCTCACTAGCTCAAGACCCCATCCACAGACGAAGAAAGGAGACATTATCCCTTATTAAATCTCACTATCTCAAGACCCCATCCATGCATAGCGAAGAACTTTATATATTTATTTTATTGATATTTCCAATGAATATTTTCCTCACGGCACTATTTTCACCCCTATATGATTCAATTCACTCCATTTTTCACTAAAAAGATAAAATTGCCCTTATTCGATTGCAATTTGAAGTGGTTGACCCAAAATTTATCTACTTTCCTTCATTTTTTGTTTTTTTTTTCTATTCTTATTTAGAAGCTAGTTGCCATAATTAAGCATTTCACATGGTTTATTTTTATTTATTGTGGCTATCCCATGTATATTGAGGCATTATGTTTTCTTTTCTATTTTTAGATTTACTTCCGAGAAATAAGTTTTGTGGAGAAGAGAAATTTCAACGAAACCTAACTCTTTTCTTCATTGTTGAGCAAATATATACATTATTTTTAAGTAGAATCTAGAAAGTCTTAACGGGGACAATTTTTTAACACAATCACATGCTATAAACTTTTATTTTTGTTGTGCATATTACTATAAAACCCTCTTTTATCTTTCTTTTTTTAGTAAGCACTTCATAAAATGATATTAATTTTGCCCATGCAAAATGATGAGATTTCACTGGCATTTAAAAAAAAATCTTATTTTTAGGCTATGTTAGATTTAATTATATTTCATCTTTCAAAATTTCATGTTGGAGAATGTAACTGTGATTTTAGTTTTAAAATCTTTAAATAGCTTTTTTTTTCGCTTCATAACAACATCAAACCTAGCTTTCTCTTATCAATTGTCTTTTTTTTTACATTTACTGAGATATCCCCCAATAAATAAAGTGAAATTTTTTCTTATGGCAACTAAATCCTACATAGAAATAGAAAAACTAAAAAAACAAGGAAAGATAATTAGGAAGCCTTTTAAATACTAATGATACTGATAATGATGTGATATAGGCAAGGCGTAGCCAAAAAAAAAATCTCATAAGAGCATAATGACATGAATGAGTCCACGCGGTCCACGCACGAAATATAATTATAGTGGTCACTGGTCAAAATACTCGGCGTGTGAAGACCCAATCAACCATGCACGTTTTCCCATTTGAGCAAGTACAAGGAAAGAGAGGGTTAAGTATAGTGTCAATCCATTCGAGGTTAAACTTTGTTTTCTGACCTTCATTTTGTCCGATTAAGTTCTCCAACTTTCTTGATCTATGCGAATCGATCCTCTAAGTTTCATATTGTGAAATAACGTTCTTTGACATTCTCGACTTGTGTGATCAAATCCTTTGGTTAATTGTTCTCGCTAAACCGTCAAATTAGTCAATGACGTGACATTGCCAATATGGCAAAAATGGCACGTCAATTGTGATGTTAATGCGACGTCAAATTGGAAAAAAAAAAAAGAAAAAAGAAACCCTTAGTTGATAGTGTTGGTTAAGCAAGTAAGCAAAATACTCAATTGCTCAAACTAAAAATGTTATAGGGTTTGGTTGAATAAAAGAAAACTTATAGAACCAAATGGCACAAAATCAGAAAAATAGAGGACTTAATCGCATAAAATAAGAATTAGACGATCAAATCGAACAAACACTGAAACTTAGAGGACCGGAAGTGCATTTAATCTGTGAAGGGATACCTGAGGCGGTGGTTTAGTGAGATCGAGAAAATGGTTAACAGAAAAAAAAAATAAACCACTCCTATTTCATTTCGAGAACAATTTTCAGTTCGATTACAGATGATTTTTCGCAATAGGTGATGATTAAATTTCTTGGTGAAAGGAAAGTCACTGCGCTCCAATCGCAATTTGATTCTTGGAGGCCCCTTGACCCACCGTCATATGGTTAGACTATTGAGCCTTACTTTATGTATTTGTTAACGACCTCATATAAGAAGACTTGCCTGTAATGTCGAGGTAATCATGTAATAAGAAGAAGGAAAATGCCCGGATTTTTTCAATTGACAAATTGAAGCATGATGTGAGATTCGGTCCAATGATAATGGCAAGGATGCAAGTGGTTCTTCTTTAAACTTCCTCAAAGACTCCCCTATTGATTTATGAGATTAGATATGACAGTACTAATAAGGACGTGAGCGGTCTTTCTTTAAACGTCTTCTAAGACTCCTATATTTTTTTTATGAAATTAGATCCAATTGTGTGATCTAGGCATACAAAAAAAGAATTTTCCTATGATCACAATGACATGAACGACTCAACGCGGTCCATGCATGAAATATACGATATTGGTGGTCAATACTCGGTGTCCGGATTCCTGGGGATAATTTTCTGAAGACCCAGTCAATCACACATAGTCGTTCTTTTCCATTTTTTTTTTCATATGTGAGCTCGTGTAAGGAAAGAGAGGGTTAGGTAAAGTATTACTCCTTTGAGTTTCAACGTTCGTGGAATTAAACTTTGAACTTTGGTTTTCTAACCTTTACTTTTCTTTGATTGATTTCTCTAACATTCTTTATATGTGCAATTTGATCCTCTAAGTTTTATTTTATGCAACCAAGTTCTCACTTTCTTGACTTGTGCAATCTAATCTTTGGTCAATGGCTCTCACTAAACCGTCAATTAAATTAATGACGTGGCATTGTCAAGGCATGTGAATCGTGATGTTAGTGTTATATCAAATTGACAGAGGAAAAACAATCCTAGAATAAAAAGAAAAAATATCCTTATTTGATGGTGTTAATTAAGCGGGCAAGCAAAACACTCTATTGCACAAACCAAAATAGTTCAAGGGTTTGATTGAATGAAAGAAAATTTATAGAACCAAATTGCCCAAAATGAGAAAAATAAAGGACTCAACTGCATGAAATAAGAGTAAGATGATCAAATCGAACAAACACTGACAGTTAGATGACCGAAAATGCACTTAATCCGCGAAGGGAGACCCGAGTTGGTGGTTTAGTGAGATAGCGACAATGGTTGAGGAAAAAAAAAATAAACATTGCTGTTTCATTTTGAGAACAATTTTCTTTTTGAATAAAGCTGATTTTTCACGATGGGTGATGATTAAAAATTTCTCGACGAAAGGAAAATCACCGCGCTCCAATTGCAATTTGATTCTTGGAGGGCCCTGGACCCTTTGTCATATGTTTAGACTATTGAGCCTTACTTTATGTAGTTGCTAATGACCTAAGATAAGATGTCTTGCTTGTATTTTCGAGCTGAAAGTTTGGATAATCATGTCATAAGAAGAAGGAAAATTCCGAGACTGTTCCGATGGATAATATAGATTAGGCATCAAATCGGAGCACAATGTGAGATTCGATCCAATGGTAACAACAAGGATACGAGCAATGCTTCTTTAAACTTCCTCGAAGACTCCCGTATTAATTTAGGATTGAACTTTGGTTTTCTAACCTTTAGTTTGTTCGATTAAATTCGCTAAATTTCTTGATTAGTGCGGTTCGAGCCTTTAAGTTTTATTTTGTGAAATCATATCCTCTAACTTTCTCAATTTATGCGATCAAATATTTCGGTTAACTGCTCTCACTAAAACGTCAAATTAATTAATGATGTGAAATTGCCAATATGGCAGAAAATGGCACGTGAATCATGACGTTAACGTGACATCAAATTGACAAAAGAAAAAAAACTTGGAATAAAAACAATGAAACCTTTACTTGATAGCGTTAGTTAAGCAGATAAGGAAAACACTGGATTGCACAAACTAAAAAAGTTATAGGGTTTGATTGAATAAAAGAAAAGAAATAAAACCAAATTGCAAAGAATGAGGAAAATAGAGGACTTAATTGCATAAAGTAATAGTTAGACAATCAAATCGAATAAATGCTGAAACTTAGAGGATCGAAACTGCACTTAATCCGTGAAGGGATACTCGAGTTGGTGGTTTACTAAGATTGAGAAAATGGTTGAGGAAAAAAAAATTAACCACTCTTATTTCATTTCGAGAACAATTTGCAGTTCTACTAAAGATGATTTTTCACAACGGGAGATGATTAAATTTCTCGAGGAAAGGGAAATCACCGCGCTCCATTCACAATTTGATTCTTGGAGGCCCTTAGACCCTCTGTAATATGGTTAGACTATTGAGCCTTACTTTATGTAAGTGCTAACAGCCGAAGATAAGATGACTTGATTGCGTCATGGAGTCAAAACTTTGTATAATCTTATCATAAGAAAAAGGAAATTTCCGGGATTTTTCCCGTTGATGATAGAGATTAAGCATCAAGTCGAAACACAATGTGAAATTTGATCCGATGATAATGACAAGGATGCGGGTGGTCTTTCTTTAAACTTTCTCGAAGACTCCCATATTGATCGTTGAGATTTGGTCTGATGGTGCCAAGACTGATGTGAGCGGTCTTTCTTTAAATTTCATCCAAAACTCCCGTGTTTATTTATGAGATTAGATTCAATTGTGAGGACAAGGATGTGTGGGTTTCCACGAATACAGCGAGAAGGTTCCTGCGTCTTGCAATTCTTTTCTTCCCTTATTTTAGTTCTTTCTTTCTTATTTATCAAAACGGAGTTCACATTGAAGGAGTGATTGACTTGAAGAGTGTAAGTCAACCTCCACAGTGAACGTCACATCCTTTGCAGTGACAAATAAGGCTCAAATAAAATTCGAGTAAAAAAAAAAGAGAGATGGTTTTTGAGTTTTTTATTAGCCATTAAACAAAATTTGAACAAATTTTACATAAAAAGAACATGTCGTGAATGAGAAAATCCACGGAGGCTCTAATAAAAAATATATAATCAATCAATGTAGCATATTAAGTAATATGAATTTTCATGAAGTATAAATTTCTATTTCATCAATTTGAATTTCATCAACTGTAGGCCTGTAGGTCACCCTTGCATTTTCCAAAAATCAGGGTTTGAATTCCTTCTGCAGTTAGTAATAGTAAAATTTGACCCCTAAGCAAAAACAGCCATCTCACATTATTTTGCGACCATTTTTCTCGTTGGATTCCTTCTACATTTAGAAACTAGTCACATTTTAGCTTGTTAATATCTAAGTTTCTCCCCCTAGGCCATCCATACATTATAAAACAATTAGGGATTGAATGAGCTAATAACATCGAAATTTCACTCCTAATAAAAACAATTGATTTTGCACCATCTTGCGTCCTAACTTTATATTACATTTATTTGCATTTAAAAACTAGAGACATCGTAGTTGGACCTCGAACCCTAAGTAAAAATCAATGGTCATGCATTTTATAAAAAACATAAGGAATCAAATTTGCCAAAAAAAAAGGGGCAAATTTGATCCCCAGCCAAAAACACCGATCCCGCATGATTTTGCATTTATTTCGTTACATTTGGTGATTAAAGAATAATTTTGATACTTTGGACTCGATATAAAAAATTTGGACCAACAATGACAACTGGATTCCCTAATCCCTTCTTGAATCCTTAAACTCTTGAGGTAATCCCAACCAAACTCGACTTTTCCCATTGGTTCGTTCCTCTAAATCAAACACATTTTTCTCGCATCATTAAGCATTTTGGTCTTATATCGGCATGTAATTGAACTGAACAAGGATCAAATTGAAGAGGCAAAATGTGAGGGAACGTGGCTGTGCACAAGGTGAAAACAGAGGGGCTCATTTGGCAAGCTTTGTAGGACCATTTCGAAAAATTCAGTCAAGCTATTTGCACGGCTTTTTCGGCCCAAATCAAGAGGGCAAGAGCACTCAATATCGAGACAAAGCAGAGGATGAAGAGAAAGAAAGAAAACATGGCAGTCTCGGCAATAGTTGGAAATTAGGAGAGTAGGGCCAACTCTAGCAGCCAAATCCTGTTGCACATGCAAGAGGACGATGCGGTGAGCAAACCAAGAAAATGATAAGGGAATGAGTAAGGAAGTATGGGTGTTGGTAGCTGCATTTGCATATGAAAATTGGATAAAAGACTACTGGAAGAGCAGCTTGTGGTCACCATTTTGAAGTGTCACACCCCGAAAACAACAAGAAAGGCAGCAGTTTTGAAGAGCCCTCAACCATTAAGAAGACAACCCTCTCAAGCAAGGAAACTAAGCTGAGGAAACCTACACCCGAAGGCTTTAATAAGGTCCATAGAGAGCTACTTAATTCGTGAGAAACTTAGACGTTAAGCTGCTCTTCAATAACCTCTCAATTCGTGAAAAAACCAGCAGCAAAAACAATTGCCCAAAAGAACATAAGAGTCCAAGAGCTAACCAGTTGAGGGCAAATGAAAATTTCGTGACCTTGTAGTCAAAATTAGCCAAATTCTTTGACTAGAGAGTGAAACTAAACTCACACAGATTTCCAACCATAGGTCATTCACTCCAAACGGATGTCGGGAGGTTGGTCAAAGGGGGCCCAAAAGTACCGTCACAAACAAGGCGGGAATTGGGTCTGGGGCTAGTCAACGGTGAGGAAAAGAGAGATTCTGGGTAAAATGAGAAAATTTTGAACCAAGCCACTTATTGGGTATTGTACTAGGCGTCTTTTAGTTAAATAAAAGCCAAGCTTGTTGTCTAGGTAGCTCTATATTTAGGTGTGAGAGGGTGAAAAAACTGAACCAGAGTCCCTGCATGGGCTCAACCGTTATAGATATCTTTCAAATCTAAACCTCAATTGAACTCATTATAACCGTGCACCTTATCAGAGCACCAACTCTACTTGCACATTTAACTAATCTACAATGATTTTCCGATATAACCTCCCTTACCACAGATAAAGCAAAACCACCATTGAATCAATATCTGTCAGAAAATTGAATATGCACTTTGTCAAACTCAGCAGTTACAACAACTACTAGCTCTTTAGGCTCCATCTCACTACAAACACCATTTGTGTCAAATACTTCGCTAGTAACTACTACCTTAGGAGTTTTTTGTTGTAACTCTACCTCGAGCTAAACACTATCTAGATCCTTATGAACAATGTTGTAATCACTTCTAGTCAGAAGTATTGGAGACGCGTCAAATATAATTTCTCTACTAACAATAGGTGAATTTAATTCCAAACACCACGACCGATAGCTTCGCTCACCTTGTGTATAACCTAGGAACATGTACTTTGTTGCCCTTCCATCGAGTTTACTATCACTCACTCGAACATAACATGGATAACAAAATATTCTAAGAACAGAATAATCAGAAACATTACATTCTTCGGGAGTTGACACTTAGTCGCAATCGATGGAGATCTATTCATTAAGTAGTTTACCATACCAATCGCATCCGTCAGGAATCTCCTATCCATGTTAGCACTAAAGAGCATTTTATAGGTCATCTCTAGTAACATTCTGTTCATCAACTCTACAACATTTTGTAGTTCACTGGCACTAGTACAATGTCTCGCTATACCTTCCTTCATACAGAATGTGATATCCTGAAAATTCGACCCAATTTAGTGATTTATGAAATTGTGATTTCGTCAACGCTCTATTATTTAATTCTCGCCCTGACCTAATCACTCAGGGAATACTAACCAAAGGGGAAAGGCTATCGATGGATTTACTTTCAATAGCTGCCCGTTAGTTTGAGATGTACTATAGTTGCGATTGATTGATTTCGCCCACAAGTTATGATCCGATTTTGAGTATCGAATGCTCAAGGATTTCACACCCGAGCCATAGGACGTTGCCTCATAATTTTTATGAATTGGCCATCGAAAATTTCAATTTCAGAAAAGAATCAAAGAATCGGAAATTTAATGCGAAAAACGAAAGTGTGCCGAGTAAAGCCCGTTGGACCTTGCGCTCGAGGGGGGGCTTATTGTAACACCCTGGATTTAACTCACTTGAGATATTATCCGCTTTGGCCGATCCCAT
This sequence comes from Syzygium malaccense, assembly GCA_031216405.1. Taxonomy (NCBI): domain Eukaryota; kingdom Viridiplantae; phylum Streptophyta; class Magnoliopsida; order Myrtales; family Myrtaceae; genus Syzygium; species Syzygium malaccense. Next base: position 26,780,687 of record CM062257.1, on the reverse strand, counting down.
ACCGAGTCTCACGATTTTGTCCTTTGACATACAAGCAAGTACTTTCCCATGAGGTCACCCATCCTAGTAGTGCTCTGGCCTAGGCTTGCTTAACTTTAGAGTTCCAAAGCAAAGCTTACCATTACGTTAAAAGGCGCCTCCGTAAGTTAATTCCAGTTTTCACACACACACACACACACACACACACATATATCTTAAGATCGCTCTCCCCCTGTTCGATATATAGTTGTGTTCATTCCTACCCCCTTCGCCATCCTAGAAGCCTGCTAGAAGCTGTTATTTGTCTAGGCCCTCCGGCTCCAGTGACCAGTTCCCGCCCTTGTCAGACCGGGTCATTATAGACCCACCAGCTTCCGCATGGTTCGTCCTCGAACCATACACGTACTAGAGGGGGTCCAGCTTTAATACCATATTATGACACCCTGAATTTAACTCACTTAAGATTTTGTTCGCTTTGGCCCGTCCCATACCGAGCCTTACGATTTTGACCTTTAACATACAGGCAGGTACTTTTCCAAGAGATCACCCATCCTAGTAGTGCTCTGGCATGGGCTTGCTCAACTTTGGAGTTCCAAAGCAAACCTTGCCGTTACATCAAAAGGCACCATTGTGAGTTAATTCCACTTCACACACACACACACACACACACACACACACACACACACACACACACACACACACACACACACACACACATATATATATCAGGATTGCTATCCCCCTGTTCGGTACACAGTTCGGTTCATTCCTGCGCCCTTCGCCGTTCCAGAAGCCTGCCAAAAGTCGCTCCTTGTCCATACCCTCTGGCCCCGGCAACCACTCCCTGCCCTCGTCGGACCGAGTCGTTACACAGAATTTGTTTAACAACTCCAAGCATAACTCCATGCTACTATCAATCCACACATACTTGATCATTTTACCTATCACGCCCCGAACCCCGACGGGCTCGCGACACCCCTCCGAAGGTCGTATTGAGTGCGACGCCCCAGGACGCGTTGCCGACCCAAACGAAATACCCAAAGTCGTACGCAAGCGGAAGCGAAAATTAAATAACTCAAACAATAAATAATGACAAAGGGATAGCACAAAACAATAACCGTATAACATCACAAAGCAGTCACTATTACAAAACGATAACCTAGGCTACCAATTTCAAACCACAATTTTCAAAAAGGGGGCAGTGATTAACAAGCTTATCTCCTCTACAAAAAGGTACTCAAAAGACAGGGTAATTTGATATATCCTTCAATCCCTGTGGTACTCTAGCGGCATCTCCGAATCGATCATAGTCGCGGATTTGAAAGTGATTATATAATAATTGTGAGAACGAGTCTCAATAAGCAACACCCTAAACCCCACGTAGATCAATGTGTACCCAGACAAGTTTTAACATACAATCTAACTGATAACATATATATAATTCACATCAATAAACTTACATCGCCATCCAATCACATGCCCACATTGCACATTAGTCAAATCATGATAATGAAATAATATCCTGATAATATAACATAATCATCCGAGCACCAACCACATTTGCACTCAATCAATCCAACCAATTCAATCACAAATTCAACTAGCCAATTCAATCACACTCAATTCGCATGCGTGGCCGAACATCTTTCTCTCAACCCGTGCCACTGCTCCTCAGGTCAATTATCACAGCTCGCGCCACTACGCCTCAGGCCTAACCTCATTGCGTGCGCCACTGCGCCTCAGGCCCAATCTCACAGCCCGCGCTACTACGCCTCAGGCTTAGCCCTACAATCAATCCGGGCTCTGTCCCCGGTCAACACCCCACAGGATCTTTCAAAAATAAACTTTCGCACGACCCAGGTCAACAGCCCACAGATTAGCCCTCCGATCAATCCAGGCTCTGTCCCGGGTCAACACCCCACAGGACCTTTCAAAAATAAACTTTCACGCGACCCGGGTCAACACTTCACGGGTTAGCCCTCTGATCAATCCGGGCTCTGTCCCAGGTCAACACCCCACAGGACCTTTCAAAAACAAACTTTCACACGACTCGGGTCAACACTCCACAGGTCAGCCTTTCGATCAATCCGAGCCTTTCTCATGCACATACACCACAACATAATTCACCATTCTCATAAGTCGTACCATTCAAACTTAAGGCATGCTCGTCACATCACAATTCACCATTCAACACGTCGTACGAATCCAAATCACATCACAAGCCCATCACACTAACCCACCAATCCGACATTCAAGCCGACCACATACGAACATCAAATCCACCCACGAATGCCACAACAAGCTAATCATTGACCCACCAACATTATTCACTAATATGCACCCAACACCATCCTAATTTGCAAACCACGAGCTCACCAATCCGACATCCCAGTCGGCCACAATCAATCGTCAATTTCCCCCACACACGCCACGACAATACGGTCATTTAGCCCACCATAATTAGCCACCAATTAAGCCCCACAATTATCACAATTTAATCTAACAATTACGCACATACAAATATTGACCCTAATCAACGTTTAGCCCCTAAACCGGTACTAATTAACCCCTAGACAAGTTTAACAATACTCGATGTACTAGGTAGGGTTTAGGAAGTCGCTTACCTAAGTTTGGCCCGGGAAAAATCAGCTATGGCCCGAAATGGCCCGATCAAAGCGGCGGTGACTCGGCGTGAGCGAGGGTGCAACGGGCACGATGGTCAGCCACGGCCCGGGGCTCTCGGCCACGACCGGGCGAGCGGCCAGGCGCACGGGCAAGCACGCGGGCACGGGCATTGTGAAGATAGGTAGCAACTGGGATGGCTCGGGCACAGCTGGGCAGCGGGCTAGGCGAGCTCGGCCACGGCCCGAGACGCTCGGGCAACGGCGACAACAACGGCGGTTGGTTTTCCCGGCGAGCGCAGCGGCTGCAAGTGGCTGGGCAGGGTCACTAGGGGCTGGGTGGTGGCGGGCGGAGCAACGGCGGTAGTCAGAACGGCGGCGCGCGGCGACTGGACGAGGCGAAGCCGAGGGGGGGAAAGCTCAAAACAGGGGAGGCGTCGGGGGAGAGGAAAAACGAGGGAAAGGGAGGTGGTGGCAGCCAAGGGGGCAGCTGGGCGGCGGAGGTGGCTGAGGGGAGAGGCTGGGTGGCGGAGGCGGAACGGCGGCGGCAGGAACGGCGGCGGCAAAGTTTGGGAGCCGAAACAAGGAAAGGCGCCGAGGGAGAAGAAAAACAGGGGAAAGGGTGGTCGCGCGGTGGCCGAAGGCGGTACGGCAGCATCGCGGGCGATCGGGCGATAGAGGACGGGCCGACGAGCAGCTGGGCAATGCCGAACCGCGACGGACGCGGCGGCGACCTGCTACTATACGCGATGCGAAGGAGAAGAGCAGCCGAGTCGGGGGAAGGTGGTCGGATGGACGGCGTGGCGGCTGGGCGAGTGGCGGCGTAAGGCAAATGGCGGGCGGTGGCTGGGCTAGTCTCGACAAGTGGCGGGCGGCGTCGGGCAACAAGAACAAGGAAGCAAGAGCAGCCGTGGGGAAGAGGAAGAAGAAGAAGAAGAAAAAGAGAAAAAGAAAAAGAAGAAAAGGAAGAGAGAGAGAGAGGAGAGTGGACAGGTCTGTATGGGGAAGAGGAGGGGGCAAACGTGTACAGGGGGGAGGTGACCGGAGAGAGAGAGAGAGAGAGAGAGAGAGAGAGAGAGAAAAGTCAAATAAGATACTCGAGTGCGATCCGACGGTCACGATTCAAACCCGAAAGCGATCCAACGACCCATGAAAATCCTAATTAATAATTAGGAAAAAGGGAAAAAAGAAAATAACTAAAACACACTACGAGAGAGGTCCACTAATCTAAGTCCGCACCCGGTCAAAAATCCGCTTTTCACATATCCCGGGCAATCTCGAGGCTGGCCACAATAATATCGATACCGTCCAATTAAATTCGTCCCAGAACTCCGAGAAATTCGACATCAAAATTTGGGCTCTAAATAACAGCCAAATTCAATCAAGTGCGATTCTAGCGAAATCTCTAATTTAAAAATAATAACCGAGAGCGATCAGTTCCCTAGCGATATTTAACTATAAGCATACTGACGAATTACATGTTTTATAAATCCCAAAAATGGGTCAAAATTTGGAATGTCACGTTACCAGTCTCCTTTTCGATCAAAGCTCTCAACTGTCCGGGTTTCTCTTGAGTAGTCATTAACAACTACTAACATAAATATGGCCCTCTTTCTTGAAGGAAATCACGATAACCTATGAACATCCAAGTGAATTAACTCTAGAATCTCCATGGTTTTTCTGACAACTATACTGAACTACACTTTCTGCCATTTACCTATGTCACAGTACCTGCATATATTCAGTTCGTCAACAACATAACCACATAATAAATTTATTTTATTTAGAACCTTTAGACATTTTTTGTTAATGTGCCCCAAACACATATGCCACAATTCAGACTCTCCAACAGATGCATCCGACATCTCCGCGGTGAATTCCATCATCGTCTCATCTTGAAGCTCATACAAGCTAATATGCTTGATTCCTCTCATTATCATCAAGGCATTTCAAACGATGTTTAGAATTCCACATTCTAAGGAATACCGACACCTAGTTGAATCCAAGACACTCAAGGAAATTAGATTCATCTTTAACTTTGGAACAAGCCTTACTCTAGTCAAGGTCCTCACAATACCGTCATGCATTTTGATTCTATCATCGCCAACACATACAACATTGCACTCAGTGTTATTTTCAACTGCCCTTTCCTATTATATGTGCATTGATAAGTAGTAAATTAGTTCTTATTTGGTGCATGAAACGAACAACCATAATCCATAATCCATCCGCTAAACGACCAATCATCAATAACAGACAAGACATAATTAACACTATCCAAATTACTATCAGCTACAGTTGCAACATCATCTTTAGACTCAACACTAAATCCCTTTCCCTTCTCGTCTTTCAACTTAAAGAAATCCCTTCTAAAATGCCCCTTCTTGCCACAGTTCCAATAGACAACATCACCATTCTAAACTGACTATGTCTATTGGGGTTTATACTACTTATGCTAACACGAGTACTGGTTCTTCATCTATTTTCACCTACTATAGTAGCATATACAAGTTTACTAGATTCTCTTCTATGGATGTCCTCACTCAGAATCAAATCACGAATCTTATCAAACGTCAAACTTGTTGACTCAAAATAATTACTAACAGCAATAACAATAGTATTCCATTCTAGTAATAATTACTAACAACAGTAACAACAGACAACACCACCATTCAAAACTGACTATGTCTATTGGGGTTTATACTACTTATGCTAACACGAGTACTGGTTCTTCATCTATTTTCACCCACTATAGTAGCATATACAAGTTTACTAAATTTTCTTCTATAGATGTCCTCACTTAGAATCAAATCACGAATCTTATCAAATGCCAAACTTGTTGACCCAAAATAATTACTAACAGCAGTAACAATAATATTCTAACTATCAGGCAATGAGGATAATAGATTCAAAGCACGTACCTTATCTTCAAAATCAATCTCAACTGAACTTAATTGACACTCAATTGACTTACAATTACATTGAATTCATTTATTTGATTTGCAACCGATGCACTTGCGCTCATTTTCAAGTTAAACAATTCCTTTTATATAGATAATTTTCAATTTGCATTATCCAGGAACCAAAATTATTCCCATCAAATTTGTTGATTTTCACTTTTTTTTTCTATCACCATCGATTCCCTTCAACTCTGCCAAGCTTAGCTCTGACACCATTTATTAGGAGTGCATAGCAAAAGCCTAATACCTTCACTTAAGGAGATTGCGGAGAGGGAGTCCAAGTCCGAACCTGTCAGCATATCTAGTTTGATCTACTTTAACTCAAAAGCTTAAGCCACTAAATTATGAACCAATTAGAATATATTTCCCAAAAAGTGGATCCCGCTCTAATAGCTCCAAATAAATTAAATACATGCATTAAGATATGAAGGCTTCTTATCCCACAACAACGAAAACACTTTTTCACCCTTTCACGTACTAGGGGATTTCACTTGGAAACGAAAATGTTTCATAACTGCTCCACATCACATTAATTTTTCGACGTGAGACTTCTCTAATATAATTCACACGTGCATCCTAACTATATCGTCCTCTAGTTTTAACTCTTTTAGGAGGAGTTTGGCATTGTTCTCTCCATTTTGAGAAACAAGTTGAACTTCCATGCTTTGCACAGGTTTCAAAAATGATTTATGAGAGTTCAGTAGGATATTGGACATTTAAACAAACTGTACAAGAGTAGTCTTTGGATTTATTCCACGAAGTGAAAAGGGCTTTACCTTCAGAACAAGTGATGTTGCTGCTCTTTTGCAGGGCTAATCAATGTTTGAGTCGCACGTATTGGACTGTAGAAATGACATGTCTCCTCTGATAGCAAGAAACCCGTTGGCATCTTCAAGCTCTCTGACGCTTATGCCACAGCAAACCTACGGCAAATTTAATTCCCATTTTTTTTTACTTATTAGCAGAAGAGCTTATTATAATTTTATATTTGGGCTGGAATTGACTTGTAGTTTTAATCTCTATTCTGTCTTGGGACTCATATTGAAACTTTTTGGTGAGTATAGGGGATGTCTTAAGACAAAATGCTACTATAGGGGTATTTTGAGTATTTGATATAAGTATGGGGGTAAATCGGAATTTTTGTTAATAATTGGGGTATTCTCAAAACTCACAAAGAAGGCTGCCCAACTTTCTAGAATCATAAAGGTATTTGCCCATCTATTGAAGGACTTGTGTCTGAGATAAGTCAAATCTCAAAAATAAAGAAAAAATGAAAACTCGCTTTTACATGGTTGTGACCTCAATGTTAAAGTGCCTCGAAACAAGACAATCAAATCAACCTTGGTAAATGGCTCAAATAAGTTTTTGAATATACATCTCGAGTTTGAGCCCGAAGCAAAATCTAAATATTCCGAATTGGATATTTTGCGGATGTCCGAAATTGAGCAAAAAGGAAATATTGGAAATTTACTTTCCAAATTTGTGCTGGAGGAAACAAATATTTTTTCCTAATTCTTGTGGAATTCACGGCCAGAAAAGGAAAGTCCAACTTTGGACGTTATTGACCGAACTTCACAGTTTTTTATTCCGTGTTGAGATGGCCACGGTGCTTCCTTTACTAAGTGTGTGTGTGTGTGTGTGTGTGTATATATATATATATATATTGGATCGTGGGTTTTGGTTCGTAGAGCCACTGTTCATAAAGAAGTCTTGAAGCGCCGCGGTTGACGTGAAGACGTTCGTGAGTGCTTGGCGGTGGGTGTTTCCATGGATTCTCGTTTGTGAATTACATCCAAGAAGAATTAGTGTTCAAGCGTAAATCTTGTGATAAGATTTGTGTATAATTCCTTTGCAAGATTGAGAGATTATTTCGTGAGGAATTGTGGGGCTAAACACTGCGTGAGTTATTGGGTGTAATTAGGGCTTAAGAAACACTTAGAGTGTTTGAGTGATTCGAGTGTAGTTATAATCTCCATTATATCGCTTGATTTATAGTGAAATTCCGTGCTGCTCTCCTCGTGGACATAGGTCACTACGACCGAATCACGTAAATCTGGTGTTCGATTTTATTTTCTTATTCTGTTAATTATATTGTTCGATCGCTTGGCTTCTGCAACATAAGTAATAACTACCTAAAACTATTTGATTGTTTTATCGAAAGAAAAAAAGTTGATAAGTAATTCTAATAAAGTCGGTAATTTGATAAGAATCTGATAGCTTCAATAAGACGCAAGAGTTCTGAGTGGAACAGGTATCAAGCATGCCCATTCCACCTTACCGATCATTATTCCAAAATTCACACGATATGCAATACAAAGTTGGAACTCGCAAACAAAAGCCTAGGAGAGTTGATGCGTGACAGAGAGTGTCTTATTCCAGCATACGGGTAGATCTCCTCCTCCTCCCACAGTTCTCTTCAAGTACCGCCTGCTCCTTATAAAATTGGCAGAGTCGATGAGAAAAGTCAGCAACAGGATACAAGCTGGAATCCAACTAAGTTATGCAAATGAAACTACCAAAGTAGTTGATGCAGTTGAGTTTTGTTCGACGACACTATCTCTCCCTCTGCGAGAGCAAGCGCTCGTGTGTGTGAGTGAAAGGGAGCTGTTTGGTTAGTTAAAATGAACCTTCTTGCCGTCTAGAACTTTTCTCTGTTCCTACTTTTTGCCTTATTTTTTCCTATTGTTGCAGATCAACTATGTCTGCAATGACCATTGTATATGTTCATGCAGGTATTTGATTTGTACTGAACTGTCGGGCATCTTTTAGATACAGTCAACATTCAATTTGCATTACAAATATTACCCAAAATGTCGTAGGGAATATGTCAAGGACTCATTTCTCTTGGCAAAGATGATGCAATCGATCCATTCTCATAGTTCAGAGTTCTCCCAGGCAAGTGAGATGTCTGTATTCGAGAACAAATTTATTTTCCCTAAACTGAGGATAAAAATAGACAAAATTGTTAAAGAGGAGCAAATTTGAAATCTCAATGTGATCTAGCGAGAGTCTGCCTTTGCAGCATGGGAGAGGCTTTATTTGTTGTTGGATAGTCTCAAAGGGGAGCTAGAAAATCCTGCTCGTGGTAGTGAGTAAAAATTACAGAAGGAGCGATTCAGTAAGTTATAGAGGAAAGGCCAGTAAATCTGTGGGCCTGCTTCCTAAGCATCCGATGTTGAAAACTATATCTACACGGAGTAAAAAAAAGATCGATTTGGACTCAAACATAGGCATCTAGAAAGTCTCTTTTATATGACTCGAGTGAAATTCAGCATGATAATCAGAGGATGAGAATGTCATAAATCTTCTATATGTCCAATTTCAGTTGAGAAGAAGTGGGAATAGGCCAAACAGGTTAACGATGCTCACTGCTTGCATCTTCCCATCATACTGGTCGTTAGTCTAGCATGTCCAGCCTATGTACGTACTCTAAACAAGTTAAGACCTCTATGCATTTTTGTTGAATGACGAGCAAAGACTGGAAGCATGCTGTATATTGACTAAGATTTTGTAATGACTACCTGCAGTGCTGTTGCTCCAAAGTACTTGAACATCGATGGCCGCAAGGTTTTGATCATCGCTTCCACATTTTAATTGACATCAAAGGACCCCAACTAGCCTCGTCTGTTTTCTGTAATGTTGCTTGCACCACCCTTGCCCTCCTTGCCCATCCAGCCTTCCCGAAGGCATGGTATCCAAAACCCCCACCATAACAAAGCTGTCTACCAGTATATTTGCCGCAAAAGTCGTTAAGGTGATCGTGGCCCGTGAAAACAGCTTTAACATCACCTGCTTCTACCATAGTTGTAAAGAAGCCCGAGTTTACACGCGCAGAGAAAACGCCTTCCTGTTTTACACCAGTAAAATTTGATGAATCAAAACTTGCAAACTCGGGCAGTGGGATATGGAAGTAAACGAGCCCTGGTGCTGGTGCTTCCTGAGCCTCTGGCTTACTCATATATGCTCTCTGCAACAGAGACACCCAAAACGAACTAATTAATTGAGGAAACAAAATTAACCATTGCCGTTTGTTGCGACCTACCTCTCGAGGGCCGAACTCGATAAGGCGGGTTTAGAGGTAAGTATTCATGAAATGGTTCATACAATATATCATAAAAGATGGTTCATCCGTACAGCTCATTATTCATGAACGTGAATCTTCCCTAACTCATATCTCACGTGACAGCGGATCAATTTTATCCTTTTTAGGAGTCGCCACTAGCCTAGGTCGGAGGTCAGCTAGAATACCTAACCAATACGAATTGGTTTCTACGAAAACCAGAGATCAAAGGTTCAGGGACTAATGGTTATCAAAAAAAGAAATGTTCAGGGACTAACTTACGTTAATATTTCTATTAACGCCCTTTCGGTACCGCTAAACTTAGCATGGTCGTTATCTAAGTTATCATACATTTGTTCTTTACCATTTCCATGTCGCAGTTTTAGTCCACAATGTAATCATGTATCTTGTTTTTTGTGTTTTCATTTAAAATTCTAAGCCAATCCTATCTTAGTCTAGAAAAGAAAGAAAGAAACAATTGTATTTTTAAAAAAATGCGTAAAGTAAACAATCAAGATATTGAAAAGACAAAGCCAATTCTAAGTGTAACAAAATAAAACCCGCAACTCGTCAGGTGTTTATTACAACACGAATTGAAAGCCCGAGACATATGTCGGGTAATGAATGAATTTTTACGATCGAAATGGTCGGAGAGGACATCGACAGTCACCGTATGCAAGGAATTGGGTCAGAACGGACATCGACCTCTGCCATCTTTAAGATCACCATCTTCTTGGACCTACTCTAATTCCAAAGCTAAACTAGACTAGGTACATACAAAGGAAATGAACATCATAATGTTCACAAAACACACAATAATTGTCCATACAAGAGAACACAATATGCAAGAAGATACAAAGGTGCAAATGTAATCACAACAATGGCCTCGAGATCGGCCTTTGATTTAAACATGCGTAGTCCTCATCTTACGACCTACCCATTCCATTTTAATGGTAACTTATGCAGATTAGCCACCAAGCACGTTTGTTTATAGTGACTAACGTGACATAGTCCCTAATTGGGGTTTTATGTGAAGCGATGGATATCCCCTCGAGCATGCATCGGTTCCTATCATACATCTAGAAAGCACATGCATCAAAATTAAAATAAGCATGCAAGTAGGTCACAAAGACCTTGATTCTCATCCAATCACTCAATTTAGTGAACCGACATCGGGTCACTTCATTCCATTCATCACGCACCAGTTCATTAAAAGAAAAACAAAGAACAGCAGAACAGGGAATACAAGATTCATTCAATTGGAAAAGGACCCATGGTCCAATAGTTCTGGAACATTTATGGTACATCAAGTGCACAACAGCGAGCATTTTCCGTGAAGAAAACTTCCTAAGATAAGCTACACATGAATTTACAAAAATCTCAGAACACGAGAAAGTGCATCAGAACAGAACACAGGAGCAGATTTTCAGAGCAATCTCATGGTCATGTTAATGATGTCCAAAAATTCTCAAATTTTGTCACGACCTAAGTCTGGGAATAACAATCAAAGTCCATGAAGAACTCATCATCAAAATCTTCACCGAAAAATTCACACAAAATCAGTCAAAGTGCAATCACAGAATCAACACAATAAGCATTCCGAATTTATAGTCTTCCAGACTTCAGGGGAATCTCATAAAAAATAGTAAAGGGGCCTTTGGTCATGCAAATGAGGCAATCTTGGCATCATTAGAAAGCTTAAGACGTACTCTAAGACTTTCTAGAAGGCATCGAGTTTGATTAACATCAATTTCATGATCAATTGAAAAGGTTTATAAAATGATGCATATCAGTAATGAATTGCAACAGATGAGCTCACAAGATATATGTTGTCTACTATCCTCATGACATGGCAAAAAATGTGATACATATCATGTGAATAGCATACAACATGATGAACATTTTTATGAGAAATCCAAACCTAATTGTGATTCTAAAGAAAAAAATGGGAGAACAGATCGGGTTCCTTGAAATCAACAATTACAGAACAAGGATTCAAGATTGAGCATGCAATTGACCACGCAAATGATGACCGAATGACATGATTTATACCTTTTTGAAAAGGTAATGAACTATACTATGACTTTCATGAACACATCAGGGTCAAGAAATCACAATTGCACATTCAATTTTGAGCAAACCCAATTCGGATTCCAGTAGAGGCAGACAAGACATGAGGTCAGTTCACAGAGGTTTTCGCCTATCTACTTATCTCCAAAAAATCTGAAAAATTTATATGTTGTAAAAAAGACATATGTGAACATTTTTCATGAAGAGAACTAAGTTTAGATCTTAGCAGAAAAATCAGAAAAAAATTGACAACAGTGCGGGTCGGGTAAAATCAGCATGTCCAGAAATCAGATTTCATGAGTTTTCCACACTTCAGCATATTCCAAAAATTCCATGAAAAATATCTGTCATAACCAACCTGATTTAGATCATTTTTCATGAAGACAACTCCTATTGAATCTCAACACACAAGGCAGTAAAAAATCATCAAACCGAAAACTCAGATTCGGAGTAATCAGTGCAACAAGCCATTCCAGACTCTAGGCTAATTCACAGAGGATCTCACTGATCTCACTTATCGATTAATTTTGCAATTAAGGACCTGATTAGGGGCATTTTTGTAATTTCACAAAATCAAGAACTTTTTTTTGCAAAATCTAAAAATTGGAGAGTTCTCAAATCAATTTTCACGAAATTGACTTCGGATGAGTCAAATGATATCAACCATTCGCGAATCGTGAACGATTGATTCAAACACCTAATTAGGGCTAAAATAGGGGTTTGCATTTTAAAGTGCCCATTCACAAAATTGATCGCACGAGTAATCTTATGATGACCTCTAGATCAAATGTCATAAAAGAAACTAAGCTAAAATATGAACAAAATGAAAGTAATTTTGATTTTCGCCGATTCCGAACCTATTTCCGCAAATTGGGAAAAAAATAGGTTCTTAATCAATTTTTGCAAAATTTCAAATGCCAAAGTCAAATTGAATGTAAAATAAGATGATTTTTGAATTTTTTCATTTTTCAATTTTTTGGTCAAAGGTTTGATCAAAAGTCAAACCCTAGTTGACTTTTCACTAGGAGTTTGATTTTATAATCAAATCTTTGAATTTTTCTGAAATTTCCACTTTTAAAGTGAAATTGAATTTGAAAGGAATCTTTTTATGCGACAAGCTCCAATCTGACCCGGGGTTGACTTTTGGTCAAAAGGTTAATCAAAAAGTTAACGCGAAAGTCAACCGTTTGACTTTTTGGGTTTTTGCATGAAATAAATAGAAAATTGTTTATAGAAGCTAGGCCAACAAACAAAATAAATAACAATACTTGTTGTTCAAGAAACGGATTCCGTCACGATCAGAAACCATAATCTCGAATTTTCTGCTTTTAATGACGCGTCAGCTAAAAATTAGGTATCAACAGTTGCCTCTCTTTGAGTGGGAGTTCAAAGAGGTTCCCCTCAAAGACCAATTGGCACCTGCAAATTTTTAGTTGACTCTACTTGGGAAATAAAAGAAGCTAAAGACAAAGACATTTGATCAGAGTCTTACCTAAAGCACTCACCATTGACCATTTGGATTGTCAGCTCATTCATGTGTTTTTCTCTTCTCTCTCTCGTATGATGGAATGAAGGAAGAAAATAAAAAGAAAGGGTTTTGTAGGAAATCTATGATTTAAGGATAACCAAAAACCTAAGGACGAGGTTTAAGGATGACCGAAAACCAAAGGACAAGGTTTAAAGATGACCTAGAACCTAAGGTAAGGTTTAAGGATGACCAGGAACCTAAGACAAGGTTTAAGGATGACCAGAAACCTAAGACAAGGTTTAAGGATAACCTAGAACTTAAGGTAAGGTTTAAAGATGACCATGAATCTAAGACAAGGTTTAAGGATGACCTAGAACCAAAGGACAAGGTTTAAGGATAACCAGAAACCTAAGAGAAGATTTAAGGATAACCTAGAACCTAAGGTAAGGTTTGAGGATGACTAGGAATCTAAGACAAGATTTAAAGATGACCTAAAACCAAAGGACAAGGTTTAAGGATGACCAGAAACCTAAGACAAGGTTTAAGGATAACTTAGATCCTAAGGTAAGGTTTAAGGATGACCAGGAACCTAAGACAAGGTTTAAGGATGATCTAGAACCAAAGGACAAGGTTTAAAAACCAAAGGGACGGTATGAAAGACGAAAGCGATGTATGGTTTAGGATAACCGAAAACAAAAAATGAAGGGTATGATTTAGGCTGACCAAAAATTGAAAACGAAGGATATAATTTAGGATGACCAAAAACCGATCCACTAAGGAAAGATATTTTGAAAAAAAGGAGTTTCGAGATTATTTAACGACAAATCAAACGGAATTATTCACATTTTGGTAAAAGGCACTAATTCCTTAAGAAGAAATTTTAACAAAATGATCTTTGAATAACCATATAAAAAGATTAGATAAAAAATGCCAAATTGGAAATAACCTAACCAGAAAGGTCTTTCACGCTAGCTCTCATAAAGGATTTGATTCACATCCATTGATATGAGAAAGCTATTCAATTCTCACTGGTGATGTCTCACGAACCTATATCAAAGGTTTTCGGAAACATTCACATTGAATACAAATTGATTGATCAGAAAGGTCTTTCAAAAGGACCGTAATATTGGCTTGGTCATGGACTTACACAAAAGGTATTTGCTTTGAGGCCAAGAAAAGAAATATACCATCAACATCTTCAGCGGATTTACAAGTCAAGAATCTTAAAAATAAGACAAAATAGGATTACTTCCACTCCTTCTAGCGGTAGCTTCTTTGTGAAATCTTTATGTCAACTCAAACCATTCCAATCGGAAAAGACTTCGAGGAGGGTTGTAATGTCGGTTCAGGTTAGGCTCAAAAGGCTTAAAATTTTGTATAAGGGGTTTGAAAGAGAAATGATGATTATCTTGACATCATTACCAAATCATTCAAATTTAACATCATTTGACTCTTGAAAACTAAATTGTCTCGAGAGTCCATTTTTCTTGCAACATAAGAGCTTTGCTCTTTCTAAGCATCTTTTATAATGGGAATTTCATTTTTGAAAATTCTCCCTATTTGGCTCAAAGTGGCTAGCAAAGCATAAAATGAGTGTTTAGGAAAGAGAAATGAAATGTCTTTTATAATTTCAATTAATGTATTCAATGTGAACGAATCCTACGTCCTAGGACATGGTTTTTTTTTTTGCTCAATTTTCTAAAAATGTGTATAGGAACGTGTTTGATCAAAGGTTTGCCTTTTATCATCATAGACATTTCCATTCGGCATTTTTGAGAAATCCCTTTTTTGCTTTTTCAAAGGATCATCTAGTTAAATCTCCCGTCCGTAGGGAATTTTGATAAATCAAAACATTTGAAAATGTTTTTTTAAATGATTTGTTGACTCCTCTGGGGATTTTTTTTTATTTATAAAATTTCAAACTTGAAAAACCTTTTGGACAGAAAAGGTCCTTATAAATAGGATCTACTTCCTAAGCTCTAGAGAAAAGATTGTTTTTTGGTAACTGCTTTCTTGAGGTTGATTCCTTGGGGTTTGGAATAGCCTCCCCGGGGAACAGCTGAGTACTTGCAAAATGAACAAATATGCAAAAATGCCATGTATGCATGAGACGTAAATATCCAAAAGTGGCTTGGATTCAATCCAAAAGTAGCTCAAAGGTTTTTTATTCAAGGAGGTTCTTGACAGCATGAGCATTTATAGGTTTTGGCAATTCTCGGTCATCCCTTTCTACAAGAATTAGTGCTCCGCCGGGTAATATTTTCTTGATGACATACGGTCCTTCATAATTGGGGGTAAACTTCCCACGTTCCAGAATGATGGGTAGGACTTTCCTCAAAATCAGGTCATTGATCTCAAAATGCCTAAGTCGAACCTTACGGTTGAATGACTTAGCCACTCGCTTTTGGTAGTTTTGTCCATGGCACAAGGCTTTTATCTTTTTTTCATCAATCATGTCAAGCTATTCAAATCTTTGTTGAATCCATTTTGCTTCAGAAAGCTTTACTTGTGAAAGTATCCTTAATGAACGAATTTCCACCTCCATAGGTAAGACTGCTTCCATTCCATACACTAATGAAAATGGTGTTGCCCCAGTCGAAGTGCGAATAGAAGTTCGGTAAGCCATTAACGCATACGACAACCGATCATGCCAATCTCGACATCTGTTTGAGAGAGACTTGCCCTAATCTTTATTTCTTTGGGATTTTTAGAATTGCCCAAATTTACAATGACGGTTTGTTCTTTAGTGGGAGGTTTGGATTCTTCATGTCGGATCCATTCTCTTTTAATAACCATGGAATCTTCTTTATTTTCAGGATTAGAATAATCAGATTCGCAAGAGTCTTTTGAATACGAATCCGAGCCATGCATACGACTATCATGATTATGCAAAATGTTATGCCTTAGATGTAATAAAAAATGATTAGTATATGAAGATAATAAATGTAATGCATGCAGATGTGATGCAAAAAAAAAACTTTCGAATACCAAGTTTTCAAAAATTTCATGGGCAACTCATCCTCATATCATTGGACATCCTCATTCCAGTAAATCATTTTGAAAACTATAGATCGTGCAAAAGCCCAGGCCTCAAAGCATCATCATAGGGCTGGTTTGATATACTTTCGCACGTCTATTAACAAAACATGAAAATGCTTTTAGTGATATGCATTAAATGTCATATAACACATAACATTTTGGATCCAAAGTTTGTGATTTAAATTATTACAACATATGAAATGAACAAATGAAATGAACAAATGGAAGTCTCTCGCAGGGGAGAATTAGGTGGATTACAACTGGAAGAAAAGTAAAACATAGAAATATCCCTTACGTAGCAGGATTGATCATGGCTACCATGCCATCATCTTCAAATTCGGGCCCCCATCCACTTGGGACGATAGTCTTGGGGTCGATAAAAGCGCTTGAAGGAGGAGTGTATTTTACCATGAAATCATATTTACCACTCGGCTGCCCGAGAGCATCAACAATTTCACCCTTTTCGATTGCTTTCCTAATGAACTCTCGATCCTAGTAGGTGGTATGGCATTCAAATTCCGAATCAGTCTCGAAAAGAACTTCTCTATTATCTTCGTCGTTCCATTCAGTCGGAACAATGTCTTTTATGTCTTTCTCGTGGGCCTTCTTCATAAATTCACGACCTCGACGAGCATTCTTGCTCTTACATTCCAAATTGGAATATGCGTCCCTCCAAGATTCGTCAACATCTGGCTCGTATCCATCCTCATTCGGCTTAGAGCATGAGACTTTGTATGTGAACTTGCAAGAGAAATTTTCGAACGACAAATCGATGACAGCAGTTTCGATGTACCCTTCGGGTTTCTTTTCTTGAAATGGCTGGATTATGCCTAAAGCAGCCATCTTGGCTAAGCAATACATTTTCTCCTCTTAGGAGACATTTCCTTCTTTCGGTTGACATCTAGCTACAGTCAATAGGTCTTCCATCTTCACCATGTTGAACAAGAAAGGTTTCTCAATCTCGTCTCCAAATATCACATTAACGGTTTCTGTATGATTGGGGAGTGGATTTTGTTGAACATTTGGTGTGGCATCTTTAAATGACAAGATCTTCTTATCCAGCAGGTTCTAAATCTTGATCTTGAGAGTATAATAATTGTCCACATCATGGCCCTTCTCACCAATGTGGTACACGTAAGATTTTGCTAAATCAAACCCGACAAACTTTGGTGGGTTGTCTTTCGGGATTTCTTTTGCTACGAATCTTTGTTCAATCAACATCGGCAGCAACTGCGACATAGTTCTTGGCAACGGAGTGAATTGTCTTTGTGGAGCTTTTCCTTTTCGGTCAAAATTTCGAGAAGAGCCCCCTGCTTCCATAGCGGACCTTTGAACTGGTGTGTTTAATGGCTTTTGAGTATTAGGATTTTGAATATAATCAACCTCCACCATTGGCTCCTTATCTTTCTTTGGGATAAATCTGCGAGTCATTATCTCGGATAATCGACCCTCTCGCATGATTCCTTCGATACGTTCTCCCAGTTCAACCATTGCGAGAAAATTGATGCAAGTGTTATTAAACATCTTCTCAAAGTATTCTCGAGGCAGAGCTCGAAGAAACAGTTGCATGATCTCTTTCTCGGACAGTGGAGGTTTAACTTAGGATGCCGTAGTTCTCCACCTTTGGGCACACGCTCTAAAAGTTTCATTTCTCCTTTTATCAACCCGGACCAGCTCTTCACGGGTTGGAACAATTTCAGTATTAAACTTATATTGCTTGAGGAATTCATCTGCGAGGTCTTCCCAGGTGTAAATTTTCTCCAAATCCAACTCGATGAACCATGTTAAGGCGGAATCAGCCAAGCTATCTTGAAAATTGTTGATCAACAGCGGAGTATTATCGGAGTAATAAGCCATCTTATTCAAATAATATTTCAAGTGGGTCTTAGGGCACCCAGTTCCATCGTACTTCCTTAAAAATTCGGGCTCCTTGTAAAAATCAGGGACTTTCACTTTTATAAAAGGCGACAACTTATCAAAGCCTTGGAGTTGGTAACCTTTGAACATGCACAGGCGTTCTTCCAATTTTGCGAGACGTCTCGCACTCTCTTCATCCATATGAACAACAGGCGACTCCTTAGGTGGAGCTTCCAAATCAACAACAGTGGAAGTAGCATTAATGGGGACCTCTTCAGCAGGTCCTTTGTCGACAGGATCTATCACTGGTGCGTTAGTAGGCGCATTAGGAGTAGAAGCTGCAGGAGTAGGAGCCACAGGCTTGAGGTTCTTTCCTTGGTTTGCAAGATCAGTTAAGAGCGCCATCATTTGTGCCATCTAATTCTCAATGGTAATAACACGGGTACGAGTGTCCTCGTTTTCCATCCTTGCTTGGCGACGGATGCATATAATAGAACACGTCTCAGCCGTATTTTAGTACCTTGGTATCCAAATTGCAGTCCCCCATTAGGATCATGGTACCCGTTTCCACGAATCACAGTTCCTTCGGGCCTCGCATTTTTCGTTCCCGTTGGATTCAGGTCATCCAAATGGGGACATTGGGGAGCATATCATTCCATTGCTAACATGTTCGCTTGTTGGGATGGTTCAGCAATGGAACCCGAGAGTCCATAGGTAGATGTCGAGGGCCCTGGCTGGTCCTTCTCACCAATCTCTCTTCTGCGTGTTCCGCTAGCATCGGCCTTTTGCTTAGAGGACCGATCATCAAATGACAACTTCCCATCTGTCAACTTAAGCAAGGGATGATGAGGTGTTTCCTTTGCAGGTGACTTCTCATAAATTTCTCTTCCGCTCGTTCGTATACCATTGGCCTTCCCCGTAGAAGTCCCAGTAGACTGGCTCTCCCTACTTTCTCTTCCACTGTTATTGTGAGAAAAACACCATTTTTGACCTTCAGCTGTATCGACACTGTCTTTGGTTGGCTTGCCCATTGGCATGGAGGTGTCACTTGTGAGAGACAAAGTACCAATGCAAAGGCTCCGGTCATCTTTTGGATAACGAAGATCCAGTGATCCATTGCGATCATCACTTGATAATGGCCTCTTTCTCTTCATTGGCAAGTGACCCTGCTTTTGGGCTATGGTCCTGTGTTTTGCAGTCCAATCACGATGGCTTCATAGATATAGCAACGGTGGCTTATTGTTCCACTGTTCAATTTGTTTATCCTCCACATCAATGGACCTTGGCAGGTAAAATAACTTTCTAGACAAGAATCCATCGTCTTCCTACACCAGATCATACCGAAACATTTTCTCATCTAATCTTTCAGTTTCGGATGGCACAATCAGAATAAGGAGCTTTGGTTTGAATTCAAGAGATTTATCAATAAACTTGTTCGCCAAAGCTGCTCTAACTCCGAAAGGAGGATTTAGCCCCATGATCAAATTCGACCCAAGAGGTAGCTCTTTAGTTGGACATTCATCCAGTCCCTCAATTCAAACTCGAAGTAATTCTTTGGTGGAAAAATATCATAATTTTTGTAAGAGCACTTCTTTCCGGTCTCTTTAAGCTCCTTTGCCATTAAGCAGCTAAAATCATTAGCCCCACAACAAAAGTCAACAATCTTTTGAACGTACACACTTAATTGACAATGTGAACTACCAAAGGATCCATAGTCTTTTTGGTGTATGGAAAGATCACAAAACCAAGGAATGCTAAGAGAAAAACGCGAAGAATTTGATTACCCGCTTCTTTTGGCAAGCTAGAAAAATGTCATTCTAAGAATGTAAAAGGGAGTGCATTAGAATTTCCTCTAAGAAAGCCTTTGATTTGGAGAATGTCAACTCCTAAGAATTGGCTCAAAAGAGTTATAGGATCTATATCTAACAGAGGGCTAACTAGACCAAAAGAACCGACTCTTCCAATGGCAATATCGTACTCCTCAATTGGAGATGTCAACTCATTTGGACCAAACACAAAAGTGGATGTCTTTGAGTTCCAAAAATGAGACAATGCCTTAATCATGGCGATACGAGGCTCGACGTATAAAAGAGTGGGAAGATATCCGATCCTCTTTTCCACGTAGTCCTTGTGCTTTAGCTCAAGACTTTCCCACATGACAATGAGAGCTCTAGGTATGGGGACGATTCGAATCTCCGACATATCCATTTTGACTAACCCTAATTTAGGGCATCGAGATTAATCACCACGCATTATAGAAAGAAATATAACGTGGAATTGAAATGGCGTAATTGAAAT
This sequence comes from Syzygium malaccense, assembly GCA_031216405.1. Lineage (NCBI taxonomy): Eukaryota > Viridiplantae > Streptophyta > Magnoliopsida > Myrtales > Myrtaceae > Syzygium > Syzygium malaccense. Next base: position 26,760,335 of record CM062257.1, on the reverse strand, counting down.
TACAGAACGATACAATCAACCTTATCGCGAAGAAAAAAATGGCAAACAAATCAACACATTGCATGAGGACATGTGAGTTTTGACATTTAAGGGTAGGATTCTAAAGATTTAAGGTCCCCACCTTAATTAGATAAGAAGAGTTTACCCACCGCTACTAACGTCGGTCGATGCTACAAAATGTAGACAAGTGAGATAACAACCAACAAGTTTATTACGGCTTTAATCCACTTAGGTTTATAACCTAGTCTACAGTGGAGTCGCCAAGCCTGTCGCGACCTACCTCTCGAGGGTTAAACTCAATAAGACGAGTTTAGATGTAAGTGTTCATGAAATGGTTCATACGGTACATCATAAAAGATGGTTCATCCGTACAGTCCATTATTCATGAACGTGAATCTTCCTTAATTCATACTTCGCGTGACAACGGATCAATTTTATCTTTTTTAGGAGTCGCCACTAACCTAGGTCGGAGGTCGGCTAGAATACCTAACTAATACGTGGGAATTTCGTATTGGTTTCTACGAAAACCAGAGATCAAAGGTTTGGGGACTAGCTTACGTTAATATTTCTATTAACGCCCTTTCCGTACCGCTAAACTTAACATGGTCGTTATCTAAGTTATCATGCATTTGTTCTTTACCATTTCCATGTCGAAGTTTTAGTCCACAATGTGATCATGCATCTTGTTTTGTGTTTTCGTTTAAAATTCTAAACCAATCCTATCTTAGTCTAGAAAAGAAAGAAAGAAACAATTGTATTTTTAAAAAAATGCATAAAGTAAACAACCGAGATATGCAGGGGACTTCTCATAAATTTCTCTTCCGCTCATTCCTATACCATTGGCCTTCCCCGTAGAAATCCCAGTAGACTGGCTCTCCCTGCTTTCTCTTCCATTGTCATTGTGAGAAAAACACCCTTTTTGACCTTCAGCTGTATCGACTCTGTGTTTGGTTTCTTCAGGCTTGCCCATTGGCATGGAGGTATCACTTGTGAGAGACAAAGTACCAACGCAAAGGCTCCGGTCATCTTTCGGATAAAGAAGATCCAGTGATCCATTGCGATCATCACTTGACAATGGCCTCTTTCTCTTCATTGGCAAGTGACCTTGCTTTTGAGCTATGGTCCTATGTTTTGCAGTCCAATCACGATGGCTCCATAGATATAGCAACGTTGGCTTATTGTTCCACTGTTCAATTTGTTTATCCTCCACATCAATGCACCCTGGCAGGTAAAATGACTTTCTAGACAAGAATCCATCCTCTTGCCACACCAGATCATACCGAAACATTTTCTCATCTAATCTTTCAGTTTCGGATGGCACAATCAGAATAAGGAGCTTTGGTTTGAATTCAAGAGCTTTATCAATAAACTTGTTCGCCAAAGCTGCTCTAACTCCGAAAGGAGGATTTAGCCCCATGATCAAATTCGACCCAAGAGGTAGCTCTTTTAGTTGGACAGTCATCCAGTCCCTCAATTCAAACTTGAAGTAATTCTTTGGTGGAAAAATATCATAATTTTTGTAAGAGCACTTCTTTCCGGTCTCTTTAAGCTCCTTTGCCATTAAGCAGCTAAAATCATTAGCCCCACAACAGAAGTCAACAATCTTTTGAACGTACACACTTAATTGACAATGTGAACTACCAAAGGATCCATAGTCTTTTTGGTGTATGGAAAGATCACAAAACCAAGGAATGCTAAGAGAAAAACGCGAAGAATTTGATTACCCGCTTCTTTTGGCAAGCTAGAAAAATGTCATTCTAAGAATGTAAAAGGGAGTGCATTAGAATTTCCTCTAAGAAAGCCTTTGATTTGGAGAATATCAACTCCTAAGAATTGGCTCAAAAGAGTTATAGGATCTATATCTATCGAAGGGCTAACTAGTCCAAAAGAACCGACTCTTCCAATGGCAATATCGTACTCCTCAATTGTAGGTGTCAACTCATTTAGACCAAACACAAAAGTGGATATCTTTCAGTTCCAAAAATGAGACAATGCCTTAATCATGGCGATACAAGGCTCGACATATAAAAGAGTGGGAAGATATCCGATCCACTTTTCCACGTAGTCCTTGTGCTTTAGCTCAAGACTTTCCCACATGACAACGAGAGCTCTAGGTATGGGGACGATTCGAATCTCCGACATATCCATTTTGACTAACCCTAATTTAGGGCATCGAGATTAATCATCACGCATTATAGAAAGAAATATAACGTGGAATTGAAATGGCGTAATTGAAATTGCAGAACGATACAATCAACCTTTCCGCGAAGAAAAAAATGGTAAACAAATCGACACATCGCATGAGGACATGTGAGTTTTGACATCTAAGAGTAGGATTCTAAAGATTTAGGGTCCCCACCTTAATTAGATAAGAAGAGTTTACTCACCGCTACTAACGTCGATCGGTGCACTTCTTACTAATCAAGATGAGCGGTATTGAAGAATGGATTACCACATGCATTCACATGCAGATTCCACTCTTAATACCTCCTAAAGGTGCCCTAAAGCGATCCGGGGTTTTAGACCGCGGGACGTGGGTGCATTGTGTCATGCTAAAGCAAGTAAACATGCATTTAAATCTAAAGCAAACAACACTTCAACATAATCTCATACATTCGACATTCATCTGAACGCCACCTACAAAACAAAGGGTTTGCATTCACTCCACCCCTTATGACTCCCACCTATAAAACCATTTAACACATGATTAGTGGATTAACCTCATTTTTCACGCGACTTCGACATGCGGTCCATGCTACAAAATGTAGACAAGTGAGATAACAACCAACAAGTTTATTACGGCTTTAAACCACTTAGGTTTGTAACCTAGTCTCCAGTGGAGTCGCCAAGCCTGTCGCGACCTACCTCTTGAGGGTCGAACTCAATAAGGCGAGTTTAGAAGTAAGTGTTCATGAAATGATTCATACGGTACATCGTAAAAGATGGTTTATCCGTACAGTCCATTATTCATGAACGTGAATCATCCCTAATTCATACCTCACGTGGCAGCGGATCAATTTTATCTTTTTTAAGAGTCGCCACTAACCTAGGTCGGAGGTCGGCTAGAACACCTAACTAATACGTCGAAATTTCGTATTGATTTCTATGAAAACCAGAGATCAAAGGTTCGGGGACTAGCTTACATTAATATTTCTATTAACGCCTTTTCGGTACCGCTATACTTAACATGGTCGTTATCTAAGTTGTCTTGCATTTGTTCCTTATCATTTCCATGTCGAAGGTTTAGTTCACAATGTGATCATGCATCTTGTTTTGTGTTTTCGTTAAAAATTCTAAGCCAATACTATCTTAGTCTAGAAAAGAAAGAAACAAACAATTGTATTTTTAAAAAAATGCGTAAAGTAAACAACCGAGATATTGAAAAGACAAAGCCAATTCTAAGTGTAACAAAATAAAACCCGCAACTCGTCGGGTGTTTATTATAACACGAATTGAAAGCCCGAGACATATGTCGGGTAATGAATGAATTTTTACAATTGAAATGGTCGAAGAGGACATCGACCATCACCGTACACAAGGAATTGGGTCAGAATGGACATCGACCTCTGCCATCTTCAAGATCACCATCTTCTTGGACCTATTCTAATTCCAAAGCTAAACTAGACTAGGTACATACAAAGGAAATGAACATCATAATGTTCACAAAACACACAATAATTGTCCATACAAGAGAACACAATATGCAAGAAGATACAAAGGTGCAAATGTAATCACAACAATGGCCTCGAGATCGGCCTTTGATTTAAACATGAGTAGTCCTCATCTTACGACCTACCCATTCCATTTTAATGGTGACTTATGCAGATTAGCCACCAAGCACGTTCGTTTATAGTGACTAACGTGACATAGTCCCTAATTGGGGTTTTATGTGAAGCCATGGATATCCTCTCGAGCATGCATCGGTTCCTATCATACATCTAGAAACCACATGCATCAAGCTTAAAATAAGCATGCAAGTAGGTCACAAAGACCTTGATTCTCATCCAATCACTCAATTTAGTGAACCGACATCGGGTCACTTCATTCCATTCATCACGCACCAGTTCATTAAAAGAAAAACAAAGAACAGCAGAACAGGGAATACAAGATTCATTCAATTGGAAAAGGACCCATGGTCAAATAGTTCTGGAACATTTATAGTACATCAAGCGCACAACAGCGAGCATTTTCCGTGAAGAAAACTTCCTAAGATAAGCTACACATGACTTTACAAAAATCTCAGAACACGAGAAAGTGCATCAGAACAGAACATAGGAGCAGATTTTCAGAGCAATCTCATGGTAATTTGGGCAGGTTAATGATGTCCAAAAATTCTCAAATTTTGTCACGACCTAAGTCTGGGAATAACAATTAAAGTCCATGAAGAACTCATCATCAAAATCTTCACCGAAAAATTCACACAAAATCAGCAAAGTGCAATCACAGAATCAACACAATAAGCATTCCGAATTTATAGTCTTCCAGACTTCAGGGGAATCTCATAAAAAATAGTAAAGGGGTCTATGGTCATGCAAATGAGGCAATCTTGGCATCATTAGAAAGCTTAAGACGTACTCTAAGACTTTCTAGAAGGCATCGAGTTTGATTAACATCAATTTCATGATCAATTGAAAAGGTTTATAAAATGATGCATATCAGTAATGAATTGCAACAGATGAGCTCACAAGATATATGTTGTTTACTATCCTCATGACATGGCAAAAAATGTGATACAAATCATGTGAATAGCATACAACATGATGAACATTTTTATGAGAAATCCAAACCTAATTGTGATTCTAAAGAAAAAAATGGGAGAACAGATCGGGTTCCTTGAAATCAACAATTACAGAACAAGGATTCAAGATTGAGCATGCAATTGACCACGCAAATGATGACCGAATGGCATGATTCATACCTTTTTGAAAAGGTAATGAACTATACTATGACTTTCATGAACACATCAGGGTCAAGAAATCACAATTGCACATTCAATTTTGAGCAAATCCAATTCGGATTCCAGTAGAGGCAGACAAGACATGAGGTCAGCTCACAGAGGTTTTCGCCTATCTACTTATCTCCAAAAAATCTGAAAAATTTATATGTTGTAAAAAAGACATATGTGAACATTTTTCATGAAGAGAACTAAGTTTAGATCTTAGCAGAAAAATCAGAAAAAAAATTGACAACAGTGCGGGTCGGGTAAAATCAGCATGTGCAGAAATCAGATTTCATGAGTTTTCCACACTTCAGCATATTCCAAAAATTCCATGAAAAATATCTGTCATAACCAACCTGATTTAGATCATTTTTCATGAGGACAACTCCTATTGAATCTCAACACACAAGGCAGTAAAAAATCATCAAACCGAAAACTCAGATTCGGAGTAATCAGCGCAACAAGCCATTCCAGACTCTACGCTAATTCACAGAGGATCTCACTGATGTAGACTTATCAGAAAAATCTAGAAAAAACATATGTTATAATCGAGATGATTCTCAGCAACTTTCATGAAGACCACAACATCTAGATCCGAACATAAAAATCAGCAAAAAATTAACAAAAATGTTCCAATCATGTAAAAACCTGAAGAAACAGAACAAGAGAATTTCTGATTCTGATGCAAACTTTAAAATAGGTTTTCAGGTAGCAAACGATACGAGATCGAGCACCGTAAGATATCAAATCGAAGCTCTCGATGTGTACTGCAAAAGTCCAGAAGGTGTCGAAGTCCAAAAACAAAGTTCAACAGGTCATATTAGCCCTAACAGAAAATCGCACACAGAGATCCGAAATTGCAGAACTTCTTCCACCTCAAGAACATCATCATCAAATCATCGAACATATAATCAGCAGCCATAAATCATCAATATGGAGTCCATAGAAGAGCTAGAGCGAATCCTAGCCCCGGCCACCTATCATAGCCTCGCTCGGATTCGGGATCGAGAGATTACCTTTTGAACGATTTCCGTCAAATCGAGCTTCGATTCGCGCTTATCTCAACAAAGCAGCAGCAAAACTCCTCCAAGGCTCGTCGAGGATGCTCCGAGGACTCCGAAGGACGGGAGTGAGGATCGGATCAGCGCAGCAGCAGCAAAACTCCTTCAAGGCTCGTCGAGGATGCTCCGAGGACTTCGAAGGACGAGAGTGAGGATCGGATCAGCGCAGCAGCAGTAAAACTCCTTCAAAGCTCGTCGAGAATGCTCCGAGAACTCCGAAGGACGAGAATGAGGAACGGATCAGCGCCAGATTCACGCCGATCACCTGCTGGACAGAACCGATCCTGTTTGGATCAGTTCACACCACCGAGGGAAAAGAAGGATAGACGGAGCAATCGGAGGCAGCTCCGGCGAGGCTCCGACCAGCGGGAGGTCGAGGGAACGGAGGCGGACGTCGGAGGGGGTGGCGGCGCTGAAGGTGTCGCCGGCAAGGACCCGCCGGTGGGGGTGAACCGGCGGTTCCTGAGCAAACCGCGTGTGCGGTTTGAGAGGAGAGAGAGAACGTGAGAGAGAGAGAGAGGAAGAGAGAGATTTCTCTGAATTTTCTAGGCCTTATGCGCAAATGAAAAACCCCCTATTTGAGTTTTGGAGGGAAAATGGATATATACCCTCCTCAAGACTCAATCTCGGCCGTCGGTGTGATCCGACGGTCAAGATTTATGCTTATCTTTTACTCACAGGATAAGCAAAGACCTCATTTAGCATGTGTTAATTTGAATGGTCACGATTTAATCTCATCAACGGTCTCGATTAATTTTGTAATTAAGGACCTGATTAGTGGCATTTTTGTAATTTCACAAAATCCTAGAACTTTTTTTGCAAAATCTAAAAATTTGGAGAGTTCTCAAAATCAATTTTCGCAAAATTGACTTCGAATGAGTCAAATGATATTAACCATTCGCGAATCGTGAACGATTGATTCAAACCCCTAATTATGGCTAAAATAGGGGTTTTCATTTTAAAGTGCCGATTCACAAAATTGGCCGCACGAGTAATCTTATGATGACCTCTAGATCAAATGTCATAAAAGGAACTAAGCTAAAATATGAACAAAATGAAAGTACTTTTGGTTTTCGCCGATTCCGAACCTATTTCCGCAAATTAGGAAAAAAATAGGTTCTTAATCAATTTTTGCAAAATTTCGAATACCAAAGTCAAGTTGAATGTAAACTAAGATGATTTTTGAATTTTTTTCATTTTCCGATTTTTTGGTCAAAGGTTTGATCAAAAGTCAAACCCTAGTTGACTTTTCACTAGGAGTTTGATTTTATGATCAAATCTTTGAATTTTTCTGAAATTTCCACTTCTAAAGTGAAATTGAACTTGAAAGGAATCTTTTTATGCAAAACGCTCCAATTTGACCCGGGTTTGACTTTTGGTGAAAGGGTTAATCAAAAAGTCAACACGAAGTCAACCGTTTAACTTTTCGGGTTTTTGCTTGAAATGAATAGAAAATTATTTACAGAAGCTAGGCCAACAAACAAAATAAAAAAACAACACTTTTTGTTCAAGAAATGGGTTCCGTCACGATCGGAAATCATAATCTCGAATTTTTTGCTTTTATTGACGCGTCGGCTAAAAATTAAGTGTCAACAGCGTTTCATTTCGAGAACAATTTTTGTTTCGAATAAAGCTGATTTTTCACGATGGGTGATGATTAAAAATTTCTTGACGAAAGAAAAATCACTGTGCTCCAATTGTAATTTGATTCTTGGAGGGCCCTAGACCCTTTGTCATATGTTTAGACTATTGAGCCTTACTTTATGTAGTTACTAATGACCTAAGACAAGATGACTTGCTTGTGTTTTCAAGCTGAAAGTTTGGATAATCATGTCATAAGAAGGAAAATTCCGAGACTTTTCAAGTGGATAATATAGATTAGGCATCAAATCGGAGCACAATGTGAGATTCAATCCAATGGTAACAACAAGGATACGAGCAGCAATGCTTCTTTAAACTTCCTCAAAGACTCCCATATTAATTTATGATTGAACTTTGGTTTTCTAACCTTTAGTTTGTTCGATTAAATTCGCTAAATTTCTTGATTAGTGCGGTTCGATCCTTTAAGTTTTATTTTGTGAAATCATATCCTCTAACTTTCTTAATTTGTGCGATCAAATCTTTTGGTTAACTGCTCTCACTAAAACGTCAAATTAATTAATGATGTGAAATTGCCAATATGGTAGAAAATGGCACGTGAATCATGATGTTAACGGACATCAAATTGACAAAAGAAAAAAAACTTGGAATAAAAACAATGAAACCTTTACTTGATAGTGTTAGTTGAGCAGATAAGGAAAACACTGGATTGCACAAACTAAAAAAGTTATAGGGTTTGATTGAATAAAAGAAAAGAAATAAAACCAAATTGCACAGAATGAGGAAAATAGAGGACTTAATTGCATAAAGTAATAGTTAGACAATCAAATCGAATAAATGCTCAAACTTAGAGGATCGAAACTGCACTTAATCCGCGAAGGGATACTCGAGTTGGTGGTTTACTAAGATTGACAAAATGGTTGAGGAAAAAAAATTAACCACTCTTATTTCATTTCGAGAACAATTTGCAGTTCGACTAAAGATGATTTTTCACAACGGGAGATGATTAAATTTCTAGAGGAAAGGGAAATCACCGTGCTCCATTCACAATTTGATTCTTGGAGCCCCTAGACCCTCTATAATATGGTTAGACTATTGAGCCTTACTTTACGTAAGTGCTAACAACCTAAGATAAGATGACTTGCTTGCGTCATTGAGTCGAAACTTCGTATAATCTTGTCATAAGAAGAAGGAAATTTCTGGGATCTTTCCCGTCAATAAAGAGATTACGCATCAAATCGAAACACAATGTGAGATTTTTTTTTTTTTTTAGTCCAACTAGGTACCATTTCGTTCATTCATTCAAAGTGGTACTACACAAGTGTTGAAGACAAGAGTCAAGGCATAATAAATCCCAAAGGTGTTGGGGTGGCTTAGATAGCCAATTACAAGGGAGTATCCTTTTCCGTTTGGCCTTCGCGGTCCAATCTGCAACTTGGTTGGCTTCCCGTGAGCAGTGGGCTAAGGAAACGCTTTTCAATTGAGCTAATAAGTCTTTGCAATCCTCAAAAAAACTCCTCAGATACCATGGGCTTTGGCTTGGTTCAGCTGAGAATTTAACCACAGTTTCATTATCTGTCAGGACTTCCACGTGCAGCACACTATTTTGCCTAAGTTCGATGGTATCTACCAGCCATTCCAACGCTTCCTTCAGCGCTAGGGCTTCGATCTCAAGGGCTGAAGAAGCTGCAAAATTCTTTGCGAATCCAACCATGATCACTCCCCGGCGATCTCGACACACTCCCGCCGCCGATCCCTCTTTAGAGCCGTCGAGCCAAGACCCATCCAAGTTGAATCTCCAGACCCCCTTTACTGGTGGCGACCATTGCTCGGGTAGCATTTTCTTCTCCGTCCACCAATTCAGTACATGAACGTTCCACCGGCGGAAGGTATTGGTTAGTGTTTGGGCATCTTCGACAATTGTTTTCGGGTTGGGTCGTCTGTTCTGGAATACTAATGAAAACACAATGTGAGATTCAATACGATGATAATGACAAGAATGCGGGCAGCCTTTCTTCAAACTTCTTCGAAGTTTACGATATTGGATTCGATGGTACCGACAAGGATGCGAGCGGTCTGTCTTTAAACTTTCCCGAACACTCCCATATATATACATATATATATATATATATATATATATATATTTATGAGATTAGTCTAATGATACCGACAAGGATGTGAGCAATCTTTCTTCTCGAAGACTCCCATATTGATCGTTGAGATTTGGTCCGATGGTGCCAAGACTGATGTGAGCGGTCATTCTTTAAATTTCATCCAAAACTCCCGTGTTTATTTATGAGATTCGATTCAATTGTGGGGACAAGGATGTGTGGGTTTCCACGAATACAGCGAGAAGGTTCCTGCGTCCTGCAATTCTTTTCTTCCCTTGTTTTAGTACTTTGTTTCTTATTTATCAAAACGGAGTTCACATTGAAGGAGCGGTTGACTTGAAGAGTACACGTCAACCTCCACAGTGAACGTCACATCCTTCACAGTGACAAATAAGGCTTAGATAAAATTCGAGTAAAAAAATAGAGAGAGATGGTCTTTAAGTTTTTTATTAGCTATTAAACAAAATTTGAACAAATTTTGCATATAAAGAACGTGTCATGAATGAGGAAATCCACGGAGGCTCTAATAAAAAATATATAATTAATCAATGTAGCATATTAAGTAATTTGAATTTTTATGAAGTATAAATTTCTATTTCATCAATTTAGATTTCATCAAGTGTAGGCCTACAGGTCACCCTTGCATTTTCCAAAAATCAGGGTTTGCATTCCTTCTGCAGGTAGTAACAGCAAAATTTGACCCCTAAGCAAAAACAATCATCTCACATTATTTTGCGATCATTTTTCTCGTTGGATTCCTTCTGCATTTAGAAACTAATCACATTTTAGATGTGGGACTCCTTTAACACAACTCACACTTACAGGGAAAATTGTCAAAAAAGTCTTAAACCTATTGTACGGCAGCCAATTCAGTCATAAACCTTTTAAGTATATCAATCCAATCCTAAACCTTTTCAATTCTCGCCAATTGAGTCCATCCGGCCAATTTTGGCCGCCCGGCGCCGACCGTCCGGCCAACGTTGAAGTGACAATTTTTAAATATATTTTTTTCCAATTTTTTAATCTTTTTTTTTTCTGATTTCCTCCCTCTGGCCGGTCCGACAATCGGTCGCCGGCCAGAGGGGAGGGCTGGCAAGGTCGACCTCACCGGCCTCTGACAAAGCTCGCCCCACCGGCCATCGGCGAGGGCGAGCCTCGCTAGCCCCTGGCTAGGCGAGGTCTCGCATCGCCCAGCAAAGGCGAGGCCAACCTCGCCATCACCTGGATCGCGACGGCAAGGTTGAGCCTCGCCAAACCTAGGCGAGGCGAGACCTTGCCCAGATCTGGCGAAGCTCGCTGGTGGCTGGAGGGGCGAGCTTCACCAGATCTGGATGAGGTCTCGCCTCGCCCAGCCAAGGGCCGGCCGCCGGTCGCCGGTCGGCTAGAGAAAAGAAATCAGAAAAAAAAAGATTAAAAAATTGAAAAAGAATATTTAAAAATTGCCACGTCAGCGTTGGTCGAATGGACTCAATTGGCAAGAATTAAAAAGGTTTAGGACTTTTTTGACAATTTTCCCCACACTTACATCCTAACTATATTGTACTCTAGTTTTAGCTCTATTAGGAGGAGTTTCGCATTGTTCTCTCCTTTTTGAGAAACTAGTTGAACTTTCATGCTTTGAACAGGTTTCAAAAATGATTTATGAGAGTTTAGTTGGATACTATAATTTTGAACATTTGAACAAATTGTACAAGAATAGTCTTTGGATTTATTCCACGAAGTGAAAAGGGCTTTGCCTTCAGAACAAGTGATGTAGCTGCTCTTTTGCAGGGAGAATCAACGTTTGATTCGCACGTATTGGACCGTAGAAATGGCATGTCCCCTCCGATAGCAAGAAACATGTTGGCATCTTCAAGCTCTCTGACGCTTATGGCACAGCAAACCTACGGCAAATCTAACTCCCATTCTTTTTACTTATTAGCGGAAGAGCTTATTATAATTTTATATTTGGGCTGGAATTGACTTGTAGTTTCTCTATTCTGTCTTGGGACTCATATTGAAACTTTTTGGTGAGTGTAGGGGATGTCTTAAGACAAAATGCGATATTTAGGGGTATATTGAGTATTTGATGTAAGTATGGGGGTAAATCGGAATTTTGGTTAATAATTAGGGTATTCTCGAAACTCACAAAGAAGGTTGCCCGACTTTTTAGAATCATAAAGGAATTGGCCCGTCTATTGAAAAACTGGCGTATGAGATAAGTCAAATATAAAAAATAAAGAAAAAATGAAAACTCTCTTTTACATGATTGTGGCCTCAATGTTAAAGTGTCTCGAAAAAAGACAATCAAATCAACCTTGGTAAATGGCTCAAATAAGTAATAACTACCTAAAACTATTTGATTATTTTATCGAAAGAAAAAAAGTTGATAAGTAATTCTAATAAAGTCGGTAATTTGATAAGAATTTGATAGCTTCGATATGACGCAAGAATTCTGAGTGGAACAGGTATCAAGCATGCCCATTCCACCTTACCGATCATTATTCCAAAATTCATACAATATGCAATACAAAGTTGGAACTCGCAAACAAAAGCCTAGCAGAGTTGATGCGTGACAGAGAGTGTCTTATTCCAGCATACAGTTAGATCTTCTCCTCCCGCAGTTCTCTTCAAGTACCGCCTGCTCCTTGTAAAATTGGCAGAGTCGATGAGAAAAGTCAGCAACAGGATACAAGCTGGAATCCAACTAAGTTATGCAAATGAAACTACCAAAGTAGTTGATGCAATTGAGTTTTGTTCTACGACACTCTATCTCTCCCTCTGCGAGAGAAAGCGCGCGCGTGTGCGAGTGAAAGGGAGCTGTTTGGTAATTTAAAATGAACCTTCTTGCTGTCTAGAACTTTTCTCTGTTCCTACTTTTTGCCTTATTTTTTCCTGTTGTTGCAGATCAACCATCTGCAATGACCATCTTCACGAAGGTAGTTGACTAGTACTAAACTGTCGACCATCTTTTAGACACCGTCAACATTCAATTTGCATTACAATATTACCCAAAATGTCGCAGGGAATATGTCAAGGACTCATTTCTCTTGGCAAAGATGATGCAATCGATCCATTCTCATAGTTCAGAGTTCTCCCAGGCAAGTGAGATGTCTGTATCCGAGAAAGAATTTACAGCAAATTTGAAATCTCAATGTGACCTAGCGAGAGTCTGCCTATGCAGCAAGGCGCAGTTAGATGGGGCAGGGAATGCTATAAAACATGGGAGAGGCTTTATTTGTTGATAGTTCCAAAGGGAAGCCAGAAAATCTTGCTCGTGGAATAGTGAGTAAAAATTTCGGAAGGAGCTATTTAGCAAAGTTATAGAGGAAAGGCCAGAAAATTTGAGGGCCTACTTCCTAAGCATCAGATGTCGAAAACTATATCTACACGGAGTAGAAATTGATCAATCTGGACTCAAAAATGGGCATCTAGAAAGCCTCATTGATATGACTTGAGTGAGATTCAGCAAGATAATCAGAGGATGAGAATGTCATAAATCATCTATACGTCCAATTTCAGTTGAGAAGTTGGAATAGGCTAAACAGATTAATGATGCTCACTGCTTGCATCTTCCTATCATATTGGCCGTTAGTCTAGCATATCCAGTGTATGTGCGTACTCTAAACAAGTTAAGACCTCTATGCATTTTTGTCGAATGACGAGCAAAGACTGGAAGCATGCTGTATTTTGAATGAGATTTTGTAATGAATACCTATAGTGCTGTTGCTCCAAAGTACTTGAACATCAATGGCAGTAAGGTTTTGATCATCAAGGCGCTTCCACGTTTTAATTGACATCAAAGGACCCCAACTTGCCTCATCTGTTTTCTCTAATGTTGCTTGCACCACCCTCGCCCTCCTTGCCCATCCAGCCTTCCCGTAGGCATGGTATCCAAAACCCCCACCATAACAAAGCTGTATACCAGTATATTCGCCACAAAAGTCGTTAAGGTGATCGTGGCCCGTGAAAACAGCTTTAACATCACCTGCTTCTACCATAGTTGTAAAGAAGCCCGAGTTTACACGCGCAGAGAAAATGCCTTCCTGTTTTACACCAGTAAAATTTGATGAATCAAAACTTGCAAACTCGGGCAGTGGGATATGGAAGTAAACGAGCCCTGGTGCTGGTGCTTCCTGAGCCTCTGGCTTACTCATATATGCTCTCTGCAACAGAGACACCCAAAACGAACTAGTTAATCGCATAGTTATTGTCGAGTTGGGATAAGGCTGAAGAATCTTAGGCTTGGTTTGTTTTGCGGAAATCAAATGATTTGCAAAACATTTTCCTAAATATGATTGCTTGTATTTTTTACAAAATTGAATGAACAAAAATATTTTTATCGTCCGCGATAATGTTACAGGGAGGAAGATTATTTTCTCGTTTTGAGTTTGCATTTTCTGCCTATATTTTACCAAGGCAATAAATTGTTTCAGTACTTTAGCTCCGCTTATTTAAGGAAGAAACGAATTTTACCTTTATTTCTTGCCCCAAAAACATTGAAGTCAATGCAATTCCTGACTAATATTCTTTTGTTTCACTACAGACATAAGTATCTTCATTAGATATCCAAAAAGAACGTCCACGCTCGTACTTTTTTCCTTCTGTGAAGCTACACTTGATAGCTATCCATTTTGAATCTGTGTTCACTCTGTTGTATGTAAGGAGAAAGGCAGTAAAGACTTATGAAAGGAACTGGCAACATTAATACCTGAAGCTTCATAGACGTGCGTTGGAACCAAACTTGCTGAGAGAGTTTGATCCAACCGTAACCACGTATTGAAGGAACTGTCGAATAATCTCCGCTATCGAGGAGGTAAAGATTGAGGACTGATTTGTTTTCAAAACCAGAGCCTTCAACCCCATGGACTTCCAAGTTGTAATTCCCAAAACCATCAATGTCATCAACCCCGGTAGGATTGACCCGAGATAAAGTGTGATTGAGGCTAACTATATGTCTCATGACCCCTTCTCTTGACAAGGCCGACTCTTGATCGTGGTTTCCCAACACGGCGGCCCATGGTATGCTTGAGGAAATGGCAGGGGAAAATGCAGCATCTAAAGATCTTGCAGCATCGGTCGCATCAGAGGCGTAGATATTATCCCCTTCATCACATTGTAAAAGCATGAAACAGTTAGTTTTGGGTACAAGATTGGCGCCTAAGGCCGAGATGTAACTGCAAAACGTCTCTATACCTCAAGTGACAGTCGTGTGGAGTGTATGCCTATGCAATACGTACAAGCACAAAACATGATATAGTAGCTTGATTTATTTGAGAATAGAAGAAAGGGAATTAACCCGTGAAAACAATGAGGTCGGGCTTCTCAGCTAGGATCATCCGACGGAGGAAGGCGGTGGTGTTGAGGTCGGAGCAACTTGCCATCTCAGAAGGAAGAACGTCCCTGCAGCGTGTGGTCTTGCCGTCGGCATAGTGCATGTCCGCCACCTGCAGTATCTTGAATTCCCCGTTTTCCCTGAATCGCAGCTGCTTCTGCTTCGTTTCTTCTGTCGAGACGGCGAGAGAACCCATACAAAGGACCGCCGCCGCTGCCACCAGCAGACCCCGGGCGCCGATTGTCTTCTTCATCTCCTCCATATTCTTGATGCCCAAGGAAACAGACCTACCGCTTAAAACCAACCGGAGTCAACAAGACTTACTTTAAAAAATCAGAGTTCACATTGGAGTAGTTGACTTCGACAGTGAACGTCGGCGATGAATAATGCCCAAATATAAAATGAAGGGTTGTAATATGGAAAACTTCAAATTGATATATTTGTAATAAATTTATCTTAAACTAGTTTTTTGATCATCAAAAATTTCAAATTGATACACATGCGACAAATTTACCATCCGTTAGTTTCCGTTAAATTTTGCCATCAAATTACTGATTTGGATGACACCTGGTAGTTGACGATACACCAGCTTAGGATTTTACTCCTCTGTTTGTCACAGGTTTATCAGTTTGTGATTTTTCATGACGTTAATCTAATTTAACAAAGGGTAAATTTTATTACAAGTGTACCAGTTTTGGGTTTTTTGTGGTCAAAAAATTAGTTTTGGATAAATTTCTCACAGGTGTACCGGTTTTGGGTTTTTTGTGGTCAAAAAATTAGTTTAGGGTAAATTTATCACAGGCGTTTCAGTTTAGGGTTTTTCGTGGTATTAACCCTAAATGAAAGAGAGATGGTCTGAGTTTTTTATTAGCCATGAAACAAAATTTGAACAAATTTTACATATAAAGAACATGTCATGAATGAGGAAATCCATAGAGGCTCTAATAAAAAAAATAGTTAATTAATGTAGCATATTTAGTAATTTGAATTTTTATGAAGTATAAATTTTTATTCATCTTTTTAGATTTCATCTACTGTAGGTTGATCACACCTAAATTTTTGCCTTAGGTCACTGTTGTATTTTCCAAAATCTGGGGATCGAATAGCAAAATTTGACCCCTAAGCAAAAATAGCCATCTTACAATATCTTGCGGCCAATTTTCTCGTCTCATTCCTTCCTCACTTAGAAACTAGACACGTAGTAGTTTGTTAGTACCTAAGTTTCCCCTCTCATAGTCCATTCCTGCATTTTAAAAAAATTCGGGATTGAATTCACTGCTAACTGCAAAATTCCGCTCCAAACAAAAAAAAAACATCGATTTTGCACCATTTTGCATCCTCATTTCATATTACATTTCTTTGCATTCACAAATTAGGGACATCGTAGTATTAGGACCTTGGACCCTAAGTCAAAAATTAGTGGTCTTGCATTTTGTAAAAGAAGTTAGGAATCGAATTTGCCAAAAAATGGCAAAATTTGATCCCTAGCCAGAAACATCAATTTCGCACGATTTTGCATCTATTTCATTACATTTAGTGATTAAAGACATGATAATTTTGATACCTTGGACTCAATATCATAAATTTGGACCGACAATGACGACGTAACTCCCTAATCTCGTCAACCAATAGTTGTATTGGACAACTTCGTTCAATCTCTTTTCTCATCGAATTCGAATCACTACCTAGATGGAATTTCTCGAAAAATATAGATTTCACAAATTCACTTACAGAGACGAAGAAAAGAGACATTATCCCTTATTAAGTCTCACTAGCTCAAGACTCCATCCACGCGCAGCGAAGAACTTTATATATTTATTTTATTGATATTTCCAATGAACATTTTCCTCACGGCGCTATTTTCACCCCTATATGATTCAATTCACTCCATTTTTCACTAAAAAGATAAAATTGCCCTTAGTCGATTGCAATTTGAAGTGGTTGCCACAAAATTTATCTACTTTCCTTCATTTTTTGTTTTTTTTTCTATTCTAATTTAAGAGCTAATTGCCATAATTAAGCATTTCACATGTTTTATTTTTATTTATTGTGGCTATCCCATGTATATTGAGGCATTATGTTTTCTTTTCTATTTTTAGATTTACTTCCGGAGAAATAAGTTTTGTGGAGAAGAGAAATTTCAACGAAACCTAACTCTTTTCTTCATTGTTGAGCAAATATATACATTATTTTTAAGTAGAATCTAGAAAGTCTTAACGGGGACAATTTTTAACACAATCACATGCTATAAACTTTTATTTTTGTTGTGCATATTACTATAAAACCCTTTTTTATCTTTCTCTTTTTAAGTAAACACTTCATAAAATGATATTAATTTTGCCCATGCAAAATGATGAGATTTCACTGGCATTTAAAAAAAATCTTATTTTTAGGCTATGTTAAATTTAATTATATTTCATCTTTTAAAATTTCATGTTGGAGAATGTAATTGTGATTTTACTTTTAAAATCTTAAATAGCGTTTTTTTTTGTTTCATAACAACATCAAACCTTTCTCTTATTAGTTGTCTTTTTTAGGGAAAATTTCATTTCGGTACCCAAAGTGGGGCCTTTTTCTCAATTTGGTACCCAAAGTGGACATAGTCCCAAATTGGTACCCAAAGTACTCATTCAGTCTCAATTTGGTACCCAAAGTGGACATAGTCCCAAATTGATACCCAAAGTGCCCATTCAGTCTCAATTTGATACCCAAAGTGTCCATTCAGTCTCAATTTGATACCTGAGTTCGCCGGCTAGTCAAATGCTCACTGGCCGGCAAGAAATTTACTGTTCCGGCTACCGGAATAGTATTTTTTACTTTTTTATTTTTTTTCCTTTTTCTGTTTTTTTCTTTTCCTTTTTCTTTTTTTTTCCTTCTTCCCTCCGCCGGCCACAGCCATGGCCGGCGGAGGTTGCCGGCATCGGCCCTCGTCGGTGTCGGGCGAGGGCAGCCCTCACCTGGGCTAGCGAGGGCTGACCCTCGCTAGATCTGGCGAGGGTCGCCCTCGCCTGCGTCGGGCGAGGGCCACCCTCGCTTGGGTCGGCCCTCGCCCGATGCAGGCGAGGGCGACCCTCGCCAGCCCAGGCGAGGGCCGCCCTTGCCAGATCCAGCGAGGGCGAGGGCCGCCCTCGCCGGCATCGGGCGAGGGCCACCCTCGCCTGACGCCGACGACCTCCGCTGGCCATGGCTATGGCCGGCGGAGAGAAGAAGGAAAAAAAAAAAGAAAAGGAAAAGGAAAAGAAAAAAATTAGAAAAAAGAAAAAAAATAAAAAATACTGTTCTGGTAGCTGGAACAGTAAATTTCTTGCCGGCCGGTGAGCATTTGACCGGCCGGCGAACTCAGGTACCAAATTGAGATTGAATGGGCACTTTGGGTATCAATTTGGGACTATGTCCACTTTGGGTACCAAATTGAGAAAAAGGCCCCACTTTGGGTACCAAAATGAAATTTTCCCTCTTTTTTATACATTTACTGAGATATCCCCCAATAAAAAAAGTGAAATTTTTTCTTATGGCAACTAAATCCTACATAGAAATAGAAAAACTAAAAAAGCAAGGAAAGATAATTAGGAAGCTTTTTAAACACTAATGATACTGATAATGATGTGATATAGGCAAGGCATAGCCAAAAAAAAATCTCATAAGAGCATAATGACATGAATAAGTCTACGCGGTCCACGCACGAAATATAATTATAGTGGTCATTGGTCAAAATACTCGGCGTGTGAAGACCCAATCAATTATACACGTTTTCCCATTTGAGCAAGTACAAGGAAAGAGAGGGTTAAGTATAGTGTCAATCCATTCGAGGTCAAACTTTGTTTTCTGACCTTTATTTTGACCGATTAAGTTCTCCAACTTTCTTGATCTATGCGAATCGACCCTCTAAGTTTCATATTGTGAAATAACGTTCTTTGACATTCTCAATTTGTGCGATCAAAACCTTCGGTTAACTATTGTCGCTAAACCGTCAAATTAGTCAATGACGTGACACTGCCAATATAGCAATAATGGCACGTGAATTATGATGTTAATGTGACGTGAAATTGACCAAATAAAAAAATTGGAATAAAAAAGAAAAAAGAAACCCTTAGTTGATAGTGTTAGTTAAGCAAGTACCCGATTGCTCAAACTAAAAATGTTATAGGGTTTGATTGAATAAAAGAAAACTTATAGAACCAAATGGCACAAAATCAGAAAAATAGAGGACTTAATTGCATAAAATAAGAATTAGACGGTCAAATCAAACAAACACTGAAACTTAGAGGACCGGAAGTGCACTTAATCTGCGAAGGGATACCCAAGGTGGTGGTTTAGTGAGATCAAGAAAATGTTTAACAGAAAAAAAAACTCCTATTTCATTTCGAGAACAATTTTCGGTTCGATTAAAGCTGATTTTTCACAATAGGTGATGATTAAATTTCTTGGTGAAAGGAAAGTCACCGCGCTTCAATCGTAGTTTGATTATTGGAGGCCCCTAGATCCACCGTCATATGGTTAGACTATTGAGCCTTACTTTTTGTACTTGTTAACGACCTAAGATAAGAAGATTTGCTTGTAACGTCGAGTTGAAAGTTTAGATAATCATGTCATAAGACGAAGAAAAATGCCCGGATTTTTCCAATTGACAAATTGAAGCACAATGTGAGATTCGATCCAATGGTAATGGCAAGGATGCAAGTGGTTCTTCTTTAAACTTCCTCAAAGACTCCCTCATTGATTTATGAGATTAGACATGATGGTACTGATAAGGATGCGAGCGGTCTTTGTTTAAATGACCTCTAAGACTCCTATATTTATTTATGAAATTAGATCCAATTGTGTGATCTAGGCATAGAAAAAACATAATTTTCCTAAGATCAAAATGACATGAATGACTCAACGCGGTCCATGCATGAAATATATTAATTATACTAGGTGCCCGGATTCCTGGGGATAATTTTGTGAAGACCCAGTCAATCACACATAGTCATACTTTTCCATTTTTTTTTAATATTTTAGCTAGGGTAAGGAATGAGAGGGTTAAGTAAAGTATTACTCCTTTAAGTTTCAACGTTCGTGTAACTAAACTTTGAACTTTGGTTTCTCTAATCTTTAGTTTGTTCGATTAAATTCTCTAAATTTCTTGATCTGTGTGATTCAATCCCCTAAGTTTTATATTGTGAAATCATGTTCTCTAACTTTCTCAATTTGTGTAATCAAATCCTTAAGTTAACTGCTCTTGCTAAACCGTCAAATTAATTAATGATGTGACATTGCCAATATGATAGAGAATGGTACGTGAATCCTGATGTTAACGTGACATCAAAGAAAAAAACTTGGAATAAAAAACATGAAACCTTGATTTGATAGTGTTAGTTAAGTAGATAAGGAAAACACTCGATTTCACGAGCTAAAAACGTTATAGCTTACAGCGGCGAAATTCCACTCGTAACAAAAAAAAAAACATCGTCTTTGCAACATTTTGCGTCCTCATCTCATATTACATTTCTTTGCGTTCATAAATTAGGGACATCGTAGTATTAGGACCTCGGACCCTAAGTCAAAATTAGTGGTCATGTATTTTATAAAAGAAATTAGGAATTGAGTTTGCCAAAAAAATGGCAAAATTTGATCCCTCGCCAAAAACACCAATTTCGCACGATTTTGCATCTATGACATTACATTTAGTGATTAGAGACACAATAATTTTGATACCTTGGACTCAATATCATAAATTTGGACCGACAATGATAACGTAACTCCCTAATCTTGTCAACCAATAATTGTATTGGACAACTTCGCTCAATCTCTTTTCTCATTGAATTCGAATCACTACCTAGACGGAATTTCTCAAGAAATATAGAATTCACAAATTCACTTACAGAGACGAAGAAAGGGGACATTATCCCTGATTAAGTCTCACTAGGTCAAGACCCCATCCACGCACAGCGAAGAACTTTATATATTTATTTTATCTTGATATTTGCGATGAATATATATTGCACGGCGCTATTTTCACCCCCAACATGACTAAATTCACTGCATTTTTCACTAAAAAGATAGAATTGCCCTTATTCAATTGCAACTTGAAGTGGCTGCCCCAGAATTTATCAACTTTCCTTCAATTTTTGTTTTTTTGTTATTCAGGAGCTAGTTGCTATAATTAAGCATTTCACACACATTATTTTTATTTGTTGTGGCTCTCCCATGTATATTGAGGCATTATGTTTTCTTTTCTATTTTTAGATTTACTTCCGAGAAATAATTTTTATGAAGAAGAGAAATTTCCACAAAACCTAACTCTTTTCTACATTGTCGAGCAAATATATAAATTATTTTTCAAGTAGAGTCTAGAAAATTTTGACATGGACAATTTTTTTAACACAATGACATGTTGTAAACTTTTAATTTTATTGTACATACTACTATTAAACCCTTTTTTATCTTGATGTTTTTTACTAAACACTTCATAAGATGATATTAATTTTTGCTAATGCAAAATGATGAGATTTCACTGGCATTTTTAAAAAAAAATTCTTATTTAATTATATTTTATCTTTCCAAATTTCACATTGGAAAATGTAACTGTGAATCTTTAAGGAGTATTTTTCTGTTTCATCATCTCATTATATGTATATGTATATAAAAGGCAACTGATAAGAAAAAGGCTTGATGTTGATATGCACAATAAAAGTGAAAGTTTATAAACAAGTGATCATGTTAAGAAAGTTACCATGTTAGAAGTTTTCCAAGACTCTACTTGACATCTAATCCACAAATCTGCTAGACAACCTAGAAAAGAGTTCAGTTTCTTGAAAATTTCTCTTTCGGACCAAACTCATTTTAATGGAAGTAACATCTAACAATATATATTAAAAAAAAAACATAGAGCCATTAATATACGTGACATACCCACAATTAAAAAAAAAGTGAAAATTTTACTTATAGCAACTAAATCCTACTTAGAAATAGATAAACTAGACCACCACTTTTTACAATGCAATTGAATAACTAATAGCAATTTTATCGTTTTGGTAAAATTGAGTGGATTTAATCATGTAAGGAGTGGAAATAGCGTCTTCCTTTCTTTTTTCTTTTTTGTATTTTGGCACCTTGCTACTAGGTAGGCAACACTTGCCAATCGAAACGCCACGTGGCAATCTCAATGATTATTAGGAAGCCTACTAAATACTAATGATAATGATAAAGATGTGATATAGGTATACCCAAAAAAAATTATCATAAGAGCATAATGACATCAATGAGTCAATGCGGTCCACGCATGAAATATAATTATTGTGGTCACTGGTCAAAATACTCGGCGTGTGAAGACCCAATGAACCACAAACAGTCATACTTGTCCAAGCTGTCATATTTGAGCTAGTACAAGGAAAGAGAGGGTTAAGTATAGTGTTAATCCATTCAACATTAAACTTTGGTTTTCTGGCCATTATTTTGTTTGATTAAGTTCTCCAACTTTCTTGATTTATGCGATTTGATCCTATAAGTTTTATATTAAGAAGTCATGTTCTTTGACATTATCAACTTTTGCGATCAAATCCTTTGATTAACTGCTGTCGCTAAACAGTCAAATTAATCAATGATGTGACATTGTCAATATGGCAAAAACTGGCATGTGAATCATGATGTTAATGTGATGTCAAATTGACAAAAGAAAAAATTGGAATAAAAAGAAAAAAGAAACCCTTATTCGAAAGTGTTGGTTAAGCGAGTAAGCAAAATACTTGATTGCTCAAACTAAAAAAGTTATAGGGTTTGATTGAATACCAAAATAAAAAACTTATGGAACCAAATGGCGCAAAATGAGAAAAATAGAGGACTTATTGCATAAAATAAGAATTAGATGATCAAATTGAACAAACATTGAAACTTAAAGGACTGAAACTGCACTCAATCCGCGAAGGGATAACCAAGTTGGTGGTTTAGTGAGATCAAGAAAATGGCTGACGAAAAAAAATTAACCACTCCTATTTCATTTCGAGTATAATTTTCGGTTTGATTGAAGCTGATTTTTCATGATGGGTGATGATTAAATTTCTTGATGAAAGGAAAGTCACTGTGCTTTAATTGCAATTTGATTCTTGGAGGTGCCTAGGCCCACTGTCATTTGGTTAGACTAATGAGCCTTACTATTTGTACTTGCTAGCGACCTAAGATAAGATGACTTGCTTGTGACGTGAAGTTGAAAGTTTGGATAATCATGTCACAAGAAGAAGGAAAATGCCCGGATTTTTCCAAATGATAAATCGAAGCACAATGTGAGATTCGATTTGATGCCAACAACAAGGATGTAAGTAATACTTCTTTAAACTTCCTCAAAAACTCTCATATTTATTTATGAGATTAAATCTGATGGTACCGATAAGGATGCAAGGCAGTCTTTCTTTAGACTCCCTCGAAGACTCCCATATTTATTTATGAAAATAGATCCAATCGTGTGATCTACGCCTAGAAAATAGAATTTTCATAAGATCACAATGACAAGAATGACTCAATGCGGTCCATGCATGAAATATATTAGTTATACTCGATGTCCGGATTCCTGGGGATAATTTTGTGAAGACCCAGTCAATCACACATTGTCGCGACCTACCCCTGTCCCGATCGATTAGGCCAAAAGGTATTTATCAAAGGATGTGAACATTAATTGATTCGTTTAAAGGACAAACCAAATAGTTCATTAATTCAAAGACTGAGACACTCCCAAGCCTCATACTTCACGCGACGAGAATTGTCTAATTTACACATTCAATTAGAGTCGCCATTAGCCATGATTAAGGGTTGACTAGAAATCATAATCAAGACGTGGGAATGTCATCTAGGTATGCGTGAAAACTAGAGATTCTAAAGATTAGAGACTTGATTATACTAACGATCTAACTAGTGCCTTTTCAGTACCTAAACTTAAATATTCACAAACTAACGCACTGGGCAGTCTATCGAAAAGCTTAAGATTCTACTTAACTATGCTAAAAATGAAAAATAACAACCAATGTATTAAAAGTGCGCAGCTAGATAATCATAAAGAAAATAAACAACCAGCGAGCTAGAATCGACTCTAAAAAGAAAAGGCAATAAAAAATCCTAAAGCAAAGCCCTAATGGCTTCTCCGAATTTTTGAAATATTTTTTAAAGGTTTTCTCAATTTTTACAAATTTTAAAATAATTCTAGAATGAAATTAAACACTAAGATCTAGTGAAATTAAGCCAAAAATTGATTTCGGGACATTTCCTAATTTTTTGGATTTTTTGGAATTTTTCTGAATTTTTAATTTTTTTTTTAATTTTTGATGTTTTTTAATTTAAAAAAAATTCTGAATTTTTAAATGTTTTTCAGACTTTTTAATATTTTTTGGATTTTTAAACATTTTCGGATTTTTTTTGGATATTTAATTTTTAAATTTTTTTTATTAATAAAATAACGATTCCGAATCGGGTCCCCTAACCCGATCGGACCTGGATATCTGACTTGCCCGAATTTTCAAAAGTTGATCTTTTATTATGGTTAATACCACGAAAAACTCCAAACTGGTACATTCAGGACAAATTTATCCCGAATTATTTTATTAACCACAAAAAAACCCAAACTGGTATACCTGTGATAATTTTGCCCCGAACTATTTTTTTTACCACAAAAAATCCAACACTGATACATCTGTGACAATTTTACCTTGAACTAATTTTTTGATCACCAAAAACCCTAAACTGGTACACCTGTGATAAATTTACCCTTCGTTAGTTTCCGTTAAATGTTATCGTCAAATTGTTAAGTTTGATGACACGTGGTAATTGATAGGTATATCAGTTTGGGGTTTTACCCCTTTGTTTGTCACAAGTTTATCAATTTGTGGTTTTTCGTGATATTAATCCAATTTAATAAATACTAACGGAGAATAAATTTGTCACAAATGTACTAGTTTGGTTTTTAGTAGTCCAAAAATTAGTTTGGAGTAAAATTATCACTGATATACCAGTTTAGGATTTTTGGTGGTCAAAAAATTAATTCGGGGTAAAATTGACATAAATGTACTAGTGTGAGGTTTTTTGTGGTAAAAAAAATTGTTCGGACTAAATTTGTCACATGTATACCAGTTTGGGATTTTTGGTTATCAAAAAATTAGTTTAGGGTAAAATTATCACGGTTGTACTAGTTTGAAATTTTTCGTGGTATTAGCCTTTTTTATTATTCTATTTTTTTCTTGTTCCTTTTTCTTTTCTCTTTATTTTTCTTTTTACTTTTATTCCCCCTTTGCGTGCCGTCCTGGACGTCTTCTCCCCAGAACGTTTTCGCCCCTGCTTCTGCACCGAGAGCTCCCACTGAGAACGTCTTCTTCTCAGTTGTTCACAGGCGACCACCACACCGACCCAAACTGGCCTCCTCGACTAGCGCCGATGTCGAATTTGCTCCGGCTAGAATCGACACCACCATCACCGAACCACCATCCTTAATCCAGAACCACCAGCCACCGAAACGCGAACTTCGATGAACGTTTTTTTTTTACTTTTCGATCACTAGATTTCACGTGGCAACAATACATGCTAAAACGCAAACAAACAGACATACACGCATATGAAACGGAGATAGTGAGCCAATGGTAGCAGCATCAGACCGTGAGCAACTCCCGCATGGGGAATAGATCTCTGGCGAAGGACTCGTCCATGGCCGACTCAAACGACGAGAGATACGCCACAAAACCAAGAGAAATCACAAACAAAACAAAACTTCAGGCACCATTCGGCAAATACGAGAACTAATCAAGCATAAAAATCGAGTTTCAAGCATCGATTCCACAAAAAGTGATTCGGACCTCCATTTAGACATTTTATCGAACGAGTGGTATGCGGGTTCAAGCGAAGACTTTAGGCCGAGATTTAGGGTGTTTTTCGGCTTAAACGTGACATGCAGAGACGTAATCAACTATATTGAGTCACAACCTTGTCTCGGTTTGCATAGGATCGACCAAAAAAGGGAAGACCAGATTCGGAGTTGTAAACTCAAAGAGCTTCATTAGGCATTTCACCAAATAGGTACGAGGCGCCTAAAAATAGAGGTTTCTAAGCCGATTTCAATGGGATTCAAAGGTTGTTTCTTGTTAAAAATTACACAAGAACACTTCTTGGTGATGAAAGAAGACGTTTTCCTCTTTTTGTGGTGCCGGGCGACCACCAAATAGGCTTGGTGTACCCAACACCCGAGAGGCAGGGGAGAGGAGCAACTAAAATAGGGGAACGCCGTGGAGTAGGGGTGAGCATTTCCTGATCCGGTACGGCCCAACCCAAAAATCGAGAATCGGATCAGGAGGATCGATTTCTAGTTTCTAATATCAGGGACCAGACCGGCTAATCTTAAGATTGTGAACAAGTTCCAATTGAACCAACCACTTATTGGTAAAGGCAAGAAGGAATTCGAGAAATTCGATTAGACTTTCTACTTTTTAAAAAAATTTTAAAAGGTAAATATATATATATATATATATATATGTATATGAAAAAATTATAAAAATATATATTTATTAGTCCGGTTCCCACCCTAGAACTGTGAACCGGACCGATTTTCCTGAGAATCGAACTAAATCGATCGGTCCAATCCGGACCAATCCAATCTTGATTTGGGCGGTCCATCTTGCTCACCCCTATTATGGAGACCTACTTGGTTCATGACCAACCTGGATTAAGCGCGGCGACTGGAAGCTCGGCGGGACCTCCGGCGGCTCGGGCAGCCCTCTGACAAGCAGGTGAGGCTCTCCCTTCCTTTCTCACCCTCAAGATCTCTCCTTTTCACCTTAATCTCCTCTCAAATTCTCTCTGTTCTTCTCCTTTTTTCAGCGCCCCTATCTCTCGGTCCCTCCTCTTCTTTTTATTCCGAAACGGCGCCTCTCTCGCTTTGGGACCACGGGCTGCCGTCTGACATCTGCCCTTCGACGCGCGCGACCTCCCCCTGCTGCTGCTGCTCGTTCCGTTCTGCTTTTGAGCGTCCCCCCCTCTAATTCTTTTTCTCTCTCCTTCCCTTTGTCGTCTCTGTCCCCGTACGACCATACGTGAGGAAGCTGAAGATTGGACGTGGGCTGGGCATGAACAGAGAACAAAGAAAGGAAGGGCCAAGCCCAGAGAAGAGAAAAATAAAATGAGCTACCTGGGCGATGCCCAAGAGTGAAGAGAGGAAGACAAAAAAAGGGGGGGTGGGCTTAGTTGGCCCTGATTCACGCCCTTTTCTCTCTTTAAATTAATTTTAATTATTTTTTAATAGAAAAATAAAAATAAAATAAAATATGTTATAATAAATTCTACTAATGCAAATGCACCTAGTGTCTACATGCTATGCAATTTAACGAAAATTACTTTTGTTTAGGGGTTAAAAATTAACCCCTAATTTTATATGCAATTAAACTCTAAATAGATAGTCAAAATTTAGGTGTCAACACACATAGTCATACTTTTCCTTTTTTATATTTGAGCTAGGGTAAGGAATGAGAGGGTTAGGTAAAGTATTATTCCTTTAAGTTTCAACGTTCGTGTAATTAAACTTTGAACTTTGGTTTCTCTAACCTTTAATTTGTTCGATTAAATTCTCTAAATTTCTTGATCTGTGCGATTCAATCCACTAAGTTTTATTTTGTGAAATCATGTTCTCTAACTTTCTCAATTTGTGTGATCAAATCCTTTGGTTAAATGCTCTCACTAAACCGTCAAATTAATTAATGATGTGACATTGCCAATATGGTAGAAAATGGCACGTGAATCCTGATGTTAACGTGACATCAAATTGACAAAATAAAAAAACTTGGAATAAAAAACATGAAACCTTGATTTGATAGTGTTAGTTAAGCAGATAAGGAAAACACACGATTGCACAAACTAAAAAAGTTATGGGGTTTGATTGAATAAAAGAAAAGAAATAAAACCAAATCGCACAAAATGAGGAAAATAGAGGACTTAATTGCATAAAGTAACAGTTAGACAATCAAATCGAACAAGCAATGAAACTTAGAGGATCGAAACTGCACTTAATTCGTGAAGGGATACTCGAGTTGGTGGTTCACTAAGATTGAGAAAATGGTTGATGAAAAAAAATTAACCACTCTTATTTCATTTCGAGAACAATTTGCAGTTCGACTAAAGATGATTTTTCACAATGGGAGATGATTAAATTTCTTGAGGAAAGGGAAATCACCGTGCTCCAATTACAATTTGATTTTTGGATGCCCCTTCACCCTCTATCATATGGTTAGACTATTGAGCCTTACTTTATCTAAGTGCTAACAACCTAAGATAAGATGACTTGCTTGCATCATGGAGTTGATAGTTTGGATAATCGTGTCATAAGAAGAAGGAAATTGCCGGGATTTTTCCAATTGATGATAGAGATTAATCATCAAGTCGAAGCACAGTGTGAGATTCGATCCGATGATAACAATAAGGATGCGAGCGGTCTTTCTTTGAACTTCTTCTACGACTCCCATATTAATTAATGAGATTGGATTAGATGGTACCAATAGGGATGCATGCAGTCTTTCTTTAAACTTTCTCGAAAAGTCTCATATATATATATATATATATATATATATATATATATATATATATATATATGAAATTAGTCCAATGACACCGACAAGGATATGAGCAGTCTTTCTTCTCGAAAACTCATATATTCATCTATGAGATTCGGTCCGATGGTGCTAAGACGGATGGGAGCGGTCTTTCTTTAAAATTCATCCAAAACTCCCATGTTTATTTAAGAGATTAGATTCAATTGTGGCGATAAGGATGTGTGGATTTCCACGAATACAGCGAGAAGGTTCCTACATCTTGCAATTCTTTTTTTCCCTTATTTTAGTACTTTGTTTCTTATTTATCAAAATAGAGTTTTTTTTTGTGGTCGAAACATGATCATTTCATTTCATCAAGATGAGTTTCGGCACATACAAGGTTAAAAGGGTTGCGGGAGGGTTAAAGACCTAATTATAGGGCAAAGATTTGCACCTTTGAGTCTTAACAATGCAGTCTGCCACCTTATTTTCTTCCTTATTACAGTGAGCTAAAAGAGCATTAGGTAAATGGGCTAGCAGAAGTTTGCATTCAGTAATAAATGGAGTGGCTTCCCATGGAGAAAAATCTAAGTCTAAAAGGCAATTAACCAAAATCAAGTTGTCAGATTCTAGCAGGTACCTCATTTTGTCTTCCTCTCTTCGTGCATGAAGTAGCTTCAGAGTTTCAAGGCAAGCAAGGATTTCCACATTGATAGCTGAACTTGCCCTCACCATTTTAGCGAATCCATCCACAGTCTTCCTCGAGAAGTCACGGCAAATACCAACTATGGATCCTTCCGTTGAACATGCAGTGTATGATCTATCAATATTCCACTTAAGAGTCCCTTTCTCCGGTGGTCGCCACGATTTGGGTGAGTGGTTATCCTTTGAGTTGGTGTTCTTCTCCAGTTTAGTCCATCGGCAAATACTATGGTGCATGCCATTGCAGAGCTCACCAGGTGCTGTGGATTTGGGGATTGACTTCGAAAAATGAAGTTGTTCCTCCATTTTCATATATACCAGAGAACCACCACTAGCAAATCAAAGGAGATTGAGGTACTTTTGAAATTTAGTAGCCACTCTTCAATACTCGTATGTACTGGACTAGAGATTTGAATATGCAGGGCCACGTTCGACCACACCTGATTTGTCCATGGGCAGAGTAGAAATAAGTGCTCGATTGTCTCAACCTGTTAGTTACACAGACTGCAAGTAGGTTCTTGAACAATACTCCTTTTAAATAAATTTTCCTTGGTAGGCAAAGCATTTTGGCACATTCCCCACAAGAAAAATCTGATTTTTGGAATGATTTTGCCTGCCAAACTTTATCCATAGTTTTTGAGGGGTTTGATACGAGGTGGACGCTGAAGTTGCGATCTGTTTCTCGGTTTCTCTCCTTAGTTTGTTGTACCCACTCTTAACTGTATAAGACCCTGAACTAGTGTTGTTCCACACCAACTTATCCTTCATTAGTTGAGATCGCAGCGGAATTGAGAGGATTTCATTGGAGGTTTGTTCATCAAATAGAGCATGTAAGGTTTGTGTATTCTACATCGAATTTTGCTTTTGTATAAGATCAGCTACTTTCTCTGGTTCTCCTTTGTTTGGTGGTCCCCCTATAATTCCTCTGCATATCCATTTATCATCTCTAATTCTAATCTTTTCCCCATTTCCAACTAACCACGTAATGAAGGGAAGAATAGCATCTCTACTCATTAGAAGTCTTCGCCACCCCCAAGATGGTCGTGTCCCCTTACCAACATGTATGAAATCACAATGAGGGAAGTAGAGTCCTTTAAGTACCTGACTCCACAAAGATGTTGGGTTCTGAGTCAATCTCCAGGTTTGTTTCCCCAACATAGCCTTATTAAGACTGATGAGGTCTCTAAAGCCTAATCCTCCATTATCCTTTCTAAGTTTTAGCACATTCCATTTTCTCCAATGCAATCCTAATTTGCTTGCCCCATTTCTCCACCAAAAAATAGCAATTTTCTGCTCAATAGCACGACAAATGGAGATAGGTACTTTAAAGATGGACATAGCATACTATGGGAGAGCTTGAACCACTGCTTTAATGAGGATTTCTTTCCCTACTTTAGATATCAACTTTTCTTTCCAGCCTTCTAGCTTCATATTGACTCTCGCCATAATCCATGCAAACATTTCCTTCTTTGACTCACCCTAGTCAGAAGGAATTCCTAAATACTTGCCTGTTTTCTCTATAATCGGCACTCGCATCTCCGCAGCCATATTCTGCCTCAATCTCTATGGGCAATCTTTACTAGCAAACAATCCAAATTTACTCAAATTAATAGCTTGACCCGAGGCATAGCAGTATTGATTCAAGATTGCAACTACATTTTGGCACTCATTAATTGTTCCATCCAAGAAGAAGATTGAGTCATCCGCAAAGAGTAAGTGAGTCAAAGTTGGGCATGATCTATTTAATTGAATTCCATTGATAATTCCACTCTCCAGTGCATTTTTCATCATAAAGGATAATGCATTCATCATAATAATAAATAAATATGGAGAAAGTGGGTCACCTAGGCGAAGACCTCTTAAGGGATGAAAATAGGGTAGTGGCTCTCCGTTCAACTTTACACTATAAGACACAGTTGTGATCCATTGCATAACCTATCTAACCCATTGAGTACTGAATCCCATTCTTAGCAAGCAAGCAAGCTTCCATAAAATCCCATTCGACTCTGTCAAATGCCTTTTTCAGATCAAGTTTAAGGACAGCCTGAAACTTCTTCTTTCTCTTTCTGATTCTGAGCTGATGTAGCACTTCCTAGACAATTAAAATGTTATCCTGAATCTGTCTGCCACTTACAAGTGCACTCTACTCTTTCGAGATAAAGTTTGGCATCCATGGTTTCAGTCTATTCTCCAAGACTTTTGAGATGATTTTATAGCAAAGTTACATAAGTTAATGGGGCGGTATTGTTCCATCTTCTCCGGATTAGGGATTTTTGGGATAATCGATATATGCGTTCTATTTAGCTCTGAGTTGAGAATCCCGGAGTTTAGAAAGCTTTGTACTTCTTTGAACACCCTTTTTTTAGATCTTTCCAGTGATGATGGTACAATTTCCCACGTAGTCCATCAGGCCCTAGTGCTTTAGTGGCGCCCAGTTGATGAGCAACTTCTGTAACTTCATTGTCAGTTCTACAATTAAGACTTGATTTATCTCCTCTCCCACTAAGTTAGGAACAAACTCCATTATAGGTTCAAAATGTCGAGGGACCTCAGAATTGTAAAAAGTTTTGAAGAAATCCATTATTTGCTGTTTTAGTTGACCTAAGTCACGGATCCAAACCCCTTCTAAGTTTCTCAACATTGAGATCTTGTTCCGTTGCCTTCTCTATATTGTAGTGGCATGAAAGTATTTTGTATTTTTATCCCCCCACTTTAGCCAGCTGATTCTCGATTGCAAACCCCAATACATCTCCTCTTGTATCCATATCTTCCCTATTTCCTTTTTTTGGTACCGCACTCTCTCTCCATTAATGAGGACTCTTTGCTGTTAGTAAGTTCCTGAATTTCTTTCTTCATGGTCTTGATTCCCTTTTTTGCATTTGAGAATTTCCTCCTACTCCACTCTTGCAGAGCTTTTGAAACTATTTGCAAACGTCTTATTACTTCCTCATTTTCTAGTTTAGAGGAATGCCAACTATTTCTAACAATCTGCTCACATTCAGCGTCTTCAAGCCAAAACATCTCAAATCTGAATTCTCTTTTCCTTCTCACTGGTTTAGGAAATAAAGACAACAATAAAGGACCATGGTCTGAGCCAACTGCTGGGAGTGTAAATGCTTCAGCGTTGGCGAAGCTAACCCTCCAATCCATGGTACATAACACTCTATCAAGTTTCTCCTTAGCGAAAGCCTCTCCTTCCCTGTGATTAAACCATGTGAAAGCACAACCTTTTCTCTCCATATCCATCAACGAGCAAGCATGTAGGAAGTCTCGAAAAGCATTCAGTCTATAATTGTCAGCCATGTGTATCCCAACCTTCTCCCAATGATAAAGAATCTCATTGAAGTCTCCGATGCAAGCCCAAGGGAGGTGGTTCATGAGACTAATGCCATGTAATTTGTCCCATAAGAGAACTCTCTCATTAAACTGCAATGGTGCATGAACGAAGGTAAGCCACATCTTTTGTTTACTCTCCTCAATCACACATTCTACATCTATAAGAAATTCTGAGTGTGACTCCACTTTTAAAGAAACTTGATTGTTCCAAAAAATAGCCATACCTCCTGCAATACCCATTGGATTTACCATGAAGCAACTCTGAAACCATAGCTGTCTTTTGATTTGATGAAGTATTTGTTCCTGATTTTTAGTTTCTATCAGAAACACCAAACTAGACCTTTCTTGAGCCACGGAGGCTCTAAGTTCTCGAACTGTCAGTGATGTGCCCAACCCCTGACAGTTCCAACATATAAGATTCACTTGTAACCCAGTGGCTTATTAGGGCTAGCCACCAAAGCCCATTCATTTGCTTTTGCTACAAAATGAATCAGAGTTTCCATCAAATTTGTCTCATCCACGGCATGTTGATTTGCCATCTTAGAATCATAAGAGTTGTAACGTCGCTATTTTTTATTGACCCGAAACTTTGGTCCCTTACTTTTCTTCTTCTAGCTTCCCTCTACAGACTGTTCCACAACAGAGATTATAGACTTTTTTTGTACCTACATAGGAGCTGGAAGTAGAAGTGGTGCCAATACAGATACATGGTCTTGCTGGTTTAGAGAGCTACCTTCCCCTATAAATACACCTTT
Organism: Syzygium malaccense; assembly: GCA_031216405.1. Lineage (NCBI taxonomy): Eukaryota > Viridiplantae > Streptophyta > Magnoliopsida > Myrtales > Myrtaceae > Syzygium > Syzygium malaccense. Next base: position 26,726,989 of record CM062257.1, on the reverse strand, counting down.
TCCCTTGCTCTATTTTTGGGTATTATCCTGAGTTTCCAACCTGCTAGTACCCTTGCCAGAAGGCACCAGTAGAGTAGAGCATACCAGAGTTTTAGGGATAAATTCTTCTGTCATTCTCTCTTGCTCCAACTTCCCATTAAATATCTTCCAATGTAGACTCCACTCTTTCTCTTCAACTCTTGGCTAGCTCCCAAAGCAACATTCATCCATCTTTCCCTCATCAAAGGCTACTTCTTCACAATATTTGGCATAGTGTCCTATCCTTCCGCAAGCATAATAGAAGTGGGGAAGCCTCTCATGCCTGAAATCTAACCAGAATTTCCTATCTCCATTATTAGTAAGAATTACAGACTTTAGAGGCTTAGATAAGTTCAGAGGTACTCTAGCTTTCCCTGTTTTTTGGGAACCAGGACCTTTATAGATTACTCGAACCTTCGAGACTTGGCCACTAAATTTTGCTGCTTCATTCACCGCTTCTTCAGATAGCCATTAATACGGGAACCCAAGGATTTTTACCCAAAACGAGCAGAAGTTAAACTCATATTCATGTGTTAGCATATTCGGTTCCTAGGGTTTGAGAATTAGAAGATGAATCGCAATGGACCACGGACCATTATCAAGCACTATTTTCTTCTCTATTTCGAATTTGAACGCTACAGCAAATATAACAACATCCAGATCTTCGAAAGTGACGGAATCGGACCTCTATGCCCTTCGCATTGTATTTTGAAAGGCTCGAAAGTTGATGCTCGGATTATTAAAGATTTTCTGAAAAATGGTTAGATTACATTCTTTCAATTTTTTTGGGGAAACTACCCCTTGCATAATAGCAGTATTCGAATTTGACCATAACGAACGTAGGCTCTTACAAAGGGCAGCCATTCGAGTTTCTTCATCATTAATTTTCTCCATTGTTTTTGTAAGGGAGGCACACCATGGACAAATTACCACCAAGAAAGAAGCAGTATCAACAACGAACACACAACAATCAACTAGACATCAATGTGTAAGAACCTTTCCCAGATTCTTACACTAATTTCACTCAGGCATATGATCAAACACATGGCAAGCGTCTTAGTCGAAAGATTCAGATGCAACGATGAAGCAAAGATTCTGATCATACCACCATGAAATCATCATGCCTTCCTGTGATTCAGGGAACACCAAGAATAGGAGAGAAGCAGCATCAACAACGAACACTAATAACCAAACCTTTTTTGTGTTGTAGGCAAGTTACAAAGCTGTTGCGGAGGGGACCAGCAAGCCATTATGCAAGGCTAAGTTGCAAATTCACCCGACAGACATGAAGAGAGAACAGTAGCTAGAGGGCCCAGATTCGACGTCCAAAGGCTCTTCCTCGCTGGTCATCCATCAGTTAATGGGCGTCAGATCCTTTAGATGGGAATGTGTATTTCTGGGTTTCTAGATTTCTTTATGGGTAATGGGAAGAAATGGGAATGTGATGTTAGGGTAAAACAAGTTGGGAAGATTTAGGGCTCTGGGAAGGGAAGGGGTTTGGGTTAGTTATCACCAATGGGATAGGGAAGAACTCTTATCGAAAAAGAGAGAGAAGCCCTCACGAGAGGGCAGAGGTTTGAGTATAGAGACTTGATTGATTCTATCAAAACAGAGTTCACATAGAAGAAGTTGTTGACTTAAAGATAATTCGTCAACCTCTATAGTGAGCGTCACATCCATCACAGTGACAAATAATGCTCAAATAAAATTTGAGTATAACATAATGAGAGATGGTCTTTGAGTTTTTTATTAGCCATTAGAGTCTAATAAAAAATTATAATGTAGCATATTAGCTAAAGAACATGTCATGAATGAGGAAATCCACAGAGGCTTTAATAAAAAATATAATTAATTAATGTAGCATATTAACTAATATGAATTTTTGTAAAGTATAAACTTCTACTTCATCATTTTGGATTTCATCAACTGTAGGCCTGTAAGTCACCATTACATTTTCCAAAACTCAGGGTTTGAATTCCTTCTGCACTTAGCAATAGCGAAATTTGACCCCTACGTAAAAACAACCATCTCACATTATTTTGTGACCATTTTTCTCGTTAGATTCCTTATGCATTTAGAAACTAGTCACATTTTAGCTTGTAAATACCTAAGTTTCCCCTCCCGTAGACCATCCATACATTTTATTACAATTAGGGATTGAATTAGCTAATAATGGCAAATTTTCACTCCTAATAAAAAAACATTGATTTTGCACCATCTTGCGTCCTCATTTTATATTACATTTCTTTGCATTTAGAAGCTAGAGACATTGTAGTAGGACCTCGGACCCTAAGTCAAACATTAGTGGTCATGCATTTTGTAAAAAAAAAAATTAGGCATCAAATTTGCCAAAGAAAGGGCAAAATTTGATCCCTAGCCAAAAACACCGATCCTATATGATTTTGCATTTATTTCATTAAATTTAGTGATTAAAGAATAATTTTGATACCTTGGACTATATCAGAAATTTGGACCAACAATGATGACGGGACTCCCTAGTCCCTTCCTAAATCCCTTAAACTCTTGAGGGGAGCCAACCAAACTCAACTTTTCCCATTGGTATGTTCCTCTAAATCAACCACATTTTTCTTGCACCATTAAGGCATTTTGCCTTATCTAGGCATGGAATTGAACTAAACAAGGATGAAATTGAAGAGGTAAAATGTGAGGAAATGCAGCTGTGCATAAGGCAAAAACAGAGGAGCCTGACTGGTCATTTGGCAAGGTTTGGAGGTCCATTTCGCAAAATCCAGTCAAGCTATTTTGCATGGCTTTTTCGGCCGAAAATAAGAAGGTAACAGCACTCAAAATAGAGACAAAGCAGAGGATGAAGAGAAAGAAAGAAAACACGGTAGTCTTGGCAAAAGTTGGAACTTAGGAGAGTAGAGCCAACTCTAGCAGCCAAATCTTGTTGCAGATGCAGGAGGATGATGCGGTGAGCAAACCAAGAAAACGAAAAGGGAATGAGTAAGGGAAGTATGGGCATTGGCAACTCCATTTGCAGCTGCAAAATGGATAAAAGACTACTGGAAGAGCAGCTTGTGGCAATAGTTTAGTGTCATCACATAGAAAACAAGAAAGGCAACACTTTTGAAGAGCCCTCAACCTTTAAGAAGAAAACCTTTCAAGCAAGGAAACTGAGCTAAGTAAACCCACACCTGAAGGCTTTAAAAAGGTCTATAGAGAGCTGCTTAATTCGTTAGGAACGTAGATGTTAAGCTGCTCTTCAATAGCCTTTCAATTCGTGAGAAAACCAGTAACTAAAACACTTGCCCAAAAGAACACGGGAGTCCAAGAGCTAACCAGTTGAAAGCAAAAGAAAATTTCTTGACTTTGTTGTCAAAATTAGCCAAAACTTTTGACTAAAGAGTAAAAATAAACTCAAACAAATTTCCAACCAAAGGTCGTTCGCTCCAAACAAAGGTCGGGAGGTTGGTCAAAGAAGGCCCGAAAGTACCTTCACAAAGAGGACGAGAACTTGGTCCGGGCATGGTTATGGGTGAGGGAAAAAGAGATTCTAGGTAAAATGATGAATTTTTGAACCAAACCACTTATTGGGTATTAAACTAGGCGTATTAGTTGAATAAAAACCTAGTCTTGCTCTCTAAGTAGCTCTATATTGCGGTGTGATAGGGTGAGAAAACTGCACAAAAGTCAGCAAGAGTCCCAAGTACTTTTTGTTTAAAAGAAAGTTCCAATAACAGCTTGTCCTAAGTGAGGGGAAATGAACAATTAAGGAGAACGGTGAAACTTTAAGCCAAATTGCGAGTAAAGAAGTAAACTAGGATATCCATAGTTTTGACATATGCTAAGTAGGTGGCCTAGAGAGATCTAGAGTCCGAGTTTGCAAGTCAATAAAAATGCTCGTAACTAGCTTGTGATTGCAGGTTGTATTCATTTCCAGTGGAGGAGACCAACTTCACCCATCCTTGGATAGCAAATCCTTGGTTTTCTTGGGCAAGAATCATAAGCCACTTCAACTGGGAAGCAAGTTAAGGACTCTACTAGGTAATTACAAGGATTTGAATAAGAAAAAAGTACAAAAGAAGAGCCGACTAGGTTGCAATGTTGCTAATTTAAATTGGTTTGCATATTTATAAACCCTAATTTATCTTCACTGTGATTGGGTGTACGTTTAGTCTCGTAAATTAGCCATAGACCTCTATACATGAAAGAGGGGAGAAGAATACTAGAAGTGCTAAAACTTGTGTACGGTACTCACTTTAGTGACAAAAACTTTCGCCAGCTCACTTAAATGCTAAATCGAAGGAAAAATGATAACTTAAGTGTCAACGGTGAGAAATTCCGGCCAAATTAATACATAACTTTTATAATTAAAATTTTAATCTTAGTTGGATTTTTTTTTAAAAAAATAAGTCTACATGGCATTTTTATGTGTACATTTAGATTTTTTAAATGTTTTTTCTGATTTTTTTCCTTCTTTTATTTTTTTCTTCTCTTTCTTCTTCTTCTTCCTCCAATCACCGGCGGTGACTAGAGGCCGATCACAGCCAGTCGCCTGGCCTCGCTCGGACGCCGTCGCCCGCCACAAGCGAGGCTCGGCCGACCCTCACCTAGGCGAGGGCGAGCGAGCCCCGGCGAGGCCACAACAGTCTCGCTGGACTGGCAAGGCGAGGCCGACCCTCACCAAATCCAACGAGGCCAGCCGTCGCCGTGGCTACGGCTGGCCTCGCTGGATTTGGCAAGGGTCAGCCTCGCCTCGCTGGGGCTCGCCCTCACCAAGGAGAGGTGAGGCCAACCCTCGCTAGATTCGACAAGGCCTGTCGTCGCCTGGGGAAGGCGACGCCCCGCGAGGCCGCCATGGCCGCTGCGTCGGCCGGTCTCGCCGGATCTGGCAAGGGTCGACCTCGCCTCGCCTAGGGGAGGGCAAGCCCCGGTGAGAGCTCCCCTTGCCAGATTCGGCGAGACCGGCCGTCACCCAGACCATGACGGCCTCACCGGTTGTCACCCTCTCCCGGGTGACAACCGACGAGGCCGTCATGGTATGGGCGATGACCGGCCTTGCCGGGGCTCACCCTCGCCCAGGCAAGGCGAGGTCGACCCTCACAGGGGTTCGCCCGCCCTTGCCCAGGTGAGGGCCAGCCGGGCCTCGCCTGTGGCGGGCGACAGTGGCCTCGTCCAGGCGGCTGGTCATGGCCAGTGGCAGGCCTCCAGTCACCGGTAATGACCGGAGGTAAAAGAAGAAGAAAAGAAGGAAAAAAATTAGAAAAAATATTTAAAAAATCCAAATGTACAGGCTAAACTACGTCGTTTTGATGTGTACATGCTGATTATATATGTTGACTAAACCTCCGGTGGGCCACATTAGCTTTAGAAATTAATAAAAAAAATGTCACGTCGGATTTCCGGCCAAACTAACCTGAGTTGACACTTAAGTGATCGTTTTTCAAAAATTTTGGCATTGAAGTGATCTAAAAAAAACTTTTGGTACTAAAGTGAGTGCCGTACACAAGTTTTGGCACTTCTGCTATTCTTCTCCCCACGAAAGAACTAATACGAATCGTAGGCAAGGTGTATGAGTTTTGTATCATAGGTCAATTATTTGGGATTGGACCCATGCAGTGACTTAAGCTTCCTTGGATCATTGGAGTGCCTAAGCCAAGCCTTTTCTCGAGGGATCGATCGATCACTCACTTGCCTGGATCGTATAGAGAGAAACTTTAGGAGATAATGTTTTCTATTGCTTCAATTGTTGGATGGTTCAAATGAGAGGGAGAATACCCCTACTTATACAAAGACTCGACTTGTTACATCTGTTGATTGACATTCGATCTAGCAAAACATGGCATAATTACTGTGTCATCCGTCCCTGAAAATGTTCTAAAAGCTGTAGAATGTTTGGCTCGTTCTTTCTCGATCATGTCACGGTCCTTGGCACATGGAAGACCGTGACATATGCATGAGTTATGTGTATATTCCGTTTGAATTTATGTAGTTTATGTGAGATATGAGCTGCATGTGTATACTAGTTTGAGTGCCATGTGTATGTCACGGTCGTTAGTTCCTTGATGGCGAAATAGCCCGTGTAGCACCTAATGGGTCGTTCACACCAGGCCAACTTTCATTCTATAGGTATTCCAAAGAACTGTGTGGCGAATAGCTTCCTTATATTGGATTGTATTATGCCCAGCATAGTTTAGGCATCTAGTCCATCAAGAGATACACGCGAAATACTTTAGGCACAACAACTGGTTTCAACCTATCATGACCTCATTAGGAGAGCGACATCAGTTTCGAACCAATTTATGCACGGGAGGCCAACCCTGCCTTCAGAGCTCCAAAGAAATATTCATTACATCCTAGAACTCCTAGCACCAATCATCCTAAAGCCACTCCCATAAACCAATTGTATTCATCCCTTTTGCATCACTCACTCTTCAACCGATAATCTCAAGCTCCACTCATAAGGGTTGCAAGTACGAGAAAATCACAGTCCGAGACATTCTCCCCCACTCAATTCTGCAATGCCCTCGTTACGGGCTTTTCTATCGCTTCCCTGCGGTCTCAACCATTGATGCACCACTTTGGATCTTACATCGAATGGCAACACTCGCCCAACATAACAACCCACTCTACTGGTAGCTTTTTTCAATCAGATTCGTTCAGCACCTTCAATCACTTGTGCTTTCCCTGATAAGTGTGGCATTGTTCACCAACTGCACCTTTTGGTAGCACCATCCTTTGCCTACTCGGTTTCTCGTGATCTCAGCAGACCAATAGGGGTTTCTCTCTTTGTTGCTAACATGGTAGCAAACCTATCTTAAGATTCATTAAATCGATCTAGGAACATTTTCCCTGTTCTGTAAAGAATCGATTCTTTCTTGTGTATTTATTATCGTCCTAGAAGCATATCCAGAGCTGCACTTTGTCCGGGCATGTTTTGCCCTAGGATTCACTTTATGCTCTCATAGAACCAAGTAGACAGCATGTTTTTTTTTTCTGACTCAACTCACCTACCGGAGGATCCTGCTTTGATATCATGTGTCATGGGCAAGCAATTCCTTGACCATGGATAACCCGTGCGGCGTTTGATGGGCCTTTTACACCAAGCCAGCCTTAGTTCTATATTTATTCCAAAGAACCGTGTGGCGAATAGCTTCCTCATATCAGATTGTTACACACTTAGCATAGCTCGGGCATCTAGTCCGTCGAGTGACACACGCAAAATACTTTAGGCACAGCCATTGGTTTCGGCCTACCATGATCTCATCAGGAGATCGGTATTAGCTCTCGACCAGCTTATATACGGGAGGCCAACCCCACCTTCAAAGCTCCTAAAGGTTTATTCATTCCATCTTAGAACTCTAGTATTAGCTGTCCCAACGTCACTCTCACAAACTAGTTGTTTTCATCCATTGTACATCACTCACTCTTCACCCAATTATCCCAAGCTCCACTCACAAGCGTACGCGAGTACGAGAAAATCACAGTTCGTGACATATGCATATGAGTTGAGTAAGTGTGTTGTGTGAGTACGCATGCAAATTATTGGGTGTGAGCTAGTCTAATTTGCTGGTTTGTATGTGAGCGAGTTGTGCAAGAGTCATTAGTGTGTGGGTATTGTATATGTGAGCTGCTGTGTTCTAAATTGCAAGTGGTGATTCAGAGTGAGTGTGGATGACAATATGAGTACTCTGGGTGCTCTGAGTCTTTGCATGTGTGTGAGGCAGAGCCTGCCCAGCATTCCGTGGCCCTGTGAATTGCAATTCGTGGCTTTAAAGAAGGGAATGAAATGGTTTTCAATGCCGGATTTTACGCGTTTATGGCTTGATGAGCGAACCACCTTAAATAAACATGAACTGATCTTGGTTTGTTCATACTATGTGGATGTACTCATGTTAATGTTCACTCATGTAAGGATCAACGTTAGAAGCTTGGCCGTGTTGTTGCGACCCTCTTTTAGGACGCGATGTGTTGGGGAAAAAGGATGAAAATATATGAAAATTCTACAATTCTTTCTTTCGCTTTAAATTATTCTCAACTAAATAAATTATGTCGTTTGATCCTTCACACTTTCGGGTGCTAAAGTTCCATGCACAGGACACCCACAAGTCCAGATGGAGGCAAATGGCCTCGATTGGCCATTCCTGAAGTTGCAACCACGATGTGCCAGCCAATCAAACTCAATTGTCTAAGTGTTTCCAAGATAAAGAGGAAGAATTTTCACACCTCAATTCCACCTTGAAAGGGTGAATAACACAGTCGTCATCTTACCCAAAGGATGCAGCCTAAAACAAAAACTAATGTTCACGATACACACATCTATATATCTAATAAAATAGGGAATTGGTTTCGGTATTAAAGTTTCTAAAATCTATTAAAGAGGATAGGGATAAGAACATTACAAGTGCTACAACTTTCGTACGATGTTCACATGAGTGTCAATTTTTTTTCCTATCACTTGAGTACCATAACTATTGTACGACGCTCATTTAAGTGCTATAACTATATATCCGATCACTTGAGTGTTATTTAACTTTTCAATCGATCACGTAAGTAATGTAACTTTTTAAAAACGTTTGCCACAAATACCATGCCACGTTAGATTTTCAACACTTGAGTGAACATTTTTTAAAATTTTTGGTACTTAAGTGATCGATTGAAAGTTATGACACTCAAGTGAACGTTTTTCTAGAAGTTATGGCACTTAAGTTGTTGAAAAAAAGTTATAATACTCAAGTGAGCGTCGTACGAAAGTTATGACAATTGTAGTGTCGTTATTCCAAGAGGATATGTACATCTCAAAACTCAAATAAACCCAACAACTATCATCAGATATCACGACTCATGCCCAACAATGTCCAAAATCCAATTAACTAAATCCCCATTAATATCTCTCCCGTCCTATTTGCCGCTAGCAGAAAAACTTGAAAAATGTTGGAAAGAATGGCGTGAGCAACTATAGCTTAGTCTAAGCAGATCAAACACCTACTATGCATACTTCAAAATCATATCGAAACTTATTTAGTTCAAATCCACAATATAGCATATGTTCGAGGTTCAAAACAAGTTTTGTGTTTTCAACAAAGCTTTATGCATATTCGAAATACTCATTTACTCAGTAATATCAAAACAAACTATCAATGGTTCAATCCATTGATCAATCTCATTAACTCACGTATCAATAGTTCACTGTATTGATTAATCTCATCAGTTCAAATGTCAATGGTCTATTTCACTGACTAATCTAATGTTCGATACCTAACTATGGTCACTTCTTAATGCTCATGACAAGGACAACCAAGTTTACTCTCCTTAGCTAAGTCCACCACATATATTAGTCGTTGGTTCAGCCCAGAAGGACGTTCTAAAACAGTATGCATACTCCCCCCTCAATGGATTCTTATCATAGCGATCATAAATCTCATTCTCCAATAATCCCACAATCAAAACCATAATTCATCTTGTAAATCGGTTTCACAAATTGAATCAAATCAACTTTCGCAACTTAACTTATCCAATAGAGTGCATTTCATAAAGCATTTCACAAAAATCCATGCATATATCATTTCATAAATCATACTCAAAAGTCAAGAGTTTGCTTAATTCTTTCACCAAAAATTCGCAAACAAAAAAAATACATAATTTTTCTCAACCCCATTCATCAAACTAAATATATATTTCACAAGACCTTTCTCACCCTATATCAGAATTCATTTAGTAAACCGGCAACATTTCGAAACTCCTTTTATAAAACGTTTCTTAAACCTTTCACAAATAATCGAAAAGTAGCAAATATTAGATCCAGACTTTTATGCAACTATATGCTCTTGTTATATATATATATATATATCAAATCATTATCACTTTAAGACAAGAGTTTTATAAATTTATAGAAAAGATAACACCATTCACCTGGAAAAGTCGAACACCGATTAGCTGAAAACCGACTTATGAAGGTCACTTGAGTTGTTGTATTCGTATCCCTATCAATTGGCCGATAAACGATATCAAAATCCAAGTAAAACACTATTCCAACGAACGACTTTACTAAACTATGCTCAATCATCAACGAAACTCACCAACTAAGAAATTCATTAATGGCATACATTCATCTTTTACTTTTGTGTATAATCCATTATGCGTGACTCACGCAAAACTTCCAAATTTCGTTCCAAACAAACCAAACTTCGAAATTGATTTTCGTTAAACCCCGTCATTCCACAATGCCCCAGACTACTATTTCCACAAAAATTGCAACTCAAAAACTCCTCAAATTGAATCTTGTAGTTCAAAATCTACGTAACTCGAAATTTGTGCCCTAACTTTCAAAATTACTTAGATTAGATGAATAATCTACTTGATTACTTACTCAACGTTAAATTCACAATTGATTCGGCTTATCAAGGTGTCCATATCATGAATGCGCGAAGATTCTCTCTCTCTCTCTCTCTTCTTTCCCGCTTCACGGACAACAACTTCTTCACTTCCCATGTTTTTGTCGCCGATGTTCTTCTCCTTTTTAAGCTCACTTGCACGATCTGTTGAAGAAGAATGGGTTATAGTTGGACGTGGGCTTGAGCTTTACTAATAAAATAATAGGCTTATGGGCTACTTAAAGCTGCGTTTGGTTCAACTTTTCCAATTGGCTTTGGAGAAATACAAAACAATTTAGCCTAAAGGGTTTTGGGGAAATGCAAATACTGTTTATCAAACTTTGCTTTTAGAAGTAACTTTGAGAGAAATGATGTTTGGTAGATAACATATTTGAAAAGCCCCTTTGGATGATTTATTTAGGCTTTTTAAATTTTCATTTATTTAAAATTGAAAAAACTAATATGCAACTTTTGTATTTTAAATGTTGACAACAATGTTAAAGATATGTTTTGAAAAATTATAAATAAAAAATTACATTTCGTTTTTTCCTAAAAAAAAATGGAAAAATCGCACCTCAGAGTGGACTCTTTCTTATTAAAAATAGAGTGCTTTCATCATAATAAATGTTGAAACATATGCCCCAAAGAAAGAAATTCATTATTCTTAAAAATTACGAACATCCTTAAATATTTCCTAAACTTATAATTATTTGATCACGTAAATGTGCAATGTCAGAAGCTACACTATCATTGGAAGCACTACCCTCCTCGTTTGAACAAGTGTCGATATACATTGGTGCACCAAAGCAAGTGTCCATAAACATTCAAAATTATTTAGGAAAGAGGCAAAATGTTGTCGAATTTGCAATTGCAACAACACAATATAAATTAACTTGAATGTGGAATATTGATCCGTCATCTGATTGCTGCACTAAGGAAAAAGAACTCTAGTGTTCAGATAAAACCTTCCTACCAATTTAACACTAACCAATGCTAGAACTTGCCACACCATACATTCAGCTTTACAAACCCCTTTCTCTTGTGAGGTCTATGTTAGAACAATTTGTACAGCTAAAATGATCCTCCCATCTATTCTGGAATCTCACAAAAGAGTCCAAGATCTATGGGCGGGCAACTACTCCCTCAGCTTGGCGTGATGAAACTTGAGCCTACAACTGGCACTACAGTGAAGTCCATTGTTGCCATGGCTTCCAACTCTTGAATTGCATCAACAGTGCTAATCGAACTAGTCAAGTGAGGCCACAGTACACCAACTGCTTCCTTGATCTTCGATTGCTACAGAACATATACATAATTAAACGCTGGACAAACCATTGCGGGCATGGAAAGATTATACAACGAGCCTCCGTACAAAGCTACAGGCAGGGAACGCAGATCCAACTACTCATCACCGTCAATTCATAGCATTCAAACAACTGACTCGTTCACATTATTCAATTCGAGATGCTGTTGTTTCAATGTTAGAACATAAAAGTCATCATCACTAACCTTCAATTCTGCTGTGTAAAAATAACAAATGATTTCCTCTACCTACTCATTGCTCTCTCGCTGCCACCACCAACACAAACTATAATCCATGACTCATCATCACCAACCTTCAGCCTCGGTAAAGCCAGAAATTTTATACACCCCCTCATTCCCCAATTAGATTTTTCCCAAGCAAGAAAATTCTAAATTGTTTAGAACCCCAATTCATCCGTCGTTGAAAAGCCAAAAACTGGCACATACCCAAAATTTTGCATAGTTCTAATTCGAGAGGATTTGGCCAGTATGCCTTGGATCATCATATTTGACAAAAGCCCAATTCAAGATATAGAGAAACAATAACGCCCCATAAAAACCCCTAATTTTCTCATCGTGATTATGTCAATCCATTATCACACAATCTTCGCACATTGTTTATTATCAGAACCACAAATAAATATGTCCAAAACCAGCCAACTTGCAGCCAAACAAGTTGGGTCAAAAACTATGAACAAAGAAAAACTCCAAGAAAAATACAATCCATAACAATTCCACCGACACAAATCACTACGGCTATTACTAAGAACTCAATCATTGCAACAAAAACGACAAGCACGACGAAAAAGGAGCGAGGGCTCGGGTTACTTCTCAGCTCAAACATCACAATGCACAGATTTAAGCAATCGAAAGCAGATCTACCGGGGAGAGAGAGAGAGATTGAACCTGCAGAGAACGACTAGTCGAGCAAGGAAAGGAACGAGCGAAGGAACGGAGCAGTGGAGCGAGGAGCGCAGTCGAGCGAAGAGCAGTCGGAGTGAGGGAGAAAGCGAAGAGCAGGAGCGGAGGTGGGTAATGATACGGGAAGAAGGGTTTTACGTTTTATAAGGGGTAAAGTTGGATTTCTATGAAGCTTTTTAGGGCAAAAAAGGAAATTGACCAAATTTCGTTAATACAAGCCATCAACATTCCGAAAATGCTAAAAGCCAAAGCAGGTCTTCACGTGCATTGAACTTTCAGCATTCCTAATGCTAGCTTTAGCTTAAAAGCTCATTGGAAATAATTGTCAAACACCTCAAATTTCCTTTCAAAATGCCGAACCAAACGAACCCTTAAGCCCCTTATTACAAGAATAATTACTAGATCTGTGCAATTACCAATGTGACTATCCACTTTGACCCACAAAAAAAATATATGACTAGTCACAATCATTCTAGAGAAAAAAACTCTCGATTGAACATTCTCCATAGAAATGGACACTTGGGTTGTTGCCGTAGAATCTTCGATGTGATTGAACACATGATCGAGACCGAGTCTCTGGTAGAAAATTTGTGTTGCTAGGGACTCAAAGGCGTTGCCGACTCAGCCGAGATCGAGACATCACGACAATCCTAGTGAATTATTTTATTTAATTTTTTTCTGATTAAGCAAGAGGTTTTGCTGATAACTTTATCAAAAGGTCTAATATCATCCACGTATCTATTATTTGCCTTTTCATCACTTTTACTTTTGGTTTCCACTTTAATGAATAATTATCGATTGCAATTTATTTTATTAAAAGTTTTTTCGTTAATTATCCATCAAAAGCGTACTCTGTTATAGATTGAATTTACATAAAGACTCATAAAATAATCCTAGTTAAGCTGTTTAAGTCTAGTACAGGCGAAACTTTTCATTGCGAGCGATTTATGCGCCAGTTTATTTTGATAATTGAATGGATCCCACTTTTTTCAAATTTTCCTTTAATATAGCTGTATGATGTTCTCTGGTCTAGATGTTAATTCCGAGTTCATTTTGTTGTTTATTTATTTCTAATGGAAATGTTTATATTATTATTTGTTAATTTGAATACGATTTCTAACGTAAATGCCAATTATTAATTGGTTAATTGCGTTTTTAGTATGTTTAATTAATTATTTATATTTTTTAAAATTCTTGTAAGAATTTGATCTTTTCTAATTTTTATCGTAATTGGTCCATTGCTTGACTGTACTTTGGTTTTCTAGTACCAACAATCCCATTATTTTTTAATATTTGATTTTTCTATTGGTGTTCATCTTCTCGCATAGCAAAAAAAAATTATCATAATATCAAAATGACACGATTGACTTAACGCCGTCCATGTAGGAAATATAAATTTATTAGTCATGGGTCAATACTCGGTTTCCGGATTCCTGGGGATAATGTTGTGAACATCCAATCAAACGCACATAGTCATTCTTTTCCATGCTTTTCACATTTAATTTTGTTGAATTAAGTTGTCTAACTTTCTTGATCTAAACGATTTGATTCTATTAAGTTTTATTTTATGCAATCAAGTTTTTTTTTAGCTTTCTTGACTTGTGCAAAATCTTTCGGTGAACTGCTCTCCCTAAAGTGTTTTTAATTAATGCTGTGGCATTATCAATGGCACAAAATGGCGTGTGAATCATGATGTTAGTGTCGAGTCAAATTAACAAGAAAAGAAAAAAGAAACCCTAATTTGATAGTATTAGTTAAGCGGGTAAACAAGACACTCAATTGGACGAACGAAGAAAGTTATAAGGCTTGATTGAATAAATAAAAACTTGTAGAACCACATCGCACATGATGAGAAAAACAGACTCCGAAAAAACCCTGAAACTTAGGGGATCAAAACTGCACTTAATCCGAAAAAGGTGAAAATCGAGCTGGTGGTTTAGCAAGAAAGTGATCGAGAGTATGGTCGAGGAACAAAATTAACCACTCCTATTTAATTTCGAGATAAAATTTTCAACCGGTGAAAACTGATTTTTCGCTATAGGCGATAATTAAATTTTAAATTTTTCGGTGAAAGGGAAATCACGGCAATCCAACCGGGTCATTGAAGGCCCCTACGACTCTCTATTCTATAGTTGGACTACGAACCCTTAACGTCTTGAACATCTTACAACATGATGGATTGCACGCGTTGTCACGTCGGAAGTTTGGATAAGTGTTTACAAAGAAGGAAATTGCGGTGATTTTTCCAATTAATAATAGGGATTAAGCACCGAATTGAAGGGGATTTTGAGATAAGATCCGAGTCTACCGATAAGGATGCGTGCGGTCTTTCCTCAAACTTCCTCGGAAGATATCCGTAATTAATTTTAGGAAACTAGATTCGACCGGCCGACAATGATGCGCGGCGCTCCACGGATACGGCAAGGAGCCAAAGGAGGTTCCCACGTCACGCACTCCTTTTCTTATTTTATGGCTTCTTTTTTTCCGATTTTATTATAGTACTTTTTTTTTGGTCGGAGATTTTATTATAGTGCTTTCTAATGTTATTGTATTGATCTTTATGCCGCCCTCTGCCTTGATTGATTTTTTTTTATTTTTGTTAAAAGCACGGACGGAAAAATTCGTGCTATTTTGTATAGGTCACACGGGTCTTCGGCGTGAGTTTTTTTTTTTTCCTTGTTTTGATAAGAAAATCTTTATTTGGTGACACTGTACGATTCGGCCTAGACACCCATACATACGAAGATGTCAACATAAAAGAGCTCTCGTGGATCATATATATTAGGTCATTATTAGTAGGGGTGATCGGTTTCTGATCCGGTCCACTTTCAAGTTTCGGTCCGGTCCGATCCGATCCGGTTTTAAAGTGGAACTAGAAACCAGACCGAGAGAATCGATTCTCAAATTTGGGAACTGAGGACCGCACCGATTGGTCTTAAGACTTGGAGCTAGTCACGTTCTTTTCCCACTATTTAATACCATAAATTTTGAAATTAGAATCGTGTTCCCTATGCCAACGACACATAATCACAAAAACAAGCATGCAATTCGAGCCAATGTAATGACGAATTGTATTCCCCATGCCGACTACACATATGTTCTAAAATTGGAATTGTATTCTCCATGCTGACAGCACATAATCATAAAAAAAAAAGTATATATAGTCTATTCGATCTGATCGATCCGGTTTCCTTTGGAATCGGGAATCGGACCGCCTGAATATCGATTCCACTTTTAGGAACCGGGAACTGGACTGACACTCCTAGGAATCGGACCAAACCAGCCGGTCTGGTCTAAGCCATTCTCAGTGTGAGCGGTCCATTTTGCACAATAACGCCCCATAAAAACCCCTAATTTTCTTATCGTGATTATGTCAATCCATTATCACACAATCTTCGCACATTGTTTATTATCAGAACCACAAATAAATATGTCCAAAACCAGCCAACTTGCAGCCAAACAAGTTGGGCAAAAAATTATGAACAAAGAAAAACTCCAAGAAAAATACAATCCATAACAATTCCACCGACACAAATCACTACGGCTATTACTAAGAACTCAATCATTGCAACAAAAACGACAAGCACGACGAAAAAGGAGCGAGGGCTCGGGTTACTTCTCAGCTCAAACATCACAAGGCAACCAAAAACAACAAGCACCATTCATCACTCGCTCGGGTTACTTATCAGCTCAAACATCACAATGCACAGATTTAAGCAATCGAGAGGAGATCTACCGGGGAGAGAGAGAGATTGAACCTGTAGAGAACGAGTAGTCGAGCAAGGAAAGGAACGAGCGAAGGAACGGAGCAGTCGAGTTAGGAGCAGTCGGAGTGAGGTAGAAAGCGAAGAGCAGGAGCGGAGGTGTGTAATGATATGGGAAGCAGGGTTTTACTTTTTATAAGGGGTAAAGTTGGATTTCTATGAAGTTTTTGAGGGCAAAAAGGGAAACTGACCAAATTTCATCAATGGAGGCCTTCAGCATTCAGAAAATGCTAAAAGTTCAAAGCAGGTCCTCACGTGCCTCGAGATTTTCAGCATTCCTAATGCTAGCTTTCGCTTGAAAGCTCATTGGGAATAATTGTCAAACACCCCAAATTTCCTTTCAAAATGCTGAACCAAACGCACCCTTAAGCCCCTTATTACAAGAATAATTGCTAGATCTGTGCAATTACCAATGTGACTATCCACTTTGACCCACAAAAAAAAAATATGACTAGTCACAATCATTCTAGAGAGAAAACTCTCTATTGAACATTCTCCATAGAAATGGGCACTTGGGTTGTTGCCGTAGAATCTTCGATGTGATTGAACACATGATCGAGACCGAGTCTCTGGTGGAAAATTCGTGCTGCTAGGGACTCGAAGTCGTTGCCGATTCAGCCGAGATCGAGACATCACGACAATCCTAGTGAATTATTTTATTTAATTTTTTTTCTGATTAAGCAAGAGGTTTTGCTGATAACTTTATCAAAAAGTCTAATATCATCAAGGTATCTATTATTTGCCTTTTCATCACTTTTACTTTTGGTTTCCACTTTAATGAATAATTATCGATTGCAATTTATTTTATTTACAGTTTTTTCGTTAATTATCCATCAAAAGCGTACTTTGTTATAGATTGAATTTACATAAAGACTCATAAAATAATCCTAGTTAAGCTGTTTAAATCTAGTACAGGCGAAACTTTTCATTGCGAGCGATTTATGCGCCAGTTTATTTTGATAATTGAATGGATCCCACTTTTTCAAATTTTCCTTTAATATAGCTGTATGATGTTCTCTGGTCTAGATGTTAATTCCGAGTTCATTTTGTTATTTATTTATTTCTAATAGAAATGTTTATATTATTATTTGTTAATTTGAATACGATTTCTAACGTAAATGCCAATTATTAATTGGTTAATTGCGTTTTTAGTATGTTTAATTAATTATTTATAGTTTTTAAATTCTTGTAAGAATTTGATCTTTTCTAATTTTTATCGTAATTGGTCCATTGCTTGACTGTACTTTAGTTTTCTAGTACCAACAATCCCATTATTTTTTAATATTTGATTTTTCTATTAGTGTTCATCTTTTCGCATAGCAAAAAAAAAAATTATCATAATATCAAAATGACACGATTGACTTAACGCCGTCCATGTATGAAATATAAATTTATTAGTCATGGGTCAATACTCGGTTTCCGGATTCCTGGGGATAATGTTGTGAAGATCCAATCAAACGCACATAGTCGTACTTTTCCACGCTTTCACATTTAATTTTGTTGGGTTGAGTTGTCTAACTTTCTTGATCTAAACGATTTGATTCTACAAGTTTTATTTTATGCAATCAAGTTTTTTTAGCTTTCTTGACTTGTGCAATTCAATCTTTCGGTGAAATGCCCTCCCTAAACAGTTTTCAATTAATGGCGTGGCACTATCAATGGCACAAAATGGCATGTGAATCATGATGTTGGTGTGGAGTCAAATTAACAAGAAAAGAAAAAGAGAAACCCTAATTTGATAGTGTTTGTTAAGCGGGTAAACAAGACACTCGATTGGATGAACGAAGAAAATGATAGGGGTTGATTGAATAAATAAAAAACTTGTAGAACCACATCGCACAAAATGAGAAAAATAGACTCCATTTCATACAATAAGAATTAGATAACCAAATCGAACAAACTCTGACTGCACTTAACCCGAAAAATGGATAATCGGGCTGGTGGTTTAGCAAGAAAGTGATCGAGAATATGGTCGAGGAACAAAATTAACCACTCCTATTTAATTTCGAGATAAAATTTTCAACCGACGAAAATTGATTTTTCGCTATAGGCGATAATTAAATTTTAAATTTTTCGGTGAAAGGAAATCACGGCAATCCAACCGGGTCGTTGAAGGCCCCTACGACTCTCTATTCTATAGTTGGACTACGAACCCTTAACGTCTCTAACATCTCACAACAGGATGGATTGCACGCGTTGTCACGTCGATAGTTTGGATAAGTGTTTACAAAGAAGGAAATTGCCGTGATTTTTCCAATTAATAATAGGGATTAAGGAGCGAATTGAAGGGGATTTTGAGATAAGATCCGAGTCTACCGATAAGGATGCGTGCGGTCTTTCCTCAAACTTCCTCGGAAGATATCCGTAATTAATTTTAGGAAACTAGATTCGACCGGCCGACAATGATGCGCGGGGCTCCGCGAATACAGCAAGGAGCCAAAGGAGGTTCCCACGTCACGCACTCCTTTTCTTATTTCATGGCTTCTTTTTTTCCGATTTTATTATAGTAACTTTTTTTTTTGGTCGGAGGTTTTATTATAGTGCTTTCTGATGTTATTGTATTGATTTTTATCCCGCCCTCTGCCTTGATTGATTTTTTTAAAATTTTTGTTAAAAGCACGGACGGAAAAATTCGTGTTATTTTGTATAGGTCACATGGGTCTTCGGCGTGAGTTTTTTTTTTTTTTCGTTGTTTTGATAAGAAAATCTTTATTTGGTGACACTGTACGATTCGGCCTAGACACCCATACATACGAAGATGTCAACATAAAAGAGCTCTCGTGGATCATATGGATTAGGCCATTATTAGTAGGAGTGATCGGTTTTTGGTTCGGTCCACTTTCAAGTTTTGGTCCGGTCTGATCCGGTTTTAAAGTGGAACTGAGAACCAGAATTGGGAGAATCGATTCTCAAATTTGGGAACCAAGGACTGGACCGATTGGTCCTAGGACCGGGAACCAGTTACGTTTTTTTTCCACTACTTGACACCATATATTTTGAAACTAGAATTGTGTTCTTTATACCGAGTACATATAATCACAAAAACAAACGTGCAAGTCGAGCCAACGCAATGACGAATTATGTTTCCCAATGCTGACTACACATATGTTCTAAAATTGGAATTATATTCTTCATGCTGACTGCACATAATCACAAAAAATATATATATGCAGTCAATCCGATCCGGTCCATCCGGTTTCCTTTGGAATCGGGAACCGGACCGCCTGTATATTGATTTCGCCTTTAGGAACTAAGAATTGGATCAACACTCTCGGGAATTGGACCAAACCGACCGGTCCTGTCTAAGCCATTCCCGGTGTGAGAGGTCCGTTTTGCACACTCCTAATTATTAGGCAAAGTTCTAATTATTAGGCAAAGTTTACATCTAATTGAAAGAGAATACGAAGTGCAAAAGGGTTTGTTCTTTTTTTGTTTTGTTCTGTTAATATCACGAAAAACTCCAAATTAGTACATTTATAACAAAATTAACCCCAAACTGATTTTTTGATCATGAAAATCCTCAAACTGGTACATTTATGATAATTTTATCCTTTATTAATTTCTGTTAAATTTTACCCTTAAATTTCTAAGTTAGATAACACGTGGCAATTAACGGGTGTATCACTTTGGGGTTTTACTCTCCGTCTATCATAGGTATACTATTTTGTGGTTCTTTGTAATATTAATCCAATTTAATGGAGGGCAAATTTATCACAAATGTATCAGTTTGGAGGGTATTTTGCGGTTAAAAAATTAGTTTAAGGTAAATCTGACACAGGTGTACCGGTTTGGGGTTTTTAATGGTCAGAAAATTAATTTGGAAAAAATTTGTCACAGGTAACATTGGGGTTTTTCGTAATATTAACTTTTTTTTTCACTTTTCTTGTCTTTCTTTCCTTAAATTAGAACATGGGTTTGAATTTCCATTTCATGAAGCGATTCACTAAGTTCAACATGGCAAAAAGAAATAAAAACAGAAAAAGGTCCCAAATTGCTCGTCCCCGGAGAAATTTCTGAACGACTAAAGTCGAGATTGTGCGGATCTATTTGAATACATAGAACCTCAATATTATTTTTCAATTCGCATTTTTAATCCTAACATAAATAAAATGGTTAACACCACGAAAAACTCCAAACTGGTAGACTTATAACAAATTTACCTTAATCTAATTTTTTGACCACCAAAAACCTTAAACTGGTACACATATGACAAATTTATCCCAAACTAATTTTTTGACCAACAAAACCCCCAAACTAATACAATTGTGACAAATTTACCCTCTATTAAATTGAATTAATACAAAAAAAATCACAAATAGTACACCTAGGACAAACGAAGGATAAAACCCTAAATTGGTATATTCGTCAACTGCCATATGTCATTTAAAAAGTAATGCGATAGTAAAATTTAACAAAAACTAACGGAGGATAAATTTATTACAAATATATTAGTTTGAAATTTTTGTTGATCAAAAAATTAATTTGAGATAACTTTATCAAATATGTCTCAATTTGGGGTTTTCAATAATATTAACCCTAAATAAAATATAGTCATCCATTGTTCCAGTTGATCATGACAGGATCTTACAGGCCGCTGTCTATAAACAGAAGAAATGTCCTCTTTAGTTGGGATCATGGCTCCCCTTTTTCTTTTAAGAGCACTGATATCGTCGGAAGTGGGAGAGATACCGTCTTGATTTTAACTCTATTTTTTTCGAGTTTTTTTATTTATGAAATTTATGTTTTTATTGAGTTTTTGTTTTTGGACAAAGTTTTTATTGAGTTGAATGAGAAGTATTTTGTTGGATGGTTGTAATAATGAAATTAATCTTTGATTCGAATAGTGATATCGAAGTGATAAAATTTCCCACATGAAATTTTTGTGTTTATGTATTAAATCATACGACATTTCATTAGCTAAATTCAGAACATCAAAATTAGGGATCGAGTCTTTATTAAACTGACAGATGAGTATGATAGTTTCGATTTCTTCCGTCCATCCAACAAAGATTAGGGATATCAATACTCGGGTGGGTCGGTTCCCGGTTCCATAGCCCCAGGTGAGTCGAGTTCAAAAAGTTGGAATCAGAAACTAGATTGGGCAGCTTGGAAACTGGCCTTTCTAGTCCGGTTCGCAATTTTACTCGGTCCAAGTTTTGTTTTGTCACAAAGAAATCAGTTCTTTATAATAAAATATTATCGTTACCTCATTTTACTATAAAAAAGATATGTTGGTCAAGTGGATATATCGATGTTTCCTCGTGTTGAAGACTGGCTGTTGAAGACTATGGCTCAATTCTCCGTACGTACAAAAGTGTTTTTTTAATAACATGTTTATACATTTTATACCATAAAATAAAATCCGTCTACCATATTTGGTGGATTTTGGACACGAAATCCGACACGTATTTTACAACGTGATTAGTCTTTTTTTATCTATCATTTTCACCACACATGAACTTTGGGACATGTAATTTTAAAATCGGTCGAGCGGTAGGTAGGTTCCGGACTTTTAACCGAGAACCGAGATTGAACCGGACCCGATGCTCAGCCCCCGGTGAAGGCGTGCCCGTGATTTATCCAATTCCGATTCATGTCAAAGCGACGTGAACAATTGCCATGTTTGACTTTTGTTAAGCATCGCTGTCAATGCTACCAACGAATCGAAGGGAGATCTATCCAAAACGGGAGGTCTATCCAAAACGGGGCCGTGGTCGGCGTCGCCGTCATCTCGCGCGGCGGCACCTGTAACGCCGTTACAAATTTCCCACGACTTCCCAAAAAAAAAATAAAATAAAAAACAAGGGAGAATATCCAGCGAAGCCGAGTAAAAGCCGCCAACTCGTGCCGGTCAGCCCACGCGCCTCCGCGCCGCGCGTGGGCCACACTGGCCGTCATCCTCCTCCTCCCCGCGTTGAAACTTTGGTCAACGCTCCCGTGCCTGCCGTGGTGGGAGCTAGCTCCTTCCCCCAAGTTTGCCTTTGAAGTTTCTCCCTCTCTTCTTCTTCTCCTTCTTCTCCTTCTCCTCCTCCTTCTGCTTCTTGACACTTTCCTCCATTGTTTCGCTCGCCCCATTGGTACTTTTCGTCGTCGACGCTGACCCCTCTCTCTCTCTCTCTCTCTCTCTCTCCTTCTCTGTGTGTATAAAGTCATCGCCTGAGCAGCAAAGGCTCCATTTTCAGGCATACCCAGGTTTTGTTGTCGGTGTCTCTCTAGCTTCGGTCCGCGCCCAACCCAAGAATCTCCGCGGTTTGCTGTGCTTGCTGGGTGTGATTTCTCTCCGCCGCAGCGATCTCCCTGTTCGTTGTTCTCAATTCTGCCGTCTGTTGACCCGCAAGGCGTTTGCAGTTCGTGGGTCGGTGGGAAAATCTGTCCTGATCTCGCCGCGCTCGGTGGGTTGGGTCGTCTCCATTTCTTGACGTGTTTGAGCGGAGACTGTGGGGGTTTTTCTTGCATTTTGATCAAGTTGGATTTGATAGAAGGTTTGTTCCCGTTAGCGTTTTATTCGGGGGAAGAGTAGGATTTTAGTGCCGCGTTCGATGGAGACGAAGGCTCCGGTGAGGTTTACCTTGGGGAAGCAGTCGTCGCTGGCGCCGGAGCGGCTCAGGGACGAGTTGGAGGGGTTGACCGAGATCGAGAGCGGCGAAGAGGTTGATGCTGGAGTGAGGCTGATGTACTTGGCGAACGAGGGGGACTTGGAAGGAATGAACGATATATTGGATTCGGGGGTGGATGTCAATTTCAAGGACATCGATGACCGGACCGCCCTGCACATAGCCGCGTGCCAGGGTTACGCGGACGCCGTCGCTTTGCTGATCGAACGGAAGGCCACTGTTGATTGCAGAGACCGATGGGGCAGCACTGTAAGATCAATACCTCCACAAATTTCCTGTTTATTGGATGGATTCTTTCGGTGTATGCGTTTTAATGGGTAGGTGGTGTATGTTTCCTGCGTGAATATTCGGCGGGTTTGTGCGTGCTTGCTCGCCATTGTGTGTATAACTGAGTGCCATCCCCTTTCTTCTTTTTTCTGTTTTGTCATTACTCAGGGCCTTCAAGCTCTAACTTGTTTTTCATGTACTAAATTTATGTAAAAGGAGGATTGTGAATTTGGTGGCAAAGTAGATGAAAAGAGAACTAATTTTTTGTTGCCCTTCAGGCTGTAAATTCCTTCTTCATGCTGCCTGTGATGTATACTATTTCGACCCTTTTTCTATGTACTGCATTTTGACCCCTCAAATTCCGTATTTTCTTTAGCAGCTCCATCATTGCCAGTCCCTGGTAATGTGGTGCTGTTCCTTGTTGTAAGAAGCAATGATTGGCAAGTGCGAGACCATTACTTATGCCTGATGAGCGTGAGAACATTAGTTTGGTGCAGTATCTTAATCAATCAAACTTCTCTGCAGTTACTTTTAAAATTTAGTGGCGGCAATGTGTGAAATACTCTTTCAAGAGAATAATTTGTTCTCCTTTGCAAGCATAAACCAAACAACTTGGTCTCTTCACCATAAGACATTTTATGTGGTGACAGGATAGAGATAGAGTGGCGAGGAAAATTGGACTTCTAGCACCTAAAGTGCTTCTCAATGTTCAGGCAGAAGTTCATATTAACATCACTGCACCATTCAGTAGTGTGATACATGAGAAAAGATGCCAAAACAGAGCCTTAATATTCAGTCTGATAAGAACCTGAAGCCTGCATACATAGGCTTTAATAAACTGTTTTATAGGCAATTTACTCCAACTGTCAAGATGAAGTAGAATCAGCAATCTCTCTCTCTCTCTCTCTCTCTCTCTCTCTAAGTGACATTTGTCTCTGTGAATATGATTTAGTCAGCTAGTCTCTAACATAATTTAGTCTACTGGAGCTAGTACAATGGGCTCCATGTACTCTTGTTATGCCCCATTGTCTGTTAATTACTTGTGATTTACTGTGTCTCTGCTGCTGCATAATGCACATATGTTTACACTGTTATCTCTTGATTTCCTTAAGATTTGTCCATGACTATAGTTCAGAATCTAATAATGTTCAAACAGCCTCTTGCAGATGCTATCTACTATAAAAACCATCATGTGATCAAACTTCTGGAGGAAAATGGTGCAAAACCTTTGGTATGTTTACTGATTTGTTTTCTTGCTATGGACTGCTTTTGACTCCATTTTACTGACATGAATTGTCTTTACTATGTAATACAATGCTAATATATGACTTAAGATGGCACCGATGCATGTCAAACACGCTCGAGAAGTTCCAGAATATGAGATCAGCCCGAAGGATCTGGATTTTACCAGCAGCAAGGACATAGCAAAAGTAAGAAAATCTCTTTCTGATGGCTATTTATATTTTCAAGTCCATGCAAAATTTGAGTTTTTTTAACTTTAGAAAAACAAGAGCTCATCCATTTGCTCTCCGGGGGGAAAGAGAAAGTTTATTCATTTGCTTCTTCCTGATTTGGGGAGAGATTAGCATTCACTTAGATTTTGTTCTTACTGCCTTTATTATTATTAGTGTATTTTGGCACACAACATTCATTTATTGCAAGTCACGCCATTCCTTCTCTACATCTCTTCTCCTTGAATATTCAATCACTAATTTACACAGAGGCTGATCTGTTAATAATCGAGCTCGCTTGACTTTGCTTCCTTCAATTTTTCTGTTACATCTAAAAGCATGAGGGAACTGGGCTTTCATTTGGATGATATTATTTTTGGATGCATATACTGCTCCTAGTAAGTAATATCAATCAGATGAATCTGCACTGCAACCACCCTTAGGTCCTTTGTTGTTTAACTTTTGAATTTCTGGAGTTGGGAATCCATAATCTCCTTATTGACTATCCACATTGACTTTGAAGCCTGATCTTGCATGCCTTATTTCTGGTTAAACCATCTTTGCACTATTTCACAGAACTTAAAGAGTGCAGTGCTATTCTCAAAAACTTATTGTGGGATGTTCTCAAAAACATGAGACTTATGGGCATCCAGAGATTTTGTTTTATGTAAGTTGAGTTCCGTATGCCCAATCCAAAGCTTAACCTAGAATTATCATGACCTTCAATTAGCCAAGTGTTCATCATGTGGTGATTGCATAGTTACTTTTCTATTCACGGGGTACAAAATACAAATGGTAAGACATGCTCTGAAATTGTATTTTATCTCGCAGATCTTTTTCTCAGATAACTATAATCTTGAACAAGTTTTATTGATACAGGAGAAGCACTTTCTTATTAAGATGAAGAAGTCAAAGAAATTGATGGCATTGTGATTGTGTATGTTTGATATATTAATAGTAGAGGCGGCTGAATTGTAGGTAGCCTTTGTTTGGTTCTTGAACCCTCAACTTTTTCGTGCACAATGTGGTGAGAATACAAGCTGCAGTTCTGAGTTAAATATCTCTAGTTGCAAACAGAGTGTATGCATTCTAAGTTGTAAACAGTTCTATGGTGCGGATGCTGGAGCAATGTAACTCATTACACATTGCTTGCATGATTACATTACTTGATCGGAGAGGATTGCATTAAAGAAGATATGTGGGATGATAGGACAGGAGATGGTTTTGTTGCATGAGTGCAGATATTGTGGACACGGAGGATTAGTTTTCCCCCCATTTGACCAGAGGATTGAGTTGAGGTTACTTTGGGTGGCAGTTGGATGGAGTTTAGCTTAGATGCAGGTGGAGCCACTGTGATTTTTGGGTTATGAAGCAAGCCGTTCTCTATGTGTTTGGGAATTAAGGAGATTTCGTCTCTCAATCAGAATTCTCATTATTATCCATTTGGTAACTTGAGCCTTTCCTTCATAAATAGATATGTACCTAGAGGGAAGTATGCGACATAAGTTTTAGTAATTGGACCATAGGGTTCCAAATTGTTCTTGTACTTTTGGTGCTCTAGTATCTAAAATCCAATGTTACCTATCAGTTAACAAGGAGTTAAGCCTCCCCCCATCTTCTTTCAATATGATTTGCTCTTAATAATTTACATGGTTGAATATTTGCGAAATACATTCTTCTGAACTTTAGTGGAAAGCACACCATGCTGTATCCCCTTTAAATTTTCCAATCCTTCTACCTGAAGTAATCTCTGCATATTTGTCAGGGGACTTTCTGTTTGGCATCGTGGCGTGGAACTGAAGTTGCTGTGAAAAAGTTCCAAGAGGAAGTATTTGCAGATGAGGAGAAAGTGTGAGTTTAAAATGTTGCCATGGGTTTTTGCATGATGATGATGATGATGATTATTATTATTATTATTATTGTTATTATTATTATTATTATTATTATTATTATTATTATTATTATTGTTACTATGTTTCCTTTTAAAAGAATTGTTTCGGTGCAGGAGGGCTTTTAGAGATGAGCTTGCAATCCTTCAGAAGATTAGACATCCAAATGTTGTCCAATTTCTTGGTGCCGTAACTCAAAGCAGCCCAATGATGATAGTGATGGAATATCTACCAAAGGTTTTAATTCCAGCTATAAAATTACCCATTTTTTTAAAACTTTGATGCTTTTGGATCTTTCATGCCCTTGTCAAAGAAATATTTGCTCACTGGCTACATTTTACAAATCTCCGCACTTATAGTTTCCCATGGGGAGTAATAGCATGTGATACACATTATCTTGTTGTTTATGCTTTCTTTGGTATGAGTGTCATTGCTCATGTACTGTTCTTGAACCCTTCATTGTGCTGATATCTCCTGTCATGTTATTGGTCATGTATTGGTCTTTGAACCCTTTCATTGTGCTCCAAAATTTCAGCATTTATTTCATCTGTCTATTCCAATTGTACTCATCTGCCTCTATTCATGGAACTCGTTTGTAGCAGCTACATTTGAGTACATATACATCCACCTGAACATGATTACTGCATTTTTTTTCAGAAACGCAGACCTCCGATATTTATATTTATATAAATATTACAACCCTATTGCTTGTTAATATTCCAATAATGAGTACTCTTTTTTTTTGATATTTTTATATTTGCATTCTTACTTTGACATGGTTCTTTTATAAGATGTTGAAACTGGAGTTATCCAAGTAGAGTGGACGTGTCATGCAGTTGCATTTATATTTCTCCATTATTCTTTATATAATTCAAAGCAAAAGTAACAAATGAATCGAAATTTGAGAAGAAAATGCTTGCAGAGTTGAATACAATGACATCTATAAGGTTGTCTAAGTGGGGAAATCTTTTCTCTTGCTAACATGTAACTGTTGCATCCTTCCTAGCCACTATTATATTTTGTCACATTATGAAAAAGAAAACAATCTATGTCGGATCCTGAAGTTTCACTCACGATCATTGTGGAATTCTTGACATTGTTTTTCTTTTGCGTCTCCCAAAAATGAAAAGACAGCGATGCAAAAAAATGTTGTAGTAGGAACGTACATCTGGCACCGTCTTTGCAATTGACAAGAATGAATGATGTCTTTATTGAAAATCTACTCCTCTGGCCAGTAGAACTTGCTATTTATTTATCATAACTTTCTTGGGTATTCTTGTGAAGAAGATAAAATCAACTTTTGATTTTCTTTAGATGCTAAACTGATACAGGGAGATCTCCGTGAATATTTGACAAGGAAAGGAGCGTTAAAGCCATCAAAAGCAATTAGGTTTGCTCTTGATATTGCAAGGTATGAATGTGATAGATGATTAATTTTCACTTCCATATTGTGTGATTCTATCATCATCCTTCTGCAAATTGTTTATAAAGCTTGAAATATTAGTACATTGGACAAATTTCTATCCATCAAAGACCATTCTTAATTGTAGTAATGCATATATTTCCTTGAGATAATCTTTGGACTACCTGGCAGTATATAGTTGATGTTTGCAAACGGTATGAACCAAAGGATTCAAACATTAGGATATGTTGTTGTTACTGACACGCTTTAGCTGCTCTTTTTGAAAATGATGAGTGATGATATCTGGAACCGCCACAGGTACTAGAGTATTGTACTATAGTTAGCATTCTGATGCTGACATAGATAATTGCCTTGAATGAACATTTTTCTTTGCACAGTAGTTGAATTAGTGGCGATCATTTAACTATGCCCTTTGCAAAATTCGCAGGGGAATGAACTATTTACATGAGAACAAACCAGCGATAATCCATCGAGACCTTGAACCTTCGTGAGTTTTTCTTCACCTTGGTGCATAAAATAGAATTAGTATGTAATATAGTGTAAGTTCTTTGTAGTCATATCAAGTCAATATTCCTCGGTATCTGATATTCAGAGCTTTTATCTGTTGCTTTACGTGTGAGAGAACAGAAATATACTGAGGGACGATGCTGGACATCTAAAAGTTGCAGATTTTGGAGTTAGCAAGCTGCTGACTGGCAAAGAAGACAGACCTTTAACATGTCAAGATACATCTTGTGAGTCTTCTCTATGAGGATGATTAATGAATTTCTGCTATGATTCGTAATTTAGTTGGATTGGAGATTCAATCTAAACATTGAAATCAATTGTCAGGTCGCTATGTTGCACCAGAGGTAATCAAAAGTGAACAGTATGATACCAAAGTAGATGTCTTCTCATTTGCTTTGATTGTGCAAGAGGTAAAGAGAATCTCCTTTAATTGTGGTTTTAAGATTCAAGAATAGCGGTTTTTCTCTGTTCTGTTTGTGGCATAGTTTCTTGTAGTTACAGAGAAACTTGCTTTGGGACATAGGCATAATATGTTCAGGTGTATAAAAGAATCTCATGGCTGTAAGTACCATTTTTTCAGTGTATAGCAGAAACTTGTCCTTTTGAATTGATAGTGGTCATGGAGGTAGAGAAGCCAGCTTGAATGCTCTATGACAAATTAATTAGTATGATTTGGTTCAGCTCGTAAGGAGTTTCTCAGGAAATAACAATGAGGAGATAACGCTATGAATTTATTAAAGAGAAGCTGTGGAAACTGCAAATATGAACGTGATGATTCTTGGCTGAGGAACGTTTAGAGATCAAATCACTACTGGCGATAGGTTTTTTTGCTTAAAAAATATGTGATTAGGATTAGAAAGTGTCGCTCTCCTGTAATCATAATGATGCTTATGAATAGTAGAACTGAGGCTAGTGCATTCTCATATGCTTGATGGCATTATACTTAGCATGCTATATTTTTAAAGCCATTATTCCCAATGTAAAATGATAGAGCCATTTTACCTGAGAATAATGTGTGATAGCCTGTGAGCAGTAGGAATCATGAGAGGATAGCAAGCAATTATGCTTTTTGTTTGTGATACTTTTTTTAAATGAGGATAGGTAATTCTTTTGCACTCACTGCCCCATTTATCTGGTGTGGAGAAAGAGTAATTCCTCATCATGTTATTCGTGCAATCAAAGACTTGTAAAGGTCTACATAGTACAAGTTTAAACCAATCAGATGCAGCTTTAGGGTTTATCTTTTCTAAAAAGAGATCTGGATATTTTCAGCTTCTTTTACTATAAACAAGTGTTGCTGCAAGATGCGAGGGGGAATTGAATGGCTATGCAGTGAACGCTCTTTCTTCAACTTTCTTGCTTTATCAATTTGTGGAAAGTGAAATCTTCCCTTTGCAAATCCCCTCTTTTCCATTCAGCGACTTTCATGCACAATAGTTATTTGAATGTACTTTAGAGGGGCATCCTTTAGCCATTCTGAGGTCTTCTTTTATCCCATGCATGATAAGTCTAGTCGTAATGTGCTGTAGATGATAGAGGGATGCCTACCATTTTCTGCGAAGAAAGAAACTGAAGCTCTTGAAGCGTATGCTTCCAAAGATCGTCCACCATTTAGAGCTCCCACAAAGCATTATCCCCATGGGCTTAAAGAGTAAGTGGCTCTCGTTTTATATCAAGCATGTGGTATTGGCTGTTTGAGTTGATGTCCTCAGTCTTCTACTGGTTAAATTTAAAGTAGAATTCTGGCCTTTTGTGGGCAGGCTGATTGAGGAATGCTGGAATGAGAAGCCAGCCAAACGACCAACATTCAAGCAGATAATATCAAAGCTGGAGCATATTCAGCGCAATCAGGGCATTAAGAAGCGATGGAAGGTCCCTGCCTTCTCCTCCTCTCTCTCTCTCTCTCTCTCTCTCACTTACATGCACACACAGAGTTATTCATGCGAGTGCTGTTTGCTATTACTGTAGTAGGAATTGAAGAAATTACACATACGTTCTACATCATATTTGTCAACAAAATGCTAAGTTGTTGATGCATTTGATGTCTGAGAGTAGTAATGTCAAGGTGCCGCTCTTTTTCTTTAATTTTCCTCCTTAAGAACTCAGTAAAAAAAATTAATAAACCTTTCCTTGATTTCTTAGGGAACTTTGTACTCTAGACTGTCAATTTTTTTCTTTGGTAGTAGATTACTGCTCTTTTATTTTATGGAGGCAGGATATTATCTTTTCCCTTTTTCCTTGAACACTAATTATTGCTATGGCCCTACTGACGGTGGCTTATCATCTGCACGTAGGTTCAGCCCTTGAAATGTTTCCAGAACTTGGAGGCTATGTTGAAGAAAGATCTCTCTGATCTAAGCAGCCGTGCCGGTTCATCTCGTTCCACAAACAGCATTTAGCATCTCTTGTGCGAGTCTGCAGAATTTTATCACTATAAATTTTCAACGAATGAAGCACATCTCCTGCACCAGAAGCATTGTTGGTACATGGTTTGCCGCATTAGGCATTCAGCCCTTTTATTTGATTTTCAAATTGGGTTTATATATGTACAGAAAGGTAGATATTTGCTTTCATGAAGAAGGGGAAAAGTAAGAAAGTGTTTGATTCTTCCTTCGTTCTGGATATTTCGCCTTGCATTTGCCAGAATCTGTGGATACTGAGGATAAGAGATGAGCAATAGAAGTCTGTGTAGTTGGTTTGCAGCTCTTCTGTCTTTACCTTTTCCCC
Source organism: Syzygium malaccense (assembly GCA_031216405.1). Taxonomy (NCBI): domain Eukaryota; kingdom Viridiplantae; phylum Streptophyta; class Magnoliopsida; order Myrtales; family Myrtaceae; genus Syzygium; species Syzygium malaccense. Next base: position 26,695,769 of record CM062257.1, on the reverse strand, counting down.
TTTTCCGTTCAACGGCAGCGGAACCAAATCATATTATCGCAACCTCGGCCATCGTCTTCAGTGTTCACTGGTTTGATGAGTGGAGTTTCAGATGAATGGAGTGTTTTTCCGAGAAAAGTTCGTCGAAAGTTATAAATCTCGAATAGGAAATGAAATCTGATCATGAATCTTTCATTTAGTACCATCAAGTGTTGAACTTTTTAAAAAAGTTGAGGAAGTCTGATGGATATCAATACTGTCAATCGTTCAAGTGGCAATCTTAGAGATTGAAATGTGTGAGAAAATGGAGAAATGATGGCCAACAAGGCTTGATTGCGCTTCAGAAAAGGAGTTTAGAAATTGGTTGCATCAATTGAAAATATAATGGTTCCTTGGCAAAGAAGAAAAGAAAAATTCGTTACTCGATTGCATTCCGTACATAAAATTTTTGGATTCGACATACCTTTTCGACTTATCTTTTAAAATTCGAATTGAAATTTTAAGAAGAGGTCAAATACACACTGCATGTGAAAATTTAAAGTTGCATAAAATGAAAATGGAAACTTAAGTATGCTCAGTCGATTCCACTCAAATATGAGACATGCACTTCTACGGTATCTCGGCTGTACCGTACAATAATGTCGTTGTAATTAAGCACAAGAACGTTGTAAAATTGATCTACGATGTTACATTAATCGTTGTAACCAAGTATACATATAGTTGAAAAAATGAGTATGATACACTAGCGCACCTTAGAAATTCTCATTACAAGACCCATCGTCCAGAATGCCCATACCTTCTATTGATTTGTCAGAATCTTGTCTTTTATTCTCTTTTCGTGGAGAGAAAAAAATGGGAAATTTAGTACATAGAAAGATTAAGGCTCTATTTGTTTCGTGAAAAAAGAATGATTTGAAAAATATTTTTCGAAATATGATTATTTATATCGCTTACAAAAATGAAGAAACAATAACTATTTTTATTATCCACAAAGATTTTTAGAGATAAATTATTATCGGTGATGAAAATATTTTTCATTGATATTGCAATTTTCGACGTATATGAAGAGGGGTTAACGATTCAAACACGCTTGGTGCTTATATGTTATGGGCCAAAGTGGGCCTAATTGACGATGATGACAGTATAAACGGGCCTTATACCAATGTAAACAATAAATTATTAGGGCTTCACAAATCCCTAAAATTTTTTATTGGAATTACCTCGATTTGCATCGTGTCCAATTGGATCTGCAAGAAGACTTTCTAGTCTCCCCCAACCTAGATCTTAGGTTGAATCGATCAAGGATGTAGGATCTTTCGCATGGGGTTAACATGTGTTTTCCAGATTTTCATTCCCGACCCGGTACGACCAAAATCTCATGTCCGTTGTTTGATTCGGTTCGTTTCAGACCATATTTCAATCTGAGCAAAAACTTATAGGGTCGGGAAAATCTCTAACCCGAATCCAAATCGAAACACATGAGATCACAGTTTAGAGAAATGCTATGATATTGCTTTGCTATCGGTTAGGTTCTAGACAGTGGAACGATTACTCAGAGAGCGCGGAACCGCAAAGTGATTGCGAAATGAGCTTGGCATCCTTCCCCGAGTTGGAGGAGTCCATTTGGCAGACCATCTGAACCACTCGGTCCTGTGCCAATCATCGCTGCAATCGTGTCGCTTTCGGGTCACGAACGCCGCCATGGGCAAACACTTTAGATCGCGGAGCTCCCTCCCTCCCTCCTGGATGAAGCAGGACCTAACTCTATCGTCCTCGACAAAGCCAGATCTGCTTCATTGAAGGACGGCGGAGCTTCGATCTGAAGGGCGGAGCTTAGCCCTAACTTGGCCATCAACAAAGGTGCTAATGTTGATTGGCACCGTTATTGTCATTGGACGTGCAGAGAGAGAGAGAGAGAGAGAGAGAGAGAGAGAGAGAGAGAGAGAGAGAGAGAGAGAGAGAGAGAGAGAGAGAGAGAGAGAGAGAGAGAGAGAGAGAGAGAGAGAGAGAGAGAGAGAGAGAGAGAGAGAGAGAGAGAGAGAGAGAGAGAGAGAGAGAGAGAGAGAGAGAGAGAGAGAGAGAGAGAGAGAGAGAGAGAGAGAGAGATTTAAATGGTTAGGTTTTAGTTGTTTTTGCTTAGGTGTTGTTATAGGGTTTTCATGAAAGTGACATAACTTTATTTGTGGGTAACTTAAGGCTAAATGAATATCTTCCACGTGATCGACACCCGCAAAACCTTAATCCGAGCTCATGAGGATTTTGAGGAAACAAAAAAAGAAATGCTGCATGATGTACGTATCTTGTAGACCAAATTCATTTGAATCATTGATCATATGGATCCTTATAGTGAGATGCACATGATTAACTGTTCATATGATATAATCGGCGCACATATCTATAGACTATGCAACAATTTCTTGCGTTTTCGGGATTGTTCCCCTTTTTTGGCTAGTTCCGTTTCAACGACTTTTCTTGCAAAGCACATATGTTGCTGTTGGTTTCCCGATTTTGCCTATCATCGATCTCCTCAGTCCTCCTTAGAATCGAAATTGGGATGTCTCCGGACCGTATTCGTGTTCTTCGACATTGCGGAGTTCGGCTTTGACGTTCTCTTTCATTCATATGAAGACATAAAAGTGAAGCAGAACCGAGAGCAAAGACAGGAGAGCCGTCAGTATAACACCAAACACTTGAACTATACCTAAGAAGTTCTAGATTGGGATAGGTTTTAGGCTTTTGGCAAGACACAAATTCTCGTTTCGTTTATGCTGAAACGGTAGCAAAGACCATGAATTCTCGATATTCATCTCTTCCGAGCTTCGCTCGATTAAGTAACAACAGGTCAATCACTGGGCTTCCATGGCAAAACCCTAAAGAGAGCAAAGGAGGGATGATGGAGATGATGAGATAGCGACGGCTATAATGCATGGTCAGGAATTAGGTTGTGACAATGAAGCCATTGGAATACTCGGAGCATTATGTGAAGCCAAGTATCAATGTTGCTATCTGGTCCCCTCCTTTGTCGTGAGTATAAAGGCTTCCCCCCCACCCTATTCTTTAAGTGCCTCCAGCTTTTCCACTTTTCTGTTTTCCCACTTCTTTTGGTATGGATGGGGCCTTGGGATCAGACATGGACTAGTACACAGCCACTTTAGGAACTATGAATAATAGGAGACTCGATACAGACAAAACTGGGGTAATTACCCAATCAGCCATAAACTTATTGTGTGGATGCTAATTCAGCCCTAAACTTTTCGATTGCCAGTGTAGTCATAAATCTTTGTGCGAAATTTCAATATAGTCATTCTGATAAATTACCGTTGGAAATTGCCGGTAGTGTTCAATTATTGATTACCGTCCTATGTGGCATTATGGTGTGGACAACTTGTGGATTACCACGTCTGCGATTTCCGATGGCAATTAGTCGGAAGGACTTTATTGGAGTTTCGTACAAAGGTTTGGGATTATATTGGCAAAATTGAAAAATCGAGGACTGAATTGGCATATGTACGGTAGATATGAGACTAAAGCTGTGATTTTCCCAACAAAGCTATCATGGAAGGAAGTTCTTGAGGGAGCCATCTTTGGTTGCTACCCCATCTATGATAAACTGTGATTGGCTATCACAAAATCAAAATCACACACGCATATAGATGTAATTCAGGGGATATTACATTTTCGGTCCCTGTAGTTTTGAGGGAGTTCACATATCTGTAATCAACGCTGATTAATTAGCAAAAATTATGGTAAGTTTTGACTGGAAATTCGATGAAGGAATTTAAATTTTTGCTGGAATATAGCACATGGAAATTCTTTAATTAGAATGATGTTATGGCCCTCAACTTTTGCTCTAATCTTTCTCAAATGAACATAACTATAAGTAAATTAGATGATTTGCAAGTTCGAAAAACCTCAAGATCAAGCATTTCACCCCAAGTGAGCCAAACTTGCTTAGAATGGGAAGTTCTTCATTTAGAATGAACTTATCGCCCTCAAATTTTGCTCTAATCTTTCCCAAGTACTAATAGCATATAAATGAATGCAATTATAAGTAAATTAGATGATTTGGAAGATCGGAAACCACAAAATCAAGCATTTGACCCAAAAGGAGCCAAACTTTCTTAGAATTTGAATTCCCCAAACTACCGGACCAAAGATGTAATTTCCACTATAATGTACAAAGTAGGAATTCTCGACGTCGATCAATAGGAGGCAAGAGCCCAATTGTTTTCCTCTCCGAAATTGTAACAAAGAACAATGGACAAGCAAAACCAAATATAACCCCAAGAGCACTTGAATTTCGTGGCATTTGATGTGATATGGAGAAACGTAATGGAAAGAACCATGTCAATTTCCAAATTTAGTTCACGTCTTTTAATGGGACAATCGACAGATCCTAGGAGGGGGTTTTCCTAATGTTAACCCTAAGCTCTCGTGGTAGCTACTATAGCCTATTTGGTCAGCCAAATCGAAGCCGATTTTCTCTAAAATGTGCATGTTCAGAATGTTTATCAAACGAAATTATGACTTCTTTTAGGGGCTGCGTTTCTGTCAAAATTTTGTGTCGCTTTCATTACACCGACCGAGAGAGGGGGCCTCCAATGTAGAATTGTAGATTGCTCCCACATGAAGAAAAGTTGGTGTAGCCAGAGAGAGAGAGAGAGAAAGAGAAGTGAGAGCCCAACTTTTTTTTTGTTTTTCTCTTAAGAAAACATATCGAAAATATGCGTCACTTTTTATCTTAGTATCACTTTCATACCTCTACTTTTTAAAATATATTTTTCATGCAGCTCGACAATACCCCGGAATGAAAAAGACCGAATTGGCCCCTTTAAAGAATCCCGTCTCTCATGTCCTTCGACTACCGTCCCTACTAGTTGCCCGTCCATCACATTTATATCCATCGCTGCCAACTGTTGCATCCTTTCGTTACTGTGTCTAAGGATGGGTAGGTTCTAGACCTAAAACCTGGAACCTACTCTGTTATAACCACTTCCCAGTTTTTGGATCTTAAAACCTATCCTATTTTCCCTGGAATCGGTTCTAGAATCTACTCTATTTTTCCGGTCCGGTTTCAATGTCTACTCAAGAACTTGTTTTTGTTTTGTTCCCTTTTCTGGTTTCATTTTTTAAAGCAAAAAAATATGAGCAATAAAACGATTTACATTAAAAGATGAACAACAAAAATCCATGTCCACCAAAATCAACAATTCATAAGATGGACACATAGCCATGTACAATTATTAACAATAACAAACACACAATATAAAACATAAATTATAAAACATCATCCCTCATTCGTCCATAAAATTATTTCTCCAAATTCTAACCACTTGAAAACAAAACAAACAACATAGTTAATCCATTAGCAGACTCATTTCATTATATCCATCCACTTCCATTGATATGGCTTGATCTATCAACTTCATATCAACATGACAAAAGCAGAATATAATTAGTACGATCTTGTTTCTACTAAAAACAAATTATACAACAATGTAGGACCAAGGAGCATTCAGTGTTATCCTAATATTTTCGACTGCATTATGGTATATGAAGAAAAGGCTCGGCTAATATATTAAACTAATCACTCTCACATTGGGAAGTCCACCTACAGAAGGTGGTCCGGAATTTCTATATTAATGGTGTTGCTTTGCTTTAGAAAAAAAATAATGAGAATGAGTTTTGGTAAGGAAGCAACTAAAAGAAGGTTTCGACTACTGAATGATGGCCAACCTAACCCAAGGATCAAGACCAAATATTTATAATCGCATTTCTATCGTGACTAGATTCAATTGAATCAAACCCGAGACTAGAAAATGGGGAACCAAGAGCATATCCCTGTTTAAGTGGTGTGTCCTAACTCGCCAGCAAACGTATCGTTTTGGGGACTTGATCATGTGAAATCCCTAAACAATCATCAAAGTAATCGGCAAGCTAGAGACACACACAAAGGAGGAACGAGATTCACCTTGTTTCCATTGGTGAATCGGCTGGCTAGGCACGTTGACGGCAAAGACAGGCACCAAAAATAGAAGTTGGTCAAGCCGCAAAAGAGAGGCGACAGCGAGAGGCAATGGTGGCGACAGCGAGAGTTGGGTTCTCCTATGGCACCCGATGGTGGCGACAGCGAGAGGCGGACCGACTGCCGACGATAGTGGTGAGGGTTCCTACGGTAGTGCTAGGGTTGGGGTTGCTAGCTTGCTGGAGAGAGAGAGAGAGGGAGGAGGACAATGAGAATGGAGAAACATAGGAGGCGAGGTTAAGGCTAGAGCTTCCTCAACTTAGAGAAACTTCTGACTAAATTTTTTTTTAGAGAAACTACGGTTTTTTTTACTATTGCTAAAACTGGTTAAAAAATTAGTCTGGTCGATCTGGTTTCTAGGTGGGTCTTTCACTAGGAACAAAGAATTGGACCGGTCCAAAAATTTAGAATTGAAAACCGGTTTCGAGACTTGGTTTTGGGATGGTTTGATGCGGTTCCCTAGTAGAATTGGTCCGATTGCACACGCCTAATTGTATCTATCTAGTCCAATCTAATCTCTTGCCAGGTCATCTCTCTCACTCTCTACAAAGCCTCCCTTGGTTCGTTCACCCAGTTCCATTGCCACATCCCTCGAACCAACCAAAGCGAGGTTGCCGTGGTCGTCAACAACCTCACATCGAGGTCGCCACTTGGCTACAGCCTTGAACTGACGACGATGGATGACCTCGGTTGCAAGGTCGTTCTTGGCTTCCATGACCTTGATCCGAGGTAGTGGGAGTTCGGCGACCTCAAAGCAAGGTCGCCATGGCCGCAGTGACTTTAGATGTGATGTTGCCAAGGCCGCCTTTGGCATTGGCGGGCCTCCTAGGTGTGAGAGAGAGGGAGGGAGAGAATGAGGAGAGGGCAAAGCGAGCAAAGCAACAATGCTGAGGAGAGAGAGAACAGGGATGCAAACAGTGAGGGACAGGGCATCGGTGATCAATAGGGAGAGCGGCGGAGTGGGCGTGACAATGTATGGCGGCGGCGACGACGGTTGCTTATGGCTGAGTTTGGTTGAATGTGGGAAATCTTGGAATGTGGGCAAGAGTATTTTGGGAATGAATATGGCATTTTGTAACTAAAGAGACTAATGATTTACGAATATCATACGAATGGGTATATAGAGCTGAAACTAAAGGTGCAAACATGTATTTTCAGAAGTAGAAGTACGTTTTTGGTCTTGGGTAAAAATTCATGCTTGGTGTTGGTATCTTTTTAATAATTTTTTAGTTAATTTATTCTAAGTCCTTATATATTGTATGCTTCACCACATTAGTGTTGAGAGATAAAAGTAATTAAACATCTTAATCCTTTTCTTCTTTAAAAGTTAAAGACGTCAGCAACATGGGCACGTCTCATGCGTCGAATTTGCAATCATTTCTGCCGAAATATGTGTTGGAAAGGGACCGGTTGTCCTTACATTATACATGTGGAAGTTATTGAATTACCAAGATTGAGGTTTGTCAAATTCAAAAGTACATGGACTAAACTAGACTGGTTCAATTATTATGTTACATTGCATATGGTTTGCACAAATCGAAGCCCAACAAAGGATTCAATGAAGGAGAGGGAAGAAAAATCGAAATAGCCCGTCCAAAGATGATCAAGAATACATTGATGGACCAACCTAGACTTGGCCAATGAAGGTGAGACACAAATCACAGAAAGTACAACGTAGGAGATAGACCAGGTTTCGAACCGCCACAGAGTACAAGAGACACGAAAACCAGCTGAATAATTGGAAAAGCTGAAACTAAAACAAGAGCACAAACCTAGATTCGAACTAGCCGTGCCTACTTTAGGTAGTTTCAATCCATGAAAAAGGTGGAGCACAAATTATCTAAATTCTATGTTAAAATATTCGAACACTTCGCAAAGGGGATTTACATTAAGATAGATTGGAATGAGTTATAAATGTTATGTCCGGTCATTTATTTAGAGCAAGTGGACACCTTTTGAAGAAAATAACCACATAGATAAAATTAGCAAAAAAGTCTTAAATTTATTTTAATTGTGTCAATTCAGTCATAAATCTTTTTTTTACCAATTGAGTCATAAACCTTTTGCATTTATTTCAATTCAGTCCATTCGATTAGTTTTGGCTGGTTGGCGTTGACGTGGACGACGACCGTCCTACGTGGTGTAGCCGGCGCTGATGTAGATATTTTTTAATAATATTTTAATATTTGTTCGAATTTGTTTTATTCTTATTTTTTCCTCTTTTTTTTTCTCTTCTTTCTTTTTTTTTTTTTCCTTCTTGCCTTCCTTCTTCCTCCGGCCGGTCGCCGAGGTCTGGCGACCGGCAGAGGCGAGACCTTGGCAACCGGCAGAGGCAAGGGTCGGCAAGGTCAACCTTGCCGTCACTAAGCGAGGCTCAGCTTGGCCATGGTTGGGGGGTGCTCTGCCTCGCTAATTCTAGTGAGGGCTCGTCCAGCCATGGCCAGGCTCGAAGTCACAGTCAGCTAGCAACGGCAAGCCTTACCCATCCTTGGCGAGAGCTCGCCTTACCATGGCAAGGTTGAACCTCACTTAAAGACGACAAGGTCGACCTCAACGATTCACCATTGGCTAGTCGTCAAGGTTCGACGATCGGCTGGAGGAAGAAGGAAGGGAAAAATGAAAAAAGAGAAAGAAAAGAAAAAAAGGAAAAATAAAAAAATAAATAAATACTTAGAAAAATATTAAAATATCAATAAAAATGTATACGTCAGCGCTAGCCGTACCATGTAAGATAATTGGCATTCACGTTAGTGCTGGTCAGTCAAAATTAGTTAAAAAGACTAATTTGGCATAAGTGCAAAATGTTTATGACTTAATTATTTTAAAAAATGTTTAGAACTGAATTGACACAATTGTAATAGGTTTGCGACCTTTTTCATAATTTCTCCTTTAATAAATGAAAAAAATAAAAAAATGTTAATTTTCGTTAAACTCTTGTATAATGTAACCGCTTTAAGAAAGTAAGAAAGAAAAAGTGCGCTTATAACCTCGCTTGATCAAGCTCCTTGTTGAGGTGATGGTAAGTTCACGGGGACCATCATTTATGTCTCATTAATTTGTTATTGTCCTTTTCGATTGCTCCAAGGTCAGAACCGCTTCGATTTCGGTTGAACCGATTTGAAGGATCTAAAACAAAACACTCTGTAATCAGCAAAATTTGAACCATGGGCTTCAACATGATCAAAAAAGCACTTGGCCAAGGAATGCTTTCATAATCCAATCGTGCAACTTTTATTTTCTATTGCAAGATGTTTACCCAAAATATAATTGGCCACTTGATTCCTAATTGGAACTGAGGGTCACAGTGTAGATTCTCAATTCTTGACCGATAATTGACCCACCTCGGAACTGATCCATCCTGCCTACAACAACGTCCTCTATATATCTCTAGTATAGTTATAAGGAGGGAGAATCCCACAGAAAACACTAAACTCTTTTCAGTGGGACACCAGCACACCACTCATCTCACATATACTCTAAAATGTGTACCAATAATCCAAACGGTTTTTACTAAGAAAAATCCCAAACTGGTATGCCTGTGATAAATTTACCCCAAACTAATTTTGTAACCAACAAAAACTCCAAACTAATATACCTATGACAAATTTTCCTTCCGTTAGTTTCTGTTAATTTTTATTGTAAAATTACTTAGTTAAATAATGCATAGCAGTTGACGAATGTACCAGTTTGGGGCTTTATCCTCCGTTTGTCCTAGTTGTACTAGTTTGTGATTTTTTTGTTGGTGTATCTGTTTAGAATTTTTCGTGGTATTAACAATGATCCAAAATATCTTTCATAACAGTTCCATCCATAATGGCCGCTACTCATGCAACCTTGCAGCATATGTCAACAAAGTCACATAGGATTTTAAGTAGCGATTATGGACGGAATTGTGGCTATTTTTGGGTCATTCGTACAAGTCTAGGGCTATCGGTGAGACAAAAAGAAAAAGGTGTGGGATAGTGGTGTCCACGAAGCAAAATTTAGGTTTATTTTTTATGGGATTAACCCTTATAAGAAAGACTGAAAGAGTTATGCCACTTTATGTTCACTCAACTTGGAAATTTGCTTTAATAACTATAAATTTTTTTCATAGATATGAATTTGATGACACTATTTTATAGAGTTTGACGACACTCAATTCTTAAACAAATTTGAGCTTGATAATACCTAACAAATCCATTACACAACAGAATACCTCTGTCACGCCCGGGACCCTAATGGGCTCGCGACACTCCTACAGCGGTCGTATCGAACTCGATGTCTCAGAACGCATCACCGACCCAAACGAGATACCCATATAAATACGCAAGCGAAAGCGAAAGAAAAATAACCCAGACAAAAGATAATGACAGAGGATAGCACAAAACAATAATTTCATAACAATGGAAATTAGTGAGACAATAGGCCCCTAGGGTTACATCCATCATCATCATAAAAAATGGACAGGTGGTAGGGTAAGCTAGCTAGTTGCACAAAAAGGGCTCTACCAAAAAGCTTCTAAGCCCAGCACCTAAACACTCCTACGGTGCCCAATCTGAATCGGACCCTGAAGACTCTGACTTCGTGTCAGAGTTGATCTCGATCGGCTCTTCTTCGTGCTCGGACTCCAAGGGCTCTGGCACAGGTTCTAGCTTCGGCTCGGGCTCTTCAAATTCCTCCTCGAGCTCGGGATTTGCAGGCGCTACGAGTTCTGGTACGGGCTCGGGTTCGGGACTAGGGTTCTTTGGGGACTCTTCGGCATCTAGACTCTTACCGTCAGGAGCATACACGTCCCCGGGCTCCCAATCCACGGCATCCTCATTGCCGTGCTGTTGTCCCTCAAAATCCCGGATTGGGCCTACTAGCTCCAACCCATCGTGATAGAACTAGGCCAGGTAAGTGTGGCGCTGCAAGTCCGCTAAGCCCACATCTACCCAGACTGAAGTAAGGTGCCTAATATAAGTCTGATTTGGACCTACCGGGTACTCGGTCTCCTCATGCACCATGTACGTAGGGACCCCAAATCACCGAGGCAGCGACATGATCAAGGTCGGGGTCGGGGATCTGAAATGTTTTGCACTACAGCAATGAGAATAAATCTCAATAAGCAGACAACCTATACTCCACCTAAGCCAATGCATACCCAGACGAGTCCTAGCATGCAATCTAGCAATTGACATACTAAAAATCTCATACACACTTACCTCGCCTCCAATCACACGTCAACTCCGTGCATTAGTCAAATCACAATAATGCAATAATAGCTTAAGAACATAACGTAAACACTCGAGCGCCATAACCATGTATTTTCACTCAATTCAACCAAACACATTTCGCATGCGTGGCCAAGCAACTATCTACGACCCGCGTCAACACACCTAAGGTCCATTCTCACAGCCCGTGTCAACACGCTTTGGGCTCAGCCCTCCGATCAATCCGAGCTTAGTCTTGTATAATCACGCCTCAGGACATTACTCTCGACCTGCGTAATCACGCTTTAGGTCATTTCTTGCCTTTCTAGCTACACCCGCATAACCACGCCTTAGGTTGGCAGTCCTCCGATCAATCCGGGCTCAGTCCCGCGTAACCACGCCTCAGGACAATTCTCTCAACCCGTGTAACCACACCTTAGGTCATTTCTTACCTTTTTAGCCACACTCGCGTAACCACGCCTCAAGTTGGCAGCCCTCCGATCAATCCGGGCTTAGTCCCACGTAATCACGCCTCAAGACATTCCTTATGCACATACACCACAATACAATTCGCCAATTCCAATCTAACACGTCATACTATTCAAATCTAAGTCATGCTCACCACATTAGCTCCACTAATCCGACCTTCAAGTTGGCCATATTCAAACATTGATTTCACCCACAAATGCCACTACAATTCAGTCATTAAACCCATATCAATCGATCATTAATTTAACACAAAAACACCACCACAATAAACCATAAAACAATCACATCCAATTACTAAATCCGACCCAATTTAATCACTAAACCAACACTAATTACCCCTAAAAAAGTCTAATAATACCCAAAGTATTAAGTATGGTTTATGGAGTCACTTACCTAGGCTTGGCCTGGAAAAACTGGCAAGGGTCCAAAATGGCCCGGTCGGGACAGTGGCGGCTCGGCGCGAGCGAGGGCGCAGCGGCCGGCCAACGGGCAAGGCCTCGGCACAGTCCTCGGCCATGGCCCGGGACTCTCGGCCACGGGTGAGGCGCTTGACCAGGCGGACGGGCGACGGTTGGGCACGACGGGCGAGCGATTGGGCGGGCTTAGCCACGGCCGAGACGGCGGCCAGGTGGGTGGGTGACAGGCTCGGCCACGGTAGGGATGGCCAGGCTTCCTCGGTCACGGCCCGAGCAGGCGGCCGACGAGCGGCCAGGCGAGCTGGGCGTGCAGCGGGGCTAGCTGGTGAGCGAGCTGGCCAGCTAGTTGGGTGGCATGGCGGTGGCGACGATGGCGGAGATGGGCTCGGCCAGGCGAGTAGGAGAACGGCCGGCGAGTTGGGCTGCATGGCGACGGGACGAGCGGCTGCTGGGCGGCGACGGCGATAGGCTCGGCCAGAATAGGGGGCGAAGCAGAGGCAGTTGCATCATCGCCGGAGCAGCAAGGGCGATGGCGGCTTGGGGGAGGGAAAGCTGGGGTGGTGGTGACGAGCCGATAGGGGCAACGGCGTCCGGAACGGCGGCACGCGGCGGTCATGGGCGAGGCAGAACAGGGATGAGTCGGGGCGAAGGAAAAACAGGGGAAGGGGAAGGCGGTGAGTTGCTGGGCGAGCGAACCGACGATGGCGACGGCGTTCGGTGGTTAGGCGGCAGCGATGGCGGAGGCAGTGGCTGGTCGAGCGAGCAGTGGCGCAAGGCGGATGGCGAGTGGTGGTTGGCTGGTCGAGCGAGCAGAAGAAAGTAGAAGCAACGGTGAAGGAAGAGAAAGAAGAGAAGAAGAGAGGAGAGAGAGAGAGAGAGTCTGCATATGGAGAAGGGGGAAGGGACGTGCACGCAGGGGGGAAGGGAAACGCGCGTAGGGGAGGGGCGCGGCAGAGGAGAGAGAGAGAGAGAGAGAGAGAGAGAGAGAGACAATTATCCTAATCAAGTGCGATCCGACGGTCCTCGTTCAATCTCGAAGTCGATCCGACGGTCCACAAAAAATCCTAATTATTAATTAGGATTAGGCCAAAAGACACCGAATAAAATAAACTCATAGGGAGATCTACTGATCAAAATTCGCACCTGGTCCAAATTTTATTTTTTGCCAATTTTGGGCAATATCGACGCTGGCCACAATAATATCGACACTGTCCGATTAAATTCGTCACGAAACTCTGAGAAATTTGACATCAAAGTTCGGGCTCTAAATAACGGCCAAATTCGATTGAGTGCAATTCTAGAGAAATCTTTAATTTAAAAATAACCCAAAAGTGATCAGTTCCGGACGAGATTTTACTATAAGCATACTGACGAAATACACGCTTTATAAATCCCAAAACTGGATCGAAATTCGGAATGTCAGAACCTCAAAGTTTCCTACTTCGCTCAACTTCTTAATTTTAAATGCTTAAATTGAAATACAAATAACTAAAAACTGAGAGCTTTGTCCATGACCTTTTTTTTTATGTGATTGCAATCTCTATATCTCATTTGTACTATGAATTTGGATCATCATATATCCGTGCGCTTGAACTAAATTTCATAGATATTTCAAGTTATTTTTTTATTATTTTTTGTCGACTCTAATTACATTGTGATTTTAGTCTATGATTAATACTTTACTTTAGCTTTCTGACAATAATTTGCAATTTCTTTGAGTTAAAGCAGTTGCAAATGGCCTAAACCATAATTTACTTCTTTTGACCATGCATATAACCCGACATAATCATGTTTGTTTTGTCATAATTTCGACGTAAAAAGTCTCAGGCATGCAAAACATCGACCGTACTATTTTCACGCGATTCACTCCCTGTCGAATCCTGAAGAAGGGTTTGTCGAGACGTTGGCGAGGCACCCGTCCGAGCTTGCACGATCGGTACGATGCTGCTTAACATCGATCGCATTAATGCAGTCGTGGTAAAGGACAACGCTGCAACGTGTTTGCTGTCGTGGTGGTCCTCCCCTCCGGGGGGGTGGGGGGTGTGGCGCGATTTGGAGGAGATTTTCTTGTTGCCTCTCTTGACCATTGAATGCATGGCTGCTTTCGAAAGGTTGATGTTCACTCGGACCCGAAACAACCACGAGCGTGTGGAAGATGCTGCGAAATGGTTCGAGAAAGTTTGTGGTTAGCTTCAGCGATTTACAATTAAAATTGACCGGATGAAAATAATTGATAAAATACGAAAATGTTTACACTCAATTGGTAAAAAAAGAAGTTTAGAACTGATTTAACATAATTGCAATAAAAAGAATATGCTGATGGGAGGTGAAAAAGGCTTCGGATTAAATCGGGTACTGCTAACTTGGAGTAATATCAATTTGTTTGTAGATTTAAGTCATGTGTGTTTGGCTACAAATTATTCAATTTCAATATTTCACGACATTGAATAGTTGGGAGGGGCTTTAGGCGCGCATCGCAATGCCAACCCAACTTGTTGCTAAATCTTTTTCTCAATAACAGGGTGTTTAGATCTCTTCAAGCGCTACCCCCGCCGCCGCCGCCGAAACGCATGGGTTCACGCTCCTCGAGTGATACCAAAATGATTGATTTAGATATATTCAAATCTCAACGAAGACAAAAAGTCTTATCAATTGGCAAATCTCAGGGTCAGTCCGTTGCTTAATTTGTCCGTATAGTTTGCATCTTGTTCTTTAATAGAAAACTATCGACCGGCTATATGGCCTGTGTCTGATTTGAGATTCTTACTTATGATTCCACTTAGTAAATCCTAGGCTTGACTTGAAATGTAGCTTGCCATATTTATATATGCGTTTGATTGAAGTAAGAAGTTAAATTCTTGGATTGACACTCCCATTGAATTATGTCAAATCCTCACAATCTGACCGCGGCATATCTGACTACTTACCTATTGGTGTGCCGCTAAAGTCAAAATTGTGATCTTATAGGAATTTGATATGTGTTCTTTCAAAATATTAATGTTGGCGTCTCTACAAAACGATGGTAACGAGGACGTTGAATCTAGAAGCATACCGCAAGCCATTGAAAATGGAGTGAGGGATCTCGACGTATGCTCATCACTGAATCTGGTGATTGGCCGCCAAACATTTACGATGGTAGATCTATTCTTGAGGGATGAGAGTGGTCTTTTAAGTGCAGACTGTTCTTTGTACTTTATTATTTGCGTTTTAGTATTTACTTTGTTCCGCAGTTGTTTGGGATTTGCTAGGCTTATATGCCTTTTATGTATCTCTCGGATATTATTCTGATGACTAGAATCTTTTTTTCGACAAAACAAAAGTCAAATTGTGGAACGAAGGATATAAAAGAGAGAAATTTCACAAAGTAATCTCTAAATCTCTCATTCTCTCTCATGGTTAATCACATAATTTTGTCAATTCCAAATCAAATGGGAAAACTTCGAGCCCTAATCAACTCCACATTGGCGAGAAATCTAGCTTCACCCTGATTGATCATCATCTCTCCCGAGCCCTCCGTGGCTCCTCACCGCTACTGATGTTGACCAAGTCCGAACAGTATCAGAACTTGGTAAATGGGATGGGCTTCGTTAACGTGTGTCGTTAGATTATCTGCCATGTGTACTTTCTCAACTGATACGGTTTCCTAGGACACATTATCACGTATGAAACCATGCCTAATATCAATGTGTTTCATCTGATTGTGATAGATCTTATATATAGTCAAATGTATTACACTCTGATTGTCGTAGTAAACAATAATCTTCTCCTATTGCAATCCCTAATCATTGAGCCACCCTTGAGCCAAATGACTTTCTTGATTGCCTCAGTTGATGCAATATACTCTATTTCAGTTGTTGATAAAGCAAATATCAATAGTAGTTGCGCTTTCCAACTGACGGCACACCCGTATAGTGAACATATAACATGTCAAGAACCTCCAACCATCCAAGATACTCGCAAAATCTAAACCCACATCAACAATTATACCTCTTGGAGCCCATCTATTCCCAAAAGTTAAATCAACATCTATTGTCCCCTTTAGAAACCTCAAAATCCATTTCACAGCTTCTCAGTGCTTTCTTTCTAGGATTACTCATATGCATGACCACAACACTAACAACAATGCCAATCATAGCATACATAATGCTACCTACAACACTAACATATGGAAGATGGGAAATATATTCTTTGTATTCCTC
Organism: Syzygium malaccense; assembly: GCA_031216405.1. Taxonomy (NCBI): domain Eukaryota; kingdom Viridiplantae; phylum Streptophyta; class Magnoliopsida; order Myrtales; family Myrtaceae; genus Syzygium; species Syzygium malaccense. The sequence continues at coordinate 26,679,487 of CM062257.1, read as the reverse complement.
TTAAAAGTGCACAACTAGCGGGACACTCACCGATTTGGTGTTCTGCATGCTAAATTGCCTCAGCACTTAAGAACGTAATCACTCTGTGATAGCTGAAGCGTACCTACAAACCTATCCCTCTAGATCTCCACACCAAGTATCTTTTAAGCTATACCTAAGTCTTTCATATCAAACTCACCACTCAGTTGCCGTTTCAGCTCATAGAAAAATAAACAAATATAGCTGTCATCCTTTAACCTGTAACAGAGGTGCTTTGCACTTCTTTTGTCAAACATTTGTCCAGTAATCCTTCATGAGCGGAAGTGTTAACTGCATCTGGCGTCCCCTTAGATATGGGAATTGAACCGGAACTACAAAATCTCATATGGGAATCTTCCAACCCAGATGTGTTCTTCCAACCACGATCGATTCTGACTCTGGCGTAATGATAACTACAATGAGTCCACCAATCAAATTATCAGATGAAGTGAGCGTGGGAGACCAGTGAAAAGATGGGGCATAGGTGGCCTAACAGAAGAGCTGAGAGATTTCGTGAATGACTTTGACAGTCTTGCATGAATATGGAGAAGAAGACTCAATTGGAACTTACTCCATAAGCGTATCAATTCCAAAGCCCTTGGCTTGTAACCCGAAAAGATGGAGACTAAACGAGGGCTACAACATCTAAGCGATACGCCTGTTTAAGCACAGATGGAGACTAGAGGAAGAAAGTTATTACCGGGTTCGATTGTCACATGGCAATGCCTAAAAAATTGAGATATAGGCTCCGTTTCTTTCGCGGAAAATGGATAACTTGGAAAAGATTTTCTTAAAAATGATTACTTGTATTGCTGGCAAAAATGAATGAACAAAAATTATTTTCATCGTCTATGAAAAAAACTAACAAAAATTTTTGTCGGCAATGAAAACATTTTCCAATTTCAAACATTATAAGCGATCATTTTTTTGGTAAAAAATTTTTCAAAAAATTTATTTCCACGAAACAAATGGAGACTTAGCTAAAATTCATTTTGATGATACTTTGTTGCCCAAATTGACTTTGATTTTGGAGGTTGTCTTTGATCCAACTTGATCTCTCGACCTCGAATCAAGCTCTAACTCTATATATGCTCGAGCTTAAATGGTAGTTAGTACCTCATAAATCATCTAATCAACATTATATCTACCAACTGCGAAAAGTTAGAATATTAATGCTGTAACTTGAGCTTTTTCAAGTTCTAACAATGTTAAATTTATGGAATCAAAAAGCAAGAGAGATTTAAATTGGTGGTGGAAGTAATACGAAACAAAAAAAAAATTATATATGGCGAAGAAATTTTTTTTTGTATGGGCCGGATAGATAACTCCCATATTTATAAGTTTAATAAGTCAAGAGAGAAAAATCAAGAAGCAAAGGGATAAATGGAGCTATAGAGACTACTGGGCGCTCATTCACCGCAAATAAACGAAACGCTTAACTCTATAAGCCCTATCTTTATGTGGTCTTATTCCAGCTCTAATACTCTAAGCTATACTAAATTTCACTTATTGGTTTCGTAATACGAAATTTTGCCCTAGGTTTTAATTTCTACTTGTCACAATTAGACCCGTCAAACGGGTAGGTCCAAATAGACCCATTTAACCTGACCCGATATATTGTTACAACATTTTCATATTTAATCAAATTTAGGAAAACTTATGCTAAAACTGAGGTGAGAGTGTGGAGTGAGCGAGCACGAGATTGAATGAGGGCAAGAGAATGAAGAGAGAGCCATAGATGTGAGTTGGATTTAAGTAAGTTATAACCCCATTTAACAGTTATATTATGTTGGATTTTACCATTCTAAACATATTTATGAACCATTTATTGAATATAACTAAACCATATAACAATTCAGCCCATCATATTTGGTTTTTTTGTCTAAAAAAATCATCATATATAGGTTAAGAAATGAGTTTCTGGCATATTTTGATAGGTCTAGTCACAATCTATTAATATTTAGAACTTACCAAAACCATTCAATGAATTACAAATGAAATAACACTGTTTAATTGAAAAAAAAAATAATTCTAAAGCGTAATGTTAAGCCAAATATCAAAATATTTGCAGATCACATAGGAATCATGTGCTTGATATCAAGTTTCCATGTTTTCAGTCTTCAAATCTGAACTTTGATCTTATGAATAGCTGGTATTGCATAATTCTGAAGTTTCCTCGCTAGTTTTAGGCAAAATCTCAAGTAGCCAAGAAAAATGGAGCTTATGATACAAACGAAATCTCTCATTAGGTGCATGATCATCTATTAATCACTACTAATGAGCTAGCTAGCTTTGCGTAGTCTCTTAATTACCCACCTAAAATGAGATTAGTCAATTTTACTAGTCTTCATTCCATTAGTTTTGTGTGCACCACAAGTGATTGTTGCCTCAGTGGCCTATAAATCTTAAAGATCTAATCCTTAAACTCAAATTCTCATTTTACAATAGTTTCAGGATTTTTATATAATAATGTATACTTCCATTTTTTATTATGTTTTTCCTTCACGGATTTAGAACTATTTTTTTCGCATAATCATATGAGTGTGCTCTTTTGCTACTTACTATACCCAAGAAAACTTCATGATGGTCCTCAAACTCGAACTTTGTTTAAAAGTTCGTGTTTGCCTAGGCCCATTTGAAAAGACAAATCATAATATTACCTTATTGTATATGGAGTAAAAGCATAATTTAAAGATTGTTAACATAATCACCATCGCTCTCTTTTGTTGACATCTGAATTTATTTTCTAAAATAAATCACATCTTTAATCTTTTTCTTCTCTTTTTTCACAAACCCAGAACAATCATTGATTTTATAACCATTTAAGGGTTGATTTGTTTAATAAAAAATCTAATCGATTGACGCAAAGCATTTTTCACGGACTTAAAATAACAAGTTTAAAATATAAAAAACAACTTCCCGTTTTGAAAAGAAGGAATCATTTTTCTTGATTTCTTGTTTCGCATCCAAGTGAGAATGATAAGTTGCTCTAAGTATTTCCTATCTCTCATAAAATGTTCTCTATTTTATATTTTGAATAATTCTCATATGTTTTTCTTATAACTTTTCTTCGATCTTCAGAATATATTTCATTAATACTCATGTTCTTATACATTCCCAAAAACCATGATCATATATAATATTTTGCAAATATGATTCCATTATTTCTTTCCTAATGTTTTTGTAATACATGTTATTCTGAAGGGCTACAAAATAAACAAATAAGATGTTAATTTCAATTTGTTAGTCATCTCACGTCATTATTAATGATACAAGCTGCCTTAAGTGGATTAAACTTATAGTCAAATACCATAAAATCAATGTTTTAACTTGTTTTCAGCACAAACATATACCTAAAATTGTTCACTTTCTACAAAATTAAATTTCCTTAAAAACAATTTCTAGTGACAGAAAATTCTTAGTGAAACAAAATACCCTAAGATTTAATTTTTTCACGGAAAATGTGACAATTTTGGAAAATGTTTTCCACGAAGTCATTTTTTAGAAAATGACAATATTTCCTTGTGTTTGGCTGAAACTTGAAAATGAATTAGAAAATATTTTTCGTTGTTTCGTATGGAAAATCTAATATGATTTTCCTAAATAGATATATACTATTTAGGTGCTAGTAACTTGCACATGGGCAGCCAGAGAACTAGGTGTAGGCATTTGAGTCCTAGGTTCGGCCTCGATGGACCTCGACAAGTGCACTTGGGATTGGGGCCTCAATGGACCTGAGCATGGACACTGGGGTCTCAAGCCTGGCCTCGATGGAGCTGGGTACGGCCTTTGTGGACCCAAGCCAGGGTGTAGGGCATCCGAGATTGAGAATCGGGATAACGGCCTTTGTGGAACCGAGCTTGGGTGTCGGGGCATTGGGCATGGGCATCGGGTCGTTTGGCTCGGCCTTGGTGGACTTGGACGCAGGAGCATGGGGCTCGAGTATGGGCACTGAGGTCATGAACTCATCCTCAACAGACTCGGGCGCTCAAGACCTGATCTTGGACGTTGGGGACCCAGGAACTAACATTAGGATTTCCATGCCCAAGCGTAATTTCCGATGATTGCTCATACCTAGTCGTATATTTGGAAAATGATTTTTGATTTTTAGAAGAGGAAATTTTTTTCCTAAAATTAAATATAGGTTTTCCATTGACTAATTTTTCTATGCGAATCAAATGCCGAAAAATGATAAAAATGTTCTCCCAGAATATGTTTTATGCAAAACAAACAAAGCCAAGTTCTACTATAAATTCCAATTTTCGTAAACTTTCTTTTCTCTCACGTACTCAAAGCTGTCATTTTAATTTATATTATGAATTTTTGCTCTAGTATACACCTATTTTACTAGTTTACTACTTCGAAAGAGCTGCAATGGTAGCTCAGCTCTTACCATTCTCATCTCCGCGTGATTGCAAGTCTGGAACTTGCTCAACGTCTCCATCACCTTTGAACAATCACATTCAGAGGCTCTCTCTCTCTCTCTCTCTCTCTCTCTCTCTCTCTCGTGTGTACTCTTCGCTATAATTCACATGAAGATCGCAAAAAGATGGTGGATGGGTTTTATGGGGTCTGAATCTGATGAGAGACGTTTCCATCTTTGGCCTTTTCTTTTGATGCTTCTTTCCCTGCAAGCCCCCTTGAAATTAATAAAAGATAGGGAAGGAGCGAAAAACGAAAAATAAAAGTATATATTATGCAGTATTCTAAAGAATAAGTACAAACATAAATTGAAGGTGAAAGTGATAGGTTAAGCTGTGAGAGCATAAAGTGGGATGAAGGGTCATCTTTTGCTTTATAAATAACCAGCTCTTAGGGCTAGCTTGCTTTCATCTTCTCCATCTTCTGCATCTTCTGCATCTTCAGCGTAGTTTCAACGTTTTAGGGTCGAAGAAAAGGAGAAAAAGATAGGCAAAGTAAGTAGCAATTTCTTCTTTTTTGCTCAATTACCATATCAACTCTTTTGTTTCTTTATCATCTCTAGGGAAGAATCTTGAAGTTTGTATATCTTCCGCTCAGTTCTTGAGTTCCACTTTTTTGGGGTGAAAGAATCTTTTCTTCAATTTCTCTATATGCTCCTTTCATATACTTCTGCAAAAATTCTCATCAATTTTCTTTTGGGTAGAATTTTTGTATCCTAAAGATTACTTTTCTGTTGATTGATTGATCCAGCTTGCGACCATGGTTTTTCCAACCCAAGCCACGCACGAGGAGTCCCCACAGAGGAAAATGGGGAGGGGAAAGATCGAGATCAAGCGGATCGAGAACACAACGAATCGGCAAGTGACTTTCTGTAAGCGGCGGAATGGCCTCCTCAAGAAGGCATATGAACTCTCTGTCCTTTGCGAAGCCGAGGTCGCCCTCATCGTGTTCTCCAGCCGTGGCCGCCTTTACGAGTATGCCAATGATAGGTATCCTTGTTCTCTGCTCTTTGGGGTGTTTAATTTGATTCTTAGGGTTTGCTCGAGTTTCTTGTATTTTCTTTTTGTGATTGGAAGAAAATTTCTTTTTCTGTCATTTTTTTTACAAGATTTGCTATTTTTATGGAAAGTACTGCGCTGGGTAAAGAAAATTTAGGCAAAATCTGAATAAGGTGTTCTTGATCTGAACCTGATAAGATTTAGCATTCTCTAACGTAGATTTTCTTGCCTTTCCCTTTTTCCCTTGTTTTTATATTTTAGATTTTGTTAGTTTTAAGTGAAGCTCATAAGATTGATCTCTCAACAAAGATTTCTTTTTACCCCTTTCTGCTACTCTCACTTTTACCCCTTTCTCTTTTGATGATACTCTCTTTATCTTGCACTTGTGGATCCCCAGATTTGATAGATACAACGACCATTTTGCTCCATATTAGAAACTAAGTAGCGAGATTTTTCTGCTTCTTTTTCTTTTCCCCTTTCCTTTTAGCTTATTTTCAATGTTTTTTGGGCTAAATCTCTGATACCATCTTCCTTCCTCATCCAATGCTTGGTTGGTTCGCTCTCTCTCTCTCTCTCTCTCTCTCTCTCTCTCTCTCTCTGTGATTGGTCGCTCAGGTCACCAAACCCTTCATCTTTTCTCGTTGACACTTCCTTAATAACACGTCAGTCTGAGTTTTGCACTTGAAAGGAAACACAGTTCGTACATCTCCAAGAGATTGACGTGATTCCCATCAGTTTACAGAAGACTAGGGTTCAGAAAAGCCAAGTCCAAATTGCTTTTCTTTTATCTCTTTTATTTTTTGGGTATGGTTAGGTTTGGTTCTTTTGTTTTTTCCTTTTCTTGTTAAACACCTCTTATCCACGGAATCCCCATTCTTGGATCAGGTCTCAAACTAACCACAGGCTTGCTTTTTCCCAAACTCCACAAGGACCAGAATTTTCAAGCACATGGAACCACACACTAATGTCAAAACATAACCCAAATTAGGGTTTTTTGGAAAACCTTTGACGATAATTTGATGTAATAAGCAAATCCACCGGAAGAAGAAACAAATGTTAAGTGGGTCTTTGACATATGTTTTTGTCTTTCTTTCAGAGCGATGTAATTGTGGAATTGGAAAAACATTATGGGACTTAGATTAGGTCGGCTCAGTTGTTGTTCGCTCTTTGTTAGGTACACAATCTTTGGTCACGTCACCCTTTGAAATGAACTCGGTTCCTTCGCTCCTGACACAAAGTTCAATTATGTCCTAAGTTCCTCTTTTTAATCACTCATCTTGAGCCGTAATTCATACTCAATACAAGCTAAGAAACAAACCCTTCCAAGGCATGCTTCATTTCCTTCTCTTTTTTCATCTTTTCTTTTTCTTTTTGTTGAGTGAGAGACAAAAGCATTTCTAAACTTAGCTCTCTCTCTCTCTCTCTCTCTCTCTCTAGAGAGAGAGAGATGCACCAGGAACCTGCGAGCCAATAGGAGAGTTCTACGCAATCTTTTTGCTTCTTTCAAAGCATGGGGAAGCGATACAAAATAAAAGCTAGACTGCACTGGGTTGTACTCGGACTTTCTCAAACTTAGAATGACTTGGATGTGATTATTTAAGCAAGTCTATCAAAAACACTTTTGACAACCACGAAAGATTTGTAAAAGTTAAGAGTTTTGGAGACCCAATATTTATTTATTTAAATATGTTTAATGAGTATTCTCAGGAGAAATTAACTTTTTTTAATTAAAAAAATGCACGTTGGAAAGGCGTGCTTTTCATTTGAAAAGCACAATAAAAGATAGAAACATTGGACAATTAGGGTTTTTGCCAGGGCATTAACCAATGTGTAACAAGAATGCCCGACACCTGGCAAAGAGATTTAAGAGTCAGCCAATCATGTAATTCCTAGCAGTGAGGTTAGCCAATCAGTTGCTCGAGAAAATTAAGGTATCTGCAGCCCCAGGAAATCAGTGGCCTTTGTTGCTTTTTGTGTGTTTCTAAGTTTCTGTTCCCTATGTCTGGTGCACTACGAGGTCTTAGGTTTCAAAGGGTCGCATCGCATCTTGTCATTTCTTTGCTGAAAAGATCAGATCTTTACTCAACCTCAACAAACGTTTAAAGCAGAAATCAGGATCCTTCGCCGAGCACATGAGGATTTTAATAAAAGTTTTTGCCATGGTGATTGATTTGATGGCGAAAGGATGGCAAGTCCTGTATACTTTGTTCATGGATGCGGTCTTCTGTGTATTGCATTTAACGCTAAAACACCACACTTTACGTGTTGCCCAAATATTAAAACCATTGAGATCTCATGTCTTGAAATCTGAAATTTTAGTTTTGGTTCTTATCGAGAATAATTCCTAAAAATTCGACCATAAAGAAGTAATTCTTTGTTCAGTCCTAGTGTGGATAACCAAGTCTTTAACAAGACTTATGAGGTGAGTTTAGTCTGTCTGATGAAAGTTAATTAAATCTCTCATTTCACTATTACATTATAAAAAAATAAATATATGAGTATCCACTTTGAGGGTGGCAATCCCCTAATGAGTTAGCATAGTTTGAGTGGCAACTCATGTACCAATAACATAAGTTAGAGCTTCTTCTAAAACAGACCAAAAAAATGTCAACTTGATTATTTTGATTTTGGAAGTTTGAAATAGCTTTTAAGTATTCTATATGAAGTCTGTATTTTAGACAATGTGTTAAGCATCTGGCAGATCCTATCTTTGTGTTATTTCCAAAATTATCTTTGCCTTTTCCTCATTCTTAAACTTAGTAACCTCTTTTCATATTCACCATGAGGAATCATGGATTTTCTTTTCCTTTGTGTGTCACTATTTGTTGTATAGAGTCTTGACTATCCTTAAATATTTAAGCAGTGAAGAACAAAATCATATGGGATCATCATATTTCTGACAAAGGCATGAATTTCTAGCAACTTAAACAAAAGCAAAATCTACGTCCAAAAAAAAAAAAACCAAAAGCAAAATCGCCGTTAGATGTTTTGCTACTCTATCTCTATTTAGTCAATAATAATAATAATAATATCACCACTGAAGTAGCTCGGTTTTTCTAATAAGAAATATTTTTATAGGAAGAAATAATAGACCAGACCTGAGCTCAACTGAAATGTTGGCTTGTTATTTAGACCCTGTTAACCAATTTCCATGTAGGAGCGGGCTAAAAGTTTGGTAACAAAGAAGTAGGAACAGGGGAAAAATAAAATAAAATATAGGAACATAAATATCAATATATGGTAAAAGAAAGATGAGACTGCAAACATATTTTGCGGTGGCAATGAAGGTAGAATTGCTGATAGCCCTGTAGGAGTCAAACGGTGGGCGGAGGTGATGGTCTTGTCGGTAATTAATAGTGAAGTTGTTCCTGATTAAAGTTGTCTAGTAGAGAAATCTTGATGATGCATAGGTGTTAGAGGTTGCTTTAGGGTTAACTAGATGTGGTCACATATCTTGCTTTTATCCGAAAACATCTAGTATAAGCGAAGGCTGGCTTGTCCACTCTAATTAGCTCATAGATAGGAAAAATCATAATCTGATTTGGTGAAGATGTTTACACGTATGATCTTTTCTATCACGAGGGCATTTCGGGAAGAAAAAAAAGTAAAGCGATCGCCTGAGAACAGGAAGACTTCGTATGTCATAGACAGGTTAAGGGGGTTAAGAGAGATACTACACTAAGATTCACGAAATCCATGAGCTAAAATAATGGCGACTCTTGAGGTTCAAAATCTTGAAATTAAATGCTTTGACAGCTTCTGTGATTGTTTCCTTAAATCAAATTAAGCAAGATTTCATTTGGTTCTCTTGATGCAGTGTCAAAGCGACCATTGAGAGGTACAAGAAGGCTCGCTCAGATTCCTCCAGTAGCGGATCCGTTTCTGAAGCTAATGTTCAAGTAAAGATTATGAAATATGCTGCTTTTATCTGCTTTTCCATGTTGTACTTCTATTGAATTAAAGATCTATGAAACTCAAACTAATAACTTCTCCAGATAAAAAAGAAGAAACAAATTCAGAAAGAGGCTATAAATTGCGTTGATATGTGATTTTTAAACCTAAAGGGACTTATAGTCATATAAGATAAACATGTTTGTTTGTGGTAGTTCACAAGCTATCTTAACCTATTAGCTTGTTCCATCATGAACTTGTGAAAGAAGCAATGCCAAGCTTCATACTATCCTCTCTTATGTTATACCATAATATCATATACATGCTAGTTTGAGAAGAGGCATGTATGGAATTAGGAAGATGGGTATACAAGTCAACAGATAACAATATAGTCGATGGACAATATGCATTATTAAACTAAGTAGCTAACTTCCCATGAAACCTATGGTAGAATATAACTTCACTAATGACAGCTACTTGATTCAGATATATGATTTAGACACATTATGGTCACTATCTAATCTAATGTTTATGTATAAAGAATGGCAAAGATTCAGATTGCAGGTTATCTATTCATGTTTCAAACATGTTTTAAACCTTGATTGAGGAAATCGTTTGATTGGACCACGAAAATTTCCCGCATTTGTTTTCAGATAAGTTTACATGTGGGTGATGTTCACTTTTGTAACCAACCAACGATATTGGTTAGAGGAAGTTTCCTTCATTAAGGAATGAAGAAAAATATATCCATGTTTCACGTCATCTTCCTGGCTTTGCAAATTTCGTTAGATTTATGTTATATGTTAAATGTTACTATCTCATTACTAATACATTACGGCTTTTTATTTTGACTCAATGGATATTGTAATTTACCTTTACAAGTAGTAATATCTTTCCCGTACCGACATAAAAAAGATACACTCTATACCTTCAAGGCTAACACCATCAAGAGAGTTACAGAAATTCTGGAGGGTACATTTGTAGGTTTTTAAAACCTCAGGATCCTTAATCTAATGTTATGAAACTGCAGAGTACATAAGTGTCACATTTACACGTTTAATATACAAGGATGAGTTATCTCTCCGAATGCACTCGACGTCGGGCAACAAAAGCTGAAATGGCAGATATGGCTTTCATGAAATGATGGACTAGTATATCCATACTCATCCTTGGCATCAACTTGTTAGGCTTCTATGTTTGTTTCAAATTTAATTCCTCTGGTTAAGTGATCTTTGAATTAAGAGAACCAAGAGTGCACAACAGTGACAACACAATGGACAAAAACCTTGAAAAATAAAAGCACTATATATTATTTCCAGGTTCTTCCTTAATCTCAAGAATTTTACTGATGACATTTCCCTAATTGGCTAATGTTACAGTTCTACCAGCAAGAATCCGCCAAGTTGCAACAACAGATTAATAACATGCAGAACAATAACAGGTAAAGTTTAAGATCAGTGACATATTGTAACTTTGTAACACCCAAACATGAATCGATGCTACATATATGATCACTGTGCATTTGGCACGGCAAAGTACTCTTTGGAAACCAGAAAGATCAAGGACGAAATTATGTGATTCCAGGCAACTGGTGGGTGACTCGATTGCTGGGATGAATATGAAGGATATGAAGACTACGGAACAAAAACTGGAAAAAGCAATCGCCAAAATTCGCGCCAAAAAGGTGTGCATTGGAATGCTATCAATTTTCTAACAATACTCTTTCTTATTAACCAATGAACGATCCTCTAATCTGCTGTTATCTTCACTAATCTCTCTGTCTCACTCTCTATTACTTGCAGAACGAGCTTCTATTTGCGGAGATTGAGTATATGCAAAAAAGGGTAGCTACTCTTTTGACTGATGCTTTATAAAGTATCTCTTCTAGCTTGTGTCAGACATATGTTTACCGGTTTGAGCATGCTCTCATATATGTGAACGCTTGCAGGCACACAAGCATGTGAGTTGTTGGTGTGCTAGCAAGCAAGCATGCGTGCCAATGCACGTACATCCCTTTTCTCATGCGTTAGTTTATGCATATGTGTGTCCATGTGCATGTGCAGAATAATTATATCAATTGATTGACCTAAATATCATCTAAAGCTATTCGAAAATTATGCAGTATTGAGATAAAGTGATTTCTTTTGCCAGTCTAGATAAAGTAAATCAAAGATATAACTTTAGCCCCAAACTGCAGAGGATCTGTATGTATCAGGATATTCAGATACATAATAATTTTGTTGCGAGAGCTGGTTATAGTGAGTACTCATTTAGAAATCAGATATATACTGCTACGGCACCATAGAGAGGAAAACAATGGAAAAGAAATGACATAAATATGATTCAGTGTACATTGTAAGATATACCATATTTGATTTGTTTTGCAAGAATTCAGGCAGTGAGCTTCTTTCCCACAATCAGTGACCCTACAGTGAAAATATTCAATTGTTCCTATATCTTGAAGAAGAGGACAGAATTTTTCTGATATCAGATTTAATGTATCGCTTGTCTTTACATTCCGCCTCATCTTCTGACACTAAAGTGCTAATATATCTTTGGTACCTTGTTTTCAGTTCTTTGTGTCAAAGTAGGTATCCTGCAAAATTGCCAGAACTATGTGCGCTTGAAATTATGGTTCATGTGACTAGAAAAGCTGCATGTGCTTTGATGGCTGACGTAAAACAGCAAGATTTATTTCCTTCGCCATAACCATATAACAGCTGCTAGAGCTGTTTCCATGTAAATATCTTAATGCAGATTACCTTGATGCATCTATCAAATGATGTCTTTCAATGACATGCTTTTTGTGAAATTGATGAAATGCTGAATGATTTGTTTCTGTTGTACGGTTGGAGGAAATTGACCTACACAACAACAACCAAGTTCTCCGTGCAAAGGTTTCTCTCTCTCTCTCTCTCTCTCTCTCTCTCTCTCTCTATGTGAGTGTGTGTATCCCATTTGCATCTAACACCTTAGGATTCTTCTTGACCACAACGATACATTTCCCTCTTGAAAACTGCAATGACCATTTAAGGAGGCAACGTATTAGTCTAATTCAAGTCAAGCTACTGATAATGAAACATTCCAACAATTAAAGGACTAAAAACTGGCCGGTTTGATCAAAGAAGGCGATGTACCATTACATTTGTGCAGCTTAAGATTTTATAAAGGGTAGATCTATCCTAGTGATCTTATGAAAACGGAATGCAAGAATTCTGGGGTCTCATTGGTTATCGAAACATCTAATCATACGTCTTCTGTTTTAGCTTGAAGTTCATGTTCTATCCCATGTTCTCCTTTCGACCTATCAACTACGAATTTGCATTTTATCTTTGAGTTTTCTTTTAATTGAAGCATCAACTTAGACTACAAGTAAAACATAGAAGGAACAGGTCAATAGATGAAACATTAAACCCCCATAAAAAAGATTCCGGAAGGCATTTACCGGTATTTCATTTTTTTTCCTATGCTTCCTGATTTATCAATGTTTTTCAGTAGATTCAAGTTCAATTAGTTGTTAAACACCACCTTTTGCTGATTGGACGTTTACCAGATATACGTGCACATGTATATTGCAATTAACAGGCGAATAACTAGATTGTGGGTCCTGGTGTAATGATGTGTAGATCGCGGAGAGCGAGAGGAGCCAACAGGCGGACATGAATTTGATGCCGGGAGGTGCGAACTATGAGTTCCTGCAGCCATCTTCTTCTCAGCCTTTCGATTCCAGAAACTACTTCCAAGTGAACGCACTGTAGCACCCAAAGACTGCGAGTGTGCACAAGTGTGAGATCTCTCTCTCTCTCTCTCTCTCTCTCTCTCACACACACACACACACATACATCCTCATCACCTTTTAAATATAGGTAAAATCCAAGGTGCAAAGATTGAATCGAATCTTTGACATTTGACACTATATTGATCGCAGTTCCAAGACTATTCATATGCATGGACCACTTAAATTAAATGAAGAACTCTTGTCATAACTAGAGTGAATCCGATTAGGGTTTATAGCTACCTCCAAAAGCCAATTTTAAGTTATCTAGAAATATATCCAACATATAGAGTCTCCAGTGAACATGGTTTAAGCTTATCACCGAGCTTAATTAACCTAGATACGTGAATGGTACTTACTCAAGAGCTGGTATGCTGTATATGGTCTGTTTTTAAAGTTCAAATTATTAGTCTAGCAAGGAATGACATCTTTTCGGTCTTTCTGAACATTTGCTTCAAAGCAATTCATCTAGAGTTTCTAAGATAAATGGAACTCAAATTGGGTAATTCTTGTAGTCAGTGTGATGTCCATGACCATCCAGGTTGATGTGTATGCACAACACAGAGTCTTTCCCTTTGCCTGTAGTAGATACAAATCAGTCTAGTAAAAATCTGGCATTGTCCATGAATAACAGAAGTGTAGGCATTTGTATTCAGTAATGATTTTTTTTTTCTAGAAAACCAAATCCATTCATTCATAATCTCAGTCTGTACACCCCACTGATTCATCAATCACATTATAAAAATATAAAGTACTGGATTCTGATTGGAGTTTAGAGGCTGCCCATTTGCATAGAACATCAGCAGAGGATTTGCCTTCCTTGGAAATCCAATTGAGTCTCCAAAGGAAGTTAGCTAAGAGATTTCCCCAAACACCATAAACCAGAGAGGAGATTCAAGAAGATGAAAACACAGCTAGAAATGCTCTAAGCATTTCTATTAAGTGCACCTACTTCTGCAGAAAAATTATCAGGCAAACTGATCATTCAGTCGTTTTCTTTTCTTGCCAAAGACGATGGTTCTGCTGTTTGCGCACTATACATCCTGTGTGATTACCATGAAATCCTTCTCGTTTCCTAGCCCCTAGAGTTATTTTCACGTCACAGAAAGTTGCAATATCTTACTCAAGCTTTTTGCCCCCTTGTGCAGCTAGTATTGATTGAAGGAAATATAACCAGTCTATGGAGCTTTTATGTGCCTATTATGATACTGGGATGGGCTTCATCAAATGCTAATCAAGTAGAAGCAGTTGGCAGATGCATCTATTAAGTGAAGGGCGTTCTCATCATTTTGTTAATTAGCATTCTTAGATGTCTTAAAATCGTCTTAAAATCCCAACCACCTTGTTAAGGAGAGTGTCTTTGGGTCCCTATGTACTAAACTGAATATGAACTATCGAACTCTAGTTGTGTTAAACTGATATATATTTGCATGCGTCAGACTCTTTTTGTGTTATTGCTTAGCAGCTTGTGCGTTTCTCTGCCACATGAGGTTCCTTAATTATGTCGAGGACTTTTGGTGTAATTTTTCTGTCGATGACTCGCTATTGGCAGTAATCGTTTATGGATAATGAAAATTTCATTCTTGAACTAATTTATTGACTATTGAGAATGACGGTTCATGGAAGATCCAATGAGTCCAGTGTGTAAATTTGATTTGCATAGTAATATTACTTCTCATGGTTCTAGTTCTTGGTACTTCTTTTTAATAACATCTTCTTTACTCGATATAAGATTTCAATGTCGATACTATGTTAATCTCATATTTCAATATAATTAAATATTGATTGTTTCTTGACAAATTTGAATCAAGATAAATGATTTTTTCTTTCGGTGCACACCTTGACGGCGAGTAACATTTTGGTATTCTTGACATAATCACACCATCTCCTCATTTGGATGAGATCAATTTGGAGTTACATCAAATGATTTATAGCATGCTTTTATCACAGATTATGGATTTAAAGTTCAGATTTTCATTTGATGATACCCGATTTTTGCGACAATGATATAATTTCTCAATATTCTTATATAAATTGTATCAATCTTGCCATTTTCCTCGAATGTAATGGTATATGAGAAAAAAATTTAAGATAATATTTAGGAATCTGTTCATTGAAGAAGTTCACTATGACGTTGATTAAAGGATACCTTTTGCTAAATCCTTCTTCAAGGATTTGCATGTCAATTTCATGTTGTTTCAAGTTGGACTTGCAGAATAAATTACAATCGATGACGTATTTACATAATCAAGGAGAGAAATATGACAAATCTCGTTCATATTTCTAACATGTAACCTCCAAATATAAGGTGAAGTAGGACAAGTCATATGAATGCCCGGGTAGATGTGCCTTAACAAAGACATCATTGTCGACACTTAAATTTTCATTCACCATTTAGAAATTATTGCATAAGAAAATTAGGAATCTACTTAACTTGTATACAAAAATAACATATTAGCATAGTTCATATTTGCATCACATACTTCTCGCATGGTCATCCTGTCGCATTCGTGTGGACAAGCGCACGCGGACTTACCTCCGGTAGATAACCGACCATCACGTCCTCTCAATCTCGATCTTTAATATAAAAGAGGAGAAGAGATAACATTGTGTGGACAAGCTCACGATGCCTAATGACGCCAAGACGAAGCTGTACCACCAAGAGCCTCACTAACCGATGCCCCCACTGTTTTTCCGAGCCGTTCTAGCGATCCCCGACGATAACCGCGGCAAGACCAGTGATCCGGCAAGCTCTCCACAGCTACGACCATTTTCTTTGCAGCGATCTTAATAGTCCCAGCGAGTTTCTCTACGTACCGAGCCGATCCCAAGATCCGTATACGCAGCAATTCATCCTCGAGAATCCACGACAACACTCCCGCAAGAAAACGAAGGGAGGAAAACACGTTCAGGCCAGGTTAACCGAAAGATAAACGGGAAGCAGTGATTTTGCCTTTTGTTGGTCTTGATCAAAGAGGAGTGGACAAACCGAGGTGGAGACTGAAGTAATTAAAGCAAACACAATTGACCAAGAGAGGAGTAGACTTGTCAAACGGGTGGGTCAGGTCGGGTTTGGGTCGAAAATGGTCCGACCCAGATAGATCCATCTTAACTCGTTTTGACCCATTTCTATATAATGCAAATCTAATGACCCATACCCAACTTGACCCATATTGCTAAAACACTTTCATATTTAACTTGATCTAGGAAAATTTAAACTCAAACCGAAATGAGAGTGCGGAGTGAGTGAGGCCGAGAGAGATAAGTTTAAATAAGTTGTAAACCTATTTATGACCCATTTACTGATATATATGGGTTAAAAATGGATTTATAATTCATTTTGACTGATCTAAAGAGGAGAGACTACGAGTCAAAATATTGTGGCCCGCAAGCACATCTCACCGAGAATAGACATATGACATAAGCGCAGAAAGATCTCCAGAAATGAAGCGAAGCATTGTTCCCTTAGTCCTCTCTCTCTACGCCCCAGATCATCCCTGCTCCAGCGAGGCTGCCACTTCTTCGTTCGTGAGTCCCAGTTGCGATCACAGCCCGCATCATTGCCTTCTCACCGAACCGAGACGGATTGCAGGCCAACCTCCAGCCTGAGCCGACGACTGATGACCTCGATTTTGATCTGTTTGTAGGGAACCGGCGACCACCGGCATCACGAGCAGCCCCTCACTGTCCTTGCCGCCGTGAGCATTGCCGGTCTCCACCGTCCATGTTCCACTGTCCCATCCGCAATATTTTGAATTAGATAAAAAATCTTATCTGATTTGATTTTTTAAATATTTGTTGCCTAATTTGAAAATTGTGATCTCATTTGAACATTCGAATAATATTACATATCCATAAGTTTTCGAGTATCACATAACGTGCTATGGTTGATAGTCCAATCTCAAGCCTGAGATACAACTCGTGATCGTGTGAAAAATCGGCCAATCCTATCAACAAGCCGTTGGATACAATTGTTGATTTAATCGTTTTCTAAATTCGAATGGATATGGATATTATCTTGGATGGTGGTTGTTATCTTTAATTTGATTGTGATTTGATTTGATTAGATCTTTCTTATCTTATCCAAAAAATGGAATAGATGTAGATAAGATAGGGTACATTTTAATTGAAGCATTGCATAGTAAATTGTATCACGTATTTGAATTGATCCTAAATAATCCCTTTAAGATAAATTGGATTAATATTTAGGATCCTAAAAATGGATCGAATGCTAAGATAAGGTTTATCTAGTTAAGATATTCCAATCTAAACTAGGACTTAGTTGAGTTTAATTTACTAAGATGAATTGGATAATATCTTAATCAAGATAATTCATTTTCATGATTTATTAATTTCGAATTTTAATCAACCCAAATATTTCATCTTTGAATAAATGAGATTATTTTCTAGGATAGATGAAATGTTTAACTTAGGGTGTTTAATTAATTCCGAATTTTAATGAAAAATACTAAAAAGTATCATATGCATGTCATGTAGTTTAGGTCATGTCATATTACTATGCCATGTGTGTGCCATATAGTTTGCATATTAAGCTAATTTAATTAGAAATTGCACGTCATATAGAATTAGGTGAATAAATTCCATGTCCTGCCACGTCATATGCCATGTCATCGTGTCACGTCTATATGACACATCGTCACGTGTGCCACGTCATCGACATGTAAGCATTCGTGCCACGTCATTAATTGCCTATCATATTTTTTGTATGTTAGTGTTATTTAATTAGGATTGCACATCATGCTATAATTGTTGCATTAATTATTGCCCATCATTAGAATTAGGTCATGTAGTTAAATAACATGCCATGCCAGAGTAGATAATATTTTCCATGTCATTGCATTTAGAGTAAGCTTGCATTAAATGCATTGCACATAGTTTAGTTCTCATAAAATAATAGAAAACCCTAAAAAAATTTGAGTGGAATTGCGAATTAATTAGAAATCATATTTAGGTTGAGAATGTGATTGTCAAATTATCCTAGTAAATGCTTACGTTGCTTCTAGGTAAGCAAATTTCTCCCTTACCCTTGCAATTTAATCATCACTTCAATTATTGGGTATTTTATTAATGGTTGCGCACCTCCATAATCACCTCACATATTAGTGGATAAATTTAAGATCAATTCAAGCTGCTTGCAAAGCTTTTTTTTAAAATAAAAACGAAAATGTGCCGAAATGGCGTTAGAGTAATATAGAATAATCAAATCCCCAAACCTATAATCTTTGTTTCGTAGGAGTAAAATGATTCTCTTGATACTTTATTTGAGTTTTTAATTGACCCGCCAAAAATAGATTAGTGGTAATCTCTAATTGAAAATGATCTGGCATGTGAAATAACTTAAACCTAAGTTGCGAATTGATATGGTTTGTGTAACATCCCGAATTTCGACCCATTTTCGGGATCAATAAAGTGAATATTGTTTATCATTTCATTTTGAAAAGTCTCGTCCAAAATTGATCACTCTCGGGATACTAATCAAAAGGGAATGGCTAATTAGGAAACGGTACGTGGACCAGAGACCCGATCGTGAATCGGGCACTGATTTCGAGAAGCAACGAGGAAATATTTTGGGCCAATATGGGCCGATCCTAGGAAAGTGAAGGATATGATTTGGCCAACGATGTACGATCGGATCGCAGGTGATTCCGCACGACCGAAAGTACACGTGGCGATCAAATCCCGAACTTAAATCGACCGATCGCGACCTCTGGCACTAGTGATAAACTCTCGCGTTTTCCCGGTAATTGAGGCCATCACGACTCGAGTACCCCTAGGTCGACACACGTAACCCCTAAACAGCCGCCCGTTAGTCAGAGACTTTAAAATTTGAAATTGAGCGATTTTGATCACGGAAAATTAACCCAGATTGGGGCGTCGATTTCGAGATCGTATACGACTATTTTTCATGGCCAATGTTGTTTTAGAGTGGCCACATACATTTAGGGCTGGTACAGCTGAAAATTTGAAATTTCGGCCAAAATTAGAAAATTTACGATTTTACCCTCCGGACTTCGAAGTTGATTTTCGAGGGTTTGTGCAATTATTTTCACGGTTTCGACATTATATTATGTTGGCCACACACATTTGGGGTTGGTATGGGTGAAAAATGCAATTTCGATCCGGGACCGGAAAAATGACCGTTTTGCCCTTAGGCTATTTTGGGTTCCGAATTTTGGAGATAATTTGAAAATTATTTATGGATTAATTTATGTTCATTACAGCCCAATAATTCAGCCTGGCAAATGACCAAAGTGCCCATCAATTATTGGATAAGAATGAATGTGGGCCAAGTTTTCAAGGGCAAAAGTGAAATTTCGGAAATGTTAGTCAAATCTCTTTGACCCATTAATAAATTTGTTTTTCTTTCATTCCTCCCCCATTTCCCCCAGCCATCTCTCTCTCTTTTCCCTCTCTCTCCCGAAATCTCCCCCTCTTTCTCTTCCTCTCGCCGTTCGCCGCCGCTGCCGGAGGAGCACCGCCGGCCGCCGTTCGCCGCCGCTCACCACCAGTCGCCGCCACCGTTCCCTCTCACCCTCACCATCCCTTTCTCTCTCTTGTTTCGGCCAAAGGATCGCCGGATCAGCTGCCCTCGTCGGTTCGCCGTTCTAGCCGCCGTAGACGCCACCGGGAAGTCGTCGCCGATTCCGCCGCACGTCGGCGATTGGCCGCCCGTTCCCCGTCGTTTAGTTGAGCGTGGAGCTTAGTTAGTGTGAGTATTAATTCCTAAGCCTTAATTAGGACTAATGTACATTTCTAGATAGGATTATGTGATTTTAGAGGTTAATTAGCTGAGATTTAGACTTGATTAAGGTCCAATGATTAGTGGGTGATTATGTGGAATATTTGGGAGTTAAACACATCAATTAAGAGGTGGATTGATGCCCTAATGTGGCTATTTGGTGGCTGCCATTTGTAGACACCTATTTTTGAATTGCCCAAAATTAATTGCACAAAATTTAGGAGTTAATTTTCTTTAATTCCTAAAACAAAAAAATATTTCAATTTAAATGCATTGCATATAGAAATTAGGTGCATTTCATATTAATAGGGTTGATTAGAAGAAATATTAATTAAAAAAAATAGAAATTTCGAATCGGACGGGGCCGGGCCAACCCGGCCCGTTTCTTTCCGCGCGCGGGCCCCCGGCCCGGTCCCTTCCTTTTCCTTTTCTCCTCCGCGCGGGCCCCCCGGCCCACTCCCTTTCTTTTTCTCTTTTCCCTTCCGCGCGGCCCAGCCCGCTTCTTCCTTTTCTTTCTTTTCTCCCTGCGCGGGCCCAAGCCCAGCTCCTTTTTTCCCCCGCGCGCGGACGGGCCCAGCCCGGCCCAGCTTCTTCTTCTCCTTCCTTTCCCCCACGCGGCAGAGGGCCCAAGCCCAGCCCACTTCTCCTCCTTCTTCCTCCCCCCCGCCGAGCGTCGCTGTCCTTCCCCTGTTCGCGATCGTCACGCCGACGCACGGCGGCGCCGCTTCTCGCCGTCGCTATCCGGCCAGGCTGAGCCGGATGAGCACGCCGACGGGACTGGCATTAATGGCCAGTCCCGTCTCCCTCGTTTCCCGGCTCCCCTTATCCTTTCCTCCCTCTCGGTTTCCTGTTGGCCCCTGCCTCTGCTCTGCACCGGCCTAAGTGGCCACGAAAGTCACGGGCCACGGTAGGCCGGTGCAGGCCGTCGTCACGCCGACGCAGGGGAGGTCCGTCATCGTCATCGTCATCGTCGCCGCCGGCTATATAAGGCCAGAGAGAGAGAGAGAGGCCGGCCGGCCAAATTTTGGAGGAGCTCCGGTGAGTGAACATAGAGGGAGCAAGAGAAGAGCCAGCAGCGTCGCCGTCGCCCCCCTGGCCGGCCGGAATCACCCAGACGCGCCGACGACCGGCGAAACCCCCCGGCCGAGAACCTCCTCTGTTTTCCCCTGTTTTTGCACGCGGTCCGGCCGGGACTCGTGTCGGCCGACTCGTGCGATTTCCGGCCCATGCCGTCGCCGGTCCCGGTCCCCACTCGCCGTCGAGCATCAGCCCCAGCCGTCGGAGTCGGCCAGGTCGCCGGAGGAGGTCAGAATCCCCCGTTTTTCCACGCGCTCGCCAGGTGTTCGACGAAATGCTTCAGTGAGGCCGGGTTTGTTTCGGTCGCCGGCCGGCGAGGAGATGGCCGGACGACGAGCCCAGGGCGTGGTGTGGCTCGGTTTTCAGCCGGGGAGCAGGTTTGGAAGCGGCGCCGGTCTGGGTCGGCCGGCGGACGGCCGATTTTGGCCCCGCCGGCGCTCCCCCCGCGGATCTGCACGTTCGGGTCGGATCCGACCCGAATCAACAGATCCGACCCGGGTCAACGCCCGGGTCGGATCCGTTGACTCGGGTCGGTACCGACCGACCCGGATCGATAGATCCGACCCGGGTCAACGCCCGGGTCGGATCCGTTGACCCGGGTCGGTTCCGCCCGACCCGGATCAGCCGAACCGACCCGGGTCAACGCCCGGGTCGGGTCCGTTGACCCCGGGTCGGACCCGACCCGACCCGGTTTAATATTATATTATTTTTTTTAAAAAAAATTTTTAAAAAAAAATTAAAAACAATTTTAAAAAAAATCCTAAAAAATTTTAAAAAAAAATTTTTAAAAAGATTTTATTTTTTATGTTATTTTTTTAGGTATTATTATTTTTTTTTCCGAAAAAAAAAAATAAAAAAAAAATCAAATTTTTTTTTTTTTTTTAAGTTTTTTTTATGTGGATTATCTAAGTGTTTTAATCCATTGTTGTATTATTATACATGTTTTTATCTTGTTTAAATTAGACAAGCCTGAGTTACGCGGTGATATTTTGCATGTTGTTTTATTACCGTTGCGTTGTTATGCATGTTTTTAATACAATTGCATGAGCTGTTGTGTTTTGAATGTCATCTGACTTAGTCTAGGTTAGAACCTTAGGCTGCATGAATTATTGTGTTCCTGATTGCTAATCGTTTCTGATTATGCACTCGTTTGATCACCTCACATGTTAGGAGAAAGGTCCTAAAATCAATCCAAATTGCCTGACAAATGTTTTCATGAAATGAACAGGGTAGAAAGGTACCGAAAGGGCATTAGTTATTTAACTAATGTAATCAAGTCCCCGAACCCAGTTAATCTCTGGTTCGTAGGAATAGGGTGATTCTCCCGTCACCCTATTTAGGTTTCTAATCGGCCTACCCCAAATCGATTAGTGGCGACTCCTTGGTATAAACCACTTGCATGTTAAAAATTTTAAACCCTAAGTCGCGATATGGTATGGGCTTGGGAGAGCCCGAGTTAAGTCCTGAACCTAGACTTAGCACGTACCAGGCGAGCCCTCCTTCTTTTTGCATGTCGCCCGATAAAAGAGGCTCCACAGGCGCGGGAGGTTTCGGTCGCGACAGACTGGCGACTCCGCTGGGGACTTGCTTTTTTTTTAAAAAAAAAAGTGGACTTAGGCCAAAATTTTTTTATCCTGTTCAAAATAATTTTTGTTTGGCAGCAAGGACTCCAGGTATGATCCTGACATTAAGGTGTTATTTGTTCTTGCAGGTTTAAATCGGTTGTTTATAAATTGTTGTGCATGCTTTAATGATTTAGCACTACACTGTTGCACACACAACCACGCTGCCGGACCTGGGCCGCAATAGGGTTTTTTAGGATGGTGTTAAGAAAGATACGACCTCGAACGCGAGCCTGCGATGTAGAGGTTGCCTTTCTTTTCCCCGAAATTTATTTCTAAAAAATCGCAAAGAAATATCTTTAGCCGCTATTCGCGTGACTATAAGATATTCCTTTCGATTTGGCCGAGGTTAAAAGGACTTGACACCAACGCGAGACTGCGACGGTCAGGCACCCTTTTAATTTCATTTTGCTGAGCCAGTCTAGATAGAAATCGAACCTCACTTCTCATGTGCATGTCGTTGTGATTGCCATGGTTCAAGGAAAGGTATATATTCTATCCATTCTCATTTTTATACGGCCTTCTTATTTAATTGTTTTGTCACTGATGGGCCACTCATTGATTGCAGTTTATATACGAGGGATACGCTTATTGCGGAGATTGTCCATAAAAATAAGCGACTCCGAGAAATCGTGATTTTCCCATCGTTTATAAAATGAGTATTCGGGAAGGGCGCCTTTTTGTTGAAAAACCCCTATATTTTATATTTCCTAGTAATTTTGCTCAGGGGTTATGGTTTTCTTCCTTCAAAGTATTTTTGGGTTATACTAATGTTAATATAACTCGGGCCGCTTTTTATACTTTAAATAAAATTTTTTTGCCCCTTTGAGACACCACCGCGGCCTTTGGCCCAGTGGTATCCGGGGGTGAGGCCTCAGGGTCCGAGGCGACCGGGGTTCGAATCCCGGGGACGCCGCTTGTAATGTTGATATTAATAAAAACCTTTTTTCTCATTTTTTCTTTGCAAATAAAGAAAATATGTAATAATAATATGACTAAGTCATAAAGTGATTTTTTATTGGGCATTATACTCATTCATTTCAACGTTTTCTCAGGTAGTTAAAAAATGACCGAAGAAAACATCCGTCTCAATAACATGGAGGCCGAAATGAAGCAAGTCTTTGCCTTTCTTCAACAACTCTCGAAGCAAGTGGAACATTTGTCAATCCGCTTAGACCAACTCACAATGACTCAGTTTTGCTATCCAAGACCAGGGGTGATGATTCAAATGGAACCCTCCAGTGTCAACCAAAAGGGTAAAGATGTCATAGTTGACAATGTCCACAGGTCCCCTAATCCTAAGGAATTGAGCACCCTATGCCCAAAGTTCATTCAACGTGAACAATACAAACCCAGTATCCCTCCATCACAAAAGCAAAACAACCGGAGACAGTTCACTCCCCTCCCAGCATCTCCGTCTCAGATACTGACAATACTCCGGGAAAAAGGACTGCTCTCCATTGAACCAAAGCGACCTAATCCTGAGAATTTTTCAAACTACAATCCGTCTGAAAAATGTGATTATCACATGGGCGAGATAGGGCATTCAACTGATGGGTGTTATACTCTTAAACACCGAATTCAAAACCTGCTGGATACTGGGACTTTCTCATTCGAGACCGGTGAAGGGAATGAGCGCAAGCCCGCCTGAGTAGAACTCCTCTCATCCTTTTGCATGAATCCCTGGAAAAGGGGTTGTCCTTGTATTTTACTTTTTGTCGTCATTTCTGTTGGAAGAAATGTCTTTTTGAACTCTCCCTCTTTTGAGGTTGTAAATCCATGGATTGTAAATAAATAATGTTTTGAGGGCCTGAGGAAGTACCCCAAACCGGCCCGCTGATGATATCCAGCCATGTAAAGGAAAGTTTTCTGAGGCCCGGGCTTCCTCATGTTTCCTCGTTTCTAAGCTTTTGAAAATAAAACAAATGTTTTATCATTTTTCAAAATGTCAAAAAATGGTGGTGGAAAAGCACGCATGCTCATAGCCCTGTTTGTTTTTCTAATTTGCTCACTTCATGTCTCAGAGCATACTCATTTTTTACAAAGGGGGGGCATTTGAAAATGACACAAACTGAAGTGCACATCAAACCCTGATGAGGTTAGCGGACCAACTCATCTAATAGGGGCAGCCCAAGCGAAGATCGTCCAATTTTCAAGTGAAACACGGGGCAAATCTCATTATTACCAGTGGGTGACATCAGCCCCGGAAAGTCAATGAGAATACTGAACACTCCCTGATTCCATGATGAGCGAAACATCATCTCGTACAAAAATCTGGGGCAAATCAAGAAAAGATTACCCCTTTTGAAAAAAGGTACGTCTCATTCCTCAACAAATTTTGGAAATGACGTTCTATCCCTTTTCTTTTGCAGATAATGAACTGGGAAACATGCTAGACTCCGACGTGCTAGCAAGCCGGATGGAACACCAATGTTAGGACTTCTCGAATGAAACATAACGAAGAAGTGCTCAATTGGAAGAGTGGACTAGGGGGCATGCAATCCCCCAGTCCATAAAAAAGGGTGTATTTCGTTCCTAAAGTTTATTCACTTTAGCATAGAAATGACATATCTTTTCCTTTTATATAGGATAAAATTGAGTAAACAACACTCATGATGGAAGCATCAAAGATTGGAGCGGCTGAATATAACTGATGAAAAGCGGCTGAAGGCTCTTTGTCATGGACAATGCTATCAACAGGGGATAGCTAGATCGTTCAATCGGAAGGTACGCCCCAGACGCTTTGAAGCAGGCGATCTAGTCCTAAGAAAAGTGCTACCCCTACCTCCCGAGCTTGGAGGTAAGTTCGCTCCAAACTACAAGGGTCCCTATGTCGTGAAAAGGACACTTCCTGGAGGGGCTTTGATTATGACTGAAATGGATGGACGCCAATTCTCCAACCCGGTCAACTCGGATGCTGTGAAGAAGTACTATCCTTGAAATAACTTTTATGTCTCAATTGATAACAAGGGAATTGGCAGAAAAGTTCTTGATAGGAACACTCCTGTCGGCGGATCAAACCTGGAAAGGACTTCGCATATGGCAAAATGGCGTCGGAGCCAATCTTGACAACCACAGAAGCCTCGATGGTGGTCACGTCCATGCCCGTCAAAGACCTTTAAAGTAGAGATTAGCTTTGCCGCGAAGCTCCCCATGCAAGTAATTGCGCATGCCCTGTACCTGTCAGGAATCATATGATTCCCAAGAAACTCCTCAACATACCGGAGCCGCATTAACACAACATGTGCTGGCAATAGAGCTCTCTGTTTGGAAGCATCCCTAATGATAGAGGATCTCATTCGAGCTTCGAGACCAAGAGTATGGAGGAGCAAATTGAGACAGAGAAGGCTGAACAAAGTAAAGAGGAGAAAAGACTCTGCTAGTTTTGAAGGCAAAATGGAAGAAGGGTAATTTGTATCGTTCTCAATTTACCTTCAATCGCCTCATTTCTAACATAAACTCACGTTTTTGTCAGAAGGGAATTATCAACATCCGAGAAAACTCAAGGAGTTACCGGTTTAATCTCAAAAGAAGGGATTCACGGAGGGTAATGTTGTATCGTTCCTAATTCCTGTCCCCCAAAGAACTGTTCATTAACACTGTTTCCCTTATTACCTTGCAGGTTTGCTCTACCATTGCAGCATAGGTAAGTACCTCTTTCCCTAAAAAACTCTTCTCACAAGAGTAGAAAGAAACAAGAAGGAAGAAACAATCAAAGAAAATCGTTACTATTTTCTTCCTCAAGTGCATTACGTGGAAAGTAATTTTGCATGGTAATTTTACCTGTTTAATTCACCAATTCTCTGAGAAAATTTTGACAATTCGACGAATGATGTCGAACTGCTCCGAGGTGTTGAACGAGGTGTGTCGGGATGATGAGAGGCAACCCTTGATTTATACACGTTCTCAAGTACCAAACCCTTGTAAGATGAGCGAAAAGGTTTCATTTCTACAAGGTAAAGGGATTTCTCGCATAAGGTACGGTAGCCAAAATGACGAGAGGCAGTTCATTTCTCTGCCCCATACACTACCATTAATCCTTTGCTTAACCATTTGAGCCCATACACTCAGCGGTTTCTTTTAAATCAACCCTGTCAAGAACCACCCCACATTGGGGCAGCTTGAGGTTCGGCGAGCCTTGACAGAGTCCTCCAAGACAAGCACACTATTGACGGCAAGATGGTCGAGACTAAGAGGGCTTTGTCAAGAGAGGAGCAGTAAACTAAAGCCTGTCCGAAATGTCAATATCTTATTGATAACAGCGATGTTATCACTAAGATGGATGAGGAGTTTGTAATATCTAAAATTTTCTATCATCATCGGCTGCAACAGCTCGCACAAGGTGAAAAGATGAATAGAAGTTTTCTTGCTCTCACTTGCATTAATCTTTGAGTGTTTTTATTGCAGATGAACTCTCACGATAATTTAAGTGCCCTAGGATGACGAAGAGCAATTCTTTTTCTATCCTATACACTTATATCCTTTGCTAGCCCAATTGAGCCGACGATTTCATTTCGTACGAAACCCAGTTGGTGATCATCCCCCACACTGGGGCAAGGCAAAAGTCACCACAGTTTGAGCATCAAGGGCCAAAGCATCGAATCAAGATGAGGACTTCAAACTCGTTTAGGCTAGTCCCAACAAAAAATGCTGAAAATTGGGGGCATGAAAAAGCAGTGTGCCTGGTAAAAGCAAGGCCAATGCCCATGAATGAGATTTATGAGCACGATGAGAGCGCTCTCAAATATCTCAAAGACATTAAGTGGTGTAGAATAGACAACCCCAAAGAGTTTAAACTTGAGTTCTTCTTCGATGTAAATTCCTACTTCAGGAACTTTGTCTTGGCAAAGATCTGCCACATGACAGACGAAGATGAACCTATTCTTGAGAAAGCAATTGGGACAGAGATAGAATGGTATCCAGGAAAATGCTTGACGCAGAAGCTCCTCAAGAAAAAGTTGTCAAAGATGCTAAAACACAGGATTACCCAGGGAGTTTGCCAGAAGGATCCTGACGGCGGAGAAGAAGACAGGTGACAACGCCAAGATGATCACCAATTCTCACCCTTACACACATTTTTGAGCCTAACGATCATTTCGTTTCTCAACCTGTGAACCAAACCCACGTTACATCCCTCATGAAGTCTCTTCTGACTAGGGCAATTGAATTAACGTGGAATTTCAAATGTTTATAAACATCGCTCGAAGAAGTGCGAGCAAGATTACTTCTATCTCTTTTGCAGGGTTCTTGACTTGTAAACCCGGAGATAATTACAGAATATTTTCTTTCATGGCCTTGACTCGGACAGTCTCCTTTGTTAAGCCATTGACCAAGCCTACATTACGACCCTGAAGAAGACCTCTTTGATTGGCAGTGTCGTACCGCTTGCGAGAAAACTCAGACCCTTGTTGATATGATAGAGGTCAGATTGAGTTTTTCGATGTTCCCGCATTAATGGACGGGACAAACAGCCCTTTTCAATGAGAGCGAGTGGAAAGTCCTTTCTGACTGAGGGTCCCTCGTTCAAAATCTCGAGAAGTCCACCTCACGAGCGAAAATTGTCTTAATTGACCCTCGGTGGATTTTTCGTGATGCAAACATGGTAAAATCATCATGCATGAATTTTCAAATACACATTCTAGAATAGCCTAACTTGTCTATTCTTGATCAATGCATGCATGTTTGCGCTAATCCTCTTTGACAGCTCAGAGTTCTAATCCCCAGAGATAGAACACAAAATTCGGGCGCTGGAGAAACCCTCATTGTCATCCCAAAAGAGATGCCCCGAAAAAGGTCGGGTATTCAGCAGATGATACATCAAATCCTAGGGCGAGGACCCCCAGGTGCTCATCGTTTGAGCCTTTTCAAGACCTGCTGGCGAGGACCCACCAGGCAAACCATCAAATCCTAGGGCGAGGACCCCCAGGTGCTCATCGTTTGAGCCTTTTCAAGACCTGCTGGCGAGAACCCACCAGGCAAATCGTCAAATCCTTGGGCAAGAATCTCCAAGTACTTTGACAAAATGCAAGCAGTCAAGGCGACCGAAGAAAGGTTCGGGTCCGAGACAAGTACAATCTCTGTCAAGGCGACCGAAGAAAGGTTCGGGCCCTAGACGTACAAAATCCAGTCAGTCAAGGCGACCGAAGAAAGGTTCGGGTCCTAGACAGACACAACCCAGTCACGGCAACCGAAGGTAGATTCGGGTCCGAGACAATCGAAATCCAGTCAAGGCGACCGAAGAAAGGTTCGGGTCCTAGGCAAGCGATTTCCCCCGTCAAGGCGACCGAAGAAAGGTTCGGGTCCGAGACAAGTACAATCTCCGTCAAGGCGACCGAAGAAAGGTTCGGGTCCTAGACGTACAAAATCCAGTCAGTCAAGGCGACCGAAGAAAGGTTCGGGTCCTAGACAGACACAACCCAGTCACGGCAACCGAAGGTAGATTCGGGTCCGAGACAATTGAAATCCAGTCAAGGCGACCGAAGAAAGGTTCGGGTCCTAGGCAAGCGATTTCCCCCGTCAAGGCGACCGAAGAAAGGTTCGGGTCCGAGACAAATACAATCTCCGTCAAGGCGACCGAAGAAAGGTTCGGGTCCTAGACGTACAAAATCCAGTCAGTCAAGGCGACCGAAGAAAGGTTCGGGTCCTAGACGGACAAAATCCAATCAGTCAAGGCGACCGAAGAAAGGTTCGGGTCCGAGACAAGTACAATCTCCGTCAAGGCGACCGAAGAAAGGTTCGGGTCCTAGACGTACAAAATCCAGTCAGTCAAGGCGACCGAAGAAAGGTTCGGGTCCTAGACAGACACAACCCAGTCACGGCAACCGAAGGTAGATTCGGGTCCGAGACAATTGAAATCCAGTCAAGGCGACCGAAGAAAGGTTCGGGTCCTAGGCAAGCGATTTCCCCCGTCAAGGCGACCGAAGAAAGGTTCGGGTCCGAGACAAATACAATCTCCGTCAAGGCGACCGAAGAAAGGTTCGGGTCCTAGACGTACAAAATCCAGTCAGTCAAGGCGACCAAAGAAAGGTTCGGGTCCTAGACGGACAAAATCCAATCAGTCAAGGCGACCGAAGAAAGGTTCGGGTCCTAGACGGACAACAATCCCTGTCAAGGCGACCGAAGAAAGGTTCGGGTCCTAGACAAACCATTTCTCAGTCAAGGCGACCGAAGAAAGGTTCGGGTCCTAGACAACAACAATCCCTGTCAAGGCGACCGAAGAAAGGTTCGGGTCCTAGACAACAGCAATCCCCGTCAAGGCGACCGAAGAAAGGTTCGGGTCCTAGACAAACCATTTCTCAGTCAAGGCGACCGAAGAAAGGTTCGGGTCCTAGACAACAACAATCCCTGTCAAGGCGACCGAAGAAAGGTTCGGGTCCTAGACAACAGCAATCCCCGTCAAGGCGACCGAAGAAAGGTTCGGGTCCTAGACAAACCATTTTTTTCGTCGAGGCGACCGAAGAAAAATTCGGGTCCTCGACACACAATATCAACTGTCCGGAATCACTCTACCCTTCGGCAAGGTAAGTAGCCTCAGGTATATTTTTATTTGCTTTAGCACGCATCATCTTATATTACATCATAAAAATGAGACTCACAGTCTCACCAAAAATAACATTCATTGAGCATGCATGGGTCAAATTTAGGTGTCATTTTATCTTTGAATGTAATCTCTGCGAGCTTAACCTCTGCGAGCTCACCTTCAAAGAGGGGCAGCTGTAGACACCTATTTTTGAATTGCCCAAAATTAATTGCACAAAATTTAGGAGTTAATTTTCTTTAATTCCTAAAACAAAAAAATATTTCAATTTAAATGCATTGCATATAGAAATTAGGTGCATTTCATATTAATAGGGTTGATTAGAAGAAATATTAATTAAAAAAAATAGAAATTTCGAATCGGACGGGGCCGGGC
Source organism: Syzygium malaccense (assembly GCA_031216405.1). Lineage (NCBI taxonomy): Eukaryota > Viridiplantae > Streptophyta > Magnoliopsida > Myrtales > Myrtaceae > Syzygium > Syzygium malaccense. The sequence goes on along the minus strand of CM062257.1, from coordinate 26,649,012 downwards.
CAACCCGGCCCGTTTCTTTCCGCGCGCGGGCCCCCGGCCCGGTCCCTTCCTTTTCCTTTTCTCCTCCGCGCGGGCCCCCCGGCCCACTCCCTTTCTTTTTCTCTTTTCCCTTCCGCGCGGCCCAGCCCGCTTCTTCCTTTTCTTTCTTTTCTCCCTGCGCGGGCCCAAGCCCAGCTCCTTTTTTCCCCCGCGCGCGGACGGGCCCAGCCCGGCCCAGCTTCTTCTTCTCCTTCCTTTCCCCCACGCGGCAGAGGGCCCAAGCCCAGCCCACTTCTCCTCCTTCTTCCTCCCCCCCGCCGAGCGTCGCTGTCCTTCCCCTGTTCGCGATCGTCACGCCGACGCACGGCGGCGCCGCTTCTCGCCGTCGCTATCCGGCCAGGCTGAGCCGGATGAGCACGCCGACGGGACTGGCATTAATGGCCAGTCCCGTCTCCCTCGTTTCCCGGCTCCCCTTATCCTTTCCTCCCTCTCGGTTTCCTGTTGGCCCCTGCCTCTGCTCTGCACCGGCCTAAGTGGCCACGAAAGTCACGGGCCACGGTAGGCCGGTGCAGGCCGTCGTCACGCCGACGCAGGGGAGGTCCGTCATCGTCATCGTCATCGTCGCCGCCGGCTATATAAGGCCAGAGAGAGAGAGAGAGGCCGGCCGGCCAAATTTTGGAGGAGCTCCGGTGAGTGAACATAGAGGGAGCAAGAGAAGAGCCAGCAGCGTCGCCGTCGCCCCCCTGGCCGGCCGGAATCACCCAGACGCGCCGACGACCGGCGAAACCCCCCGGCCGAGAACCTCCTCTGTTTTCCCCTGTTTTTGCACGCGGTCCGGCCGGGACTCGTGTCGGCCGACTCGTGCGATTTCCGGCCCATGCCGTCGCCGGTCCCGGTCCCCACTCGCCGTCGAGCATCAGCCCCAGCCGTCGGAGTCGGCCAGGTCGCCGGAGGAGGTCAGAATCCCCCGTTTTTCCACGCGCTCGCCAGGTGTTCGACGAAATGCTTCAGTGAGGCCGGGTTTGTTTCGGTCGCCGGCCGGCGAGGAGATGGCCGGACGGCGAGCCCAGGGCGTGGTGTGGCTCGGTTTTCAGCCGGGGAGCAGGTTTGGAAGCGGCGCCGGTCTGGGTCGGCCGGCGGACGGCCGATTTTGGCCCCGCCGGCGCTCCCCCCGCGGATCTGCACGTTCGGGTCGGATCCGACCCGAATCAACAGATCCGACCCGGGTCAACGCCCGGGTCGGATCCGTTGACTCGGGTCGGTACCGACCGACCCGGATCGATAGATCCGACCCGGGTCAACGCCCGGGTCGGATCCGTTGACCCGGGTCGGTTCCGCCCGACCCGGATCAGCCGAACCGACCCGGGTCAACGCCCGGGTCGGGTCCGTTGACCCCGGGTCGGACCCGACCCGACCCGGTTTAATATTATATTATTTTTTTTAAAAAAATTTTTTAAAAAAATTTTTTTTAAAAAAATTAAAAAAAATTTTAAAAAAAATCCTAAAAAATTTTAAAAAAAAATTTTTAAAAAGATTTTATTTTTTATGTTATTTTTTTTCGGTATTATTATTATTTTTTTTTTCCGAAAAAAAAAATCAAAAAAAAATCAAAATTTTTTTTTTTTTTTAAGTTTTTTTTATGTGGATTATCTAAGTGTTTTAATCCATTGTTGTATTATTATACATGTTTTTATCTTGTTTAAATTAGACAAGCCTGAGTTACGCGGTGATATTTTGCATGTTGTTTTATTACCGTTGCGTTGTTATGCATGTTTTTAATACAATTGCATGAGCTGTTGTGTTTTGAATGTCATCTGACTTAGTCTAGGTTAGAACCTTAGGCTGCATGAATTATTGTGTTCCTGATTGCTAATCGTTTCTGATTATGCACTCGTTTGATCACCTCACATGTTAGGAGAAAGGTCCTAAAATCAATCCAAATTGCCTGACAAATGTTTTCATGAAATGAACAGGGTAGAAAGGTACCGAAAGGGCATTAGTTATTTAACTAATGTAATCAAGTCCCCGAACCCAGTTAATCTCTGGTTCGTAGGAATAGGGTGATTCTCCCGTCACCCTATTTAGGTTTCTAATCGGCCTACCCCAAATCGATTAGTGGCGACTCCTTGGTATAAACCACTTGCATGTTAAAAATTTTAAACCCTAAGTCGCGATATGGTATGGGCTTGGGAGAGCCCGAGTTAAGTCCTGAACCTAGACTTAGCACGTACCAGGCGAGCTCTCCTTCTTTTTGCATGTCGCCCGATAAAAGAGGCTCCGCAGGCGCGGGAGGTTTCGGTCGCGACACCATTTTTAGAACCGAATTTGATTAAATTTGGCTAAGTTGAGGCCTAAGTGGATTAGTGCCGTGATTACCCATGTTGAGAATTAATTGGACAATTTGGGGAGTTTAGTTGCAATTTCCCCGATTAGGCCTTGTTTAAATGGTTTATGGGCTGAATTGTGTGCCTTGATGATCAATTGAATGATGCCATACCGCGTGGTTGTGTGACCGATTAAGGCGGTGTGCGATTGGCCATTGATTGGCGTAAAGTATGGCACTCGAGGATGTGAATTATGTGTATGGCTTGTTAGCATGTCAATTGGGCACGCGTGGCATAAATCGAGCACGTATTGATTTTGTTGAGTTATGTGCTCGTGATTGAAATTGATTGCTCATTTTGCATGGTCACATATTTCGTATGCCGAGAATGGGCATGAGAAGAAAAGTGTGCGAGTTTGCGTGCCTGGCATCAGCATGTGTGATCACCTTAAATGCCCAGATGTGTTTACGTAGGGCTCAGATAAAATTAGTAGTGTGCCGTGTGATCACTTATTGGCCTTTGGGTCGTGCCGTCCTCATGCATTTTGAAGCAGGACGATGCTCGGTTTGTCCAGAAGACGGCGTTGGTCCGTAAGGAGATCGGTGTTGCGCCTCATGCACTTTGGAGCAGGTTAGAGACACTGGGCCAGATGCGCTTTGGCGCGGGCCGCGGAGTGTTGTGAGCCTTCGGGCTGTGGCCTTCGGGCCGGTTTATAAATTGCTAAAATGAGACGTGTGCCAGAGTGTATGATTTGAGGAGGTTCATAAGCATGACAAATGTGTGTCAGAGTATGTGACTAATGTGCGTGCCGGTGATTTGTATGTAAGATAGGCACTGGAGGCATGAGCATGCGTATGGCGTACGTGTGACCAGTGTGTCGCGTATGTGCCGTGATTTATATAAAATTCCTAACCTGCAGGATCGGTTGTATACTCAATCTGAGCTCGAGGGCCTAGGTCAATTGATTGAAATTGTTATGCAGTGTGTGCTTGTTTTTCCTGTCAGGAAATACATGTTAGCCTAGTTTTGATTTAGGGGTTTTTACTCGCTGAGCTTGTCTCATTATTGTATAAACCCACTCTTTTCAGACCCCCAGCGTTGAGGATGATAGGCGTGCTGATTCGTTTTGGGAGGAGCCTCGGTTAGATATGATGTTTGACCGTCGAGCCATGTACCCTCTTTGATGTTGGTGGTTTTTGACCCGTTTTGGCTTTTATAAGTGTACCTGGTCTAAAATAGATATTGTAAATATTTTTACTAGAAATGTAATGTGTATATTTCTAGTCTCATTGGTTTTGACTATTATGCTATCCTTGGTTGTCTGATTTGTTGTACGGGTGTGTGTGTGTGTGTGTGTGTGTGTGTCTATATATATATATATATATATATATATATATATATATATTTATTTATTTATTTATTTATTTATTTATATACGTCGCTTCGCTTCCGCATGTACTTTGATCTGTGTGCTTTGGGTGTTGGGTCGGCGACGCGTCCTGGGACGTCGCAACAAATTCGACCAGTGACGGGATGCTTGAGCTTCGTGGGTTCGGGGCGTGACAGTTTGGGAGAGCCCAAGCTAGGTCTATGCGTATTAATCCATTAGCCAACCTCTAGATGGTCCACCCTCGTCGGGGAGGTTGCGATAATCACAAGACTAAGAGTTCCATTAAGCATATGATACTATATAAAGTGACGATTTATCTCTCAATATAATGAGAAAGGTACCAAAAAAGTCATAAACCTATTGTATTAGGTACCTATTTTAGTCTTAAACATTTCAATTGGATCAATTTAGTCTTAAACATTTTTATATTGGTACTAATTGAGACCATCCAGCCAATTTAGGCTAGAAATTAATGACGTGGACACTGGCCGTCTTATATGGGATGGCTATCGCTGATGTTGACATTTTTTTAAAATTTTTTAATAGTTTTACGAATTTTTTATTTTATTTTTTTTCTTCTTTTCTTCTTTTCTTTCCTTTCTCTTTTTTCTTTTTTCCTTATTTCCCTTCGCTAGTTGCTAGCCTCCGTGATGGTTGGCCACGTAGGATGGCTAGTGTCCATGTCAGTAAGTTCCGGCCAAAATTGATCATATGGACTGAATTGGCACAAATGCAAAATGTTTAGGACTCAATTGGTGAAAAAATTATGATTAAATTGGATAATTGCAATAAATTATGACTTTTTTGGTAATTTTCTCGAAGACAAGACGTAGACATATAAAAAGCTTCTTATTAATTTCGTTATGAAATAATTTCACAAGATTATATTTAACTCAATCACTTTCTGCACAAGTTGAATATTCAGAAAAGTAAAATTCCATACCCCTTAGCAAAGAAAACTCAATCAACGTTCTCTATCTCTAGCATTGCCAATGAAAAATAAAAGTTGATGATTTCATAGATATCACTTGACTTTCCGTTCTATATAAAATGCGATAGATAGGCATTTGGCAATATTTCAATATAGAGTGGTTCCAAAAAATAACTAAAGGACGGCTACAGCATTTCATCTAATTGGCTACACACATTGGATTGTCGATCATGGAGGCTAATGCCAACTTTTTTGATAGCCAAAAGCAAGCCCCACCTATTGGTGCGCTCTTTAGTGTGGCTACATTCCAACCTTCATTATTCATCTTGACTATTCCCTTTTTATCATTTTTTTTCTATTTATAATCTCCATTATTCAATTTTTAGTTCTTTTATATCTCAGGGATATAGACATGGAGACCTATTGACCTAGAGACTCATGAAACACCCTACAAAATTTTAAAAACCGACCAAGACTATAGCTTTGGCCTATACATGTAATCCTAACTCAAAGAAGTTTGCACATAATAATAGTTTCCCCAAAACCTCAACCAACTATGCCAATCTCGAAGTTATTCATCCTCTTTATGTGCGACTTCTTTTTCATCTTGAATCTCACTCAACACACAAGTTTTCTTATTTTCTATAGCTCCTTCATGTCTGTCCACTAGGCACAGAGCATTTTCTTTTTTTGTTCCTCTCTAGATTTAGTGTCATCCTGTAAGACACGGAGCGAACATATGTATAAGGGTAGCATGTATTACAAAGGCCTTTGCTAGCATAACAGTTTTTTGGCCATTGTGAAAGTAGCAGCATGTTGTGAGCCATAAATTCTTGAATAAGTGAATCCAAATAATTTATAATTATTATTTATTTATTTATTTTTGTGATAAAAAATATGCTATTAGTCTCACAGTAGATCAATGACCATCATTCAATCATTTTTCTATTAAAAATCCAAGAAATGATTTTTCTGGTTCTTTTAGAGGTATTTGCAGGGCGATCACCAAACTTGAGCCCAGCAAATGGTTGGTGGGCCGCTCAGAAAGCCCAATCTGAGTAAATGCATGACCAAATTAGCACAATTGGCCCGTTTCCACTACTTAAGAAACTAAGGTTAGATTTTTCGGACTTGTACTAGGGCATCCATTGAAAGTATAGATTTTTGTTAGGTTTATTATCGATGTAAAACATGCTTCATGCACATATAGTTGGATGATTGGCATGTGGAAGAATTCCATTGCAAAAGCAACTCAAAAAACGCATAATATTCGTCCAACAATTAGTGCGAAAAGTTCTACACCGACGATGGGCCTAATAATAATTTGAATAGTATTTTATCATCACGATAGTGCTTCGGAAAATACCTACTTTCTGGAACTCCAAGGCCAGCGCAATTTATTAGTGTGCTAGGGGATTGGGTAATTCAAGATTTGGAAATTTCTTGTTCAAATCCTACTAATTACGTGGAAATTTCTTTAGGTCAGGGTCATTTATACAGATGAATGGCTTGGACTTAACCGGCTTATGGAGCTTGTATGATGCTCCGTGAGTCTTTGAAAAGCCAAACCTCTATGCTTGTGCCCTTGGATTATAACAAACAAACAAAAAAATTCCTATTCTCTTTCCATCTTAAGTAGGGGTGTTAATGGTTTGGGTTTCCATGATACCCAAACCAACCAGAATATGTTTGGTTCATGTGTGTTCATGACTAGAATTGTATAGTACTCGAACTGAAAACATGGTTCGGGTTGGTTTGGGTTAGGTTGGGTCGAGTCGAGCTGCAAAAGACAGTAGTGAGGGAGACTTTCTTGGAGGGTGTTCTCTAGAGGAAGACAATGAATGATTTACAGTGTTTTGATTCAGTTCGGTTCATGTTTGGGTACCCGAATTGAAACCTTGGAGCTTGAGCTCGGGTCCATTGAGGCCGGACTCAGATTTGTCAAGCTCAATTGTCGAACACTCTCAGGGTCATAAGCCCATCTTCGATAAACCTGGGCCTAGGCGCCTAGGACCTAGGCTAGGGCACTGTTGTTCTAAGCCCGACCATTGTGGACCTTGTTGAGGGGTTCGGGCATGAGCACTGAGTTCCTGGCTTTGGCCTCCATAGACCTGAGCATAGGTGCTAGGAATCTAGGCACGGGCATCGGGAATCAAGATCTCGGGCCCGGGTGCTAGGTTCCTGGGCACGAGCACCATGGTCTGGGGTCGAACCACTATGGACTCAGCCATGGCCTCCTTGAACCAAGGTCCAAGTATTGAGGACCCGGGCACCAATGCTAGGGTCCCAGGCCTAGCCTCTGTAGACCTGGGCTTGGCCTTGATGGACCTAGGCCAAGGCATAAGGGAGTTGGGCAAGAGGAACGGTGTCTCAGGCCCAGCTTCCGTGGGCTCGAAATCGGTGCCTATTGTCAGGTCCTTGACGCCAATGCTGAGGCCTATCGTGGCTGAGCTGGGTCCATAGAGGTCGGGCTCGGGACCCCGGTGCTTGTGTTCGGTTCCCCACTTGCTCGTGCCCAACTCATTGGCGCTCAAATGGTATATGTCTTTAAGAAAATAAAATCAAGTTTTCCTTTCAAAACAATAGAAAATAATTTCTAGTTCATTTTCAGGTTTCAATCAAGTTTTGGAAAAACATTGCCATTTTTATAAAAATGACTATTAGAAAATTATTTTCTAGAAATATCATATTTTCTATAAAATAAAGGGAGCCTCAATGCACGAGTCACATTCGTGTAAATATTCAACACAAAAATTCCAAACCCCTAGCAAAGAAAACATGGCAAAAGTTCTTATCTTTAGCATTGCCGGTCAAAAAAAAGTCGATGATTTCATCGATGTCACTATAAAAGAAGTTGAGGTTTGATGGGGGGGAAATATGTTTCGGAATGACACATATGCACGTACATAAACTGTGATAAATAGGCTTCGGACATCCTAAACCTATAGGCAGATTTCAATATAGAATGGTTCCGAAAAGTGACTTAAGGACGGCCACAACATTTCATCTAATTGACTATATAATTTGGATAGTCGGACCATGGAGGTCAAGCGTACTCTCATGGTAGCCAAAAACAAGCCCCACCTATGGGTGTCCTATTTAGTTTGGCTATAGCCTTATATGCCAACTTCCCTAATTCATCTTGACTATTCTCTTTTTATTTTTTGGTTCTTTTTTTTTTTATCTTCCATTATTCATTCTTCATTTTTATTTATATTTCATGGGCATAGATACGTAACTCGCTCATTTAGACACTTGTGAAGCACTCTACGAACTCTACGAGCTCAGTTAATGAGATATGAACCTCCGGTTCCCAAAAATTCATTAATGCCCCTATCAACTGTGTTAATCCTTAGATTGTACGGGTGAACGGCCTGCACTTAATTAGTCATGGGTTTTGTATGATGTTTCATGAGCTTTCGGATAGTAGGTTTCTAGGCCAGTATCTTTAGATTATATAAAAAAGAAAAAAGAAAAGAAGAAGCTATTTTCACATTTGTGGTCATTGGGACAGTCTTCATGGGAATACAAAACAGATAAACAAATGGATCTTAAAAAATCCCACAAGATGCGACCGGATTCGTTGACCGGTCGGTCACATCACAATCCAAAATGCCCTATTTTGTTTCATTCTGCTTAGTAGTTACTCATTTTGGTTTCATTATGAGAGCATTTTAGGCAACTTTTCATTGTTTTGGTCCACATGGCTGTGCACGCTCTAATTTCCTTATACAATGATGGTGCTTTTTTTTATTTTGATAGATTTTGCATGAATTGTTAATTGATGTGGGACAGAGGTTTCTAATGACATTATATAAATTGACCCTTTTACAGATAAACATTCTCCATGACCTCATGTTTGAAAATATTCGAACTAGCCACTTGAAAGGAAAAGATCTCTTAAAAACCCTTTCGCTCCGCTAGTGATTCATGGCACAAGGATAGCGTGAGAAAGTAAATTGCGCTTTCAATAGTGAAACCCCCAATCATGATAGCACGATACATCCCTCCATGAATCACATTTTGAAATTCAAAAACGCAGTTGTTATTGCGAGGCGTAATGTCGGTTCAATGCATTGATCTTGGACTGGAGGGCCATTATTCATGAGATGAAACGACAACATGAAAATAAAAGAAATGGCAAGAAACGGGAGAACTGCAAGCAACAAAGCATTAGGGCTGGGCTAACTGGGAAATGGTGAATGGGTAAGTGAACAGTTCAGCTTCATCGCTGAATAATTTGCTGGCCGCGACCACATTGACGGCTTCAGTAGAATGGTAAGGGTCCCAAAACAAGTACTCGTCCCTGTTCTTGCATGGGATTTGGTTTTTCTGACAGGTGATCCGACCATGCTTCCATCCGTGCCCACAACAAGCGGTTGTTGTGACCTTGAAGCCTGAAATTAACAAGAATTGACAAGAAATTGTCCACCCATTTCTCATTGAGCTTGTTAATAGAGATACTTACTTATAAAAGAAAAAAGATATTAGCCAAAGACTTGGTCCTAGAATATATATTAATTTGACCAAGGGCAAGTCTTTTGGACTATTGAATGCAAGTTTTGAGTAGGACAGCATTTGGGTCAAGAGATGTATTATGGAGTTTTCCTTTCCACCAACCATATTACTAAAATTGTTGGACGATTTAACCCTTAGAGAGTTGGCTTATTGACTAAGAACCGAACTTAAGTGCGTGAATTAGATGCATAATTCAGGTTGAACTCATTCACCACCAAATGCAAACGATTCTATGTTCGGGCCACTCATCTGGGTTTTGGCTCGCGCCTTACTTGGGCCGGCCGTGATGTTGGTGAGCTACTTCATGGGTTCAAAATCTGCCTATTTAATATGCACTTCCTCAGTATTAATTAAATAGCTCTGGTATATAGTAAGGGATTTTTATTAGGTTCATTAGCAGTGTAAAATAGTGTTGATACATTTATTGGTGGATGGTCGACATGTGGAAGAATTCACTTATAGATTTAACTTCAAATATACATATCGTTTTCTAACAGCTAATGTGTAAGGATGTTCTTACATTGCCGGTCGATTTAACAATAATCTTATGGTGACAGCACCTCTAGTTGACTCTGTTCTTAACTTTTTTTTTTTTTGGTAAGGACTCTGTTCTTAACTTTTGTTCACATATGAGTTCATAACTTCAGTATTTACAAAGAGTGGAAATGAACAAAAGTGTGGAGAGAATTCTTTATGTTTTCTTAATAATCGCATAGTGAAAAAAGCCTTAATTTTTTTTCTAGTCAAGTTGTAACATCCTGAATTTTGACATGTTATCGGGACCAATAAAGTGTACATTAATTCTCGTTTGATTTTAGTAAGTCTCGCCCGGACTTGATCAATCACAGGATACTAACCAAATGGGAAAGGCTAAATAGGAACAGGTACGTAGACCGATGACCCGATCGCGATTGAGCGCCGATTTCGACGAACGTCAAGGGAATATTTTGAACCAATATGGGCCAATCTTAGGAGAATGACGGATTTATATAGTCAGTGAAGTACGATTGGATCGCGGGTGATTCCGCACGACCGAAAGCACGCCTAACCAGTGAATCCCGATTTTAATCCAAATGATTGCGACCCCCGGTGCTAGTGATAATTCCTCTCGTTCTCTCGAAATTCGAGGCCATCATGACTCGGACAATCCTAGGTCGATACGCGTAATACCTAAATAGCCGCCCGTTAGTGAGAGATCCTAAGACTTCAAAACGAGTTATTTTGATTGCGATATTGGACTCGAATTTCGATATCAAAATTTCAAGGGTAATTACGGCTATTTTACAAGACGGACGTCATTTTATAGTGGCCAATTAAGTTTGGGATAAGAACGGCTGAAAATAGAAATTTCGACAGAAATTGGGGAAAATTACGATTTTGCCCCTGGGGACCTCGATGCTCGTTTCTGAGGTCAAACGAAATTATTTTTTGGAATCGATGTCATTTTGGGGCAACCATGCACGTCTGGAGTGCATACGGTCAAAAATTGAAATTTCGACCTCGGAACGAAAAATTACGGTTTTACCCCTCGAGACTTTTAGACCGGTTTTCGAGGGCTTAAAGGATAAATTTTAAGGATCCGACACCGGATTATGTCTACCATAAATATATAGGACCAGTATGGACAAAAATTGAAATTTCGGTTCGGGATCGAAAAATTACGAAAATGCCCCTAGGCCAATTTTAATTAATTCCGAAAATTGAATTTAATTTTGGGATTAACCAAGGTGAGTTAAGGCTAAACCAGGTCTGGTCAGCTTGGGTTAAGGACATTTGACCATTTTACCCCTAAATAATTGGATTAGATCAAATGTGGGCCCTTGGATCAAGGGCAAAATTATCCAAATGGCCAAGATTGTGACACATGTCTTCCACTAATCCATCTTTGACTCATTTGACCAGACATTTCCTCTCTCTCTCGTCCATTTTCTGTTCAGCCAAAGCCATTCCCCCTCTTTCCTTCACCGTATCTCTCTTTTCCCGTTTTCCATTTCTGCAATTCCCGTTTCTGCACATCCTGGTACTGTTCACGCCTGAACAGTACCAGCTGGAGCTGTCCCCGCCAAGCCAGCACCACCAGCAGCCCTTTCCGCCCAAGACCAGCCACCACAGCCCCGGTTTCAGCCTAAACAGAACAGAAACAGCAGCTATTTGTCTTCGCCGGTGTCGCCGCGGACCGCCGGCTTGCACTGGAGCGCTGCCGTCGATCCTTACTGTTCGTCGGTGATCAACCGCCCGTTCCCGTCGTCCCGAATCGTTAATAGGCGAGTATAAACCCCTAAACCCCTAATTAGTTTAATTGTGCATTTTTAGGAGTTAATTAGGCCTAAATGAGGGTTAATTAGGCTTAATTGTGTGTGGGATGTTTTGTATGGGTCCTGAGGACCTAATGAGATGATTTAGTGGTGGATTAAGGCCCAAAACAGCCCTTGTTCTGGTACTGTTCACAAAGTACCGAAAATGTGCAATTTTGTCTAAGTTTTGTACTAATTGAATTCAATGATTCAAGGCTTGGAATTAGACAATTCAAGTGTTAATTAGGCTCATTTGAGGCTTAATTATGTATATTTGATGGTTGGATGATTAGGGTAGGTGATTAGGGCTTAATGAGATGGTTTAAAGGTGAATTAGTGCCTAAATGTGCATTTTTCCTGCTACTGTTCATGGGGCTCCGAAATTGTTTTAATTTGTCTAAGTTTGTACTAATTGGGTTCAATTGTTGGTGACCTTGAATTGGTCATTACAGGGCTTAATTAAGCTTAATTGAGGCTTGATTACGTGTATTTGATGTTTGAGTGATTATAGTATTTGATTGAGGCCTAATGGAATTATTTAGGGGTAGTTTAGTGCAAAATGGACATTCGGTTCTGGTACTGTTCACCAGAACCGAATTGTACCATTGGGCTTAATTGGAGACTTAATTGGTTCTTTGGCTATTGACTTGAGTTTGAGCATTTTTAGGGGTTGGTTAGGACTTGTATAAATTCCTATTGAAGGACCCCGAAGTGGTGAGAATGACCATCGGAATTGGTTTGCCCAAGCCGGGCCCAAGGCGCATGAAACTAAATTGTAACGAATGCGCGGAATGAACTTGAAATGGATTGGATTAGAATGGAAAATGCTTGGACATGCCAAGGATGAGTGGAATAGGTTTGATTTGGGCTTAGTTATGCTTGGTAATTTGACATCGGTAATTAACCTTAAATTCCTGGGCATGTGGTTTACAAAAGAGTATTGTGGTGCGACCGAAATTGAGTGCTTAATGTACATGCCTGAGATTTATAAAACGTTGGTCTTCGGATCGGGCCTACGGGTCGTTATATCCACTTGTGGCCTTCGGGTCGGGCCTACGGGTCGATTTATTAATGTTGGCCTTCGGGTCGGGCCTACGGGTCGATTTATCAAACTGTTGGCCTTCGGGTCGGGCCTACGGGTCGTTATATTCAACTGTGGGCCTTCGGGTCGTTATAATTGCACTTGACTGATATTGATATCAAATGCCTAACCTGCAGGGCTGAAATAATATTTTGGGCTGTGAGCTCGTAGAGAAAAATTAATGTGGTTTTACTAGGTTTATTGTTTGATGTGTTTTATTTACCCTTATGGAGGTGCACATTAGTCTAGTTTAGGATTAGTGGTTTGTACTTGTTGAGATTTTCTCACGGTTGTGGTAAAACCGACATTTCATATCCCCGGCCATGAATTTCCAGGACTCGGATGTTGAGTATGAGAATGAGGAGGATGAGGTAGAGCATGAGGAACTAGGTGGGGTAGTTTTTGAGCCGGAGATTGTGGATCCTGTCCTAGAGCAGGCAGATGCCATGACCCTTTTGTTGTATCTTTTGTGTATAATGGATATTGTATTATAAGTTTTATAATGAATGTACATATTGTTGTTAATCGTTCTCATATTGTTGTTCGTTGCTATTCATGGTTGCTTTTTAATTGTCTGGGTGTATATATATTTATTATATATACGTCGTTTCCGCATGTAGCGTGTTTTCTTTGATTTGGGTTTTCGGGTCGGTGACGTAACTTGGGAACGTCGCATCTTATTTCGACCTACGCGGATGTTCATGCTTCGTGGGGTACGGGGCGTGATACAAGTCCACTAATGTTGAAGAAACTTGACTATGATAGAGGTCGCCAAATTCGTTTGCCAAGTTATTTTGGGTTGAAAATGAAAGAGGAAAAGGGTTACAAGTCATCTCTAATCAAATCTACTCTTAGACTGACGCAGACAGAAAACGTAAATTTGGAACAACTCCAAAAAACTCGAAATTTTTATTCAATAATACTGTATTTTGATTACAAGGCGGACATCTTATATATAGAGATAGGATTCCTAATACTAATGGAAACTGCCTGAATGGTAATATAGGAAACTGCATGACTAGTAATATAGGAAACTGCCTAAATGATAATATAGGAAACTGCCTAAATGATAATATAGGAAACTGCTTGAATGGTTGTTTTCCCCAAAATCAGAAAAACTATCGAGATTTCCGGTGATTATGGCGATCACATTGTTCAAGATAATCACAGGCTAACTGTTCTATATCATTTCCTCACTCTTCGAAAAAACTCGCCCTCAAGTTATGATCAGGATAGAGGGGTGTATCGGAAGCATGATACTCAAATAAGTCTGCATCTCTTGGAAATCTTTGTCTTTGTCTTCCGTATCCTCGACATAGTCTTGACGCCTATGTCGGGGGATTCCTCCACGCCCCATAGCATCTTCGGGATCACGAGTGATAGGATTTCGCGCGGCTGGAAGAACACTAGGTGCATGGTTTGTGGACAAACGCTGGATGGCATCAAGGATCTCTTGAAACCTCCTATCAGTTTGAGCCACAAACTGATTGAACTCAGCCCGCGTAATAGGCTCATTCTCACGGCCCTCAGCAGTAGGGAGATTGACATTCATGTTATTCACCATTGTCACAGGAGAAACCTGCTTTGATACCAAATGACGCAGAGAGAAAGCGTAAATTTGGAACAACTCTAAAGAACTCGAAATTTTTATTCAATAATACTGTATTTTGATTCCAAGACGGACATCTTATATATAGAGATAGGACTCCTAATACTAATGGAAATTGCCTGAATAGTAATATAGAAAACTGCCTGACTGGTAATATAGGAAACCGCCTAAATGATAATATAGGAAACTGCCTAAATGATAATATAGGAAATTGCTTAAATGGTTATTTTCCCCAAAATCAGAAAAACTGTCGAGATTTCCGATGATTACGGCGATCACATTGTTCAATGTCGCGACCTAAAAAAAAAATCGAGTGTTCGATCTTAGGCTAATGGATTACTAGATCAATTAAATTAACTAACCTAGCTCGAGTTCTCCCAAACTCTACCAAATCGCAACTTAGGTCCAATTGTGAGCATGCAAATATTTTCAACGGGAGTCGCCACTAATCATTTAGGGTAGGTTGATTAGAAACCTAAATAAAATAGCGGGAGTACTATTTTATTTCTACGAACCAGAAATCATGAATTCGGGACTTGGTTACGCTAGATTCCCTAACGCCCTTTCGGTACCAATTTCGAGAAAAATACTCAATTTGACAATTTTGATAAATCCTAACTTAGAGTTCAAAGGTGCAGAAATTTTTTTTTTGATTTTTTATTTGTTTAAATGAAAGCTAACCTATATGTAATGACGTGCAAAAATTGACATGCGATTAATGCAACCTAACATGCAAACTATATGTCATGCGACGACGTGACCTATTTCTAATGACGGGCACATTATTTTTTTTTGTATTTTTTTAATGAAATTCGGAATTAAAATTGCCAATTATCTAAACATGTGATTTTAAACTAACAAAATTGACCTATTCCAAAGCAATCTTTTTTTGGTATTTTTTTAATCAAAATTCGAAATTAAAATCAAGTAAAAAATATAACCGCGAAATCTTTCGAATTAAGTTTCGATCTGAAGCCTGACAGATCGACCCTAAAATTCGAAATACCCGCTATGGAAATAATTCTATCTAAAGCCTGATAGATAGATTTATTTCCACGTGTGCGGTTGCGGATTAGGAAATTTTCTTAATCGATCACATCTTGAAAAATTCTGATCTCTTAAATATTTTGGATATATTCAAAGGATTTTGAAAATTCTAAATTTTATCCAAATTTGGTAAGCAACAGATATCCAAGATTTCAAAAAAAAGAAAACAAATCCTAATTGAGATAATGCTTATTATTCAAATATGCAAAATTAGCTATCAATAAGCACAAATTAGGCAACAAAATATTCAAATCAAATCGAGATAGGATAATTACCTAATCTGAAGATTTATTTCCTAATTTGAATTTGCAGCGGATCGGGATTGCGGATCGGCGGTGCGTCGGGAGCGGCGGCGCGACGTCGGGAACGGCGGTACGGCGTCGGGAGCGGCAGCGTCGGGACCGCGGAGATGCAGCGACGGTGTCACAGCAGCAGGCGTGCAGCGGCTTGCGGTGGTGCTCGTGGTGGTTCGCGACGGACGGCACGGGATCGGCGGTGACCAGACTTGGCGTTGAGCTTACGGTGGGTCACGGTTTTCACTTGCACCTCTCTCGGTTGGATGCCTATCTCTTTGACCACTGAATGACTTTGAGTTGGGTTGGACTTCAGCGTGCAATGCGGATCGTCGTGGGAATTCGTCGGGAAACAGCAAGCGCGTCAGAGGAAAATCGTTGGCGTCGATGGAATTGGCTGGTCTCCAAGAATTGAATGCCTCGTTGTTGAGGCTTGAATCAAATTGAACTTCGTCGAAGGGGCTCCGACTGGACGTGCTGCTCTTCACCACGTGGGAAGCAGTAACAGCAACACAGGTACCGTGGCCATCGTGGAGCTTGAAGGCTGTATATTCAATGTTGTGTGTCCCCCACGTTGCATAAGAAGAAGAAGAATTGTCATGGCTCCAGAACAAGTCACGGCTGCATTGATCTTGACTTCTTTTTTCTCAATATTCTGTATGTGTCAGATTTTCCAAAAGACCAGCCCCAACTCTCCTCTTTTGACCTTTTTTTTTCTCTCGATCGTGTGTCTCTCCTCTCTTTCGGATTCCGCAGCAACGGGACTTGTCGGTTGGCCCTCGCGGTGGTTCTCGATGATTGATAACCTGCAAAACAGAGGAACAACTCCACGATTTGGTGAAAGATTAGCGACAGTCGTGGCAGATCGTCGCGAGGCGCGGGTTTTGAACAGCAGGTCTTCAGTGGTGAAGCTCTCTGTGGTGACGGCTTCTTGGTTCGATGGTGAGGCACCGCACTGTTACGATTATGGTATCGTATCCAATGTTGACCGAGAAAGAGAGGAAACTTTGTATTGGATGAAACAAAGAGTCCTCCTTAATGTGTATGTTGGAACGTGGGCCTTTGGATGTCCCTCTTTTTCTTTTTTTTGTGATGTGCTCTATCTTGAGCAAGTGAAATCCTGCAAGAAGAAAGAAAGCCCCTTCTTTTTGTTCGCTGTCTCCTTTTGTCTCTTCGTGAATTCCTGAACGTGTCCACCACCACGTATTGCTTAGATGAGCGTCAAGTCGGAGCAGATCGTGGGATTGAAGCTGAACAGCAATGGCTCGGCTTCTCGTCAAGAGACCTCGCGGATGGGAGCAACTTCGTCGGGGATGGGATCTCGGAGTAAATTCTCTGCTCGGAAGGACACGCCTTGGACTGATTTAAGAGCTCATGGATGGACGCAGGGGCACACGGGGTGGCTGAGCGTGAAGACTGGAATTCGTGGGCACGAGCACAACGAAATCACAGTGGCATGGCTTCACCTTTTTTGATGAACAAATTTCACCAATCACACAATGCACGATTTTCTCTTCTCTCTGGACGTGTGTGGCTGCCCTCTCTAATGTGGCCTCTCCAATTTTCTTCCCTCAATTGTGTACTGTGAAGCCCCCCCTTTGTTGACCGAGACCTCCCCCTTTTATATGCAAGACAACATAGTATTTCTTCTTTTTTTTCGGGAAAGGACTTGGTCAACTTTCAGAACATATATTTTATTTCTTTCCTCCCTTAGAATTATGTCTTCCTTCTGATTATGGGCGTGGGGAGGTCTTCTTGGCAGCATACTCTTTCTTGTTTTGAGAAAGATATATTACTCAAATAATATACGTCCTCACATGAATATTCCTTTCCCAGTTGCTCTTGCTATTTTCCATTGACCGACAAAATCTTGCATATTTCCACAAATATCTGAAAAACAAAGTCTATGAAATCGTGGACATCTTCAGGAAATCATGAAAGATATTTCTGCACAAGTGCCCAACCAAAAATATATTGACCGAGAATCATGTATATATTCCGAAAATTCTTCATATCCCACGTGCGAAAATTCCACCCATGATAATGAACGAGTTTGGCGAAAATTTTTATTCGTGGGCTTTTAACTAAGTCCATTCGCCATTGATTTAATGCAAATGCAACTATGTGAGCCTATTACTATAAATGCTCCTAAAATCTATATGCAGTTTAACTAATTAATTAATTTTTTTTTCTAGGGGCCAGGATCGATCCCTAATTTTCTATACAATTAACACTAAATGATGCGCCAAAATTTAGGTGTCAACAGCTGCCCCTCTTTGAGTGGAGGCTCGCAGAGGTTTCGCTCAAAGACTGAGACCTAAATTTAAACTATGAAAAATGATGAAATTTTTTTTTAAATTTTTTTTTTAAAATGTAATGATGCATGATATGCAAACAATAAGGAACGTATGCTAAGGCTTCTTACTTCATGCGGAGCGGTGAAAGAGTCTTACATACGGATCGCACAAAAAGCGTCCAAGTGGGGGAAAGCTTTATAATGCTTTGAGTTTCCTCGATCTCCAAACTTCTAGTCCACTGGAAGTAAGGTTCTCAAGGTACATGATTGCCTATCTGTTACCTGTAGTTTCCTACAGATGCGAAATAGCGCGTGATATGAAGAAAAAAATGGGATGTGTTGTCCATACCACTGGACAATCACGAAAAGGGTCATGTCACCTCCTTCATTCGGGTAAGCATGAAATGATGTGCTTCGTACTCCACTTAGCAACACCAAGAGAGAAATTATGTCGCCTGTTCTACTGGGCGAACATGAAATGGGGTGTGCTTCGTACTCCACTTAGCAACACCAAATGTGAAATTATGTCGCCTGTCCTACTGGGCGAACATAAGAATACGGTGTGCCGCGTACTCCACTTAGCAACACCAAAAGAGAAATTATGTCGCCTATCCTACTAGGCGAACATAAAATGGGGTGCGCCGCGTACTCCACTTAGCAACACTGAAAGGGAAATTATGTCGCCTGTCCTACTGGGCGAACATAAAATGGGGTGTGCTTCGTACTCCACTTAGCAACACCGAAAGAGGAATTATGTCGCCTATCTACTGGGCGAACATAAAATGGGGTGTGCTTCGTACTCCACTCAGCAACACCAAAAGGGAAATTATGTCGCCTGTCCTACTGGGCGAACATAAAATGGGGTGTGCTTCGTACTCCACTTAGCAACACCGAAAGAGGAATTATGTCGCCTATCTACTGGGCGAACATAAAATGGGGTGTGCTTCGTACTCCACTCAGCAACACCAAGAGAGAAATTACGTCGCCTGTCCTACTGGGCGAACATAAAATGGGGTGTGCTTCGTACTCCACTTAGCAACACCGAAAGAGGAATTATGTCGCCTATTCTACTGGGCGAACATAAAATGGGGTGTGCTTCGTACTCCACTTAGCAACACCGAAAGAGAACATAAAATGGGGTGTGCTTCGTACTCCACTTAGCAACACCGAAAGAGAAATTATGTTGCCTATCCTACTGGGCGAACATAAAATGGGGTGTGCTTCGTACTCCACTTAACAACACCGAAAGAGGAATTATGTCGCCTATCCTACTGGGCGAACATAAAATGGGGTGTGCTTCGTACTCCACTTAGCAACACCAAATGTCACCTGTTCCACTTGGTGAACATATAAGAGAGATAATTTCTCCTATTCTGGAGAGAGAAACAATGAAGAATAATTAGCAGACGTACCTGAATTCTTCTTATGACGGAGTCAATGGCATCGCTCCTGTTTTTACCTGAGAAAAGGTTAAAATAACACATGCGCAGAAGCAGAGAAAACATAATTCATGAATCTGCTTGCATTACCAAGCTTTACTAGGGAATTTATTAATCAGAACAACCATTTCGTCCTTTTGACATTTTGATCATATTAAATGAAAGACCTTTAATCAAAAAGGACTTTCCACTCACTCTCAATGAAAGGCTTTTGACCCGACCTTTGATGCGGGTATAAGAATCACTCGAACTCTCTTCATCGTGCTTGACAAGGGTTCGGATATTCTCAAAATCAGTATGACTTGGCCAATCTGAGAGGTCTTTATAAGGACTAAAACGTGAGCTTGGTCAATGGCTTAGCAAAAGGGACTCTTCGAGTCAAGGCTATTGAAAGAATTAATATCACCAGCTGTTTCGGGTTTACAAGTCAGGAATGCTGCAAAAATGAGATAGAAAAATCTTGCTCGCACTTCTTCGAGCAACATTTATAAGCATTTGAAACTCTACGTTAACTCAAGTGCCCTATTCTGAAGAGACTTCGGTAATGGTTGTAACGTAGGTTCGGGTAGGCTTGAAATGAATGGCCTATTTCCATCAAAAGGGGCATTATGAACATGGAGATTGGTGATCATCCCATCTAGCAATTGCTTCACAAATGAACCTTCAAATGGTCTTTTCCTTGAAGAATGATCTTGCATATCGACTTAGTTCTTGCTGAAGCTTTTCTCTCTCTCTTTTTCTCCCTTTTTTTTTTCGAGAGAGATTTTCTTTTCTTCTCTCTTCTTTTTTTTTTTTTGAGAGAGAGATTTTCTTTTTTTTTTCGAGAGAGAGAGAGAGATTTTTCCGAAAAAGAGAACTTCGATTTGATGGAGTCCTTTTGCATCCTTTCTGATGAATTTTCTTTCGAGCTCCCAATTTCCCTAAGTCACCTTGAACTTGTCTTGAGATGATTTCATTTGTCTATCACAAGAATGATCACCAATTGGGTTGAAATGAATCCACCGCTCAAATTGGGTATGCAAAGGGTATAATATGTAGGGATATAAAAAGAAATGCTCTTCGTCATATCTAAGGCACTCGAGCTAACACAGAACTTGCATGCAATAAATATACTTAAAGATTGATGCAAGTGAAAGCAAGAAAATTCTAACCATTTTGAACTTTCTAAGAAATTGCCCCGGTATGGGATTGTTCCTGACAGGGGTAAGAAATGAAACTCCGTTCAAAGGGGTTAAGCAAATGATAACCTGTAGTGTTTAGATAGAGGAAATGAATGCCTCTCATCATTTTGGTCGTCATACTTTTCGTGAGATAATCCTTTACCTTGTCAGCACAGAATTTTCACTCAACTCGCACTAGGAATTATTATTCAGGACGTGTATAGAAATGTCTTGCCTTTCGTCATCTTAAAGTCTCTCATGCAATAAGATCGCTTCATTAGGACAGAAATAGATTGCCAAATTAAAAGCCTTCCTCAAACAAAGCTTAGTAACATCAATTGATTCATAAAATTCAACTTGACACTCGATAGAAATAAAGTCAGAATGAGTACAAATCAAGTGTAATATTTCTTCACAGAATCAGAATTAACCGGACTGGAAAAAACACGACCATCCATCTCGGCCAAAATCAAAGCACCTCCTGGAAGGACTTTCTTCACAATGTACGGGCCGCCATAGTTTGGGGCAAATTTTCCTTCTGCAAGAGGAACTATCGGCAATAACTTTCGCAGGACAAGGTCACCTACCTGAAATTGTCGAGGCTTGACTTTCTTATTGAAAGATTTAGCAACTCGTTGTTGGTAGCACTGGCCATGACATAGAGCTCTAAGCCTTCTCTCGTCAATCATGTTCAACTGGTCCAATCTCTGTTGGATCCAATCTGCCTCTGACAATTGTACCTGTGAAAGAATACGTAATGAAGGAATTTCAACCTCAACAGGTAGAACTGCTTCCATACCGTATATAAGAGAATATGAAGTTGCCCCTGAAACATAAAGTATAGGGTTCAGAAGGACAAACAGGGCTAAACAGTGTATTTTTATTCTAAATTTTTCCCTTCTTTAAATTTTTTTTTTTGAATTTTTTTGAAATTCTTTTCAAAAAAGTTTTAACACGAGGGAGCATGAAGAAGCCCAGGCCTCAGAATTCTCCTTGGACTATATTTTTCTTTTATCGGTTGGATATCATCACCGGACTGGTTTGATGTACTTCAACATGCCCTAAAAAAATGAAAATAATTTGTAATTTCATTGATTATCACCAAATAAATTACATTTATTGGAATGGAAACTGGGACAATAAAGTCATAGGAAAAAATCCTAAAAAGCAGCTCCCAAGACGGGGCAAGTCCTAGAAAGCAATAGAAATTCCCACGCAAGGGGAGTGTGCGAAAAAAATAAAGGTGTTACTCTCGCGGGCCAGTGCCCATTTCAACCAATGATCCTTCCTCGATAGCTTCAATGAGCATGTTATTGAACATAGCAGTGATTCCCTCCATCGCATCATCAGGATCTTCTGTCACTGGAGGTGTTAAATCATCCATACCTCCCCATCCATCGGGCACGATATCACGCGAGTCAATATAGAAGCTCGGGGGAGCCGAATATTTCACGTAGTAGTCGAACTTGCCGCTCGGTTGCCCCAGGGTGTCGATTACCTCTTTCTCTTCATGTATCATTCTTGCAGGACTCGGGGATGTGGTCTGGATGTTTGGAACTATGAGAAGATCATCTCGGCCTTTGGTAGAGATATGAAGCACGAAATGTTGATGCCCCAGTATCTAAGAGGTCCTGAACCTTGTGCTTTAGATCAACGTCGTACGACCATGGAACCATCTTGTTATAAGCGTAGGGCTGAGGTGATGCCAGGACCAATATTTCCGAAGCATCGGGTATAATGATCCCGAGGTTATCGTCAGAGGCGTCCTCGAGAGGGGGCATGTCAGTTAGCTGAGGATCCAACTTAACTGGTTCATCGGTCAACATTACGAGTTCTTCATTCCAGTCAATGATGACCTGAGATATAGTGGCCACTACCCCGAATTCATCAGTTGTCCCAATCATTCCCTTTCTCACCAACTCATCCACTTTCTTTTCTATCTCGCCGAGTGACACCACCTCACCAGTCGAAACATAACCAGCTCGGACTAAAGCATCGAACATATCTTCGAGAGGGACCCTGAAGCCTTGAACCTGTTTGACTCCCGGACCAAAGACAACATTTGCACTGCTCGAATGATCAGGGAGTGGATTGTTCTGCACATTGGGTTTACCGGTTGGCTGTAGCGCAAACGCTCTAGTCTCGAGTAGATCCTGCACTCTATGTTTGAGTACCTGACAATCATCTGTCGAATGCCCAACTTCACCTCTATGGTAGTCGCATTTCTTCGACGGATCATATTTTGCATAACCAGCGGCATTAGATCTTTGTGGCTCTGAATTCAGCAGGTTCTTCTTCCTTAGCACAGCCAATACCTGAGATAACGTCCCAGGAAGTGGAGTAAACTGGCGAGTTTTACGCTGCTGGCGTGAGTCTTGCTGACCTTGCCGTCCATAAGAGGTTGTCTGCTGAGTGCTAAATTGCAGCTTCGGGGCCTGCGCTGGCATCTTCTGTGCATAAGTCAAGTTGACTTCGGGGACATGCTCTTTGTCTTTCTTACTAGTAAATCTCTTGCTCGATGAACCTGACTCACTGTACCATCCCTTCTTGAGCCCGGTTTCAATCTCCTCACCCATGGCTATCAGTTGACCAAAAGATTGGGCGGCTGTCACTAACATTCGTGAACGAACCGGCTGCGGTAGGGTGGACACGAACAACTTCATTAAGTCACGTTCTGAGGGTTCGGGCATGATCTGTCCCGCCATGTTCCTCCAGCGAGTGGCATACTCCTTTAGAGTCTCGCCCTTTTTCTGCTCGGCTCTCTCCAGGTCTTCCCTTGTAATGGTGACATCGAGATTGAACTTAAAGTGCTTGACGAAAAGGTTTGCCACCTCTTCCCATGAGTCTTTCCGGTTGATCTGGTGGTTGGTATACCACCTCATTGCGGCATCCTTCAAGCTTGCTTGGAAGGTTTGGATCATTAGAGGTCCATTAGAAACATATCTATTCATGAGCCCCTGGTACATATCGATGTGCTGAATCGGGTTTGAGGTGCCGTCATACTTCTCGAAGGCTGGCATTTTGAATTTATCGGGCACTTGGACCCGGGTAAAAATAGACAGATCAACAGGTGGAACACATTGAGTTCCCTCCACTTCACGTAACCTCTGGTCGAGCTTAGCCAACAACTTGGCGTTCTCATCATTCGGGGGCGGATGAAGAACAGGGGCCACCGGAGACGCACTAGTATCAGTCAGAATGACATCATCCAGTTGAAGGGTTGGATTAGTGTTCACTGCAGGAGATTTGTCGAGGCGAAGGCCTTGACGGGTTGGAAGTGGAATCTCCGATTGAGAGGCAGCATTGATCTGCTGTTGCTTGGCCATGAGATCACTCATCATTTTGGACATGGCAGCCGCGATCTGCTCATTGATTATGTTCATGTGTTCCTTCAGCTTTTCGTCAATCATGGCCGCAATCTCAGCTTGATTGGCCATCCTTCTTTTGGTCACCGATCGAGTATTATGAGGATGAGGGGGATCCGTGGCAAATTACCTGCAAAAAGCAACGATCGAATGAATACAACGAGTAAGAATAACGAGTCGGTCCATGACATCCTCTAGACCCTCAAGATGAAATTTCTTTCAAAAGACCGATTCGTCCAGTAAATCTCGAAATTCCAAATTACTTTATTCAATAAAAACCTGGACTAATTCCAAAATTTACGAATTATAGTTTAATGCTTTCATTGAATTGCCCAAGATGGAAGGTGTCTGAAAAGAATTCTTATAAAAATCGTTCAGAAACGATATCTATTACTAGAAAACATTAATAGCATGAAGTACAAATGTAAGCTAACATTCCATCCTAAAAAGAAAGAAAAACTCCCTAAACTAAATAAGAAATCAGACAGTCTTCCTCTTTTTAGAGGGCACGTGATCTATAGACGAATGGGCCTTCAAGGCACGCCGTAATCGTGCGTTCTCTTCAGCCAGAGCATCTGCCTTATCTTGGGCCTTCGTCGCCTTTTCTTCGCTGATTTTGATCTGAGTCTGAAGAGTGTGCCGTACTGTCACGACCGGGATCTTCGGGAGTATGTCAGCCGGGATGGTATGATGCTGAATATACCGGGCCGTGGCAAAGTGACTCTTCATCCTTCCGATGGGCTCATCCGCGGGCCAAATCAGCTTCTGAGTGGAACAATTCTGCCAAGCGTCGGAATGACGCCTAAGCTCGACTCTGTAGGACTCGCCCTTCTCAAACTGGACTTGAAATTCATTGGGCCTGAGTGGAGGTGGGACGTCCTGCAGAACTCGGAACTGACGTGTAACTCGAAGCGGCTGATAGCAGGTTGCCCCATAAATGCCCATCAAAGGCACGGGCTTCTTATCGCCATGGTATAGTCGAGCCTCAACCTCCCGAAACCATACAGCTTGCCAAAGGAAAATCTTAGAGCTTGGATCATTGAACAGATGGACCCATTGTGTATAGTGCAAACTCTTAGTTTGATCTTGTATTTGTTTGAACTTTAAAATAGGGTTATCAGTCATGTTCATTTCAAATACAGTCATATTTTCCCCGAATTGAGAAAGGTGTGAGAAAAACCAGATTTGTAAAAGCTCAATCGGGGCTCGAAAAATTCTATCTTTTCCTTTCTTAAATCGTGTCAGAGATATGAAGGTCTCTGCCAGAATTGCGTTTATAAAACTAACTCCACCACATATTAATTTTACCGTCCATGCTATGACAGGATCAATAGCATTTTGACGGAATGGAAAAACGATGAGTCCGAAAAAAGCTAAGATAAAAATCTTAGATCTCATGAGAACGGAGTTATTTTCAAAACATTCAATAAGAAAAGATAACGGGCATGCCTGACAATTACTCTTTAACACTTTTTCAATTTCCTTTTTGGTCAAATTCAAAAATTCAGCGAGCACTACCACAGGATCTACCTTAATGGGTGGTTCGACTATATCTAACTCGATTGATTTTTCAATGGCAAAACTGTATTCTTCCAGAGTCGGTGTGAGCTCAAACTTACCTCCCAACACAAATGTGGTAGTCTCGGGGCACCAAAAATGAGCGAGCGCCTGCATGACTCCGCTCTGAACATCTATGTCAAGGATTGGTAGCATGAATCCAATGCGCTTGAGAACGTACTGCTGACCATCTGGCTTCAACTGGCTCCATAACTTCTTGAGCTCTAGCTTCGGAGTAGGCACGAAACGGATATCGAGGCGACCCATTCTTATATAGACCACGTGCCAAATGACTCAACCTAAATCATGGACCGACCCAAAATAAGATGAAGAAAACTAAAGATAAAGCTCGAGAAATTACCGTCTTTGGGGAGAAAATGTCAATCACAGAGACATGCACATGAATCGTGAGTTTAAACCTTAATCTATCTACCCTAAAGGCTTTTTGCAAAATGAAGTGATGAACGGAACGACACGTCGCAGCCTCGCGCACATTCATCATGACTAGCCGCAGCCTCGCATACAATAGTCATGACTAGTCGGGTCCAATCACTTTGGCTTGATTCGGTCGACAAGGGGAACCTCCATGCGTAGTAGCCTCACGTGCATGAGGACGACCCTTGAGCCATTTTTTGAAAAATTTTCGGGATCCAAATGGGATAACCTTTAGCGAGGTCTTACCGCCAAGGTTAAAGAACCATCTAAATACCATCTTAGAATTATGGGTGTGACCCAGGTCCGGTCACAGGTTGTGTGTGGTGTAGTGTAAATACTGTAAATCATGCACAACAATTATATGCAAACAACGCTTCAATAGTGCAAAAATTAAATCACAATTCCACTCCACCATGCCTGCAAAACAAAGGGTTAGCCAATCACTACTCCCCTTATAACTCCCATCCTGCAAAACCATTTAACACCTAAAAATGAGAATTCAATCAAATTTTGTCAAATCAAGTGATTTTTCATGGGAATTTTTTTTGGCCTAAGTCCTCCTTAAATTTTCAAAAAAATTCAAGTTTTGTCCCCAGCGGAGTCGCCAAGCTGTCGCGACCTAAAAAAAAATCGAGTTTCGATCTTAGGCTAATGGATTACTAGATCAATTAAATTAACTAACCTAGCTCGAGTTCTCCCAAACTCTACCAAATCGCAACTTAGGTCCAATTGTGAGCATGCAAATATTTTCAACGGGAGTCGCCACTAATCATTTAGGGTAGGTTGATTAGAAACCTAAATAAAATAGCGGGAGTACTATTTTATTTCTACGAACCAGAAATCATGAATTCGGGACTTGGTTACGCTAGATTCCCTAACGCCCTTTCGGTACCAATTTCGAGAAAAATACTCAATTTGACAATTTTGATAAATCCTAACTTAGAGTTCAAAGGTGCAGAAATTTTTTTTTTGATTTTTTATTTGTTTAAATGAAAGCTAACCTATATGTAATGACGTGCAAAAATTGACATGCGATTAATGCAACCTAACATGCAAACTATATGTCATGCGACGACGTGACCTATTTCTAATGACGGGCACATTATTTTTTTTTGTATTTTTTTAATGAAATTCGGAATTAAAATTGCCAATTATCTAAACATGTGATTTTAAACTAACAAAATTGACCTATTCCAAAGCAATCTTTTTTTGGTATTTTTTTAATCAAAATTCGAAATTAAAATCAAGTAAAAAATATAACCGCGAAATCTTTCGAATTAAGTTTCGATCTGAAGCCTGACAGATCGACCCTAAAATTCAAAATACCCGCTATGGAAATAATTCTATCTAAAGCCTGATAGATAGATTTATTTCCACGTGTGCGGTTGCGGATTAGGAAATTTTCTTAATCGATCACATCTTGAAAAATTCTGATCTCTTAAATATTTTGGATATATTCAAAGGATTTTGAAAATTCTAAATTTTATCCAAATTTGGTAAGCAACAGATATCCAAGATTTCAAAAAAAAGAAAACAAATCCTAATTGAGATAATGCTTATTATTCAAATATGCAAAATTAGCTATCAATAAGCACAAATTAGGCAACAAAATATTCAAATCAAATCGAGATAGGATAATTACCTAATCTGAAGATTTATTTCCTAATTTGAATTTGCAGCGGATCGGGATTGCGGATCGGCGGTGCGTCGGGAGCGGCGGCGCGACGTCGGGAACGGCGGTACGGCGTCGGGAGCGGCAGCGTCGGGACCGCGGAGATGCAGCGACGGTGTCACAGCAGCAGGCGTGCAGCGGCTTGCGGTGGTGCTCGTGGTGGTTCGCGACGGACGGCACGGGATCGGCGGTGACCAGACTTGGCGTTGAGCTTACGGTGGGTCACGGTTTTCACTTGCACCTCTCTCGGTTGGATGCCTATCTCTTTGACCACTGAATGACTTTGAGTTGGGTTGGACTTCAGCGTGCAATGCGGATCGTCGTGGGAATTCGTCGGGAAACAGCAAGCGCGTCAGAGGAAAATCGTTGGCGTCGATGGAATTGGCTGGTCTCCAAGAATTGAATGCCTCGTTGTTGAGGCTTGAATCAAATTGAACTTCGTCGAAGGGGCTCCGACTGGACGTGCTGCTCTTCACCACGTGGGAAGCAGTAACAGCAACACAGGTACCGTGGCCATCGTGGAGCTTGAAGGCTGTATATTCAATGTTGTGTGTCCCCCACGTTGCATAAGAAGAAGAAGAATTGTCATGGCTCCAGAACAAGTCACGGCTGCATTGATCTTGACTTCTTTTTTCTCAATATTCTGTATGTGTCAGATTTTCCAAAAGACCAGCCCCAACTCTCCTCTTTTGACCTTTTTTTTTCTCTCGATCGTGTGTCTCTCCTCTCTTTCGGATTCCGCAGCAACGGGACTTGTCGGTTGGCCCTCGCGGTGGTTCTCGATGATTGATAACCTGCAAAACAGAGGAACAACTCCACGATTTGGTGAAAGATTAGCGACAGTCGTGGCAGATCGTCGCGAGGCGCGGGTTTTGAACAGCAGGTCTTCAGTGGTGAAGCTCTCTGTGGTGACGGCTTCTTGGTTCGATGGTGAGGCACCGCACTGTTACGATTATGGTATCGTATCCAATGTTGACCGAGAAAGAGAGGAAACTTTGTATTGGATGAAACAAAGAGTCCTCCTTAATGTGTATGTTGGAACGTGGGCCTTTGGATGTCCCTCTTTTTCTTTTTTTTGTGATGTGCTCTATCTTGAGCAAGTGAAATCCTGCAAGAAGAAAGAAAGCCCCTTCTTTTTGTTCGCTGTCTCCTTTTGTCTCTTCGTGAATTCCTGAACGTGTCCACCACCACGTATTGCTTAGATGAGCGTCAAGTCGGAGCAGATCGTGGGATTGAAGCTGAACAGCAATGGCTCGGCTTCTCGTCAAGAGACCTCGCGGATGGGAGCAACTTCGTCGGGGATGGGATCTCGGAGTAAATTCTCTGCTCGGAAGGACACGCCTTGGACTGATTTAAGAGCTCATGGATGGACGCAGGGGCACACGGGGTGGCTGAGCGTGAAGACTGGAATTCGTGGGCACGAGCACAACGAAATCACAGTGGCATGGCTTCACCTTTTTTGATGAACAAATTTCACCAATCACACAATGCACGATTTTCTCTTCTCTCTGGACGTGTGTGGCTGCCCTCTCTAATGTGGCCTCTCCAATTTTCTTCCCTCAATTGTGTACTGTGAAGCCCCCCCTTTGTTGACCGAGACCTCCCCCTTTTATATGCAAGACAACATAGTATTTCTTCTTTTTTTTCGGGAAAGGACTTGGTCAACTTTCAGAACATATATTTTATTTCTTTCCTCCCTTAGAATTATGTCTTCCTTCTGATTATGGGCGTGGGGAGGTCTTCTTGGCAGCATACTCTTTCTTGTTTTGAGAAAGATATATTACTCAAATAATATACGTCCTCACATGAATATTCCTTTCCCAGTTGCTCTTGCTATTTTCCATTGACCGACAAAATCTTGCATATTTCCATAAATATCTGAAAAACAAAGTCTATGAAATCGTGGACATCTTCAGGAAATCATGAAAGATATTTCTGCACAAGTGCCCAACCAAAAATATATTGACCGAGAATCATGTATATATTCCGAAAATTCTTCATATCCCACGTGCGAAAATTCCACCCATGATAATGAACGAGTTTGGCGAAAATTTTTATTCGTGGGCTTTTAACTAAGTCCATTCGCCATTGATTTAATGCAAATGCAACTATGTGAGCCTATTACTATAAATGCTCCTAAAATCTATATGCAGTTTAACTAATTAATTAATTTTTTTTTCTAGGGGCCAGGATCGATCCCTAATTTTCTATACAATTAACACTAAATGATGCGCCAAAATTTAGGTGTCAACATTCAAGATAATCACAGGCTAACTATTCTATATCATTCCCTCACTCTTCGGAAAAACTTGCCCTCGAGTTATGATCAGGATAGAGGGGTGTATCAGAAGCATGATACTCAAATAAGTCTGCATCTCCTAGAAATCTTCGTCTTCGTTTTCCGTATCCTCGACATAGTCTTGACGCCTATGTCGGGGGATTCCTCCACGCCCCATAGCATCTTCTGGATCACGAGCGACAGGATTTTGCTCGGCTGGAAGAACACCAGGTGCATGGTTTGTGGACAAACGCTGGATGGCATCAAGGATCTCTTGAAACCTCCTATTGGTTTGAGCCACGAACTGATTGAACTCAGCCCGCGTAATAGGCTCGTTCTCATGGCCCTCAGCAGCGGGGAGATTGACATTCACGTTATTCACCATCGTCACAGGAGAAACCTGCTTTGATACCAAATGACGCAAAGAGAAAGCGTAAATTTGGAATAACTCCAAAGAACTCGAAATTTTTATTTAATAATACTGCATTTTGATTACAAGAGGGATATCTTATATATAGAGATAGGACTCCTAATACTAATGAAAACTGCTTGAATGGTAATATAGAAAACTGCTTGATTGGTAATATAAGAAACTGCCTAAATGATAATATAGAAAATTGACTAAATGATAATATAGGAAATTACTTGAATGGTTGTTTTCCCCAAAATCAGAAAAACTATCGAGATTTTCGGTGATTACGGCGATTACATTATTCAAGATAATTACAGGCTAACTGCTCTACATCATTCCCTCACTCTTCGGAAAAACTCGCCCTCGAGTTATGATCAGGATAGAGGGGTGTATCGGAAGCATGATACTCAAATAAGTTTGCATCTCCTGGAAATCTTCGTCTTCGTCTTCGTCTTCCGTATCCTCGACATAGTCTTGACGCCTATGTCGGGGGATTCCTCCACGCCTCATAGCATCTTCGGGATCACGAGCGACAGGATTTCGCTCGGCTGGAAGAACACTAGGTACATGGTTTGTGGACAAACGCTGGATTGCATCAAGGATCTCTTGAAACCTCCTATCGGTTTGAGCCACGAACTGATTGAACTCAGCCCGCGTAATAGGCTCGTTCTCACGGCCCTCAGCAGCGGGGAGATTGATATTCACGTTATTCACCATCGTCACAGGAGAAATCTGCTTTGATACCAAATGACGCAGAGAGAAAGCGTAAATTTGGAACAACTTTAAAGAACTCGAAATTTTTATTCAATAATACTGTATTTTGATTACAAGACGGACATCTTATATATAGAGATAGGACTCCTAATACTAATGGAAACTGCCTGAATGGTAATATAGGAAACTGCCTGACTGGTAATATAGGAAACTGCCTAAATAATAATATAGAAAACTACCTAAATGATAATATAGGAAACTGCCTGAATGGTTGTTTTCCCCAAAATCAGAAAACTGTCGAGATTTCCGTTGATTATGGTGATCACATTGTTCAAGATAGTCACAGGCTAACTGTTCTACATCATAGACACTTGGAATTGTTGTGTTTCTACTTTGTAGTGTCAACGTTATAAAGACTTGTTCACACAAGTAGTTTTACATCGTTTCAGCACCGGAGAACTTAACATTCTCGACGGTGGCAGATGAGTCGAACATGTTCAACATGACATACGTAAGATAAAATCTATGCAGAAAATTTGATGAGAAAATCATCCAACAAACACAGATAATTTGGATACCGTATAGCGATGGGTTGTCCAGTAACTCTTGGAAAACGGCGGAAGCGTCCTGATAAGTGAATTTAGCATCAGGAAAGTGCTTGTTCAAGTCACCGACGAGAGATTTAAGCTTGTCGTTGAATATCCGCATAGCGAAATTGACATAGCCTGTGCACTGCGAAAACGTTGGAGGACTGTGGGCCAATACAGATGGTGTGCACCCAATCAAGTTTGCCCCTGATAGGATCATCTTCCTCGCTCCGTAGTTGTACAAATCCTGGAATTAAAGGCACAATCTTTCAGTCGGTTTTGGTGGTGATATAAAAAGAAGAAAAAGGCGACAGAAGTTCTAGAAATTGAACGCAATGCAAAAGCGATAGATAACGAAAAACACCTTCATCTTCCGAGAATATGTTTCAACGAGAAGATTGGCATACAGTTCAGGAGTGTATTGCAGACTGAGATTGGTAAAACCGAAGTAATTTCCGAGGTAATCGTTATTGCCGAGGTCGACGTCATATAAACACTTCTTTAGATGACATGCGGCTGAGTTCTCGTCTCCTAAAATCTTCGCAATTTCTGAGACTGTGTATTGGTGCTGCTTCAGTTGATCAGTAAATGTTGCTACGTTACCCTGTAAAAAGGAAATATATAAAGAAATTATGCACAGGTAATTTTCATACAAGTATAGTTTAAACTTGATTGTTGAAAGAAAAAATAAATTCAATTCCTTATAACTTGGAAATGTTAATGGAATATGTCAAAATTTGATTAGATGGTTTTGGATCTTTACATGCGAGGACCTGGATAACAAGAATAGTTTAATAGTTAGGTGCTTACATGTTACAACGTCATTGCCTTGCATGGCCCAAAATTCCATGATCTAATTTTGATTTTAAATGGTTGATGGATTGGTGACTAATGTCAGAATGGCAAAATAAGATGGATGGCGATTCCCTAAATTTAGCGTGTTATATCGAACTGACCAAAATAATAGGGAAATTTATTCATATACACAGAATGCTCCAACATGCTCTCCCACCCCGCTCTCTCCCTCTGCCATAGCCACTGCGCCATGCCACGTTTGGTGTGGCACTACACCGCACCATGTCACTGCCGTTGCACCCCACCACCATCTCTCTTTCTCTCTCTCTCTCTGAAGGACAGGGGCTCGCTCGAATGGTGGCTGCTACGACCTTAGCCGACCTAGATTTGGGGCCGCCGGAGACTAGTTAACTCAAATATCAGGTCACAGCCTCCCTGGCCGCTTGATTTGGCTAAACATGGAGACACACAGCGGGCAGCAGTGGTAGGCTAGGCTTGGGGAAGGACACAGTGCGGTGGGTCAGAGGGTCTAGACGGAGCCTTAGCGACGATGGCGGTGCGTCGACTCCAACAGACAAAGTGTGAGAGATAGGGGGAGGGTAAAAATGAAAAGAAGAATTTGGACAGTTCAAGAGGGTAAACTTTAGAGGATCCAATCTAAACAAAAATTGACTCTGGAACAAGAAAGTTGACAAGAAATTAAATGTCAAATGAAATGTACCAATTGCTTCCCAGTTCTATCAAGAATTCCAGCACCCGCACAGGCATAATTGACCCCCTGAAATATCTCTACCACTTGCATTTGCATATGGAGGAATAAAGTCGTCAAAGCCCAAGAACTGCTCTGCAGGTAAAAAAAAATTATTGCTAGATGTGAGATTATGCTCATTTTCCACTCACCTTGCGCTGAAAAATGAGCAACACAAGTAAAATTAGAGCCTTTTTTCTCTGGAAATTTATAAGTAGAATCAGAGAACCTTTGCATTGCAAATGCACATTTCTGGTTACGTCTTGTTCATACTTTGTTTTGGTACAAAATGAAAATTTTCTCTTTATGAAAACAAAAACGTTTTATTACTCTAATGTTGAACTCCAATGTAACGATATAATTAAGAAACGGTATGTAAATTACCTATGACGTCAACGAAATTCCAACCGTTGCTGTACCTTCCGGTTGGTCCGTTGGGAAAATCAATCCCATATGGCAGGAAGCCAGGTCTAAGGAAAGAAGGAAGGTTGACGTTATTGCCATTGTCGTTCATGGAGTCCCCGAACACGAAATAACAGGTACCAATGGCTTTGAGACGAGCTGCTTGAGGGCTAGCAATAACACAAGCATAATCAACTTATAGTCGGATTGAAATGCCATTTCTCAGAGAAAGTATGATCAAAATGAGTACGAAAAGTGTGATCGGGGAATTATGTGTTTCAGAAACGGCGGGACGTGAAGAATTTAGCGAAAGATTTAGCAA
Organism: Syzygium malaccense; assembly: GCA_031216405.1. NCBI lineage: Eukaryota > Viridiplantae > Streptophyta > Magnoliopsida > Myrtales > Myrtaceae > Syzygium > Syzygium malaccense. The sequence continues at coordinate 26,615,364 of CM062257.1, read as the reverse complement.
GCTGAGCAAAGATAAGTGAAGAAGTTAAAAGCTAGGAGTGGCTATTTATGGGGAAGAGTTGGAAAAGCTAAGGGGAAAAATGCCTCAAGATTGGCCATTGATTGGGGCGCGAATTCTAATTTGTAAACTGAAGATTTGTTCAAATATTACACGTGCAAAATGTTTTAGAACAGGGTTATTTGGACAAGGCAAAAGTCTTCCGGACTTAATTGGACTGTGGGGCTTGTAGGTAATCCACCAATCAGAGGCCTCTAAATGGTCGGGTTTCTGTGCTCGTATCCTAAATCATGAAAAAAAATAGTAAATAAAAGGTTTCCACGTGAAGTAATTCCAAAGAAGCTGGCGAATGTATAATTAATGATGTAGACTCTCTCTTGTTCCTTTTGTTTGGCCATGCCCTAATGACGTAGAGTTAGGTAATCTGCCAACCCTCTAAAGAAAACCAAAACACGTAAAGGTAAAGGGCATACATATATTCAGTCAAGAAAGCTAGTTATTTAAGTAGTTACTGTAAGAATTACCTTTACTGAATTAATTGAAACTCGTTGTCTGTGCTAAATGAATGTCAGTGGGAAATGAACATAACAATGGTTAGGTGGGAAAATTACCCAATCAGTCATAAACTTTTATGTGAAAATTCAATGTTGTGACATTATCAAATTTCGACCCTATTTGGGATATAATGAAGTGATTATTCATCGATGCACTGTTAGTAAAATCTCGCTCTGAATTGATCACTTATGAGATACTAACTATTAGAGAAAGGATATTAAGAATTAAGTATGCACGACCTAAGAACTCGATCATGGATTGACAACTTGACCATAAAGATTGATGATGGATAATTTTGAGCCATTATAGACCGATCAAGGAACGGTTCTAGAATGTTTCGTCAATAGTATACAATTGGATTGCGGTGATTATGCCTGACCATTGTGTGGATTATGAATGACCCTAAACCAATTCCTAACGATCGTGTACTTCGGAACTAGTGATTGACCCATCGCAATTACATAACAATCGAGATCATCCATGGCTTGAGAAAGCTTAAATGTGCATTAATATCAAGTCAACCACAGGTCGAATACGCGTAACATCTAAAAGCCACATGTTAGTTTGAGATATATTAAAGTCGCAATCGATCAATTTTGACAATGAATTAGAGTCTAAAATTGGGTGTTGATCTTTTGAGGATTTCAAGATAAAGTTATTAGATGTCGCCTCGTTAATCCTCCGATTTATCAATTTGCTCGAAATGCTCGAAAAAGGAGTTAACGGGCCGAGATTTGGAGTCCATGAGGAAGTGAGCCGGACGAAGGCCCAATGGGCCTCACGCCCGTTGTGGGCTTCAGCCACTTGGGCCCAAGCTAGTTCAAGTGGGCCCAATGAGGCCCACTAAGCCCATGTTTGAGCCCAATAGCATTTTCAAGCTCATTCTTTATCCGTTTGAGCGCAAACTTGATTTACACGAGCCCATACAAAATTCTAACACGTATATGCTTATGGTATTTTATACTATACTTTGTGAAATTACCAAAATGCCCTTCTAGCATTTATGACCTTGAGACAAAGGGAGTTATGGATGAAGACTTTGGGGCATGCATTTATGTGAGGAAATGATGAACTTGGACTTGAGCTAAACTTGAGGAGCAAGCCTATCTAGAAGAGGGAAATATCTCTCATCTCTCTCTCTCTCTCTCTCTCTCTCTCTCTCTCTCTCTCTCTCTCTCTCTCTCTCTCTCAACCGGCCACCCCCTCCTCTCTCTATTTTCTCTCTTTTTCACCCTCTCTCTCCCCCCTCTCCTCCTTCATTTGGCCATAGCAAGAACAACACCCTTGGCTGCTATTCTTGCCGCTGTGAAGCCACCACCGAGTCACCCGTCGAGCGCCGTGACCACCCGGAGCCATACGCCGCCCGTCCAAGCTATTCCCACCGCCGGACCGCCTCACCGTTAGCCAAACCAGCCGCCCACAACTACTGTCTAGCTGTTGTTCAGCTAAAACTCAGCCGTTGTCGCCACCCCATGCCGTTTCCGGACCGAGCTGTGCGTAGCCCTCATCGCCGCCGCTGCGTCTGTATAGTCGGAATCATTTCCGGGTGAATTTTCGCCCTAATCTCTTGATTAGTTTGTTAAACTTGATTAGGATGAGTTTAGATTAAGTTAATTATGTTTAGTACTAATTAATTATGGATTAGTTGATAAGTTATCGCGATAAGTGACAAGCGGTAGTGATAAGTTATCGCGATAGGTGATAAATGGACTCGATAAGTTATTGGGAAAATGCAATAATCTATCGAGGTTTTAGTAATAAGCTATTGTCATTTATGCGATAAGCTATTGGAAAAAAGTGATAAGTTATCGTCAAAGGGACGATAAGCTATCGATTTTTGAATGATAAGCTATGGCCAATATTGCGATAGGCTATTGAGGTTTTAGTGATAAGCTATCGAATTATTTTATAATTAATATTTTCTTATTAAATAAATTAATTTTCGCAATTTAATATTAATATTTTATTAATTTTTTTGTGTAGTTTTTAAAGATAATTTGTGATTATTTTAGGCTTGAATTGTGATGCCTATGTTGGAAATTGCCGTATAAATTAGCTAGTATAGCTAAATTAATTGTATTGCTATTTTCAAGGATGGAATTGTGGGCATATAAACAGTAAAATTCGAGGAGTTGGGTTTATATGTCAAATTTTATGAGCGAAATAGGGCGAGGATATTTAAATATGAAAGCATGCCAAGTTTGATGGTTTAATCATATGTACGTCATCACGTGTGATTATTCTAGTGCATTTTTATGTATGAAAGTTGCAATATTTTGACGTATTAGCACGGATCCTATCTGCATTGGCTAATTGAGAAAGATAACAATGGGATTGAGTGATTATTATGTGTGCATGATCACCTAAAGGTTCCTTTCGTGCTCGATTATACCGGAAGACCGCCAATCTAGGGTTTAGCTATGGCTGTGACAGGTTGTGCCCAATTTGATAATTGGATGCTGTCGCTGGGAGAAGGGTGAGACGAAGTCGTTTGCAAATTGAATTCGGAACGAACCCCTTTTATGGGATGCCGTCATTGAGGTAGGGTGAGACGATGCCGTGTCCGACGGGGAGGGACGATGCTCAGTTATGCCAGAAGATCGCCAACCTGATGCAAATATTGCAGATTGTGCCATGCCCTGAGTGGCTATAGTAATCGGAATATGCATGATAGAGTATGGTAGCATTACGCCTGATTATGAAATGAAATTGTGAGGCACGGTATGGGACAGGCCAAAGCGGTTTCACCTTATAATCATGACTCGTGTGGATGCATTATACATGGGAAAGCTGCTGTGTATTTTGATTGCATTATATGCTTGTTGCATTATGATTGTTTATAGAAGTTCATAACGTTCAGGGCGTGTGTGCCAAGGCAAGGTAAGAATGCCAATGATTGTGTAATGGCACGTTTGCTTATGCTGGGCTGGGTAGCTTGCTCGTGTGTATAGTTAAGGCAAAGCAAGGGTAGCTTTGCTGTTGATCTGCCATCGATAGTATGCTGCATGTTTAGGTACATCCGAGATGAGTTGACTTCCTAATCGTGACTTTGATAGTTAACTTGCTGAGATTTATATCTCACTCGTTGTTGTTAACCATCTTTCAGGTGCTTAGGTATGAGTATGTGTTGCGTTCCATAGGAACTAGCTGTTTTGAGGGGAACACCTTTTAAGGTTATCCTTGTGGATAGAGGAGCTAGGTTAACCCCCTACCTTTTGTGGTTGTGATCGGGAAGGTCTACGTGGCGGACTTGTATTATATTAATTCCTAATATACTATTGTTAATGTATGTATATATAATTGTTGTATGTTTTCCTGTCTATCCCTGTTGTTGTTGATTGGGTGATTGTTATTGCTTCTGCATGCTTTTAATCATAAGCCAGAATGATTGGGTGGGCGACACGTCCTAGAACGTTGCCATTTCACGACCATTGGTGGGATGTTAGCGCGCTCGAGGTTCGGGGAACGACATCCCCATTTAATTGATATAAGAGCAAGGTCAGCTCGATTCAAATTTGGTCGATACCTGAAGTGATAAGGTGCAATGGGTTTTGGGATAGTTAGCTAGGAAAACGTCTTGTGCCTGTGCTTGACTACATGATTCTATTGTTTTAAGTGGGTTGTTCGTGACTTTTAATTCCTTGTTGGAATTGGAAAGCAGGTTTCTGTGAGAATTCTGTGAGATAAGCAATCCTGATCTGAGGACTCCTAGGAGAAAGGTAGTGCTAAACTAGACTGGTGCTGGAGGAAGGGCATAAGAGGATCGCAGATTGGATAGGATCTTCCAACCCTAGAGACTATGGTGGGGCAGCAAGCTGAGAACCAAGCAAATGCTGCCGCTATAGCTACTGCTGCTGCCATTGCTGCCACCACACCTGTTGATGTCCCATTAGTTGGGAACGGGATTGGGGATCGACCAATGCACAAACTGGTCGAACAATTATTTGAAGTTAAAGTTGCCGAAGTTCTCTGGCGCAGGTGATCCGGAGGCAGCAACACTCTAGGTCAAAGAATTGGAAAAATTTTTCGCCTTACTAAGGTGTTCTGAGGAGGAAAAGGTAACGTTAGCGGTTTACCAGCTATAGGGTAAAGCTAGCACTTGGTGGGAAGCCACTTATAGAAGAGTCTTTCCTGAACGTATGGTTCCAGAGTGGAATGCCTTCGTGGAAGTGTTTAATAGGAAGTATTTCTCAGATTGCACATGTGATATCCTAAAAATTCAACTCAATTTGGTGATTTATGAAATGGTGATTTTGTTGATGCTCTATTAGTTAATTTTCGCTGTGGCCTGATCACCCAGGGAATACTAACTAAAGGGGAAAGGCTATTAAAGAATTTATTTCTAACAGCCACCCGTTAGTTCGAGATGAACTATAGTTGCGATTGATCGATTTCAGTCATGAATTATGATCCAATTTTGAGTGTTGAATATTTAAGGATTTCACACCCGAATCATAGGACGTCGCCTCATAATTTTACGAGTTTGCCTATGAAAATTTCAAAATTTGACTTAGTGGGACACGTGTCAATCAACGAAGAAAGTTAGGGGAAATAATTATTTTTGTGGGAAGATATTTTTTGGATAATGATTAACCCACACTTTCTCTCTCTCTCTCTCTCTCTCTCTTCCCTTCGCCCTTTCTCGACTGAGCACCCACCGACTCTCACCAACTCCCCAACATTTCTTTCTTTTCTTCTTCTTCTTCTTCTTCTTCTTCTTCTTTTCCTTCTTCGCTCGTTCTGCTTCTGTTTCGTGCTTCTGCTCCCTCTCGGCTTCTCTATCTTGCTGCCACCGACCGGACCAACTAGTGCCGGACTAGCCACCGCTGTGCGCCACCATCGTCCCAATTTCCTCCCTGGCTGAGCCACACCACCCCCAGCTACCCCAAACTTTCCATCGCCGGCTTGTTTCAGCAGGGCGCAATTCGCACCTCTCGCCGGTCCGCCCACATCCGTCCTCGCCGCTCATCGTCGCGGTCCAACATGCCAACCACCACCCTTCTCAGCCTCAGTTTTTGTCCAAGCAGCCGTCACCAGCCGCACTACAGCAGCCGTCGCCGGTTCGCCCAAAATGTGCGCGTGTTGCATCGCTGACCGTGTATGCCCGCCGGTTGAGCCGCTTGTTCGCCGCCGTCCCAGCTGCCAAACCGCCACCACTAGCCGCTATCCCACGATTAGAATAGCCCCAAAACGCCTCAGAAATGCCACTAGCCACCACCCCTCCATCACGTCCATCCACCGCCGTTCATGCTCGCTGAACGCGTCTGCCGAAGCAGCTACTGGTCTGCTGCTGTCCAACCACCTAGTCAGCACCACCAGCCACCATTCCACTCCCGGGACAACCCTGAGCAGCCACCGATTAGCCACCCAACAGCCGCTTCTTCGTCGCTTTCGTTTGCCGTCGTTCGCTGCCTGCCGAGCCTAATCCAGAAACCACCGCAGACAGTTGAGCCACCGCTGCCATTCTCGTGTAATCACCTTAGTTAGATGAGTAAGTTAACCCATAATCCCTCATTTAGGCTGTTAAACTTGCTTAGGGTAGTTTAATTTAGATTTAGATTAAGTTAATGGTTGGTTAAATAAGTTTGGTGCATAAGTTAATGTTGGATTATTTGATAACCATGGACGATAGGTTATCGTGGGATTTATAAGTTATCATCGGATGTGGTGATAGGTTATCATTGTTTAATTGTTAGGTTATTGGTAAATTTTAGCGATATGTTATCGGTATGTTCGATAAATTATAACTATTTACGTGATAGGCTATTATTGGGTTTGCGATAAGCTATCGCGTATTTGACGATAAGTTATCAATTAGTTTATTATTATTGATTATTTTGTTAAATAAATTAATTTTCGAAATTAAATAATAATATTTAAAATAATTTATTTTCGAAAATTAAATATTAATATTTTAATTATTTTTAATACTCAATTGCGATTGTTTTATGCTTGGATTGTGATTCTGAAGTTGGATTTCACCGTATAAATTAGCGTATATAGCTAATTGATTTGAATAATTATTTTCCAGAAAATATTCTGAATCTTTGAAAATAAATTATTTTATAAGTATGTTTGAGAAATGAATTTGATGCCTTGAAAGGAAAAGCATGTTTTGAAATGATGATTTTACAAAATTGAGCGACTGTTTGCATATGTGATTACATGAAATTGTGGTGTGGCATTGTTATGAGCACGATTCATATTTACATTGGCTAATTGAAAAGATAAGAATTGGCTTGAATGCTCGAGTGCTTGTGTGGTGACATGATGGAGCTATTTTGCTAGAGACTGCTTGACGATGCCAGATTTATCGGGGACTGCTGTTGATCACGCCTAATTTATCGGATGCTTGATTTATCGGGGTCTGCTGTAGATCGCGCCCGATTCATCGGATACCTGATTTATTGAGGATTACTATAGATCGTGCTTGATTTATGAGATGCCTGAAGATTATCTGGATTGTCGATACTTCAGATGCCTTGTCGCCGCCCGAGACTGGACTCGATGCTCCTTACGGGATACCATCTTACTGTAGATCGTTTGATGCTGCTGTATTGGAATGCCATCTTACTGTAGATTGTTTGACGATGCCGTGCCCGACAGGGCGGGACAATGTCCGGTTATGCCGGAAGACTACCATCTTGCTGCAAATTGCTTGATGTGTAGTGGCCTAGAGGGGTTGTGATAACTGGAACACGCATGTTGCATAGTGTTTGATTATGGGGTGAATACTGCTAGGCATGGTATGGAACGTGCCCAAGTGATTTTACCTTATAATCGAAATACGCGCGAGTATGGATGCATGATGCATGAGAAATCTCTTATGTGTTCCAAATACGTGTTATGCTGGGTGCATTATTGTGATATTTGTTGACTAATGTCATGCATGACACATGTGCCAAGGCGAGGTAAGGATGCTTGCGATTGTTAAATGGCATGTGGTTGATCCGTATTTGATGTGTGGTTGTCTGATTAGGAACCCCAAGGCGAGTTGGCTTTCTAAACGGTGCTTAGGTCGTTAACTTATTGAGATTTTTATCTCATTGTTGTTTTGTTAACCATTTCAGATCCTTGAGCATGAATTGCCTGCTCGTGCATTTTGGCGCCCCGATGGACATAGAATCGGAGTATACGGAGTATTCGATAGGTCCGGACAGAGTTTACCGGAAGCTAGTGTCCATTGTTTGGGTAGACGTAGGTTTAGGTGCTTGGCTGGCTCACGAGTATGTTACATGGTATATTCAGGAGGGTGATGAGATTTTTGGCCCAATTCGGGGTTTTGATGGACCCCTTGGCGATGCAGCAGAAGATGTGGTTTGAGACCCTATGGATATTGAACCCCCAGATGGTATCGTCATTGACCCGGATACTGGTCCGGAGGATTTGGATCCTGAGCCAGACTTCTTGATGTCGGACCCGGAGTCTCCACCGGGACCGTATGGGGGTTGGTGATGGGTTAGAACACTCTATACCTTTTTGGACCGACCTACTGATGGTGGAGTAGATTGACCCCAGCCTTGTATCTTTTTGTAGCCTTTTTGTGGAAATGTCGGAAGTGGGCTTGTAAAGAAATGTTTCCTAGGGGTTAATCAAGTAAACATTAAAATAGTGTTGTGGTTTGACTGATGCGTACTGTTTTCCTGCCTATCTTTATTTATTGTTGTTTAGGGATTGTTGTTATAGCTTCCGCATGCATAATTAAAAGATAAAATAGTGGGTCGGTGACGCATCCTGGAACGTCGCATTATTAACGATTGTAGCTGGATGTTGCATACTTTCGAGGTTCAGGGCGTGATAGCGCAAGGGAGCAAAAAATGGCTGAGTTTCGACAACTTCGTCAGAATCATCTATCGACTGTGGTTAATTCATTAGATGAGGAACCAAGAATGGAAGACATAGTTGTGATGCGCGATTTTCCCGATGTCTTTTCGAAAGAATTGCCAAGATTGCCATAAAAAAGAGAGATAGAGTTTGTGATTGAGTTGGCCCTTGGGACGGAGCCAATCTCTAGAGCAACTTACAGAATAACGTTGTCGGAACTAAAGTAATTAAAGGTGCAGATGCAAGAGTTGTTAGACAAAGGATTCATTCGTACTAGTGCATCACCTTGGGGAGTGCCAATTTTGTCTGTAAGGAAGAAGGATGGTTCGTTGCGTCTTTGCATCGACTATCGGCAGCTTAATCAAGTGACGGTTAAGAATAAGTATATGTTGCCAATGATAGATGATTTGTTTGACCAGCTTTAGGGAGCTTCGGTATTTTCCAAGATAGACCTGAGGATGAGTTATCATTAGTTGAGGATTAAGAAGGACAATATATAGAAGATGGCATTTTGAATGCGTTATGATCATTATGAGTTTACTGTAATGCCGTTTGATCTAACAAATGCGCCTGATGAAGCATGTGTTCAAGGAGTATTTGGATCAATTTGTGATCATGTTCATTGATGATATTCTGGTGTACTCTAGGAGTTCAGAGGAACACGAACAACACTTGAGGATAGTGCTACAAACCCTTCAAGATCATAGGCTATATGCCAAGTTGAGTAAGTGCGAGTTTTGGTTAACTCAAGTGGCTTTTTTTGGTCATGTGATTTCTGATAAAGGAATTTCAATGGATCCAACCAAGATCGAGTTAAGTAAGTGCAAGTTTTAGTTAACTCGAGTGGCTTTTCTTGGTCATGTGATTTCTGATCAAGGAATTTTAGTAGATCCAACCAAGATCGAAGTGGTTATGAATTGGCCAAAACCAATGATAGTAACTTAAATTCAAAGTTTCTTGGGACTGGTTGGCTATTATAGATGATTCGTGGAAAGGTTTTCTACGATAGCCATGCCTTTGACGTGATTATTGAGAAAGGACATAAAATTTGAATGGACGGATAAGTGCAAGAGTAGTTTTCAAGAGCCTAACACAGAAGTTAACTACTGCGCTTGTTTTGACGATACCGTTTGGTTCCAGAGGTTATGAGATTTATAGCGATGCATAAGAGTTAGGATGCGTCTTAATGCAACATGGAAGAATGGTTGCATATGCGTCCCGACAATTAAGACCTAATGAGTTGAACTACCCAATGCATAATTTGGAGTTAATTGCAATCATCTTCACACTGAAGATTTGGAGACATTATTTGTGTAGGGAAAAGTTTCATATTTATATGGACTACCAAAGTCTGAAATACTTGTTTTTATCAGAAAGAATTGACATTAGACAGCGTCGATGGATGGAATTTCTCAAGGATTATGACTATGACATCCTGTGTCATCCTGGAACGACTAACAAGGTGGCGGATGCGCTTAGTTGAAAGTCGGCCATCGCGCACCTAATGATCAAAGAATGGACTCTACTTGAGGGAGTACAAGATTTAGAGTTCAAGTTTGAGGTAGGTCACCTTTCAAATTTGTTGGCTATCTTAAGAATTGAGCCAGAGATTCAGGCTAAGATTAAGGCATTACAATCAACGGATTCTAAAATTCAAAAGATTCTGCAAGTAGATGCGGATAAGAGAAAGCCTGACTTTCGAGTGGTTGAGGATGAAACGTTGAGATTTCGTGGACGACTGTGCGTACCTGACAATGTAGAGCTCAAGGACGAGATTTTGTCAGAAGCACATTGCAGCAATAATAGCATTCACCCAGGTAGCATCAAGATATATCAGAACCTACGTCAACATTATTGGTGGAATGGTATGAAAGTGGATGTAGCTAAGCATGTGGCTAAGTGCTTAATGTGCCAATAAGTGAAAGCGCAGCATTGCAAGCTAGGTGGATTGCTCTGACCACTCGAGATACCAAAATGGAAATGGGTTAACATCAAAATGGATTTTGTGATGGGTCTACCAAGGAGCCAGAGAAGTAATGACTCGATTTGAGTTGTAGTTGATAGACTCACTAAATTTGCATATTTCATCGCTGTACGAAAAGATTCGCCATGGACAGATATGCCGAAATGCACGTGTGTCATATTGTTCATCTGCACGGAGTACCAGTGATGATCACTTCGGATTGTGATCCCAAGTTCACCGTTACGTTTTGGAAAAGTCTTTAAGGTGCCATGGGAACGAAGCTGCAGTATAGCATAGCTTATCATCCGCAAACGGATGGTCAATCCGCGAGAATGATTCAAACTCTCGAGGATATGTTGCAGCTTGCGTTTTGGATTTCAAGGGCAGTAAGGAGGAATAACTACATCTCGTTGAGTTCGCTTACAACAATAGCTATCCATAGAGTATTAGAATGACACCATTTGAAGCGCTATATAGTAGAACATGTAGAACTCCGATATGTTGGGACGAGGTTGGAGAAAGGAGAATAATGGTTCCAGAGTTGGTACATCAATCAGTTGAGGCAGTTAAGGTTGTCGGAGAAAGGCTTAAGACCGCTCAGAGCCGTCAGAAAAGCTACGCGGACAAATGACAAAAACCTTTGGAATTCCAAGTAGGTGATCACGTCTTCCTCAAAGTGTCACCTATGCGAGGAACTTCACGATTCGGCAAGAAAGGAAAACTAAGCCTAAGATATGTTGGACCATTTGAGATTTTGGAGAGGATTGGAATCTTGGCTTATCGTCTAACTTTGCCGCCGAAACTGACTCAAGAACATGACGTCTTTCACATGTCGATGTTGAGAAAGTATGAACCCGATCCAACCCACGTGCTGAATTACGAAGACATAGACGTGGATGACAAAGTGTCATACGTGGAAAGACCGGTGTGGATTAAGGATAGAAAGGAACATGTGCTACGAAGCAAGATGATTCCTTTTGTTAAGGTCATTTGAAAACACCACGGAATGGAAGGAGTGACTTGCGAAAGCAAAGAAGTAATGAGGCAACAACACCCCCATCTTTTTGAATAGTATGGTTATTTGTAAATTTCGAGGACGAAATTTCTTTAAGGGGGAAGAGTTGTGACATTCTCAAATTTCGACCCTATTTGGGATATAATGAAGTGATTATTCATTGATGCACTGTTAGTTAAATCTTGCTCTGAATTGATTACTCATGAGAGACTAACCATTAGGGAAAGGCTATTAAGGAATTAAGTATGCACGACTTGAGAACTCGATCATGAATTGACAAGTCGACCAAAAGGATTGACGAGGAACAATTTTGAGCCATTATAGACCGATCAAGGAACGGTTATAGAATGTTTCGCCAATAGTATACAATCGAATCGTAGGTGATTCTGCCTGACCATTGTATGGATTGCGAACGAGCCTAAACCAATTCCTAGTGATCGTGTACTTCAGAATTAGTGATTGACCCCTCGCAATGAAATGACAACCGAGATCATCCATGGCTCGAGAAAGCTTAAATGTAGATTGATATCAAGCCAACCACGGGTCAAATACGCATAACACCTAAAAGTCACTCGTTAATTTAAGATATATTAAAGTCGTAATCGATCGATTTTGACCATGAATTAGAGTTCGAAATTGAGTGTCAATCTTTCGAAGATTTCAAGACAGTTATTGGACGTCGCCTCGTTAATCCTCCGACTTATCGGTTTGCTCGAAATGCTCGGAAAAGGAGTTAACAGGCCAAGATTTGGAGCCCACGATGACGTGAGCCTAACAAAGGCCCGATGGGCCTCACGCCCATTGTGGGCTTTGGCCACTTGGGCCCAAGTTAGTTCAAGTGGGCCCAATGAGGCCCACTTAGCCTAAGTTTGAGCCTAATTGCATTTTTAAGCTCATTCTTTATCCGTTTAAGCCCAAACTTTATTTACACGAGCATGTACAAAATTCTAGCACGTATACGTATATAGTATTTTATACTATACTTTGTGAAATTATCAAAATGCCCTTCTAGCATTTATGATCTTGAGATAAAGGGAGTTATGGATGAAGACTTTAGGGCATGCATTTATGTGAGGAAATAATGAACTTGAACTTGAGCTAAACTTGAGGAGCAAGCCTATCTTGAAAAGGGAAATATCTCTCATTTCTCTCTTTCTCTATCTCTCTCCTCAACTAGCCACCCCCCACCTCTCTCTATTTTCTTACTTTTTTGCCCTCTTTCTCCCCCTTCTCCTCCATTCGGCTATAGCAAGAACAGCACCCTTGGCTGCTGTCCTTGCCGCCATGAAGCCACCACCGAGTCACCCGTCGAGTGCCGTGACCACCCGAAGCCGTATGCCGCCTGTCCAAGCCGTTTCCACCTAAACCGCCTCACCATGAGCCAAACCAGCCGCCCACAACTGCTGTCCAGCCGATGTTCAGCTGAGACCTAGCCATCGTCGCCACCCCATGCTATTTTCAGACCGAGCCGTGCGTAACCCTCGCCACCGCCGTCGCGTCCATGTAGTCAGAATCGTTTCCGGGTGAGTTTTCGCCCTAATCCCTTGGTTAGTATGTTAAACTTGATTAGGATGAGTTTAGATTAAGTTAATTATGTTTAGTACTAATTAATTAAGGATTGGTTGATAAACTATCGCAATAAGTAATAAGTGGACTCGATAAGTTATCGGGAAAATGCGATAAGTTTTCAAAGTTTTAGTGATATACTATCGTCATTTATGGGATAAGCTATCAGAAAAGGTGATAAGATATCGTCAAAGGGACGACAAGCTATCGGTTTTTTAATGATAAGCTATCGCCAATATTGCGATAGGCTATTGAGATTTTAGTGATAAGCTATTGAGAATTTGACAATAAGCTATCGAATTATTTTATAATTAATATTTTCTTATTAAATAAATTAATTTTCGGACTTTAAATATTAATATTTTATTAATTTTTTTGTATAGTTTTTAATAATAATTTGTGATTGTTTTAGGCTTGAATTGTGATGCCTATGTTGGAAATTGCCGTATAAATTAGCCAGTATAGCTAAATGAATTGTATTGCTATTTTTAAGGATGGTATTGCTGGCATATGAACAGTAAAACCCCAGGTGTCAAGTTTATATGTCAAGTTTTATGAGTGGAATAGGGCAAAGATATTTAAGTATGGAAGCATGCCAAGTTTGATGGTTTAATTATATGCACGTCATCACGTGTGATTATTCTAGTGCATTTTTACATATAAAATTGCAATATTTTGACGTATTAGCATGGATCCTGTCTGCATTAGCTAATTGAGAAAGATAATAATGGGACTTGAGTGATTGCTATGTGTGCATGATCACCTTAAGGTACCTTTCGTGCTCGGTTATACCGAAAGACTACAAGCCTAGGGTTTGGCCGTGGCCATGACAGGTTGGGCCCAATTTGGTGATTGGATGCCGTCGCAGGAAGAAGGATAAGATGAAGTCGTTCGCGAATTGAATTCGGAACGAATCCCTTCTATGGGATGCCGTCATTGAGGTAGGGTGAGACGATGCCGTGCCCGATGGGATGGGATAATGCCCGGTTATGCTGGAAGACCGCTAACCTAATGCGAATATTGCAGGTTGTGCCATGCCGTGAGTGGCCGTAGTAATTGAAATACACATGATAGAGTATGGTAGCATTGTGCCTGATTATGGGATGAAATTGTGAGGCATGAAATGGGACAGGCCAAAGCGGTTTCACCTTATAAGCGGGACTCGTATGGATGCATTGTGCATGGAAAAGCTGTTGCATATTCTGATTGCATTTTATGCTTGTTGCATTGTGATTATATATTGAAGTTCATAACGTGTAGGGCGTGTGTGCCAAGGCAAGGGAAGAATGCCTGCGATTGTTTAATGGCACGTTGTGTATTTAAGGCAAAGTAAGGGTAGATTTGCGATTGATTTGCCATCAATAATATGCTGCATGTTTAGGTACATTCGAGATGAGTTGACTTCCTAATCAAGACTTAGGTCGTTAACTTGCTGAGATTTATATCTCACTCATTGTTGTTAACCATCTTTCAGGTACTCAGGTATGAATACATGTTGTGTTCCATGAGAACTGGCTGTTTTAAGGGGGAACACCTTTTGAGGTTGTCCTTGTAGATAGAGGAGTTAGGTTAACCCCCTACCTTTTGTGGTTGTGATCGGGAAGGTCTGCGTGGTGGACTTATATTATATTAATTCCCGATGTACTGTTGTTAATGTATGTATATATAATTATTGTATGTTTTCCTGTCTATCCCTGCTGTTGTTGATTGGATGATTGTTGTCGCTTCTGCATGCTTTTAATAGTAAGCCAGAATAATTGGGTCGGCGACGCGTCCTGGGACGTTGCCATTTTACGACCATTGGCAAGATGTTAGCGCGCTCGAGGTTCAAGGCGTGACAAATGTGGTCATAGCAGTCAATTTTTGCTGAAAATCGTTGACATGTCGAATCTGGTCATCGCTTGCTGTGCCACGTCAGTGATTTCCAATGAAAATTATCCAAAATGATTACATTAGAATTTCATGCAAAGATTTTATCATTTTTTAGAAAGTTAGGACTAAATTGGTATATGTACAATAAGTACAGAATTGATTAGACAATTTTCCTAGCCAATCAATTGTCAACACTACTTTAGTTAGCAACACTTACTTGAACAAGGTTCCTATTCTTGACACGGTGCTCTATAAATGTGTGGGAGAGATATTACAAATGTGGGCAATTTAATCAAGCATTAAACATGTGAAAAAAAATCAAGCATTAAAGGAAATTGATTAGCTATAGTAGCTGCAAACAAATCTAGTGACGGACCTACCTATCAGTGGCTCCGTTGGTTTGCGCTCAGTTCCTTTCACGAGAGGTCCTGAGTTCAAACTTGCCCATCGGTGATTTAAGTGGAGGGTCGTGGCAGTGGGATGCTGCGCTAGCCCCCCTTGAGGACTAGTCGGGCATCACCGCTGGTTTGAGCCCTAGCTCGTCGGCCGCGTGGACACCTCGGTTATCCAAAAAAAAAAAACAAATCTAGTGACAGTGATTAGACAATATTAGCTAGTTTCGTCTCTTGACGTGTCCTGATCCCCTATAAACTGAGTGAAAGGTTACGATTCGCTTCGGTGATGCTAGCTGATGGAGTTTGGGTGTATCTCAACGATAAATAGTCTAAGAAGTAAAGACTCCCCAGATGCGCCTTTTACTTACCCACCTTTCTTGACTAGCTAGTATGGCTGGTATTCGTGGATACCATTTTTCGGCTCATACATAAAGGCCAATTCTGGAGTTTGCTGCTAAACGAAGACGGAAAGGGATAGCTGAGGGGCACAAAAAATCAAAATTTTTTTGCTTATCTCAAAAAGCTAGTAAGGCTGATAGAGACCGTTTCCTCGTAAAAAGAAGTAGGAATTAAGATAATGAGTTTGAGAGAATTGAAGGGATTCGGCACTCGGGTCCATGGTCCAGCGATCTAGAGGGGAAGTACCCGAAGCCAGGTAGACCCATTCCGCACGATGTGTTCATCTCAAAAGAACTAGGATTTTGGGTTATTCCTATCCAACTGGGATGCATTAGATAGTTTTGACTTCCTGGGCTTGTAGTGGGGCTTGCTAGGAGATAATTGTCCAAAAAGTCTTATGCCTATTGTATGTGGTCAATTTAGTCTTAAATTTCAATTGTGTCAATTTAGTTCATCCGGCCAATTTTGACTAAAAATGTGGATGTCGACTGTCTTACATGACATAGCTGGTGCTCACATGGACGATTTTAGTAATTTTTCAAAAAAAATTTCTAAAAATTGTCTTTCCTTTTTCTTTTTTCGTTTACTGTTCATCTTCAACCTTAAGTGGGTTTCAGCTCCCCTTCTCCTTCGCCATCAGCTCCTCTCGTGGCCGGCGACCTCGCCATGCCCTTACCTAGATCTAAGAAGTAAGAAGAACACAATGTTACCTGTACTTCACCACCTTCTTCCTCATAAACCTCCTCATCTCCTTCACCTTGGTGGTCAATGGCTAGCTCGAGCTAATTTATCAGAATATATTAACTTTTTATTCTTTCAAAATGACATTTAGAAACGGTTTCGACTTCACTGGTTAGCCACGACAGTCTTAAACCTCAAGGATGTGACCACGCTTTCTGTTCCACGTTATGGTATTTCGTCTGAACAAACTTATTTGAGCCATTGAAGTGAAATCAAAAGACTAATTTCTCTGTGTTAATGGTATGATGGAGTCATCCAAACTCAAATGTGGAATTTTTGTAAAGCCCGTTGAGAGGGTACAACCTTGACGATGCCATGGACGAGTATTTCTAGTTTGAGCTCGAAAGCATCCCTAGTTCGACAATCCCGCAATTTAGAAATTGAAAGAACTTTGAGTATCATTGATTGAGGAATAGTTGGAAGTTGGAAACCGCCATTAAAGCATGGTAGAATGAAAGTCATTTTCATTGCAATTTTCGCTTCCCCATTAAAAGAGAGTGAATAAATGAAGACGAGGATACACCATTAAAGCTTGCCAGAGAGCCGGTGAGGATTTACGAAAGAGATGACCGAGAATTTAGTTATTATTAATGAATCCCTGGCATCCAATTTAGGGCTCAACTCCTCTCTAACTGCAATGTGAAAAGGTTAAAACCAAACTTTTCCCAAGTCACGTCCTATCATGTTGTCTTCTCAAGGATATTCTAACATGGACTTTTGACTAGTGATGTGGAGAGTATTAGCAGTGCGTTTTTGGGCCGATTAGATAGGCAGAAATCCCAACAGAAGTTGAAGGGAGGACGATGCTCCTAGGACCGGCGGACTCAGAGGTCGACGAGTTTAGAACTCAAATTCGGTTGATCAAGCGAAACAGCCTCCTGGTCAATTCTCACGCCTTTGGCTGTGACTAATGATGAATTTTGGCGATGCGGGGTTGTTTAGATGGATTTTTCAATTTTTTTAGTATTTTCTTTTGGGCTTTATTTTTTTTGCTACTAGTGGCAATTTTGTAATTTTGGGTTTGCTAAGCCCTAGTAGGGTTAGGGTTAACACCTCATATAAAAAGGGTGTTTATTCATGTTTGAGAGGACATAATTTTAGATATTAAAATTTGAGATTTCCTATACGTTTTGCGTGCTGTAACATCTTGAATTTCGATCCATTCTCGGGATCAATAAAATAAATATTATTTCTCATTTCATTTTGGTAAGTCTCGCCCATAATTGATCACTCTCGGGATACTAACCGAAAGGGAATGGCTAATTAGGTAACGGTACGTGGACCAGGGACCCGATCGTGAATTGGGTATCGATTTCGAGAAACGGCAAGGAAATATTTTGGGCTAATGTGGGCCGATCCTAGGAAAGTGACGGATATGGTTTGGCCAACGATGTACAATCGGATCACGGGTGATTCCGCACGACCGAAAGTACACGCGGCGAACAAATCCCGAATTTAAACCGACCGATCGTGACCTCCGGCACTAGTGATAAATTCTCGCATTTTCCCGGTAATCGAGGCCGTCATGACTCGAGTATCCCTAGGTCGATACGCGTAACCCCTAAATAGCCGTCCGTTAGTCAGAGACTTTAAAAATATGAAATTGAGCAATTTTGATCGCGGAAAATTGACTCGGACTTGGACGTCAATTTTCAAGGTCTTATACGACTATTTTGCAAGGCCAATGTCATTTTAGAGTGGCCACGCATGTTTAGAGTGGGTACGGTCGAAAAATGGAATTTTTGCCCGGAAGTGGAAAATTACGGTTTTATCCCTCCAGACCTTGTCGTTGATTTCTGAAGCCGTATGCGACTATTTTTTGTGGCCAATGTCGTTTTGGAGTGGCCACATGCATTTGGGGCCAGTACAGCAAAAAATTGGAATTTCGGCCAACATCAAAAAAATTACGATTTTGCTCCTCTGGACTCCGACGTCGATTTTCGAGCCCGTATGAGATTATTTTTCAAAGCCGATGCC
Organism: Syzygium malaccense; assembly: GCA_031216405.1. Taxonomy (NCBI): domain Eukaryota; kingdom Viridiplantae; phylum Streptophyta; class Magnoliopsida; order Myrtales; family Myrtaceae; genus Syzygium; species Syzygium malaccense. The sequence continues at coordinate 26,597,060 of CM062257.1, read as the reverse complement.
ATTCTAGGGTGGCCACGCATATTTGGAGTGTGTACGGTCAAAAAATGGAATTTCGACTAGGAAGTGAAAAATTACCATTTTGCCCCTAGGCCAAAAATGAAGGTTCTGAATTTGATAATTAAAAAGGGCATTTTGAAAATTTAAAATATGGATAAGGATTAGCCAATAATTCAGTTTGACAATTGACAAAAGAGCCCTTCAATTATTTGGATGAGTTTAGTGTGAGCCCTTAGATTAAGGGTATTTTAGTCCAAAGTCTTGGATTAGTGACATGTGGACTCCACTCACACTTTGATATTTATCCCTAATCTTTTCTCTCTCTCCCTCAATTTGACCTTGACCGGCCAGCTTCCATTTCCCCTCACTCTCCCATGAAATCTCTCACTCGGCCTCATTGTCACCGGATCACCGCCGGGCCGCCGCCGTTGTCGAGCCGACCGCTGGAGCACGCCACAGCTGCCCCCGTCGCTGTGCCACCTTCCCCGACTGTCCTCAGCCTCTCTTGGCCATCCTTGCCATCTCCCTTGTCCCTTGGCCGTGAGCCACACCGCCGCCGCCATGAACCACCGGAAGTTCCCCGGAACGCCGCCGCCGATTCCACCGCTTGCCAGTGATTGGCCGCCCATTTCCCATCGTTTAGGCACTAAACGAAGCTTAAGGATTAGGTAAGTTTAACCCTAAATCATAATTAGGCTTAATTGCACTTTCTAGATAGGATTAGTGGGTTTAGGGGTTAATTAGGGTAATTTAGGGGTATTTAGTGGCTGAATTAGTATTGGCTGGTTATGTGATGATCTAATTGTATTAAAATGTTATTTTGGATGCAAATTAAGGCCCGTGAGGGGCTGTTCTGGTTCAGTCAATGGGGGAAACCGAATTAGCCTAGTTTGGTTAATAGTTAGGCTTAATCGAGTTATTATTGTAATTGTTGGAATTTGGCTTGTTTGAGTGAGTTGTGATTTAATTTGAGTGATGCCATGTCGTGTGAATAGTGGCCGAGTATGTCCTATTAGGGCGGGCCTTGATTGTGCTTGATTATTTGTTCAATGTGCGTGAATTATATGTATTATGATGTACCGTGCAACGTTATTTTGGGCATTGAGTGATTATATGCCCAAGTGTTATTGTATACTCATTGTGTATTATAAATTGCCCGAGTGCGGGAACTGTTTGGCCATGCATGCTTGTGTGTAGTGAATGAGCATGTGATCACTAAAATACCCTGATGCGTATTACGCGGGCCCAGATAAAAATTATCAGTGTGCATGTGTGATCACATAAAGTCCGTCCTGATGCGTTTTACATGGGACGATGCCCGGATTGCCGGAAGACGGCCAACCTGATGCGTTTTACGCGGGTGTGGTCCGTATATGGAGATTGGTGTTGCGCCTGAGGCATTTTATGTGGGCTAGAGACACCGGGCCTGATGCGTTTCACGCAGGCCATGAAGTGCTGCTAATAAATTTAGACCTGATGCGTATTACGAGGGTCGAATATTAAATTGAGGAAGTGAGCTGAGTTATGAGCATGGCATATTATTGGCATTTGTGGCATTGGCTAGTGTGCGACTCGGTGAATTATGTGTGAGACAAACATATATGAATATGAGCATGCGTATGGTGTACGTGTGGCTAAATGAGTACACGTGTGTGACTCGGACGTTTTATATAAATTGTCTAACCTGTAGGGTCAAGAATGTAACCAACCTGGGCCCAAGGGCCTGGGCCATTATTGTTGTTTGTGATTGTGTGTGATTGCTTTCCTGTCGGGAGGTGCACGTTTGCTTAGTTTAGGTTTAGGGGTTATTACTTGCTTAGATTCATCTCACGGTTGTTTGAAATCGATATTTCAGACCCTCGGCAGTGAGGATGGCAGAGGCGCCCATCCGTTTCGGGATTCCCCACTTCATCGAGAAGACTTTCTCCGTACATCCCGTAGGAAATGGGAATATGTACATTAGATACTATACTTTAGTTTGAGTAGATGTAGGGGAGTTAGTATCTGAGACCCACGAGTATGTTGCGTGGCGTTATAGAACGTTTAATGGGGAAGAGATCGGGCCCCTCCGGACTTTTGATATCCCGTTTAACGGGAAAGGCGAGATAGACCCGTAGTGCCCAGGTGGATAGGTGATAGACCCCAGCACCTCAACGAGGAGAGTATGAGCTCCGATGATGTACCCGTAGAGTACAAGGCTGATGATTTTGAGCCAATGGATGAGGAGGAAGAACCTGAGCCCATGGAGTAGATTAAGGAGCTGGAGGAGGACATGGAGCCTATGGACGCGGTTGAGAACGTTGCAGAGGCTGAGTCTGAGTTGGACTCATTAGACTTCGAGGAGGAGATGCTTGACAGCTCTTCGTCTTCTGAGTCTTCTGATTCTGACCCGGACTGGGTCCCTTAGGCCTGCCTCAGTTTAGTTAGGTCGGGCTACACCTTTTTGATCAAAGCTGCCTTAGCTTAGTCTCCCCGGGCCCCTGTCCTGTTTTGTTGTAGTGGCCGCGACCCATTTTTGTACTGCTGTGTTGTATTGTAAATGGATATTGTAAATATTTCTATATGTTTATGAAATGAAAAGTTGTTTTTAATTGAATGACTTTCTATGTTGTGGCTATCCTTGTTCTCTGTAATTTTTGTCCGGGTGATATATTTATATATATATCGTGCTTCCGCATGTGACTTGATCTCTGTGTTGTGTGTTGGGTCGGTGACGCGTCCTGGGATGTCGCACCAAATCGACCTCGATTGGGTTGTCGCGTGCCGTGGGGTTTTCGGGGCGAGACACGTGCTGTCGTTCCTTATATACTTTGCACTACGTCAGGTGCTTCAATGATGTGGAGAGTATTAGCAATGCATTTTTGGACCGATTGGATAGATAGAAATCCCAACGGAAGTCAAAGAGAGGAAGATGCTCCTAGGACCGGCGGATTCGGAGGTCGATTAGTGTGGAACTCAAATTCGGTCGGTTGCAGCAAAACGGCCTCCTGATCAATTCTCACGCCTTTGGCCGTGACTGATGATGAATTTTGGCGATGTGGGGTCGTTTAGATGGATTTTTCAATTTTTTTAGTATTTTCTTTTGGGCTTTATTTTTTTTGCTATTAGTGGCAATTTTGTAATTTTGGATTTGCTAGAGTCCTAGTAGGGTTAGGGTTAACACTTCATATAAAAAAGGTGTTTATTCATGTTTGAGATTTCCTATACGTTTTGCGTGTTATCGTTCCTTATACACTTTGCGCTGTGTCAAGTGGTATCAAAGTCGATGGCGACTGGCAGAGGAAGTGGTGGTCTTTGTGCTGATATTTAGGAGACCGGAGCCTCGATCCTTGGGGATGATGCGCTGCAACATTTGGAGCAGCGTTTAATGGAACGCCTAGATTAACGAATTGATCACAAACTTCATCGTATCGAAGAACGATTTAATGAAATAGCATATCGATTTGAAGCTCTTGGCATTGATGTGAACCGGAATAGGCAGCATGGCAGAAGGCCTGGTGCAGATGTTGCTCGTGGTGATCTTGTCAATAGACCTGTTCCTATTCGCAGGTTGTATAATCCTTTATTTTCAGAGAGTTCAGAAGAAGAGAAAGACGAGTCTGCTAACAAAGAGCCCGCTGGCTATGGAGGCAGACATCACTATGGGAGACTTCGGAGGGGATATAATGGAAGACAACGTTATGATGATCGTGAAGGCAACGACTTTAAATTAAAAGTCGATATACCTTATTTTAATGGAGTCTGGGAATAGAAGATTTTCTAGATTGGATTGCTGATATTGATAAATTCTTCGATTATATGGAGACCCCTAGTGAAAAAACGGGTGCGATTAGTGGCCTGTAGGTTGAAGGGGGGTGCGTCCGCATGGTGGGAGAGATTGCAGAATAGGAGGAATTGTGAAGGAAAAGAGAGTTCGAACTTGGCACAGAATAAAGAAGCCACTGAAGCAAGAGTTCCTTCCACTCGTCTATGAGCAGATTATGTTCCAGCAGTACCAACATTGCCAGCAGGGTAATCAAACTATATATGAGTATACGGTAGAATTTATGAGATTGGCGGAGCGAAATAATATGTAGGAGACAGAGGGACAACAGATGGCTAGATATCTTGATGGATTAAAGCCCTTCATTTGAGATAAAATCAGAGTGCAGGTTCTGCGGAATCTATCTGAAGCAAAGAATATGGCGATGAAAGCAGAATTGATGCAGCAAGAAAGGGGTAAAGAGGCTATGAAAATTATAGAGATAGCAATTCGGGTAGTTTAATAGAAAAGAGTAGTTTCAACAATTGCTTTAACGCAGGGCGAAATCAGGAAGATAAGCGGTAGGAAAGCATCCTATGAATGAAGTAAAAGACAAGGGGACACAAGCATAGAAAACTGAGAACTCGAATTTTTATGCTAAACCGGCGGCGATAAAGTGTTACAAGTGTAATCAACCAGGGCACCGATCTAATGAATGCCTTCAAAGGAAGATAGTAAACATGGCGGCAAGAGAAGAGGAGGAAGATGAATATTGCTGTGAACCAGATGGTGAGGAAGAAGATCTTGAAGATGAGAAAGAGGGGGAGATAACTTGCATAGTGCGCATGATGATGTTAGCCCCAAAACAAGAAGATGATTTGCAGCGCCATCAATTATTCCGAACTAGGTGCACCATTCTGGGTAAGATTTTTGTGGTAGTCATTGATAGTGGTGGCATGGAGAACATTATCGGGAATGAGACAGTAAAGAAGCTGGGGATACCTGTAGAGAAACATCTTAACCCATATACGTTAGGATGGATAAAATCTGGAGCGGAAAGCATTCGGATGACTAAACGATGCAAAATTTCATTCTCCATTTGTAAGTATCATGATGAGTTGTATTGTGATGTGGTAGACATGGATGTATATCACGTGTTATTTGGAAAGCCATGGCAATATGATGTAAATGCACAGCATTCGGAGAGGAGCAATCAATATAGTCTGGTGAGAGGTGGAGTGAATCATACGTTGCTGCCACTGAAGAACAAAGGAAAATAAGCTGCTGAAAAATAATTTCCTTACCTTACAAGGAAATTTGAAGCTGAGATTAAGGAGACTCGACATATTCATGCGCTAATAGTGAAATAGGCATTCGAGACAAAGGCTGAGCTACAAGTGGAGAAGTAGCCCGAATCGATTAAACCTTTATTGAAGGAGTTTAGTGAGTTGATGTCTATGGAGATTCCAAATGGGTTGCTGCCTATGCGCGATTTTCAGCACCATATAGACTTAGTCCATGGTGCTAGTCTGTCTAATTTTCCGCACTACAGGATGAGTCCTAAGAAGAGCGAGATTCTAAAAGAGAAGGTGGAGGAGCTACTGCAAAAGGAGCACATTCAGAATAGTATGAGCCCATGTGCCGTTCCTGCTTTGTTAACTCCTAAGAAAGATGAGAATTGGAGGATGTGTGTAAATAGTAGAGCCATCAACAAAAAAATCGTGGGCTATAAGTTTCCAATTTCGAGATTGGATGACATGTTGGATAGGTTGCACGGTGTTAAGTGGTTTTCGAAGCTGGATTTGAAGAATGCGTACCACTAGATTTGGATTCGGCCTGGAGATGAGTGGAAGATAGCTTTCAAAACAAAGGAGGGGTTGTAAGAATGGTTGGTGATGTCTTTCGGACTTTCCAATGCTCCAAGTACTTTCATGAGGTTATGAATCAGGTTTTGAAATCTTTTATTGGCAAATTCGTTGTAGTTTATTTTGATGATATCCTGATTTATAGTAAGACCGAGGAGAATCGTTTGAAGCACTTGAGGGAGGTGTTGACAGCATTATAGGCTAATAAGTAGTATATAAATCTTAAGAAGTGCATTTTTTTAACTAACAAGCTGCTTTTCTTGGGATTTATTATCAGTGTTGAGGGAATAGAGGTGGATGAGGCGAAGGTGAAAGCAATCAAGAAGTGGCCTACACCTAAAATGGTTTATGAAGTTAGGAGTTTTCATGGGATGATTAGATTTTACAGGCGATTCATTAAGGATTTTAGCACTATGGCAGCCTCAATTAAGAATGTATGAAGAAAGGTAAATTTTTGTGGGGAGAGAAAGCCGAGAATAGTTTTGCTATTCTAAAAGAAAAGTTGTGTACCGCATCTGTTCTTGCTTTACCTAATTTTAATAAGCTATTTGAGGTAGATTGTGATGCTAGTGAAGTGGGTATAGAAGCTATTTTGACTCAAGAGCGTAGACCAATTTGATATTTCAGTGAGAAGCTTAGCGAGGTGAGGCAGAAGTGGACCACTTATGATAAAGAATTTTATTCTGTTGTAAGTGCTTTGAAGACGTGGGAACACTATTTAATTGGCAAAGAATACGAACTTTATTCTGATCATGAAGCTTTGAAATATTTGAATAGTTAGAAGAGGATCAGTAAGGATATGCATGCGCATTGGAGTTAGTTCTTATAGAAATTCCCTTTCAAGTTATAGCACAAATTAAGTGTGCATAATATTATAGTAGATGCATTGAGCAGGAGGGCTGGCTTGTTGATTACGTTGAGCCAGGATATTCTGGGGTTCGAGCAGCTGAAAGACTGTTATGCAGGCGATGATGATTTTGGGTAGATTTGGGAGATGTGTGTTGTCGATCAACTTGTGTAGGAGTTCTATATTCTGGATGGTTATCTGATGTGTGGCAATCAGTTTTGCCTTCCTCGGACATCATTACGAGAGAAGGTAATTCGTGATTTATATGATGCTGGGCTAGCTGCACATCTAGGACGTGACAAAACTGTTGCTGTAGTTTGGGAACGGTTTTATTGGCCCCAATTGCGTAGAGATGTCAGCCGGTATGTGCAGAAGTGTTATGTTTGCCAGATTGCAAAAAGGGAATCTAAAAATGTGGGTTTGTATATGCCTTTACATGTCCCTGAAAATATATGGGAAGATCTATCCATGGATTTTATACTTGGTTTGCCATGAACCCAAAGAGGCGTGAATTCTGTTTTCCTTGTGGTTGACAGATTTTCTAAGATAGCGCACTTCATTCCTTGCAGGAAGACTTCTGATGTAATAAGTGTGGCCAGATTATTTTTTAAGGAAGTGGTTTGTTTGCATGGCGTCCCTAAGTCTATTATCTCGGATAGGGACAGCAAATTTCTAGGGCATTTTTGGTGGACGTTATGGAAGCTATTAGATTCATCTTTGAACTTCAATAACACGGCTCACCCGCAGACTGATGGGCAGATAGAGGTGGTCAATAGAACTCTGGGTAATTTAATTCGAAGTATTTGTGGTGACAAACCGAAGTAGTCGGATATTGCTTTATCGTCGGCAGAGTTTGCTTACAACAATGCAGTTCACCGTTCTACTGGTAAGTCATCCTTTTTAGTCGTTTATATATAAAGGCACCTCTGCATAACCTGGATTTGGTTCAGTTGCCCAAACAAGCAAACAAGAATGTAGCAGCAAATCATGTGGCTAAGCAGATTACATAGGTGCATAAGGAAGTCAAACAGAAGTTGGAAGAGGCTAATCAGAAGTATAAAGGTGTAGTAGATAAACATAGGTGAAAGCTAGTGTTTGCAGTAGGTGATCAAGCCATGGTGTTTCTTCGTAAGGAGCGGTTTCCCATTGATTCTTACAGCAAGTTGTAGCCAAAGAAGTACAGACTTTACACCGTCAGTAGGAAGATCAAAGATAATGCTTATGTTATAGACCTTCTATGTAGCGTGGGCATTTTCAATACTTTCAATGTTGCTGATTTGTCACCATTTCATCAATCCACTGAGCCTTTATATCCAGATCCTAATTCTAACTCGAGGACGAGTTTTTCTCAAGTGGAGGAGAATGATGTGGAGAGTATTGGCAGTGCGTTTTTGGGCCGATTGGACAAGTAGAAATCCCAGCGGAAGTCGAAGGGAGGAAGATGCTCCTAGGATCGGCGGACTCAGAGGTAAACAAGTTTGGAACTCAAATTCGGTCGATTACAGCGAAACCGCCTCCTGATCCATTCTCACACGTTTGGCTTTGACTAATGATGAATTTTGGCGATGCGGGATCATTTAGATAGATTTTTCAATTTTTTAGTATTTTCTTTTGGGCTTTATTTTTTTTTGGCTACTAGTGGCAATTTTGTAACTTTGGGTTTGCTAGAGTCCTAGTAGGGTTAGGGTTAACACCTCATATAAAAAGGGTGTTTATTCATGTTTGAGAGGACAGAATTTTAGATATTAAAATTTGAGATTTCCTATACAATTTGTGTGTTGTCGCGACCTAAATTTCTCAGGTTAATGGATTATTAAGTCTCAGCTTAACTCGGGCCCTCCCAAGTCCTATCAATTTGCAACTTGGGATTTAAGTTTTTAACATGCAAAAGTTTTCATGCTTGGAGTCGTCACTAATTTATTTATGGTAGGTCAATTATAAACCTAAATAAAACATTGGGAGATATGTGTTATTCCTACGAATAAAAGATTCTAAATTTGGGGATTTGATGTCATGCCCCGAACCCTACGATGCGCAACATCCCTACCGCGGTTGAATTTGCGTGCGACGTCCCAGGACGCGTCGCCGATCCAACACCCAAACAGAGCACAAGGCACATGCGGAAGCAATGTAAACACCCGTACAAATCAAATACGAGACCAAGGATAGAACAATCAACATGACTATAAATATACACTTGCATTAATAGGGAGAACATATACAATATTCATATACAGCATGAACATAAAAAAAAAAAATCAAAAGCGGGTCAAAGGCCACTACTGACAAAAAGAGGTAAGTGGCCTGGGCGGTTAGGGGTACTAAAACTAGGTGGGGCTCTGATCAAAAAGGTACTGACACGACCTATCTACGGTCTAAGGTCTACTCTAGGGCTCCCAGTTTGAGTCAGAACTCGACGAGTCGGAAGAACTCTTGGACGACACCGACTCCGACTCCATGGACTCCAACTTTGTATCGATCCCGGATGACTCTTTGTCTAAACTGTCCTCCTCTGGTGCTGCCTCCAGCTCGAGATCCTACTCCATTGGTTTTGGCTCATCCTCCGAATCCATCGGCTTTGGGTCTGCGTCCCCATCCTCTGGCTCCTCCTCCATCTGCTTTGGTTCGTCCATCTCCCAAACATCTTGCCCGTGCCCTAAGTCAGCACTAGAGCTCTCCTCATACGCACGATTAGGGCTCGCCAAGTCCCTATCGGCACACTGAGGGTCAACATTCCTTGACTCGCTAAACGGGACCTCAAAAGATCAAAGGGGTCCGTAAGTCCCTGTAAGATCCCTAATACACCACCCTATATACATGTGGGTCTGGTCAAGCTACTCTCCTGCATCAATCCAAATTATAGTCAAATATCTAACATATGTATCCCCGTTCCCTGCGAGGTACTCTGTCTCCTCCCGGTCTATCCGGCAAGGGATCCCAAACGAACTGGTACTGCGGACATCTCAAGGCCGGGGGTTTGAAAAGTTGGGTTTATACAACAGTGAGAATAAATCTCAACGAGTAGGCCCCCTAAACCTAAACTAGGCTAATATGCACCTCTTGACGAGCACCAAACAACACACTATCCAAAATATAAAAGACTTAGGCCCTTGGGCTCAAATCCAATACTTACTTGGCCCGGCAGGTTAGGCACTTTATAAATCACAATAATAACACAGAACCCAATCGTGGCACATGCACACATCACTTGGTCACAACGCATGTCATGCATATGCTCGTGCTCATACTTGTGCTCATGCCTCATCAATGCACTTTCGCACACTTGCACTCTTGTACACTTGCAATTTACCAAATTCACCGACCCGCGTAAAACGCATTAGGTCTATCACTTTGAGATTGATCTCCGGCCCGCGTAAAACACATCAAGTTTGTCAACTTCCGGTAGTCCGAGTATCGTCTCGCATAAAATGCATCAAGACGGGTTCAATACCCCGCATAAGACGCATCGGGGCTTTATGTGATCACACGTATACATACACCAGTTATTATCTGAACCCCGCGTAAAACACATCAGGGCGATTTAAGTGATCACATGTATATGCCGATCGTGCGTACACGCATAATGTACATGATATGCCAATACTCAGTATGCACGCTCATGGCCACAATATCCACATCTCGATATGCCCAACCAACATATTAGCACGTTCATTTAAGCAATTCAAATCACACTTGCCTGATACATAATCCACACATATAAATCACACAATTAGATCAACAAGAACTCGTGCACTCGAGGCCCGCCATGCTACTCCATTCTTGGTCACACTAAGCATATGATATGGCATCACAAAATTGACAACCAATGACAATTCAGCCACCCAATCAGTCAATCCAAACATTCTTGGTAATTACACAATTAAATCCCAAATTGATCGCTCTTAATCCAATTCAATCCCGATATGGACAGCCACTAAACAGGTTACTCTATGCCAATATTTATCCTCAAAATACTCCATTAGGCTTCCCAAGACATCACCCAAATCAGCCACCACGAGGACAATGCGAGGCACGCTCGAGATTCCACAATTGAACCCAATTTAACCGAACTCGGGCCGATTCAATCCAATATTTCCAGCCATCACACATCACATTCTAGGCTGCTAAACCTCATTAAAATTATCATGCTAAACCACCAAATTCGCCCTAAAGTCAACCCCTAACATCCTCCACAAATTAACCCCTAAATTACCCTAATTAACCCCTAAAACTCATCTAGAAATGTACATTAGCCTAATTAGGGTTTAGGGTTGTACTCACTTGGATTCTTAAGCTCCCAACTGAGCTAAACAAGTGGGGAAAATGGGCAGCCGACGGTGGTCTTGCGGCGGCGGCAAGCGGTGGTCCTCGGCGGCACTAGCGGCGGCGACGGCAATCCAAGGCAGTCCCACGGCCGAGAAAGGGAGGGAGAGAGACACGGCGAGAGGGAGAGGAGAGGGGGACGGAACGGTGATGGTGAGGCGAGGTTGGCGCGGACGGGCGGCTTAGGCGAGCGGCACCGGCGGGCGGCGGCGGTGGCGCTCCGGCGGCTTCTCGCACGGTCGAGAGGAAGAGAGAAAGAGAGCTCGTGGGAGAGGGAGAGAGGAGGGGATGATTGGTGATGGTGAGGGTGAAATGAGGAAGAGAGAGAGAGACAATGGGAGTATATAGGCTTGAGGGAGATAGTGGGGTTGGTGAACCACCTTCCACAATTGACCATCTTGTCCCTAATCTAATGGCTAAGATCATGACTTGCTAAATATCTTGGGGGCATTATGGTCCAAAATTCCAGCATTATTGGGCTGAGATAAACCAATATAAAACTGTAAAATAATCTCCAAATAATCCTAAAATTCGGAATACAAGGCGAGGGGTCCAAGGGCATAACGGTAATTTTCCGGTCCCGGCTCAAATTTCCAATTTTTTACTCTACCGGTCCCAAATATGATTGGCCACATAAAAATGATGTCGTCCTTACAAAAATAGTCGCGTACACCCATGAAACTCGACACCGAAGTCCGGACTCAATTCCACGATCGATTTTGCTCAATTTGCGATTTTAGCATCTCTCACTAATGGGCGGCTGTTTAGGGGTTACGCGTATCGACCCAGGGCTACTCGAGTCATGACGGTCCCGATTTCTCAGAGAACACGAGGATTTATCACTAGTTACAAGGGTCACGATCGTTCGAAGTAAGTTCGAGATCGTTCGCCACGCGCGCTTTCGGTCGTGTGGATTCATCCGCGATCCGATCGTACGTCGTTGGCCAAACTGAATCCGTCACTCTCCTTAGATCGGCCCACATTGGCACAAAATATTCCCTCGTCATTTCTCGGAATCGGATTCAATTCACGGTCGAGTTCTTGGGTCCACATACCATTTTTCTTAGCTAACCATTCCCTATTGGTCAGTATCCCGAGAATGATCAGTTCCGGGCGAGACTTACTAAAACGAAATGAGAAATACATCAATTTCATTGATTATGAAATTGGGTCGAATTCGGGACGTTACACTTGATTACGCTAGATCTAATCTAACGCCCTTTCGGTATCTTTTCTTTTCAAAAAATATTTATGCAGGCAATCTGGATCTATTTTATTATATAATCACTAACATGTAAAATGTTCATGTGGGTGCACAAACTAACAATTTAACACCCAAGAAAGCAGTAAATAGATTGCAAGATTAGGAGAATGACGCACCTTAAAGCAACTCAAGCATCTGCATTGTTAGTAGAAAATCACACAGATAATCTTAATATGATTTCTAATTAACAAAACAAGGCATTCAAGGTGTTCTTTAGGGTTTGCGCTTTATTAAAATGCAAACTAACCTATATAATATGACATGCGATTAATCCTAGCATGCGAAACTATATGACCTAATGCTAATGACGGACGGATGATTTATTTTTGGTATTTTTCAAATGAAATTCGAAATTAAAAAAATGCCTAGAATAACATGCAATCTAACAACTTCTTTTTTTGGTATTTTTAATTAAAATTCGAAATTAAAAAGTATTCAAATTAAGAATGCAATCTATTCTAGAGAGAATGATTTGATCTATCCTAAAGTGATTCTTTTTTGGGGATTTTTATTAAAATTCGAAATTATTAAATATCCTAAATAATCCACTAAATTAAAACAATCTCTAATTTAAACAAGGAAATATACTACCTTAAATTCCGATTTAAATCAAATAATTATTTTATTCCTTTGGATATATTTATGATTCTCTAAGCATGCAAAATTCCTAATTTAAATCCTAACCAACATGTTTTTGGATTTCTTTACTTAAAAAAGAAAGCAATTAAACAAAGATAACAACCACACTCAAACAAAAACAATCAACACAATCCGCAAGATTCTTCTTATCAAATTTGAATTAGGAAAGAGAATCGAACTAACGGTCATATCTATAGGGTTATAGATATTGACGGAGAGCCAATTATTTGAATTTGGAAAGCAGATAAAATTTATTATTGCATTCAAGTAGTTATGGATGAGATAAAGATTTCCGTATCGTCGCATATCGTACCTTAGGGATAAGGTCGGATAGTCGTCCAGATACGTTGCCAAACTAGAAATAATTCCTAATTTTGGGTGTTTCAAATATTTGCGGATATTGCATGCATTATCCCTAATATCTAGCAATCCATCAAATATTCTTAGAATGTTTAAAACACCTAAACTAGGAATTTAAAATATTCTTAAAAACATTGGATATTGATTGTACCTAATTTGATGGATATTTTCAAATTTGAATCTCTGGGATTGTGGATCGGGACCGGGCAGAGAGACGGCCGGCGAGTGGCCACGGTGGGTGAGCCAGCGACGGTGGACAACGGCAAGATGGCTTGCAGTGGGGTTGACCTTGCACGGAACGGCGACCAGAGGAGCGGCCTAAGTTGGCAGGATGTAATCAAAAGGCGACAAAGTCAACCTCTTGGACTCACGGGTTTCAACCTTCAACTTGGACAAGTCTTCAACCTGAACGAAGCAATGAGATCTCGTTAGTGTCGCTGGGATTTGGTCTTCTGAATACGCTGCTCGAAGGTCCCTTCAGGGGAGTCATGGCTGTGACGTCACGGGGCGGGGGAAGCGACTGGTCTGATGCTGCGTGAAGGTGCTTCGCTGCAATTGTAGGTTCAGCGATGAAGGCTCGCTGGTGTTGCTCATGGTGGCCGGTTGGAGCAAGAAGTTATCCTACGGCGTTCAAGGTGACAACGAGGAAGAGCAGCACCACCAGGGATAAAATGCAGAGTCCTTTGGGTGCTGCGGAACAGCAGTGGCAGCGACTTGGGCACGGGGAGGGGCAGCGCGTACGCGGCGGATGCACATGTGCGCAGCCGACTCTCTCTCTTGCTCTTTACTTTCGCTCACGTGTGTCTCTCGTGCTCTCAAGAATTGTGTTTTTGGATATTATGAGAGCTCCCCTCATTGAAGGGTATAATCACATATCTATATTGCAACCCTAAGTTAATTGACCGGGCTTTCTAGTCCTAATGGGCTTAGAGTTAGGCTTTATCATTTAATTTTAATTTTAATTCTAAATGGGCCAAATTAATTCGGGCTAATTTAAGCTCAAATTAAGACAACTAAAGCCTTTTAGACTTGTGAATTTCGGCCCCCAATCCCTTGAGTGAGCCGATTTTCACTAGGCGCTCGAGCTCGATTTACGCGATGGATTTTTAGCTTATTCGCCATCGCCGGTCCGATGTGGAATGCAACTAACCTATATGAACTTAAACTATATGCTATGTAATTTTAATATTTTGTTTAGGAGTTAAAATTTAATTTCTAATTTTCTATGCAAATTATCATTAAATGGTCGATCGAAATTTAGGTGTCAACATGTGTTATCGTTCCTTATACGCTTTGCACTGCATCAACTAGTCGATCAAATGTATCACAACCATTTGATTTTGCGGGATCCGTAAAATTTACGACGGTTTCGGTTCCTTATATCTCGTTTTTTAGCTGAGAGGACCACATTTGAGCTGGGATTGATTCTGCAATTTTAGGTGTCCCATTGCAGATGCATAAATTTTTCCTCTCGTATTTATGAAAAATAAATGAATCGTTCCTTTGTAGGGGATTTATTGCAGAATTACTTCACGAACGTATTGCTCTTTGTAGGAATGACTTTGGATAGGTGGCAGGATCCAGGGTTATTTCTGACTGACGGGATTGTGTTAAAGAGTTTTGACTTGGTGGACTTAAAGGGGGGCTTGCTAGAGATGATTTGTTCTATTTGATAACTCTTTTTAGTGGACTTGGTACCGACTTTGTATCCTCTTGACACACCACGATCCACCATTGTCACACAGCATGATTCATGGGGGGGGACTTTTGGACTTGATTTAATACTTCTAGTTGCCTATACTTCGGCACTTCTAAATTTCAGGGTTTTGAAACTCAGTTGCTTCGATGGCAGACCATTGGCAAACTCTAGTGACAAGCAACTAGTAACTTAACTTCCATCACCTATCACCTGACATTTGAGTCCGCTAGAATCGCCATGTGACATTCTGAATTTCGGCCAATTTTGGGATTTATAAAACGTATATTTCGTCAGTGCGCTTATAATAAAATCTCGCCCGAAACTGATCACTCTTGGGTTACTATTTTTAAATTAGAGATTTCGCTAGAATCGCACTTGATCGAATTTGACCGTTATTTAGAGCCCAAACTTTGGTGTCGAATTTCTCGGAGTTCTGGGACGAATTTAATTAGACGGTGTCGATAATATTGTGGCCAGCCTCGAGATTACCCGGGATATATGAAAAGTGGATTTTTGATCGGGTGCGGATTTAGACTAATAAAGCTCTCTGGTAGTGTGTTTTGAATTTTTTTACCCTTTTTTCTATATTATAATTAAGATTTTTGTGAACCATTAGATCGTTTTCGAGTTCGAACGTGGGCCGTTAGATCGCGATTATTACGTTGACTTTTGGCCCCTCTCTCTCTCTCCTCTCTGTCGCGCGTGTCCCCTCCCCACTGCGCCCGTCCTTTCTCTCTCTCTCCCTCCCCCACTCCCCCATGCAACGTCCCTTCTCTTCTCTCTCCTCCTTTCTCTCTCCTTCTTTCTCCTTTCTTCTTCTTCTTCTTCCTTTCTTCCTCCCCGGACCTCGACTGGTTCTGCTTTTGTTGTTGCTCGCCCGATCGCCGCTCGCCACACCGAACAGCTCGCCGCGCCCGACCGCCACCACACCGTTTGTCCTTCGCCGCCACCGTGCCGTAGCGTGACCACCCCCTCCCCTGGTTTTTCTTCTTCCCCGGCCTCTCCTTTTTCTGGTCTAGCTCATCGCCGAGCTCATCGCCGCCACGCGCCGCCGTCACCCCTCCCCCCAGCTTACCACCACCGCCCCAGCTTCCCCTCCCGAGCCACCGTACTGCCCTGGCCACGCGCCAGCTCGCCGTCGTGGGTCTCGCCAAAAGCCGCTCGCCTCGTCGCCGTCGCCCTGCTACTCTGACGGCGACGCAGCTGTCCCTGCTCCGGTTGAGCCTGGCCGCCCCCAGCTCTCTCTCTCTCTCTCTCTCTCTCTCTCTCTCTCTCTCGCCAACACCACCCCCGGTTGACTTCCCCCTCCTCTCCGAGCCAGTCGCTGGGACTAGCTCACCGCCACCTGCCGTCCTCCCGTCGCCGTCGCTCGTTGCTGCCGCCGGCCGGCCAGCCAGCCAGCCAGTCGATTGGCCAGCCAACCACCCCAGCCGTGGCCGAGCCCGTTGCCGAGCGTCCCGAGCCGGCCCGTCGCTTGGGCACGTCGCCTGTCCAACCGGCCCGTCGCTCGGGCTTATCGCCTATCCAGCCGGCTCGTCACCTAGGCGCGTTACCCGTCCAGCTCGCCCGTGCGCCCGCGGGCACGTTGCTTGGCCACCGCGCCCATGCGCCAGGCACGCCATTTGGCCACCGTGCCCGTGTTGACCGGTCAGCTCACCCGTTTGGTCACGCTTGTGCCTAGCCCAGTACTATTCATCCGGGCCATTTTAGGCTCGGGCCGACTTTTCCCGGCCAAAACCTAGTAAGTAACTTCCTAAACCCTACTTAGTATAATGGGTATATTTAGACTTGTTTAGGGTGTAAATTAGTATCGACTTAGGAATTAAATTAGGCATGGATTAGTTAAATTGATTATGCTCAATTTGTGGATTATTATGCTGGCAATTGTGTGGCTAATTTAATGATTGATTAAGATGAATAGCATGACTGAGTTGTCGTGGCACTTGTGGGTGAAATGGATTAATTGATTGGGCCGACTTGAATGCCGAATTGGTGAGCTTATGACTGAAAATTGGATGTTATGATGTGTGAGAATGATAATGATGTGAGTTTGACGAATGGTGATGTGGGTATTCGGACTTGATTGGGATGATTGACGATTAAGCTTATTGAGATGTGGTTTGATTATGCGATTAGCATGGAATTGGTGGAATTGTGTGGCGTGTGCGGGCTAAATTGATTTGTGGGTAAAATGTGTACGTTTGAGCGATATTTGGGCTTGTGAATGACATGGATATTGAATGAATGCATTATGTGACGCATGTGCTTGACTGTGGGAGGCAGGATAGACCCGATGCGTGTTTATGCGGGTCATTGGACAAAGCCTGGATTGATCAGAGGGCTGAGCCTGAGGCGTGTTTACGCGGGCTGTAGAAGGTGAGTTAGACCTGAGGAGTAGGTTATGTGGGTCATTGGAAAGAAAGAAATGTTTTGAGGCGTGGTTACGCGGGACTAAGCTCGGATTGATCGGAGGGTTAAGCCTAAGGCATAGTAGCGCGGGCTATGAGATTGGGCCTGAGGCGCAGTGGCGCGGGCAGTGAGAATGGACTTGAGGCGCAGTAGCGCGAGTCGTGAGAATGAGCCTGAGGCGTGTTTATGCGGGTAGTGTGAAAGGACCTGGGAGGTCATGAGAAAGTTGGCTGGACCATGCATGTTGCATAGTGTTTGATTATGGAGTGAATACTGCTAGGCATGGTATGGAACGTGCTCAAGTGGTTTTACCTTATAATCGAGACACGCGTGAGTGTTGTTGTATGATGCATGGGAAATTTCCTTGTGTGCTCTGAATATGAGTTATGCAAGATGCATTAATGTGATTTGACTATTATGCAGAGTTGGCGTGTGAATGGAGGTGAGGTATGTATGTTTATGTGAGTTCTAGTATGTCAATTGTTAGATTGCATGTTAAGACTCGTCTGGGTACGCATTGGCCTAGGTGGGGCTCAGGGTGTTGCTTATTGAGATTCGTTCTCACGGCTATTATATAACCATTTTCAGATCCGCGACCGTGATTGATTGGAGACGCCACCAGAGTATCTCGAGGATGGAGGACGGGTCAAGTTGCCCCATATTTTGTGCGGCCCTCTTTGGTATAGCGAAGTAGGATATCCAACCACTGTCCCTTTTTGATGTTGTGTATTTGGAATTATTTTTTTGTGCTATCCCTTGTCATTATTTATTGTCTAGGTTATTTAATTTCGCTTCCGCTTGCCTTTATCGTTGGGTGTTTTGTTTGGATCGGCGACGCATCCTGGGACGTCGCGTTCAATACGATCATCGAAAGGGTGTCGCGAGCCCGTTGGGGTTCGGGACGTGACACCCCCGCTCCTCCTCTCACACCCTTTCTATTTCATTCAACTTATAGTGTCACTACCACGTGACCCTAACCCTTCATTAAGATTCAAGGATCTCGAGATCAAACCTTCTCAACAAGTTGGTGACTTCATTCGAGAGGGAGTGATTACGTAAAGGCGATGCCACTGAAGAAGAGGAGTGGCTACGTTCACCTCGACGAGCATATCGATAACCAAATGGAGCAGACGCAAGGAAATGTCAATCAATTGCAACCGCCCTCCGACTAACAAGATGCTTCTCCTCTAGCGCAGTTATTTCAAGCTCTCCATTCTTCCCAAGGAGAAAGTTGCTGATGAAGTTACGAAGATGAAGCCTTTGCATCGGCTCCTTCCAACTATGGAAACACCACCTCCCCGAGTATAATGAATTAACGAATCCAACACATCAAAAATCAATAAAATGTAATTTTTAAATAGAAAATAATGATCATAATGGGAGTTTTAAACTTTCAATGTTTAGTTTATATGAGATAGTCGACTTCCTAATTTCAATCATATGGAAATCAATTCTCACTTTTCAAAAGATTCACTGATCAAAGTCCACAATCATAAGTTCAGGAGTTAGAATTCGTATAACCTCCCGGAGGTGTAGCAAGTCCACATAAGTGCTTGGCCAAGATTTAGACCCAAAACAATCAACACCATTATAGAGTGTTCGACGATCCCCCCATGACGAGCCGACGGTTCACATGATTCAATTGTGAACAAGAGATTGAGCTCACATAAGGAGAATGGATCCTGCGCGAAAGTCCAATAGGTCTCGACCCTTCGAGAACATTAGCTTGGGCCCCAAGCAAATGCTTTGATCATCTATAAGGTTCTTGTTCATATGATCAACAGTAGGGCTCTTAAAATTCCCTAATTTATGAACAACTAGGTAATGTGGGCTCTTATAAATCAATTACAGAGAGCCTGTACAAGTTCGTACACCCCAAAAATTCAATTTAGGTAATCACAAGTGCTTAGGGCCTATAGGTTCACGTGAATTCAGTTAAATCCAATTTAAAAAAAGGGCCCTGAATGGTTTTTTGATCCAAAACTGTTCAAAATTTTATTCAAAAGTTGAGCCATCGTAGATTTGAACAGGCCCGAATTCACTTACAACTTAATAAAGGCTCTCTACGATCAAATGCGATAATCAAAACATGACAAAAACCTTTTGTTATGGGTAGCTCACATTTGCAAGAACGGTGATTTCTAGGCCCAAAAAGCTCAACTTTAATTCTCAACTCAAGGGGCTCAAACTAAGCTTTTGTTATGGGTAGCTCACTTACTAATCTTGGACTAAAGGATACGGGGCTAAAATAATTTTAAAACGTTTTCGAATTCAACCTCAATTTCAACTTCTTAGAAGAACCCGGATTGAGTCCATAGTATTACTAATTCAAAAGTATTAGGACCTTAATGGACTTAAAGAATTTATATTTAAGTGTTTTAATCAAGTCAAAACTGGTATAGGACTTAAAAATGCTCAGTTAAAGCCGTAACAAAATCCAATATATAAATGATCTCTAATATGTTTAAGTTTTTAGTAGTCACTTATTTAAAGTTCTAAAGATAATAAGGCTAGATATAAAAAAAATTGCAGATTTCTCAATGTAAACACTTCGAACTCATTCGGATGAGATCAATTTGGAGTTACATCAAATGATTTATGGCATGTTCTTATCACAGATTGTGGGTTTAAAGTTCAGATTATCATTTGATGATAACCAATTTTTGCGACAATTATATAATTTCTTATTATTCTTATATAAATTTTATCAATCTTGCCATTTTCCTCGAATGTAATGGTATATGAGAAAAAAATGTAAGATAATATTTAGGAATCTGTTTATTGAAGAAGTTCACTATGACGTTTATTCAAGGACACCTTTTGCTAAATCCTTCTTCAAGGATTCGCATGTCAATTTCATGTTGTTTCAAGTTGGATTAGTCATGCTCTTAACTTTTGGTGTTGGGTAATATTCCATTGCAAAATAGTCAAACTTTCCTATCTTGACTCTCAAAATAAATTACAACCAATAACGTATTTACATAATCAAGGAGAGAAATATGACAAATCTCATTAATATTTCTAAAAACAACTAACCTCCAAATATAAGGTGAAGTAGAGCAAGTCACATGAAATTTAGAAAAAAAGATCCAAGAAATGCCTGAGTAGATGTGCCTTAATGAAGACGTCACTGTCAACACCTAAATTTTGGTTCACCATATAGAAATTATTGCATAAGAAAATTAGGAGTCCACTTAACTTGTATACAAAAAATAACATATTAGCATAGTTCATATTTGCATCACACGCTTCTCACATGGCCATCCCGTCGCATTCGTGTGGACAAGCGCACATGGACTTACCTCTAGTAAACAACCTGCCATCACGTCCTCTCAATCTCGATCTTTAATTCAAAAAAGGGAGAAGAGATAACATTTGTGTAACATCCTGAATTCGACCCACTTCTGAGATCAATGAAATAGATGTTTATTTCTCATTTCATTTTAGTAAGTCTCGTCCGAATCTGATCATTCTCAGGATACTGACCATTAGGGAATGGCTAACTAGGAAAACGGTACATGGACCCAAAAACTCGACCGTGAATTGAGTCCGATTCCGAGAAACGACGAGGATATATTTTGGGCCAATGTGGGCCTATCTAAGGAGGTTGACGAATTTAGTTTAGTCAACGACGTATGATTGGATCGCAGGTGATTCTGCACGATCGAGAGTACGCATGGCGAACGATTTTGAACTTATTCCGGACAATCGCGACCTCTGGAACTAGCGATAAATCCTCGCGTTCTCTTAGAAATTGAAGCCGTCACGACTCGAGTAATCCTAGGTCGATACGCGTAACCCTAAACAGCCGCTCGTTAGTGAGAGACGCTAAAATCGCGTTTGAGCGAAATTGATCATGGAATTGAATCCGAACTTGAGTGTTGAATTTTACGGACGTACGCGACTATTTTGCAAGGATAACGTCGTATTAGTGTGGCCAATCATATTTGGGATCGGTATCGTCAAAAAATGGAATTTCGGCCCGGGATCAGAAAATTACTTTTTGCCCTTGGACCTTAAGTGTTAATTTCGAATTTTTGGAGTTTAAATTGGATTAATCAGCCCCCATTTGTACCGAAAGTTATGGACCAATTTGCCCATAGATATTTTAGCCTTGTGCATTCCTAGCTCTTGATTGTTGGTCAAGATTGTCATTTTGGGTGGGGTAGTTCAACTACTCCCAGTCAAGCCATTTGCACTAAAACTCTCCCTCAATCTCTCTCTCCTCTCACTCTCACCATCACCACCGGCTACTCCCTCACTCTCACACCTCACTCCCTCTCTCCCATTCTCCTTCCCCTTGGCCGTGAGAGCCAAGCCGGAGCACCACCGCCGCCGCAGCTCGTCGAGACCGCTCACCACCACCACCTTGTGCCACCCTCGGCCCTTGTTCCTCACCATTTCGCCGTATCACCACCATCATCAGTGCCTCCTTTGGCCATCTTGATCAGCCGGGACGCCATCAGCCCGCGCCCGCCGACGCACGCCGTCGTGAGGGTCGTAGGCACCGCCGCTTGTTCCACCACGAGCCGGCGCCCGTCCAACCTATTTTCCCCCTTGACCAACACCCATTGGAGCTTAAGAAGTTTGGTGAGTACAAATCCTAAACCCTAATTAGGATTATGTGCACTTTAGACAAGTTTTAGGGATAATTAGGGTATTTTAGGGATTGATTAAGTGGCCATTGATTAGGGCTGACTTTGTCACTATTTTGGTGGTTTAGTGTGATGATTCAAATGTGATTTGGTGGCCTAGAATGGGTTGGTTGTTGGCCGATCATTGAATACTAGGTTTGGACAATTATGTGGATTAAAATGGGTGCAATGTGTGGGGCTGAGTAGTGGCTGATTTTGTGGTGATTTAATGGCCTAATATGATGATTTGGAGGTAGATTAGTGGCCTAGAGTGGACTGATTAGTGGCTGGTTGGTGTAGGTTTGATTTGGGCCATAACTGATTAATCGCTGTTTTAATGTGATTCGCCAAGTGTTTTGTGATTAAACCATGAGGAGGCTGAATTGAACATGACTTGATATTGATTGTGCAATGCCATGTTGCGTGGTCGGTGTGGCTGATTGATGAGACGCTTGGTGGACTATTGGCATGTGTAGTTTTAATGATTCAATCGCATGAATTCGAGTGCCAAATATGTGTTGTGGCTGTGTTGAATTAATTGGTTCATTGAGCATGTTGTGGCATTAATTGAGTATGTGGCCAAGTTGAATTGAATGCTCGATGTGGAAATTTGGATGCCCGAGTGTGATTGTTATGGCCATGAATTGTGCATATTAAGCATTGGCATAACATGTGCATTATGTGAGTGTGCACGAATGGCATGAGCTTGTGATCACCTAATCGCCGTGATGCGTTTTACGCGGGGTTCAGATAATAACTGGTGAATGTGTACATGTGATCACATAAAGTCCTAATGCGTTTTATGCGAGGTATTGAACTCGTCCTGATGCGTTTTATGCGAGACGATGCCCGGATTACCGGAAGATGGCCAACCTGATGCGTTTTACACGGGTTGTGTCATGAGCTTGATGCGTTTTACACGGGCCAAAGATCGATCGATGAGTAAAAGACCTGATGCGTTTTACACGGGTCGATGAATAACTGGTAAATTGCAAGTGTGCAAGTGTACAAAAGTGCATTGATAGGGCATGAGCATGAGGGTGAGCATGAGCATGTGCATGACATGCGTTGTGGCCAAGTGATATTGCACATGTGTCATGGTTGGGTTCTGTACTATTATTGTTAGTCTTATGTGCCTAACCTGCAGGGTCGAGAATATATTTGATTAGGTTGAGGGCCTAAGTCATCCGATTGTTGCATTGTGTGTTTGGTTTATACTTGTCCAGGAGGTGCATGTTAGTCTAGTTTAGGTTTAGGGGGCCTACTCGCTGAGATTTATTCTCATTGTTGTTTAAACCCTACTTTTCAGACCCCGACCCTGAAGATGGTAGATGTGCCGCTTCATTTTGGGATCCCGTATCGCATAGAGCGATCGGTGACGGAGTACCCCATAGGGAACGGGGAGACTTATGTTAGGTATTACAACATGGTTTGGGTCGACGAGGGCGGGCCACATTTTCGGGCTCATCCTTACCTCGCTTGGTGTTTTCAGGACCAGTTCGGCACCCATGGACCTCTTAGGACCTTTGACGTCCCGTTCAACGTATTAGGCCAGTCGGGTCCGCAGGCCACCGATGGGGAGATTGCGAGCCCCGCTGCCACGTCTGAGGAGGATTCCGGCGCCCAGCCAGTTATCATCGGGATGGATACCGAGTCCGAGGGAGAGGAGCCGATGGACTGGGAGTTTGACATTGAGCTAGAGCCCGGAGCCTATGGAGCAAGAGCTTGAGCCGGAGGATGATTCCGGGGTGGAGTCAGTAGAGGCCGAGTCCGAGTCGGATTCGATGGATTTTGAGTCCGAGTTGTCTGACGATTCATCCGAGTCCTCAGGATCTGACCTGGACTGGTTGCCCTAAGTTTAGCCTTAACCATAGTTAGGTAGGGCCGACACTTTTTGATAGGTGCCCTATTTAGGTTTAGTACTCTGACCGCCCGAGCCACCCACCTCTTTTTGAAGTTAGTGGATATTGACCCATTTTTGGTTAGTGCATATTTTGTTGATGGATATTGTAAATCCCTATTATTAATGCAAGTTGTATTTATTATATCTACTGTTATCCTTGGTCATGTTGTTTTATATTGTACGGGTGTTTATGTTGCTTTCGCATGTGCATTGTTCTCTGTTTTGGGTTTTGGGTCGGCGACGCGTTCTGGAACGTCGCACTAAATCGACCTTGGTAGGGTTGTTGCACGCCGTAGGGTGCGGGGCATGACAATTTGTCTGGGCAAGCTCACGATCCCTAATGATGCTGAGACAAAGCTGTACCACCAAGAGCCTCATTGACCAATGCCCCCGCTGTGTTTCCAAGCCGTTCTAGCGATTCCCGACGATAACCGCAGTAACACCAGCGATCCGGTGAGCTCTCCACAGGTACGACGATTTTCTTTGCAGTGATTTTAATAGTCCCAGCGAGTTTCTCTACGTACCGAGCCGATCCCAAGAGCCGCATACGCAGCAATTCAGCCTCGAGAATCCACGACAACACTCCCGCAAGAAAACGAAGGGAGGAAAACGCGTTCAGGCCTGGTGAACCGCAAGATAAAAGGGAAGCAGTGATTTTGTCTTTTGTTAGTCTTGGTCAAAGAGGAGTGGACAAGCGGAAGTGGAGATTGAAGTAATTAAAGAAAACACAATTGACCGAGAGAGGAGTAGACTTGTCAAACAGTTCGGGTCACGTTGGGTTCGGGTCGAAATGGTCCGATCTAGATAGATCCATTTTAACTTGTTTTGACCTATTTTCATGTAATACAAATCTAATGACCCATACCCGACTTGACCCATATTGCTAAAACACACTCATATTTAACTCGATCTAGGAAATCTCATACTCAAACCGAAATGAGAGTGCAGAGTGAGAGAGTAAGGCCGAGAGAAATGAGTTTAAATAAGTTAAATCCATTTATGACCCATTTACTGATATATGGGTTAATAAATGGGTTTATAACCCATTTTGACGGATGTAAAGATGAGAGAATATGAGTCAAAATATTGTGGCCCGCAAGCACATCTCACCGAGAATGCACATATGACATATGCATAGAAAGGTCTCCAAAAATGAAGGGAAACATTGTTCTCTCAGTCCTCTCTCTCTACGCCCCAGATCCTCCCTGCTCCAGCGAGGCTACCACTTCTTCATTTGTGAGTCCCAGTTGCGATCACAGCCCGCATCGTTGCCTTCTCACTGAGCCGAGAAGGATTGCAGGCCAACCCGATTTTTTCGAGGTGAAAAATCTTATCTGATTTGATTTTTTAAATATTTGTTGCCTAATTTGAAAATTGTGATCTCATTTGAACATTCATATGATACTACATATCCATAAGTTTTTGAGTATCTCATAACGTGCTATGGTTGATGGTCCAATCTCAAGGCCGAGATACAACTCGCGATCGTGTTAAAAATCGGCCAATCCTATCAACATGCCGTTGGATACAAATATTGATTTAATCATTTTCTAAATTAAAATGGATATGTATAATATCTTGGATGGTGGATGTTATCTTTAATTGTGATTTGATTTAATTGGATCTTTCTTATCTTATCCAAAAAATTGAATAGATGTAGATAAGATAGGGTAGATTTTAATTGATAGCATTGCGTTGTAGATTGCATAGCGTATTTGAATTGATCGTAAATAATCCTTTTAAAATAAATCATAATAAGATTTAGGATCTTAAAAATGGATCGCATGCTAAGATAGGGTTTATCTAGTTAGGATAGGATTCCAATTTAAACTAGGACTTAGTTGAGTTTAATTTACTAAGATGAATTGGATAATATCTTAATCAAGATAATTCATTTTCATTATTTATTAATTTCGAATTTCAATCATACCAAATATTTCATCTTTGAATACATAAGATTTTCTTTCTAGGATAGATGGTATGTTTAACTTAGGGTGTTTAATTAATTCTGAATTTTAATGAAAAATACTAAAAAGTATCATATGCATGTCACGTAGTTTAGGTCATGTCATATTACTATGCCATGTATATGCCATATAGTTTGCATGTTAAGCTAATTTAATTAGAAATTGCAAGTCATATGGAATTAGGTGAATAAATTCCATGTCCCGCCATGTCATATGTCATGTCATCGTGCCACGTCGATTTGACACATCGTCACGTGTGCCACATCTATATGACACATCATCACATGTGTCACGTCATTGACATGTGATCATTTGTGCCACGCCATTAATTGCATGTCATATAGCTTGTATGTTAGTATTATTTAATTAGGATTGCACATCATGCTATAATTGTTGCATTAATTATTGCGCATCAATAGAATTAGGTCATGTAGTTAAATAGCATGACATGTCAAAGTTGATAATATTTTCCATGTCATTGCATTTGGAGTAAGCTTGCATTACATGCATTGCACATAGTTTAGTTGTCATAAAATAAGAGAACCCTAAAAAAATTTGAGTGGAAAGATGTCACGCCCCGAACCCTCGAGTGCGCAAACATCCTTCTTTGATCGTGGAATTGCAATGTCCCAAGACGTGTCATTGACCCATTTATTTTAACTTTGAGTTAAACGCAAGCGGAAACAATCATAATCCACCCAATCATAACAATAGGGATAGACAGGAAAACACACCTCAATATATACAACATCATTAGCAATACATCGGATTAATATATTACAAGTCTGCTACGCGGACCTTTCCGATTACAACTACAAAAGGTAGGGGGTTAACCTAACTCCTCTATCTATGAGGGCCACCTTAAAAAGTGTCCCCCCTCAAAACAGCTAGTTCCCATGGAACGTAACGCGTACTCATACCTGAGCACCTGAAAAATGGTTAACAATAACTAGTGAGATAAATCTCAATAAGTTAACGACCTAAGCCTCGGTTAGGAAGTCAACTCGCCTCGGGCACTCCTAAACATGCAGCAACCTAATCAATTGCAAAGCAACCCCTGTTTTGCCTAAACTATAAACATAAGCAGGTTACCCAGTCCAGCATAAACAAACGTGTCATTAAACAATCGTAGACATTCTTACCTTGCCTTGGCACACACATATGCCCTGCACATAATAAACCAACATGTGCAATTATAATGCAACAAGCACATAATACAGTCAGAACACGCTCAGTAATTCTCATGTACAAGATATCCACACGAGTCTTGATTATGAAGTGAAACTGTTTTGGCCCGTCCCATACCGTGCCTCACAATTTCATCTCATAAATAGGCGCAAATGCAACAAACTCTTTCATGCGAGTTTCAATTACTACGACCTCACAAGGCCACAGCATAACCCGTGTTACTCGCATTAGATTGGCCTTCTACTAACCATCATAACTTTGCAATCGCTCCAATGAGCATATAACAAGATCACATGATTGCATAAACCAGAGACATATCATAGTGCATAAGCAGGCACAACATCAATTTAATAATCCAGACATATATAATTATCACTTTTAGGCACAATGCATTCATCCATGCACATTGCACTCATAATAGTCCAGATTATTAAATGACCACTTAGGGCCACAATCGAACCCCCACCCACATCTTCCGGCATAACTGGGTATCGTCTTGCTCCGTCAAGCACGGCAACGTCTATAACCCCTGCCCAGACGGCATTCCATAAGGAGCATCGGTCTAGCCTCAACCGCGACATGGCATCGCCTAGAACCCCTTCCTAGACGGCATCTGAATCCCCGCCCAGCATTCGAAGCCTTGCCTAGACGGATTTTCATGTGACCATGCAGGCACACCAACCACTCAAGCCAATTCTTTATCTTTGAATTTAGCCAATACAATAGGATATATGATGTGCTATTCTTTTATGCACAATGTCACATATTGCACTCACTGTTCGCACAATGTCACACATTGTATCCCCAACCCCCTCTGAGTGACAGGTTCCTTTATATGATCACACGAGCACAACAAATATATAACTCATTTATATCTCAATATTTAGTCAAATGCAAACTTGGTTCGTGCTTGCACAACAAATTACTGCAACTTTCACACTTAAAAATGCAGTAATAAATTCACATGTGATCACATACACACAATCAACTTATCAAACTTTGCACAATTTCCTTTTTAAACATCATTGCCCCATTTAACTCATAAAACCGGACATATAAACCCAACACCTTGGGGTTTTCCACTTATATGTCCTTAAAATCCCTCGTAAAAATTAGTAAACAAGGTTTATAAAATGGGAAAATATTTTTCAATGCATCACAAGCTTGAAAGCACACAAAGCATGCATAGAATCACCACAATTCACTATCACTTATCGCCTAATTGCGATAACTCATTAAATAAAAATTGATAACTTATCGCTCCCCTAGCCTTAACTTATCATCCATTCCTTGATAGCCTATCACTTATTTGGTGATCGCTTATCACCAATTTCCCGATAGCATATCACCCTTTTAGTGATAGCTTATTTGTGACATTCTGAAGTTCGACCCATTTTTTGGATTTATAAAATGAGTAATTTATCAATGCGTTTGTAGTATAATCTCACCCGGAATTGATCATTCTTGGGATACTAATCATTTGGGGAAGGCTAGCCAGGGATTTAATTTGGCGCAACCCCGGGACTCGACCATGGACTAACTTTCGACCATAAGGATTACCGAGGGGATATTTTGAGCCAATATAGACTGATCCGAGAATGGCTAGGGATCGATTTGCCAATGTCATGCAACTGGAACAGGGGTGATTCTGCTTGGCCAATTGTGTGGATTTGCGAATGACCTTGAACCCAATTCGAATAATGGCGTCTTTCGGAATTAGTGATTTACCATCGTAATTACATGACAACTAGGGTCACCATGGCTCGAATGACCCAAACGTGGCTCAATTTCATATTGACCACGAGCCGATCATGCATAACTTTCAATGGCCGCTCGTTAGTATGAGATTCACTAAAGTCGCGTTTGATTGAATTTGGTCGTTATTTAGAACCCGAACTTGAGTGTCGAATTTCTCGAAGTTTCGTGACAAAATTAATTGGACGACGTCAAAATAAGTGTGGCTCGCCTTGAAATTGCCCGGATTTGTCGAAAAATGAAATTTAGACAGAGTGCGGATTTTAACCAGTGTACCTCCCTCTTTGTTTATGATTTTTTTGTGCCTTTTTAGTCTTTTCTTTAATTCGAAATTGGGATTAATGGGAACCTTTGGATCTTGGCTTGACCCACAAGATGGATTTGTGGCCATTGGATCTCCTTTGAGTGGGGTAGTTGAGTGTATGTTTGTGTGTGTGTGTCTCTCTCTCACTCTGCCGCTTTCTCCTCTCGCCCTTTTTGAGTGCGTTTTCCCCCTTCCTGACAGTCACCTGGCCGTCGCATGCCATTCATTCGGCCGCCGCACATCGTCCACCCCAATCGCCGTTCAGTTACCCGTCCAATCTAGGGCTGCCGTCGTTCGTCTTGCCTCCTTCCTTAAACTGACTGCTCTCTTTCCTCCCCTCCCCTTCACGCGAGTAGTAGCTCGCCAGTTGTCGATGCTGCCGCTGTTCGGCGCTGCGTAGCTGCCTGTGGCCTCGCCATTGCCGTTGGAGTTCCTCCTTCCCCTTCTCCTGTTCTCCTCCGACTCCTCCCCTGCTCCACCTAGCTAGCCCGTTGCCGCGCCTCGCTCGGCCGGTCGCTGCCGCTGTTGCTGGCCGCCGTTTCTCTCACCGTCTCGCCACCACCACCCAGCTACCCCTTCCGCCTTGTCGCTGCCCCTGCTGTCGCCGGTGCTATTGTGGCCGCTGCCATTGCTGCTCCCATGTTTCAGCCAGCTACCATCCCTCCTCTATTCTCTCTTTCGCTATCCCTACCTTGATCGCCCGCCGCCGCTCGTCCTGCTATTCCAGCGATGATGCGTCTACTTCTTCCCTGCCAACCGTCCTCGCCGTGAACCTCAGCCGCTCACCCCCTGGTCACCACTCCCGTCCCTGTTGCCCCTACCGAGGCCTTGCCATTGTCACCACCGCTGCTATCGCCGTTCACCCTTGCTACCGCCGAGCTGCTACGGTTGCTGTTCTGGCGACTTGCTGCTCTTGCTCGACTTGTTCTCGACTTAGGAATCGGGTAAGCGACTCCCTAAGCCTAGCTTAGGACATTGGATATTTCTAGAGTCGATTAGGGGTTGTTTTGAGGTGAATTAGACGTCAAAATGTGGGCTGATGTTGGCTGATTCGTAGGTGGTGTTGTCGATCCTTTATATGTTGAAACGGCGGGCTTATTAGTGATGTTACATGTGCTGTGATAGGGCTGTTGAATGGTAGAAATTGTGCTCAATCATTGACGGGTTATTGAACCGAAGGGTGTCGTGTTTTAAGAGGAAGTGAGGGCTGATTTGGAGTGGTTTATGACCAGTTTTGTGGCTAATTTTTGGAGTAAATGGTGCTGGATGTTGCTTCGCATTTAATGATTGTTTGCGTGTGATTTAATGTTCGATTGGCGATCGTTCATATTGATTCATTTGTGATTGAATTGATGTTGATCATAGAAGTTTGGACTTGCAATGATAGATGTGATGAGTGTGCTAGCTTGATGTGTATCTAGTATATGAATTGATGGGATCGTGTGGCGTGTGGGATCTTATAAGTGCCTGATGCGTGTTTACGTGGGGTTTGAAATGTTCTGAGACATGTTACGTGGGACAAAGCTCGGATAGATCGGAGGGCTATCAACCTGAGGAGTGTTGACGTGGGTTGTGAGAAAGGACCTGAGGCATATTACGCGGGTCATAACTCAATTGGACGAATGTGCACACGTATGGTGCTCGGGTGAATATGTTAATGTTCAGGGGATGTTATTGCATTATAGTGATTTGGCTACTATGCAGAGTTGGCGCATGATTCGAGACGAGGTGAGTATGTTTATGCAAATTCTAACATGTTGATTGTTGGATTGTGTACTTAGACTTGTCTGAGGAGCGCATTGGCCTAGGTGGGGTTTAGCTTGTGTACTTATTGAGATTTATTCTCATAGTTGAATTACAAATCATTTTAGACCCCCAACCCCGACCACAAGCAGTCTGCTGCAAGTTTTGGGATCCCGAGGCATATTGAGCACTTTGTGGTCGAGTATCCCGTAAGAGATGGGGAAGCGTACATTAGACACTATAGCGTGGTTTAGGTAGGCGAGGGATGACCACAGTGCAAACCTCATACTTATCTAGCATGGTGTTATCGGGATATGTATGGTTATTATGGACCGCTTCGGACCTCTGACGTATGGGGTAGGCGAATGGGATCTGATGGCTATTCTCCCTCCTAATGGCGAAGTGACTAGCCCAGACACCATTCTTGAGGACTCAGACCCTCAACTGGTAATCATAGAGTCTAACCACGAGGAGGAGTTTATGGAGTCCAAGCCTGAGGAAGAACCTAAGGAGATCGATCCCGAGCCGAAGTCGATGGAGTTCGACCCCGCGGAGGAACTGATGGAGCTGGAGTTCGAAGAGGAACCCATGGAATCAGAGCTTGAGGAAGAGTTTGAGGAAGAGCCGAGTGAGGTTGACACAAATCCTGACCCAACGGAATTTGACCTCGAGTTTGCCAACGAGTTATCCGAGTCTTCAGGATTCGACTCAGATTGGGCACCGCCTAGGGCTTGTAGAGATTAGTTAGTGCTAGGTGTTGGAATTCCTTTTTGGAGGTGCTCCTTTTTGGTATAATATGCTAACCTACTCAAGCCATATGTCCCTTTTTTATGATGGTGGTTCGACCCCTTGTTGGCTTAGTATATGCTTGTAAAGAATGGTTGTTGTAAGTGTTCTTATTGTATGAAGCTTGCCGTTGAAATGATTGAATGTTTTCCTACTAGCCCTCCCTTCTTCATTGTTTACTTTCTAGGTTGTTTGGATTTTCGCTTCTGCTTGCGTATGTCGTTGGGTGTTTCATTTGCGTCGGCAACGCGTCCTGGGACATTGCATTCAATACGACCCTCGAGGTGTGTCGCGAGCCCGTTAAGGTTCAGGGCGTGACATTATCAACATTTCTCTGATAGCTTATCACCCCTTTGGTGATAGCTTATCAATTCTTTTCCTGATAACTAATCGTCCATTTGACTATAGCTTATTACATTTTCTCGATAACCTATTAAGTCCACTTATTATCTATTGTGATAACTTATCACTTCCGCCTATCACTTATCGCAATAGCTTATTAACTAATCCCTCATTAATTAGCATGAAGCAAGATTAACTTAGTCTAATCTAATCCTAAGCAAGTTTAACGTACTAATCAAGGGTTAGAGCGTTAACTCACTCGGAAACAATTCCGACGACATGGACGCGACGATGGCAACGAGGGCTGCGCGTGGCTCAGTCCGAAATAGCACGGGGTGGCGGCACAGAAATGGGTCTTGCTGTGCGGCTGCTGGACAGCAGCTTTGGCGAGCTAGATGGGCGGCTATTGGTGGCGATGGACGGCACACGGTAGTGGTTCGGCATGGGCAGCTCATGGCGTGGCTTGGGGGCAGTAAGGCCGGCTCACGGTGGCCAAAAAGAAAGGAAAAAAAAGAGGAAAAGAGAGAGAGGTGGCTACCATGGGGGGGCTGAAAACTAGGAAAGAGAGAGAGAAAAAGACAATACCAACTTGTCTTGTAAGCTTTCCCCATCTTCTCCTTCATGTTTTTCAATATCAATGGCCAAGGTCCACTCTTGCAAGACAAGCCAAAATCGTTGGCTAGAAACTCATCTTGCAAGAGCTTCTAAAATGGGCAATTTGGTAATTACGAGAAGATGGGAGGGGTATTTTGGTAATTTCATCCCTTGACACTATTCATATGCACTATTCACGTGGGCTTGGGCTTGGGCCAACAGACTTGGGCTTAGGCTTGAACGGGTCCAATTTGAAGAGAAACGAGCTTGAAGAGTTTAATGGGCTTGAAAGGCTTAATGAGCTTAAATTTGGGCTAAGCCCATTCTTCTTAGGTCGAAATCCTCCTTGGGTCCTGTCATTGGGATTAGTTCCTTGTGGGCTTATCGTCTCGGGCTTTTCTAGCCCGAATTTTACTTTTCCAAGATTTCTCGATTTACTGATAAATAGGCAACCTAGAATTTTTCCAATAATTGTCTCTTAATCCTTTAGAGTTCAATACCCTCAACTGGATTAGAATTCATGGTTAAAATCACTCAAATGCGTCTTTCGCATACTTAGAACAATGGACGGCTTTTAGGAGTTTTGTGCGTATAATCTATAGTTGATTCCAAATCAATCCACATTTAAGCATTCTCAATCCATGGATGACTCTTGGTTGTTATGTAATTGTGAGGGGTTACTAGCCAGTTTCAAAGCATACGATCATTAGAGATTGGTCTAGTGTTATTCGAAAACAATATAGTAATTGTGCGGAATTACCCACAATTCGATTCTATATTATTGTCGAATCCATTTTATAACCATTCCTGGTTCGGCTTGAAATGACTTTATGGTTGTCCTTCAACTATCCTTATGGTCGAATTGTCAATCCATGATTGAGTGCTTTGGTCGCACGTAACGAAGTCTTAATTCGCCTTTCCTAAAGCTTGGAATACCCTGGAATGATTCAAGAATCAATTTAGAACCTAATTCTACTCATTGCGCATTGATGAAATAACATTCAATACATCCTAAATAGGGTCGAAATTTGAGGGTGTCCCAAAAGAAATCATATTTAGGTTGAGAAGGTGATTTTCAAATTAACCCGGTAGATGCTCACGTTGCTTCCAAATAAGCAAATTTCTTCCTTACCCCTGCAATTTATTCATCGCTTTGATTATTGGGTATTTCATTAATGGTTGTGCACCTGCACGATTAGCTCACATGTTAGTGGATATATTTAAGATCAATTCAAGCTGCTTACCGAGCATTTTTTTTTAAATAAAAGAGAAAAGGTATCGAAATGATGTTAGAGTAATCTAGCGTAATCAAATCTCCAAATCTATAATCTTTGATCTGTAGGAGTAAAATAATTCTCTTGATACTATACTTGGATTTCTAATCGACCCACTAAAAATAGATTATGATGACTTCTAATTTAAAATGATTTGGCATGTTAAATAATTTAAACTTAAGTTGCGAATTAATATGGGTTTGGGAGAGCCCAAGCTAAGTCTAGGCTTATTAATCCATTAGCCAACCTCTAGATGGTCCACCCGCTTCGGGGAGGTTGCGATAATCACAAGACTAAGAGTTCCATTAAGCATATGATACTGTATAAAGTAATGATTTATCTCTTAATATACTGGGAAAAGTACCAAAAAAGTCATAAACCTATTATATTGGGTACCTAATTTAGTTTTAAACATTTCAATTGGATCAGTTTAATCTTAAACATATTTATATTGGTACCAATCGAGAATATTCGGCCAATTTAAGCTAGAAATTGCTGACGTGGACACCAGTCGTCCTTTATGGTATGGCTGGGAAGGCTATCACTAATGTTGACATTTTTTTAAAATTTTTTAAATAGTTTTACGAATTTTTTATTATATTTTTTCTTCTTTTCATTCCTTTTTCATTATTTCCCTCCGTGATTCGCTAGCCCCCGTGATGGCTGGCCATGTAGGATGGCTTGCTGCACCAACGTAGGATGACCGGTGTCAATATCAGTGATTTCTGGCCAAAATTGGTCATATGGACTGAATTGGCATAATTGCAAAATGTTTAGGACTCAATTGGCCAAAAAAATTATGATTGAATTGGATAATTGAAATAGAATATGACTTTTTTGGTAATTTTTCCAAAGACAATACGTAAACATATAAAAAACTTTTCATTAATTTCGTTACAAAAAGATTTCGCAAGATTTTATTTGACTCAATCACTTTATGCACAAGTTTAATATTCAGAAAAGTAATATTCTATACCCCTTAGCAAAGAAAACTCAATCAAAGTTGTCTATCTCTAGCATTGCCAATGAAAAATAAAAGTTGATGATTTCATAGATATCACTTGACTTTCCGTTCTATATAAAATGCGATAGATAGGCATTTGATATCTTAGACGTAAAGGTAATATTTCAAAATAGAGTGGTTCCAAAAAATAACTAAAGGACGGCTACAACATTTCATCTGATTGGCTACACACTTTGGATTGTCGATCATGGAGGCTAATGCCAACATTTTTTTTAGCCAAAAGCAAGCCCCACCTATTGGTGTCCTCTTTAGTGTGGCTACATGCCAACCTCCATTATTCGTCTTGACTATTCCCTTTTTATCATTTTTTTTCTATTTATAATCTCCATTATTCATTTTGTAGTTCTTTTATATCCCAGGGATATAGACAGAGACCTATTGACCTAGAGACTCATGAAACACCCTACAAATTTTAAAAACCGATCAAGACTAGAGCTTCGGCCTATAAATGTAGTCCAAACTCAAAGCAATTTGCACGTAATAATGAGATCTGAACATGTAAACTCTAGTTTCTCCAAAATCTCAACCAACTGTGCCGATCTCAAAGTTAAGTTATTCATCCTCTTTATGTGTGACTTCTTTTTCATATTGAATCTTACTCAACACACAAGTTTTCTTATTCTCTGTAGCTCCTTCATTTCTGTCCACTAGGCACGGAGCATTTTCCTTTTTTGTTCTGCTCTAGATTTAGTGTCATCCCATAAGACACGGAGCGAACATATGTGTTAGGGTAGCATGTATTACAAATGGCTTTGCTAGCATAATAGTTTTTGGGCCATTGTGAAAATAACAGCATGTTGTAAACCACAAATTCTTGAATAAGTGAACTCAAAATAATTTATATTTATTATTTATTTATTTATTTGTGGTTCAAAATACGCTATTAATCTCACAGTAGATTAATGACCGTCACTTAATCATTTTTCTATTACAAATCCGAGAAATGATTTTTCTGGCTCTTTTAGAGGTATTTGCAGGGTGATCACCAAACTTGAGCCCAGCAATGGTTGGTGGGCCGCTCAAAAATCCCAATCTGAGTAAATACATGACCAAATTAGCACAATTGGCCCGTTGCCACTACTTAAGAAACTAAGGTTATATTTTTCGGACTTGTATTAGGGCATCTATTGAAAGTATAGATTTTTGTTAAATCTATTATCAATGTAAAACATGCTTCATGCACATACAGTTGGATGATTGGCATGTAGAAGAATTCCATTGCCAAAGCAACTCAAAAAACACATTATATCCGTCCAACAATCAGTATGGAAAGTTCTACACCGACTATGGGCCTAATAATAATTTGAATAGTATTTTATCATCACGATAGTGCTAGGGAAAATACCTGCTTTTTGGACCTCCATGGCCGGCACAAATTATTAGTGTGCTAGGGGATTTGCCAATTCAAGATTTGGAAATTTCTTATGCGAATCCTACTAATTACGTGCAATTTTCTTTAGGTCAGGTCATCTGTACAGATGAATGGCTTGGACTTATTCGGCTTACGGAGCTTGTATGATGCTCATTGAGTCTTTGAAAAGCCAGACCTCATGCTCGTGCCCTTGGGTTATAACAAGCAAACAAAAAAATTCCTATTCTCTTTCCATCTTAAGCAAGGGTGTTAATGGTTTGGGTTTCCATGATACCCGAGCCGACCCGAATATGTTTGGTACATGTGTGTTCATGACTAGAATTGTATAGTACTGGAATTTAAAACACGGTTCGGGTTGGCTCGAGTTAGGTCGAGTCGAGTCGAGTCAAGGTGCCAAAGATAATAGTAAGGGAGACTTTCTTGAAGGGTGTTCTCTGGAGGAAGAAAATGTATGATTTAAAGTGTTTGGTTCATTTCGGTTCATGTTTGGGACACAAATTGAAACCTTGGAGCCTGAGCTTGGGTCCATTGAGGCCGGACTCGAGTCCGTCAAGCTCAAGCATCAAACACTCTTGGGGTCTTAAGCCCATCTTCAATAAGCCCGGGCCTAGGTACCTAGGACCTGGGCTAGGGCACTATTGTTCCGGGCTCGACCTTTGTGGACCTTGGCGAGGGGGAATCGGGCACGAGCACTGAGGTCTTGGCTTCGGGCTCCATAGACCCAAGCATAAGTGCTGGGAATCTAGGCACATGCACTACTAATCGAGATCTCGGGCCCAGTTGCTGGGTTCCTAAGCACGAGCACCACGATCTAGGGTCGAATCACTACGGACTCAGCCTTGGCCTCCATGAGCCAAGGTCCAAGCATCAAGGACCCGAGCATCGATGCTAGGTTCCCACACCTGGCCTTTGTAGACCTGACTTGGCCTCGATGTACCTAGGCCAAGGCATTAGGGAGTTGGACATGGGGAACGGCGTCTCAGGCCCAATATCCGTGGGCTCGAAACCAATGCCTTTGGTTGGGTCCTCGATGCCCATGCTGAGGCCTATCGTGGCCGAGCCGGGTCCATAGAGGTCGGGCTTGGGACCTCAGTGCCCGTGCCCGTGCCCAAGTCACTAGCAACTCGAATAGTATATGTCTTAGAGAAAATAAAAACAAGTTTTCCTTACAAAACAAAGGAAAATAATTTCTAGTTCATTTTGACATTTCAATCAAGTTTAGGAAAAACATTGCCATTTTTATAAAAATGACTTTTAGAAAATTATTTTCTAGAAATATCATATTTCTTGTAAAGTAAAGGGAGTCTCAATGCACGAGTCACATTTGTGTAAATATTCAATACACAAATTCCAAACCCCTAGCAAAGAAAACACGGTAAAAGTTCTTATCTTTAGCATTGCCGGTCACAAAAGAAGTCGATGATTTCATCGATGTCACTATAAAAGAAGTTGATGTTTGATGGGGGTGGAAATATGTTTCGGAATGACACATATGCACGTACATAAACTGAGATAAATAGGCTTTGGACATCCTAAACCTATAGGCAGATTTCAATATAGAGTGGTTCCGAAAAGTGACTAGAGGACAGCCACGGCATTTCATCTAATTGGCTGCACAATTTGGATAGTTGGACCACGGAGGCCAAGCGTACTCTTTTGTTAGCCAAAAGCTGCCCCACTTATATGGGTGTCCCATTTAGTTTGGCTATAGCCTTTTACGCCAACTTCCCTAATTCATCTTGACTATTCTCTTTTTAT
The DNA here is from genome assembly GCA_031216405.1 of Syzygium malaccense. NCBI lineage: Eukaryota > Viridiplantae > Streptophyta > Magnoliopsida > Myrtales > Myrtaceae > Syzygium > Syzygium malaccense. The sequence continues at coordinate 26,559,271 of CM062257.1, read as the reverse complement.
TTTTTTGGTTCTTTTTTTTATCTTCCATTATTCATTCTTCATTTATTTTTTTCTATATTTCAAGGACATAGACACGTAACTCGCTCGTTTAGACGCCTGTGAAGCACTCTACGAGCCCAGTTAATGAGATACCAACAGTTAACCTCCAATTCCTAAAAATTCATCAATGCCCCTACCAACTGTGTTAATCCTCAGATTGTAAGACCTGAACTTAATCAGTTCATGGGTTTTGTGTGATGTTTCATGAGCTTTCAGATAGCAGGTTTCTAGGTCTGTTTCTTTAGATTATATACAAAAAAAGAAAAGAAAAGAACATTTGTGGTCATTGGGACAATCGTATAAGGAATACAAAACTTCAGCATGATAAACAAATAGATCTTAAAAAATCCCACAGGACACGACCGGATTCGTTGACTGGTCGGTCACATCACGATCCAAAATGGCCTATTTTGTTTCATTCTGCTTAGTAGTTGTTCATTTTGGTTTCATTATGAGAGCATTTTAGGCAACTTTTCATTGTTTTGGTCTACATGGCTGCGCATGCTCTAATTTCCTTATACAATGATGGTGATTTTTCTTTATTTTGATAGATTTTACATGAATTGTTAATTGATGTGGGTCAGGCGTATTTAATGACAGCATATGAATTGACCCTTTTACCGATAAACATTCCTCTACGATCTCATGTTTGAAAACATTCGAACTAGCCACCCGAAAGGAAAAGCTCCCTCAAAAAACCTTTCGTTCTGCAAGTGATTCATGGCACAAGAGTAGTGTGAGAAAGTAAATTGCACGTTCAATAGTGAAACCTTGCATCACAATGAGGCGATACATCCCTCCATGAATCACATTTCGAAATTCAAAAGCGCGGTTGTTATTGCGAGGCATTACCTCGGTTCAATGCATTGATCTTGGACTGGAGGGCATGATTTACGAGATGAAACGACAACATGAAAATGGAAATGGCAAGAAACGGGAGAACCGCAAGCAACAAAGCATTAGAGCTGGGCTAACTGGGAAATGGTGAATGGGTAAGTGAACATTTCAGCTTCATCGCTGAATAATTTGCTGGCCGCGACCACATTGGCGGCTTCAGTAGGATGGAGAAGGTCCCAAAACAAGTACTCGTCCCTGTTCTTGCATGGGATTTGGTATTTCTGACAGCTGATCTTTACCACCCTTCCGTCCGTGCCCACAGCAAGCGGTTGTTGTGACCTTGAAGCCTGAAATTAACAAGAATTGACAAGAAATTGTCCACCCATTCCTCGTTGAGCTTGATAATAGAGATACTTATAAAAGAAAAAGATATTAGCCAAAGACATGGTCCTAGAATGTATATTAATTTGACCAAGGGCAAGTCTTTTGGACTATTGAATGCAAGTTTTGAGTTGGACAGCATTTGGGTCAAGAGATGTATTATGGAGTTTTCCTTTCCACCAACTGTATTACTGAAATTGTTGGGCGATTTAACCCTTAGAGAGTTGGCTTAGTGACTAAGAACTGAACTTAAGTGCGTAAATTAGATGCATGATTCAGGTTGAATTCATTCACCACCAAATGCAAACGATTCTATGTCCGGGGCTACTCATCTGGGTTTCGGCTTGCGCCTTACTTGGGCCGGCCGTGATGTTAGTGAGCTACTTCATGGGCTCAAAATCTGCCTATTTAATATGCGCTTCCTCATTATTAGTTAAATAGCTCTGGTATATAGTAAGGGATTTTTATTAGGTTCGTTATCAGTGTAAAACAGTGTTCATACATTTATTGGTGGATGGTCGACATGTGGAAGAATTCACTTATAGATTTAACTTCAAATATACATATCGTTTTTCTAGCAGCTAATGTGTAAGGATGTTCTTACATTGCCGGTCGACTTAGCAATAATCTTATAGTGACAGCACCTCTAGTTGACTCTGTTCTTAACTTTTGTTCACATGAGTTCATAACTTCAGTATCCACAAAGAGTGGAAATGAACAAAAGTGTGGAGAGAATTCTTTATGTTTTCTTAATAACCGCATAGTGAAAAAGCCTTAATTTTTTCTAGTCAAGTCCACTAATGTTCAAGAAACTTGACAATGATTAGGGGTCGCCAAATTCGTTTGCCAAGTTATTTTGGGCTGAAAATAAAAGAGGAAAAGGGTTATAAGTCATCTCTAATCAAATCTACTCTTAGACACTTGGAATTGTTGCGTTTATACTTTCTAGTGTCAACGTTATAAAGACTTGTTCACCCAAATACTTTGACACCATTTCAGCACCGGAGAGCTTAACATTCTCGACGGTGGCAGATAAGTCGAACACGTTCAACATGACATACGTAAGATAAAATCTACGAAGAAAATTTGATGAGAAAATCATCCAACAAACACAAATAATTTGGATACCGTATAATAATGGGTTGTCTAGTAACTCTTGAAAAACGGCGGAAGCGTCCTGATAAGTGAATTTAGCATCAGGAAAGTGCTTGTTCAAGTCACCGACGAGAGATTTAAGCTTGTCGTTGAATATCCGCATAGCGAAATTGACATAGCCTGTGCACTGCGAAAACGTTGGAGGACTGTGGGCCAATACAGATGGTGTGCACCCAATCAAGTTTGCCCCTGATAGGATCATCTTCCTCGCTCCGTAGTTGTACAAATCCTGGAATTAAAGGCACAATCTTTCAGTCAGTTTTAGTGGTGAAATAAAAAGAAGAAAAAGGCGACAGAAGTTCTAGAAATTGAACGCAATGCAAAAGCGATAGATAACGAAAAACACCTTCATCTTCCGAGAATATGTTTCAACGAGAAGATTGGCATACAGTTCAGGAGTGTATTGCAGACTGAGATTGGTAAAACCGAAGTAATTTCCGAGGTAATCGTTATTGCCGAGGTCGACGTAATATAAACACTTCTTTAGATGACATGCAGCTGAGTTCTCGTCTCCTAAAATCTTCGCAATTTCTGAGACTCTGTATTGGTGCTGCTTCAGTTGATCAGTAAATGTTGCTACGTTACCCTGTAAAAAGGAAATATATAAAGAAATTATGCACAGGTAATTTTCATACAAGTATAGTTTAAACTTGATTGTTGAAAGAAAAAATAAATTCAATTCCTTATAACTTGGAAATGTTAATGGAATATGTCAAAATTTGATTAGATGGTTTTGGATCTTTACACGCGAGGACCTGGATAACAAGAATAGTTTAATAGTTAGGTGCTTACATGTTACAACGTCATTGCCTTGCATGGCCCAAAATTTCATGATCTAATTTTGATTTTAAATGGTTGATGGATTGGTGACTAATGTCAGAATGGCAAAATAAGATGGATGGCGATTCCCTAAATTTAGCGTGTTATATCGAACTGACCAAAATAATAGGGAAATTTATTCATATACACAGAATGCTCCAACATGCTCTCCCACCCCGCTCTCTCCCTCTGCCATAGCCACTGCGCCATGCCACGTTTGGTGTGGCACTACACCGCACCATGTCACTGCCGTTGCACCCCACCACCATCTCTCTTTCTCTCTCTCTCTCTGAAGGACAGGGGCTCGCTCGAATGGTGGCTGCTACGACCTTAGCCGACCTAGATTTGGGGCCGCCGGAGACTAGTTAACTCAAATATGAGGTCACAGCCTCCCTGGCCGCTTGATTTGGCTAAACATGGAGACACACAGCGGGCAGCAGTGGTAGGCTAGGCTTGGGGAAGGACACAGTGCGGTGGGTCAGAGGGTCTAGACGGAGCCTTAGCGACGATGGCGGCGCATCGACTCCAACAGATAAGTGTGAGAGATGGGGAGGGTAAAAATGAAAACAAGAATTTGGACAGTTCAAGAGGGTAAACTTTAGAGGATCCAATCTGAACAAAAATTGACTCTGGAAACAAGAAAGCTGACCAGAAATTAAATCTCAAATGAAATGTACCAAGTGCTTCCCAGTTCTATCAAGAATTCCAGCACCAGCATAGGCATAATTGACCCCCTGAAGTATATCTCTACCACTTGCATTTGCATACGGAGGAATAAAGCTGTCAAAGCCCAAAAACTGCTCTGCAAGTAAAAAAAAATTATATGTGAGATTATGCTCATTTTCCACTCACCTTGCGCTGAAAAAAGAGCAACACAAGTAAAATTAGAGCCTTTTCTCTCTGGAAATTTATAAGTAGAATCAGAGAACCTTTGCATTGCAAATGCACAATTCAGGTTACGTCCTGTTCATACTTCTTTTTGGTACAAAATGAAAATTTTCTCTTTCTGAAACAAAAACGTCTTATCACTCTAATGTTGACCTCCAATTTAACGGTATAATTAAAAAATGGTATGTAAATTACCTACAACATCAACGAAATTCCGACCGTTGCTGTACCTTCCGGTTGGTCCGTCGGGAAAGTAGATCCCATATGGAAGGAAGACAGGTCTAAGAGAAGAAGGAAGGTTGACATTATTGCCATTGTCGTTCACGGAGTCCCCGAACACGAAATAACACGGTACCAATGGCTTTGCGGTGAGCTGCTTGAGGGCTAGCAATAACACAAGCATAATCAACTTGTAGTCGGATTGAAATGCCATTTCTCAGAGAAAGTATGATCAAAATGAGTAAGAAAAGTGTGATTGGGGAATTATGTGTTTCAGAAACAGCGAGACGTGAAGAATTTAGCGAAAGATTTAGCAAACTGAGCAAAGATAAGTGAAGAAGTTAAAAGCTAGGAGTTGCTATTTATGGGGAAGAGTTGGAAAAGTTAAGGGGAAAAATGCCTCAATATAGGCCATTGATTGGGGCGCAAATTCTTATTTGTAAACTGTGTTGGGACTTTGGAATCCAAAACCCATAAAATTGAATGAAAAGTGTATGGATGAAAGTGTCCCACATTGAATAGAAGAGAGATGGGAGATGGGTTCAAATAATTGAGTCTCACAAATGGGTTTGGGCCCTAAGTGGTACCCCACTTTTGTGGAAGGGAGAGGACTTACGCCAAGCTAGGTCGGTCCCGGCCGACTCGGCTCGGTTCGGTTCCAGGTCCACACTCTATCGGTTTTTACTTTTTCCGAACAGACACGTTGTTTAGAATTTATTTATTTATTTATTTATTGACAAACAAACATGTCTGTTCGTGAGATCGTGAGGTTCGGTTCGGTTTGCCCGAACGAAAAAACCGAAACCCTTCGCGACTGTTCACGAACCGAACCGATTCAAGTGGACCTTCGCTGCTCTTCACGAACCCTCGCAACTCTTCAATTTTTTTTTCGCCACTTTAATATAACCAAACAGTTTAGTTCGAGTAAGTGACACTTTGTGACATCGGCATTTCCGCGAGACATTTTCGATGCACTCTACGCATATTCACCTCATCATTATCATTTTGTGCGATTATTCTGCAAAATTGCGTTCGAAGGAGTCCTCTGAATACGTACCGCTTCGGAGAAACGAGATCCGTTCTATCCTGGGAGAAGATTGTCCAATATCCTCGGGTACTGATTGAGGGGCCAAATTCGTCTTAAGGACATAACGTTATTTCATTGGGCTCGGATCAACATTCTACTTATTTGGTTATGCTGCTTTCAGGTTAGTTTTCCTAACGTTTGATTTGAATTTCTGGTATACGAACTTAGCCGAATAACAAACTGAAGATTTGTTCAAATATTACATGTGCAAATTGTTTTAGATCAGGGTATTTGGACAAGCCAAAAGTCTTCTGGACTTAATTGGACTATGGGGCTTGTAGGTAATCCACCAATCAAAGGCCTCTAAATGGTCGGGTTTCTGTGCTCGTATCCTAAATCATGAAAAAAATGGTAAATAAAAGGTTTCCACGTGAAGTAATTCCCAAGGCAAGGCTCGACCTCGCCGGATCCGACAAGGTTGGGCCTCGCCAGATCTGGCGAGGTCGAGCTCGCTGACCTCTGGCCGGTTGCCGGACCGGCGACTGGCCAGAGGAAGAGGGAGAGAAAAAAAGAAGAAGAAAAAGTGGAAAAAAATAAAAAAAGGAAAAAAACAGAAAAATTCAAAAAATATTAAAATATTATTTAAGTTGTCCACGTCAGCGCCACGTCGGCATCGGTGATCGACCGTCGGCCGGCAGGCGTCCACGTCAACAAATTCCGATCAAAATTGGCCGGAAGGACTAAATTAGTACAAAAACAAAATGTTTATGACTGAATTCGCACCATTTTAAAAGGTTTAGGACTTTTTTGGCACCAAAAAAAGGTTTAGGACTAAATTGGCACTAATGTAAAAGGTTTAGGACTTTTTTGGCACTTTTCCCCTTCGTAAATGCGGTTTTGAAAATGGGCTTGTAGACTCAAAAGCTAAAATAAGCCTTTTTAAAAAAAATCATTTTTTAGGACATTATATAACAAGAGGAACAACAATTCCAATTGAGAGATAAATTCAATTTGATTGGAAAAATTTCCCAACCAGGATCTTGAACAACAACAATTTCAGAGATTCCTTGGGTTGAGACTTTTATCCAAATTTGAATAACCTTTGCAAACCACTCTGTGAAAGACTTAGGAAAAGCCCTAAAACATGGACAGAGGAGCATACGAAAATAGTTAATCAAATAAAATGTCAAATTAGAGAACTACCATGTCTACATATCGCTTCTCCTGAAGCACCTAAAATTGTAGAAACAGATGCATCAGAAATACGATCTCATGGCGTTCTAAAACATATAGGAGATAGCAAAGAACAAATAGTGTAGTTTACTTCTAAATCAAGGCACTACCCTAATTGCCTTTCAATTTCCTGCATCAAGTCTCAAGGATCCTCGGATCTCATATTTGTAAGTTTTTCAATTCGGGGCTTAGTTTGTAATTTGTAGTTTCAGTTTGTAATTGCATCAATTAGTTTTATATTTCATTCACTCGAGTTTTAGTTGTATTTAATGAGTCCCTCGCATTTAATTTAGGGCCCAACTCCTCTCTAACTGCAAAGTGAAAAGGTTAAACCAAACTTCTCCCAAGTCACCCCCTATCACGCTGTCATATCAGGGATATTCTAACCTGGACTCTTGACCAGTCGATCAAATGCATCACAACCATTCGATTTTCTGGGACCCGCAAAATTTACTACAATTTATCGATTCCTTATGTCTTATTTTTTAGCTGAGAGGACCACATTTGAGATGGGACCAACTTTACAATTTTAGGTATCAATGTAAAGTACAAAATTTAAGCGTCGGATAAAGATGGAGGGAGGGGGCTGCTAGTGGGGGCAAGGCCCCAAACTAAAAACTCAAAAGCCATGTTTGATAGTAAGGATAAAAATCAGTATAGTGATAAATTTTATTCTATCTTGTCTTTGGTTCCGGCCCAAAATAGGATAAAGTTGGATATAAAGGGTGTCACGCCCTGAACCCCAACGGGCTCACGACACTCCTCGACGGTCGTAACAAACGCGACGTCTCAGGACTCGTCGCCGATCCAATCAAGCGTCAATTAATAAGCGCAAGCGAAATTGATTATAAACACCCAAACAAAAATAAAAAAAAGGGGTAGTAAGGAAACACTTGGATAAACCACAATACATTTCAAACATAAAGCGTACTTACAACATTCATCATTACAAAACGAGTTTTAGGCCTCTAGGGTTAGAATCCACCATTATCATAAAAAAGGAACAAGCAGTCGGGTAGGCTAACTTAGCTATACAAAAAGGGCTCCACCAAAAGGGTCTCTAAGCTAGCACTCATCACCCTTACGGTGCCCAGTCCGAGTCAGACCCTGCGGACTCAGATTCCATATCTATCTTGATCTCGATCGGCTCTTCCTCATGTTCCGACTCCATGGGCTCCTCCTCGGGCTCGGGCTCCATGGGCTCTTCCTCGGGTTCAAAATCCATAGGCTCCTCTTCGGGTTCTTCTTCGGGATCAGACTCCTCAGAATCCAGTACGGGCTCAGGTACTATAGGATCAGGCTCACGGCTAGGGTCCTCAGGAGAGTCTTAGGGATCAATGACCTCACCATCAGGGGCATATTTATCCGTCGGCTCCCAATCCATGGCATTCTCGCTACCATGCTGTTGTCCTTCGAAACCACAAATCGAGCCAATCGTTTCCAGCCCCTCACGATAGAACCAAGCTAGATACGTGTCACGCTGCAATTCGTCCATGCCCTCGTCTACCCAAACCATACTAGAGTGCCTAATGTAAGTCTTATCTATACTCACGGGGTACTCGGCCTCCACATGAACAGTGTGCATGGGGACCCCAAAACGCCTCAGCGCGTGGCTCATAATCAAGGTCGAGGATCTGAAATGGTTTATATACAACTATGAAAATAAATCTCAATAAGCGGACAACCTAAACATAATATAGGCCAAAGTGTACCCTAGACAAGACTAAGCACATAACCCAACAATCGACATAATAGGACTCGCATAAACAACCTTACCTCGCCATAAATCATGTACCATCCCTACACATTAGTCAATTCACTATAACGTAGTACATTTCGCAATACATCACCAACAACCCAACATCGTACACATACGATTTCACTCAAGCCATCCACGATTTGTGTAACACGCCTTAAGTCCATTCTCACAACCCGCATCAACACCCCACAGGTTGGTAGCCCTCCAATCTATCCGGACGTTGTCCCGCGTAACACGCCTTGGGACATTTCAATCCTCGCGTAAACACTCCTCAGGGCATTAGCAATCACACACGCCACATAATACATTCACATCAAGAGTCAGTAACACAATGAGCCAACTAATAAATCACGTTCGCTCTTGTAGACTTGAACTAACTACACATATAACGAGCTTAGTCATAATCTCGCCACAAACGGTCTACCATCACTCAATCATACACGGATTAAGGTACCACTCATAATCAACCAAGAACAACCAAAATAGCATTCGCAATCCAAGCATTAAACCACATGGGGCAATCACACACTAAACCACTATTCGAGTATCAACGACTCCTCATACAATCACACTAAGCCAAAGCTCACATAATGCGCGTTATCCTAACCACGAATCATCAACGCGAATCACCGTCAAACGAACATTAAATCACACACGAACAATCATTATCCATGACACTAATTCCAGCATCGCTCAACTCCAAAACCAGCCACAAACCGATCATAAACCACCCCAAATCGGTCTCCATTTCCTCCTCAATCAAGACACTCCTTGACTCAATAACCCGCCACTAATTGAGTAGGATTTCTACCATCAAATAGCCCCCCATCACAGCACACAAATTGCCACCATTCAGTCTGTCAATCATCATATAAAAATCAACATTTCAATCTATGAGCCAGCCCATGATCAACCCACAGTGCAGTGCCTAAGTCCACCCGAATCAGCCCCTAATCGCATCTAGTAATACCTAAAGTCCTAAGTTAGGATTATGGACTCACTTACCTCAAACCAAAGCAAGAAAATAGGGCAAGGGCAACAACTAGGGGGGCTGGAACAGAACGGCAGCAACAGCAACGTCGGCGGTTGTGCAATGGTTCACGGTGGTGATGGCAAGGCAACTGCTTGTGCGGGCTGGCAAGGCAAACCGAGGCGAGCACAGTAGTGGCAGGGACAATGGTAGGCTAAGGGGGTGTTAGGGTCCTTTGGCTGGAACAGGCAAAGGAGGATGGTGGTGGTGGTGAGCCGAACAGAAAGAGAGAAAGAGGGTCTACCAGCGAGCGGTGGGCGAATGGCAGGGTAGCAACGGCGAGCTGCTGCGACGAGGGCGACTGCGACGGGGGTGATAATGGTAGATTGAGGGGGTGATCGTCGGAACAAGGGAGCGGGGTGAAAGAAGGGTTTCGTCGGAATAGCAGTAGCAACGGCGGAGTTGTTGGGAGCTTGGTCAGCACACGGCGAGGCTGTTGGCAGCTGGGCAACGCAGGACAGTGGCGGGCACAGCGGCACCGGCAGCTGGCGAGCTGCTGCTCACGCAAAGGGGTGGGGAGGAAGAAGAGCAGTCGGGTTCGACGAGGACAGCATCGGCGATGGTGGCTCGGGGCTAGGACAAGCGGCCGAACGGCGGCTAGGGTGGACGACGGTGGCCGAATGGTGACATGCGGTGGCTGGGCGTTAGGCAGCAAGCACGCGCATGGAGGAGGGAGGAAGAAGAAGTCTCAGTTGAAGACAAAAGGGAGGGAAGGAAGGACGATCGTGACCGGGGGGGAGGGGAGGAGTGAGCGAGAGAGAGAGAGATAGAGAGAGAGTGTGTGTACAAAAAAGTCAACAAACCCAGTCAAGTGTGATCTAAGGGCCACAAATTGATCTTGTTGGGCAAGTTAGCATCCAAGGGTCCACATTAATAACTAATTCAAAATTTAAATAAAAGGCTAAAATGCATAAAAGGATTTAAATAAAGAGGGAGGTATATTGGACTAAATCTGCACCCGGTCCAAATTTCATTTTAGGACAAATTCGGGCAATCTCGAGGCTAGCCACACTTATTTTGACGTCATCCAATTAATTTCATCACAAAACTGCGAAAAATTCGACACCCTAGTTCGGGCTCTAAATAACGGCCAAATTCAATCAAACGCGACTTTAGTGAATCTCATACTAACGGGCGGCCATTGGTAGTTATGCATGATCGGCCCGTGGCCGATACGAAATTGAGCCATGTTCGAGTCATTTGAGCCATGGCGACCCCAATTGTCATATAATTACGAGGGTAAATCACTAATTCTGAAAGACGTGATTATTCAAATTGGGCTCAGGGTCATTCGCATTTCCACACACATTTGTTCTAGTTGCATGACATTGGCAAATCGATCCCTAGCCATTCCTGGATCGATCTATATTGGCCCAAAATTTCCCCTTGACAATCCTAATGGTCGAAGGTCAGCCCATGACTGAGTCCCTGGGTCACACGAAATTAAATCCCTAGCTAGCTTTTTCCAAATGGTCAGTATTCCGAGAGTGATCAATTCCGGGTGAGATTATACTACAAGCGCATTGACGAATTACTCATTTTATAAATCCCAAAAATGGGTCGAAATTCAGAATGTCACAACTCTTCCCCCTTACAAAATTTCGTCTTCGAAATTTACAACCCAACCCCAACTACTAAAATAAATGGGGATATTGATCTCGCATCAACTCCTTTTGGAATTTCGTCTTCGAAATTTACAACTTAACCCAACTACTAAAATTTCGTATTCGAAATTTTTTCCATCCAATAACGTTGTCTCATGTTTAATTCCTTTTGGAAAAACAAGTACCTTAGACTTTGATGGTCCGTATAAATTTGAAATTTCTCCCCACACAAGTAGTGTTTGCAAATTTTAAGAGCGAAGATAATTACTGCCAATTCCAAGTCGTGCATCAGATAATTTAGCTTATACGGTCTCAACTGTCGTGATGCGTATGCCACCATTCTTCCGTGTTGCATTAGCACTCATCCTAATCCCTTTAGTAATGCATCATTGTAGATCTCATATCCTCCCGGTCCTGACGAGATTGTCAACACTGACGCGATCGTCAACCTCTGTTTTAACTCTTGGAAGCTCCTTTCCCACTTATTTGTCCATTCAAATCTTGTTTCTTTCTTTAAGAAATGTGTCAACGGTGTTACTAATACCGAAAACCTTTCCACGAAGCGTCAGTAATAACTTGCCAGACCCAAGAAGCTCCGAACCTTAGTTACCATTATCGGTCTCGGCCAATTCGTGACGGCTTCAATTTTTTTCGGACCCACTGAAATTTCTTCCTCGGATATCACATGTCCTAAAAACGCCACTCGATGAAGCCAGAATTCACACTTATTGAACTTAGCATAGAGTGCATGTTCTCTCAAAGTCCATAGAACCTTTTCTAAATGTAACTCATGCTCGACGGTACTCTTTGAATATATTAAGATATTGTCTATAAACACAATGACAAACTAATCTAGAAATTCCTTGAATACCCGATTTATTAAATCTATAAAGGCGGCAAGGGCATTAGTCAATTCGAACGACATCACTGTAACCTTGTAGTGTCCATACTTTGTCCTAAATGCTGTCTTTGGTATATCTTCCATCTTGATCCTTAATTAGTGGTATCTTGTCCTTAAGCCGATCTTAGAGAACATCGAAGCCCCTTGTAGCTGATCAAATAGGTCGTCAATAGTTGGAAACGGGTACTTATTCTTAATGGTTACCCGATTCAACTATCTGTAGTCAATGCACAATCTTAATGACCTATCCTTCTTCCTCATGAATAAGACCGGTGCTCCCCACGGAGACGCACTCAGATGAATAAAGCCCTCATCCAACAACTCCTGTATTTAGACCTTCAATTCCTTCAATTCTGACAGTGATATTCTGTAAGGTGCTTTCGAGATCGGTTCTGTCCCTAGGGCCAACTCAATCATAAATTCCACTTCTCTTTTGGGTGACAATCTCGGCAATTCCCGAGGAAAGATATCGGAGAAATTGCACACCACGGCTATATCCTCTAGCCTTAGCTCCTTTGCCATCGAATAGTTTACGGTTGTCAAAAATCCTTGGCACGCTTTATCCAACAGCTTAATTACTTTGAGCGATGAAATCCAAGGGATCGAGATTCCTTCTCGGCTTCCCATAAACTCAAATCTAGATATCCAACCGGATTAAGTTGGATCACCCTGTTACTACAGTTCATTACAGCTTTTTGCTTAACTAGCCAGTCCATACCAACAATTACATCAAAGTCATACGTAGACAAAAACCGTCAAATCTATCTTTTCTTCTCTAACACTAATCACAATCTTACAATCAGGGCATCCCAACACAATCAGTACTTTATCATTCAACGGAGTAGTAACACATAACATGACTTCTAGTGATTTCGGCTCAATTCCAGACAATCTTACAAACTGTTCAGATATAAATGAATGCGACGCCCCCGGATCAAACAAAGCATATGCTGCATGATCACAAAGAGAGACCGTACCTGTGACCACGCCAGGCGCGTCCTCAATTTCCCTTCTCACCATGACATACACTTGTCCTTGGGCCTGCTGCCTATTTTGATTAGTCAGCTGAATAGCTCCGAACTGATTTCCATTTTAGGGCGGTGGTGGCAGCGCAAGCAACCTGGCCTGTCTGTTATTGGGGTAGTTCCTTATCTGATGGCCCATTCCGCCACATCTAAAACATGCTCCACCCTTATTCGGGTAAGGTCCATTACCATGTCTTAGTATCGTGGTGCAGCCTCAGTATTACCTCTCCTATCGAACTTCGGAGTCTTCAATTTCAAAAACTGTTCGATCAGCTTAGACATTGGTATGTTTGCATTAACTTGTCCTTGACTTGGATTCCCATCATTCCCATTGTTCTCGTGGTTCCTGTTATTTCCATTAACTCCATTGGTGACAGCAACAGCGGCTTCAGCAGCAGTAGGCAGTGGCATTTCACTCTTTAGTCTGTCTACCCATTAAGATTCCAACTTCCTCGAGTGCTCTCAGAATTTCATCCGCTCTAGGACCTTTTGTAACTCTCGCTTGCGGACCCACACGACCTCGACCTCGACCTCAATCTCTTCCTCAGCTACTCATTCTCACGAGTTTTCACTCTCGCTGACCTGCTATAATTCCACTTAGGAATTAGAGACCAAGGCTAATTATACAAGTCTAAAGCCTTAGGTAGTGAATCACAATAACAATTCACAAGTAGGCAGTCAATCACAAACAACATCCAATCACAACCAATAGTGTTCGTGTACTCACCTCAAGTCCCGCTGCACTTGTAATTCACATGATATTGCCTAAAATCACTCAGCAATCACAATCAAACAGTCTAGGGATACACATGGCACACAAGTCTCCTTAACTGACTATCCCAAGGTTATCGCTCCTTATCACTCCAGGCTTCGACCAACTTGAATTAAGTTGACCTTACTATTATACCAAATCAACGGTGATGTCATGCCCCGAACCCCAACAGGCTCGCGACACCTCTCAACGGTCATAATAAACGTGATATCCCAGGACTCATCGCCGACCCAATCAAGCGTCAGTGAATAAGCGCTAGCAGAAACGATTATAAACACCAAGACAAAAATCAAAGAAAGGGGTAGTAAGGAAACACTTGGATAAACCACAATACATTTCAAACATAAAGCGTACTTGCAACATTCATCATTACAAAACAAGTATTAGGCCTCTAGGGTTAGAATCCACCATCATCATCAAAAAGGGACAGGCGGTCGGGTAGACTAACTTAGCTATACAAAAAGGGCTCCACCAAAGGGTCTCTAAGCTAGCACTCATCACCCTTACGGCGCCCAGTCCAAGTCAAACCCTACGGACTCAGATTTCGTATCTGTCTCGATCTCGATTGGCTCTTCCTCATGTTCCGATTCCATGGGCTCCTCCTCGGGCTCGGGCTCAATGGGCTCTTCCTCGGGTTTAGAATCCATGGGCTCCTCTTCGGGTTCTTCTTCGAGATCAGACTCCTTAGACTCCAGTATGGGCTCAGGTACTATAGGATCCAACTCAGGGCTAGGGTCCTTAGGAGAGTCTTAGGGATCAATGACCTCACCATCAAGGGCATATTTATCCGTCGGCTCCCAATCGATGGCATTCTCGCTACCATGCTGTTGTCCTTCGAAACCACGAATCATGCCAATCATTTCCAACCCCTCACGATAGAACCAAGCTAGATACGTGTCATGCTGCAATTCGTCCAGGCCCTCGTATACCCAAACTGTATGAGAGTGCCTAATGTAGGTCTTATCTATACCCATGGGGTACTCAGTCTCCACATGAACAGTGTGCATGGGAACCCCAAAATGCCTAGGCGCGTGGTTCATAATCAGGGTCGGGGACTTGAAATAGTTTATATACAACTATGAGAATAAATCTCAATAAGCAGATAACCTAAATCTAACATAGGCCAAAGCATACCCCAGACAAGACTAAGCACATAACCCAACAATTGACATAATAGGACTCGCACACACAACCTTACCTCGCCATAAATCATGTACCATCCCTACACATTAGTCAATTCACTATAACATAGTACATTTCGCAACACATCACCATCAACCCAACATCGTACACATACGATTTCACTCAAGGCATCCACAATCTGCGTAACACGCCTTGGGTCTATTCTTACAACCCGCGTCAACACTCCTCAGGTTGGTAGCCCTCCAATCTATCCGGACGTTGTCCCGCGTAATATGCCTTAGGACATTTCAATCCCCACGTAAACACGCCTCAGGGCATTAGCAATCACACACGCCACATAATACATTCACATCAAGAGTTAGTCACACAATGAGCCAACTAATAAATCATGTTCGCTCTTGTAGACCTGAACTAACTACACATATAACGAGCTTAGTCATAATCTCGCCACAAATGGTCTACCATCGCTCAATCATACACGAATTAAGGTACCACTCATAATTAACCAAGAACAACCAAAATAGCATTCGCAATCCAAGCATTAAACCACACAGGGCAATCACACACTAAACTGCTATTCGAGTATCAACGACTCCTCATACAATCACACTAAGCCAAAGCTCACATAATGCGTGTTATCCTAACCACGAATCATCAACGTGAATCACCGTCAAACAAACATTAAATCACACGCGAACAATCATTATCCATGACACAAATTCTAGCATCGTTCAACTCCAAATCCAGCCAAAAACCAATCATAAACGACCCCAAATCGGTCTCCATTTCCTCCTCAGTCAAGACACTCCTCGGCTCATTAACCCGCCACTAATTGAGCACGATATCTACCATCAAATAGCCCCCATCACAGCACACAAATTGCCACCATTCGGTTCGCCAATCATCATATATAAATCAACATTTCAACCTACGAGCCAGCCCATGATCAGCCCACAATGCAGCGCCTAAATCCACCCGAATTAGCCCCTAATCGCGTCTAGCAATACCCAAAGTCCTAAGTTAGGATTAGGGAGTCACTTGCCTCAAACCAAAACAAGAAAATAGGGCAAGGGCAGCAGCTAAGGGGGGTTGGAACAAAATAGCAGAAGCTGCGCCAACGGTCGTGCGGTGGTTCATGGTGACGATGGCAAGGCAGCTACTCGTGCGGGCTGGTGAGGCAAACCGAGGCGAGCATGGTGGTGGCGGGGACAATGGTGGGCTGAAGGGGTGCTAGGGTCCTACGACCGAAACAAGCGGAGGACGGTGGTGGTGGTGAGCTGAATGGAAAGGGACGAAGAGGGTCGGCTGGCAAGCGGCGGGCGGAAAGTGGGGCAGCTACATCGAGCTGCTGGGGCGAGGGCGACTGCGACATGGGTGACAATGGGGGACTGAGGGGGTGATTGTCGAAACAAGGAAGCAGGGTGATAAGGTCTCACCGGAATAGCAGCTGTAACGGCATAGCTGTTGGGAGCTCGGTCGGCGCACAGTGGGGCCATAGGTGGCTGGGTAGCGCTAGATAGCGGTAGGCATGGTGGCACCAGTAACTAGCAAGCTACTGCTCGCACGAAGGGGAGGGGAAGAAGAAGAGCAATCAGGTCTGGGGAAGATAGCAGGGGCGTCGGCAGCTCGAGCTTGGGATGAGTAGCCGGATGGCAGTTGGGGCGAACGATGCGGAGCTACCGGATGGCGGCGTATGGTGGCTGGGCGTTGGGCAACAAGCACACGTGTAGAGGAGGGAGGAAAAAGAAGACTCAGCTAAAGACAGAAGGAAGGGGGGAAGGACGATTGTGACAGGGAGAGAGAGAGTGTGTACAAAAAAGTCAACAAATCCACTCAAGTGTGATGTAAGAGCCACAAATTGATCTTATTGGGCAAGTTAGCATCCAAGCGTCCACATTAATACCTAATTCAAAATTTAAATAAAAGGATAAAATACATAAAATGATTTAATTAAAGAGGGAGGTATACTGGTCTAAATCCGAACCCGGTCCAAATTTCATTTTTCGACAAATTCGGGCAATCTTAAGGCTGGCCACACTTATTTTGACGTTGTCCAATTAATTTCATCACAAAACTCCGAAAAATTCGATACTCAAGTTTGGGCTCTAAATAATGATCAAATTCGATCAAACATGACTTTAGTGAATCTCATACTAATGGGCAGCCATTGGGAGTTACGCATGATCGGTCCGTAGCCAATACTAAATCGAGCCACGTTCAGGTCATTCGAGCTATAGCAACTCCGGTTGTCATTTAATTGCGAGGGTAAATTACTAGTTTCGAAAGATGCGATTATTTGAATTCGGTTCAGGGTCGTTCGCAAATCCACGCAATTGGCCAAACGGAATCACCCGTGTTCCAGTTGCATGACAATGGCAAATCGATCCCTAGCCATTCCTGGATCAGTCTACATTAGCCCAAAATATCCTCTTGGCAATCTTGCTAGTCGAAAGTCAATCCATGGTCGAGTCCCCGGGTTGCGTAAAATTAAATCCCTAGCTAGCCTTCCCCCAATGGTCAGTGACCCGAGAATGATTAATTCCGGGTGAGATTATACTACAAGCGTGTTGATGAATTACTCATTTTATAAATCCCAAAAATGGATCGAAATTCAGAATGTCATAAGGGGGACAAAGCCCGAATAAAAATATCCCATGAGAAAGGTGGCATAAAGGTGGATAGGGTTTCTTATATCCATCACATAAAAGCTATTTCTCTCGAACAACAAACTTCTTAAATTAAAAAATTTAAAATAATTATATATAAAATAATTTTTGGATTCTGATATAACAAAAGAAAATTTAAAACAACAAAAATAAAGGATAATTTTTTTATTTGTTTCTATTTTATTTATATAGTTGAATTTCTTTCTATCCTATAATATATATTTATATAGATATCTATTTATTACGTATTTTAGATATATTAGTATAGTTTATTCTTTAATAAAAATTGTATTAAGGAATGATCGAAGGGAATAACAAAGAAATAAAAAAGAGAGGAAAAATAATTAAATAAAAATGAAGTAGAAGATGATTTTAAATGAACAAATTGAAACTTTAATTTATGCTAAAGTTTTACGAAACATATGTATGGTTCATGTCGAAGCTTCATGATTCCCTCGTAAATCTTTCTTCACGTCAAAGTTCCACGAAAACGGTGAGAAAGTCAAAGCTTTCTTCTCCTCCGTAGCTCTTTAGCTGGCATCGAAAGTCTACGAAAGCAGCAAAAGAGTTGAAACTCCTTTTTTTCGCAGCTCTATAGTTTATGTTGAAGTTTTACGAAAGTGATGAGAGAGTCAAAACACTATACTTTTTGAAATAGCGAAGGTAATTAATGGTGCTTTCTCTCTTGTATTACATTTGGCATTCGCTAGCTGATCTATCTCGTCAATGTTGTTATAGCTTGTTTATAATTCTTGTCATTGCCGAACCTGTGTGAGATGTAGATCGTAAAATAATTATGAATTGATTGATGGGGTTTATCTTCGCTTTTGCATTTGTGATTTCTTTAGTAGTGAATCATGAGAAATTCTTACTATCTCTATTTGTACATTTTCATATACTGTTCATGCCAAACAATGGATATGATAAAATATAAAATATGTAGCTTTATTACTAAGATTCACTAAACAGTGGATATGATATAGCAAAACCTATGGATTTCATATTATATCCTATCTAATGGGTTATTCCTATCTAACTGGGATGTGTTCGATAGTTTTGACTTAGTGGGCTTGTAGTGGGCTTGCTAGGAGATAATTGTCCAAAAAATCCAAACCCTATTGTACATGGTCAATTCAGTCTTGAATTGAATATTTCAATTGTGCCAATTTAGTTCACCCGGTCAATTTTGGCTAGAAACATGGATGTCGACCATTCTACGTGACACAGCTAATGCTGACATGGATGATTTTAGCAATTTTTCAAAAAAAAAATTCTAAAAATTTTCTTTCCTTTTTCTTTTTTCATTTATCATTCATCTTCAACCTTAAGTGGGTTTTAGCTCCTCGTCTCCTCCGCCATCAACTCCTTCTGTGGCCGACAACCTTGCTATGCCTGTGCCCAGATCTAAAGAGTGAGAAGAACACAATGTTACTTGCACTTCAACACCTTCTTCTTAATAAACCTCTTCACCTCCTTCACCCATATCTGGTGGTTAATGACTAGCTCGAGCTAATTGATCAGAATATGTAACTTTTTTCTTTCAGAATGACATTTGGAAACGGTTTTGACTTAATCAGTTAGGAACGGTGGTCTTAAACCTCAAGGATTTGACCACACTTTCCGTCACACGTTATGGTATTTCGTCTGAACAAACTTATCTAAGCCATCTAGGTGAAATCGAAAGACTAATTTATCTATGTTATTGGTATATACCTGTCAAATGGGTGGATTAGATCACAAATGGTCAAACCCAAATGGACCCATTAACCCATTTATGATCTATTTATGCATAATGCATTTTCTTGACCCATACTCGATCCGATTCATATTGCTAAAATACTTTCATATTTAACTAAATCTAGGAAAACTCATATCTCAACTAATATGATAGTATGGAGTGAGTGAATGCGAGATTGAATGAGAGTGAGAGAGATGAGTTGAGTTTAAATAAATTGTAAACCCATTTACGACCTATTTATGACTCATTTAACACTCATATTATACCTATAATGCGACATTCCGAATTTCGGCCCATTTTTAGAATTTATAAAACGTGCATTTCGTCAATGCACTTATAATAAAATCTTACCCGGAACTGATCACTCTTGGGTTATTTTTAAATTAGAGATTTCGCTAGAATCGCACTCGATCAAATTTGATCATTATTTAGAGCCCAAACTTTGGTATCGAATTTCTAGAAGTTTCATGATGAATTTAATTGAATGGTGTCAATATTATTGTGGCTAGCCTCGATATTGCTCGAGATATGTGAAAAGTGAAATTTTGATCGAATGTGGATTTGGACTATTAAACCTCCCTCGTAGTGTGTTTTGTTTAATTATCTTTGGCCCTTTTTCTTAATTTTTAATTAGGATTTTCGTGGGCCATTAGATCGTTTTAGGGTTTGAATGTGGGCTGTCGGATCGCACTCGAGTGCGTTGACTTTCTTTTTTTTTTTCTCTCTCTCTCTCCTTCCCCTTTGTCGCGCTAGCTATGCGCATGTCTCCCCCCTGCGCCTGTCCTCTCTCTCTCTTTCTCTCTCTCTCACTCTCTCTCTCTCTCCTCCCCATGTAACGTCCCCTCCCCTCTTCATGCAGACCTGCCCCCTGCCTCCTTTCTCTCTCCTCCTTTTTCTCTTCTTTTTCCTTTTCTTCTTCTTCCTCTCTTCTTCTTCCGCCCCGACTATTTTTACTTTTGCTCTTACTCGATCAGTCCTCAACCAAGCCGCTTGTCGCGCCCCGTCGTCCGCCTTGAGCCACTGCACCATCCATCCACCTAGCTCGACCACCACGCTGCCCGCCTGCCCGTCACCGCCGCGAGCCCAGCTCACAGCCCGCAGCTCACCGGGTCGAGCTCGCCCTTGCCCAAATCAGCTCGCTGCCGCGCGTCATCATCCCGGACGCCATCGACCCTCCCTTTAGCTCGCCACCACCGCCCCAACTTCCCTTCTCAAGCCGTTGTTGCCCTTATCGCTCCGACGACGACACAGGTGCCCCCTTGTTTTGGCTATGCCAGCCCATTGCTGCGTCACCATTGCCGAGCCCGTCGCTCATCGCTGCCGCTGCCATGTCACCCAACGAGCTAGCCAAACGGCCAGCCAACTCGCCGACCAACCAGCCAGCCCAACTCGCCTTAGGTCGTGGCCGAACTACCCTTGCCCATGGCCGAGCTTGCCCAGGCTGTGGCTGGAAAGCACATGCCACTACCCTAGCCGTGGCCGAGCGACGAGCCATGTGCCCCAGCTATGGCCGAGCATTGTGTCGGCCATTTTGCCCGTCGTGCCCTCGCCCGCGCCAAGTCGTCATTGTTCACCTGGGCCAAACTTAGGTAAGTGACTTTCTAAATCCTACTTAGTATAATGGATATTTTAAAACTTGTTTAGGGTGTGATTAGTACCGGTTTAGGGGATAAGTGTGGATTAGGGTCAATATGTGAACGTGGTCAATTGGTGGATTAAGTTGTGATGATTATGTGGCATAATTAGTGGTGGATTTATGTGAGTACGATGACCGAATTGTCGTGGCGTTTGTGTATGATATTGATGTTTGAATGTGGCCGACTTGAATATTGGATTGGTGGGCTAGTGCGATGAGCTCGTGACTTGAATTGTGTGGCATGTATGCACGTGAGAACGGACTTGAGATGTGCTGACGGCGGTCATTGGAAATTGATTGAATTGTGTGGCTTGTGTGCATGTGAGAACGGACTTGAGACGTGTTGACGGTGGTCCGTGAAAGGAAAGTTAGACTTGGGACGTGTTGACGACGGTCATTGGAAATTGATTGAATTGTGTGGCTTGTGTGCCTGTGAAAACGGACTTGAGATGTATTGGCGGTGGTTCGTGAAAGGAAAGTTAGACCTGAGGCGTGTTTACGCAGGTCATGGGAAAGAAAGAAATGTCCTTAGGCATGGTTACGTGGGACCAAGCCCGGATTAATCGAAGGGCTGACCTGAGGTGTGTTTACGCGAGTCGTGTGAAAGTGTAGAATGTCCAATGAGGGACGGAGCCCGGATTGATTGGAGGGCTAACCTGAGGCGTGTTGACATGGGTCGTGGGAAAGTGTGAAAAGTCCAGTGAGAGAGGAGCTCGGCTTGATCGGAGGGCTGACCTGTGAGGTGTTGACCCGGGTTGTGAAAAGTTACTTGGCCACGAATGCAAATTGAGTGTGATTGAATTGATTGAATATACATGGTTATGGCATTTGAGTGGCGATGTTATGTTATTGAATTATTATTGCTTTATGGTGAATTGACTAATATACAGAGTTGGCACGTAGTTTGAGACGAGGCAAGTATGTTGTGTGAAAATTGATTGTGTTGGCTAGCGGATTGCATGTTAGACTCATCTGGGTGCGCATTGGCCTAGGTGGGACTTAGGTTGTCTACTTATTGAGATTTATCTCATCCCCCGTTGTTAAACATTTTCAAGTTTGGAGTGACAAATAGTCGTCACGTGCGGTTCAGAGACCGGGAGTGACTTTGGGCATTTAATATTTCATTTCATCTATTGGATGCCCTCTTTTTGTATAGTGAAGTAGGCTACCCAACCACCACCCCCTTTTTATAAATATGGTTTGAAGTTCGTATCCTAGATTGAATGTTGTAAGTGACTGTCAGTTTTATGAAGTGCGTTTGTTGATTTGTGCCTATGCTATCCCGCAGTCATTGTTTATTGTTTGGGTTGCTTCTATTTCGCTTTCGCTTGCCTTTATCGTTGGGTGTTTCGTTTGGGTCGGCAACACATCCTGGGACGTCGCGTTCAATATGGCCTTCAAAGGGGTGTCGCGAGCTCGTCGAGGTTCGGGGCGTGACATCCTTATTGATTTGGTATCAGAGCAAGGTTAGCTCGATCCAAGTTGGTTGAAGCCTGAAGTGACAAGGAACGATGACTTTGGGGTAGTTAGTTAAGGAGACTTGTGTGCCATGCGTACCCTGGACTGGTTGATTGTGATTATTGAGTGACGTATGCAATAACATGTGAAATGCAAGTGCATCAGGACTTGAGGTAAGTGCATGAATCCTGTTGGTTGTGATTGAGTGACATTGCGATTGGCTACCTGTTTAGTGAATTATTGTGTAATTCACTGCGAGGGCTTTAGACTAGTATAGTTGGCCTAAGTCTTTAATTCTTGAGGCGAATTATAGCAGGTAGGTGAGTGGTGTGAACTCTGTGAGTATGAGTAGCCAAGGAAGAGGTTGAGGTCGAGGTCGAGGTTGAGGTCGTATAGGTCCGCAAGTTGGAGTTGCAGAGGATTCCAGAGTGGATGGAATTCTGAGGGCACTTGAAGAAGTTGGAATTTTAATGGGAATGATGGGAACCAAGGTTAAGGGTAAGTTAATGCAGTCAAACAAATGCAATAACTGATTGAGCAATTTTTTTGAAACCTCCGAAGTTTGATGGGAAAAGTGACCTCGGGGCTACATCACTTTGGATAGAAGAGTTGGAAAAAAGGCTTTGAAGTATTAGGGTGCTTTGGTCGAGGCTTTCAATGGGAAGTACTTTTCGGAGAGTGCACGAGAATAGAAAAAAAAGACAGAGTTTTTTCGGCTTTGCTAAAATCGAATGTCAGTCGATCAGCACGAGGTTGAGTTTGTAAGGTTGTCTAAGTACACACCAAGGATGGTCAAGGATCATGTGGATACGATAAGGAGGTTTCGAGATGAATTGAAATTGGAACTCCGCAGTCAGTTAATACTCTTGAGTCTTAAGGGATTACGATGAGTTGTATGAGAGGGCTCGATGGTTGAAATGGATATGAGTGAAAGGGCTGCAGCTTCTGGATCGCGATACGCGCCCGCTAGGGACAATAGGAACTTTGGAAAGAAGCCTATGGTAGAGGAAATGAGACTTGTCCCTCCGCAAAGGAAGAACTTTGGAAAGCTGAACTACTACTCCAATGCCGCGTGTCGGCCTTGTTGAAAGAGGCATAGGAATGGCTATTGCCAAGGTAGAAGTGGAGCATATTGTGGATGTGTTCAACAAGGTCACCAAGTGAGAAATTGCTAAGCTGACAGGTTAGACCACTGATGCAATCGCAACGACCGCAGGTAGGACATTAAGCGGGAGTTGCCCCGCAGAATAATCAGAATCGGCTACGGACGTAAGGAAAGATGTATGTTGTGGCTGGGAAAGAAGCGGGAGATGTGCCTTGAAAGTCTGTATGCATTATGTGATGGTATTGGGTGCAATAGGAGATGATTTTGAAATTATTACTTGAGTGATCATGTAAGACTTATAATCAATTTTATGGTCAATAGGCACAATCAGTTTAAGGATTTATGGATTACTGATGATATTCTTGGATGGGTTTGGAAGGATGAGTGTTGCTTAGAAATTTCAGATTTTGTAAAGAACCGATGTGATTTGTTTTTTTGGAGATTGTTGGATTGAAATTGGATGGATTGAGCTTTGTCTTTGAGGTATAAAAAGATAATTATTTTGTGGCTGACTAGTTGGTTGAGGAACCAAGGCTAAAGGACATAGCCAGGGTGTGTAATCTTCCCGATGTCTTTCCTCAGAAATTGCCGGGATTGCCATCTGAGAGGGAAGTGGAATTTGTGATTGAATTAGCCCCAGGGAAAAAACTGATCTCGAAAATGCCCTATTAGATGTCATTATTAGAATTGAAGGAATTGAAGGTCCAAATTCAGGAGTTATTGGATAAAGGCTTCGTTCGTCCAAGTACATCTCCATAGAGAGCGCCAGTTTTATTTGTGAGGAAGAAGGACAAATTGTTAAGGTTATGCATTGACTATAGATAGTTGAATCAAGTGACCATTAAGAATAAGTACCCGTTGCCAAGAATAGATGACCTGTTGGATCAGTTACAAGAGGCGTCGATATTTTTAAAGATCGACTTAAGGACTGGCTATCATCAATTGAGGATTAAGAAGGAGGATGTGCCAAAGGTTGCATTTAGGATGAGATATGTGTATTATAAGTTTACAGTGATGCTATTTGGATTGACTAATGCCCCTGCTGCTTTATGGATTTAATGAATCGGGTATTTAAGGAATTTTTGGATCAGTTCGTCATAGTCTTCACAGATGATATCTTGGTATACTCAAAGAGTTCTACTGAGCATAAGTTACGCTTGGAAAGAGTTCTACGGACCTTAAGGGAACGTGCACTCTACGCTAAGTTCAGCAAGTGCGAATTCTAGCTTCATCGAGTGGCATTCTTAGGACATGTGATATCCGGGGAAGGAATTGCAATGGACCCAACAAAGATTGAAGCCATCACGAATTGGCCAAGAACAACAACAGTGACCGAGGTTCGAAGCTTCTTGGGTCTAGTGGGTTGTTACAGACGCTTCGTTGAGAGGTTTTTGGCATTAGCGACATCGTTGATGCGGTTACTAAAGAAAGAAACGAGGTTTGAATGGATGGATAAGTGCGAAAGGAGCTTCCAAGAATTAAAATAGAGGTTGACGACCGCGCCAGTGTTGACAATCCCGTCAGCTCTGGGAGGATATGAGATCTAGAGTGACGCGTCGTTAAGAGGATTGTGATGCATGCTAATGCAACACGGAAGAGTAGTGGCATACGTGTCGCGGCAATTGAGATCGCATAAGCAGAATTATTCGACGTATGACTAGGAATTGGCCGCGATCATTTTCGCCCTTAAGATTTGGAGACACTACTTGTGTGGGGAGAAATTTCAGATTTATACGGACCATCAAAGTTTAAGGTACTTATTTTCCTAAAAAGGAATTGAACATGAGACAGTGCCGTTGGATGGAACTCCTTAAGGACTATGATTGCAAGATTATGTATCATCCCGGAAAAGCTAATAAAGTAGCGAATGCACTGAGCTAGAAATCGAGCATCGCGCATATGATGGTCAAAGAATGGACTCTACTGGAGGGAGTTCGGGATTTGGAATTTAAGTTTGAAGTGAGTTATGTCTGAAGCCTGCTTGTAGCATTGAGGATTGAACCAGAGATCCAGACCAAAATTAAGGCCTTACAATCGACGGACCTGGAGATTCAAAAGATTATGGGTATGGATGTCACAAAAAGGAAATCGAACTTTCAAGTATTCGAGGATGGGATTCTGAAGTTCCGCGGATGGTTATGTGTACCCGGTGATGCAGAACTAAAGGAAGAAATTTTGTCTGAAGCATACCGTAGTAATTATAGTATTCACCTGGGTAGTATGAAGATATATTAGAACTTGCGAAAGTATTATTGGTGGAATGGCATGAAAGTGAATGTGGCTAAGCACGTAGCCAAATGTTTAACATGTCAATAAGTGAAGGCGCAACATTGTAAGCTGCGTAAAATGTTGTAGCCATTGGAAATCCTTGAATGGAAATGGGAGCACATCACGATGTATTTTGTAATGGGATTACCGAGGAACTAGAGGGGTCACGATTCGATTTGGATGGTAGTCAATCGATTAACAAAGTCAGCACATTTGTTGCTGGTGTGAAAGGACTTCACCTTGGAAAGGTATATCGAGATATATGTGTGACAAATAGTCCGTCTCTACGGAGTGCTAGTGATGATTACCTCATACTGTGGTCCTAAATTCACAGCCGCTTTTTGGAAAAGTCTTCATACGGCATTAGGAACGAAGTTACAATTTAGCACGGCCTATCACCCCCAAACGGATGGCTAGTCTGAAAGGACAATTCAGACTTTGGAAGATATGTTACAGGCATGTGTATTGGATTTTAAGGATAGTTCGGAGAAATAGTTACACCTGGTTGAGTTTACCTACAATAATAGCTATTAGTATAGTATCAAAATGGCACCGTTTAAGGCATTGTCTGGTAGAGCTTGTAGAACACCGGTTTGTTGGGATGAAGTTGGTGAGAGGAGCATCATAGGTCCCGAGTTGATTCAGTAGTAACTGGAAATAGTCAAAGTGATTCGGAACAGGCTTAAGACTGCTTAGAGCTACCAAAAGAATTATGCGGACCGGAGATGTAGGCCTTTGGAATTTCAAGTGGGGGACCACGTTTTTCTCAAAGTATTACCTATGAGAGGATTGTCACGGTTCGGCAATATTGACACCTAATTTTTAGCTCATTTTTTTCTTATTTTAAAAAATTTCAAAATTAAGACTAGGAATCTTGGCCAAGCCTAGAAACCTATTTCTAAATCAAAAAATAATTTTTTAGCATTTTTTTTTGCATTTTTCCTTAATTTCTTTTAGTAAAAATAAATGAGAAAATCAAGAAAAATAGCAAATGGAATCAGAAAATTTCATAAAAATAGTCATTAGTCTTATTTTAAATCCAATTTCATGAATACATCATCAATTTGAAAAAAATCTCAATCGGGTATGTGTTTTTCCTAAAATTAGGCAAAATTAAACCCGAATTGAACCAAAAATGCAATTAAATTTTTTTAGTCATTTTTAAGTCATAGTGTCTTCACAACAAATGATTCTAGGACTTTGAATTGTATAATGGTCAGTCCAATTGCATAATTTGACATAAAAATAAAAAATCCCCAAAATTTGATTGAAAATTTAGAATTTTGAACCCAAATTGGGAATTGTGCCCAATATGAAATTGTCGAAATATGAGACCATCATTTTTAGGGTTAATAAGATGTGGGTAATTCAATTTTGGCATCAATTTTGCTTAATCGGGTCATCAGGACATCAAATTGAATAAAACTCTATTAACTCGAATATAAAATGAGAAAATCTTGTTCACAATTATAATAAAAATTGGGGCAAATTATATATTTGGATTCAAAATATGATGGGGAATTCAATTTTGGGGTTAAATTTGGAATTTTGGGTCAAAATCGGGTCGAATTTGAGAATTTAGACCAACTCGGGTCTGTCAGGTCGACCGGGTCAACCCGACTCGACCGGGTTACTCACCTTCTTCGCCCGACTCAGCCAAAGCACAATAAACCCAAAAAATAACTCTCGTGCCGGTGACTTCGCTGATCATTCCCGATCAAATTAGCACATTTTAATCGATTTGGCTAGTTAGAAAATATCTAGCTGGCACCAGACAATCACCCTAACCGATTCAAGGTCAGTTCCAACAGACTTTGGGTGGGATTTTTTATCAACAAAAAACGAAGAAAAAACTAAACATTGCAAGGGACCTGTTCGGTAGATTGCGAGAGAGAGAGAGAGAGGGGGGGAGAGAGAAACGAGTGAAACCAAAGAGAAAAAGCTAGAGAGAGGGTTGAGAGTCCCCTCACGAGTGTTTGGTGCCGCCGTGGATAGCGGAGCACCGGCGAATCATGATTTGGCCGTGATTCTCTCCCCACTATTCCAGTCAACACGACTGATCTTGAAGGCCTAAAACCGGGCATTTTCTGGCCAATCTAAAGCTCTTCCGGCGAAGCCATGACCACCAGGGTGAAGATCAAGTGTCAAAGAACAACTCTTAGGGTGTGGATCAGTTCGGCAATTCCTCCTAGTCATCAAACGAAGCAGGTAAATCTCGTTCAAGGTCACAGTTTTTTCAAAAATTCAAAAAATATGATTTGATTCAATCATGTTGTTCTTGAGATTTTCTTTGCGATTTTGTATTCCTAGATGTGCAAAACTCGTTTCCAATCATTTTTGGTGTTGTTTGATTGCATTTTTGGGCATGAAAATGCACAAATCGAGTCGGCCTTACCGTGAACCATTTCGCCGGAGCTCAAGTGACCCCGCGGGAGCATTGCCATGGCTGTAGGGCCATTCAAGTTAGCTTTCTTAACCTTGTTTGACGTTTTGTTAGTCATTAAAACCGAGTTAGATGGCTAGGGCGAATAGGATAGTGATTTGAAATCTAAAAATGTTATTTTAGGTTAGTGTTAGGTTAGGATTTTCCAACCGATTTTTCACCGGCCGGCGAACGTCTGACGGCACAACGATTATGCTAGATTGGTAATAGGTAATATGGACTTCATCGTGGATCAGTCATAATGGTCTAAAGGTTGCTGGAGGCTTGTCGACGATGGGCCCAAACCGGCGGTCTCGAAAAGCTTCAACTGGAAATTGTGCATAACAAGTGTTTGTGAAAATGCTTCAATGAAAATCGCCCAAAACGACGTCGTTTCGACGTTAGGTTCACCAGAGGGGGTGATCGGCGATCAGTGCCGGTGAAGCCCGATTCGGTTAGGCCAAACCAGGTCGAACTAGGCCGGTCCGGTTCATTTCCCGACGGGAAAGATCAAAAAATAATAAAATAATAAAATAATAGAAAATTCAAAAACATAAAAAATTAGAAAATTCATAAAAATTCAAAAATTATTAGAAAATTCATAAAAACTGAAAATTTTTTAGAAAATTTATAAAAATTAAAAATT
Organism: Syzygium malaccense; assembly: GCA_031216405.1. Lineage (NCBI taxonomy): Eukaryota > Viridiplantae > Streptophyta > Magnoliopsida > Myrtales > Myrtaceae > Syzygium > Syzygium malaccense. Next base: position 26,530,500 of record CM062257.1, on the reverse strand, counting down.
TTTCAGAAAATTCAAATAAAAATGTAAAAATTTGGAAAATCAATAAAAAATTGAAAAAATCGGAAAATTTATAAAAATTTTCAGAAAATCATAAAAAATCAATTCTCAATTAAAATTTTTTTTAAAAAAAAATCAGAAAAAAATATAAAAAAATCAAAAATTTTGAAAATTCACAGAATGGTCCAAAAATATCGTGGCCAACCACAAAAAGTCAAATTTGAATTTTCAAAAGTGCCCAAGTGACATTTTTAGAAAATTCCAAATTCAAGGGTTATAACCTCTAAAAAACTTTAAAACCCTAACAAATGCATATCATGAAATGAATAAACTTTTAGAGCTTCATTAGGTTTGAGTGTTTTGATTGATTTTCGTTTTAGAGACCACTTAGGATTGATTGACTTGATTGATTTTGATTGTGCATGTTTAGTCTTTCCTACGATTAGAACGGATAGGATTAGTAGGTGAACCTCAGAAATTCGCATGACACATTAGACATCATATCGTTCTTAGGTACCGAAAGGGCGTTAGGGATCTCGATTCGAGATCAATAATGTAACCAAGTCCCCGTACTCAGAATTTCTGGTTCGTAGAATCGTGGTATTTCTCCCGTACCTCGATTAGGTTTCTAGTCTACCTATCAATAATGACTAGTGGTAACTCTAAAATCACAAATTTAGAATAAATAAGAAATCACCTTCCACTGTCACATGAGGTATGGTCTGGGAGAGACCCTTACACCGAAATAGCTCATTAGCGCGCAAATCCCGAAAGCCCCTAAAAAAAAAGCACGGCGCGATAGGTTTGGCAACTCCATTGGGGACTCCTACCTTTTCTAAGTGGACTTAAGCCTAGATAGAACAATATGCTTGTGTTTCGTGCTTGCAAGGATTCCAGGTACATCCCGCTAACGATAGTGTTAAATGGTTTTGTAGGCGGGTGTTATAAGGGGTGTTGTCTTTGCTAACCCTTATTTTGCAGGATGGTATTGGGATTGAATGTGTTTTGAATGAATTTTAGAAGTGATGTTTGGTCATTAATTGCTATGTATGTCTTTAAATTGCTTTAGCACTACACCATTAGCACACACCACCCGTGGCCCAACCCCGGCTACATTTATGATTACCCTTAGGAGGTTTGTGTTTAGGCAAAACTATGACCCGATTGCTCATGGGATCGTTTAAATACAATGCCGATCACCGAGGTGGAACAATATTCCTTAACTTTAGGCTGATTGCCTATTGGAATGGAATCCCTTGTCCATTAAGGTGATGACCTTGAGCCTTTAGCATGTCCTACCCCTTTTAGGCGTCAAAACTTCACTGGTTGCATTCGCTTGTCTTTGTTGTTGGTATACCTAAAACCAAACCATAATATCATGGTAAGTAAGTATCGTTCCATTCCAATCCTTTACAATTATGCATGTTAGTTGGCACATTTTCAAAAAAAAAAAAGCCTAAATAACATTCAATGCTTGGTCTAAATGCCCTTTCATTTTAGAATGCATGATTAGGGCGTCATACTCCATTTGACCATTCTTTCATTTTTAGATGAAATGTATAGGCTCATGTTGGATTTTTCCATGTAAGTCAAATGCTTATTTGTTCATTTCCATATATTCAAAGTTGTAAATCATAGTTTAGGACTTTATGGTCTAAATGGAGTATGACAGAATGGGCATTTACATCACACATTAAATTGATCCATAATCTCAACTATATGCTCTTTTAAGGTTTAAACGGACTTAAAATGACATTTACATTACTTTCGAGGCATGCAAGTGTACTTTACCTCCTTTTTACCTCAAAAGGACATATGATTGAAATGGAGGCATTAAAATTGATTCGCAATCCATGGTGACTAATGACAAATCTTTTTGCATAATTAGGCTCAATGGAGAAACTAGACATCCAAGTAATTCCCATTCCTCAAAAAGAACTTGTTGCTTGGTGGAAAGACATGTCCAAGGATAACCAAACTTATGTCCAAGAAAGGCTTGGATACCTTCTCGAACTCATACATGTGGAACATCAAGTCAGCTTAGTCCAAGCTTTAGTGCATTTTTGGGAGGCTTCCACCGCCACATTCCATCTTGGAGAATATGAATTAGTACCAACATTAGAAGAATATCAAGCAGCCATTGGAATTAATTGTAAACCTAGGGTCGTAGAGCCACCCGTTAGACTTAATCCTGTGAGCCTTTTAGATGAATTCCGCAACCTCAAAACTTCCAAAATCGAAAAGTTAGTCAAATCAAACACAGGTAGATTTCCATTACCTTCCTAGTGGATAACTTTTCAAAACTTCCTAAGGAAATGGGAAACACTTCAGCCCAAATATTCATTCTAGCTTTCTTCGACTTTATTCTATTTCCTATGTCCAGAACGGGATTAGACCCTTTAGTGGCTGTGATCACAAGACAAGCATATCTTAAATGGGACTTCTCTAATATGCTTCTTGCCCAAACCGTCATTTCCTTAAACACATACTAAAATCATGGGAAGGGTATCTTTCAAGCTTCTATTGGTCTTTTGTCACTACGGTTTATTTCACACATTCGACCTTGATGCCGTTTCATGAACATTCACGAAATTTGTTCGGCGATAAATCCAATTAAGCGATACATTCGTATCCAAAGCAAATTACCCAAACAATCTTTTTTAGATTGGGCCAATTTTATTAGAGCCTTAACTCTTGATCAAATCCAATGGCGAATCAATTGGCCAAAGATTAAAAAGGTGAAGATCACGAGCCGAGAGGGAAATGTAGTACCATTGCTTGGTTTGAGTGGAGGAGCAGCTTATTGCCCTTTAAGGGTTATTGGACAATCTGGGATACTTTAGTAAGTACCACCGGTATGGAATCCTGAAGAGTTTGCCTTTGACATCCCAAGTGGAATTATACCCAAAGAGGAGAAGAATGTCCTTCAAGCCAAAATTCACAAAACCATCCTATCTTTGGATAATCCACTCGAACAAATAATCAAGTGGCCAAAAAGCTTGGAAGAAGACATGAAGATTTGCATGGCCTATAAAGAATACATCAAATGGATAGAAAATAAGCGTCCAATTGATGTCAAGCTATATGTCCCGTTGAGCATGGTACCAGATTCTGTAGATGAGCATGTTCCAGAATACATCGTTCCAAGCATGCCTGGAGTGGAACCCTATGTCCCTGAAGAGGTTGTGATCGATGTGAAAGAATAGGAGTCTCGAGTCGAGGAATGGGAAGAATACCAAAAGGCAGAAGTTATTTTAGCTAGCAAGAAGCCTAAGATTGGATGATTTAGATTCCCATTTGAATTTAAAATCATGATGTCAAACAATTTCAAATTTTATATGCAATGATGGATTGATCATTTTCTAAACATGCTTAGATAATCTCATAACACGATTTCAAAACATAAAAGAATCACCATGGATTGCAATTCTTTGAATTGTATGATTCCTTGAGAAAGACATTGATGAAGAATTTTATATAAGGCTAAGACTTGTATAGAATTTCTTATCCTTGATAATCTCATGAAACCATGCAATTAAAAGGATGTAGGGTTTCATGATCATTTTACTATGCTAATATCGGGTCTTTTTATCAAGCAAGTTGTTTAGCAATGGAAGGTAAAGACCTCGGACTCTTTTACAAGTTAGAATGGCGGAAGAAGAAACCCATGCTCGACTAACAGAAGTCGAGAATCAAATGACCCAAATGATTGCAATGATGGCGAAAATGAAGGCCTTTATTCTCTCACCTCGAGGATCTTATTCTACTACTTCAAATGTGGGAACTTCAAACGCTACCAAAACACCAATTGAAGACCCAGTCAGAAATAAAGAACCGGTTCAAGAAAATCGTCCAAAGACCACACATGAGGTAGTGAATTTGGAAGATGCTAATCAAACCAAAAAGGCATCCAAAACAAAGGATGAAGAAGAGGCCAAGAGATTAGCCAAAATTGAAGAATGCTTAGTAAGTCAAGGCTATGAGCTTCAAAGGTTCGACAAGTTCTCACCATATGCAAAGGTGGTTATTCCAGAAAACTATAAGGAACCGGAGTTTGTGAGCAAGTATGATGGCACTGGTTGTCCCAAAAGTCATTTGAAGTATTATCTCCGTAAGATGGTAAGATATTCAGACAATACACTACTTCTTATTAGCACATTTCAAGACAGTTTGAGAGAGGTAGCCCTTGTATGGTATAAGTCCTCGACATAGAAGACTTCACTGAATTGGATCATTTGCCGGGAGAATTTCTTGACCAATACAAGTTTAAGGTTGAAGTACTCCTAACTAGAGAAGCCCTCATCAGAACCGAGAAATGGAAAAATGAAGGATTCAGAGCCTATGCTCAGAAATGAAAAGCTGTTGCCTCACAAGTAAAGCCCGCTATAAGTGAAGACGAGCTCATTAAGCTCTTTCTAAAATCATTACCAACTGAGTATTACGACAAGCTGTATGTATTAGGCTGTCAGATATTCACCATATTGGTCAAAGTAGGTGAGAGAATTGAATGGGGTTTGAAAGAAAAAAGGCTTAAGAAATAACAGCACGAAGGCCTTACCCCGGGAGAAAAGACAAAGAACCCATATAAGAAGTGGCTATGGTGTCGAGCCCAAATACTCATCAAGCATCATTTCCGAGACAATCAAATGTTGCTTGGAAAAATTCGAGGCAATTCGAGCCAAATAAAAGGTCCGTGAGGCAATATACACCGTTGCCCCGACCCCTATCAAAGCTATTAGCAATGCTTCTGGAAAGGCATTTGGTGGTTAAGGAAGTACTGAGAGACAATCCTGCGAGATTTTCTTGGTATGATGAGTCAAAAACTTGCACCTATCATATAGGAGAAAGGGGACATGATGTGGATAATTGTCCTATTCTAAAGTATAAGGTTCAACAGCTCATTGATAAGAAGATATTGAACTTCCAAGAGCCTGAGCCAAACGTACATCAGAATCCTCTTCCTGAGCATAATATAGTAAACATGATCAAGGATGGGGAAACAGTGATCGAGTCTGATGATGAAGATGAATATGAAGTCAAGATTAAAGCTTTTCGATTAGGAGATGCTCACTTTCATCAAGAAACACTCCTAAAAGGCGAGATTATAGACAGCTTGAGAGAAGACTCCAGAAAATATAACTTCCAAGTGAAATATACCCGACCGCCATGGGCGTTCAAAAATGAAGTAATTGTGCCTAATGGCTGGGGTGGTATGGACAATGAAACCAATCCTAAGGAGAAAGCTCTACCCAAGAAAGAAATACTTCAAGATGAAATAGATCCGAATGAAAAGGTGAAAGAAAAAGTCCGTAAGGGTAAAAGGCATTTCACCCAGAAAGCGGCCAGGGAAGGCGAAATTGTAGACTTACTCAATCAAGACAGCAGTAAATACAATTACCGTGTCAAATATACACCACCACCATGGGCGTTCAAAAATGAAGATATTGTACCAGATGGTTGGGCTAGAATGGATGCTAACGAAGCCAATAGAAGCATGGTATCCATGGTTACACAATTTCTAATCAAACTTGATGAGGTAGATAAATATAAGGAGGAGGAAGGTCTCATCACACCGATCACTATTCAACTTCCCATTGATTAGCTAAGGATCGAAGAAGAAGAAACGTAGCTTGTAATCATCACTCTCCCTCCAAAAGAAAAGTTTGACACTAAGTGTGTACCTTGGGATTACTCTCCTAAAGAAGTCGATGCCATAACTCGATCAGGGAGATACAATGTCCCGAAGGAAAGTGAACACGAAAAGAAAGGAGTGACTGACAAAGATGTTAAACAGTTACTCTCAATCATGAAGATGAGCAAATTTGAGGTAATTGAACAGTTAAGAAAGTTGCCAGCACAAATTTCTTTGTTGGATCTCTTCAAGACTTTAGAAAGCCACAAAATGGTGCTTATGAAGCTTCGTAATTAGGTGCATGTCCCGGAAACGATTAATGAGGTACAATTACAATTGGAAGACTTTGTTGGCGATATTCTTCTGAAGGATCAAATTGCCTTCTCTGATGAAGATTTCCCAATTAACGGGTGTTTCCACAATAAAGCCTTGTATATTGCCATCAAATGCCGAGGTAAGAAGGTGTCACGGGTGCTAATCGATAATGGTTCCGTACTTAATTTATGTCCACTAAGCACACTGCATCGCTTAGAAATTAGTGAAGAGCTTATCAAATCTTCTAAGGTAACCATGCGTTCGTTTGATGGAATGAAGAAAGATGTTATTGGCGATATCGAGCTCAAGGTAAATATAGGCCCTATGCCTTTCATGATTGACTTCCAAGTAGTGGATATTCCAAGGACTTTTAACTTGTTACTCGGAAGACCTTAGATTCATATGGCTAGCACTATTCCTTCAAGTCTCTATCAGAAGGTTAGATTTGTCATTAATGGCAAGATGATCACCGTACATGGGAAGACAGATTTCACCACCTATAAGGAGAGTGTAATACCGTATGTCGAACCCGGAGTGAAAGAAGAATCAAGTTATCATTCCTTTGAAATGATCTCAATGGTGAAAATTCCTGCCAGTTGCATCATAAAATCCCCGGAGTTCTCAAAGTCATCCATTATATCTGGAAGAATGTTATGCCTGTATGGATTTGCTCTCGGTAATGGTCTTGAATCAAAGTCTCAAGGAATCAAAGAACCTATCACTCCTCTCACTACAAGAATGAAGCATGGAGTAGGTTATATTCCAAATAACTCTAAAGATTACCATGGAGGCCAAGGCCAAGGTCGAAAAAACCATGGAAGCTGTAGAGGCCGAGGTGATCGCCTCATTAATCTATCCATATGGAAGGGCAAAGTTAGAGAGCTTTCCTATCATCGGATCCACATTAAGGAAACTTTTCCTGGACCTTCCAAGATACTTCAAAAAGAGGATTTACATGCAGAGGAAGAATCTGTTCTATCAAGTTTATTCAATAAGAATACCATCAACGTTATCATAACTGAGGCAGAAGTTACTTACACACCGGAGTAAGAAGATTCTCTTAAACCTTTGTTGCTTGTTTTTCGTTGCATTGTGTTAATTGCCATTTCAAATTTCTTGTGATTTCATTTGCAATTTCAATTCAGTTGCAATTTACATTCCTTTTGATATAGATGTAATTAAGTTTTTCGATCCAATAAAAGTAATCAAATATTTTGTTAAGGATATATAGAAACAAAACCAAACCTATGATGAACAGTATCCTCATTCATGAGGCTTGAGGCTTTGGGTTTCTATATTGTTCCTCATTGCGAAAATGATTTTAAGAGCAAGGGAGTCTGATGATATGAGGACTAGCTCTGTCTTTATATTCTTTCAAAATAAGTTTCAAAATGAATTCCCAAAAAGTTTTTCATAGGATCATGTACGTTACTTACTTTGTATGCAATTATTAATCATGTTTGTTACATGTTAGGCATGAGCATTCACATATCCATAATAGGTTCATATGTGATCCAAATCTTTCCGAGGAGATCACTTACGATATTAAAGTGGATAATGAAGATGATGAATGGATCAGAAGAGAATGGATCCGTCATGAAGAATCAAAGCCACTCACATTAGATAAAACAATTACTGTTAATTTGGGTGATAAAGAGAATCCCAAAGAGGTTAAGATTGGAGAAAGTCTTCCCTTAGCAGAAGCAGAAAGAATTATAGATTTGCTCAAGGAATATCAAGATATATTTGCATGGTCTTATGCTGTCGCGACCTAAAATTTTTCCTCTCAGGCTAATGGATTATTAGGACTAAACCTAACTCGGGCCCTCCCAAGCCCTACCAATTCGCAACTTAGGGTTTAAGTTTTTAACATGCAAATGTTTTCATGCTCGGAGTCGCCACTAATCTATTTGTGGTAGGTCGATTAGAAATCTAGATAAAACATAGGGAGATATGTTTTATTTCTACGAACCAGAGATTCTAAGCCCGGGGACTTGATTACGCTAGATCTAGTCTAACGTCCTTTCGGTACCTTTTCTTTTCAAAAAAAATGTTTTGGCAAGCAATTTGGATCCATTTTAACTTAGTCACTAACATGTGAGGTGTTCATGCGGGTGCGCAAACCATCAAAGTAACACCCAATAATAAAACATTAAATAAATTGCAAGATTGGGAGAATTACTTACCTCGAAGCAACGTAAGCATCTGCATGGTTAGCTAGAAAATCACATCAACCATCCTAATATGATTTCTAATTAACAAGCAGTTCACTCAATATTTTTGGATTTTTGCTTATTTAAATGAAGCCTAATCTACATGCAATGACGTGCAAAAATTGACATGCGAATAATGCAACCTAACATGCAAATTATATGTCATGCGACGACGTGACCTAATTCTGATGACGGGCAAATGATTTATTTTTGGTATTTTCTGATGAAATTCGGAATAAAAAATTACTTAAATTAAGAATGCAATCTATCCTAATCTACCATAAAACAATTCATTCTTTTTTTTTTGATTTTCATGCAAATTCGGAATTAAAAAATAACCTAACTAATCTATTAAGATTAGAAAATTACTTAATTTAAACTAGGAAATAGATTATCTCAAGTCCTAATTTAAATTAAATAATTACTCTATCGTCTAGATATATTTAGGATTCCTAAACATGCAAAACTCAAATTCAAATCCTAACTGATATTTTTTGAATTTTCTTTTTTTATTTGAAAAGGGAAAGACAATTTAAACAAAGATGGCATCCACATTTAAAACAACCACGCGATCCACAAGATTCGTTTCAAACTCGGATTAGGCACAAAAATCGAACTATCAGTCATATCTATAGGGTCATAGATATTGACAGAAAGTCGATCATTCAAATTTGGAAAGCAGATAAAAATCATTATCGTACCCAAGTGATTATGGATAGGATAATGATTTTCCGTATCGCCACGTATCATACCTTAGGGATAAGGTCGGATAGTTGTCCAGATACGTTGCTGAATTAGGAAAGATTCCTAATTTTGAATATTTTCAAATATTGCGAACAAGGCAAACATTATCCTAAGATATCTAGCAATCCACGCAATATTCACAGAATATTCAAATATCCAAAAATTAAGAAACGAAATATTCTAAAAATATTGGATAATGTTCAATTACCTAATTTGCGGATAATTTCCAAATTCGAACTTGCGGATCGGGATGAGCGACGAACGGTGGATTCGGCGGCGCGGTGTCGGGATGACGGCGGGGCAACGGGCGCGGGAGCGGGCGCGGCAGCGGGCGCGGGCGCGGGAGCGGGCGCGGGCGCGGGAGCGGGCGCGGGAGCGGGGGCGGGAGCGGGGGCGGGCGCGGGCGCGGCAGCGGGCGCGGCAGCGGGCGCGGGAGCGGGCGCGGGCGCGGCAGCGGGCGCGGGAGCGGGCGCGGGAGCGGGCGCGGCAGCGGGCGCGTCGCGCGAGGTCTTCCTCCTCTCTCTCTCTTTCTCACTCTCACACTCTAAAAATTTTCTGATCTGAAAATTGTGTCCCCCCTTTTAAAATTCTGACCTAATGAATGTATATATAGTATTAATCTAGGTCAATTAGATGGGCTTTCTAGTCCTAATGGGCTTAGGCTTGGGCTTTAATTTAAATGGGCTGAATTAATTAATGATAATGGGCTGAATTAATTAATGACAATGGGTTGAATTAAGTTCAAATTAAAACAACCGAGCCCGTTTGACTTATAATTCCCGGCCCTTGCATTCCAAGCGAGCCGAGTCCCATTCGATGAAATTTAAGCTCGTTCGTTCACCGCCGGTCCGATGCAAAAATGCAATGAATTTAAACTATATGTTATGCAATTTAAATATTTTTGTTTAGGGGTTAAAAATTTAATCCCTAATTTTCTATGCAAATTACACTAAGTGATGCGCCAAAATTTAGGTGTCAACAGCTGCCCCTCTTTGAATGTGAGCTCGTAGAGGTTGCATTCAAAGACTAAATGATACCCAAATTTCAACTATGCAAATGCAATGAATGTTGTTTTTGTCGGGATTATGAGTCCCATTTTACGATGCATTAAGAAATGATGCATGCTGACTTGAATAGAAAACATACCTGGAATTACTTACCTGACGATAGCGCAATTCGAGGCACAACCTTAACTTGTATGTTGTTTTGGCAAATGTATGGGCTCAGTCCCATAGGTCTTGCCTGATATACGTTGATGAACTTCGGTGATCTGCAGTTAAGTCAAAACACACGAAGAAAGCTCGACGTATCCAATCATCATCTGGATTCGTGAGAACAGTTCCGATCTTTACGAACTACCTATACATCTCCATAGGTGTTTGCAAAGATTTGGCCGCTTCACTTATACCTGCTCATAAGTGAATTGCGGGGAAACTTTTGAAATCAAGAGGATATTCCGACCTTTGCATATACCTGCTCATATGCAAAGATTTGGCCGCCTCACTTATACCTGCTCATAAGTGAACTGCGGGGGAACACCTGGGGTTGAGAGAATATTCCGACCTTTACATATACCTGCTCATATGCAAAGATTTGGCCGCTTCACCTATACCTGCTCATAGGTGAGTAGCGGGGGAACATCTGAGATAATGAGAGTATTCCGATCTTTACATATACCTGCTCATATGCAAAGATTTGGCCGCTTCATCTATATCTGCTCATAGGCGAGTAGCGGGGGAATACCTGAGATAAAGAGAGTATTCCGACCTTTACATATACCTGCTCATATGCAAAGATTTGGCCGCCTTACCTATACCTGCTCATAGGTGAGTAGCGGGGGAATACCTGAAATTTGGGGAGAATATTCCGACCTTTACATATACCTGCTCATATGTAAAGATTTGGCCGTCATGCCTATACCTGCTCATAGTCATGTAACGGGGGAATCTTCTCGAGATTGTATAAAAATCTGTGATTTGATGAACAAAGGGGCTAGCCCAAGTGTTCAAGAGTTCCTTGACAAAGTATCTGGATATCATCAGAAGTACCTGAAAAGGTTTAATCAATAGACACCTGAACACAATCAAAGGCATCTAGAGATCGCAAAAAATGATCAAATGTGGGACCTGACAATTGCTTGAACAGGTTAGGGATACCTAGATAGTCATAGATATCCTAGGGATAGAGATATACTTACCTGGTGACATCTCCAACTCTGAAGGTGTGTCTCCTGTTAGACACGATTTTAAGTAACATGTAATATGCATTCGCACACTGTCAAGAATACATATACACATGCACTATGATTTCAACTGATTTTCATGCACGATAGTTTTGTCAAATCAGCATTACAAACTTCGCTGGGAAAAATCATGACAAGACAATCCAGATTCACAAGTAGATATCTTGAAAATGTCGAATGAGGGACTTTTGGTCCAAAAGGGCTTTCTCTCATTCTCATCGAAAAGGCTGATTTACGGAGAATCGCTCCATCTCACCATCATCATGTTGACAAGGGTCCGAGTATTCTCGCAAGCAGTACGACTTTACCAATCTGAGAGGTCTTTGTTAGGACCGTAACATGGGCTTGGTCAATGGCTTAGCAAAAGAGACTCTTCAAGTCGAGGCTATTGAAAGAAGATACTCTGCAATTGTCTCCGGGTTTACAAGTCAAGAACCTGCAAAAATGAGATAGAAATGGACTTGCTCGCACTTCTTTGAGTTAAGCTTATAAACATCAGAAACTCTACGTTAGTTCAAGTGCCCTAATCTGAAGAGACTTTGCAAGGGACGTAACGCAGGCTAGGCTCAGGGGTTGAGAAATGAATGGATCATAAGGCTCAAAATGTATATAACTGGGGTGAATAAGTTGGTGATCATCTCGGCATTGTCACCGGTCTTCTTCTTCACCAGGGATTGTCTTCTCAGTAGATGCTCTATTGGCTTCGAGAGTTTATCACCTGACTCCTCAAGACTTTGGATACTTTTGTGACTTCAACACATCTCAACACTTTTTAATCTAAAGTCGTCACTTTTTCTCCATTTTTTTCACGGGCATTGGCCTTGCTTTTACCAGGCACACTGCTTTTTCATGCCCTTTTTTTTTTTTTTTGACTCACACCGTCTACAATGCATATATTGGCTAGCCACACTTTGGCTTGTTTTGACCGAATGACTAACATTTGGACTCTCAGGGTCTTCGTCTTTTATCGGTGCTCCGGATATGCTGCCTGAACAATGATGATTTTTGCCTTGCCCCAGTGTGGGGGATGATCACCAACTGGGTTTAAGAAACGAATTTACAGGCTCAATTGGGCTTAGCAAAGGATAAAATGTGTATAGGATAGAGAAAGAAATGCTCTTCGTCATCCTAAGGCACTTGAACTTCACGTGAGTTCATCTGAAAAAGCAACACTCGAAGATTGATGCAAGTGAGAGCATGAAAATTTCTACTCATTTTTCACCTTATGACGCTGACTTACCTCTAGTTCGCCCCGATGTGGGGTGGTTCTTGACAGGGGTAATTTGAATGAATTTTTCCAAGTGTTTAGGCTCAAAGTGGCGAAACAATGGATAACCTGTAGTGTTTGGGATAGAGAAACGAACCGCCTCTCGTCATTTCAGTTGCCGTACCTTTTGCGAGATAACCCTTCGTCTTGCCGACATGAAATTTTTCTACTCAACTCACTGGGGATTAGTGTACAGGACTGTGTATAGGATATGGCTTGCCTTTTATCATCCCGATGTATCTCATTCAACACATTCAATTCATTCCACATGAGTTATCAGATTGTCTAAATAGATTTTCCCCTTTTGAAATCGATACAGGTTGACAAAATGATCAAGCACAATTTAAAGCCAAGGCACACATTTCATCTTGAAATTGATCGAAACCATTTATTCATAAATGCAATGTTTGCAATTCAGAGTATAAAACCAGACTTTTGAAAACTTTTGCTGCAAAATGTTAAACTCTATCAGGGATAATAGATCTTCACAGCATCAGAATTAACAGGAGTGGAGAACTCACGACCATCCATTTCTGCGAGGATCAGGGCACCTCCGGGAAGCACCTTTTTAACCACATACGGACCAATGTAGTTTGGGGCAAATTTTCCTCCAGGAACAGGAAAGACTGGCAGTACCTTCCTTAGGACTAGATCATTTACCTCGAAGTATCTTGGCCGCACCTTTTGATTGAAGGATCTAGCTATCCTCTGCTGATAAGTTTTGACCGTGGCAAATGGTTCTCAATCGCTTCTCATCAATTAGGTTTAACTGCTCATGGCTTTGTCGCATCCATTCTACCTCGGACAACTCCACTTGAGACAATACTCGCAAGGAAGGGATCTCTACTTCGACGGGTAGGACTGCTTCCATGCCATACACCAAGGAAAAAGGAGTTGCTCCGACAGAGGTTCGGATCGAAGTTCGATACGCCATTAGTGCAAATGGCAACCTTTCATGCCAGTCACGATAGTTTTCAGCTGTTTTGGCCAAGATCTTCTTGATGTTCTTGTTAGCGGCTTCAACTGCTCCATTCATCTGTGGACGGTAAGGAGATGAATTCAGGTGCCGGATTTTGAACTCGTTGAACAACTGATCAATGAACTTGTTGTTCAAATTTGTCCCATTGTCAGTGACGATAGCCTCGGGGACGCCATAACGAGCAACTATGTCTCGCCTGATGAATTTTACGACATTCTTTGCGGTGACGTTTGCATAAGATGACGCCTCAATCCACTTAGAGAAATAGTCAATCGCGACCAAGATAAATCGGTGTCCATTTGATGCCTTGGGATTAATTGGGCCAATCACATCGATGCCCCACATTGAAAAAGGCCATGGCTCAGACAACTGATGTAATTCCGTCGGGGGAACATTTATTTTATCCCCATGAACCTGACAACGATGACATCTTCGAACATGTTGGATGCAGTCACTCTCGAGACTGAGCCAATAATAACCCAATCTCATAATCTTCTTAGCTAACATGTGGCCATTCATGTGTGGACCACATATCCCCTCATGTAGTTCTCGCATGATTCTAGTAGCTTCAGCCGCATCCACACACCTCAGCAGGATCGAATCGTATGATCTTTTGTACAGCTTCTCACCACTAACAAAGAATTTTGAAGCCATTTTCATTATGTACTTCCTGTCGGCCGGGGTACTTCCCTCAGGAAATTCTTGTTTCTGGATGTAACTCATGATATCATAATACCATGGCTTTTCATCAGGTTCTTCGGTCACAACCATGCAGTAGGCCGGTTTCGTCAAGACTTCAATCTTCAAGGGTTCTACCTCTAACCCACCAATCACTTGCAACATGGATGATAACGTAGCTAGCGCATCAACAAACTGATTATGAGACCTCGATAAGTACTCAAAAGAGATGTCTTCGAATTCCTTTATGATTTTTTCGAGGTATTCATGGTACGGCACTAGTTTGGTGTCTCTCGTCTTCCACTCTCCCACAGTTTGAAGAATAATCAAAGCAGAATCACCAAAGACTTTTAACTTGGTTATCCTCATTTCCACTACGGCTTGGAGTCCGAGGATGCAAGCTTCGTACTCAGCTATGTTGTTGGTACAAGGGAACACCAACTTTGCTGCTACTGGATAATGTTGCCCATCTGGGGATATTAAAACTGCCCCAGTGCCGGAACCAGCCAGGTTTACAGCTCCATCGAAAAACATGGTCCATGTATCTTCCTTTATTGCCAAAATGCGATCTTCTGGAGAACATCTATCATCATCAGGGACTCCAGGATTTTCAGCTAACACATCGGCAATTACTCGACCTTTAACTGACTTCTGTGGCTTCATCTGGATATCAAACTCTGAAATTAAAATCTGCCACTTGGCTAACTTCCCCACCAAAGCTGGTTGATCAAGTAAATACTTAATGGGATCGTTCTCAGTTACAAGCAAAGTCTGGTGATGGAGCGTATATTGTCGCAGCCTATGGAGCACCCATACTAGCGCAGCACAAGTCTTCTCGACTTCAGAATAATTCAACTCCGAGACGGTGAACTTCTTGCTTAGGTAATAAATGGCTCGCTCTTTTCCATCTTCAGGACTTTTCTGGGCTAGCATCGCACCTAAAGACTCACTATGAATCGTGAGGTAAAGGATCAAAGGCTGGCCCGGCATTGGTGGGACTAGCACTGGCGGTTTCATCAGGTATTGCTTTAGTTCATTAAACGCTTCCCGACAATCATCATCCCATTTCACTTGAGCATTCTTCCTTAGAAGCTTGAAGAAGGGCTTAGCAATTGCGGAGAGTTGAGAAATAAAACGGGCTATGTAGTTCAATCTACCTAGGAGGCTTCGCACTTCTTTCACGGTCGATGGGGGTTGTAACCCACATATAGCCTTCACTTTAGAGGGGTCAACTTCAATGCCTTTACTGCTTACTATGAACCCAAGCAATTTACCCGAGGTTGCTCCGAATACGCACTTTGCTGGATTGAGACGGAGCTTAAACTCACGGAGTCTCTCGAATAATTTCTTCAAAGTGTCGACGTGACTCTTCCCAGGTCGAGACTTGGCGATCATGTCATCGACGTAAACCTCAATCTCCTTATGCATCATATCATGGAAGAGCGTCACCATTGCCCGTTGATATGTTGCCCCGGCATTTTTAAGGCCGAAGGGCATGACTTTGTAATGGAATGTCCCCCAAGGAGTGATGAACGCCGTTTTCTCCTTGTCATCGTCTTTCATTTTTATCTAATTATAACCCGAAAAACCATCCATGAAGGAAAATAACTCAAACCCTGCAGTACTGTCTACCAAAACGTCTATATGTGGCAATGGGAAATCGTCTTTAGGACTGGCCTTGTTTAGATCGCGATAGTCGATGCAAACCCGAACTCGACCATCCTTCTTCATAACTGGCACAATATTGGCCACCCAGCTGGGGTATTGGGTGACTTCGATGAATCCCACTTTCAGGAGTTTCATGACCTCCTCCTCTATTTTCTTGGAAAGTTCAGGCTTAGTCCTTCGCAACTTCTGTTTCTTGGGCGGCATGTCCGGATTAGTAGGTAGACTATGCTCCACGATAGAAGGGTCTAAACCCGGCATATCGACATACGACCAGGCAAAGATATCCCGGTAATCCTTCAGCAGTTGGACCAGGCGTTTAGCTTCACCTTCGGGAAGGGTTGCCCCTATCTTCACCTCTTTGGGTTCTCCAGAATCACTCAAGTTGACGGTAATAGTTTGGTCTACCGTTAGGACTTTAGGTCTTTCATGATGCTCTAGATCACGCTGAAGGTCCAAGGAATCTTCGAGTTCATTGGCGTCATCGAGATCAGGTTCGGTAGCACATAATTCATCAGATTGGACCGTTCCCATACCCTCACGTGTCACAAAATTGCCCCTGAAACATAAAGTAGGGGGTTCAGTAGGACAAACAGGGCTAAACAGTGTATTTCTATTGATTTTTTTATTTTGAAATTCTTTTCAAAAAGGTTTTAACACGAGGAAGCATGAAGAAGCCCAGGCCTCAGAATTCTCCTTGGATTATATTTTCTTTTATCGGTTGGATATCATCACCGGGCTGGTTTGATGTACCTCAACATGCCCTCAAAAAAGAAAATAACTTGTAATTTCATTGATTATGACAAAATGAATTACATTTATTGAAATGGAAATTGCAACGACGAGTCCTAGAAATGAAAAATCCTAAAAAGCAGCTCCCAAGACGGGGCAAATCCTAAAAAGCAATAAAAATTCCCGCGCAGGGGAAAGTGAAAGAAAGGTGTTACTCTTGTGGGCCAGTGCCCATTCCCTTCAACGGTCCTTCCTCGATGGCTCCAACTAAGAAATTATCGAACAGGGCAGTGATTCCTTCCATTGCATCATCAGAATCTTCTGTCACTAGAGGTGTTGAATCATCCATACCTCCCCATCCATCCGGGACAATGTCACGGGGGTCAACATAAAAGCTCGGGGGTGCTGAATATTTCACGTAATAATCGAACTTGCCGCTTGGTTGCCCCAAAGTATCGATCACTTCTTTCTCTTCATTAGCTTTAGGCGTGCTCTCTACGATCTCTTCATTATCAGACGCGTCTTCAAGCGGAGGCATGTCTTCAGGCAGAGGGTCGCCCTTGTCGCTCTTGGTGTTCAATGTAGCAAACTCCTCCTCCCAATTAATAACCACTTCGGAGATAGTAGAAACGATGCCAGTGTGGTCAGCATAAACAATCATCCCAGCTTCTACCATTCTTGAGATTCTTTCTTTCATGAGAGCCAGGGGCAGGTCCTCATTACTTGGGTAACAACCGGCTTTCACTAACTCACCGTAGACGTCGGTGGTATACACCTTAACATTCTTGATTCGACCAGCATCGAAGCTGAATATGGCATTCACATTGCCTGCGTGATCAGGGAGTGGGTTATTCTGAACATTCGGCTTAGCAGGCTGAAATGAGAAAGCCTTCGTATCTAAGAGGTTCTGGATTCGGTGCTTGAGGGCATAGCAATCATCGGTTGAGTGTCCCAGCTCACCCATGTGATAATCACATTTCTTTGACGGGTCGAAGTTATAGAACCGCTCAGGATTGGGCCGCTTTGGCTCAGTAGTAAGCAAGCCTTTCTTCTGGAGCACTGTCAGTACTTGAGACAACGATCCGGGGAGGGGGGTAAATTGCCTCCTGTTGTTCCTCCTCTGAAAAGGTTGACGACCCGAGTTTTGTTGCTGAGCTTCTGCTACTTGGATTGCTGGGGTGGAGTTAGCATTCCGCCGGCTCGGTTGGTTATAAGCCACATTCACTTCAGCTGCCGGTTCTTTCTCTTTTCTCGCACCAAATCTTCTGGTCGAGGAGGACGGCTCGACAAACCATCCATCTTTCAGCCCTATTTCAATTTGTTCGCCCATGGGGATGAGTTGGTTGAAGTTGTCAGTCGGAATGGCAACCATCCGATTACGGTATTCGAACGGGAGAGTTTTCACGAACATCCTCTTTAACTCACTGTCTATGGGTTCTGGAACAACCTGAGCAGCTAAATTCCTCCATCTGATAGCATAGTCTTTGAAGGACTCAGTCTTTTTCATCTGAGCGCGTTCGAGATCATCACGGGTAGGAATGATGTCCGTTATGAATCTGTACTGCTTCAAGAATGCTTCACTGGCTTCTTTCCAAGTTTTGAGGCCATTTATCTTCTTCATGAGATACCAGCTCAAAGCAGGACCCGTCAAACTTGCTTGAAAGGCATGGATCATCAGGAGTTCGTTATTAACGTACGAAGTCATTTGTACGTGATAGAGCTGTAGGTGGGCTTTTGGACATGTGGTGCCATTGTACTTGTCGAAATCTGGCATTTTGAACTTCTTTGGGATTTTGATCTGTGAGTACAGGGACAGATCGATCGAAGGCGAATCCTGCGAACCTTCGAGCTGCTTTATTCTTTCTTCAAGTTTATTGACCCGTTCATCAGGTTTGTCTTTGTTGACGATGATCTGGACGGGGTCATCTTCTAAATTAGGAATATCGTCCTCTCCGTCAACATCGACACTTTTTCTGATTTTCTGCTTTGGGACTGACGCTTCGAGGGGTGCCGAAACAGGAACCGACCGGAGAGCTTTGATCTCAGCGGACATTTGTTGCATTGCGATGACAAGTTGCTTGATCTGGTCTTCCACACCAACAACACGCTCTTGCAAGTCGGTTTGATCGGCCATTCTGGCTCTCGACCGTGTACGAATGGGCGATCGTGATCGGTCCGTAGCTACCTGATGTAAAAGAAATGAACCAAATAAGCACATGGTCAAGACAAGGTTGGTCCATGACACGCTTCTAGTCTTTTTTTTGTTTATTCATGACAATATTCGTATATAGACGAGACTTTATGAAAAGTGATCTAGGAAAAGAAATATAAATGACGCCCTAGACACAACCTAGGAAATAGAAGCACCAAAATCCCTAATCATAAAATTATGAAAAACAAAAAGTGAGACTCCCTAGAAACTATGGACTGAAAATAAATTCTCTAAAACCCCTTTTTTTGTAAAAGAAAGATGACAGCAAACTTTGTAGGAAAATAATTACCTATGACACATCTAGGAAAATAAAGACATAGATTGAAAATAAATTCTCTAAAAGAGCTTTCTCTTTTTTTTTTTTTAAAAAGGACTCAATGATTATTACTTTCAAATTTAAAACCAATCTAGACCTATCATGGACCGACCAAAGAAAGTACGAAACATAAATAAATTGCTAGATAAAGGTTCAGAAATCTTACTTCACCCGGCAGAATGATGGCAATCACATAGACATACGCGTGAAACGTGAGGTTCGATTTCTACCTAGACTTTGGCTTGCAAAATGGAGACATGAGGATTACCGAGCTAAACCAGTCATGGTGGTGGTTAGGCTGAGATTCCCCTGACTCCGGCTTAGTCAAAGAGCCGACCCGGGTTGCAAAGGGTGCAACCGTGGCAGGTATTCAATGACACCATGAAAGAACTTTCGGGACCAAGAAAGGCGACCCATACCACGCGGGTGTGGTTGGGGTGTCCGTTTTCTCAGTACCATCCTAAACCTGTGCCGCCCAGGTCCGGCAGCGGGTAGTGTGTGCGGTGTAGTGTAAATGCAAGGCATGCACAGCAGGTTATATCATACAGCGCTTCGTGCATAAAATAAATCATTCATCCAAACACCTCCCTGCAAAACAAGGGTTAACAATCACGCCTCCCCTTATACCTCCCATACTGCAAAAACATTTAACACCTAAAATGTTAGGGACGTATCTGGGATCCTCGCTGCCAAGCAAAATATATTTTTTGAAAAGAAAAACTGGCCTAAGTCCACTAAGAGTTTTAACTTTTTCCCCAGCGGAGTCCCCAGCGGAGTCGCCAAGCTGTCGCGACCTAAAATTTTTCCTCTCAGGCTAATGGATTATTAGGACTAAACCTAACTCGGGCCCTCCCAAGCCCTACCAATTCGCAACTTAGGGTTTAAGTTTTTAACATGCAAATGTTTTCATGCTCGGAGTCGCCACTAATCTATTTGTGGTAGGTCGATTAGAAACCTAGATAAAACATAGGGAGATATGTTTTATTTCTACGAACCAGAGATTCTAAGCCCGGGGACTTGATTACGCTAGATCTAGTCTAACGCCCTTTCGGTACCTTTTCTTTTCAAAAAAAATGTTTTGGCAAGCAATTTGGATCCATTTTAACTTAGTCACTAACATGTGAGGTGTTCATGCGGGTGCGCAAACCATCAAAGTAACACCCAATAATCAAAACATTAAATAAATTGCAAGATTGGGAGAATTACTTACCTCGAAGCAACGTAAGCATCTGCATGGTTAGCTAGAAAATCACATCAACCATCCTAATATGATTTCTAATTAACAAGCAGTTCACTCAATATTTTTGGATTTTTGCTTATTTAAATGAAGCCTAATCTACATGCAATGACGTGCAAAAATTGACACGCGAGTAATGCAACCTAACATGCAAATTATATGTCATGCGACGACGTGACCTAATTCTGATGACGGGCAAATGATTTATTTTTGGTATTTTCTGATGAAATTCGGAATAAAAAATTACTTAAATTAAGAATGCAATCTATCCTAATCTACCATAAAACAATTCATTCTTTTTTTTTTGATTTTCATGCAAATTCGGAATTAAAAAATAACCTAACTAATCTATTAAGATTAGAAAATTACTTAATTTAAACTAGGAAATAGATTATCTCAAGTCCTAATTTAAATTAAATAATTACTCTATCGTCTAGATATATTTAGGATTCCTAAACATGCAAAACTCAAATTCAAATCCTAACTGATATTTTTTGAATTTTCTTTTTTTATTTGAAAAGGGAAAGACAATTTAAACAAAGATGGCATCCACATTTAAAACAACCACGCGATCCACAAGATTCGTTTCAAACTCGGATTAGGCACAAAAATCGAACTATCAGTCATATCTATAGGGTCATAGATATTGACAGAAAGTCGATCATTCAAATTTGGAAAGCAGATAAAAATCATTATCGTACCCAAGTGATTATGGATAGGATAATGATTTTCCGTATCGCCACGTATCATACCTTAGGGATAAGGTCGGATAGTTGTCCAGATACGTTGCTGAATTAGGAAAGATTCCTAATTTTGAATATTTTCAAATATTGCGAACAAGGCAAATATTATCCTAAGATATCTAGCAATCCACGCAATATTCACAGAATATTCAAACATCCAAAAATTAAGAAACGAAATATTCTAAAAATATTGGATAATGTTCAATTACCTAATTTGCGGATAATTTCCAAATTCGAACTTGCGGATCGGGATGAGCGGCGAACGGTGGATTCGGCGGCGCGGTGTCGGGATGACGGCGGGGCAACGGGCGCGGGAGCGGGCGCGGGCGCGGGCGCGGGCGCGGCAGCGGGCGCGGGAGCGGGCGCGGCAGCGGGCGCGGGCGCGGCAGCGGGCGCGGGAGCGGGCGCGGCAGCGGGCGCGGGCGCGGGAGCGGGCGCGGGCGCGGCAGCGGGCGCGGCAGCGGGCGCGGGCGCGGGAGCGGGCGCGGCAGCGGGCGCGTCGCGCGAGGTCTTCCTCCTCTCTCTCTCTTTCTCACTCTCACACTCTAAAAATTTTCTGATCTGAAAATTGTGTCCCCCCTTTTAAAATTCTGACCTAATGAATGTATATATAATATTAATCTAGGTCAATTAGATGGGCTTTCTAGTCCTAATGGGCTTAGGCTTGGGCTTTAATTTAAATGGGCTGAATTAATTAATGATAATGGGCTGAATTAATTAATGACAATGGGTTGAATTAAGTTCAAATTAAAACAACCGAGCCCGTTTGACTTATAATTCCCGGCCCTTGCATTCCAAGCGAGCCGAGTCCCATTCGATGAAATTTAAGCTCGTTCGTTCACCGCCGGTCCGATGCAAAAATGCAATGAATTTAAACTATATGTTATGCAATTTAAATATTTTTGTTTAGGGGTTAAAAATTTAATCCCTAATTTTCTATGCAAATTACACTAAGTGATGAGCCAAAATTTAGGTGTCAACATATGCTAACATGACAGGCCTTGATCCAAGCATAGTTGAACATACTTTGCCAATTCAACCAAGTATTCCATCAAAAAATCTAAAACTGAGGCAAACAAAGCCAGAATTGGTGAAAAAAATAGAAGAAGTGGTGAAATTACTCAAAGTCTGTTTCATCGAGGTAATACCATATCTAGAATGGGTTACCAACATAGTGCCCGTAATGAAAAAAGATGGTCAGGTGAGGGTGTGTGTTAATTATCGCGACCTAAATAAAGCAAGTCCTAAGGATGATTTCCCGCTTCCACATATCGATGTATTAGTGGATAGCACTGTTGGATTCGAAACATTTTCATTCATGGATGGTTTCTTAGGATATAATCAAATCCTCATGAAGAAAAAGGATAAGACGAAAACATCCTTTATAACACTAAGGGGCACATTTTGTTACAAGGTGATGCATTTTGATTTGAAAAATGTCGATGCCACGTATCAAAGAGTAATGGTAACTTTGTTCCATGACATGATGCACAAAGAAATCGAGGTATATGTGGATGACATGATTGCGAAATCCAAACAAGGAGAAGATCATGTTGAGGTGCTTTGCAAATTGTTCGAAAGACTTAGAAAGTACAAGTTGCGGCTGAGCCCTAACAAGTGTGTATTTGGAGCAAAATCTGACAAATTGCTAGGATTTGTGGTTAGTAACGGGGGAATCAAAATAGATCCTTCCAAGATCAAGGTGATATATGACTTAAAGACTCTTTCTACAGTAAAAGAAGTGAAAAGCTTATTGGGGCGATTAAACTACATTGCCTGTTTCATATATTAGCTTTCTAAGACTGCTAAACCATTATTCAAATTGTTAAAGAAAAATGCCAAAGTAAAGTGGAATGCGGAATGTCAACAAGCCTTTGACAAGATTAAAGAATATCTGGTATGCCCACCAATGTTGGTACCACCAATTTCTGGAGTCTCATTGATCTTATATTTGACAATTCACTATGAGTTATTAGGAGCAGTGCTTGTACAAAAAAGATCAAATGATGGTAAGGAACAAGCCATTTATTACCTGAGCAAGAAGTTCACAACATTAGAAATGAATTACCCAGCATTATGCATTGCATTGATTTGGGTATTACACAGGTTAAGACAGTACACTCTTCATCACCAAAATTTGCTAGTGATCGAGAATGATCCGATCAAGTACCTTCTTGAGAAATCCTCCTTGGTCGGGAAATTGGCAAGTCTTGTTATCTGAGTTCGACATCAGAAGTTCATTCCAAAAGTCAATCAAAGGACGAGCGATAGCATACGTGTTGGTAGAAAATTCGCAGAATATCGCCAGCTCTAAAGAACAACTTGATGACCACATATTGACATTAGTCGACGATAAATGGACTATATATTTTGATGGTGCAACCAACTTATCTAGATCAAGAACTGGGGCAGTACTGATCTCCTCAGACAGCCAACACTATCTGGTATCTGCGAAATTGGTATTTCCATGCACCAATAGCGTCGCTAAATACGAAGCATGCATTCTCGACTTACAATTAGCCCTTTCAATGAAGGTAAAAAGGTTGCAAGTATATGGAGATTCTATGCTCATCATATTGCAGACAACTGGTGAATGACAAACTCGATATGCCAAGCTAATTCCTTATCATAGATATTTAGAAGAGATGATAGAAAGTTTCGAAGAGGTAATATTCGATTATCTTTCAAGAGCTCAGAATCATTTTGCAGATGCTCTTGCAACTTTGTCATCCTTCCTACAGGCTAAGATGATATGGATGTAAAACCATTGAGAATCAATATTCTTGAACAACCAGCTCATTGCATGATGGTCCAAGCAGAGTTCGACAACGAACCATGGTATCATGACATCAAAAGATATCTTCAATAAGGAGAATTTCTTGAAGAAAGCCAACCAGGTGACAGGAAGTTTATAAGGAAGATATCTAACAAATTCTTCCTCAATGGTCAAACCCTCTACAAGAAATCATTTGATTCAACCCTGTTAAGATGCGTGGATACTACAGAAGCTGAACAAATCATGAAAGAAATTCATGAAGGTGAATGTGAACCGCACATGAATGGACATCTTCTAGCCCGAAAGATTATGAGATTGAGATATTATTGGATGACAATCGAATTAGATTGCATTCAACATGTGAGATGTTGCCATCAATGTCAGGTTTATGGAGATAAAATCAATGCACCGCCAAATAAGCTATATCAAATGTCCGAGCCATGGCCATTTTCAATATAGGGCATTGATATGATTGGTCCAATCAACCCCAAGGCCTCAAATGGACACCGATTTATCCTAGTTGCCATTGACTATTTCACTAAATGGATTGAAGCAAACTCCTACACAAATGTTACTGTCAAGAATGTCGCAAGATTCATCAGGCGGGACATCATTGCTAGGTATGGAGTTCCAGAAGCAATAATTACAGATAATGGTTCAAATCTAAATAACAGGATCGTAGATGATTTACTCAAACATTTCCATGTCCGACATCTGAACTCATCTCCATATTGTCCACAAATAAATGGAGCAGTTGAAACGATAAATAAGAATATCAAGAAAATACTGGCCAAGGCAGCAAAAAATTATTGTGATTGGCACAAAAGGTTGTCATATGCTATGACAGCATACTGAACTTCAATTCGAATATCAACTGAGGCAACCCCATTTTCTTTGGTTTACGGAATGGAAGCATTGCTATTTGTTGAAGTAGAAATTCCTTTATTAAGGATACTATCTCAGTTAAAGCTTTCATAAGCTGAGTGGATCCAATAAAGATATAAACAACTCAACATGATTCATGAAAAAAGATTAAGAGCTATATGCCATAGACAAGCCTATCAAAGACGAGTGACTAAATCCTTTAATCGAAAGGTGAAACCGAGGAATTTCAAAATAGAGGATTTAGTAGTGAGGAAAGTCATCTTTAACAATTTGATCCTTATGACAAATTCACTTCGAATTATAAGGATCCATATATTGTCAAGAAGGTTTTTCCTGGAGGAGCATTGATTCTTGTAGATATGACAGGAACAGAACTGGCTTATCCTGTAAATGCAGATGCTATCAAGATTTTCTACCCATGAAATGAAGACAAACATTCAAGAAAAGATTTAGGTCACTTTAGAATATGTGCATATCATGCACGACATGCATTTCATGAACATGTTTATTTGTTTTGCAGAAGAAAGCAAAAAAAAATCTGTACCAGTTGATGATTTCAAAATTCCCAATAGAGTTATCAAATAGTAGAGGAAAGTATCACTTGTAATTCTATTTTCCATTGACATCC
Source organism: Syzygium malaccense (assembly GCA_031216405.1). Taxonomy (NCBI): domain Eukaryota; kingdom Viridiplantae; phylum Streptophyta; class Magnoliopsida; order Myrtales; family Myrtaceae; genus Syzygium; species Syzygium malaccense. The sequence goes on along the minus strand of CM062257.1, from coordinate 26,505,239 downwards.
TCTAATGTGCTTTCCTTTTTATCATCCCTAGAGAGACAAAGAAAAGGGAGCAACAACAGAAGAATCCCCAATGTAACCAAAGCAAAAACATGCAAACGAGAGGGATCTTGATAAATTGACCAAACATTTGTCCCTAAATCGTAAGGGCATGTGCTAAATAGGTTGCCTTACTAAGAGAAAAATCAAACTTCTTCTTCCCCAAGCGGAATAACACTAAGGTTGAGCAAAAACAAAACAGATTGTATTGAAAAGGAAAATTCCTCAAAAATGTTTCAATCAAAGATTTGGAAACATACTTTCTTTGAAAATACACTAAGTATCAAAATTCCCTAAAAGGGATAATTTGATAAAAGGCTTTTAATAATTTCAAAGAGAAAGTTTGGATCAAATCCAATGGAGAGACCTTCAAATGATGAAAGGTAAGCCATATCCAAACACGTCCCTTATACACTCAAAGTCAAAATAGAGAAGTGATTGAGAAAAACTCTTCCGAAGGAAATAGGGGATATTCGCAATGATTACATGGATTGAAATGATGAAAGACAATCATTTCACTATCCGAAACATATGCTTATCCCTTGCAAACCAAATTTGAGCCAAAATAGTAGAGAAGTTTTCCCAAAACAACCCTATTAAAAATCACCCCATATTGGGGTAAATCAGGAGGTTTGTGGATTGATAACTATGGAGAATAGGACCAAGAAAGATTTTATTGCATACTCTTGCATCAATCTTTCTGAGATAACTTCATATGAAGTCATATAGAAGCTCAAAACATCCCAAGAGGAAGAAGAGCACTTTTTTTTATACCCAAACACATTACCTTTAGCAAAGCCCAATTGAGCCTGAATATTCATTTCAGAACCTTAAATTGGGGATCATCTTTTCAGACTGGAGCATGAGCATATGATCTACTTTAATAGATAAGAAACAAAAGGGCAGAACACAAAGTCTTTAAAATTCAAAAAGATCAAAGACAAAAGAGTCTGGGGCATGAAAAAGTAATGTGCCTGATAAAAAGCAAGGCCAAATGCCCAAGAAAAATGAGAAAGAAAAGAGAGTGCAAAAGAAAGCTCAAAACGACAAAAAAAGTCGTGACAAAGTAAAATCAAGATCATGAGAGATCATAGATCACAATAAGTGAGAATGATCAAAAGAAAAGAGATTGTGAGGAATGTTTAGAGGACTCTGATGTTCATAGAAGAAAAGATCTCTTGTGAAAAGGAAAAGTGGTGATGTCAAAAAGATCATCAATTTCATGAAAACCCTGAATTCAAACAAATGAGCCTTTTGAGCCTACCCAATACCAATAATACAATCTCTCCCTAAAGACTCTTTAGATTGGGATGTTGAGAGTAGAAATATGACTTTATGACAAGAAGTCATCACTCAAAGAAGTGTATACAATACTATCTTGTCTTATCCTCGAGGTTCTTAACTTGTAGACCCGAAGTAAAAAATGATAAAATTCTTTTTCTTGGCCTCAAAATGCCTATCCTTTGAATAGCCATTGACCAAGCCAACATTACAACCTTTTGAAAGACCTTGTCAGATCAATTGGATTGTATACATTGCGAACATCTCCGAACACCTAAGGATTGATTAAGAGAGATAAAATTGAGGGATATCAGACAAGTCTCCTTTCAATCGAATGAAGAAAAAACCAAGTTCGTAGATCGAAACAAATCCTTTCTAATGAAGGTCTTCCAAACAATCATTTCAAGCATTTCTTGAAAGATTGCAAGCATTTTGTCCAAATGATTTCTTGAAAAGGAAATTTGATTGTCTAGAATGCAGTTAATACAAACAATGCATGTTTCAAAACCATTTTTCAAAATTTTTTGGTGAACTTAAAACCAAATCTTCAAATAATTTGCGGTAAGCTAAAAAAAAATCACATTTCAAACAGTTTTGATCAATTTCAAAACTACTTTTCAAAATAGTTTTTGGTCAACTAAAAAACCATACAAAGATTAGTGAAACCTCAAAATCACAAAACTCACGGTTAAGACGTTCATTGTTTGAAGTCTTTCCAAAGTCTTAGAAGCAAGAAGCCCCTAGGCAAATTCAAAGTCTTACAAGCGAGGAGCCCCTAGGCAAATCCAAAGTTCTACCGGTAAGGAACCACTAGGCAAATTCATGTCTTACAGGTGAGGAGTCCCTAGGAAAATTCAAAGTCCTACAGGCGAGGAGTGCAAGGACCCAACGATCACATACTAAGGCTTTCTTTAATCTTCTTTAAGGAAAGTGTAGTGAAAAGTCTTACTACTTCTTTTGAAACATCGCAATACAAGGACAGAGCCGAACCCAACAATTCTTAAAAGGTGGGAGGAAACAAAAAGGTACTAGCTCTCACTAGAATTAACAAAATATCACAACACAAGCTACTGTTCTAAACCTGTGTTCACGTTTTACACCAAAAAGAAGCCGCATCGGTTCAACCTAACAAGTCTTCCCAATCATAATGACACTTCCTAGTCCGCCCACAAACCAGGAATCTCCACCGGATTGCTTTCTTCGGATGATACATCCACCAACTCTCCATTGCCTCCATTGACACCATTCGCTCTGCTAGATCTATTTCCGACACTACCACCACTACCACCATCGCTTCCAAAATCCAAAGATCCTATCAAGTCTCCACCTTGTTTCTCGTACTATGCAACAAACTTATAAGAAACATGAGGAAATCTCCCCATATTTACCCAGACAGTAGTAATTCGACAAGCATAAACAGTAGAAGATCCAGGAAAAAACCACATCCTCCCGTATGGAATCAACAAGGAACGGCACTCCATAATGAATGGGAGGTCTGGCGCTCATCTTATCAATCTGAAAATGTTTAAACCACAAGAGTGAGCTTTTGCCCAACAGGAAAAAATAAGGCAATTTCTTAAACCCAACGATCTAACAAATTCTCAATTCTAGCACAATCAACATAGCATCAACCATAACACATGCTCCAAGAACAATAAGACAAATAGGGTTAGCCAACAGAATGAATCACATATCACCAAATCAGAATCAGAATCATAACATGCATTCATATCATATATTCCCATCACCATCATATCGGGTCCACCCCCATCTCACGGTTCAATTGGGGGTAAGCTGGTCCGTGCGGGTCACTTCCAGTCCACTGACCAAACTTCCACGGGTCGCTGGTCGTAGGCTTCCCACTTCGAGGCATCTCCTCCCAACACCCAACCTGGTCATCATCGGGGAACTCTCGGTTGATAAACTAAGACTTCTGTGGGACGCTGGCCACAGGCATCATCATTTACGGGTTGCCATTCGTAGGCATCTACGGGACGCTGGACGTAGGTGGTGCTCAATATCTCAAATCCATATTCACGTGATAGGAGCATATAACACGAATACATATGGACCCACAACAATGCATCACCACAATATTATGATGGTATCACATATAAATCATTTCATTTCAACCACTCATCACTGTCACCAGAATCTGCACCCATAAAGTCTTCATATTTCCTCATCCATTTCTCATCTAGGTACGACCAACCATACCTCATTTGAAAGTTCATGATATCCATATCACATTCTCAGAAGACATTGAACCACAATTTACACATCCTCAAGTAGAAAATGGGGGATTTTCACAACTGTATAAAATCGACCAGTTTTGCACTCCCGACGAATTTGAGAAACCAGGTATAGTAAATAACCTTAAAAAATTCTGATATTTAAATATGTATTAGGAGAGATCAAAATGAACAACTTTCATGAAGGACTTGAAGATTAAAAAGCCTTGGTAAGTATTTCTTTTTGGCGGCTCAAGACAGGACAAAAACTGTTCACCGAAATAGGATTATTGTCTCCCAAAAATAGCTCTTTCTAGGACTCAAAACACCTTTAAAAATTTTGTTTTAAAGTATGTCGTAGACAAGGATTCTCCAGGAACTTTAGTGAAGAAAGTTTTCTTAGAATCGTTCTAGAAAGTTGCGTAGAAAATCGAGAAGATAGAAAGGTCACTGAAATCGTATAGAAACAACTTGAGCACGGTGAGGAAAATGGACCATCGTCCTATCCAAATCACCTTGGAAAAATAGGAAGTTATGATATGTTAAAAAGGGAAGGATTTCAAGAAACTTTTGTGAAGGACTCGACTTAATATTTTGACTTTTCAAGATGGAACAAAAATGAAGAAGATCGAAGCTCCAGGCGACCAGATCTGCCCTTCCTAGCTCCTCATGCATTTTTCACCCCTTTTTGCATTCACAAGGCTCACGAATCTGCCTTCTCTTCCACAGTAACCCAACAGCCAACTAACAAGCACATAGGAGTCCTAAGCTCATCGCCATTTTTGCATCAATTTCGTTCGAGAGACTCGAAACTCACATGCAAGGCTCACCGAGCTTAGATCTATGGTTAACACACCCTTTGGACTCTAGAATCACAAATACGTCAGCACTACCATGCTCGATTCTTTCCATGCAAGCTCAAACAGCAACTTCAATTCATGTACCAACCATAAAACTTGCAGAAACACACATGCACACACCAAGGAATACCAGAACACGGGTAGATGGAAAGGCTTAAAATCAAGCCCAAAATTTCCTTGCCTTGTTCTATGACTTTGGGGGATCCACGTGTGGTTTTAAACACAGCTTAGGGGCTATTCTTGGTGAGACAAAATGGTGAAATGAGGCTATGAGGAAGAACAACAGTTGCTAGTTGCTAGTCTGGTGAGGGGAATGCGAGAAAGGAGGAAAGGTAGAGGATGAAGGTGAGTCTTGAGAGAATGAGAGAAAAGTGAGCTAAAGAAGATGGAAATGAGGTAATAAGAGGGGGTCAGGGGCGTAGGAAATGAAGAGTCACTGGTGGGGGGTCTAGGAAAGTATAATCATGGGGAAAAAGGGCTATATTTACGTTTAGGTGATTATGGGGTTTTTTGTAAGACCATTTCTGTAAAAAATTCTGATTGAGTAAGTGTGAGTAGAATACTTGAGTGTCTAGGGCTACCCATAGCTTACAAATAAATAGGACAAAAGGATAGGACAAATGAATAAGACGAAATAGCGGTCTAGAAATAAAGGCAAGAAAAAGACCACATCTTCCCCTCCTTTCATGCAGATCACGTCCAGCCATGCAATAGGGTGTTAGGGCACACTTTAGATTTTAATACCTCTAATTAGATCATTCAATAAAATTTCCATACCCATAACTTTTTATTAAATCAATCTAATACGAACGGTGCATCTAGTATGTGCCAATTAAAGTTCCTTCGAGTAATCCCATGAATTTAAATAACTTTGGTGTCCTAAGGATCTTAAATCAAGGTCCCTCGATTAATTTAACACGTCGAAAAGATTGTGCTTTGTTTATCGCTAATTCCACTCCATATGGCACCTTAATCTATTAGACAAAATTCGGGATGTCCCAACTCTTTCCCCCTTAAGAAAATTTCATCCTCGAAATTTAGAGTTTTATCTGATCCGTAAAAAAGATGTGGATGATGACTCCTCATGTCGTCTTCACTCTCCCATGTTGCCTCTTCTGAGCCATGGAATTGCCATAGTACTTTAACCAAGGGGATGGTCTTATTCCTTGTAGTTTGCTCGCTTCTATCCAATATTCGTACTGGCAATTCGATATACTTTACTTGATCATCCACTTCGATCACATCAAAGTCTAGAACGTGTGTAGGGTTGGGTTGGTATTTCCTTAACATTGATACTTGAGACACATCATGGACCTTCGCCAACTTTGGCGGTAAGGCTAATCGATATGCTAAGTCACCAATCTTTTCGAGAATTTTGAATGGTCCAACAATCTTGGACTTAACTTCCATTTCTTGCCAAACCTTGATATGCCTTTCCGGGGTAGTACAAAATTTCACAATCATAGTCCTTTAATAGTTCTATCCACCTCCTTTGCCTCATGTTCAACTCCTTTTAAGAAAACAGATACTTTAAACTCTTATGATCCGTATACGTCTCAAATTTCTGTCCATACAAATAGTGCCTCCAAATTTTTAACACAAAGATAATTGTTGCAAGCTCTAAGTCATGCATTGGATAATTCAACTCATATGGTTTCAATTGTCTAGAGGCATAAGCTATGTTCTTCCCATGTTGCATCAGAACACATCTTAACCCTTTTATGGGAGGCATTGCTATACACCACAAATCCTCCGGTCCCACATGGTATAGTTAGAATCAGTGCCGTAGTTAGTTTTCGCTTTAATCCTTGGAAACTAAGCTCACATTCCTCCGTCCAATCAAACTTTACACCCTTCCTTGTCAACTTCATTAGTAGGCAAGCCAGGCGTGAGAATTCTTTAACAAACCTTCAATAGTATCCTGCCGGGCCTAAGAAACTCATAATCTTTGTTATTATTGTCGGTCTAGGCCAATTAATCATGGTTTCTACCTTTGCCGGATCCACCGATATCCCTTCACCAGTCACTACATGACCCAAGAATATTATCCAATCCAGCTAAAACTCGCAATTACTAAACTTAGCATACAACTTATGCTCTCGAAGGGTTTGAAGTACAAACCTTAAGTGCTGCTCATGTTCCTCTAGTCCTTTCGAGTATATCAGAAGATCATCAATAAAAACTATCACAAACCTGTCCAAAATATGGTTAGAACACTTTATTCATTAAATCCGTAAATGTTGCAGGTGTGTTAGTCAAACCAAATGGCATAACCAGAAACTCATAATGCCCAAAGCGAGTTTAGAATGTCATCATAAGAATGTCGTCCTTCTTTATTCTTAATTGATGATACCTAGACCTTAAATCAATCTTAGAATAGACCGATGCCCCTTGCAATTGATCAAACCAATCATCGATCCTAGACAATGGATACTTGTTCTTAATAATAACCTGATTCAATTGCCTATAGTCTACATACAACCTCATTGATCCACTCTTATTCTATACAAACAATACCGGCGCACCCTAAGATGACGTACTAGGTCTGATGAATCCCTTATCAAGTAACTCTTGTAGTTGCACCTTCAACTCCTTTAATTTATTCAATGCCATTCTATAGGGAGCTTTCGATATAGGTTCAGTTTCAAAAGCTAACTCAATAACAAATTTGACCTCACGCTCCGGTAGTAAACTCGGTAACTCTTCAGGAAACACATTAGGAAACTCCTGAACTACAAAAATCTTTTTGAATTTCCTTACACTCTTATCTTGATCACTTATTACTGCCAAAAATCCTTGACACCCATTGTCTAAAAGTTGATGAACTTCAAATGCCGAAACAAGTATTGTAGGTATGTCCATTCCATTCCCAAATAATTCGAAACTATCTTGGTCAGGTAGGTTAAATTGAATAACCCTTCTATAACAATCTACATTGTCTCATTGCCTACAAAGCTAATCTGTCCCTAAAATAATGCCAAAATCATGCATAGCCAGCACTACCAAGTCTACCATCTGGTTTCATCCTCCTATCGAAATCTTACGGTCCAAGCAAATTAGGGTAGACAAAATAACCTCCTTTAGGGGTATGGAGATTCTTACAAGTATTTCTATCAACTTAGGTTTCGATCCACACAGTTCTACAAATCGAACGGATATAAAAGAATGCGTCGCACCCGTATCTAACAAGGCATAGACTTTGCAATCACATAGGGTGAGAGTACCTGAAATAGTGGTCTTGGAAGCCTCAGCTTCCTTTTGAGTGACTGCATACACTCATCCTTGAGTTGGCGGCCTTTGTTGATTCCCTTGTGGCACTACTCCACCTAAGGCATGTTGTTGTGGCTGTCGAGTTGGTATCGCTTGCGATTGTTGGCATTGTTTTTCTTTAGGACAATCTTTCACTATGTGGCCTCGTTGTCCACAACCAAAACAGTTCCTTGAAACATACATGGTGAGTTTCCGTGGTACCTTCCACACTTTCGGCAAAGGCCATTTATGTAAGGCATTCGTCCCGCTTCCTGACTACTCCCAGCATCTCCGTGATTCCTAAAATCACATTTCTTATTGAAAGGTTGAAATCCAAATCGATTGGGCCTCTTATCATGTAGGATATTGCCCTGGTTTCCCTGATACTGGGGTCAAGCCATAGTTCCACTTTCATCTTTCATCAGTTCCTGTTTTATAAGCTAGGCTCGTCCATATATCTCACTATAATCCTTAAGGTTGAGTGGAACCAATTGCCTCCTAATGTTGGTTCTCAGACCATTTAGAAATCTTTTGGCCTTGTCCTCCCGATTCTCAACCATTCGAGGTGCAAATCTAGAAAGTTCAGCAAATTTCGCTTCATACTGATCCACTATTAGATTGTTCTGACATAGCTGCATGAACTCTATTATTTTCTGATCCTTTGTGCAATCAGAAAAGTATTTTCCATAAAAAGCTTCTACAAAAGTTGTCCATACTACAGGCGTACCTATTGGAAACACCGTTTCCTTGGATGCCTTCCACCAATGTTCGGCATTCCCCTTCAATCGGTACTCAGCTAAGATTAGCTTGTCAGCATCATTGCAATTCAGTAGGTTAAATATCTTCTCCAAACTCCTCATCCACCTTTCTGCCTCACTAGGATCTCCTAATCCCGTGAACTTGGACGGTTTCAATTTCAGGAACTTGAACTTGGACGATCACCAATTCCCGTAGCTGCTTACTACTGGGCTTATTGTTCAAACAGTGCCCCCACATTGGCCAAAGTCTTGAGAATTCCATCCACTCAAGGATCCCTTCCAGTTGCAAAACCAGAGGATGATCCACCATTTCTCCTCATCTTGTCTTACAGGCTTTCTGCACGTGGATCACCAATTACTTCATATGATCAACTGCCATAGTATCTAATAAGTAACATACGTTACTGATATTATAGCAGTAACCTTAGTTACTTATATCTCCCTAGCATAGAGCTAACAAGCACATACATCATGTGTCTTACAATGCGTGTCCTAATCCTTCAATCACTAGCACATTTTATCACTCCAGAGTAACTTAGGCTTTGATACCAAAACTGTAAGGACCCAATGATCACATACTAAAGCTTTCTTTAATCTTCTTTAATTTATCGTTATGCATGCGGAAGGTGGCATGTGACCACGGTCAGTATTTATAATATGAATTCAATGTATTTACACAATACTTTAAGGAAAGTGCAGTGAAAAGTCTTACCACTTCTTTTGAAACATCGCAATACAAGGGCGGAGTCGGACCCAACAATTCTCAAAAGGTGGGAGGAAACAAAAAGGTACTAGCTCCCACTAGAATTAACAAAATCCCACAACACAAGCTACTATTCTAAACCCGTGTTCACGATTTACACCAAAAAGAAGCCGCATCGGTTCAACCTAACAAGTCTTCCCAATCATGATGACACTTCCTAGTCCGCCCACGAACCAGGAATCTCCACCGGATCGCTTTCTTCGGATGATACATCCACCAACTCTCCATTGCCTCCATTGACACCATTCGCTCTGCTAGATCCATTTCCGACACTACCACCACTACCACCATCGCTTCCAAAATCCAAAGGTCCTATCAACTCTCCACCTCGCTTCTCGTACCATGCAACAAACTTATAAGAAACATGAGGAAATCTCCCCACATTTACCTAGACAGTAGTAATTCGACAAGCATAAACAGTAGAAGATCCAGGAAAAAACCACATCCTCCCATATGGAATCAACAAGGAACGGCACTCCATAATAAGTGGGAGGTCGTGCGCTCATCTTATCAATTTGAAAATGTTTAAATCCACAAGAGTGAGCTTTCGCCTAACAGGAAAAATAAGGCAATTTCTTAAACTCAACGATCTAACCAATTCACAATTCCAGCACAATCAACATAGCATTAACCATAACACATGCTCAAAGAACAATAAGACAAATAGGGTTAGCCAACAGAATGAATAACATATCACCAAATCATAATCATAATCATAACATGCATTCGTATCATATATTCCCATCACCATCATATCGGGTCCACCCTCATCTCACGGTTCAACCAGGGGCAAGCCAGTCCGTGCGGGTCACTTCCAGTCCACTGACCAGACTTCCACGGGTCATTGGCCATAGGCTTCCTTCTCCGAGGCATCTGTGGGACATTGACCATAGGCATCTCCTCCCGACACCCAACCTAGTTGTCATCGGGGAACTCTCGGTTCATAGACCAAGACTTCTGTGGGACGCTGGCCACAAGCATCATCTACGGGTTGCCATTCGTAGGCATCTACGGGACGTTGGCCGTAGGGGGTGCTCAATACCTCAAATCCATATTCACATGATAAGAGCATATAACACGAATACACATCAACCCACAATAACACATTGCCACAATATTATGATGGTATCACATATAAATCATTTCAATTCAGACACTCATCATTGTCACCAGAAACTGCACCTATAAAGTCTTCACATTTCCTCATCCATTTCTCATCTAGGTATGACCAACCATACCTCATTTGAAAGTTCATGATATCCACATCACATTCTCAGAAAGACATCGAACCACAATTTACACGTTCTCAAGTAGAAAATAGGGGATTTTCACAACTATACAAAATCGACCAGTTTTGCACTCTCGATGAATTTGAGACACCAGGTACAGTAAATAACCTTAAAAAATTCTGATATTTAAATATGTATTAGGAGAGATCAAAATGAACAACTTTCATGGAGGACTCGAAGATTAAAAGTCTTGGTAAGTATTTCTTTTCGACGGCTCAAGACAGGACAAAAACTGTTCACCGAAATAATTTAGTTAAACAACCATGAGACAACTCTCAATAAGTTGACAGCCTAAACCTCACTTAAGCTACCACGTATCTCCAGACAGGTCCAAACACACAATCACTCAATACGTACATATCACACACAAATGGACTTACCTGGGCTCAACCTGTACATTAGTCTTAAATACACGAATTTCAAACCACATGCACATTCCAAGCCATTCTCATGCCCAAAAGGACATGTCGTACACACAACAATTCCGAACCTCACATTTCACACTCATTCATGCACTAACACACCATTTTCATTTTCCATCTCTTTCCTCGGCCAGCGTAAAATGCCTCAGGCCCCACATTCCTATCACGACCCACGCAAACACGCCTCAGGCCCGATCTCACTTTCCACTTTCCACATCACACAATCCGATCACGATATGCATAAACACGCCTCAGGCTTGATCTGTCACGCCTCGAACCCCATCGAGCACGTGACACATTTCTCTGGTCGAATAATGCGACGTCCCAGGGTATCGCCGACCTAATTCAACTTATCGGAGATTTAAAACCATCAGCGAAAGCCACCAATACCCGAATAATAACAACTGGGATAAAAAAGGGAGATTAAACACATCCATTATCGATTCAAACTTATATAATATCCACAATTTACAAAAACCACCATATATACAAGCACACTGAACTTCTACATTATAAACCACTGATGTCAAAAAGATCGATAGCCTGGGTACCCTATCATCCAAAAATGGTACACTTCAAAAAGCCTATACTTAGCCCCTACTCTAGCCCTCGAGACGGTGTCCACTCTGAATCCGACTCTTCGGCATCTGAATCTGAGTCCCCCTGAACTGTCTGCTCCTCCGAGGACTCTAGTTCGGCCTCGATTTCAATCGGGTTGTTTATATCACTCTACTCTGCTGGAACCTCAACCCGCTCCCCTTCAACTAGCTCCACATCTGACTCATCCTCTGGCAGAAACTCAGGATCGTACCATGGCTCATACTCGAGTACGTCCTCTGGTTCCTCTTTAGGCTCATCTTCAGGCTCCACTCCTAGGGCCTCTTCAGGTTCTGTTTCAGGGTTTTTTTCTTCCTCTCGTATCATCTCGAGATCCATATCCATAGGATCATACCCCGCTTGGGATTCTTTCGACCTCGGATCATGCTCGGCCCCTGGGGGCTCAAGTGCTGCAGGCGTAGGCTAAAGTCCGGATTGCGCTAGACTAGTCTCCAAGCTAGTCATCTCGCTATCGGGAGGGGGTATAGCTGATGGATCCCAATCCCCAACTCCATCAAAGGGGACATCAAAGCCACGTACAGGGCCAAACTCATCTACCCTATCTCGGAACATCCATGCTGTGTACGTATGGGCCTGCCAGAGGGGTAGTCCTATATCTACCCAAACTACTGTAGTATGCTTATCCCAGGTCATGTTGTCATCTATAGGGTATTCCACAACGTCGTGATCGATGTGCATAGGAATCCCAAAATGCTACGGCGGCGGTGGCGGAAGATTCATGGCTCAGGCCGAGGTTCTGAAATGTTGGTTGAAACAACCATGAGATCACATATCAATAAGCACACACCCTAAACCCCACCTAGGCTATCACGTGCCTCTAGACAAGACCAACGTAATAACATTCAATAAGCACATCATAGCACACAATTTCACTTACCTAGGCTTTTCATGCGTGCAACCTGCACATTAGCCACAATAACATAATTGCCAACTACATGCACATTTCCAATAAATTTCACTCTACTCGTCAATGACCTGCGTAATGATACCGCCTTAGGTTCACTGCGACCAACTCATCTTTTCCACTCAATTCGCCAGTGACCCGCGTAATGATACCGCCTCATGTTCACTGCGACCAACTCATAATCACAACACTTCGTGGCTCGTGTAGTGGTACCACCTCAGGCTCAACACCCACCACCTACGACACAACCCGTGTAATGGTATCGCCTCAGGTTGGCCGTCCTCCGGTCATACCGGGCATCGTCTCACGTAGTAGTACCGCCTTAAGACGGATCAATTCCCCGCGTAATGGTACCGCCCCAGGGATTTTTGTCACCACACATATGACACCACCACATGATTTTTCACTCGTTCACTCGCTCGACACCCACATGCCAACGTATTAGCCAATCACACTTGGCCCATGCACATACCAAACCACACATATTTCTCATACTTAATAAACACCCAAACAGGGTCAATTCACAAACAATTCAATTTAGCCTATACGTGCATATTACGGCCCACAATTCAATCAATCAAGTCGCGATCCAATGAACATACGAGGCCACTATCGGGCCCACAATCACAGCCACATAATGAGTGCATTTTCAGCATTTCCACACTCATTTCTATTTATAATTAATGCCAAAATCCAGCCACCTCATAATACACCAAACAAACACCATATGCCTCTAAACCGAGCCAAATGCTCATCGATTCAGTCCACGATGTCCAGCACTTAACTTGACCTCAAATTAGTCCCAAAACATCACCATTTCAACCTCAATTCAGCTAATATCAGTCCCCAAACCAGTCCGTTCACTTAACCCCTAAACAATCCCTAATTAACCCATAAACCGTCACTAATTAACCTGATTTAGCCCCTAATCGCGTCTATTGATACCCGACATCCTAAATAGGGTTTAGGAGGCTACTTACAAGATCTCTAGACTAGCTCGGCTAGAATGGAATGGGGCAATTGATTGGAGGCCTAACGGCGGCGCGCGGCGGCGGCGAGCGGCTCGGCGACGATGATGGCGGCTGGCTGGTCGGTGGCTGGCCTCTCACGACTGAACAGGATTGAAGGGGGGTTAGTGGTGGTGTTTGGTGAGGTGGAACAGGGGAGAGAGAGACGGTGGGGTGGTGTTGGTGGCGATGGCGAGCGGCCACGGCGGCAATGGCGGCTCCAGCTCGGCGGGACGACAGTGGCGACAGTCGGCCTGGGCGGCTGGCCATGTGACCAGCGGGAGGCAGAGGAGGTTTAGTCGGGAGGGAGAGGGGGAGAGTGAGACCGACAGAGGGAGAGAGTGAGGAGAGAGAGAGAGAAATTTGGGATTAAATAGTCCAAGTCAATATTGAGGTGCCAAAAGACCATCATGCATCTCTCTCACAATCCAAATCAATGGCCAAGATTCAATCTTATCCTAAGATCAATTGCCAGGATTAATCATGGCCAAAAATATCTAGGGCTAATTTGGGAATTTCACAAAAAGTCCAAGGGCAAAATTATCCAAAAATTTCTATTTCTAAGGCTATGGCGAAATGACCAAAATGCCTTTCCCTAAATATACTTGGCCTTCACAAACTTCGAGGGGTAAAATGGTAATTTTTCATTTCTAGCCGAAATTAAATTTTTCTGAAGGATTCGGACAATTCCGAAGCTAACAGAGCAAATGAAAACATTGCCCAACTGTTCTGTTGTGACTTTCTAAATTTCCAATGCCCAACTTGGTCTCTAATTAATGACTAAGTTCTAATAACGTAACTTGCGCATATCTCATACTACCGGGCGGCTTTTTGGGAAATTCGCTTTGTTGACCCGTGGTCGATACTAAATCAAGCCACATTCAAGTTTGCTCGAGTCGTGATGACCTTGGTTGTCACTTAATTGCGAGGATTGATCACTAATTCTAACTGGCACGATCGTTTGGTATAGGTTTAGGGTTATTCGTCAATTCAGTTCGTGGTCAAGTAGAATCACCCACGATCCACTCGTATGACAATGGCGAACTGATCCCTAACTATCCTTGGATCGGCCTACATTGGCTCAAAATGTCACCTCGATAATTTTTATGGTCAAAAGTCGGTTCACGATCGAGTTCTTTGGTCGCGCGAATTTAAATCCCTAATTAACCTTTCCCTAACGGTTAGTATTCCTGAGGTGATCAATTTCAGGCGAGATCTAACTACAAGCACGTCCATAAACTATTCATTTCATAAATCCCAAGTGGGTTAGATTTCAGAATGTCACAACTCTTCCCCCTTATAAAAATATCGTCCTCGAAATTTACAAATTAATCTAACTACTCAAAGAAGTGGGGGTATTGACGTTGCATTTGCTCTTCACTTTGCCACATTGCACCTTCTGTTTCGTGGTGTTCCCAAACATTCTTGACCATCGGGATCGTCTTGTTCCTTAGAACCCGTTCTTTTAGATCTTCAATCCTTACTAGTCTCTCAACATATGACACCCTGTCATCGACTTCTATCTCTTCGTAATTCAACACGTGAGTTGGGTTCGATTCATATTTTCTCAACATCGATACGTGAAACACATTATGCACTTGTGACAAATTTGGCAAAAGTGCAAGGCGATAATCTAAATCCCCAATCCTTTCTAAAGTCTCAAAAAGTCCCACGTACCTCGGACTCAACTTTCCTTTCTTATTGAATCTGGACAGTCCTCTCATGGGCGACACCTTAAGAAATACGTGATCCCCTACTTGAAACTCCAAAGGTTTTCGCTTTCTATCTGCATAACTCTTTTGACGACTTTGAGCTATTTTCAGCCTTTCGCGAATCACCTTAATAGCCTCAATTTACTATTGAACTAACTCTGGCCCGGTTATACTCCTTTCTCCTACTTCGTTCCAACACACGGGCATTCTACAAGCCTTACCATATAGCGCTTCAAAGGGCACCAATTCGATGCTCTGCTGAAAACTGTTGTTATACGCAAATTTTGCTAAGGGCAATTGCTCTTCCCACTTACCTTGAAAATCCAATACGCAAGCCCTAAGCATATCCTCTAAAATCTGAATCGTCCTCTTAGACTGGCCATCCGTTTGTGGATTGTAAGCTATACTAAACTGCAGCTTTGATCCTAATGCCGTCTGCAGACTTTTTCAAAAATTGGCGGTAAACCTAGGATCACGATATGAGGTAATCGTCGCTGATACCCCATGCAAACGAACTATCCTTTGTACATACAACTTAGCATATCGATCTAATGCGAAGACCTTTTGCACAGCCAAAAAGTGTGCCGACTTTGTCAATCTATCGACAATCACCCAAATAGTATCATGGCCTTTTTGGCTCCTTGGTAATCCCGTCACAAAGTCCACAGTTATATGTTCCGATTTTCATTCTGGGATTTCCAAAGGTTGCAATAATCCTCCGGGTTTACAATATTACGCCTTTACTTGCTGGCACGTTAGACACTTGGCCACATGCCTAGCTATGTCCACCATCATGCCATTCCATCAATAGTATTGCCTCACATTCTGATACATTTTGGTACTACATGGGTAGATACTATAACTACTACGATGCGCTTCTGACAATATTTCTTCCTTAAGTTCCGTATCGTCTAGCACGCATAACCGTCCACAGAATTTTAATAGCCTATCTTCGGATATCGGGAAGTCTGGCTTTCTCTTGGTATCATCCATCTCTAGAATCTTTTGGATTTCTTGATCCGTAGACTGTAAAGTCCTAATCTTAGCTTGGATCTCTAGTTCAATCCTTAACGTGGCTAGCAAGCTCGAGACTTGATTTATTTCAAATCTAAACTCCGATTCTCGCACTTTTTCCAACAATGCCCATTCCTTGATCATCAAGTGTGTGATGCTTGACTTCCGACTCAATGCACCAGCTACCCGGTTGGCCTTCCCGGAACGATATAATATACCACAATCGTAATCCTTCAACAACTCCATCCACCGACGTTGCCTCATATTTAATTCCTTTTGAGAAAATAGATATTTAAGACTCTAATGATCCGTATATATCTGTAATTTCTCTCCGCATAGATAATGTCGCCAAATCTTAAGGGCGAATACTATAGTGGCTAATTCCAAATCATGCGTCGAGTAGTTCAACTCATGCGGTCTTAGCTGTCTTCACGCATAGGCCACCACTTGTCCGTTTTGCATGAGTACACACCTCAGTCCCTTCAACGACACATCACTATAAATTTCGTATCCTCCGGGTCCTGATGAAATAATCAACACCGATGCCGTTGTCGATCTATATTTTAATTCCTGTAAACTCCTTTCACAATTGTCGGTCCATTCAAACCTCATTTCCTTTTTCAACAAATGTGTCAACGGTGTTGCTATTGCCGAAAATTTTTCCACGAAGCATTGATAATATCTTGCCAAACCCAGAAAGCTTCGAACCTCTGTTATCGTCGTCGGTCTAGGCCACTTTATTACCGCCTCAATCTTCGTTGGATCTACTGAGATTCCTTCTCCAGAAATCACGTGTCCGCGAAATGCTACTCGATTGAGCCAGAACCTGCACTTGCTAAACTTAGCATACAGTGCATTCTCTCTCAAAGTCTGTAAAACTTTACTCAGGTGAAACTCATGCTCCTCTAGGCTCTTCGAGTACACTACTCTGTCGTCTATGAAAACGATCACAAATTGATCTAAGAACTCCCTAAACACCCGATTCATTAAATCCATAAGGCAATAGAGGCATTCGTCAATCCGAACGACATTACCGTAAATTCATAATGTCCATATCTCGTCCTAAATGCCATCTTCGGTATATCCTCCTTCCTAATCCTCAATTGATGATGTCCCGTTCTCAAATCAATTTTAGAAAACACCGAAGCCCTTTGTAATTGATCAAACAAATCATCAATCCTCGACAGAGGATATTTATTTTTTATCGTCACCTGATTTAGCTGCCTGTGGTCAATACATAACCTCAACGATCCATCTCTCTTTCTTACAAATAAAACCGGCGCTCTTTATGGAGACGCACTTGGACGAATAAATCCTTTGTCCAATAACTCTTGCATTTACACCTTTAACTCCTTTAACTCCGACAACGACATTCTATAAGGTGCCTTCGAGATTGGCTCAGTTCTAGGGGCCAACTTGATTGCAAACTCTTTTTCTCTATCTGGTGGCAATCCCAGCAATTCCTGAGGAAAGACATCGGGATAATCGCACACCACGACTATGTCCTCTAGCCTCGGCTCCTCAGCTGTCGAATTCACTACAGCTGCTAGGAATCCTTGACACCCTTCGTTCAACAACTTAGTCATTTCTAGCGACGAAATCCATGAAATCGAGGATCCCCCTCGATTTCCCACAAACTTGAATTCCGGATGTCCAACAGGATTAAATTGGATCACCCTGCTACTACAATCCATTGTAGCCCCCTGCTTAGATAGCTAATCCATACCTACTATCACATCAAAATCATACATAACTAGAACCACTAAATCAATTCTTTCCTCCCTATCACCAATCACGATCTTACAATTCGGGCACCCCAACGAGACTAGCATTTTATCATTTAAGGGAGTTGTAACACATAACACAACATCAAGCAACTGCGGTTCTATACCAGTCAACTCAACAAATTGCTCATATATAAATGAATATGATGCCCCGAGGTCAAATAAAGCGTACCCAGCATGTTCGCACAGAAAAACCGTACCTGTGACAACCCCTGGCAGGTTCTCAATCTCTCTTCTGGCCATGGCATACACCCGTCCTTGCGCCTGTGGCCTAGTCTGATTAGCTGTCTGGGCAGCTCTAGTTTGATTCCCGTTTCGAGGTGGCGGCAACGCAGGCGATCTATTCTGCCTGAGGTTAGGGCAAAACCTTATGTGATGACCAAATCCACCACATCCGAAACATGCTCCGTCCCTTGTTAGACAAGGTCCATTTCCATGTCTTTCCCCACACACCCGACATTTACCATTCTGATTACGGGCCGGTTTCCTTATATTCCTTCTAGCAGGAGGGACAAAACATCAATTACCCGTCATTGGCCTCTTTCCTAATTGACGGTTGTCCCTACCCTGGGCAAATCTCGACCCAGAAACGGCGGCCCTATTCGCCAAATCTCACTCAATTGCTTGAGTCCTGTCATAGATCTCATTATACTCTCTTAAATTCAATGAAATCATTTGGCTACGAAGGTCCGGTTTTAAACCGTCTCGGAACCTTCGAGCCCTATCCAACGGGTCCTCAACCATCTTCAGGGAGAATATAGACAACCGAGCAAATTCAGCCTCGTACTGATCTACTATCCTATGCCCCTGACGTAGCCTCATAAACTCAAATAATATCTGTTCCCGGGCACTCTCAGAAAAATATTTACCATTAAAGGTTTCCACAAACATCGCCCAAGTCTGGGCGGTACCAGCCGGGAATATCCTTCCTCTGGTGGCTTTCCACCAATCATTTACCTTTCCTTGCAATTGATATACTGCTAAGCTCACTTTCTCCTCGTCTGTGCACCCCAATACTTCAAAAGTCTTTTCTAATTCCTCCACCCACAGCGATGCACCCTTAAGATCGCCTCTACCATCAAACTTAGGAGACTTTAATTTCAGAACTGCTCCACTAACTGATGCATTTGCCTATTCACATTCACCTGCCCCTGCCCTTGATTTCCATTATTATTATTGACAGCAGCGGCCACAGCAGCCTCGGTAGCTTGGGCAATCGTGGCAGCTCGTTCATGAGTCTGCCGTCCTATCAGATTACCAATTTCTTCTAGAGTCCTCATGACCGCATCCATTCTAGGATCTTCTACAGGTCGGGCTCGAGCTCGCGAGCACGACGGACCTCTAGTTCCTCTACCTCGCGAACTCATCCTCACGATTTCTACTACTCGACTACTTGCCATAATTCTACCGAGGAATTAGAAACCTAGGCCAATTATACCAGTCTAGTCCTAGGCAGTGAATTAACACAATAATGCACTCAACAGGTAATCAATCACCACAGCACAAAGCCATAATCAATAGGGTCTGTGCACTCACCTCAGGTCCGGAAGCATCTACATTTCAATTGTTATAACACTCAATTCACCCAACAATCACAACAAACAATCTGAAGGCACGCGTAGCTTATTCCACCCAATGACTTGTTAAGGTCTCTATAAATTACTACCCCAGGGTCTCTACTCCATATCACTACAGACTTCGACCAACTTAGATCGAGCTATCCCCGCTCTGATACCAAATCAACAACTGATGTCACGCCCCGAACCCTATCGAGCACGCGACACATTTCTCTGGTCGAAAAATGCGACGTCCCAAGGTATCGCCAACCCAATTCAACTTATCAGAGATTTAAAACCATTAGCGAAAGCCACCAATACCCGGACAATAACAACTGGGGTAAAAATGGGAGATTAAACACATCAATTATCGATTCAAACTTATATCATATCCATAATTTACAAAACAACCATATATACAAGCACACCGAACTTCTACACTCTAAACCATCGATGTCAAAAAGATCGATAGCCTGGGTGCCATATCATCCAAAAATGGTACACTTCAAAAAGCCTATGATTAGCCTCTACTCTAGCCCCTACACCCTCGAAACGGCGTCCACTCTGAATCTGACTCTTCGGCATCTGAATCTGAGTCCCTTTGAGCTGTCTGCTCCTCTGAGGACTCTGGCTCGGCCTCGATTTCAATCGGGTTGTTTATAACACTCTACCCGCTGGAACCTCAACCCGCTCCCCTTCAACTGGCTCTACATCTAACTCATCCTTTGGCAGAAACTCGGGATCGTACCATGGCTCATACTCAGGTACATCCTCTGGTTCCTCTTTAGGCTCATCTTCAGGCTCCACTCCTAGGGCCTCTTCAGGTTCTACTTTAGGGTCTTTTTCTTCCTCTGGCATCATCTCGAGATCCACATCCATAGGATCATACCCCGCCTGAGATTCTTTTGGCTTCGGATCATGCTTGGCCCCCGGGGGCTCAGGTGCTGCAGGCGTAGGCTAAAGTCCGGACTGCACTAGACTAGTCTCCAAGCTAGTCATCTCACCATCGGGAGGAGGTATAGCTGATGGATCCCAATTCCTAACTCCATCAAAGGGGACATCAAAGTCACGTACATGGCCAAACTCATCTACCCTATCTCGGAACATCCATGCTATGTACGTGTGGGCTTGCCAGAGGGGTAGTCCTATATCTACCCAAACTACTGTAGTATGCTTATCACAGGTCATGTTGTCATCTATAGGGTATTCCAAAACGTCGTGATCGATGTGCATAGGAATCTCAAAACGCTGTGGCGGTGATGGCGGAAGATTCATGGCTTAGGCCGGGGTTCTGAAATGTTGGTTGAAACAACCATGAGATCACATCTCAATAAGCACGCACCCTAAACCCCACCTAGGCTATCACGTACCTCTAGACAAGACCAACATAATAACATTCAATAAGCACATCATAGCTCACAATTTCACTTACCTAGGCTTTTCATGCGTGCAACCTGCACATTAGCCGCAATAACATAAGTGCCAACTACAAGCATATTTCCAATAAATTTCACACATGAATTTCACTCTACTCGCCAGTGACCTGCGTAATGATACCGCCTTAGGTTCACTGCGACCAACTCATCTTTTCCACTCAATTCGCCAGTGACCCGCGTAATAATACCGCCTCGGGTTCACTGCGACCAACTCATAATCATAACACTTCATGGCCCGCGTAATGGTACCACCTCAGGCACAACACCCACCACCTACGACACAACTTGCGTAATGGTATCGCCTCAGGTTGGTCGTCCTCCGGTCATACCGGGCATCGTCCCGCATAGTAGTACCACCTCAGGACGGATCAATTCCCCGTGTAATGGTACAGCCCCATGGATTTTTGTCACCACACATACGACACCACCACATAATTTTTCACTCGTTCACTCGCTCAACATCCACATGCCAACCTATTAGCCAATCACACTTGGCCCATGCACGTACCAAACCACACATATTTCTCATACTTAATAAACACCCAAACAGGGTCAATTCACAAACAATTCAATTTAGCCTATACGTGAATATTACGGCCCACAATTCAATCAATCAAGTTTGGATCCAACGAACATACGAGGGCATTATCGGGCCCACAATCACAGGCACATAATGAGTACATTTTCAGCATTTCCACACTCATTTCGAGTTATAATTAATGCCAAAATTCAGCCACCACATAACACACCAAACTGACACCATATGCCCCTAAATCGAGCCAAATGCTCATCGATTCAGTCCACGATGTCCAGCACTTAACTCGACCTCAAATCAGTCCCAAAACATCACCATTTCAACCTCAATTCAGCTAATATTAGTCCCCAAACCAATCCGTTCACTTAACCCCTCAACAACCCCTAATTAACCCCTAAATCGTCACTAATTAACTCGATTTAGCCCCTAATCGCGTCTATCGATACCCGACATCCTAAATAGGGTTTAGAGGGCTACTTACACAAACTCTAGACTAGCTCGGCTAGAGTGGAATGGGGCGGCTGATTGGCGGCCTGATGGCGGAGTGCGGTGGTGGCGAGCGGCTTAGCGGCGGCGACGGCGGCTGGCTAGTCGGTGGCTGGCCTCTCACGGCTGAAGAGGACCAAAGGGGGGGCTAGTGGTGGGGTTCGATGAGGTGGAACAGGGGAGAGAGAGATGGTGGGGCGGTGTTAGTGGCGATGGCGAGTGGCCACGGCGGCGGCAGTGGCTCCGGCTCGGCTGCACGGCAGTGGCAACGGCCGGCCTGGGCGGCTGGCCATGTGACTAGTGGGAGGCAGAGGAGGTTTGGTCGAGAGGGAGAGGGGGAGAGTGAGACCGAGAGAGGGAGAGAGTGAGGCGAGAGAGAGAAATTTGGGATTAAATAGTCCAAGTCAATAAATGAGGTGCCAAAAGACCATCATGCCCCTCTCACACAATCCAAATCAATGGCCAAGATTCGATCTTATCCTAAGATCAACGGCCCGGATTAATCATGGCCAAAAATATCCAGGGGTAATTTGGGAATTTCACAAAAAGTCCAAGGGAAAAATTATCCAAAAATTTCTATTTCTAAGGCTATGGCAAAATGACCAAAATGCCCTTCCCCAAATATACTTGGCCTTCACAAACTTCGAGGGGTAAAATGGTAATTTTCTATTTCTCGCCGAAAATAAATTTTTCTGAAGGATTCGGACAATTCCGAAGCTAACCAAGCAAATGACAACATCGTCCAACTATTCTGTCGTGACTTTCTAAATTTTCAATGCCCAACTTAGTCTCTAATTAATGACTAAGTTCTAAATAACGTAACTCGCGCATATCTAATACTAAAGGGCGGCTTTTGGGAAAATTCGCTTTGTTGACCCGTGGTCGATACTAAATCAAGCAACGTTCAAGTTCACTCAGGTCGTGATGACCTTAGTTGTCACTTAATCGTGAGGATTGATCACTAATTCTGACGGGCACGATCGTTTGGTATAAGTTTAGAGTCATTCGTCAATTCAGTTCGTGGTCAAGCGGAATCACCCACGATCCACTCGTATGACTATGGCGAACTGATCCCTAACTATCCTTGGATCGGCCTACATTGACTCAAAATGTCACCTCGACAATTTTCATGGCCGAAAGTCGATTCACGATCAAGTTCTTTGGTCGCGCGAATTTAAATCCTTAATTAGCCTTTCCTTAACGGTTAGTATTCCCGAGGTGATCAATTTCGGGCGAAATCTCACTACAAATACGTCCATAAACTATTCATTTCATAAATCCCATGTGGGTCGGATTTCAGAATGTCACAACTCTTCCTCCTTATAAAAATCTCGTCCTCGAAATTACAAATTAATCTAACTACTCAAACAAGTGGGGGTATTGACATTACATTTGCTCTTCACTTTGCCATATCGCACATTTTGTTCCGTGGTGTTACCAAACATTCTTGACCATCGGGATCGTCTTGTTGCTTAGAACCTGTTCTTTTCGATCTTCAATCCTTACTGCTCTCTCAACATATGACACCCTGTCATCGACTTCTATCTCTTCATAATTCAACACGTGAGTTGGGTCTGATTCATATTTTCTCAACATCGATACGTGGAACACATTATGCACTTGCGACAAATTTGGCAAAAGTGCAAGGCGATAAGCTAAATCCCTAATCCTTTCTAAAGTCTCAAAAGGTCCCACGTACCTCGGACTCAACTTTCCTTTCTTATTGAATCTGGATAGTCCTCTCATGGGCGACACATTAAGAAATACGTGATTCCCTACTTGAAACTCCAAAGGTCTTCGCTTTCTATCTGCATAACTATTTTGACGACTTTGAGCTATTTTCAGCCTTTCGCAAATCACCTTAACAGCCTCAATTGACAGTTGAACTAACTCTGACCCGATTATACTCCTTTCTCCTACTTCGTTGCAACACACGGGGATTCTACAAGCCCTACCATATAGCGCTTTAAAAGGCGCCATTCCGATGCTCTGCTGAAAATTATTGTTATACGCAAATTTTGCTAAGGGCAACTGCTCTCCCACTTACCTTGAAAATCCAATACGCAAGCCCTAAGTATATCCTCTAAAGTCTGAATTGTTCTCTCAGACTGGCCATCCGTTTGTGGATGATAAGCTATACTAAACTGCAGCTTTGATCCTAATGCAGTCTGCAGACTTTTTCAAAAATTAGCGGTAAACCTAGGATTACGATCTGAGGTAATCATCGCTAATACCCCATGCAAGCGAACTATCTTTTGTACATACAACTCAGCATATCGATCTAATGCGAAGTCCTTTCACACAGCCAAAAAGTGTGCCGACTTTGTCAATCTATCGACAATTACCCAAATAGTATCATGGCTTTTTTGGCTCCTTGGTAATCCCGTCACAAAGTCCACAGTTATATGTTCCCATTTCCATTCTGGGATTTCTAAAGGTCGCAATAATCCCCCAAGCTTACAATGTTGCGCCTTTACTTGCTGGCACGTCAGACACTTGGCCACGTGCCTGGCTATGTCCACCATCATGCCATTCCACCAATAGTACTGCCTCAAATTCTGATACATTTTGGTACTACCTGGGTAGAAACTATAACTACTACGATGCGCTTCTGACAAAATTTCTTCCTTAAGTTCCATATCGTCAGGCACGCATAATCGTCGACAGAATTTTAATATCCCATCTTCGGATATCTGGAAGTCCGGCTTTCTCTTGGTATCATCCATCTCTTGAATTCTTTGGATTTCTTGATATGTAGACTGCAAAAACCTAATCTTAGCTTGGATCTCTAGTTCAATCCTTAGCGTGGCTAGCAAGCTCGAGACTTGACTTACTTAAAATCTAAACTCCGAGTCTCGCACTTTTTCCAACAATGCCCATTCCTTGATCATCAAGTGTGCAATGCTTGACTTCCGACTCAATGCACCGGCTACCCGGTTGACCTTCCCGGGATGATATAATATATCACAAACGTAATCCTTCAACAGCTCCATCCATCGATGCTGCCTCATTTTTAATTCCTTTTGAGAAAATAGATATTTAAGACTCTAATGATCCGTATATATATGAAATTTCTCTCCGCATAGATAATGTCGCCAAATCTTAAAGGCGAATACTATAGCGGCTAATTCCAAATCATGCGTCAGGTAGTTTAACTCATGCGGTCTTAGCTTTCTAGACGCATAGGCCACTACTTGTCCGTTTTGCATGAGTACACACCTCTGTCCCTTCAACGACACATCACTATAAATTTCGTATCCTCCGGGTCCTGATGGAATAGTCAACACTGATGCCATTGTCGATCTATGTTTTAATTCCTGCAAACTCCTTTCACAATTGTCGGTCCATTCAAACCTCGTTTCCTTTTTCAACAAATGTGTCATCGGTGTTGCTATTGCCGAAAATCCTTCCACGAAGCGTCGATAATATCTTGCCAAACCCAGAAAGCTTCGAACCTTTGTTACCATTGTCGGTCTTGGCCACTTCATTACCACCTCAATCTTTGTTGGATCTACTGAGATTCCTTCTCCAGAAATCACGTGTCCGAGAAATGCTACTCGATTGAGCCAGCACCCGCACTTGCTAAACTTAGCATACAGTGCATTCTCTCTCAAAGTCTGTAAAACTTTACTCAGGTGAAACTCATGCTCCTTTAGGCTCTTCCAATATGCTAGTATGTCGTCTATGAAAACGATCACAAATTGATCTAAGAACTCCCTAAACACCCGATTCATTAAATCTATAAAGGCAGTAGGGGCATTCGTCAATCCGAACGACATTACCGTAAATTCATAATGCCCATATCTTGTCCTAAATGCCATCTTCGATATATCCTCCTTCCTAATCCTCAATTGATGATATCCCGTTCTCAAATCAATTTTAGAAAACATCGAAGCCCCTTGTAATTGATCAAACAAATCATCAATCCTCGGCAGGGGATAATTATTTTTTATCGTCACCTGATTTAGCTGCCTATGGTCAATACATAACCTCAACGATCTATCTCTCTTTCTCACAAATAAAACTGGCGCTCTTTTTGGAGACGTACTTGGATGAATAAATCCTTTGTCCAATAACTCTTGCATTTGCACCTTTAACTACTTTAAGTCCGACAACGACATTCTATAAGGTGCCTTCGAGATTGGCTCAGTTCCAGGGGCCAACTCGATTACAAACTCTATTTCTCTATCTGGTGGCAATCCCGGCAATTCATGAGGAAAGACATCTGGATAATCGCACACCACGGCTATGTCCTCTAGCCTCGGCTCCTCAGCTGTCGAATTCACTACAGCCGCTAGGAATCCTTGACACCCTTCGTTCGACAACTTAGTCATTTCTAGCGACGAAATCCATGGAATCGAGGATCCCCATCGATTTCCCACAAACTTGAATTCCGGATGTCCAACAGGATTAAATTGGATCACCCTGCTACTACAATCCATTGTAGCCCCCTGCTTAGATAGCTAATCCATACCTACTATCACATCAAAATCATACATAACTAGAACCACTAAATCAATTCTTTCCTCCCTATCACCAATCACGATCTTACAATTCGGGCACCCCAACGAGACTAGCATTTTATCATTTAAGGGAGTTGTAACACATAACACAACATCAAGCAACTGCGATTCTATACCAGTCAACTCAACAAATTGCTCAGATATAAATAAATATGATGCCCCAAGGTCAAATAAAGCGTACCCAGCATGATCGCACAGAAAAACCATACTTGTGACAACCCCTGGCGCATTCTCAATCTCTCTTCTGGCCATGGCGTACACCCGTCCTTGCGCCTGTGGCCTAGTCTGATTAGCTGTATGGGCAGCTCTAGTTTGATTCCCGTTTCGAGGTGGCGGCAACGCAGGCGATCTATTATGCCTGAGGTTAGGGCAAAACCTTATGTGACGACCAAATCCACCACATTCGAAACATGCTCCGCCCCTGGTTGGACAAGATCCATTTACATGTCCTTCCCCACACCCGATATGGACCATTCTGATTACGGGCCGGTTTCCTTATATTCCTTTTAGCAGGAGGGATAAAACGTCGATTACTCGTCATTGGCCTCTTTCCTAACTAACAGTTGTCCCTACCCTGGGCAAAACTCGACCCAGAAGTGGCGGCCCTATTCGCCAAATCTCGCTTAATCGCTTGAGTCCTATCATAGATCTCATTATACTCTCTTAAATTCAATGAAATCATTTAGCAACGAAGGTCCGATTTTAAACCGTCTCGAAACCTTCGAGCCCTATCCAACAGGTCCTCAACCATCTTCGGGGAGAATTTAGACAACCGAGCAAATTCAGCCTCGTACTGATCTACTGTCCTCTGCCCCTGACGTAGCCTCATAAACTTTAATAATATCTGTTCCAGGGCACTCTCAAAAAAATATTTACCATTAAAGGTTTTCACAAATATCGCCCAAGTCTAGGCGGTACCAGCAAGGAATATCCTTCCTCTAGTGGCTTTCCACTAATCATTTACATTTCCTTGCAATTGATATACTGCTAAGGTCACTTTCTCCTCGTTTGTACACCCCAAAACTTCAAAAGTCTTTTCTAATTCCTCCACCCACAGCGATGCACCCTTAAGATCGTTTCTACC
Source organism: Syzygium malaccense (assembly GCA_031216405.1). Classification (NCBI taxonomy): domain Eukaryota; kingdom Viridiplantae; phylum Streptophyta; class Magnoliopsida; order Myrtales; family Myrtaceae; genus Syzygium; species Syzygium malaccense. The sequence goes on along the minus strand of CM062257.1, from coordinate 26,477,691 downwards.
ATCAAACTTAGGAGGCTTTAATTTCATAACTGCTCCACTAACTGATGCATTTGCCTATTCGCATTCACCTGCCCCTGCCCTTGATTTCCATTATTATTATTGGCAGCAGCGGCTACAGCGGCCTTGGTAGCTTAGGCAATCGTGATAGCTCGTTCCTGAGTCTACCATCCTATCAGATTACCAATTTCTTCTAGGGTCCTCATGACCGCATCCATTCTAGGATCTTCTGCAGGTCGGGCTCGGGCTCCTGAGCTGGATAGACCCCTAGTTCCTCTACCTCGCAAACTCATCCTCACGATTTCTACTACTCGACTACCTGCTATAATTCCACCGAGGAATTAGAAACCTAGGCCAACTATACCAGTCTAATCCTAGGCAGTGAATTAACATAATAATTCACTCAGCAGGTAATCAATCACCACAGCACAAAGCCACAATCAATAGGGTCTGTGTAGTTACCTCAGGTCCAGACACATCTACATTTCGATTGTTATAACACTTAATTCACCCAACAATCACAACAAACAATCTGGAGGCACGCGTAGCTCATTCCACCCTATGACTTGCTAAGATCTCCCCAAATTATTACCCCAGGGTCTCTGCTCCATATCACTCCTGACTTCGACCAATATAGATCGAGCTGTCCCTGCTCTGATACCTAATCAACAAGTGATGTCACGCCCCAAACACCATCGAGCACGCGACACATTTTTCTGGTCGAATAATGCGATGTCCCAGGGTATCGCCAACCCAATTGAACTTATCAGAGATTTAAAACCATCAGCGAAAGCCACCAATATCCGGACAATAACAACTGGCGTAAAAAGGGGAGATTAAACACATCCATTATCAATTCAAACTTATATAATATCCACAATTTACAAAACCACCATATATACAAGCACACCGAACTTCTACACTATAAACCACCGATGTCAAAAAGATAGCCTGTGTACCCTATCATCAAAAAATGTTACACTTCAAAAAGCCTATACTTAGCCCGTACTCTAGCCCCTACGCCCTCGAGACGGCGTCCACTCTGAATCCGACTCCTCGACATCTGAATCTGAGTCCCTCTAAACTGTCTGCTCCTATGAGGACTCCGACTCGGCCTCGATTTCAATCGGGTTGTTTATATCACTCTACTCTGCTGGAACCTCAACTCGCTCCCCTTCAATTGGCTCCACATTTGACTCGTCCTCTGGCATAAACTCGGGATCGTACCATGGCTCGTACTCGGGTATGTCCTTTGGTTCCTCTTCAGGCTCATCTTTGGGCTCCACTCCTAGGGTCTCTTCAGGTTCTGCTTCAGGGTCTTCTACTTCCTCTGGTATCACCTCGAGATCCATATCCATAGGATCATATCCCACCTGGGATTCTTTCGGCTCCAGATCTTGCTCGACCCTTGGGGGCTCAAGTGCTGTAAGCGTAGGCTGAAGTTCGGACTGCGCTAGACTAGTCTCCAAGCTAGTCATCTCGCCATCAGGAGGGGGTATAGCTAATGGATCCCAATCTCCAACTCCATCAAAGGGGACATCAAAGCCACGTACAGGGCCAAACTCATCTACCTTGTCCCGGAACATCCATGTTGTATATGTGTGGGGCTGCTAGAGGGGTAGTCCTATATCTACCCAAACTACTGTAGTATGCTTAACCCAGGTCATGTTGTCATCTATAGGGTATTTTACAACGTCATGATCAGTGTGTATAGGAATCCCAAAACACTGCGGTGGCGGTAGCGAAAGATTCATGACTCAGGTCGGGGTTATGAAATGTTGGTTGAAACAACCATGATATCACATCTCAATAAGCACACACCCTAAACCCCACCTAGGCTATCACGTACCTCCAAACAAGACTAACGTAATAACATTCAATAAGCACATCATAGCACACAATTTCACTTACCTAGGCTTTTCATGCGTGCAACCTGCACATTAGCCACAATAACATAATTGCCAACCACATGCACATTTCCAATAAATTTCACACACGAATTTCGCTCTACTCGCCAGTGACCCGCGTAATGATACCACCTTAGGTTCACTACGACCAACTCATCTTTTTCACTCAATTCGCCAGTGACCCACGTAATGATATCGCCTCATGTTTACTGCGACTAACTCATCTTTTCCACTCAATTCGCCAGTGACTCGCGTAATGATACCGCCTCAGGTTCACTACGATCAATTCATAATCACAGCACTTCATGGCTCGCGTAATGGTACCGCCTCAGGCTCAACACCCACCATCTACGACACAACCCTCGTAATGATACCGCCTCAGGTTGGCCATCCTCCGGTCATACCGGGCATCGTCCCGCGTAGTAGTACTGCCTCAGAACGAATCAATTCCCTGCGTAATGGTACCGCCCCATGGATTTTTGTCACCATACATACGACACCACCACATAATTTTTCACTCGTTCACTCGCTTGACACCCACATGCCAACGTATTAGCCAATCACAATTAGCCCATGCACGTACCAAACCACACATATTTCTCATAATTAATAAACACCCAAATAGGGTCAATTCACAAACAATTCAATTCAGCCCATACATGCATATTACGGCCCACAATGCAATCAATCAAGCCGTAATCCAACGAACATACGAGGCCACTATCGGGCCCATAATCACAGCCACATAATGAGTACATTTTCAGCATTTCCACACTCATTTCGAGTTATAATTAATGCCAAAATCCAGCCACCTCATAACACACCAAACCGACACCATATGCCCTTAAACCGAGCCAAATGCTCATCGATTCATTCCACGATGTCCAGCACTTAACTCGACCTCAAATCAATCCCAAAACATCACCATTTCAACCTCAATTCAGCCAATATCAGTCCCCAAACTAGTCCGTTCACTTAACCCCTAATTAACCCCTAAACCGTCACTAATTAACCCGATTTAGCCCATAATCGCGTCTATCGATACTCGACATCCTAAATAGGGGGCCACTTACACACACTCTGGACTAGCTTGACTAGAGTGGAATTGGGCAGTTGATAGGCGGCCTGACGGCGGCGTGCAGCAGTGGCTAGTGGCTCGACGGTGGCTAGCAGCTTGGCGGCGGCGATGGCGGCTGGCTGGTCGGTGGTTAGCCTCTCACGGCTGAACAAGACCGAAGGGGGGGCTGGTGGTGGTGTTCAGTGAGGTAGAGCAAGGGAGAGAGAGACGGTGGTGTTGTGTTGGTGGCGATGGCGAGTGGCCACGGCTGCGGCGGTGGCTCTGGCTCGGTGGGACGGCAGTGGCGACGGCCGACCTAGGCGGCTGGCCACATGATTGGTAAGAGGCGGAGAAGGTTTGGTCAGGAGGGAGAGGGGGAGAGTGTGACCAAGAGAGGGAGAGAGTGAGGAGAGAGAGAGAAATTTGGGTTTATATAGTCCAAGTCAATATTTTAGGTGCTAAAAGACCATCATGCCTCTCTCTCACAATCCAAATCAATGGCCAAGATTCGATCTTATCCTAAGATCAACGGCCCGGATTAATCATGGCAAAAAATATCCAGAGATAATTTGGGAATTTCACAAAAAGTCTAAGGGCAAACTTATCCAAAAATTTCTATTTCTAAGGCTATGGCGAAATGACCAAAATACCCTTCCCCAAATATACTTGGCCTTCACAAACTTCCAAGGTTAAAATGGTCATTTTCCATTTCTCACCGTAATTAAATTTTTCTGAAGGATTTGGACAATTCCGAATCTAACCGAGCAAATGACAATATCGTCCAACTGTTCTATCATGACTTTCTAAATTTCCAATGCCCAACTTGATCTTTAATTAATGACTAAGTTCTAAATAACGTAACTTGCACATATCTCATACTAACGGGCGTCTTTTGGGGAAATTTGCCTTATTGACCCATGGCCGATACTGAATCAAGTCACGTTCAAGTTCACTCGGGTCATGACGACTTCGGTTGTCACTTAATCACGAGGATCGATCACTAGTTCCGATGGGTATGATCATTTGGTATAGGTTTAGGGTCATTCATCAATTCAGTTCATGGTCAAGCGGAATCACCCGCGATCCACTCGTATGATAATGGCGAACTGATTCCTAACTATCCTTGGATCGGCCTACATTGGCTCAAAATGTCACCTCGACAATTTTCATGGTCGAAAGTCGGTTCACGATCGAGTTCTTTGGTCGCGTGAATTTAAATCCCTAATTAGTCTTTCCCTAACGATTAGTATTCCCGAGGTGATCAATTCCGGGCGAGATCTAACTACAAGCATGTCCATAAACTATTCATTTCATAAATCCCAAGTGGGTCGCATTTCAGAATGTCACACGATCACATTCTCACTTGCCACATCACACATTCCTATAGCAACCCGCGTAAACATGCCTCTGGCCCGATCACATTCTCACTTGCCACATCACACTTTTCACTTTCAATTTCTTTCCACGACCCACGTAAACACGCCTTAGGCCCCACATTCGTATCACGACCCGCGTAAACACGCCTCAGGCCGGTTCAATTCCCCGCGTAAACACACCTCATGCCCGATCACATTCTCACTTGCTATATCACACTTTTCACTTTCAATTTCTTTCCATGGCCCACGTAAACACGCCTCAAGCCCCACATTCGTATCACGACCCACGTAAACACGCCTCAGGCCAGTTCAATTCCCCGCGTAAACACACCTCAGGGATTAAGTGATCACGCGAACATGCCAACACGCCATATTTTATCTGTACCCCGCATAAACACGCCTCAGGGCTTTTTAGTGATCACACGCACATCATACTACTCAAATCTCACACGTTCACATACTCGAACATTAATTAAATGCACCCAAATGCACCCAATTCAACCATTTCAATTCAGCCCCTAGAACATACAAACATACATTCAGGCATCAATTCCAGTCATGAGGGCAACAACTATTCAACCTCGACACCCCCACCATTCCACTCATAAAAATGAACATCCATAGAATCAGGGTAAATCTGGGAAGTTTACACAGTGACCGAAATCCCATCAAAATAAATAGTAAACGAACTCCAAAAATTCTAACTTTTGGATATATCATAAAAAAACATCTTGATAAACATTCCTTATGAAGAACATGAAATTCGGTTTAATCTGCAACCATGCTTTTTCGTCCCTCGAAACCAGACCAGAATCAGTTTGCTCTAACAGACTGTTTTGTCCACAAAATACATTTCTTTCAATACCAAAATCACCTTGAAAGCTTTGAAATTTTTATATGCCATAGAAAAGAAAGTCGCCAATAACTTTTGTGAAGGAAGTTTATTAAAAATAGATCCGGAAAATTTTATAAAAATTCAGCAAGACAAGAAGGTCGGGATGAACAGTGTTCTGGGCAGTTTTAAGACGGTCTGAAAATGGGTTTTCGTGTGACCCAAGTGGCCTCCAAAAATTTTAAATTTAAAATATGTTATACCTCAAGATGTGAGGAAAAACTTTCGTGAAGGATACTACCCCTGATTTGGTCTCCAAAAATCTCTACAAAAATAGTAAACCGGGAGGGTATAGAAAACACAATTTTGAGATTCAACCAAAACTTCAAGGATCTGAGTCCTTGTGGATAACCACCGAACTTCAGCCCTCAAAATTCATTCCACAAGGCTCAAACTACCATGCCACAACCATCATACAACATGCCATTTTTCATCACAAAAACCATAGCACAACGATCACGGCATTACATAGCAATTTCACACAATTAATTGCTGAATCAAACTATCCATTCCACGTGCCAAACAGAATTTTCCAGCATTCAAACTAGCCAATCACAACCCTTATTTGGCCTCTAATTTTCCACCAAAATGCCACAAATTCATCCTTAAGGCCCCTCATTTAAATCAGCCCCCAAATTACACCAAACTGCATTTAAACGAGTCCGTTAATACCCGATATCGTAAATAGGGTTTAGATTGTAACTTACTTGAAATTTCCAAGCAAGCACAACCTATCCAAGGGCAACAAGGCGGCTCGAACGCGGCGACTACGGTGGTCCGGTTGAACGGCGGCGATCGACGACAGTGGCAATGGCTTGCTTGGCTGGCTAGTCACGGCCATGGGAGGGAGAGAGAGATCGCCGAGAGGGAGGGAGAGAGACGGCGGTGGCGTGAGGGTGGTGAGGGCACGGCTCGGTGACCGGATGGTCGGTGATGGGCGGACGGTGGCTGGGGACGGCGGCAGTATAGCCAAGGGGAGAGGGGACGGTCGGCCAGTGGGGAGGGGAGAGAGAGAGAGTGAGCCATGAGAGAGGGTGGGAGAAATGAGAGGGAGAGAGAGAGAAAATGGTTTATATAATCCAATAATTGTCCCCCTTTTTGCAAAATGACCATCTTGGCCCTCTCTCTACTTTTCAATCGATGGCCACAATTTGTTCTTATCTTGAGGTCAACGGCCGAGATAGAATCTTTTCCAAATATATCCAAGGGTAAAATGGGAATTTCCCAAAAAGTCCAAGGGCAAAATTGTCCAAAAAATTGACATTTCTAAAGTGAGGGTGAAATGACCAAAATGCCCTTCTCCATTTACACTTGGCCTTGACAAAGTCCCAAGGGTAAAACGGTCATTTCCCATTTCTCGCCAAAATTCAATTTTTCTAAAAGATTCGGACAATTCTAAGGCTGATCATGCTAATAACAACATCGTCCAAATATTCTGTAGTGACTTTTTAAATTTTCAATGCCCAACTTGGTCTCTAATTAATGACTAAATTTTAAATAACGTAACTTGAGCGTATCTCAAACTAACGGATGGCTTTTGGGGAAATTCACACTTTTGACCCATGGCCGATACTGAATCAAGCCACGTTCAAGTTCACTCGGGTCGTGACGACCTCGGTTGTCACTTAATCGCGAGGATCGATCGTTAGTTCCAATGGACGCGATTGTTTGATATAGGTTTAGGGTCATTGGTCAGTTCATCTCATGGTCAAGCGAAATCACCCGCAATCTACTAATATGACAACGGCGAATTGATCCCTAACTATCCTTGGATCGGCCTACATTGACTCAAAATGTCACCTCGACAATTCTATGATCGAAAGTCAATTCACGATCGAGTTTCTTTGGCCTCGCGAATTTAAATCCCCAATTAGCCTTTCTCTAATGGTTAGTATCCTAGGAATGATCAGTTTCGAGCGAGATCTAACTACAAGTACATTTATAAAATCATCCATTTCATAAATCCCAAGTGGGTAAAATTTCAAAATGTCACAACCAGTCACTACATGACCCAAGATTATTACCCAATCCAGCCAAAACTCGTAATTACTAAACTTAGCATACAACTTATGCTCTCGAAGGGTTTGAAGTACAATCCTTAAGTGCTGTTCATGTTCCTCTAGTCCTTTCGAGTATATCAAAAGATCATCAATAAAAACTATCACAAACCTGTCCAAATATGGTTAGAACACTCTATTCATTAAATCTGTAAATGTTGCAGGTGCGTTAGTCAAACCAAATGGCATAACCAGAAACTCATAATGCCCAAAGCGAGTTCAGAATGTCATCTTAAGAATGTCCTTCTTTATTCTTAATTGATGATACCTAGACCTTAAATCAATCTTAGAATAGACTGATGCCCCTTGCAATTGATCAAACCAATCATCGATCCTAGGCAATGGATACTTGTTCTTAATAATAACCTGATTCAATTACCTATAGTCTACATACAACCTCATTGATCCACCCTTATTCTTTACAAACAATACTGGCGCACCTTAAGATGACGTACTAGGTATGATGAATCCCTTATCAAGCAACTCTTATAGTTGCACCTTCAACTCCTTTAATTCATTCAAGGCCATTCTATAGGGAGCTTTCGATATAGGTCCAGTTTCACGAGCTAACTCAATAACAAATTCGACCTCACACTCTGGTGGTAAACTCAATAACTCCTCAGGAAACACATCAGGAAACCCCTGAACTACAAAAATCTTTTTGAATTTCCTTACACTCTTATCTTGATCACTTATTACTGCCAAAAATCCTTGACATCCATTGTCTAAAAGTTCATGAGCTTCAAATGCCGAAACAAGCATTGTAGGTATGTCCATTCCATTCCCAAATAATTCGAAACTATCTTGGTCAGGTAGGTTAAATTGAATAACCCTTCTATAACAATCCACATTGTCTCATTGCCTACTAAGCTAATCTATCCCTAAAATAACATCAAAACCATGCATAGCCAGCACTACCAAGTCTACCATCTAGTTTCGTCCTCCTATCTAAATCTTACGGTCCAAGCAGATTAGGGTAGACAAAATAACCTCCTTTAGGGGTGTAGAGATTCTTACGGGTATTTCTATCAACTTAGGTTTCGATCCACACAGTTCTACAAATCGAACGAATATAAAAGAATGCGTCGCACCCGTATCTAACAAGGCATAGACTTTACAATCACATAGGGTGAGAGTACCTGAAATAGTGGTCTTGGAAGCCTCGGCTTCCTCTTAAGTGATTGCATACACTCGTCCTTGAGCTGGCGGCCTTTGTTGATTCCCTTGTGGCACTACTCCACCTAAAGCATGTTGTTGTGGCTGTCGAGTTGGTATCGCTTGCGATTGTTGGCGTTGTTTTTCTTTAGGACAATCTTTCACTATGTGGCCTTGTTGTCCATAACCAAAACAGTTCCTTTGAAACATACATGGTGAGTTTCCGTGGTACCTTCCACACTTTCAGCAAAGGCCATTTATGTATGGCATTCATCCCACTTCCTAACTATTCCCAGCATCTCCGTGATTCATAAAATCATGTTTCTTATTGAAAGGCTGAAATCCAAATCGATTGGGCCTCTTATCATGTCGGATATTGCCCTAGTTTCCTTGATACTGGGGTCGAGCCATAGTTCCACTTTCATCTTTCATCAGTTCCTCTTCTATAAGCTGGGCTCGTCCATATCTCACTATAATCCTTAAGGTTGAGTGGAACCAATTGCCTCCTAATGCCGGTTCTCATACCATTTAGAAATCTTTTGGCCTTATCCTTTCGATTCTCAACCATTCGAGGTGTAAATCTAGAAAGTTCAGCAAATTTCGCTTCATACTGATCCACTGTTAGATTGTTCTGACATAGCTGCATGAACTCTGTTATTTTCTAATCTTTTGCGCAATCAGAAAAGTATTTTCCATAAAAAGCTTCTACAAAAGTTGTCCATGCTACAGGCGTACCTGTTGGAAACACCGTTTCCTTGGATGCCTTCCACCAATGTTTGGCATTCCCCTCCAATTGGTACTCAGCGAAGATTAGCTTGTCAGCATCATTGTAATTCATTAGGTTAAATATCTTCTCCAAACTCCTCATCTACCTTTCTCCCTCACTAGGATCTCTTAATCCTGTGAACATGGTCGGTTTCAATTTTAGGAACTGCTCAATGAGCCCTTGCACACGACGATCACCAATTCCTGCAGTCGCTTGCTGCTAGCATTGTTGTTCAAACAGTGCCCCTACATTGGCCAAAGCCTTGAGAATTCCATCCACTCAAGGATCCCTTCCAGTCGCAGAACCAAAGGATGATCCACCATCTCTCCTCATCTTGTCTTGCAGGCTTTCTACATATGGATCACCAATTACTTCATATGATCAACTACCACAGTATCTAATAAGTAACATACGTTACTGATATTACATTAGTAACCTCAGTTACTTGTATCTCCCTAGCATAGAGCTAACAAGCATATACATCAGGTGTCTTACAATGCATGTCCTAATCCTTCAATCACTAGCACACCTTATCACTCCAGAGTAACTTAGGCTTTGATACCAAAACCGTAAGGACCCAACGATCACATACTAAGGCTTTCTTTAATCTTTTTTAATCTATCGTTATGGATGCAGAAGGTAACGTGTGGCCATGGTTAGTATTTATAATATGAATTCAACGTATTTACACAATACTTTAAGGAAAGTGCAGTGAAAAGTCTTACTACTTTTGAAACATCGCAATGCAAGGGCGGAGCCGGACCCAACAATTCTCTAAAGGTGGGAGGAAACAAAAAGATACTAGCTCCCACTAATATTAACAAAATCCCATAACACAAGCTACTGTTCTAAACCCGTGTTCACGATTTACACCAAAAAGAAGCCGCCTCGGTTCAACCTAACAAGTCTTCCCAATCATAATGACACTTGATGATACATCCACCAACTCTCCATTGCCTCCATTGACACCATTCACTCCGCTAGATCCATTTCCGACACTACCACCACTACCACTATCGCTCCCAAAATCCAAAGGTCCTATCAACTCTCCACCTCGCTTCTCGTACCATGCAACAAACTTATAAGAAACATGAGGAAATTTCCCCACATCTACCCAGACAGTAATAATTCGACAAGCATAAACAGTAGAAGATCCAGGAAAAAACCACATCCTCCCATACGAAATCAATAAGGAATGGCACTCCATAATGAGTGGGAGGTCGGGCGCTCATCTTATCAATCTGAAAATGTTTAAATCCACAAGAGTGACCTTTCGCCCAATAGGAAAAAACAAGGCAATTTCTTAAACCCAACGATCTAACCAATTCTCAATTCCAGCACAATCAACATTGTATCGACTATAACACATGCTCCAAGAACAATCAGACAAATAGGGTTAGCCAACATAATGAATCACATATCACCAAATCAGAATCATAATCATAACATGCATTCGTATCATGTATTCCCATCACCATCATATCGGGTCCACCCCCATCTCACTGTTCAACCAGGGGCAAGCCGGTCCGTGCGGGTCACTTCCAATCCACTGACTAGACTTCCACGGGTTGCTGGCCGTAGGCTTCTCACTCCGAGGCATCTATGGGATGCTAGCCATAGGCATCACCTCCTGACACCCAACCTGGTCATCATCGAGGAACTCTCGGTTCATAGACCAAGACTTCTGTGGGACACTGGCCACAGGCATCATCATCTACGAGTTGCCATTCGTAGGCATCTACGGGACGTTGGCCGTAGGCGGTGCTCAATATCTCAAATCCATATTCACATGATAGGAGCATATAACACAAATAGACATGGACCCACAACAACACATCACCACAATATTATGATGGTATCACATATAAATCATTTCAATTCAGACACTCATCACTGTCACCAGAACCTGCACCGATAAAGTCTTCACATTTCCTCATCCATTTCTCATCTAGGTATGACCAACCATACCTCATTTGAAAGTTCATGATATCCACATCACATTCTCAAAAGATATCGAACCACAATTTACACATTCTCAAGTAGAAAATGGGGGATTTTCACAACTGTACAAATTCGACCAGTTTTGCACTCCCGATGAATTTGAGACACCAGGTACAGTAAATAACCTTCAAAAATTCTGATATTTAAATGTGTATTAGGAGAGATCAAAATGAACAACTTTCATGAAGGACTCGAAGATTAAAAGCCTTGGTAAGTATTTCTTTTCGGTGGCTCAAGACAGGACAAAAACTGTTCACTGAAACAGGATTATTGTCTCCCAAAAATAGCTCTTTCCAGGACTCAAAACACCTTTAAAAATTTTGGTTTTAAAGTATGTCATAAAGAAGGATGTCTCTAGGAACTTTAGTGAAGAAAGTTTTCTCAGAATTGTTCTAGAAAGTTGCATAGAAAATCGAGAAGATAGAAAGGTCACTGAAATCGTATAGAAACAACTTGAGCACGGTGAGGAAAATGGACCATCGTCCTACCCAAATCACCTTGGAAAAATAGGAAGTTATGATATGTTAAAAAGGGAAGGATTTCAAGCAACTTTTGTGAAGGACTCGACTTAATATTTTGACTTTTCAAGATGGAACAAAAATGAAGAAGATCGAAGCTCCAGGCGACCAGATCTGCCCTTCCTAGCTCCTCATACATTTTTCACCCCTTTTTGCATTCACAAGGCTCACGAATCTGCCTTCTCTTCCACAGTAACCCAACAGCCAACTAACAAGCACATAGGAGTCCTAAGCTCATCGCCATTTTTGCATCTATTTGGTTCAAGAGACTCGAAACTCACATGCAAGGCTCACCGAGCTTAGATCTATGGTTAACACACCCTTTGGACTCTAGAATCACACATGCATCAGCACTACCATGCTCGATTCTTTCCATGCAAGCTCAAATAGCAACTTCCATTCATGTACTAGCCATAAAACTTGCAGAAACACACATGCACACACCAAGGAATACTACAATACGGGTAGATGGAAAGGCTTAAAATCAAGCCCAAAAATTTCTTGCCTTGTTCTATGACTTTGGGGGATCCGCGTGTGGTATTAAACACAGCTCAGGGGCTGTTCTTGGTGAGACAAAATGGTGAAATGAGGCTGTGAGGAAGAACAATAGCTGCTGGTCTGGTGAGGGGAAGGCAAGAAAGGAGGAAAGGTAGAAGATGAAGGTGAGTCTTAAGAGAATGAGAGCAAAGTGAGCTAAAGAAGATGAAAATGAGGTAATAAGAGGGAGTCAGGGGCCTGGGAAATGAAGAGTCACCGGTGGGGGCTCTAAGGAAGTATAATCACAGGGAAAAATGGCTATATCTACATTTAGGTAATGATTATGGGATTTCTTGTAAGACCATTTCTATCAAAAATTCTGATTGGGTAAGTGTGAGTAGCATACTTGAGTGTTTAGGGCTGCCCATAGCTTACAAATAAATAGGACAAAAGGATAGGACAAATGAATAAGACGAAATAGCAGTCTAGAAATGAAAGCAAGAAAAAGACCACATCTTCCCCTCCTTTCATGCAGATCACGTCTAGCCATGCAATAGAGTGTTAGGGCACACTTTATATTTTAATACCTCTAATTAGATCATTCAATAAAATTTCCATACCAATAACTTTTTATTAAATCATCCTAATACGAGCGGTGCATCTAGTATGTGCCAATTAAAGTTCATTCGAGTAATCCCATGAATTTAAATAACTTTGGTGTCCCAATGATCTTAAATCAAGGTCTCTCGATTAATCTAACACGTCGAAAAGATTGTGCTTTGTTTATCACTAATTCCACTCCATATAGCACCTTAATCAATTAGACAAAATTCGGTATGTCACAAGGAGCCCCCAGGCAAATCCAAAGTCCTACTAGTGAGGAGCCTCTAGGAAAATTTAAACTCCTACAGGGGAGGAGCCTCTAGGCAAATTTAAAGTTATACTGGCGAGGAGCCCATAGGCAAATCCAAAGTCCTACTGGCGAGAAGCCCCTAGGCAAATCTAAAGTTCTACAGGCGAGGAGCCCCTAGGCAAATCCAAAGTCCTACAAACGAGGAGCTCCTAGGCAAATTCAAAGTCCTACAAGCAATAAGCCCTTAGGCAAATCCAAAAGTTCTACCGGTAAGGAACCACTAGGCAAATTCAAGTCTTATAGGTGAGGAGCCCCTAGGCTAATGCAAAGTCCTACTGCTAAGGAACCACTAAGCAAATTCAAGTCTTACAAGCGAGGAGCCCCTGGACAAATCCAAAGTCCTATAGGCAAGGAGCCCCTAGGCAAAATTCAAGTCCTACTGATGAGAAACCACTAGTAAAATCCAAAGTTCTATAGGCGAGGAGCCCCTAGGCAATTTCCAGAATCCTACAGGTGAGGAACCACCTGACAAGTCTCCAAAATCCTCAGGCAAAGAGCCTCAGGCGTTCATGGTTCGTGAGTTCATCCTAAAACCACAAAATCAGAATAACCATCATAATCATCACCACCATCAATTCATACCCTTAGATAAGCAACAAAGAAACTCTCACAAATAAGTAAATTTCTCTCTCTCAATTATTAAGAATCTTTCGAATTATGTTCTGAAAAGAGAACTTTTGGATTAGATCACAAATTTCAAAAGCAAGATCCCTAATTAGTTATTGTGAAATTTCCATCTTATCTTGTTCAGTGAGTCGACTAAAAATCCAAATGTCACATTGTTTTTGAGATCAACCTCTAACGAGCTCAATCTCAAAGAGAGGCAGCTGTTGACATCTAATTTTTAGCTCATTTTTTTATATTTTCAAAAATTTCAAAATTAGGGCTAGGATTCTTGGCCAAGCCTAGAAATCTATTTCTAAACCAAAAAAAAAATTTAGCATTTTTTTTGCATTTTTCCTTAATTTCTTTTAGTCAAAATAAGTGAGAAAATAAAAAAATAGAAAATAAAATCAAAAAATTCCATAAAAATAGTCATTAGTCTTATTTTAAATCCAATTTCATGAATACATCATCAATTTGGAAAAATCTCAATCGGGTATATGTTTTTACTAAAATTAGGCAAAATTAAACTCGAATTGAACCAAAAATGCAATAAAATTTTTTCTAGTCATTTTTAAGTCATAGTATCTTCACAACAAATTATTATGGGACCTTGAATTGCATAATGGTTGGTCCAATTGCACAATTTGACATAAAACTAAAAATCCCCAAAATTTGATTGAAAATTAAGAATTTTGAACTCAAATTGGGAATCGTGCCCAATATGAAATTTTCGAAATATGAGACCATCATTTCTAGGGTTAATCAAATGTTGGTAATTCAATTTCGGCATCAATTTTGCCTAATCAGGTCATTAGAACATCAAATTGAACAAAACCCTATTAACCCGAATATAAAAATGAGAAAATTTTGGACACAATTATAATAAAAATTGGGGCAAATTATATAATTGGGTTCGGAATATGATGGGAATTCAATTTTGAGGTTAAATTTGGAAAATTGGGTCAAAATCGAGTCGAATTTGAGAATTTAGACCAACTCGGGTCTGTCGGGTCGACCGGGTCAACTCGACCTGACTCGAGTTACTCACCTTCTTCGCCCGCTCAGCCAAAGTACAATAAACCCAGAAAATAAGTCCCGTGGCTGCGACTTCACCGATCATTCCCAATCAAATTAGCACATTTTAATCGATTCCAGCTGGCACTAAATAATCACCCTAACCGATTCAAGGTCGGTTCCAACAAACTTTGGGCAGGATTTTTTATCAACAAAAAACGAAGAAAAAACTGAACATTGCAAGGGACCTATTCGACAGATTGCTAGAGAGAGAGGAGAAAGAAACAAGCGAAACCAAAGAGAAAAAGCTAGAGAGAGAGGGTTGAGAGTAACCTTACGAGTGTTCGGTGCCGTTGTGGACGGCGGAGCACCGGCAAACCGCGCATGTGGCCGTGATTCTCCCCCCACTATTTCAGTCAACACGGCTAATCTTGAAGGCCTGAAACCAAGCATTTTTCGGCCAATCTAGAGCTCTTCCGGCGAAGCCAAGACCACCAAGGTGAAGATCAAGCATCAAGGAACAACTCTTAGGGTGCGGATCAGTTCGGCAATTCCTCCTGGTCATCGAACGAAGCAGGTAAATCTTTTTCAAGGTCACGGTTTTTTCCAGAATTCAAAAAATATGATTTGATTCAATCCTGTTGTTCTTGTGATTTTCTTTGCGATTTTGTTTTCCTGGATATGCAAAACTCGTTTCTAATCATTTTTGGTGTTGTTTGATTGCATTTTTGGGCATGAAAATGCACAAACCAAGTCGGCCTCCCCATGAACCATCTCGCTAGAGCTCAAGTGACCCCGTCGGAGCATTGCTATGGCCGTAAGGCCATTCAAGTTAGCTTCATTGACCTTGTTTGATGTTTTGTTAGTCATTAAAATCAAGTTAGACGGCTAGGGCGAATAGTATAGTGATTTGAAATCTGAAAATGTTATTTTAGGTTAGTGTTAGGTTAGGATTTTCCAACTAGTTTTTCACCGGCCGGCGAACGTCCGATGGTACAATGATTAGGTTAGATTGGTAATAGGTAATATGGACTTCATCGTGGATCAATCAGAATGGTCAAAAGGTCGCCGGAGGCTCGTCGGCGACATGCCCAAACCGGCGGTCTCGAAAACCTTGAACTGAAAATTGTGCATACCAGGTGTTTGTGAAAATGCCTCAATGAAAAACGCTCAAAACGACGCCATTAAGATTTAGGGAGTCACTTGCCTAAGTCCAAAGCCAAGGAGGACCAAGAAAAAGCTAGCAAAAAGGCCGGTCAGAGCAGTGTCGGGTGCAGCGTAGGCGCGGGCACAGTAGCCGAGCTCTCGGCATGGCCCTCGGCATGGCCCTCAGCCACGGTCGGGATGCTCAGCCAGGGCAGGTACTCTGCACAGGTGAGGGCAATGGCTGGGCACGGGCACAGCAAAGACGAGCAACGGTTAGGATGACTCGGCCATGGTCGGGGCAGCGGCCAAGCAAGCTCAGCCACGGTAGTACGAGCGATTGGGCGAGCTTGGGCACAACTAGGGCAGCGACCAGGCGATGGCGACGGCGACGGGCAAGCGAGTAGGTGCGCGGCCAGGCTGGCTGGAGATCGAGTTAGCCGACGAGTTGGGCGAGTGGCTCGGCTAGCTAGCGAGCGAGCTGGTCGGCGAGTTGGGCGACACGACGACATCAAAGAGCTTAGCCAAGCGAGCTGCCAGGCACGTGGGTGAGCTGCGCGGCGAGACTCGTGGCCGCGAGCTGCTACTAGGCGGCAACAGTGATGGCGACGAGACCAGCAGCTAC
Source organism: Syzygium malaccense (assembly GCA_031216405.1). Taxonomy (NCBI): domain Eukaryota; kingdom Viridiplantae; phylum Streptophyta; class Magnoliopsida; order Myrtales; family Myrtaceae; genus Syzygium; species Syzygium malaccense. Next base: position 26,461,187 of record CM062257.1, on the reverse strand, counting down.
TGGGTGGCGACGGAATGAGTAAGCAGCCGAGCAGCGAGCTAGACGACGCGGCGATGGTGACGGCGTGCGGTGGCTAGGCGGTAACTGACGATGGTGGTGGTGGCTAGTCGAGCGAGCAGCGGCGCAAGGTGAACGGCGAGCGGCGGTCAGCGATGAGCAGCAAGGAGAAAGCAGAAGTAGCGGTGTAGGGAAAGAGAAGAAGAAGAAGAGAAGAAAAAAGAAAAAGGAGGAGAGAGAGGGAAGTCTGCATGGGCTAGAGGGAAGGGACGTGAGCGCAGGGGGAGGGGACGCGCATAGGGGGCGCTGTAGAGAGAGAGAGAAAGTCAAAATTAATCGAGTGCGATCTAACAACCCATGTTCAAACTTGAAGTCGATCCAACGGTCCACGAAAAATCCTAATTATAAATTAAGAAAAGGCCAAAAGACACTAAATTTAAATAAAGAAAGAGGTCTACTAATCGAAATCCGCACCCGGTCCAAATTTCACTTTTCACTAATTCCAAGCAATCTTTAGGCTGGCCACATTAATATTGACACCACCCAATTAAATTCGTCACGAAACTCCGAAAAATTCGACACCCAAGTTTGGGCTATAAATAACAGCCAAATTCAATCAAATGTGATTTTAGCGAAATCTCAAATTTAAAATAACCCGAGAGTGATCAGTTTTGGACGAGATTTAACTATAAGCGCACTGACGAAATACACGTTTTATAAATCCTAAAAATGGGCTGAAATTCGGAATGTCGCAAGATGAATGCAAAAGCAAATGGCTTGATGCAATGCAGGATGAAATGCAATTACTTTATGATAATCATACTTTTGAAGTGGTTAAGTTGCCTAGGAGCAAAAGAGCTTGGAAGAACAAGTGGGTATAAGGGTTGAAACAAGATGAATATACTTTAGAACTACGATACAAACCTAGATTGGTTGTTAAGGGATTCAGTTAGAGAAAGGGTATTGACTTTTGATGATATATTTTCTCTGGTGGTAAAAATGTCTTCTATCCGTGTGGTTCTAGGATTGGCATCTATCCTAGACTTGGAAACTGAACAAATGGATGTAAAAACAATCTTCCTACATGGTGAATTGGTGGAAGAGATATACATGGAACAACCATAGGGTTTCAAAGTGAAAGGAAAAGAGTACTATGTGTACAAATTGAAGAAGAGTCTCTATGGCCTAAAGCAAGTACCGAGATCATAGCACAAAAAGTTTACCTCAGTTATGACACAGCAGGACTATAAGAAGACTTCCTCGGATAATTGTGTGTTTGTCCAAATTTTTTTTATAATGACTTTATTATTCGATTGCCTTATGTTAATGATATGTTAATTATCGGCTGGAATGCTTAACGAATTGAATTGTTGAAAAAATAGTTAAGCAAGTCTTTTGCGATGAAAGAATTGGGCTCAACAAAGTAGATTCTCAGCATTAGAATTACTCAGGATAGAAATGCTAAGAAGTTGTCCTTCTAGCAAAAGAAGTACATTGAGAAGATTCTTGAGAAATTTCATATGGACAAGGCTAAAGTGGTTAACACTCCTCTTGTTGCCCACTTTAAGTTGAATACGAAGTAAAGTCCCATGACTGAGAAAGAGAAGAAAGACATGGAAAGTGTTCCATATGCCTCGGTTGTGGGAAGCTTAATATATGCGATGATATGTGCACGGCCAGACTTAGCACATACAGTTAGCATTGTTAGTCATTATTTATCAAATTTAAGTAGAGAGCACTAAATGGGGTAAAGTGGATCATGAGGTATCTTTGGGGAACTTCTAGTTTAAAACTTAGTTTTTAGATTGGGAAACTTTAGTTAGTTGGATACACAGATTTCGACTTAGCTAGAGATATTGATACTCATAAATCTACTTCTGGTTATTTGATTTCCTTTGCCAGTGGGGCTGTGTCATGGAAGTGAAGGTTATAGAAGTGTGTTGCACTTTGTACAACTGAAGTTGAATTATTGCGGTGACCAAAGCTAGTAAAGAGTTACTATGGCTGAAGAAGTTCTTGGAAGAACTTGGGTTCAAGCAAAAGAGGTGTGTGTTATTTTGTAACAATCCAAGTGTAATTCATCTTGTTAAGAATTCATCTTTTCATTCTAGATTGAAACACATTGATTTTAAATATCATTGGATAAGGGATGTTCTAAATGAGAAGTTGGAACTTGAGAAAATCCATATAGACCATAATGGATATGATATGATGACGAAGACTCTACCAAGGGAGAAGCTTGAACATTGTCGATTTATAGCAAGGATGGTGAATCCCTCCACATCGTCGTGAGGAGAAGATTTGTTGGCTGAGTTCACTCCCATATGGAAGAAGCTCAAGACTTGAGACCATATGATAATCATATGGATAAATAGGGTTTCTCACTATTATTATGCTGTAGCCACAAAAGAACATTTTTGAGAGACGCGGTAACAAGAGGGAAAGAGAAAGCAGAAAATCTGGGTTGGCGAAATATCTGATTTTCATCAAGCTAACGTCAGAGGTCAATTCATGGTCCGATTGAACTGAAATTTTGCCAGCGTGCTTGTGCCACATTCTTCTTGAATTAGATCGATTTGATTTTTGTTTGAAGCTCCCTACATAAGGTTTTCGTGGGTTCAACCAAAAGTGCGTTTTCAGTGAGATTTATCCTTTATCTCTTGTGAAGTTTATGTCTATTGCCAAGAATGATGTTCTTAATGTCTTTGCTGCTATGTACCTCTAGTATTTACTAGAGAAGAACTTTGTTCATCCAATTTTGCTGATAGTGAAGATTTTTGGATGGATCCCGTCCCGTGGTTTTTGATCTCCTCACACCGAGGAGGTTTGCCACATAATAATCACCTTGTGTCTACGTGCTTGGTATCTACATCTCTCTATTATATTGTTTCCTATTAGGTTTGCACAAGAGGGGAGATTATTCCGTTTCGTTGTGCTAATCCAATATTGTTCGGATTGTTATTGTTCTCCCAACAAGGGGAGGTAGGGATGGAGGGTGGAGATTCATTCAATATAATTTTGTTTGGAAGATCACAGCTGGATATAATTATCAAGGTCGAATTCATGCCATTCTGGCGGAAAGTTGCTAGCACTCGCCGAGCCTGAGGACCTTATTTGAAACTAAGTTGGATATTTTGAGACCTTATTTCAAATAAGATACACTGTCGGCCATCATTTGAGAAAACGTCACATTTTAGGCCTTTATTTGAATCTTTCCCTAGCTCAAGAGTCCAAGTCAAACAGGGACGTCCTTCGACACAAACAACCACTCAACTCCAAGAATTACTATGACGTAGACATTAGTATTAAGGGTGTCACACCCCGAACCCCAACGGGCTCGTGACACCCCTTCAACGGTCGTATTGAACGCGACATCCCAAGATGCGTCACCGACCCAAACGAACTACGCAAGCGGAAGCGAAATAAAACAACCCAGATAACTAACATTATGGCAAAAGGATAGCACGAAACAATAATTGCATAACATCATAAAGCAGTCACTATTACAAAACGATAACCCAGGCTATCAATTTCAAACCACAATTTTCAAAAGGGGGCGGTGGTTGATAAGCTTATCTCCTCTACAAAAAGGTACTCAAAAGATAGGGTAATTTGATCTATCCTTTAATCCATGTGGTACTCTAGCGGCATCTCTGAATCGATCACGGTCGCGGATCTGAAAGTGGTTATATAATAACCGTGAGAACGAGTCTCAATAAGTAACACCATAAACCCCACATAGGCCAATGCGTACCCAGACAAGTTGTACATGTAATCTAGCCAACAACATAATGAGCTCACATCATTATACTTACCTTTGCCATCAAAACGTATGCCAACTCTGCACGTTAGTCAAAACGTGATTATGCAATAATAATAACTCAATAACATAGCACAATCACTCAAACACCAACCACACTTGCATTCAATCAATCCAACCAATTCAATCACACATCCAACCAGTCAATTCAATCATACTCAATTCGCATGCGTTGCTGAACATCTTTATCACGACCTGCGCCACTGAGCCTCAGGTTCATTCTCATTGCCTGCGCCACTGTGTCTTAGGCCAGCTCTCAGATCAAGCCAGGCTCCGTCCCTCATTGGACATATCACACATTCACACGACCCGCGTCAACATGTCTCAGGTCGAACTTTCCTTCCACGGACCACCATCAACACGTCTCAAGTTCGTTATCTTTCATTCTGCGGACCACCGTCAACACGTCTCAAGTCTGTTAACTTTCATTCTCCGGACCACCGTCAACACGTCTCAAGTCCGTTAACTTTCATTCTACGGACCACCATCAACACATCTCAAGTCCGTCAACTTTCATCCTACGAACCATCGTCAACACGTTTCAAGTCCGTTAACTTTCATTCTACGGACCACTGTCAACACGTCTTAAGTCCGTTGACTTACAGGTACATATGCCACACAATTCCATTTATCATTCTCACACGTCATACTAATCAAATTCCAATCACGAGTTCACCAAACAAGCCCACCCATCCGACATTCAAGTCGGCCCAATCAAATGTCAACTTCACCCACAAACGCCACGACAAATCGATCATTGCACCCACATAATTTAGCCATCTAACGCGTCATACAAATCCAATTCAAATCACAAATTCATCACAGTTTAATCTAACAAATTAATCACAAACAATTCAGCCACGGTTCAACTATCTTCAGACTTCAATCGACATTCCAAATTCAGCCCAAAGTAATCAATGCGAAAAATTTTCAATCGGACATCGATCCACACACAAACAACCAACAATCTTGACATAAATTCCAGCATTAATCGACCCCCAAATCAGCCACAATCCATCATGAATCAACACAAATCAATCCCCATTTCATCCTTAATCTGCACATCCCTCGGCTCAAAAACTCGCCACTAGAGGAACATCATTTCAGCTATAGAGCAGCCCCCATGGCAGCACACAAATCACCACCGTTTAGTCCGCCATTTCAACATATAAAAGCCGACACTCAAACCTACAAACCAGACAAAGGCAGCCACTAATCTAGCCCCTAGATCCGACTCAAACAGTCCCCAATCAGCCATTAAACTCCCCTAAACAGCCCTTAACCAGACTAAACAGAATACCCATTATCGTAGATAACATTTAGGATGATACTTACCCAAAGTCCCAAGCAACAGGGAGCTGAAACAGGGGCAGCAAGGTTGATAGGGCAGCAGCAGGGGTGTCACAGGAATGCAGCTTCGCCGGAATAGCAGGGAGGCCTCTCGACGTCATCTGGTCTCTCGGCTAAATGGGCGAAGGAGGTGATGGCAACAAAGGTGAGCAGCAGCAGCTTTGTTGGAGCTGCAGGGGTCCCGGCGGACGACGAGACTAGACGGCGGCGACGGGCTGAGCAGTAGCTGCTCAGTAAGGTAGTCGGCCAAGGGGCGGTGCGCGACAGACCGGCGAGACAGAGCAGGGGGAAAAACCAGAGGAAAACAGGGGAAGAGAGGCTATGGCAGCAACGCAAGGGCGATCGGTTGCTGGCGACGGAACGACGGCGACTTAGATGGCTGGGCGGAGCAAGGTTGGCCGGTTGGCTCAGTGGGTTGCTGCTCACGACAAAGGAAGGGGGGGAGTAGCCCGGTGAGGCGTGAGACGATGTGAGGAAATGGCGGCCAATAGCAGAGACGGGCGGTTTGCCGGACTGCTGGCGGTGAGCACGGCGGTGGCGGGACGCGCGGCTGTGGGCAAACGACGCACGGCGGCTGGGCGATGAGCGGGAGGTGAGCGTGCAGTGGAGGGGAAGATGGACGATCGGGGCAAAAGAGAGAGGGGAGAGAGAGAATGTGATGGGAGGGGGGAGAGAGAAGACGGTCAGAATAGAGGGGAGGAGGGGACGTGAGTGAGCGGGAAAAGAGGGAAGGAGAGAGAGAGAGAGAGAGAGAGAGAGAGAGAGAGAGCACACAAAAGTCAAACACACTCAAGTGCAAATCTAACGGCCCACAAATGATCTCGCGAGCTTGATCCAACTGCCACGAAAATTCCAAATTATAAATTAAGAAAAAGGGCCAAAGAAAATAACCCAAAACACATTACAAGGGAGATTTACTAGTCCAAATCCACACCTCGATCAAAATTTCATTTTTCACATATTCCGGGCAATCTCGAGGCTGGCCATAATTATATAGACACCGTCCAATTAAATTCGTCCCAGAACTCCAAGAAATTCGACACCAAAGTTTAGGCTCTAAATAACGGCCAAATTCGATCGAGTGCGATTCTTGCGAAATCTCTAATTTAAAAATAATAACCCAAGAGTGATCAGTTCCGGGCGAGATTTTATTATAAGCGCACTGATAAATTACACATTTTATAAATCCCAAAAATGGGCCAAAATTTGGAATGTCACAAAGGGTGTGTTTGTTTCGGGAAGAATTTCATGATAAAGAAAAATGCTTTTCAAGAAATCATGTTTTAGGAAAATGTTTTCCCCTTTTCAAGTTAAGGAATTCATTTTCCTAACTTTAAGTATGCATATTTGCTTTGATTGTAAATGGTTTTCAAGTTACCTTATCATTTTTAGTGAGCCACATGCGTGAAAGTCCAGAACATATTTGTGAAAATATCTTTCACTAAAACAAACACACTATAAGATTTAGAAGCAAAGAAAAACAAAACAAAGCTTCCCTTTTATTCCAAAAATTTTCTAAGTAAAAGAAATTCCAAGGAGTCATAGGTCACTTGTCAGTAAGGGTGCGAATGGTAACCATTCTACTCCAAAAATCAAATTCTTGCCAGAAATTGATTTCTGAAGGAGAAATCTGTTTGGTAAAACATGACTAATTCTGCTCCAGAAATTGATTTCTGGAATAGAAATCTGTTTTTATTTGTTGATATTTTTTGCACCTAAAAAAATTTAAAATTTACTCAAAGTGGGTGTCCACAGGTATTATAAGCCATTTTGTAAAGTTTTGAAATTTTTTTTTTGATTTTTTTGGGGACCTAAAAAAATTTAAATTTCACTTAAAGTGGGTGGCCACAAGTTTTCTAAGCTATTTTGTGAAATTTTGAATTTTTTTTATTTTTTTATTTTTTTGGCACCTCAAAAAATTTAAATTTTACTCAAAGTGGGTGGCTATATATATTCTAAGCAATTCTGTGAAGTTTTGAAATTTTTAATTTTTTTAATTTTTTTGGACACTTCAAAAAATTTAAATTTCACTCAAAGTGGCTGGCCACAGGTATTTTAAGCCATTTTATGAAGTTTTGAAAATTTTGATTTTTTTAATTATTTTTCTTTTTTTTGGACACCTCAAAAAATTTAAATTTCACTCAAAGTGGTGGCCACATGTGTTTTAAGCTATTCTGTGAAGTTTTGAAATTTTTGATTTTTTTATTTTAAAAAAATTCACCAAATTTCATATTTTCCTGAAATCTGACTTTTTTATTTTCTGTAAATTTTTGTGAATTTTTCTAGAATTTTTTAATTTTTATGCATTTTCTGAAAAAAAAATTTGTGAGAAAATAGGGAGAATGCATTCCGGAATCAAGAAGCTACAAAAAGCAGCTTCTCTTTTTCTTGCCAAAAACTCATACTGGAATCAAGATTACATTCTGGAATCAAGTATTTTTAACAAATGTATTTTTATTCCAGAGTGCAAAAATCGCTCCAGAATGCATTCCGGAAATTTTTTAACAAACGTCATTTTGTTCCGGAATGCATTTCGGAATAGAATTTTTATTCCGGAATGCATTCCATGCGCACCCTAAGAATAGAAATTCCGTATGTCAAAACCTTCCTAGAACACAAATGTGATCAAATCTTACTTGAGACAAATTTACAGAATTGCACTTGCTAACGTGCGAAACTTTTTTTTGTTTTGGACGGTTAACCTGTAAAACTTGTCAAATGCTTTATGAGTCTATTCTGGAGTTGTCCATCAGCGTATGAAATTGTCTCAAAGGTACATGTGAAAATTGTAGTCATATTATCCTTAATATCTTATCACATGTAAAATACAAATCAAAAGACTAAATAAGTACACAAGAAAATTGTAGGAAGCACAATCATATTATCCTTGATTTTTTTTATCTGTCGAACTGCACAAATTCTGCCGAAGCTCCTGCATTCGCTCCTTCATTTGTTTGAGCTCTTCCAAGTTGAGCTCTTCAATGGGAGCTTCCCACCATCCCTCGCCGCTCCGTGCTTCTGTATTTTGCTTCAGCTCGTTACCCCGTTTCTTGTCAGCTTCAACTTGATCGACAAGCTCATCATATTGTTGATTGAGCTCACCAATCCTGAGTCGACGATAGGACTCGACCAAGGTTTCAACACCATCATTTTGTGGAGGGTTTTGGTTGAGGAAGTGGTTTGCAACTGAATCGATTGAAGGATGAGCAAATGAATAGGGTTTTCCGGCAGGAGAGAATGTTACTACTCCCACCTCGGAACCACAGAGGGTTACAAGCTCACTTGCCTTTTTATAGATGCTAGATCTACGCTTGGAGAATGTTATGAGCTTATCCTCCGCATTTTCAATTTGTCTCATCTCGCGACGTCGCCTTCTCTGACTACTCGCCATGACTAAGGACAGTAATCTAAGAAGTTTGAAAGATAGTAAAATTATGATAGTAATGTTAAATTTACAGTGAGCATAATGAAAAGAGTGCACCTATTTATTAGGGGATAGTGATGCCAAATCTAGTATGCAATGTTTTGGGATAATCTCTTCGAGTTGTCACCTTCCACAAAATAGATTTTTCAAAAAAAGTAAATTCGTTCAATGGAAAGTTGTACTTTCCAAATGTGCGTGTAAATAAATGTTTTTTCAATTTTAAGGCTCGACTTTGTATTTCTCACCATATTTGCCTTTGAAAAGTAATCTCTCTAAAACAGTACTTTACAATAAAAAAGCCAAATTAAACTTTGTATTTTGGGTAAGAAATCTAGAAAATAAGCTCCACTGGAGGCACGAATTGAGCAAATATCTTAGTTGGGAAATAATAAATTAGAAGATGAGAAGTCTTTATAATGAAAGAGCCAAATTAAAATTTGTATGTTGAGTAAGAAATCTTAACAAAAAAGCTATACTAGAAGCACATATATGGCAAATATCTTAGTTGGGAAAAAAAATGAGAAGATGAGAACAATCGTAATGACTATTTCTCGTATTCATTGTTGGGGAATTTTTTTATGGCCAAATACGTAACTTGGGTTACTCTATAATAGGTCACTTGAAATTTGTTATCATGTGTGCTTCGGTGAGATAATACATCGAAATCACTTTAAAAATGTGGTAGATAATATAAAAGTAGCATATCAACCTTTGGAAAGAATTAAATGGTCTAGTCACATAAATACTATGTCTTTGAAACATAATCTCTATAAATGAGTATCTTACGGTGAAAGACCCAAATTGAAATTTGTGCTTTCCGAAACGCATTCAGAACATAAGCTCCATTGGAAGCACAAATTGGGTAAAAATCTGAAACTAAAATTTGAAGATTTACACTAGTTTAAAAACAGTGGTGGATAGAGAATTTCAGTAGGAAAATCATTTGACAAGCTAATAAGGATCCATTCCAATTCCAAACACACATTCACCATATGTGGAGGTAAAGACCAATAAGATCACACGGCAAGATTCTAACAGCCTAAATTTCGATGTAATTCCAGGACCAATAAAATTGATATTATTTCGCATTTCATTTTAGTAAGTATCGTCCAGAGCTTATCACTCTCGGGATACTAATCAATAGGGTATGGCTAACTAGAAAATGGTACGTGAACCAGAGACCCGATTGTGAATTGGACACCAATCACGAGAAATGATGAGAGAATGTTTTTGGCCAACGTGGGCCGATCTTAGGAAAAAGTGACGGATGTGGTTTGGCCAAGGCCAATGTTATACAATCAGATCGCAGGTGATTCTGCATGACTGAAAGTACACGTGGTCAATCAGTCCTGAACTTGAACCGAACGATCGCGACCTCTAGAACTAGTGATAATTTCTCATTCTCTCAATGATCGGGATCGTCATGACTCGGATAACCCTAGGTCGATACACGCAATCTCTAAACAGTAGTCCGTTAGTGAAAGACCCTGAAAATTGAAAGTTAGCGAGTTTTAGTCACAAAACTGGACTCGGATTTCGGTATCGATTTTTGAAGGTCTGAGAAGCTATTTTCATGATTCTGACGTCATATTGCGCTGGCCACATAAGTTTGGGGATAGTACGGGCGAAAAATGGAATTTCGACCCGGAAGTCAAAAATTACGATTTTGCCCCTCTGGTCACCAATGTCGATTTTGAGGCCGTATGAGATTATTTTTCGCGGCGGATGTCATTTTAGGGTGGCCACGCACATTTGGAGTTGTTACGGTCAAAAATTGAAATTTTGGCTCGGAAGTGAAAAATAATATTATTTTAATTCTCAGGACTTTGCGATCGATTTTTGAAGGCTTAAGAGGCTATTTTTGTGATTCCGATGCCATATTATGTTGGCCACACCCATTTGGGGTTAATATAGCTAAAAATTGGAATTTCGGCCCGGGACTGGAAAAATGACCATTTTGCCCCTAGGCCTATTTTTGGCCCGAATTTTTGGGGAAAATATTTGGGATAATTAAGAGTAATATCAGCTGAATTATTGGACCTAAAGACCATTTTGCCCATCAATTATTGGGCTGGAACGAAAGTCGGCCGTCGGATTAGGGGTATTTTGGTCAAATGGCCCGGATCGGCGACACGTGGCGCAATTGGGCTGATATTTTTGATCAGATAGGACTCCCTCTCTTTCTCCTCCTCCTCATTCAGCCACCCCACAGATCAGCAGCCCCTCCCCCATGTTTCCTCCTCCTCCACCCGTCCTCCTCTTGGTCGCAGTCCATGCGCCGGAGCACCGCCGGAGCCGCCGCTCGCCGGAGCTGGTCGCCGGTCTGCCGTTGCTGTCCACACCTCACCGTCCCCATCCCCCTCTCATCCCATCTTCTCTCTCTCTCTCTCTCTCTTTCCGTCCAGCCAAAGGACCGCCGGAACAAGCTACCGCCGCGCCGAAGCTCAATCGGCCGAGCTGCTGTCGCTGTGACCTCCAGCCATCCATACGTCACCGTACGTCGCCGATCGTACAGTGTCCGTACGGTCCGTATAGTGTCCATATGGTCCGTACGCCGTCCGTACGGGTGTCCGTACGCCGTCCGTACGGGTGTCCGTACGCCGTCTGCCGGGAACGCCGCTGCCGGTTCCACCGTTCATCGGTGATCGGCCGCCGTTCCTCGTCGTTGTGACCTAAAATTAAGTGAGTATACCTCCCAAATCTAGATTAGGACTGATAGTGTGTTTTTTTGGACTGACTTAGGTATTATCGGTGTATAATTCAGATTGGATTGAGGACTGATTGGTGGAAATAAAATCCGAGGAATTTAGTGGGATTATTATAGATAATTATTGGGCCCGGATTGAGAAAATAACGGTTGTCCATATTTTTGAGGAATGTATCGGATTATATTGGACAGCAAGAATTATTAGCTGAATGGCCGGGATTACCCAGAATGATTGGCTGTTGATTGATTGGTGATCAATTGTGTTTAATTGTGAAATGCCATCTTGCATGCTCGTGTGGCTAAATCGTGCAGAGTGTGATTGGCCAATTGATGGCTTGAATTGTGTATTTGGAATTGGGCCGCACGGTATTAATTGGCCAAGTGAGCATGCTATTTATAAATTGGGTACTGTGTAGTGGCTTTGATTTGATTGAGTGCCTATACCTTGATGATGCTCATGTTGCATTTTTCATGGTCACGCATTATGTATGCCGAGAGTGGGGCATGTGATGAACTTGTGTGGAAATGCATGCCTGCCATGAGCATATGATCACCTAATTGCCCGATGCGTTTTATGCCGGATTCAGATAAAATTTGGCAGTGTGCCATGTGATTACTTAAGGCCTTCGAGTCGTGCCATCCTCATGCGCTTTGTAGCAGGACGATACCCGACATGTCCGGAAGACGACTAGCCTCATGTGCTTTGTAGCAGGCTTTGGTTCGTAAGGAGATCGGTGTTGCGCCTCATGCATTTTGTAGCAGGCTAGAGACACTGGGCCATGTGATGCGTCTTTATGCTGGCTGTGAAGAGTTGTGGGCCTTCGGGTCGTGACCTTTGGGTCGAGTTAACAATTGTTGGCCTTCGGATCGTGGCCTTCGGGTCGTAATAATAAATTGAGCATTCGCCAGTGTGCTAGTGTGGGCCAGTGGGCCGAGATATGAATTTGGCATGAAAATAACATATGCATGCATAGAAATGCATGGACCAGTATGTGAGTGTACGGGACTCGGTGAATGGCTTGTGATACGAATACTGATGAGTGTGAGCATGCGTATGACGTACGTATGAATAGCGTGTTCGTGTATGTGAGTTAAGAATTACATTGAAATGCTAACCTGTAGGGGCAGCCAGGTAAGTGACTGGGGCCCGAGGGCCAGGGGCAGCCAAGTAAGTGACTGGGGCCCGAGGGCCCAGGTCAAAGAATGATTGTGATTGATATTGCTTTGTTGATTGTATTATACCTGTCGGGAGAATGCATGTTAGCCTAGCCTAGGTTTAGGGGTTGCACTCGCTGAGATTCGTCTCACGGTTGTAATAATCCACATTTTCAGACCCCCAATCTTGAACATGCCGAAGCTGCCACCTCTTTTTGGGATTCCGACATGGATCCATACAACTTCGAGAGTGTACCCCGCTGGGAACGGGGAGGCATATGTGAGATATCATTCGGTAGTTTTCGTGAACGTGGGTGAGTATTTTTATCAGACTTAGGAGTATGAAGCGTGGTGCCTGCAAGATGTAGATGGAAATATCGGGCGACCCCTCAGGACATTCGACGTTCCGGTAGATATAGGTAGGGTAATGATACCTCAGATGGCTGATGGCAAGATTGTGGATCCCCAGGCCATAGACGAGCAGGTCGATGTGAATCCGATACCTAAGATGTGGTATGAGGACCCCGAGCCAATGGATGAGGAGCCAGAGCCGGAGCTAATGGACCAGGACCCGGACGAGGACGGAGAAGTTGCCGAGATAGGTTTCGATCAAGAGCTAGGAGTGGATGACGAGTTAGGTCTTTACCTAGATCCGGAGTTGGAGCGGATTTCGAGGACGAGTGGGCTGCAGCGCAAGATATGGAGTTGGAAGATTTTGAGCCCTCTGAGAGTTCTTCGGAAGAGTCTGCCGAGTCCTCAGACCCTGATTAGGAGCCGTAAGCAAGACCCGAGTTTGGTAGGGAGGATAGTACCTTTTTTACTGTAATCCTCCTTTTAGGTTTAGTTAGATTCGCCCCAGCCACCTACGCTTTTTGTCTAGTAGCTGTTCTCCGATGCTTTTCGATTTGTATATATTTAGGTTGTATATTTTGTAAATGCTGTGAAAAGATCTTCCTATAGTAATACAAGTGTATATTCTTATATGATGGTTGTTATGCCTTGGTTTCACGTGTTTATTTTGTACGGGTGTATATATATATATTTATATACATTGTTTCCGCATGTGCCTTATCTCTGATTTGGTGTTGGGTCGGCAATGCTTCCTGGGAGCGTTGCACTATAATCGACCGAGAGGGATGTTTGCGCTTCGTGGGGTACGGGGCGTGACAAAGATTGTGGAGGTTCGAAGCATCGTTTTAAGCGCTAACATTAGCTTAGCACACCAATAAAAATGTCATGGCAAAAGAATACTACAAGTGCTATAAGTTGTATACGATGCTCACTTTGATGCCAAAAGTTTTTTTTGGATCACTTCAGTACTAAAATTTTTGAAAAACGATAACTTAAGTGCTAAAATTTTTGAAAAATGATCACTTGAGTGCCAACTCTGGTGCCGTACATAACTTTTCACCGGAAATCCGACGTGGCATTATTTTTATTAATTTCTGAAGCTGATATGGCTCGCCGGAGATTGGCACTTAAGTGATCGTTTTTTAAAAAATTTTAGCACTTAAGTGATCATTTTTTAAAAATTTTAGCACTTAGGTGATCGTTTTTCAAAAATTTTAGCACTAAAGTGACCCAAAAAAAACTTTTGACACTTAAGTGATCATTTTTCCTCCGATTTGATACTTAAGTGAGCCGGCGAAAACTTTTAGTACTAAAGTGAGCGCTGTACACAACTTATGGCACTTATAGTGTTCTTTTTCCAAAAAGTCATTTTTGTATTAACTGAAACATTAGGCCATCTCTGTACATTGTTCGAATTGGACTTTGGTTTTTTCTTTTGAGACTATGGTTTACTCTTTATGTGACGTAAGTTTTATTCCAACTTCCCGCGCAAAGAAATTTTTTGACTCCGTCATTGTAGGTGCATGATGGTGGTCGACTTGTCAGGTCTGGATGGAAAGCAGTGTAGAAAAATTTTAGACTATATATGGAGTAGACATTACTCCATGTCCTTGGAAAAAACGACCCAACTCTAAATCTATTTGATTTAAATTGAATTTGGTGCTTTGTAGCTGATTTCAGACCTCAGAAACGTTCTAGAGAAATCAGAAGGGGTTTTCCATTATTGGCTAGGTAGAGGAACTGACAGGCGAGTTCATGAAGGCAATTTGGTCGATTTCTGGCAAGGTTTATCAATTAGTTTCAAGTGACCCTTCTAAGCTAAGAACAACCTTTGCAACGGTTACTTTGACCACTTTGATTTTTCCAACGGTTTTTGAGGAAGCTTGGAGGGCTAATATGAGCGTCAAATTGAGAGTTGAAGATGGCCGAGGGGATCGAAATGCCGACAAACTTGTCCGTACTTCTTGTGTTTATCTTTTATGGGAAAACCTTGTGAAATCAACGTGCATCATCTGAATGTTGGTGTAATCATTGGCAAAGAGTGCCTTGTAAGAAAAGTAAAATGGGTGTACTTGTAAAGGGAGGTACAGTTCTTTGTGGAGAGAAAACTTCATCAGTAAATGCTTTCGGCCTCAAGGATTGCATTAGGGGATTTCATCTTGATGGGCTATTAGAGCTGGGGAGTTGAGTAGTCGGAGTGGAAAGACCGAACCACTAAGAATCACTTGGCAATCTCTTTTATCCCCTACTCTCTTTAATTACATTTCTGTTGATAGTCTGAGCCGAAGCCGTGCAGGCTCATACAAGTTTCGGAGCCGTGTCTGGTGGCGTCTATGATACTCCGGTCAACTTTGGAGATCCAAACGGCGCTACCCACGTCTCGGTCTCCACGACTCATGGGGGCACACCTGGAGTAACATGTGATCCCGGCGGTAAGAACATCTGGAGATGCGAGAAGAATTTGTGGAGTGACTCAGCCCAAGTGTTGGAATCGGTAATGAACGTATATGATTTCTCGGCCATATCATATATACTTTGAAGAGATTTGCAACAAAAATCGTGAGGAGTCTTTTGATCAATGTGCTAATGTATGTGAATGTTACGGTTTCATTTATGTTAATCCATTGTGCAAGCATAATGGAGAAGATTCGGATGATGATGGATATTATGAAATTTGTGGACAGCCGCTGTCGCAAATGGATTGGTCTTACACTCGGGGCAAGTCCCGTGCGGCTCACACTTTTTTTTCCCTCAGGATCCGAATTTATGGTATAAATGTCGAAACACAGATAAATCATGAGCAAGCAGCGTGTAAGTTTTGCTGGAAATTTGGAATTTGCAGAGCAACCGTCATCAAAACTCCGAAGCTCATAAGCTAAGAGTCCAGCTGAGAGAGGACCCCCTTCGGCCCGCACAATCACTCAACTCTCTGAGAGTTTTATCTTTGCTTTTTCATGTACTTTTCAATTCCTCAACTTTACACTTCCATGTAATTTCGTTTTGATGTATTTTTAATTCCAAGTTGTTTTCTTACCAACGCAATTTACTCTCCTTGCTGCTGCATGGGTTCCTTTAGTTGGTTTCAAAATTTGGAAGCAAAACATAGATCGGTTCAATTGGAATCAACCTATACCAAGACCAACTAGTCTTGTCAATTCTTAGGTTGAATTGACTCGGTTGTACACGTCTAATTCTTTCAACAAAAACAAGAATTTCTTGTGCCGGTTAATATATGACCGTGTGTGACTTCTTTAGTTTCGAATGTAGTAATTATATTGGTGATCCTTGAACATTTTTTCAGTATTCAATGCAATTCTTGAATTTTTTTGTTCGATCTAATTACTAAACTTTAAAATCTATTCAACATGATTTTTTTGTGAACTGCATTGCCACGTCATGCATTTTTTGACTGCCATGTAACTTTTTATTTGGCCAAAATAGTGATGTGGATTGCCTCGTCGTTTTTCCAAGTCATCTTATCTTTTCTAATCTTTTCATGGATATATATACATACATATATGGAAGTTGTCACGCCCCGAACCCCAACGGGCTCACGACACCCCTTCGATGGCCGTATTGAACGCGACGTCCCAGGACGCGTCGCCCGCCCAAACGAAACATGCGAAGACAAACGCAAGCGGAAGCGGAAATTAAACATCCGAGACAATAAACAATGACAACAGGGTAGTACTTGAAGAAAATCAATAAATGCATTTCATACACTAGGCGCAGGCTTACAACCTTCATTTACACCACAACCATCTAGGCTACCAACTTCAAACCACGTTCATCCAAAGGGGCGGTGGTTGTCAGACTTATCTCCTTTATAAAACGGAGCACTCAAAAGATAAGGTAACTTGACCCATCCTTGATCCCTGAGATATTCTGGTGGCGTCTTCAAATCAATCACAAATGCAGATCTAAAATTGTTTGTTGTCGCAACCTAAATTTCTTAGGCTAATGGATTATTAAGACTGAGCCTAACTCGGGCCCTCTCAAGCCCTACTAATTCGCAACTTAGGGTTTAAGTTTTTAACATGCAAAAGTTTTCATGCTTAGAGTCGCCACTAATCTATTGTGGTAGGTCGATTAAAAACCTAAATAAAATATAAAGAGATATGTTTTATTCCTATGAACTAGAGATTCTAAGTTCGGGGACTTGGTTACGCTAGATCTAGTCTAACGTCCTTTCGGTACCTTTTCTTTTCAAAAATACTTATGCAGGCAGACTGAATCCATTTTATTACCTAATTACTAATATGTGAGATGTTCATGCGGGTGCATAAACCACCAATTTAACACCCAAGAAAGCAATGAATAGATTGCAAGATTAGGAAAACGACGTACCTTAATGCAACGCAAGCATATGCATTATTAGTAGAAAATCACACAGACAATCCTAATATGATTTCTAATTAATAAAGCAAGGCACTCAAGATGTTCTTTAGGGTTTGCGCTTTATTATAATGCAAACTAACCTCTATGCAATGATATGCAAAAATGACATACGATTATTGCAACCTAGCATGTGAACTATATGTCATGCGACGACGTGACCTAATTCTAATGACGGATAAATGATTTATTTTTGGTACTTTTCCAATGAAATTCGAAATTAAAAATACTCAAATCAACATGCAATCTATCCTAGAGAAAATGATTTGATCTATCCTAAAGTGATTCTTTTTTGGGATTTTTATGGAAATTCGAAATCTAAATATCCTAAATAATCCACAAAGATTAAAACAATTTCTAATTTAAACTAGGAAATATGCTACTCTAAATCCCAATTTAAATCAAATAATTATCTTACTCTCTTGGATATATATAAGATTCTTTAAGCATGCAAACTTTTAATTTAAATTCTAACTAACATATTTTTGGATTTTCTTTATTTAAAAAAAAAGAAAGCAATCAAATAAAGATAACAACCGCACTCGAACAATCTACGCAATCTGCAAGATTCTTCTTATCAAATTTGGATTAGGAAAAGAAATCAAACTAACGGTCATATCTATAGGGTTATAGATATTGACGGAAAGTTTATTATTTGAATTTGGAAAGCGAATAAAATCTATTATCGTATCCAAGTAATTTTGGATAAGATAACAATTTTCTATATCGCCGTATATCGTACCATAGGGATAAGGTCGGATAGACATCCAGATATGTTGCCAAATTAGGAAAAATTCCTAATTTTGGACATTCTAGAATATTGCAGGTATTGCAAATATTATCCTAAGGTATCTAATCAATCACGCAATATTCACGGAATATTCAAAATATTCAAACTAAGAATTTAAATATTTTGAAAATATACCGGATAGAGATTTTTATCTGATTTGCGAATTACTTTTCAAATTTGAGTCACCGGCGGATCAGGATCATGGAATGGCCAATGGCAAGTGACCAACGGCAGCTCAAGGGTAGCTTGGATTGTGGTGGCTCAGTTGAGTGGCAGGAAGGGCTCGGGAACTCGTTGGGTCACGGAATGCTTGGCCGATGGGGGCTGCTCAACATTGGGATGGCAGGCCCACCACACAAGGTTGGGACAGAAGCTCTTCTTGGCGCTAGGATTGCGGGGACTATGTCCCGCAGTGGTGCTCGGCAGAAAACCCTTAGGAGCGTCAAGAAAACCTGCAAAAGAGAAAGAGCCGCTTGGGTGGGCGCAGCAACAACAATCGTGGAGTTGCTGTGGCATCGGCTTGGATACGTCAATGAGGACACGCAGCTGCTTTGGAAAACCTTCAAAGGCATGAAAGCGAGGCAACGGGAATGGCGATCGTGGCAGTACGCGTGACAGGATGCATAAGGATAAACGGATCTCCTGGAAGTTGACTTCGTCACTGAGCAGAAGGAACCGCAATCTGCTGGGCTGTCTGTTGAATATGCGAAGTCTCCACTGTTGCAATGGGTGAACACGTCTAAGTGTGGATTGATATTTAGTCATCACCGCTTAACTTCGACTTCCAACCTTCACCATATTGGCTCTGACATCTTTTTGCAAGTCAAGCGAATACCTGTTCTTCTTGCAGTAAGTGGCGGCATCCTCTTTGGCCAAAGGACTTCAGTGTGAGTGCTCCGCTGACTAAGAACCCTTTGACTTATGCCGTGAGTTCTTCTTCTCCTCTATGGTGCGGCTTCTCACAATTTCTCTGTTCTGTAATGTCGCGGATCTCTCTTTGTGGCCGTGTATTCAACATGTGGCCTCTCGTGCTCTCAAAGATTGTCTTCTTGAAAATTATGAGAGCCTCCCTTGATTGAGGGGTATAATCACATATTTATTTCGCAACCTAAGTTAATTGGCCAGGCTTCCTAGTCCTAATGGGCTTAAACTTAGACTTTTATCCTTTAATTTTCATTTAATTCCAATGAGCCGAATTAATTTGGGCTTTTCTCTAATTAAGCTTGATGGGCTGATTTAAGCTCAAATTAAGACAACCAAGACCTTTTAGACTTGTGATTTTCGGCCCACGTCTTCAAAGCGAGACAAGCTTTGTTCCGTACTTGAGCTTGATTTATGCAATGGATTTTCAGCTTACTCACTACCAGCGGTCCAATGTGAAATGCAATTAAACTATATGATCCTAAACTATATGCTATGTGATTTTGATATTTTTGTTTAGGGGTTAAAATTTAATCCCTAATTTTCTATGCAATTAATCACTAAATGATGTGCCAAAATTTAGGTGTCAACATTTGCACTACACTAATGAGAATAAATCTCAATAAGCAAACAACTTGTACCCCACTTAGGCCAATGCGTATCCAGACGAGTCTAACATGCAATTCACCAGCCAACACAATCAATTTTTACACAATATACTTACCTCGTCTCGAACTACGTGCCAACTCTGCATATTAGTCAATTCACCATAAAGCAATAATAATTCAAGAACATAACATTGCCACTCAAACACCATAACCACGTATATTTAATCAATTCAATCACACTCAATTCGCATTCGTGACTGAGCAACTTTCCACGACCCGAGTCAACACCCCACAGGTCAGCCCTCCGATCAAGCAGGGCACCGTCCCTCATTAGACCTTTCACACTTTCCTACGACCCGCGTCAACAGGCCTCAGGTCAGCCCTCCAATCAATCCGGACTCCGTCTCTCACTGGACATTTCACACTTTCACATGACCCACGTCAACACGCCTCAAGTCAGCCCTCGGATCAATTCGAGCTTTGTCCTTCACTGGACATTTCGCATGCACATACACTACATCGCAATTCATCATTCTCACACGTATATTCAATCAATTTAATCACACTCAATTCACATTCATGACCGAGCAACTTTCTACGACCCAGGTCAGCACCCCACAGGTCAGCCCTCTAATCAAGTCGGGCTACGTCCCTCACTGAACCTTTCACACTTTCCCACGACCCGCGTCAACACGCCTCAGGTCAGCCCTCTAATCAATCCAGGCTTCGTCCCTCACTAGACCTTTGACACTTTTCCATGACCCGCGTTAATACGCCTCAAGTTAGCCTTCCGATCAATCCGGGCTCCGTCCTTTACTGGATATTTCACACTTTCACATGACCTGCGTGAACACGCCTCAAGTCAGCCCTCCGATCAATCCGGGCTCCGTCCCTCACTGGGCATTTCGCATGCACATACACCATATCACAATTTGCCATTCTCACATGTCGTACAAATCTAATTACAATAAAAAAACTCATCACACTAGCCCACCAATTCAACACTCAAGTCGGCCTAATCACACGTCAATTTCACCCATGAACGCCACGACAATCCGATCATCACACCCATATAAATTAGCCACTAATTATGCCATATAATCATTGCAATTCAATTTACTAATTGACCACATTCATAAATTGGCCATAACCCAAGTTTAACCACTAAACCGGTACTAATCACACCCTAAACAAGTCTAAAAATACATATTATACTAAGTAGGATTTAGAAAGTCACTTACCTAAGTTTGGCCTAGGAAAAATCTACACGGGCTTAAAATGGCCTAGATGAACGGTGACGACTCAGCACCGGCGAGGGTGCGACGAGCAAAATGGTCGGCAAGGCACTTGGCCACAACCAGGGCACTTGACGCAATGCTTAGCCACGGCTGGGCACACGGCCCGACACTCGACCATGGGCAAGGGCAGTCTGGCCACGACCTGGGCGACTCGGACGCGGGCTAGGCACACGGCCTGGGCTACTCAGCTGGCGAGCTGGCTAGTTGGCTGGCTAGGACGGGCGAGTGGTGGCAACGACAACGACAGTGATGGAGACTGCGGCGAGCAGCTACGACAGTGAGCTCGACGACTATCTCGTCCAGAGTAGGGGGCAACTGCGTCGTTGTCGAGCAGTAGGGACAATGGCAGCATGGCGGTGAGCTGGTCCCGACGAGCTGGCGGCGACGAGCAGCGGCAACGACAATGGCGTAGAGAGGAAAGGGAGGTCAGCTGGGTCGGGGGAGAGGAAAACAAGGGGAGGGGAAGAAAGGGGCAGTCGAGCCTGGGGGTGAATAGCGGGACGGGCGACGAGCTGGATGGTGAGGCTAGCAGCGGCGTCACGGGCGGTCGAGTAACGCCGAGTGAGCAGCAAGCTGGGCACGACGCGAGCAAGGCGCTGCGCACGCAAAAAAGAGGAGGAGGACAGTCGGGTTAAGGTGGCAGCTGGACGGATGGTGCGGCGCGGCGGTCGGGCTAGCTGGTGACGGTGGCGGTGTGCGGTGATTAGGCGGCGAGTAGTAAGCAGGAAGCTAGAGCAGTCGGGGGCGAAAGAGAGGAAGAAGAAGAAGAAGAAGAAGAGAAGAAAGGAAGAAAAGAAAAGAAAGAAGAGAGAGAGAGAGAGAGAGAGAGGAAACGTGAGCGGAAGAAAAGGGAGGAGGGGACGTCTGCATGCATGGGGCAGACGTGCGCAGTGGGGAGGTGATCAGAGAGAGAGAAAAAAAAAGTCAAATGAAATACTCAAGTGCAAATCTAACAGCCAAGAAAAAGATCCTGATTTTCAAAATAAATAAAAGGTCAACTAAACACTAAATAAAATAAACCCAGTGGAAGGTCTGCCGGTCCAAATCCACACCCGGTCAAAATTTCACTTTTCACTTATCCCGGACAATACTGATGCTAGCCACAATAATATCGACACCGTCCAATTAAATTCGTTACGAAACCCCGAGAAATTTAACATCAAAGTTCGGGCTTTAAATAACAGCCAAATTCGATCTAGTGTGATTCTAGCGAAATCTCTAGTTTAAAAATAACCCAAGAGTGATCAGTTCCGGGCGAGATTTTATTATAAGCGCACTGATGAAATACACGTTTTATAAATCTCAAAAATGAGTCGAAATTCGAAATGTCACAGAAGCCACATGTAAGCCAAGTGGATGCCAGCATCTAATCTCAAATTAACAGAAATGATAGTCATGGAAGCTAACGGCATTTGAATATTTTATTCAAGGGTACATGGAGGGAATTTTTTTTGAAAGTTCAAAAACTAGATTTAAAAAATAATTCGGCGACCATCCATGTTAGTAATCTTATTTTAAGGTCGACTTCCTTTTGTACTATTTTATGATGTGATTAATTTTTCTTCGGTACAAGTGCGAGTTTCGTTGGATCTTTAATCCGGAAACACATGAATACATGTATATGTATATATATAAGCATGAATAACTATCATGTAGGTATGAGAACCAAGATTTAGAAGCAAAACAAATTAAAGCTTCCTTTTTATTCCAAATGAAAGTTTTCTAAGGATAAGATCCCGTAAATAACTCAAAAAATCCAAGGAGTTGCCGGCCTCTTGTCATTGAGAAAAGAAAATTCCTTAAGTAAAAATTTTATAAGAAAATGAAATTTCAAACCCTACTTGAGACAAATTTAAAGAATTGCACTCGCTAACATATCAAACTGGACACATGCTCTATAAGTCTATTCTGGATTTTTAAGTCTGCGAATAAAAATGTCTTAAAGGCATATGTGAAATATGTAGTAATATTATCCAAAATCTCTCATCATATGTCAAGTACAAATCAAACAAAACTCTACGCTGAATTGATGTTGCTCATGATTTTAACTTTCTCAAGGGTTTCTCTTATTTGAACTTTCTCCTTGAATTGATGTAGCTCCTTGATTCCTTCGATTAATGGTACTCCACAAATTCCGCCGAAGCTCCTTCATTCGCACCTTCATTTGGTTGAGGTCTTCCACGTTGAGCTCTTCAACGGGAGCTTTCCACCATCCCTCACCGTTCCGTCCTTCCGTCACTCGCTTCAGCA
The DNA here is from genome assembly GCA_031216405.1 of Syzygium malaccense. Classification (NCBI taxonomy): domain Eukaryota; kingdom Viridiplantae; phylum Streptophyta; class Magnoliopsida; order Myrtales; family Myrtaceae; genus Syzygium; species Syzygium malaccense. The sequence goes on along the minus strand of CM062257.1, from coordinate 26,438,121 downwards.
CTTTACCACGTGCCTTCCCAGCTTTGACTTGCTCAACGAGCTCATCGTGTTGTTGATTGAGCTCATTAGTCCTAAGTCGTCGATAGGACTCAACCAAAGTGTCAGTTCGATCATTGTGTGTCGGGTTTTGGTCGAGGAATCGATTTGCAGTTGATTCAATAGAGGGATGAGCAAATGAATAGGGTTTCCCAGTTGGAGAGAATATAACGGCTCCCACATCCGAACCACAAAGGGTTACAAGCTCACTTGCTTTTTTGTAGATGCCGGATCTACGTTTGGGGAACATGACGAGGTTATCATTCTTATTTTCAATTTGTGTCATCTCGATTGCTTGATGTCTTCTTGTCCATTTACCTGCCATGATTAAATAGAATATATAATCAAGGATAAATGCAAGATCGTTATGTTAGTAATATCAAATTCAGTTTGACAATAATGAAAAGAATGCACCTATTTATAAAGGGATAGGGATGTCAAATATTTTTTCGGATAATCTCTTCGAGTTGTCACCTTCCATGAAATATTTTTTTCTCAAAAAGTAATAATTGTTCAATGGAAAGGTTGATTTTCCTAAATGTACATGAAATAAATGTTTTCACAATTTTGAGGCTCAACTTTGTATTTCTTACCATATTTTGCCTTTGAAAAATAATCTCTCTAAATAAGTTCCTCATAATGAAGGAGCCAAATTGAAATTTGTATTTTGAGTAAGACATTTAAAACAAAAGCTCCATTGGAAGCACAACTTGCTAAAAATCTTAGTTAGGAAATTAAGATTTGAAGATTACAACAGATTGGAATCGCCATTTCTTGTATTAAAAGATTGAGAATTTTTTTAAGGCCAAATGCTTAATTTTATTTACATGGAAATCGCATCGCATATATGGTAGATAATAACAACGTAGCATATTGACCTTTTGAAGGAATTAAATGGCTAGTTACCATAAAAATGCCACAACTGATATTATCATTTGCTATTTATTTTAGGGCCGCGCTTTTTCCACTCCTACCATGACTAAAACACTCCCTATCACAATATTTTGATAGTTTCAACTTTCATGAGTCCCGTCTTTTTTAAGCATCCCTTTTTGCTTGGTTATGGTGTCTTATTTGTTTTCTTCTTTATTTTTTATTGTGGGTCCTATTTTCCTCATTCTTCGTTGCTTCTCTCCATTCCCTCTTAATTTTGATCATGGTTCAAGCTTTGGTGGTATTTGTCAAAAAAGAAAAAGAAAAAAGAACACTCTCTTTTGTGGTCTGTCTCTATCAGTTGTCGTCTATGCCACGTAGCACTCATTAGTTTTTCAATCGTTAATCGGAGTTTGATACCATGAACACAATAGACCTAAAGGCTCCCGCATTAGACTCAAACATAGGGATTCGAACAATTGATGGTAGCTCGGACTCGAGAGTTGAGTTCACGATCACCTCTTTAGTCCTCTCAATCACTAGTGGGGACAGCTCGGTAATTGAGATGGGCGCAAAAGTTAGAGAGACCGCAAGGATGAGGAGGGACAAATCCTCACCAGTCGCATTTTTGGTTTGCGTAAACAACTTAGTAAGACGGGGGGAAGATTCGAGCCATATATCCGGAGGCTAGTAGGTGATGGCAAATCGGCAATGAAGGTGATAGTTAGGATCAAGAAATACTCTTATAAAAAACTTTTTTGATAAACAAGATCAAGTTAATGTAAAACTATTTCACATTATCTGAAAACTTTCAAAAAATGCAATCTAGTCCTAAAACTTGTCAAATCAGTCCAATTAAGTCTTTCCAATGATTACAATTTTTGAAAGTTTTAGGATTCGATTATACTTTAGTAACAAGTTTTATGACTTAATCTTCCGTGACAAGTCTTAGGACTTAATTATATTATTTGAAAGTTTTAGAACTCGATTATACTTTTATGATAAGTTTTAGGACTTCTAGTGTACTTACCTTTAATTTAATTTTCTTCTTTTTTTTATAGGTCATTATGTTCTCTTCTTTATTTCTAGATTTCACTTCCGTCAAAATCAGCTTTAATGAAAAGAGAAATTTCCAAGAAATTTAGTTATTTTCTACATTAGCAAGCAAATTTATGGATTAATTGCCAAGAAAATATAGAAAAATTTTAATAGAGAAAAATTTTTAAATCAATTCTTATATTATATTTAAGGTTCTTAAATTGAAAACCTGATGAAAATATTGATGAATATTTTTTTCTTGGCTTCAAAGCGACCATCTTTTGTGTAAACCCATGATCAAACCTACGATACAGTCCTTTTAAAAGACTTTTCCAATTGATTAAAATGTACTCACAGCAAATATTTCGAAAGCCTTTAATATAGGTGTCGCGCTGCGCTCTTCGCACACCTTTGGAAGTACTTTTGTTTGTCACGAATGAAGAAACTGTTCCTAAATGAGCTACTAAGGTCCGAAAAAGATATTTCACCCACACGTCTCACAGACATCCTTTCACTAGACAAACGAGGGTCTCTCCCAGATCATACCTCACGAGACAGCGGGTATTTATTTTTTTAATTTTTTTATTTAGCATAAGTTTTGTTTTGGAATCACCACTAGTCCTTATTGGTCGACTAGAAACCTAATCGAGACGGGGGAGAACTGATGTAGCTAGCAAGTATCACCTACAGGGGGTGAATAGGTGATTCGAGTGAATTTGTAGAATTTAAATCGGAAATGACTTTATAATCAATAAAGTCTGAACAATAATCAAATTCTGAATATGCTAGTGTGTAGTGCAAACAATATAAAGATAGATTAGGGATAGAGAGAACTACACACAAGAAGATATAGTAGTTCGGCTTAGATCAAGCCTACATCCACTCTTCCACACTGATAGTGTAACAGCCTGAATTTCGATGTAATTCCGGGATTGATAAAATTGATATTATTTCACATTTCATTTTAATAAGTCTCGCCCAGAGCTGATCACTCTCGGGATACTAACCAATAGGGTATGGATAACTAGAAAATGGTACGTGGACCAGAGATTCGATCGTGAATTGGACACCGATCGCCAGAGCCGCCGCTCGCCGGAGCTGGTCGCCGGTCCGCCGTTACTGTCCGTACCTCACTGTCCCCATCCCCCTCTCATCCTATCTTCTCTCTCTCTCTCTCTCTTTCCGTCCGGCCAAAGGACCGCCGAAACAAGCCGCCGCCGCGCCGAAGCTCAATCGACTGAGCTGCTGCCGCCGCGACCTCCAGCCTATCCATACGTCACCGTACATCACTATCCATATAGTGTCCGTACGGTCCGTACGCCGTCCGTCGGGAACGCTGCTGTCGGTTTCACTGTTCATCGGTGATCGGCCGCCGTTCCACGTTGTCGTGGCTTAGAAATAAGTGAGTATACCTCCTAAACCCGGATTAGGACTGATAGTGCATTTTTCTGGATTGGTTTAGGTATTATCGGTGTATATTTCAGACTGGATTGAGGACTGATTGGTGGAAATAAAATCCGAGGAATTTAGTGGGATTATTATAGATAATTATTGGGCCTGGATTGAGGAAATAGCGGCTGTCCATATTTTTGAGGAATGTACCGGATTATATTGGACGGCAAGAATTATTAGCTGAATGGCCGGGATTACCCAGAATGATTGGTTGTTGATTGATTGGTGATCAATTGTGTTTAATTGTGAAATGTCATGTTGCGTGCTCGTGTGGCTGAATTGTACGGAGTGTGATTGGCCAATTGATGGCTTGAATTGTGTATTGGAATTGGGCCGCACGGTACTAATTGGCCAAATGAGTATGTTATTTATAAATTGGGCACTATGTGGTGGCTTGATTTGATTGAGTGCTTGTACTTTGTTGATGCTCATGTTGCATTTTTCATGGTTACGCATTGTGTATGCCGAGAGTGGGGCATGTGATGGAATTGTGTGGAAATGCGTACCTGTCATGAGCATGTGATCACCTAATTGCCCGATGCATTTTACGTCGAGTTCAGATAAAAATTGGCAATGTGCCGTGTGATTACTTAAGGCCTTCGGGTCGTGCCGTCCTCATGCCCTTTGTAGCAGGATGATGCCCAACATGTCCGGAAGACGACCAGCCTCGTACACTTTGTGGTAGGCTTTGGTTCGTAAGGAGATCGGTATTGCGCCTCATGCACTTTGTAATAGGCTAGAGACACTGGGCCATGTGATGCGTTTTTACGCTGGCTGCGAAGAGTTGTGGGCCTTCGGGTCGAGTTAACAATTGTGGCCTTTGGGTCGCGGCCTTCGGGTCGTAATAATAAATTGAGCATTCGCCAGTATGCTAGTGTGGGCCAGTGGGCCGAGATATGAATTTGACATGAAAATAACATATTCATGCATAGAAATGCATGGGCCAGTATGTGAGTGTGCGAGACTCGGTGAATGGCTTGTGATACGAACACTGATGAGCGTGAGTATGCGTATGACGTATGTATGAATAGCGTGTTCGTGTATGTGAGTTAGGAATTACATTGAAATGCTAACCTGCAGGGGCAGCCGGGTAAGTGATTTGGGCTCGAGGGCCAGGTCGGAGAATGATTGTGATTGATATTGCTTTTTTGATTGTATTATGCCTGTCAGGAGAATGCATGTTAGCCAAGCCTAGGTTTAGGGGTTATACTCATTGAGATTCGTCTCACGGTTGTAATAACTCACCTTTTCAGACCCTCAGCCGTAAGGATGTTGAATCCACCGCTTTTTGGAATACCTATATAGATACATCAGTATTCAAGTACATACCCCGTAGGAAATGGAGAATTGTATGTAAGATACCGATCCGTGGTGTTTGTAAATGTGGGTGAATATTTTCATCAGACCCAGGAGTATGTGGCTTGGTGCTTGAGGGATGCCGATGGAAACCTAGGGTGACCCTTAGGACTTTTGATGTGTCAATCGGTCAAAATGGATTGATGGAACCCATATATGCGGATGGCGAGGTGATCAATCCTCAGGATATCTACGATGTAGATGGCATTGATGAGCCTATGGATGGGGAGCTACAGGAGCCACAGGTGATAGCTGAAGACCTAGACCAAGATGCCGAGGAAGAAGACAAACTGGAGGACATGGATCTAGATTCTGATGAAGACTATGGGGAAGTAGCAGAGGTAGGATCGGATGTAGAGATAGGACCCGATGATGAGTTAGGGCTTTATCTTGACCTAGAGCTTGAATCGGATACTGAAGACGAAGAGGTAGCAGCATCGGATATGGATTCCGAAGAGTCCGAGCTTCAAGAGAGTTCAGCGGGGGAGTCCTCAGAATCGTCAAATCCGGATTGGGAACCCTAGCTTAGATCCCAACTCTTTATAGGGAAGCTAGTACCTTTTTGACTGCGATCTTCCCTGTAGTTGACCCTACCTTTTCCCAGCCATAGTACCTTTTTGATCTAGTGGCTGCTAGAAGTTGTTCTTTTGTAAAGGTTGTAAAAGAGCTTTGGTAATTATTATAAAGAATACATATTTTCAGTATTGTTTGTTTGTTCATTGTGCTATCCTTTGTCTCGGATTAATATTACTGTCAGGGTTTGTTTATTTAATTGCTTCCGCTTGTGCTTTGCTCTCTATTTAGGCGTTGGGTCAGCGATGCATCCTGGGAGCATTGTACTATAATCGACCAGAGAGGGATGTTTGCGCTTCGTGGGGTACGGGGCGTGACATCCCCGTTTTGAATTGATATCAGAGCAAGGTCAGCTCGGTCCAATTAGGTCGAAGACTGGAGTGATGAGGAGCAACGAGACCTTGGGTAGCCAATAGGGTGACCTCGTGTGCTACATGATTCTCCTGACAGCTTGTGATTATGTTTGAATTGCTTAGCTGTTTAACCCGTAAAGTGTAGGTGCAGCAGGACCCGACGTGAGAATGCGAATCCCTTGGGTGAAGTGTTATGTTGTTAGGCCGTATGCTAATTGTTTGATTGTTGTTAATACCTGCCTAGGACTTAGACTGGGTTAGATTGGTTTAAGTCATTAATTCCTTAGTGAAATTATAGCAGGTAGGAGAGTGGTAGGAGACTGATACCATGAGCAGCGAAGGAAGAGGTATAGGAAGAGTCCTAAGAAAGGGCGCTGGAAAAGGATCAAGAGGTAGAGGTTGTGCTCGGGCTAGAGCTGTAGAAGATATCGATATGGGTGCTAGGATGGTAGAAAATCCTGGAGTTGGTATTGGAGCTGCAGTAGACCCCAGAGCTAATGTTAGACCTACGGAAGATCCGCGTATGGAAGGAGTCCTCAGAGTGTTAGAGAGGATCGGAAATATGATGAATCGGCAAGCCCAAGAGAGAGATAATGCGACAACCCAAGCTGCTGAGGCTGCAGCTGCTGTTGTTAATGAGAATGCTGGTATTGGAGGAAATCAAGCCCAGTAGGGGCAGGCTCAACCAGTAGGGATTAGACAGATGCCCCAGTTAGTAGAACAATTCATCAAGTTAAAGCCGCCTCAGTTTCATGGTCATGGTGACCCCGAGACTGCACCGAGATGGGTGGAATCATTGGAGAAAACTTTTAAAGTTTTGGGGTGCACTGATGAAGAGAAAGTGATGTTATCAGCGTATCAGCTACAGGACGGTGCCAATGATTGGTGGAATGCTACAGAAAGGAGCGTATTTCCTGAAGGAACAGCTCCGACTTGGGCTGTATTTGTTGAAAATTTCTATGAGAAGTATTTCTCTGAGAATGCCCAGGAAAAGAAGTTGATGGAGTTCATGCGATTACGCCAGGGTCAGATGACTACTGACCACTATGAAGCGAAATTTGCAAGACTGGCGAAGTTCGCACCGACAATGATAGAGAATCCTCGAGACAGAGCTCGAAGATTCTGGGATAGACTGAAGCCGGATCTTCGGAGTCTGATTTTGTCATATGATATTAAGGATTATGGAAAGATGTTTAGACGGGCTCAGATAATGAAACAGGATCAATAGGAAAGAGCAGCCGCTTCGGGATCGCGGTTTGTTCCGAATAGAGATAATCGTCGTCTTGGGAAAAAGCCAATGGTTGGCAATCGACGATTATCCCGCCTGTTAGGAAAAATATTAGGAAACCGAATCCCCAGCCGAGCAGGTTTGGAGCGTGCTTCAGGTACGGGAGCATAGGGCACCAGATCAAGAATTGCCTGCAAATGCGTCCCTCAGAACCACCTGTGATAAGGCCCCAACAGCAACCCTAAGTAGGGAATCAAGCTGAGAATCCCCCACCGGCCAATCAGGGAAGACCACCAGCTCAAGGAAGGGCCTATGCCATGGCGTGCAAGGAAGCTGAGAATGTGCCAGGCGTAGTCACAGGTACGATTTCCTTATGTGATCATGCTGCTTATACATTGTTTTATCCGGGAGTGACCCATTCTTTCATTTCTGAGCAGTTTGTTAAGTTGGTATAAAACCAGTGTTGCTTGAGAATGTGCTATGTGTGTCGACACCTATAAATGATAGGGTGTTAGTTTCTTTTGGATGCCCCAATTGTAAGATAATTATTAGGGGTAAGGAAGAGAGTATCGACTTAGCAGTATTGGCCATGTTCGATTTTGATGTGATTATTAGAATGGACTGGTTAGTCCAGCAGAAAGCTGTATTGGATTGCAGCGAGAGGACGATCCAATTTAGTCCGGATGGACGTCCTAGTTTTGTACTCCAGGGAAACCGAGGAGGAACCTTGATCCCTTGGATTTCCTCGCTTGAGGCGACTAAGTTGCTAGATGATGAATGTGAAGGATATCTGGTGAATGTTATGGATCCGACAGTGGCGAAACCTAAGTTGGAGGATATACCCGTAGTATGCAATTTTTTCAAGGTGTTTCCTCAGGAATTGCCGGGTTTACCGCCTGAGCGAGAGGTGGAATTTGTGATTGAATTGGCCCCTGGGACAGAGCCGATTTCGAAGGCACCATATCGGATGTCCCTATCTGAATTGAAGGAGCTGAAGGTGCAAATTCAGGAATTATTGGACAAGGGTTTCATTCACCCTAGTGCATCTCCATGGGGAGCACCGGTCCTGTTTGTTAAGAAGAAAGATGGAACTCTGAGGTTGTGCATAGATTACCAGCAGTTGAATCAAGTGACGGTGAAAAATAAATATCCACTGCCGAGGATTAATGATCTGTTTGATCAATTGCAAGGAGCCTCAGTGTTTTCCAAGATAGATTTGAGGACCGGGTACCATCAGGTAAGGATAAAAAATGAGGACACCCCTAATACTGCTTTCAGGACTAGATACGGGCATTATGAATTTACGGTTATGCCCTTTGGATTAACGAATGCTCCAGCTACTTTCATGGATTTAATGAATTGAGTGTTCAAGGAATTCCTGGATCAGTTCGTTATAGTTTTCATTGATGATATACTGGTGTACTCTAAGAGCCTCGAGGAGCATGAGGTACATTTGGCTGAAGTGCTATGGACCTTAAGAGAACATGCGCTGTACGCCAAGTTGAGCAAGTGCGAGTTTTGGCTCAGCCGAGTGGGAACTTGGACATATCATTTTGGGAGACGGAATCTCTATAGATCCAGCAAAGATTGAAGCAGTGACTAAGTGGCCTAGACCAACTTCAGTAACTGAGATTAGAAGTTTTCTAGGCTTGGCTGGCTATTACAAACGATTTGTGGAAGGATTTTCATCAATAGCTATGCCATTGACAAGACTGCTTAAGAAGGAAACTAAGCTTGTGTGGGACGATAAGTGCGAAAGAAGCTTCCAAGAGTTAAAGCACAGGTTGACAACTGCTCCAGTATTGGCCATACCGTCTGGACCAGGAGGATTCGAGATCTACAGTGATGCTTCTCTGAGAGGGCTCGGATGTGTTTTGATGCAGCATGAAAAAGTAGTTGCATATGCGTCGCGCTAGTTGAGGCCCCAGAGATGAATTATCCGACACATGATTTGGAATTAGCTACTATCGTTTTTGCCCTCAAAATCTAAAGACATTATTTGTGTGGAGAAAAATTCTAGATTTATACTGATCATCAAAGCCTCAAGTACCTGTTTTCGTAGAAAGAGTTGAATATGAGGCAGCGCCGATGGATAGAACTTCTAAAGGACTACGATTGCGACATATTGTACCACCCTAGTAAGGCGAATCGAGTTGCTGACGTCTTAAGTCGTAAATCTAGTATGGCGCATTTGATAATCAAGGAGTGGACGTTATTGGAAAGGCTCAGAGATTCAGAGTTCAAATTTGAAGTGAGCCAAGTGTCCAACTTGCTAGTTGCATTAGGAATTTAACCGGAAATCCAAGTTAGAATTAAGGAATTACAATCTACGGACCAAGAAATCCAAAAGATTGGTGGGTTGGATGCTGCTAAGCGGAAGTCAAATTTCCAAGTAAGTGAGAATGGAATCTTGAAGTGCCGAGAAAGGGTGTGTGTGCCTGATGACGTAGAGCTTAAGGAGGAAATCTTATCGGAAGCTCATAGGAGCAATTACAGTATAAACCCAGGCAGCACGAAAATGTATCAGAATCTGCGACAACATTATTGGTGAAATAGAATGAAGGCAGATGTGGCCAAACATGTAGCCAAGTGTTTGACGTGCCAACAAGTGAAGGCACAATACTGCAAGCCAGGTGGCTTATTGAGACCGTTGGAGATCCCTGAGTGGAAATAGGAACACGTCACGATGGATTTCGTGATGGGATTGCCACGAAGCCAGAGAGGACATGACTCGATATGGGTCATAGTGGATCGCTTAACGAAATCAACGCACTTCCTGGCAATGCGAAAGGACTTTGAGTTGGAAAGGTACGCAGAATTGTACGTGCGGCAAATAGTACATCTTCATGGAGTGCCAGTGACGATCACATCGGATCGTGATCCAAGGTTTACGGCCAATTTCTGGAAGAGTCTGCAAGAGGCCATGGGAACCAAGTTACAATTTAGTACGGCCTATCATCCGCAGACAGATGGCCAATCGGAAAGAACGATTCAAACTCTGGAAGATATGTTGAGAGCCTGTGTAGTGGACTTCCAAGGCAAATGAGAAGAGCAATTGCATCTAGTGGAATTTGCTTATAACAACAGCTACCAACAGAGTATTCAAATGGCACCTTTTGAAGTCTTATATGGCCGAGCTTATAGAACGCCATTATGCTGGGACAAAGTTGGTGAGCGTAGTATCGCAGGCCCAGAGTTAGTAGAGCAGACGGTCGAAGCCGTTGGAATTATTCGGGATAGACTGAGGACATCACAGAGTCGTCAAAAGAGTTATACCGATCGGAGATGACGACCTTTGGAATTCCAAGTCGGAGACCATGTATTTCTTAAAGTATCACCTATGAAAGGACTGTCTCGATTTGGCAATAAAGGAAAGCTTAGTCCAAGGTATGTCGGACCATTTGAAATATTAGAAAAGATTGGCGATATCGATTATCGACTTGCCTTGCCGCCTAATCTATCCCAAGTACATAATGTTTTCCACGTGTCGATATTAAGAAAATATGAACCAAATCCGACTCACGTTCTAAGGTACGAGGAGATAGATGTGGACGACAAAGTGTCTTACATGGAAAGACCAGTCAGGATCGAAGACCGGAAAGATCGGGTGCTGAGGAGCAAGACGATCCCGATAGTCAAAGTCGTCTGGGAGCACCACGGAACGGAAGGTACCACTTAGGAAAGCGAAGAGGTCATGAAACGTCAACACCCCCAGTTGTTTGAGTAGATTAGGGTACATTGCAAATTTCGAGGACGAAATTTTTGTAAGGGGGGAAGAATTGTAACAACCTGAATTTCGATGTAATTCTGGGACCAACAAAATTGATATTATTTCACATTTTATTTTAATAAGTCTCGTCCAGAGCTGATTACTCTCGGGATACTAACCAATACGGTATGGCTAACTAGAAAATGGTACGTGGACCAGAGACTCGATCGTGAATTGGACACCGATCACGAGAAATGATGAGAGAATATTTTGGGCCAATGTGAGCCGATCTTAGGAAAAAGTGACGGATGTGGTTTGGCCAAGGCCAACGTTGTACAATCAGATCGTAGGTGATTCTGCACGACTGAAAGTACACGTGGTCAACCAGTCTAAACTTGAACCGAATGATCGTGACCTCTGGGACTAGTGATAATTTCTCATTCTCTTAATGATCAAGACCGTCATGACTTAGATAACCCTAAGTCGATATGCATAACCTCTAAATAGCTGCCCGTTAGTGAGAGATCTTGAAAATTGAAAGTTAGCGAGTTTTGGTCACGAAATTGGACCCGGACTTCGGTATCGATTTTCGAAGGCTTGAGAAGCTATTTTTCACGATTTTGACGTCATATTACGCTGGCCATACACGTTTGGGGATAGTACGGGCGAAAAATGGAACTTCGACCCGAAAGTCAAAAATTACTATTTTACCCGTGTGGGCGTTGACATTGGTTTTTGAGACCGTATGAGGTTATTTTTTGAGGCTGATGCCATTTTAGGGTGACCACGCACATTTGGAGTTGTTATGGTCAAAAATTGGAATTTTTGCATGGAAGTGAAAAATAATATTATTTTAATCCTTAGGACTTTGCGATCGATTTTCGAAGGTTTAAGAGGTTATTTTCGCGATCCCGACGCCATATTATGTTGGTCACACCCATTTGGGGTTGATTTAGCCAAAAATTGGAATTTCGCCCCGAGACTGGAAAAATAACTATTTTACCCCTGGGCTATTTTCGAGTCTGAATTTTTGGGAAATTATTTGGGATAATTATTAAGGGTCTTCAGCTGCATTATTGGACCAAATTACACTTTTGCCCTCAATTTTTGGATAGGAACGAATGAGGACCTTTAGATTATGGGTATTTTGGTCAAATGGCCCGGATCGGAGACACGTGGTGCCCACCAGCCCCATTATTTGATCAGATCAGACCAGTTTCTCTCTCCACTCCCCCCCATTTGGCCAAGACACCCCAAAATAGCCTCCCCCACGTTTCCTCCTCCTCCGCCCATCCTCCTCTTGGTTGACGTCTGTAAGCCGGAGCACCGCCGGAGCCGCCGCTCGCCGGAGCTGGTCGCCAGTCTGCCGTTGCTATCCGCACCTCATCGTCCCCATCCCCCTCTCATCCCATCTTCTCTCTCTCTCTCTCTCTTTCCGTCAGGCCAAAGGACAGCCGAAGCAAGCCGCCGCCGCGCCGGAGCTCAATCGGCCGAACTGCTGCCGCCGCGACCACTAGCCTGTCCGTACGTCGCCGTACGTTGCCATACGTCACTGTCCGTGCAGTGTCCGTACGGTTCTGTACGGTTGTCCATACGGTCCGTAAGCCGTCTGCCGGGAACGCCGCCGCTTGTTTCACTGTTCATCGGTGATCGGTCGTCGTTCCTCATCATCATGGCCTAGAAATAAGTGAGTATACCTCCTGAACCCGGATTAGGACCGATTGTGCATTTTTCTGGACAGGTTTAGGTATTATCGGTGTATATTTCGGATTAGATTGAGGACTGATTGGTGGAAATAAAATCCAAGGAATTTAGTGGGATTATTATAGATAATTATTGGGTCCGAATTGAGAAAATAGCGGCTGTCCATATTTTTTAGGAATGTACCGGATTATGTTGGACAGCAAGAATTATTAGCTGAATGGTTAGGATTATCCAGAATGATTGGCTGTTGATTGATTGGTAATCAATTGTGCTTAATTGTGAAATGCTATGTTGCGTACTCGTGTGGCTGAATCGTGCGGAGTGTGATTGGCCAATTGATGATTTGAATTGTGTATTGGAATTGGGCCGCACGGTACTAATTGGCCAAGTGAGCATGTTATTTATAAATTGGGCACTGTGTGGTGGCTTGATTCGATTGAGTGTCTATACTTTGTTGATGCTCATGTTGCATTTTTTATGGTCACGCATTGTGTATGCTGAGAGTGGGGCATGTGATGGAATTGTGTGGAAATGCGTGCCTGCCATGAGCATGTGATCACCTAATTGCCTGATGCATTTTATGCCGAGTTCAGATAAATATTGGCAGTGTGCCGTGTGATCACTTAAGGCCTTCGGGTCGTGCCGTCCTCGTGCCCTTTGTAGCAGGACGATGCCCGGCATGTCCGGAAGACGATCAGCCTCCTGCACTTTTGTAGCAGGGTTTGGTTCGTAAGGAGATCGGTGCTGCGCCTCATGCACTTTGTAGCAGGCTAGAGACACTGGACCATGTGATGCGTTTTTACGCTGGTCGCGAAGAGTTGGGGGCCTTCGGGTCGAGTTAACAATTGTGGCCTTCGGGTCGTGACCTTCGGGTCGTAATAATAAATAGAGCATTTGCCAGTGTGATAGTGCGGGCCAGTGAGCCGAGATATGAATTTGGCATGAAAATAACATATGCATGCATAGAAATGCATGGGTCAGTATGTGAGTGTGCGGGACTCGGTGAATGGCTTGTGATACAAACACTGATGAGCGTGAGCATACGTATGACGTACGTATGAATAGCGTGTTCATGTATGTGAGTTGAGAATTACATTGAAATGCTAACCTGCAGGAGCAGCCAGGTAAGTGATCTAGGCTCGAGGACCCAAGTCGGAGAATGATTGTGATTGATATTGCTTTGTTGATTGTATTATGCCTGTCGGGAGAATGCATGTTAGCCTAGCCTAGATTTAGGGGTTATACTTATTGAGATTCATCTCATGATTGTAATAACCCACCTTTTCAGACCCTCAGCCGTAAAGATATCGAATCCACCGCTTTTTGGAATACCTATATAGATACATCAGTATACAAGTACATACCCCGTAGGAAATGGAGAATTGTACGTAAGATACCAATCCGTGGTGTTTGTAAATGTGGGTGAATATTTTCATCAGACCCAGGAGTATGTGACTTGGTGCTTGAGGGATGCCGACGGAAACCTAGGGCAACCCCTTAGGACCTTTGATGTGCCAATCGGTCAAAATGGATTGATGGAACCCATATATGCGGATGGCTAGGTGATCAATCCTCAGGATGTCTACGATGTAGATGGCATTGATGAGCCTATGGATGGGGAGCTACAAGAGCCACAGGTGATAGCTGAAGACCTAGACCAAGATGCCGAGGAAAAAGACGACCTGGAGGACATGGATCTAGATTCTGATGAAGACCATGGGGAAGTAGCAGAAGTAGGATCGGATGTAGAGATAGGACCCGATGATGAGTTAGGGCTTTATCTTGACCCAGAGCTTGAACCGGATACTGAAGACGAAGAGGCAGCAGCATCGGATATGGATTCCGAAGAGTCCGAGCCTCAAGAGAGTTTAGTAGGGGAGTCCTCAAAATCGTCAGATCCGGATGGGGAGCCCTAGCTTAGATCCCAACTCTTTATAGGGAAGCTAGTACCTTTTTGACTGCGATCTTCCCTGTAGTTGACCCCACCTTTTCCCAGCCATAGTACCTTTTTGATCTGGTGGCTACTAGAAGTTGTTGTGCTTTTGTAAAGGTTGTAAAAGAGCTTTGGTAATTATTATAAAGAATACATATTTTCAGTATTGTTTGTTTGTTCATTGTGCTATCATTTGTCTCGAATTAATATTACTGTCAGGGTTTGTTTATTTAATTGCTTCCGCTTGTGCTTTGCTCTCTGTTTGGGTGTTGGGTCGGCGACGCATCCTGGGAGTGTTGTACTATAATCGACCAGAGAGGGATGTTTGCGCTTCGTGGGGTACGGAAAGTGACAGACAGCCGTCTAACTAGATTCTACTATGTGATCAAAGGGATTACAAGATCTGAGTGATATCATTCGGTGAATGATAGAACTCTCTATCTCACACAATCTCTTTTATAGAAAATCGCTCAAAAACTCAGTATGTAGCTTAGGAAAGATAAGTAATAGAATCAAAATGTGCTCAAACTTTGGACTTGTTGATTCTCGACTTCGTTCTGTACCTTCGGCTCCTCATTGATCTCCTTTTATACTCCTCCACTTCCAAACTAGCAGTTAGACAGTCTGTAGAGGATCATTGTGACGTTCTGAAATTTGACCAACTTGAGATTTATGAAATCGATGATTTTATCACGTGCTTGTAGTTAGATCTCACTCAGAACTGATCACTCCTGGAATACTAACCGTTAGGAAATGGCTAATTAGGGATTTAAATTTGCACAACCAAAGAAACTCAATCGTGAACCGACTTTCGACCATAAAAATTGTCGAGGTAATATTTTGAGCCAAAGTAGGCCGATCCAAGGATAGTTAGGGATCAATTCGCCATTGTCATATGAGTGGATCGCGGGTGATTCTGCTTGACCACGAGATAAATTGACGAATGACCCTAAACCTATACCAAACGATTGCGCCCTTCGGAACTAGTGATCGATTCTCACGATTATGTGACCACCGAGGTCGTCACGATCCGAGTGAACTTAAACGTGGCTTGATTTAGTATTAGTCACGGGTTGAATATGCGAATTTCCCAAAAGCCACCCGTTAGTTTGAGATATGCTCAAGTTACGTCATTTAAATTTAGTCATTTATTAGAGATCAAGTTTGGGCATTGAAAATTTCGAAAGTCACGGTAGGATTATTGGACGACATTGTTATTAGCGCGACTAGCCTCAGAATTGTCCGAATTCTTCAGAAAATTCGAATTCTTGCAAGAAATGGAAAAATGATCGCTTTGCCCCAAGTGTTATAAGAGAAGGGCATTTTGGTCATTTCACACCAATTTTAGAGATAAAAATTTTTGGACAATTTTGCCATTGGAAATTTTGTGAAATTCCAATTTTGCCCTTGGATATTTTTGGTAAGGATTAATCTTGGTCGTCGATCTTAGGATAAGGTTTAATCGTGGCCATTGATTTGAAATTAGAGAGAAGGATAGGATGATCATTTTGTAGGGGGGTTAGACACTAATTATTGGTACCATGGGTATTTCTTCCCATTTTCTCTCTCTCCCCCTCATTCTCTCTCTCTCTCTCTCGACAATCTCCCTCTCTCTCGACAATCTCCCTCTCACTCTCCCTCTCAGTCGAGCCTTCCCTATCCCACCGTGACCGTGGCCAGCTGTCCAGGCCAGCCATCGCCGCCGCTCCCCCGCTGTGCACGGTTGCCACCGTCCGATCACCCTTGAAGCTGCGACCCCGCCACCACCACCGCCTCACCGTCCCTCTCTCTCCCTTGTTTTCCCCTCACCGAAACCACCATCACCAACCTTCATTCGGTTCAGCCAGCTGAGGTAGATCAGCCGCTTGTCCAGCCACTGTCACCGCCGTTCAACCGCCACCGTCGCCGTACGCCGCCATGAGACCGCCGGATTGCCGCCCCTTCCTTCTTGCCCGAGCTAGCTTAGGACTTCATGTAAGTGGCATACTAAACTCTATTTAGCATTTCGGGTATCGACAGACTGATTAGGGGCTGATTTGGGTTAATTAGGGGCTGATTTGGGCATATTAGTAGCTGTTTAAAGGCTGTTTTGGTAGACTAAATTGGGGGCTAATCTTGGCTGGTTTGTGGATGAATTGGTGATGGTTTCGGGGCTGATTTGTTGCTGAATTGAGTGCTGAAAATCGTGGTTTGAATGATGAGCATATGATCCTATTTGGGGACTAAATGTGTCGGTTTGATGTGTGGTGTCGTGGCTGGTTGTGGTGGTTGTTATGGCTGGAAATAGACATGGAAATGTTGAATTTATGCTCATATTAGTGGCTGTGATTGTGGGTCCAATGGCGACCTTGTGTGCTCGTTGAATTGTGAAGTAATTGATTGAAATGTGGCCCCGTTATATGCGTGTATGGGCTGAATTGAATTGGCTGGAAATTGGCCATGTTTGTGTGTTAATTGAGCATGTGAAATGCGTAGGATTCGATGCGAGCATAGGCTGAATTGGATCGGTTGATAAGTTGGCATGTTGGTGTGTCAATCGAGCATGTGTGTATGATATTTGAGTGAGTGAATGAGTGAAAAATTTATGCGATATGTCGTGCGTGTGGTCATGAAAATCCTTGAGGTGTGTAGTGTAACGCGAGGAATTGAGCCGTCCTGAGGCGTGTACTTTAACGCGGGACGATGCCTGGTATTACTGGAAGATCGCCAACCTGAGGCGTGTACTGTAACGCGAGTTGTGCCGTAGGTGGAGGATGTTGAGCCTGAGGCGTGTGCTGTAACGCGGGCAAGAGACATAACTGGAGGGGTATACTGTAACGTGGGCTAAGGAGTGTTGTGAATTTGAGATGGTCGTATGTGAACCGTGGATTGAAAGTGGACCTGAGGCGTAATTACGCTGGTCGTGGGCAAGATTAATGAAAATAGTGTGGCAAGGCATGAATGAGTGTGTGAAATGCGAAATTGGCAATGCTATATGTTCGACTTGTGTTTTGGGCATGAAATTAATTTAGAATGTGCATATGGTTGGAATTTGTGTATTTGAGACTAATGTGCAGACTGTACGCATTAAAAGCCCAAGTAAGTGCAATTGTGTGCCTGTTATGTGCTGGTTGAGTGTTATTGTGTTTGGACTTGTCTGGAGGTACGTGTTAGCCTAGGTGGGGTTTAAGGTGTTTACTTGTTGAGACGTGTCTCATGGTTGTTTAACCAAACAATTTTAGAACCCCGTCCTGGACCATGAATCTTCCATCACCACTGCCTCAGCGTTTTGGTATACCCATGCACACCGACCATGCAGTTGTAGAGTATCCGATAGATGATAATATGGCTTGGATCAAGCATACTATAGTAGTCTGGGTAGATATAGGGCAACCCCTTTGGCAGGCCTATACCTATATCGCCTAGTGTTTCCGGGATGGCATGGACGAGTTTGGTCCTGTTCGAGGCTTCGATGTCCCTTTTGACGGAGTGAGAGATGGGGATCCATCGGCCATACCCCCTCCTGATGATGAGATGACTAGTCTGGACACTAGCCTCGCACAATCAGGACGACAACATATACCTGCAGCACCCGAACCCTCAGTGGCTGAGTCTAATCCAGAGCCAAAGGAGTCACAGGCAGGGTATGACCCGATGGACGTGGATATAGGAAAAGTACCTAAGGAGGAGCCCGTAGAAGAGGAAGAACTTGAAGAAGAACCAGAGAAAGAAGAACCCAGAGAAGAAGAGCCTGAGGAGGAACCAGATGAGGAGCCAGAGGAAGAGCCAGAAGAGGAGGCTGAAGAGGAGGAGCGAGTTGAGGTTCTGATAGAGTCGAGCGATGAGGACAACCTGATTGAGATCGAGGCGGACTCTGAGTCCTCAGAAGAGCAGGTGGCTCAGGGGGATTCAAACTCGGGTTCTGGAGAGTCTAGCTCGGAGTGGACGCCGTCTAGAGGGCGTAGGGGCTAGTTTAGGGGTAGAGTAAACCTTTTTGAAGTGTCCCATTTTTGAAGTTAGAGTATAACCAGACTACTGACCTCTTTTTGATATCGGTGGTGTAAACCTTAGAAGCTCGGTATGCGTGTATATTATGTGAATATTGTAAATGGTGTGTATTGTATAAGTTTGAATTAATAATGAATATATGTATATTCTCCCTTTTACCCCTAGCTAAACATTGTCTAGGCGTTTATTATTTTCGCTAGTGCTTTTATCTCTAGATGTGTGGGGTCGACGACATCTTGGGACGTCGCGATATTCGACCTTAGGGGTATGTCACAAGCTCGATGGGGTTCAGGGCGTGACAATCATCTTCCAATCTTCACCTCAGACAAATTTGTATAAAATGGATTGAGTAGCCGTTGGTTGACAAAATTCGAATCCCACTGAATCTGATCGCCCAAATAACCAAAATCTTGATTTCCATAAGTAGAGCTCTATCCGTTTGTGATATATACTTGCCATAACATTTGATTGTTAATCAATTAGCCTTAGATTGAGCCAATCAAAACTTTCCTCTTGTGAAATCCACACTAGATCACTAGCTGTTATATTTCACTTTGAATACATTCTGAGTCTGAAGAATTTATGATTCTTACTTTACATTCATAACCTAAGTCAGCGTAGGTCTTCAGTAAGGAATGAGTCCTTCAAAATTAGAGTCCGAAGATCTTTGACACCTTAATATAAAGTCTGAGTGTCTATATCAGTAGGGTATGAACTTCTCGTTCCGAAACTTGTAGAGTCTGAATTTTCCTTCTAAACCTCGTAAAGTCTAAGCATCCATAAAGTTAAGTTCTCTTGAAGTAATAAAGATATCACTTCCAGAATATATTTACCTAGATCAAAATACTTCATAGTACATATCAGATTTATAAGATTAACATGGATAGTTTTGTTAACTACAAAATCAAGAAGTTTCCTCAACAAGACCATCCCGATTTCTGCGAACTAGAGATTACATAGGTAAGGGGATTTGGTTATGCTAATGATCCCAAATCGAGATCTCTAACACCCTTTCGGTACCTAAAACAATCCAAAATGTCTAAACGTGTCACGCAAGTTCGGAAGGCTTATTCACTAATTCTAACTACTCTAATTGGGAGAAATCAACCAATTAATAAGAAAATGTGCAAACAATTTCAATCAAACACAACAATCCTAAAATGGTCTCTAAAATGAAAATCAATCCAAATAACCAAGCCCTAGTAAAGCCCTAAAGGCTTGTTCATTCAATGAATTATGTGGTTTTAGGGTTTTTTAGGGGTAGAGGCCCCTATTAGGGGTTAAACCCCTTTTAGGGTTTTTAAGTGGTTAAAACCCCTTTTAATCCCTAAACTAAGGAGTCTTCAAAAATACCACTTGTGCACCTCAAAATCTTTCAATTTCACTCAAAATAGGTGGCCATAGATATTTTAAGTCATTCTGTGAATTTTTGAAATTTTTGATTTTTTTTTGGAAAAGTTCACCAAATTTCATACTTTCCCGAAATCTGATTTTTTTATTTTCTGGAAAAAAGTTTATGAATTTTTTATTCTTCAATTTTTATGGATTTTCTAGAATTTCTGAATTTTTATGATTTTTCTGATTTTTTTTATCATTTTTATCATTTTTGAATTTTTTATGAATTTTCTAATTTTTTACTTTTTTTATGTTTTTCTAATTTTTTAGAATTTCTTTTGAAATTTTTATTTTCCTGCCGAGGGTGAATGGAACTAAACCGGTTCGGACCAGTCCGACCAAGTTAGACCGGCTTGGCCGGCGTTGGCCAGTGTCCTGGCGAGAACGGTGCCAAAACGGTGCCATTTAGGGCTTTTTCTTTGGAGCGTTTTGTCGAGCACCTAGCGTGCATCAAGTTTGTTTTCAAGTTTTCAAGGTCGTCACTTCGGACCAATCTCCATTGACATTTCGATTACTTTCCGGCAACCACTTTGAGTTCTAAGTCGACTTTTCATCACCTTCTAACCACCTAGCCCCACTAGACCGCCACCGGACCACCGCCAGCCGACGAAAACTGACCCTAAAAACACTAAACTAAAACTAAACTAACCTAACTTATCTAATGTCCAGATCGACAATCAAGTCATCCTATCCACTTGTAGCGATTAAACAACAATAAGAACAATTAGAGAACAAGAATGACTTACTTGGAATGGTCATTGGCCACTAAGAAGTACTCCGTAAAGGTTTGGGAGCTCCGGCAGGGATGATCACAAGGGGCCGACTCACGATTTTCACACAAATCTGATCCAAAGTGCATCAAACAACAAATCACATGATTAGAAACACGAAGGAAGAGCTAATAAGCAAACTGGAATCAAACCAATTCAGAAATCACACACAAATCATTTCGGTCATTCATTTAAGCAATTTATCGAACAACTACAGTGCAGTTGTGAATGATCTTTACCTTCGTCAATGGTGGCCGAAATGGAATTTTCAAATTACATGTCTGCCTCAGTTTGGTTCTCCTGGACTTGTCCTATCACCGTTGGGGATGAGCTTCACTAGGAAAATTCCTGATTTGTGAAGCTAAGCCTTGTTCCAAGCCTTCGTGATCAGCCTTTTTGCTAGAACTGGAAGAGGAGATCATCGGTCCGGACTAATTCGTCGGCGCCCGTCCAATAAGGGCGGCGCCGATCACTCAGTCTAGTGGATCTCGACTCTCTCCTTCTCTCTCTCTCTCTCTCTCTCTCTCTCTCTCTCTCTCTCTCTCACTTTCTTCTTCCTTTCTCTTTCTGGAATTCTCTCTCTCTCTCAAATCGTCGAACACGTCCCTCTCTAGGGTAATGGTTTTCTCGCCCCTTTTCTAGCCTTCGCCAGGGCGGTTCCGGCCTCTAGCCAATTAGAGTGAATAAGGATGGATAGCTGGAGATTCTCCAGTTGTCTATTTCGCTTAACACATGCGATAATAGGAGGAGTCAGTTGGTAAAGATGCAGGTCCAAATAGATATTTTTCTCTATTCCCACGCATTACTTGAGCCGGGTGGAGGGTATGATTGACTCGGGTCGGATTGGGCCAATCTGACCAACTCGCTAGACCTGGGTTGGTCCAATTTTGCAAATTCAACCCCATTTTGACCCAATTTCAAGATTTTGATCCCAAATTTCAATTCCTTTACACTCTTTACATTGAAATGTGTGATCAATTTGAATATTTATTTTAGTTAGGTTAAAAATCCTCAATTTTGGATTTGGTTTCATTGGGTTTTTGTTTGATTGAGTGTCAAAATGACATGATTAGACAAATTTGAAGCCAAAATTGAATTACCCATGATCAATTACCCCTAGGGAAGGTATGGACTTTGACTGAAAATTTCGAATTGAACGAATCCCCAATTTGGGTCCTAAAATCCCTAATTTTCAATTAATTTTGGGGCTTTTCCATTCCTTTATCAAATTGTGAAATTGGACCAACCAATATGAAATTCAAGGTCCTAGAATCAATTATTGTGAAGATACCATAGCCTGAAAATGACTAAAAATAATCTAATTGGATTTTTGGCTCAATTAGGGTATGAAATTACCCAATTTTGAGGAAAACATATCCCCAACTGAAATTTTGTAAAATTGAGACTGCAGTGCTGAAATTGGAATTAAAATAAGACTAATGGACATTTTTGTGGAATTTTTTAATTCCATTTAGTATTTTTCTTTATTTTTTCACTCATTTTAGCCAAAAGAAACTAAGGAAAAATTCACGAAAATTCTGAAAATTTTATTTTTTGTTTAGAAATAAGTTCCTAAGCATGGCCAATGTTTCTAATCCTAATTTTGTGATTTTTAGATAAATTTGAAAAATGGGCCAAAAATCAAGTGTCAACAATAGGTTATGTGAGATATCTCCAATGGTCAAAATTTATTACCCACATCAATGGATGGGAACAAAAACCCTATCCATGTGGTTGTGAGAAGACCTTTTTTTATTAAGATTCTTTAATTCAGCATTTTTAACAAACTCTTTGGAGTTGTTGACACCTAAATTTTGACGCATCATTTAGTGTAATTTGCATAGAAAATTAGGGATTAAATTTTTAACCCCTAAACAAAAAATATTTAAATTGCATAACATATAGTTTAAATTCATTGCATTTTTTGCATCGGACCGGCGGTGAATGAACGAGCTTAAATTTCATCGAATGGGACTCGGCTCGCTTGAAATGCAAAGGCCGGGAATTATAACGGGCTCGGTTGTTTTAATTTGAACTTAATTCAACCCATTGTCATTAATTAATTCAGCCAATTATCATTAATTAATTCAGCCCATTTAAATTAAAGCTCAAGCCTAAGCCCATTAGGACTAGAAAGCCCATCTAATTGACCTAGATTAATACTATATATACATTATTAGGTCAGAATTTTTGGAAGACACACAATTTCCAGATCAGAAAATTTTTAGAGTGTGAGAGTGAGAAAGAGAGAGAGAGGAGGAAGACATCGCGCGACGTGCCCGTTGCCGCGCCCGCTGCCGCGCCCGCGCCCGCTGCCGCGCCCGCGCCCGCTCCCGCGCCCGCTCCCGCGCCCGCTCCCGCGCCCGCTCCCGCGCCCGCTCCCGCGCCCGCGCCCGCTCCCGCGCCCGCCGCCGCGCCCGCGCCCGCCGCCGCGCCCGCCGCCGCGCCCGCCGCCGCGCCCGCCGCCGCGCCCGCCGCCGCGCCCGCCGCCGCGCCCGCTGCCGAGCGTTGCTGCCTCCCGCGCCCGTCGTTGCCGCCTCACGTCGACGTTGCTGCCGCCGTCGCGCCTGCCGCTGCCGCCTCTCGCCGACGCCGCTGCTGCCGTGCGACGTCTCTGCTGCTGCTTCCTGCTGCCGCCTCTCCCGCCGACGTCGCGCGCCGCCGCCTGTTGCTGCTGCTCCCCGTGCGCGCCGCCGTCTGCTGTTGCTGCTCCTCGCCGCGCGCCGCCGCGTGTTGCTGCTGCTTCTCACCGTGCACCGCTGCTGCTGCTGCCGTCGCCTGCTGCCGCTCCTCCCGTCACGCGCCGACTGCTGCTGCCGCTCCTTCCGCCGCACGCCGAGCCCGACGCTGCTGCTGCCGTCCTCGCCGGAGCCGTCGCACGCCGGCGCTGCCTTGCTGTTCCGTCGCCGTTCCCCGCCGTCATCCCGACACCGCGCCGCCGAATCCACCGTTCGTCGCTCATCCCGATCCGCAAGTTCGAATTTGGAAATTATCCGCAAATTAGGTAATTGAACATTATCCAATATTTTTAGAATATTTCGTTTCTTAATTTTTGGATGTTTGAATATTCTGTGAATATTGCGTGGATTGCTAGATATCTTAGGATAACGTTTGCCTTGTTCGCAATATTTGAAAATATTCAAAATTAGGAATCTTTCCTAATTCGGCAACGTATCTGGACAACTATCCGACCTTATCCCTAAGGTATGATACGTGGCGATACGGAAAATCATTATCCTATCCATAATCACTTGGGTACGATAATGATTTTTATCTGCTTTCCAAATTTGAACGATCGACTTTCTGTCGATATCTATAACCCTATAGATATGACAGTTAGTTTGATTTTTGTGCCTAATCCGAGTTTGAAACGAATCTTGTGGATTGCGTGGTTGTTTTAAATGTGGATGCTATCTTTGTTTAAATTGTTTTTCCTTTTCAAATAAAAAAGAAAATTCAAAAAATATCAGTTAGGATTTGAATTTGAGTTTTGCATGTTTAGGAATCCTAAATATATCTAGACGATAGAGTAATTATTTAATTTAAATTAGGACTTGAGATAATCTATTTCCTAGTTTAAATTAAGTAATATTCTAATCTTAATAGATTATTTAGGTTATTTTTTAATTCCGAATTTTCATGAAATCCCAAAAAAAAATGAATTGCTTTATGGTAGATTAGGATAGATTGCATTCTTAATTTAAGTAGTTTATTATTTCGAATTTTAACAAAAATCCCAAAAATAAGTCATGTTAGGATATGTTAAGTCATCATAGGTTGCATGTTAATTTAGGCATATTTTTATTCCGAATTTCACCAGAAAATACCAAAAATAAATCATTTGCCCGTCATCAGAATTAGGTCACGTCGTCGCATGCCATATAGTTTACATGTTAGGTTGCATTATTCGCGTGTTAATTTTTGCACGTCATTGCATGTAGATTAGGTTTCATTTAAATAAGCGAAAAGCCAAATATTGAGTGAATTCCTTGTTAATTAGAAATCATATTAGGTTGTTGATGTGATTTTCTAGCTAACAATGCAGATGCTTACGTTGCTTCGAGGTAAGTAATTCTTCCAACTTGCAATTTATTTAATACTTTCTTGGCTGTTAAATTGGTGGTTTGCGCACCCGCATGAACACCTCACATGTTAGTGACTAAGTTAAAATGGATCCAGATTGCTTGCCAAAATATTTTTGAAAAGAAAAGGTACCGAAAGGGCGTTAGACTAGGTCTAGCGTAATCAAGTCCCCGGGCTTAGAATCTCTGGTTCGTAGGAATAAAACATATCTCCCTATGTTTTATTTAGGTTTCTAATCGACCTACCACAAATAGATTAGTGGCGACTCCGAGCATGAAAACATTTGCATGTTAAAAACTTAAACCCTAAGTTGCGAATTGGTAGGGCTTGGGAGGGCCCGAGTTAGGTTTAGTCCTAATAATCCATTAGCCTAAGGAGGAAAAATTTTAGGTCGCGACAGCTTGGCGACTCCACTGGGGATTTGAGTTAGAACTCTTAGTGGACTTAGGCCAGTTTTTCTTTTCAAAAAAATATTTTTTTGCTTGGCAGCGAGGATCCCAGGTACGTCCCTAACATTTTAGGTGTTAAATGTTTTTGCAGTATGGGAGGTATAAGGGGAGGCGTGATTGTTAACCCTTGTTTTGCAGGGAGGTGTTTGGATGAATGATTTATTTTATGCACGAAGCGCTGTATGATATAACCTGCTGTGCATGCCCTGCATTTACACTACACCGCACACACTACCCGCTGCCGGACCTGGGCGGCACAGGTTTAGGATGGTACTGAGACAGTGGACACCCCGACCACACCCGCGTGGTATGGGTCGCCTTTCTTGGTCCCGAAAGTTCTTTCATGGTGTCATTGAATACCTGCCACGGTTGCACCCTTTGCAACCCGGGTCGGCTCTTTGACTAAGCCGGAGTCAGGGGAATCCCAGCCTAACCACCACCATGACTGGTTTAGCTCGGTAATCCTCATGTCTCCATTTTGCAAGCCAGAGTCTAGGTAGAAATCGAACCTCACGTTTCATGCGCATGTCTATGTGATTGCCATCATTCTACCCGGTGAAGTAAGATTTCTGAACCTTTATCTCGCAATTTATTTATGTTTCGTCTTTTTCTTTGGTCGGTCCATGACATTAGGTCGGTCGTGAGTCTTGGTCTATACACTATGGGAGGGGCAGACATCCGGATTCTTGATGCTCCTAAGGACGAGCTCCGTGCCTGGTGGAATCTACTCAGTCCGACCAACCGCAAGCTAGTTGAGGGCCACATCGGGAGGCTGCTCCCCCTACTGGAGGTCAAAGTCCGTACCAGCCTCGTTCGAGCATTGGCGCACTTCTGGTGTCCCGAGACCTCTACCTTTATATTCGGTAAGCACGAGCTCACCCCGACGTTGGAAGAATATAGCGTGCTCATTGGAAAACCATTGGAGTCGGATTTAGTCACACCACCTTTGGGAATTGATCCTACTTTAATGTTGGCTGAATTTTTGAATGTCGGAAAAGATGAATTGGGAAAAGTGTTAAAAGCAAATCGTGGCACATGCCCATTTTCATTCCTGAGTCAGTGTTTTGAAAAAGCCACATCTTTTCAAAAAGGCAGAATCTTTTTGCTAGCGTTTTTCGGGTTCGTGATTTTTCCTTACTGTAAGAATGCATGTAATCCGTCAATCGCATGGTTGGTCCAACAGGTCTGTCTTGAAAAGAATTTTATCAACATCATTTTAGCCGAGACTTTCATTTCCCTCACTAAATTTAAGCAACATGTCGACAAAACTTTTCATGCTCCCCTCGAACTTTTGCAAATCTGGTTTTTGTCTCACATAAAAGGGTGTGGCGATTCACTCACAATATCCGAGCTTAGTGATTCTAGCCATCCTGTCTTGAGGTATAAAGAAAAACAAGGGGGTGCACCCGATTATCATTACTCTGAATGGATCATTTTCATGAAAAACGTTAGACCCCAAGGTTTCCAATGGCATGCTAATTGGTTCAAAGTCGAGGAAGCTCGGCTTACATGTAATGGTATTGGACCAGTTCCACTATTGGGTTTTACCGGCGCGATCGAATACTACCCCGCCAGAGTGTCTCGTCAGTATCAGATTCTCCAAGGGCTCCCTCCAGCGTTACAACCAGAACTCCTCCAAGTCGACTTCGCCGATGATGATAAAGACCACGAAGCGACCGTAGCTCAGCTCAATAAGATGTGGAGGAAGTGCCGTGTGTTAAAGATAGCTCGGCCCGAAGGAGAACTAAAGGGAGAGCAGAAGTCCTATTTCGCGACGACCCAGTACATTCGAAGACACAGAATCCCGCAGGATTTGCTCCCGAAGATACCCAAGGTGCCTCTCAAGTCCGCCAATCACTCAGAGAACAATCGCCTCAAAAGGAAGGTCGAAGAAGCTGAAGAAAAGGCATCCAAGATAGCTCGAGCTTATGAGCAATTGAAGAAGGAAGTCGCCTCCCATATGTCTATAGATCAAGCTAAATAAAAAGCTCGAAGTTCTTTTCTCATTTCAGTTTCAATTTTTAAAATTTGTCTAGGAATTGAGTCATTTGTCTTTATATTCAGTTCAATTTCAAGTCATTAATTGGTGTAAAAATTTTTGCCATTTCAATAAAGGGGTCCTTTCAATTCAAAGCGGTTAGACCAATGTCATGGATTGGCGTATGATTTTGCTTCCCACTCATGTATGCCTGTTTCATTTCGAAATTAGGTAGCTACGGACCGATCACGATCGCCCATTCGTACACGGTCGAGAGCCAGAATGGCCGATCAAACCGACTTGCAGGAGCGTGTTGTTGGTGTGGAAGACCAGATCAAGCAACTTGTCATCGCAATGCAACAAATGTCCGCTGAGATCAAAGCTCTCCGGTCGGTTCCTGTTTCGGCACCCCTCGAAACATCAGTCCCAAAGCAGAAAATCAGAAAAAGTGTCGATGTTGATGGAGAGGACGATATTCCTGATTTAGAAGATGACCCCGTCCAGATCATCGTCAACAAAGACAAACCTGATGAACGGGTCAATAAACTTGAAGAAAGAATAAAGCAGCTCGAAGGTTCGCAGGATTCGCCTTCGATCGATCTGTCCCTGTACTCACAGATCAAAATCCCAAAGAAGTTCAAAATGCCGGATTTCGACAAGTACAATGGCACCACATGTCCAAAAGCCCACCTACAGCTCTATCACGTACAAATGACTTCGTACGTTGATAACGAACTCCTGATGATCCATGCCTTTCAAGCAAGTTTGACGGGTCCTGCTTTGAGCTGGTATCTCATGAAGAAGATAAATGGCCTCAAAACTTGGAAAGAAGCCAGTGAAGCATTCTTGAAGCAGTACAGATTCATAACGGACATCATTCCTACCCGTGATGATCTCGAACGTGCTCAGATGAAAAAGACTGAGTCCTTCAAAGACTATGCTATCAGATGGAGGAATTTAGCTGCTCAGGTTGTTCCAGAACCCATAGACAGTGAGTTAAAGAGGATGTTTGTGAAAACTCTCCCGTTCGAATATCGTAATCGGATGGTTGCCATTCCGACTGACAACTTCAACCAACTCATCCCCATGGGCGAACAAATTGAGATAGGGCTGAAAGATGGATGGTTTGTCGAGCCGTCCTCCTCGATCAGAAGATTTGGTGCGAGAAAGGAGAAAGAACCGGCAGCTGAAGTGAATGTGGCTTATAACCAACCGAGCCGACGGAATGCTAACTCTGCCCCAGCAATCCAAGTAGCAGAAGCTCAGCAACAAAACTCGGGTCGTCAACCTTTTCAGAGGAGGAACAACAGGAGGCAATTCACTCCCCTCCCCGGATCGTTGTCTCAAGTATTGACAGTGCTCCAGAAGAAAGGCTTGCTTACTACTGAGCCAAAGCGACCCAATCCTGAGCGGTTCTATAACTTCGACCCGTCAAAGAAATGTGATTATCACATGGGTGAGCTGGGACACTCAACCGATGATTGCTATGCCCTCAAGCACCGAATCCAGAACCTCTTAGATACGAAGGCTTTCTCATTTCAGCCTGCTAAGCCGAATGTTCAGAATAACCCACTCCCTGATCACGCAGGCAATATGAATGCCATATTTAGCTTCGATGCTGGTCGAATCAAGAATGTTAAGGTGTATACTACCGACGTCTACGGTGAGTTAGTGAAAGCCGGTTGTTACCCAAGTAATGAGGACCTGCCCCTGGCTCTCATGAAAGAAAGAATCTCAAGAATGGTAGAAGCTGGGATGATTGTTTATGCTGACCACACTGGCATCGTTTCCACTATCTCCGAAGTGGTTATTAATTGGGAGGAGGAGTTTGCTTCGTTGAACACCGGGAGCGACGAGGGCGACCCTCTGCTTGAAGACATGCCTCCGCTTGAAGACGCGTCCGATAATGAGGAAATCATTGTAAGCACGCCTACAGCTGATGAAGGGATAGTGATCGAGATACCTCAACCGTATGAGTACCGTGATAATAAGGCAGTCCCTTGGTCCTACAGTCTCGATGTCGACTTGGTTACCAGATCCGGGCGTTCCTATGGCCAAGCTAATGCTCAACCTGCAAAACCTGTTACTGATGAAGAAGCCAAGGAATTTCTAACTGTGATTAAGGCTAGTGAATACAACATAGTTGAATAATTGCGCAAGCTGCCCGCACAAATCTCTCTGCTTGAGCTACTCCAGACATCTGTCAAGCATCAGAAGGCCTTAATGAAGGTGTTAAGTGAAGTCCACGTGCCAGAAACGATCGATCATGACAAATTGGAGGAATTTGTGGGTTCTATACTCCTCAAGGACCTCATAGCCTTTTCAGATGAAGAGTTCCCTCTGGAAGGGAGGGGGCATACTAAGGCACTCTACATTTCTGTCAAATACAAGACCTCGCATGTAGCCCGGGTACTCATTGACAATGGATCAGCCTTGAACATCTGTCCTCTGGCAACTTTACACCGCCTGAAGATAGATCCTTCTAGGATAAGTTCTGCAAAAACCTCCGTACGAGCCTTTGACGGAACGAAGAAAGAAGTGATGGGAGAAATCTACCTTGACATACAGATAGGACCAACAATGTTTAATGTCCTCTTTCAAGTTATGGACATTCCCACTGCATTCAATTTTCTGTTGGGTCGTCCGTGGATTCATACTGCCGGAGCTGTGCCATCAAGTCTACATCAGAAGGTGAAGTTCGTTGTGGACAGAAAATTAATCACAGTCCACGGTGAAGAAGAGCACCCAATCTACCACGCAACGGCTATCCCCTATGTTGAGCCTGATTGCAAAATAGAATTGAGCTATCAGTCGCTCGAGCTCGTATCAACTATACATGCTTCTAGAGGATCGTCACCGCCTATTCCTGAGGTGTCAAATGCTGCAGTCATGGTTGGAAGGGTAATGATCTCTCATGGCTTTACTCCGGGTGAAGGCCTTAGTAGAAACGGTCAAGGTATCCGCCAACTGGTGGAAGTTTCTCAGAGGCCCCGCACTACTGGGTTGGGATACCTGGGGTCAAGTGAGCCAAATAATGGGGAACGTGGACGTGGACGTGGACGTGGTCGAGGTCGAGGTCGAGGAAATAGACAGGACAGATCGCGATCCGAAGAAGAGCCGAATGGCAAAGAACGTGGGCGTGGTAGGTTGCTTCCACACATCCGCACCACATTCCCGGGCCCTGCAAGAATGATGTATGAAGAAAAGGAGGTGATCGACACTTTGGGGCAAGTTCGATTATTATGTGAAATACTCAGCACCCCCGAGCTTCTATGTTGACCCCCGTGATATTGTCCCGGATGGATGGGGAGGTATGGATGATCCAACACCTCTAGTGACAGAAGATCCTGATGATGCAATGGAAGGAATCACTGCCCTGTTTGATGATTTCTTCATTGGAGCTATCGAGGAAGGACCGTTGGAGGAAATGGGCACTGGCCCGCAAGAGTAACACATTTATTTTTTACCTTTTTCGCACACTCCCCTACGCGGGAATTTTTACTGCTTTCTAGGATTTGCCCCGTCTCGGGAGCTTCTTTTTAGTACTTTTCATTTCTAGGATTTGATTGTTGCAATTTCCATTCCAATAAATGTAATTCATTTGATCATAATCAATGAAATTACAAGTTATTTTCGTTTTTGAGGGCATGTTGAGGTACATCAAACCAGCCCGGTGATGATATCCAACCGATAAAAGAAAATTATAGTCCAAGGAGAATTCTGAGGCCTGGGCTTCTTCATGCTTCCTCGTGTTAAAACCTTTTTGAAAAGAATTTCAAAATAAAAAATCAATAGAAATACACTGTTTAGCCCTGTTTGTCCTACTGAACCCCCTACTTTATGTTTCAGGGGCAATTTTGTGACACGTGAGGGTATGAGAACGGTCCAATCTGATGAATTATGTGCTACCGAACTTGATCTCGATGACACCAATGAACTCGAAGATTCCTCAGACCTTCAGCGTGATCTAGAGCATCATGAAAGACCTAAAGTCCTAACAGTAGACCAAACTATTACCGTCAACTTGAGTGATTCTGGAGAACCCAAAGAGGTGAAGATAGGGGCAACCCTTCCCGAAGGTGAAGCTAAACGCCTGGTCCAACTGCTGAAGGATTACCAAGATATCTTTGCCTGGTCGTATGTCGATATGCCGGGTTTAGACCCTTCTATCGTGGAGCATAGTCTACCCACTAATCCGGACATGCCGCCCAAGAAACAAAAGCTGCGAAGAACCAAACCTGAGCTTTCCAAGAAGATAGAGGAGGAGGTCATGAAGCTCTTGAAAGTGGGATTCATCGAAGTCACCCAATACCCCAGCTAGGTGGCTAATATTGTGCCAGTCATGAAGAAGGATGGTTGAGTTCGGGTTTGCATCGACTATCGCGATCTAAACAAGGCCAGCCCTAAAGACGATTTCCCATTGCCACATATAGACGTTTTGGTGGACAGTACTGCAGGGTTTGAGCTGTTTTCCTTCATGGATGGTTTTTCGGGTTATAATCAGATAAAAATGAAAGACGATGACAAGGAGAAAACGGCGTTCATCACTCCTTGGGGGACATTCCACTATAAGGTCATGCCCTTCGGCCTTAAAAATGCCGGGGCAATATATCAACGGGCAATGGTGACGCTTTTTCATGATATGATGCATAATGAGATTGAGGTTTACGTCGATGACATGATCGCCAAGTCTCGACCTGGGAAGAGTCACGTCGATACTTTGAAGAAATTATTCGAGAGACTTCGTGAGTTTAAGCTCCGTCTCAACCCAGCAAAGTGCGTATTTGGAGCAACCTCGGGCAAATTACTTGGGTTCATCGTAAGCAGTAAAGGCATTGAAGTTGACCCCTCTAAAGTGAAGGTTATATGTGAGTTACAACCCCCATCGACCGTGAAAGAAGTGCGAAGCCTCCTGGGTAGATTGAACTACATAGCCCGTTTTATTTCTCAGCTCTCCGCAACTGCTAAGCCCTTCTTCAAACTTTTAAGGAAGAATGCTCAAGTGGAATGGGACGATGATTGTCGGGAAGCGTTTAATGAATTAAAACGGTACCTGATGAAACCACCAGTGCTAGTCCCACCAATGCCGGGCCAGCCTTTGATCCTTTACCTCACGATTCATAGTGAGTCTTTAGGTGCGATGCTAGCCCAGAAAAGTCCTGAAGATGGAAAAGAGCGAGCCATTTATTACCTAAGCAAGAAGTTCACCGTCTCGGAGTTGAATTATTCTGAAGCCGAGAAGACTTGTGCTGCGC
Source organism: Syzygium malaccense (assembly GCA_031216405.1). Lineage (NCBI taxonomy): Eukaryota > Viridiplantae > Streptophyta > Magnoliopsida > Myrtales > Myrtaceae > Syzygium > Syzygium malaccense. The sequence continues at coordinate 26,405,949 of CM062257.1, read as the reverse complement.
TAGTATGGGTGCTCCATAGGCTGCGACAATATACGCTCCATCACCAGACTTTGCTTGTAACTGAGAACGATCCCATTAAGTATTTACTTGATCAACCAGCTTTGGTGGGGAAGTTAGCCAAGTGGCAGATTTTAATTTCAGAGTTTGATGTCCAGATGATGCCACAGAAGTCAGTTAAAGGCCGAGTAATTACTGATGTGTTGACCGAAAATCCTGGAGTCTCTGATGATGATAGATATTCTCTAGAAGATCGCATTTTGGTAATAAAGGAAGACACATGGACCATGTTTTTCGATGGAGCTGTAAATTTGGCCGGTTCCGGCACTGGGGCAGTTTTAATATCCCCAGATGGGCAATATTATCCAGTAGCAGCAAAGTTGGTGTTCCCCTGTACCAACAACATAGCCGAGTACGAAGCTCGCATCCTCGGACTCCAAGCCGCAGTGGAAATGGGGATAACCAAGTTGAAAGTGTTTGGTGATTCTGCTTTGATTATTCTCCAAACTGTGGGAGAGTGGAAGACGAGAGATACCAAACTAGTGCCGTACCATGAATACCTCGAAGAAATCATAGAGGAATTCGAAAATATCTCTTTTGAGTACTTATCGAGGTCTCATAATCAGTTTGCTGATGCGCTAGCTACGTTATCATCCATGTTGCAAGTGGTTGGTGGGTTAGAGGTAGAACCCTTGAAGATTGAAGTCCTGACAAAGCCGGCCTACTGTATGGTTGTGACCGGAGAACCTGATGAAAAGCCATGGTATTATGATATCATGAGTTACATCCAGAAACAAGAATTTCCTGAGGGAAGTACCCCGGCCGACAGGAAATACATAATGAAAATGGCTTCAAAATTCTTTGTTAGTGGTGAGAAGCTGTACAAAAGATCATATGATTCGATCCTATTGAGATGCGTGGATGCGGCTGAAGCTACTAGAATCATGCAAGAAGTACACGAGGGGATATGTGGTCCACACATGAATGGCCACATGTTAGCTAAGAAGATTATGAGGTTGGGTTATTATTGGCTCAGTCTTGAAAGTGACTGCATCCAACATGTTCGAAGATGTCATCGCTGTCAGGTTCACGGGGATAAAATAAATGTTCCCCCGACGGAATTACATCAGCAGTCTGAGCCATGGCCCTTTTCAATGTGGGGCATCGATGTGATTGGCCCGATTAATCCCAAGGCATCAAATGGACACCGATTTATCTTGGTCGCGATTGACTATTTCTCTAAGTGGATTGAGGCGTCATCTTATGCAAAGGTCACCGCGAAGAATGTTGTAAAATTCATCAGGCGAGACATAGTCGCTCGTTATGGCATCCCCGAGGCTATCGTCACTGACAATGGGACAAATTTGAACAACAAGTTCATTGATCAGTTGTTCAACGAGTTCAAAATCCGGCACCTGAATTCATCTCCTTACCGTCCACAGATGAATGGAGCAGTTGAAGCCGCTAACAAGAACATCAAGAAGATCTTGGCCAAAACGGCTGAAAACTATCGTGACTGGCATGAAAGGTTGCCATTTGCACTAATGGCGTATCGAACTTCGATCCGAACCTCTGTCGGAGCAACTCCTTTTTCCTTGGTGTATGGCATGGAAGCAGTCCTACCTGTCGAAGTAGAGATCCCTTCCTTGCGAGTATTGTCTCAAGTGGAGTTGTCCGAGGCAGAATGGATGCGACAAAGGCATGAGCAGTTAAACCTAATTGATGAGAAGCGATTGAGAGCCATTTGCCACGGTCAAACCTATCAGCGGAGGATAGCTAGATCCTTCAATCAAAGGGTGCGTCCAAGACACTTCGAGGTAAATGATCTAGTCCTAAGGAAGGTACTGCCAGTCTTTCATGTTCCTGGAGGAAAATTTGCCCCAAACTACATCGGTCCGTATGTGGTCAAAAAGGTGCTTCCCGGAGGTGCCCTGATCCTCGCAGAAATGGATGGTCGTGAGTTCTCCACTCTTGTTAATTCTGATGCTGTGAAGATCTATTATCCCTGATAGAGTTTAACATTTTGCAGCAAAAGTTTTCAAAAGTCTGGTTTTATACTCTGAATTGCAAACATTGCATTTATGAATAAATGGTTTCGATCAATTTCAAGATGAAATGTGTGCCTTGGCTTTAAATTGTGTTTGATCATTTTGTCAACCTGTATCGATTTCAAAAGGGGAAAATCTATTTAGACAATCTGATAACTCATGTGGAATGAATTGAATGTGTTGAATGAGGTACATCGGGATGATGAAAGGCAAGCCATATCCTATACACAGTCCCATGCACTAATCCCCAGTGAGTTGAGTGGAAAAATTCCATGTCTGCAAGGTAAAGGGTTATCTCGCAAAAGGTACGGCAACTGAAATGATGAGAGGCGATTCATTTCTCTGTCCCAAACACTACAGGTTATCCATTGTTTTGCCAATTTGAGCCTAAACACTTGGAGAAATTCATTCAAATTACCCATGTCAAGAACCACCCCATATCGGGGCAAATTGGAGGTAAGTCAGCATCATAAGGTGAAAAATGAGTAGAAATTTTCGTGCTCTCACTTGCATCAATCTTCGAGTGTTGCTTTTTCAGATGAATTCACGTGAAGTTCAAGTGCCTTAGGATGACGAAGAGCGTTTCTTTCTCTATCCTATACACATTTTATCCTTTGCTAAGCCCAATTGAGCCTGTAAATTCGTTTCTTAAACCCAGTTGGTGATCATCCCCTACACTGGGGCAAGGCAAAAGTCATCATTGTTCAAGCAGCATATCCGGAGCACCGATAAAAGACGGAGACCCTGAAAGTCCAAATGTTGGTCATTCGGTCAAAACAAGCCAAAGTGTGACTGGCCAACATATGCATTGTAGATAGTGTGTGTCAAAAAAAAAAACTAGAGGGCATGAAAAAGCAGTGTGCCTGGTAAAAGCAAGGCCAATGCCCGTAGAAGAAGAAGAGAATGAAAAAATGGAGAAAAAGTGACTTTGGATTAGAAAGTGTTGAGGTGTGTCAAAGTCACAAAAGTATCCAAAGTCTTGAGGAGTTAAGTGATGATCTCTCGAAACCAATGGAGCATCTACTGAGAAGGCAATCCCTGGTGAAGAAGAAGGCCGGTGACAATGCCGAGATGATCACCAACTCTCACCCCAATTATACACATTTTGAGCCTTATAATCCATTCATTTCTCAACCCATGAGCCTAGCCTGCGTTACATCCCTTGCAAAGTCTCTTCAGATTAGGGCACTTGAACTAACGTAGAGTTTCTGATGTTTATAAGCTTAGCTCGAAGAAGTGCGAGCAAGTCCATTTCTATCTCATTTTGCAGGGTTCTTGACTTGTAAACCCGGAGACGATTGTGGAGTATTTTCTTTCAATAGCCTCGACTCGAAGAGTCTCTTTTGCTAAGCCATTGACCAAGCCCATGTTACGGTCCTAACAAAGACCTCTCAGATTGGTAAAGTCGTACTGCTTGCGAGAATACTCGGACCATTGTCAAACATGATGATGGTGAGATAGAGTGATTTTCATAAATTAGCAACTTCTCGATGAGAATGAGAGAAAGCCCTTTTGGACTAGAAGTCCCTCATTCGACATTTTCAGGATATCTACTTGTGAATCTGGATTGTCTTGTCATGGTTTTTCCCCAGCGAAGTTTGTGGTGCTGATTTGACAAAACCATCGTACATGAAAATCAGTTGAGATCATAGTGCATGTGTATATGTGTTCTTGACAGTATGCGAATGCATATTACATGTTACTTGAAATCGTGTCTAACAGGAGACACGTCTTCAGAGTTAGAGATATCACCAGGTAAGTATATCTCTATCCCTAGGATATCTATGACTATCTAGGTATCCCTAACCTGTTCAAGCAATTATCAGGTCCCACATTTGATCATTTTTGCAATCTCTAGATGCCTTTGATTGTGTTCAGGTGTCTATTGATCAAACCTTTTCAGGTATTTCTGATGATATCCAGGTACTTTGTTAAGGAACTCTTGAACACTTGGGCTAGCCCCTTTGTTCATCAAATCACAGATTTTCATACAATCTCGAGAAGATTCTCCCGTTACATGACTATGAGCAGGTATAGCTATGACGGCCAAATCTTTACATATGAGCAGGTATATGTAAAGGTCGGAATGTTCTCCCCAAATTTCAGGTATTCCCCCGCTACTCACCTATGAGCAGGTATAGGTAAGGCGGCCAAATCTTTGCATATGAGCAGGTATATGTAAAGGTCGGAATACTCTCTTTATCTCGGATGTTCCCCCGCTACTCGCCTATGAGCAAATATAGGTGAAGCGGCCAAATCTTTGCATATGAGCAGGTATATGTAAAGGTCGGAATATTCTCTCAACCCCAGGTGTTCCCCCGCAGTTCACTTATGAGCAGGTATAAGTGAGGCGGCCAAATCTTTACATATGAGCAGGTATATGTAAAGGTCGGAATATCCTCTTGATTTCAAAAGTTTCCCCGCAATTCACTTATGAGCAGGTATAAGTGAAGCGACCAAATCTTTGCAAACACCTAGAGAGATGTATAGGTAGTTCGTAAAGATCGGAACTATTCTCACGAATCCAAATGATGATTGGGTACGTCGAGCTTTCTTCGTGTGTTTTGACTTGACTGCAGATCACCGAAGTTCATCAACATATATCAGGCAATACCGATGGGGACTGAGCCCATGCATTTGCCAAAACAATATACAAGTTAAAGTTGTGCTTCGAATTGCATTATCTCGCTCCTGTCAGGTAAGTGATTCCAGGTACGTTTTCTACCCATGTCAGCATGCATCATTTCTTAATGTATTGTAAAATGGGACTCATAATCCCGACAAAAACAACATTCATTGCATTTGCATGGTTGAAATTTAGGTATCATTTAGTCTTTGAATGCAACCTCTATGAGCTCACCTTCAAAGAGGGGCAGCTGTTGACACCTAAATTTTGACGCATCATTTAGTGTAATTTGCATAGAAAATTAGGGATTAAATTTTTAACCCCTAAACAAAAAATATTTAAATTGCATAACATATGGTTTAAATTCATTGCATTTTTTGCATCGGACCGGCGGTGAATGAACGAGCTTAAATTTCATCGAATGGGACTCGGCTCGCTTGAAATGCAAAGGCCGGGAATTATAACGGGCTCGGTTGTTTTAATTTGAACTTAATTCAACCCATTGTCATTAATTAATTCAGCCCATTATCATTAATTAATTCAGCCCATTTAAATTAAAGCCCAAGCCTAAGCCCATTAGGACTAGAAAGCCCATCTAATTGACCTAGATTAATACTATATATACATTATTAGGTCAGAATTTTTGGAAGACACACAATTTCTAGATCAGAAAATTTTTAGAGTGTGAGAGTGAGAAAGAGAGAGAGAGGAGGAAGACATCGCGCGACGTGCCCGTTGCCGCGCCCGCTCCCGCGCCCGCTGCCGCGCCCGCGCCCGCTGCCGCGCCCGCTCCCGCGCCCGCTGCCGAGCGCTACTGCCCGCCGCCGCGCTCGCTGCCGCTGCCCGCCGCCGCGCCCGCCGCCGCGCCCGCTGCCGAGCGCTGCTGCCTCCCGCGCCCGTCGTTGCCGCCTCACGCCGACGCTGCTGCCGCCGTCGCGCCTGCCGCTGCCGCCTCTCGCCGACGCCGCTGCTGCCGTGCGACGTCTCTGCTGCTGCTTCCTGCTGCCGCGTGCTGCCGCCTCTCCCGCCGACGTCGCGCGCCGTCGCCTGTTGCTGCTGCTCCCCGTGCGCGCCGCCGTCTGCTGTTGCTGCTCCTCGCCGCGCGCCGCCGCGTGTTGCTGCTGCTTCTCACCGTGCACCGCTGCTGCTGCTGCCGTCGCCTGCTGCCGCTCCTCCCGTCACGCGCCGACTGCTGCTGCCGCTCCTTCCGCCGCACGCCGAGCCCGACGCTGCTGCTGCCATCCTCGCCGGAGCCGTCGCACGCCGGCGCTGCCTTGTTGTTCCGTCGCCGTTCCCCGCCGTCATCCCGACACCGCGCCGCCGAATCCACCGTTCGTCACTCATCCCGATCCGCAAGTTCGAATTTGGAAATTATCCGCAAATTAGGTAATTGAACATTATCCAATATTTTTAGAATATTTCGTTTCTTAATTTTTGGATGTTTGAATATTCTGTGAATATTGCGTGGATTGCTAGATATCTTAGGATAATGTTTGCCTTGTTCGCAATATTTGAAAATATTCAAAATTAGGAATCTTTCCTAATTCGGCAACGTATCTGGACAATTATCCGACCTTATCCCTAAGGTATGATACGTAGCGATACGGAAAATCATTATCCTATCCATAATCACTTGGGTATGATAATGATTTTTATCTGCTTTCTAAATTTGAACGATCGACTTTCTGTCGATATCTATAACCCTATAGATATGACAGTTAGTTTGATTTTTGTGCCTAATCCGAGTTTGAAACGAATCTTGTGGATTGCGTGGTTGTTTTAAATGTGGATGCTATCTTTGTTTAAATTATTTTTCCTTTTCAAATAAAAAAGAAAATTCAAAAAATATCAGTTAGGATTTGAATTTGAGTTTTGCATGTTTAGGGAATCCTAAATATATCTAGACGATAGAGTAATTATTTAATTTAAATTAGGACTTGAGATAATCTATTTCCTAGTTTAAATTAAGTAATATTCTAATCTTAATAGATTATTTAGGTTATTTTTTAATTCCGAATTTTCATGAAATCCCAAAAAAAAATGAATTGCTTTATGGTAGATTAGGATAGATTGCATTCTTAATTTAAGTAGTTTATTATTTCGAATTTTAACAAAAATCCCAAAAATAAGTCATGTTAGGATATGTTAAGTCATCATAGGTTGCATGTTAATTTAGGCATATTTTTATTCCGAATTTCACCAGAAAATACCAAAAATAATCATTTGCCCGTCATCAGAATTAGGTCACGTCGTCGCATGCCATATAGTTTGCATGTTAGGTTGCATTATTCGCGTGTCAATTTTTGCACGTCATTGCATGTAGATTAGGTTTCATTTAAATAAGCGAAAAGCCAAATATTGAGTGAATTCCTTGTTAATTAGAAATCATATTAGGTTGTTGATGTGATTTTCTAGCTAACAATGCAGATGCTTACGTTGCTTCGAGGTAAGTACTTCTTCCAACTTGCAATTTATTTAATACTTTCTTGGCTGTTAAATTGGTGGTTTGCGCACCCGCATGAACACCTCACATGTTAGTGACTAAGTTAAAATGGATCCAGATTGCTTGCCAAAATATTTTTGAAAAGAAAAGGTACCGAAAGGGCGTTAGACTAGGTCTAGCGTAATCAAGTCCCCGGGCTTAGAATCTCTGGTTCGTAGGAATAAAACATATCTCCCTATGTTTTATTTAGGTTTCTAATCGACCTACCACAAATAGATTAGTGGCGACTCCGAGCATGAAAACATTTGCATGTTAAAAACTTAAACCCTAAGTTGCGAATTGGTAGGGCTTGGGAGGGCCCGAGTTAGGTTTAGTCCTAATAATCCATTAGCCTAAGGAGGAAAAATTTTAGGTCGCGACAGGAGTAAACCAAAATCATCTTGTTCAAGACTTTCCTCTAAAGGAATTTTGACCAATGGATGACATTTATCAAAGATTAATTGACAATTGCTTGAATGACATTTAAAGTCTTCATGCTTTCCTATGTTGTTTACCTTCCATTTGATTTGCTAATGCAATCTCGGAATCATCTCAAAATCTACCTCCCAAGTGGAGTGATTTTAATTTTCATTTGATTTGTTATATGCAATCTTGGAACTCCTTGAAAATGGTGATTATTAGATGTTTCAAATAGGTATCTTAGAGCAAATTACAAGATTGTAGCACTAGACCTTCACCTTCCATGTGGACGCAACTTGTAGCTTTGGTTATGGTGATTCAAAATGGTATTCTAAAGAAAAACACAAATTCATAGCATCAGAGTTTCACCCCCAACTGCGTCTTGTGGCTTTAAATGCAGTGATTTTAATAGTCTTTCCAAAGTATACGTTGGTTTGTAGTCTTGGGCTATGTTTGGTAATCTGGATAAAATTCAGGATAGGATAAATTTTATCCTATCTCGTGTTTGGTGCGTGCTTAAGATAGGATAAAGTCGGATATAGGAAGGATATAGCCCGGATAAAATTATCCCAAGGGGGAGGTGGGATAAAGATAGATAGGATTTCTAATATTCATAATATAAAGTTATTTTTCTTGAATAACAAACTTGTTAAATTAATAAAATTAAATAATATTTGAATGTTAAAATAAAAAATTCAAAATAACAAAAAATAACAATACATTCGTTTTTATTTATTGTTAATTTTATTTATATATTCAAATTTCTTTCTATCTTATCATATAAATTTCATATATATATATATATATATATATATATATATATACACACACACACACATCTAGTATACATATTTATTACATATTTTAGGCATATTTGTATAGTTTACTATTTAATAAAATTTTATTAGAGAATGACGGAAGGGAAAGAAATAAAAAACAATTAAAAAAGAGAGGGAAAAATAAAAAAATAAAAAAGAAATAGGTAAGAGTGTCATGAGAAATTTTTATCATCTCCGATTGTGTAATTTTTAGGTTCATTTACACTGATATAACATTCATAGCAAATAATAAATATAGTAATATGTGAAAATGTCTGACTTTATTACTGTGATTCACCAAATAGTTGATAGAATATAGCAAATCCCTTGGATTTCGTATCGTATCCTATTCAATTCTATTATGACTAAAATTCTGGACGACCAAACACAGCCTTGAAGCATTCAACCTCTAAGTAGTCGGGATAAAATTTGGGATAGGATAAATTTTGTCCTATCCCATATCTGGTGCCTACTCAAGATAGGATAAAATCAAATATAGGAGGGATATAGCCCAGATAAAACTATCTCATGGGGAGGTGGGATAAAGGTGGATAGGATTTCTAATATCCATAATATAAAAGTTAATTTTCTAGAATAACAAACTTATTAAATTAATAAAATTAAAATAATATTTGAATATAAATAATATTTGAATTTTAATATAAAAATTCAAAATAACAAAAAGATAACACTAAATTCGTTTTTTTTATTCTTGTTTTTATTTATATGTTCAAATTTCTTTCTATCTTATGATATAAATTTCATATATATATATATATATATATACACACACACACACACACACACACACATTTAGTATTTATATTTATTACATATTTTAGGCATATTTGTATAGTTTACTATTTAAATTTTTTTAAAGAATGATGGAAGGGAAGAAATAAAAAAGAAAATAATTAAAAAAGAGAAGGAAAAATAATAATAAATAAATAAAAATGAAAGAGGTAAGAGTGTCGTGAGAAATTTTTATCATCTCCATTTGTGCAATTTTTAGATTCATTTACACTAATATAATGTTCCGGATTTATTACTGCTATTCACTACACAATAGAGAGTATATAGCAAATCCCTTAGATTTCATATCATATCTTATCCAATTTTATCCTTGTTAAAAATTCAGACGACCAAACGCAGCCCAAGAGGACGCAACTTGTTCTTTTGGATGACTTCTCTTTCCAATATATACACATGGTGAGTTTCTGCAGCCTATGGTATCCTTCTTCTATTAGATATCCAAGTAATATCTCAGAAATTTCTAACAATGATATGCAGGTACGGTGAACTTTTGCAGCCCGTGACCATTTCAAAACAACAAACTTCCTCAATGGAACAATCTCTTTCAATACAACAAGGTGTGCTTTTGCAGCCCGCATTCTTCCTTTCAATATGACGCGGTAAGCTTAGTGCAGCACAGAGTCACTTTTATAACTAATCTTTGTAAATATTCTTTCAAACAATCTAGGTAAGTAGTTCTTACCCTTAGTTAAAAAAAATCAAAATCAAATCTTCTTCCACCCCAAAAATAGAGCCTAAGAGAGAAAAGAGTGAGAAGAGTGAAGAGTAATGAGAGAATATGCTATAAACGATGCATAGGCTTAAGGTAATCTTTAAAGGTAAGTCCTTGATCAAATGTTGTTTTTCATTTAATTTCTTTCTCTTTGAGTCAGTCGACTAAAATTTAGGTATTATGTAGTCTTTGAGAGGAATCTCTTCAAATTTTCTCTCAAAAGAGGCAGCTGGTGACACCTAATTTTTAGCTGACAAGTCCTACAAAGGTAAAATTCGTGATTAGGGGTCCCTCATCGCGATCGGGTCCATTTCTTGTCAAAAAGAGTCGCCTTAGCATTTTTCAAGTTAATTTTAGTTCCATAGTACTCTGACTAAGCCAAGACATTGATTTCATCAATAATCCAATGAAGATTTTAGAGTTGACATTTTGGTCAACCCCTAAAGTCCTCTCTTGGTCAACTTTTTTTCCAAAAATTCAAAAAATTGAAAAATCATCAAATTAGCTCCTTTTTATCTCAATTTGATTTTTAACTGGTCAATTTTACAAAAATGAATCAGAAATTGACTTTTCCCAAAATCGGGAATTTCAATTTCTAGTTGGCCAAATTCAAAATTAACTCATTTCTAGTTACTTTTTAGAAAACTTTCCTTCATGATATTTGATTAGAAGGTCATTTTGCATTCAATTTCAAGATTCCAAGTTGGAGTCGAATTTCCCCAATTTGAGCCCTATTAGGGGTTGTGATCAATTCTTCATAATTAATGCAAATTAGCCAAAATTGGGTACCATTGAGTACAAGCAACTCAATGTCAATTTTGACAAAATCAAAAAAAATTGGACTCAATTTGACCAATTTATTGATTCAATGATCGATAAAATCAAGAGGGATTGAACTAATTAACCCAATTAGGTTTGACTCATGTTAAACTAACATTCAATTTAATCAATTGATGTCCAATTTGGCCAATTGAACATCAATTGTGCACATTGGTCTAACTCATGGTGTCATTTAAGGAGATTTAGAGGAGATTGAAGGAAATTGAAGTGCCACAAGTCGATTAAGTCAAATCGAACTAACCCACTTCGAACTAGTTTCATCCGATTAAATCCAATTTGATTTAAATCATGAAGTTAATCCTCAATTCAGCAAAATGCCAAGCCTAATTAGGACAAATGAAGGGAAATTGAACAATTAGGGGAACCTTGGGTCAACCCGGTTGGACTAAGTTGACCCGGGTGGGTTTGGCCAAGGTCGATTGAGCTGGCTTGCCCATCTCGGCGAGCTTGGTCGTTCAACCAGTCAACCATGGCTGGCTAGCCGACCAACCCTCTCTCCTTCAAGAAAATTACAAGTTTGCCCCTTTGGAAATTTTAAAAATGACATTTGCCAAGCCATCAAATCACATGATGCATTAATCTTAGCCATTCATTTTCCATTCAATCTTGGCCATACATTGTACCAAGTCACCAATCCGTGTGACTTGGAATGAGCCAATGAGAGGAATGCTTCAAGAGGAAGCAATTGTTTTGAGTCCTTAGATTGATCCAATGGCCAAAGGTTCAAAGTTGCAAGACTATATAAGGATTTTCCATCCAAATTTTGAAGAGGTCTCTTCCTTGAATTCATTATACACAGCTCATAATCTCTCTAGCTCTCCTTCTCTCCCGAAAACTCTTTCTCTCTCTCTCTGCCATAGCTTCACCGACACTACCGTGTGATCACTGGCCTCCCTCCGGTGAACAGACACCTCACCAATCCTCCTCAAGGTGTCCCTGATGACCTGGTATCTGGCATTCCCTCAGGTGTTTGTCGGAAGACCACGAAATCACCCGGTTTTCTATCCCTCACGATCACTATCCTCATTCCGGTGCCAAAGCCAGCAATTCCAACAATGATTCCAGCCAATTCCACGCGGTTCCTTGGTGGCTGAGCTTCTCAATGACATTCTCCGACGTGTCCTCGTCATACTCATTGCGACTGTTTATTGAGATCCTCACCAGATCATCCTCAATCAATTGCACTTTGTTGATCGTTCATTTAGAGCTTATTACTTCGAGTATCTTAGCGATTTGTTTACCTATTACAGCTAATTTCTGAGCATTCGTGGCTATATAATCCTTGTGATTAGATCCTTCGTGGTGTCCTCAGAGTCGTCACAGTGGCCAATTATCGAAATCCTCATCGGAGGTCCCTCAGAAAAGCCAAATTGCTCTATTAGTTGCCTGAATTTTCACATTCAAAGTAAGCCTATTAAACTTGCATGATCATTAGCCGAGCATGCTGAGGTTTTCATCTAATTTCACTGTTCAATGAGCTGATTGTGTTAACTTGCATGATTAGGATAGTAAACCTTGAATATGTTTAGATATAGAAATGTTTGAGTGATTGGTGATTGATCATGGATGAATGAAGTTCAACTTCGCTGGAAAGTAATTGATCGTTGATGAACCAGATTTTTTTCTTTTGTCGAAAGATGAACCAGATTGAATGTGGCTTGAATGTGTTGAAATATGGTTGCCAGATGTCTATGAATTCTTGATTTGAAGTTCGGAAGTGGATGTGTAAATTTGCTAGAGTTCTAGTGACGCTTAGGTGTTCTCCGATTTTTAGAAAATTTTAGAGTCTAAATTTTGAAAATCTTCGTAAGATATTGAGATCTTCACAATTATATAATTTTTTGTAAAATTCTGATATCTTTTGATAAAATATCTTGCATTCCCAAAGTAGCGAAAACCTTTTGCGCTTCCAGTAAAAACTGACGTCAGATTTTCTCCGACTTTGATTTGCAAATTTAACATAGTTCGAGGCCTTTTAAAAAAAAAAAAAACTCAAAACCGAAAGATTGTTCATTAGGATCTAATATGGTAGACTAGAAATTTTTTAGGACTTGTTATAAAATTTTAGAGGTCAATTTGACCAAAAACCGGACAAGGTCAGTTCTGGCCTAAAAAAAACTGTTTTGAGCCCGTGGGAAAATTTACAATTTTAGCAGGGCTTCTTTGCAAAACTTCAAAATATGAAAGTTCGTAGTAACTAACCAAACTAATTGTCTGTTAAATTTTAAGGGATTTTAAATTTTCTAGATATTTTTCCCATATTTCAAAATTTTGGGGTCATATCCGAGTCAAAATTGGAATAGTCGGGTCTAAGTCAAGATTTTGGGGCCGGAACCAGGTCAAGTGGTCTTACTGAACTTTGAAGTACACATCATAAGATTTCTAGAAATGCTTGAATCATTTTAATTGAACTTCATTTGAAGGGTTAACCCATTGAAAATATAAGCAGCCAGAATCAGTCTAAAAATTAAACAAGCAATCCAAATTGGCTCACTCATTGATTGGTGATTGTTCAAGGTCATTTGGCCTAAATGCAAGCTTAGTTGGGCTGTACATGTGATTTCTAGATGATGGTTTAGGCTCGCGATGTGTGCATTGGCTGGTAGGTCAATAGGGATGACTAAAAGTAATTAAGGATTAATGATGTTGGCCCATTGCTATGTGAACACAAGTGGGGATAATTATCATTAACATCAATCAATAAACCCTTAGTAATACACTATGTTTGGTCGACCGGATAAAAGTCAGGATAGGATATGTTTTATCCTATCCTGTGTTTGGTGGTGGTCCAGGATAAGATAAGGTTGGATATAGATTGAATATAGCCCGAATAAAAAAATCCAAGGGGGGGAGGTGGGATAGACCCGGATAGGATTTCTAATGCCTATTTTTTCAGAAACCATACGCTCCACTCGCCGCCATCTTCATCCCCCACACCTTGTGCGCTTTCACCAAAAAAATTTCTCGGCTTTTTTTCCTTCATGGACTCCTCCGGACCCATGAATAGAAAAAAAAAATCTTATCCGACTTTAAATCTGTAGTCTACCAAAAGTGGGAAGGATATGAAGAAATCCCAAGATTTCTTATCCTATCCTATCCAGTCATATCCTATTTAGAAATCCGGTCAACCAAACGCAGATTAGGAGGTGGTTTGGGATAATCGAATTAAATCATTAATTTCAAAGCCGATCCCGAGGCAATTGAATGTTGATTTTATGTGAACGTTACTAATTGCTTGCTTTACTTGAATGCACGTTGCGAATGTTTGAATGAATGATTGGATGACAAACCGACACTTATGAGGTGCTGACCGAAGGCAATATCCATGGAGGCGGCGCCCGAAGGAAGGGTTGGTGGTGGTAGACCGATGTCTATGCCAGTCTGCTTCTTTTGTAATATTTTAGACTATTGTAGTCTTAATTAGGCTAGTTTAGACATTTAGATTAATTAACATAGGTTATTGCTAATAAAAGCCAATTAGACTTAGCCTGACATTTTAATAAATAATTAGTTGTGCCTTAGTTTAGGCTCGCCTTAGTTTCAAATAGCAAGCTTCTGAGGTATCATATCTCGAGCTTAATATCAAAGGGAACCCCCCGGTCCTATTCCCCAACGCTTGGGCACACGACTTCCCTTCCAGGAGGCTTTGCCGACCCGTTTCTTTTACCTTGCAATTAAGCACATGTGGAAGCGTACTTGAACATCACCCAAACAACATCAAATGAAAAAGAAGGAAAACACGTAAACAAAACACACTTGATATATATATGCATCATTAACAATCGGAAGTTAGCTAAATACAAGCCCACCACTACGGCCTTTTCCGATTTCAATCAAAGGGGGTTGGGGTTAGTCCTAGCTCCTCTATCTATGAGGGCGGCTGCCAAAAAGTGGTTCCACCATGGGAGATCGATTCTCTATGGTTCGGGCTCGGGATCATAGTCCGAGTTGGACTCAGGGTCGCTCACGAAGCCATTGGGAGGATTCCCCACCATGGGGTCTATTAGGGCTCTGCCAAGGTCATCCAGGGGTCCATCGAACCCATGAAGAGGACTGAAGAGATCCCTATCGAACCATACGACCAGGCCACAAATCGATGAGGAACCAAGTGCTCTAGGACCTCATCAATCCATATCGTAGCGGTGCACTTATCATAGGTAATATCACTTCCTGCTACCACAACCTCAGTAACGTCCACATCCTTAGTAACTGGATACCCAAAACAGACGAAGCAGCTATTCATACTTACGAGCTTGAAAAGAAGTGAACAACAACAAATGAGTAAAACTCAATAAGTAAGACCTCTAAACCTCATATAGGAGGATACCTTGTCTCGAAAACACGCCAAACATAGGACTTAACCGATAGAAGGCAAATCAATAGAAAAGCCTATGCTTTGCCTTAATTATATATATGAATGGTAAATTCATCCTCTCGGCATACCAAAAACACAATCAAATAATCACACGTGAATTCTTACCTCCCGTCGGCACATAAAATTCACACAAATAATCACACGTGAAGTCTCGCTTATTACACATAGTAATCAAGAACACTTCATATCACATATTCATGCACAATGCATCCACACGTATTCTGATTACAACTGCTCACGGCCACGATCGACACTCGCATCGGTGATCTTCCAGCGTAACCGAGCATCGTCCTGCCCCATCGGGCACGGCAATATCTTGATCTCACTCGAAGATGGCATTCACTTAAGAGCATTGTTCCGAAATCTATGCGCGAACGGGATCCGAAATCCATTGGGCATCATCCTTTGCAATCATACGGATACAGAACCATTTATGTAATCACACAAGCATATCAAGCACTCAAGCCAATTATTGTCTTTCACTTAAGCCAATGCAAGAGTGTTTGATGGTCACACAGTTACAACATCTAAAATACCGCACATATAAAAATGCACCAAAATAATCACACATGAACAACCGCAATCCTTCTACATTCGAAATTGCACATACTTTACTTACAAACCTTCCTTATAAAGATGGACACACGCAAGATGACTTAAAACGTCAGTTTATCACAAACCCATAATTATGTAACAACAAAAGACTTCTATTGCACCAAATAATCACATGAGCACACACACTTCACCTTGATCCCCATAACATATACGTGCATCAAGGAAACATATAAATTCACACGGCAACTAATAGCGAGAATAAGAATAGCAGAAATATTTCATGAGCAAGCTATACAAAATTGCTATACGGGCTTCATCTTCCTAGAGCGAGCAATATCATGGTAAAACTGTAACGTCCTGAATTCGACCCACTTTCGTGATCAATAAAATGGATATGTATTTCTCATTTCGTTTTAGTAAGTCTCGCCCGGAACTAATCATTCTCGGGATACTGATCAATAAGGAATGACTTACTAGGAAAACGATACGTGGACCTAAGGACTCGACCGTGAATCGGGTTCGATCTTGAGGAACGACGAGAAAATATTTTGAGCCAATGTGGGCCGATCCAAGGACGGTGACGGATTTGGTTTGGCCAACGATGTACGATCGGATCGCGGGTGATTCCGCGCAATCGAGAGTATGCGTGGCGAACGATCTTGAACTTATTCCGAACTATCGCAACCCCTGAAACTAGCGAAAAATCCTCGGGTTCTCTTAGAAGTCGAGACCGACACGACTCGAGTAATCCTAAGTCGATACGCGTAACCCCTAAATAGCCGCCCGTTAGTGAGAGACGCTAAAATCACATTTGAGCGAAATCAATCATGGAATTGAGTCCGGACTTCGGAGTCGGATTTCGTGGATGCACACGACTATTTTGCAAGGACAACATCGTATAAGTGTAGCCATTTATATTTGGGATCGGTAGAGTCGAAAATTGAAAATTTGACCCGGGACCGGAAAATTACCGTTTTGCCCCTATGCCCTATGCTTGTATTCCGAATTTTGGAGATTAATTGGAGGGTAAATTGGTCTTGCTCAGCCTTATTTGATTGTTAGAATTAGTGGACCAATTTACCCCTAGGTATTTTAGTTAGAGTTGATCCTAGCCATTGGTGGAAGGGCAAGATGGTTAATTATGAGAAGTTGTTCACCAACCCCACTAAGTTCATTTGTGCTTAAACTCTCCCAATCTCTCTCTCTCTCTCTCTCTCTCTCATTTCTTCTCCCCCAAGCTGGCTACACCCCCCCTCTCGTCTCCCTCTCGCCGAGTAGCCCTTCTCAGCCGTGTGAGCCGCCGTCGCCGGAGGAGCGCCGCCGCATGCCACTGCCGTCTGCCTCCTCGCCTCACCACCAAGCCACCCTCATTTCTCCCTCACTCTCCCGCCACTCTCATTCTTTTCCGTTCTCTCCTCCTCCTTGCCGTGAGCTCACTGGAGTGCCGCTGCCGCCGCCCGCCGGTGCCGCACACCGGAGTGCCGCCGCCCGTCTCGCCTTACACCACCACCTCAGCTGACTGTCTCTCCCTCTCATTCCGTCCCCCCACCAGCACCATCATCCCCCTTCGCCGCCCCTAGCTCAGCCCGAGCCGCCGCCGATCGCCGCCGCCCGCCGCCGTGAGTCGGTGATTAGCCGCCCGACTCCCCCACCTGGTCAGCTTAGTTGGGAGCTTAGGAACCTAGGTGAGTAATTACCCCTAAACCCTAATTAGTATGATTGAGCATTTCTATATAGGTTTAGGGTATTTTAGTGGTTAATTAGTGTAATTTTAGGGGTAATTAGTGGGCTGATTATAGCGGCTGATGTTGTGATGATTTTAGCGGGCTATTATGTTGATTTAGAGGCGGATTAGAAGCCTAGAATGTGCTGGTGAGTGGCTGCCCCCGTGGAATTAAATTGGATTAAGTTGGACAAATTGGGATTAAATTGTGCAATTGTCGAGAGTGCTCAGATTGACCAATTAGTGGCTAATTTGTGATCGATTGTGCTCAATTTTATGATGCCATGTTGCGTGCTTATAGTGGCTGGGTATGAAGTGGCAAGTGGGCCTCGAGTGCACAAGTTTGCAATGTACTAATTGCATAAATTATGTGCCAATTGTGTGCCGGAACCTAATTATATCGAGTTGTTTAAATTGGGCATGTTAATGCGTTAATTGGGCATGTCGTGGCTGATTTGAATAGAGTGATTCATTGGGCAGGCAAATTGTAATTGAGCACGTCTTGAGGTGAATTGATCACGTTGGAATGCACGTTGAGTTTGGCATAAGTTATTGATGTACATATGTGAAATCGAGTGCTCATTATGCATAGCCAAGCATTTCGTATGCTGAGCATTGGCATGATACGAGAATTGCACGAGTATGCGTGCTTGACATGAGCATGTGATCAACTAATTGCCCTGATGCATTTTACGCGAGGTTCAGATAAAATTGGCTGTGTGCATGTGTGATCACATAAAGCCCTGATGCGTGCTACGCGAGGTATTAAACTCATCCTGATGAGTTTTACGTGGTACGATACTCGGTTCTACCGGAAGATGGCTAGCCTGATGCGCTTTACGCGGGTTTTGGTCCGTATATGGAGATCGGTGTTACACCTAATGCGTTTTACACAGACTAGAGACGCTGGGCCTGATGCCTTTTACGCGGGCCAGAAAGTGTTGGATATGAATAGACCTGATGCATTTTACGCGGATAGAGCTCTTTATGAGAAATGAGCAGTGTGCCAGTGTGCCTTATCGAGCCAGATCATGAGCATGAACATATTAGTGGCATATTTGTGCAAGAGTGCATTAGCAGTTGTGCAGGCATATACGTATCGGTAACTCGTATGCGAAGCAGGCATTAATAAGCATGAGCATGTGCATGGCGTACGTGTGAATGAGCCTATCGCGTATGTGCTATTGTGGTGATTATATTATGCCTAACCTGCAAGGTCATTTGCGTGCTCGATTTGGGCCCGAGGGCCTAGGTCAATTGATTTTGATCTGTTCATGTGATTGTTTGCCTTTTAGGAGGTGCATGTTAGCCTAGTTTAGGTTTAAGGGGTTTTACTCGCTGAGATTCGTCTTATTATTGTTAAAACCCAATTTTTCAGACCCCCGGCCCTGAGAATGTCAGAAGTTCTGGTACGTTTTGGGATCCCATATCAAATAGAGAGAGCGGCAACCGAATATCCCGTAGGGAACGGGGATACGTATATTAGGCATTATACTATAATATGGGTGGATGTGGGGAAAACGTATTACCAGACCCACGAGTACGTAGCTTGGTGCTTTAGGGACTACTTCAGGGAGTATGGACCTCTTCGGACTTTTAATGTCCCGTTCAATGGGCTGGGCGAGATGGATCCGTAATGTGCTAACGGAGACCTGGCGAGCCCCAAAGCTACAGCTGAGGAGAGTTCGAGTTCTGGCGCCGGACCTATCGTCTGGGAGGTGGATGAGCTGGACCCGATGGACGAGGAGCCGGTGAATTGGGACTCTGAACCGGAGTTGATGGAGTCGGATGAGGAGCTCGAGCCGATGGAGCAGGACCCTGAACAAGAGGACGAGCATGAGGAGATGGATTCTGAGAAGGAGCCGGCAGAGGCAGAGTCCGAGCTGGATTCCCTAGACTCCGAGGTTGAGCTATCTGATAATTCCTCTGAGTCCTCAGAATCCGACTTGGACTGGGTTCCGTAGGGTTAGCCTTAGTCTCGGATAGGTCAAGCCAGTACCTTTTTGATCAGAGCCCCGCCTTAGGTAGTAGTCTAACTGCCTGGGCCACTTACCCCTTTTTGTTAGTAGTGGCCGTTGATCCGTTTTTGATTTTTGGTGCTTGTTGTAAATGAATATTGTATATGTTCCCCCTGTTAATGCAAGTGTATATTTATAATGTTGTTTGTTGTATGTGCTATCCTCGGTCTTGTGATTTAAATGGTATGGGTGTTTATGTTGCTTCTGCATGTGCATGATTCTCTGTGTTGGGTGTTGGGTTGGCGACGCGTCCTGGGATGTCACACACAAATTCGACCTCGGTCGGGTTGTTGCGCGTCGTAGGGTTCGGGGCGTGACAAAAACAAGCTCAAATAAGACTCAACCTAGGTCGTAAACATGCAAAATAACATCATATCCATTGATAAGAAAAACTATTTACTAAACCGAGCGAACTACAGATGACAACGAGAGAACGGCGACGGCGAAGGGGTGTGGTTGACAATGAGGCGATGCGGACGGCGTCACGGCGGTGAGCGGCCAAGAGGATGGCGTGGCTATGAGCGGACGGCGCGGACGAATGGTAGAGCGGTGGTGGACGGCGAGAAAGGGAGGGTGTGAGAGAGAGGGTGAGGGAGAGAAAGAGAGAAATGAGAGTGAGTGAGAGTGAGAAGGGTTCCCTAAGTGCTCTTGCAAGCAATTGCATTAATGACGCTACTATCTACCCTAGTCTAGGTCTCCTTAATTTGCTCCCATCCAAGCAATTTCATGGCCAAGAGGACAACTTGGAATCTTCTTCAACTGGTCTCACCCTAGGCTGTCATGGCTACTAAAATAGGCTCAAGTATTTTGTTGGGAACTAACCAAGGGAACCAAACAAGAAGCTAACTAAGTTGGTCTCTTCCCCTCTCCTCTCCAAGGTGGCACCAACCTCCTCATGGCAAGACCAAATTTTGGTCTCTTCCCAAGTCAAACTTCTAGAAGGTGCATTAAATACTAAACCATAATCATGCACAAGGCACATTAATGTGCAATCTTCTAAAAATCACCAAATGATCAAATGTGGGCAAGATGGGCTTTACCCTCTTGATTGGCGCCTAACAAGGCCGAACAAGTCCCTTGGGCTTGTCTTGGGTGTGGGCCCTCGTTGGGCTTCCAATGCTTGGCTCATGTCCACTTATCCGAAGATTAACGGTCTAAAGATGCGTAATTAAGCGTCGTCAGATTGATGATGTCACAGTAATATTCTTTGCCCAAGTTTGCATTAGGTTTTACATTTCACACGTAGATAGATGCTTTCAATACTTGAGTGTTTACCGCACCGCCTTTCAATAAATTGATTGTTAATCTCTTTCCTATACTAGGATTAGTATTAGATTAGAATCATAACAAAAAATCACAAAAACACTTGCTTGATCATCTAGTGGCTTGGAGACCTTTCGGATGCATAAATGGTAAATCAAGTTTGCATTTTTTACTTTGGAAAACAACTAACTAGTTAGGTACTGAAAGGGCTCTAATAGAAATATTAGTATAATCAAGTCCCCGTTCCTAGATCTCTGATTGCGCAAGAATAGAGATGACACTCCCGCATCTCAATTGGATTCTAGCCGATCCCCAACAATGGCTAGTGACGACTCCTAGTAACATTTAGGCTTAAAAGAACTTGAAATGTCCAAGTGTCACGCGAGGTAAGTGCTTGGGAGAGCTTCCGCTTATAATTGGACTGATTTGGATCATCATTAGATCATGTGTTCAAGCCGTCTTTTGGGATGCCAACCTGGACCGTTTTGTAAGAAAATACTTCTAAATCTTCCCCAAGGCCCCGAAAGGGAACCCCCTTTGGGAGGATCGCAACAGGTACATTTGAGAATTACAGTAATATTATCAATAATCTCCTCATATGCAAAATAGAAATCAAAAGACTAAATAAGTACACGAGAATGGTATTATCCCCATGTACAAATCATATTATCCTTGCTTTTATTTATCGAACTCCACAAATTCCATCAAAGCTCCTCCGTTCGCGCCTTCGTTTGTTTGAGCTCTTCCAAGTTGAGCTCTCAAAATAGGAGCTTCCAACCATCGCTCGCTACTACGTGCTTCAGTTATTCGCTTCAACACTATACATTATGCCTTGTCAAATTCAACTTGATGAACGAGCTCATCATGTTGTTGATTGAGCTCACTAATCCAAAGTCAATGATAGGACTTAACGAAGGTGTCAGAAGCATCATTTTGCGAGGGTTTTGGTTGAGGAACCAATTTGCAATCGAATTGATTGATGAATGAGCAAATGAATAGGGTTTTCCGACAGGAGCGAATGTTACTACTCCCACCTCGAAGCTACAAAGGGCTATAATCTCACTTGCCTTTTCATAGATACTGGGTCTACGCTTGGAGAATGTTAAGAGCTTATCCTCCATGTTTCTAGTTTGTCTCATCTCGATTCACTGGCGTCCTCTTGTCTGTCTCCTTGCCATGAGTAAAGACAAAAATTTAAGAAGATTGCAAGATAGTAAAGCTATCATAGTGATGTTAAATTTAGTGTGAGCATAATGAAAAGAGTGCTCCTATTTATAGGTGGATAATGATGTCAAATCTAGTATGCAATGTTTTGGGATAATATCTTCAATTTGTTCCCTTCCAAGAAATATTTTTTTCAAAAAAAGTAAGGTTTGTTCAACAAAAAGGTCGATTTTCCAATATGTGTGTGAATGTATGTTTCAAAATTTTAAGCTCAATTTCGTATTTCTCACCACATTTGCCTTTAAAGGGTAATCTCTATAAAAGAGTCCTTTATAATGAAAGTGCCAAATATTTTGAGTAAGAAATCTAAAAAATAAGCTCCATTGGAAGCACAAATTTGGGCAAATGTCTTAGTTGGGCAAATATTTTTATGGCCAAATACGTTATTTGGATTACTCTATAATCGGTCACTTGAAATTTGTTACTCCGTGTGCATCTAAGAGATAACACATAGAAATCACTTCATACATGGTAGATAATATCAAATTTTGTATTTCTCACCACATTTGCCTTTGAAAAGTAATCTCTATAAAAGAGTAATATATAATGAAAGAGCCAAATATTTTGAGTAAGAAATATAAAAGAATAGGCTCCATTGGAAGCACAAATTTGGGCAAATGTCTTAGTTGGCAAATATTTTTATGGCCAAATACGTAATTAGGATTACTCTATAATTCACTTGAAATTTGTTACTATGTGTGCTTCTAAGAGATAATACATAGAAATCACTTCAAACATGGTAAATAATATCGAAGTAGGCTCACCGTATTTCCAAACCCTTATTGGCTCCTGACACTTCTTATCACATTGATTTGACTATATTATCCATTGCAGTCCTACTTCAAATATAAAGATAATTTCTTCTCTTTATTTTGTTTCAATTTTCCTAGGGACAAAACTACCGATGCTCCTTTCAAACAACATTTGTTAAGGTTAAATGTGGGGCTCACTTTTGATTTAAGACGATTTCTTACCTTCTTTTCTTCTTTTTTTTTTAAAATTCTTTCCTTGTCTTTCTCTAGTTGGGACAAATTTGGTGTTCATCTTTACCAAAAAAAAGTTAGTTTATTTGGTAAATTGCTAACGTACTATTGTGTTAGTGAATTGATATTTCTCTTTTTTTTTGTACTAGGAAACTATTATTCAAAAAATAACCTAAGCATAAGTAAGAGTGAAAAGAACCATCTACCAGTTTTTGTATGCATTTTGTTTAATTATAACTTCAATATATGTCATTACATTGTAGTTCGAGTATTTTAACTGCTCAGCTTTCATTTTATTAAGTGAATCTAGTAGTCCAATTTCCATTTATTTTTCATGCCATCATTGCATGATATTTTAAAAGATACTTGCAAAAAGAATTAAAAATTTGGCATATTAAAGCACATAAAAAAATTCTAAACATCCATTATTATCATGTAAATGCAAAAGATATGCTCCCTAAACATTATTGCATAGGATTCTATCTTTGCCTTGATTACATGTCTAATTAGCTATTGACAAGAAATTTTGGCAATTGAAATTGCATTATAAGACAACCCAATCAAACCATTTGCAAACACATATTTTTTGTCAATTCTAAATGCCTCAGAATTTTCATAGAATCATCAATGAAAAGAAATTTATCCTCAAAGTACGAATGTACTACAATAATAACAAGTTGTATGTGGAACTTAATAAAAGATATTGTCATTTACCTGCTTGGCTCCTCTCAAAAAGGTTACTCTCTTAAAAAAATATTTTACCTGAATTAGATAATAAAGGTTTTCAATTGCATTAATTAGAGAGTCATTATTAACTTTAAACAAATATATATCAAGGAATAATTTGCAATGTTATAGTGTGAGAAGCTCCTACCTTAGAATTTGTCTTTCAAGTTGAATTGTTGCATGTTTGAGTCCTCTGTGTCTAGTATATTTCACCACCATATATTTTAATGGTCTTTGAATGTGAGTTTGATCCGCGATCTTTGCCTTTTGATTCACATTTCTGACTATAATGGCTATAAACCTTACAAGTACCACATCTCATCCCCTTTTCAACAATGTCACATGTAGAATGATCATGCCGTGAAGAATTTGCTCCCACTATAGTTTTTGAACTAGAATGATGACCTTTATGAGATGTAGGTAGGGGCTCATATAAGAAAAGATCACTTGCTCATACAAATTACTCAATTTTCTTTTACACAACTTCCTTTTTTGAAGTGGTCATTCTTGATACCTCCTTTTCAACTCATGAAGTTGTTGTGAAAATGAATCTTCTTCGTTATTTTGCGTAGTATCACAATTCAAAAGGACCTTATATCAAGCCTCCGTTGTAAATTAATAATAAATAGAGGTAAACTATTGGAAAAACCTAAATCTTATTTCATGCGCACACAGAAGGCCCATGGATTGAATAAAATGCTTAGTGCAACTCTACTTTGAGCATAGCTCATGGCTTTGTCCCTCACAAATACCGGCACTACGCGTTTGAAATGGCAGTCTACCTCATCAACTGGATGCCGTCCAAGGTTACTAATTGCATCTCCCCTTTCAAATGGTTTACAATCACCCTCTAAATTATTCCTTCTTCCATTCTTGGTCCATCACCTAATTATCTAGGTACCATGGGCTTTGGCCCCTATTGGCGTTCCTCCACCTACCAATATAGCAAGATCAGTGACTCATACACCGGCTCTCGAAGTGTCGTCTAATACCGATTCATTCATCCATCTATCATGCCCTAAGAACTAGGCCCCTCCATGAAGTTTATCATTTCCTCTCCTCATCATCCTCTCCAACACCACCGTCGCCGCCCCCACCTAGGCCAACATGCACCCACATCATGCAACTTCTCTCTCGTCCTCCTCAAATTAATACCACTACCACCCCTCTCATTGAACCATCCTCATTCACTTAAGACAACAAAATCCCTAAGTGGCGTGCAGTTATAACTGATGAACTTAATGCCTTGTTAAAAAATGGCACATAGCCTTTGGTCCCTCGCACTTCCTCCATGAATCTTGTTGGGTGTAAGTGGGCTTACAGAGTTAAGCACAAAGTGGATAGCAGTCTTTAGCACTATAAAGATCACTTGGTAGCTAAGGGTTTTCATCAACAACATGGCTTGGATTTCACAGAAACCTTAAGTCCAGTTGTGAAAATTATCACTGTTCACTCTATATTATCTCTTGTTGTCTCTCAAGGGTGACAAGTGTGACAACTGGGCATGCACAATACTTTATTACATGAAGTTTTTTCAAAAGAGGCGTACATAGAGCAGGGCCATGGGTTTGAAGACCTAACTCGTCGTGACTATGTTTGCAAGTTGAATCGTTCTCTATATGATCTTCAGCAATCTTCGAGAGTCCACGATTTTCATAGTTTTTACTTCATTCAGGATTCTTGGTGTCACAAATTGATCCCTCATTGTTTATCTATCAAAAAGACGCTGATTTCATTTTTTTTCTCTATGTTAATTACATTCTGGTTACAGGTAATGCATCTTCTACTATCAGTGCAATCTTACAAAAATTATCTACAGAGTTCTCAATTAAAGATCTTGGCCCATTCCACTTGTTCCTTGGAATAGAGGTTGTCCCTCACTCTAACGGGTTGTTTCTCTCTCGATGACATTATATTGATGATCTTCTTCACAGGGCTGGGATGTCTAAGTAGAAGCCTGTCCTAACTCCTATGTCCATGACTACAAAACAATCTAAGAAAGTGGGTAGTCTGATGTCTAATCCTACTCTGTATCGGCCTATAGTTGGTGCCCTACAATAAGTGACATTGACAAGACCAAATCTCTCCTTTACCATTAATAAAGCATGTCAATTCATGCATGCACCAACTCAAGACCGCTAATAAATAGTGAAACGCATCTTGTGCTATCTCAAACATACAAGGTCGTTTGGTTTGCTTCTTTCCCGATCCAATGATACTCATTTGCGAGCCTTTCTCGATGCGGATTAGGTTGGTAGCTTTGACGATAGGAAGCCAACCGGAAGGTATGCTATTTTTTCTTGGTCCTAACTTGATCTGATGGAGCTCCAGAAAAAATGAACCATGGCGCACTCTTTCATTGAATCTGAATATAAAGCCATTGCCCATGCTGCAACTGAACTCATTTGGTTTGAGTCACTCTTTCAAGAGTTTGGGTTCCCTCTTAAGGTTCCTCCTATCTCTGGTGCGATAATATTGTTGCCACTTATCTATATGCAAATCTGATTTTCCATGCTCGTACCAAACATATTGAAATTGACTTCACTTTGTTCTTGATCATGCCGCCAAATGACAGCTTAGTGTGCAATTTATCTCCACGTTTTACCAACTAGCTAATGCTCTCACCAAAGCTCTTCCTAAAGCACGTTTTGCATTTTTACGAGACAAGTTGAAGATTTGCAATCCCCACTCTTCCACTTGACGGGGGGTGTCAACCAAATATATATCTACCAAATATAGGGCTATCAGTTTTTTAAGTTTTAGAATCTTATCTCTAGAAGTTGGAAAGTTTTTTATTCTATGTATTTCTTTTGTTGTAAGTAAATCTTCCATAATGTACTCTTGGGTATATAAATACCATATAAGCTAAATGGAAATATGCAACAATTTTATGTCTCAATATTGCGCCTAAACATCCAATAACCGCTATAATTCGGCTTCTAGGACGACCCCAATGACTGCCGTGGTCCTCGCTTGTGTCGGATGAGGGTTGTCCTCCTTGAATTTCACTAAGGTTTGACAACCGTCAGTGATGGTTGGGTAGCAACCAGAGCAATTTGACAAAAACTTAAGAAGCTCATTTTGGAGCATGGAAGTTTAGTTTCTTATCATGGTCCAAAAGAGGACCGCCTTCGACACGCAGAGTCACTCAACTCTCCAAGAGTTTTTTTTTTTGGTAAGATAAGTGAAAAACTCCAAGAGTTCTATCATTGCTTTTCCAAATATACTTTATGATTCCACAACTTTACATTTCCACGTAATTTCAATTTGATGTACTTTCAATTCCAGATAATCTTCTTTCCGATGCAATTTACTTTCAATGTCGTTGAATAGATTACTCTAGTTGGTTTTAAAACAAGTAAACAAAACCTAGATCAGTTCAATTGGGACTATCTTATGTCTAGACCAACTAGGCTTGTCGATTCTCGGGCTGAATCGACTGGGATGTACACCTCTATTTTCGACGAAACATCATTAAAGAAATATTCTACGCTCATCCATGTCATTATCCCACTTCAAAATTGACTTTCTTTTGTATTATTGTTGTGATTTGATTGATTTTAACATTAGTACAAATGTGGGTTTCATTGGATCTTCAATTTTATGATGTACCAATGCTTTTAAATATGTATATATTCATATATAAGTAAGAATGTAGGCCACTTGTCATTGAGAAAATAAATTTTCCCTACGTTAAAATTTTCCAAGAAACAACTTTCTCTAGCCCATTGTTCAAGGGATTGTAACCGAGTAGCGGATTGGCTTTACAAGGCCCACATATTGAATGATCTACCTTCTGATTGGGTCTCTCATCCCCTCATCCCCTTTGAGATCTTCTTTGTCTCGATGCCCCTGATGTGGGTTTTGTTGTTTAACAAATTTAATAAACTCTCTTTCGACAGAAAAGAAAAACCCCTTCTTGAGACAAATTATAGAATTGCACTTGCTAACGTGTGGAACTTGATACATGCTTTAAGTCTCTTATGGACAGGTCAGCGTATGAAAATTCCCTAAAGGTACATGTGAAATATGTATTAATGTTAGCCATATTCTCTTATCATATGTAGAATGCAAATCAAAAGACTGAACAAGTACACAAGAAAAAAAAATTGCAATATTCGCTTAAACTTGTCCACCCTTATCGTCATATCTGGGCGTGATGCTTGGAGTAGTATCATTCGACAAGGGATTGTTCCTTTCATTTGAACTTTCTCCTTGAATTGATGAAGTTGCTTGACTCCTTTGATCAATCGAACTCCCCAAATTCCGCTTAAGCTCCTCCATTCGCGCCTTCATTTGCATGAGCTCTTCTAAGTTCAACTCTTCAATGGGAGCTTCCCACCATCCCTCGCCTTTTCGTCCTTCGGTCATTCCCTTCAGCAGTTTACCTCGTACCTTGTCAGCTTCAACTTGATTAATGAGCTTATCGTTTTGTTGATTGAGCTCATTAATCCTCAGTCTACGATAGGACTCAACCAAAGTGTCAGCAGCATCGTTTTCGGAAGGGTTTTGGTTGAGGAATCGGCTGGCAATCGAATTGACCGATGGATGAGCGAAGGAATATGGTTTTCTGGTAGGAGAGAATATTACTACTCCCACCTCTGAGCCAGTGAGGGTGACAAGCTCACTTGCTTTTTTGTAGATACCAGATCTACGTTTGGAGAATGTTATGAGCTTATCTTCCTAATTTTCAATTTGCCTCATCTCGATACTTTGACGTCCTCTTGTCCTTCTTCCTGCCATGATTGAAAGCAGTAATAAAAAATAATTGCACGATAGTATAGTTATGATAGTAATGTCAAATTCGGGGTAAGCATAATGAAAAGAATGCACCTATTTATAAGGTGATGGTGATGTTAAATCTAGTATGCAATGTTTTGGGATAGCCTCTTCAAGGTCACCTTCCACGAAATATTTTCTTCAAAAAGAGTAAGAATTGTTCAAGGGAAAGGTGAATTTTCCAATAGGTGCACGTATATAAATGTTTTCAAAATTTTAAGGCTCAACTTTGTATTTCTTACCACATTTGCTTTGGAAAAATAATCTCTATAATTGACTATTTTATAATGATAGAGCCAAATTAACATTTGCATTTTGAGTGAGACGTTTAAAACATAAGCTCCATTGGAAGCACAAATTGGGCAAAAATCTTATTTGGGAAATTAAGATTTGAAGATTAGAACAAATTACTTTGGGATTTTTATATCTTGTGTACATTCTTTGGGATTTTTTATGGCTAATTACGTAATTCGGATTACTCTATAATAGGTCACTTGAAATTTGTTACTATGTGTGCTTTGAATAGATAACATATGAAATTACTTAAACTGTCACGCCCCGAACCCCATCAAGCTCGCGACATCCCTCTTCGGTCGAATTAGTTCGACATCCCAGGAAATGTCGCCGACCCAAACGAATCCATCAGAGTTTAATTGTGGCAGAAACATCAAACACCCAAATAATAATTTACCTAGGGTACTAGGGAAAATAAATTGCCAAACCACCAAATCTTATACTATACCTCGAATTAAGCACAATATCCATTTAGTACATAACTTATGCCACAACCGCCAATATACAACCACAAAGCAAAATATGCACAATGAACTACTAAACTACGAACCACCGATATCACAGAAAGATCAGTAGCCTAGGTAACGCTACACCAAAATTGGGACACTTCCAAACACTTCCTCAGTTCCAAAACAAATCCCTATGCCATCCAGATGATGTCCACTCTGACTCACTCTCTTCAGAATCCTCATCCTCATCCTCATCAGGCACAGGCTCATCCGACGACTCCGAATCGGCCTCAATCTCGATCGAAAACTCTATCACATCATGATCAGTGTGCATAACAACCCCAAAACGCTGCACCAGCGGTGACGGAAGGTTCATAGCTCGGGCAGGTACTCTGAAATGGTTTGGTCGACACAACCATGAGACACTTCTCAATAAGTACACAACCTAAACCTTATCTAGGCTACCACGTATTCCAGACAAGTCCTGACACCGAATCAAGCAACACACAAACAACATCCACACAATCGTACTAACAATCACATGCGATCCTACTTGGGATCCATCATGCACATCCCTGCATGTCAAACAATAATACAGCCAATTCATTTATATCCATACTCATCCAGCACCATATCACGCATGGCAAACCACACTCACACACTAACTCACGCTATGCGTCGACTTTCACAAACCTCACGCGTCAAACCAAATCTGGCTCGCTCTCAACTTTTCCACTGCTACTGCGCTCACGCAAAACGCATTGGGCCAACGGTCTTCTGACCTCGTTAGGCATTATCACCCCGTCGGGCCGGGCATCGTCACCTCGTCAGGGACGGCATCGTCCCGCGTAAACGAACACGCCTCAGGACGGAATCCTACACCTTCTACCGCGCCTGCATGAAAACGCATCAGGCCAACGGTCTTCTGACCTCATCAGGCATCATCACCCTGTCGAGCCGGGCATCGTCACCTCGTCAGGGACGGCATCGTCCCTCATAAATGAACACGCCTCAGGACGGAACTTACCCCGCATAAACAAACACGCCTTAGGGTATCACTTTTCCAACCAATCCTACGTTCCCGTACCTTCGTTCCACTCATTTCACACGTATCACACGGCCACACACAATCTCACGCCTCACACTCACTTCGCAAATGCACATCCTTGCCACACAAGAACCACACAATCACACATGCTTGACACGTGAGCTCATTTCACAATCACACCACACGTCTCACGGCCATACACACAGGGCACACGGCCACTCAATATTCAGCCCAACAATCATTCAGAAATCAACCAACAACTACAATCACTTTACAAACACACCATCCACATACAAACACATATTCAGTATCAATTTCCATCACAAGAGCAGCAACTATTCAATCTCGACACCCCCACCATTCTGCTCATAAAAACGAACATCCAAAGAATCGGGGTAAAATTGGGCAGTTTACACAGTAACCGAAATACCATTCAAATAAATAGTAAATGAACTCCAAAAATTATGAAATTTGGATATGTTGCGTACAACATCTTGATAAACATTTTCCGTGAGAACTCGAAACCCATTTCCAACTGTAAACACCTCGTTTGGTCACTTGAAGTCAGATGAAAATCAACCCATTCGGTCAGGCTGCCTGACCATAAAAATGCATCTCATCCAGTACCCAAATCACCTTGGAAAGCCTTGAAATTTTTATATGTCATAGTCACAAATGTTCTCAACAAGTTTTGTGAAGAAATATTTTGAAAATGGGTATGGAAAAATTTATAAAAATTCGGCAAGACAAGAAGGTCAGGATGAACAGTATTCCGGGCATTTTCAACACGATCTGAATATGGGTTTTCGTGCAACCCAAATGACCTCCAAAAATTCCAAATTTAAAATATGTTATACTACAGGATGTGAGGAAAAACTTTCGTGAAGGACACCACCCCTGATTCGGCCTCCAAAAATCTCCACAAAAATAGTAAACCGGGAGGGTACAGCAACTGCGAATCAGAAATTCACCTCAAATTTCAAAGACCCGAGCCTTAGTTGATATCCACCCAATTTCAACCCACAAAACTCATTCCCCTAAGCTCAAATGACCATCCAACAGCCACAAGAATGTCCAAGAACACAATAAAGGATCAAGCTCTCCTCTAATCTACCTATAATTACCTCAATCAACTCCTAAAACCGACTAAACCGCATTTAAACGAGTCCGATAATACCCGATGTCCTAGGCGAGGGTTAGATTGCCACTTACTAAGCTCTAGACTAGCGCGCCTAGAGCGGAATAGCGGCGGCAATCGGCGAGGACGGTGGCGAACGGCGACACACGGCGGTCCGTGCGGCGATTGGCGAAACGGCAACGACGGCGGCGCGGTAAGGCTCGGCCAAGGGAGAGAGAGCTCTCGGTGGGGAGGGGCTGCCGTGAGGTGAGGGGAGAGAGAATGAGGAGAGAGAGAGAGAGGTCTTGGACTAAATAGTGAAATTTGACCAATTTTTCCAAATTCCCAAATTGCCCCTCAATACTTGGTCTACATCCACTTAAGCCAAAATATCCGAGGGCACTTCGGTCTTTCAATTGGCTGAATTATTGGGGTTGATCTTATCCAAATATCCTCCAATAATTTCCCTAAAAAATTCGGAATACTAAAAAATAGGCCTAGGGGCAATTTCGTAATTTTTCGATTCCAGGCCGAATTTCCAATTTTCCACCGTACTAACCCCAAATATAATTGGCCACTCAAAAATAACATCTTCCTCGCAAAATAGTCGCACACGATCCCGAAAATCGACATCTAAGTCGGGATCAACTTTCGTGATCAAAATCGCTAAATTTCAATTTTAGGATCTCTCACTAACGGGCGTCTGTTTAGGGATTACGCATATCGACCTCGGGTTACTCGAGTAGTGATGGTCTTGATTACCGAGAGAACGTGAGGAATTACCACTAGTTCCGAGAGTCGCAATCGTTCGATTTAAGTTTGGGATTTGTTCGCAACGCGTACTTTCGGTCGTGCGGAATCACCCGCGATCCGATCGTACGTCATTGCCCAAACTAAATCCGTCATCTCCCTAGGATCGGCTCACATTGGCCCAAAATATTTCCTCGTCATTTCTCGGAATCGGTACTCAATTCACGATCGGGTCCCTGGTCTACGTACAATTTTCCTAGTTAGCCATTCCCTACTGGTGAGTATCCCGTGAAGGATCCGTTCCGGGCAAGACTCACTAAAATTAATTGAGAGTAATATCAATCTCATTGATCCCGGAAATGGGTCGAAATTCTGGATGTTACAACTCTTCCCCCCTTATAAAAATTTCGTCCTCGAAATTTATAATCTAACTCGTCTATTCACACAACGGGGGTACTGACGTCATATTACTTTCTTGCTTTTCCAGGTGGCACCTTATGCCACGCGATGCTCCTAATTAACATTGACCATCGGGGTTGTCTTCCCCTTGAAACCTGTTTCTTTTTGTCCTCAGTTCGTACCAGTCTCCCCACGCATGACACTCTGTCATCCACATTCATGACCTTATGACTCAACACGTGGGTCAGATCCAGATCATATTGCCACAACATTGACACGTGGGAGGCGCCATGAACTTGCAGCAATTTCGGCGGTACGACGAGACAACAGGCCTACGTTCCAATCTTCTCTAAGATCTCAAACTAGTCTATTTGCCTTGGACTCAACCTTCCTTTCTTGCCGAATCAGGTCAGTCCTTTCATAAGTGACACCTCGAGGAACACAGGATCTCCAACCTGAAACTCTAAAGGTCATTATCCCCGATCGGCGTAAGTTTTCCGGCGACTTTGCGCAGTCCTTAGCCTTTCCCGAATAATCTGGACGGCTTCAACCGTTTGCTGTACCAACTCTGGCCCGTGATACTTCTTTCACCAACTTCATCTCATCATAATGGGGTTTTACATGCTCTCAGCATATCCTTTAAAATTTGGATCGTCCTTTCAGACTGACCATCCATCTGTAGATGATAGGCCGCACTGAACCGCACTTTGCTCTTATGGCCACTTGTATATTTTCCCAATAAATAGCGGTAACCCATGGATCACGGTCCAAAGTGATCGTTATCGGTACTCTATGCAATCAGACAGTCTATCACTTGTACGATTCCGCATACCCTTCCAACTCAAAGTTCTTTCGCACTGCCAGGTGGAGCGTTAACTCGGACAATCGATCCACTATCACCTAAATAGAATCGCGCCTTCTTTGGTTCCTTGGTAGTCTCGTCACCTAAATCGTATTTATATGCTCCCATTTCTATTCCGAGATTCCCAAAAGTCACAATAATTTTCTGGGCTTACAATGTGGTGCCGCCACTTGTTGGCACGTCAAACACATGGCCACAATTTCTTTTTAGATCATTCCACCGATAACGTTACCACAATTTCTGGTACATTTCCGTGCTGCCCGGGTGAATATCATGATCGCTCCTATGAGCTTCCGATAAAATCTCTTCCTAAGCTCCAATTCATCGGGCACGCACAAACATCCTCAAAACTTCAAAATTTCATCCTCAGACACTTGGTAGTCCGGTTTCCTCTTAATGCCATCCATTTCTAGACTCTTCTGAATCTTAGGGTCTGTAGACTGCAATGCCTTAATCCTTGCTTGGATCTCCGGTTCGATTCTCAATGCAGTCATTAGATTAGACATCAGACTCACCTCGAACTCAAACCCTGAGTGTCTTAGCCTTTCCAACAAAATCTACTTCTTAACCATCATAAGCGCCATACTTCGACTTCCGACTTAGCGCATCCATTACTCAATTCGTTATCCCAAGATGATACAGGTTGTCGCAGTCGAAATTCTTAAGAAGTTCCATCCCTCGGCGCTGTCAATTCCAAATCACGCATCGGATAGTTCATTTCATGCGGCCTCAACTGGCACGACACATGTGCAACTAAACTTCCGAGCTGAATGCATTCACATCCCAATCCTCTTAATGACGTGTTACTATAGCCTCAAATTCTCCTGATCCAAAGGGAATAATCAAGATCAGGGCAGTTGTCAGCCTATGCTTCAACTCCTAACAACTCCTTCTACATTTTTCATCTCACTCAAACTTAGTTTCCTTCACACACAGTCGCGTCAACGGCCTAGCTATCGACAAGAATCCTTCTACCAAACATCGATAATAACCGGCCAAGCCTAAGAAACCTCGAATCTCTATCACTAATACCAGTCTTAGCCACTTAGTCACGGCCTTAACCTTTGACGGATCCACAGAAATTTCATTTTCCGACATTATGAGTCCAATGAACGCTACCCTGCTAAGCCAAAACTGAAGCTTACTCGACTTGGCGCAGAGTGTGTGTTCTCTTAAGGTTCGTAGCACATTACTCAAATGTACTTTATGTTGCTCAGGATTTCTTTCGAATACTCTAGTATATTGTCATTCAAAACGGTGACAAACTGGTCTCGAAGTTCCTTAAACACCCTACTCATTATATCCATGACGGCAGCAGGGGCATTGGTTAGATCAAAGGGCATCACGGTGAACTTATAGTGCCCATATTGCGTCCTAAAAGCAGCCTCGGAATATTCTCTTTCTTGATCCATAACTGATGATATTCGGTCCGTAGATCAATCTTAGAGAACAGTGGGGTTTCTTGCAATCGATCAAACAGATTATCAATCATCGGCAGTGGTTACTTATTCTTAATCGTCACCTGACTCAACTGCCGATAATCCATACATAACCTCATTGTCCCATTCTTCTTTCTTACAAACAGAACCGGCGCTCTCCATGGAAACACATTAGAAAGACTGAAACCCTTGTCCAGTAGTTCCTGCATCTAGACTTTTAAATCCTCCAATTCTGACAACGACATCCTAGAAGGCGGCTTCGAGATTGGCCCAGCCCTAGGGCCAACTCGATAACAAACTTGTCGCGACCTAAAATTTTCCTCTCAGGCTAATGGATTGTTAAGACTAAGCCTAACTCGGGCCCTCCCAAACCCTACCAATTCGCAACTTAGGGTTTAAGTTTTTAACATGCAGACGTTTTCATGCTCGGAGTCGCCACTAATCTATTTGTGGTAGGTCGATTAGAAACCTAAATAAAACATAGGGAGGTATGTTTTATTTCTACGAACCAGAGATTCTAAGCCCGGGGACTTGATTACGCTAGATCTAGTCTAACGCCCTTTCGGTACCTTTTCTTTTCAAAAAAAATGTTTTGGCAAGCAATTTGGATCCATTTTAACTTAGTCACTAACATGTGAGGTGTTCATGCGGGTGCGCAAACCATCAAAGTAACACCCAATAATCAAAACATTAAATAAATTGCAAGATTGGGAGAATTACTTACCTCAAAGCAACGTAAGCATCTGCATGGTTAGCTAGAAAATCACATCAACCGTCCTAATATGATTTCTAATTAACAAGCAGTTCACACAATATTTTTGGATTTTCGCTTATTTAAATGAAGCCTAATCTACATGCAATGACGTGCAAAAATTGACACGCGAATAATGCAACCTAACATGCAAACTATATGTCATGCGACGACGTGACCTAATTCTGATGACGGGCAAATGATTTATTTTTGGTATTTTCTGATGAAATTCGGAATAAAAAATTACTTAAATTAAGAATGCAATCTATCCTAATCTACCATAAAACAATTCATTCTTTTTTCTTTTTGATTTTCATGCAAATTCGGAATTAAAAAATAACCTAACTAATCTATTAAGATTAGAAAATTACTTAATTTAAACTAGGAAATAGATTATCTCAAGTCCTAATTTAAATTAAATAATTACTCTATCATCTAGGTATATTTAGGATTCCTAAACATGTAAAACTCAAATTCAAATCCTAACTGATATTTTTTGAATTTTCTTTTTTTATTTGAAAAGGGAAAGACAATTTAAACAAAGATGGCATCCACATTTAAAATAACCACGCGATCCACAAGATTCGTTTCAAACTCGGATTAGGCACAAAAATCGAACTATCAGTCATATCTATAGGGTCATAGATATTGACAGAAAGTCGATCATTCAAATTTGGAAAGCAGATAAAAATCATTATCGTACCCAAGTGATTATGGATAGGATAATGATTTTCCGTATCGCCACGTATCATACCTTAGGGATAAGGTCGGATAGTTGTCCAGATACGTTGCTGAATTAGGAAAGATTCCTAATTTTGAATATTTTCAAATATTGCGAACAAGGCAAACATTATCCTAAGATATCTAGCAATCCACGCAATATTCACAGAATATTCAAACATCCAAAAATTAAGAAACGAAATATTCTAAAAATATTGGATAATGTTCAATTACCTAATTTGCGGATAATTTCCAAATTCGAACTTGCGGATCGGGATGAGCGGCGAACGGTGGATTCGGCGGACGCGGCAGCGGGCGCGGGCGCGGGCGCGGGCGCGGCAGCGGGCGCGGGAGCGGGCGCGGGAGCGGGCGCGGGCGCGGCAGCGGGCGCGGGCGCGGCAGCGGGCGCGGGCGCGGGAGCGGGCGCGGCAGCGGGCGCGGGCGCGGCAGCGGGCGCGTCGCGCGAGGTCTTCCTCCTCTCTCTCTCTTTCTCACTCTCACACTCTAAAAATTTTCTGATCTGAAAATTGTGTCCCCCCTTTAAAATTCTGACCTAATGAATGTATATATAGTATTAATCTAGGTCAATTAGATGGGCTTTCTAGTCCTAATGGGCTTAGGCTTGGGCTTTAATTTAAATGGGCTGAATTAATTAATGATAATGGGCTGAATTAATTAATGACAATGGGTTGAATTAAGTTCAAATTAAAACAACTGAGCCCGTTTGACTTGTAATTCCCGGCCCTTGCATTCCAAGCGAGCCGAGTCCCATTCGATGAAATTTAAGCTCGTTCGTTCACCGCCGGTCCGATGCAAAAATGCAATGAATTTAAACTATATGTTATGCAATTTAAATATTTTTGTTTAGGGGTTAAAAATTTAATCCCTAATTTTCTATGCAAATTACACTAAGTGATGCGCCAAAATTTAGGTGTCAACAGCTGCCCCTCTTTGAAGGTGAGCTCGTAGAGGTTGCATTCAAAGACTAAATGATACCTAAATTTCAACTATGCAAATGCAATGAATGTTGTTTTTGTCGGAATTATGAGTCCCATTTTACGATGCATTAAGAAATGATGCATGCTGACTTGAATAGAAAACATACCTGGAATTACTTACCTGACGATAGCGCAATTCGAGGCACAACCTTAACTTGTATGTTGTTTTGGCAAATGTATGGGCTCAGTCCCATAGGTCTTGCCTGATATACGTTGATGAACTTCGGTGATCTGCAGTTAAGTCAAAACACACGAAGAAAGCTCGACGTATCCAATCATCATCTGGATTCGTGAGAACAGTTCCGATCTTTACGAACTACCTATACATCTCTATAGGTGTTTGCAAAGATTTGGTCGCTTCACTTATACCTGCTCATAAGTGAATCGCGAGAGAAACTTTTGAAATCAAGAGGATATTCTGACCTTTACATATACCTGCTCATATGCAAAGATTTGGCCGCCTCACTTATACCTGCTCATAAGTGAACTGCGGGAGAACACTTGAGGTTGAGAGAACATTCCGACCTTTACATATACCTGCTCATAAGTGAACTGCGAGAGAACACCTGGGGTTGAGAGAACATTCCGACCTTTACATATACCTGCTCATATGCAAAGATTTGGCCGCTTCACCTATACCTGCTCATAGGTGAGTAGCGGGGGAACATCTGAGATAAAGAGAGTATTCCGACCTTTACATATACCTGCTCATATGCAAAGATTTAGCCGCCTTACCTATACCTGCTCATAGGTGAGTAGCGGGGGAATACCTAAAATTTGGGGAGAATATTCCGACCTTTACATATAGCTGCTCATATGTAAAGATTTGGCCGTCATGCCTATACCTGCTCATAGTCATGTAACGGGGGAATCTCCTCAAGATTGTATGAAAATCTGTGATTTGATGAACAAAAGGGGCTAGCCCAAGTGTTCAAGAGTTCCTTGACAAAGTACCTGGATATCATCAGAAGTACCTGAAAAGGTTTAATCAATAGACACCTGAACACAATCAAAGGCATCTAGAGATAACAAAAATGATCAAATGTGGGACCTGACAATTGCTTGAACAGGTTAGGGATACCTAGATAGTCATAGATATCCTAGGGATAGAGATATACTTACCTGGTGATATCTCTAACTCTGAAGACGTGTCTCCTATTAGACACGATTCCAAGTAACATGTAATATGCAT
This sequence comes from Syzygium malaccense, assembly GCA_031216405.1. Taxonomy (NCBI): domain Eukaryota; kingdom Viridiplantae; phylum Streptophyta; class Magnoliopsida; order Myrtales; family Myrtaceae; genus Syzygium; species Syzygium malaccense. The sequence continues at coordinate 26,367,528 of CM062257.1, read as the reverse complement.
TCGCATACTGTCAAGAACACATATACACATGCACTATGATTTCAACTGATTTTCATGTACGATGGTTTTGTCAAATCAGCACCACAAACTTCGCTGGGGAAAAACCATGACAAGACAATCCAGATTCACAAGTAGATATCTAGAAAATGTCAAATGAGGGACTTCCGGTCCAAAAGGGCTTTCTCTCATTCTCATTGAAAAGGCTGATTTATGGGGAATCGCTCCATCTCACCATCATCATGTTGACAAGGGTCCAAGTATTCTCGCAAGCAGTACGACTTTACCAATCTGAGAGGTCTTTATTAGGACCGTAACATGGGCTTGGTCAATGGCTTAGCAAAAGAGACTCTTCGAGTCGAGGCTATTGAAAGAAAATACTCTGCAATTGTCTCCGGGTTTACAAGTTAAGAACCTGTAAAATGAGATAGAAATGGACTTGCTCGCACTTCTTCGAGCTAAGCTTATAAACATCAGAAACTCTACGTTAGTTCAAGTGCCCTAATCTGAAGAGACTTTGCAAGGGACGTAACGCAGGCTAGGCTCAGGGGTTGAGAAATGAATGGATCATAAGGCTCAAAATGTGTATAATTGGGGTGAGAGTTGGTGATCATCTCGGCATTGTCACCGGTCTTCTTCTTCACCAGGGATTGCCTTCTCAGTAGATGCTCCATTGGCTTCGAGAGATCATAACTTAACTCCTCAAGACTTTGGATACTTCAACATTTTCTAATCTAAAGTCGTCACTTTTTCTCCATTTTTTTTCACGGCATTGGCCTTGCTTTTACCAAGCACACTGCTTTTTCATGCCCTCTAGTTTTTTTTTTGACACACACTGTCTACAATGCATATATCGGCCAGTCACACTTTGGTTTGTTTTGACCGAATGACTATCATTTGGACTTTCAGGGTCTTCGTCTTTTATCGGCGCTCCGGATATGCTGCCTGAACAATGATGACTTTTGCCTTGCCCTAGTGTGGGGGATGATCACCAACTGGGTTTAAGAAATGAATTTGCAGGCTCAATTGGGCTTAACAAAGGATAAAATGTGTATAGGATAGAGAAAGAAATGCTCTTCGTCATCCTAAGGCACTTGAATTTCACGTGAGTTCATCTGAAAAAGCAACACTCGAAGATTGATGCAAGTGAGAGCACGAAAATTTCTACTCATTTTTCACCTTATGATGCTGACTTACCTCCAGTTTGCCCCGATATGGGGTGGTTCTTGACAGGGGTAATTTGAATGAATTTCTCCAAGTGTTTAGGCTTAAATTGGCAAAACAATGGATAACCTGTAGTGTTTGGGACAGAGAAATGAATCGCCTCTCGTCATTTCAGTTGCCGTACCTTTTGCGAGATAACCCTTCGCCTTGCCGACATGGAATTTTTCTACTCAACTCACTGGGGATCAGTGCATAGGACTGTGTATAGGATATGGCTTGCCTTTCATCATCCCGATGTACCTCATTCAACACATTCAATTCATTCCACGTGAGTTATCATATTGTCTAAATAGATTCCCCTTTTGAAATCGATAATGTAGACTAACAAAATGATCAAACACAATCTTAAGCCAAGGCACACATTCCATCTTTAAATTGATTGAACTCATTTATTCATAAATGAAATGTTTGCAATTCAGAATATAAAACCAAACATTTGAAAACTTTTGCCGCAAAATGTTAAACTCTATCAGGGATAATAGATCTTCACAGCATCAGAATTAACAAGAGTGGAGAACTCACGACCATCCATTTCTGCGAGGATCAGGGCACCTCCGGGAAGCACCTTTTTAACCACATACGGACCAATGTAGTTCGGGGCAAATTTCCCTCCAGGAACAGGAAAGACTGGCAGTACCTTCCTTAGGACTAGATCATTTACCTCGAAGTGTCTTGGACGCACCTTTTGATTGAAGGATCTAGCTATCCTCTGCTGATAGGTTTGACCGTGGCAAATGGCTCTCAATCGCTTCTCATCAATTAGGTTTAACTGCTCATGCCTTTGTCGCATCCATTCTACCTCGGACAACTCCACTTGAGATAATATTCGCAAGGAAGGGATCTCTACTTCGATGGGTAGGACTGCTTCCATGCCATATACCAATGAAAAAGGGGTTGCTCCGACAGAAGTTCGGATCGAAGTTCGATACGCCATTAGTGCAAATGGCAACCTTTCATGCCAGTCACGATAGTTTTCAGCTGTTTTGGCCAAGATCTTCTTGATGTTCTTGTTAGCGGCTTCAACTGCTCCATTCATCTGTGGACGATAAGGAGATGAATTCAGGTGCCGGATTTTGAACTCGTTGAACAACAGATCAATGAACTTGTTGTTCAAATTTGTCCCATTGTCAGTGACGATAGCCTCGGGGACACCATAACGAGCAACTATGTCTCGCCTGATGAATTTTACGACATTCTTTGCGGTGACGTTTGCATAAGATGCCGCCTCAATCCACTTAGAGAAATAATCAATCGCGACCAGGATAAATCGGTGTCCATTTGACGCCTTAGGATTAATCGGGCCAATCACGTCGATGCCCCACATTGAAAAGGGCCATGGCTCAGATAACTGATGTAATTCCGTCGGGGGAACATTTATCTTATCCCCGTGAGCCTGACAGCGATGACATCTTCGAACATGTTGGATGCAGTCACTTTCAAGACTGAGCCAATAATAACCCAATCTCATGATCTTCTTAGCTAACATGTGGCCATTCATGTGCGGACCACATATCCCCTCATGTAGTTCTCGCATGATTCTAGTAGCTTCAGCCGTATCCACACACCTCAGCAGGATCGAATTAAAGGACCTTTTATACAGCTTTTCACCACTGACGAAGAATTTTGAAGCCATTTTCATTATGTACTTCCTGTCGGTCGGGGCGCTTCCCTCAGGAAATTCTTGTCTCTGGATGTAACTCATGATATCGTAATACCATGGCTTCTCGTCAGGTTCCCCAGTCACGACCATACAGTAGGCCGGTTTTGTCAGGACTTCGATCTTCAAGGGTTCTACCTCTAACCCACCAATCACTTGCAACATGGATGATAACGTAGCTAGCGCATCAGCGAACTGATTATGGGACCTCGATAAGTACTCAAAAGAGATATCTTCGAATCCCTCTATGATTTCCTCGAGGTATTCATGGTACGGCACTAGTTTGATGTCTCTCGTCTTCCATTCCCCTACAGTTTGAAGAATAATCAGAGCGGAATCACCAAACACTTTCAACTTGGTTATCCTCATTTCTACTGCGGCTTGGAGTCCGAGGATGCAAGTTTCGTACTCGGCTATGTTGTTGGTACAGGGGAACACCAACTTTGCTGCTACAGGATAATGTTGCCCATCTGGAGATATTAAAACTGCCCCAGTGCCGGAACCGGCTAGGTTTACAGCTCCATCGAAAAACATGGTCCATGTGTCTTCCTTTATTACCAAAATGCGATCTTCTGGAGAATATCTATCATCATCAGGGACTCCAGGATTTTCAGCTAACACATCGGCAATTACTCGACCTTTAACCGACTTCTGTGGCTTCATCTGGATATCAAACTCTGAAATTAAAATCTGCCACTTGGCTAACTTCCCTACCAAAGCTGGCTGGTCAAGTAAATACTTAATGGGATCGTTCTCAGTCACAAGCAAAGTCTGGTGATGCAGTTTATATTGTCGCAGCCTATGGAGCACCCATACTAACGCAGCGCAAGTCTTCTCGGCTTCAGAATAATTCAACTCCGAGACGGTGAACTTTTTGCTTAGGTAATAAATGGCTCGCTCTTTTCCATCTTCAGGACTTTTCTGGGCTAGCATCGCACCTAGAGACTCGCCATGAATCGTGAGGTAAAGGATCAAAGGCTGGCCTGGCATTGGCGGGACTAGCACTGGTGGTTTCATCAGGTACCGTTTTAATTCATTAAACGCTTCCCGACAATCATCGTCCCATTCCACTTGAGCATTCTTCCTTAGAAGTTTGAAGAAGGGCTTAGCAGTTGCGGAGAGCTGAGAAATAAAACGGGCTATGTAGTTCAATCTACCCAGAAGGCTTCGCACTTCTTTCACGGTCGATGGGGGTTGTAACTCACATATAGCCTTCACTTTAGAGGGGTCAACTTCAATGCCTTTACTGCTTACTAAGAACCCAAGTAATTTACCCGAGGTTGCTCCGAATACGCACTTTGCTGGATTGAGACGGAGCTTAAATTCACGGAGCCTCTCGAATAATTTCTTCAAAGTATTGATGTGACTCTTCCCTGTTGACACCTAATTTTGCCCGCCGCGATTAATTAAGGTTTGAATGGTAAATTGGCCATGTTAGAGCAAAAGAGAGATAAAACTAAAATTAAAATAAATAAAGCATATATCGGACCAATCTAGCCCGACCCATCAACCCTAGTTCCGATCTTTTAATTCCCGCTGGGCCTAGCCCTTTTTGCTTATCTCTCTTTGGGCTTGGCCCCTCATTTTTCCTCTCTCTTCAGCCCACCTTCGAATCCTTCCCCCTCCCTTGTTTTTTATTTTCCGCCCAACCTTCCATCATCTCATTTTTCTTCGGCCCAACCCAGTCGCTCAACCCCTCACTCTCTCCCTCACGCACGTTGGCCCAGCCCTCTTCATTTCTGTTTGTCTTCCTCACGCTTGTGAAAAGGACGAACGAGGGGGGACCACAGGGAAGCGCAGGTACAAGAGCAGAGGAGCGATGCTCTGGCAGGAAAAACGGAACGTCGACGCGCAGTGCAGAAGCCGCGCGACGCTGGGGGAGCAGAGGTCAGAGGTGTAGCCGTGGTCCTCGGGCTATCCTCTCCTTTCTCGGCATTAAAAGGGGGCCAACAGAAATCATCCCGGGGGGGAAAACGAAGAAGAAGAGAGCGAGAGAGGTGAAGCCAATAGAGAACGAAGAGAGAAAATGGAGGATTGAGGGGTTGGAGGAGAGTGTTCTGGCCCTCTTGATCGGCAAGGAGGTGGCCGGGCGAATCTCTTCCCCCTCTCCACCGTGTGCTTAAGCTCGGAGATACCGACTGAGGGAGCTTGAACAAGAAATCCAAAGCTTTGGGGGGCTGGAAATGGGGGAGTAAAGGGCAGATCCGAAAGGAGAAAGCTTGGTTCGTGCCGCGGTCGTCCACCCTCGTTGACGGTCTTGGCGAGCCTCCGGTCACCGCTCTTCAGCTCGGTTATTCACGAAACAGGTAACTCGCCGTTGCATATTTTGCTCTGTTTTAGCGCTCCCTTCCCCTGCCTCTCGAGTGCCGGGCACACCGAGTCCATTCGGTGGTCGCCCGGCCACGTGAGGGATGCTTGTGTTCGTTTGACACTCAAGGAAGTTGTTTTAAACATTTCGCACCGAGGGTAGGCCCCGAGCTTTGCTAAACGCAAGCTCGTTTCTGCATTTTTCAAACGCTCCTCACATATTGAATGAAATGTCCCAACGAAACAGCATAAACTTGGAGCCTCGAATCCGACCATGTCGACCTTTGAAGCCTTTTTTTTTCTCTCTCACAAACTGAAACACGTCTGTAGCAAGATACGCCTTCTAGACCTTCAAACATCACCCGTAAACTGAACACCGCCTTGAAACCTCGACCTAAATCCCGTATCTCGACCCTCACGCACCCCCTGTTTGGCAAAAGGCCCGAGTGAGAATCGAGATTACCACCATCAAAACTTGTTCCTATTATTTTCGTTTCACCATTTGCTTGTGCTCAGATCTATATCTCATAACTGACTTGATATTTTCTTTCGTTTTTATGCCATGTTTCGCACGTCATTTGGGTTGACCGCGAGTACGCATGTCCCGCTGGAGAAACCTTTCCCCATTCGAGAGGCCCGCGGCTTCAGGCCGCCCCTTGTTAGTTCACTATCTCGGTTTCTTGTCTCGTGCGTTTGTTTGTTGAGATTTAGCGCATCATCTTTGGGGGGCTGAAAGTTGGATTACCGGAAAGTAAATTCGTCGCCGATGGGGGGTTGCGGCTGTTTCTTTAAGCGGTTGATGTGGTTGTTGGAGAGTTGGCCATCAGCGACGGCGTAAGGCCAGCGGCCGTCGTCCGCGTTGGCAGCCCAAGCCAACGGTCGGCAGCGGGCATTCCCGGCGAAACCCCGGCCTGGCTTCGGTGATCAAGGCGCGAAGAAGGAAGTCCCAGAGAAGCATTCTGGGCAGAAGGCATGCGAAGGAGGGGATGAAGATAGAAAAAAAATAATAGAAAAAGAAAAAGAAAAAAGAAAAAAGAAGAAAGCAAAAGGAAAAGAGAGAAAAAAAACAATAAATACTTTAAAAATCAATTTTGAGAGTTCGGGCGGGTCGAAAACCCGGGTCGGGCAGTCGGGCGGATCGGGTCGGGGGGGCCCGGTCCGGAATCTTTATTTCATTAATAAAAATTTTCAAAAATTTAAAAATTCCAAAAATATATATATTAAAATATTAAAAATTCCAAAAACATTTTAAAAATACCAAAAAAAATCGAAAATGTTTAAAAAACCCAAAAAAATTAAAAAAATCCGAAAAAAAAATGAAAAAAATATTTAAAAAAATTTAAAAATTCAGAAATTTCAAAAAAAAAAAATTTAAAAATTCAGAAAAATTCGGAAAAATTCCAAAAAAAAATCAGAAAATCAGGAAATGATCAAAAATCAGTTTTGGGCTTAATTTCACTAGATTTTAGGTTAAAAAACTCAAAAAAAAAAAGAGAAAAACCCTTTAAAAAATTCTAAAAAAATTCGGATAAGCCACTAGGGCTTTACCTTAGGGTTTTTGATTGCATTTTCTTTTTAGAGACGATGCTAGGTCGCTGATTGTCTATTTTCTTCGTGATTATCTGGTTGCGCACTTTTAATATTGATTGTTATTTTCTTTTTTTTTAGAATGGTTAGGCAGAATCTTAGCTTTTTCGATAGGCTTGTTTGCAAACATTCATGTTTAGGTACCGAAAGGGCACTAGTTAAATTGCTAGTGTAATCAAGTCCCCGTATTTTGGAATCTCTGGTTTTCGCACGTATCGGGACGATACTCCCGCGTCTCGATTAGAGTTTCTAGCCGACCCTTAATCATGGCTAGTGGCGACTCCATTCGAATGCGTAAATTAAATTAAAAAATTAAAAAAAAAAGGATCTCCATCGCGCGAGGTATGAGGTTTGGGAGAGCCTCGGTCGTTAGATTAATGAATCATTTGGTTTGTCTTTAAAGCAAATCAATCGTTGTTCGTATCCATCGACGAATACCTCTTGACCTCCGGGGTAGGTCGCGACAGCTTGGCGACTCCGCTGGGGACTTAAGGACTTAGGCCTAATAAACGTGATTGTTTGTTAACTAATGTGATCTTATGGCAGTGTATCGCGAAGGCTAAGGTAAGTCCGCTAACGTTGTGTTAAATGGTTTTGTAGGTTGGGAGTTATAAGGGGTGGAGTGATTGTTGACGAATTTGTTTTGCAGGTTGGTGTAAGGGTGTATGTATATGTGGATGGAAATAGAAGCGTTGTTTTCATATAAACTCTCGTGCATGTTTTTATTTGCTTTAGCACTACACTTTGCACACACAACCTGCGATCTAAAACCCCGATCGCCTTAGGAAACCCATAGGAGGTGCCAAAAGTGTGGAAACCGTGCGGGGAAGGACCCATGGCTATCCCCTTTTGGTTCCGCCCATTTTCAAGTAGTGATAAAGAGGACTGTCCGACGCAAGCGCGGAACGGGGAAAACTCTTTTGATCTATTTGGGATGGGAACCTTTAGAATTCCCACCTTTAGTGAGCCCACGAGTTAGCATGCGACCTGTTTTTGTGTTTGACATATCCACCGTTTTTGGGTAAAGGTTTGTATCTCCTTCACGTTCAATAAGCGCAACCTTTTTCTTTCCATGCGAATTTAAATTTACTTCGTAATAAATAGTGATTGATTTAAATGCCCCTAAGCTTAGATATCATGGGCCTCGATGAGCTTCGGATCCTCCCGATCCCGAAGCGAGTGTTGTTGGACATGTGGAACGCCCTCGACCCAAGCAAGAAGAACTACGTGGAAAAGAAGATTGGTCACCTCCTTTCTCTTTTGCATATAGAGCCCCAAGTGGCATTGATCAAGGCTTTGGCCCACTTTTGGAACCCCGAAACATCGACCTTTGTGTTTGATCAGCACGAATTAACCCCGACTTTGGAGGAAATTCAAATCATCGTAGGCGATGTCCCTTCCCTTAGCGTCATCGACCCTTCTTTAGGCGTGGATCCAGTCCCTCGTTTGAGCCAAATCCTAGGAGTTCCGCCGCCCGAAATTAGGACACTCCTCGATAGAAACTCTAAGGGCCTCCCACTAGCTTTTATTGAACAACGATTCCATAGTTTCCTTTCGAGTCCTAGAGCCGAATCCGCTAAGGTCTTTCTATTAGCCTTTTTTGGGTTTGTCATCTTTCCATTCACTCAAAAAACGATGGACCCCACTGTTATCCATGTTATCGATGGGATCCTCGTCCTCAAAGGGTTTACCAATATGATCCTCGCCGAGATGTTCATTTCTCTTAATCGTTTCAAGAAAGAAAAGCGTGCGGCCCTCAGAGCCCCCTTAGGTATTCTCCAAGTCTGGTTTGTGTCTCACTTGAAACAGTTCGGTGGAAACTTGGCCATTCCTCATGTTAGTAAGGACATAAGTCCACTTACCCAATTTAGAGAAATAGAAAAATTCCTTCGTCCTTGGACATTTCGTAGTTGGGTAGACTTCCTCGAGAATCTTACACCTAAGCAAATTCTTTGGCAGGCCCTTTGGGTTCATTTTCCTAAAGTATGTCTCACAAGTGGCCATAGTGACCCAATACCGCTCTTAGGTTTGACGAGATCGACTTCTTATTATCCTTTGAGAGTCGCCCGTCAGTTCTATGTACTTCAAGAAATTCCTCCTCCTCTAAAGTCGGGTTTATTTCGTTTCGATTTTCGCAATGGGGTTGTCAATAGGGACCAGCTCGAGGGGTTGAAGAACGAAGTGAAGCGAATCATCGACATACTCTACCGTTGCCAACCGAAGGATGTGGAGCGAGCCACAGACCTAGGAGGATCCATGAAGGAGCACCATGCATCGAAGGAATACATAGCGCGACGTGTCGAGCCTGAGCTTGCCGTCACCATTCCGAAATTTCCAGTGATCGCAACACCCAAGGAGACTCAAATGGGACGCATCATAAGAGAAAGGAACGAAGCCCTGGCTGAGGCAGAACATTGGCAGAAAGCTTACAAGCGCGTCCGCAACATGCTGTGAAGAGGCCCTATATCCGAGACTAGTCATGTTCTATTAGTTTCTTTTAGGGCATTCTCTTAATTATTTTGGAATGGATGTATATGGCTTTTTCTTTACATGAGCCTTTAGAGCAAATGTTTAGGTGAGCTTTTTACTATTTAGCGGGTGTATAGGGATTTCCTTTCACAAATTTTGATGTAATTAGTGAAATTCCCTCTTTTGTAGTTTGAATAGAACATGACGTGGGCATTTTAATCAATCACTATATGTTACCCCCTTTTAATTGTATAATTTCTTACAATGAAATCCTTATAAGAAACTATTCGCATGAGGTGCGACTTGCGCGAAAAGGTTTCTTATTTCGATTTCATTATAAGAAAATATAAAATTAAGAGGTGTGCAATTTCCGTTCTCTCACTTTACTCCGTACTAATTTCAGCCTTCTGGTTTTATTTTACGAACCAGGTCCCAAAACTACGGCTTCGTGGCGATCACCTATTCGCACACGCTCGAGAGTAGTAAGGATGAACATCGAGGAGCAAAATGCCCGCTTCACCGCGCTCGATAACAAGATCAATGAGCTAACTGCTCAGCTCGCGCAGTTCGCCAATGAAGTTAGAACCGCACTGGCGTCGCCGAATGCTAACCAAGCCGTGCCACAAGCTGCCCCCGATCCCGAAGAGGGGTCTGTAAGGAGGAATGGTGTCGGGGAGACATTGAATACCGCGCCCGTAGTGGTAGAGCTTGATCCCGTTTCGGAAGCTGTCACGGCCCGCTTGGAAGAGGAGCACAATAAAAGGTTTGCAAAGATAGAAGAGAAACTCCGTGCACTACGGGGATATGAAGAGCATATGATCGAGGATCTTTCTCGATATGCGCAAATGAGCTTTCCTGAGAAGTTCAAGATTCCAGACTTTACCAAGTATGATGGGACCGGAGACCCAAAGATCCACTTGAAGTACTATTTGAACCGAATGGCGAGATATGCCCAGAATGTCCCGTTAATGATTCAGACTTTTCAAGAGAGTTTGACGGGGCCTGCTCTGCAATGGTACGTATTGTCAGAGCCTGAGAAGTATGAGAAGTGGGAAGAGCTAGCCGAAGCGTTCGTCCTGCAGTACAAATACAACACCGACATAGCTCCCACACGTGAAGTGTTGACTCGAACTGAAAAGAAAAGGAGTGAGTCCTTCAGAGCTTTTGCTCAAAGATGGCGTACTCTCGCTGCTCAAGTCCGCCCTCCGCTTGATGAAAAAGAGCTATTGGACCTCTTCCTTAAGGCCTTACCTAATGATTTCTATTTGAAATTGGTGGGTTCTGGATGCATGACCTTCTCTCAGTTGGTAGATGTCGGAGAAAGGGTGGAGGGAGCCATGTACGATGGTAGATTGAATGAAGGGACTAGCCGGAAGTTCCCAAATAGAAAAGAAAAGAATGTGGAGGTCGCATATGTGCAAGCACCGGTTGTGACAAAGCCCCCTGCCTCATCCTCTCAAGGACCGTCTATCTTCCGAGAGAAGACATATCAGAGTTATGAATTCAAAAAGAAGGCACCGAGGCAATTCACCCCCCTACCGAGGCCTCTATCCAAGTTGCTGCCTATGCTGCTGAGAAGGGGAATGGTAGCCAAAGAAGTACCTCGGGATAATCCTCCAAAATTCCCCGGATTCGACTTGTCGAAGTCCTGCGAGTTTCATAGAGGCGAGAGGGGTCATGAGGTAGATAACTGCTTCACTCTCAAGAACAAGGTTCAGAATCTACTCGACAATGGCCTTTTATCCTTCAAGGATCCGCCCCCTAATATCCAACAAAACCCATTGCCTAATCATGCCGAGAATGTCAACGTGGTCACGGGAAAAGGCGATGAGAGTAAGCAAACCTTTGGAGTGAATGTTCGTAAACTATATGAGCTATTAGTGTCGGCGGGACATTTTGAAGAGGGGGAGGATATCCCGATGGAAGAGAAGCTGAGATATATCACTCAGATGGTAGACATGGGCATAATCTATAGCGTGAAGGAGGATGTTACAATGCCCCTGGTAGCCTTTATAGACTCATTTTGCGAGATCGAGAAGGGATCGGAAGGGGCACATGTTGAGCTTGCGGAGACTAATGAGCCGATCAATGATGGTACGTCGGAGAATTTAATTGTGACCGATAGTGAAGGAGACAATTCATGTGATGATTACGAGCCTCATGCTAGAAATGTTAATTGGAACCATGAATTCATGAAGATCGCCCGCGAGAATGGGGAAGTGGTTGACACCCTGGGTCAACCTAGTGGTAAATTCGACTATTTTGTAAAGTATTCACCCCCACCAAGCTTCTTCATCGATCCCAAGGATGTTGTTCCTGATGGGTGGGGAGGTATGGACGACCCGTTTGAGCCCGAGGAGGAGACGGTCAACATGATCACCCCCGTGGTTATTGACCTGTCAGTCGAAGAAGGCCTATCAGACCCCGATGAACAAGATGTTGAGCATGTTATTATCGACCTCACGTCCGAAGAGTTTGCTACTGTAGAGATTGAGGATTATACCATGGAACCGATGGTGATTGAACTCTTGTCCGAGAGTAGGGAAGACATGACAATAGAGATGACCCATAATTACGATACTAGGGCGGTCCCTTGGAGCTACAAGGTGAATGAAATCGATGCTATTACTCGCTCTGGTCGATGCTATGATCCCACCAAGGTGGTTGAGAAAAAGGCTGTTTCAAATGAAGAGGCCGAACAATTTTTAGCAATTGTTAAGACTAGCGAGTTTGATGTTGTCAATCAGCTAAGGAAGATGCCGGCCCAGATATCACTTCTGGATCTTTTCAAATCCTCTGAGAAACACAAAAATGCATTACTCAAGGTTCTAAATGAAGTGCACGTTCCTGAAACTATCGATGACACCCAGTTGGAGGAGTTTGTTGGGTCTATCTTGCTGAAAGATCAGATTTCTTTTGCCGATGAAGATTTCCCCCCAGAAGGTCGCAATCACACTAAGGCGCTACTTATTTCGGTTAAGTGTCGCGATAGAATGGTAGCAAGAGTGCTAATTGACAATGGGTCTGCATTAAACATCTGTCCACTTGCCACCCTTCGTCGTCTGGGAGTGAGTGAAGAGAAAATTCTGTCATCTAAATCTACCGTTCGTGCTTTCGACGGTATGAAGAAGGAAGTCGTTGGCGAGGTAGAGCTTGAACTACTGATTGGTCCAGTTCTTTTTCTGGTCAACTTCCAGGTCCTGGACATTCCTAGTGCATTCAATTTTCTATTAGGACGACCTTGGATACACACTGCCGGAGCCGTCCCCTCGAGCTTGCACCAGAAGGTTAAATTCATTGTGGAGGGAAAACTGATAACTGTTCACGGAGAGACTGATTTTAAAGTTTTCCACGACACCGCAATCCCGTACATAGAGCCCGAGAATAAGGCTGAATCAAGCTACCAGACTTTGGAGTTAGTGTCAGTGGTCCATGTGCCTGTGGGGACTATTATGCGCAACCCAGAAGTGGCTAAGCCTTCGATGATGTCGAGTAGAGTATTGCTCGAAAACGGTCATATTCCTGGAACCGGCCTAGGACTATATGGACAAGGTATCAAACAACCTATCCAGGCTTCCAAGTGGAATAAAACGACAGGCCTAGGCTATCATGGTGGCAATTCTGGTGGCCGAGGTAATCATGAAAGACGAGGCGATCTCAGAGGTCGGGGTAATCGCGGAGGTCGTGGTGGCCGTGGAAGCTATACTAGCTACGGGGGTCGTGGAAATCTATTTGGGTTAAAGGAGGGTCAAAGGGGCTTACTCCTTCCGGAGTTGAAAGAGATCTTCCCGGGTCCACCCAAGCTGCTGCAGGAAGAGGAGGCCATCCTTGGCCTAGTCGAGTTGTTCGAGGAGGAGTTTACTTGTGTTATCATGGGAAGTGAGGAGACCGAGCCCTCTACTGCTACCACCAACCCTTCTGAGTAGGGATGCTGTTTTTCTTTCCTGTTTCGTTTAGTTTGAGTCTATGTCTATCCCTTGCATGGGAAGTCGGTTTAGGTCTAGCTGCTCCTTTCCTTTGTAATCAAAATCTTGGACTGCGAGCCGTCGGTCCAGGACCTCGAGTCATGTAAACGGCCTTATCCTGTTAATAGAATCATGAATCTGTTTTATTAAGGACGTGTGGAAGTACCTAAACCAGTCTGATGATGATGCTTTGAGGCCTGGACTTCCACACGCTTCCTAGTTTTCAAAATTCTTTGTGGATAGAGACGTCCGAGGATATGAGGATGGATCTCTCATATTATTTCAAAATCATTTCAAAACAGATGCATGTCATCAATTGCAATAACGCTTGCTGATCTAATTACTAATCTTCTTCATGGCATCTCAGGCATATCATTCCACATAATCATGATAGTTGCATTTGTAACTCGGATTTGCTTGACGGAAATTCCCCCGGGTCCGATGATGATAAAGAGGACTGTGGTCAGAGAAGCGTCGAACGAGACTGGATTCGCCATGAAGAATCTAAACCGTTGACCGCAGAGCCTACAGTCACAATAAACCTTGGTGATTTGGAGAATGTTAGAGAAGTTAAAATTGGAGCTGGCCTTTCTGAAATTAAGGCTAAAAGGATGATTGGGCTGCTCAAGGAATACCAAGATGTGTTCGCATGGTCGTATGCGGATATGCCGGGATTAGATAAGGAAATCGTAGAGCATGCTCTCCCGACTGATCCGAATATCCCGCCTAAGAAACAGAGGCTTAGGAGAACAAGACCTGAATTATCCAAGAAAATCGAAGAAGAAGTCATGAAATTATTGAAAGCGGGCTTCATAGAGGTGTCATACTATTCTGATTGGATCGCCAATGTCGTCCCTGTCATGAAGAAAGATGGTCGAGTTAGGGTTTGTATCGACTACCGTGATTTGAATCGAGCAAGCCCGAAAGATGATTTTCCGTTACCTCATATTGATGTGTTGGTCGACAGTACTGCGGGATTCGAACTGTTTTCCTTTATGGATGGATTTTCTGGTTACAATCAAATTCGAATGAAAGAAGAAGACAAAAGTAAGACCTCCTTCATTACCCCATGGGGGACCTTCTGTTACAAGGTAATGCCTTTTGGCTTGAAGAATGCTGGGGCAACGTACCAAAGAGCAATGGTCACCCTATTTCACGATATGATGCATAAGGAAGTGGAGGTCTACGTGGACGACATGATTGCTAAATCCAAGCATGGAGAGGACCACATCAAGGTGTTGCAAAAATTGTTTGATCGACTCCGAAAATTCAAGCTGAGGCTTAATCCCGACAAATGTGTGTTTGGGGCAAAGTCTGGGAAGCTATTAGGGTTTATGGTTAGTAGTCGAGGCATTGAAATTGACCCATCGAAAGTTAAAGCCATTTGTGAGCTGAAACCTCCTTCAACTGTCAAAGAAGTTCGGAGTTTGTTAGGGAGACTGAACTATGTGGCGAGATTCATATCTCAGTTGTCTGAGACGGCTAAACCTTTGTTCAAGCTCTTGAAGAAGAACGCCAAAATTGAGTGGGATATCGACTGTCAAAAGGCCTTTGAGGAAATAAAGCAATATCTTTCTCATCCGCCAGTTCTGGTTCTACCAGTTCCGAAGGTGCCATTAATACTGTACCTGACTATTCATGACGAATCATTGGGAGCCTTGCTAGCCCAGAAAAGGCCGAGTGATGGTAAAGAATGTGCAATATACTATCTCAGTAAGAAGTTCACTTCCTCCGAAACTAATTACCCCGGAGTTGAGAAAACATGTGTGGCCTTGGTGTGGGTGTTACACCGTTTACGCCAATACACACTCCATCATCGAATTCTGCTTGTAACTGAGAATGATCCCATCAAATTTTTACTGGAAAAACCCGCGTTGGTCGGAAAATTAGCGAAGTGGCAAATTCTAGTGTCTGAATTCGATGTCCACAGCATGACCCAGAAATCCATCAAGGGAAGAGCCATAGCTGACATGTTGGCGGAAAACTTCGAAAGGTCGGAGGACCAGGATCAGTCGGATCCCATAGAGGAATGCATTTCAGAGGTACTGAGTGATAAGTGGACCATGTACTTCGATGGTGCTGTTAATTTGACTGGTTCTGGGACTGGGGCAGTTCTCATTTCCCCGACGGGTCAACATTATCCTGTGGCCGCCAAGTTGGTCTTTCCTTGTACTAACAACATCTCAGAGTACGAAGCTTGCGTACTGGGGCTACAGTTGGCCATTGACATGAAAGTTAGGAAGCTACAAGTCTATGGTGATTCTGCGCTCATCATTCTGCAAACAGAGGGTCAATGGCGGACTCGTGACCCCAAATTAATCCCTTACCACGAATTTCTGGAGGAGTTGATAAAGGAATTTGATGAGGTTGTCTTCGAATATTTGCCTCGATCGCAGAATCAGTTCGCCGATGCCTTGGCCACGTTGTCATCGATGCTGCAAGTTACGGGAGGATTGGACATCGAGCCTTTGAAAATTGAAATTCAAAGACGTCCAGCTTACTGTATGGTGATCGTCGATGAACCTGATGGGAAGCCTTGGTATTATGACATTATGAACTACCTTCAAAAGGGTGAATATCCTCCCGGGAGCGAACTAGCTGATCAGAAATACATTAGGAAGCTAGCTACCAAATTCTTCGTAAGTGGCAATACTCTTTATAAGAGGTCTTTCGACTCAATTTTATTGAAATGCGTTGATGCTAAAGAAGCCAATCAGTTGATGAGAGAAATACATGAGGGGGAATGCGGTCCGCACATGAATGGCCATCTTCTAGCCAGAAAAATCACGAGACTGGGATATTTTTGGATGGCTATGGAGACTGACTGTATCCGACATGTTCGTTATTGTCATCAGTGCCAGATTTATGCGGACAAAGTCAACGTACCGCCCAATGAATTGCATCAAATGTCTGAACCATGGCCTTTCTCAATGTGGGGAATCGACATGATTGGGCCAATTAACCCTAAGGCCTCTAATGGACATCGCTTCATCTTGGTGGCCATTGATTATTTCACTAAGTGGATTGAGGCGAATTCATATGCCAATGTGACCGCCAAGAATGTAGCCAAATTTATCCGCCGTGACATCATCGCTCGCTATGGAGTCCCGGAGGCGATCATTACTGATAATGGCTCAAATATGAACAACAAGGTCATGGATGACTTGCTCAACGAATTTCACATTCGTCACCTGAATTCCTCGCCCTACCGTCCACAAATGAATGGAGCTGTGGAGGCAGCTAATAAGAACATAAAGAAGATCCTGTCAAAGACTGCTGACAATTATCGAGATTGGCATGAACGATTGCCTTATGCGTTAATGGCATATCGAACCTCGATTCGTACTTCAACAGGGGCAACTCCTTTTTCGCTTGTCTATGGTATGGAAGCTGTCTTGCCCATAGAAGTTGAAATTCCTTCATTAAGGATTCTCTCACAAGCCAGCCTCTCTGAGAAAGAATGGACTCAACAGAGATACGATCAGTTGAACATGATTGAGGAGAAAAGACTCAGGGCTTTATGCCACGGTCAATGCTACCAAAAGCGAGTTGCAAAATCTTTCAACCGTAAAGTCCGACCTCGACATTTTGAAGCCGGAGATCTCGTGCTAAAGAAAGTTTTGTCTGCCATGCCGGCACCGGGTGGGAAGTTTGCCCCGAACTATGAGGGTCCGTATGTAGTTAAAAAAGCGTTACCTGGGGGCGCCCTAGTTCTTGTAGAAATGGATGGCCGAGAACTGCCAAAGCTTGTAAATGCCGATTCGGTGAAAAAATATTTTCCTTGAATGAAATCCAAGGCCTGAGGGCCATTTCTGATTCGAGCCATTGTAGGTTATTCACATTGCGCGTATCATGCATATCATGCATCCATGCACACAAATTCATTTTGCAGGTTCCAGATGATCCATGAATTGACCCACGATTGACCGAAAGGTTTTGATAAGTATTCAGCAAGTTAAATACAAAGGAAGGGGTTATCAAGTCACCCTACTACAGGTAAGTACCCTTCTTCCTAAAATCAAAGGGGAGTCAAATGAAGAATTTTCATTGCAAAGAAAAAATCTTTGAGGTTTTTGAGAAGCAACAAGTGCTGAAGTGGAAATTGAAAGAGCAGAATTTGTGCAAATATTTGGAATGTCGTTTCGTCCAAAAATTGCCTTTATGCTTGATGAATCATTCATTTTGAATCAAAATTCCCTGTGGAGATTGATCAATTCATGATGATCTCGACGAAACGGAAGGGAAATGTCGATCATGCCAAGTGAGAAACATTTATGATGAGGAAGGGCAAGCCATCCCCAAACACGTCCTATAAACACTTTGAGAGGAGCGAAAAAAAAAAAAAGGGAAGCTCGTGTTGTTAAGGATGAGAGATTCATTCGTGAATAGTACACAGACCGAAATGAAAAGAGGCATTTTCTTCTTATATCCTATACACTACAGATGATCATAGTTGAGCCCCTTTGAGCCTTCACATGTGAAGAATTTCTATAAAATACCCCTGTCAAGAACCACCCCACAATGGGGCAAATTTGGAGGTTTTGGTTGACATTCATTGGAAGAAAAGATGAGAAATATTTCTTTACTCTCACTCGCATCAATCTTTTTGTGGTAACTTCAGAGGATTCCTTATGGAAGCTTGAAACATCCCAAAATGAAGAAGAGTATTCATTTCTCTACCCAAACACTCACACTCTTTGTTTAGCCATATTGAGCCTAAACATTCATTTCAAAAGCCCGAGTGGTGATTGTCTCCCCACACTGGGGCAAGGCACATATTTTACCAAGGCAATTGGTGCTTATGAGACAGCGTGTAAAAAAAAAATCTCGAAAGTCCTCGGAGCTCAAAAGGTTCAAATGAGCAAGAGTCAAATGAAAGTTAGGGGGCATGAAAAAGCAGTGTGCCTAGTAAAAGTAAGGCCAATGCTCATAAAAAAAAAGAGAAAAAAAGAGAGAGGAAGGCTGCATCAAGAGAAAGGCTCTCATGTAAAAAAAGATGTCAAAAGAAAATTGTTGGCAAGAAAAGAAAAATCATTACAAATACAAAAGCCATTAGAGAAAGGAGCGAAGCTCTTGTGTTGAAAGAATTAGTCAATGGACTTTCGAGATAAACTGAATTTCAAACTTTGAATGCCTTCAAAAAGATTGGATGATATGATAACGATGCCATGATGATCACCCACTCTTAAACCCATTTTGTGAATTTCTAAGCCTTTCGAGCCTTTACCCAAACCAATGTTACAACCTTCTCCAAAGTCTCTTCTGATTGGGATGGTTCAAGCAAAAATTTGGATGTCCAAAGAAGCTATCGCTTGAGAAGTGGGAGCAAGGTTATCTTATCTCATCTTAAGGTTTCTTGACTTGTAAATCTGGCGACGATGTTGATCGATGATTATTTCATTTCTTGGCCGATAATGCTCATCCATTATTGAAACCGTGATTAAACCTACATTACGATCCTTTAAAAGACCTCTTAGATTGGTTGAGGTGTACTTATTGCGAATGATTCTCGAAGCCTTCGACATTAGTAATGCGAGACACATTAGAGATCAGACTATTTCCCACATCAATGGATAGGATCAAACAGCCTTCTTGAGAGTTATGAGAAGCCCTTTCCGACTATGGAGCTCTTGCTTGGCATGTTTAACAAGCCCTTTCATGAGTTAAGATCATTTTGACAAAAGACTTTCTCCTAAGGGAATCTGATGATTAATGACACTTCTCAAACCTGATGGCAATCTTTTGGTATTGAATAATGTTGAATGTTTTCCAAACAATAAAATTTAGTTTGATTTGCTCATGCAATCAATACTTTTCCAGTGAAGACATTCTTTTGATAGTGTCATTCATGACATTTAAATGACGTCGATCTCGCCTGGTATGCTTTCTCTATCAGGGCACGTGTTATAACATATTCTGTTAGATGTGCAGTGGCCGTTTCGGAATCTTCTTGATTGATAGATTTGCAGCCTCGAAATTGCACAATGAGTTTTTGCAGCTCGGAGCATTTCATTGATCTGGGTCTTTCCCGAAACCCCGATTTCAAAAGGTTCACAGGTCTATCCTTAAACCATGTTTTTCATAACATCAAGTCTTGTGCAAAAAAAACCTTAGGCATTCTTTCAAGGTTTTATTCCCGTTGCCGTTCATAGGGTTTTAGTCTTGATACGGAATCTTTGACATTCCTAGAGTTGTAGTCCCTAAGCATACCTTCAGGGTTTTATCCCCTTTACCGTCCACAGGGTTCTAATCTCGATACAAAATCTTTGACGTTCATAGGGTTTTAGCCCCTAGACGTATTTTCAGGGTTTTATCCCCTTTGCTTCGTAGGGCTTTAGTCCTGATGCGGAAGCATTGACGTTCATAGGGTTGTAATCCCTAGGCGTCTTTTTATTTTATTTATTATTGTTATTATCTTCTTTCTTTCTTTATTTCCTTCTTTCCCTAAAAAAAAAAAAAAAAATCTCACACTTCGGGCTGAGGCGCCATCTCGTACCCTTTGCTGGCAAAATGTAGGTGCCATTTTCGTCTTCGAACGAAACTTCGTTGAAATTCCTTTCGAAGAGGGGCAGCTGTTGACACCTAATTTTGCCCGCCGCGATTAATTAAGGTTTGAATGGTAAATTGGCCATGTTAGAGCAAAAGAGAGATAAAACTAAAATTAAAATAAATAAAGCATATATCGGACCAATCTAGCCCGACCCATCAACCCTAGTTCCGATCTTTTAATTCCCGCTGGGCCTAGCCCTTTTTGCTTATCTCTCTTTGGGCTTGGCCCCTCATTTTTCCTCTCTCTTCAGCCCACCTTCGAATCCTTCCCCCTCCCTTGTTTTTTATTTTCCGCCCAACCTTCCATCATCTCATTTTTCTTCGGCCCAACCCAGTCGCTCAACCCCTCACTCTCTCCCTCACGCACGTTGGCCCAGCCCTCTTCATTTCTGTTTGTCTTCCTCACGCTTGTGAAAAGGACGAACGAGGGGGGACCACAGGGAAGCGCAGGTACAAGAGCAGAGGAGCGATGCTCTGGCAGGAAAAACGGAACGTCGACGCGCAGTGCAGAAGCCGCGCGACGCTGGGGGAGCAGAGGTCAGAGGTGTAGCCGTGGTCCTCGGGCTATCCTCTCCTTTCTCGGCATTAAAAGGGGGCCAACAGAAATCATCCCGGGGGGGAAAACGAAGAAGAAGAGAGCGAGAGAGGTGAAGCCAATAGAGAACGAAGAGAGAAAATGGAGGATTGAGGGGTTGGAGGAGAGTGTTCTGGCCCTCTTGATCGGCAAGGAGGTGGCCGGGCGAATCTCTTCCCCCTCTCCACCGTGTGCTTAAGCTCGGAGATACCGACTGAGGGAGCTTGAACAAGAAATCCAAAGCTTTGGGGGGCTGGAAATGGGGGAGTAAAGGGCAGATCCGAAAGGAGAAAGCTTGGTTCGTGCCGCGGTCGTCCACCCTCGTTGACGGTCTTGGCGAGCCTCCGGTCACCGCTCTTCAGCTCGGTTATTCACGAAACAGGTAACTCGCCGTTGCATATTTTGCTCTGTTTTAGCGCTCCCTTCCCCTGCCTCTCGAGTGCCGGGCACACCGAGTCCATTCGGTGGTCGCCCGGCCACGTGAGGGATGCTTGTGTTCGTTTGACACTCAAGGAAGTTGTTTTAAACATTTCGCACCGAGGGTAGGCCCCGAGCTTTGCTAAACGCAAGCTCGTTTCTGCATTTTTCAAACGCTCCTCACATATTGAATGAAATGTCCCAACGAAACAGCATAAACTTGGAGCCTCGAATCCGACCATGTCGACCTTTGAAGCCTTTTTTTTTCTCTCTCACAAACTGAAACACGTCTGTAGCAAGATACGCCTTCTAGACCTTCAAACATCACCCGTAAACTGAACACCGCCTTGAAACCTCGACCTAAATCCCGTATCTCGACCCTCACGCACCCCCTGTTTGGCAAAAGGCCCGAGTGAGAATCGAGATTACCACCATCAAAACTTGTTCCTATTATTTTCGTTTCACCATTTGCTTGTGCTCAGATCTATATCTCATAACTGACTTGATATTTTCTTTCGTTTTTATGCCATGTTTCGCACGTCATTTGGGTTGACCGCGAGTACGCATGTCCCGCTGGAGAAACCTTTCCCCATCCGAGAGGCCCGCGGCTTCAGGCCGCCCCTTGTTAGTTCACTATCTCGGTTTCTTGTCTCGTGCGTTTGTTTGTTGAGATTTAGCGCATCATCTTTGGGGGGCTGAAAGTTGGATTACCGGAAAGTAAATTCGTCGCCGATGGGGGGTTGCGGCTGTTTCTTTAAGCGGTTGATGTGGTTGTTGGAGAGTTGGCCATCAGCGACGGCGTAAGGCCAGCGGCCGTCGTCCGCGTTGGCAGCCCAAGCCAACGGTCGGCAGCGGGCATTCCCGGCGAAACCCCGGCCTGGCTTCGGTGATCAAGGCGCGAAGAAGGAAGTCCCAGAGAAGCATTCTGGGCAGAAGGCATGCGAAGGAGGGGATGAAGATAGAAAAAAAATAATAGAAAAAGAAAAAGAAAAAAGAAAAAAGAAGAAAGCAAAAGGAAAAGAGAGAAAAAAAACAATAAATACTTTAAAAATCAATTTTGAGAGTTCGGGCGGGTCGGAAACCCGGGTCGGGCAGTCGGGCGGATCGGGTCGGGGGGGCTCGGTCCGGAATCTTTATTTCATTAATAAAAATTTTCAAAAATTTAAAAATTCAAAAAAATATATATATTAAAATATTAAAAATTCCAAAAACATTTTAAAAATACCAAAAAAAATCGAAAATGTTTAAAAAACCCAAAAAAATTAAAAAAATCCGAAAAAAAAATGAAAAAAATATTTAAAAATATTTAAAAATTCAGAAATTTCAAAAAAAAAAAATTTAAAAATTCAGAAAAATTCGGAAAAATTCCAAAAAAAAATCAGAAAATCAGGAAATGATCAAAAATCAGTTTTGGGCTTAATTTCACTAGATTTTAGGTTAAAAAACTCAAAAAAAAGAGAAAAACCCTTTAAAAAATTCTAAAAAAATTCGGATAAGCCACTAGGGCTTTACCTTAGGGTTTTTGATTGCATTTTCTTTTTAGAGACGATGCTAGGTCGCTGATTGTCTATTTTCTTCGTGATTATCTGGTTGCGCACTTTTAATATTGATTGTTATTTTCTTTTTTTTTTTAGAATGGTTAGGCAGAATCTTAGCTTTTTCGATAGGCTTGTTTGTAAACATTCATGTTTAGGTACCGAAAGGGCACTAGTTAAATTGCTAGTGTAATCAAGTCCCCGTATTTTGGAATCTCTGGTTTTCGCACGTATCGGGACGATACTCCCGCGTCTCGATTAGAGTTTCTAGCCGACCCTTAATCATGGCTAGTGGCGACTCCATTCGAATGCGTAAATTAAATTAAAAAATTAAAAAAAAAGGATCTCCATCGCGCGAGGTATGGGGTTTGGGAGAGCCTCGGTCGTTAGATTAATGAATCATTTGGTTTGTCTTTAAAGCAAATCAATCGTTGTTCGTATCCATCGACGAATACCTCATGACCTCCGGGGTAGGTCGCGACATTCCCAGGTCGAGATTTGGCGATCATGTCATCGACGTAAACCTCAATCTCAGTATGCATCATATCATGGAAGAGCGTCACCATTGCCCGTTGATATGTTGCCCCGGCATTTTTAAGGCCGAAGGGCATGACCTTATAGTGGAATGTCCCCCAAGGAGTGATGAACGCCATTTTCTCCTTGTCATCGTCCTTCATTTTTATCTGATTATAATCCGAGAAACCATCCATGAAGGAAAATAACTCAAACCCTGCAGTACTGTCCACCAAAACGTCTATATGTGGCAATGGGAAATCGTCTTTAGGACTGGCCTTGTTTAGATCGCGATAGTCGATGCAAACCCGAACTCGACCATCCTTCTTCATGACTGGCACAATATTAGCCACCCAGCTGGGGTATTGGGTGACTTCGATGAATCCCACTTTCAAGAGCTTCATGACCTCCTCCTCTATCTTCTTCGAAAGCTCAGGTTTGGTTCTTCGCAGCTTCTGTTTCTTGGGCGGCATGTCCGGATTAGTAGGTAGACTATGCTCCACGATAGAAGGGTCTAAACCCGGCATATCAATATACGACCAGGCAAAGATATCCTGGTAATCCTTCAGCAGTTGGACCAGGCGTTTAGCTTCACCTTCGGGAAGGGTTGCTCCTATCTTCACCTCTTTGGGTTCTCCAGAATCACTCAAGTTGACCGTGATAGTTTGGTCTACTGTTAGGACTTTAGGTCTTTCATGATGCTCTAGATCACGCTGGAAGTCAGAGAAATCTTCGAATTCATTGGCGTCATCGAGATCAGGTTCGGTAGCACATAATTCATCAGATTGGACCGTTCCCATACCCTCACGTGTCACAAAATTGCCCCTGAAACATAAAGTAGGGGGTTCAGTAGGACAAACAGGGCTAAACAGTATATTTCTATTGTTGTTTTTTTTTTTATTTTGAAATTCTTTTCAAAAAGGTTTTAACACGAGGAAGCATGAAGAAGCCCAGGCCTCAGAATTCTCCTTGGACTATATTTTTCTTTTATCGGTTGGATATCATCACCGGGCTGGTTTGATGTACCTCAACATGCCCTCAAAACGAAAATAACTTGTAATTTCATTGATTATCACCAAATAAATTACATTTAATGGAAATTGCAACAATCAAATCCTAGAAATGAAAAGTACTAAAAAGCAGCTCCCGAGACGGGGCAAATCCTAAAAAGCAGTAAAAATTCCCGCGTAGGGGAGTGTGCGAAAAAGGTAAATGTGTTACTCTTGCGGGCCAATGCCCATTCCCTTCAACGGTCCTTCCTCGATGGCCCCAACTAAGAAATTATCGAACAGGGCAGTGATTCCCTCCATTGCATCATCAGAATCTTCTGTCACTAGAGGTGTTAAATCATCCATACCTCCCCATCCATCCGGGACAATGTCACGGGGGTCAACATAGAAGCTCGGGGGTGCTGAGTATTTAACATAATAATCGAACTTGCCGCTCGGTTGCCCCAAAGTATCAATCACTTCTTTCTCTTCATGCATCATTCTCGCCGGGCCCGGGAATGTGGTACGGAGGTGTGGAAGCAACCTACCACGCCTACGTTCTTCAACATTCGGCTCTTCTTCGGATTGCGATCTGTTCTGTCCACTTCCTCGACCTCGACCTCGAACGCGTCCACGTCCACGTCTACGTGCCCCATTATTTGACTCACTTAACCCCAGGTATCCCAGCCCAGTAATGCGAGGCCTCTGAGAAACTCCCACCGGTTGGCGGATACCTTGACCATTTCTACCAAGGCCTTCACCCGGAGTAAAGCCATGAGAGATCATTACCCTTCCAACCATGACTGCAGCATTTGACACCTCGGGAATAGGCGGTGACGATCCTCTAGAAGCATGTATAGTTGATACGAGCTCGAGCGACTGATAGCTCGATTCTATTTTGCAATCAGGCTCAACATAGGGGATAGCCGTTGCGTGGTAGATTGGGTGCTCTTCTTCACCGTGGACTGTGATTAACTTTCTTTCCACGACGAACTTCACCATTTGATGTAGACTGGATGGCACAGCTCCGGCAGTATGAATCCATGGACGACCCAACAGAAAATTGAATGCAGTGGGAATGTCCATAACTTGAAATAGGACATTGAACATTGTTGGTCCTATCTGTATGTCAAGGTGGATTTCTCCCATCACTTCTTTTTTCGTTCCGTCAAAGGCTCGAACGGAGGTCTTCGCAGAATTTATCTTAGAAGGATCTATCTTCAGGCGGTGTAAAGTTGCCAGAGGACAAATGTTCAAGGCTGATCCATTATCAATGAGTACCTGGGCTACATGTGAGGCCTTGTATTTGACAGAAATGTAGAGTGCCTTAGTATGCCCCCTCCCTTCCATAGGGAACTCTTCATCTGAAAAGGCTATGAGGTCCTTGAGGAGTATAGAACCCACAAATTCCTCCAATTTGTCATGATCGATCGTTTTTGGCACGTAGACTTCACTTAACACTTTCATTAAGGCCTTCTGATGCTTAACAGATGTCTGGAGTAGCTCAAGCAGAGAGATTTGTGCGGGCAGCTTGCGCAATTGTTCAACTATGTTGTATTCGCTAGCCTTAATCACAGCTAGAAATTCCTTGGCTTCTTCATCAGTAACAGGTTTTGCAGGTTGAGCATTAGCTTGGCCATAGGAACGCCCGGATCTGGTAACCAAGTCGACATCGAGGCTGTAGGACCAAGGGACTGCCTTATTATCACGGTACTCATACGGTTGAGGTATCTCGATCACTATCCCTTCATCAGCTGTAGGTGTGCTTACTACGATTTCCTCATTATCAGACGCGTCTTCAAGCAGAGGCATGTCTTCAGGCAGAGGGTCGCCCTTGTCGCTCCTGATGTTCAATGTAGCAAACTCCTCCTCCCAATTAATAACCACTTCGGAGATAGTGAAAACGATGCCAGTGTGGTCAGCATAAACAATCATCCCAGCTTCTACCATTCTTGAGATTCTTTCTCTCATGAGAGCCAGGGGCAGGTCCTCATTACTCGGGTAACAACCGGCTTTCACTAACTCACCGTAGACGTCGGTGGTATACACCTTAACATTCTTGATTCGACCAGCATCGAAGCTAAATATGGTATTCACATTGCCTGCGTGATCAGGGAGTGGGTTGTTCTGAACATTCGGCTTAGCAGGCTGAAATGAGAAAGCCTTCGTATCTAGGAGGTTCTGGATTCGGTGCTTGAGGGCATAGCAATCATCGGTTGAGTGTCCCAGCTCACCCATGTGATAATCACATTTCTTTGACGGGTCGAAGTTATAGAACCGCTCAGGATTGGGCCGCTTTGGCTCAGTAGTAAGCAAGCCTTTCTTCTGGAGCACTGTCAATACTTGAGACAACGATCCGGGGAGGGGAGTGAATTGCCTCCTGTTGTTCCTCCTCTGAAAAGGTTGACGACCCGAGTTTTGTTGCTGAGCTTCTGCTACTTGGATTGCTGGGGCAGAGTTAGCATTCCGTCGGCTCGGTTGGTTATAAGCCACATTGACTTCAGCTGCCGGTTCTTTTTCTTTTCTCGCACCAAATCTTCTGGTCGAGGAGGACGGCTCGACAAACCATCCATCTTTCAGCCCTATTTCAATTTGTTCGCCCATGGGGATGAGTTGGTTGAAGTTGTCAGTCGGAATGGCAACCATCCGATTACGGTATTCGAACGGGAGAGTTTTCACGAACATCCTCTTTAACTCACTGTCTATGGGTTCTGGGACAACCTGAGCAGCTAAATTCCTCCATCTGATAGCATAGTCTTTGAAGGACTCAGTCTTTTTCATCTGAGCGCGTTCGAGATCATCACGGGTAGGAATGATGTCCGTTATGAATCTGTACTGCTTCAAGAATGCTTCACTGGCTTCTTTCCAAGTTTTGAGGCCATTTATCTTCTTCATGAGATACCAGCTCAAAGCAGGACCCGTCAAACTTGCTTGAAAGGCATGGATCATCAGGAGTTCGTTATCAACGTACGAAGTCATTTGTACGTGATAGAGCTGTAGGTGGGCTTTTGGACATGTGGTGCCATTGTACTTGTCGAAATCCGGCATTTTGAACTTCTTTGGGATTTTGATCTGTGAGTACAGGGACAGATCGATCGAAGGTGAATCCTGCGAACCTTCCAGCTGCTTTATTCTTTCTTCAAGTTTATTGACCCGTTCATCAGGTTTGTCTTTGTTGACGATGATCTGGACGGGGTCATCTTCTAAATCAGGAATATCGTCCTCTCCGTCAACATCGACACTTTTTCTGATTTTCTGCTTTGGGACTGACGCTTCGAGGGGTGCCGAAACAGGAATCGACCGGAGAGCTTTGATCTCAGCGGACATTTGTTGCATCGCGATGACAAGCTGCTTGATCTGGTCTTCCACACCAACAACACGCTCTTGCAAGTCGGTTTGATCGGCCATTCTGGCTCTCGACCGTGTACGAATGGGCGATCGTGATCGGTCCGTAGCTACCTAATGTAAAAGAAATGAACCAAATAAGCACATGGTCAAGACAAGGTTGGTCCATGACACGCTTCTAGTCTTTTTTTGTTTATTCATGACAATATTCGTATATAGACGAGACTTTATGAAAAGTGATCTAGGAAAAGAAATATAAATGACGCCCTAGACACAACCTAGGAAATAGAAGCACCTAAATCCCTAATCATAAAATTATGAAAAACAAAAAGTGAGACTCCCTAGAAACTATGGACTGAAAACAAATTCTCTAAAACCCTTTTTTTTGTAAAAGAAAGATGACGGCAAACTTTGTAGGAAAATAATTACCTATGACACATCTAGGAAAATAAAGACATAGATTGAAAATAAATTCTCTAAAAGAGCTTTCTCTTTTTTTTTAAAAAAAAGACTCAATGATTATTACTTTCAAATTTAAAACCAATCTAGACCTATCATGGACCGACCAAAGAAAGTACGAAACATAAATAAATTGCTAGATAAAGGTTCAGAAATCTTACTTCACCGGGTAGAATGATGGCAATCACATAGACATGCGCATGAAACGTGAGGTTCGATTTCTACCTAGACTCTGGCTTGCAAGATGGAGACATGAGGATTACCGAGCTAAACCAGTCGTGGTGGTGGTTAGGCTGAGATTCCCCTGACTCCGGTTTAGTCAAAGAGCCGACCCGGGTTGCAAAGGGCGCAACCGTGGCAGGTATTCAATGACACCATGAAAGAACTTTCGGGACCAAGAAAGGCGACCCATACCACGCGGGTGTGGTTGGGGTGTCCGTTTTCTCAGTACCATCCTAAACCTGTGCTGCCCAGGTCCGGCAGCGGGTAGTGTGTACGGTGTAGTGTAAATGCAAGGCATGCATAGCAGGTTATATCATACAGCGCTTCGTGCATAAAATAAATCATTCATCCAAACACCTCCCTGCAAAACAAGGGTTAACAATCACGCCTCCCCTTATACCTCCCATACTGCAAAAACATTTAACACCTAAAATGTTAGGGACGTACCTGGGATCCTCGCTGCCAAGCAAAAAATATATTTTTTTTGAAAAGAAAAACTGGCCTAAGTCCACTAAGAGTTTTAACTCAAGTCCCCAGCGGAGTCGCCAAGCTATCGCGACCTAAAGTTTTTCTCTCAGGCTAATGGATTGTTAAGACTAAGCCTAACTCGGGCCCTCCCAAACCCTACCAATTCGCAACTTAGGGTTTAAGTTTTTAACATGCAAACGTTTTCATGCTCGGAGTCGCCACTAATCTATTTGTGGTAGGTCGATTAGAAACCTAAATAAAACATAGGGAGGTATGTTTTATTTCTACAAACCAGAGATTCTAAGCCCGGGGACTTGATTACGCTAGATCTAGTCTAACGCCCTTTCGGTACCTTTTCTTTTCAAAAAAAATGTTTTGGCAAGCAATTTGGATCCATTTTAACTTAGTCACTAACATGTGAGGTGTTCATGCGGGTGCGCAAACCATCAAAGTAACACCCAATAATCAAAACATTAAATAAATTGCAAGATTGGGAGAATTACTTACCTCAAAGCAACGTAAGCATCTGCATGGTTAGCTAGAAAATCACATCAACCGTCCTAATATGATTTCTAATTAACAAGCAGTTCACACAATATTTTTGGATTTTCGCTTATTTAAATGAAGCCTAATCTACATGCAATGACGTGCAAAAATTGACACGCGAATAATGCAACCTAACATGCAAACTATATGTCATGCGACGACGTGACCTAATTCTGATGACGGGCAAATGATTTATTTTTGGTATTTTCTGATGAAATTCGGAATAAAAAATTACTTAAATTAAGAATGCAATCTATCCTAATCTACCATAAAACAATTCATTCTTTTTTTTTGATTTTCATGCAAATTCGGAATTAAAAAATAACCTAACTAATCTATTAAGATTAGAAAATTACTTAATTTAAACTAGGAAATAGATTATCTCAAGTCCTAATTTAAATTAAATAATTACTCTATCATCTAGGTATATTTAGGATTCCTAAACATGCAAAACTCAAATTCAAATCCTAACTGATATTTTTTGAATTTTCTTTTTTATTTGAAAAGGGAAAGACAATTTAAACAAAGATGGCATCCACATTTAAAACAACCACGCGATCCACAAGATTCGTTTCAAACTCGGATTAGGCACAAAAATCGAACTATCAGTCATATCTATAGGGTCATAGATATTGACAGAAAGTCGATCATTCAAATTTGGAAAGCAGATAAAAATCATTATCGTACCCAAGTGATTATGGATAGGATAATGATTTTCCGTATCGCCACGTATCATACCTTAGGGATAAGGTCGGATAGTTGTCCAGATACGTTGCTGAATTAGGAAAGATTCCTAATTTTGAATATTTTCAAATATTGCGAACAAGGCAAACATTATCCTAAGATATCTAGCAATCCACGCAATATTCACAGAATATTCAAACATCCAAAAATTAAGAAACGAAATATTCTAAAAATATTGGATAATGTTCAATTACCTAATTTGCGGATAATTTCCAAATTCGAACTTGCGGATCGGGATGAGCGGCGAACGGTGGATTCGGCGGACGCGGGAGCGGGCGCGGCAGCGGGCGCGGGCGCGGCAGCGGGCGCGGGAGCGGGCGCGGGCGCGGGCGCGGCAGCGGGCGCGGGCGCGGGCGCGGGAGCGGGCGCGGCAGCGGGCGCGGCAGCGGGCGCGTCGCGCGAGGTCTTCCTCCTCTCTCTCTCTTTCTCACTCTCACACTCTAAAAATTTTCTGATCTGAAAATTGTGTCCCCTCTTTAAAATTCTGACCTAATGAATGTATATATAGTATTAATCTAGGTCAATTAGATGGGCTTTCTAGTCCTAATGGACTTAGGCTTGGGCTTTAATTTAAATGGGCTGAATTAATTAATGATAATGGGCTGAATTAATTAATGACAATGGGTTGAATTAAGTTCAAATTAAAACAACCGAGCCCGTTTGACTCGTAATTCCCGGCCCTTGCATTCCAAGCGAGCCGAGTCCCATTCGATGAAATTTAAGCTCGTTCGTTCACCGCCGGTCCGATGCAAAAATGCAATGAATTTAAACTATATGTTATGCAATTTAAATATTTTTGTTTAGGGGTTAAAATTTTAATCCCTAATTTTCTATGCAAATTACACTAAGTGATGCGCCAAAATTTAGGTGTCAACAAAACTTTGCTGCTCTTGCTGGTGGCAATCTCGGCAATTCCTAAGGAAAGACATCGGAAATTTGCACACCACTGCTATGTGCTCTAGCCGCACTTCCTCTATCATCAAATCAACCACACTTACTAGGTAACCTTTACAACTCTCATCCAACCATTTAGTTGCTTTTTACTGATAGAACTAATGGGATCGAGGTTCCTCTTCGACTCCCCATTAACTCGGGTTTAGGGTGTCCAGCCGGACTAAACTGAATCACCCAGCTACTACAATCCATCACGGCAATTTGCTTAACTAATCAATCTATGTCCGCAATTACATCGAGGCCATACATAGCCAGAACTAATAGGTTTATCCTTTCTTCTATTTCATTGATCACAGAAGTGGCAGTCCTTTCTATCACCTCATAATCAGTTGCCTTGGCCCGCTCATAAATCTCCTTATAGTCCTTCAAACTCAGTGATATCTTCTGACTACAGAGGTCAGGCTTCAATCCATCACGGAACCTCCGGGCCCTATCCAATGAGTCCTTCATTATTTTTGAGGCAAACCTAGATAACCGAGTGAACTCAGCCTCATACTGGTCCACTGTTCTCTACCCCTGATGAAGCCTCATGAACTCCGCCAACTTCTATTCCTAGGCACTCTCAAAGGAATACTTACCATTAAAGGTTTCCACAAACATCGCCCAAGTTAGGTGGTACGAATCGGGAACACTCTTTCTCTGGTGGCTTTCCACCAGTCATTTACATTTCCTTGTAACTGATACACTGCTAACGTTCCTTTCTCCTCATCCGTACACCCCAAAACCTCGAAGGCTTTTTCTGATTCTTTTATCCAAAGTGATGCAACCTCAAGATCGCTTCTACCATCAAATTTAAGGGGCTTCAACTTAAAAAACTGCTCGACTAGCTGATGCATTTAGTCGATTTGCATTCACCTGCCCCTGTCCTTGATTTCCATTAGTGTCATTAATGGCAATAGCTGCAACGGCCTCAACCGCTTGGGCAAAAGTGGTACATTGCTCCTGAGTCTGCCTACCCATCAAGGTCCCAACTTCCTCAAGGGCCCTTAAAATTCCATCCACTCTGGGGTCTACAGCAACTCTGGCGTTAACTCCGAGATCCTCTACAGCTCTAACATCAACTCTGGGGTCCTCTACAGCTCTAGCTCGAGCACCACTTCGACTCCTTACTCTTTTTCTTACACCCCTTCCTATACCTCTTCCTATTCCGCTTCCTACACCTCTTCCTCTGCTGCTCATTATCCCAATTTCTATCACTCCCCTATCTACTATAATTCCATATAGGAATTAGAAACCTAGGCCAACTATACCAGTCTAATCCTAGGCAGTGAATTACAACAATAATTCACTTAGCAGGCAATCCACCATCACAACGTCAAATCACAATCAATGAGATTCGAGCACATATCTCAGGTCCGGACGTGCCTGCACTTTAATCTTTACAACACTCAATTCAATCAGCAATCACCACAATAGTCTCGAAATACGTGTAGCGCTAGACACACCTATGGCTCATTAAGGTCACCCTAGCCAACTACAGCTACCCTAGATGGCTACCCCAGGGTTTCTACTCCTTATCACTCCAGGCTTTAACCGACTTAGATCGAGCTGTCCTCGCTCTGATACCAATTCAAACGGGGATGTCACGCCCCGAACCCCATCGAGCTCGTGACATCCCTCTTCAATCGAATTAGTTCGACATCCCAGGAAATGTCGCCGACCCAAACGAACCCATCAGAGTTTAATTGCGGTGGAAACATCAAACACCTAAATAATAATTTACCTGAGGTACTAGGGAAAATAAATTACTAAATCACCAAATCTTATACTATACCTCGAATTAAGCACAATATCCATTTAGTACATAACTTATGCCACAACTGCCAATATACAACCACAAAGCAAAATATGTACAATGAACTACTAAACTGCAAACCACCAATATCACAGAATGATCAGTAGCCTGGGTAACGCTACACCAAAATTGAGACACTTCCAAACTCTTCCTCAGTTCCAAAAAAAATCCCTACACCATCTAGATGATATCCACTCTGACTCACTCTCTTCAGAATCCTCATCCTCATCCTCATCAGGCACAGGCTCATCCGACGACTCCGAATCGTCCTCAATCTCGATCGGAAACTCTACCACATCATGATCAGTGTGCATAACAACCCCAAAACGCTACAGTAGCGGCGGCGGAAGGTTCATAGCTCGGGCAGGTACTCTGAAATGGTTTGGTCGATACAATCATGAGACACTTCTCAATAAGTACACAACCTAAACCTTATCTAGGCTACCACGTATTCCAGACAAGTCCTGACACCGAATCAAGCAACACACAAACAACATCCACATAATCATACTAACAATCACATGCGATCCTACCTGGGATCCATCATGCACATCCCTGCATGTCAAACAATAATACAGCCAATTCATTTATATCCATACTCATCCAGCACCAGCACCATATCACGCGTGGCAAAACACACTCACACACTAACTCACGCCATGCATCGACTTTCACAAACCTCACCCGTCAAACCAAATCCTGCTCGCTCTCAACTTTTCCACCGCTACCGCGCCCGCGTAAAACGCATCGTGCCAATGATCTTCTGATCTCGTCAGGCATCATCACCCCGTCGGGTCGGGCATCGTCACCTCGTTAGGGATGGCATCGTCTCGCGTAAATGAACACGCCTCAGGACGGAATCTTACACTCAACTTTTCTTCTACCGCGCCCGCGTAAAACGCATCAGGCCAACGGTCTTTTGATCTCGTCAGGCATCGTCACCCCGTCGGGCCGAGCATCATCACCTCGTCAGGGACGGCATCGTCCCGCGTAAATGAACACGCCTCAGGATGGAACTTACCCCGCGCAAATGAACACGCCTCAGGGTATCACTTTTCCAACCAATCCTACATTCCCGTACCTTCATTCCACTCATTTCACACGTATCACACGGCCATGCGTACACACGGCCACACATAATCTCACGCCTCACACTCACTTTGCAAATGCACATCCTTGCCACATAAGCACCACACAATCACACATGCTTGACACGTAAGCTCATTTCGCAATCACACCACATGCCTCACGGCCATACACACAGGGCACACGGCCACTCAATATTCAGCCCAACAATCATTCAGAAATCAACCAACAACTACAACCACTTTATAAATGCACCATCCACATATAAACACACATTCAGTATCAATTCCCGTCACAAGGGCAGCAACTATTCAATCTCGACACCCCCACCATTCCGCTCATAAAAACGAACATCCAAAGAATCAGGGTAAAATTGGGCAGTTTACACAGTGACCGAAATACCATTCAAATAAATAGTAAACGAACTCTAAAAATTATGAAATTTGAATATGTTCCGTAAAACATCTTGATAAACATTTTCCGTGTACAACTCGAAATCCAGTTCCAACTATAAACACCTCGTTTGGTCACTTGAAGTCAGATGAAAATCAACCCGTCCGGTCAGGGTGCCTGACCATAAAAATGCATCTCATCTAGTATCCAAATCACCTTGGAAAGCCTTGAAATTTTTATATGTCATAGTCACAAATTTTTTCAACAAGTTTTATGCGGAAAATATTTTGAAAATGAGTCTGGAAAAATTTATAAAAATTCGGCAAGACAAGAAGGTCGGATGAACAGTATTCCGGGCATTTTCAACACGGTCTGAAAATGGGTTTTCGTGCGAACCAAATGACCTCCAAAAATTCCAAATTTAAAATATGTTATACTTCAGGATGTGAGGAACAACTTTCGTGAAGGACACCACCCATGATTCGGCTTCCAAAAATCTCCACAAAAACAGTAAATCGGAAGGGTACAGTAACCGTAAATCAGAAATTCACCTCAAATTTCAAAGACCCGAGCCTTAGTTGATATCCACCCAATTTCAACCCACAAAACTCATTCCCCTAAGCTCAAATGACCATCCAACAGCCACAAGAATGTCCAAGAACACAATAAAGGATCAAGCTCTCCTCTAATCTACCTATAATTACCTCAATCAACTCCTAAAACCGACTAAACCGCATTTAAACGAGTCCGATAATACCCGATGTCCTAGGCGAGGGTTAGATTGCGACTTACTAAGCTCTAGACTAGCACGCCTAGAGCGGAATAGCGGCGGCAATCGGCGAGGACGGCGGCGAACGGCAACACACGGCGGTCCGTGCGGCGATCGGCGAAACGGCGACGGCGGCGGTGCGGCAAGGCTCGGCCAAGGGAGAGAGAGCTCTTGGTGGGGAGGTGCTGCCGTGAGGTGAGGGGAGAGAGAATGAGGAGAGAGAGAGAGAGAGGTCTTGGACTAAATAGTGAAATTTGATCAATTTTTCCAAATTCCGAAATTGCCCCTTAATACTTGGTCCACATCCACTTAAGCCAAAATATCCAAGGGCACTTCGGTCTTTCAATTGGCTGAATTATTGGGGTTGATCTTATCCAAATATCCTCCAATAATTTCCCTAAAAAATTCGAAATACTAAAAAATAGGTCTAGGGGCAATTTCGTAATTTTCCTATTTCAGGCCGAATTTCCAATTTTCAACGTACCGACCCCAAATATAATTGGCCACTCAAAAATGACATCGTCCTCGCAAAATAGTCGCACATGATCCTAAAAATCGACATCTAAGTCCGGATCAACTTTCGTGATCAAAATAGCTCAATTTCAATTTTAGGGTATTTCACTAACGGGCGGCTGTTTAGGGATTACGCATATCGACCTAGGGTTACTCGAGTAGTGATGGTCTTGATTACCGAGAGAACGTGAGGAATTACTACTAGTTCCGAGGGTCGCGATCGTTCGGTTTAAGTTCGGGATTTATTCGCTACGCGTACTCTCGGTCGTGCGGAATCACCCGCGATCCGATCGTATGTCATTGCCCAAACTAAATCCGTCACCTCCCTAGGATCGGCCCACATTGGCCCAAAATATTTTCTCATTATTTCTCGGAATCGGTGCTCGATTCATGATCGGGTGCCTGGTCCACGTGCCATTTTCCTAGTTAGACATTCCCTACTGGTGAGTATCCCGTGAAGGATCCGTTCCGGGCGAGACTCACTAAAATTAATTGAGAGTAATATCATTCTCATTGATCCCGGAAATGGGTCGAAATTCCGGATGTTACAACTTTTTCCCCCGATAAAAATTTCGTCCTCAAAATTTGTAATCTAACTCGTCTATTCACACAACGGGGGTACTGACGTCATATTACTTTCTTGCTTTTCCAAGTGGCACCTTATGCGCCGTGATGCTCCTAATTAACATTGACCATCGGGGTTGTCTTCCCCTGAAAACCTGTTTCTTTTTGTCCTCAGTTCGTACCAGTCTCCCTACGCATGACACTCTGTCGTCCACATTCATGACCTTATGACTCAACACGTGGGTCAGATCCAGATCATACTGCCACAACATTGACACGTGGGGGGCGCCATGAACTTGCGGCAATTTCGGCGGTACGGCGAGACAACAGGCCTACGTTCCAATCTTCTCTAAAATCTCAAACTAGTCTATTTGCCTTAGACTCAACCTTCCTTTCTTGCCAAATCGGGATAGTCCTTTCATAAGTGACACCTCGAGGAACACAGGATCTCCAACCTGAAACTCTAAAGGTCATTATCCCCGATCGGCATAAGTTTTCCGGTGACTTTGCGCAGTCCTTAGCCTTTCCCGAATAATCTGGATGGCTTCAACCGTTTGCTGTACCAACTCTGGCCCGTGATACTTCTTTCACCAACTTCATCTCATCATAATGGGGTTTTACATGCTCTCAGCATATCCTTTAAAATTTGGATCGTCCTTTTAGACTGACCATCCATCTGCAGATGATAGGCCATACTGAACCGCACTTTGCTCTTATGGCCACTTGTATATTTTCCCAATAAATAGTGGTAACCCGGGGATCACGGTCCAAAGTGATCCTTACCGGTACTCTATGCAATCAGACAGTCTATCAGATGTACGATTCCGCATACCCTTCCAAGTCAAAGTTCTTTCGCACTGCCAGGTAGAGCGTTAACTTGGACAATTGATCCACTATCACCTAAATAGAATCACACCTTCTTTGGTTCCTTGGTAGTCTCGTCACCTAAATCGTATTTATATGCTCCCATTTCTATTCTGGGATTCCCAAAAGTCACAACAATTTTCCGGGCTTACAATGTGGTGCCACCACTTGTTGGCACGTCAAACACTTGGCCACATTTCTTTTTAAATCATTTCACCGATAACGTTACCACAATTTCTGGTACATTTCCATGCTGCTCGGGTGAATATCATGATCGCTCCTATGAGCTTCCGATAAAATCTCTTCCTAAGCTCCAATTCATCGGGCACGCACAAACATCCTCAAAACTTCAAAATTTCATCCTCAGACACTTGGTAGTCCGGTTTCCTCTTAATGCCATCCATTTCTAGACTCTTCTGAATCTTAGGGTATGTAGACTGCAATGCCTTAATCCTTGTTTGGATCTCCGGTTCGATTCTCAATGCAGTCATTAGATTAGACATCAGACTCACCTTGAACTCAAACCCTGAGTTTCTTAGCCTTTCCAACAAAATCTACTTCTTAACCATCATAAGCGCCATACTTCAACTTCCGACTTAGCGCATCCATTACTCAATTCGTTATCCCAAGATGATACAGGTTGTCGCAGTCGAAATTCTTAAGAAGTTCCATCCCTCGACGCTGTCAATTCCAAATCACACATCGGATAGCTCATTTCATGCGGCCTCAACTGGCGCGACGCACGTGCAACTAAACTTCCGAGCTAAATCCATTCACATCCCAGTCCTCTTAATGACGTGTTACTATAGCCTCAAATCCTCCTAATCCAGAGGGAATAATCAAGATCAGGGCAGTTGTCAGCCTATGCTTCAACTCCTGACAACTCCTTCTACATTTTTCATCTCACTCAAACTTAGTTTCCTTCATACACAGTTGCGTCAAGGGCCTCGCTATCGACAAGAATCCTTCTACCAAACATCGATAATAACCAGCTAAGCCTAAGAAACCTCGAATCTCTATCACTGATACCAGTCTTAGCCACTTAATCACGGCCTCAATTTTTGACGGATCCACAGAAATTTCATTTTACGACATTATGAGTCCAATGAACGCTACCCTGCTAAGCCAAAACTCACGCTTACTCGACTTGGTGCAGAGTGCGTGTTCTCTTAAGGTTCGTAGCACATTACTCAAATGTACTTTATGTTGCTCAGGATTTCTTTCAAATACTCTAGTATATCGTCATTCAAAACGGTGACAAACTAGTCTCGAAGTTCCTTAAACACCTTACTCATTATATCCATGACGGCAGCAGGGGCATTGGTTGGATCAAAGGGCATCATTGTGAACTTATAGTGCCCATACTGCATCCTAAAAGCAGCCTCGAAATATTCTCTTTCTTGATCCATAACTGATGATATCCGGTCCGTAGATCAATCTTAGAGAACACTGGGGTTTCTTGCAATCGATCAAACAGATTATCAATCATCGGCAGTGGTTACTTATTCTTAATCGTCACTTGACTCAACTGCCGGTAATCCATACATAACCTCATTGTCCCATTCTTCTTCCTTACAAACAGAACCGGCGCTCTCCATGGAAACACACTAGAACAACTGAAACCCTTGTCCAGTAGTTCCTGCATTTGGACTTTTAATTCCTCCAATTCTGACAATGACATCCTATAAGATGGCTTAGAGATTGGCCCAGCCCTAGGGCCAACTTGATAACAAACTTTGCTCCTCTTTCTGGTGGCAATCCCGACAATTCCTGAGGAAAGACATCGGAAATTTGCACACCACTGCTATGTCCTCTAGCCGCACTTCCTCTATCATCAAATCAACCACACTTACTAGGTAACCTTTACAACCCTCATCCAACCATTTAGTTGCTTTTTACTGATAGAACTAATGGGATCGAGGTTTCTCTTCGACTCCCCATTAACTCGGGTTTAGGGCGTTCAGCCGGACTAAACTGAATCACCCAGCCACTACAATCCATCACGGCATTTTGCATAACTAACCAATCTATGTCCGCAATTACATCATGGCCATACATAGCCAGAACTAATAGGTTTATCCTTTCTTCTCTTTCATCGATCACAGAAGTGGCAGTCCTTTCTATCACCTCATAATCAGTTGCCTTGGCCCGCTCATAAATCTCCTTATAGTCCTTCAAACTCAGTGATATCGTCTGACTACAGAGGTTAGGCTTCAATCCATCACGGAACCTCCGGGCCCTATCCAATGAGTCCTTCATTATTTTTGAGGCAAACCTAGATAACCAAGTGAACTCAGCCTCATACTGGTCCACTGTTCTCCACCCCCGATGAAGCCTCATGAACTCCGCCAACTTCTATTCCTAGGCACTCTCAGAGGAATACTTACCATTAAAGGTTTCCACAAACATCGCCCAAGTATGGGCGGTACTAACCGGGAACACTCTTTCTCTGGTGGCTTTCCACCAGTCATTTACATTTCCTTGTAACTGATACATTGCTAACGTTACTTTCTCCTCATCCACGCACCCCAAAACCTCGAAAGCTTTTTCTAATTCTTCTATCCAAAGTGATACAACCTCAAGATCGCTTTTACCATCAAATTTAAGGGGCTTCAACTTCAGAAACTGCTCGACTAGCTGATGCATTTAGTCGATTCACATTTACCTGCCCCTGTCCTTGATTTCCATTATTGTCATTAATGGCAACAGCTGCAACGGCCTCAACCGCTTGGGCAAAAGTGGTACATTGCTCCTGAGTCTGCCTGCCCATCAAGGTCCCAACTTCCTCAAGGGCCCTTAAAATTCCATCCACTCTGTGGTCTACCGCAATTCTAGCGTTAACTCCGAGATCCTCTACATCTCTAACATCAACTCTGGGGTCCTCTACAGCTCTAGCTCGAGCACCACTTCAACTCCTTGCTCTTTTTCTTACACCCCTTCCTGTACCTCTTCCTACACCTCTTCCTCCGCTGCTCATTATCCCAATTTCTATCACTCCCCTACCTGCTATAATTCCATACAGGAATTAGAAACCTAAGCCAACTATACCAGTCTAATCCTGGGCAGTGAATTATAACAATAATTCACTTAGCAGGCAATCCACCATCACAACACCAAATCACAATCAATGAGATTCAAGCACATATCTTAGGTCCGGACGCACCTGCACTTCAATCTTTACAACACTCAATTCAATCAGCAATCACCATAATAGTCTCGAAATACGTGTAGCGCTAGACACACCTATGGCTCATTAAGGTCACCCTAGCCAACTACAGCTACCCTAGATGGCTACCCCAGGGTTTCTACTCCTTTATCACTCCAGGCTTTGACCGACATAGATCGAGCTGTCCTCGCTCTGATACCAATTCAAATGGGGATGTCACGCCCCGACATCCCTCTTCGGTCGAATTAGTTCGACATCCCAGGAAATGTCGCCGACCCAAACGAACCTATCAAAGTTTAATTGCGGCAGAAACATCAAACACCCAAATAATGATTTACCTGGGGTACTAAGGAAAATAAATTGCCAAACCACCAAATCTTTAACTATACCTCGAATTAAGCACAATATCCATTTAGTACATAACTTATGCCACAACTGCCAATATACAACCACAAGGAAAAATATGCACAATGAACTACTAAACTGCGAACCGCCGATATCACAGAAAGATCAGTAGCCTGGGTAACGCTAGACCAAAATTGGGACACTTCCAAACTCTTCCTCAGTTCCAAAACAAATCCCTACACCATCTAGATGATGTCCACTCTGACTCACTCTCTTCAAAATCCTCATCCTCATCCTCATTAGGCACAAGCTCATTCGATGACTCCGAATCAGCCTCAATCTCGATCGGAAACTCTACCACATCATGATCAGTGTGCATAACAACCCCAAAACGCTACAGCAGTGGCGGTGGAAGGTTCATAGCTCGGGCAGGTACGCTGAAATGATTTGGTTGACACAACCATAAGACACTTCTTAATAAGTACACAACCTAAATCTTATCTAGGCTACCACGTATTCCAGACAAGTCCTGACACCGAATCAAGCAACACGCAAACAACATCCACACAATCGTACTAACAATCACATGAGATCCTACCTGGGATCCATCATGCACATCCCTGCATGTCAAACAATAATACAGCCAATTCATTTATATCCATACTCATCCAGCACCATATCACGCATGGCAAACCACACTCACGCACTAACTCACGCCATGCATCGACTTTCACAAACCTCACACGTTAAACCAAATCCAGCTCACTCTCAACTTTTCCACCCCTACCGCGCCCGCGTAAAACGCATCGGGCCAACGGTCTTTTGATCTCGTTAGGCATCGTCACCCCGTCGGACCGGGCATCGTCACCTCGTCAGGGACGGCATCGTCCCGCGTAAACGAACACGCCTCAGGATAGAATCGTACACTCAACTTTCCTTCTATCGCGCCCGCGTAAAATGCATCAGGCCAACGGTCTTCTGATCTCATCAGGCATCGTCACCCCGTCGAATCGGGCATCGTCACCTCATCAGGGACGGTATCGTCCCACGTAAACGAACACGCCTCAGGACGGAACTTACCCCGCGTAAACGAACACGCCTCAGGGTATCACTTTTCTAATCAATCCTACATTCTCGTACCTTCGTTTCACTCATTTCACATGGCCACACGTACACACGCCACACACAATCTCATGCTTCACACTCACTTCGCAAATGCACATCCTTGCCACACAAGCACCACACAATCACACATGCTTGACACGTGAGCTCATTTCACAATCACACTACACGCCTCACGGCCATACACACAGGGCACACAGCCACTCAATATTTAGCCCAACAATCATTCATAAATCAACCAACAACTACAACCACTTTATAAACACACCATCCACATACAAACACACATTCAATATCATTTCCCATCACAAGGGCAGCAACTATTCAATCTCGACACCCCCACCATTCCGCTTATAAAAACGAACATCTAAAGAATCGGGGTAAAATTGGGCAGTTTATATAGTGACCGAAATACCATTCAAATAAATAGTAAACGAACTCCAAAAATTCTGAAATTTGGATATGTTCGTAAACCATCTTGATAAACATTTTTCGTGAAGAACTCGAAACCCAGTTCCAACTGTAAACACCTCTTTTGGTGACTTGAATTCAGATGAAAATCAACCCGTCCGGTCAGGCTGCCTGACCATAAAAATGCATCTCATCCAGTACCCAAATCACCTTGGAAAGCCTTGAAATGTTTATATGTCATAGTCACAAATGTTCTCAACAAGTTTTGTGAAGGAAATATTTTGAAAATGGGTCTGGAAAAATTTATAAAAATTCAGTAAGACAAGAAGGTCGGGATGAACAGTATTCCGGGCATTTTCAACACGGTCTGAAAATGGGTTTTAGTGCAACCCAAATGACCTCCAAAAATTCCAAATTTAAAATATGTTATACTTCAGGATGTGAGGAAAAAATTT
The DNA here is from genome assembly GCA_031216405.1 of Syzygium malaccense. Classification (NCBI taxonomy): domain Eukaryota; kingdom Viridiplantae; phylum Streptophyta; class Magnoliopsida; order Myrtales; family Myrtaceae; genus Syzygium; species Syzygium malaccense. The sequence goes on along the minus strand of CM062257.1, from coordinate 26,325,524 downwards.
TGTGAAGTACACCACCCATGATTCGGCCTCCAAAAATCTCCACAAAAATAGTAAACCGGGAGGATACAGTAACCGCAAATCAGAAATTCACCTCAAATTTCAAAGACCCGAGCCTTAGTTTATATCCACCCAATTTCAATCCACAAAACTCATTCCCCTAAGCTCAAATGACCATCCAACAGCCACAATAATGTCCAGGAACACAATAAAGGATCAAGCTCTCCTCTAATCTACCTATAATTACCTCAATCAACTCCTAAAACCGACTAAACCACATTTAAACGAGTCCGATAATGCCCGATGTCCTAGGCAAAGGTTAGATTGCGACTTACTAAGCTCTAGACTAGCGTGGCTAGAGCAGAATAGCGGCGGCAATCGGCGAGGATGGCGGCGAATGGCGACACACGGCAGTCCGTGCGGCGATCAGCGAAACGGCGACGGCGGCGGCGCGGCAAGGCTCGGCCAAGGGAGAGAGAGCTCTCAGTGGGGAGGGGCTGCCGTGAGGTGAGGGGAGAGAGAATGAGGAGAGAGAGAGAGAGAGGTCTTGGACTAAATAGTGAAATTTGACCAATTTTTCCAAATTCCGAAATTGCCCCTCAATACTTGGTCCACATCCACTTAAGCCAAAATATCCAAGGGCATTTTGATCTTTTAATTGGCTGAATTATTGGGGTTGATCTTATCCAAATATCCTCCAATAATTTTCCTAAGAAATTCGGCATACTAAAAAATAGGCCTAGGGGCAATTTCGTAATTTTCCGATTCAAGGCCGAATTGCCAATTTTCGAATGTATCGACCCCAAATATAATTGGCCACTCAAAAATGACGTCATCCTCGCAAAATAGTCGCACACGATCCCGAAAATCGACATTTAAGTCCGGATCAACTTTCGCGATCAAAATCGCTCAATTTCAATTTTAGGGTCTCTCACTAACGGGCGGCTGTTTAGGGATTACGCATATCGATATAGGGTTACTCGAGTAGTGATGGCCTTGATTACCGAGAGAACGTGAGGAATTACCACTAGTTCCGAGGGTTGCAATCGTTCGGTTTAAGTTCGGGATTTGTTCGCAACGCGTACTCTCGGTCGTGCGGAATCACCCGCAATCCGATCACACGTCATTGCCCAAACTAAATCCGTCACCTCCTTAGGATCGGCTCATATTGGCCCAAAATATTTCCTCGTCATTTCTCGGAATCGGTGCTCGATTCATAATCGGGTCCTTGGTCCACGTACCATTTTCCTAGTTAGTCATTTCCCTACTGGTCAGTATCCCGTGAAGGATCCATTCCGGGCGAGACTCACTAAAATTAATTGAGAGTAATATCAATCTCATTGATCCTGGAAATAGGTCGAAATTCCGGACGTTACATAAACATATGTAGACATTATCAAAGTAGCATGTCGACCTTTTGAAGGAATTAAATGGTCAATTAACATAAAATTTTTGCTGGCATTTATAATATCATTTGCTATTTATTATGTATAATGAGAAGATGGTCCTTCGCAGAAAACTATCTTAATAAACAAGATCGATTTAATATAAAAACTATTTCACATTATCTACAATGTTTTTTGGTTGAAAACAGTATCTAGATTGCTAGATTACAAATGATGAATTCTAGTGGTGTGTTTTTCAATCTGACAAATTTTGGATTTCTTTCCTTACTGCCCCATATGCCAATTTTGTTCTTTTGCCTTATTACGAAATTAAAGCTTTTATCCATTTGGTTGCAATATTGCCATAAATAGTTTCTTAAATACGAATCTTTATCCACGATCAACACTTGAGATTTTTTCTAAAAGAAAATTTTCAAGAGATAATATTTTCAGCTTTCAAGTTAAGGATATGTAGCACAACTTTCTATCATTTTTTTTGCATGTCTTCAGTACATTAACTGTATGATGTAATTAATAAAGTATTTGTAATTAGACAAATAGATATAAAAAAATGTCGCTATAATATGTACATAGATCTAGATGGCTCTATCATGTATAACATTAATTTGCAGCACAATACTAAAACAAGAAATTTGTTGTTACTTGAGGAATGAAGACAAAGTAACATTTTTAAGACTCTTCTATATATCAAACGCTAAAAAGGATAGTCCATGATATATTTGATTGGATATTCCATATGTAGAAAATACGTGATCTAAATATTTTTTTGAGCATAAAATTGAATCTGTATGTGACATCCCGAAAATTTGTCCATTTGGGATTCATAAATTATTGAGTTTTATAAATGTATTCACAGTTGATTCTCGCCCAGAACTGATCATTCCTGGGAATACTAACCATTAGGGAAAGGCTAACTGGGGAATTAAATTCGCACGACTGAGAGAACATTCGATCGTGAATTTAATTTTGACCATGAAATCGCCGAGGTGATATTTTGAGCTACTATTGGCCGATCTAAGGGTAGTCAAGGATCAGTTTGCCACTGTCATAGTAGTAGATTGCGGGTGATTCTGCCGGACCATGAAATGACTTGACGAATTATCCTGAACCTATACCGAACGATCGTACCCCACGGATCTGGTGATTGATCCTCGCGATTTTAATGACAATCGAAATCGTCACGAACAGAACGGACTTGTACGTGACTCGATATATTATCAGTCACGAGTCGAATATGCGAATTTCCCAAACAAGCCGCCCGTTAGTATGAGAAATGCTCGAGTTGCGTTTAATAAAATTTGATTATTTAATTTAGCCCAAATCGGACACCGGAAAATTTGGAAGTCACAACGGGACGTTAGGACGACGTTGCGGTTGTAACATGCAAATTTTGTTGTGCCCGAATCCTTCAGAAAAACTTGATTTTGATGAGAAACGGAGAATCGGACCATTTTACCCTTGAGAATTAACAAAGGGCATGTTTTATGGGCAAAGGGCATTTTGGTCATTTTGCCCTAACTTTTTGATTAGACAATTTTGCCCTTGGACTTTTTGAGAAATTACAAGTATATCCTTGGATATTTTTGGTAAGATTCGATCTGGGCCGTCGATTTCAAGATAAGATCGAATCTGGACCGTTGGATCAAAAAGATTAGACGAGGGCGTTTTGGTAATTTGCCGTTTAGTCAAAATTTGGACCAACCTTATCCTCTCTCTCTCCTCTCCCTCACCCCATTTGGACCCCCCCTTTTTGCTGTGAACACCCCCCCACCGTACACTCTCTCTCCCTCTCTCTTTGCCGATCGCCACCGCCCAAGCCGCCGTTCGCCGATCGCCACCGCCAAGCCACGCCGCCGTCCCCGATTAAGTGCCGCCACTTTCCATTCTAGCCGCGATAGTCTAGAACACGGGTATGTCGCAATCTAAACCCAACTTAGGACTTCGGGTATCGACGGGCGATTTTGAGTGAAACCGGGAATAGATTAAGTGCAGAATGGCATGATTTAAGAGTGGAATTAGGTGGCAGGCCTTAAGACTGAACTTGGAAAATTTTTATTGGAAATTAGAGGTCAACAGTGGGTTGTGGACTACTGTTCATGGGGCTGTGATGAGCTGATCGGGACGCAAGTTGGATTTTTAAAACCGAAAATTAATGGTGAGAAAGTCCCGTGAAGGACCGGAATCGATTTGAGGCCGTTTGGTTAGAGAAAAATAGCGATTTCCGTGTTTTTCGTGCGTTGGAATTATGACCGAGTGTGGTGTTGAAATCGAATGTGTGATTGTGCAATTGGTTGATTTAATTATGCATGTTGGGTGCACGTGTGGGCTAGATTATTTTAATTATTATTATTGGTCATGTCAAATGCTGAGTGTGCATGGATTTCGTGTAACTAATGCACGCACGGGCCACGCGTGAAGGGCCAATTGTGTGTGGCAAATGCTTGTTGAGCATATGCATAAGTAAGAAAGTGAATATAAGATGGCATGGGTGATTGTGGAATTCGTGCCATCCTGAGGTGTGTACTTCAACGCGGGAGGATGCCCGGTTTTACCAGAAGACTGCCAGCCTGAGGCGTGTACTTCAACGCGGTTTGCGCAGTAGGTGGTAGATGTTGAGCCTGAGGCGTGTACGTTTACGCGGGCAAGAAACATGGCCTGAGGCATGGATGGGTACGCGGGCATGGAGTGTTGTGATAAGTTGGTCGCAGTGGACCTGAGGCGTGTTCTGTAATGCGGGTCACTAGCGAGAATGTGAAAAAAAAAAGGATGAGGTTGGATCGGAACGAGTACGCAAGAATGAAAATTTATTATGCATGTGATTGTATATAATGTGAGTGTGACTAACGTGCAGGGCGCAAGCAAGATAAGCGCAGGTAAAATAATTGATGTGCCTGCTATGTGATTATGTGGCGCATGTGTGTGATTGTGTTTTATGAAATTGTCTGGAGGTACGTGATAGCCTAGGTGGGGTTTAGGGGTGAACTTTCTGAGAAGTGTTCTTACGGTTATTTCAACCAATAATTTCAGAACCCCGACAGGACTCATGAATCATCTGCCACCACTACCAATGCGTTTTGGGGTACCTGTGCACACCGAGAATGATGTTGCAGAATTCCCTATGCCCAATAACGTGACCTGGATTAGATATACTACGACCGTTTTTGTGGAAGTAGGTCTACCTTTTTGGGAGACTCATGTCTATACTGCTTGGTTTTTCCGTGACGCTAATGGGGATGAGTTTGGACCTGTCAGAGATTTTGATGTCCCATTTGACTTAGTTGGGGATTGGGACCCGTCTGCTATACCCCCGATAGACGGAGAGTTGACTAGTGTAGATACTAGTTTAGCTCAATCGGGATTGCATTCAGCAGTCGCTGCTCAGGGATCTTCAGGGGCTGAGCATGAATCCAAACCCGAAGCATCTTAGGCTGAGGACGACTCGATGGATATAGACCTAGAACCAATTCCCGAGGAGGAACCAGAGGGGGCAGAGGCCGAGGTAGAACCCGAGAACGTGCCTAATGAGTCTGGAGAGCCAGAAGAGGAGCCGGACTATATACTCCCTTTTGAGCAGTACATGGATCCAATTTCGTACCTGCGTATAATTTCTTTGATTTTCTGGCTGAGGAGTATCAGAACGCAACTCCAGCTGAGTCGGGCGACATCAATCACCCGATTGAGATCGGGGCAGAGTCAGAGCCCTCAGAGGAGCAGACTGCTCAGGAGAGTTCGGAGTTAGAAGATGAGGAGTCAGACTCAGAATGGACGCCAAGTAAGGGGGCGTAAGGGCTAGTACAGGGGTAGAGAATAGTGTTTTGGATGAGTATCATTTTTAGAGTTAAAATACCAGGTCATCAAACTCTTTTTGTATATCGATGGTTTTTAAGGCGGTGCGCAAGTGCTTAGGGTGGTTGTAATCTGTAAATATTTTATAAGTGGGTAATGAAAAGAAATATGTGTATTCTCCCTGAATAGTCCCCCCAGTTTAATTGTCCGGGTTAATTATGGATTTTGCAATGCGTTAAATCTCTGATGTTCGTATTTGAGGTCGGCGATAATTCCTGGGATGTCGCAAAATCGATCAGTGGCGGATGTAGCGTGCTCGATGGGATTCGGGGCATGACATTATAACTAGATGAATAATGAATTCATTGTACAAAATATTTAGGGACAAATGTACTTCTACTCCCCATACTTGGGACCAAAGTTCACCTTTTTCTGAAATTTTGTTGTGGTTGATGATTTTTGGAGCACTTGAGTCATACCTGTCGCGCCGCACCCGAGCGTGCTTGGAGGTACTTTCGTTCGTCACAAATGGTAAGGTATCCCATCACTAAATGAATGACGGTCTCTCCCCGACCATACCTCACGAGACAGCGGGTATTATTTTTCTAATGCAATCTATTTAGTCTACTCTTCATTTTGGAGTCGCCACTAGTCTTTAGTGGTAGACTAGAAACCCTCTCGAGATAAGGGAGAACCATCTCGATTTCTGCGAACTAGAGACATCATGGGTAGGGGGACTTGGTTACGTTAATAACTTCGATGTCAAAATCCCTAACACTCTTTTGGTACCTAACTCGATTTGAAGTGTCTAGTGTAGCATGCAATTTCTCGAGGCTTATCCGCTAATCCTAACTATTCTAAACGAGGAAAAATCAGTCAATCATGAAAACACAATCAATTCAAATCACAAACCACAATCTTAATATTGTATGTAAAAAGGAAAATCAATCAAAACAACCAAGACCTAGTGAAGCCCCAAAGGCTTGTTTATTTTTAGGGGTTGTGCTTTTTTTAGTGTTTTTAAGGTTTTTAGGGGTTAGGCCCCTTTTGGGGGTTAAGCCCCATTTTAGGGTTTTTTAGGGGTTAAGCCCCTTTTAAACCTCTAAACTAGGGAATTTTCAAAAGAACAACTTGTGCATCCCCAAAAATTCTAATATCACTCAAAATGGGTGACCACAAGTATTTTGAGCCATTCTTCATTTTTTTGGGATTTTTTTTATTTTTTTTGAAAATATTTTTTCATTTGATTTTCCTACTTCTAGAAGTCTAAAGTTTCCATTTTTTTGTATTTTCTGAAATTTTCCATTTTTTATGAAATTTCTGAATTTTTTTATGGATTTCCTGAATTTTTCTTATTTTTAATGAATTTTCCGAATTTTTCTTATTTTTAATGAATTTTATACATTTTTTTTCATTTTTTTTATGAATTTTCTTAGATTTTCTGCAAATTTTTATGAATTTTTTATGAATTTTCCTAATTTCTGCAAATTTTCTGAAATTTCTATATTTTATGATTTTCTTAATTTTCAAAATTTTATATTTTTTCTTATTATTTTTCTGAATTTTTCAATTTTTTATTTTATTATTATTTTTTTTATTCCTCCTGGGAATAAATCGGACCGGTTCAGACCTATTCAACTATGCTGGACCGCTTGACTGGTCTCTGGCCAGCCCTCCGGCGAGGATCGTGCTAAAACGGCACCGTTTTTTGCTTTTTTCTTTTGGGCATTTTATCAAACACCTAGTATGCATCTAGTATAAAATTTGTTCCCCACACCGTGACTTTGGGCTCATCTCCGGTGACCCTCTGCCAGTATTCCTGCCACTACCAATGTTCCTAAAGCATCTACTCAGCACCCTCTACCAACCTACCATCACCGGACCACTACCGAACCACCACCAACCGGCATTTTCTAGGCTAGAAAACCTATGCTCAAAACTGTCCTACTCAGAACATCCTTCCATCTAAACCTAATCCTAAGCTAATTATCCATTCTAATCATCAAAACATACATTAACACATCAAATGGATCACAGAAAACTAACTTGGATGGTCATTAGGCGTAGGAATGTGCTCCGGTGAGGTTCGGATGCTTCGACAAAGGTGTTTATGGAGGCCGACTCATGGATTATGCAAAAACACGATCCAAAATGCATAGAACAAACAAACAATCGATCAAAAACATGAATATGGAATCATTGATCACAAAAACAAAAAGGAAATCGCTGAATCAATCACAAAGTGGTTCGGTCACTCAATCAGGCATTTCAACAAATAGTTGGTAGGTGAGTGAGAAAGAAGTTACCTTCGTCGCCGACGACCAAAACTGAAATTCCGTGTCACGAGGAAGCTTTGGCTTGGTCCTCCTACACCTTCTCTATCAGCCTACAAGCTAGGCTTTGCCGAGAAAGGTTTTGATTTGCCAATCGAAGCTGGGTTTCAGGCCTTCCCGATCAGCCTCTTCACTGGATGAGCAGAGGAGGAGGTCACCTAAATAGATGATTTGCCGATGCCTTTCCCGTTGGGATGGCGCCGGTCACTCGTCCAGGGGGACTTCTACTCTTTCTCTTTCTCAATTTCTTTCTCTATCTAGCTTTCTTTCTCTCTCTTGGGAATTTTCTTAAACGGCTTCTTTGCCGAACCTCTTCATCCGCTTGTTTTTGTTCTCCTCCCCCAGGTGGATTCCGGCCTCTAACTGCCTCAATAGGCCATTGCAACGGCTCCCCGCCAACAGCTGGAGGTCCCCAGATGTCCATCTCCATTTTCCATGTGCTTGATTAGGGGATCTAGGTCGGTGAATAGGTGGAGCTGACTCAACTTTTTCTTCCCTTCCTCGCGCAAGATTGAGTTGGATAAGGAAGAAGCTGACCTGGGTCAAATCCGACTGACCCGGCAGACCTGGGTCGGTTAAAACTGGAAATTGAATCCGATTTTGACCTATTTTAGCGATTTTGACCCCAAATTTCATTTCCTTGACATATTTTACTTTGAAATAGGGGATCACTTTGAATTTTTATCTCAATTAAGCCCAAAAACCCCAAATTTGAATTCAGTTCAAGTGGGTTTTTATTCAATTGAAAGTCTAAATAACCTAATTTTTCTGATCAAAGGAGAAAATTGGATTTCTCATGGTCAATTACCCTCAGGGAAGGTATAAGCTTTGATAAAAAATTTCAAATTGAAAGAAATCCCTAATTTGGGCCCTAAAATCCTTAATTTTCAATTAATTTTGGGGTTTTTCAATTATTTTACCAAATTATGAAATTGGACCAACCAATATGAAATCAAAGGTCCCAAAATTAATTATTGTGAAGACACCACAGCCTAAAAATGCTTAGAAATGACTTGATTGGATTTTGGTTCGATTAGGATATGAAACTACCCAAATTTCGGGAAAACGTATCCTTAATTAAAATTTTGTAAAATTGAAACTGCAGGGATTAAATTGGAATTAAAAGAAGACTGATGGATATTTTTTTGGAAAATTTTAAACTTTGTTTGGCATTTTTCCTGATTTTCTTCCCATTTTTACTAGAAGAAATTAAGGAAAAATTAAAGAAAAATCTAGAAAAATCATTTTATGTTTAGAAATAGGTTCCTAAGCATGGCCAAGGTTCCTAATCCTAATTTTATGATTTTTATGTAAATTTGAAAATTTGATAAAAAATTAAATATTAACAGCTGCCCCTCTTTGAGATTAAACTCGTTAGAGGTTGATCTCAAAGATAAGGTGACTCCTGAATTCTAGTCAACTCAATTGAAAAGATAAATAAAAATTTCACCACAACTGATCGGGGATCTTGTCTAAAAATTCTTGTCCTAATCCAATTTTTTACTTTATTGTTTTTGATGGAATTTTGATGACTGAGCGAGAGAAAGGAACTAACTTGCTCATTGACAATTTTCATTCATGAGAGATTCATTGTTGATTATTTTAGAGAGTGGAGAATGATGACAGTGATAAACAGAATTTTGGGCTTGAAAACGTGGTTTAAGGATAAACCCAGTAACCTTGAAAACGTGGTTTCAGAATAAACCCACTAACCTTAAAAATGTGGTTTAAGGATAAACCCACTAACCTAGTGATTTAAAAATACACCCACGAACCTTGTGGTTTAAGGATACGCCCACGAACCTTATAAACGTGGTTTAAGGATAAACCCACTAACCTTGAAAACGTGGTTTAAGGATAAACCCACTAACTTTATGGTTTAAGGATATATCCTCGAACGTTGTGGTTTAAGGATACATCGACGAACCTTGAAAACGTGATTTAAGGATAAACACACAAACCTTGAAAATGTGGTTTAAGGATAAACCCGCTAACCTTGTGGTTTAAAGATACACTCATGAACCTTGAGGTTTAAGGATATACCCACGAACCTTGAAAACGTGGTTTAAGGATAAACCCACTAACCTTGAAAATGTGGTTTAAGGATAAACCCACTAACCATGTGGTTTAAGGATACACTCACGAACCTTGAAAACGCGGTTTAAGGATAAACCCACTAACCTTGAAAACGTGGTTTAAGGATAAACCCACAAACCTTGTGGTTTAAGGATACACCCACGAACCTTATGAAAAGTCAGGATTTAAGAAAAGACCCAAAACCATTTGAAAAATTAGGATTTAAGAAAAGACCCGAAACCATTTGAAAAATCAAGGTTTAAGGAAAGATCCGGAACCGTTTGAAAAATCAGGATTTTAGGAAAGACCCTGAACCGATTGAAAAATCAGGGAATTTGAACATTTTGTTTTTTTTGATGTCAAAACATGCATTTCTTATATTAATGCATTTAGGCAATCAAACTTCCTTCAAAAGGATGCATCTGAGCAAATGACTTGAAATTTCTCAAGAGATGCTTAAGATCATCAATTGGAAGACTTCCATTAGAAAGGATTTATCTCAATGTTTGAATTGGGCCTTCATTTTCATCCGTTGATACGGAAATCATTATATATCTCTCAATCTCTCTCTTATAACCAATCATCGGGTATTTAGAGATATTGACAATGTATACGATCCGATTGATTTGACAAGGTCATTTTGAAGGATTGTAACATAGGCTTGGTCAAAGGCTATTCTAAGGATAGGCATTTTGAGGCCAAGAAGGAAGCTCGTCATCTTCTGATTTGCTTCGAGTCTACAAGTTAAGAACCTCGAGGATAAGATAAGACAAGATTGCATACACTTCTTTAAGCGATGGCTTCTGATATGAAATTATGCTTCCATTCTCAACATCCCAATCTAAAGAGTCTTTAGGGAGAGGTTGTAATGCTAGTATTAGGTAGGCTAAAAAGGCTCATTTATTTTTAAATTCAAGATTTTTGCAAAATTGGTGATCCTTTTGGCATCACCACCTTTTCCTTTGTCCACTAAGAATCTTTTCTCTTTTCATAACCATAAGAGTCCTCTAGATGCTAACCATGTTTTTTTCTTTTAACTTCTAACTTTTGTGATATTTGATCTTTCCACAATGTTTGTTTTTTTGATCTTCTTCTTTTGAATGCTCTTTCTTTTTTTCTTTGCTCACTTTTATTTAGGCATTGGCCTTGCTTTTACCAGGCATACTGTTTTTTCATACACTTGATTCTCATTGTATTTGCACTTTTGATTCTTTTGGCTTTCGATCTTTTGAGCTCTAAGGACTCTTTGTCATGCTTTTTGGTATTATCAATCTGAGGTGGATCACATGCTATGCCCCAACGTGAGGAGATGATCACCAATTTGGGTTTGAAATGAATATTCAAGCTCAATTAGGCTCTGCAAAAGATAATGTGTTTGGGATGAGAAATGAAATGCTCTTCTTCCTTTTGGAATGTTTTGAGCTTCCATATGATTTCTTCTGGAGTCATCACAAAAGCATTGATGCTAGTATATGTAATAGAACCTTTCTTGATCCTTTTCTCCAAAAAATGTCAACTGCAAACATCCTAATTTGCCTTAATGTGAGGTAGTTCTTAACAGGGTTATTTTGAAAAACTTCTTCATCTTTTAGGCTCAAATTTGGCTTGCAAGGGATAATCATGTGTTGAGAATAGTGAAATGATTGACTTTCATCATTTCAATCCATGTAATCATTACGAATATCCCCTATCTCCTTCGAATGAGGCTATCTCTCACTTTTGACATCCACTCTTTTTTTTCTCTCAAGTGTATAGAGAACGTGTTTGGATATGGCTTACTTTTCCTTATCTGAAGGTCTTTCCATTTGATTTCATTCAAACATTTTCTTTGAATTTTTCAAGACTTTTGTCAAATCATCCTCTTTAGGGAATTTTGATGCATAACGCATGCTCAAAGAACACATGTTCAAACATTTTGGTTAAAACACTTTGTGATGATCTTTGAAATGATTTGTTTTAATCTCGTGATAATCTGCTTGGAAAGTAAAACTCAATTCTCTTGAAAAAGTAAACTTTTTGAGGACCTAAGTTCACGAGTTAGGGATACTTACCTAACTGGGTTGATGGGATACCTTTTCAACTTGGTGGAAATCCTGCAAAGATTAAGAATCAAGTGTTAGAATTCATTTGGATAACCCTTATTACCAATTGCAACAATACTACCAACTTTCTTGTGTGCTCTGGTTTGATTCCTTTGGGGATTTATTTCTCGTGATTTCCTTCCTTTGGATTCCCTAAGGATTACAAATTGGAAAAAGGAAGAATGTATTAATGAATGACATCAAGGAGAGTAAATTGGAATGACACGTTCCGTTACCTTTTACCAATTCCATTGGAAAATTTGAGATCTCACATCGTCTTAAACTTCTTTGGGCTTCATTCTGTAAAATGAACAAACATGCTTATGAAATGCATGATATGCAAATGTTCTAAAGTGGCCCAAATCATCTTCTGAAATGTCTAATTCGGCTTTTCATTTCATTCATAAGTAGAATATTTTGACTACATCTGAATTTACAGGATATGTCAATTATGTTCCATCCATGTCTACAAGAATCAATGCTCCACCTGGTAAGACTTTCTTGACAACATACGGGCCTTCATAATTTGGGGTGAATTTTTCATGAGGATCTAAATTATTGAGAACGGTCTACTTTACCACAAGATCTTCTACTTCAAAATGCCTTGGTCTAACTTTCCGATTAAAAGATTTAGCAACTCTCTTCTAATAAGCTTGACCATGACATATGGCCCTCAACCTCTTCTCATCAATCATGTTGAGCTGTTTGTATCTCTGTTGGGTCCATTTAGCTTCAAAAAGCTTTAATTGAGATAGCACTCTTAACAAAGAAATCTCCACTTCCACAGATAAAATGGCTTCCATTCCATAAACCAAAGAGAATGGCATTGCTCCAGCTGATGTTCGAATTGAAGTTCGGTATGCCATTAAAGCATATGACAACTTTTCATGCCAATCACGATAGTTCTTAGCTGTCTTGGACAGTATCTTTTTGATATTTTTAGATGTTGCTTCCACTACTCCGTTCATTTGTGGATGATAAGGAGATGAGTTCAAGTGGTGAATGTGAAAATGCTCGAGCAAGTCATCCATAATCTTGTTGTTTAAGTTTGATCCATTGTCAATGATGATTGCTTTAGGAACTCCATATCTGACAATGATATCACACCTAATGAACTTTGCCACATTCTTAGCGGTAACATTGGCATAAGAATTTGCTTCAATCCACTTGGTGAAGTAATCAATTGCAACCAAGATGAAATGATGTCCATACGAAGCCTTGGGATTAATTGAACCAATTATGTCGATGCCCCACATCGAGAACGGCCATGGTTCTAATATAGCTAATTTGAAGGGGCATTGATTCGGTCTCCGTAGGCTTGGCACTGATGGCAACATCTCATATGTTGAATGCAATCTGTTTCCATTGTCATCCAATAATACCCAAACCTCATGATTTTGCAGGCTAGAAGATAGTCATTCGTATGTGGACCGCATTCGCCTTCGTGGATTTCTTTCACGATTTGATCGGCTTCTTTCACATCTACATACCTTAGCAAAACTGGATCAAATGATCTCTTGTAGAGAGTTTGACCATTAAGAAATAACTTTGTGGCTATCTTCGTTATGAACTTTCTATCAACCGGCTGGCTCCCATCGGGAAATTCGTCCATTTGGTGATAATTCTTAATACCATGGAACCACCGCTCATCATCAAATTCTGCTTGAACTACCATGCAATATGTTGGTTGCTCTAAAATGTTGATCTTAATGGTTTAATATCTAGACCATCTTCCGCCCGTAATAAGGATGATAAAGTATCCAAAGCATCTGCAAAGTGATTATGAGCTCTCGGTAGATAATCAAATGTGATCTCTTCAAATTCTTTAATCATTTCTTCCAAGTATTTGTGGTAGGGCACTAACTTGGAATCTCGGGTTTGCCATTCATCCGTTGTTTGTAAGATAATAAGCATGGAATCTTCGTACACTTGCAGCTTCTTTACTTTCATCGAGAGAGCTAATTGCAAACCAAGTATGCATGCTTCATATTCAGCAATGTTGTTAGTGCATGAAATACTAACATTGCAGATATCGAATAGTGCTGCCCTTTTAGGGAGATTATCACTACCCCTATTCTTGATCCATGTAGATTGGTTGCGCCATCAAAGTACATAGTCCATTTATCATCAACTACTGCAAAGACGCGATCATCGAATTCATCCTTTTCATGATTGGTAGCTCCTTGAAATTTTTCTGCCAATATGTCTGCAATAGCTCGTCCTTTAACATATTTTTGTGAGGAACTTCTAATGTCAAATCCTAACAATAGGATTTGCCATTTATCCAACTTCCCAACCAAGGAGGATTTCGCTAACAGCAACTTGATCAGATAATTTTCAGTTACTAACAAGATTTGATAATGAAGAGTGTATTGCCTTAACCTGTGCAACACCCAAATTAGCACAACACATATCTTTTCAACTGCTAGGTAATTCATCTCAGACATAGTGAATTTCTTACTCAAGTAATAGATAGCATGTTCCTTAACATCACTTGGTCTCTTTTGAACAAGCACAGCTCCTAACGACGCGTAATGAATCATTAAATATAAGATCAATAGGATACCAGGGATTTGTGGCACGAGCACTGGTGGACGTACCGTATATTCTTTGATCTTATTAAAGGCTTGTTGACACTCTGCATCTCATTTCACTTTGGCATTCTTCTTTAGCAACTTGAAAAATGGCTTTGTGGTTTCAGAAAGTTGATGGATGAATCGAGTAATATAGTTCAACCTCCCTAATAAGCTTCTTACATCTTTCACCGTTGAGGGATTTTTGAGATCATATATCGCTTTGATTTTTTAGGGATCTATCTCGGTGCCCCTTTTTCTAATCATGAATCCCAATAGCTTGCCAGATTTTGAACCAAATACACACTTGTTGGGATTTATCCTCAACTCGTACTTTCTGAGTCTTTCAAATAGCTTCTTGAGTACTACCACATGATCTTCTCCTTGTTTGGATTTAGCAATCATATCATTTACATATTCTCAATTTCCTTATGCATCATATCATGAAATAGGGTGGCCATCGCCCTTTGATACGTTGCACCAGCGTTCTTCAAACCAAAAGGCATAACTTTATAGCAAAATGTGTCCCACGGTGTAGTAAAAGATGTTTTCACCTCATCTTCTGTCTTTATGAGGATTTGATTATATCCTGAAAATCTATCCATGAATGAGAATGTTTCAAACCCGGCAGTGCTATCCACTAAGACATTGATGTGAGGCAATGGGAAGTCATCCTTAGGACTTGCTTTGTTTAGATCGCGATAATCAACACAAACTAGCACTTGTCTATCCTTCTTCAATATGGGAACTTTATTGGCAACCCAATCTGGATAGGGAACCACCTCAATGAACCCGACTTTGAGCAATTTTATAACTTCTTCTTCTATTTTCTTTGCCAATTCTAGTTTAGTTCACCAAAGTTTTGTTTCTTCATAGGGATGCTTGGATCAATTGGTAGAGCATGTTCAACAATATTCGGATCAAAGCCAGGCATATCAGTGTAATACCATGCAAAGATATCCTAATATTCCTTAAGTAGTTTAGTAATCATTTTCGCTTCTTTTGAAGAAAAGCTATCGCCAATCTTAGCCTCTTTGAGATTTTCATCATCTCTCAAATAGATGGTAACTATTTTCTCGTGTAATTGGTTTTGATTCTTCATGTCAAATCCACTCCTTTCTGACCCACTCTTCATCTTCATCATCTTTCTCAATATCATAGGCGATTTCTTCTGAAAGATCAGGGCTACATAAGAACCTATTATGAATAAGTGAATGGACATGCCTGACATACAATAAATATGGTTAGTAATCACATATAAAAAATAATAATGCATGATATTTTATGAAAAGTTCTTTTTCGAAATCATTTTTGAAACTTGTTTTGAAATAACGGAGAACAGAGAGCTAGTCCCCATATCCTTGGACGTCTTTGTTCTCACAAACATTATTTTCGCAACTAGAAGCGATATAGAAATCCAAAACCTCAAGCCTCATAAGTAAGGACAATGTTCATCATAGATTTGGTTTTTGTATCCATACATCCTTAACAAAACATTGAACATTTTATTGAATTGAAAGAACACACTACAACTGAATCAAGTGAATTGAAAATGCAACAAAATTAAAATTATGAATAGAATCAAAATGAAACTAAAAACACAACAGAAACAATGCATAAGGAGAAGGCATAAGTGCGAGAACAAGAGTTAGGATGATCTTCCTACTCCAATGTAGAAGCATCCTCCACTTCATATATGATGGCGTTGATGGAATTCTTTTCAAAAAGATAGGATAGAATCGGTTCTTCCTCAGCTTGGATATCTTCTATTGGAGCAGCTTGGGGGGTCCAGGAAAATTTTTCTTAATATGAATATGATGATAGGCAAGCTTATTAGCCTTGCTCTTCTATGTTGTCGGATTAATAACGCGATCACCTTGACCTCCATGGTCTCCATGGTTTCCATGCCTGTAGCCTTGACCTTGACCTTAGCCTCTATGATGGTCACTGGAGCTTTCTTTTATGTCACCACTTCGATCTTTATAACTGTCATTAGAGCTTTCTCCTAAGTAGCCAATTCCACCTCTCTTTTTGGCCATGAATGGAGTAATTGGTTCTTTGATTCCTTGGGCATTTGTCTTAAGTCCATTTCCGGGAATAAACCCATATTGACATTGTGCTTGTCCCGACATGATAGATGATGGAGAAAGCTTTGGAGTCTTCATGACACTGCCTACAAGTACATGCACCATTGAGATCATCTCGAACGAATGATAGCTTGGCTCTTCATTTACTTCGGGCTCGATATACAGTATCGTACTCTCTTTGTAGGTTGCCAAATCTATTTCCCCATGCACAGTGATCATCTTTCCATTGATGACAAATCTAACTTTTTGATGTAGGCTCGATGGAATGGCGCCCGCCATATGAATCCATGACCTTCCCAACAACAGATTAAAGCTCCTTGGAATGTCAACAAGTTGGAAGTCAATCATGAAAGGAATAAGATCGATGGTCACTTCCAAATCAATGTGCCCGATAATATCCTTTTTCATGCCGTCGAATGATCGCACAGTCACCTTGATGGTTTTATAGACTCCTCATTGATCCCCAATTGATATAGCGTACTTAACGGGCACAGTTGAGGGCCGAACCATTGTCAACTAACACTCGAGATACTTCCTTGCCTTTGCACTTGACTGTGATGTATAATGACTTATTATGCGAGTGACCATCCATGGGCAAATCTTCATCTGAGAAGGCAATCTGATCCCTTCAGGAGGACGGTGCTGACAAAATCTTCCAATTGAATCTCATTAATGGTTTCCGCCACGTGCACCTCATTAAGGAGCTTCATGAGAACCATCTTGTGCCTTTAAGATGTTTTGGATAAATCAAGCAGAGAAATTTGTGCCAACATTTTCCATAGTTGTTCTATGACTTCAAATTCATTCGTTTTCATGATGAATAGGAGTTGTTTAGCATCCTCTTCTATCACTCCTTTCTTTTCAACTTCTCCCTCCTTCGAAACATAACATCTACCCGATCGGGTAATGGCATCAATTTCATTTGGGGAATAGCCCATGGCACGCGTTTGGTATCAAATTCGACTTTTGGGGGTAATGTAATCACCATTGGTTGTGGTTCATTATCTTCCATCTTTAAAGTTTTCAACTGATCAACCGAAAACTAGATGGTGATTGGCTCCACATGACTTTTCTCCTCTCTATACTTATCGACTTCATCCAGCTTGATTACGAATGACGTAATCATGGACACTATACCTTCATCATTTTCATCATCCATTACACCCCAACCATCAAGCACAATGACTTCATTTTTGAAAGCCCATGGAGGAGGTGTGTATTTGACATGGAAATTGTAGCAACCGCTACCTTGGCCCAACAAATCCACAGTTTCACCCTGCTCATATGTTTCATGGATAAACCATTTATCGCTATGGCGAATGTTCTCTCTTTTGCCTTCCTCTTCATCTTTTTCCTTTTTGGAATTTACCTCATTATTCTGAATCTCATCCATTCCACCCCACTCATCGGGCACAATGACTTCATTTTTGAAAGCCCATGAAGGGGATGTGTATTTAACATGGAAGTTGTAACGACCACTGTCCTAGTCTAATAAGTCAACAGTCTCACCTCACTTATGGGACTCATGGATGAATCATTTGTCGCCTTGGTGGATTTTCTCTCTTTTCTATTCTTCTTTATCTTCCTCCTCTTCAAGATTCATCTTGTCATTTTGAATCTCATCCATACCACCCCACCCATCGGGTACTATGACTTCATTTTTAAAAGCCCATGGAGGGGGTGTGTATTTGACATAAAAGTTGTACTTTCCTGAATCTTCACCCAAAGTGTCTATTATCTCACCCTTCCGATTCACTTCATGATGGAATCGAGCATCACCTCGATGGGCAGCTTTTATATTGGCTTCATATTCGTCATCTTTATCGAACTTGGCTTCCTCATCTTCAGTCCATATCATTCCTACCATGTTATGTTTCGGTAGCATATTCTGATGAACATTCAGCTTCGACTCTCGGAAGTTGAGAATTTTTCTATTGATAAGTTGTTGGACCTTGATTTTCAAGGTGAGGTCGTTGTCCACGTCATGCCCCCATTCACCCATGTGATATGCATAAGTTTTGGACTCATCAAATCCGAGGAATCTTGGAGGATGTTCTCTCGGCACCACTTTGGCCACCATGTGCCCCTCCAGAAGCATGGGTAGTAACTTGGACAAAGGACGCGACAATGATGTGAATTGTTTCACGAGTCTCCTTCTTGGTTCAAATGGCTTTATATCTTTCCAATTAGTATTAGGTTGTTTATGGAATGGTGCTCAATAAGAATTTGGGCTTGTCACAACTGTTACCCCATTGGCTGACTCCTTATCCTTCCTTATAGGATAGGATCTTCGTGATGACACTTCTTGGGTTTTCTTTTCTTTCATTCCCTATTCTATTCTTTCACCCACCTTTACTAGCATGGTGAATGTCTGACATCTTGAAACGTGCAACTTGTCATAATACTTGTTTAGTAATGACTTCAAGAAGAGCTCAATGAGCTCGTCTTCATTAATTACAGGCTTGACTAGCAAAGCAATAGCTTTTCACCTTTGTGCAAAGGCTTGGAATCCTTCATTTCTCCTCTTTTCGGTTCTTATGAGATCTTCTCTTATTGGCAGCACTTCGACATTGAACTTATATTGGCATAAGAACTCTCTAGCTAGATGATCCCATTCGGTAAGTCTTTGATATCAAGGGCAGTGTACCATGCTAAAGCCACCCCTCTTAAACTATCTTGGAATGTACTGTGTCACGCCCCGAACCCCCATCAATGCGCGCGACACCCTCTACTGGTCGTTTAATGCGACGTCCCAGGGTATCGCAGACCTCAATCTTCATTATTAGAGATTTAGAATGATCAGCGGAAACCACAAATACCCGGACAATTAAAACTGGGGAGAATAGGGAGAATACACATATTCGCTTCTCATTCCAACTTCTACAATATTCATAATTTACAAAACCGCCATATGTAAAAACACCCCAAGCTATGAACCACCAATATACATATGCACATCGTACTACTACCGTCGATATAAAAAAGGACCGATGACCTAGATACCCTATCTCAAAAATGGTACTCTTCCAAAAACCTATCTTCAACCACTATGCTAGCCCCTACGCCCCTTACTTGACGTCCACTCTGAGTCTGACTCCTCGTTATCTGAATCCGAACTCCCCTGAACGGTTAGCTCCTTCGAGGACTCCGGCTTTGCCTCAATCTTGATCGGGTGGTTTATATCACCCGATTCAGATAGAACTTCGTCTTGATCCTCCTCAGCCGGCTCCTCAAAGAAATCATCCTCGGGCAGGAAATAGGGATCCATCCACTGCTCATATGGGAGTATATACTCCGATTCTTCCTCGGGCTATACAGATTCAGTAGGCTCATTCTCGGGTTTCGCTTCGAGCTCTACCTCGTCTGGTTCTTCCTCGGGAATTGGCTCAAGGTCTATGTCCATTGGGTCGTCTTCGGCTAAAGACCCTTCCGGCTCCGGCTCGTGCTCAACCCCTGAAGATCCTTGTGCTGCCGGCGCTGGATGCAGTCCAAATTGAGCCAGACTAGTTTCCGCACTAGTTAATTCGCCGTCAGGAGGGGGAACAGCAGTTGGGTCCCAGTCCCTAACTAAATCAAAAGGGACGTCAAATCATTGGACGGGCCCAAACTCATCTACCCCGTCTCGAAAGAACAAAGCGGTATATGTATGGGGCTCCCACAAAGGAAATCCTATGTCTATAAAAATTACGGTAGTTTGTTTAATCCAGGTCATATTGTCAGCCATAGGAAACTCTAAAACTTCCTGTTCGGTGTGTACTGGTACTCTAAAATGCTCAGGTGGCAGCGGTAGAGGATTCATTATTCCTGCCGGCGTTCTGAAATGTTTGGTTGAAATAACCGTGAGACTATATCTCAGTAAGTACACCCCTAAACCCCACCTAAGCTATCACGTACCTCAAGACAATCATAAAACACAATCACACACACAATCATCACATAGCAGACGCATCAATTATTCTTAAATGGGCCTATCCTGCTTGCACCTGCACGTTAGTCACAACCATCATGTGCAATCACATGCATGCTTAAATCTCATTTTTGCGCATTTGTTCTAGTTTGACCACATCTTTTCCACAATTCTCGTCAGTGACCCACGTTACAGTACACGCCTCAGGCCACTGCGATCAACTTATCACAATACTTCAAGGCCCGCATTATAGTACATGCCTTAGGCCATGTCTCTTGCCCGCGTTATAGTACACGCCTCAGGCTCAACATCTACCACCCACGGCACAACCCGCATTGAAGTACACGCCTCAGGTTGGTAGTCTTCCGGTAATACCGGGCATCATCCCACGTTAAAATACACGCCTCAGGACGAAATTACCCACGCGCAGTGATACCGCCTCAGGGACTTTCACGACCACACAAGCCATTCTACACACGGTCTTTTTCTCATTTACATGCTCAATACTCACATGTCAAACAACTGGCCAATCACATGTGGCCCGTGCATGCAACAACTCACATGCATTTTTCATGCTCACTACGCATTCAACATGGCCAATTTGACAATTAATTTAATTCGGCCCGAGTGTGTACATAGCAAAGTATATCTCAACTAATCAATTGCCCACTAATGCACCCAAATTTTACCACCACAATTCAACCACAGTACAAACACACAATCAACATACAAATTGGCATTTTTCCATATCCAAACTACGGTGAATTGATTTCGGCCCTTCACGACATTTCCTCACAATTAATCGCCGGTTCTAAA
This sequence comes from Syzygium malaccense, assembly GCA_031216405.1. Classification (NCBI taxonomy): domain Eukaryota; kingdom Viridiplantae; phylum Streptophyta; class Magnoliopsida; order Myrtales; family Myrtaceae; genus Syzygium; species Syzygium malaccense. The sequence goes on along the minus strand of CM062257.1, from coordinate 26,304,462 downwards.
TACCCAATTTGCGTACCGAACCGAGCATCACAGCACTCAAATCAACCATCCACAGCCCACTTTCGACCTCAAAATTTCCACCAAAATTTTCCGAATTCAATCCTAAAACGCGCCAATCAATTCCGCTCCAAAATCGTACAATTCCGCACCTAATTAACCCAATTTCATCCAAAATTTATCCGCCGATACCCGACTTCCTAAATAAGGTTTATGGCGCGACTTACCGAACTCTAAACTAGCGCGGCTAGAGTGGAAAGCGGCGGCGATCGGCGACGAACTGCTCGGCGGTCAAGTGGGGGTGTGCGGCGACGGCGATGGCTGACCGCGGCTGAACAGCGGCAGTGACGACTCCCTCTGCTGCTGTTCACGGTATGGGAGGGTAGAGAGAGAGGGACGGCGGGTGAGGGCTGATGGCTCGGCGGCGGCGTGGCACGGCGAAGGCGGACGGGGGTGATCGGCGGCGGCGGTGACTAGCGTACGGCCAAGGGGAGCGGCTGAGTCGGTTGGCGAGGGAGAGAGAGTGAGGAGAGAGAAAATGGGTCTAGGACCAAATAGTGAAATTTGACCAATTGGCAAATGACCATCTTACCTCTCTCTAATATTTTTAATCAACCGCCGAGATTTGATCTTATCTTGGAACCGACGGCCAAGATCGAATCTTTTTCAAAAATATCCAAGGGCAATTTGAGAATTTTATAAGATTCCAAGGGCAAAAATGTCCAACCAAAAAGTTGGGACAAAATGACCAAAATGCCCCTCCCTCGTAAAACATGCCCTTTACAAATTCTTAGGGGTAAAATGGTCACTTTCCTCATTTCTCATCGAAATCGAATTTATTTGAAGGATTCGGGATAATCCAAAATTACACGTTCCAACCGCAACGTCGTCCTAACGCCCCGTTGTGACTTCCAAATTTTCCGATATCCAATTTGGGCTCAATTAAATAATTAAATTTTATTAAACGCAACTCGAGCGTTTCTCAGACTAACGGGCGGCTTGTTGAAGAAATTTGCATATTCAACTCGTGACTGATAATAAATCGAGTCACGTGCAAGTTCATTCGATTCGTGACGACTTCGGTTGTCATTTAAATCGCGAGGATCGATCACTAGATCCGAGGGGTACGATCGTTCGGTATAGGTTCGGGATCATTCGTCAATTCATTTTGTGGTCCGGCGGAATCACCCGCGATCCACTACTATGACAGTGGCGAACTGACCCATGACTATCCTTGGATCGGCCTACAGTGGCTCAAAATGTCACCTCCACGATTTTATGGTCGAAAATCAATTCACGATCGAATTTTCTCTTAGTTGTACGAATTTAAATCCCTGATTAGCCCTTCCCCAGTGATTAGTATCCTAGGAATGATCAGTTCTGGGCGAGAATTAACTACGAGCACATTCATAAAACTCAGTATTTTATAAATCCCAAATGGACAAATTTTCAGGATGTCACAACTCTTCCCCCTTACAAAAATTTCAGCCTCGAAATTTACAAATCCTACTACTACTCAAACAACTGGGGGTATTGACATTGCATCATCTCTTCACTTTCCCAAGTTGGGCCTTCAGTCCCGTGGTGCTCCCAAATAACCTTAACCATCGGAATCGTTTTGTTCCTCAAAACTCGCTCTTTTCGGTTCTCGATCCTTATCGGTCTTTCAACATACGATACTTTGTCGTCAACTTCTATCTCCTCATAGTTTAATATATGTGTTGGGTCCGGTTCATATTTCCTCAACATTGGTACGTGGAACACATTATGCACTTGCGATGAATTCGGTGGAAGTGCATGGCGAAATGCTAGATCCCCGATTCTTTCTAAAACCTGAAAAGGTCCCACGTACCTCGGACTCAACTTACCTTTCTTATCGAACCTGGATAGTCCCCTCATGGGCGATACTTTAAGAAATACGTGATCCCCTACCTGAAACTCCAAAGGTCTTTGCCTTGTGTCTGCATAACTCTTTTGACGGTTTTGTGCTATTTTCAGCCTTTCACGAATCACCTTAACAGCCTCAACTGACTATTGAACTAACTCTGGCCCAGTTATATTCCTTTCTCCTACTTCGTCCCAGCATACGAGCGTCCTACAAGCCTTGCCATAGAGCGCTTGAAAAGGTGTCATTCCAATGCTCTGTTGATAACTATTATTATACGCGAACTCCACTAAGGGTAGTTGTTCTTCCCACTTACCCTGAAAATCCAATATACATGCCCGAAGCATATTCTCTAAAGTCTGAATCGTCCTCTCAGACTGGCCATCTGTCTGAGGATGGTAAGCTCTACTAAACTGTAACTTGGATCCTGAAGCCGTATGCAGACTTTTTCCAAAAACTGGCGGTAAATCTAGGATCACGATCTGAGATAATAGTCACTGGTACCCCATGCAATCGAACTATCTGTTGCACATACAATTTAGCATGTCGATCTAATGCGAAGTCCTTTTGCATAGCTAAAAAATTTGCCGACTTGGTCAATCTGTCGACAATCACCCAAATAGTATCATGGCCTCTTTGGCTCCTTGGCAACCCCGTCATAAAGTCCATAGTTATATACTCCTATTTCCACTCTGGGATTTCTAAAGGTCGCAATAGTCCTCCAGGCTTACATTGTTGTGCCTTCACCTGCTGGCACATCAGACATTTGGCCACATGTCTGGCTATATCCACCTTCATACCGTTCCACCAATGGTATTGCCTCAAATTCTGATATATTTTAGTACTGCCTAGATGGATACTATAACTGCCATGATGCGCTTCTGACAGAATCTCTTCTTTAAGCTCTACATCGTCAGGCACACATAAATGCCCACGGAACTTCAATATCTCGTCTTCGGATATCCGAAAGTCTGGCTTTCTCTTGGCCTCCTCCATATCTAAAATCTTTTGGATTTCTTGATCCGAAGACTGCAACATCTTAACCTTAGCCTGAATTTTCGATTCACTCCTAAGCGTAGCCAGCAAGTTCGAGACTTGACTTACTTCAAATCTAAACTTCGAGTTTCGCACTTTTTCTAACGGTGTCCATTCCATGACCATTAAATGGGCGATGCTCGACTTCCGACTCAAAGCATCGGCTACCTGATTAGCCTTCCTGGGATGATATAGAATATCGCAGTCGTAATCTTTCAACAACTCCATCCACCGACGCTGCCTCATGTTTAACTCCTTTTGAGAAAACAGATATTTGAGGCTCTGATAGTCAGTATAGATCTGAAATTTCTCTCCACATAAATAATGTCGCGAATTCTTCAGGGCGAATACTATTGCGGCTAGTTCCAAGTCATGCGTCGGATAGTTCAACTCATGCGATCTTAATTGTCTTGATGCATAAGCCACTACTTGCCCATTTTGCATGAGTACACACCCCAATCCTTTTAGCGACGCATCACTGTAAATTTCGTATCCTCCAGGTTCTGATGAAATAGTCAACATCGGTGCCGTAGTCAACCTATGCTTCAATTCTTGAAAACTTCTTTCACATTTGTCAGTCCATTCAAATTTCGTTTCCTTTTTCAACAAATGTGTCAACGGTGTTGCTATCGTCGAAAATCCTTCCACGAAACGATGATAATATCCAACCAAGCCCAGAAAACTTCGAACCTCTGTTACCATCCTCGGTCTAGGCCATTTCATTACTGCCTCAATTTTCGATGGGTCCACTGAGATTCCTTCTCCAGAGATTACATGACCGAGAAATGCTACTCGACTGAGCCAGAATTCGTACTTGCTAAACTTAGCATATAGTGTTCTCCCTTAAAGTCTGCAACACTCTACTCAAATGGAATTCATGTTCCTCTGAACTCTTCGAATACACCAGTATATCATCTATAACAACGATCATGAACTGATCTAAGAATTCCGTAAACACACGATTTATCAAATCCATAAAAGCAGTAGGGGCGTTTGTCAATCCGAACGGCATTACTGTAAATTCATAATGTCTATATCTCGTTCTAAATGCCGTTTTCGGTATATCCTCCTTCCTAATCCTCAACTGGTGATATCTCGTTCTCAAATCAATTTTAGAGAACACCGAAGCCCCTTGCAACTGATCAAACAAATCATCAATCCTCGGTAGGGGATATTTATTTTTGATCGTCCCCTAATTCAGCTGCCTATAATCAATACATAACCTCAATGATTCATCTTTTTCCTCGCAAATAAAATCGGTGCTCCCCACGGAGACGCACTCAGATGAATGAATCCCTTATTTAACATTTCTTGCATCTGCACCTTTAATTTCGATAAAGACATCCTATAAGGTGCCTTCGAGATTGGCTCAGTTCCGAGTGCCAACTCAATTACAAACTCTACTTCTCTTTTCGATGATAATCTAGGCAATTCTTAAGGAAACACATCGGGATACTCTCACACTACCGTTATATCCTCAAGTCTCAGCTCTTCAGCCGTCGAATCAACTACAGCAGCTAGAAATCCTTGACACCCTTCACTCAACAGCTTCATCATTTTCAGCGACGAAATCCATGGAATCGAGGGTCCTCCTCGACTTCCTGCAAACTTGAATTCCGAATATCCAACAAGATTAAATTGGATCACCCTGCTATTGCAATCCATTACGGCTCTCTGCTTAGACAGCTAGTCCATTCCCACTACCACATCAAAATCGTACATATCTAGAATCTCTAAATCAATCTTTTCCTCTCTATCCCCAATCACAATCTTACAGTCTGGACACCCCATCGATACTAACATCTTATCATTCAAGGGAGTTGTCACGCATAACACCACATCAAGCAATTGCGGTTCTGTTCCAATCAACTCAACAAACTGTTCAGATATAAAAGAATGTGACGCCCCAGGGTCAAATAAAGCATACGCAGCATGATTGCATAGAGAGATCGAACCTGTGACAACCTCTAGCGCGTTCTCAGCCTCTCTTCTGGCCATGGCATACACTCGTCCTTGTGCCGGTGGCCTATTCTGATTTGCTGTCTGGGCCGCTCCAGTTTGATTCCCGTTCCGAGGTGGCGGCAATGCAGGCGATCTGTTCTACCTGAGATTGGGGCAAGTTCTTATGTGGTGATCAAATCCACCACACCCAAAATATGCTCCGCCCCGTGTTGGACATGGTCCATTTCCATGCCTTTCTCCACATATTCTACATGGACCATTCTGATTACGGGCCGGCTTCCTAGTATTCCTTCTAATAAGATGGACAAAACGTCTATTACTTGACATCGGTCTCTTTCCAAGATTACGATTGTCCCTACCCTGGACAAACCTCGACCTAGAAGCAGCAGCCTTGTCCACCTTATCTTGCTCCAGAACTTGAGCTCTATCAAATATTTCCTTGTACGTCCTCAGATTCGCTAGTATGGCTGCGAATGTCAGCTTTCAACCCATCCCGAAATCTTCGCGCCGTTGTTATCAGGATGCTCTATCATTCTCGGTGCAAATTTAGACAATCTGGCAAATTCCGCCTCATATTGATCTACCGTCATTTAGCCTTGGCGGAGTCTCATAAACTTTGCTAGCTTTCTCTTCCTAGCATTGGCTGAGAAATACTTCTCATAAAAACTTTCGGTAAAGGCAGCCCAAGTCCAGGCTGTACCTTCTGGGAACACCCTATCCCTGGTGGCCTTCCACCAATCATTCGCATTATCTTGCAACTGATAAATAGCTAGGGCCAGTTTCTCATTATCGATGCATTCTAATACTTCAAAAGCTTTCTCGAGTTCCTCTACCTATCGAGGTGCAACCTCAGGATTAACTTATCCTAAGAACTTAGGCGGTTTTAGCTTCATAAATTGCTCGACCAGTTGGTGCATTAGCCTATTCACATTTACTTGCCCCTGCCTTTGATTTCCATTATTATTAGCAGCAGCGGCCACGGCAGCTTAGGCAGTCGTAGCAGCTCGTTCCTGAGTCTGCTATCCTATTATATTACCAATATGCTCTAGGGTCCTCATGATAGCTTCCATTCTCGGGTCCTCGGCACGTCTAATATCGTCTCTAGGGTCCACTGCAGCTCCAGCACCAACTCCAGGATTTTCTATTGCTTTAGCACCCAATTCGAGGTGCTCTACAGCGCTAGCTCGAGCACGATCTCTACCTCTTGTTCTTCTTTCTGTACCCATTCTTGGGACTCTTCTTACACCTTTACCTTCACTGCACATCTTCACAATTCTACCACTCTCCTACCTGCTATAATTCCACTCAGGAATTAGTAACCTAGGCCAACTAGATCAGTCTAGTTCTAGGCAGTGAATGAACACAAGAATTCACTCAGCAGGCACTCAATCACTATCAGCACAAGCCACAATCAACAGGGTCTGAACACTTATCTCGGGTCCAGACGCACCTGCATTTCAATCATCACAACAATCAATTCACTCAATCAACCATAACAAACAATTTGGAGGCACGTATAGCTTATTCCGCCCTATAACTCACTAAAGTCTCCCTGGATTTACTACCCCAGGGTCTCTGCTCCTTATCGCTCTAAACTTCGACCAGTTTAGATCGAGCTGACCTTACTCTGATACCAATTCGAACTGGGATGTCACACCTCAAACCCCCATCGATGCGCATAGCAGGCGCATCAATTATTCTTACCTGGGCCAATCCTGCTTGCACCTAGCACGTTAGTCACAACCACATCATATGCAATGACAGGCATGCTTAAATATCATTTTTGCGCATTCGTTCCAGTTTGATCATATCTTTTCCACAACTCTCGCCAGTGACCCGCGTTACAGTACACGCCTCAGGTCCACTGCGACTAACTTATCACAACACTCCAGGGCTCGCGTCACAGTACACGCCTAAGGCCATGTCTCTTGCCCACGTTACAGTACACGCCTTAGGCTCAACATCTACCACCAACGGCACAACCCACGTTAAAATACACACCTCAGGTTGGCAGTCTTTCGGTAATACCGGGCATCGTCCCGCGTTAAAGTACACGCCTCAGGACGGAATTACCCATGCGTAGTGATGCCGCCTCAGGGACTTTCACGACCACACAAGCCATTCCACACACAGTCTTTTTCTCATTTACATGCTCAATACTCACATGTCAAACAACTGGCCAATCACACGTGGCCCGTGCAAGCAACAACTCACATGCATTTTTCATGCTCACTATGCATTCATCATGGCCAATTTGACAATTAATTTAATCCGGCCCGAGTGTACACATAGCAAAATACATCTCAACCAATCAATTGCCCACTAATGCACCCAAATTTTTGCCACCACAATACAAACACACAATCAACATACAAATTGGCATTTTTCCATATCCAAACTACGGTGAATCGATTCTAGCCCTTCACGACATTTCCTCACAATTAATCGCCGGTTCTAAATACCCAATTTGTGTACCGAACCGAGCATCACAGCACTCAAATCAACCATCCACAGCCCACTTTCGACCTCAAAATTTCCACCAAAATTTTCCGAATTCAATCCTAAAACCCGTCAATCAATTCCGCTCCAAAATCGTACAATTCTGCACCTAATCAACCCGATTTCACCTAAAATTTATCCGTCGATACCTGACGTCCTAAATAAGGTTTAGGGCGCGACTTACTGAACTCTAGACTAGTACGATTAGAGCGGAAAGCGACGACGATCGGCGACGAGCTGCTTGGCGGTCAAGCGGGGGCGTGCGGCGGCGGCGATGGCTGACCGCGGCTGAACAGCGGCTCCCTCTACTGCTGTTCATGGTACGGGAGGGTAGAGAGAGAGAGAGGGACGGTGGGTGAGGGCTAGTGGCTCGGTGGCGGCGCGGCACGGTGATGGCGGACGGGCGTGACTGGCGGCGGCGGTGACCGACGTACGGCCAGGGGGAGCGGCTGAGTCGGTCGGTGAGGGAGAGAGAGGGATGGCCGAGAGTTTGAGGGAGAGAGAGTGAGGAGAGAGAAAATGGGTCTACGACTAAATAGTGAAATTTGACCAATTGGCAAATGACCATCTTGCCCCTCTCTAATCTTTTTAATCAACGGCCAAGATTTGATCTTATCTTATAACCGACGGCCAAGATTGAATCTTTTCCAAAAATATTCAAGGGCAATTTGGGAATTTCATAAAATTCCAAGGGGCAAAAATGTCCAACCAAAAAGTTGGGACAAAATGACCAAAATGCCCCTCCCTCGTAAAACATGCCCTTTACAAATTCTTAGGGGTAAAATGGTCACTTTCCTCATTTCTCATCGAAATCGAATTTTTTTGAAGGATTCGGGATAATCCAAAATTACACGTTCCAACCGCAACGTCGTCCTAACGCCCCGTTGTGACTTCCAAATTTTCCGATGTCCAATTTGGGCTCAATTAAATAATTAAATTTTATTAAACGCGACTCGAGCATTTCTTAGACTAACGGGCGGCTTGTTGGAGAAATTTGCATATTCGACCCGTGACTGATAATAAATCGAGTCACGTGCAAGTTCATTCGGTTCGTGATGACTTCGGTTGTCATTTAAATCGTGAGGATCGATCACTAGATCCGAGGTGTACGAGCGTTCGGTATTGGTTCAGGATCATTCGTCAATTCATTTTGTGGTCCAGCGGAATCACCCGCGATTCACTACTATGACAGTGGAGAACTGACCTCTGACTATCCTTGGATCGACCTACAATGGCTCAAAATGTCACCTCAGCTATTTTATGGTCGAAAATCAATTCACAATCGAATTTTCTCTTAGTCGTACGAATTTAAATCCCTAATTAGCCCTTCCCCAGTGGTTAGTATCCTAGGAATGATCAGTTTCGGGAGAGAATTAACTACGATCACATTCATAAAACTTAGTATTTTATCTATCCTAAATGGACAAATTTTCAGGATGTCACAACTCTTCCCCCTTACAAAAATTTCGTCCTCGAAATTTACAAATCCTACTACTACTCAAACAACTGGGGGTATTGGCGTCGCATCATCTCTTCACTTTCCCAAGTTGCACCTTCGATCCCATGGTCCTCCCAAAAAACCTTTGTAACAGACCGAATTTTCGATCATTTTCCCGGGATTTAAGGAATGAAATTGGCCAATGTACTTATAGTGAGATCTCACCCGGAAATACGCTTTCACGGGATGCTAACCTTAGGGGTAAGGCCAGTACAGGATTGAGTTCGCACAATCAAAGAACTTGACCTTGGTTGGATCTTCAACCATATCGATTGACGAGGGAATGTTTTGAGCCAACCGAGACCGATTTATTTGATTGATCGCGTCCAAGGGGCACTAGTGACAAACCCTCGCAATTATATGATAATCGAGGTCGCCTTGGTTCGAGCAAACTTAAACATGATTTGACTTAGTGTCGATCATGGGTCGAGAGCGCATAATTCCAATGAGCCACCCGGTAGCAAGAGATAAGCTAAAGTTGCGATTATTCGATTTTAGTCATTTCTTGGAATTCGGGCCCGGGAATCGAGAATTTTGAAAGTGACAATTTTGGGCGGCCGATGACTTTTTTGGCTTGGCCAATCTTGGGGCCACCCATTTCTGCAAAAATATGGATTTTGGTTCGGGACCGGAAAAATTATGATTTTGCCCCTTTGGTCACCGATGTCGATTCTGAGGTTGTTTGAGGTTATTTTTCGAGGCCGATGCCATTTTGGGGTGGCCACGGACATTTAGAGTCATTACGGTCAAAAATTACAATTTTGGCTCGGAAGTGAAAAATAATATTATTTTATTCTTAGGACTTTGCAGTCGATTTTTGAGGGCTTAAGAAGCTATTTTCACGATTCCGACGCCATATTATGTTGGCCACATATATTCAGAGTTGATTTGGATAAAAATTAGAATTTCGCCCCGGGACCAGAAAAATGACCATTTTGCCCCTGGGCCCGTTTCAGTTCCGAATTTTTGGGAAATTATTTGAGATAATTTCTGATGTTTATCAGCTCAATTATTGGATAATTGACCTCTTTGTCCCTCAATTATTTGGATAGGATCAACAAGGGCCGTCGGATTAGGGGTATTTTGATCAAAACTCCCGGATCGCGACACGTGGCGCCCCTAGGCCACTATTTTTAACCAATTGACTTCCTCTCTCTCTCCTCCTCCCCATTCTGGCCAGAACTCCTCCCGATCAGTCTCTCTCTCTCTCTCTTCATCTTTGTTTCCTCCCATCACCGCCGGTGCTGCTGCTGCTGCTGTTTCGCCCATTTCAGCCTCCCATCCAGCCCGTTTGTCTCGCCTTTCTTAGGTAAGTCTCTTCCAAAAACAATCTAGGACCTCGGGTATAGTTAGACTAGTTTAGGGCTCGGTTTAGACGATTTTTGTGGCTGTTTTCGGACTGAATTAGGGGCTGATATTCGGGTGGTTGTGGACTGATTTGGAGATGGAAAATATGAGGTTTGGGAGGTTTGGATAGGGCCGTGAGGATACGGAACGATTACGGTTTGAATTCGTGAGATTTGGTGTAATTTTCGGATTTGTGACTACTGTATCCGTCCGGTTTGCTATTTTTGTGGAGAATTTTGTAGGCCGAATTTAAAGAAATTTTCTTCATGAAAGTTGTTCCCAAAATCTTGAAGTATAACATATTTTAATTTGGGAATTTTTAGAAATCATTTGATACCATTCGGAAGTCCATCTTTGGACCGAAATAAAACTGCCCGATTTACTGATCACCCGACCTTTGGGTCTGTTCGAATTTTTATAAATTTTTCCAGGTCTATTTTCAAAATACTTCCTTGACAAAAATTGTTGGGGACATTTGTGGCTATAACATATAAAAATTTCAAGGTTTTCCAAAATGATTTGTGTACCGAATGAATTATATTTTGATGGCCTGAGGGGCTGTCCAAGTGAACCGGATTTCGTCTGAATTTGAGTGTGAAAAAGAGGTATCTCCAGTTGGAACTGAGTTTTGAGTGCTGCACGAAAAATGTTTAGCAAGATGTTTTACGCAACGTGTCCAAATTTCAGAATTTTCGGAGTTCGTTTACTATTTATTTGGATGGGATTTCGGTCACTGTATAAACTGCCCAATTTGACCCCAATTCTTTGGGTGTTCGTTTTTGTGAGCGGAATGGTGAGGGTGTCGAGGTTAAATAGTTGCTGCCCTTGTGATGGGAATTGATCCTGAATGTGTGTTTGTACGTGGATGGTGTGTTTGTAAAGTGGTTGTAGTTGTTGGTTGATTTCTGAATGATTGTTGGGCTGATTATGCGTGACTGTGTGTGCTATGTGAGTGGCCGTGAATTGTGGTGGCGTGCTGCGTGTATGTGGCCGTGTAGTGTGCTGGTGTGGTAGTGTGGTTGTGCATTGAGTTCGCGTGCCAAGCATGGGTGTTTGTATGGTGTTTACGTGACGAGATTGTGTAAATGTGAAATAGGTGTGAAGTGTGTATGTTTGGTAGTGTGTTTGTGTGGTAGCGTGGAACGTGTGAGAGTGTGGAATTAAGGTACGGAAATGTAGGATTGAGTGGAAAAGTGATACCCTGAGGCATGTTCGTTTACGCGGGGTAAGGTCTGTCCTGAGGCATGTACGTTTACGCGGGACGATGCCGTCCCTGACGAGGTAACGATGCCCGGCCCGATGGAGTGTCGATGCCGACGTGGTCAAAAAACCGTTGGCCTGATACGTTTTACGCGAGCGCGGTAGAAGGAAAATGTGTGTAGGATTTCGTCATGAGGCGTGTTCCTTTACGCGGGACGATGCCGTCCCTGACGAGGTGATGATGCCCGGCCCGACGGGGTAACGATGCCTGACGAGGTCAGAAGACCGTTGGCCTGATGCGTTTTACGCGGGCGCGGTAGTGGTCGAAATGTTGAGAATGAACGGGAATTGGCTTGAGATGCGAGGTTTGGGAAAGTGATGCGTGGTGTGAGTTGGTGTACGGGTGTGTTTATATCGCGTGAGGTGATGCTTAATTATGGGGTAGAAACTGTTAGGCACGGTATGGGACGTGCTCAAGTGGTTTCTGTCTTATAATTGAGGTACAAGCGCGTCTGTGATGTATTTATGTGGCATACTGGCTGTGTGGTTGAATAACGTGTAGGGACGTGCATGAGGAATTCCAGGTAGGGTCCTGTGTGGTTGTTAGTTTGGTTGATTATGTGTGTTCTGCGTGTGGTTTCGTCTGGCGGTACGTGAGTGCCTACGTGAGGTTTGGGGTTGTACACTTATTGAGATTCGTCTCATAGTTGTATAATCCACAATTTCAGACCCCTAGCCATAAACTAGGGAAGTCTGCCTCCTCTTTTTAAGAAGTCCGAGGAGCTGCCTTTGGTGCCTAGTGGAGCTACAGGTAATCCTCCGGAGCAGAAGTCAGACGAAATAGGAGCGGAATGGAAGATGGTGATCAGTAGGTTTTCTTTAGGGTATTTTAGGGGTTGTGTAAATCGGGTTGACCCATAGGGGAGTTAAGATAACCAAACCCCTGATATTTTGTTATGACGATGAATTCGTACGCTGGTTTATTAATTATGTTTGTAATATAATGTTTGTATATTTGGCGTTGTATGAAGATATTGTTGTTTGTCTATTCTGTTGTTCTATCCCGTTGTCGTCATCTTTCTGTCCAGGGTTTTTATATTCGCTTCCGCATGTGGCTCTGATGTTTGGGTTGGGTCGACGATGTTCCTGGGATGTCGCAATAATTCGACCGCAGCAGGGGATGTCGCGAGCTCGATGGGGGTTCGGGGCGTGACATCCCCGTTTTGAATTGGTATCAGAGCAAGGTTAGCTCGATACCGGTAAGGTCGAGACCTGGAGTGATAAGGAGCGACGACTTCAGGGTAGCCAGTTAGGGAGCCCTTTGTAGATGCTTGTTTATGTTGATTGCGCGTGTTTTGTGAGTACGTGCCTGTGATTACTAAGTGGTTTATCATGATTGTGATGTCGTGGTTATATTGATGGTTGAGACGAAGGTGCGGCAGGACTTGAGGTGAGTGCGAGAACCCTGTTGAGTGCTTGGTGATGTTGGCTTGATGTTAGGTGATTGGTTATGTGATTGGTGGGTTGTTGGTTGTTGAGTATTGATTGTCGAGTTTTGTGCCTAAGGCTTAGACTAGTGTAGTTGGCCTAGACCTTTGATACCCGTGTGGACTTACAGCAGGTAGGAGAGTAGTAGGAAGCAGATACAATGAGTAGCCAAGGAAGAGGTGCAGGAAGAGAAATAGGAAGAGGTACAAGAAGGGGTGCAGGAAGAGGAGTACGAGGTCGAGGTGGTGCTAGAGCTAGAGTCGTAGAGGATTTGGGTATGGATGCTAGAGTGGTAGGAAACCCGGGAGTCGATGTTGGAGCTGCAGTGAATCCCAGAGCTAATGTTAGACCTACGGAAGATCCGCGTATGGAAGGAGTCCTCAGAGTATTAGAAAGGATTGGGAATATGATGGATAGACAAGCTCAAGAGCAGGATAATGCGACCGCCCAAGCTGTTGAGGCTGCAGCTGTTGTAGTTAATGAGAATGCTGGTATTGTAGGAAATCAAGCCTAGCAAGGACAGTTTCTACCAGCAGGGGTTAGACAGATGCCCCAATTAGTGGAACAGTTTATAAAGTTAAAATCGCCTCAGTTTCATGGTCGTGGTGACCCCGAGACTGTATCGAGATGGGTGGAATCATTGGAGAAAACTTTTAAAGTTTTGGGGTGCACCGACAAAAAGAAAGTGATGCTTGCAGCTTATCAGCTACAGGACGGTGCCAATGATTGGTGGAATGCTATATAAAGGAGCGTATTTCCAGAAGAAACAACTCCGACTTGAGCGGTATTTGTTGAGAGTTTCTATGAGAAATATTTTTCGGAGAACGCCCAGGAAAAGAAGTTGATGGAGTTCATGCGATTACGCCAGGGTTAGATGACCGTTGACCAATATGAAGCGGAATTTGCAAGACTGGCAAAGTTTGCCCCGACAATGATAGAAAATCCGCAAGACAGAGCTCGAAGATTCTAGGATGGACTGAAGTCGGATCTTCGGAGTCTGATTTTGTCACATGATATCAAGGATTACGAGGAGATGTTTAGACGGGCTCAGATTAGGAGCGGGATCAATAGGAAAGAGCCGTCGCGTCTGGATCACAACATATCTCAGTCGGGGACGATCTTCAGCAAGGGAAAAGGCCGATGATGGAAAACCGACGTTTTGTCCCTCCGACAAGAAGGAATATTGGAAAGTCAGCATATCCGTCTAATTCCGCCTGTAGATGATGTGGGAGATACCATGGGAATGGTCCCTGCCCAAGTGTGATTAGGGCATGTTTTGGGTGTGGTGGAATGGGCCATCACATAAGGAATTGCCCGAATCTTCAAGTTCGACCGCCCCTGTCATCGCAGACACCTCGGATTTGGAATCCGACTAGTGTAGCCTCGCTGGCTAATTCGAATAGGCCGCCGGCACAAGGACGAGTGTACGCCCTGGCGCAAGGGGAAACAGATAAGGCGCCAAACGTAATCACAGGTATAGTCTCTGTGTATAATTATGTTGTAATCGTTTTATTGATTCGGGGGCGTCGCGCTTGTTCGCGTCTGCTTGATATGCTAAGTTGGTTGGATTGAAACTGAATTTAAAGTGCAAGCGTGTGTGATTGTGCCATTGATGAATAAGATGTGCATGTAGTCGGGATGTTCAAACTGTGAAATGGTGTTTGGTGGTGTAGAGAACGGGATGGGCTGTGTTAATCATGTGTGATTTCGGTTTGATTGTAGGCTTGAATTGGTTAGTTAAACAGAATACTGTAATGGATGCAGTATTAGGGTGATTTAGTTTAGTCTGGCTGGACACCTTAGATTTGAGGTTGTAAGGAGTCGGGAAGGAATCTCGATAGTTGCGCTGTTGACAGGATTTAAGTAAGAGATTTTATTGGATGGCCAGTTTGGAAGGACTATGTGAACTGTAAAGGATATGTTGGGGGCATGTATATTGGATTTTAGGGGCAAATGGGAAGGAACAAGTTTTAAGGATTAAGATGGTTCCATTGGTCAAAAAAGTTCGAGATTATTACGAGACAGAAGGTACCATTTGGGAAAAAGGAATAATGAGACGTCATCACCCCCATCTGTTTGAATAGCAGGTATAGTTGTAAATTTCGAGGACGAAATTTTTATTAGGGGGGAAGAATTGTAACAGACTGAATTTTCGATCCTTTTCCCGGGATTTAAGGAATGAAATTGGCCAATGCACTTATAGTGAGATCTCACCCGAAAATGCGCATTCACGGAATGCTAACCTTAGGGGTAAGGCCAGTACGGGATTGAGTTCGCACGATCAAAGAACTTGACCTTGGTTGGATCTTCGACCATATCGATTGACGAGGGAATGTTTTGAGCCAACCGAGACCGATTTATTTGATTGATCGCGTCCAAAGGACACTAATGACAGACCTTCGCAATTATATGACAATCGAGGTCGCCTTGGTTCGAGCAAACTTAAATGTGATTTGACTTAGTGTCGATCACGGGTTGAGAGCGCGTAATCCCAATGAGCCACCCGTTAGCAAGAGATAAGCTAAAGTCGTGATTGTTTGATTTTAGTCATTTCTTGAAATTCCGGTCCGGGAATCGAGAATTTTGAAAGTGACAATTTTGGGCGGCCGATGACGTTTTTGGCTTGGCCAACCTTGGGGCCACCCATTTCTGCAAAAAAATGGATTTCAGTTCGGGACCGGAAAAATTACGATTTTGCCCCTGTGGTCACCGATGTCGATTCTGAGGCTGTTTAAGGTTATTTTTCGAGGCCGATGCCATTTTGGGGTGGCCACAGACATTTAGAGTCATTACGGTCAAAAATTGCAATTTTGGCTCGAAAGTGAAAAATAATATTATTTTATTTTTAGGACTTTGCAGTCGATTTTTGAGGGATGGAGAAGCTATTTTCACGATTCCGGTGCCATATTATGTTGGCCACACATATTCAGAGTTGATTTAGACAAAAATTGGAATTTCGCCCCGGGACTGGAAAAATGACCATTTTGCCCCTGGGCCCGTTTCAGTTCCGAATTTTTGGGAAATTATTTAGGATAATTTCTGATGTTTATCAGCTTAATTATTGGACAATTGACTTTTTTGTCCCTCAATTATTTGGATAGGATCAATGAGGGCCGTCGGATTAGGGGTATTTTGGTCAAAACTCCCGGATCGCGACACGTGGCGCCCCTAGGCCACTATTTTTGACCAGCTGACTTCCTCTCTCTCTCCTCCTCCCCATTCTGGCCAGAACCCCTCACGATCAGTCTCTCTCTCTCTCTCTCTCTCTTCATCTTTGTTTCCTCCCATCACCGCCGGTGCTACTACTGCTACTGCTGTTCCGCCCATTTCAGCCTCCCATCCAGCCCGTTTGTCTCGCCTTTCTTAGGTAAGTGTCTCCCCCAAAAACTACCTAGGACCTCGGGTATTGTTAGACTAGTTTAGGGCTCGGTTTAGACGATTTTTGTGGCTGTTTTGGGACTGAATTAGGGGCTGATGTTCGGGTGGTTGTGGACTGATTTGGAGATGGAAAATATGAGATTTGGGAGGTTCGGATAGGGCCGTGAGGATACGGAATGATTACGGTTTGAATTCGTGAGATTTGGTGTAATTTTCGGATTTGTGACTACTATACCCGTCCGGTTTGCTATTTTTGTGGAGAATTTTGTAGGCCGAATTTAAAGAAGTTTTCTTCATAAAAGTTGTTTCCAACATCTTGACGTATAACATATTTTAATTTGGGAATTTTTGGAAATCATTTGATACCATTCGGAAGTCCATCTTTGGACCGAAATAAAACTGCCCGATTTACTGTTCACCTAACCTTCGGGTCTGTTCGAATTTTTATAAATTTTTTCAAGTCTATTTTCAAAATACTTCCTCACAAAAATTGTTGGGGACATTTGTGGCTATAACATATAAAAATTTCAAGGTTTTCCAAAATGATTTGGGTACCGAATGAGTTGTATTTTGCTGGCCTGAGGGGCTGTCCGAGCGAACCGGATTTCGTCTGACTTTGAGTGTCAAAAATAGGTGTTTCCAGTTGGAACTGAGTTTCGAGTTCTTCACGAAAAATGTTCAGCGAGATGTTTTACGCAACATGTCCAAATTTCAAAATTTTCGGAGTTCGTTTACTATTTATTTGGATGGGATTTCGGTCACTGTGTAAACTACCCAATTTGATCCCAATTCTTTGGGTGTTCGTTTTTGTGAGCGGAATGGTAGGGGTGTCAAGGTTAAATAGTTGCTGCTCTTGTGATAGGAATTGATCCTGAATGTGTGTTTGTACGTGGATGATGTGTTTGTAAAGTGGTTGTAGTTGTTGGTTGATTTCTGAATGATTGTTGGGCTGATTATGCGTGACTGTGTGTGCTATGTGAGTGGCCGTGAATTGTGGTGGCATGTTGCGTGTATGTGGCCGTGTAGTGTGCTGGTGTGGTAGTGTGATTGTGCATTGAGTTCGCATGTCAAGCATGGGTGGTTATGTGGTGTTTGCATGACGAGGTTGTGTAAATGTGAAATGGGTGTAAAGTGTGTATGTTTGATAGTGTGTTTGTGTGGTAGCGTGGAACGTATGAGAGTGTGGAATTAAGGTACGGATATGTAGGATTGAGTGGAAAAGTGATACCCTGAGGCGTGTTCGTTTACGCGGGGTAAGGTCCGTCTTGAGGCGTGTACGTTTACGCGGGACGATGCCGTCCCTGACGAGGTGATGATGCCCGGCCCGACGAGATGTCGATGCCTGACGTGGTCAGAAGACCGTTGGCCTGATGCGTTTTATGCGGGCGCGGTAGAAGGAAAGTATTTGTAGGATTCTGTCCCGAGGCGTGTTCGTTTACGCGGGACGATGCCGTCCCTGACAAGGTGACGATGCTCGGCCCGACGGGGTGACGATGCCGGACGAGGTCAGAAGACCGTTGGCCTGATGCGTTTTACGCGGGCGCGGTAGTGGTGGAAAAGTTGAGAATGAACGGGAATTGGCTTGAGATGCGAGGTTTGGGAAAGTGATGCGTGGTGTGAGTTGGTGTGCGGGTGTGTTTGTATCGCGTGAGATGATGCTTAATTATGGGGTAGAAACTGCTAGGCACGGTATGGGACATGCCCAAGTAGTTTCTGTCTTATAATTGAGGTACACGCGCGTCTGTGATGTATTTATGTGGCATACTGGCTGTGTGGTTGAATAACGTGCAGGGACGTGCATGAGGAATTCCAGGTAGGGTCGTGTGCGGTTGTTAGTTTGGTTGATTATGTGTGTTCTGCGTGTGGTTTCGTCTGGCGGTACGTGAGTGCCTGCGTGGAGTTTGGGGTTGTACACTTATTAAGATTCGTCTCATAGTTGTATAATCCACAATTTCAGACCCCCAGCCATAAACTAGGGAAGTCTGCCTCTTCTTTTTGGGAAGTCCGAGGAGCTGCCTTTGGTGCCTAGTGGAGCTGCAGGTAATCCTCCGGAGCAGAAGTCAGAAGAAATAGGAGCGGAATGGAAGATGGTGATCAGTAGGTTTTCCCTCGGGTATTTTAGGGATTGTGTAAATCGGGTTGACCCATAGGGAAGTTAAGATAACCAAACCCCTGATATTTTGTTATGACGATGAATTCGGACGCTGATTTGTTAATTATGTTTGTAATATAATGTTTGTATATTTGGTACTGTATGAAGATGTTGTTGTTTGTCTGTTCTGTTGTTCTACCCAGTTATCGTCATCTTTCTATCCGGGGTTTTTATATTTGCTTCCGCATGTGGCTCTGATGTTTGGGTTGGGTCGGCGATGTTCCTGGGACGTTACAACAATTCAACCGCAACAGGGGATGTCGCGAGCTCGATGGGGGTTCGAGGCGTGACAACCTTGACCATCGGGATCGTTTTGTTTCTCAAAACTCGCTCTTTCCGGTCCTCGATCCTTATCGGTCTTTCAACATACGACACTTTGTCGTAAACTTCTATCTCCTTATAGTTTAATACATGAGTTGGGTCCGATTCATATTTCCTCAACATTGATACGTGGAACACATTATGCACTTGCGATAAATTTGGTGGAAGTGCAAGGCGATATGCTAGATCCCTGATTCTTTCCAAAACCTTAAAAGGTCCTACGTACCTCGAACTCAACTTACCTTTCTTACCGAACCTAGATAGTCCTCTCATGGGCGATACTTTAAGAAATACGTGATCCTCTACCTGAAACTTCAAAGGTCTTCGCCTTCTGTCTGCATAACTCTTTTGATGTTTTTGTACTGTTTTCAGCCTTTCACAAATCACCTTAACAGCCTCAAGTGACAGTTGAACTAACTCTGGCCCGGTTATACTCCTTTCTCCTACTTCGTCCCAGCATACGGGCGTCCTACAAGCTCTGCCATACAGCACTTCAAAAGGTGTCATTCTAATACTCTACTGATAACTATTATTATACGCGAACTCCACTAAGGGTAGTTGTTCTTTCCACTTACCTTGAAAATCCAATCTACATGCCCGAAGCATATCCTCTAAAGTTTGAATCGTCCTCTCAGACTGGCCATCTGTCTGAGGATGGTAAGCTGTACTATACTGTAACTTGGATCCTAAAGCCGTCTGCAGACTTTTCCAAAAACTGGCGGTAAACCTAGGATCACGATCTGAGGTAATAGTTACTGGTACCCCATGCAATCGAACTATCTGCTGCACATACAATTCAGCATGTCGATCTAATGCGAAGTCCTTTCGCACAGCCAAAAAGTTTGCCGACTTGATCAATCTGTCGACAATCACCCAAATAGTATCATGGCCTCTTTGGCTCCTTGGCAACCCCGTCACAAAGTCCATGATTATATGTTCCCATTTTCACTCTGGGATTTTCAAAGGTTGCAATAGTCCTCCAGGCTTATAATGTTGTGCCTTCACCTGCTGGCACGTGAGACATTTAGCCACATGTCTAGCTATATCCACCTTCATACCGTTCTACTAATAGTATTGCCTCAAATTCTGATACATTTTAGTACTGCCTAGATGGATACTATAACTGCTACGATGTACTTCTGACAGAAACTCTTCCTTAAGCTCCGCATCGTCAGGCACATATAAACACCCACGGAACTTCAATATCCCGTCTCCGGATCTCTGAAAGTCTGACTTTCTCCTGGCCTCCTCCATATCTAAAATCTTTCGAATTTCTTGATCCGAAGACTGCAACATCTTAACCTTAGCCTGAATTTCCAGTTCAATCCTAAGCGTAGCTAGCAAGTTCGAGACTTGACTTACTTCAAATCTAAACTTCGAGTCTCGCACTTTTTTTAATAGTGTCCATTTCTTGACCATCAAATGGGCGATGCTCGACTTCCAACTCAAGGCATCGGCTACCCGGTTAGCCTTCCCGGGATGATATAGAATATCGCAGTCGTAATCTTTCAACAACTCCATCCATCGACGCTGCCTCATGTTTAACTCCTTTTGAGAAAATAGATATTCGAGGCTCTGATGATTAGCATAGATCTGAAATTATTCTCCGCATAAATAATGTCGCCAAATCTTCAGGGCGAATACTATTGCGGCTAGTTCCAAGTCATGCGTCGGATAGTTCAACTCATGCGATCTTAATTATCTTGATGCATAAGCCACTACTTGCCCATTTTACATAAGTACACACCCCAATCCTTTTAGTGACGCATCACTATAAATTTCGTATCCTCCAGGTCCTGATAGAATAGTCAACATCGGTGCCGTAGTCAACCTATGCTTCAATTCTTGAAAACTCCTTTCACATTTATCAGTCCATTCAAATTTTGTTTCCTTTTTCAACAAATGTGTCAACGGTGTTGCTATCGCCGAAAATCCTTCCACGAAACGACGATAATATCCAGCCAAGCCCAAAAAACTTCAAATCTCTATTACCGTCGTCGGTCTAGGCCATTTCATTACTGCCTCAATTTTCGATGAGTCCACTGAGATTCCTTCTCCAGAGATCACATGACCGAGAAATGCTACTCGACTGAGCCAGAATTCGCACTTGCTAAACTTAGCATATAGCGCGTTCTCCCTTAAAGTCTGTAACACTCTACTCAAATGGAGTTCATGTTCCTCTGAACTCTTCGAATACACCAATATATCATCTATAAAAATGATCACGAATTGATCTAAGAATTCCTTAAACACACGATTTATCAAATCCATAAAAGCAGTAGGGGCGTTTGTCAATCCGAACGACATTACTATAAATTCATAATGTCCATATCTCGTTCTAAATGCTGTTTTCGGTATATCCTCCTTCCTAATCCTCAACCGGTGATATCCCGTTCTCAAATCAATTTTAGAGAACACCGAAGCCCCTTGTAACTGATCAAACAAAACATCAATCCTCGGTAGGGGATATTTATTTTTGATTGTCACCTGATTTAGCTACCTATAATCAATACATAACATCAATGATCCATCTTTCTTCCTCATAAATAAAACCGGTGCTCCCCACGGAGATGCACTCAAACAAATGAATCCCTTGTCTAACAATTCTTACATCTGCACCTTTAATTTTGACAACGACATCCTATAAGGAGCCTTCGAGATTGGCTCAGTTCCAGGTGTCAACTCAATTACAAATTCTACTTCTCTTTCCGGCGGTAGTCCCGGCAATTTTTTAAGAAACACATCGGAATACTCGCACACTACCGCTATGTCCTCAAGCTTCGATTCTTCAGCCGTCGAATCAACTACAGCCGCTAGAAATCTTTGACACCCTCCACTTAACAGCTTCGTCATTTCCAGCGATGAAATTCATGGAATCGAGGGTCCTCCTCGACTTCCTATAAACTTGACTTTCGGATGTCCAACGGGATTAAATTGGATCACACTACTTTTGCAATCCATTACGGCCCTCTGCTTAGATAGCCAGTCCATTCCCGCTATCACATCAAAATCGTACGTAGCTAGAACCGCTAAATCAATCTTTTCCTCCCTATCCCTAATTACAATCTTACAGTCTGGACACCCCATCGATACTAACATCTTATCATTCAAGAGAGTTGTCACGCATAACACCACATCAAGCAATTGCGGTTCTATTCCAATGAACTCAACAAACTGTTCAGATATAAAAGAATGTGACGCCCCAGGGTCAAATAAAGCATACGCAGCATGATTGCACAGAGAGATCGTACCTGTGACAACCTCTGGCGCGTTCTCAGCCTCTCTTCTGGCCATGGCATACACTCGTCCTTGTGCCGGTGGCCTATTCTGATTTGCTATCTGGGCCGCTCCAGTTTGATTCCCGTTCCGAGGTGGCGGTAACGCAGGCGATCTGTTCTGCCTGAGATTGGGGCAAGTTCTTATGTGGTGACCAAATCCACTACACCCAAAACATGCTCCGTCCCGTGTTGGACAAGGTCCATTTCCATGCCTTTCCCCACATACTCTACATGGACCATTCTGATTACAGGCCGGCTTCCCGATATTCCTTCTAATAGGAGGGACAAAACGTTTATTACTCGACATCGACCTCTTCCCAAGATTGCGATTGTCCCTACCCTGGACAAACCTCGACCCAGAAGCAACAGCCCTGTCCACCTGATCTCACTCCAGAACTTGAGCTCTATCAAATATTTCCTCGTACGTCCTTAGATTCACCGGTAACAACTGGCTGCGAATGTCACCTTTCAACCCAGCCCGAAATCTTCGTGCCTTTGTCATCGGGATGCTCTACCATTCTCGACGTAAATTTAGACAATCTGGCAAATTCCGTCTCATTTTGATATACCATCATCTAGCCTTGGCGGAGTCTCATAAACTCTACTAGCTTTCTCTCCCTAGCACTGGCCGAGAAATACTTCTCATAAAAACTTTCAGTAAAAGCAGCCCAAGTACGGGCTATACCCTCTGGGAACACCCTATCCTTGGTGGCCTTCCACCAATCATTTGCGTTATCTTGCAACTGATAACAGCTAGGGTCACTTTCTCATTATCGGTGCATTCTAATACTTCAAAAGCTTTCTCAACTTCCTCTACCCATCGAGGTACAGCCTCAGGATCACCTTTTCCCGAGAACTTAGGTGGTTTTAGCTTCATAAATTGCTTGACCAGTTAGTGCATTGGCCTATTCACATTTACTTGCCCCTGCCCTTGATTTGCATTATTATTAGCAGCAGCAGCCAAAGCGGCCTCGGCAGCTTGGGCAATCGTAGCAGCTCGTTCTTGAGTCTACTATCCTATTATATTACCAATATGCTCTAGGATTCTCATGATCGCTTCCATTCTCGGGTCCTCAGCAGGTCTAACATCGACTCTGGGGTCTACTACAACTCCAGCACCAACTCCAGGATTTTCTATTGCTCTAGCACCCAATTCGAGGTCCTCTACAGCCCTAGCTCGAGCACGAGCTTTACCTTTTGTTCCTCTTCCTATGCCCTTTCTTGGGACTCTTCCTATACCTTTTCCTTCACTGCTTATCTTCACAATTCTACTACTCTCCTACCTGCTATAATTCTACTAAGGAATTAGTAACCTAGGCCAACTAGATCGGTCTAGTTCTAGGCAGTAAATTAACATAAGAATTCACTCAGCAGGCACTCAATCACTACCAGCACAAGCCACAATCAACAGGGTCTGAACACTTACCTCAGGTCTAGACGCACCTGCATTTCAATCATCACAACAATCAATTCACTCAATCAACCACAACAAATAATCTGGAGGCACGTATAGCTTATTCTGCCCTATAACTCACTAAAGTCTCCCTAGATTTACTACCCCAGGGTCTCTGCTCCTTATCGCTCCAAACTTCAACCAGTTTAGATCGAGCTGATCTTACTCTGATACCAATTCGAACTGGGATGTTACACTCCAAACCCCCATCGATGCGCGCGACAACCTCTACTGGTCGTTTAATGCGACGTCCCAGGGTATCGCAGACCTCAATCTTCATTATCAGAGATTTAGAACGATCAGCGGAAAACCACAAATACCCGGACAATTAAAACTGGGGAGAAGAGGGAGAATACACATATTCGCTTCTCATTCCAACTTCTACAATATTCATAATTTACAAAACCGCCATATGTAAAAACACCCCATGCTATGAACCACCAATATACATATGCATACCGTACTACTACCATCGATATCAAAAAGGGCTGATGACCTAGATACCCTATATCAAAAATGGTACTCTTCCAAAAACCTATCTCTTAACCCCTATGTTAGCCCCTATGCCCCTTACTCGGCGTCCACTCTGAGTTTGACTCCTCATCATCTGAATCCGAACTCCCCTGAACGGTCAGCTCCTCCAAGGACTCCGGCTCTGCCTCAATCTCGATCGGGTAGTTTATATCATCCGATTCAGATGGAACTTCGTCCTGATCCTCCTCAGCTGCTCCTCAAAGAAATTGTCCTCGGGCACGAAATAGGGATCCATCCACTGCTCATACGAGAGTATATACTCCGGTTCTTCCGTGGGCTCTGCAAACTCAGTAGGCTCATTCTCAAGTTTCGTCTCGGGCTCTACCTCCTCTAGTTCTTCCTCGGGAATTGGCTCAAGGTCTATGTCTATTGGGTCGTCTCCCACTAGAGACCCTTCCGACTCCGGCTCGTGCTCAGCACCTTAAGATCCTTGTGCTGCCGGCGCTAGATGCAGTCTAGACTGAGCCAGACTAGTTTTCGCACTAGTCAATTTGCCATCAGGAGGGGGTACAGCAGTTGGGTCCCAGTCCCCAACTAAATCAAAAGGGACATCAAATCCTCGGACGGGCCCAAACTCATCTACCCCGTCTGGGAAGATCCAAGCGATATATGTATGGGGCTCCCACAAAGGTAATCCTACGTCTACAAAAACTACGGTAGTCTGTTTAATCCAGGTCATATTGTCAGCCATATGAAACTCTAAAACTTCCTGTTCGGTGTGCACTGGTACTCCAAAACGCTCAGGTGGCGGCGGTGGGGGATTCATTATTCCTACCGAGGTTCTGAAATATTTGGTTGAAATAACCGTGAGACTATATCTCAATAAGTACACCCCTAAACCCCACCTAGGCTATCACGTACCTCCAGACAATCACAAACACAATCACACACACAATCATCACATAGCACGTGCATCAATTATTCTTACCTAGGCCTATCCTGTTTGCACCCAGCACATTAGTCACAACCACATCATATGCAATCACATGCATGCTTAAATCTCATTTTTACGCATTCGTTCCAATTTGATCACATCTTTTCCATAACTCTCGCCAGTGACCCACATTATAGTGCATGCCTCAGGTCCACTGCAACCAACTTATCACAACACTCCAGGGCCCGCATTACAATACACGCCTCAGGTCATGTCTCTTGTTCGCGTTACAGTACACACCTTAGGCTCAACATCTACCACCCATGGCACAACCCGCGTTAAAGTACACGCATCAGGTTGGCAGTCTTCTGGTAATACCGGGCATCGTCCCGCGCTAAAGTACACGACTCAGGATGGAATTGCCCATGCGTAGTGATACCGCGTCAAGGACTTTCACGACCACACAAGCCATTCCACACACGGTCTTTTTCTCATTTACATGCTCAACAATCACATGTCAAACAACTGGCCAATCACACGTGGCCCGTGCACGCAACAATTCACATGCATTTTTCATGCTCATTAAGCATTCATCATAGCCAATTTGACAATTAATTTAATCCGGCCCTAGCGTGCACATAGCAAAGTACATCTCAACCAATCAATTGCCCACTAATGCACCCAAATTTTACCACCACAATTCAACTATAGTACAAACACACAATCAACATACAAATTGACATTTTTCCTTATCCAAACTACGGTGAATCGATTCTGGCCCTTCACGACATTTCCTCACAATTAATCGCCGGTTCTAAATACCCAATTTGCGTACCGAACCGAGCATCACAGTACTCAAATCAACTATCCACAGCCCACTTTCGACCTCCAAATTTCCGCCAAAATTTTCCGAATTCAATCCTAAAACCCGCCAATCAATTCCGCTCCAAAATCGTACAATTCCGCACCTAATTAACCCGATTTGACCCAAAATTTATCCATCGATACCCGACGTCCTAAATAAGGTTTAGGGGCGCGACTTACCGAACTCTAGACTAGCGCGGCTAGAGCGGAAAGCGGCGGCGATCGGCGGCGAGCTGCTCGGCGGTCAAGCGGGGGCATGCGGCGGCGACGATGGCTGACCGCGGCTGAACAGCAGCGGCGGCAACTCCCTCTGTTGCTGTTCACGGTACGGAAGGGTGGAGAGAGAGAGGGATGGCGGGTGAGGGCTGGTGGCTCGACGGCGGCGCGGCATGGCGACGGCGGATGGGCGTGATCGGCGGTGGCGAAGACCGGCGTACGGCCAAGGGGAGCGGCTGAGTCGGTCGGTGAGGGAGAGAGAGTGAGGAGAGAGAAAATGGGTCTAGGACCAAATAGTGAAATTTGACCAATTGATAAATGACCATCTTGCCCCTCTCTAATCTTTTTAATCAATGGCTGAGATTTGATCTTATCTTGGAACCGACGACCAAGATCGAATCTTTTCCAAAAATATCCAAGGGCAATTTGGGAATTTCATAAAATTTCAAGGGCAAAAATGTCCAACTAAAAAGTTTGGGCAAAATGACCAAAATGCCCCTCCCTCATAAAACATGCCCTTTGCAAATTCTTAGGGGTAAAATGGTCACTTTCCTCATTTCTCATCGAAATCGAATTTTTCTAAAGGATTCGGGACAATCCAAAATTACATGTTCCAACCGCAACGTTGTCCTAATGTCCCCGTTGTGACTTCTAAATTTTCCGATGTCCAATTTGGGCTCAATTATATAATTAAATTTTATTAAACGCAACTCGAACATTTCTCAGACTAACAGGCGACTTGTTGGAGAAATTCACATATTTGACCCGTGACTGATAATAAATCGAGTCACGTGCAAGTTCATTCTGTTCGTGACAACTTCGGTTGCCATTTAAATCGTGAGGATCGATCACTAGATCTGAGGGGTACGATCATTCGGTATAGGTTCAGGATCATTCGTCAATTCATTTCGTGGTCCGGCGGAATCACCCGCGATCCACTACTATGACAGTGGCGAACTGACCCCTAACTATCCTTGAATCGGCCTACAGTGGCTCAAAATGTCACCTCAGCGATTTTATAGTCAAAAATCAATTCACGATCGAATTTTCTCTTAGTCGTATAAATTTAAATCCCTGATTAGCCCTTCCCCAGTGGTTAATATCTCAGGAATGATCAGTTCCGAGCGAGAATTAACTACGAGCACATTCATAAAACTCAGTATTTTATAAATATCAAATGGATAAATTTTCAGGATGTCACATACTGATAAGAAGGGGTATATTGTCAGAATATCTTGCCATCTTGCGAAGGTGATATTTTAAGTTACTCTTCGGGCAGCCGCTTCCGTCATACTTGCTCACGAATTCGGGCTCCTTGTAGTTTTCTAGAACCACTATCTTAGCATATGGTGAGAACTTGTCAAATCTTTGTAGCTCGTAGCCTTGGCTTGTGAGGCACTCTTCAATCTTAGCCAATCTTTTGGCCTCCTCCTCATCCTTGGGTTTATGAGGAGTCTTCTTTGATGTCTCGTCCTCTTCTAAGTTTACCACTTCAAGTGTGGCTTTTGGAGGGTCTTCTTGAACTGGCTCTTTGTTTTGATTTTGATCACCATGAGACGTTTCTCCAACATATGGGGCATTGGTGTTGGAGACTGTAGGATATGAACCCCTTGCAGCCATTATGACGACCTTCATTTCTGCCATCATGGCAGGCATTTGATTCATCTAGTTTTCTACTTCCGACAAACGGTTACGGGTTTCTTCCTCTACCATCCTTACTTGTAAACGGGTCCAAACTCATGTCCTTCTTTCTTCCTTTTTTATGCCACCTTCATTGAAGATACAAAGCATTAGTATGAAGCAACAACGATTAAAACCTATATTCTTTCAATTATATAGTTTCTTTTTTATTAACAAGAATAAGAATTTTTACACAAGCCTTAGCCTTGTGCATTAAATTTCTTATCAATATTTATCTTAGAAACCATATAATTCAAAGAATCGTAATCCATGGTGATTTCTTTATTATATTTCAAATCATAATCCAAATCTAATCGAATGTATTCAACAAACGATTGTTTTAACTTTGCATATGAAATTTGAAATTTTTCAATACAATGCTTCAAACTCAAATAAGAAACTAATTCATTCAAATCTTACTAGTTAAGATAGCTTCCGCCTTTTCATTCTTATTCCATTCCCTAATCTGAGACTCCTATTCTTCTACATCGATCACCACCTCTTCGGGTACATACCGCTCCACTTCAAGCATGTTGGGGACGATGTATTTCGACACATATGGCTCCACAAGACTTGGTGTAACACTTAACAACACATACGGCTCGACATCAATTGGTTGTTTGTCTTCCAACCACTTGATATATTCTTTTGATACTGAATAAATCTTCATTTTCCCTCCCAAGCACCCGGGCCATTTGACCACTTGTTCGGGTGACTTCTTTAAGGAATGAGTAATCTTATCAATCTTTTCTTATAGTCTCTTCTTCTCTTCTTCGAATAGGATCCCCTTTGGTTTGTCAAATGCAAATTCCTCAGGATGCCATGTTGGAGGAATTTGTTGTAACATTCCAAATTGCCTTACAACTCTCAATGGGCAATAGGAAGCATCTCCATTAAAACCGATCAAAGGTACCATGTTGCCTTCTTGGCAAGTGATTCTAGCTTTGGTTATCTTTGGCCAACTAATCTGCCATCGAAACTGCTCAGAAGTTAGGGCTCTAATGAAATTAGCCCATTCTAGGAAAGAGTATTTGGGCAATTTGTCTTGAATCTCTATATATCTATCTATTGGATTCACCGATGAGCCAATCTCTTGGATTCTCATAAAGCGTCCCCATGGTTAGAGATGGGAAATAAACCATAATGAAAGTAACCTCAAAGATGCTTGGAACACTCCCTTTTCGTTGTTTTGGAATTTGTTTAAAGAAATAATAGTTTCGGCTAAAAAGCATGTTGGAGAAGTCCCATTTGAGACAAGCTTGTCTCGTGATTATAACTACTAAATGATCTAATCCCGTTCTAGACACGAGAAACAAGATGAACCCAAAGAAGGCTAGAAGGAATACCCTGGTGGATGTATTTCCCATAAACCTTGGAAGTTTGGAGTATTTGGATATCAAGAATGATAAAGGAAATCTCCCGGTGTTTGTTTTGATTAGTTTCTCAACTTAAGTGATTTTTAAGTTGAGAAACTCGGCTAAGACACTTGTGGGATTGAGTCCTATTGGAGGCACTACGATCTTAGATTTAAAGTCAACTCTGATAGTGGCCTTGTATTCTTCCAAAGTTGGTACCATCTCATTCTCGCCAAGTAGAAACGTAGCATTGGTGACTTCCCAAAAGTGAGCTAGGGCTTGAATCAATTTGACTTGATGCTTAACATTGATCAACTCGAAAAGATATCCCAATCTTTCCTTGTCATAAGCTTGATCCTTTGTGGTCATAACTTCTCACCATGCAAGGAGCTCTTTTCGTGGAATTGGAATCACTTGAATGTCTAGTTTCCCCATTTGAGTCTAAAGAATGCAAAAAGATTCTTAATTAATCACCATGGATTATTAACAAGTTTTAAAACTTCGATTTCAATCATATGTTTTTTTAAGGGAAGATGGAAATAAGAAGCATTTGTATAATTGAAAAGTCATACAAATGTTGTCTTAGGTCCATTTTATGTCTTACGAGAAAATGTGATTTGAAATAGGAACAAAATCAATGTTTGAGATGAATGCCCCTATTCTATACTCCATTAAGACCATAAGGACTCAACTTGAAGTTTACAAACTCTGAATACATCCAAATGGGCTCTCTATTCCTTAAATGGCAACTACTTGATGTTTACAACCTTTTGATTACATTCAAAGTGACTTTTCATTTTTTGAATGGCAATGATCATTTGGTTTGCAATGGAAATCTATCAAAGGTCCATACATTTCATCTAAGATTGCAAAATGACCCAAAGGAGTATAAGGCCCTAATCATTCATTTTAACCTAAAAGGGACATTCATATCAATCATCAATTGTTGTCTAAGCATTTACTCATGTCATGTTAACAACTTGTATAATTTAAAGAGAAGAGTAAGGAATGATATTTATACTTACTGAGATATTTTTTTTGGTTTTTGGTATAACCAATCACAAAGACATGTAGATGCAACTTGTGCATGGCTTCGACGCCTAAAGGTGAGATATACTAAAGGCTCATGGTCACCACCTTAACGAATAAGGGATTCCATTCCAATAGGTACACGACCTAAAGTGATGGAATGTTATTTCGTTTTGGTGATCGATATGAATAAAGACTATCCCATGGGCAATCGGCCCATAGTGTAACCTTGATCCATAACTCCTAAGGGCGATCCTAATTTGTAGCTGGGATTGGGCGACGGGTAGTATGTACAGGTAATGTAGTGTTAAAGCAACTTATAAGGCATGCACATCATTTTATAATCAACCAAGACTTCAAATATAATTACATCACATTCATTCCATCACCTCCTTGCAAAACAAATGGTAAGCAAACATTACACCCCTTATTCCTCCAAATTGCAAAAACATTTAACACTTTCATTAATGGGATTTACCTCGAGTCTTCACATGAGTGGTTACGTAAAACACATGCAAATCGAGCTAAATTAGGCCTAAAATCCACTTAAATCGTCAGCAGAGTCGCAAAACCTATTGCGCCGCATCCCGAGCACGCTTGGGGGTATTTTCGTTCATCACGAATGGTAAGGTATCCCATCACTAAATGAACGACGGTCTCTCATTGACCATACCTCACGAGACAGTAGCTATTTGTTTTCTAATACAATCTATTTAGTCTACACTTCATTTTGGAGTCGCCACTAGTCTTTTGTGGCAGACTAGAAACCCTATCGAGACAGGGGAGCACCATCTCGATTTCTGCGAACCAAAGACATCATGGGCAAAGGGACTTGGTTACTTTAATGACTTCGATGTCAAAATCCCTAACGCCCTTTTGGTACCTAATTTGATTTGAAGTGTCTAGCGTAGCATACAATTTCTCGAGGCTTATCCGCTAAGCCTAACCATTCTAAATGAGGAAAAATCAGTCAATCATAAAAATACAATTAATTCAAATCACAAACCACAATCCTAATATTGTCCCTAAAAACGAAAATCAATCAAAATAATCAAGGTCTAGTGAAGCCTTAAAAGCTTATTTATTTTTAAGGGTTGTGCTTTTCGTAGGGTTTTTTAGGGGTTAGGCCCTTGTTGGGGGTTAAGCCCCATTTTAGGGTTTTTTAAGGGTTAAGCCCCTTTTAAACCTCTAAACTAGGAAATTTTCAAAAAAAAATAACTTTTGCATCCCCAAAAATTCTAATATCACTCGAAATGGGTGGCCACAAGTGTTTTGAGCCATTCTGCAATTTTTTGGGAATTTTTGAATTTTTTTTTTCATTTGATTTTCCTACATCCAGAGTCTAAATTTTCCATTTTTTTAATTTTCTGAATTTTTCTATGTTTTAATAATTTTCCGAATTTTTTCATTTTTTATGAATTTTCTAAGATTTTTTTAAATTTTTTGGGGATTCTTATGAATTTTTTTATGAATTTTCCGAAATTTCTAAATTTTTTTATGATTTTCTGAATTTTCTATCTTTTCTTTTTTTTTATTCCTCCCGGGAATAAACAGGACCGGTTCAGACCGGTTCAATTGTGTTGGACCGGCCTAATCGGTCTCTGACCAAACCTTCAACGAGGACAGTGCCAAAACGACACCGTTTTTGGCTTTCTTCTTTGGGGCATTTTATCAAACACCTAGTGTGCATCTAGTATAAAATTTGTTCCCCTCGCCGTGACTTTGGGCTCATCTCTGGCGACCCTCTGCCGGTGTTCCTGCTACTACCAATGATCCTAAAGCATCTACTCAGCACCCTTTACCAACCTACCACCGCTGGATCATCGTCGGACCACCACCGACCGGCATTTTCTAGGCCAGAAAACCCATGCTCAAAATTGTCCTAATCAGAACATCCTACCATCTAAACCTATTCCTAAGCTAATTATCCATTCTAATCATCAAAACATGTATTAACACATCAAATGGATTATAGGAAACTAACTTGGACGGCCATTGGCCGTGGGAATGTGCTTCACTGAGGTTCGGATGCTCCAGGAAAGGTGTTTATGGAGGCCGACTCGTGGATTATGCAAAAACACGATCCAAAATGCATAGAACAAACAATCGATCAAAAACATGAATATAGAATCATTGATCACAAAAATAGAAAGGAAATCGTTGAATCAATCACAAAGTGGTTCGGTCATTCACTCGGGCATTTCAACAAACAGTTGATAGGTGGGTGGAAAAGAAGTTTACCTTCATCGCCGGCAATCAAAACTGAAATTCCGAGTCCTCGGGAAGGTTTGGCTTGGTCCTCTGGCACTTTCTCTATCAACCTACATGCTAGGCTTTGCCAATCGAAGCTAGGTTTCAGGCCTTCCCGATCAGCCTCTTCACTAGATGAGCAGAGGAGGAGGTTACCTAAAAGGACGATTCGCCGGCGCCTTTCCCAATGGGATGGCGCCGGTCACTCGTCCAGGGGGACCTTTACTCTTTCTCTCTCTCAATTTTTCTCTCTCTCTCTCGTTCTCTCTCTCTCTCTTGGGAATTTTCTCAAACAGCTTCACTACCTGGAACCTGTTCATCCTCCTATTTTTGTTCTCCTCCTCGGGGCAGATTTCGGCCTCTAACCGCCTTGGTAGGCCGTTGTAACGGCTCCCCGCCGACAACTGGAGGTCCCCAGCTGTCAATCTCCAATTTCCACATGCTTGATTAGGGGATCTAGGTCGATGAATAGGCAGGGCCAACTTAGCCTTTTCTTCCCTTTCCCGCGCGATACTGAGTCGGGTAAGGAAGAAGCTGACTCGAGTCGATTGGGTTGGATCCGACCGACCCAGTAGACCCGGGTTGGTTTAAAATTGGAAATTGAACTTGATTTTAACCCATTTTAATGATTTTGACCCCAAATTTCAATTCGTTGACACATTTTACTTTGAAATATGGGATCACTTTGAATTTTTATCTCAATTAAGCCCAAAAACCCAAAATTTGAATTCGATTCGGGTGTGTTTTTATTCAATTGAAAGTCTAAATGACCTAATTTTGGTTATCTAAGGAGAAAATTGGATTCCCCATGGTTGATTACCCTTAGGGAAGGTATAAAATTTGATCAAAAATTTCAAATTGAAAAAAATCCCCAATTTGGGTTCTAAAATCCCTAATTTTCAATTAATTTTGGGGTTTTTCAATTATTTTACCAAATTGCAAAATTGGACCGACCAATATGAAATTAAAGGTCCCAAAATCAATTGTTGTGAAGACACCACAGCCTAAAAATGCTTAGAAATGACTTGATTGGATTTTTGGTTCAATTACGATATGAAATCACCCAAATTTGGGGAAAACGTATCCTTAATTAAAATTTTGTAAAATTGAAACTTCAGGGATGAAATTGGAATTAAAATAAGACTGATGGATATTTTTTCGAAATTTTGAGAATAGTTTTGCTATTTTTCTTGATTTTCTTCCCATTTTTACCAAAAGAAATTATGGAAAAATTAAAGAAAAATATAGAAAAATCATTTTTTGTTTAGAAATAGGTTCTTAAGCATGGCCAAGGTTCCTAATCCTAATTTTATTAATTTTATGTAAATTAAAAAATTTGACCAAAAATCAAGTGTCAACAATACCACTAGATTAATTCAATTAATTGTATTTAACAAAAGATGGAATGTGTTGGTCCCTTTAATATACGTAAAAACACATTCATCCATAAAATACTTCAATTTCATACTTGAAGAAGGATCAATTCTTCATTCAAACAAAAAATCAGCATGATACCCATGAAAGAGCCAAATTTGGTTGATTATGGAGTTCAGTGATTGATTATGGCTATTAATTAAACTGGGACCCAAATTCTATGCAAAATCAAGTGAAATCCAATTTAAAGTACAAAAATCTAAAATGGATCTTCAATGGCAATTTTGAATCAATGCTCAATCCATTGTCCATATATCCCGACGTTTACCTGAGTAATAAGATCTGAGAGTTTAATTTCATTCAAATTCACAAATATAAAGTAGTAAAATCAGGTTGCCAAAACTGAGTTTCAACATTCAACATTTTAATTTTCATTCAATCCACGAAAACATGATAGAAAAATGAACTTTAACATTCAAAACAAATGTAATTGTAGGCACCTACATTTATTGAAATTTTGATATAGTTTAAATGATTCAACATGAGATACAACAATTGGATTTAGTTTGTCAATTTAAAATTAATTTTTCGTCACTTTTATGTCAGTTTGAGTTTATTTAATTAATTCATATGAACAAACTATATAAATAATTATATAGATTCGAAGCCAAATGTTCGTAACATGATTAGGGAAAATTACCAAAAAAATCCTAAATCTATTGTACAGATGTCAATTCAGTCATAAACCTTTCAAAGTTTCAATTTGGTCAATTCATTCCTAAACTTTTTGACAAGTTACTAGGGTAGTCTTTTTGGTGAATTTTGGCCGGCTATTAGTGACGTAGGCGCCAAGCATGCAACGCTACATGGTAGGTGTGGGCGCTAACATAGCCAATTTTTTTATTTTCTTTTAATTTTTTTAAGTTTTTTATAAATTTTTTCTATTTTTCTTTTCTTTTTCTTTTTCTTTCTTTCTTTTCCTTCTTCCTCTATTGGTCGCAAGCAATTGCCGAGGCCTAGCGACTGGGCAACTAGCAGAGAAAGAAGAAGAAAAAAAGTAAAGAAAGAAAGAGAAAAATAGAAAAAAAGGAAGAAAAGAAAACATAATACTAAATTAAAAAAACTTCAAAACATCACACCCGTCACTACCGCTTGTGCCACATAATACGGTCAACGTTCACGTCAGTGATTGTTAGCCAAAATTGATCGGAAGGACTACATTAGCAAAGCATTAACATATTTAGGACTAAATTGACAAAATTGAAATGTTTATGATTGAATTGATATCCATATAATAAGTTTATAACTTTTTTGATAATTATCCCACATTTATGGTCAAAATCATGCTTAACTTGATATAGTTTTGAAATTTCAACAACCAAACATCACCTACCCTTCTTACCTTACCAAAAAAAAAAAAACACCACCTACCGTGAAATCAAGACTTGGTTGTTTGGGTTTCCAAATGTTGACTTGATTGCACTTTGCAGAACTTTTGTTACTTAATTACACATTATACTAGACATTTGGGACGTCTGTGTAATTTTCATCAAACAAAAGACGCTCAAGATACATAAAACAGTTCAATAGTCGAACTCCATATTTTCTTGAAACGTGCCACGTCCGCAACCATGTAGGTTGATTATCATGTGCATAGTCTATGGTATAGGTTTTTGTACGACTCAAAGGCAACATTTCACATAGTGAGATGAATCATACCTAGGGCTTGCCAACCTTATAATTCCCAGTCTTCTTGCTCGATCAATTCTGATTTTTTCTCCCAGTAAACAATTTCTATGGTATGAGGGCCTCCCAAAAGGTAACAGAGGCATTTAGGTTTGAAAACTTGAATTATCACCAAGATTAGGCTTTCACAACCCTAATTGGAATGACTATTGCACCTAAACATCCAATAGCCACCATAATTCGGCTTCTAGTATGACTCCAATGACTGTTGTGGTTGGTGTTTCAAAATCCTCGTCGATGTCGGACGAGGGTTGTCCTCCCTTGAATTTCAGTGAGGTTTGACAACCATCACTGATGGTTGGGCAGCAACCGGAGCAATTTGACAAAAACTTTTGAAGCTCATTTTGGAGCATGGAAGGTTAGTTTCTTATCATGGTCCAAAAGAGGACCGCCTTCGACACACACTGTCACTCAACTATCCAAGAGTTCTATCTTTGCTTTTACAATATGCTATTTGATTCCTCAACTTTACATTTCCAAGTAATTTCATTTTGATGTACTTTCAATTCCAGATAACCTTCTTTCCGATGCAATTTGCTTTCCATAGTGCTGAATAAATTCCTCTAGTTGGTTTCAAAACGCGGAAACAAAACCTAGATCAGTTCTGTTGGGATCATCCAATGTCTAGACCAACTAGGCTTGTCGATACTCGGGCTGAATTGACTCTGATGTACACCTCAAATATTTTTGACGAAAACATCATTAAAGAAATATTCTACAATCATCCATGTAATGTCCACTTCAAAACTGACTTCATTTTGTGCTATTGATGTGATTTGAATGATTTTTACATTTGTAAAAATGTGGGTTTCATTGGATCTTCAATTTTGTGAAGTATCAATGCTTTTAAATATGTATATATTCATATATAAGTAAGAATGCAGGCCACTTGTCATTGAGAAAAGAAATTTTCCCTACGTTAAAATTTTCCAAGAAACAACTTTCTCTTTCCCATTGTTCAAGGGATTCTAACCGAGAAGCGAATTGACTTTGCCAGGCCCGCAGATGGAATGATCTACCTTTCGATTTGGTCATCCCCCACCCCTTTTGGGATCTTCTTTGTCTTGATGCCCCTGATGTGGGTTTTGCTGTTTTAAGTACTTTTAAATTCAATAAATTATCTTTTGACTAAAAAAAAACCCTACATGAGACAAATATTCAGAATTGCACTCGCTAACGTGTGAAACTTGACACATGCTTTATAAGTCTCTTATGGAGTTGTAGGTCAGCGTATGAAAATGTCTCAAAGGTACATGTGAAATATGTATGAATGTTAGCCATATTCTCTTATCATATGTAGAATGCAAATCAAAAGACTAAACAAGTAAGAAAACAAATTGCCATATTCGCTTAAACTTGTCCATTCTTATTGTTATTTCAGGGCGGGATGCTTGGAGTAGTATCATTCACCAACGAATTGTTCCTTTCATTTGAACTTTCTCCTTGAATTGTTGAAGTTTCTTGATTCCTTTGATCAACCGAACTCCGCAAATTCCACTTAAGCTCCTCCATTCGTGCCTTCATTTGCATGAGCTCTTCTAAGTTCAGCTCTTCAACGGGAGCTTCCCACCATCCCTCGCCTTTCCACCCTTCAGTGTTTCTTTTCAGTTATTTACCTAGTGCCTTGTCAGCTTCGACTTGATTAACGAGCTCATCATTTTGTTGATTGAGCTCATCAATCCTAAGTTGACGATAGGACTCAACCAAAGTGTCATCGCCATCATTTTCTGAAGGGTTTTGGTTGAGGAATCGATTGACAATCGAATTGATCGAGGGATGAGCGAAAGAATATGGTTTTCCAGTAGGAGAGAATATTACTACTCCCACCTCTGAGCCAGTCAGGGTGACAAGCTCACTTGCTTTTTTGTAGATACCAAATCTACGTTTGGAGAATGTTATGAGCTTATCTTCCTCATTTTCAATTTGCCTCATCTCGATACTTTGACGTCCTCTTGTCCTTCTCCCTGCCATGACTGAAAGCAGTGATCGAAAATAATTGCAAGATGGTAAAGTTACGATAGTAATGTCAAATTCGGTGTGAGCATAATGAAAAGAATGCACCTATTTATAAGGCGATGGTGATGTCAAATCTAGTGTACATTGTTTTGGATAATCTCTTTGAGGTCACCTTCCACAAAATATTTATTTCAAAAAAAGTAAGAATTGTTCAAGGGGAAGGTGGATTTTCCAATATGTGCATGTAAATAATTGCAAGATAGTAAAGTTATGATAGTAATGTCAAATTCGGTGTGAGCATAATGAAAAGGTTGCACCTATTTATAAGGTGATGGTGACGTCAAATCTAGTATGCATTGTTTTGGGATAATCTCTTTGAGGTCACCACAAAATATTTTTTTTTAAAAAGAGTAAGAATTGTTCAAGGGAAAGGTGGATTTTCCAATATGTGCATGTAAACAAATGTTTTCACAATTATAAGGCTCAACTCTATATTTCTCACCACATTTACCTTCCAAAAATAATCTCTATAATTGAGTATTTTATAAAGGAAGAGCCAAATTAACATTTGTATTTTGAGTAAGACGTTTAAAACACAAGCTCCATTGGAAGCACAAATTGGGCAAAAATCTTATTTGGGAAATTAAGATTTGAAGATTATAACAAATTGTAATGACTATATCTTGTATCCATAGATTGGGACATTTTCATGGCCACATATGTAATTTAGATTACTTTATTATAGGTAACTTGAAATTTTTTACTATGTGTGCTCCGAAGAGATAATACATGAAATCACTTAAAATATGTAGACAATATCAAAGTAGAATCTCGACCTATTGAAGGAATTAAATGCTCAATTAACATAAAAATTTTGTTGACATTTATAATATCATTTGCTATTAATTATGAAAATGCTCTTTTGTATAGACTGTCTTGATAAACAAGATCGGTTCAATATGAAAAGGGTAGCGCTTTTTTCACTCCTACTATGGCTAAAATACTCCCTCTTATAATGTTTTGACAATATTAACCTTTGTGGGTCCCACTTTTTTTAAGCATTCTTCAATTGCTACTCTTCTTTCCCTTTTTTGGGAGGGCCACTTTCCTGCTTCTCATTTTTTTCTCTGTGTTCTCTCTTTCTAAAACATTCCTCTCATGTCAATAATCTGTGTTAAAGCCTAGATTTGCAGAAACCTCCTCTTCACCCAACTAGTCCTCTTCCATCTCATGTCAAATTTGAATTATCCCATTTCGCATCAAACTTTTCTATTGATCGATCACGAAGACAAGAAAAAAACCCATTAAATATACAAATCCAAGAGCTGAAGCCCTCAACCAAAAACTCATCACACTCATAAGTAATCTCTGCTTCTTCGTCTTTGTCTCCTTGGTCCTAATTGTCACCACTATTGCCGATTCGCCATCACCTACTAGCCTCCAAATACATGGCTCGAATCTCCCCCTCTCTCACTAAGTTGTTTACGCAAATCAAAAATGCAATCGACGTGGATTTGCCTCTCCTCACCCTTGCGGTCTCTCCTACTTCCACGCCGATCTTAATTACCAAGCTGCCACCGCTAGTGATTGAGAGAACTGAAGAGGTGATTGTGAACTCAACTCTTAAGTCCGAGCCCTAATGCGATGAGGTGGCCCTATGGCCCGTCAATTGTTCGAATCCCCATGTTCTGATAGGCGTAAGGTTCGATGTAGGAGCCAAGGTATCAAACTCCGATTAACGATTGAAAAATCGATGAGTGTAACGTGGTCCGGAGAACAAGTGACAGAGATAGACAACAAAAGAGAGTTTTTTTTTTTTTTACATATACCACCAATGCTTGAACCATGGCCAAATTTAAGAACTTACGGAGAGAAGTAACGAAGGAGGAGAATGGAGAGATGTAACAAAAGAGGAAAATGGGACCCACGAGAAAAAATAAAAACGAAAACAAACGAAATAACACAATCAAACAAAAAAGGAACCTTAAAAAAGATGGGACCCACAAACAAAAAAGATCCTTAAAAATAATAGGACCCATAATGGTTAATATTGTTGAAACACTGTAACAAGAAGTGTTTTAGCCATGGTGGAAGTGGAAAAAGTGCGGCCTTATTGAAACTATTTCACATTATCTAGATTGCTAGTTTACAAACAATGAATTCTAATGAAGTGTATTTTTCAAACTGCCACATTTTGGATTTCTTTCCTTATTGCCCCATATGCCAATTTTGGTCTTTTACCTTACTACTACATTAAATATCAATCTTTATCCTCGATCAACACTTAAATTTGTTTCTAAAAGAAAATTCTCAAGAGATAATGTTTGCAGCTTTCAAGTTAAAGATATTTAGCAGAATTTTCTAACATATGTTCTGCATGTCTTCACTACATTAACTGTATGATGTAATTAAGAAATTATTTGTAATTAGACAGATAGATATAAAAAAATTTTATTATAATGTGTACACAGATCAAGATGGCTCTATCATGTATAATATTAATTTGCGGCACATTACAGAAACAATAAATTTGTTGCTACTTGAGGAGTGAAGACAAAATAACATTCTTAAGACTCTTCTATATATCAAACGCTAAGAAAGTTAGTCCATGATAAATTTGATTGGATATTCTATCTGTAGAAAATACGTCATCTAAATATTT
This sequence comes from Syzygium malaccense, assembly GCA_031216405.1. Classification (NCBI taxonomy): domain Eukaryota; kingdom Viridiplantae; phylum Streptophyta; class Magnoliopsida; order Myrtales; family Myrtaceae; genus Syzygium; species Syzygium malaccense. The sequence continues at coordinate 26,264,429 of CM062257.1, read as the reverse complement.
TTTTAAGCATAAATTAAATCCATAAATAATTTAATAACTAACTCATTGTACAAAATATTTACGGACAAATGTACTTCTACTCCCTATACTTGGCACCAAAGTTCACCTTTTCTGAAATTTTGTTGTGGTTGATGATTTTTGGAGCACTTGAGTCTTACCATTAGATTAATACAATATATTTTATTTAACAAAGGATCAAATGTGTTGGTCCTTGTAATATACGCGAAAACTCATTTGTCCATAAAATTCTTTAGTTTCGTGCTTGAAGAAGGATGAGTTATTCATTCAAACAAAAAGTAGCATGATACCCGTTCAAGAGCCAAATTTGGTCGATTATGAAGTTTATTGATTGATCATGGCTATTAATTGAATTGGGACTCAAATTCTATGCAAAATCGAGTGAAATCCAATTTAAAGTAAAAAAAAATAATCTAAATCTGGATCTTCAATGGCAATTTGAATCAATGCTAAATTCATCATCCATATATACTGATATTTATTAGGGTAATAAGATCCAAGTGTTTAATTTCATTCAAATCCACAAATATAAAGTGGTAGAATCAGGTTGCCAAAACTCTAGAGTTTCAACATTCAAAATTTTAATTTTCATTCAATCCACGAAAGTGTGATAGAAAAATGAACTCTAACATTCGAAACAAATGTAATTAGAGTCACCTACGATCATTGAAACTTTGATGTAGTTTAAATGATTCGATCTGAGATATAACAATTAATTTTAGAGTTTTATTTTAAAATTGATTTTTCCTCACTTTTATGTCAAGTTTGAGTTTATTTACTTAATTAATATGACCAGGCTATATAAATAATAATATCAATTGGAAGCCAAATGTTCTTTACATGATTAGGAAAAATTGCCAAAAAAGTCAAAAACCTTTTGTATGAGTATTAATTTAGTTCTAAAACTTTTAATTTGGCCAATTAGTCCTAAACCATTTGACGATTTGCCAATATAGTCTTTGTGGCCAAACATAGCCAATTTTGTGCATTTTTTAAAAAAAATTTCTTAATTTTATTAATTTTTTTGAATTATTTCTTATTTTCTTTTCTTTCTTTTTTACCTTCTTCAGCCTTCCCAAGGCCTAGTGACCGGCAGAGGAAGAAGAAAAGAAAAAGAAAGTAAAGAAAGAAAATATAAAAAATTTTAAAAGGGAAAAAAAAGAAAAAGTCAAAAAATATTAAAATTTTTAAAAGATGCAAAAAATCGTCTCTATAGCGCCAACTGTACCATGTAGGAAGATCAGTGTCCACATTAGCGATAGTTGGCCAAAATTGGCCGAAATGACTATATTAGCAAATCATCATAAGGTTTAGGATTAAATTGATCAAATTAAAAGGTCTATGACTAAATTGACATTCTACAATAGGTTTAGAACTTTTTTGGTATTTATTGTCATGCCCCGCTCCCTACGACGCGCGACAATCCGACCGAGGTCGATTCAAGTGCGACGTCCCAGGACGCGTCGCCAACCCAACACCAAGATAGAGATCACTGTACATGTGGAAGCAACATAAAAACACCCGTACAAATAAAACACCATGACCAGGGATAGCACGACAGTAACAACATTACAAATATACAAATATACACTTGCATTAACAAGGAAAACATATACAATATCCATTTACACCAAAATATACACCACCAATAAAAAACGGGTCAACGGCCACTACTGGCAAAAAGAGATAAGTGGCCTGGGCGGTCGGGGGTATTAAAACTAGGTAGGGCTCCGGTCAAAAAGGTACTGGCCCGACCTATCTGCAACTAAGGCTAAACCTATGAGACCCAGTCCGCGTCGGATCCCGAGGACTCAGAAGAGTTGTCTGACGGCTTGTCCTCGGAGTCCATGGAATCCAGCTCAAACTCGGCCTCTGTCGGCTCCTCCTTTGAATCCACCCCCTTAGGCTCGAGGTCCTGCTCCATCGGCTCTGGCTCCTCATCCGACTCTATCGGCTCCGGATCAAAATCCCAGTTCGCTGGCTCCATATCCATCGGGTCAAACTCGTCGACCTCCCAGATAACAAGCCGACGGCCAGAACTGGAACTTCCCTCGGACGTGTAATCAGAGCTCGCTAGGTCTCCATCCTGACACTGGGGGTCTACCTCTCCTAGCCCGTTAAACGGGACGTCAAAAGTCCTGAGGGGCCCAAAAGTCCCGGAGTAGTCTCTAAACAACCAAGCTATATACTCGTGGGCCTGAAAATGATGCGTGCCCACGTTGACCCATACTGTAGTGAAATGCCTAATATAGGTATCCCCGTTCCCCACGAGGTACTCGGTCACGTCCCGGTCTATCCGAGACGGAATCCCAAAACGTATCGGAACCTCATACATTTTCAGGGGCGGGGGTCTGAAAAATTTGGTTTTAACAACAATAAGAATAAATCTCAGCGAGTAAAACCCCCTAAACCTAAACTAGGCTAACATGCACCTCATGACAGGCAAACAATCACATGAACAGATCAAAATCAATTGACCTAGGACCTCGGGCCCAGATCGAGCACACAATTGACTCTACAGGTTAGGCATATAATAATCATAATAATGGCACATACGAGATAGGCTTAATCACACGTACTCCATGCACATACTCATGTTCGTTAATGCCTGCATTGCACACGAGTCACCAACACTCACATGCTTGTACACTTGCCAATGTACTCTAGCACACACATGCCATCAATATGCTCACGATCATGATCTAGCTCAAATATGCACATCAACACACTGCTCAATTTCTCGTTTAAGCTCGACCCGCGTAAAACGCATCAGGTCCATTCATATCCAACACTTCTTGGCCCACGGAAAACACATCAGGTTCAGTGTCTCTAGCCCGCGTAAAACGCATTAGGCGCAATACCGATCTCCTTATACGGACCAAAACCCACGTAAAACGCATCAGGCTGGCCGTCTTCTAGTAGAACCGGGCATTATCCCGCGTAAAACGCAGCAGGACGGGTACAACACCCCGCGTAACACGCATCAGGGCTTTAGGTGATCACACTTGCACACAGTCGATTTTATCTGATCCCCGCGTAAAATGCATCAGGGCAATTAGGTGATCACATGCTCATGCCAGGCACGCATACTCGCACAATTCTGGGTTCAAGCCAATGCACAGCAAGCGAAATGCGCGGGCCATGCACAATGAGCACTCGGGTTATGACATAATGCACAATGAGCATTCAATTCCAACGTGAGCACATAATCCAATCGTGCCAAGAAATTATCGAATAATGCCATGACGTGCTCAAATACCCAATTGACATGCTCGCATTTAATTCCAATTTACCCAATCAACATATTAGCATATCCAATCAAACAATTCAATTCAACTTTGCATGATACATAACTCACACGCATAATTCGCGCGACTAGGCCAATATGATTAGGCACACTCGAGGCCCGCCATGCTAGTGCATTCTCAGCCACCCTAGGCACACGACATGAAATATCAAAATCAATGTCCAATCAAGCATAAATCAACCACCAAATGGACAATTTAAGATATGCTCGGAATTCCACAATTGAGCCCTAAACTAACCAATCTCGGCCAATTAATTCCAAAAATTCCAGCCATCAAATAGCCCACTCTTAGGCACTAAATCACATTGAAATCAACACATTAGACTCCCAAATCATCACATAATCCATCACTAATCTAATAGCCCACTAATCATCCCTAATCCACCTTAATTAACCCCTAAATTACCCTAATCCTATCTAGAAATGCTAATTAGCCTAATTAGGGTTTAGGGACTAATACTCACCTAAATTCCTAAGCTCCAACTAGCTGAACAGGTGGGGAAAATGGGCAGTCCGAGTTGGCTCCATAGCGGCGCAAGCGGCAGCGACGGGCGGCCTTCACGGCGGCGCGTGCGGCGACGGCTTGCGGACGGCGATCCACGGCGGCGAAGGGGAGGGGGATGTTGGTCGGTGGCGGACGGGAGGGAGAGAGGGATGGTCGGGATGGTGGTGGTGCTAGGCGTGGAATGGCGGCGAGCGGCGGCGGTGCTCCGGCGGTCTCACGGCCAAGCAAGGAGGAAGAGGGGGAGGCGAGATTGAGGGAGGAGGGGGAGTGGTCGGCTGAGGTGAGGGTGAAAATGAGGGAGAGAGAGAGAGAGAGATGAGAGATATATACATTTTGGGCTAGTGGGGTGGTTGAACTAACTCCCCAAGGATGACCATCTTGCCCCCACCATCAACGACTTGGATTAAATCTAGAACAAAAATCTAAGGGTATCTTGGTCGAAATTTCCAGCATTATTGAGCTGAGATAAACCAATTTAAAACTCTAAAATACTCTCTAAATAATCCCAAAATTCGGAATACAAGGCTAGGGGTCTAGGGGCAATTTGGTAATTTTCCGATCTCGGGTCAAATTTCCAATTTTCGACTCTACCGATCCCAAATATGATTGGCCATTCTTATACGATGTTGTCCTTGCAAAAATAGTCGCACAGGCTCACGAAATTTGACACCGAAGTCCGAACTCAATTCCACGATCGATTTCGCTCAATTTGCAGTTTTAGCGTCTTTCACTAACGGGCGGCTGTTTAGGGGTTACATGTATCGACCTAGGGTTACTCGAGTCGTAACAATATCGATCTCCCAGAGAACATGAGGATTTATCACTAGTTCCGGGGGTTGCGATCGTTCGGATTAATTTCAGAATTGTTTGCTGCGCACACTCTCGGCTGTGCGGAATCACCTGCGATCCGATCGTACGTCATTGGCCAAACCAAATCCATCACTCTCCTTGGATCGGCCCATATTGGCACAAAATATTTCTTCGTCGTTTCTCGGAATCGGACTCGATTTACGGTCGAGTTCTTGGGTCCACGTACCGTTTTCCTAGTTAGCCATTTCCCATTGGTCAGTATCCCGAGAATGATCAGTTCCGGGCAAGACTTACTAAAACGAAATGAGAAATGCATATCCATTTTATTGATCACGAAAGTGGGTCGAATTCAGGACGTTATATTTATCCCACATGATTATCATAAAAATCATGCTTAACTTGATATAGTTTCGAAATTCCGACAACCAAATGGCACCTACCATGAAATCAAGACTTGGTCACATGGAATTCTAAATGTTGATTTGATTGCACTTTTTAAAACATTTATGACTTAGGGTGCACTTGTTTAAGGAAAAGTGTTTTCCCATAATTAGTATTCCAAACTTTTACTCATTTGGTTTGCCGAAAATAATTAATCAATCGAAAACACTTTCCGATCAAGGAAAATATTCATGCATAAAATTAAGAAAGTGATTTCTTAAATCTAATAAGGTGAAAGCACTTTTCGCAATTACTCATCTTGAATTTTTTAATATAATATATATTCTTTTCTTTTCTTTTCCTTTTTATTCTTTTCTTTTATTCTTTTCCTTCTTCCTTCGTTAATTGCTGGGCCTCTATGACCCGCCATAGGCATAGGTTGGCAAGAGCTAGCCTCACCGGCCTCAAGCGAGCTCGACCTCGTCGCAGAGAGGTCAGTGAGGCACAACCTTGACCTTGCTCGAGGCCGATGAGGCTCAACCTCGCCCGAGGCCAGCCCTCGCTAGTGGCTTGTCGTGGCCATAGCCGAGGCCCAACAACTGGTGGCGGAGGAAGAAGGAAAAGAAAAAAAAAGAAAAAGAAAGCAAAGAGAAAAACAAAATAAGAAATAAAAGAAAATAAAAAATTATTTAGAAATTCGAATTCTTTTATGCTTGAGATAAAGTCATGAGTTTGAAAATATTTTCCAAATGAAATCCAAACACTAAAAAATATTTTTGGTCACGTATGACCAAATAGAGGAAAAACAACCATTTTCCTGAAAAAAGATTTCCCAAGAAGTTTATTCTTTTATTATGAAATTTTCCCCCAAAATGCACTCTTAATTACACGTCAAACTAGACATTTGGGACTTCTGTGTGATTTTCACTAACAAAAGATGCTAGAGACACATAAAACAGTTCCATAGTCGAACTCCATTATTTCCTGAAACATTACGCGTTTGCAAACATGTAGCTTGATTATCATGTGCAACGTGACATTCCGAATTTCGATCAATTTTTGGGATTCATCAAATATGTATTTCGTCAGTGCGCTTATAATAAAATTTCGTCTGGAACTGATCACTCTTGGGTTATTTTTTTAAACTAGAGATTTCGCTAGAATCGCACTTGATCGAATTTAGCCGTTAATTAGAGTCCAAACTTTGGTATCGAATTTCTCAGAGTTTCGGGACGAATTTCATTGGACGTTGTCGATATTATTGTGGCTAGCCTCGATATTGCTCGGGATATGTGAAAAATAAAATTTTGACCGGGTGCGGATTTGAACTAGTAAACCTCCCTCGTAGTGTGTTTTATTTAATATCTTCTTGCCCTTTTATCTAGTTTTTAATTAGGATTTTCATGGACCGTTAGATCGTTTTCGGATTCGAATCGTGACCGTTGGATCGCACTCGAGAAAAAAAATTGACTTTTGTCCCCTCTCCCTCTCTCTCTCTCCTCTCTCCTCTGTCGCGCCCACACTACGCGCACATCTCCCCCTACACCTGTCCTCTCTCTCTCCTTCCCTATGCAACGTCCCCTCCGCACACATCCCCCCTTCCCCCTCTCTCTCCTCCTTTTCTCTTCTTCTTCCTTTCTTCTTCTTCCTCTCTTCTTCTTCTTCTTTGGCCTTTCGCCCTCGACTGCTCTGGCTTCCTGCTTGCTGCTCGCTTGAGCTCGTCGCCACCGATCGCCACCATGCCGTCTGTCCCGCTAGCCACCCGACCATCGCCCCAGCCCAACCACTGCCACCCCTACACCACCTAGCCAAGCCGCACCGTCGCCCGTCGCCCTTGTGACCATTAGCTCTCAATCGCACCAACAACTCGCCCAATGCTGCTCAGCCGCTCGCCGGCCGGCCCTACGTCGCTCGGCCAGCCCTACGTCGCCCAGCCGCCAGCTGCTGCGCCGTGCCACCCCGACCACCGGCGATTCGCCCCCCATTAGCCTCCAGTTCTTCCTCTCTCGCCACCACCGCCCCCAATTGACCTCCCCCTCCTCTTCCGCACCGTCGCCATCGCTATCACCATTGCAGCTGCGTCGCCGTACCAGCTCGCCGCCGCTGTCATCCCTGCTGCCTAACGACAACGCAGCTACCCCCCTGTTCTGGCCAAGCCAACTCGTCGTCGCGTCACCGTCACTAAGCTCGTCGCCGTCGCCACTGCTCGTCGCCGCCACACTGCCGCCCAGCCAGTCGGCCAGCCAGCTCACCAGCTAGCCAGCCAACCTAGCCCACGGCCAAGTCGCCCAGGCCAGGGCCGATCCATTGCCCGCTCAGCCCAAGCCACTGCCCAGTCGCTTCCCATTGCCTAGCCCGTTGCCCAGACATGCCCAAGCGTTCCCTTGCCGTGACTGATGTTGACACCTAATTTTTAGCTCAATTTTTGTCATATTTTCAAAAATTTCAAAATTAGATCTAGGGATCTTGGCCAAACCTAGAAACCTATTTCTAAACCAAAAAATATTTTTTTAGCATTTTTGTGCATTTTCTCTTAATTTCTTTTAGTCAAAATAAGCAAGAAAATCAAGAAAAATAGTAAATGGAATCAGAAAATTCCATAAAATTGGGAAATTCCATAAAAAAAGTCTTTTTTTAAATCCAATTTCATAAATACATTGTCAATTTTAGAAAATTTTAATCCGGTGTACGTTTTTCCCAAAATTGGGCAAAATTAAGCTCGAAATGAACCAAAAATGAAATTAAATATTTTTTAGACATTTTTAAATCATAGTGTCTTCACGACAATTGACTCTGGGACTTTGAATTCCATATTGGTCTATCCAATTGCACAATTTGACATAAAAATCGAAAATCCCCAAAATTGGATTGAAAATTAAGAATTTTGAACCCAAATTGGGAATCGTGCCCAATATGAAATTTTCGAAATGTGAGACTATCATTTCTAGGGTTAATCAGGGGTAGGTAATTCAATTTTAGCATCAATTTTGCCTAATCAGGTCATTAGGATCTCAAATTAAACAAAATCCTATTAACCCGATTATAAAAATGAACAAATTTCGGGCACAATTATAATAAAAATTGGGAAAAATTATACGTTTGGGGTTCGAAATATGATGGGAAATTCAATTTTGGGGTCGAATTTTGAAAATTTGGCGAAAATTGGACTTAATTTGAGGATTTAGGTAAAACTGGAACTGCTGGGTCGAGCGGGTCTACCCGGCCTGACCCGAACAGTTCATCTTCTTTACCCGGTCCGCCCAACCCATGATAAAACAAGAAAAATTGACTCAAACCCATGACTTTATCGATCATGTTCCAATTATTTGAGCACGTTTTAATCAAGTTTTCCAGCTATCCAGCTGGCATCGTTCAACGACCCAAAACCAATTAGAATTCGGTTCCAACCGAATTTCAAGCAGGAAATCAAATATCAAAAACGGAAAAAACTGAAGAAGATAGAATAGAAGGTGTTCGACATTTTTCTCGAGAGAGAGAAGAGAGAGAAAGAGCGAGAGAGAGTGCGTTAGAGACGTGTAGAGGGTTCAAAGACCGAGTGATCGGTGTTTTCTCCGACGAGAAAACGCCGGCAAATCGGCTCTGATTGTGATCCTCCACGTCCGGCGAGTCGATGACGAAACCATTCGCGAAGGCCTGAAACCGAGCCTCGACCGGAACATCCAGAGCATCTCCGGTGAATCCAAGACCACCAAATCAAAGCCGAGGTGTTGAAGAACACTTCTACAATCGCAGATTGGCCCATGGAAGGAGTTTGATCTACTTTTGAGACGGGTAAACTTCGATTCTCACCATTGTTCCCCAGAATTTCCATATTATAATGAGGATATAACCTTGCAAATCCGTTGAGTTTTGTTGCAATTTTGGGGTTCTTAATGCATAAAATTTGCTTTTGATCACTTGTTCTATATCTTGATTGCATTTTGGCCATAAAAATTGCATGAAACCCTCTCGACCACTATTGCTGAACTTCGCCGGAGCTCGCGAGGTGCTCACCGGAGCGTCACCATGGCCAAGGGCCATTCAAGTAGGCCTTCCCTGACCTTGTATGATGATTTGATGTATGTTTTGAACGATTTAGACGGCTAAGGCAGATAGAATTAGGATTAGCAATTTTGGAAATTATAGGATTAGAAAAGTTTACAAGTTAGGTTATTCGGATCAATTTTTCGCCAGCCGGCGAAGGTCCGGCGGCGACCTAAATAGGCTAGATGAAAAATAGAACACATATACTTCATAATGGTGTAATTGGAATAGTGAAATAGTCAGCGGAAGGTCGCCGGTGGTGAGCCCGAACCGGCAGCCTTGAGAACAAAAAATACAAATCCATGCACACCAGGTGCTCTACTTAATGCCTAAATGAAAAAGATTTGAAACGGCGTCGTTTCGGCGTTGGGTTCGCCGGAGAGGGTGATCGGCGCCGGTGCCGGCGACGGCCGGTTCGGTCTCTGCCGAACCGATCTGAACCAGTCCGGTCCGGTTCATCCTCTCGATGGGAAAAATGCAAAAAAATAATAAATTAATAAATTTTTAGAAAAATCCTAAAAAAATAAAAAAATAAATAAAAAATCACAAAAACCACAAAAAAATTAGATTTTCTTAGAAAATTCAAAAATTTTGCAGAAAATTCATAAAAATTAGAAAAATTACAGAAAATTCATAAAAAATACAAAAATTTTCAGAAATCCATAAAAATTTCGAAAATTCAGAAAATACAAATAAAAAATTTCGAAAATTTTGGAAAATCAATAAAAAAATTTGAAAAATTGGAAAATTCACAAAAATTTCCAGAAATTCATGAAAAAGTCATTTCTCGATTTAAAAAAATTTTCTGAAAAAAATCTAAAAATTTGAAAAAATTAAAAAAATTTGAAAATTCACAGAAGGTCCAAAATCATCGTAGCCACCCATAAAAGATGAAATTTGAATTTTTGAAGTGTCCAAATGGCACTTACAAAAATCAAAAAAATCAAAAATTTTGAAAATCCACAGAATGATTCAAAATCATTATGGCTAGTCATAAAAAGTAAAATTTGAATTTTCCAAAATGCCCAAGTGGCATTTTTTGGAAAATTCCAAATTTAGGAACAAAACCCCAAAAAAACACTAAACTCTAAAAAATGAAATGAACATGCTATTAGAGCTTTGTAAGGGTTTAGGTGTTTACTAGGTTTTCATTTCTAGTGGTCAAATTAGGGTTGCTGTGATTGATTTGTCATTGGTTGTGCATTTAATTTTTGGATGCTTAATTGTCTGTCCATGATTAGATTAGTGAATTGACCTTAGAGATCCGTGTGATACGTTAGACATGCCATATCGTTCTTAGGTACCAAAAAGGCGTTAATGGTCTCAATATAGGATTGTTAACGTAATCAAGTCCCTTATCCAGAATCTTTGATTCATAAGATTGCAGTACTTCTCCCATACCTCAATTAGGATTCTAGTCAACTTATAGTAAATGACTAGTGGCGACTCTAAGTTCAAATTTAGATCAAACAAACCCCGCTGTCACGTGAGGTATGGTCTGGGAGAGGCCCGTATAAAAAAATACCTCAATTCTAGCACGCGAGCGTGTGGCGCGACAAGCTTGGCAACTCCGCTGGGGAAATCTTAAGTTTCTAAATAAACTTAGGCCTAGATAGAACAATATGCATGTGTTTGTGCTTGCAAAGATCCCAGATACGTTCTATTAATAACGTGTTAAATGGTGATGCAGGTGGAAGGTATAAGGGGTGTAGTCTATGCATACCTTTGTTTTGTAGGACGGTGTTGGGATTGAATGTGATTTTACCCAAATTTTAGAAGTGCTGTTTAGTTATAAATTATTGTGCTTGCCTTTAAATTGCTTTAGCACTTCACTTTTCGCACACACTACTCGTGGTCTAACCCCGACTACATTTAGGATCACCCTTAGAAGGTATGTATTTAGGCGAAACTATGAGCCGATTGCTCATGAGATAGTTTAAATACAATACCGATAATCGAGATGGAATAATATTCCATTACTTTAGGCCGATTGTCTATTGGAATAGAATCCCTTGTCCATTAAGGTGGTGATCTTGAGCCTTTAGTATATCCCTACCCTTTTAGGTGTCAAAACCTCACTTGTTGCATATGCCTGTCTTTGTGGTTGGTATACCTAAAACCAAGCAAAATGTGTCGGTAAGTAAGTGTCGTTCCACTTCTCTCATCATTTCAATTATGCAAAGTTAGTTGACACTATTTTGTTAAAAAATGCCCAAATGACAATCAATGTTTGATCAAAATGCCTTTTTATACTAGAATGAATGAATAGGGTGACATGCTCCATTTGGTCACAATTTTCATTTCTAGATGGAATGTATAGGTCCATGATGATTTTCAATGTAACTCAAGTATATTGAATGCTCAAAATGTGACAAGTACAATCCTATTTGCCAAAAGTCTATTTTTGATGTATTCAAAGTTGTAAACCATAGGATAGGACTTTATGGTTAAAATGGAGCATGCCAAAAGGCATTTGCATTAAACATTGATTTCATTCGCATTTTCAAGTATATACTCTTTTAAGGCATAAATAGATTAGAAGTGGCATTTATATTACGTCATAAGTATTGAAATGTACTTTACCTCCATTTTGTCCATAAAAGGACATATAATTAAAATGGGGGCATTTAAAATTGATCCATGGTGATTAATAATGAACTTTTTGCATGATTAGGTTCGATGGGAAAACTAGACATTCAAGTGATTCCTCTTCCACGAAAGGAGCTCATGGCTTGGTGGAAGGACATGACAAAAGATAACCAAATTTATGTTCAAAATAGGTTGGGATACCTTCTAGACTTGATCCATGTGGAACATCAAGTCAATTTGATCCAAGCATTGGTGCATTTTTGGAAAGTTTCCACCACCACCTTCCAATTTGGAGAGTATGAATTGACACTGACTTTGGAAGAATATCAAGCCGCCATTAGAATTGATTCCAAGCCTAGGGTCGTAGAGCCACCTGTTGGACTTAGTCCCATGAGCATTCTTGCAGAATTCCTTAGATTCAAAGCTTCAAAAATCGAAAAATTGATCAAGTCAAACATTGGTAGATTTCCATTATCCTTTTTAATAGCCAATTTTTCCAAACTTCCTAGGGAAATGGGAAATACTTCGGCTCGGGTCTTCATCCTAGCCTTCTTTGGCTTTGTTCTATTCCCTATATCTAGAACGGGATTCGACCCTTTAGTTGCAATAATCACGAGGCAAGCATGTATCAAGTGGGATTTTTCTAATATGCTTCTTGCCCAAACCGTCATCTCCTTAAACACATACCAAAATCATGAGAAGGATATCTTTCAAGCTTCTACTGGCCTTTTGTCACTATGGTTCATGTCACACACTCAACCTTGGTGTCGTTTCACGAACATTCGTGAAATCTATTCGGTGGTAAATCCGATTGAGCGATACATTCGTATCCAAAATAAATTACCAAAACAATCTTTCTTAGATTGGGCCAACTTCATTAGGGCTTTAACTCCTAGTCAAATCTAATGGCGGATCAATTGGCCAAAGATTAGCAAGGTAAGGATTACAAGCCAAGAAGGGAACGCAGTACCATTACTCGGGTTGAATGGGGGAGCCGCTTATTGTCCCTTGCGAGTTGTCAAACAATTTAGAATACTTCAACAAGTCCCATTGGCATGGAACCCTGAGGAGTTCACTTTTGACATCCCAAATGAGATTATACCCGAACAAGAGAAGAAAGACCTTCAAGCCAAGATTCACAAAATTATCCTTTCTTTGGATAATTCACCTTCACAAGTAGTGGAATGGCCAAAGAACTTGGAAGGAGACATGAAGGTTTATATGGCATCCAAGGAATACATCAAGTGGATGGAAAGTAAACGACCAATTTACATGGAGCCATATGTTCTATTGAGCATTGTAATGGATCCCGAGGAGGAGTATGTCCCAGAATACATCGTCCCACACATGCCTGGAGTTGAACCTTATATCCCTAAAGAAGTCATGATCAATGTCGAAGGATGGGAATCCCGAATCAAGGAATGGAAGGATTACCACGGGGCAGAAGCTACCTTAATTAGCAAGAAGCCTAGATTTGGATGATTTAGAATTCCCATTTGAGTTTAAAATCATCTTGTAAAGCAATCTTGGGTTTTATATGAAATACTCATTTTTCAAAATCCGTTTGGATAAATTCAAAATCACGATTAAAAAAGAAGGATTGCCTTGGATTATAATTCTTTGAATGGTATGATTCCTTGAGAAAAACATTGATGAGAAGATTTATGCAAGGCTAAGGCTTGTGTAAAAGTTATTATCCTTGTAAATCACAAGAAACCATACAATTAAAAGAATGTAGGTTTCATATTCATTTCACCAATTCTAACATCCTGATGATTTTCATGAAGACAGGTTTTCTAGTAACGAAAGGCAAAAGACCCTGAACTCATTTACAAATTAAAATGGTCGAGGAAGAAACTCGTACTCGACTAGCTGAAGTGGAGAACCAGATGATGCAAATGGCTGCCATGATGGCGGAAATGAAGGCCTTTATTCTCGCATCTTGAGGGTCTTATCCTACTATTCCAAATGTAGGAACCTCAAATGCTACCGAAACACCATTTGAAGACCTAGCCAGAAACAAAGAACCGGTTCAAGAAAATCCTCCAAAGACTATGCCTGAGATAGTGAATTTGGAAGAGGATGATCAAAACAAGAAAGCATCCAAAACAAAGGATGAAGAAGAGGCTAAGAGATCGGCCAAAATTGAAGAATGCCTAGCGAGTCAGGGCTATAAGCTTCAAAGGTTCGACAAGTTCTCGCCATACGCGAAGGTGGTTGTTCTAGAAAACTACAAAGAATCAGAGTTCGTGAGCAAGTATGATGGAACTGGCTGTCCTAAAAGCCATTTGAAATATTATTTCCGTAGGATGGCAAGATATTCAGACAATATGCTACTTCTTATCAGGACGTTTCAAGATAGTTTGAAAGGAGTAGCCCTGGCATGGTATACCGCTCTTTATATAGAAAATTTTACCGAATGGGATCATTTGGCGAGAGAATTCCTCCGCCAATACAAATTCAATGTCGAAGTTCTTCCAATCCAGGAGGACTTAGTCAGAACCGAGAAACGAAGAAATGAAGGATTCAGAGCCTATGCTCAAAGGTAGAAAGCTGTAGCCTCATAAGTTCAACCGGCCATAAGCGATGATGAGCTTATTGAACTATTCTTGAAGTCGTTACTAACTGAGTATTATGACAAGCTGCATATATCGGGTTGCCAAACATTCACCATGTTGGTGAAGGTTGGTGAAAGAATCGAATGGTCATTGAAGGAAAAGAAATCTCAGGAAATGGCAGCACGGAGATCGTATCCTGGAAGAAAGGATAAAGAATTTGTACGTGATGTGCCTATGGTATCTAACCCCAATGTTAATCAGGCTTCATTCCCGAAACAGTCCAACGTCCCTTGGAGAAATCCAAAATAGTTTGAGCTGAAGAAAAAACCCGTAAGGCAATTCACCCCGTTGCCACAGCCACTGTCGAAATTACTACCGATGCTATTGGAAAGCATTTGATGGCCAAAAAAGTGCCAAGAGATAATCCTACAAGGTTCCCCTGGTATGATGAGTTAAAGACTTGCGCATACCATATGGGAGAAAGAGGACACAATATGGGCAACTGTACAGTCTTAAAATATAAAGTTCAGCAACTTATAGATAAGAAGATATTAAGTTTTCAAGAGCAAGAGCTAAACGTGCATCAGAACCTTCTTCCTGAGCACAATATGATAAATATGGTTCTTATAGAAGGAGAAATAATAGGGCTCGATGAAGAAGATGAATATGAGGTCAAATTAAAGTCTGCCCGACAAGAAAATGCTCGCTTTTGCCGCAAAGCATTCTTAAAAGGGGAAGTTATAGATAACTTGGGAGAAGATTCTGGCAAATACAACTTCCAAGTAAAGTATACTCTACCATCGTGGACTTTTAAAAGTGAAGTAATCGTGCCCGATGGTTGGAGCGGTATGGACAATGAGCTCAGCAAACAAAATGAGACTCCATCTTGTGATGAAGATGATCGATTTGAAGAGCAAAAAGAAAGGATTCGGTAGGGTGAAAGGCGATTTGCCCAAACATCATTTGAGCAAGGTGACACTGTAGACCTCCTTGGTCAAGACAGTGGAAAATACAACTTCCGTGTTAAGTACACACCTCCACCCTGGGCTTTAAAAAAACGAAACTATTTTGCCTAATGGATGGGGAGGCATGGATGAAATCTTAATCAACAAATTAAGTCTTGAGGAGAAAGAAGATCAAGAAGAGAAAATGAAAAAAAAGGCTCGCCAAAGAGACAGACGATTTGTTCATAAAGCACGAAGACGAGGCAAAATTGTTGATTATCTGGGATAAAACAGTGGCCGGTACAACTACCATGTCAAATATACACCGCCTTCATAGGCATCCAAAGAGGAGAATATCGTACCTGATGGTTAGGGTGGAATGGATACTATGGAAGCTGATAAAAGCATGGTATCCATGATTACACCATTATTGATTAATCTTGATGAAGTGGATAGACTTGACAAAGAGAAGGATCATATTGAACCAATTACCATTGAGCTCCTAATGGGTCAACTAGGGATTGACGATAAAGAGGTCCAGTCTGTAATCATCACTTTGCCTCCAAAGGAGAAATTTGATACCAAATGTGTACCATGGGACTACACGCCTAAAGAAGTTGATGCAATAACCAGATCCGAAAGATGTTATGTCCCAAAGGAAGGTGAGCACGAAAGGAAGGGAGTAACCGAAGAGGATGTCAAGCAATTGTTATTAGTCATGAGGACAAGTAAATATGAGGTAATTGAGCAATTAAGAAAAATGATGGCACAGATTTCCTTACTGGATCTCTTCAAGACTTCGGAAAGCCACAAAATGGTGCTTATGAAACTTCTTAATGAGGTGCATGTCCCGGAGACGATTAATGAGGTACAATTGGAAGACTTTGTTGGTGCTATTCTTCTAAATGATCAAATTGCCTTCTCTGATGAAGATTTTCCAATTGACGGGCTTTCCCACAATAAAGCCCTATATTTTGCCGTCAAATGCCGGGGCAAGAAAGTGTCTCGGGTGCTGATTGGTAATGGTTCCGCACTTAATTTGTGTCCACTAAGCACACTGCATCGCTTGAGGATTAGTAAAGAACTCATCAAACCTTCAAAGGTGACTGTATGTTCGTTCGATGGGATGAAGAAGGATGTTATCGGTGACATCGAACTAGAAGTAAATATAGGCCCTGTGCCTTTTCTAATTGATTTTCAAGTGGTAGTCATTTCAAGGACTTTCAACCTACTGCTGAGGAGGCCTTGGATTCATATGGCTGGCGTCATTCCTTCTAGTCTTCATCAAAAGGTTAGATTTGTTATTAATGGTAAAATGATTACCGTGCACGGGGAGACGGACTTTACCACTTACAAGGAAAGTGTTATACCTTACGTCGAACCCGAGGTAAGAGAAGAGCCCAGTTATCATTCCTTCAAGATGATTTCCATGATACAAATTCCCACTGGTAGTGTCATGAAGTCTCCAAAATTTTCGGCATCGTCTATTATGTCTGGAAAAATGTTATGCCAATATGGATTTAACCATAATGATGGGCTTGGGACAAAAGCGCAAGGAATTAAAGAACCCATTATCCCATTTGGCACAAAGAAAAAGTATGGGGTGGGACATGAAGTCGCTAATAATCACCATGGAGGCTGAGGCCAAGGTCAAAAGAATCATGAAAGCCGTGGAAGCCGAGGTAATTGAACTATAAACCCATTAACATGGAAGGGTAAAACTAGAGAGTTACCCTATCATCATATTCATATCAGAAAAAACTTTCCTGGGCCTCCTAAACTGCTTTTAGAAGAAGATTTACATGCAAGAGCAGAGCCTGTCTTGTTGGATTTATTTGAAGAGGACATTATCAATGTCGTTATAACTGAGGATGAAGACACCTATGCACTAGAGTATGAAGATTCTTTTGAATCCCTTTCCTTATTGTTGCCTTTACAATTTGTCTGTTTCATGTTGATGTTGTTTGCAATTTCAATTCAGTTGCAATTTACGTTTCTTTCAATATAGATGTAATTGCATTTTTCAAATTCAATAAAAGTGTTTAATATTTTGTTAAGGACATATGGAAACAAAACCAAACCAATGATGAATATTGCTCTCACACGTGAGGCTTGAGGCTTTGGGTTTCCGTATGACTCCTCATTGCAAAAATGGTTTTAAAAGCAAGAATGTCCAAGGATAAGAGGATTAGCTCTATTCTTTTGATTTCTTCAAAACAGATTTCAAAATAATTTTCCAAAAGGGTTTTTCATTAAACCTCATGCATCAATTCATTTCATATGCAATTACTAATCATGTTTGTTGCATGTCAGGCTTGAGTATTTACACACCCATAATAGGTTCATAGGTGACCCAAAACTCTCCGAGGAGATCACTTATGATATTGAAGGGGATAATGAAGATGAGGAATGGATCATAAGAGAATGGATTCGTCATGAAGAATCAAAGCCACTCACGTTAGAGAAAACGATTACTATTAATCTGAGTGATAAAGAGAACCCTAAAGAGGTTAAGATTGGAGAAAGTCTTCCCTCAGAAGAAGCAAAAAAAATAACAGATTTGCTCAAGGAATATCAAGATATATTCGCATTGTAACATCCTGAATTCGACCCACTTTCATAATCAATAAAATGGATACGTATTTCTCATTTCGTTTTAGTAAGTTTCGCCCGGAACTGATCATTCTCGGGATATTGACCAATAGGGAATGGCTAACTAGGAAAACGGTACGTGGACCCAAGAACTCGGCCGTGAATTAAGTCCGATTTCGAGAAATGACGAGGGAATATTTTGTGTCAATATGGGCCGATCCAAGGAGAGTGAAGGATTTGGTTTGGTCAATAACGTACGATCGGATAACGGGTGATTTCGCACGATCGAGAGTATGCGTGGCGAGCGATTATGAACTTATTCCGAAAGATCGCGACTCCTGGGACTAGCGATAAATCCTCGTGTACTCTGGGAGATCGAGGTCGTCACGACTCGAGTAACCCTAGGTCGATACGCGTAACCCCTAAACAACCGCCCGTTAGTGAGAGACGCTAAAATCGCAAATTGAGCGAAATTGATCGTGGAATTGAGTCCGGACTTCGGTGTCGAATTTCATAGGCATACGCGACTATTTTTGTAAGGATAACGTCGTATAAGTGTGGCCAATTATATTTGGGATCGGTAGAGTCGAAAATTGAAAAATTGACCCGGGACCGAAAAAATTATCATTTTGCCCCTATGCCCTAGGCTTAATTTCGAAATTTGGGGTTTATATTAGTCTTGACTAGCCTCTATTATTGCTAAAATCCTAGGACTAGATTGCCCTTAGATATTTAGTCTAGATTTAATCCTAACCCTAGAAGTGATGGCAAGATGGTCAATTATGAGAAGTTCACCAACCCCACTAGCCCAATGTGTATATCTCTTCCAATCTCTCTCTCTCCTCTCATTTCTCACCTCACCAGTTGGCCACTCTCCCCTCTTCTCCCCCACTCTCGCCGATTCTCTCTCTCTCTCTCCCTCTCGGCTGCGTGAGGCCCTCGCCGGAGCACCGCCGCCGCTCACTGGTGCCGCCGTCGTGTGTCGCCGTTCCATGCCTTGCACCACCACCATCCAGCCACCCCATTCTCTCTCTCTCTCTCTCTATCTCTCTCTCTCTCTCTCTCTCTCTCTCTCTTTCCTTAGTCGCGTGAGCAGCCCCTACCGTGGACCGCCATCCGCAAGCCACCGCCGTGAAGGCCGCCCGTCGCCGCCGCTTGCGCCACCGTGAGACCGACTCGGACCGCCCGTTCTCCCACCTATTCAGCCTTGTTTAGGAGCTTAGGAATTTGCTGAGTACAACCCTAAGCCCTAGTTAGGCTAACGTACATTTCTAGATGAGTTTTAGGGGTTATTTAGGGGTTAATTTGTGGAGAATGTTTAGGGCTGATCTTGTGGCTAAATTGGTGGCTTAGCGTGATAATTTAAATGAGGTTTAGTGGCCTATAATGTGCTGTGTGGTGGCTGATCATAGGAGCCTTGATTCGGGCAAAAATGTGGATTAGGCGGGTGCAATTTGTGAGCCGAGTGGTAGCTATTTTCATGGTGATTTTTATGGTCTAATGTGGTAATTTGGAAGTGACTTAATGGCCTAGGGTGGACTGTTCGTGGCTGATTCGGTATTGGGTTGATTCGGGCCACAATTGGTTAATCGTGGTTTTATTGTGAATCGCTAAGGGAATCGTGATCGGCCCATAAGAAGACTGAATTAAGCATGGCTTGATTGTGATTGTGTAATGCCCTATGATGTACTTGGTGTGGCCAATTCATGAGACGCTTGGTAGACTATCGGCATGTGTAGTTTTGGTGTTTTAATCACGTGAATTTGGGTGCTAAATTGCATGTTGCGACTGATTTGGACTAATTGGTTCATTGGGCATATCGAGGTACGAATTGAGCATGTCGTGGCATTAATTGAATGTGTAGGCAAATCATGTTGAGTGCCCAGTATGAAATTCACGAATGCCGAGTGTGGATATTGTGGCCATTAGCACATACCGAGTATTGGCATAACATGTGCATTTTTGTGTGCGTGCACGAAAGGCATGAGTATGTGATCACCTAATCGCCCTGATGCATTTTACGCGGGGTTCAGATAATAACTGGTGTATGTGAAAGTGTGATCACATAAAGCCCTGATAAGTTTTGCGCGAGGTATTAAACCCGTCTTTATGCGTTTTACGCGGGACGATGCCTGGACTACCGGAAGATGGCAAACTTGATGCGTTTTACATGGGTTATGTCATGAGCCTGATGCATTTTACGTGGGTCGGAGATCGATCTCAAAGTGATAGACTTGATGCGTTTTTACGCAGGTTGGTGAATTTGGTGAATTGTGAGTGTGCAAGAGTGCAAGTGTGCGAAAGTGCATTGATGAGACATGAGCATGAGTATAAGCATGAGCATATGCATGACATGCGTCGTGGCTAAGTGATATGTGTGTAAGTGCCGTGGTTGAGCTCCGTACCATTATTGCGATTATTATGTGCCTAACCTGCAGGGTCTGTAATATGTTGGATTTGGGCCGAGGGCCTAAGTCACATGATTGCTTGGCTGTTTGTTTAGTTAATACTTGTTCGGGAGGTGCATGTTAGCCTAGTTTAGGTTTAGGGGGCCTACTCGTTGAGATTTATTCTCACTATTGTTTAAACTCAACTTTTCAGATCCCCAACCCTGAAGATGTCCGAAGCTCCTATTCGTTTTGGAATCCTGTCTCGGATAGACCGGGACCAGTACCTTTTTGACCAGAGCCCCACCTAGTTTTAGTACCCCTGACCGTCCGGGCTACTTACTCCTTTTAGCTAGTTGTGGCCGTTGACCCGTTTTTGATTGGTGGTGTATATTTTGGTGTAAATAGATATTGTATATGTTCTCCCTGTTAATGCAAGTGTATATTTGTATATTGGTAATGTTGTTACTGTCATGCTATCCCTGGTCATGGTGTTTTATTTGTACGGGTGTTTTTATGTTGCTTCCGCATGTGCAATGATCTCTGTTTGGGTGTTGGGTCGGCGACGCGTCCTGGGATGTCGCACTTGAATCGACCTCGGTCGGGTTGTCGCACGTCGTAGGGAGCGGGGCATGACATCCTCCGTTGATTTGGTATTAGAGTAAGGTCAACCTGGAGTAATAAGGAGCGATGACCTTGGGTAGCCAATAGAGAGACCTTGTGTGCCAAGTGTACCTCCTGACCGTTTGTGTCTTGATTGACTGGTTGTTTAAACTTACCCGTAAAGTACGGGTGCGGCAGGACCCGAAGTAAGTACGCGTATCTTCATGGTTGAGGTCTTGTGTTGTTTGTGCTTAGCCGCATGCTGAGTGATTGATTGCTGTTGTGTTAGTTCCCTGCCTAGGACCTTAGACCGGTTTAGCTTGGTTTAGGTCTCTAATTTCTTAATGGAATTATTGCAGGTAGGTGAGCGTGCGAGTTGTGAAGATGAGTAGCCAAGGAAGAGGTTGAGGTCGAGGCCGTGTTAGAGGTCGAGGTCGTGAGCAAGACCGCATAGAATCGCAAGCGAAGGTTGCAGAGGACCCAAGGGTAGACGGAATTTTGAGAGCTCTCGAGGAAGCAGGAATTCTAGGGGGTAGATAGGCCCAGGAGAGAAATGCCACTATTACCGCTGCTGTTGAGGCCGCTGTTGCTGCTGCCAATGGGGCCAATGAGAATAATGAAAATAATGGAAATCAGGGAAATAATGAGAATCCAATTCTGGGATCGACAAATGTGATCAGACCGATGTCTAAGTTGGTCGAGCAATTCTTGAAATTGAAACCGCCGAAGTTCAATGGGAAGGGTGACCCTGAGGTTGCATCGCGTTGGGTAGAGGAATTAGAGAAAACCTTTGATGTTCTGGGGTGCACCGAGACTAAAAGGGTGACACTGGCGGTAATCAAAAAGGTCTTTCGCACTGGCTCTCATAAAGGCTTTGATTCCCATCCATTGATGTAGGAAAGCTATTCAATTCTCACTGGTGATGCCTCACGAACTTATGTCAAGAGTTTTCGGAAACATTCACATTGAATACAAATTGATTGATCAGAAAGGTCTTTGAAAATGACCGTAATATAGGCTTGGTCATGGGCTTACACAAAGGGTATTTGCTTTGAAGCCAAGAAAAGAAATATACCATCAATATCTTCAGCGGGTTTACAAGTCAAGAACCTTGAAGATAAGACAAGATAGAATTACTTCCACTCCTTCTAGTGGTAGCTTCTTTGTGAAATCTTTACGTCAACTTAAATCATCCCAATCGGAAAAGACTTCGAAGAGGGTTATAATGTCGGTTCGGGTTAGGCTTAAAAGGCTTGAAATTTTGTAGAAGGGGTTTGAAAGAGAAATGGTGATTATCTTGGCATCATTACCAAATCATCCAAATCTGACATCATCTGACTCTTGAAGACCAAATTGTCTCGAGAGTCCATTTTTCTTGCAAGACAAGAGCTTTGCTCTTTCTAATCATTTTTTGCAATGGGAATTTTGTTTTCATCATAAGCATGTTGCTTTTTTGCTTTTGCTTTTCCTTTTGACACATTTTCCTTTTCATGGACATCGGCCTTGCTTTTACCAGGCACACTGCCTTTTCATGCCCCCTAATATTTATCTTTTTAGCTCTTTGGACTCTCAAGACACTCTATACATATTCACCAATTTTTCCAAATTTTCTTGGTAAATCATATGCATTGCCCCAATGTAGGTAGATAATCAACATTTTGTGTTTTGAAATGAACATGCTTAAGGCTCAATTTGGCTAAGTAAGGGATAACTGTGTTTGGGTAGAGGAAAAGAATGCTCTTCTTCACTTTGAGATATTTCGAGCTTCCATAAAGATCCACCTGAAATTACCACAAGAAGGTTGATGCAAGTGAAAAGTAATAAAATCTTTCTTAATCTTTTTGCTCCAAAAATGATCAATCATAACTTCTTAACTTGCCCCAATGTGGGGTGGTTCTTGACAGTGTATTTTGAAAATTCTCCCTATTTGGCTCAAAGTGGCTAGCAAAAGATAAAATGAGTGTTTAGGATAGAGAAATGAAATGTCTTTTATCACTTCAATCCATGAATTTAATGTGAACGAACCCTACGTCCTAGGACATGGTTTTTTCGCTCAATTTTCTCAAAATGTGTATAGGAACGTGTTTGATCAAAGGTTTGCCTTTTATCATCCTAGGCATTTCCATTCGGCATTTTTGAGAAATCCTTCTTTTTTTTTTTGCCTTTTCAAAGGATCATTTGGTTAAATCTCCCATATGTGGGGAATTTTGATAAATCAAAACATTTGAAATTTTTTTTAATGATTTGTTGACTCCTCTAGGGATTGATTTTTTTTTATTAAACTTGAAAAACCTTTTGGACAGAAAAGGTCCTCACAAATAGGATCTACTTCCTAAGCTCTAGAGAGAAGATTGATTTTATGTAGCTACTTTCTTGAGGTTGATTCCTTGAGATTTGGAATAGCCTCCTTGGGGAATAGCTAAGTATCTGCAAAATGAACAGATATGCAAAAATGTTATGTATGCATGAGATGCATGATGCAAATGTCCTAAAGTGACTTGTATTCAATCCAAAAGCAACTTAAAAACTTTTTATTTAGGGAAAATATTTCTTGACAGGATCAGCATTTATAGATTTTAGCAACTCTCGGCCATCCATTTCTACAAGAATCAATGCTCCGCCGGGTAACACCTTTTTGATGACATATGATCCTTCATAATTGGGGGTGAACTTCCCACGATCTGGAATGATTGGTAGGACTTTCCTCAAAATCAGGTCATTAACCTCAAAATGCCTGGGTCGAACCTTACGGTTGAATGACTTAGCTACTTGTTTTTGGTAGCTTTGCCCATGGCACAGGGCTTTTACCCTTTTTTCATCAATCATGTTAAGCTGTTCAAGTCTTTGTTGAATCCATTCTACTTCAGAAAGCTTTACTTGCGAAAGTACCCTTAATGAAGGAATTTCCTACAGGTAAAACTGCTTCCATTCCATACACTAATGAGAATGGTATTGCCCCAGTCGAAGTGTAAATAGAAGTTCGGTAAGCCATTAATGCGTACGGCAACCGCTCATGCCAATCTCGATAATTCTCTACCGTCTTGGACAGAATCTTCTTTATATTATTGTTTGCCGCCTCCACAACTCCATTCATTTGTAGGCGGTAAGGAGAAGAATTCAAGTGGCGGATGTGAAACTTATTAAGTAGCTCATCCACTACTTTGTTATTCAGGTTTGACCCGTTATCAGTGATAATTGCTTCTGGAACCCCATATCGAGCGATAATGTCTCGATGAATGAATTTTACCACACTTTTCGTAGTGACGTGGGCATAAGAATTGGCTTTGATCCATTTGGTGAAGTAATCGATAGCCACTAGAATGAAACGGTGTCCATTTGATGCCTTAGGATTAATTGGTCCGATAATGTCAATACGCCACATTGAAAAAGGCCATGCCTCGGACATTTGATGTAATTCATTTGGAGGAGCATTGATTTTGTCTCCATAAACTTGATATTGATGGCAACATCTAACATGTTGAATACAATCAGCTTCCATGGTCAACCAGTAATAACCTAGCTTCATGATCTTCCTTGCTAGAAGATGGCCATTCATATGAGGACCACATGCCCCTTCATGTATCTCTTTCATTGATAAATTGGCCTCTTTGGTGTCTACGCACTTCAGCAGGACCGAATCAAAAGATCTCTTGTACAAAGCACCTCCACTAAGAAAGAATTTGGAAGCTAACTTAGTCAAGTATTTCCGATCAGTAGCTCAACTTCCTTAGGGAAATTTTCCTTCTCAAAGGTAATTCACAATGTCATAATACCATGGTTGACTATCGAGTTCTTCTTCTATAACCATGCAATACACAGGCTTTTTTAAAACATCAATTTGCAAAGGATCAATATTCAAACCATCGGTTACTTGTAATATTGAGGATAATGTCACCAAGGCATCAGCAAATTGATTATGAGATCTTGGCAAATAATCAAATGAGATTTCTTCGAATTCTTCCTCCAGATCTTTAAGATACTCATGGTAAGGAATCAGTTTTGAATCACGAGTTTGTCATTCACCTCCTGTTTGGAGAATGATAAGCGCGAAATCACCATACACTTGTAATCTCGTAACCTTCGTATCGATGGCCAATTGGAGACCAAGAATGCAAGCTTCATATTCTGAAATGTTATTGGTATAAGAAAATACCAACTTTGCAACTACTGGATAATGTTGACTCGCTAGGGATATTAGGACTGCTCTAGTGTCAGAACCGGAGAGGTTAAAAGCTCCATCAAAATACATAGTCCACTTATCTTGTGACACCAAATGGATTCTTTCATCAATTTCATCCCAGTCATCTGACTTTAAGGGATTTTCGGCCAACATGTCAGCTATGGCTCGCCCTTTGACGAACTTCTGAGACATGCTCTAGATATGAAATTTGGAGAGCAATATTTGCCATTTAGCAAGCCTTCCAACCAATGCAGGCTTTTCCAAAAGATACTTAATAGGATAATTTTCATTCACAAGCAGGATATGATGGTGAAGAGTATATTGCCGTAATCTGTGTAATACCCAAATTAAGGCTACACATGCTTTGTCAACTTCAGGATATCGAGCTTCACCAAAAGTGAACTTCTTGCTGAGGTAGTAAATAGCGCGTTCCATTCCATCCTCCGATCTCTTCTGTGCTAACATAGCTCCCAAAGACTCATCATGAATGGTGAGATACAAGATCAAAGGTATATCCGAAGTAGGCGGTACTAAAACTGGTGATTATGAAAGATACTGCTTCAATTGTTCAAAGAATTTTTGACAATCTTCATTCCATTCAACTTTCGCATTCTTTTTCAATAGCTTGAAGAATGGCTTGGCTGTTTCAGATAACTAGAAAATAAATCTTGCGACATAATTCAGTCTTCCCAACAAGCTTCGGACATCCTTAACAGTAGAAGGGGGTTTCAGATCGCAAATAGCCTTCACCTTCGAGGGATCAATCTCGATGCCCTTGTTACTAATCATAAATCCGAGGAGCTTTCCAAACTTTGCCCCAAACATGCATTTAGGGGGGTTAAGCTTTAGCTTGAACTTTCTAAGTCGATCAAACAGTTTCCTCAAGACTTCAATGTGGTCTTCACCTTGTGGTGATTTAGCGATCATGTCGTCAACGTACACTTCAATCTCTTTATGCATCATGTCATTTGAATAGTGTCACCATAGCTCTTTGGTAGGTTGCCCCCGCATTCTTCAAGCTGAAGCGCATAACCTTGTAATAGAATGTTCCCCATGGGGTGATGAAAGATGTTTTAGTCTTGTCCTCTTCTTTCATTCGGATTTAGTTATAGCTAGAGAAACCATCCATGAAGGAAAACAATTCGAATCCTGTCGTGCTGTCGACCAAGACGTCAATATGTGATAATGGAAAATCATCTTTGGGATTTGCTTTGTTCAAGTCGCGGTAATCGACACATACCCGAACTCGCCCATCCTTCTTCATAACTGGGACAATATTAGCAATCTAGTTGGCATAATGAGTAACTTCAATGAAATCAACTTTTAACAGTTTCATGACTTCTTCCTCAATCTTCTTAGATAGTTCTGGCTTCGTCCTCCTAAGCTTCTGTTTCTTAGGCGAAATGGTAGGATCCAGCGGTAATGTGTGTTCTATAATGTTGGGGTCGAGACCCGGCATTTCAGCATAAGACCAAGCAAAGACATCCCGGTACTCTTTCAAGAGTTTGATCAGTCGATCAGTATCTGTTTGAGAGAGACCTGCCCCAATTTTTGTTTCCTTGGGATTTTCAGAATCACCCAGGTTTATAATAACAGTTTGTTCTTCCATGGGAGGTTTGGATTCTTCATGTCGGATCCATTCTTTTTTAATAACCTTGTAATCTTCTTCATTTTCAGGATCAAAATAATCGGATTCGCAAGAGCTTTTTGGACACGAATCCAAGCCATGCATATGACTATCATGATTATGCAAAGTGTCATGCCTGAGATGCAACAAAAAATGGTTAGTATATGAAGATAAGAAATGCAATGCATGAAGATGTGATGAAAAATACTTTTCGAATTCCAGAATTTCGAAAATTTCATGGGGAACTCGTCCTCATATCATTGGACATCCTTGTTCCAAAGGATTGTTTTGAAAACTATAGATTGTGCAAAAGCCCAGGCCTCAAAGCATCATCATAGGGCTGGTTTGGTATACTTGCACACGTCTATTAACAAAACATGAGAATGCTTTTATTGATATGTAGTAAATGTCATATAGTGTTTTGGATCCAAAGTTCATGATCCGAATTATTACAACATATGAAATGAACAAATGGAAGTCCCTCGCGGGAGAGAATTAGATGGATTACAACTGAAAGAAAAGTAGAACACAGAAATATCTCTTACGCAGCAGGATTGATCATGGCTACCATGCCATTGTCTTCAAATTCGGGCCCCCATCTACTTGGGACGATAGTCTTGGGGTCGATAAAAGTGCTTGGAGGAGGAATGTATTTTACCATGAAATCATATTTACCACTCGGCTGTCCAAGGGTATCGACAATTTCGCCCTTTTCGATTGCCTTCCTAACAAACTCTCGATCCCTGTAGGAAGTATGACATTCAAATTCCGAATCAGCATCGGAAGGAACTTCTTTGTCATCTTCATCGTTCCATCCAGTCAGAACAATGTCTTTCAAGTCTTTCTCGTAGGCCTTCTTCATAATTTTGGTATTTTTCAATTTTTTTTGTCAAAGGTTTGATCAAAAGTCCAACCCTAGTTGACTTTTCACTAGGAGTTTGATTTTATGATCAAATCTTTGAATTTTTCTGGAATTTCCACTTCTAAAGTGAAATTAAACTTGAAAAGAGTCTTTTTATGCGAAAATCCTCAACTTGACCTGGGATTGACTTTTGATCAAAGGGTTGACCAAAAAGTCAACGCGAAAGTCAACCATTTGACTTTTCAAGTTTTTGCATGAAATGAATAGAAAATTGTTTACAAAAGCTAGGCCAACAGATGGAATTAAAAAACGACACTTTTTGTTCAAGAAACGAGTTCTGTCGCGATCGAAAGCCATAATCTCGAATTTTTTGCTGTTAATGACACATCGGCTAAAAATTAGATGTCAACAGCATGCGAAATGTCCAGTGAGGGGTGGACCTCGGATTGATCGAAGGGCTGACTTGAGGCGTGTTGACGCGAGTCGTGTGAAAGTGTGAAATGTCCAGTGAGGGACGGAGCCCGGATTAATCGGAGGGCCGACCAGAGGCGTGTTTACGCGGGTCGTGGGAAAGTTTGAAAGGTCTAGTGAGGGACGGAGCCCGGCTGGATTGGCGGACTGACCTATGGGGTGTTAACTCGGGTCGTGGAAAGTTGCTCGACCACGAATGTGAATTGAGTGTGATTGAATTAATTGAATATATGTGGTTATGGCGTTTGAGAGGCAATGTTATGTTCTTGAATTATTGTTGTTTTATGGTGAATTGACTAATATGCAGAGTTGGCACGTAGTTCAAGACGAGGTAAGTATGTTGTGTGAAAATTGATTATGTTGGCTGGTGGATTGCATGTTAGACTTGTCTGGGTACGCATTGACCTAGGTGGGGTATAGGTTATCTACTTATTGAGATTTATCTCATCCCCTATTGTTAAATATTTTCAGGTTTGGAGTGATGGATAGTCGTCATATGCGGTTTAAAGACCAGGAGTGACCTTGGGCATTTGATATTTCGTTCCATCTTTGGATGTCCCTCTTTTATATAGTGAAGTAGGCTACCTAACCCCTGTTCCCTTTTGATATTGTGTATTTGTGAATGCTATAGGGCTATCCCTTGTCATTATTAATTGTCTGGGTTGTTTGATTTCGCTTCCACTTGCGTATGACTTTAGGTGTTTCGTTTGGGTCGGCGACGCGTCCTGGGACGTCACGTTCAATACGACCATCGAAGGGGTATCGCAAGGCTATTGGGGTTCGGGGCGTGACATCCCAGTTGATTTGGTATCAGAGCAAGGTTAACTTGATCCAAGTTGATTGAAGCCTGGAGTGATAAGGAGCGATGACTTTGGGGTGGCCAGTTAGGAAGACTCGTGTGCCATGCGTAGCCCAGACTATATGATTGTGGTTGCTGAGTGACTTTATGCATTAATGTGTAAGGTGTAGGTACGTCAGGACTTGAGGTAACTGTACGAACTTTGTTTGTTGTGATTGGCCGTTGTTTGTGATCAGCTACCTGCTTAGTGAATTGTTGTTGTGATTCACTGTCTAGGGCTTTAGACCGGTATTGTTGGCCTAGGTCTTTAATTTCCAAGGGGAATTATAGTAGGTAAGTGAGTAGTGTGACACTGTGAGTTTGAGCAGTCGAGGTCGAGGTCGAGGTTGAGGTCGTGTAGGTCCGCAAGTTGGAGTTGCAGAGGATCCCAGAGTGGATGAAATTCTGAGGGCACTCGAGAAAGTTGGAATTTTAATGGGAATGATGGGAATCAAAGTCAAGGGCAAGTTAATATAGTTAGACAGATGCAACAACTGGTTGAGCAATTTTTGAAATTGAAACCTCCGAAATTTGATGGGAAAAGTGACCCCGAGATTACATCACTTTGGATATAAGAGTTGGAAAAAGGCTTTGAAGTATTGGGGTGCTTTGGTCGAGGCTTTCAATGGGAAGTACTTTTCAGAGAGTGCGCGAAAACAGAAAAAAGACAAAGTTTCTTTAGCTTCGCTAAAATTGAATGTCAATCGATCAGTACGAGGTCAAGTTTGTAAGGTTGTCTAAGTACGCACCAAGGATGGTCAAGGACCATGTGGATAGGGTTGTTGACACTTAATTTTTAGCTCATTTTTGTCATATTTTTGAAAATTTCAAAATTAGGTCTAGGGATTTTGGCCAAGCCTGGAAACTTATTTTTAAGCAAAAAAATAATTTTTTAACATTTTTCTGCAGTTTTTCTGAATTTCTTTTAGTCAAAATAAGCAAGAAAATCAAGAAAAATAGTAAATGGAATCAGAAAATTCCATAAAAATAGTCATTAGTCTTATTTCAAATCCAATGTCATAAATACACTGTCAATTTTAGAAAATCTTAATCGGGTGTACGTTTTTCCCAAAATTGGGCAAAATCAAACCCGAATTGAACCAAAAATGAAATTAAATTTTTTCTAAACATTTTTAGGTCATAGTGTCTTCACAAAAATTGATTCTGGGACCTTTAATTGCATCATGGTTAGTCCAATTGCACAATTTGATGAAAAAATAAAAAATCCCCAAAAATTGATTGAAAATTAAGAATTTTGAACCTAAATTAGGAATCGCACCCAAAATGAAATTTCTGAAATGTGAGATTATCATTTTTAGGGTTAATCAAGGGTGGGTAATGCAATTTTGGCATCAATTTTGTCTAATCAGGTCATTAAGATCTCAAATTGAACAAAATCCTATTAACCCGAATATAAAAATGAGAAAATCTTGGGCACAATTATAATCAAAATTGGGGAAAATTATATGTTTGGGTTCAGAACATGCTGGGAAATTCAATTTTGAGGTTGAATTTCGAAAATTTGGTGGAAATTGGGTTTAATTCGTGAATTTAAGCAAAATCGGGATTTCCGGGTCGGGCGGGTCAACCCGACCCGACCCGAATAGTGTCGTCTTCCTCACCCGGCCAATTATCCCGTGAGAAAACCCAGAAAAAAATCATTCAAGCCCGCAACTTCATTGATTATGTTCGAATTTTTTAGCATGTTTTAATCAGTTTTTCCAGCTGGATATTATCTAGCTGGCATCGGTCAACAACCGAAACTAATTGGCATTCGGTTCCAACCGAATTTTGAGTGGGAAATCAAGGATCAAAAATAGAAAAAAACTGAAGAAGGGGGGAAGGTGTTCGATGATTTTCCCGAGAGAGAAAGAGAGAGAAACGGAGGGAAACCGAAGAAAGAAAGCTAGAGAGAGAGAGGGTTAGAGGTCCCCCCGTGAGTGATCGGTGCCGCCCTAGAAGTTGGGGTGCCGGCGAATCACGAGTTGGCTGTGACCTCCCCTCGCCGTGCCAAGCAAGAAAAGCTTATCGGGAAGGCCTGAAACCAGGTGTGTTTCGGCGCGACTAGACCTGTTCCGACGAATCCAAGCACACCGGGATGAAGAGAAAGTGTCAATGAACGTTCTCTGTGGTGTAGATCACTTCAACAATTTCATTTGGTTGTCGAACAAATCAGGTGAATATCGCTCAGAGTCAGTTTTTTCTTAAAATTTTTCCAGAATCGATTTAGGTTTGTTCATGCATATTTCCTTCTGATTTTACCATCTTGATGCCTAAAACTTGCTCTGATCATCCTTTCATATGCTTATTTGTGTTCTGGGTGATGTGAAATGCATTCAAACCGAGTCGGCCAATGTTTGTTGAACTTCGCCGGAAAACCCGAAGCCATGCCGGAGCGTCACTGTGGCCTTAGGCCATTCAAGTAGGTTTCCTTAAACTTTGTTTGATGATTTTCTAGTTGTTAGGTTGGTGATAAACGGCTAGGGCGATCGGGATTAATGTTCGTGCTCTGGAAAATCTCGAGCGCACAATTTAGAAGTTAGGGTTTTCGTCCAATTTTTCTGTCACGCCCCGAACCCTATCGAGCTCGCGACATCCGTATCTGGTCGATTTGCGTGACAACCCAGGAATTATCGCCGACCTCAATTCTAAACATCAGAGATTTAATCGCGCAAACGAAAACCATAAAACATCCGGACAAACTTTAACTGGGGAGAATTGGGAGAATTTACAACTTTCATTTCTCAATACCAAACTTATGCCATAATATTTACAATTTACAACCACTATTCACATAAGCACACTTTACTAACACCTTACTAACAACCACCGAGACAAAAAGGGTACGATGGTCTCCAAAAATGGTACTCTGTCAAAAACCTCCTCTGAGCCCCTAAACTAGCCCTTGCACCCCTTGCTAGGCGTCCATTCTGAGTCTGACTCATCATCGCCGGAGTCGAAGCTTCCCTAATACGATTGCTCCTCCGAAGACTCCAGCTCTGCCTCAATCACAATCGGATGATCAATGTCACCCGACTCGGCTGGAACAGCGTTCTGGTACTCCTCGACTAGGAAATCAAAGAAATTATACTCCAGTACGTAGTTAGGGTCCATATACTACTCAAAAGGGAGTATATACTCCGGATCTCTTGCCGGCTCATCCGATTCCTTAGACTCATCATTAGGCTCTACCTCGGGCTCCACCTCTTCTGGTTCCTCATCCTCTGGTTCTTCTTCCTCTGGTTCCTCTTCTTCTGGTTCCTCTTCCTCTAGTTCCTCCTCGGGTATTGGTTCTAAATCTACGTCCATCGGGTCATCCTCAGCTTACGATGCTTCGGGCTCGGGCTCATACTCAGCCTCTGACGATCCTTGGGCTGCCGGCGCTGGGTGCAGTCCTGACTGCGCCTGACTAACCTCCGTACTTGTTAACTCTCCGTCTATAGGAGGTATAGCGGCTGGGTCCCAATCTCCGACTAAATCAAAGGGAACGTCAAAACGTCTAACGGGCCCGAACTCAGCCCCTTCTCCATCCCGAAAGAACTAAGCAGAGTATTTTTGCTCTTCAAAAAGAGGTAAACCTATGTCTACGAAAACAGTAGAAGTGTGCTTAATCCAAGTAAAATTGTCGTCCATCGGGAACTCTGCAACCTCAAGCTCTGTATGCATAGGTACTCCAAAATGTTCTGGTGGCTGGGGCGGATTATTCATGGCTCGGGTCGGGGTTCTGAAAATTGTTGGTTTACACAACCATGAGAATAAATCTCAGCAAGTACACCCCTAAACCCAACCTAGGCTATCACGTACCTCCAGACAATTTAGCAAGCACACACACCTTCACATACGTCAAGTAATCACAAAACAAGCACATCAATTAATATAACCAGGCTCAATCTCAATCACACCGTATGCAAACACGCGCATGGAACATTTCCCTTCCTCTGATCCTTTCATTTTCATTTCCTCTTGCACATTCCTCGCCAGTGACCCGCGTCAACATACACGCCTCAGGTACACTACGATCACTTATCACTTTCCACAACACTCGCCAGTGACCCGCGTTGAAGTACACGCCTCAAGCACACTGCGATTACTAATCACTTTCCACAACACTCGCCAGTGACCCGCGTTGAAGTACACGCCTCAGGCACACTGCGATTACTAATCACTTTCCACAACACTTTCGGGCCCACGTAAACGTACACGCCTCAGGTCATGTTTCTTGCCTGCGTAAACGTACACGCCTCAGGCTCAACGTCTACCACCTATTGCACAACCCGCGTAGAAGTTCACGCCTCAGGCTGGCAGTCCTCTGGTAATACCGGGCATCGTCCCGCGTTACAGTACACGCCTCAGGACGGCACAATTTTCCACAATTTCTCATGCCATGCCACACACCATTTCTTTCTTACTCATGCACACGCTCAACACGCATTTACCACGATCAACTGGCACATTACACGCGACCCGCACACTCATTAATTGACACAGCTCATGCTCACTCAGCATTAAACATGGCAATATCAATAATTAATTTAATTTAACTCACGTATGCACTCAACAAGCATGTACAATCACTCAATTGCACAACAACATACTCAATTTAATCACCACCATTTATTAATAATTCAAATATACATCCAACAAGATAATTCCCATTTTTCTCCAACCAAATAGCGTCGGATTAATTCCGATCCTTCGCGGGACTTTCTCGCTATTAAGTACCGGTTCTAAAAATACAACTTACATCCCGAGCAAGTCATCATAGCCCCATGAACAGTAATTCGCAGTTTGTGAACAGTAACTCGTAGCTTATAATTCACCGCAAATTGTTCTCCAAAAATTCCAAAAATAATTCTCAGGGCCCGCCAAACAATTCCAATCATAAACCCCAATTTTTCGCACCTGCATATTGTAAATTTCACCATCCCAACTCAATTATAATTAAAACACACGTAAAACACATAAATTTCTATTTTTCTCCCGCCAAACGATGCCAAATTGATTCCGGTCCTTCACGGAACTTTCTCACCATTAAATCTCGATTCTAGAAATCCAACTTGCGTCCCAATCGGACAATCACAGCCCCGTGAACAGTAAATCACAGCTCGTGAACAGTAATTCACAGCACTTATTTTTCTGAATTTCCAATAATTAATGGCCGAATTAAATCCCAAGGCCCGCCATAAAATTTCGCTCAAAATCGTCCGTCGATACCCGAAGTCCTAAATTGGGTTTGGAGCGTGACTTACCCTCGTTCTAGACTATCGCGGCTAGAACGAAGAGCGGCGGCACTAAATCGTGGACGGCGGCGACTCATGGCGGCGTCCGGCTTGAGCGGCGACGGTCCGGCGGCGGCGTGGGTCTTGCACGGCTATGGGTGGTTCACGGTGAGAGAGAGAGGAAAAGAGAGAGATGGTGAGGTTTGAGGATGGTGGTGGCTTGAGGACGGCGTGGACAACGGCTTGAGGGCGGTCCGGCGTGCGGCAGCAAGCGGCGGTGCCGGCGGGGGAGGAAGAACGGCCAAAGGAAGCTCACGGTGGGGGAAAGAAGGAAAAAAAACAAATGGGGGGGCTGCTGATCGTGAAGAAGAGGGGAGAATGGGGAGAGAGAAATGAGTTTGGACCAAATAGTGTCCACTTTGACCAATGGCGAAAATGACCAAAACGCCCTTTACTCAAATTTTTAATCTGACGGTCCCGATTCGATCTTATCTTGATCCCACGGCCAAGATCGATTCTTGCACAAAAATATCCAAGGGTATACTTGTAATTTCTCAAAAATCCAAGGGCAAAATTGTCCAATCAAAATTTTGGGGCAAAATTACCAAAATGCCCTTTGCCCTTAAAACATGCCCTTTATTAAATCTCAGGGGTATTTTGGTCACTTTCTCCATTTCTTGTCCAAATCGAGTTTTTCCGAAGGATTTGAGCACACTAAAAATTCACACGTGTCACGTGCAACGTCGTCCTAACGTTCCGTCGTGACTTCCTAATTTTCCGGTGTCCAATTTGGGCAAAATTCCATAATTAAATTCTATTAAACGCAACTTAAGCGTTTCTCGAGATAACTGGCAGCTTGCTAGGGAAATTTGCTGAATCGACTCATGACTGATACTAAATCGAGTCACGTGCAAGTCCGTTTGGTGGGTGACGACCTCGATTGTCATTAAATCGCGAAGATCAATCACTTGATCCGAGGGGTACGATCGTTTGGTATGGTTTCAGAATCATTCGTCACGTCGTTTCGTGGTCCTACGGAATCACCCGTGATCCACTACTAGGACAGTGGCGAAATGACCCCTAACTATCCTTGGATCGGCCAACAGTGGCTCAAAATATCACTTACGCGATTTAATGATCGAAATCCATTCACGATCGAATTTCCTTTAGCCGCGCGAATTTAATTCCCCCTAATAGCCTTTCTCTAATAGTTAGCATTCCCAGGAATGATCAGTTCCGAGAGAGAATTTACTGCAAACACATTTCATAAAACTCAGTTATTTCATAATTTCCAATTGGCGAAAAGTTCGGAATGTCACAATCTTCCCCTCTTATAAAATTTCGTCCTCGAAATTTACAATCTTACCACTACTAAGAATTTACAATTCATTACTGCTGCTCAAACAATTGGGGGTACTGACGTTGCATCATTTCTTTGCTTTCCCAAGTTGCGCCTTCAGTCCCGTGGTGCTCTCAGATGACCTTTACCATCGGGATGGTCTTGTTCCTCAGAACCCGTTCCTTCCGATCTTCAATCCTGACTGGTCTCTCGACATACGATACCTTATCATCCACCTCTATCTCTTCATAATTTAACACATGTGTCGGATCCGATTCGTACTTCCTCAACATCGATACGTGGAACACGTTATGCACCTGCGATAAATTTGGCGGTAACACAAGGCGATATGCCAAATCTTCAATTCTTTCTAGCACTTCAAAGGGTGCCATTCTAATACTTTGCTGGAAACTATTATTGTAAGCAAACTCCACTAAGGGTAGTTGCTCTTTCCATTTACCTTGAAAATCTAATACATATACCCTGAGCATATCTTCTAAGGTCTGAATCGTCCTTTCAGACTTGCCATCTGTCTGAAGATGGTAAGCTGTACTGAACTGTAACTTGGATCCTAACGCCGTCTGCAGACTTTTTCAAAAATTGGCGATAAACCTAGGATCAGGATTCGATGTTATAGACACCGGTACCCCATGCAGGCAAACTATTTGCTGCATGTACAACTCTGCATACCTTTCTAACACGAAATCCTTTCGCACTGTCAAAAAGTGTGCCGACTTAGTTAATCTGTCGACAATCACCCAAATGGTGTCTTGACCTCTTTGACTTCTCGACAATCCCGACACAAAATCCATAGTTATATGCTCCCATTTTCACTCTGGGATTTCCAACGGTTGCAACAATCCTCCAGGCTTATAATATTGCGCTTTCACCTGCTGACACGTTAGGCACTTAGCCACGTGCTTAGCTATATCCGATTTCATACCATTCCACCAATAAAATTGTCTCAAATTCACGTATATTTTGGTACTGCCGGGGTGAATACTGTACTGACTATGATGCGCTTTGGACAAAATTTCTTTCTTAACTCCCGCATCGTCCGGCACATATAACCTCCCACGAAATATCAATACATCGTCCTCGAATATCTGAAAATCTGGTTTCCTCTTAGCAGCGTCCATCCCAACAATCTTATGTATCTCTGGGTCCGTAGACTATAAAGTTTTAACTTTAGCCTGGATTTCCGGCTCAATCCTTAACGTAGCTAACAAGCTCGAGACTCGACTTACTTCAAACTTGAATTCCGAGTCTCGTACATTCTCCAACAAGATCCCACTCTTTGACCATTAAATGCGCGATGCTTGATTTCCGGCTCAACGCGTCTGCTACCCGGTTTGCCTTTCCGGGGTGATATAGAATATCACGATCATAATCTTTTAACAATTCCATCCAACGTCGTTGCCTCATATTCAACTCTTTCTGTGAAAATAAATACTTGAGGCTCTGATGGTCAGTATAAATCTGAAATCTTTCTCTACATAAATAATGTCGCCAAATCTTCATGGCGAACACTATTGCAGCTAGCTTCAAGTCGTGTGTCGGGTAATTCAATTCAAGTGGCCTCAACTGCCTGGATGCATATGCTACCACTCGCCCATGTTGCATCAATACACACCCTAGTCCTTTCAATGACGCATCACTTTATATCTCATATCCTCCAGGTCCTGATGGAATCGTTAATACTGGTGCCATTGTCAACCTCTACTTCAATTCCTGAAAACTTCATTCACATTGGTCTGTTCATTCAAATCTCGTTTCCTTTTTCAATAATTGCGTCAACGGCATTGCTATCGATGAAAATCCTTCCATAAAGCGACGGTAATATCCAGCCAATCTCAGAAAACTCCGAACTTCTGTTACCGTGGTCGATCTAGGCCACTTCATCACAGCTTTTATTTTCGATGGATCCACAAAAATTCCTTCTCCGGAAATTACATGATCAAGAAATGCCACTCGACTAAGCCAAAATTCACACTTGCTAAACTTAGCGTACAATGCGTTTTCCCTCAAAGTTCGTAATACTTGATGCAAATGAAATTCATGCTCCTCCAGACTTTTTGAGTACACCAGTATATCGTCGATAAACACAATTACAAACTGATCTAAGAATTCCTTAAACACCCTATTCATCAGACCCATAAAGGCAGCAGGGGCGTTTGTCAAAGCAAACGGCATCACCGTAAATTCATAATATCTGTATCTTGTCCTAAATGCCGTCTGCAGTACATTCTCCTTCTTAATTCTCAATCGATGATACCCTGTTCTCAAATCAATTTTTGAGAATACCGAAGCCCCTTATAACTAATCAAACAAATCATCAATCCTTGACAAATGATACTTATTTTTAACTGTCACTTGATTCAGTTGTCTATAATCGATACACAACCTCAATGATCTGTCTTTCTTTCTCACAAACAATACCGGCACTCCCCATGGAGACGCACTTGGTTGAATGAATCCCTTGTCTAACAACTCTTGCATCTACACCTTTAATTCCTTTCTATCACCTCATAATCATTTGCCTTGGCTCGCTCATAATTCTCCTTATAGTCCTTCAGACTCAGTGATATCGTCTGACTACATAGGTCCGGCTTCAATCCATCATGGAACCTCCGGGCCCTATCCAATGAGTTCTTCATTATTTTTGAGGCAACCTAGATAATCGAGTGAACTCAGCCTCATACTGGCCTACTGTTCTTTGCCCTTGATGAAGCCTCATGAACTCCGCCAACTTCTGTTCCTGGGCACTTTCAAAGGAAT
The DNA here is from genome assembly GCA_031216405.1 of Syzygium malaccense. Classification (NCBI taxonomy): domain Eukaryota; kingdom Viridiplantae; phylum Streptophyta; class Magnoliopsida; order Myrtales; family Myrtaceae; genus Syzygium; species Syzygium malaccense. The sequence goes on along the minus strand of CM062257.1, from coordinate 26,226,377 downwards.
ACTTACCATTAACGGTTTCCACAAACATCGCCCAAGTCTGGGCGGTACCGATCGGGAACACTCTTCCTCCGGTGGCTTTCCACCACTCGCTTACATTTCCTTATAACTGATACACTGCTAACGTTACTTTCTCCTCATCCGTACACCCCAATACCTCGAAGACTTTTTCTAATTCTTCTATCCAAAGTGATACAGCCTCAAGATTGCCTCTACCATCAAACTTATGGGGCTTTATCTTCCGAAACTGCTCAACTAGTTGATGTATTAGTCGATTCGCATCTACCTGTCCCCGTCCTTGATTTCCATTATTGCCACTAATGACAATAGCTACAGCGGCCTCGACCGCTTGGGCAATAGTGGCATATCGCTACTGAGTCTGCTTGCCCATCAAAATCCCAACTTCTTCAAGGGTCCTTAAAATTCCATCCACTCTGGGGTCTACTGTAACTCTAGCATTATCTCCGAGATCCTCTACAGCTCTAGCTCAAGTACCACCTCGACCCCGTACTTCTCTTCTTACGCCCCTTCGTGGGACTCTTCCTACGCTTCTTCCTTCACTGCTCTTGTCACAATTCTACTACTCTCGTCACAATTCTACTACTCTCCTACCTGCTATAATTCCACTTAGGAATTAGCGGTCTAAACGGACTAGCTCAATTCGATTCTAAGCAGCGAATTAACAAGAAAACTCATTCAATAATCAATTCCTCACTACCAATCACAAAATCACAATCGTAAAAGCCTGAACACTTACCTCAGGTCCAGACGCACCTGCAAATCAATTATCACGCAACAATTAACTCACTCAAACAATCACAACAAACAATTTGGAGGCACGTGTAGCTCATTCTACCTTACAACTAGCTAAGTCTCCCTAAATTCTACCCCAGGGTTTCTGCTCCTTATCACTCCAAACTTCGACCAGTCTAGATCGAGCTAACCTTGCTCTGATACCAATTCAAACTGGGATGTCACGCCCCAAACCCTATCGAGCTCGCGACATCCGTATCTGGTCGATTTGCGCGACAACCCAGGAATTATCGCCGACCTCAATTCTAAACATCAGAGATTTAATCGCGCAAACGAAAATCATAAAACACCCGGACAAACTTAAACTGGGGAGAATTGGGAGAATTTACAACTTTCATTTCTCAATACCAAACTTATGCCATAATATTTACAATTTACAACCACTATTCACATAAGCACACTTTACTAACACCTTACTAACAACCAACGAGACAAAAAGGGTACGATGGTCTCCAAAAATGGTACTCTATCAAAAACCTCCTCTGAGCCCCTAAACTAGCCCTTGCACCCCTTGTTAGGCGTCCATTCTGAGTCTGACTCATCATCGTCGGAGTCGGAGCTTCCCCGATCCGATTGCTCCTCCAAAAACTCAAGCTCTGTCTCAATCACAATCGGATGATCAATGTCACCCGACTCGACTGGAACAGCGTTCTGGTACTCCTCGACTAGGAAATCAAAGAAATTATACTCCGGTACGTAGTTAGGGTCCATATACTGCTCAAAAGGGAGTATATACTCCGGATCTCCTGCCGGCTCATCCGACTCCTCAGACTCATCATCAGGCTCTACCTCGGGCTCCACCTCTTCTGGTTCCTCAATCTCTGGTTCTTCTTCCTCTGGTTCCTCTTCCTCTGGTTCCTTTTCCTCTGGTTCCTCCTCGGGTATTGGTTCTAAATCTATGTCCATCGGGTCGTCCTCAGCTTACGATGCTTCGGGCTCGGGCTCATACTCAGCCTCTGACGATCCTTGGGCTACCGGCGCTGGGTGCAGTCCTGACTGCGCCTGACTAACCTCCGTACTTGTTAACTCTCCGTCTATAGGAGGTATGGCGGCTGGGTCCCAATCTCCGACTAAATCAAAGGGAACGTCAAAACCTCTAACGGGCCCGAACTCAGCCCCGTCTCCATCCCGAAAGAACCAAGCAGAGTATTTCTGCTCTTCAAAAAGAGGTAAACCTACGTCTATGAAAACAGTAGAAGTGTGCTTAATCCAAGTAAAATTATCGTCCATCGGAAACTCTGCAACCTCAAGCTCTGTATGCATAGGTACTCCAAAACGTTCTGGTGGCTGGGGCGGATTATTCATGGCTCGGGTCGAGGTTCTGAAAATTGTTGGTTTACACAATCATGAGAATAAATCTCAGCAAGTACACCCCTAAACCCAACCTAGGCTATCACGTACCTCCAGACAATCTAGCAAGCACACACACCTTCACATACGTCAAGTAATCACAAAACAGGCACATCAATTAATATAGTCAGGCTCAATCTCAATCACACCGTATGCAAACACGCGCATGGAACATTTCCCTTCCTCTGATCCTTTCATTTTCATTTCCTCTTCCACATTCCTCGTCAATGACCCGCGTAAACGTACACGCCTCAGGTACACTGCGATCACTGATCACTTTCCACAACACTCGCCAGTGACCCGCGTTGAAGTACACGTCTCAGGTACACTACGATTACTAATCACTTTCCACAACACTCGCCAGTGACCCGCGTTAAAGTACACGCCTCAGGCACACTGCGATTACTAATCACTTTCCACAACACTTTCGGGCCCGCGTAAACGTACATGCCTCAGGCCATGTTTCTTGCCCGCATAAACGTACACGCCTCAGGCTCAACATCTACCACCTACTGCACAACCCGCGTAGAAGTTCACGCCTCAGGCTGGCAGTCCTCCGGTAATACCGGGTATCGTCCCGCGTTACAGTACACGCCTCAGGACGGCACAATTTTCCACAATTTCTCATGTCATGCCACACACCATTTCTTTCTTACTCATGCACACGCTCAACACGCATTTACCACGATCAACTGGCACATTACACGCGGCCCGCACACTCATTAATTCACACAGCTCATGCTCACTCAGCATTAGACATGGCAATATCAATAATTAATTTAATTTAACTCACGTGTGCACTCAACAAGCATGTACAATCACTCAATTGCACAGCAGCATACTCAATTTAATCACCACTATTTATTAATAATTCAAATATACATCCAACAAGATAATTCCCATTTTTCTCCAACCAAATGACGTCGGATTAATTCCGATCCTTCGCGGGACTTTCTCGCTATTAAGTACCGGTTCTAAAAATACAACTTACGTCCCGAACAAGTCATCACAGCCCCATGAGCAGTAATTCGCAGCTTGTGAACAGTAACTCGCAGCTTATAATTCACCTCAAATTGTTCTCCAAAAATTTCAAAAATAATTCTCAAGGCCCGCCAAACAATTCCAATCATAAACCCCAATTTTTCGCACCTGCATATTGTAAATTTCACCATCCCAACTCAATTATAATTAAAACACACGTAAAACACATAAATTTCTATTTTTCTCCCGCCAAACGACGCCAAATTGATTCCGGTCTTTCACGGAACTTTCTCACCATTAAATCTCGGTTCTAGAAATCCAACTTGCGTCCCAATCGGACCATCACAGCCCCGTGAACAGTAAATCCCAGCTCATGAACAGTAATTCACAGCCCCTATTTTCTGAATTTCCAATAATTAATGGCCGAATTAAATCCCAAGGCCCGCCATAAAATTTCCACTACCAATTCATATAATTCCGCACCTAACTTTATACAGATTTCGCCTAAAATCGCCCGTCGATACCCGAAGTCCTAAATTGTGTTTACAGCGCGACTTACCTGCGTTCTAGACTATCGCGGCTAGAACGGAGAGCGGCGGCACTAAATCGGGGACGGCGGCGACTCATGGCGGTGTCCAGCTTGAGCGGCGACGGTCCAGCGGCGGCGTGGGTCTTGCACGGCCGTGGGTGGTTCACGGTGAGAGAGAGAGGAAAAGAGAGAGATGGTGAGGTTTGAGGATGGTGGTGGCTTGAGGGCGGCGTGGACGACGGCTTGAGGGCGGTCCGGCGTGCGGCGGCAAGCGGCGGTGCCGGCGGGGGAGGAAGAACGGCCAAGGGAAGCTCACGGTGGGGGAAAGAAGGAAAAAAAACAAATGGGGGGGCTGCTGATCGTGAAGAAGAGGGGAGAATGGGGAGAGAGAAATGAGTTTGGACCAAATTGTGTTCACTTTGACCAATGGCGGAAATGACCAAAACGCCCTTTACTCACATTTTTAATCCGACGGTCCCGATTCGATCTTATCTTGATCCGACGGCCGAGATCGATTCTTGCACAAAAATATCCAAGGGTATACTTGTAATTTCTCAAAAATCCAAGGGCAAAATTGTCCAATCAAAATTTTGGGGCAAAATTACCAAAATGCCCTTTGCCCTTAAAACATGCCCTTTATTAAATCTTAGGGGTATTTTGGTCACTTTCTCTATTTCTTGTCCAAATCGAGTTTTTTCGAAGGATTTGAGCGCACCAAAAATTCACACGTGTCACGTGCAACGTCGTCCTAACGTTCCGTCGTGACTTCCTAATTTTCCGGTGTCCAATTTGGGCAAAATTCCATAATTAAATTCTATTAAACGCAACTCGAACGTTTCTCGAGCTAACGGGCAGCTTGCTGGGGAAATTCGCTGAATCGACTCATGACTGATACTAAATCGAATCACGTACAAGTCCGTTCGGTGCGTGACGACCTCGGTTGTCATTAAAATCGCGAAGATCAATCACTTGATCTGAGGGGTACGATCGTTCGGTATAATTTCGGAATCATTCGTCACGTCGTTTCGTGGTCCTACGGAATCACCCGTGATCCACTACTAGGACAGTAGCGAAATGACCCCTAACTATCATTGGATCGGCCAACAGTAGCTCAAAATATCACTTACGCGATTTAATGGTCAAAATCTATTCACGATCGAATTTCCTTTAGCCGTGCGAATTTAATTCCCCCTAATAGCCTTTCCCTAATGGTTAGCATTCCCAGGAATGATCAGTTCCGGGCGAGAATTTACTACGAGCACATTTCATAAAACTCAGTTATTTCATAATTTCCAATTGGCGGAAAGTTCGGAATGTCACATTTTCGCTGGCCGGTGAACGTCCGACGGCAATTCAATTGGTCTATATTGATATTAGAATATGTGGGCTTGTTGATGGTGCAAGTGGAACGGCGGAATAGTCGCCGGAAGGTCGCCAGCAGCATGCCTAAACCGGCGGTCATGAGAATACTAAACCGGAATTCATGCACACCACTTGTTTGTAAAAATACCTGTTGACACCTAAATTTTAGCGACCATTTAGTATAATTTGCATAGAAAATTAGGGATTAAATTTTTAACCCCTAAACAAAAATATTTAAATCACATAACATATAGTTTAAATTCACTTTAGAATAATTGCATTTTGCATTGGACTGGCGGTAATGAACGAGCTTAAATTTCATCGAATGGAACTCGGCTCGCTTGTAATGCAAAGGCCGGGAATTACAAGTCAAACGGGCTCGGTTGTTTTAATTTGAACTTAATTCAGCCCATTGTCATTAATTAATTCAGCCCATCATCATTAGTTAATTCAGCCCATTTAAATTAAAGCCCAAGCCTAAGCCCATTAGGATTAGAAAGCCCATCTAATTGACCTAGATTAATACTATATATACATTCATTAGGTCAGAATTTAGAGGGGGGACACAGAATTTTCAGATCAGAATTTTAGAGAAGGTGAGAGTGAGAGAGAGAGGAAGAGAAAGAAGTTGCGGCCACACGCCGAGCCCGACGCCGCCGCGTGGAGCCTCCCCGCCCCGCGCCTGCCGCCTGCCGCGCGCTACGCCCGCCGCGCGCTCACCGCCGCGCCGGCCGCTCCCTGCCGCGCGCTCACCGCCGCGCCCGTCGTGTGGAGCTCCTCGCCGCGCGTGCTCAACGCCCGCCGCTTGCCGCGCGCTTCGTGCCGCCGCCTGCCGCGCCTGCTGCCGCCGCTTGCCGTGCCTGCTGCCGCCGCTCTCTGCTGTTGCCGCCCCATCCGGAGTCCACCTGCTTCGTGCCACCGCCTGCCGCCACGCTTGCCGTGCCTGCTGCCGCCGTGCCCGCCGTGCTTGCCGTGCACCGCTCCCTGCCGCGCGCTCACCGCCGCGCCCGTCGTGTGGAGCTCCTCGCCGCGCGTGCTCAACGCCCGCCGCTTGCCGCGCGCTTCGTGCCGCCGCCTGCCGCGCCTGCTGCCGCCGCTTGCCGTGCCTGCTGCCGCCGCTCTCTGCTGTTGCCGCCCCATCCGGAGTCCACCTGCTTCGTGCCACCGCCTGCCGCCACGCTTGCCGTGCCTGCTGCCGCCGTGCCCGCCGTGCTTGCCGTGCACCGCTCCCTGCCGCGCCTGCCGTCGCTCCTTGCCGCGTCCGCCGTGCGCCGCTCCTGGCCGCGCGTCGCCACCGCTGCCGCTCCGCACCGCCGCTCCCTGTCGCGCGCCATCACGCCCTGTTGCCGCTGCCGCCGCTCCCTGCCGCGAGCCACCACGCCCCGACGCGTGCTGCTGCCTCCCGCCGTGCGCCACCGCGAGCCGCCGTCGCCCCGACACCGCATCACCGGTCCACCGCTCGCCGTTCATCCCGATCTGCAAGTTCGAATTCGGGAATTATCTGCAAATTAGGTAATTAGATATTATCTGATATTTTTCAGAATATTTAATTTACTAATTTGTGTGTTTGAATATTCTGTGAATATTGCGTGGATTGCTAGATATCTTAGGATAATGTTTGCCTTGTTCGCAATATTTTAAAATATTCAAAATTAGGAATCTTTCCTAATTCAGCAACGTATCTGGACAACTATCCGACCTTATCCCTAAGGTATGATACGTGGCGATACGGAAAATCATTATCCTATCCATAATCCCTTGGGTACAATAATGATTTTTATCTGCTTTCCAAATTTGAACGATCGACTTTCCGTCAATATCTATAACCCTATAGATATGACTGATAGCTCGATTTTTGTGCTTAATTCGAATTTGAAACGAATCTTGCGGATTGCGTGGTTGCTTTAAACGTGGATGCTATTTCTGTTAGATTATTTTCCTTTTCAAATAAAAAGAAAATTCAAAAAAATTAGTTAGGATTTGAATTTGAGTTTTGCATGTCTAGGAATCCTAAATATATCTAGACGATAGAGTAATTATTTAATTTAAATTAGGACTTGAGATAATCTATTCCCTAGTTTAAATTAAATAATTTTCTAATCTTAATAGATTATTTAGGTTATTTTTTATTTCGAATTTTCGTGAAAATCCCAAAAAAGAATGAATTGTTTTATGGTAGATTAGGATAGATTGCATTCTTAATTTAAGTAATTTATTATTTCGAATTTTAACAAAAAATCCAAAAAATAAGTCATGTTATGATATGTTAAGTCATCATAGGTTGCATGTTATTTTAGGCATATTTTTACTCCGAATTTCACCAGAAAATACCAAAAATAAATCATTTGTCCGTCATCAGAATTAGGTCACGTCGTCGCATGACATATAGTTTGCATGATAGGTTGCATTATTCGCGTGTCAATTTTTGCACGTCATTGCATGTAGATTAGGCTTCATTTAAATAAGAGAAAATCCAAAAATTGAGTGAATTCCTTGTTAATTAGAAATCATATTAGGTTGTTGATGTGATTTTCTAACTAACCATGCAGATGCTTACGTTGCTTCGAGGTAAGTAATTCTCCCAATCTTGCAATTTATTTAATGTTTTGATTATTGGGTGTTACTTTGATGGTTTGCGCACCCGCATGAACACCTCACATGTTAGTGACTAAGTTAAAATGGATCCAAACTGTCTGCCAAAATATTTTTGAAAAGAAAAGGTACCGAAAGGGCGTTAGACTAGATCTAGCGTAATCAAGTCCCCGGGCTTAGAATCTCTGGTTCGTAGGAATAAAACATACCTCCCTATGTTTTATTTAGGTTTCTAATCGACCTACCACAAATAGATTAGTGGCGACTCCGAGCATGAAAACATTTGCATGTTAAAAACTTAAACCCTAAGTTGCGAATTGGTAGGGCTTGGGAGGGCTCGAGTTAGGTTTAGTCCTAATAATCCATTAGCCTGAGAGAGGAAAACTTTAGGTCGCGACAGCTTGGCGACTCCACTGGGGACTTGAGTTAAAACTCTTAGTGGACTTAGGCCAGTTTTTCTTTTCAAAAAAAAATATTTTTTGCTTGGCAGCGAGGATCCCAGGTACGTCCCTAACATTTTAGGTGTTAAATGTTTTTGCAGTATGGGAGGTATAAGGGGAGGCGTGATTGTTAACCCTTGTTTTGTAGGGAGGTGTTTGGATGAATGATTTATTTTATGCACGAAGCGCTGTATGATATAACCTGCTGTGCATGCCTTGCATTTACACTACACCGCACACACTACCCGCTGCCGGACCTGGGCGGCACAGGTTTAGGATGGTACTGAGAAAACGGACACCCCGACCACACCCGTATGGTATGGGTCGCCTTTCTTGGTCCCGAAAGTTCTTTCATGGTGTCATTGAATACCTACCACGGTTGCACCCTTTGCAACCCGGGTCGGCTCTTTGACTAAGCCGGAGTCAGGGGAATCCCAGCCTAACCACCACCATGACTGGTTTAGCTCGGTAATCCTCATGTCTCCATTTTGCAAGCCAGAGTCTAGGTAGAAATCGAACCTCACGTTCCATGCGCATGTCTATGTGATTGCCATCATTCTACCCGGTGAAGTAAGATTTCTGAACCTTTATCTCGCAATTTATTTATATTTCGTCTTTTTCTTTGGTCGGTCCATGACATTAGGTCGGTCGTGAGTCTTGGTCTATACACTATGGGAGGGGCAGACATCCGGATTCTTGATGCTCCTAAGGACGAGCTCCGTGCCTGGTGGAATCTACTCAGTCCGACCAACCGCAAGCTAGTTGAGGGCCACATCGGGAGGCTGCTCCCCCTACTGGAGGTCAAAGTCCGTACCGGCCTCGTTCGAGCATTGGCGCACTTCTGGTGTCCCGAGACCTCTACCTTTATATTCGGTAAGCACGAGCTCACCCCGACGTTGGAAGAATATAGCGTGCTCATTGGAAAACCATTGGAGTCTGAGTTAGTCACACCACCTTTGGGTATTGATTCTACTTTAATGTTGGCTGAATTTTTGAATGTCGGAAAAGATGAATTGGGAAAAGTTTTAAAAGCAAATCGTGACACATGCCCATTTTCATTCCTGAGTCAGTGTTTTGAAAAAGCTACATCTTTTCAAAAAGGCAGAATCTTTTTGCTAGCGTTTTTCAGGTTCGTGATTTTTCCTTACTGTAAGAATGCATGTAATCCGTCAATCGCGTGGTTGGTCCAACAGGTCTGTCTTGAAAAGAATTTTATCAACACCATTTTAGCTGAGACTTTCATTTCCCTCACTAAATTTAAGCAACATGTCGACAAAACTTTTCATGCTCCCCTCGAACTTTTGCAAATCTGGTTTTTGTCTCACATAAAAGGGTGTGGCGATTTACTCACAATACCTGAGCTTAGTGATTCTAGCCATCCAGTTTTAAGGTACAAAGAAAAACAAGGGGATGCACCCGATTATCATTACTCCGAATGGATCATTTTCATGAAAAACGCTAGACCCCAAGGTTTCCAATGGCATGCTAACTGGTTCAAAGTCGAGGAAGCTCGGCTTACCTGTAATGGTATTGGGCCGGTTCCACTATTGGGTTTCACCGGCGCGATCGAATACTACCCCGCCAGAGTGTCTCGTCAGTATCAGATTCTCCAAGGACTCCCTCCAGCATTACAACCAGAACTCCTCCAAGTCGACTTCGCCGATGATGATAAAGATCACGAAGCGACCGTAGCTCAGCTCAATAAGATGTGGAGGAAGTGTCGTGTGTTAAAGATAGCTCGGCCCGAAGGAGAACTAAAGGGAGAGCAGAAGTCCTATTTCGCGACGACCCAGTACATTCGTCGGCACAGAATCCAGCAGGATTTGCTCCCGAAGATACCCAAGGTGCCTCTCAAGTCCGGCAATCGCTCAGAGAACAATCGTCTCAAAAGGAAGGCCGAAGAAGCTGAAGAAAAGGCATCCAAGATAGCTCGAGCTTATGAGCAATTGAAGAAGGAAGTCGCCTCCCATATGTCTATAGATCAAGCTAAATAAAAAGCTCGAAGTTCTTTTCTCATTTCAGTTTCAGTTTTTAAAACTTGTTTAGGAATTGAGTCATTTGTCTTTATATTCAGTTCAATTTCAAGTCATTAATTGGTGTAAAAATTTTTGCCATTTCAATAAAGGGGTCCTTTCAATTCAAAGCGGTTAGACCAATGTCATGGATTGACGTATGATTTTGCTTAACACTCCTGTATGCCTGTTTCATTTCGAAATTAGGTAGCTACGGACCGATCACGGTCGCCCATTCGTACACGGTCGAGAGCCAGAATGGCCGATCAAACCGACTTGCAAGAGCGTGTTATCGGTGTGGAAGACCAGATCAAGCAACTTGTCGTCGCGATGCAACAAATGTCCGCTGAGATCAAAACTCTCCGGTCGGTTCCTGTTTCGACACCCCTCGAAGCGTCTGTCCCAAAGCAGAAGATCAGAAAAAGTGTCGACGTTGACGGAGATGACGATATTCCTGATTTAGAAGATGACCCCGTCCAGATCATCGTCAACAAGGACAAACCGGATGAACGGGTCAATAAACTTGAAGAAAGAGTGAAGCAGCTGGAAGGTTCGCAGGATTCACCTTCGATCGATCTGTCCCTGTACTCACAGATCAAAATCCCAAAGAAGTTCAAAATGCCGGATTTCGACAAATACAATGGCACCACATGTCCAAAAGCCCACCTACAGCTCTATCACGTACAAATGACTTCGTACGTTGATAACGAACTCCTGATGATCCATGCCTTTCAAGCAAGTTTGACGGGTCCTGCTTTGAGCTGGTATCTCATGAAGAAGATAAATGGCCTCAAAACTTAGAAAGAAGCCAGTGAAGCATTCTTGAAGCAGTACAGATTCATAACGGACATCATTCCTACCCGTGATGATCTCGAACGCGCCCAGATGAAAAAGACTGAGTCCTTCAAAGACTATGCTATCAGATGGAGAAATTTAGCTGCTCAAGTTGTCCCAGAACCCATAGACAGTGAGTTAAAGAGGATGTTCATGAAAACTCTCCCGTTCGAATACCGTAATCGGATGGTTGCCATTCCGACTGACAACTTCAACCAACTCATCCCCATGGGTGAACAAATTGAAATAGGGCTGAAAGATGGATGGTTTGTCGAGCCGCCCTCCTTGACCAGAAGACTTGGTGCGAGAAAAGAGAAGGAACCGGCAGCTGAAGTGAATGTGGCTTATAACCAACCGAGCCGGCGGAATGCTAACTCCGCCCCAGCAATCCAAGTAGTAGAAGCTCAGCAACAAAACTCGAGTCGTCAACCTTTTCAGAGGAGGAACAACAAGAGGCAATTCACTCCCCTCCCCGGATCGTTGTCTCAGGTGTTGACGGTGCTCCAGAAGAAAGGTTTGCTCACTACTGAGCCAAAGCGGCCCAATCCTGAGCGGTTCTATAACTTCGACCCGTCAAAGAAATGTGATTATCACATGGGTGAGCTGGGACACTCAACCGATGATTGCTATGCCCTCAGGCACCGAATCCAAAACCTCCTAGACACGAAGGCTTTCTCATTTCAACCTGCTAAGCCGAATGTTCAGAGCAACCCACTCCCTGATCACGCAGGCAATGTGAATGCCATATTTAGCTTCGACGCTGGTCGAATCAAGAATGTTAAGGTGTATACTGCTGACGTCTACGGTGAGTTAGTGAAAGCCGGGTGTTATCCGAGTAATGAAGACCTTCCCCTCGCCATCATGAGAGAAAGAATCTCAAGAATGGTAGAAGCTGGGATGATTGTTTATGCTGACCACACTGGCATCGTTTCCACTATCTCCGAAGTGGTTATTAATTGGGAGGAGGAGTTCGCTACATTGAACACCAGGAGCGATAAGGGCGACTCTCTGCCTGAAGACATGCCTCCGCTTGAAGACGCGTCTGATAACGAAGAGATCGTAGTAAGCACGCCTACAGCTGATGAAGGGATAGTGATCGAGATACCTCAACCGTATGAGTACAGTGATAATAAGGCCGTTCCTTGGTCCTACAGTCTCGATGTCGACTTGGTTACCAGATCCGGGCGTTCCTATGGCCAAGCTAATGCTCAACCTGCAAAACCTGTTACTGATGAGGAAGCCAAAGAATTCCTAGCCGTGATTAAGGCTAGCGAGTACAACATAGTTGAACAATTGCGCAAACTGCCCGCGCAAATCTCTCTGCTTGAGCTGCTCCAGACATCGGTCAAGCATCAAAAGGCCTTAATGAAGGTGTTAAGTGAAGTCCATGTGCCAGAAACGATCGATCATGACAAACTAGAGGAATTTGTGGGCTCTATACTCCTCAAGGACCTCATAGCCTTTTCGGATGAAGAGTTCCCTCTAGAAGGGAGGGGGCATACCAGGGCACTCTATATTTCCGTCAAATACAAGGCCTCACATGTTGCCCGGGTACTCATTGACAACGGATCAGCCCTGAACATCTGTCCTTTGGCGACTTTACACCGCCTTAAGATAGATCCTTCTAGGATAAGTTCTGCAAGAACCTCCGTGCGAGCCTTTGACGGAACGAAGAAAGAAGTGATGGGAGAAATCTACCTTGACATACTGATAGGACCAACAATGTTTAATGTCCTCTTTCAAGTTATGGACATTCCCACTGCATTCAATTTTCTGTTGGGTCGTCCATGGATTCATACTGCTGGAGCTGTGCCATCCAGTCTACATCAAATGGTGAAGTTCGTCGTGGAGAGAAAGTTAATCACGGTCCACGGTGAAGAAGAGCACCCAATCTACAACGCAACGGCTATCCCCTATGTTGAGCCGGATTGTAGAATAGAATCGAGCTATCAGTCGCTCGAGCTTGTATCAACCATACATGCGTCAAGAGGATCATCACCTCCTATTCCTGAGGTGTCAAATGCTGCGGTCATGGTTGGCAGAGTAATGGTGTCCCATGGTTTTACTCCAGGTGAAGGCCTTGGTAGGAATGGTCAAGGTATTCGCCAACCGGTCGAAGTCTTTCAGAGGCCCCGCATTACTGGGTTGGGATACCTGGGGTCAAGTGAGCCGAATAATCTGGCACGTGGACGTGGACGTGGTCGAGGTCAAGTTCGAAGAAATGGTCAAAATAGATTGCGATCCGAAGAAGAGCCGAATGGTAAAGAACGTGGGCGTGGTAGGTTGCCTCCACACCTCCGCACCACATTCCCAGGCCCTGCAAGAATGATGCATGAAGAGAAGGAAGTGATCGACACTCTGGGGCAACCAAGCGGCAAGTTCGATTATTATGTTAAATACTCGGCGCCCCCCAGCTTCTATGTTGACCCCCGTGACATTGTCCCGGATGGATGGGGAGGTATGGATGATTCAACACCTCTAGTGACAGAAGATTCTGATGATGCAATGGAGGGAATCACTGCCCTGTTCGATAATTTCTTAATTGGAGCCATCGAGGAAGGACCGTTGAAGGGAATGGGCATTGGCCCGCAAGAGTAACACATTTACCTTTTTCGCACACTCCCCTACGCGGGAATTTTTACTGCTTTTTAGGACTTGCCCCGTCTCGAGAGCTGCTTTTTAGTACTTTTCATTTCTAGGATTTGATTGTTGCAATTTTCATTCCAATAAATGTAATTCATTTGATGATAATCAATGAAATTACAAGTTATTTTTGTTTTGAGGGCATGTTGAGGTACATCAAACTAGCCCGGTGATGATATCCAACCGATAAAAGAAAATATAGTCCAAGGAGAATTCTGAGGCCTGGGCTTCTTCATGCTTCCTCGTGTTAAAACCTTTTTGAAAAAATTTTTCAAAATAAAAACAAACAAAAAGTAATAAAATCAAAATACACTGTTTAGCCCTGTTTGTCCTATTGAACCCCCTACTTTATGTTTCAGGGGCAATTTTGTGACACGTGAGGGTATGGGAACGGTCCAATCTGATGAATTATGCGCCACCGAACCTGATTTCGATGATACCAATGAACTTGAAGATTCCTCGGACCTCCAGCGTGATCTAGAGCATCATGAAAGGCCTAAAGTCCTAACAGTAGATCAAACTATCACTGTCAATTTGAGTGATTCCGGAGAACCCAAAGAGGTGAAGATAGGGGCAACCCTTCCCGAAGGTGAAGCTAAACGCCTGGTCCAACTGCTGAAGGATTACCAGGATATCTTTGCCTGGTCGTATGTCGATATGCCGGGTCTAGACCCTTCTATTGTGGAGCATAGTCTACCCACTAATCCAGACATGCCGCCCAAGAAACAGAGGTTGCGAAGGACCAAGCCTGAACTTTCCAAGAAAATAGAGGAGGAGGTCATGAAGCTCTTGAAAGTGGGATTCATCGAAGTCACCCGATACCCCAGTTGGGTGGCTAATATTGTGCCAGTCATGAAGAAAGATGGTCGAGTTCGGGTTTGCATCGACTATCGTGATCTAAACAAGGCCAGTCCTAAAGACGATTTCCCATTGCCACATATAGACGTTTTGGTGGACAGTACTGCAGGGTTCGAGCTGTTTTCCTTCATGGATGGGTTCTCGGGTTATAATCAGATAAAAATGAAGGATAATGATAAGGAGAAAACGGCGTTCATCACTCCTTGGGGCACATTCCACTATAAGGTCATGCCCTTCGGCCTTAAAAATGCCGGGGCAACATATCAACGGGCAATGGTGACGCTCTTCCATGATATGATGCATAAGGAGATTGAAGTTTATGTCGATGACATGATCGCCAAGTCTAGACCTGGGAAGAGTCACGTTGATACTTTGAAGAAATTATTCGAGAGACTCCGTGAGTTTAAGCTCCGTCTCAATCCGGCCAAGTGCGTATTCGGAGCAACTTCGGGTAAATTACTTGGGTTCATAGTAAGCAGTAAAGGCATTGAAATTGACCCCTCCAAAGTGAAGGCTATATGTGAGTTACAATCCCCGTCGACCGTAAAAGAAGTGCGGAGCCTCCTGGGTAGATTGAACTACATAGCCCGTTTTATTTCTCAGCTCTCAGCAACTGCTAAGCCATTCTTCAAACTTCTAAGGAAGAATGCTCAAGTGGAATGGGACGATGATTGTCGGGAAGCGTTTAATGAACTAAAGCAGTACCTGACGAAACCACCAGTGCTAGTCCCACCAATGCCGGGCCAGCCTTTGATCCTTTACCTCACGATTCATAGTGAGTCTTTAGGCGCGATGCTAGCCCAGAAGAGTCCTGAAGATGGAAAAGAGCGAGCCATTTATTACCTAAGTAAGAAGTTCACTGTCTCGGAGTTGAATTATTCTGAAGCCGAGAAGACTTGCGCTGCGCTAGTATGGGTGCTCCATAGGCTGCGACAATATACACTGCATCACCAGACTTTGCTTGTAACTGAGAACGATCCCATCAAGTATTTACTTGATCAGCCGGCTTTGGTAGGAAAGTTAGCCAAGTGGCAGATTTTAATTTCAGAGTTTGATATCCAGATGAAGCCACAGAAGTCGGTTAAAGGTCGAGTAATTGCCGATGTGTTAGCTGAAAATCCTGGAGTCCCGGATGATGATAGATATTCTCCAGAAGATCGTATTTTGGTAATAAAGGAAGACACATGGACCATGTTTTTCGATGGAGCTGTAAACTTGGCCGGTTCCGGCACTGGGGCAGTTTTAATATCCCCAGATGGGCAACATTATCCTGTAGCGGCAAAGTTGGTGTTCCCCTGTACCAACAACATAGCCGAGTACGAGGCTTGCATTCTCGGACTCCAAGCCGCAGTAGAAATGAGGATAACCAAGTTGAAAGTGTTTGGTGATTCTGCTTTGATTATTCTCCAAACCGTGGGAGAGTGGAAGACGAGAGACACCAAACTAGTGCCGTACCATGAATACCTCGAAGAAATCATAAAGGAATTTGAAGATGTCTCTTTTGAGTACTTATCGAGGTCTCATAATCAGTTTGCTGATGCGCTAGCTACGTTATCATCCATGTTACAAGTGATTGATGGGTTAGAGGTAGAACCCTTGAAGATCGAAGTCCTGACAAAGCCAGCCTACTGTATGGTTGTGGCCGGAGAACCTGATGAAAAGCCATGGTATTACGATATCATGAGTTACATCCAGAAACAAGAATTTCCTGAGGGAAGCACCCCGGCTGACAGGAAGTACATAATGAAAATGGCTTCAAAATTCTTTGTTAGTGGTGAAAAGCTGTACAAAAGATCGTATGATTCAATCCTATTAAGGTGTGTGGATGCGGCTGAAGCTACCAGAATCATGCAAGAAGTACACGAGGGAATATGTGGTCCACACATGAATGGCCACATGTTAGCTAAGAAGATTATGAGGTTGGGTTATTATTGGCTCAGTCTTGAGAGTGACTGCATCCAACATGTTCGAAGATGTCATCGCTGTCAGGTTCATGGAGATAAAATAAATGTTCCCCCGACGGAATTACATCAGCAGTCTGAGCCATGGCCCTTTTCAATGTGGGGCATCGATGTGATTGGCCCGATTAATCCTAAGGCATCAAATGGACACCGATTTATCCTGGTCGCAATTGATTATTTCTCTAAGTGGATTGAGGCGTCATCTTATGCAAACGTCACCGCAAGGAATGTTGTAAAATTCATCAGACGAGACATAGTCGCTCGTTATGGCGTCCCCGAGGCTATCATCACTGACAATGGGACAAATTTGAACAACAAGTTCATTGATCAGTTGTTCAACGAGTTCAAAATCCGGCACCTGAATTCATCTCCCTATCGTCCACAGATGAATGGAGCAGTTGAAGCCGCCAATAAGAACATCAAGAAGATCTTGGCCAAAACGGCTGAAAACTATCGTGACTGGCATGAAAGGTTGCCATTTGCGCTAATGGCGTATCGAACTTCGATCCGAACCTCTGTCGGAGCGACACCTTTTTCCTTGGTGTATGGCATGGAAGCAGTCCTACCCGTCGAAGTAGAGATCCCTTCCTTACGAGTATTGTCTCAAGTGGAGTTGTCCGAGGCAGAATGGATGCGACAAAGGCATGAGCAGTTAAACCTAATTGATGAGAAGCGATTGAGAGCCATTTGCCACGGTCAAACCTATCAGCGGAGGATAGCTAGATCCTTCAATCAAAAAGTGCGTCCAAGACACTTCGAGGTAAATGATCTAGTCCTAAGGAAGGTACTGCCAGTCTTTCCTGTTCCTGGAGGAAAATTTGCCCCAAACTACATTGGTCCGTATGTGGTTAAAAAGGTGCTTCCTGGAGGTGCCCTGATTCTCGCAGAAATGGATGGTCGTGAGTTCTCCAGTCCTGTTAATTCTGATGCTGTGAAGATCTATTATCCCTGATAGAATCTAACATTTTGCAGCAAAAGTTTTCAAATGTTTGGTTTTATACTCTGAGTCACAAACATTTCACTAATGAATAAATGGTTTCAATCAATTGAAAGATGGAATGTGTGCCTTGGCTTTAAATTGTGCTTGATCATTTTGTCAGTCTACATTATCGATTTCAAAAGGGGAAATCTATTTAGACAATATGATAACTCACGTGGAATGAATTGAATGTGTTGAATGAGGTACATCGGGATGATGAAAGGCAAGCCATATCCTATACACAGTCCCGTGCACTGATCCCCAGTGAGTTGAGTGGAAAAATTCTATGTCTGCAAGGTAAAGGGTTATCTCGCGAAAGGTACGGCAACCGAAATGACGAGAGGCGGTTCATTTCTCTATCCCAAACACTACAGGTTATCCATTGTTTCGCTACTTTGAGCCTAAACACTTGGAGAAATTCATTCAAATTACCCCTGTCAAGAACCACCCCGCATCGGGGCAAACTGGAGGTAAGTCAGCGTCATAAGGTGAAAAATGAGTAGAAATTTTCGTGCTCTCACTTGCATCAATCTTCGAGTGTTGCTTTTTCAGATGAATTCACGTGAAGTTCAAGTGCCTTAGGATGACGAAGAGCATTTCTTTCTCTATCCTATACACATTTTATCCTTTGTTAAGCCCAATTGAGCCTGTAAATTCGTTTCTTAAACCCAGTTGGTGATCATCCCCCACACTGGGGCAAGGCAAAAGTCATCATTGTTCAGGCAGCATATCCGGAGCGCCGATAAAAGACGAAGACCCTGAAAGTCCAAATGTTAGTCATTCGATCAAAACAAGCCAAAGTGTGACTGGCCAATGTATGCATTGTAGACAGTGTGTGTCAAAAGTCAAAAAAAAAAAAAAACTAGAGGGCATGAAAAAGCAGTGTGCCTGGTAAAAGCAAGGCCGATGCCCATGAAAGAAAAGGAAAGAGAAGAAAAAATGGAGAAAAGTGACGACTTTAGAAAATGTTGAGATGTGTCGAAGTCACAAAAGTATCCAAAGTCTTGAGGAGTCAGGTGATAAATTCTTGAAGCCAATGGAGCATTTACCGAGAAGACAATCCCTGGTGAAGAAGAAGACCGGTGACAATGCCGAGATGATCACCAATTCTCACCCCGATTATACACATTTTGAGCCTTATGATCCATTCATTTCTCAACCCATGAGCCCAGCCTACGTTACGTCCTTTACAAAGTCTCTTCAGATTAAGGCACTTGAACTAACGTAGGATTCGGATGTTTATAAGCTTAGCTCGAAGAAGTGCGAGCAAGTCCATTTCTATCTTATTTTGCAGGGTTCTTGACTTGTAAACCCGGAGACAATTGCAGAGTATCTTCTTTCAATAGCCTCGACTCGAAGAGTCTCTTTTGCTAAGCCATTGACCAAGCCCCATGTTACGGTCCTAACAAAGACCTCTCGGATTGGTAAAGTCGTACCGTTTGCGAGAATACTCGGACCCTTGTCGACATGATGATGGTGAGATAGAGTGATTTTCATAAATTAGCCACCTTTCGATGAGAATGAGAGAAAGCCCTTTTGGACCGGAAGTCCCTTATTCGACATTTTCAAGATATCCGTTTGTGAGTTCGGATCGTCTTGTCATGATTTTTCCCCAGCGAAGTTTGTAATGCTGATTTGACAAAACCATCGTACATGAAAATCAGTTGAAATCATAGTGCATGTGTATATGTGTTCTTGATAGTATGCGAATGCATATTACATGTTACTTAAAATCGTGTCTAACAGGAGACACACCTTCAGAGTTGGAGATATCACCAGGTAAGTATATCTCTATCCCTAGGATATCTATGACTATCTAGGTATCCCTAACCTGTTCAAGCAATTGTCAGGTCCCACATTTGATCATTTTTGCGATCTCTAGATGCCTTTGATTGTGTTCAGGTGTCTATTGATTAAACCTTTTCAGGTACTTCTGATGATATCCAGGTACTTTGTCAAGGAACTCTTGAACACTTGGGCTAGCCCCTTTGTTCGTCAAATCACAGATTTTCATACAATCTCGAGAAGATTCCCCCGTTACATGACTATGAGCAGGTATAGGCATGACGGCCAAATCTTTACATATGAGCAGGTATATGTAAAGGTCGGAATATTCTCCCCAAATATCAGGTATTCCCCCGCTACTCACCTATGAGCAGGTATAGGTGAAGCGGCCAAATCTTTGCATATGAGCAGGTATATGTAAAGGTCGGAATACTCTCTTTATCTCAGATGTTCCCCCGCTACTCACCTATGAGCAAGTATAGGTGAAGCGGCCAAATCTTTGCATATGAGCAGGTATATGTAAAGGTCGGAATATTCTCTCAACCCCAGGTGTTCCCCCGCTACTCGCCTATGAGCAGGTATAGGTGAAGCGGCCAAATCTTTGCATATGAGCAGGTATATGTAAAGGTCGGAATATTCTCTCAACCCCAGGTGTTCCCCCGCAGTTCACTTATGAGCAGGTATAAGTGAGGCGGCCAAATCTTTGCATATGAGCAGGTATATGCAAAGGTCGGAATATCCTCTTGATTTCAAAAGTTTCCCCGCAATTCACTTATGAGCAGGTATAAGTGAAGCGGCCAAATCTTTACAAACACCTATGAAGATGTATAGGAAGTTCGTAAAGATCGGAACTATTCTCACGAATCTAAATAATGATTGGATACATCGAGCTTTCTTCGTGTGTTTTGACTTGACTGCAGATCACCGAAGTTCATCAACATATATCAGGCAATACCGATGGGGACTGAGCCCATACATTTGCCAAAAACAACATACAAGTTGAAGTTGTGCCTCGAATTGCATTATCTTGCTTCTGTCAGGTAAGTAATTCCAGGTATGTTTTCTACTCATGTCAGCATGCATCATTTCTTAATGCATTGTAAAATGGGATTCATAATCCCGACAAAAACAACATTCATTGCATTTGCATGGTTGAAATTTAGGTATCATTTAGTCTTTGAATGCAACCTCTATGAGCTCACCTTCAAAGAGGGGCAGCTGTTGACACCTAAATTTTAGCGACCATTTAGTATAATTTGCATAGAAAATTAGGGATTAAATTTTTAACCCCTAAACAAAAATATTTAAATCACATAACATATAGTTTAAATTCACTTTAGAATAATTGCATTTTGCATTGGACTGGCGGTAATGAACGAGCTTAAATTTCATCGAATGGAACTCGGCTCGCTTGTAATGCAAAGGCCGGGAATTACAAGTCAAACGGGCTCGGTTGTTTTAATTTGAACTTAATTCAGCCCATTGTCATTAATTAATTCAGCCCATCATCATTAGTTAATTCAGCCCATTTAAATTAAAGCCCAAGCCTAAGCCCATTAGGATTAGAAAGCCCATCTAATTGACCTAGATTAATACTATATATACATTCATTAGGTCAGAATTTAGAGGGGGGACACAGAATTTTCAGATCAGAATTTTAGAGAAGGTGAGAGTGAGAGAGAGAGGAAGAGAAAGAAGTTGCGGCCACACGCCGAGCCCGACGCCGCCGCGTGGAGCCTCCCCGCCCCGCGCCTGCCGCCTGCCGCCTACCGCGTGCTACGCCCGCCGCGCGCTCACCGCCGCGCCGGCCGCTCCCTGCCGCGCGCTCACCGCCGCGCCCGTCGTGTGGAGCTCCTCGCCGCGCGTGCTCAACGCCCGCCGCTTGCCGCGCGCTTCGTGCCGCCGCCTGCCGCGCCTGCTGCCGCCGCTTGCCGTGCCTGCTGCCGCCGCTCTCTGCTGTTGCCGCCCCATCCGGAGTCCACCTGCTTCGTGCCACCGCCTGCCGCCACGCTTGCCGTGCCTGCTGCCGCCGTGCCCGCCGTGCTTGCCGTGCACCGCTCCCTGCCGCGCCTGCCGTCGCTCCTTGCCGCGTCCGCCGTGCGCCGCTCCTGGCCGCGCGTCGCCACCGCTGCCGCTCCGCACCGCCGCTCCCTGTCGCGCGCCATCACGCCCTGTTGCCGCTGCCGCCGCTCCCTGCCGCGAGCCACCACGCCCCGACGCGTGCTGCTGCCTCCCGCCGTGCGCCACCGCGAGCCGCCGTCGCCCCGACACCGCATCACCGGTCCACCGCTCGCCGTTCATCCCGATCCGCAAGTTCGAATTCGGGAATTATCTGCAAATTAGGTAATTAGATATTATCTGATATTTTTCAGAATATTTAATTTACTAATTTGTGTGTTTGAATATTCTGTGAATATTGCGTGGATTGCTAGATATCTTAGGATAATGTTTGCCTTGTTCGCAATATTTTAAAATATTCAAAATTAGGAATCTTTCCTAATTCAGCAACGTATCTGGACAACTATCCGACCTTATCCCTAAGGTATGATACGTGGCGATACGGAAAATCATTATCCTATCCATAATCCCTTGGGTACGATAATGATTTTTATCTGCTTTCCAAATTTGAACGATCGACTTTCCGTCAATATCTATAACCCTATAGATATGACTGATAGCTCGATTTTTGTGCTTAATCCGAATTTGAAACGAATCTTGCGGATTGCGTGGTTGCTTTAAACGTGGATGCTATTTCTGTTAGATTATTTTCCTTTTCAAATAAAAAGAAAATTCAAAAAAATTAGTTAGGATTTGAATTTGAGTTTTGCATGTCTAGGAATCCTAAATATATCTAGACGATAGAGTAATTATTTAATTTAAATTAGGACTTGAGATAATCTATTCCCTAGTTTAAATTAAATAATTTTCTAATCTTAATAGATTATTTAGGTTATTTTTTATTTCGAATTTTCGTGAAAATCCCAAAAAAGAATGAATTGTTTTATGGTAGATTAGGATAGATTGCATTCTTAATTTAAGTAATTTATTATTTCGAATTTTAACAAAAAATCCAAAAAATAAGTCATGTTAGGATATGTTAAGTCATCATAGGTTGCATGTTATTTTAGGCATATTTTTACTCCGAATTTCACCAGAAAATACCAAAAATAAATCATTTGTCCGTCATCAGAATTAGGTCACGTCGTCGCATGACATATAGTTTGCATGATAGGTTGCATTATTCGCGTGTCAATTTTTGCACGTCATTGCATGTAGATTAGGCTTCATTTAAATAAGAGAAAATCCAAAAATTGAGTGAATTCCTTGTTAATTAGAAATCATATTAGGTTGTTGATGTGATTTTCTAGCTAACCATGTAGATGTTTACGTTGCTTCGAGGTAAGTAATTCTCCCAATCTTGCAATTTATTTAATGTTTTGATTATTGGGTGTTACTTTGATGGTTTGCGCACCCGCATGAACACCTCACATGTTAGTGACTAAGTTAAAATGGATCCAAACTGTCTGCCAAAATATTTTTTGAAAAGAAAAGGTACCGAAAGGGCGTTAGACTAGATCTAGCGTAATCAAGTCCCCGGGCTTAGAATCTCTGGTTCGTAGGAATAAAACATACCTCCCTATGTTTTATTTAGGTTTCTAATCGACCTACCACAAATAGATTAGTGGCGACTCCGAGCATGAAAACATTTGCATGTTAAAAACTTAAACCCTAAGTTGCGAATTGGTAGGGCTTGGGAGGGCTCGAGTTAGGTTTAGTCCTAATAATCCATTAGCCTGAGAGAGGAAAAACTTTAGGTCGCGACAATACCAAAATGAGAAATGCCCAAACGACGCCGTTTTTGGCGTTGCGTTCGCCGATGGAGGTGACCAGCGTCGGCGCCGGCGATGGCCGGTTCGGTCTCGGCCAAACCGGTCTGAACTGATCCTGCCCAGTTTGTCCCCTCGGCGGGAAAAATTCAAAAAAAATATATAATAAAAAACTTCTAAAAGATTAGGAAAATTCTAAGAAAAACTAAAAACTAAAAAATTATAAAAAAATCTAAAAAAAATTTATTTTCTTGGAAAATTAGGACAAAATCACAAAATTCATGAAAATTCAGAAAAATTACAGAAAATTCAGAAAAATACAAAAATTTTCAGAAAAATCATACAAATTTCGAAAATTCAGAAAATCAAAATAAAAAATTTTGGAAATTTTAGAAAATCAATAAAAAAATTTGAAAATTTTGAAAATTCACAAAAATTTCCAGAAAATCATAAAAAATCATTTTCTCGGTTTAAAGAAATTTTTCCGAAAAAAATCAAAAATAAAAAATATCAAAAAATTTGAAAATTCATAAAAAGGTCCAAAATCATTGTGGCCAGTCATAAAAGATGAAATTGGAATTTTTGTAGTGTCCAAATGGCACTAAAAAAAATCAAAAAATTTGCAAATCCATAGAATAGTTGAAAATCATTGTGGCCAGTCATAAAAAGTGAAATTTGGATTTTCCAAAATATCCAAGTGGCATAATTTGGAAATTTTCAAATTTAAGGCTAAAACCCCTAAAAAACCCTAAATCCTAAAAAATGAAATGAACAAGCTATTAGAGTTTTGTTAGAGTTTGAGTAGGTTTTCATTTCTAGTGGCCAAATTAGGGTTGCTATGATTGATTTGCCATTGGATGTATATTTGAATCTTGAATGCTTAATTGTTTGTCCATGATTAGGTTAGTTATGACATTCTGAATTTCGGTCCATTTTTGGGGTTTATAAAATGTGTAATTCGTCAGTGCACTTATAATAAAATCTCGCCCGGAACTGATCACTCTTGGGTCATTATTTTTTAAAATAGAGATTTTGCTAGAATCGCACTCGATCGAATTTGGTCGTTATTTAGAACCCAAACTTTGGTGTCGAATTTCTCGGAGTTCCGGGACGAATTTAATTGGACGGTGTCGATATTATTGTAGCCAACGTCGGTGTTGCCAGGAATAGTGGAAAAGTGGATTTTTTACCGGACGCAGATTTGGACTAGTAGGTCTCCCTCGGGGTAGTTTGATTTAATTAAGTTGGCCTTTGCCCCTTATTATATTCTAGAATTAATTTGAACCGTAGGATCGTTTTCAGATTTGATTTCCGGCCGTTGGATCGCACTCAATCGCGTTGACTCTCTCTCTCTCTCTCTCTCTCTCTCTCTCTCTCTCTCTCTCTCTCCTCCTGTCGCGCGTCCTCTCCGCCCTCTGCCCTATGCATACCCGTCCCTTCTCTTCTCTCTCCTCCTTTCTCTCTCCTTCTTCCTCCTTTCTTTTTCTTCTTCTTCTTCCTTTCTTCCTCCTCCAGCCCCGACTGGTTCTGCTTTTGCCTCTGTGCTGTCCGCCCGATCACACCTCGCCGACTACCTCGCGCCGCCGCCGCTCCGACCGAGCTATGCCGCCGCTCGCCAACCGCCAGCAGTCTCGTCGGCTGCCCCTGTCGCCTGGTCACTCCCCTCTCTCCCCCGTCTCCTGTCCACCTCCGCAGCTCCTCTCCGCCTCCGTAGCCCGCCGCTCTACCGTCCCTCCGCCTCCGCCCTACGCTGTTCCACCATCAGCTGATGCCACCGTCGTTGTGCCGCCGCGTCGCCCGGCAGCTCCGCCCCGACTCTACTTTCTTCTCCTCCCGAGCGCACGAGCTCGACTCACCGCCGCTTGCCGTCGCATCCGGCGAGTCCCGACCGTTATCCAGCCGTCCAGTCAGCCCCCCACCACCGCCCTGACGCCTGAGCTCCACCATCGCCGTCGTCCGATGCCCTCGTCACCGCCACGACTCCTCTTTAGCTTCCCCTTCGCTTTCCGCCGCTCGCCGTCGCTCCAGCCGACCGGCCTGACGCCACAAAACCCTACCAGCAGTCGCCGCCATCGTCCTGGTCATCGCCGCCACACCCCAACCGTCGCTGTCGTCGCCCCCAGCTGTGCCGTCGTTGCCTCGGGGCAGCTAGCCCAGGCCGTGGCCGAGCCCGTGACTCGCGCGATAAGGCCGCTCGCCCGCTGCCCGGTGCCTTGCTCATCCAGCTCGGCCCTTGGCCCATTCCATTCGGCCCCTCACCCGTGCACCCGGCGCCCCTCTTGACCAGCCCGGCGTCTCACCCGTCACCCAGGCGCGTTGTTGCCCATTCAGCCGGCCCGTCGCCCAGGCACGTCCCCATCCCAATCGCCCGTGTTCCCCGGGCACATCGCTCGGCCACCACGCCCGCACGCCAGGCACACCATCCAGCCATCGTGCCCTTGTTGGCCGGCCAGTGCGCCCGTCGTGCCTTCGCCCCTACCAAACCAGCACTGTTCACCCGAGCCATTTAGGCTCGAGCCGACTTTTCCAGGGCCAAAACCTAGTAAGTGACTTCCTAAACCCTACTTAGTACTTTGGATATATTTAGACTTATTTAGGGTGTAAATTAGTACCGACTTAGGAATTTGAATTAGGCGTGGATTAGTTAAATTGATTGTGCTTATTTGGTGAATTATTGTGGTGGTAATGGTATGGCTAATTTAGTGATTGATTGAGATAAATGGCATGACTGAATCGTCGTGGCGCTTGTAGGTGAATTGGATTAATTAAATGTGCCGACTTGAATATCGGGACGGTGGGCTGATGTGGAGAGTGTGAATTGAATTGGCTATTATGGTATGTCAGATTGACATTGGTGATTTAATGTGAATTGTACAATGTGTTAGAGGGCAAATTGTGTTATGGTGCATGTGCATGAGAGATATGTCCTGAGGCGTGGTTACGCGGGACTGAGTCCGGCTTGATCTGAGGGCTGTCAACCTGAGGCGTGGTTATGCGGGTGAGACTAGAAAGGCAAGAAATGACCTGAGGCGTGGTTTCGCGGGTCGAGAGAAATGTCCTGAGGCGTGGTTACACGGGACTGAGCCTAGCTTGATCTGAAGGCTGCCAACGTGAGGCATGGTTACGCAGGTGTGGCTAGAAAGGCAAGAAATGACCTGAGGCTTGGTTACGCGGGTCAAGAGAAATATCCTGAGGCGTGGTTATGTAGGACTGAGCCCGGCTTGATCTGAGGGTTGGGTTGAGGCATGTTAACTCGGGCCGTGTGAAAGGACCTGGGAGGTCGTGAGAAAATTTCTCGGCTACGCATGCGAAATGAGTGTGATTGAATTGAGTGAATGTACTTGGGTATGGTGCTTGATTGATGACGAGGTGTTTGTGGGATGTTGTGATATTCCTGTGATGTTACTAATATGCAGAGTTAGCATGTATTTCGAGGCGAGGTAAGTATGTCATGTAGAATTGATTGTGTTGGCTGGTGAATTGCATGTTAGACTTGTCTGGGTACGCATTGGCCTAGGTGGGGTATAGGTTGTCTGCTTATTGAGATTTATTCTCATTGCTGTAGTGCAAATATTTTCAGATCCCCAACCTTGAGCATGTCGCCACCTAGGCGTTTTGGAGTTACCATGCATACGGTGCATAAGGAGAACGAGTACCCGGATCTGAACCCGGATGAGACATATATTAGGCATCGTACCACGGTCTGGGTAGATGTGGGACTAGAGGAGCTAGAGCGCCATACTTATTTGGCTTGGTCCCATAGGGTCAGGTTGGTGAATTCTGGGCCAATCTAAGGTTTTGAGGGGTTGCAGCACGCCGATGAGGGTGCAGTCAATTGGAAGCCCTGGGACAAGTTCATTCCTGATGGCAAAGTGTCAGATCCCAATAGCCCACCGGAGAACCCTAGTCCAGGACGGGTACCCGAGCCCGAGCCTGAAGAAGAGCCCATGGCGGCCAAGCATGAGGAGGAGGAGGAGGAGCCGATCGAGATGGACTCGGACTCAGAATCAGAGCCCTTAGGGTTCGATTGGGATTGGGCGCCGTAGGGTTGTTTAGGAATAGGGCCTGGAAACCTTTTTGATAGAGTCTCTTTTTGTGCAGTCAGTAGTCTATCCGGCCACCTGTTCCTTTTTTATGATGAAGGTTGATATTAACCCTAGAGGCCTCATGTACGAATGTTCGTGATTTCAAGTTAATGTTATGTGTTTATTAAATTGCGTTTGTTCTACCCCGTTGTCATTATTAATTGTCTGGGTTGTTTTTTAAATTTCGCTTCCGCTTGCGCAAGACTTTGGGTGATTCGTTTGGGGTCGGTGACACGTCCTGGGACGTCACAATCAATACGACCACGTGGAAAAGGGGTGTCGCGAGCCCGCCGGGGTTCGGGGCGTGACACCTCAGTTGATTTGGTATCAAAGCAAGGTCAGCTTGATCCAAGTTGATCGAAACCTAGAGTGATAATGAGCGATGACTTTGGGGTAGTCAATTAGGGAGACTCGTGTGCCATGTGTACCCTAGACTGTGTGATTGTGATTGCTGAGTGGTGATATGCAATGTCATGTGAAATACAGCTGCGTCAGGACTTGAGGTAAGTGCGCGAAATCTGTTGGTTGTGATTGAGTGATGTTGGTGAATTGCTGCCTGCTATGTAAATATTGTGTTGTGATGCACTGCCTAGGGCTTAGACTGATATAGTTGGCCTAGGTTTTTAATTCCTGCATGGAATTTAGCAGGGGAGCATTTGGGAGGACCGGTAAGATGAGTAGTCGCTGTTGACACCTAAATTTTAGCAACCATTTAGTGTAATTTGCATAGAAAATTAGGGATTAAATTTTTAACCCCTAAACAAAAATATTTAAATTGCATAACATATAGTTTAAATTCATTGTATTTTTGCATCGGACTGGCGGTGACGAACGAGCTTAAATTTCATTGAATGGGATTCGGCTCGCTTGTAATGCAAGGGCCGGGAATTACAAGTCAAACGGGCTCGGTTGTTTTAATTTGAACTTAATTCAGCCCATTGTCATTAATTAATTCAGCCCATTATCATTAATTAATTCAGCCCATTTAAATTAAAGCCCAAGCCTAGGCCCATTAGGACTAAAAAGCCCATTTAATTGACCTAGATTAATACTATATATACATTCATTAGGTCAGAATTTTAAAGAAGACACAATTTTCAGATCAGAAAATTTTTAGAGTGTGAGAGTGAGAAAGAGAGAGAGAGAGGAGGAAGACCTCGCGCGACGCGCCCGCGCCCGCTGCCGCGCCCGCTGCCGCGCCCGCTGCCTCGCCCACGCCCGACTGCCGCGCCGGCCGAATCCACCGTTCGCCGCTCATCCCGATCCGCAAGTTCGAATTTGGAAATTATCCGCAAATTAGGTAATTGAACATTATCCAATATTTTTAGAATATTTCGTTTCTTAATTTTTGGATGTTTGAATATTCTGTGAATATTGCGTGGATTGCTAGATATCTTAGGATAATATTTGCCTTGTTCGCAATATTTGAAAATATTCAAAATTAGGAATCTTTCCTAATTCGGCAACGTATCTGGACAACTATCCGACCTTATCCCTAAGGTATGATACGTGGCGATACGGAAAATCATTATCCTATCCATAATCACTTGGGCACGATAATGATTTTTATCTGCTTTCCAAATTTGAATGATCGACTTTCCATTAATATCTATAACCCTATAGATATGACCGATAGTTCGATTTCTGTGCCTAATTCGAGTTTGAAACGAATCTTGTGGATTGCGTGGCTATTTTAAATGTGGATGCTATCTCTGTTTAGATTATTTTTCCTTTTCAAATAAAAAAGAAAATTCAAAAAATATCAGTTAGGATTTGAATTTGAATTTTGCATGTTTAGGAATCCTAAATATATCTAGACGATAGAGTAATTATTTAATTTAGATTAGGACTTGAGATAATCTATTTCCTAGTTTAAATTAAGTAATTTTCTAATCTTAATAGATTATTTAGGTTATTTTTTTATTCCGAATTTTCGTGAAAATCCCAAAAAAGAATGAATTGTTTTATGGTAGATTAGGATAGATTGCATTCTTAATTTAAGTAGTTTATTATTTCGAATTTTAACAAAAATCCCAAAAATAAGTCATGTTAGGATATGTTAAGTCATCATAGGTTGCATGTTAATTTAGGCATATTTTTATTCCGAATTTCATTAGAAAATACCAAAAATAAATCATTTGCCCGTCATCAGAATTAGGTCACGTCGTCGCATGACATATAGTTTGCATGCTAGGTTGCATTACTTGTATGTCATTTTTGCACGTCATTGCATGTAGATTAGGCTTCATTTAAATAAGCAAAAATCCAAAAATATTGAGTGAACTGCTTGTTAATTAGAAATCATATTAGGATGGTTGATGTGATTTTCTAGCTAACCATGCAGATGCTTGCGTTGCTTCGAGGTAAGTAATTCTCCCAATCTTGCAATTTATTTAATGTTTTGATTATTGGGTGTTACTTTGGTGGTTTGCGCACCCGCATGAACACCTCACATGTTAGTGACTAAGTTAAAATGGATCCAAATTGCTTGCCAAAACATTTTTGAAAAGAAAAGGTACCGAAAGGGCGTTAGACTAGATCTAGCGTAATCAAGTCCCCGGGCTTAGAATCTCTTGTTCGTAGAAATAAAACATATCTCCCTATGTTTTATTTAGGTTTCTAATCGACCTACCACAAATAGATTAGTGGCGACTCCGAGCATGAAAACGTTTGCATGTTAAGAACTTAAACCCTAAGTTGCGAATTGGTAGGGCTTGGGAGGGCCCGAGTTAGGTTTAGTCCTAATAATCCATTAGCCTAAGAGGAAAAACTTTAGGTCGCGACAGCTTGGCGACTCCACTGGGGATGTGAGTTAAAACTCTTAGTGGACTTAGGCCAGTTTTTCTTTTAAAAAAAATATATTTTTTGCTTGGCAGCGAGGATCCCAGGTACGTCCCTAACATTTTAGGTGTTAAATGTTTTTGCAGTATGGGAGGTATAAGGGGAGGCGTGATTGTTAACCCTTGTTTTGCAGGGAGGTGTTTGGATGAATGATTTATTTTATGCACGAAGCGCTGTATGATATAACCTGCTGTGCATGCCTTGCATTTACACTACACCGCACACACTACCCGCTGCCGGACCTGGGCGGCACAGGTTTAGGATGGTACTGAGACAGTGGACACCCCGACCACACCCGCGTGGTATGGGTCGCCTTTCTTGGTCCCGAAAGTTCTTTCATGGTGTCATTGAATACCTGCCACGGTTGCACCCTTTGCAACCCGGGTCGGCTCTTTGACTAAGCCGGAGTCAGGGGAATCTCAGCCTAACCACCACCATGACTGGTTTAGCTCGGTAATCCTCATGTCTCCATTTTGCAAGCCAGAGTCTAGGTAGAAATCGAACCTCACATTTCACGCGCATGTCTATGTGATTGCCATCATTCTGCCGGGTGAAGTAAGATTTCTGAACCTTTATCTAGCAATTTATTTATGTTTCGTACTTTCTTTGGTCGGTCCCTGATAGGTCTAGGTTGGTTTTAAATTTGAAAGTAATAATCATTGAGTCCTTTTTAAAAAAAGAAAGAAAGAAAGAAAGAAAGAAAGCTCTTTTAGAGAATTTATTTTCAATCTATGTCTTTATTTTCCTAGATGTGTCATAGGTAATTATTTTCCTACAAAGTTTGCCGTCATCTTGCTTTTGCAAAAAGGGACTTTAGAGAATTTATTTTCAGTCCATAGTTTCTAGGGAGTCTCACTTTTTGTTTTTCATAATTTTATGATTAGGGATTTTGGTGCTTCCATTTCCTAAGTTGTGTCTAGGGCGTCATTTATATTTCTTTTCCTAGATCACTTTTCATAAAGTCTCGTCCATATACGAATATTGTCATGAATAAACAAAAAAAAGACTAGAAGCGTGTCATGGACCAACCTTGTCTTGACCATGTGCTTATTTGGTTCATTTCTTTTACATCAGGTAGCTACGGACCGATCACGGTCGCCCATTCGTACACGGTCGAGAGCCAGAATGGCCGATCAAACCGACTTGCAAGAGCGTGTTATTGGTGTGGAAGACCAGATCAAGCAACTTGTCATCGCGATGCAACAAATGTCCGCTGAGATCAAAGCTCTCCGGTCGGATCCTGTTTCGACACCCCTCGAAGCGTCTGTCCCAAAGCAGAAAATCAGAAAAAGTGTCGATATTGACGGAGATGACGATATTCCTGATTTAGAAGATGACCCCGTCCAGATCATCGTCAACAAGGACAAACCTGATGAACGGGTCAATAAACTTGAAGAAAGAGTGAAGCAGCTGGAAGGTTCGCAGGATTCACCTTCGATCGATCTGTCCCTGTACTCACATATCAAAATCCCAAAGAAGTTCAAAATGCCAGATTTCGACAAGTACAATGGCACCACATGTCCAAAAGCCCACCTACAGCTCTATCACGTACAGATGACTTCGTACGTTGACAACGAACTCCTGATGATTCATGCCTTTCAAGCAAGTTTGACAGGTCCTGCTTTGAGCTGGTATCTCATGAAGAAGATAAATGGCCTCAAAACTTGGAAAGAAGCCAGTGAAGCATTCTTGAAGCAGTACAGATTCATAACGGACATCATTCCTACCCGTGATGATCTCGAACGCGCTCAGATGAAAAAGACTGAGTCCTTCAAAGACTATGCTATCAGATGGAGGAATTTAGCTGCTCAGGTTGTCCCAGAACCCATAGACAGTGAGTTAAAGAGGATGTTCGTGAAAACTCTCCCGTTCGAATATCGTAATCGGATGGTTGCCATTCCGACTGACAACTTCAACCAACTCATCCCCATGGGCGAACAAATTGAAATAGGGCTGAAAGATGGATGGTTTGTCGAGCCGTCCTCCTCGACCAGAAGATTTGGTGCGAGAAAAGAGAAAGAACCGGCAGCTGAAGTGAATGTGGCTTATAACCAACCGAGCCGGCGGAATGCTAACTCCACCCCAGCAATCCAAGTAGCAGAAGCTCAGCAACAAAACTCGGGTCGTCAACCTTTTCAGAGGAGGAACAACAGGAGGCAATTCACTCCCCTCCCCGGATCGTTGTCTCAAGTATTGACAGTGCTCCAGAAGAAAGGCTTGCTTACTACTGAGTCAAAGCGGCCCAATCCTGAGCGGTTCTATAACTTCGACCCGTCAAAGAAATGTGATTATCACATGGGTGAGCTGGGACACTCAACCGATGATTGCTATGCCCTCAAGCACCGAATCCAGAACCTCTTAGATACGAAGGCTTTCTCATTTCAGCCTGCTAAGCCGAATGTTCAGAGCAACCCACTCCCTGATCACGCAGGCAATGTGAATGCCATATTTAGCTTCGATGCTGATCGAATCAAGAATGTTAAGGTGTATACCACCGACGTCTACGGTGAGTTAGTGAAAGCCAGTTGTTACCCGAGTAATGAGAACCTGCCCCTGGCTCTCATGAGAGAAAGAATCTCAAGAATGGTAGAAGCTGGGATGATTGTTTATGCTGACCACACTGGCATCGTTTCCACTATCTCTGAAGTGGTTATTAATTGGGAGGAGGAGTTTGCTACATTGAACATCAGGAGCGACAAGGGCGACCCTCTGCCTGAAGACATGCCTCTGCTTGAAGACGCGTCTGATAACGAGGAGATCGTAGTAAGCACGCCTACAACTGATGAAGGGATAGTGATCGAGATACCTCAACCGTATGAGTACAGTGACAATAAGGCAGTCCCTTGGTCCTATAGTCTCGATGTCGACTTGGTTACCAGATCCGGGCGTTCCTATGGCCAAGCTAATGCTCAAACTGCAAAACCTGTTACTGATGAAGAAGCCAAGGAATTTCTTGCTGTGATTAAGGCTAGCGAATACAACATAGTTGAACAATTGCGTAAGATGCCCGCACAAATCTCTCTGCTTGAACTACTCCAGACATCTGTCAAGCATCAGAAGGCCTTAATGAAAGTATTAAGTGAAGTCCACGTGCCAGAAACGATCGATCATGACAAATTAGAGGAATTTGTGGGTTCTATACTGCTCAAGGACCTCATAGCCTTTTCAGATGAAGAGTTCCCTCTGGAAGGGAGGGGCCATACTAAGGCACTCTACATTTCTGTCAAATACAAGGCCTCGCATGTAGCCCGGGTACTCATTGACAACGGATCAGCCTTGAACATATGTCCTTTGGCGACTTTACACCGCCTTAAGATAGATCCTTCTAGGATAAGTTCTGCAAAAACCTCCGTACGAGCCTTTGACGGAACGAAGAAAGAAGTGATGGGGGAAATCTACCTTGACATACAGATAGGACCGACAATGTTTAATGTCCTCTTTCAAGTTATGGACATTCCCACTGCATTCAATTTTCTGTTGGGTCGTCCATGGATTCATACTGCTGGAGCTGTGCCATCCAGTCTACATCAGAAAGTGAAGTTCGTTGTGGAAAGAAAGTTAGTCACAGTCCACGGTGAAGAAGAGCACCCAATTTACCACGCAACGGCTATCCCCTATGTTGAGCCGGATTGCAAAATAGAATCGAGCTATCAGTCACTCGAGCTCGTATCAACCATACATACGTCAAAAGGATCATCACCGCCTATTCCTGAGGTGTCAAATGCTGCAGTCATGGTTGGCAGAGTAATGGTGTCCCATGGCTTTACTCCAGGTGAAGGCCTTGGTAGGAATGGTCAAGGTATCCCCCAACCAGTGGAAGTCTTTCGGAGGCCCCGCATTACTGGGTTGGGATACCTAGGGTCAAGTGAGCCAAATAATGGGGGACGTGGACGTGGACGTAGACGCGGTCGAAATCAAGGTCGAGGAAATGGACAGAATAGATTGCGATCCGAAGAAGAGCCGAATGGTGAAGAACGTGGGCGTGATAGGTTGCTTCCACACATCCGTACCACATTCCCGGGCCCGGCGAGAATGATGCATGAAGAGAAAGAGGTGATCGACACTCTGGGGCAGCCAAGCGGCAAGTTCGATTATTATGTGAAATACTCAGCACCCCCGAGCTTCTATGTTGACCCCCGTGACATTGTCCCGGATGGATGGGGAGGTATGGATGATTCAACACCTCTAGTGACAGAAGATTCTGATGATGCAATGGAGGGAATCACTGCCCTGTTCGATAATTTCTTAATTGGAGCCATCGAGGAAGGACCGTTGAAGGGAATGGGCATTGGCCCGCAAGAGTAACACATTTACCTTTTTCGCACACTCCCCTACGCGGGAATTTTTACTGCTTTCTAGGATTTGCCCCGTCTCGGGAGCTTCTTTTTAGTACTTTTCATTTCTAGGATTTGATTGTTGCAATTTCCATTCCAATAAATGTAATTCATTTGGTCATAATCAATGAAATTACAAGTTATTTTCATTTTGAGGGCATGTTGAGGTACATCAAATCAGCCCGGTGATGATATCCAACCGATAAAAGAAAAATATAGTCCAAGGAGAATTCTGAGGCCTGGGCTTCTTCATGCTTCCTCGTGTTAAAACCTTTTTGAAAAGAATTTCAAAATAAAAAATCAATAGAAATACACTGTTTAGCCCTGTTTGTCCTACTGAACCCCCTACTTTATGTTTCAGGGGCAATTTTGTGACACGTGAGGGTATGGGAACGGTCCAATCTGATGAATTATGTGCCACCGAACCTGATCTCGATGACGCCAATGAACTCGAAGATTCCTCGGACCTTCGGCGTGATCTAGAGCATCATGAGAGACCTAAAGTCTTAACGGTAGACCAAACTATCACTGTCAACTTGAGTGATTCCGGAGAACCCAAAGAAGTGAAGAGAGGCAAATCCCCCTGAAGTAAGACGAAAAGCTCGATCCAATTGCTTCATGAGTAGGTAAGTCTTTCAACCAAAAAGTGCGTCCAAGACACTTCGAGGTAAATGATCTTGTTCTAAGGAAAGTACTCCTAGTCTTTTCTGTTCCTGGGGGTAAATTTGCCCCAAACTACATCGGTCCATATGTGGTTAAGAAGGTGCTTCCCGGAGGTGTCCTGATCCTCGCAGAAATGGATGGTCGTAAGTTCTCCACTCCTGTTAATTCTGATGCTGTGAAGATCTATTATCCCTGATGGAATTTAACATTTTGCAGCAAAAGTTTTCAAAAGTTTGGTTTTATACTCTGAATTGCGAACATTGCATTTATGAATAAATGGTTTCAATCAATTTCAAGTTAAGATGTTTGCATTGGCTTTAATTTCTGCATGGTTATTTGTCAACCTGTATCATTGACCTCAAAGGGGGAATCTGTTTAGACAATATGATTATTCATGTGGAATAAATTGAATGTGTTGAATGAGGTACATCGGGATGATGAAAGGCAAGCCATATCCTATACACAGTCCCATGCACTAATCCCCAGTAAGTTGAGTGGAAAAATTCCATGTCTGTAAGGTAAAAGGTTATCTCGCAAAAGGTACGGCAACTGAAATGATGAGAGGCAGTTCATTTCTCTATCCCAAACACTACAAGTTATCCATTGTTTCGCCACTTTGAGCCTAAACACTTGGAGAAATTCATTCAAATTACCCCTGTCAAGAATCACCCCATATCGGGGCAAACTGGAGGTAAGTCAGCGTCATAAGTTGAACAATGAGTAGAAATTTTCATGCTCTCACTTGCATCAATCTTCAAGTGTTGCTTTTTCAGATGAATTCACGTGAAATTCAAGTGCCTTAGGATGACGAAGAGCATTTCTTTCTCTATCCTATACACACTTTACCCTTTGTTAAGCCCAATTGAGCCTGCAAATTCATTTCTTAAACCCAGTTGGTGATCATCCCCCACACTGGGGCAAGGCAAAAGTCATCATTGTTCAGGCAGCATATCCGGAGCGCCGATAAAAGACGAAGACCCTGAAAGTCCAAATGATAGTCATTCGATCAAAACAAGCCAAAGTGTGGCTAGCCAATATATGCATTGTAGATAGTGTGTCAAAAAAAAAAAGAGAAAAGGGGCAAGAAAAAGCAGTGTGCCTGGTAAAAGCAAGGCCAATGCCCGTGAAAGAAAAGAAAAGAAGAAGAAGAGAATGAAAAAATGAAGAAAAAGTGATGACTTTAGATTAGAAAATGTTGAGATGTGTCGAAGTCACAAAAGTATCCAAAGTCTTGAGGAGTCAGGTGATAAACTCTCGAAGCCAATACTGAGAAGGCAATCCCTGGTGAAGAAGAAGACCGGTGACAATACCGAGATGATCACCAACTTATTCACCCCAGTTATATACATTTTGAGCCTTATGATCCATTCATTTCTCAACCCCTGAGCCTAGCCTGCGTTACGTCCCTTGCAAAGTCTCTTCAGATTAGGGCACTTGAACTAACGTAGAGTTTCTGACGTTTATAAGCTTAGCTCGAAGAAGTGCAAGCAAGTCCATTTCTATCTCATTTTGCAGGGTTCTTGACTTGTAAACCCGGAGACAATTGCAGAGTATTTTCTTTCAATAAGCCTTGACTCAGAGAGTCCTTTTTGCTAAGCCATTGACCAAGCCCAAGTTACGATCCTAGCAAAGACCTCTCGGATTGGTAAAGTTGTACCGTTTGCGAGAATACTCGGACCCTTGTCGACATGATGATAGCGAGATAGAGTAATCCTCAATAAATCAGCCTTTTTCGATGAGAGTGAGTGAAAGCCCTTTCAGACCAAAAGTCCCTCATTCGACATTTTCAAGATATCTACTTGTGAATCTGGATTGTCTTGTCATGATTTTTCCCCAGCGAAGTTTGTAATGCCGATTTGACAAAACCATCGTGCATGAAAATCAGTTGAAATCATAGTGCATGTGTATATGTGTTCTTGACAGTGTGCGAATGCATATTACATGTTACTTAAAATCGTGTCTAACAGGAGACACACCTTCAGAGTTCGAGATATCACCAGGTAAGTATATCTCTATCCCTAGGATATCTATGACTATCTAGGTATCCCTAACCTGTTCAAGCAATTGTCAGGTCCCACATTTGATCATTTTTGTGATCTCTAGATGCCTTTGATTGTGTTCAGGTGTCTATTGATTAAACCTTTTCAGGTACTTCTGATGATATCCAGATACTTTGTCAAGGAACTCTTGAACACTTGGGCTAGCCCCTTTGTTCATCAAATCACAGATTTTTATACAATCTCGAGAAGATTCTCCCGTTACATGACTATGAGCAGGTATAGACATGGCGGCCAAATCTTTACATATGAGCAGGTATATGTAAAGGTCGGAATATTCTTCCCAAACCTCAGGTATTCCCCCGTTACTCACCTATGAGCAGGTATAGGTGAAGCGGCTAAATCTTTGCATATGAGCAGGTATATGTAAAGGTCGGAATACTCTCTTTATCTCAGGTATTCCCCCGTTACTCACCTATGAGCAGGTATAGGTGAAGCGGCTAAATCTTTGCATATGAGCAGGTATATGTAAAGGTCGGAATACTCTCTTTATCTCAGATGTTCCCCCGCTACTCGCCTATGAGCAGGTATAGGTGAAGCGGCCAAATCTTTGCATATGAGCAGGTATATGTAAAGGTCGGAATATTCTCTCAACCCCAGGTGTTCCCCCGCAGTTCACTTATGAACAGGTATAAGTGAGGCGGCCAAATCTTTGCATATGAGCAGGTATATGTAAAGGTCGGAATATCCTCTTGATTTCAAAAGTTTCCCCCGCAATTCACTTATGAGCAGGTATAAGTGAAGCGGCCAAATCTTTGCAAACACCTATGGAGATGTATAGGTAGTTCGTAAAGATCGGAACTGTTCTCACGAATCCAGATGATGATTGGATACGTCGAGCTTTCTTCGTGTGTTTTGACTTAACTGCAGATCACCGAAGTTCATCAATATATATCAGGCAATACCGATGGGGACTGAGCCCATACATTTGCCAAAACAATATACAAGTTAAAGTTGTGCTTCGAATTGCATTATCTCGCTCCTGTCAGGTAAGTGATTCCAGGTACGTTTTCTACTCATGTCAGCATGCATCATTTCTTAATGCATTGTAAAATGGGACTCATAATCCCGACAAAAACAACATTCATTGCATTTGCATGGTTGAAATTTAGGTATCATTTAGTCTTTGAATGCAACCTCTATGAGCTCACCTTCAAAGAGGGGCAGCTGTTGACACCTAAATTTTAGCAACCATTTAGTGTAATTTGCATAGAAAATTAGGGATTAAATTTTTAACCCCTAAACAAAAATATTTAAATTGCATAACATATAGTTTAAATTCATTGCATTTTTGCATCGGACTGGCGGTGACGAACGAGCTTAAATTTCATTGAATGGGATTCGGCTCGCTTGTAATGCAAGGACCGGGAATTACAAGTCAAACGGGCTCGGTTGTTTTAATTTGAACTTAATTCAGCCCATTGTCATTAATTAATTCAGCCCATTATCATTAATTAATTCAGCCCATTTAAATTAAAGCCCAAGCCTAGGCCCATTAGGACTAGAAAGCCCATTTAATTGACCTAGATTAATACTATATATACATTCATTAGGTCAGAATTTTAAAGGAGACACAATTTTCAGATCAGAAAATTTTTAGAGTGTGAGAGTGAGAAAGAGAGAGAGAGAGGAGGAAGACCTCGCGCGACGCGCCCGCTGCCGCGCCCGCTCCCGCGCCCGCTCCCGCGCCCGCGCCCGCTGCCGCGCCCGCGCCCGCTCCCGCGCCCGCTCCCGCGCCCGCGCCCGCTCCCGCGCCCGCCGAATCCACCGTTCGCCGCTCATCCCGATCCGCAAGTTCGAATTTGGAAATTATCCTCAAATTAGGTAATTGAACATTATCCAATATTTTTAAAATATTTCGTTTCTTAATTTTTGGATGTTTGAATATTCTGTGAATATTACGTGGATTGCTAGATATCTTAGGATAATGTTTGCCTTGTTCGCAATATTTAAAAATATTCAAAATTAGGAATCTTTCTTAATTCGGCAACGTATCTGGACAACTATCCGACCTTATCCCTAAGGTATGATACGTGGCGATACGGAAAATCATTATCCTATCCATAATCACTTGGGCACGATAATGATTATTATCTGCTTTCCAAATTTGAATGATCGACTTTCCATTAATATCTATAACCCTATAGATATGACCGATAGTTCGATTTCTGTGCCTAGTCCGAGTTTGAAACGAATCTTGTGGATTGCGTGGCTATTTTAAATGTGGATGCTATCTCTGTTTAGATTATTTTTCCTTTTCAAATAAAAAAGAAAATTCAAAAAAATATCAGTTAGGATTTGAATTTGAATTTTGCATGTTTAGGAATCCTAAATATAACTAGACGATAGAGTAATTATTTAATTTAGATTAGGACTTGAGATAATCTATTTCCTAGTTTAAATTAAGTAATTTTCTAATCTTAATAGATTATTTAGGTTATTTTTTTATTCCGAATTTTCGTGAAAATCCCAAAAAAGAATGAATTGTTTTATGGTAGATTAGGATAGATTGCATTCTTAATTTAAGTAGTTTATTATTTCGAATTTTAACAAAAATCCCAAAAAATAAGTCATGTTAGGATATGTTAAGTCATCATAGGTTGCATGTTAATTTAGGCATATTTTTATTCCGAATTTCATTAAAAAATACCAAAAATAAATCATTTGCCCGTCATCAGAATTAGGTCACGTCGTCGCATGACATATAGTTTGCATGCTAGGTTGCATTACTTGCATGTCATTTTTGCACGTCATTGCATGTAGATTAGGCTTCATTTAAATAAGCAAAAATCCAAAAATATTGAGTGAACTGCTTGTTAATTAGAAATCATATTAGGATGGTTGATGTGATTTTCTAGCTAACCATGCAGATGCTTGCGTTGCTTCGAGGTAAGTAATTCTCCCAATCTTGCAATTTATTTAATGTTTTGATTATTGGGTGTTACTTTGGTGGTTTGCGCACCCGCATGAACACCTCACATGTTAGTGACTAAGTTAAAATGGATCCAAATTGCTTGCCAAAACATTTTTGAAAAGAAAAGGTACCGAAAGGGCGTTAGACTAGATCTAGCGTAATCAAGTCCCCGGGCTTAGAATCTCTTGTTCGTAGAAATAAAACATATCTCCCTATGTTTTATTTAGGTTTCTAATCGACCTACCACAAATAGATTAGTGGCGACTCCGAGCATGAAAACGTTTGCATGTTAAGAACTTAAACCCTAAGTTGCGAATTGGTAGGGCTTGGGAGGGCCCGAGTTAGGTTTAGTCCTAATAATCCATTAGCCTAAGAGGAAAAACTTTAGGTCGCGACAGTCGAGGTTGAGGTAGAGGTCAAGGTCGAGGTCGTGTAGCCCTGCAAGCTGGAGTTGTGGGGGATCCCAAGTTGGATGAAATGTGGAGAGTACTTGAGGAAGCAGGATTATTATCGGGTAGATAGACAGGGGAAAGGAGCGCTACTGTCGCCGCTGCAGCTGCCAGTGAGATTATTGGGAATAATGAAAATCAGGAGAATAATGTGATTGGTGGAAATCCTGGTATAGTGCGAGTAAATGTGAACATGCCAATGTCCAAGCTAATTGAGCAATTTCTGAGGCTGAAACCCCCAAAGTTCGATGGGAGAGGCGACCTCCAGGCTGCACCAAGATGGGTAGAAGAGCTAGAGAAAGCTTTTGAGGTGCTGGGGTGCACTGAAGAAGAGAAAGTAACGCTAGCAGTCTACCGGCTTCAGAATAATGCAAGTAATTGGTGGAAGGCCACCAAAGGTCAAGTATTCCCCGCTGGTACTGCCCCGAATTGGGCTATTTTTACCGAGACCTTCAATGGTGAGTATTTCTTGGAAAGTGCCCGAGAACATAAATTGGCTGAATTTATGGGGCTCCGCCAGGGTCAGAGGTCAATAGATCAGTATGAGGCCGAGTTCGCAAGACTGTCCAAATTTGCCCCTGAGATGGTGGAGGACCCGATGGACAAAGCTAGGAGGTTCTGGGATAGGCTGAAGCCTGACCTTCGTAGTCAGATGATTTCCTTGAACTTGAGAGGCTATAATGAGATATATGAAAGGGCTCAGGCAATTGAGCGAGATCAGACGGATCGGGCTGCCACTTCTGGATCGCAGTATGCCCCAGCTAGGGACAACCGTCAATTTGGGAAAAGACCCATGACGGGAAATAGTCATTTCGTCTCGCCCGCTTGGAGGAATATCGAGAAGCCAAACAGTTATTAGAACGCCTCGTGTAGGCTATGTGAAGGAAGACACGGGAATGGACCTTGATCAAATAGGGGCGAAGCATGTTTTATATGTGGTGGAAGGGGCCACCGGATGAGAGACTATCCTAACAACAGGCAAGCTAGATCACCTGCATTGTCGCTACCGCCCCGGGATGGAAATCAATCTAGAGCTATCCAACCGGCCAACCAGAATAGGCCGCCAGCCTAAGGATGGGTGTATGCAATGGCAAGGAGGGAAGCTAAGAACGCGCCTAGCGTGGTCACAAGTACGGTCTCTCTCTGTGATCATCCTGCATATGCTTTATTTGATTTGGGGGCGTCGCATTCATTTATATCTGAGCAGTTCGTTGAATTATCTGGGATTGAGCCAAAACCGCTTGATGTTATGCTGTGTATGACTACTCCGCTGAATGATAAAGTGCTGATTGCGTTTGGATGTCCCGACTGTAAGCTAGTGATTGGCGATAGGGAAGGAAGGATAGATTTGGCGGTTTTACTTATGCATGACTTTGATGTGATTGTCGGTCTGGATTGGCAAGTCAAATAGAGAGCTATTATGGACTATAGTCGTAGGGTGATCCAATTTCAATCCGATTGGACGTCCTAGATTTGAGTTTGTGGGAAACCGAGGAGGAACCTCGATCCCTTGGATTTCGTCGCTCGAGGTAGCCAAGCTTCTGGATGAGGGGTGCCAAGGATTTCTGGCAAATGTAATTGATTCGACGGCTGGAGAGCCGAGGCTAGAAGACGTAGCCGTGGTGTGTAATTTTCCCGATGTCTTTTCGCAGGAATTACCGGGACTATCACCTGATAGAGAAGTGGAGTTCATGATTGAGTTAGCCTTAAGGACGGAACCGATCTCGAAAGCACCTTATAGGATGTCGCTGTCGGAATTGAAAGATTTGAAAGTCTAAATGCAAGAGTTATTGGATAAAGGTTTCGTTCGCCCGAGTGCGTCTCCATGGGGAGCGCCAATGTTATTCGTGAGGAAAAAGGATGGATCATTAAGGTTGTGCATTGACTACCGACAATTGAACCAGGTGACCATTAAGAATAAGTACCCGTTGCCAAGGATTGATGACCTGCTTGATCAGTTGCAAGGGGCGTCAGTGTTTTCTAAGATTGATTTGAAGACTGGCTATCACCAATTAAGGATCAAGAAGGAGGACGTATCGAAGTCGGCATTTAGGACGAGATATGGACACTATGAGTTTACGGTGATGCCGTTTGGACTGACGAATGCCCCTGCAGCCTTTATGGAGTTAATGAATCAGGTATTCAAGGAATTTCTAGATCAGTTCGTGATCGTATTCTTAGACGATATTCTTGTGTACTCGAAGAGTTCCGCTGAGCATGAGGTACATTTGGAAAAGGTTCTACGGACCTTGAGGGAACATGCACTCTATGCTAAGTTCAGTAAGTGCGAATTCTGGCTTCATCGAGTGGCATTCTTAGGACATGTGATATCCAAAGAAGGAATTGAGGTGAACCCGACAAAGATTGAAGCCGTCACGAATTGGCCGAGGCCGATAACAGTAACCGAAGTTCGGAGCTTCTTGGGTTTGGCAGGTTATTATAGATGCTTCATGGAGACGTTTTCGGCATTAGCAACGCCGTTGACTCGGTTATTAACGAAGGAGACGAGGTTTGAATGGATGGATAAGTGTGAAAGGAGCTTCCAAGAATTAAAGCAGAGGTTGACGACCGCGCCAGTGTTGACGATCTCGTCAGGTCCGGGAGGATATGAGATTTATAGTAACGCATAGTTAAGAGGATTGGGATGTGTGCTGATGCAACACGAAAGAGTAGTGGCATATGCATTGCGTCAATTGAGACCACACGAGCAGAATTATCCGACGCATGACTTGGAGTTAGCCGCGATTATTTTTGCTCTTAAGATTTGGAGACATTACCTGTGTAGGGAGAAATTTCATATTTATACGGACCATCAAAGTTTAAGGTACTTGTTCTCCCAAAAGGAATTAAACATGAGACAGCGCTGTTGGATGGAACTCCTTAAGGACTACGACTGCGAGATTATGTATCATCCTGGAAAAGCTAATAAAGTAGCGGATGCACTGAGCCGAAAATCGAGTATCACGCATATGATGGTCAAGGAGTGAACTCTGTTGGAGGGAGTTTGGGATTCGGAATTTAAGTTTGAA
This sequence comes from Syzygium malaccense, assembly GCA_031216405.1. Lineage (NCBI taxonomy): Eukaryota > Viridiplantae > Streptophyta > Magnoliopsida > Myrtales > Myrtaceae > Syzygium > Syzygium malaccense. The sequence goes on along the minus strand of CM062257.1, from coordinate 26,183,042 downwards.
GTGAGTCATGTCTCGAGTATGCTCGCAACATTGACAATTGAACCAGAAATTCAGACTAAGATTAAGGCTTTACCATCTACGGACCCGAAGATTCAGAAGATTTTGGAAATGAACATCACTAAAAGGAAATCGGATTTTCAGGTATCCGAGGATGGGATTCTGATCAGGTATCCGAGGATGGGATTATGAAGTTTCGTGGTCGGTTATGTGTACCCAGTAATACAGAACTGAAGGAAGAGATTTTGTCCGAAGCACACCGTAGTAATTACAGTATTCACCCGGGTAGTACGAAAATATATCAGAACTTGCGACAATATTATTGGTGGAATGGCATGAAAGTAGACGTAGCCAAGCACGTGGCCAAGTATTTAACATATCAACAAGTGAAGGCGCAACATTGCAAGCCGGGTGCAATGTTGCAGCCATTGGTAATTCCAGAGTGGAAATGGGAACACATCACGATGGACTTTATAATGGGATTACCGCGAAGTCAAAGGGGTCACGATTTGATTTGGGTGGTAGTTAACTGATTGACAAAGTCAGCACAATTTCTGCCAGTGCGAAAGGACTTCGCCTTCGAAAGATATGTCGAGATTTATATGCGACAAATAGTCCGTCTACACGGAGTACCATTGACAATCACTTCAGACCGTGATCCTAAATTTACTATCGCCTTTTGGAAAAGTATTCATACGGCATTAGGAACAAAGTTACAATTTAGCACGGCCTATCATCTCCAAACGGATGGCCAGTTTGAAAGGACGATTCAGACCTTGGAAGACATGTTGCGAGCGTGTGTATTGGATTTTAAGGGTGGTTGGGAGGAACAGCGGCATTTGGTTGAATTCGTTTACAACAATAGCTACCAGCAGAGTATCAGAATGGTATCATTCGAAGCACTATATGGCAGAGCTTGCAGAACACCAGTTTGTTGGGATAAAGTGGGTGAGAGGAGTATCACGGGTCCCGAGTTGGTCTAGCAGTCAGTCAAAATAGTTAAGGTGATTTGGGACAGGCTTAAGACCGCTCAAAACCGTCAAAAGAATTATGCAGACCGGAGACATAGGCCTTTGGAATTTCAAGTAGGAGACCACATTTTCCTCAAGGTGTCACCAACGAGAGGATTGTCACGGTTTGGTAAGAAAGGGAAGTTGAGCTCGAGATACGTGGGTCCATTCGAGGTCTTAGAAAGAATTGGCACCTTGGCTTATCGTCTTGCTCTTCCGCCTAATTTTTCTCAGATGCACAATGTGTTCCACGAGTCTATGCTAAGGAAGTATGAACTGGACCCAACCCACATGCTAAATTTTGAAGAAATAGATGTGGACGACAGAGTGTCGTACGTGGAAAAGCCGGTAAGAATTAAGGACACAATGGAGAGTGTTGCGGAACAAGAAAATTCCGATGGTCAAGGTAATTTGGGAGCATCATGGAACCAAAGGTGCGACGTGAGAAAGCGAAAAGTCGATGTGACACCAATACCCCCTTTTATTTGAATAGTTGGGTTGGATTGTAAATTTCGAGGACGAAATTTTTGTAAGGGGGAAGAGTTGTGACATTCCGAATTTCGGCTCATTTTTGGGGTTTATAAAACGTGTAATTCGTCAGTGCGCTTATAATAAAATCTCGCCCGGAACTGATCACTCTTGGATTATTATTTTTTAAAATAGAGATTTCGCTAGAATTGAACTCGATCGAATTTGACCGTTATTTAGAACCCAAACTTTGGTGTTGAATTTCTCGAAATTTCGGGACGAATTTAATTGGACGGTGTCAATATTATTATGGCCAGCGCCGGTGTTGCTAGGAATAGTGGAAAAGTGGATTTTTGACTGGGTATGGATTTGGACTAGTAGATCTCCCTCGGGGTAGTTTGATTTAATTAAGTTGGCCTTTGTCCCCTATTATATTCTAGAATTAATTTGGATTGTAGGGTCGTTTTCAGATTTGATTTCCAACCGTTGGATCGCACTCGAGTGCGTTGACTCTCTCTCTCTCTCTCTCTCTCTCTCTCTCTCTCTCTCTCTCTCTCTCTCTCTCCTCTCTATCGCGCGTCCACTCCGCCCTCTGCCCTATGCACGCCCGTCCCTTCTCTTCTCTCTCCTCCTTTCTCTCTCCTTCTTCCTCCTTTCTTCTTCTTCTTCTTCCTTTCTTCCTCCCCCAACCCCGACTGGTTCTGCTCTTGCCTCTGTGCCGTCCGCCCAATCGCACCTCGCCGACCACCTCACATCGCTGTCGCTCCGACCGAGCTGCGTCACCACTCGCCAACCGCCAGCAGTCCCGTTGGCTGCCCCTATCGCCTGGTCACTCCCCTCTCTCCCCCGACTACCGTCTACCTCCGCAGCTCCTCTCCGCCTCCGTAGCCCGCCGCTCGACCGTCCCTCCGCCTCCGCCCGACGCCGCCCCACCATCCACTCATGCCGCCATCCTCCTCGCACCGTCATCGTGCCTCCGCGTTGCCCAGCAGCTTCGCCCTGACTTTGCTTTCTTCTCCTCCCAAGGGCGTGAGCTCGACTCACCGCCACTTGCCGTCGCGTCCGACGAGTCCCGGCCACTATCTAGTCAGCCCCCCAGTGCCGCCCTGATGCCTGAGCTCCACCGTCGCCGTCGTCCGATGCCCTCGTCACTGCCGCGACTCCCCTCCAGCTTCCCCTTCGCTTTCCACCGCTCACCGTCGCTCCAGCCGGCCGGCCCGACACCACCCAACCCTGCCAGCAGTCGCCACCGTCATCCTAGTCATCGCCGTCGTGCCCCAGCTATCGCCGTCGTCGCCCCCAGCCCCGCTGTCGTCGCCATAAGCCAACTCACACAGGCCGTGGCCAGGCCCGTGACCCGCGCGACCAGGCCACTCGCCCGCTGCCCGGCGCCATGCTCATCCGACTCGGCCCTTGGCCAATTCCGTTCGGCCCCTCACTCGTGTACCCGACGCCCTGCTCAACTGGCCCGGCGCCTTGCCCGTCGCCCAGGCGAGTTGCCCATTCAGCCGACACGTCGCCCGGGCACGTCGTCCGTCCCGCTCGCCCGTGTGCCCCAGGCACATCGCCCGGCCACCGCGCTCTCGCGCCAGGCACACCATCCAACAATCGTGCCCGTGTTGGCCGGCCAACGCACCCGTCGTGCCCTCGCCCCTATCGAACCAGCACTGTTCACCCAAGCCATTTTAGGCCCGAACCAACTTTTCCCGGGCCAAAACCTAGTAAGTGACTTCCTAAACCCTACTTAGTACTTTGGATATGTGTAGACTTGTTTAGGGTGTAAATTAGTACCGGCTTAGGAATTTGAATTAGGCGTGGATTAGTTAAATTGATTGTGCTTATTTGGTGAATTATTGTGGTGGTAATGGTATGGCTAATTTAGTGATTGATTGAGATAAATGGCATGACTAAATCGTCGTGCCGCTTGTGGGTGAATTGGATTAATTGAATGTGCCGACTTGAATATCGGGTCAGTAGGCTGATGTGGAGAGTGTGAATTGAATTGGCTATTATGGTGTGTCAGATTGACATTGGTGATTTAATGTGAATTGTACGACATGTTAGAGGGCAAATTGTGTTATGGTGCATGTGCATAGAGAAATGTCTTGAGGCGTGGTTATGCGGGACTGAGCCCGGCTTGATCTGAGGGCTGCCAACCTAAGGCGTGATTACGCGGGTGTGGCTAGAAAGGCAAGAAATGACCTGAGGCATAGTTACGCGGGTCGAGAGAAATGTCCTGAGGTGTAATTACACGGAACTGAGCCCAGCTTGATCTGAGGGCTGCCAACATGAGGTGTGGTTAGACGGGTGTGGCTAGAAAGGCAAGAAATGACCTGAGGCGTGGTTACGCGAGTCGAGAGAAATGTCTTGAGGCGTGGTTACGCGGGACTGAGCCCGGCTTGATCTGAGGGCTGGCCTGAGGCGTGTTAACGCGGGCCATGTGAAAGGACCTGGGAGGTCATGAGAAATTTGCTCGGCCACGTATGCGAAATGAGTGTGATTGAATTGAGTGAATGTACTTGGGTATGGCGCTTGACTGATGATGAGGTGTTTGTGGGATGTTGTGATATTCCTGTGATTTTACTAATATGCAGAGTTGGCGGGTATTTCGAGGTGAGGTAAGTATGTCGTGTAGAATTGATTGCGTTGGCTGGTGAATTACATGTTAGACTTGTCTGGGTACGCATTGGCCTAGGTGGGGTATAGGTTGTCTGCTTATTGAGATTTATTCTTATTGCTGTAGTGTAAATATTTTCAGATCCCTGACCTTGAACATGTCGCCACCTAGGCGTTTTGGAGTTCCCATGCATACGTTGCATGAGGAGAACGAGTACCTAGGTTTGAATTCGGATGAGACATATATTAGGCATCGTACCACGGTCTGGGTAGATGTGGGACTAAAGGAGCTAGAACGCCATACTTATTTGGCTTGGTCACATAGGGTCGGGTTGGTGAATTCTAGGCCAATCCAAGGTTTTGAGGGGTTGCAGCATGCCAACGAGTGTGCGGTCAATTGGGAGCCCTGGGACAAGTTCACTCCTGATGGCGAAGTGTCAGATCCCGACAACCCACCTGAGAACTCTAGTCCAGGACCGATACCCATTCCTGAGCCTGAACGGGAGCCCGAGTCCATGCCTGAAGAGGAGCCCATAGCGGCCGAGCATGAGGAGGAGGAGGAGGAGCCGAACGAGATCGACTTGGATTTAGAATCAGAGCCCTCAGGGTCCGATTCGGATTGGGCGACGTAGGGATGTTTAGGAGTAGGCCTTGGAAACCTTTTTAATAGAGTCCCTTTTTAGACTACCCGGCCACCTGTTTCTTTTTTATGACGAAGGTGGATATTAACCCTAGAGGCCTCATGTACGAAGGTTCGTGATTTCAAGTTAATGTTATGTGTTTATTAAATTGCGTTTGTTCTACCCCGTTGTCATTATTAATTGTCTGGGTTGTTTTTTAAATTTCGATTCCGCTTGCGCAAGACTTTAGGTGATTCGTTTGGGGTCGGCAACGCGTCCTAGGACATTGCAATCAATATGACCACATGAAAAAGGGGTGTCGCGAGCCCGTCGGGTTCGGGGCGTGACATTAGTGAAGTGACCTTAGGGATCCGTGTGATACGCTAGACATGCCATATCGTTCGTAGGTACCGAAAGGGCGTTAATGATCTCAATTTGGGATCGTTAACGTAACCAAGTCCCTTATCTAGAATCTTTGGTTCGTAGGATTACGGTACTTCTCCCGTACCACAATTAGGTTTCTAGTCAATCTACTGTAAATAACTAGTGGCGACTCCAAGTTCAAATTTAGATCAAACAAACCCCGCTGTCACGTGAGGTATGGTCTGGGAGAGACCCATATAGAAAAATACCTCCATCCTAAGCACACGAAAGCGTGGCGCGACAAGGACAAAGAGGTTCCGGAATGGATTGAAACCGAAACTCCGCAGTCAATTAGTACTCTTGAGGCTTAAGGGATTACAATGAGCTGTATGAAAGGGCCCGATGGTTGAAATGGATATGAGTGAAAGGGCTGCCGCTTCTGGATCGCGGTATGCGTCGGTTAAGGACAATAGAAACTTGGGAAGAAGTCTATGACAAAGAATATGAGACTTGTCCCTTCGGTAAGGAAGAACTTTAGAAAGCCGAACTACTACTCCAACGCCGCATGTTGGTCTTATGGAAAGAGGCATAGGAATGGCCATTACTAAGGTAGAAGTAGAGTATGTTGTGGATGTGGACAGCAAGGTTACCAAGTGAGAAATTGTTGAGCCGACAGGTTAGACCACTGATGCAATCACAGCGACCGCAGGTAGGACATTAAGCGAGAGCTACCTCACAGATTAATCAGAATTAGCTAAGGACATAAGAAAAAGTGTATGTTGTGGCTGAGAAGGAAGCGTAGGATGTGCCTTGAAAGTCTAGATGTGTTATGAGATGATATTTGGTGCAATAAGAGATGATTTTGAAGTTATCGCTTGAGTGGTCATATAAGACTTATAATCAATTTTATGGTGACTAGGCGTAATCGGTTTAAGGATTTATGGATTATTGATGATATTCTTGGACGAGTTTGGAAGGATGAGTGTTGCTTAGAAATTTCAAATTTTGTAAAGAACTAGGATGAATTGTTTTGGGAGACTGTTGGATTGAAATTGGATGGATTGAGCCTTGTCTTTGAGGTATAGAAAGATAATTATTTTGTAGTTGACCAGTTGGTTGAGGAACCAAGGCTAAATGACATAGCCGATGTGTGTAATCTTCCCGATGTCTTTCCTCTGGAATTGCTGGGATTGCCATCTGAGAGGGAAGTGGAGTTTATGGTTGAATTAGCCCCAGGGACAACCAATCTTGAAAGTGCCCATTAAGATGTCACTATTAGAATTGAAAGAATTGAAGGTCCAAATGCAGGAGTTATTTAATAAAGGCTTTATTCGTCCGAGTGCATCTTCATGGGGAGCGCCAGTTTTATTTGTGAGGAAGAAGGACAGATCGTTAAGATTGTGCATTGACTACATACAGCTAAATCAAGTGACCATTAAGAATAAGTACCCATTGCCAAGGATAGATGACCTGTTGGATTAATTACAAGAGGCATCGATATTTTCAAAAATCGACTTAAGGACTAGCTATCATCAATTAAGGATTAAGAAGGAAGTTATACCAAAGACGGCATTCAAGACAAGATATGGGTAGTACGAGTGTACGGTGATACCGTTTGGGTTGACTAACGCCTCTGCAACCTTTAAGGATTTAATGAATCGGGTATTCAAGAAATTTCTGGATCAGTTTGTGTTCGTGTTCATAGATGATATATTGGTGTATTCGAAGAGTTCCGCCGAGCATGAGTTACACTTGGAAAGAGTTCTACGAACCTTAAGGGAACCTGCACTCTACGCTAAGTTCAGCAAGTGTGAATTCTGGCTTCATTGAATGGCATTGTTAGGACATGTGATATCCGGGGAAGGAATTGCGATGGACCCAACAAAGATTGAAGCCGTCACGAATTGGCTGAGGCCAACAATAGTGATCGAGGTTCGAAGCTTCTTGGGCCTAGGAGGTTATTACGGATGCGTCGTGGAAAGGTTTTCGGCATTAACGACGCCATTGACGTGGTTACTAAAGAAGGAGACGATGTTTGAATGGACCGATGAGTGCGAAAGAAGTTTCCAAGAGTTAAAACAGAGATTGACAATCGTGCCAGTTTTAACAATCTCGTTAGGCCCAAGAGGATATGAGATTTACAGTGACGCATTACTAAGAGGATTGGGATGCATGCTAATGCAATACGGAAGAGTAGTGGCATATGCATTGTGATAATTGAGACTGCATGAGCTGAATTATCTAACGCACAATTTAGAATTGGCCGCAATTATTTTCGCTCTTAAGATTTGGAGACACTACCTGTGTGGGGAGAAATTTCATATTTAAACGGACCATCAAAGTTTAAGGTACTTGTTCTCCCAAAAGGAATTGAACATGAGACATCGTCATTGGATGGAACTCATTAAGGACTATCATTGCGATATTATGTGTAACCCTGGAAAAGCTAATAAAGTAGCGGATGCACTGAGCTGGACATCGAGCATCACGCATATGATGGTCAAGGAGTGGACTTTGTTGGAGAGAGTTTGGGATTTGGAGTTTAAGTTTGAAGTGAGTCGTGTCTCAAGTCTGCTTGCAGCATTAAGAATTGAGCCAGAGATCCAGACTAAGATTAAGGCTTTACAATTGACGGACCCGGAAATTCAAAAGATTCTAAAAATGGATGTCGCAAAAAGGAAGTCGGACTTTCAAGTGCCCGAGGATGGGATTCTGAAGTTCCGCAGACGGTTGTGTGTGCCCAATGATGCAGAACTTAAGGAGGAGATTTTGTCTGAAGCACACCGTATTAATTATAGTATTCACCTGGGTAGTACGAAGATGTATCAAAACTTGCGATAACATTATTGGTGGAATGGCATGAAAGTGGATATGGCCAAGTGTTTAACATGTCAGCAAGTGAAGACACAATATTGCAAGCCGGGTGGAATATTACAGCCATTGGAAATCCCTGAATGGAAGTAGGAATACATCATGATGGACTTTGTCATGGGATTACCAAGGAGTCAAAGGGGTCATGATTCAATTTGAGTGGTAGTCGACCGATTGATAAAGTCAGGACATTTTCTACCGGTGCAAAAGGACTTTGCCTTAGAAAGGTATGCCAAGATTTACATGCGACAAATAATCCATCTTCATGGAGTGCTAGTGATGATCACTTCAAACTGTGATCCTAAGTTTATCGCCGCTTTTTGAAAAAGTCTTCATACGGCATTAGGAATGAAGTTACATTTTAGCACAGCCTATCATCCCTAAACGGATAGCCAGTTTGAAATGACAATTCAGACTTTGGAAGATATGCTGTGGGCATGTATAATGGATTTTAAAAGTAGTTAGGAGGAACAGTTGCATTTGGTGGAATTTGCCTACAACAATAGCTACAAGTAGAGTATCAGAATGGTACCATTTGAGGTGCTTTATGGCAGAACTTGCAGAATACCGGTTTGTTAGGATGAAGTTGGTGAGAGGAGCATCATAGGCCCCGAGTTGGTTCAACAGTCAGTCGAAATGGTCAAGGTGATTCGGGACGGGCTTAAGACTGCTCAGAGCCATCAAAAGAATTATGCAGACCGGAGACGCAGGCCTTTGGAATTTCAAGTGGGGGACCATGTTTTCCTCAAAGTATCACCTATGAGAGGATTGTCACGGTTCGGTAAGAAAGGAAAATTGAGCCCAAGGTACGTGGGTCCGTTCAAAGTCTTAAAGAGAATCAGTGCCGTGGCCTATCGTCTCGCGATACCGCCAAATTTGTCTCGAGTGCATAATATATTCCACGTGTCTATGTTAAGAAAGTATGAACCGAATCCAACCCACATGCTGAATTATGAAGAAATAGACGTGGGCGATAGAGTGTCATACGTGGAAAAGCCAGTAAGGATCGAGGACAAAATGTAATGAGTGTTGCGGAGCAAGACGATTTCGTTGGTCAAGGTGATTTGGGAGCATCATGGAACCGAAGGTGCGACATGGGAAAGCGAAGAGCTGATGCGAAACAAATACCCCCATTTGTTCGAATAATTGAGATGGGTTGTAAAGATCACTCTTGGGTTATTTTTTTAAACTAGAGATTTCGCTAGAATTGCACTCAATCGAATTTAGCCGTTAATTAGAGTCCAAACTTTAGTGTCAAATTTCTCAGAGTTCCGAGATGAATTTAATTGGACGGTCTCGATATTATTGTAGCCAGCCTCAATATTGCCCAGGATATGTGAAAAGTGAAATTTTGACCGGGTGTGGATTTGGACTAGTAGACCTCCCTCGTAGTGTATTTTATTTAATATCTTCTGGCCCTTTTTTCTAACTTTTAATTAGGATTTTCGTGGATTGTTAGTTCGTTTTCGGATTCGAATCATGACCGTTGGATCGCACTTGAGGATAAAAATTGACTTTGGTCCCCTCTCCCTCTCTCTCTCTCCTCTCTCCTCTGCCGTGCCCACACTGCGCGCACGTCTCCCCCTGCGCCTCTTCTCTCTCTCTCTCTCTCTCTCTCTCTCTCTCTCTCTCTCTCTCTCTCTCTCCTTCCCCATGCAATGTCCCCTCCGCGCACGTCCCCCCTGCCCCCTTTCTCTCCTCCTTCTCTTTTTCTTCCTTTCTTCTTCTTCCTCTCTTCTTCTTCTTCTTTGGTCTTCCGCCCCTAACTGCTCTAGCTTCTTGCTCGCTTGAGCTTGTCATCGCCGACCGCCGCCACGCCGTTCGTCCTGCACTGCCGCCGCGCCGTTTGTCCTGCACCGCCACTTCGCCGTCCGTCTTGCTCGCCACCCGACCATCACCCCAACCCAGCCACCCTACCCCTACTTCACCCAGCCCAGCCGCACCATCGCCCATCGCCCCTACGACCACCAGCTCTTAACCGCACCGGCAGCTCACCTGATGCTGCTCAGCCGCTTGCCGGCCGGCCCTACGTCGCCCAGCCACCGTGCCGTGCCACCTCGACCACCGCCGGTTCGCCCCCCCTTCAGCCCCCAATTCTTCCTATCTCGCCACCACCGCCCTCAGCTGACCTCCCCCTCCCCTTCCGCACCATCGCCATCGCTGTCATCGTCGCCGCCACTTCGCCGTACCAGCTCGCCAGGACCAGCTTGCTGCCGCCGTCATCCCTGCTGCCCAATAACGATGTAGCTGCCCCCTGTTCTGGCCGAGCTAGCTCGCTATCGCATTGCGGTAGCTGAGCTCATCGCCGTCACCGTTGCTCGTCATCACCACCCTACTGCCCAGCCAGCCCAACCCACGGCCAAGTCGACCAGCCCGTGGCCAAGCCATTGCCCGCTCAGCCCAAGTCACTGCCCCGTCGCTGCCCGTCGCCTAGGTCGCTACCCGACTGTGCCCGAGTGTGCCCTTGTCGTGGCCGAGTCGTAGGGTCGTGTGCCCAGTTGTGGCCGAGCGCCGCCCCAAGTCGCCGGGCCATGTGCCAAGCCCCGCGCCTGTTGCGCCTTCATCCGTGTCGAGCCCGTTACTGTTCATTCGAGCCATTTTGAGCCCGTGTGGATTTTTTCTCGAGCCAAACTTAGATAAGTGACTTCCTAAATCCTACTTAATATAATGGGTATTTTAGACTTGTTTAGGGTGTGATTAGTACCAGTTTAGGGGTTAAACTTAGGTTAGGGCCAATTTATGAATGTGGTTAATTGGTAGGTTAAATTGTGGTGATTGTGTGGCGTGTTTAGTGGCTAATTTATGTGAGTGCGGTGATCGAATTGTCGTGGCGGGTGTGGGTGAAATTGACGTTTGATTGGGGCAACTTGAGTGTTAAATTAGTTGGTTAGTGTGATGAGTTTGTGATTGGAATTGGATTTATATGACGTGTGAGAATAGCGAATTATGATGTGGTGTATGTGCATGCGAAATGTCCAGTGAGGGACGGAGCCCGGATTAATCGGAGGGCTGACCTGAGGCGTGTTGACGCGAGTCATGTGAAAGTGTGAAATGTCCAGTGAGGGACGGAGCCTGGATTGATCGGAGGGCTGACCTGAGGCATGTTGACACGGGTCGTGGGAAAGTATGAAAGGTCTAGTGAGAGACAGAACCCAGCTTGATCGAAGGGCTGACTTGTAGGGTGTTGACTCAGGTCGTGGAAAGTTGCTCGGCTATGAATGCGAATTGTGTGAGATTGAATTGATTGATTATACGTGTGAGAATGGCGAATTGTGATGTGGTGTATGTGCATACGAAATGTCCAGTAAAGGACGGAGCTCGGATTGATCGGAGGGCTGACCTGATGCATGTTGACGCGGATCATGTAAAAGTGTAAAATGTCTAGTGAGGGACGGAGCCCGGATTGATCGGAGGGCTGACCTGAGGCATGTTTATGCAAGTCGTGGGAAGGTGTGAAAGGTCTAGTGAGGAACAGAGCCCAGCTTGATCGGCAAGCTGACTTGTGGGGTGATGACCCGAGTCATGGAAAGTTGCTCGGCCACGAATGCGAATTGAGTGTGAATGAATTGATTGAATATACGTGGTTATGGCGCTTGAGTGGCGATGTTATGTTCTTGAATTATTATTGCTTTATGGTGAATTGACTAATATGCAAAGTTGGCATGTAATTCGAGACGAGGTAAGTATGTTGTGTGAAAATTGATTGTGTTGGCCGGTGGATTGTATGTTAGACTCGTCTGGGTGCGCATTAGCCTAGGTAGGGTTTAGGTTGTTTACTTATTGAGATTTATCTCATCCCCTGTTATTAAATATTTTCAGGTTTGGAGTAACAAATAGTCGTCATATGCGGTTTAGAGACTGGGAGTGACCTTGGGCATTTGATGTTTCGTTCCATCTTTGGATGTCCCTCTTTTGTATAGTGAAGTAGGTTACCCAACCCCTTTTCCCTTTCGATATTGTGTATTTGTGAATGCTGTAGGGCTATCCTTTGTCATTATTAATTGTCTGGGCTATTTAATTTCGTTTCCGCTTGCGTACGACTTTGGGTGTTTCGTTTGGGTCGGCGATGCATCCTGAGACATCACGTTCAATACGACCGTTGAAGAGGTGTCGCTAGGCCGTTGGGGTTCGGGGTGTGACATCCCAGTTGATTGTGATACCAAATCAACCGAGGTGTCACGACCCGAACCCGAACGGGCTCACGAACACCTCTCCGATGGCCGTATTGAATGTGACATCCCAGGATGCGTCACCAACCCAAATGTAACACGCGAAGATGAACGCAAGCGAAAGCAGAAAATTAAACATCCCAGACAATAAACAATGACAGCAGGGTAGTACTTGAAGAAAATCAATAAACGCATTTCATATGCTAGGCACGGGCTTACAACCTTTATTTACACCACAAACATCCAGGCCACTAACTTTAAACCACGTTCATCAAAAGGGGCGGTGGTTGTCAAACTTATCTCCTCTACAAAACAGAGCGCTCAAAAGACAGGGTAACTTGACCCATCCTCGATCCCCGAGGTACTTTGGTGGCATCTCCAAATCAATCACGGATGCAGATCTGAAATTATTTGCAAGACGGCAATGAGAATAAATCTCAATATGCAGACAACCTATACCCCACCTAGGCCAATGCGTACCCAGATGAGTCTAATATGCAATTCACTAGCCAACACAATCAATTTTGACACAACATACTTACCTCGTCTCAACTACGTGCCAACTTTGCATATTAGTCAATTCACCTTAAAGCAATAATAATTCAAGAACATAACATCGCCACTCAAATGCCATAACCACGTATATTCAATCAATTCAATCACACTCAATTCACATTCATGGCCGAGCAACTTTCCACGATCCGGGTCAACACCCCACAGGTCAGGCCTCCGATCAAGCTGGGCTCCGTCCCTCACTGGACCTTTCACACTTTCCTACGACCCGCGTCAACACGCCTCAGGTCAGCTCTCCGATCAATCCGGGCTTCGTCCCTCACTGGACATTTCACACTTTCACACGACCTGCATCAACACACCTCAGGTAAGCCCTCCGATCAATCCGAGCTCCGTCCCTCATTGGACATTTCGCATGCACATACACCACATCACAATTCACCATTCTCACACGTCGTACAAATCCAATTTCAATCACAAACTCATCACACTAATCAACCAATTCAACACTCAAGTCGGCCCAATCAAACGTCAATTTCACCCACACCTGCCACGACAATTCGATCATTGCACCCACATAAATTAGCCACTAAATATGCCACACAATCACCACAATTTAACCTACCAATTAACCACATTCATAAATTGGCCCTAACCCAAGTTTAACCCCTAAACCGATACTAATCACACCCTAAACAAGTCTAAAAATACCAATTGTACTAAGTAGGGTTTAGGAAGTCACTTACCTAAGTTTGGCCCGGCAAAAAATCCACACGAGCTTAAAATGGCCCGGATGAACAATAACGGGCTCGGCACGAGCAAGGGCACTACAGGCGCAGGGCTTGGCACACAGCCTGGTGACTCGACGCGGCGCTTGGCCACAACTAGACAGATGGCCTAGCAACTCAGCCACGGCAAGGGCACGCTCGGGCACGGTCGGGCAGCGGGCTAGGCAACGGGCAACAGCTAGGCAGTGGCCTGGGTTGAGCGGGCAATGGCTTGGCCACAGCCTGGGCGACTTGGTCGCGGGCTAGGCTGGCGAGTTGGCTGGTTGGTCAGGGAGCTAGCTAGCCGATTGGCTAGCTGGCTAGGCGACGGCAACGAGCAGCAACGACAATGACGAGCTCGGCAACGGCAACGCGGCGGCGAGCTAGCTCGACCAGAACAAAGGCCAGCTGCATCGTCGTCGGGCAACAGGGATAACGACATCGGCGAGCTAGTCCCGGAGAGCTGGCACGGTGGCGACGTTGACAGCGATGGCGACGGTGCAGAAAGGGAGGGGGAGGTCAGCCGGGGGTGGCGGTGGCGAGAGAGGAAGAACCAAGGGCTAAGGGGGGCGAATCGGCGGTGGTCGGGGTGGCATGGCACGGCAGCTGGTGGCTGGGAGACGCAGGGCCGGCCAATGAGCGGCTGAGCAGCACCGGGCGAGCTACCTACGCGAATGAGAGTTGGCGGTCTTAGGGGCGACAGTGCGGCTCGATTGGGTGGAGTAGGGGCGGCGATGGCTGGGCTGGGGCGATGGTCGGGTGGCAAGCAGGACGGACGGCGCGGCGGCGGTGCAAGATGGATGGTGCGGTGGCGGTCGGCAGCGATGAGCTCGGGCAAGCAGCAAGCAAGAAGCCAGAGCAGTCGGGAGCGAAAGACCAGAGAAGAAGAAGAAGAGAGGAAGGAGAAGAAAGGAAGAAGAAGAGAAAAGGAGGAGAGAGAGGGGGCAGGGGGGACGTGCGCGGATTGTGGGCGCGGCAGAGGAGAGAGGAGAGAGAGAGGGAGAGGAGGCAAAAGTCAATTTTTGTCCTCGAGTGCAATCCAACGGTCACGATTCGAATCTGAAAACGATCTAACGGTCCATGAAAATCCTAATTAAAAATTAGAAAAAGGGCCAGAAAATATTAAATAAGACACACTACGAGGGAGGTCACTAGTCCAAATCCGCACCTGGTCAAAATTTCACTTTTCATATATCTCTGGCAATATCAAGGCTGACCACAATAATATCGACACCGTCTAATTAAATTCGTCCCGAAACTTCGAGAAATTCGACACCAATGTTTGGACTCTAATTAACGTCCAAATTCGATCAAGTGCGATTCTAGCAAAATCTCTAGTTTAAAAAAATAACTCAAGAGTGATCAGTTCCAGGCGAGATTTTATTATAAGCGCACTGACGAAATACACGTTTTATAAATCCCAAAAATGGGTCGAAATTCGGAATGTCATATGCATAGCCTTTGGTATAGGTATTTGTTGGGAAAATGACAAGAATGGTCCTTGAACTTTGGCCCAAAATGCAATGTGATCCCTAAACTTTAGCCCAATGTGTAATATCGTCTATGAACTTTTAAATTATCTAATGTAGTCTATGAACTTTTGGTAGATGTTCATTTTAGTCGCCATACTATATAAAAATGTTCAATGTTTTTCATGAACTTGAATTAATAGAAGGATAATATTGAACATTTTCATATAGTTCATTGACTAAATTGATTATGTACCAAAAGTTCATAAATCATATTGAACAAATTAAAAGTTAAATGACCAAATTGCACATTGGGATAAAGTTTAGGGACCGCATTGAACAAATTAAAATTTCAGGGATCACATTGCACATTAAGCGAAAATTCATGTCATTATCCCATATTTGTATGACTTGAAGGCAACGTTTGACACAGTGACATGAATCACAACTAGGCTTGTCAACCTTACAATGCCTAGAATAAAGCAAGGACTATATTCACGTCAGCTAAAGGTGATAAAACAAATTTTGCAAGGACTATATTGAGTGGATTTTAAAAGTTTCAGAACGATTGAACAAAAAAAATTTAGGACCATATTTAACATTGAAGAAAAATTCTACGACCATCCATGTAACTATCCCATTGACTATCTTTTATGTTATTTTGACGAGTTGATTTTACATTAGTGCAAATGCGAGTTTCATTGGATCTTCAATTTTGGGAATATTCAATGCTTTGCATATGTGTGTGTGTGTTTATATATATTATATTATATATAATAACTTTGATGTAGACATCAGTACTAAGATTTAGAAGAAAAACAAAATAACGCTTCCTTTATATTCGTTTTTATCGCGTACATTAAATAAGCACAGAAAATCCAAGGAGTGGTAGGCCAATTGTCATAGAGAAAAGAAACTCAATATTGTAATATATGAAAACAAATCGCCATAGTTATTCAAACTCGTCCTGTATCATGTAGCTCCCTGATTCCTTTTATTAATGGAACTACGCAAATTCTGCTGAAGCTCCACCATTTGCGCCTTCATTTGCTTAAGCTCTACCAAGTTGAGCTCTTTAGTGGGAGCTTCTCACCATCCCTCGCCGTTATGTCCTTCGGTCATTCGCACCAGCAGTTTTCCTCTTGCTCCGTCAGCTTCAACTTGATCAATGAGCTCACTGTGATGTTGATGGGAAAAGTACCAAAAAAGTCCTAAACCTTTTGCATTGGTGTCAATTTAGTCCTAAACATTTTACATTGGTACCAATTTAGTCATAAACTTTTCTTTCATGTCAATTCAGTCATAAATCTTTTGCATTGGTGCCAATTCAATCATAAACCTTTTGCATTAGTGCCAATTTAGTCATAAACTTTTTTTTGGTGCCAATTCAATCCTAAACCTTTTGCATTTGTGTCAATTTAATCATAAACATTTTGCATTTGTGCCAATTTAGTTTTGAACTTTTTATTTTTGTGCCAATTCAGTCCTTCCGATCAATTTTGGCCAGATTTTGCTGACGTGGACACTGGCCAGCCGGTCACTGGTACTGACGTGAACAACTTTAATAATATTTTAATATTTTTGAATTTTTATTTATTTTTTTCTTTTTTCTTTTCTTTTTTTTTCCCCTTCCCTCCCTCCTTCCTCTAGCTGATCGGCAAGGTCGTGCCAGTCGCCAGCAAGACTCGACCTCCCTAGATCCGGCGAGATCGGGCCTCGCCCAACCATGTCGAGGCTCAAGCCCTTGACAGAGGCCATGGCGAGGGCTCGAGCCTCGCCATGGCTGGGCGAGGCCCGACCTCGCCGGATCTAGCGAGGCCCGACCTCGCCTCGAGCCTCACCGGCGGTTGGGCGAGGCACGAACTCGCCAAATCCGACGAGGTCTCGCCGACCTCTAGCCTCTAGCCGGTCGCCAATGCGGCAACTGGTTGGAGGAAGGAGGGAGGGGAGGGGGAAAAAATAAAAAGAAAAGAAATAAAGAAATAAAAATATTAAAATATTATTAAAGTTGTCCACGTTAGTGCCGGTGACTGGCCGTCAGCCGGTCGGCATCCACATTAGCAAAATCCGGCCAAAATTGGCCGGAATGACTGAATTTGCACAAAAATAAAATGTTTAAGATTTAATTGACACTAATACAAAAAGTTTAGAACTGAATTGGTACCATAGAAAGGTTTAGGACTAAATTAGCACCAATGCAAAAGATTTAGGACTGAATTGGCACTAAAAAAAGGTTTAGGACTAAATTGGCATCAATACATAATATTTATGACTTTTTTGGCACTTTTCCCGTTTTTGGTTGAGCTCATTAATCCTGAGTCGACAAGAAGACTCAATCAAGGTGTTTGCATCACCATTTTGCAGAGGATTTGGGTTGAGGAATTGGTTCGCAATCAAATCAATAGATGGATGAGCAAAAGAATAGGGTTTTCCAGTTGGAGAGAATATTACAACTCCCACCTTCGAACCGCAAAGGGTTGCAAGCTCACTTGCTTTTTTGTAGATGCCAGATCTACGTTTGGAGAATGTGATGAGTTTATCATCCTTATTTTCAATTTGTCTCATTTGAATTCTCTGATGTCCTCTTGTCTATTTACCTGCCATGATTAAAGACAATATTATAAGATAATTGCAAGATACTAAAAGTTATGATAGTAATGTCAAATTCAGTGCGAGCATAATGAACATAATGCACCTATTTATAAGGGGATAGTGAGGTCAAATCTAGTATGCAATGTTTTAGGATACCCTCTTCCAGTTGTCACCTCCCATAAAAATATTCTTTGTTTTGAAAAAGGTAAGAATTGTTCAATGGATAGGTTGATTTTTCAGTATATGAATGTTAATAAATGGTTTCACAATTTTAAGGCTCAACTCTGTATTTCTCACTATATTTGCCTTTGAAAATTAATCTCTATAAATGAGTATTTATAATGAAAGAGCCAAATTGAAGTTTGTATTTTGTGCAAGAAATTAAAAACATAAGCTCCATTGGAAGCTCAAATTGGGCAAAAATCTTAGCTGGGAAATGAAGATTTGAAGATTAGAACAACTGTAATACTATTTCTTGTATTCATTGTTTGGGAATTTTTATGGCCAAATTCCAAATTTGTATTACTCTATAATAGGTGACCAGAAATATGTTACAATGTGTGCTTCGAATAGATAATTAATAGAAATCACTATTAGATAATATAAAAATAGTGTATTGACCTTTTGAAGAAATTAAATGGCCAATTATTATAAAAAAAAATATGTCAAGGTTCATGTTTAAACTGTTTTGATAAATAACATTGTCGTGACCTTTCAAGAGGTGAAGCACCAAGGGAAAGGTAATGAATTATTAAGAAAATGCTTAGTGCAGAATCTCCCAAGCCCATACCAATCGCAACTTAAGGGTTTTGATTCATTAATTAAACGTGCAAATTTAATACATTGATAAGTCACCACTAATCTATAATTGGTCGATTAGAAATCCAAGTAAAGTGTGGATAACATTTTGCTTTTGCGAACTAGAGATTTTATGGATATGGGAACTTGGTTATACTAAATAAAATCTAATGCCTTTTAATGCCATTACTCTTAATTTAAAAAAGTTTTGCAAATAGTCTTGGTTGATTTTAATCCTAAATAACTAATATATGATGGGTGATCATTGTTGTGACCTCCCCGAACCGATGCACCACCTAAAGGGTTGACTAATGGATTATTAAATTTAAACTTAGCTCGAGTTCTCCCAAACCCATATAAATTCGCGACTTAAGTTCAAGTAATTAACATGCATATCAATTCTATCAAGGAGTCACCATTAATAAATTTTTGTTTCAGTCAACTAGATACCCAAGTAAGGCGTGGGAGCATTGTTTTACATCTTTAGACCAAAGATTCAATGAGTTTGGAAACTTGATTATACTAATTAATTAGGTAATGCCCTTTTGGTACCTAACCTTATTCAAACACTACCTAAAGTGTTCATACAGCAATCTTATCAGTTGTAAGTGCTAAAGTTCTATCCCTAACCAAGTTAAAGGGAAGACACAATCAATAAATGAAAAGTGCGCAATCAAGTAATAATCAAAATGGAAATACACAAGCAACGCCCTATCGTTTGTCTTTAAGAACATCAAATATCCTAATGTGGAGCCCTAAGATCTTTTTCAATTCGAGCACAATTTTTTATCAAAGATTTTCAAACATTTTTAAGGAAAACTACTCAAAATTTAATTTTTAAGATAATTCCTCATTTTAGAAAAAATGATTTTTTTTTCTGATAATTTTATTTTATTTATTTATTTTATAAAAATATTTTTTGAAATATTTTGAAATATTAAAATAAAATAATATTATATAATATAATAATAAATGGACCCGGGTCGGATCTTTGCATTTGACCTGGGTTGAGATTGACCCGGGTGCGCTGGCCCAAGTCCATCGCTGGACTGGGCTCAGTAAATGAGCCAAGTCCGACGAACCTTAAAAAAAATAAACAATAAAAAATAGGTCCGGCCCAAACTAAACAAGCCCTAATAGAAACTAAACCGAGCCCACTAACAAAACCTAAACCAAACCGGCCCGTAAACAACACAAGCCCGGCCGGCCCAACCCGTGAACCGGGCCCGACCTGGTTTTCGACCCGGCCCCAGTTCACGGTCTCCCCTTGCCCCACAGCTTCACGGACATGATGGACACGACCGCGGCGAAGGGCACCACTCGTCTCCATCGTGGCCAAACGCCAAACGCAATGTCGCCTCGGTCAAGCCGGGCCAAGTGCTCGGTCCTCATCTAGCCGGCAGCACTGCGATGACGTCCGTGGAGGGGCGTTCCCAGGACGCCTCTAAGTCGCAAAATCCGCGGCTTCCGCAAGGTATACCAGCTACCCCGACCACAACGCCCCGGCCTAACCCGTCGTCCTTGGTCGGCTTTGACATCGTCGGTTAGGGACAACCCTTTTTCGGCCAAGTGTAAGATAGCAAAGGAGGAGGGGTGGAAATGCAGCGAAACGGCCGATGCCCGAGAATGCCAAACACCACAAGGAGTGCTCGACAGGACGAGGCCGAGCACGGGCAATCCAATTTCAGCCAAAGCGAGTGAACTGGATCTAGATCTCATCGTGGCATTTTGACAATTACTATCTAGATCTCATCATTGAGGCCAAACTCTCGCCGGGACTCACGAAATTAGCTCAAGACATGTACAGCGACCAAACGAGGAAACAGCTGGGCCGAAGTTCGTGTGAGCCAGACGGCCTCGAGCTCCAGCCGGCATGCCTAGAAAACAGTGCAAAAAAAAAAACAGAGCATGGATGAGGGGAAAAACAGGGCGCTGGAATGTGCGGTTGCCAAGTTCCTACCCGGCTTGGTGGCGAAGGCCAAAAGGCGGTCTTGAAGCGAATCGAGTTATGATCGGCCACCTAGGTGTCGCCAAGCCGGGATCCTCGGGATCGGACTCAAAGCACACTCATCAGAAATTTAAGCGTTGTGGCAGGAGAGGCCACGGCTCGGTGTCGCCGAGTAGGGATCGGCGATTCGCGTCAAGGACAGCCGGGTGACGCTTAGCCAAAGCAAATTCTGGCCCTCTCTCTTTTGGACCTCTCAATCTCTCTCTCTCTCGACTCACTCCCTCACCGATCCCCCCTTTTTTCTTTGTTTCTCTTTCCTCGCCCCTTTATGGCCGGTTGGTCATGCCCAACCGCCAGCCTGCTGTGGCCGGCCGGTCGCCGACCACCGACTCGCTGCGCTATTCGTGTCGGCGGCTACCCTAACTCTACTCCTCTGGCTTGTCCTTTGCTTCGTATCTCTCTCTCTCTCTCTGTTTTCTGCAAAGAGCGTGAGGGAACCAGAGGAAGAGAGAAGGAAGTAAGGGTCGGGCCAGAGAAAGAAAGAGTGGGCCGGCCTAGGGAGAAAAGAAAGAAAAAAAAAAGAAGCAAAAGGGCTAGATTGGACACAATTAGAGGTGTCAATGGCTCGGGTCGAGTCGAGCTTTTATAATACCCGACCTGACCCGAAACCAACAGGGTCGCACTTGACCCGTCTAGACCCGGCCCAAGACCCTGTTTAGCATACACCCCAAGGCTCGGGTCAAGCCGGGCCGAGTTAGGTCGGGTTTCGATTTTTTTCTTTTTTTTTTTGTGGATAGATTGGATTTGTGAACCCGCCTCAAATAAATATCAAACTTGCCCTAAGAATCACAGGAAGAAAGATAGATTGATATTTGTGGCCCGATCGTATCACACGATTAGGCAGGTCAAACCGGCCAGATTCCTTTTTCTTTTTTTAAGAAAACTTATTACTATTTTCTATTATGCATTTTTTTGTATTTTCATAAGGAAATGACAACCAACTGGACCGGCAAAATTAGATGTCAATAGTCATGTGTGTGCGCAAACAGAAATTTAACACTCAATTTATCAAAATGGTAAATAAATTACTAGAAAATGGTGGAGAAACTCGATGAGCTAAGCAAGTGAAAAGCTCCATTATATCCAATACATCAAGTGTTCTGTAAAATTTTAACTAAAACCAATAAATGATGTAGTGTATGAATGGCATAGACATGATTTCTAAATTTTATTATGTAATTTTGATTCCATTATGTCCAATATATCAAGTGTGCTTTAAATGGAATTTTGATCTCCGTTATCCCAAAAGTCCCCATGCTAAAAGACTAGGTCGGTATTGCCCTATTAGCTTAAGTAATTTTGATAATAAAATCATTTCCATGGTATTTCCAAACCACTTAAAATCTTAGCTACCACAACTAATTACAGTGGAGCAGAGTGCATTTGTTAGTGGAAAGATAATGTAGCCCAAGGTCGACTACTTGAAAAATAGGATCGGGACAGTGACTTGCACACACAGAAACTCCGTCACAAAAACGAACAAAAATATCAGTTTTGCGCTAGTTCAGAAAAATGGGTGTAACTTTGTCGATATTGATTGGATTGATTTAATTCCAAAGCCAAAAGAATGAAGACTCCTGGATCTACAATTTTTATGTTTTGAGGATTCTCATATAAGCACTATATAGTTGTTGATTTTGGAAAGAAGTGGATGGTCATGAATGATCAGGATGCGGAAAAGGATAAAAACTTCAGTGGATGCTTTTCTAGGCCTCCAAGGAAGTTGAATGGCATCAAATCTTTCTAGATTGATGGTTGCAACTCTTTAAGGATGCAGACTTCAAAATCTTTAACTCTTCAAGGACGGAGTGAAAACTTTTCCAAGTTTTCAAGGGGTTTGAATTCTTCAAGGTTCAAAAGAATTACACTAAGAAAAATTCATTAATCAATTTCAATCAATCTTTTACATAAATTTGATGGCCTTTTTATAGCAAAACAAAAGAAAAGCAAAAGACTAAAGTTAAATCTATAAATTAGAAATTATTAATGCACATAAAAACTAGAAGTACTTAGAAACTAGAAGCTATTAAAAGACAATATTTCCAATGCTTGTGGCCATCTTGAGGAGTCTTGTTGCAAGCTTCCAATTTATGGGTAATGACAAAGCCAAAGATCAAACTTTACACATATCGATGAAGTTCTTCAATTGTCGATGAGGTCTATTATTAGGCTTATTGATGAGAGTGTTATCAAGATTGAATGCGTGCTGACCTTCTTGATTGAATGAGTTGGTCTTGAATATAGGCTGCATCAAAAGAAAATTAGGTTAATACCACAAAAAACCTCAAATCGGTATATTTGTGACAAATTTACCCAAACTATTTTTTTGACAAAAAACCCAAATGGGTACATTTTTCACAAATTTACCTGCCCTTAGTTTCCGTTGAACTTAAATTAACATCACGAAAAATCACAAACTGATACACCTATGACAATCGGAGAGTAAAATCCCAAAGTAGTGCACCCATTCACTGCCATATATCATCTAACTCAGCAAATTTGATAATAAAATTTAATGAAAATTAATGGAGGGTAAATTTCTCACAAGTGTACGAGTTTGGAGTTTTTGGTGGTCAAAATATTAGTTTTGGGTAAATTTATCATAAGTATACCAATTTGTAGTTTTTCGTGATATTAACCCAAGAAAATTTAAGATAATATCTCGATTGTCCAAGAGGTGCTACAATGACTGCAACTTAAGAAAAGAAAGCAACAATTTTAGGCTATGCTTAAACTAGACATGTGAAAAGCTTATAACAGGATCAAATGGGATTTCTTAGAAGCTAGCTTGTTCATGCAATTTGTTATGATGGTATCCTACAGTGTGAAGTTTGATGGGAACCATTGCGTTATTTTCAACCCTCCAAAGGAAGTAGATAAGGATACCTTATTTTCCCGAATATGTTCATTCCTATTGCTAGTGGACTATCTTTTCTTGTGAAGAAGGCGACCAAAGATGCCAGCATAGAAGGAATTAACTTGAATAGACACTGCCCAACTCTACCTTGTTTACCGTTTGCAGATGACTACATATTTTTTTCCTAATGGAATGTCAAAACCTAGCTGGTGTTTTAAATCAATATTGTTTTGCTATGAGTTAGGCTAGAAATATGAACAAATTAGGGAATTTTTTCAGTATTGGCTACCCTCGAAACTTGAGTCGGAATATGGCCAATGAACTGCGAAATCCTTTAGTTGAAAAGACAAAAATATTTTAGGCCTACCATCTGATTGGAGATCATCTGAAAAATAGATGTTCGTTTGGATCTTGACTTGGGTAAACACGAAATTGGAAGGCTAGAAAGAAAAGTTGATATAAAAAGCAGGCAAGGAAATCTTACTGAAAGAAGTAGTTCAAGCTCGAATGTAATATGTAATTTCAAACTTAAAATACCACTCTCTCTTTGTCGAGCCATATAACAAAAGATTGCTTCTCTCGAATGCAAAAACAATGACCCGAAATAGGGTGTACACTGGAAAAATTTGTTCTGCATAAGATGAGAAAGGACAATGGTTGACTAGGGCTTTGGTACCTGATCACCTTTAATAGGGCTATGTTGCGTAAACGACTGTCGAAAGGATAAGTGGCTGAAAATGGGGGTGATTGGAGGACATACACACTGCAATAATCCTTAGATGGCAGCTGAATTAATTGATTAGAGTAACTCCACTTGGTATGGACAAAGTATTCAGAACTTATTGGAAGAACAAATTATAAATTAAATGATTTCTATTCCCATACCGTCTGCCAATGTAGAAGACAAGCTGGTCTGAATAGTCATAAAATCAGGATTATACTCAATTAAAAGTGGGTATAAACGACTCAGAGAAGAAGTGGGTAAACCAAACATGCATCGGGCATCTTCATCCTATCAAATACCACGAGATCTCTGGTGCAAAATATGGAAGTTGAATGCTTTTCCCAAAATCAAAATGTTCCTTATTACTAAATAGAAAATAAAGTTTTATTCCAAGCTAAACATGATTAGCAATTACAAATATGATGTGGATTAATACTAAGATTCAGAAGCAAAACAAAATAAAACATCCTTTTTTATTCGAAATGATGGTTTTCTAAGGATAGGATCACGTCCACTAAATAAGCACAATAAATCCTAGGGAAAATTCCAAATAAAGACCCATAGTGGAGCTATTTTATCAAAAAAGGACCCGAAGTGGATGTTATTTCAAATAAGAATCTGAAGTGCCCAAACCAATCTCAAATAAGGACCTGAACTCGCAGGCCGGCGAGTGTGAGACATTTATGGCGCCGGAATATAGGCAATTTTGTTCAAAAAAATATGAATAAGAACTAATAAACCCTAAAAGAAAAGCCCCCAAATTCTTCACGTTCTTCTTCTTCTACTCTTCGTCATCTACTCTTTCTTCCCTCTCACTTGGAGCACCCAACTTCTCTGTTAATGGAGCACAAACTGAAAAACAACAAGAAACCCCTACCTTCGTTTCAAGACAAAGCTCGAGCAAAGCCACATCTTCATTATTCAGACACTCATGTGTAACACAAAGGCCTCAATTCTTCATCATCGTTTCCCACGTTCAAGTAGTTGCACGCGACTTGTCTTTGAGAACAGGAACTCCGTATGTGAGAATTTTCCGGGAAAACAAATGTTCAAACCTGTGGATGAGACAAATTTTGGAGAATTGCAATAGCAAACGTGTGAAACTTGACACATGCTATGTACAAGTCTATTATGGCTTGTAAGTCAGCCTCTAAAAATGTCTTAAGGTTGCATTTGATCGTCCAGACTCAGATTGGGATAGGATAGGATGAAGGGGGATTTGAAATCTTCCACATATCCTCGGATTGTAAAAATATTCTATCATATGTTTGACGCAACCTACGACAGGATTTGAAATCTTTGAACAAAATCTTTATAAATTTTCGAAATTTTGCAACCTAAGATAAGATTGAAAATCAATCTTTAAAAATCTTTGAAAATCCCATCTTTAACTTTGCTCCTCTTGTACGTGAGAGTCAAATCCTCTCAACCACGTCTCTAGGAAGTCAACCTCAAGAGCATGACGTCTCTCAACTGACACAAGTTCATGTAATTTTGGGATGGCCTCGTGAACAGTGGGAGGCATTTTATGTGAGTCGTACGGCTAGACTCCATTGCCAAAGAAATTGGCTGCTAGAGGCAAAGTGGAGAAGGTGTGTATCGTGGGATGGGCCCACTGGAGGAGGTTCTGCACCACAGTGCTTTTACAACGTTCTTGATGCATAGCAAGTGGAACTCGATGCTTGAGAGCGTGGTCGCCAAGAAGTTGATGGTGTGCTAGCTATTTTTCATCAACCATAAGGTGAACAGTCGGCTCGTGAGTCATGCGTGAAAGGTCATGATGTGAGATTCTGTGGACCACTATTAATTGTTCTAAAAACTTAAGCTGTTAGATAAAAACGAAGTTTGATATTTAAATATTCTGTCACTCCCTATCACGTTTAACCTAGTGTTTTTTGTTTAGTACTAAATGTGGATATATTTAATTGGAGAGGCAAATGGTGCTTGGAAAAATTTGAACTCAAGACGTCCTGCTCCGATACTATGTGAGATTTTGTGGGACAACTACCAATTGTTAAGGTGGAAAGGATGATCTATGCAAATCCGGCATGATGATCGTCTTTAGGCCCCTTTTCGCCCTCACTCGTCAGAACACAATCGCCGCCGGCGTTGATGGCTGGCGTGGTTGAAGGCGATAGTGATCGTGCGATGGTAGGAAGTGACTATGATCAGTAATTTTGATGGTGGTCCTCAAGCGGGTGGTGCCGGCAAAGCAATATTCGATGTGTCACTTTATCACTCCGTTAAAAGATAAAATATGAATTTTCTTTTATTTTTTAAATTTTATATCCAATCCCGATTTATCCCACCCCTAGGCCAGATTTCTTATCCGGCATTATCCGGATGTATCCGGGTTTTGCAAGAAAACAAACGTTCAAACCTGTGGATGAGACAAATTTTAAAGAATTGCACTCGCTAACGTGTGAAACTTGACACGTGCTATACAAGTCTATTCTGGCTTGTAAGTCAGCCCATGAAAATGTCTTAAAGATACACGTGAAATTTGTAGTAATGTTATCCATAATCTCTCATCATATATAAAACACAAATCAAAATGACAAAAAAAGTACACAAGAAAACAAATCTCCCATTCTTTTTGTCATATCTGGGCTAGAAATTTGTAGTAGTAATATCATGTTCCAGTACATCAAATACGTAGTAAAATCATCCATAGCATCTTATCAATGTAATAAACAACTTGAAAGGCTAAAAAGGTACACATGAAGATGAGTAGTTATAGTTATTCAAGCTTGTCCACTAGTATTGTTTCTCTCATTTGAACTTTCTCCTTCGACTGGTGTAGCTCGGCGATTCCTTTGACTTATCGAACTCCGCAAATTCCGCCGAAGCTCCAACATTCGTGCCTTCATTTGCTTGAGCTCTTCCAAGTTCAGCTCTTCCATGGGAGCTTCCCACCACCCCTCACCGTCCCGTCCATCAGTCACTCGCTTCAGCATTTTACCTTGCGTCTTGTCAGCTGTGACTTGATCAATGAGCTCTTCGTGTTGTTGATTGAGCTCATTAATTCGGAGTCGACGGTAGGACTCCACCAAGGTGTTGGCACCATCATTTTGCGGATGGTTTTGGTTGAGGAATCGATTTCCAATCGAGTCGATGGATGGATGAGCAAAAGAGTAGGGTTTTCCGGTAGGAGAGAATATTACTACTCCCACCTCCGAACCACAAAGGGTTACAAGCTCGCTTGCTTTCTTGTAGATACCAGATCTACGTTTGGAGAACGTGATGAGCCTATCTTCCTTATTTTCAACCTGTCTCATCTCGATTCTCCGACCTCTTGTCCTTCTTCCTGCCATGATTAAAGACAGTAATCTAAGATAATTACAAGATGATCTAGTAATGATGGTAATGTCAAATTCAGTGTGAGCACAATGAAAAGAATGCACCTATATATAAGATCTAGTGATGCCCAATCTAGTATGCAATGTTTTGGGATAATCTTTTTTGAGTTGTCACCTTCCACAAAATATATTTTTCGGAAAAGTAAGAGTTGTTCAATGGATAGGCTGGTTTTCCACTTTGTCCAAAAATAAATGTTTTCACAATTTTAAGACTCGATTCCATATTTCTCACCATATTTGCCTTTGAAGAATGATATCTATGAATGAGTAGTTAATAATGAAAGAGCCAAATTGAAAATTGTATTTTGAGCAAGACATTTAAATCATTACCTACGTTGAAAGCACAAATTGGGAAAAAAAATCTTAGTTTGGAAATGAAGATTTGAAGATTATGATTAATTGTAAGGACTATTTTATACTTTAGTTTGGGATTTTTTTATGACCAACTACGTTATTAGGACTCTATAATAGATAACTTCAAATTTTTTTCTGGCCAAATTAAAAGAAGAACATAAAAACAAAGTGAGTTACAAATGGAGGGCCTTCAACGGAGCTTGTAAAGGTCGACCAATCGACGGACCCGAGGAGAGGTATCCGCATCCTTTCAACGACGGAGTTCGAGTTAGATAAATAATCTCTTTTGCAACAAATTCGCATGATAGTAGTGGTCTGAATTTCCCCTGGAGATATGATAATGTGGATGGACAAGTTTGAATGATAGTGTTATAATTTGTTTTCATATGTGCTTTTTTATAATTTTGATTGGTATCTTCTATGGAGAAGAAATTATAGATGGTGTTTCATGTCTTGAAACATTTTCTTACGGTAATGCTTAACTCATAATTAGACTGATAAAGCATGTGACAAATTTAACGGTGGCACGAGAGTAGTTTGAGAAATTTGTCCTTGGAATGGTTGTGTCTTGAAACACTTTAGTACACTAATTTGACTTGTGTTAATTAAAAAGGGTCTCACTGCAAAACCCCTTGGACTAATAGCGCTTACTTTAGGTACGTTATGGCGTTCCTCATCTAAGTTTCTTTTGGAAAATGACAATAAAGGAAGTTCCATTCTTGTTTGGTTTTGTTACTAATGTCCTTACGGTTGACACCTAAGTTTTTGTCAACAAATCAAGCATACATTTTTTTTGTAAAAAAATAAAATAAATAATAGTAAAAGGAACTAAAAATAAACTAATAAATAAACAAAAAAAAGGAGAAGAGAAAAGAGAGAATCCAAATAGGATTACCATCCACGGCCCAATTGACTTCAACCAATCAACCCAGTTCATGAGAAATCAAGCTCCCTTTCATTCGAAACACTAAAGGCTCTGTTTGTTTTGTAAAAATAAATGATTTAGAAAATATTTTCCTAAAAATGATCAATTCTATAGTTTGAAATAATTAGTCAATGATTTTTTTTATTTTCGACAACAATTTATGTCTAAATATTTTCGTGGACAATGAAAATATTATTCGTTCATTTTATTTTTATGATCAATACAAGCAATAATTTTTAGAAAAATGATTTTCAAATTATTCATTTTTTGTGAAACAAATGGAGCCTAAATGTGCGTTTGTTTCGCCATGATTTGGAAAATATCTTCCTAAAAAATGATCATTTGTATTGCTTATAAAAATAAATGAATGAAATGTATTTTTATCATCCATGAAACTGTTTAGGCATAAATTGTGGTAGATGGTGAAAAATTTTTTTGTTAACTAATTTTTTTAAGGAATATAACCAATCTTTTTTTTGGAAAATGTTTTCCAAATCATTATTTTTCCGCGAAATGACAAAGCCCTAAATAAGCAGGATAAATCCAAAGAGTTGCATTCCAATTGTCTTTGATAAAAGAAATTCCGTGTGTCAAAATTTTCGGAGAAAATAAACGTTCAAACCCGACTTAAGTTTTGTCTGACCAAAAAAAAAACCCTACTTAAGTTTTGACCAAAAAAAAGAAACCCCCCAACTTGAGAAACCTGAATCTTGAAACCATCAGCGTAGGATAATGTCTTAAAGGTACATGTGAAGTATGTAGTAGTATTATCCATAATATCTATCATATATAAAATACAAATCAAAAGACTAAGTACACAAGAAAACAAATCGCCATATTCCCCTAAACTTGTCCATTCTTATTATCATATCTGGGCTCAAATATTGTAGTAATATGAAACATGTAGTAAAATCATCCATAACCTCTTATCGAGGTAAGATACAACTCAAAAGTCTATGTAAGTACGCATGAAAACGAATTGTATTAGTTAGTCATATTGGTCTATTATTATTGTCTTGACTGGGAGTAGTGTCCTCATTTGCAATGGTTGCTGATGGATCGTTTCTCTGATTTGAACTCTCCCCTCGATTACGTAGAGGGATTGAACTCCGCAAATTCCCCCGAAGCTCCAACATGCGTGCCTTCATTTGCTCTAGCTCTGCCAAGTTGAGCTGTTCGATGGGTGCTTCCCACCATCCCTCACCGTGCCGCTCTTCAGTCCTTCGCTTTAGCCTTTTACCTAGTGCCTTGTCAGCTTTGACTTGATTAACGAGCTCATCGTGTTGTTGATTGAGCTCATTAATCCGGAGTCGGCGATAGAACTTGACCAAGGTGTCGGCACCATCAATTTGTGGATCATTTTGGTTGAGGAATCGATTTGCGATTGAGTCGATAGATGGATGAGCAAAAGAATGGGGTCTTCCGGTAGGAGAGAATATTGCTACTCCCACCTCCGAACCACAAAGGGTTACAAGCTCGCTTGCTTTTTTGTAGATACTAAATCTACGTTTGGAGAACGTGGTGAGATTATCTTGCTCATTTTCAACCTGTCTCATCTCGGTTCTCTGATGTCCTCTTGTCCTTCTTTCTGCCATGATTACAGACACTAATTTAAGATAATAAAAATATGATTTAGTTATGATAGTGATGTCAAATTAAGCGTGAGCATAATGAAAAGAATGCTCCTATTTATAAGAGGATAGTGATGTCAAATCTAGCATGCAATTTTTGGGATAATATTTTCGAGTTGTCACCTTCCACATAATATTTTTTTTCAAGAAAAGTAAGAATTGTAGATGCAAATAAATGTTTTCACACGATTAAGGCTTAACACTTATTTCTCACCATATCTGCCCTTGAAAAATAGGTATTTGTATTTTGAGCAAGAGATCCCAAACATAAGCTCCATTGGAAGCACAAATTCGGAAAAAAATCGTAGTTGGAAAATCAGGATTTCGAGATTACAACAAATTGTAATGGCTATTTGTTGTATTCATTGATTGGGAATTATTTATTGCCAAATACGTAATTTGGATTATTCTAAAATAGGGAAATTTACTGTATTTCTCACCATATTTGTCTTTGAAAAATAGGTATTTGTATTTTGATCAAGAGATCCAAAACATAAGCTCCATTGGAAGCAAAAATTGGGCCAAATTCTTACTTGGAAAATCAGGATTTCAAGAGTACAACAAATTGTAATGACTATTTGTTTTATCCATTCTTTGGGAATTATTTATTGCCAAATTCGTAATAATAGGTAAATTGAGATTTTGTTACTATGCGCGCTTCAAAGAGATAAATAATACATAGCAATACTTCAAACATATGGTTGATAATATCGAAGTTGCATATCGACCTTTTGAAGGAAATAAATGGTCAATTAACATAAAACTTTTGCTGAAATTTTGTATTATCGTTTGCTACTTATTGTGTATAATGAGAAAATGCTCTTTCGTATAAAATTGTCTTGATAAAAAAAAAAGACCGACTTAATATAAAAACTATTTCACATTATCTAGATTGCTAGCATTTTTTTTTCTCGAAAGATTGCTAATTTATAAATGATGACTTCTAGTGAAGGGTATTTTACAAACTGATGAATTTTGGCTTTCTTTCCTTTTTGCCTCTATGCCAATTTCTGTCTTCTTACTTATTACTAGATAAAATCTTTGGTACAATTTTATTGACATTTGCTCACAACAATTATGTGCGATATAGGTTTACCTCACGGCTGTCGGCCGGGCGAGGGTTCCCTGGGTTATCAAAAAAAAAATATGTGCGATATAAACTTTGAACCTTTCCATAATAATTTATTCAAGGGATAATTATCAAAAAAGTCCGAAACATATTGTACATATGCTAATTTAGTCCTGAATCTTTCAATTTGGACAATTTAATCATAAACCTTTTGACGATTTGCCAATGTGGTCCTTCTACCTAATTTTGGACGACAATTGCTGAAGTGGACGCCGGTTGTCTTAAAAGATATGGCTAGGACTGACATGAACGATTTTTTATATTTTTTAAAAAATTTTCTAAAATTTTATAATTCATTTCAATTTTTATCCTTTTTTCCTATTTCTTATCTTTTTTTTGCTTCTTCCTCAACGGTGGCCATGGCCAGCAAAGGAAGATGGAAAAAAAAGAAAGGGAAAAAGGACAAAACTGAAAATTTATAAAATTTACAAAAGAAAAAAAATTAAAAAAGAAAAAAATTATCCACATCAATGCCGACTACACCATGCAGGATGCCCAATATCCACTTAAGTAATTGCATGCAAAACTTGGCCGAAAGGACTGCATTGGCAAATTATTAAAAAGTTTAGAACTAAACTGGCCAAATTGAAATGTTTCGGATTGAATTGGCATTCGGACAATAGGTTTATGACTTTTATGGTTAATGTTCAGTTTCTTAGACATATCAATCCTTATTAATGATCAACTCTTGAATTTTTCTGAAAGCAAAAAATTTCAAAAGAAATTGCTTTTAGCTTTCAAGTTAACAATAGGTAGCATAATTTTTTAACATGTATCTTACATATCTTTACTACATAAACTGTATGATGTAATAAAGACGGTAGTTATAATTAAATATACGAATACCAAAATTGATGTTATAATATGTGTACAAATTACGATCACTCTATCATTTATAACATTATTGCCACGAATTACCGAAATAGGAAATTTGTCCTTACTTGAGAAATTAAGACAAAACGATATTCTTAAAATTCTTAAAAGAGGCTAGACGTGCCATAATTTTTGTAAGATATTCACTTTAGTGCCAACATTTTTTGACAAATTACTTAATTGTCACTTTTAAAAAAATGATCACTAAAGTGCCATCGCCTATTTGGAACGCTAGAAATTTGGTGTGGCAATATTTTATCATTTTTTTTTTGGATTGATGTGGCTCACCGATGCTCTGAGTCAGCATAAATGCCCTAACGATGCTGTTCAATATGTTTGCCCCAAATTCAAACCCTAATTTGGGCAAATCGAGCCATCTACCCTATTCTTCAAACCCCAATTTGGACCGAGGCAATTTGGGGCAAAATTAAGAGTCAAATCTTGAGATGGAGAGCAAGGCCAAGACCACCGACTCAAGTTCGTTTCAACAAACCCAAGGTTAAGGTGAATCTTGCATTGGAGGAAGAGCCAATAGTGCCACGAGCCAATCCAATTCAACTTTTTGGACAAGTCACCATCATTGTTGCTCTTGGGCATGGGCACGCCAAAAACCTTGTTCTTAGCCAAGTTCAGAGCCAAAAGTAATTGGCTCAACTGGTGAAAGCAGTGCTAGCTGTTGACACCTAATTTTTAGACGTTGCATCATTAAAAGCAGAAAACTCAAGATTAGGGTTTTCGATTGCGACGGGACCTGTTTCTTGAACATAAAGTGTCATTTTTTAATTCTATTTGTTGGCTTAGGGCCTGTTTGG
The DNA here is from genome assembly GCA_031216405.1 of Syzygium malaccense. Taxonomy (NCBI): domain Eukaryota; kingdom Viridiplantae; phylum Streptophyta; class Magnoliopsida; order Myrtales; family Myrtaceae; genus Syzygium; species Syzygium malaccense. The sequence continues at coordinate 26,150,117 of CM062257.1, read as the reverse complement.
CAACTGGCCAAATAGTGAAACTTTCTGTTCTTTTGTTTTCAAAATCAATTTTGAAACAGAAATCCGTTTGTTAAATTTTTTGATTCTTGGCACAAATTCTTGTAAATTTGTGCCCAGAATCAGTTTTGGACCAGAATCAAGAATAAAAAAAAAATAGCTTCTTGATTCTGGGAACAAAAATGAGAATCAATTTTTTCTTCTTCTTCTTTTTCTTTGTTTTTAATGTAACTTCTAATGTCCGGCGTGAAGGCCACCCTCGCCGTATCTAGCCAGATTAAAATATTTTAATAAAAAATGTTATTAATAAAAAATATTATTAATAATAAAATATTTTACTAGCCATGAACAAAAAAATTTATTTTGCTAGCCATGGCCAAGGACTAGGCCGTGAAAAAAAAATATTATTAATAAAAAAATATTTTATTGGCCATGGCTAGCGACTAGGCCATGGCCAAAAAAAGAAAAAAAATATTTTAATAAAAAATATTATTAATAAAAAAATATTTTACAGGCCATGGCCGGTGATCAGGCCATGGCAAAAAAAGAGGAAAATAAATATTTTAATAAAAAATATTATTAATAAAAAAATATTTTACCGGCCATTGCCGGCGACCAGGCCATGGCAAAAAAAATATTTTCGATAAAAATATTTTTTATTAAAATATTTTAATAAAAAAATATTATTAAAAAAATATTTTACTGGCCATGGCCAAAAAAAAGAAAAAATATTATTAATAAAAAATTTTACTGGCAATGGCCAAAAATAATAAAAAATTTATTTTTTAATAAAAGTATTATTAATAAAGAAATTTTTTACCGCCATGGCCAAAAAAATAAAAAATTATTTTTGATAAAAGTATTATTAATTAAAAAATATTTTACCGACCATGGCCAAGAAGGAGAAGAAGAAAAAAAGAAAAGAAAGAAGTATTAAAATATTTAAAATGTTATTAAAATATTATTAATAAAAAGAAATTTTATACCATCATCAAATGCATTTATGTTCTTTTACTATTTTAGGAATAGAAATTTTGAGCCGTTACCAAACGCCTTCAAATGCTCAAAATCAGTTCCTAGGCACAAAATCAAAAAGAATCATTTCTGACCAGAATCTATTTTCGGGCACAGAATGATTGTCATGCACAGCCTTAGCTTCTATCGATGGTTTACTATTCATCTCATGTAAAAGCATGAAGAGTCAAACAATTGACTTTCGAGTTTACTTTTTATCAAACCGTTGACCAAAAGTCAACCCCGGGTCAAATTGGGTTTTTTCGTATAAAAAGATTCCTTTCAAGTTTAATTTTACTTTAGAAGTGGAAATTTCAAAAAAATTCAAAGATTTGATCATAAAATCAAATTCCTAGTGAAAAGTCAACTAGGATTTGACTTTTGGTCAAACCTTTTGACCAAAAAATTGAAAAATACAAAAATCTCAAAATCATCTTATTTTACGTTCAATTTGACTTTGGCATTTGAAATTTTGCAAAATTTGATTAAGAACCTATTTTTTCCCAATTTGCGGAAATAGGTTTGGAATCGACCAAAAACAAAATTACTTTCATTTTGTTCATATTTTAGCTTAATTCCTTTTATGACATTTGATCCAGAAGTCGTCATAAGATCACTCATGCGACCAATTTTGTGAATCGGCACTTTGAAATGAAATGCCCCAATTTTAGCCCTAATTAGGGATTTGAATCAATTGTTCACAATTCGCAAATGGTTGATTTCCTTTGACTCGTTTTTGTGAGATAAATAAGAATCCGAGGTCAATTTTATGAAATTCACTTGAGAACTCTGCAATTTTACACATTTAGCTCACTTGAATTTGGGGATTAGGGGTTATTGATGTCTAATTGATGAAATTTAAGTTGACCCATTTAGGACTAAGGTTTAATTTGATGAATTGAGGTTTAATTTCAACATTGGCCTTCAATTTAATTTTTCCATGAAGCTCATGCATCCATTTCAATGTTGATTTGAATGTAATATGACACTATAAGCATGGGCAACTGGTTCGATAAGCATTTTGCAAGTTTAATTGAATTCAATTCCGATTAATTTGCAAATTTTGGCCAGAAATTGCATGAAAATTGTCCAATTTAGCTTAGGAAAAATCCAATTTGGTGCACCTATGGCATGGGTTCAATATTTTTCATGACCAATTAGGTAATTAAATCCATAAAAGTTGTAAGTTTGGTTTAATTGGCCTAATTAGATCAAAATCGGATTGTTTCTCTTCAAATTGGCCTTTTTTTTTCTTTCTCAAAATTGACGAACCTTTCCTTTCAATTTAGTCCCTCAAGGACTAAATTGCATAAATTTGGAACAATTAAGACTCAACTGTCCAAGGAGAAGACCGAACCGATCAAACCGGTCAAAACCGATCCGACCGGTCAACGATGGAGGAGGCCGGTTCGGTCCTCCTCTGGTTGGTTCTTGGTCGTCGATGATCGGCGACCGGTGACTCGTCCTTTGAGTAATTCTCCCATGCCCTCCAATTTTTAGATTTTGCAAACAAGTCCTTGGGTTTTGTGAAATTACAAAAATGCTCCTAATCAGGTCCTTAATTACAAAATTAATCAAGACCGCTGATGAAATTTAATCATGGTTATTCAAATTAGCATACGTTAAATGAGGTCTTTGCTTAACCCCTAAGTGAAGGATAAGCACAAATCTCGACCGTCGGATCAAATCAACGGCCGAGATTAAGTCTTGAGGGGAGTATATAACTCGTTTTCCCTCCAAAATTGAGAAGGGGGACCATTTTTACAAAAAAATCTTCTCTCTCTTATGATTTTCTCTCTCTTCTATCTCTTTTTCCATAACTCTCTCCTCCTTCTCCCTCTTTCTCGCGTTCTCTCTTTCTCCTCTCTAACCACCGCCGAACCGCCGTTTTCTTCTCTTCCCACAGCCACACGCCGGCAACGCCACCCCTCCGGTCACCTCCTCCGACGTCCGCCTCCCTCTCTTCAACGGCTTGCTGGTCGGAACACCGCCGGAAGAGCTCCTGATCTTCTCGTCCAGCTCCCACAGCCGATCGACCTCAAGACCGGCAAATAGAGCCGGTTTGCTTGCCACTGCTAATTGCAGCTGGTCCAAGTGTCCTGATCACCTTGCCAATCCTCCTCAGCTCTTCTTGATTCCCTTGGTGGTCTGTACCTTGCCGGATAGTCCCCGGAGTCATCTGTTTTCGTCGATCCTCATCATAACAACAAACCAGAGCCGGTCCGGCGTCCAGTTGAGAACCAAACCAAACCAGCGGTGACCGGTGGTCCTGAGGTGGTCCGACCACCGCCGATCTCTCCTCAGGTGTATTCTCGACCTTGCTATGGCTGGAGCTTCATCGGAAAGCCACCAGAGAAGTTCTGGTGGCTCCTTTTTCCCCGGCGAGTCAAATCAATCCAACTAGAGTGATATGATCCCTCTTCTTCGCCGGCATTGTTCCGGCACCGATCCAATGTTGCCAGACCCTCTTACATCGATTGACACAAATCGATTGATCGTGTTTTCGCGTGATAACAAATGGTAATCTCTCGGTCTCGAATCCGATGAAGCGAGCCTACAATAGGTAGCCGAGTCTAGGATTCACCTTAAGACTTTGTATGGACTCTATATTGATGGTTTATGGCTGCTGATTACATGTTTGATGATTTGATGATGATGTCCTTGAAGTTGGAAGATGATCTGCAATTTCGAGTTTCTGGACCGACTTTCTGTTCTGTCAATTTTTACCTGTTAAACTTCATTTCTGGACTTTGACACCTTCTGGACTCTTGTAATACGCTTCGAGAGCTTCGGTTTGATATCTTACGGCACTCGATTTGGTATCGTTTGCTACCTGAAAACCTATTCTAAAATTTACATCAGAATCAGAAGTTCTGTTGTTCTGTTTCTTCAATTTTTTACACGATTTGAACAATTTTGCTAATTTTTTTGTTGATTTTTCTGTTTGGGTCTGGATGTTGTGGTCTGCATGAAAGTTTCTGAGAATCATCTTGACTATCACATGCGTTTTTTCTAGATTTTTCTGATGAGTCTAGATGAATGAAATCCTCTGTGAATCGACCTAGGGTCTGAAATGGCTTTCTGCATTGATTACTCTGAATCAGGTTGTTCGGTTTGATGATTTTTTGTTGCCTTGCGTAGTGAGATTCAATAGGAGTTGCCCTCATGAAAAATGATCTAAATCAGGTTGGTTATAACCTAGATTTTCCTTGGAATTTTTGGAATATGCCTAAGTGCGGAAAACTCATGAAATTTGACCTCTGCACATGCTGATTTTGCCCGACCTGCACTGTTGACCATTTTTTTTCTGATTTTTATGCTAAGATCTAAACTTAGGTCTCTTCATGAAAAATGTTCATATATGTCTTGATTGCAACATATAAATTTTTCAGATTTTTTAGAGATAAGTAGATAGGTGAAACCTCTGTGAACTGATCTTATGTCTTGTCTGCCTTTACTGGAACCCGAATTGGATTTGCTCAAAATTGAATGTGCAATTGTGATTTCCTAACCCTGATGTCTTCATGAAAGTCATAGTATAGTTCATTACCTTCTCAAAAAGGTATAAATTGTGTCATTTGGTCATCATCTGCATGGTCAATTGCATGCTCAATATGAATCCCTGTTTTGTAATTGTTGATTTCAAGGAACCTGATCTGTTTTCCTATTTTTACATGTTTTTTTTAGAATTACAATTACGTTTGGATTTCTCATTAAAAACGTTCATCATGTTGTATACTATTCACATGATTTATATCACATTTTTTTTCCATGTTATGAGAATAGTAAACAACATGTATCTTGTGAGCTCATCTGTTGCAATTCATTACTGATATGTATCATTATAGAAATCTTTTCAATTGATCATGAAATTGATGTTAATCAAACTCGATGCCTTCTAGAAAGTCTTAGAGCACGTCTTAAGCATTCTAATGATGCCAAGATTGTCTCGTTTGCATGTCCATAGACCCCTTTAATATTTTTATGAGGTTCCCCTGAAATCTGGAAAATTGTAAATTCGGAATGCTTAATGTGCCAATTCTGTATTTGCGCTTTGCTGATTTTGTGTGAATTTTTCAGTAAAGATTTTGATGATGAGTTCTTCATGGACTTTGATTTTCATTCCTAGACTCAGGTCGTGACAAAATTTAAGAATTTGTGGACATCATTAACATGCCCAAATTTCCATGAGGTTCCTCTGAAAATTTGCTCCTATGTTCTGTTCTGATGCACTTCTTCATGTTCTGTGATTTTTGTAAATTCATGTGTAGCTTATCTTAACGAGTTTTCTCACAAAAAATGTTCGTTGTTGTGTGCCTGATGTACCATAAATTTTCCAGAACATTTTAACGATGGGTCCTTTTCTGATTGAACGCATCTTAAATCCCCTGTTCTGCTGTTCTTTGTTTTTCCTTTATGAATTGTCTTTTGTTTTAGGATTTTTAGAAAATAATGCATGCTGAACTGATTTTTAATGTCTTCACGAGTTTTAATCCTCATTTCAGGAACTTCGTTCACAAAATTTTTCAGAAAATAAAAGGAGTTGTGCAGCGGTCCCCTAAATTTTGTTTTGATGCCAATTTTAATAGAATTGATACTAATTCGACGATTCATGGAACTCGATCAATGTGCTTGAAAACTTCGCACCCGGGTTCTGGATTTATATCCCAAGAATGTCGAACGTACGCAAATTCTTTTTAAAATTGTCATTCCACTTACCTGCAAAAATTTCATTTTTTAATAAGCACACAATTTATCGATTTTCTAGCGCATGTGCCTGTGATTGGCGTGTGATGAATTAAATGAAGTGACCCGTTGTCGATTCACTAATTTGAGTGATTGGATGAGAATCAAGGTCTTTCGACCTGCTTGCATGTTTAATTCATCGCTATGCATGTGATTTTTAGATGTATACTTAGGGACGGTGCATGATCGTGGGTCCAAATTGGGATTACACATAGAACCTGACTAAAGGGATTCATGGCATTAATTGCTATTGGTGAATACCAATGGTAGTTAATAACCATGAATTGTGTCTAAAATGAACATGGGTAGATAATAAGAGGTATCGATGCATGTCTGAACAAAGGCCGATCTCGAGGCCACCTTTGAAATTCTCCGTGCCTTGTTTGTTATCTTTGATTGACTTGTGAGGGTGTGTACTTTGTAATTGTATATTGTTTGTTGTTGTTCTTTCTTTAGTTTCAGTTTTAGATTAGGGCTAGAATAGATCCAAAAAGACGACGGTCTTGAATATGGCGAATGTCGATGTCCATTCCGACTCTATTCTTTGTACACGGTGATAGTCAATGTCCATTCCGATCTATTTTCTTGTAAAAATTCATTCATTACCCGACATATGTCTCGGGTTTCTTATACGCATTGTATAAACACTCGACGAGTTGTGGATTTTTCTTTCTTGCACCTAAAATTAGCTAGTTCGTTCAATACCTTGGTTGTTTACTGTACATAGTGCTTTTTAGTACAATTGTTTGTTGTTTTCTTTTTCTTTTCTAGACTAAGATAGGATTTGTTTAGATTCTTAAATGAAAACACAAAAACAAGATGCATGATAAAATAGTGGACTAAGACTTTGGCATGAAAATAGTAAAAAATAAATACATGACAACTTAGATAACAACCATGATAAGTTTAGCGGTACCAAAAGGGCGTTAATAGAAATATTAACATAAGCTAGTTCCCGAACTCATGATCTTTGGTTTCGTAGAAACCAAAATGAAACTCCCACATTTTGATTGGGTATTCTAACCGATCCTCAACCTGGGCTAGTGGCGACTCCTAAAAAAGATAAAATCAATCCGCTGTCACGTGAGGTATGAATTTAGGAAAAATCCATGTTCATGATCAATGGACCGTACAGATGACCAAAAGATCAATGCTTCAATAAGTCGTCTTTTATGATATGCCAAACAGACTGTATAAATGACTAAAAGATTAATGCTTTGCTAAGCTGCTTTTATGATGTGCCATGCGGACCGTATGGATGACTAAAAGATCGACTTTTCGGTAAAGTTATCTTTTATGATGTGCCATATGGACCGTTTCATGAACACTTACTTCTAAACCCGCTTCATCGAGTTTGGCCCTCGAGAGGTAGGTCGTGACACTAGCCAAGATGGTGCAAACAATGGTAACACCTTTGCTACGTTTGCAGCCGAGAGTGCGGCAGTCGAAGAGGGTGTCCTCCTTGACATGATGGTGGCAACCGACAGCTTAAGTCAAAACGTAGCTCGTAGAGAGTGTCTTCCTCGGCATGGTGGTGGCGACCAACAGTTTAAGCCGTAACTATAATATTTAGACATTTTGACCCAAAAAGAAAAGAAAATTTGAGAAGTCAACAAAAGAAGAAAAAGTGCAGAGAGAGAGAGAGAGAGAGAGAGGCCGAGAGCTCTCACAAGAAAGAGAGGAAAGAGGGAAAAGAAATAAAAGAAAGAGAGGGAAAAGAGAGCGTGTTTGCGCTACAGGAACCTCGCCAAACCGATTCAACTGCGATTTGCAATGTCGAGTAAGTATTCGCACCCTCCATTCATCTAATCGAAGTAATATTTGGGGGTTAGGGCACAAATTTGGGGTTTTGCGGATTTTGAACTACTATATTCGATTAAGGAGTGGTTGAGCTATATATATATATATATATATATATATATATATATATATATATGGAAATGATAGTTTAGGGTGTTGTATGGCCATAGGATTTTACAGGTCTTGATTTGGACTTTCAATTTGCCTGAAACAAAATTTTGAAGTTAGCTGTGCGTGATGAACAATGCGCCACAGTAGCTTCGAACTGCTTTTCGTCGGTTTTCGACTTGATTTTGGGTCGGCTAAGTTATGAGTCTTCTAGTGGTTTGAAAGATCTTCCATTTGACCATAAACTTTCTTGAAATGCGATTCGGTGGAAAGAGTTATAGCGTGACTAAGTTTTGCACTCATGCTCTGCGTTGCGGACAATTTTGGATAATCGCTTTGGATGAGCGATTTGTGAGAGTGTTTGAGTCGTTTTGTTAGTGTTTAAGCGTAGTTTAGCCATTTCATAGTTGTCATAGTGTTTAAATTAGTTTTGATATCGATTCTCGTTTAATTGTTAGAAGTGAAAGTTCAACGATTCAAGCAATCTTTATTATTTGGTGGTAGGCATTTTCAGGTGAGTGATGCTATTTTTTCTTTGAGTTTGTAAACTCATATTTCGAAAACGATATGAATTAGATATATTATGAGTTAAATAGCATTGTTATTGCATAAAAGCCTGGATCAGGTATTTACTGACCGCACCTTCTCTCTTCTAGAAAGCCATGTGCAAGATTTTCCAGCCAATTAGTACTAGTTCCCAAATTTACATTGATAATATCCTCTTATTTAGCCCTAATGAGGAATCTCACTGTAAATTACTAGCCCAGTTTCTTAATCTTGTCAAGCAGTATGGCTTAATTCTTTTACAAAGGAAGATGGTGATAGCTTAGAAAGAAATTAAGTATCATGGAATGCACCTCAAGGATGGTTATTACTATCTAGGGGAGCATATTGCAAGAGAATTGCTGAAATTTTCCAATCAGAATCTTTTCCCTAAGCAAGTACAACAGTTCCTTGGTATTGTTAATTACTTAAGGGACTTTGTGCCATAGATTTCAAGGCTAACGCATCCACTTTAAAAGATGCCAAGAAAGATCCTTCTCCTTGGAAAAAATCCAAGATTACTGTAGTCAAAACTCTCAAAGAGTATATTGTGAAAGTTTTATATATATGAATTACGTTGCGAAGTAGTTTACGGAATGAGTTCTAAATGATTTGACAAACGTTTTATGAAAAACATTAAGAAAGATTATACATATCGATTTATGAAGATTTTGAAATGATGTGAGAAATATCTTACGAAATGAGTTCAGTTTGACGATTAAAGTTGAGAAATACTATGTGTTTTGTTTTGTGAAATCAATTGGTGATACTAATTGTGAATTTGAGTCTTGGTATTGGAGGATGAGGGTTTCTTGTTGTGGTTTGAGGCTGCGATCATTGGATGGAAGGACAGTTGTGTTATCCTCTATCCTAGTAGATTTCGAGGTGTGACAGTAACACAACTTGCAGCAGCCCTGACCAATGGCCAAACAAAACTCTTCACCTCTTCTGGATGAGCCCCAAGGTTGTGGGTGCGCAAACAAAAATTTAACACTTAATAAATCAAAGTTGTAAATAAATTGCTGGAAAATGGTAGAGAAACTCGATGCACTAAGCAAGCGAAAAGCTCCATCATGTCCTATACATCAAGTGTTGTGCAAAATGTTAACTAAAACCCAAAAAATGATGTAGTGTATGAATAGCGTAGACATGATTTCTAAATGTAATTATGTAATTTTGATTCCATTATGTCCAATACATCAAGTGTTCTTTAAATAGGACTTTGATCTCCCTTATCCCTAAAGTCCCCAATGCTAAAAGACTAGATCGGTATTGCCCTATTAGCTTAAGTAATTTTGATTACGGGATCATTTCCATGGTATTGCCAAACCACCTAAAATTTTGGCTACCACAACTAATTACAGTGGAGCAGAGTACATTTGTTAGTGGAAATAAAATTTGAGATAATATTTCGATTGTCCCAAAGGTGCTACATTGACTGCGACTTAAGAAAAGAAAGAAACAATTTTGGGCTGTGCTTAAACAAGAAATGTGAAAAGCTCGTGACAGGATCGAATGGTATTTCCTAGAAGCTAGTTTGTTCATGCAATTTGTAATGACGGTATCCTGCAGAGTGAAGTTTAGTGGTGTCACGACCTACCCGTCCCGATCGGGGGAATGAAAAATGATGTATAAGTATTGGTCTAAAGGTATTTGTCGATGGATATGAACATTAATTTATTCGTTTGAAAGACAAACCAAATAGTTCATTAATCCAATGACCGAGGTACTCCCAAGCCTCATACCACATGCGACGAGAATTGTCTAAACTAAGCATTCAATTGGAGACGCCACTAGCCATAATCAAGGATTGGCTAGAAACCCTCATCGAGACGTGAGAGTGTCGTCTCAATATGCGCAAAAATTAAAGATTCTGAAGATCGGGGATTTGATTATACTAGCGATCTAAGTAGTTCCCTTTCGGTACCTAAACTTGAATACTCGCAAACTAACGCACCGGGTAGTCTATCGAAAAAACTTAAGGTTCCACCTAATCATGCTAAAAATGAAAAATAACAACCAATGTATTAAAGGTGTGCAACCAAATAATCATAAAGAAAATAAGCAACCAGCGACCTAACATTGTCTCTAAAAAAGAAAAGGCAATCAAAAGCCAAAAAGTAAAGCCCTAATGGCTTGTTCAATTTTTGGGAAATTTTTTTAAAGGTTTTCTCAATTTTCTATTTTTTAAACTAAGTCTAGAATGAAATTAACACTAAAGTCTAGTGAAATTAAGCCAAAAACTGATTTTTGAACATTTCTTAATTTTCTGGATTTTTTGGAATTTTCTGAAATTCTTTATTATTTTCCGAAAATTTTTAATTTTTTTAATATTTTTAATATTTTTAATATTTAATTAATTAATTACTGAAAAAAGGACTCCGGACCGGGTTGGGCGACCCGGTCCGATTCAGCGCTCTGACCCGCCCGGATTACACCCTAATAATCTATTTCTATTTTCCTTTTATCTATTATTATCCCTCTTTTCTTTTTTTTGCTATTTCTTTTTCTCTTTAATTTTTATTCCCCTTTTTGTTTTCTTCTGCCCAGGACGTCTTCTTGGGGACATCCTCTTCATGTTGTTCTTCCCCACGCCTAATTTACCGGGAGTGATAACTGCCCGCTGGCCGTCGGCTCGGGCCGCCAGCGCCGACGACGGACGTTGGCCTTCCAAACCTATCCTGCTTCATTGAAGCGTTTTATCAAACGGGTGGTGTGCGACCAAAAAATCGAAGCAAAAGACCATCTTTGACCAAAACCCGTGGCTTCTTTTCGGTTTAAAAGAGTTTGGAGTGACCTCCTTAACGGGGCCGGACTATCACCGGATGGATTCAGTATGCTCGGCGCCCCAAAAATAGAGGAGAGGGGGATTGAAACAGACCAACAATTGAAGGCCCACCTGGTTCCTTGGCTGGGCGAGAGCGACGTGGCAGCCGGGGGCTCGTCGGCGGCACCTCGGGACCTCCTACGGATAAGAAGGAACCCCCTGCTCTCTGGTTTCTCTCCCGGGCTCTCTCGGTTTTTCCACGCTCACCCCAAAACTCCCTTCAAGCTTCCCCCGTCTGTCTTCCCTGGTTCGCCGGCGATCCTCACAGGTGGAGGAATTAGGTAAGGATACCGAATTTTAAGTGATTAGGCAAAATTTAAGTGTCAGGAACCATTGCCACATTTCACCCCTCCAAAGGAATTAGGTAAGTATACCTTATTTCCCAAACATGTTCATTCCTGTTCATAATGTACTGTCTTTTCTTGTGAAGAAGGCAACTGAAGATGCCAGCATAGAAGGAATTAACTTAACTAGACACTGCCCAACTCTATCTCCCTTGCCGTTTGCATATGACTACATATTTTTTTTCTTGATGGAATGGTTAGAGAATGTCAAAATCTAGCTGGTGTTTTAAATCAATATTGTTTTGCTACAGATCGGGCTAATAATATGAACAAATTAAGGAATTTTTTCAGTATTGGCTACCCTCGAAACTTGAGAAGGAATATGGTCAATGAATTGAGAAATCCTAAAGTTGAAAAGACAAAAATATGTTAGGCCTACCAGCTGATTGGCGAACATCTGAAAAATAGATGTTTGCTTGGATCTTGACTAAGGTAAACACGAAATTGGAAGGCTAGAAAGAAAAGTTGATATCAACAGCAGGCAAGGAAATCTTACTGAAAGAAGTAGTTCAAGCTCTACTGTAATCTGCAATTTCAATCTTAAAATACCACTCTCTTTGTGGAGCCATATAACAAAAGAATACTTCTTTCTAGTGCAAAAGCAATGACCCAAAATAGGGTGTACACTGGAAAAGTTTTTTTTTTTTTTTTGGTAAGACGTGTACACTGGAAAAGTTTTGTTCTGCATAAGATGAGAAAGGACAATGGTGGACTAGGGTTTTGACACTTGATCACCTTTAATAGGGCTATGTTGGGTAAACGAGTGTCGAGGATGACAAAGCCACAATAAACACTTTGGAGTCAACTCTTAAAGGGGATCTTTTTCCTAATGCTGACTAATGGCAGAGAGGCTATCTCGCTCTTTATGTTATGGTCAGTGGGTAATGGCCAACCTATCAGAGTTGGAGAGGATAAGTGGCTGAAAATGGGGGTGATTGGAGGACATACAAACTGCAATGATCCTTAGATGGCTGCTGAATTAATTGACAAGAGTAACTCCACTTGGTATGAACAAATTATTCAGAACTTATTTCAAGAACAAATTATAAATCAAATGATTTCAATTTCCCTACTGTCTACCAATGTAGAAGACAAGCTGGTCTGAATAGCAATAAAATCAGGATTATACTCAATTAAAAGTGGGTATAAACGACTCAGAAAAGAAGCAGGCATCTTCTTCCTATCAAATACCACGAGATCTATGGTGCAAATTATGGAAGTTGAATACTTTTCCCAAAATCAAAATGTTCCTTATTACTAAATAGAAAATATAGTTTTATTCCAAGATAAACATGATTCACAAGTACAAATATGATGTGGATTAATACTAAGATTCAGAAGCAAAACAAAATAAAGCTTCCTTTTTTATTCGAAATGATGGTTTTCTAAGGATAGGATCACGTACACTAAATAAGCACAATAAATCCTAGGAGTTGCAGGTGACGTGTCCTTGAGAAAAGGGACTCTATATATTAGAATTTTCCAAGAAAACAAACGTTCAAACCTGTGGATGAGAGAAGGAGAGCTTTCTCTCTGCCCCCACAGTGGTAGCTCCCATCAATCCCATTTCTCTTCAAATCCCAAAAACATCGACTGTCTCTCAGCAAAATGGAAAATCACTACAAAAAAACATGTTTTTTCCAACGAAATTTCCAACGAAAAATTCGAAAAATTTCGTTGGAAAACGAATTTCCAACGAATTTTCCAACGAAAAAAAATTCGTTGGTAATAAGTCGTCGCAAATTTTTCCAACGAAAAATTTCAATTTTCGTTGGAAATTTGCGACGAATTTTCTTTCGTTGGAAAATTCATTGGAAAACTCGTGGCTAAATTCGTTGGAAACGAACTTTTTTTTCCGACTAATTTTTTTTCGTTGGAAACTACAATTTTTTTTTGTCGAAAAATCGTGGAAATTTTTTTTCCATCGAAAAAATTTTTTTTTGGTCCAAATTTTTTTTTTTTGGTCGAAAAATAGCCCTCGCCGCCGGCAAGGGCCGAGCTCGCCGGCCATGGCAAGCTCGGCCCTCGGCATGGCCGACGAGGGCCAGCCTCGTCGCCGGCGAGCGCCGAGCTCGCCCAAATCTGGGCGAGCTCGAGCTCGCCGGCCATGGCGAGCTCGGCCCTCGCCATGCCCGGCGAGGGCAAGCCTCGTCGTCGGTGAGGGCCGAGCTCGCCCAGATCTGGGCGAGCTCGGCTTGCCCTCATGGCCGGCGAGGCTGTTGCGCAGATGAAGAAGAAGAAGAAGCAGCAGCAGCAGGGGTGGGACGGGAGCAGGCTTCAGGGTCGCCGCTCATCAAGTCCGTCGTCGTCTCCTAGCCTCGTCGGCGACGAGGCTTGGTGGCGTCGGGGGCGTCAGGGGCGTCGGAGGCTTGGTGTCCGTGGCGCCGGAGCCGGAGCCGGAGGAGGAGGGGGGCCGGCGGGGGAGGAGACGGAGGGGGAGGCGGAGGGGGAAACGGAGGGAGAAGGGGGAAGGCGAAGGAGACAGAGAGAGAGAGAGAGAGAGAAAAAAAAATTAAATTTGAGAACTGTAGGGATAATGAGCGCGAAATAAGGAAGAAGTAGGGTTTTCGTTACAAAATTCGTGGGAAATTTCTCATGAATTTTACAACGAAAATTGTACACACTAAAATAATTGTCCGGAATTGAGAATTTTCAACGAATTTTCCAACGAAAATTGTACACACTGAATTAATTTTCCAGAAAATTGAAATTCGTTGGAAAATTCGTTGGAAATTTCCAACGAATTTTCCAACGAATATAAAAAATGCCGAATATTATCGGGTTTTTTTGTAATTCGTTGGAAAATTCGTTGAAAATTTCCAACAAAAAAAATTCGTTGGAAATTTCCAACGAATTTTCCAACGAAAATTGTACACATTGAATTAATTTCCCGGAAAATTGAAATTCGTTGGAAAATTCGTTGGAAATTTCCAACGAATTTTCCAACGAATATGAAAAATGTGGGTTTTTTTGTAATTCGTTGGAAATTTCGTTGGAAATTTCCAATGAATTTTCCAACGAATTTCAATTTTCCGGGAAATTAATTCAATGTGTACAATTTTCGTTGGAAAATTCGTTGGAAATTTCCAACGAATATGAAAAATGTGGGTTTTTTTGTAATTCGTTGGAAATTTCCAACGAATTTTCCAACGAAAATTGTACACATTGAAGAAATGTCCCGGAAAATTGAAATTCGTTGGAAATTTCTAACGAATTTTGCGACGAAAATTTTTTCGTTGGAAATTTCCAACGAATTTTTCTTTTCGTTGAAAAACTTGCTGCAAATTTGCAACGAAAATTTTTTCGTCGCAAATTTTCGTGGCAAAAATCTAGTTTTTTTGTAGTGAATGTTTCTCCCTACTGATAGGAGTACAAACCCTGTTTGGCTTCTACCCCAAAACTCCCTTTCCCACTAAACCCTAACTGCCTCTTTTTTCCATTCTACTTCAGCATTCTTCATTCTCATCAATGGAGATTTTCTTCAATTCTTGGTGTTCGATGTTGACGCTGCTTCTTTCCCGGTGGTAACTCTGTCCATGGTGCGACTCCCCTACAAAGCAGCAATGGTGAAAATCAATGATTAAGAAACTCGAATAGCTGCCCTTTGTAAGAGCCTAGGTACATTATGGTCAGATTTGGATATTGCTATTATGAAAAGGGTAGTTTCCCCAGAAAAATTGATAGAATGCAATCTGACCATATTTGGAAAAATCTTTAATAATCCAAACATCAACTTTCAAGCCTTTCAAAATACAATGTAAAGGAAATGGAGGTCTTAATTTTGTCACTTTTCAAGATTTGGATGTTGGTATGTTTGCCGTAATGTTCAAATGCGAAATAGAGAAAAGAAGAGTGCTAGAAAATGATCCATAGTCCTTTGCGAATCATCTTCTCATTCTCAAACCCTAGGAACCGAATATGCTAACACATGAATATGAGTTTAACTTTTGTTCGTTTTGGGTACAAATCCATGGGTTCCCATATGAATGGCTATCTGAAGAAGTAGTGAATGAAGCAACTAAGTTTAGTGGCCAAGTCTAAGAGGTTTAAGTAATCTCTAAAGGTCCTAGTTCCTAGAATACAGGGAAAGCGAGAGTAACTTTGAACTTATCTAAGTCTCTGAAGTCTGGAATTCTTACCGATAATGGAGATAGGAAATTCTGGTTAGATTTCAGGAATGAGAGGCTTCCCCACTTCTGTTATGCTTGTGGAAAGATAGGACACTATGCCAAATTTTGTGAAGACGTAGCCTTTGATGAGGGAAAGATAGATGAATGTCGCTTTGGGAGTTGGCTAAAGGCTAAAGAGAAAAAGTGAAGTCCACATTTGAAGATATTTAATGGGGAGTTGGAGGAAGAGAGAATAAAAGAAGATTTTATTCATGAAACTCCAGTCTACTCTACTCTACTGGTGCCTTTTGACAAGGGTACTAGCAAGTTGGAGATTCAGAAAAATACCCCAAAATAGAACAAGGGAAAAGGTGTATATGTAGAGGAAGGTAGCTCTCTAAACCAGCAAGACCATGTATCTACATTGGCACCACTTCTACTTCCAGCTCCTGTGCAGGTACAAAAGTCCATAATCTCTGCCGTGGACTAGTCTATAGAGGGGAGCCAAAAGAAGAAAAGTAAGGGATTAAAGCTTCAGGCCAATGAAAAACAACGATGTTACGGCCCCTGCGATTCCAAGATGGCAAATCAACATGCCGTGGATAAGTCAAATTTGATGGAAACTCCAATTCATATAGTAGCAAAAGCATGTGAATGGGCTTTGGTGGCTAACCCTAATAAGCCATCGGGTTATAAGTGAATCTTATATGTTGGAACCGTCAGGAGTTGGGCACACTACTGATAGTTCAAGAACTTAAAGCCCTCATGGCTCAAGATAGGCCTAGTTTGGTGTTTCTGATGGAAACTAAAAACCAAGAGCAAATGCTTCATCAAATAAAAAGAAAGCTGTAATTTCATAGTTGCTTCATAGTAAATCCAGTCGGTATTGCTAGAGGTATGGCTGTTTTTTTTTTACCAAGCAAATTTCTTTAAAAGTGGAGTCACATTTAGAATTTTTTGTAGATGTGGAGTGTGTGATTGAGGAGAGTAAACAGAAGATGTGACTTACCTTCATTCATGCACCATCATGTTTAATGAGAGAGTTTCTTATGGGACAAATTACATGGCATTAGTCTCATGAACCACCTCTCTTGGGCTTGCATTGGAGATTTCAATGAGATTCTTTATCATTAGGAGAAGGTTGGGATGCGCATGACCGAAAATTATAGACTCAATGCTTTTCGAGACTTCCTACACGCCTACTCGTTGATAGATATGAAGAGTAAGGGTTGTGCTTTCACATAGTCTAATCACAGGGATGGAGAGGCTTTCGTTAAAGAGAAACTTGATAAAGTGTTATGTACCATGGATTAGAGGGTTAGCTTCCCCAACGCTGAAGCATTTGCACTCCTAGTAGTTGGTTCAGACAATAGTCCTATATTGCTATCTTTATTTCCTAAACTAGTGAGAAGGAAAAGAGAATTCAGATTTGAGATGTTTTGGCTAGAAGATGTTGAATGTGAGCAAATTGTTAGAAATAGTTGGCATTCCTCTGAACTAGAAAATGAGGAAAACGTCTGCAAATAGTTTCAATAGCTCTACAAGAGTGGAGCAGGAGGAAATTCTCAAATGCAAAAAAATGTATCAGGACCATGAAGAAAGAAATTCAGGAACTTACTAATAGCAAAACAATCCTCATTGATGGAGAGAGAGTGCGGTACCTAAAAAAGGAAATAAAGAAGATATGGAGATAGGAGGAGGTGTACTGAGGTTTGCAATCGAAAATTAACTAGCTAAAGTGGGGGGGGGGATAAAAATACAAAATATTTTCATGCCACTACAATACAGAGAAGGCAACAAAACAAGATCTCAATGTTAGGAAACTCATAAGGGGTTTGGATCCGAGACTTAGGTTAATTAAAGCGGTAGACAATGGATTTCTTCGTAACTTTGTGTAGTTGTGAGGGGTCTTGACATTTTGAACCTATAATGGAGTTTGTTCCTAACTTAGTGGGAGAAACCAAGTCTTAACTGCAGAACTGACAATGAAGGAACTAACAGAAGCCGCTCATCAACTGGGTGCCACTAAAGCACCGAGGCCTGATGGACTATATGGGAAGTTCTACCATCATCACTGGGAAGATCTAAAGCAAGGGGTGTTCAAAGAAGTATAGAGCTTTCTAAACTCTGGGTTTCTCAACCTAGAGCTAAATAGAATACATATATCGCTTATCCCAACGATCCCTAATCCGGAGAAGGTGGAATAATACCGCCCCATCAGCTTATGTAACTTTGCTTATAAAATCATCTCAAAAGACTTGGCGAATAGACTGAAACCATGGATGCCAAACTTAATCTCGATAGAGCAGAGTCCATTTGTAAGTGGAAGACAAATCCAAGATGATATTTTAATTGTCCAGAAAGTACTACATCAGCTCCAAATTAGAAAGAGAAAGAAGAAGTTTTAGTCTGTCCTTAAACTTGATATGAAAAAGGCATATGACAGAGTATAATGGGATTTTATGGAAGCTTGCTTGCTAAGATTGGGATTTAGTGCTCAATGGGTTAGATGGGTTATGCAATGCATCACAACTATGTCATTTAGTGTAAAGTTGAATGGAGAGCCACTGCCCTATTTTCATCCCTCAAGAGGTCTTTGCCAAGGTGACCCACGTTTTCCATATTTATTTATCATTGTGGCGAATGCATTATCCTTTATGATGAAAAATGCACTACAAAATGGGATTATCAAAGGAATTCAATTAAATAGATTATGCCCAACTTTGACCCACTTTATGCGGATGACTCGATCTTTTTTTTTGGATGGAACAATTAATGAGTGCCAAAGTGTAGCTGCAATCTTGAATCAATACTGTTATGCCTCGTGTCAAGCCATTAATTTGAATAAATCTGGGCTGTTCGTTAGTAAAGATTGCCCACAGAGATTGAGACAGAATATGGCCGCAGAGATGCGGGTATAGATTATAGAGAAAAATGGCAAGTATTTGGGAATTCCTTCTTATTGGGGTGAGTCAAAGAAGCAAATGTTTGCGTAGATTATGGCAAGAGTCAATATGAAGCTAGAAAGCTAGAAAGAAAAGTTGATATCCAAAGCAGGGAAAAAAATCCTAATTAAAGCAGTGGTTCAAGCTCTTCCACAGTATGCAATGTCTATCTTTAAAGTTCCTATCTCCATTTGTCGTGCTATTGAGCAAAAAATTTTTGTTTTTTGTGGAGAAATGGGGGAAGCAAATCAGGGTTGCATTGGAGAAAATGGGATGCGCTAAAACTTAGAAAGGATAATCAAGGACTGGACTTTAGAGACCTCATCACTTTTAATAAGGCTATGTTGGGGAGACAAGCCTGGAGATTGATTCATAACCCAACATCTTTATAGAGTCAGGTACTTAAAGGACTCTACTTCCCTCATTGTGATTTCAAACATGCTGGTAAGGGGACACGGCCATTTTGAGGGTGGCAAAGCCTCCTGATGGGCAAAGATGCTATTCTTCCCTCCGTTATGTGGTTAGTTGGAAATGGGGAAAAGATAAGAATTATAAAGGATAAATGGCTACCCAGAGGAATGATAGGGGGACCATCAAACAGAGGAAAGCCAGAGAAGGTAGCTGATATGATACAAAAGCAATATTCAATGTGGAATACACAGACCCTACATGCTCTATTTGATGAACAAACCTCCAATGAAATCCTTTCAATTCCACTGAGGTCTCAATAATGGACGATAAGTTGGTTTGGAACAGTACTAGATCAGGTGCCTATACAGTTAAGAGCAGGCACAACAAACTAAGGGGAGAAATTGAGAAACAGATCGCAACTTCAACGTCCACCTTGTATCAGACCCCTAGAAAACTATGGACAAGGATTTGGCAGGCAAAAACTATTCCAAAAATCATATTTTTCTTGTGGGGAATATGCCAAAATGCTTTGCCTACCAAGGAAAATTTGTTTAAAAGGAGTATTGTTCAAGAACCGACCTGCAGTCCATGTAACCAATAGGTGGAGACAACCAAGCATTTATTCCTACTTTGCCCATGGACAAATCAGGTGTGGTTGAACCCAACCTTGCATTTATAGATCTCCAGTCAAGGACTTACGAGAATTGAAGAGTGGCTACTAAATTTCAAAACTACCTCAATTTCCTTTGATTTGCTGGCGGTGGTTCTCTGATATATATGGAAATGGAGGAACAACTTCATTTTTCGAAGTCAATCCCTAAATCTGCAGCACCTAGTGAGCTCTGCAATGGCCATGTACCAAAATATCTGCTGATGGACTAAGCCGGAGAAGAACACCAACTCAAAAGATAGCTACTCACTCAAATTGTGGCGACCGCTGAAGAAAAAGACTGTCTAGTGGAATATCAACGGATCATACACTGCAGGTTCAATGGAAGGCTCCATAGCTGGTATTTGCCGTGACTTCTCGGGGAAGATTGTGGATGGATTCGCTAAATTGATGAGGGCTAGTTCAGCTATCAATGTGGAAATCCTTGCTTGCCTTGAAACTCTGAAGCTACTTCATGCACGAAAGGAAGAAGACAAAGTGAAGTACCTACTACAAGCTGACAACTTGACTTTAGTTAATTGTCTTTTAGGCTTAGATATTTCTTCATGGGAAGCCACTCCACTTTTTACTAAATGCAAACTTCTGCTAGCCTATTTACCTAATGTGCTTTTAGCCTACTGTAATAGGGAAGAAAATCAAGTGGCAGACTGAATTGTTAAGACTCAAAGGTGCAAATCTTTACTCTATAATTGGGTCTTTAATTCTTCCGAAACTCTTTGGAATCTTGTATGTGTTGAAGCTCATCTTGATGAAATGAAATGATCTTGTTTCGACCAAAAAAAACCTGTGAATGAGACAAATTTTGGAGAATTGCACTCACTAACGTTTGAAACTTGACACATGCTATACAAGTCTATTCTGACTTGTAAGTTAGCCTCTAAAAATGACTTAAGGCTGTGTTTGCTCGTCCAGATTCAAATTGGGGTAGGATAGGACGAATGGGGATTTGAAATTCTCCACATATCCCCGGATTACAAAAATATCCGATCATATGTTTTGCGCAACCTACGATAGGATTTGAAATCTTTGAACAAAATCTTTATAAATTTTCGAAATTCTATAACCTAAGATAAGATTGAAAATCCTTATCATTTGAAAATCTTTGAAAATCTTTGAAAATCCCATCTCTGGCTTTGTTCCTCTTGTACGTGAGACTCAAATCCTCTCAACGACGTCTCTGCGAAGTCAACCTCAAGAGCATGACGTCTCTCAACTGACACGAGTTCATGTAAATTTGGGATGGCCTCGTGAACAGTGGGAGGCACTTCATGTGGGTCGTATGGGTAGACTCCATTGCAAAAGTGGAGAAGGTGTGTGTCTTGGGATGGGTCTGCCAGAGGAGGTTCTACACCACAGTGCCATTACAACGTTCTTGATGCATAGCAAGTGGAACTCCCTGCTTGAGAGCATGGTCACCAAGAAGCTGATGGTGTGCTGGCTATTCTTCATTGACCATAAGGTGAATCGCCGGCTCGTGACTCATGCGTGAAATGTTGCGATGTGAGATTTTGTGAACCACTATTAATTATTCTAAAAGCTTAAGCTATTAGATGAAAGTGAAGTTTGATATTTAAATATTCTATCACTCCTCGTCACATTTAATCTCGTGTTTTTTGCCTAGTACTAAGCATGGACTTATTTAATTGGGGAGGCAAATGGGGATTGGGAAGATTTGAACTCAAGACGGCTTGCTCTGATACTATGTGAGATTTTATAGAACCACTATCAACTGTTAGGGTGGAAAGGATGGTCTATACAAATTTGGCATGACAATCTTCTTTAGGCCCCTTTTTACCCTCACTCGTCGGAACACAATTACTGTCGATGGTGATGGCTGGCGTGGTCGGAGGCGATAGTGATCATGTGATGGTAGGAAGTGTCACGCCCCGTACTCCCACCTGAAGCGCAACATCCCGTCACGGTCAATTATGGTGCGACGTCCCAGGAAGCGTCGCCGACCCAACGCCCACACAGAGATCAAGCACAAGCGGAAGCACGTATATAAACATATATATATATACACCCGTACAAATAAACACATGAGACCACAGATAAACAACCTCCATAACAATATACATTTTACATTACCAACACAAAAACCTTTTTACTCATATATTCTTTACACATAACTAAAAAGACACAACGTCGAAAATGGTCAGCAGCCACGCCATAACTCTTGGGTATGGTAATATAATTCTCCCACGTTCACAAAATAGAACTGAGTAGCATCTCACATAAGCTGCTCCGTCTCCACCAGGGTATACACTCGGTGACTGTTGGATATGATGCGGTATCCCAAAAAGAGGTGGTGTCCTCGGCATCCTACGGCTGGGGGTCTGAAATATTTCGGTTTACACAACCGTGAGATAAATCTCAGTGAGTTCAACCCCTAAACCTAGGCTAGGCTAGCATGCAATCTCCTGACCGGAAATAAATATTTATAATCACAACACGACAATAATCAAACCATTCTCAGACTCTGCAAGTTAGACATATCAACATATAATAATCATCACAACACATACGTGGCACACATTATCACGTACGCCAATCACATGCTTATGCACCGACTCTCACACCTTCGTATGTCAGTCTATGTATGTTCATGCATGCAAATATCGTCGACATGTCACGCGCATTTCTCCCGCCCACTGGCCCACACTGGCACACTTGCCCAATTCATTATTATTACGACTCGAGTCATCAATTTTTCACGGCCCGGTGCGTCTAGCCTGCTCCAAAGTGCATGAGGCGCAGCAACCGATCTGGCCTAGTGTCTCTAGCCTGCTTCAAAGTGCATGGGGCGTAACACTGTTCTCCTTGCGAACCAGAGCCTGCTTCAAAGTGCATGAGGATGGTCGCCTTCCGGACGTACCGGGCATCGTCCTGCTTCAAAGTGCATGAGGACGGTATCGACCCGAAGATCACGACCCGAAGGTCCTTAGGTGATCACGCAACTCATTATTATCTGGACCCAGCGTATGACGTTTCGGGGTATTTTAGGTGATCACACAACTCATGGCAGACACGCATTCTCGCACAAGTTCATCACATGCCTCACCCTCGGCATACACAATGCGTGTCCATGTTATGCAATGCAATGCACCATGAGCGCCAATAAAATTCAATCACAATCAAGCACAAATTACGTACAACTAATTAACCCGAACATACCCGGTAATTTTCTAATGGGCTCCTAAATTGATCAATTAATCCAATTTCTCTCCCCAATAAATCCTCAATTGTTTACCACAAATTTCCGATAATAAATTCTACCAGTCAATCCTCAACCCAGTCTAAATTACATACTGATACTATCTAAGCCAGTCCAAAATGTAGTGATAATACCTAAACCAGTTCAGAAAGACACACTATCAGTCCTAATCCGGGTTTAGGAATTTTACTCACCTAATCCGAAGTCACGACGACGGGGAATGGCGACCGATCACTGATGAACAGTGTAATCGGCGACGATATTCCCAGGGGCGGCAGAAGCGTGCGGATGGGTGAACAGCACCCCCGCCATACGGACGTGAATAGTACATTTCCGTACGGACTGTACGGACATACGGGAACGGGTGGCCGGCGAGGCGCCGGCGACGGCGTTGACGTCCGTACGGTCCGGCGTGAACAGTGCCCCCGTACGGACGGTGAAGAGTAACCGTACGGACACTGTACGGCCGGTGCTAAACGGCGACGTATGGAGGTGCTGGACGGCTGGGTGTCGACGGAACGGCAATCGGAGCTCCGGCGAAGCTCCGGCGTTACTGTTTGCAGACCGGGAAAGAGAAAAAGAGAGAAACAAGGCTGTTTTGGACTAAAACTGGGGCTGTGGTGGCTGAACAGGTGAGAGGGAGGTCCAAGGATGCTGTGGCGATGGCTGGTGGGCTGCTAGCAGCTCCGGCTGGTACTGTTCCGGCGTGAACAGTACCAGAAAATGCAGAAACGGAACTGCAAAACAGAAAACAGGAGAGAAGAAGGGAAATTCTGGGAAAAAGTTGGCCGAATGGTCTGCTGGAGAGAGAGAGGGGGTCTGGTCAAATGGGTCAAAGGTAGATTAGTGGAATCCAAGTGTCAAAATCTTGGCCATTTGGACAATTTTGCCCTTGATCCAATGGCCAAGATTAGTCCATATCCAATAATTTAGGGTTAAAATGGTCATTTATCCCTAACCAAGGGTTGACCAGACCTGAATTAAGTTAACTCACCTTGGTTAGAGCCCCAAAAGTTTTCTAAATTCGGAATTACTCAAAAATGGCCTAGGGGCATTTTCGTAATTTTCCGATCCCGAACTGAAATTTCAATTTTCGCACATACGTGTTCCATATGTGCGTGGCCAACATAATATGGTATCGGAATAGCGAAATTCACTTTTTAAGCCCTCGAAAATCCACGCCAAAGTTCCGGGAATAAAATAATATTATTTTTTCAATTTTTGTCGAAATTCCAATTTTTGTCCGTAACGACTCCCGGTATGCGTGGCCACCCAAAAATGGTGTCGGCCTCGAAAAATAACCTCAAACGGCCCAAAAATCCAACGCCGATACCATAGGGGCAAAACCGTAATTTTTCACCCCCGGACCGAATTTCCAATTTTTACTCGTACTAACTCCAAACGTGCGTGGCCAGCGTAATATGACGTCATATTCCCAAAAATAGTCTCTTAAGCCTTCGAAAATCGATATCGAAATCCGGGCCCAATTCCGTAAACAAAACTCGCTAAACTTCCAATTTCAGGGTCTCTCACTAACGGGCGGCTGTTTAAAGGTTACGCGTATCGACCTAGGGCTATTCGTATCGTGATGGTCTCGATCATTGAGAGAATGAGAAATTATCATTAGTTCTAGAGATCACAATTATTAGGTTCAAGTTCCGGACTGGTTGACCACGTGCACTTTTGGTCTTGCAGAATCACCTGCGTCCCAATCGTACATCGTTGGCCTTGGCCAAACTCAATCCATTACTCTTTCCTAAGATCGGCCCACGTTGGCCCAAAATATTTCCTCAGCGTCTCTCGTGATCGGTATCCCTTTCGCGATAGGGTCCCCGGTCCACGTACCATTTTCTAGTTAGCCATACCCTATTGGTTAGTATCCCGAGAGTGATCAGCTCTGGGTGAGACTTACTAAAATGAAATGCGAAATAATATCAGTTTCATTGATCCCGAAAATTACATCGAAATTTGGGCTGTTACAGGAAGTGACTATGATCGGTAATTTTGGTGGTGGTCGTCAAGCGGACAGTGCCGACAAAGCAATATTCGATGTGTCACTTTATCATTCCGTTAAAAGATAAAATATGAATTATTTAATTATTGTTTAAATTTTATATTCAATCCTGATTTATCCCACCCCTTAGGCTAGATTTTTTATCCGGCATTTTATCCATATGTATACAGGTTTTTTCAAGAAAACAAACGTTCAAACCTGTGGATGAGACAAATTTTAAAGAATTGCACTCGCTAACATGTGAAACTTGGCACATGCTATACATATCTATTCTGGCTGGTAAGTCAGCCTCTGAAATTGTCTTAAAGGTACACGCGAAATATGTAGTAATGTTATCGATAATCTCTCATCATATATAAACACAAATCAAAATGACAAAACAAGTACTCAAGAAAACAAATCTCCCATTCTTTTTGTCATGTCTGGGCTGGAAATTTGTAGTAGTAATATCATGTTCCAGTACATCAAATACGTAGTAAAATCATCCATAGCATCTTTTTAACGTAATAAACAACTGAAAAGGCTAAATAAGTACACATGAAGCTTGTCCACTAGTATTGTTTCTCTGATTTGAACTTTCTCCTTCGATTGATGTAGCTCCGCGATTCCTTTGACTTATCGAACTCCGCAAATTCCGTCGAAGCTCCAACATTCGTGCCTTGATTTGCTGGAGCTCTTCCATGGGAGCTTCCCACCAACCCTCACCGTACCGTCCTTCAGTCACTCGCTTCAGCATTTTACCTTGCGCCTTGTCAGCTGTGACTTGATCAATGAGCTCTTCGTGTTGTTGATTGAGCTCATTAATTCGGAGTCGACGGTAGGACTCCACCAAGGTGTGGGCACCATCATTTGGCGGATGGTTTCGGTTGAGGAATCGATTTCCAATCGAGTCAACCGATGGATGAGCAAAAGAGTAGGGTTTTCCGGTAGGAGAGAATATTGCTACTCCCACCTCCGAACCACAAAGGGTTACAAGCTCGCTTGCTTTTTTGTAGATACCAGATCTACGTTTAGAGAACGTAATGAGCTTATCTTCCTTATTTTCAACTTGTCTCATCTCAATTCTCCGACCTCTTGTCCTTCTTCCTGCCATGACACTACAAAAAAACTGATTTTTTCCGACGAAATTTCCAACGAAAAATTTGGAAAAATTCGTTGGAAAATGAATTTCCAACGAATTTTCCAACGAAAAAAAATTCGTTGGTAATAGGTCGTTGGAAATTTTTCCAACGAAAAATTTCAATTTTCGTTGGAAATTTGCGACGAATTTTATTTCGTTGGAAAATTCGTTGGAAAACTCGTAACTAAATTCGTTGGAAAAATTACAAAATTTTTTTTTGGTCGAAAAATCGTGGAAAATTTTTTCCAACGAAAAATTTGTCGTTGGAAAAAATTATTTTTTCCAACGAAAATTTTTCGTTGGAAAAATTACAAATTTTTTTTGGCCAAAAAATCGTGGAAAATTTTTTTTCCAACGAAAAATTTTTCGTTGGAAAAATTACAATTTTTTTTTGGTCGAAAAATCTTGAAAATTTTTTTTCCAACAAAAATTTTTTTTTTTCGAAAAATCGCCCTCGCTGCCGGCGAGGGCTAGCCTCGTCGCCGGCGAGGGCTAGCCTCGTCGCCGGCGAGGGCCGAGGTCGCCCAGATCTGGGCGAGCTCGAGCTCGTCGCCGGCGAGGGCCGAGCTCGCCCAGATCTGGGCGAGCTCGAGCTCGTCGCCGGCGAGGGCCGAGGTCGCCCAGATCTGGGCGAGCTCGGCCCTCGTCGCCGGCGAGGCCCAGCCTCGTCGCGGGCTGGCGACGAGGAGGCGGTCGAGAAAAGGAGGGGGAGAGGCGGGCGGCGACGAGGGGCTCGGGGGAGCCGAGGAAGGGGTGGCGGCCGGGGAGGGGGCGGAGGCCGGAGGCGCGAGGGACGGGGGAGTCGGGGGCGAGGAGGAGGCGGTCGAGGTGGACGAAGTGGCCAGAGGTCATCGGGGGCGGCGAGGGCGGGGACGATGCCGACGAGCTGGAGGAGGGCGGAGCGGTAGTCGCCGGCAACGCGAGCGTTGGAGGAGTTCATGGACCGGAGGAGCTTCAGGAGGATGCCCTGCGTGAGGGTCGCCATCTTCCCCGGTCTGCTCTCTCTGCTCTTCTGTTCTGCTTCTGCTTCTCTGTCTCTGCTTCTGCTTCTGCTTCTCTGTCTCTGCGTGTGTACGTGTGTGGTGAAGAAGGTGAGGGACGCAACAATAGAAGAGAGAGGAGAGAGAGAGAGTGATTCAAATTCAAAATCCCGCGAATATTTCTAATTTTTCAGGGTGTACAATTTTCGTTGGAAAATTTGTTGAAATTTCCAACGAATTTTCCAACAAAAATAGTACACACGGAAAAAATTCCCGGAAAATTGAAATTCGTTGGAAAATTCGTTGGAATTTTCCAACGAATTTTCCAACGAATATCAAAAAAGCCGAAAAAGATCGATTTTTTTTTTAATTCGTCGCAAAATTCGTTGGAAATTTCCAACAAAGAAAATTCGTTGGAAATTTCCAACGAATTTTCCAACAAAAATAGTACACAAGGAAAAAATTCCCGGAAAATTGAAATTCGTTGGAAAATTCGTTGGAAATTTCCAACGAATTTTCTAACGAATACAAAAAATGACGAACAAGACCGATTTTTTGAATTAGTTGGAAATTTCGTTGGAAATTTCCAACGAATTTTCCAACGAATATAAAAAATGCCGACTAATACCGGGTTTTTTTGAATTCGTCGCAAAATTCGTTGGAAATTTGCGACGAAAAATTTTTGGTTGGAAATTTCCAAGGAATTTTGCGACGAAAAATTTTTCGTTGGAAATTTCCAACGAATTTTGCGACGAAAAATTTTTCGTTAGGAATTTCCAACGAATTTTACTTTTCGTTGGAAAATTTGTCGCAAATTTCCGACGAAAATTTTTTCGTCGCAAATTTTCGTGGCAAAAATCCGTTTTTTTTGTAGTGTGATTAAAGACAGTACAAGATGATCCAGTAATGATAGTAATGTCAAATTCAGTGTGAGGACAACGTAAAGAACGCACCTATATATAAGGAGATTGTGATGCCAAATCTAGAATGCAATGTTTTGGGATAATCTCTTCGAGTTGTCACCTTCCAAAATATATTTTGCAGAAAAAGTAAGAGTTGTGCAATGGATAGGCTGGTTTTCCACTTTGTGCAAAAATAAATGTTTTCACAATTTTAAGACTCAACTCCATATTTCTCACCATATTTGCCTTTCAAAAATGATCTCTATGAATGAGTAATTTATAATGGAAGAGACAAATTGAAATATGTATTTTGAGTAAGACATTTAAAACATAAGCTACATTGGAAGCACAAATTGGGTAAAAATCTTAGTTTGGAAATTAAGATTTGAAGATTACGACTAATTGTAAGGACTATTTTATACTTCTAGTTTGGGATTTTTTTTTTATGGCCAAATACGTCAATAGGACTCTATAATAGAATATAAAAACAAAGTGAGTTATAAATGGAGGGCCTTCAACGGAGCTTGTGGGGGTCGACCAATTAACGGACTCGAGGAGAGGCATCCACATCCTTTCAAGGACGGAGTTGGAGTTAGGTAAACAATCTCTTTGCGACAAATTCACATGATAGTACTACTCTGAATTTCCCCTCGAGATATGATAGTACGGATGGACAAGTTTGATTGGTATCTTCTGTGGAGAAGAGATTATAGATGGTGTTTCATGTCTTGATACATGCTTAACTCATAATTAGACTAATAAAGCATGTGACAAATTTAACGGAGGCACGAGAGTAGTTTGAGAAATTTGTCTTTCGAACGGTTGTGTCTTAAAACACTATAGTACACTAACTTGACTTATGTTAATTAAAAAGTGTCTCACCGCAAAAACCCTTGGATTAATAGCCCAAGCCTAGCCCATCAAAAGAGCCCACTACTCCAGTTTAACTACGTTCATTTCGTACAGGCCCATAAAATAGTGGAGGCCCATGGGAAATCAAGCTCCCTTTTTATTCCGAACAATGGTTTGCCAAGGATAGGATAACATGCATACATAAGGGTGCGTTTGTTTGAAAAAAAATATTTTCTGAGAATCCATTTTCTGGACTTTCACCTGCTTGATTTGTCAAAAATAATAAGTCAACTGAAAACACTTCTGGTCAAGAAAAACATTCATATATAAAATTAAGAAAAATGAATTCCTTAATCTAAAAAGGTGAAAACACTTTTCAAAATTTCTTACCGGCCTACATCCAGGACCATCAAGGCTGGGCTCGAACCCCTCGTGCCCATACCTAATGCTCCGACACCCAAACTCGGGTCCACAAAAGCCGTGCTCGATCTTCCCTGCTCAAGCTCTAGTCGGGTTCACAAAGACCGTAAACAGGTCCTTAATTAATGAAATTATTCTTATAAAAACATTTTTTAAAAATTTTAATTTTAAAATATTTTTTATTTTAAAATATCACTTTTTATCATTTTTAATATTTTATTCTCTTTTTCTTTTTTCTCTCCTTTTCTTTTATTTTCTTTTTTCTTCTTTCTTTTTCTTTTTTTCATTTCTCTTTTCTTTCTTTTCCTTCCTCCTTCTTACTTCGTCGGCCGCACGCCTCGATGACGGTTGGTGACCGATAAGACATAGCCCAGCGAACTTGAGGCTTGACCAATCCAGGCGAGCCCAAGGTTCACCAAGGCCGGCGAGCTAGTGGCTCGCTAGATCTAGGCAAGCCATGAGCTTGCCGACCTCGGCCAAGTCTGGGCTCGCTTGGATTTGGCAAGCCATGAGCTCACCTTAGGCCTCGCCAAATCCTGACGAGCTCAAACTCGCTCGAGATCGCAGCCGAGGTGGACAGAGCCGGCGCAGTGGCAGTCGAGGTCATCAAAGATGGCTGCGGTGGTGGTGGTGTAGAAGAGGAAGGAGCGGCAGGTGAGGTGGAGGAGCTAATGGGAGGAAGAGGAAGGAAAAATAAAAAAATAAAAAATATTTTAAAAAAAATACTTTTTTAATAATTTTCATCATCATATTTTTCTCATCAAAAAAGTGAAAATACTTTCTAAGTCTTTTTTAGGTTTAAGCCAAACACCAAAAAATGAACTCATTTTCCTGTATTTTCTAGAAATGATACATTTTTCGCAAAACCAACACACCCTAAGACTCCATTTGTTTAGCGGAAATGAATTATTTGGAAAATATTTTCCTAAAAATGATCAATTGTGTAAGTTGAAATATTTAGTTAATGGAATTCTTTTTCATTATCTACAACAATTTATGTTTAAATATTTTTGTGGACGATGGAAATATTTTTCGTTCATTTATTTTGCAAACGATACAACGATCATTTTCATACAAATATTTTTCAAATAGTTCATTTTTCGTGAAACAAATGGAATCTAATTGTGCGTATGTTTTACGATGATTTGGAAAACATATTCCAAAAAATGATCATTGTATTGCTTATAAATATGAATAAACGAAATGCATTTCATCATCTTTGAAACTGATTAAGCATAAATTGTGATAGACGGTGAAAACATTTTTTGTTAACTCATTCTTTAAGGGATATAACCAATCTATATTTTGAAAATGTTTTGCAAATCATTCTTTTTTTGCAAAATAACCTGGCCCTAAATAAGCAGAATAAATCCAAAGAGTTGCACTCCACTTGTCTTTGACAAAAAAAAATTTTGTGTGGTAAAATTTTCCAAGAAAATAAACGTTCAAACTTTACTTAAGTTTTACCAAAAAAAAAAACCCCTGCTTGAGGAACTTGAAACTATCAGCATAGGAAAATGTCTTAAAGGTACATGTGAAATATGTTGTAATATTATCCGTAATATCTATCATATAGAAAATACAAATCAAAAGTCTAAGTACAGAAAACAAATCGCCATATTCCCCTAAAATTGTCCATTTTTGTTGGGGTTAATATCACAAAAAACCCCAAATTGGCACACTCGCGATAAATTTACTCCGAACTAATTTTTGACCACCAAAAACCTCAAATTGGCATAGTTGTTACAAATTTACCTTCCATTAAATTGGATTAATACCACGAAAAATCACATTTGGCAAACTTATGACAAATGGAGGAGTAAACCCCAAACTGTTACACCCGTCAACTACCACATGTCATCTAATTCAGTAATTTGACGGTAAAATTTAATGAAAATCAACGGAGGGTAAATTTATTACGGGTGTACCATTTTAGGGTTTTTGGTAATAAAAAAATTACTTCAAGGTAAATTTATCACAGGTGTACCAGTTTGGGGTTTTTGATGGTATTAACCCTTCTTATTATCATATATGGCTTGAAATATGGAGTAGTAATATGAAACATGGAGTAAAAGCATACAATAACCTCTTATCGAGGTAAGATACAAATATATAAGTACACATGAAAATGAATTGTAATAGTTAGTTAGATTTGCCCGTTATTATTGTCATGACTGGGAGTAGTATCCTCATGTGCAATGGTTGCTGATGGATCGTTTCTCAAATTTAAGTCTCCGCTTGATTCCTCAGAGTGATTGAACTCCGCAAATTCTGCTGAACCTCCAACATTCGTGCCTTCATCTGCTTGAGCTCTTCCGAGTTGAGCTCTTCCATGGGAGCTTCCCACCATCCCTCACCGTCCCGTCCCTCAGTCCTTCGCTTTAGCATTTTACCTCGTTCCTTGTCAGCTTTGACTTGATCAATGAGCTCATTGTGCTGTTGTTTGAGCTCATTAATCCAGAGTCAACGATAGGATTCGACCAAGTTGTCGGCACCATCATTTTGCGGATCGTTTTGGTTGAGGAAACGGCTTGCGATTGAGTCAATAGATGGGTGAGCAAAGGAATAGGGTTTTCCTGTAGGAGAGAATATTGCTACTCCCACCTCCGAACCACAAAGGGTTATGAGCTTGCTTGCTTTTTTGTAGATACCAGATCTACGTTTGGAGAATGTGATGAGCTTATCTTCCTCATTTTCGACCTGTCTCCTCTCATTTCTCCGATGTCCTCTTGTCCTTCTTCCTGCCATGGTTAAAGAGAGTAATCTGAGATAATTACAAGATGATCTAGTTATGGTAGTAATGTCAAATTCAGTGTGAGCATAAAGAAAAGAATGCACCTATTTATAAGGGGACAATGATGTCAAATCTAGCATGCAATGTTTTGGGATAATATTTTTCGAGTTGTCACCTTCCATAGAATTTTTTTTTATAGAAAAGTATGAATTGTTTAATGGAAAGATCGATTGTCCAATTTATAGATGCAAATAAATGTTTTCACCCTATTAAGGCTCAACTCTGTACTTCTCACCATATTTGCCTTTGAAAAATAGGTATTTGTATTTTCAGCAAGAGATCCAAAACCTGAGCTCTATTGGAAGAACGAATTGGGGAAAAATTGTAGTTGGAAAATCAGGATTTCAAGATTACAGCAAATTGTAATGACTATTTGTTGTAGTCATTGTTTGGGAATAATTTATTTCCTGTTGATACCAGATTTTTAGCTGACGCGTCATAAAAGTAAAAAAATTCTTGAGATTAGGGTTTCCGATCACGACGGAACCCAATCCTTAATCAAAAAGAGCCATTTGGCATTTGAATTAGCATTAGCCATTCATTTTCTAGCTTGTTAACTTTTAAATTTCAAAAAGTCAAAGAGTTGACTTTTTGGTCAAACTTTGACCAAAAGTTAACCCAAAGTCAAAATTTGAATTTTTTCCATGAAAAACCCCAAAATAATGTCAATTTCACTTTTGCATAACAATTTTCAAAAAATTCAAAGTTTGACCCATTAATTGACAATTTAGTATATAAGTACTAAAATGTTGACTTTGGTCAACACTTTGTCCAAAAAAATTTAAAAATTTCAAAACCCCTAAATCAACTCATTTTTAGCTTAATTTCACTTTGGCATCATCAATTTTACAAAAATCGGTTTAGAATAAACGTTTTCCTAATTTACGAAATTTGGTTCAAATCGATCAAAAATGAAATTAATTCATTTCTAATCATTTTTTAGGATAATTTCCTTCACAACATTTGATCTAGAGGTCATATTGCATTCAATTTTCAAATCAATTTTAGAATTCCAAGCCAAGGTTGATAGCCCACAATTTGAGCCCTAATTAGATATTCCGGTCGGTTCGTCATGATTTGCGCAATTGAGGCATAGATGATACTAATTTCCTATATGAAACACAAATCTGAAATCAATTTTGGAAGATTCACATGAATTTGAGCCAATTTAGTCAATTTAGTGATCCAATTATTGAGAAATCCAAGAGTAATTGGTCCAATTAGTGCAATTCAACTTGAACCATTCTAGACTAACATCCAATTTGATGAATTAAAGTTCAATTTGGCCAAATGGACTTCAATTAAATTCATTAGTCTAGCTTGACCATGCAATTTAACTCAAATTGAAGGGCAATTGGGCCAAACAAGTTAAAATTAGTCAGTTTATACTTGTTTTTCAAATTGATTCGATCCAATTCAATTAAAATCAATTCAAATTGGGTCAATCAATCATGATAGAGATGAAATTGCATAGAATTGGAACAAAATTGAGACGAGAAGCAAACCAGTTCCACCCGGTCAAACTCGGGTCAAACCGCTCTAATCAGATCAATCCGATTTGACCGGAATTGAACCAACCCAATCGAACCGGCCATTTCCAAAGACACCTGATTCGCATCATATGGACATCATTAGGTTGAGTAATCACATCTGAATAGAATTGGTCCGAATTTGGCAATTGTAACTAAATAAATGGTTTTCTCGTGAGGCCTACTTTCCATTGCTTGATTGGTTGAGGAATAGGGCCCATGAGCCTAAGTGCATGCTTTACTCATTGTTATAGATGTGATTACTAGATGTATATCTAGGCCCTATGCATGTTTAGCGGGTAGCCCGTGGTAATCACTTAGACTCGACTTTAGGGTTAACCGATATAAGTCACCGTTTTGTGAATGCAAATGGTAACTCGTTATCATTAACCATTAATCAATCAATACTAGTTAATTAAGTGGGTGGGATGATCGGAATGCATGAGGCCCGTTCTTGAGTTGATGCTTGAATGTTCATACTTTGCCTTGTTTGAACATTTCTTGAATATATGATGTGAATAAATCTGTGATCTGTCGAACATTCCGTGGCTAAATCTGTCGCTAATTAGCCATGGAAATAAAAATAGTCTGGCAAGTGCCGCGAGACTTTATTTTCGTCGCTAATTCTGTTGCAAATTAGTGACGAATTCAAATCCGTCACTAATTTGCGACGGAATAGCAATGGCGACGATCTTTCATATTAACAATTCATCAAATAAAAAAATTTCCAATGAAATTATCGACGGCCTTTTAACCATTTAACAAATAAAAATGTCACAAATGTCATCGCTAATTTTGTCAATTAGCGACTTTCCAAATCCAATGGAAAATAAAATATCGCAAATGTCATCACACGAATAGTATTTGACTTGTCGTCATTTAGCGACGAATTTCCCGACAATAACTTTTCATTAACAATAATAACAATAATAGCAATAATAATAATCAACAACAACAATAATAATAACGATATTAATAATAACGATAATAATAATAATAATAATAATAGCAATAATAATAACAATAACAATAATAATAATAACAACAACAACAATAACAACAATACTAATAATTACGACAACAACAATAATAATAAATATGACAACAACAATAAACTCATGTCGCAATAATAATAATAATTACGACATAATCAGTAAAAAGTCTCAAAAATCATAATCTTTATCTTCATCTTCATCTTCATCTTCACCTTCGTCTTCGTTTTCGTCTTCGTTTTCGTCTTGATCTTGATCTTCTTCATGAGCATCATCATCATCATCTTCATCCTCTATCTCAAAATCAGATTCTACAATACCTTCTAAATTTGATTCGCGAATTTCAGTTAGATCTACATCTATCATTGCTCCACATGGATCTCGTAAAGTTGGAATGTTATATTCCTCAGTTTCAACCATGTTACAAACTTCCTCTTGTTGATATGCCGTATCCTTCTAGTGTTCCTCGATTTTTCTTCGTACTTTGATTTTACATACAGCTCACTAATCAGTTTTGTCATATTTTAAATTAGGATATGATGCATAATATACTTGAATTGCTTGTTGTGTCAACACAAATGGTTCATATTTCATATACCTTTTCTTGTGATTTATTTCAACCAAATTAAACTTCGTATGTACCTTGATTCCTTTGTCGGGATCGAACTACATGCACTTAAATAACACAATCTGCATGAATGGTCCATGGTACGCTATCTCTATGATTCCATCCAACAAGCCATAAAAATCATCTTTTAAATTACTACCATTGGAGGATCGAACACACGCATCATTATTCATTGTGGCTTTTCCTATTCCATATTCTTAAGTGTGAAAATTATACCCATTTATGAAATATGCTGACCAAGTTCGTACTCTTGACTTTGGACTCCATGACAGATTATATAGCAATCATTGCTCTTCAACTTGATCATGATTACTGTGAACCTAAGGTCACACACGTAAAGCCAATAATATATATTTTAATAAATAATGTATAAAATATTAATAACTTAGTTTTGATCCATAGGCAACTTACATATATTTTGAACCATGCTACAAATTGTTTATCGCACAAATGGTAAAACTCATTTGGTGGTAGTCCATACATTGAAGTTTGAAAAATCCTATTAACAATTTGCATTTATATATTAGCAAATATTTGACACGCAATACATATATTTGTAAATGTATACTTACTCAAAGTATGGCTCCACTTTTGGACAATTCAGTAAAATATATGTATGGGCTGCCTGCCGTTCTTCGCCTGTTAAGCAACGAAACTTATATGCGTCACTTGATCGACCAAGATAACTGAAAATAAAGAATGATTTGCAATTGGGATCAATGGGACCCTCATCATTTCTTCCTGCTCTCTGCCTCTTGCACTGCACGTGCGGCTCAAAATAGTATAATGTAAATGTTGTCACTTCTTTCATAATATATGCATTACAAATTGAAGCTTCAACACATGCCTTATTCTTCACTTTTTTCTTCAAATGATATAAGAACCTAGTTGCAATAAAAAGAAGTTTATCATAATATAATATATAATAAAGTATTTTGAAATTTATTTTAAAAAATATTTCACCTCTCAAATGGATATATCCATCGAAATTGGACGGGATCTGCAACTTTGATCTCATAAAGCAAGTAAACTAAGAGATACTCCATTAAATTAAAAAACGATGGAAGAAATATCCTTTCTAAGTTACAAAGAATAATTGGAATATCTTTCTCTAGTTTCTCTATGTGTGATGCTTTTAACACTATTGAGCTAATATCATGAAAGAAATTACTTAACTCTGTAATAGCGCCTCATACAAAGTCTGGTAGAAGTTTCTTGAAAGCTATTGGAATTAGTCTTTCCATAAATATGTGATAATCATGACTCTTTAAACCTGTCAACTTGCATTTGTTCAAATCAATACATCTCCCGATGTTCAAAGCATATCCATCAAGAAACCACATAGATTTCAACCATTGATAAACGACTCGTCTCTGCTTCTTATCTAATGTATAAACTGCTTTTGGTTTTAGTCCCCTTGCTACTTGCATCCACATCTAGTGTTGGCCGATCATAAATATCTCTCATATCTTTTCTTGTATTCAAGTTGTCCTTTATTTTTTCACTGACATCCATCACAGTATTTATGACATTGTCGAAAATATTCTTTTCAATGTGCATGACGTCAAGATTATGGTGAATAAGATGGGCTTTCCAATATGATAGATCCCAAAATATACTGTGTTTAGTCCATTTATGTGTACATATGTACGCAATAGTTGTGCCATGAGGGTTTTCAATAACAGCTGGAAAGTCCTGCACTGGCTTCCAAATTTGATCACCGGTCAATCTCAATAGTGGATATGTTCTTTCAATCCTATTCTTGATGAACTCTTTTTTATTCCTTCTGAATGTATGATTTGTCAGCAAAAACTGTCTGTGACAGTCAAAATAGCTGGGCTTCTTACCATGTCTTAATCTGAATGACTTTGATCTCTCCAAACATATCGGACATCGTAAGATCCCAGTTGTACTCCATCCAGATAACATTCCATAAGTTGGAAAGTCATTTATCATCAAAAGAAGAGCAGTCTTCGTTACAAATATTTAATCAGTAGAAACATCATACGTAACGACACATTCATCCCATAGCCGTTGTAACTCTTCAATCAATGGTTGCATATAAACATCTATCAACTTTTTCGAGTTTTGCGAGCCAGTCACGATCAATATCAAAAACATATAAAGTGTCTTCATGCACATATCGGGTGGAAGATTGTACGGAGTTAATATAACTGGCCAACATGAATAACTTTTTCCTGATTTCCCAAATAGGGCAAATCCATCAGCACAGAGACCTAACCTGATGTTTTGAGGCTCTATCACAAACTCGGGGTATGTTCTATCAAAATGTTTCCATGTCTTTGTATCTGAAGGATGACACATTAGACCCTCTTCTGTTTCATGATTTGCATGTCAAGTCATGTGTTCAGCAGTGGCTTGAGATGTATAAAGCCTTTGTAATCTGAGGATTAAGGGCAGATAAAACATTTGCTTGCATGGTCTATACTTCTAATTACGACTCTGCCTCTTGTTAATCTTGTACCTAGGTTGGCTACAGAATTTGCAAGATTCTGTATTTTCATCATCTCTCCAATATAACATACAACCCCTACTACATACATCAATCCTTTCAACTGGAAGACCCAAGTTATCCACTAACTTCTTCATATCGTAAAAATCACTTGGCATGATGTTATCACGAGGCATTGTTTTCCGTATTACTTCAACAAAAGAGCTGAAGCAATTCTCTGACACATTATGCTCTGCCTTGATATTTAACAGTCTTGTTGTCACTGATAACTGAGTGTGGTTGTCACAATCTGCCCATAAAGTTTCATCTACTGCTTTTAACACTTCCTAGAACTGATTAGATAGAAAAGTTCCATTACACACATTCTCGTCGAAACCTGTTACTCCTATCTCTTCTAATTGTGATGCATGACTAATGTGTACTTGTTCAAGTTTAGGAGTAAAACTAGTATTTGCATGGTTCGATTCTGAAATAAAATTCTGACAATTTACATCAATCACCATTCTCTGGTATGGGTTCAATTGATCATAATAGCTACATTCTTCTCTAACTGAAAATTGATCACTTCTTCGATATCCTTCATCATATGTAAATAGTTTACCATGGCAAGTCCAATTATAGTAGTTTGGAGTAAACCCAAATCTATAAAGATGTTCTCTAACTTTATCACACACATGAAATTTACCATTACTGCACTTGTTTCACGGACACCTTAACTTATTTCCATCCATTAACTCATATTTACTACTAGCAAAGTCCAAAAATAGTTCCAACTCAATACGAAACTCATCGGTCAATCCTTGATGTCCAGGTAAGTTCTTATTATACATCCAAGTCCTGTCTCTTTGCATTGTGTCTACATAAAAATAAAAAAATCTCGGTAAAATATTAAAAATATCATATCTACTGTTTAATATTCTTAATTAAAACCATAAAATTATAAAAATTAAAATTTAGTTTTTGATGAAACAATTACTTTGAAATTGAAAAAAATGAAAAAATTACCTTATCAAGAAGACTTACCCAAGTACTTGATTGAAATCTTTGTAGTGGAAAGTGCTCAATTTGATGAGAATTGCAACGTTCACTTCATCTGCGAGACTTTCAAATGGACACGTACCTAAAAAAAAATTACTTAAGATTTTTTTTAAATAATTTTTTTTCGAAATTTGTTTTTTCAAATTTTTTTCATTATATTTTTCGCCTGTCATCAGTCCGGCGACCGGTTGAGGCCGGCGAGTTGGACCTCACTGGCCATGGGCGAGGCTACTGGACCTCGCCCAGATCTGGGCGAGGCCGAGCAGCCTCACCATAGTGGCCGTTGGACCTCGCGGTGAGGTCCAGCGACTGCGGCCATGGCGAGGCCGCTCGACCTCGCCCATGGCCAGCGACAAAGTTAGAAGTTAGGAAAAAAAAAGTCAATAAAATAAAAAAATTCTAATTCAGCAATGAATAGTTTTGCGACGAACTGTCTTCGTCGCTAATTAGCCACAAAATTAGCCACGACACTTACCAGCAAAAAAAGCTTTATTGAGACTGATTTGCGCGTGGGCAGAGAGGTTTATCGAGAGAAATGAAAGAGGGAGAGGGAGGGAGAACGGCGAAGAGGATATGAGGAATTAGTAGGGAGGGAGAGAAATTGGGGGTGCGGGTATATTACAAGTAGCGAGGGGGACAATTAGTGATGAATTTATTTTCCGTCGCAAATTAACAACGAATTTATTTTTCATCGCAAATTAGCGACGAATAATTTTTCGTCGCTAATTTTCCATGGCTAAATCCTTGTTTTTTTGTAGTGAAAAATTTCACCGAATGATTGGTGTGTGAGCAGGAAGCATTTTAACCTTTGAAGCTCTAGGATGATTCTCCTACACTTGTTCTTCAAGCACATGGTCACCGTTTTGCTGGAAAAGCCTCGGATTCATCGATCGGGACCGACTTTCATACCTTCCTGATCAGTCTTGCTTCTGGACCTTCAGTGAGGAGGTTCACCGGAGATATCGTTTTGCTAGTGATTTTTTAGTAGGAATAGCGCTGATCGCTCAGCCTGAAGGACCTCTACTCACTCTCTCTCCTAATTTCTCTCTTTCTCTCTCTATTTCTCTCTCTTGTTCTCTCTTGATTTTCGTCGAGCACCTTTTGTGATAACAAGTTTTCCCTCCTTTTCTTCTCCTTCCCCCTAGTCAATTCTCACCCCTAATCGACTCACCGATCGGTTGTAACAGATGAGGATGGACAGCTAGAGATTCTCCAGCTGTCCAATCCTGTTTTTGACGTGATGAATAAGAATTCTAAGTCGGCAAAGAGATGGGGTTGAGCTTATATTTTCTTCTCCTTTCCTGCGCATTATCTGAGCCGGGTGAAGGGGATGACCAACTTGGGGTTGGGTTGGATCCTACATACCCGGATTGTTCTAAATTTGCAAATTCTACCCAATTTTGATGCAATTTCACAATTTTAACCCCAAATTTCGAATCGTTTACATTTTTTACCTCAAAATATGAAATCAATTTGAATTTTCATCCTCATTAAACCCAAAAATTCTGAATTTTCCATTCAGTTTAATTGGGATTTTATTCAATTAAGGGTCCAAATGATCTAATTAGGTAAAATTGAGATCAAAATTGAATTAGCCGTGTTCAATTAACCCTAGGGAAAGTATAGGTTTCAATAAAAAATTTCAAATTGAATAAGATCCCCAATTCGGCTCTTAAAATCCCTAATTTTCAATTAATTTTTGGGGCTTTTAAGTTATTTTATCAATTTGTGCAATTGGATAGACTAATATGAAATTCAAGGTCCCAAAATCAATTGTTGTGAAGACACCATAGCCCAAAAAATGACTAAAAATGACTTCATTGGATTTTTGGCTCAATTAGGATATGAAATTACCCAATTTGGGAAAAAGTTATCTCCAACTGAAATTTTATAAAATTGAAACTACAGTACTAAAATTGGAATTTAAATAAGACTAATGACTATTTTTGTGGAATTTTTGAATTCCATTTAGTATTTTTCTTGATTTTTTTTCCCTTTTTAGTCAAAAAGAAATTGAGGAAAAATTCATGAAAAATCTAAAAAAAAAATTGTTTAGGAATAGGTTTTTAAGCATGGCCAAGGTTCCTAATCCTAATTTTCAAGATTTTTATGTAAAATTGAAAACTTAACCAAAAATCAGGTGTCAACAACGCGTTTGAGTCATTTTGTTTGCGCTTAAGCGTAGTGTAGTCGTTTCGTAGTTGTCGCAATGTTTTACTTAGTTTTAATGTCAATTCTCATTTAATTGTTCAAAGTGCGAGTTTGACAGTTCGAGTAATCTTGTCATTTAGTGGTAGGCATTCCAGTGGTATCTCTTCTTTGAATTTATAAACTTATATTTCGAAAGTAATATGAATCAGATATATTTTGAGTTTAATAGCATTGTTATTGGGCATTTTACTACTCCTTGGTCATTTGAGAATGAATTGAGAAACGTGTTATGAAAAATAGTGAAAGTTATATATATGTGTGTATATATATATATATATATATATATATGTATATGTATTACATTGCGAACTAGTTTATGGAACGAGTTATAAATGATTTGAGAAACGTTTTATGAAAAACATTAAGAAAGATTATACATATCGATTTATGAAGAATTTCGAAATGATGTGAGAAATGTCTTGTGAAATATGTTCAGTTTGACGAATAAAGTTGAGAAATATTATGTGTTTTGTTTTGTGAAATTAATTGGTGATATTGATTGTATATTTGATTCCTGGTATTGGAGGATGTGGGTTTTGTGCTCAATATTGTTGTAAACCTATTGAAAGGTATGGGAATATGCATACCGGTTAATATATCATTTTGGGTTAAGTCACTGGCTTTATAGGTGGAGATATTGCCAAGAGGGATCTGGGTAGCCTTGTCACGAGGCATTGTGTCATGATCATGGTTTGATATTGAGCAATAAATTGATCAACGGAATGGACCATCGACGTGTGATGTGATATGAGAATTATCAATGGAATAGATTATTAAAGTGTTTTTTGAGATTGATCAATGTAATGGACCATTGACTTGTTTTTTAATAGGGATTGATCAATGGACTTGACTATTGATGTTTGATTTAATATGGTGGTTTAAACGAGTATCTTATTTGTATAAAACTTTGTTGAAATGAAACAACTCGTATTTGATTTATATATATGTATATATTATATCTTTAGATTGAAGTATGAGTTTTTGGTATTGCTTTATGTATATATGCATAGTGGTTGCTCGATCTACTTAGAATATACATATACTACTCATTGGGCTACAGTTGCTCGCCCATCTCTTTCCCAAATCTTTTTAGATTCTTTAGTTAGTAGCCAATAGAAGGAGAGCGATATCATGTGACTTTTGGAGTTGGATTTATTGTCGTGGTTTGAGGCTGTGTCCTTTGGATGAAAGGATGGTCGTGTTATCCTCCATTCTGGTAGGTTTCGGGGTGTGACAATAACACAGCTTGCAACAACTCTGACCAATGGTCGAAACAAAACTCTTCATCTCTTCCTAATGAGCCTCGAGGTTGGGCTATGCTACTGTGAAATTCTATTTGGGGAACTACAAGTACAGGAGCTCAAAATAAAAGGTCAGCTATCCTTGGACAAACCAGATGCATATCCACTCGATTTATGATAAAAGGCGCCCTCGTCATCCACATGAGCTTTATTTTGTTAGAAAATAGTCACGTAGGTATTGACATTTTATTATAAAAGCCACGTGAAACCTTTTTCCTGATTCCAATGTCCAAGACACTTAAGTAATCGTCTTTTCTTCGACGTAGCACTGAAGTGATTCAGCGAAAAGTTTTGTCACTAAAGTGAGCACCGTACAAAAATGATGGCACTTCTAATGTCATTTCCCAATTGTAGGCACAATTCACTCAAACTTTGTTAGAGTTTCAATGATTCGATCTAAGATATCACAATTGGATTTAGGGTTTTAAATTAAAATCGATTATTCCTTGATTTTATGTCAAGTTAGTGTGTTTTTAGTTAATTCCTAAGGACAATTTATTTGAATAATTATATTGCTTAGAGACCACGTCTTTTTTTTTTTACATGATTATGGTCAAAACCATTCTTTACTTGATATAGGTTAGAAATTTCGGCAACCAAATGCCACTTACTAAACCACTGGGGTTTTCTCCTAGTAGCCATCCTTCCTACTTGAAAAAGGAGAGGTGAGGAATTCGATTCTCCACCTTTTCAGGGGGATCTAGGGGTGGGGACATTTAATTTTAGATATAGATTTTGACTCCCATACTCTGCAAAGAGGTAAAGCAAAGTCTGAAAGTGAGTTGAGAGTTAGAGTAGGATAGACCAAAAAAAAGAAAAAAAACACGCCGGTTACTATGAAATCAAGACTTAATTACATTGATTGCGAAACGTAAACTTAATTGCACTTTTTACGATATTTATGACTTAATGACATTTCATCGTACAAATTTGGGTCTTCTGTGTAATTTTCCACTGAACAAAAGAAGCTAAAGATACGAAAAAATTCAATAGTCAAACTCCATTATTTCCTGAAACGTACAGTGTATGCAACCATATAGCTTGATTATCATGTGCATAGCCTATGATATAGGTATTTGTACAATTTGAATCACAGCTAATCCCAAGCCGGTAATCTTAGCGTTATTTGCCTAAATAAAGAGAGCTTTTAATTGAGAGATCTATAGCACTTATCTACTGGAATGGAATTTCTCTTTGCGAAAGAAATAAGAGTGCCTCGTCAAAATGAACATTGTTTGGAAAGCACTGAAAGCAAAAAGTAATGATAAAAACAACCGTGTGTTTACAGATGATGAAGAAGAAGACGATGCATAAAATTAGCTCAGGCTACCGATTCGAAGAAGAGACCGACTCATGCATGCTCGTGCGGGTGCTTTTCGCGGGAGAAGCGTGCTCGGTTGAAGTTTCAGCTCGCGCTCATTTTTCCAACAACAGTTGCAGACACCCATTTATGAGAACTTGATGATATACTTGATGATGTACTCTGTTTCTTCCACAAGAGTAATTCTGATCTAGTAGATAATTGCTTATAGCACAGACATCTCAAATAAATGATCTCACCATAACATACGCTGTGAACATGATAATCCAGCTACAACTTCTTTTGTTTAGTAGAGAATTACACAATTCCCAGACGTTTAGTGTGAAGGGTGACTAAGTCATAAGCATTGTAAAATGTGAAACCAAGTCAACATTTTGAAATCCATGTACCCTAAGTCTTGATTTCCTGGTAGGTCGCGGTTTTTTTTTTTTTATCAAACTGAACCATTTCATTCAATAAACCATTTGGGGTAGAACAAAGTTGATGAGTCTCAATACGTAACAACCAGTCGCCAGGAAAAGTACACTTTGTTTGGGCTTTTGCGATCCAGTCTGCAAGTTGATTGGCTTCCTATGGACAATGGACTACTTTGACATCTTTAAGTTGGGCCATATAATTCTTGCACTCTTTAATAACCTAACAATTTGGTAGGTGGTGTTTGGTTGCCGAAATTTCGAACCTATTTTTTTTTTTGGTCGGAGAACTTATATTAAGTTAAGCGCGATTTTGACCATAATCGTGTGGCTTCCAATCAATATTATTGTTTGTATAACTTGTTCATATTAATTAAAAAAAAACTCAAACTTGACATAAAATCAATGAACAATCGATTTTTAAATAAAACCTTAAATCCAATTATAATATCTTAGATTGAATCACTAAAACTCATTTTAATGGCATTGAATCCGTCATAGGTGCCAACAATCACGTTTGTTAGAAAGTTCCAAATTAATGCTCTCTCAGATTTCCGTTGATTGAATGAGAATTAGAATTTTGAAACTGTAGAGTTTTGGCAACCTGATTTTACTACTGGGCAGTTGTTGGTTTGAATTATTTTATTGAAATTAAACTCATGGATCTTATTACTCTAATGAATTTCAGTAAATATGGATGATGAATTAAATGTTGATTAACATTTCAGGGTGTAAATTGCCATTGAAGATCTGATTCTAGATTTTCGTTTAAATTGGATTGCACTTGATTTTGCAAAGAATTTGAGTATTAATTGCATTTGATAGCCACAATCAATCCATATGATTCATAATCGACCAAACACATGTTCTATCATTTGATTGCATGAGTTTTGAAATATTAAAAAATTAATTGCACTTATTGAAAAGTTTAGGATGTGACTGTACTTCGTATAAAACGTTTATGATACTTAATCATGGTTTGTGTGATGAGGAAGAAAGAAAAAGATTAAAAGGAGACTGAACTATAGGGTCAAAGACCTTAGCTTCACTTAGGCTCATTTCTATTCATAGGTGTCCATTACTTAGTCTTCTAAATTGCATCATAAATAACACATGCAAGATGCAAATTCTTCCGAGGACTATAAATGTATATGGACG
Organism: Syzygium malaccense; assembly: GCA_031216405.1. Lineage (NCBI taxonomy): Eukaryota > Viridiplantae > Streptophyta > Magnoliopsida > Myrtales > Myrtaceae > Syzygium > Syzygium malaccense. Next base: position 26,105,243 of record CM062257.1, on the reverse strand, counting down.
TGCAATGACTTGTTCCTCAAGGTACACTCTAGTTGAGTTAGACACAAACACAAGCAAGCAATGCAAACCAAATTATAATCAAACTTATGCTTACAAAACCCACCACGTCACGTCCCTTACATGGAACAATGGAAACAACGGTGAAAATTGGGAACAAACAACAGGGCAATCCTTATCGGATCACTGCGACTCCCACAGCTGCTTCTGCCGCCACCTCTATCTTCAGATCTGGGCGAGGCGGCGAATGTCAATGGGGTAAGCGTCGGTTGGGGCCTCGGCGCTGTATGATCTCCTTCCGACAAGTATGTTAGCGGCCTCCGACGGGTGGTACGCATCCCAGAACAGATACTCGTTTCGGTTTTGGCACGGGGTCTGAAGGGGAAGGCACGTGATTTGGCCATTGTTCCTACCAACACCGCAACACCCGGCATTCGTGACACTAAAACCTGAAATTTAGCACAAAAAATTAAGCAAAAATGTATTGAATTTCGATGAGCCAATTATGGTACCCGTTGATTGGGTTCACTAGTATCGTAGTCTAAGAAGATAGAAGAAGGTGTACCGAAATTTGTGGGTCTACTGATGAGATCTTGGAATATTCCGTAAGCGTCGACATAAATAAATCTAGCATCGGCGAAATTGTTGTTAAACTGATCAACGAGCGACTTTAGCTTGTTGTTGTATATTTGACACGCGACGTTGATTTTCTCCACGCATGTGGTACCATCGGCACTGCCCTGGGCCAACTCGTTAGGGCTACAACCTATCTGACCCACCCCAATCAGCACCACCTTCCTCGCTCCATAGTTGTACAATGTCTGGAACAATAATTTCGAGGGAGATTAAGAAAATTCAGCAAAAGACACTTCAGGACATCATGCTATGAAAAATAGAAATTTCTTATAAAATCTCCTTTCTTTCTTTCTTTCTGTCTTTCTTTCGGTTCCTGGTCGAAATTTCTTGTGAAATAGAGGTAAAAGTCAAGATACTAATTAACCTCTTCTTGGCCTTGGTGGATTCATGGCATTACCAAACGTAGGGGCCATTGTATAACCCAGATTAATCACTTCATGACTTTTTACAGTGTAAAGATAAGTATGTTTAACAACATGAGTTAGCCTCTGCGCGTAGCTGTAAGAGAAAGGAAAAGAAGTGCTAGACATCATACTGACCCTTAGTTGCTGAGAGTATTGCTGAATGAGCTCATCGGCGTACTGGTCGGGTTCAAACTGGCTACTTGAGGAGTAGTACTGAGGCATGAAGTAATTGTTGAGGTAGTCGTTGCTTCCCATGCCCACCGAGTATATGCACTTGCTCAGGTAATTCGCCGCTGTGTCCTCATCGCCCAATATGTTCACCAGTTGCGACACCGTCTTCTGGTAGTTTTGCAACTGCCCTCCGAAGCTTATCCTTCCTCCCTGAAACACCAGTATTGGGTATCAACATTTGATCGATTCACGTAAAATAATTGAATTATTTACTTCAAATTGTCGCTTAATTCTAGCTATTAATAATGGAACCATGGAGGCCAGGCCATATAAAAAATTGTTCACAGGTATAATTATATCAACAAATTTCGCAGAGTTAAATTTTTTGATTCCAACGTAACATGAAAAATTGAAAAATTAAAAATTGTTTCAAACATTTCTCTCATGGCGGTGAAGGGCCAGACATACCGTTGATTTTCACTAAAATTGAAAAATTGTTCGCTGGTCATAATTTAGAATTTGTTCGCTATTCATAATCAAATGCAAAATCTAGTTCGATGTGTAAACAAATCGTGGATCCGTGGTGCTAAATGGTTGGCTTAATCAGGCCATATTGGTTTGTTGTGAATATTTAACCAAATTTTCATACGACAATATGCAAAAACTTGAAATGTGCTTGATATGTACCAGATGCTGCCCAGTTTCTGGCCTGATCCCAGCAGCAGCAGATGCATAATTCACTCCCCTAAGAATCGCATCACCGCTCGCAGTCACATACGGAGGAATATAATCATCAAATCCCAAAAGCTCACCTGTAAGATTTACCCAAACAGATGATGTTAACCGAATATGAAATTTGAGACAGCAATCACTTTAAAATAAGCGCTCGACTAAGCATGCATGACTTAATTCATAAAAGAGGAAAAAATGATTGAACTTACATATCCATTAACAATGCCCACTAAACTTTATCATTACATGAGCAGTCACGAGATTATGACACATGCCTAGTCCTACATAGAATCCACCTGATCGAAAAAGAATTGCTCCCATGCCATTCAATCGACTACATTGGATCCCATCTCATTTATGAGGCAGCATTCGCTTCACATGAACACTATCAATGTGCCTTTCGTGGTGGGGACTAGAAATGTATACCTAGGTCAACAAACTCAAGTCTTTTTATCACATAAATGCGTAAAGATAGGAAATCAGATCCCCTTCTTGTTTCTTTAAGGAAAAGACTGGTGATCAGCTGTTCTTTGATGGATCTATTTTAGGTTGCTAATTAAGATAAATATTGAAATAAAAAAAATTAAATACCTATTAAGCTGGCTCTCCATGTTATCATAATTTGTCATGATCTAGTATGTTCTCATTGAGTTTTAAAGATGGTATATTATTTAAATGCTCGCTTGGAGTTTGTCACAGTATACGACTCTGAGGACCCTTTCTCGTAAAACTTTCTTAGTATACCTTAATATTGCTGTTGATCAAACCATGTAAGAAGAAATTTAATTGGCCATCAAGCTATAAGAAAATAAAGAAATAGAAAAGACAAGGAAGGGCATCTTGCATGCGACCTCTGAAGTGCAAGGTTTCAACCTGTTCCTTTGACCTTATGAACAACTTGTCCCTTTGCTCAAAGCACAGCTGGTCCAAAAAGCCAAGCCCAAAGAGAGAAAGAGAAAGAGAGCTTACCGATTACGTCGACTGTGGTCTTGCCATTAGAGAACCTCCCGGTCGGACCATCAGCAAAGTCGATGCCGTATGGCAAGTAGTTGGCTCTGGCCAAGGAACTGAGCTGGTTGTTGTTCCCGTTGTCCACCAACGAGTCCCCAAATATGAAATAGCACGGCACTTGGGGGTCTGCACTCACTCCATCACTGTTCAACATCGCCAGCAGCAGCACACTCATCAAGCCCAAAACCCACCCTCTGCTGCTCATCTCACCCTCCATCACTAAGCTCAAATCTCTCGGGCGATAAAAGAAGAAAGGTTGGGCTGAGCCAATGAATTAGTAGTACAGTGTGCTATTGTGGATTGGTCTTCACTGATCACGCACTCAATGCATGTAGCTCAACGTGATGTTTGAGCTGAGTATAAATAAGAGTGTTCAGTGAAGCAAGCGTCTACTGCTCGTTATACAGTTGAGGAGGGAGATAGATGGAGAGCATTAATTTCACGCGGACTTAACGTGAGGAGAGACGACTGATTGATGAGTCTCTCTCTCTCTCTGCAATAATATTGCAATGAAGTGATCATGTCATGCAGTCCAATGCATGTTAGGGTTTTGGAACGAGTCCAACTGTTGAATGATGAAATTTAAATGGTGTAGTTAAGTCAGATTGGTTCAGACATAAGTCCATCATGATCGTCTTGCACCACAGTAATACGCAATATTTTCTCCTTGAGTTGGTTTTTTAAACGGCGGTCTACGGCTTTCGAGAGTACTTACGTGGCGGGTTAGGCACACACGGTTTAAGCTAGACTCTCCATATCATCACATGAAAATTATTAACTTTACATTGTACTAGCCATTAGATTTTTTATTTATATCTTATCATATTTATGAATTTAGCAGAACTCTAATTCATCTATCTAAAACGGGTTTCCTCATAAAATAAAATGAGTCATTAAGATTTGCGAGATTTCATCAAACTTTCAATCCATATTTAGTCGTATGGAAATATGAGTCAGATCAAAAAGAGAGTATAAGGATCCGCTAAGCTCAATAAGAAAAGGGAAAAAGAGAGGAAGACATCTCAGTCATCGAAATTCAATATGTTGGTATACTTTCTTCTTAAGACAATATTGTCCGACCTTGAGAAGCTTCTGGTGGGGGTGAGCATGGTTCGGATTGGGCCGATCCAACACCGAACCGTGGGACCAACCCGCACAATATTGGCTCCTAATTTTTGGGACCAAGGACCGACCCTATTAAGCTTAGGACCGAGGACTGGACCAATCCTATGGGTCCAGTTCGGTTCCAAGGTCAACCCAGGACCAATCGATTTTTTTTATGTTTCATTTTTTTATTCCTTAAAAGGAAAAATGGTACACTTTGAAAATACATATCCATCAACAATGCAATATTGAGTAACCAAACTATGGATCCCGGCACAAATCAAATAAAAATCTAAGATAAGGCAACAACAAAAATCTCCACTTGATAGTAAACAAACACGTGAAATAAAATTAAAAAATAAAATGGTCAAAATACATAACATAAATCATGAATTATAAAACTTCATATCTTGTTCATTCTCAAAAGATTGCTTTAACTTTTGAACACCTGAAAGCAATACAAACAACTTCATATCTTGTTCGTCCATGAGGCACCAAGAGGAGATAAGCTGCGTTCGCCGTTCGTGAGGCGTCAAGGAGAGCCAAGTGAGGCCGCCTATGTTCGCTGTTTGTGAGGCACTGAGGTGGGCCACGAGAGGCAAGCTGGTTCATGAGGCGAGTGAAGAAAGGCAGATCTAGTGAACAACCACAGAGAGGCAAGGGAAGAGAGGCGACACTCAATAGTCAATAGGATTTCTATTTTCAATGCCAGAAGAAGAGGAGGGAGGGGCCTTAGGTTCTTTGGAAAACAAATAAACATATTTTTATTTTTATATTTTTATATATACTAGGTTGGTTCGGGTTGGACCAACCCTAAACTCTTAGGAGTGAGGACCAACCCGCATAGTACGGGATCAAAGGATCCCAGGACCAAGGCTGACCTAGTCCCCTTGGGAATCGGACCAGGATCGGCCGAATTGGGCTAGTCCAAGGTCAGTCTAGGGTCAACCTTAGACTGTTGCTCACCCCTAGCTTCTGGTTCGGTAGGGCCGTAAAATTCACTACGGAAGGATATCAATCCAATAAAAGAAATTAGATGTAGTTCCTCAAATGTGTGATGGTTATTATGTAGATGGTTTGTTCTAGTTTGTCCTTTAGTTGTAAGCGCCTAGAATTTCTACATACAAAGTACAGAAAAATTCGTTCTTTAGCTACCTCTATGTATCTTAGCTTTTTTTTACCTTATTCATGAGTTAGTAGTTTATTAACCCAAACTTTTTCTTGCTAGAGAAGTTACTATTCATGTAATAAGGAAATAACCTACAGAGGGCTTGCCTTTACTCATATGAGGTGAACTTTCCATGATCATCACGGGAGAAAAAGGAAAGGGTTATTTCCATAATAATCAGGAAAAAAAAAAGGATAGGGTGAATATCATGAAAAATCTCAAGTACACCTATTATAAATTTACCAAAACTAATATTTTGACCATCAAAAACCCCAAAGTGGTAAATCTGTAACAAATTTACTTTTTGTTAGTTTCCGTTAAATTTTGCCGTTAAATTACTAAGTTAGATGACATGTGGTAGTTTGACGAGTGTGTCAGTTTGGGGTTTTACCTCCATTTGTTACAGGTGTACCAGTTTGTGATTTTTTGTGATTTTAATTCAATTTAACGGAAATTAATAAAGAGCAAATTTGTCATAAATGTATCAATTTGAGGGTTTTTGTGGTCAAAAAATTAGCTTTGGGTAAATTTATCACAAGTGTATCACTTTAAGATTTTTGGCGGTCAAAAAATTAGTTTTTGGTAAATTGATCACAAGTATATCAGTTTGAGATTTTTTTGTAATATTAACCCAAAAGAAAACTCGCCAATTTTGATCTCTGTTTGCATGGCAGAGATCGATCATATCCTAAGTCAATTGTAGCGTGTCTAGATTCCAATAATCAAATCGTTCTTTCCATGAGCTTTTCACCAAAATAATTATTATACTTTACTATATCTCACTTTGGAAGCAAAGTTCGACCCTATACCAATTTTGATTTCTTATTGAATTATTCTTGATTTTTCGTTTCCTTTGCAACAAGAAAATGGTTTCTAGTTTTAACTTTTCACTCTCTCGATTGAAAGATGGGACCCTTTGACCCGTGGATCTCAACTAACCCTTATTGTGTCATTTAATGCCTGGCCATGAGCCACAAATGAAGGAGAAAAAGTCATATTGCCTCAATTTTGGCTTCATTGTTCGTCAAAATGGAGGGCACGATAAAGGATAGTATTGTAGAGACAGCTATTCTAAGTTGCGCATGTGGTTGTATACGAGTGCTCCAGCTATTTTGCATTAGGGACCTCTTATGTTATCACCGAACTCTATGATTAAGGGTTCTGTCAATGTACTTGATTGACTTTCAATCACATTGGATCATCATATGTTTCTATACATTATGCATTCCAGTTCGATTCAAAATTTACTAACTTCAATTGGGTTGGACTTCGTTCACGGGCTCAAACTCTAGGCGTAATTGTAACAAACCATTAGGAATTTGCATTCCATTACTGAACACAATAGTCTTCCAATGAATAACTAACGGATAGTCACAAGCAAGAGAGATGGATAGGTGGACCTATGGAGCTCGTTGGATCATGTGAGGCCCACATAGGTCCTACCATATCTAAGGTTGCATGTGAACTTGGCCCTACTATGCTGGCGGAACTCGGTTTTTCCCCGCAAGCAACGACAAGAGGAAAGCTTACCAATAAATGCAGATTTTCTCTATTAAAACTAAGGCTGATTATCAGTACCAGACGGCGAATCAAAGGCTCTATCTCGAAACACTTTTCATCTTCCTAAGTTATGACCTGATATAGTGAACCCTCCATGGAGTAATGAGAGACTTGGTGATTTGTTTGCAGCATACTCTCCAACTCTCCCATTTGCAACAACGTATACAAACACAAACAGTCCGAAAGCACCTTTCCCTTCTTAAACATAGGCAGACGAATGACGAAGTGTGTCTTTCCAAAGAGAGAGCAACATTTGCTTTGGAATGATGGCTAGTGCAATCGGTTCCGCTATAAATGGAAGAGATCCCAAATTGAAAAGGAAATTTGGCTGTACACTTTTTTGCGAATTTCCAAGGCGTATTTATGATGGCACATGCTACAGCCTTTCCCCAGCTAAAACCCTAATAAATGGTGGGAGCGTACTGGAACTTAATGCTGGAGCGAGTCAATGCAGAAGTAACATGGGCATCCATGGATGACTTCTGAGCAATGAATGCGAACTGCCGCAACGCCTTGTAGCCCGGCAAGACTTGCAAGCGAACCCTAAACGCAACCTTACTCGTTTGACCTGTGTCGGTGACGCGGCAATACAAAAATGTCCAGCTAATGTCCATAGAGGAAGATGGCCAACTGCGTAATGCTAGAACGGTTGAGACAGAGACATTGCACATATGGAGAATCAGTAAGCTCTGCCGATGATAAGTGCATGAATACGGTTGTCCGAAGCTCTTAAGACCCGAAAATTTTCGAAGGATAAGTTCTGAAAGTTCATTTAATATGGCTTTCCCGTAATAGTAATAGGAGTGAAAACGAATGTTGTTACTTACAGAAGAGTATTTGACCAACTCCGTGAGACCATAGCACGCTCAGAGTTGTCTATAACAACTTCCAAAGGATATTAGTTGGAGTCTTGAATCAGATAAGTTAACTCTCATGAGGGCGATGCTTGTCGAAGAGTGTCGATCTCTACTTTTTAAATTTTCATATTTCCATTTAACCCGTTGCTCAAAGAGAAACAAATAGAGTAATGAACCGGATTGTCAAAGCCCAAATTCAATAAGTGCTCCCCCAAAACTGGGTTTCCAAACACTCAGACCCTTTTGGGGTTTATTATGTTCAGCCCATTTGATGTCTTCCGATGTTGCTACTAAATGAATTCCGAGGACTTTCTACGAACAAAAAGAAGAAGAAGATATGTTCTGAGAGTTAATTTAGTATAGCTTTTCAGCTACAGTTGTGACAACAGATGTTGTAACTTATAAAAGTACTTGACAAACTCTTCACAATTGCAACACACTCAAAGTTGCAGCAACTTATAAAAGCTGTTTAAGAAGTTATCGCGTTAGGTCTTGAGGGTGCTGCAGTTTTGAAACATGTTTAACTAAACAAAAAGTTCTAACATGATTTGGACGCATGTGAGCAAAGCTCATATACCGTTTGTCACATCCCAAACTCAACAAGAATAAGGGCATGACACGGCCATTCTTTCACAAAAGGACGCAGCCTAAACATAACCAAAACTCACCTAATATCATAATATATGCATCAACATATATATAAATGATATAGAGTTTATCTGGTTATAATATCAGAGTTAACGACAATCCATCAAAAGGCCAAAAGCATAACCAGCAACAGGCAAAAACTTAAACTCCACATCCATGTGTAACTCGTACCAAAAAGTCTCAACTATCAAAATGCCCTTCCCGACATTGGAACTCTCACGCCTACTAGCGTCTCGGTGAAGAACCTGAAAAACGAGTAAGATGAGAGGAATGAGCTACCACGGCTCAGTGAGTAATACATTTCTTCTAAATAGATCGAGCACCCACTATGCACACGGTTAAAGACCAAACGAAAGCTCAATTAACCCAACTCCAACATATCACAAACTTCAAGGTCAAAATACGTTATATACCACTTTAAACATAACCTTTTCACAATAGAAAATCTTGTTTTAATTAATAATATCAAAGAAGAAATCAATGGTCAATTCTATTGGCCAATCTTGTCGAAAAGTACACGCCAATGGTCGATTCCATTGGCCAATCTCATGTTCAGAAATCTAAATATGATCACGGATAACGCTCCGTGAAAGGCGACTAAGATTTTCCCTGGCAAAGTCTCCACCTATTATAAGCCGGTGGCTCGACCCACAAAGATATCTTAGACTAGTATGCGCATACCCACAACCCCTCATTTGGGTTCACAGAGACACTGAGTATCAAAATCCACATCCTCCCATACCAGCAAATCCAATCCACAATCAAAATCACCAATATTCAGAAATCATTTCACAAACGGGTATGTAACCCTTTAAAAATCACATTCAAACTCAAGAACTCCTTATAAATCTTTTACAAAAGGTTTCACAAACCCTTTTACATTCCATAAGTTCAAACCGAAACCAAAAGGAATCTTCTATTTCAAATACACAAAATGGAAGTAAATGCTCGATCCAACTTTTATGCAAACAAACTACCATTTCTTATATGATAACATATCTATAACATCTCATTTTCTAAACATGAGCTTACAAATTCAAAAAAAAAAATAATACCACTCACCTTGAAAAGCTGAAAAACTAACCTACAACGGTTTCTCGAGCCAACGCACTCGAATACCTAACAATAAGTCAAAAAACGATATCGAAACCGAGTAAAATGTTACTTCAACTATGATTCGGCTAAACTAGGCTTAGATGCTAACATAACAACTAAAAGACGCCTCCAACTCACTCGTCCAAAGCGATTATCCAAATTCGTTCACAACATGGAATTTGAGTGCGAAATTTGATTGCGCCATAACTTTCTCCACTAAACTCTGTTCTAAGCGAACTTATAGTCAAGAGAAAGCTTATTCAGAGCATTACAAGAACCCCAACTTGGCCATCCTAAAATTGAGCCTAAAACTGACAAAAATCGGCTTAAAAAGCATCGATCGCGCACTGTTCACTGCGCGCACTCAACTTCAAAAATTCATATCCGGCAAACCGTAAGTCCAAATCAAGTTCCGTAATATCCCACGGCCTCGCAACACCCTAAACTACTAATTCTATAAAAATACGCAGTTTTACGACTCAAAAATCTGACTTCGCTGCTTGAGTAACACGTAACTCCGAAATTCGTCCTGAACAACCATACTACAAAATAGCTACTCAACAAACCCCAACATTTTACAACACCATAAACCATCATTCCACACGAAATCGCAACTTAATAACTCCTTGATCGAGTCTCGCAATTCAAAATCGATATTCCTTTAAATTTGTGCCCTAATTTCTGAAATCAATCCGATTAGACGAATAGAGGCCCCGATTACTTACCCGACGTTACAAAACGACGTTGATTGAGCTTATTGAGTTGTTCGGATCGCAAACGCACGAAGATTTTCCCTATTCCTCTTTTTCTTTTTCTCTGAGTGCGTTTCTTCTTCTTCCCTTCTTCTCCCTTTTTTCTCTCTAGTCACCGAAGCTCCTTCTTCACCACTTCACATTGAAAATAAAAAAAAGCTAATGGGCTGGGCTCTAGATAAACTAATGGGTTATTTAAGCCCATTATTACATTCTACCCTCCTTATAAAAATTTCGTCCTCCTTATAAAAATTTCGTACCTCAATTGCCAAACAAGTTTGGGTATTTACGTCTTGCCTCTTCCTCAGGTTCCCAAGTGGCCTCCCTCTTAGTATGGTTTTGCCATTGAATCTTCACGTAAGGATAGTGCGTCGTCGCAACACTTGATCCTTCCTGTCGACGATGCGTATAGGCTGCTCTTCATAAGTTAAGTTCTCCTTTAACTTTAATGGTGTAAAATCCAGTACGTGTTCAGGATTTGGTACATATCTCTGCAATAAAGACATATGGAACACATCATGCATGCCCGACAACGCTAGTGGTAAAGCCAGTTTATAAGCAACTTCGCAAATCTTCTCTAATATTAAGAATGGTCCCACATATCTTGGACTTAACTTACCACGAGTGTCAAATCTCATAACGCCTTTCATTGGAGAGACTTTGAGGAATGCATGATCTCCCACATTGAACTCTACCTTGCGTCTTTTGAGGTCAGCATAGCTTTTCTGATGGCTTTGTGCTGTTCTCAAATGCTCTCGAATCACCCTAACTTTCTCTTCTAACTGCTGAATAAACTCTGGGCCAGTTAATCTTTTCTCACCAATATCATCCCATTATACGGGAGTTCTCCATTTTCAACCATATAGAGTTTCAAAAGGAGCCATCTTGATGCTAGAATGATAGCTGTTATTATAAGAAAACTCCGCCAAATGAAGATGTTCATCCCACAAACCGCCAAAGTCAATAACATAGGATCTTAGCATGTCCTCTAATGTCTGAATTGTTTTGTCATACTATCCATCTGTTTGCGGATGAAAAGTTATGCTGAAGTTGAGTTTAGTACCCAATGCTCCTTGCAAACTCTTCCAAAAGTTAGACACAAATCTGGGATCCCTGTTAGAAACAATGCTCACTAGTACCCCATGAAGCTTCACTATCTCATTAACATACCGCTTTGCCATATCCTTAAGTGAAGATCGAATCGATATGACAAAAAGTGAGCAGATTTAGTTAATCGATCAATAATCACCCATATAGCATTCTTACCACTAGGTGTCCTCGGTAGACCGACGATGAAGTCCATGGTAATATGCTCCCACTTCCACTTAGGTATCTCAAGTGGGTGTAGCTGTCTATCTAGTTTCTGATGCTCAATCTTTACTTGTTGGCAAACCAAACACTGGTCAACAAACTTCACGATATCTTTCTTCATGTTGATCCACCAAAAATTCTCTCTCACATCCCTGTACATTTTAGTGCTTCCCGGATGAATAGAGAATCTCGTACTATGAGTTTCCTGCAATGTCTCCTTTTTCAATCTCGAATCATTAGGAATGCATAGCCGACCATGAAACCTCAATGACCCATCTGCATGGATACTGAAGTCCTCTTATCTCCCAGCTTCTACTCCTTCTCTAAACTTTCCCAACTGAGGATCCCCATTCTGTTTAGTCTTAATTTTGTCAACCAATATCGGTTGCACTCGAAGATTAGCTAATCGAGTACCAGGCTGATGTACCAATACTTTCAAGTCTAACTTCCTCATATCCTCAAGAATAGGCTTCTGAGAAGTAAGCAATGTTGCCATGTTTCCATAAAATTTACGACTTAGGGCATCAACTACTACATTTGCCTTACTTGGATGGTAATTGATAGATAGGTCGTAATCCTTTAAGAGTTCTAGCCATCTCCTCTGTCTCATGTTCAATTCTTTCTAAGTAAAGATGTACTTCAAACTTTTATGATCAGTAAAGACTTCACATTTCTCACCATACAAGTAGTGCCGCCATATCTTCAAGGCAAATACAACTGCTGCTAATTCTAGATCATGAGTGGGATAAATTTCTCTCATGTACTTTCAACTGTCTAGAGGCATAGGCTACAGCTTTACCATTCTGCATAATAACACAACCTAAACCTTCCTTAGATGCATCACAGTAGATTGTGAAGCCACCAGTACCTAAAGGCCAGGTCAATATAGGAGCCGATACTAACCATCTCTTCAACTCTTAGAAATTGTTCTTCCACTAATCTGACCAAACAAATTTAACTCTCTCCTGAGTTAGGCAAGTAAGTGGACCAGCAAGTTTAGAAAATCCTTCTACAAACCGCCTATAATAGCCAGCTAGACCAAGAAAACTTCTCACTTTAGTGACATTGGTAGGACGACTCCATTGGACAACTGCTTCAACTTTCCTCGGGTCAACCGAAATGCCATCCTTCGAGATTATATGGCCTAAGAATTCTATATGATCAATCCAGAAATCGCACTTACTGAATTTAGCAAACAACTTCTTTTCACGTAAAGTTTGCAAGACAAATCTCAGGTGTTGTTTATGTTCCTCCAAACTCTTCGAATACACCAAAATATCATCAATGAATACCATAATAAACTTATCAAGATATTGCCTGAATACCCTATACATCAAATCCATAAAAGTAGCAAGAGAATTTGTTAATCCAAAAGGCATAACAAGAAATTCATAATGGCCATACCTTGTCCTGAAAGCAGTTTTTGGTACATCATCTGCCTTTATCTTCAACTGATGAAACTCAGAACGAAAGTCAATCTTAGAAAATATCTGAGCTCCCTGAAGTTGATCAAACAAACCATCAATCCAGGGTAAAGGATATTTATTTTTTATCGTCACCTTGTTAAGTTCCCAATGCAAAGCCACATACTACCATCCTTCTTTTTCATAAAAAGAATAGGAGCTCCCCAAGGCGAAATGCTAAATCTAATAAAACCCTTATCCAACAACTCCTGCAGCTATGCTTTCAATTCCTTCAATTTAGACGGTGCCATCCGATATGGCGCCTTAGAAATAGGCGTAGTACCAGACATCAAATCAATACAGAAATCAATCTCTCTATCAGGAGGCAAGCCAGGCAAATCTTTAGGAAACACATCTGGAAATTCTCTAACAATAGGAATATTTTCAAGCTTTGCAACATCTTTACTTGTGTCATATACATAAGCCACATAACCACAACAACTTTTCCTCAAAAGCTTCCTCACTTGCAAAGCTGATATCAATCTTGGTAAGGTGCCTTTACAACTTCCCGAAAAAGAAAATTCGGGTTGATTTGAAAGTTGAAAGACAACTTTCTTAGAATAGCAATCAATAGTTGCATGATATGTAGATAATCAATCCATTCCCAAAATAACATCGAAATCCCGTATATCTAACTCCACCAAATCAACAGGTAATACTACATCATTAATCCGGAGCAAACATCTCTTGAACACGGTTAGCAATCAGGAAATTTCCAGTATAAGTATCAACATGCATTTCATGCTCAAGAGGCTCAGGCAATACATCAAGTTTCCTTGCGAAGTCAATGGCAATAAAAGAATGCGTAGCACTGGGATCAAATAATGCATATGCATATTGAGAGACAATATAAATATTACCTGCAATAACTGCGTTGGATGCTGCTGCATCCTCCTTCGTTATCATAAAAACTTTCCCTGTCGCCTTTTGCCTTTTCTGATTTCCTTGGGGCCTACCAGCTGTAGATGCAGTTTTCCTCATAGAACGAGTAGATGCTAGTTGCCCAGACTGCCCACAAACAAAACACACTCTACTATCTCTAGGGACATCCTTTTGTGTTGAACAATCACGCACCATATGCTCCATTTTCCCACAAAGGAAGCAAGCTCCTATCTTGCGGTAACAAGGACCGCTATGACGCTTCCCACAAGTAGCACAAGGACCCGAATTATTCTAAATCTTGGGGCTTCCTGGCTGATTGAAATCCTTTTGCTTTTTGCTACTACTGGTCCGACTATCATGATAATCAGTGGGCTTAAACCTCTTGTATTGAGGTGCACCCTGTGCGCCGCTCTCCAACATGTCTTGCTCCACCCTAATCACTCGATCTAAGACATCTTTGTACGTAGTCAGTACAAAAGGTGTGAGAATACTGTGAATATCAAGTCGAAGTCCTCGCTGAAAGTGTTTTGCCCTCCGCTTTTCACTAGCCACGAAACCTTCCTCGAATCTACTGAGCTGATTAAAGCGAGCTGCATACTCCATAACTGATGAGCTACCTTGAGATACATTTGCAAAGTCACTCCTCATCTTCGCTTGGAATGACTCGGGAAAGAATTGTGCATTAAACGCCTCAGTGAAGTCCTTCCAAGAAACGATTGCATCGTTACCTCTAAGGGCAAGTCTAGTCCCTTGCCACCAACATATAGCTTCACCTTCTGTAGACACCTATTTTTTGAATTGCCCAAAATTAATTACACAAAAATTTAGGAATTAATGTCCTTAGTTCCTAAGCAAAAAATATTTCAATTTAAAAATGCATTGCATATAGAAATTAGGTACATTTTATATTAATAGGGTCCATCAGAATGTAAATATTAAAAAAAAAAGGGGCGAAAAAAATCGGATCGGGCCGAACCAAGGCCGGCCCAGCCCGCCCCTTTTCCTCCTCGCTTTTTTCCCTCGCGCGCGGCTGGGCCCAGCCCGGCCCAGCTTCTTCTCCTCCTTCCTTTCCCCCTGCGCGGCCCAACTTCCCTCTTCCTTTTCCTCTCCCCGCGCGCGGCTGGGCCCAGCCCGGCCCAGTTCTCCTTCCTTCTTCCCCCCTGCGCCGGTCGCTCTCTCCTCCCCTGTTCTCCCCTGTTCGCGACCGAAGCATGACGCACGGCGGCGCCGCTTCTCGCCGTCGCTATCCGGCCAGAGGGAGACCGAAGGAGCACGCCGACGGGACTGGCATTAATTGCCAGTCCCGTCCTCCCTGTTTTCCTGGCCTCCCTCTCCCCCGCTGTTGGCCTCTGCTGCTTCACTGAACCAGACCCCTCCCTCTGCTCTGCACCGGCCTAAGTGGCCACGAAAGTCACGGGCCATCGTAGGCCGGTGCAGGCCGTCGTCACGCCGACGCAGAGGAGGCCCGTCATGATCATCGTCATCGCCGTCGCCGCCTATAAAAGGCCAAAGAGAGAGAGAGAGCGCCGGCCAGCCGATTTTGGGGAGGAGGCCCGGTCGGCGAAACAGTAAAAAGAGAGAGAAACACAAAGAGAAACAGAAAGGGAGCAGAGAGAGAAGAGAGAGAATAAAGAGGGAGAGGGAGCGAGCCTAGAGTCCGCCGGAGTCGGAGGAGGAGCCAGAAGCGTCGCCGTCGCCCCCCTGACCAGCCGGAAATCACCCAGATGCGCCGACGACCGGTGAGCCCCCCGGCCGAGAGCTTCCTCTGTTTTCCCCTGTTCGCGGACACGGTTTGGCCGGGACTCGCGCCGGCCGAGTCGCGCGATTCCCGGCCCATGCCGTCGCCGGTCCCGGTCCCCACTCGCAGTCGAACCTCAGCCGCAGCCGTCGGAGCCAACCGTGCCGCCGGAGGAGATCGAAATCGGCTGATTTTCCACGCGCCCGCCAGGTGTTCGACGAAATGCTTCAACCGGGCTGGTTTTTGTTCCGTCGCCGGCCGGCGAACAGATGCCGGACGGTGAGCCAGGCGGTCGGTGAGGTTGGCGGTGACCCCAGGTAACGATTCGGGGGACGGCGCAGGCTTGGGCCGGCCGGCGGACGGCCAATTTTGGCCCCGCCGGTGCTCCCCCCGCGGATCTGCACGTTCGGGTCGGATCCGACCCGAATCAACAGATCCGACCCGGGTCAACGCCCGGGTCGGATCCGTTGACCCGGGTCGGTTTCGCCCGACCCGGATCAGCCGAATCGACCGAGGTCAACGCCCGGGTCGGGTCCGTTGACCCGGGTCGGACCCGACTCGACCCGGTTATATTATTATATTATTTTTTATTTAAAAATTAATTTAAAAAAATTCAAAAAAAAAATTTTTAAAAAAATTTCATTTTTTCATTTTATTTTCTTCGGTATTATTATTATTATTATTATTTTCTTTTCCGAAAAAAAAATTTTCAAAAAAAAAATTTTTTTTTTAAAAGAAAAGTGTTTTTATGTGATATATCTAAGTGTTTTATTTTATTATTATGCATGTTATTGTCTTGTTCAAATTAGACAAGCCTGAGTTACGCGGTAATATTTTGCATGTTATTTTTATTACCGTTGCGTTGTTATTATGCATGTTTTTAATACAATTGCATGAGCTGTTGTTTTTTTTTAATGTCATCTGACTTAGTTAAGGTTAGAACCTTAGGCTGCATGAAATGTTGTGTTCCTGATTGCTGATCGTTTATGATTATGCACTCGCTTGATCACCTCACATGTTAGGAGAAAGGTCCTAAAATCAATCTAAATTGCCTGACAAATGTTTTCAGAAATGAACAAGGTAAAATGGTACGGAAAGGGCATTAGTTATCCAACTAGTGTAATCAAGTCCCCGAATCCAGTTAATCTCTGGTTTGTAGGAATAGGGTGATTCTCCCGTCATCCTATTTGGGTTTCTAATCGACCTACCCCAAATCGATTAGTGGCGACTCCTTGGTATAAACCACTTGCATGATAAAAATTTAAACCCTAAGTCGCGATATGGTATGGGCTTGGGAGAGCCCGAGTTAAGTCATAAACCTAGACTTAGCACGTACCAGACGAGCCCTCCTTCTTTTTGCATGTCATCCGATAAAAAGGCTCGGGAGGTTCGGTCGCGACAGGCTGGCGACTCCGCTGGGGAATTTTTTTTTTTTTAAAAGTGGACTTAGGCCAAAAATTTTTATCCTGATCAAAATGACTTTTGTTTGGCAGCAAGGACTCCAGGTATGATCCTAACATTTAGGTGTTATCTGTTCTTGCAGGTTCGAATTGATTGTTTATAAATTGTTGTGCATGCTTTAATGATTTAGCACTACACTGTTGCACACACAACCACGCTGCCGGACCTGGGCCGCAATAGGGTTTTTTAGGATGGTGTTAAGAAAGATACGACCTCGAACGCGAGCCCGCGATGTAGAGGTTGCCTTTCTTTTCCCCGAAATTTATTTCTAAAAAAATCGTAAAGAAATATCTTCAGCCGCTATTCGCGTGACTATAAGATATTCCTTTCGATTTGGCCGAGGTTAAAAGGACTTGACACTAACGCGAGACTGCGACGGTCAGGCACCCTTTTAATTTCATTTTGCTGAGCCAGTCTAGATAGAAATCGAGCCTCACTCCTCATGTGCATGTTGTTGTGATTGCCATGGTTCAAGAAAAGGTATATATTCTATCCCTTCTCATTTTTATACGGCCTACTTGTTTAATTGTTTTGCCACTGATGGGCCACTCATTGATTGCAGTTTATATACGAGGGATACGCTTATTGCGGAAATTGTCCATAAAAATAAGCGACTCCGAGGGACCGTGATTTCCCCATCGTTTATAAAATGAGTATTTAGGAGGAGCGCCTTTTTGTTAAAAACCCATATATTTTATAGTAATTATGTTTAGGGGTTTTGGTTTTCTTCCTTAAAAGTGTTTTTGGGTTATACTAATGTTAATATAACTCGGACCGCTTTTTATGCTTTAAAAAAAAATTTTGCCCCTTTATGACACCACCGCAGCCTTCGGCCCAATGGTATCCAGGGGTGAAGCCTCGGGGTCCGAGGCGACCGGGGTTCGAATCCCGGGGACGCCGCCTGTAATGAATATATTAATAAAAACCTTTTTTCTCATTTTTTTCTTTGCAAATAAAGAAAATATGTGATAATAATACGACTAAGTCATAAAGTGATTTTTTATTGGGCATTATACTCATTCATTTCAACGTTTTCTCAGGTAGTTAAAAAATGGCAGAAGAAAACGTCCGTCTCAATAACATGGAGGACGGGATGAAGATGGTCCTCAATGCGATTCAAAATCTCGCAAAGCAGGTGGAATCCATTTAGGACAAACTTACACCCACGCCTGCAGCAGTTGAGGTGGTGTTATCACCATCATCTACTGGAAAAGACAAAGCCTCCGCCAGCGACAGTAAAATGCCCCCGCCAGAGGACGATCCGCTCCCCCTCGCCGACATGAAGCCTGAACTTGAAGATGTACCGATGACAGAGCATGACAAACGCCTTGCAAAGGTCGAGGAAATGCTGAAACAGCTACAAGGCCCGCAGCATGCTGTCCCACTTGACCTGTCTATATACAAACGGGTCAAAGTACCAGAAAAGTTCAAAATGCCCGAATTCGAGAAGTATGATGGTACCTCATGTCCCAGACACCATTTGCACATGTACCATGTGCGAATGACCCAGTACGTTGATAATGAACCCCTCATGATTCAAACTTTTCAAGCAAGTTTGACGGGGCCAGCCTTGACATGGTATATGTCGAGGGATGTGGATGCTTTTAAGTCTTGGAATGATGCTGCTGATGCATTCCTCAAGCAATATCAATTCAACCTCGACATTACTTTTACTCGTGACGATCTAGAACGCGCTGAAAAGAAGAAGAGTGAGTCCTTCAAAGAGTATGCCACCAGATGGAGAAACTTGGCCGCCCAAGTTATCCCACAACTCACCGATCATGAACAAGTGAAGTTGTTCATAAAGTCACTTCCGTATGAATATAGACACCGCCTGGCTGGTGCTACTGCTGAATCCCTTAATCGTTTTGTTCCTGTGGGCGAACGAATCGAAATGGGATTGCGTGAGGGGTGGTTCACAGACCCCACTTCCACAAGCAAGAAACTCGGCATGAAGAAGGAGAAAGAACCCCTAACAGATGCGGATGTTGTATACACCCAAACTGTTCATCCTTCCCTGATGATTCAGATGAGCAGTGGACAAAAACCGGCCTCAGGTCGCAAGCCGCCCCAAAAGCGAAATAACAAAAAACAGTTCATGCCACTCCCTTTGCCTATGTCTCAGATCCTGCCTATTCTCCTAGAAAAGAGGTTGCTTGCTAAAGAGCCGAAGCGTGAAAATCCTGAGCATTTCCCCAACTACGATCCCTCCAAGACATGTGACTATCATTTGGGTGAAGTGGGACATTCCGTCAATGACTGTATTGTCTTGAAAAACAAAGTCCAGAAATTGTTGGATGCAAAGATATTTTCATTCCGCAATACACCACCCAATCAAGCAGGAGGCGCAGATGTCGTCATCGAGTAAACTGAAGACTCGATTTTCCTCCTTTAGAATAGAGGCATATTTAATAGTTTGAATCCTCCCATACGTGGGAGCTTTTCCTGCTTTCTAAAATTTCAGCTGTTTTCTAAGATTCCCAGTTTTCTGAATTTTTAATTATGCTTGGAATTTTAGTGTTGCAATTTCCAGTCCAACGAATATAATTCGCCTGAATTATTCAAAAGAATTACAAATGTTTTGTTTTGAGGGCATGAGGGAGTATCCCAAATCGGCCCGTTGATGATATCCAGCCATATAAAGGAAAGTGTTCTGAGGCCCGGGCTTCCTCATGTTCCCTCATTTCTAAGCTTTTGAAAATAAAATAAATGTTTTATCATTTTTCAAAAGGTCAAAATATGGTGGTGGAAAAGCACGCATGCTCATAGCCCTGTTTGTTTTTCTAATTTGCTCACTTCATGTCTCAGAGCATACTCATTTTTTATTACAAAGGGGGACATTTGAAAATGACACAAACTGAAGTGCACATCAGACCCTGATGAGGTTAGCGGACCAACTCATCTAATAGTGGCAATCCGAGCGAAGATCGTCCAATCTTCAAATGAAACATAGGGCCAATCTCATTATTACCAGTGGGTGATATCAGCCCCAGAAAGTCAAAGAGAATGCTGAGCATTCCCTGATTCCATGATGAGCGAAACATCATCTTGTACAAAAATCGGGGGCAGATCAAGAAAAGATTACCCCTTTTAAAAGAAAAGGTATGTCTCATTCCTCAACAAATTTTGGAAATAACATTCTATCCCTTTTCTTTTGCAGATAACGAGCTGGGAAACATGCTAGACTTTGACGTACTAGCAAGCCGGATGGAACACCAATGTTAGGACTTCTCGAATGAAACTCGACAAAGAAGTGCTCAATTGGAAGAGTAGACTAGGGGGCATGCAATCCCCTAGTCCATCAAAAAGGGTGTATTTCGTTCCTAAAGTTTATTCACTTTAGCATAGAAATGACATATCTTTTCCTTTTATATAGGACAAAATTGAGTAAACAACACTCATGGTGCAAGCAGCTGGAAAGGACTTTACATATGACAAAATGGCATCGAAGCCAATCTTGACAACCACAGAAGTCTCGATGGTAGTCACGCCGATGCCCGTCAAAGACCTTTAAAGTAGAGATTAGCTTTGCTGCGAAGCTCCCCATGCAGGCAATTGCACACGCCTGTACAGTCAAGAATCGAGTCGAGAAACTCCTCAACATACCGGAGCCGCATTGACACAACATGCGCTGACAATAGAACTCTCTGTTTGGAAGCATCCCTAATAATAGAGGATTTCATTCGAGCTTCGAGACCAAGAGTATGAAGGAGCAGATTGAGGCAAAGAAGGCTGAACAAAGTAAAGAGTAGAAAAGACTCTGCTAGCTTTGAAGGCAAAATGGAAGAAGGGTAATTTGTATCGTTCTCAATTTACCCTCAATCGCCTCATTTCTAACATAAACTCATGTTTTTGTCAGAAGGGAATTATTAACATCCGAGAAAACTCAAGGAGTTACCGGTTTAATTTCAAATGAATGGATTCACGAAGGGTAATGTTGTATCGTTTCCAATTCCTATCCCTCAAAGAACTGTTCATTAACACTGTTTTCCTTATGACCTTGCAGGTTTGCATTGCCGCTGCGGCATAGGTAAGTATTTCTCTCATCAAAGGCCCTCCGCATAATAATGCAAAACAACGAAGGAAAGAGGAAGCATGTTAAAGTAAATAAATGCCTAACCTTCCTCAAGTGCATTACGTGGAAAGTAATTTTGCATGGTAATTTTACCTGTTTAATTCACCAATTCCCTGAGAAGATTTTGACAATTCGACGAATGATGTCGAACTGCTCCGATGTATTGAACGAGGTGTGTCAGGATGATGAGAGGCAATCCTTGATTTATACACATTCTAAAGTACCAAACCCTTGCAAGATGAGCGAAAAGGTTTCATTTCTACAAGGTAAAGGGATTTCTCGCATAAGGTACGGTAGCCAAAATGACGAGAGGCAGTTCATTTCTCTGCCCCATACACTACCATTAATCCTTTGCTTAACCATTTGAGCCCATACACTCAGTGGTTTTTTTAAATCAACCCTGTCAAGAACCACCCCACATTGGGGCAGCTTGAGGTCCGGCGATCCTCGACAGAGTCCTCTAAGACAAGCACACTATTGACGGCCGGACGGTCGAGACTAAGAGGGCTTTGTCAAGAAAGGAGCAGCAAACTAAAGCCTGTCTACAATGTCAATATCTTATTGATATCAGCGATGTTTTCACTAAGAAGGACGAGGAATTTGTAATATCTAAAATTTTCTATCATCATCAGCTGCAACAGCTCGCACAAGGTGAAAAGCTAAATAGAAGTTTTCTTGCTCTCACTTGCATTAATCTTTGAGTGTTTTTATTGCAGATGAACTCTCACGATAATTTAAGTGCCCTAGGATGACGAAGAGCAATTCTTTTTCTATCCTATACACTTATATCCTTTGCTAGCCCAATTGAGCCGACGATTTCATTTCGTACGAAACCCAGTTGGTGATCATCCCCTACACTGGGGCAAGGCAAAAGTCATCACAGTTTGAGCATCAGGGGCCAAAGCATCGAATCAAGATGAAGACTTCAAATTTGTTTAGGCTAGTCCTAACAACAAAAAATGCTGAAAATTGGGGGCATGAAAAAGCAGTGTGCCTGAAAAAAAGCAAGGCCAATGCCCATGAATGGAGATCCATGAGCGTGATGAAAGCACTCTCAAATATCTCAAAGACATTAAGTGGTGTAGAATAGACGACCCAAAGGGTTTAAACTTGAGTTCTTCTTCGATGTAAATTCCTACTTTAGGAATTTTGTCTTGGCGAAGATCTGCCACATGACAGACGAAGATGAACCTATTCTTGAGAACGCAATTGGGACAAAGATAGAATGGTATCCAGGAAAATGCTTGACGCAGAAGCTCCTCAAGAAAAAGTTGTCAAAGATGCTAAAACACAAGATTACCCAGGAAGTTTGCCAGAAGGATCTTAGCGGTGAAGAAAAGACAGGTGACAACGCCAAGATGATCATCAATTCTCACCCTTACACACATTTTTTAGCCTAACGATCATTTTGTTTCTCAACCTGTAAACCAAACCCACGTTACATCCCTCATAAAGTCTCTTCTGACTAGGGCAATTGAATTAACGTGGAATTTCAAATGTTTATAATCATCGCTCGAAGAAGTGCGAGCAAGATTACTTCTATCTCTTTTGCAGGGTTCTTGACTTGTAAACCTGGAGATAATTGCAGAATATTTTCTTTCATGGCCTTGACTTGGACAATCACCTTTGTTAAGCCATTGACCAAGCCTACATTACGACCCTGAAGAAGACCTCTCAGATTGGCAGTATCGTACCGCTTGCGAGAAAACTCAGACCCTTGTTGATATGATAGAGGTCAGATTGAGTGTTTTCGATGTTCCCGCATTAATGGACGGGACAAACAGCCCTTTTCAATGAGAGCGAGTGGAAAGCCCTTTCTGACTGAGGGTCCCTCGTTCAAAATCTCGAGAAGTCCACCTCACGAGCGAAAATTGTCTTGATCGACCCTCGGTGGATTTTTGGTGATGCAAACATGGCAAAATCATCATGCATGAATTTTCAAATACACATTCTAGAATAGCCTATCTTGTCTATTCTTGATCAATGCATGCATGTTTGCGCTAATCCTTTTTGACAGCTCAGAGTTCTAATCCCCAGAGATAGAACACAAAATTCGGGCGCTGGAGAAACCCTCATTGTCATCCCAAAAGAGATGCCCCGAAAAAGGTCGGATATTCAGCAGATGATACATCAAATCCTAGGGCGAGGACCCCCAGGTGCTCATCGTTTGAACCTTTTCAAGACCTGCTGGCGAGGACCCACCAGGCAAACCATCAAATCCTAGGGCGAGGACCCCCAGGTGCTCATCGTTTGAGCCTTTTCAAGACCTGCTGGCGAGGACCCACCAGGCAAACCATCAAATCCTAGGGCGAGGACCCCCAGGTGCTCATCGTTTGAGCCTTTTCAAGACCTGCTGGCGAGAACCCACCAGGCAAATCGTCAAATCCTTGGGTAAGAATCTCCAAGTACTTTGACAAACAAGACAAAAGTCAGTCAAGGCGACCGAAGAAAGGTTCGGGTCCTAGACATACAAAATCCAGTCAGTCAAGGCGACCGAAGAAAGGTTCGGGTCCTAGACAGACACAACCCAGTCACGGCAACCGAAGGTAGATTCGGGTCCGAGACAAACGAAATCCAGTCAAGGCGACCGAAGAAAGGTTCGGGTCCTAGGCAAGCGATTTCCCCCGTCAAGGCGACCGAAGAAAGGTTCGGGTCCGAGACAAATACAATCCCCGTCAAGGCGACCGAAGAAGGGTCCTAGACAAACCATTTCCTCGTCGAGGCGACCGAAGAAAGGTTCGGGTCCTAGACGTACAAATCCAGTCAGTCAAGGCGACCGAAGAAAGGTTCGGGTCCTAGACATACGAAATCCAGTCAAGGCGACCGAAGAAAGGTTCGGGTCCTAGACGTACAAAATCCAGTCAGTCAAGGCGATCGAAGAAAGGTTAAGGTCCTAGACAGACAAAATTTAGTCAAGGCGACCGAAGAAAGGTTCGGGTCCTAGACAGACAATTGAAATCCAGTCAAGGCGACCGAAGAAAGGTTCGGGTCCTAGACGCACAAACAATCCAGTCAAGGCGACCGAAGAAAGGTTCGGGTCCTAGACAGCAGCAATCCCCGTCAAGGCGACCGAAGAAAGGTTCGGATCCTAGACAAACCATTTTTTTCGTCGAGGCGACCGAAGATAGGTTCGGGTCCTCGACACACAATATCAACTATCTGGAATTACTCTACCCTTTGGCAAGGTAAGTAGCCCCAGGTATGTTTTTATTTGCTTTAGCATGCATCATCTTATATTGCATCATAAAAATGGGACTCATAGTCTCACTAAAAATAGCATTCATTGAACATGCATGGGCCAAATTTAGGTGTCATTTTATCTTTGAACGTAACATCTGCGAGCTTAATCTCTGCGAGCTCACCTTCAAAGAGGGACAGCTGTAGACACCTATTTTTTGAATTGCCCAAAATTAATTACACAAAAATTTAGGAATTAATGTCCTTAGTTCCTAAGCAAAAAATATTTCAATTTAAAAATGCATTGCATATAGAAATTAGGTACATTTTATATTAATAGGGTCCATCAGAATGTAAATATTAAAAAAAAAAAGGGGCGAAAAAAATCAGATCGGGCCGGATCAAGGCCGGCCCAGCCCGCCCCTTTTCCTCCTCGCTTTTTTCCCTCGCGCGCGGCTGGGCCAAGCCCGGCCCAGCTTCTTCTCCTCCTTCCTTTCCCCCTGCGCGGCCCAACTTCCCTCTTCCTTTTCCTCTCCCCGCGCGCGGCTAGGCCCAGCCCGGCCCAGTTCTCCTTCCTTCTTCCCCCCTGCGCCGGTCGCTCTCTCCTCCCTTGTTCTCCCCTGTGCGCGATCGAAGCATGACGCACGGCGGCGCCGCTTCTCGCCGTCGCTATCCGGCCAGAGGGAGACCGAAGGAGCACGCCGACGGGACTGGCATTAATTGCCAGTCCCGTCCTCCCTGTTTTCCCGACCTCCTTCTCCCCCGCTGTTGGCCTTTGCTGCTTCACTGAACCAGACCCCCCCTCTGCTCTGCACCGGCCTAAGTGCCCACGAAAGTCACGGGCCATCGTAGGCCGGTGCAGGCCGTCGTCACGCCAACGCAGAGGAGGCCCGTCATGGTCATCGTCATCGCCGTCGCCGCCTATAAAAGGCCAGAGAGAGAGAGAGAGCGCCGGCCGGCCGATTTTGGGGAGGAGGCCCGGTCAGCGAAACAGTAAAAAGAGAGAGAAACACAGAGAGAAACACAGAGGGAGCAGAGAGAGAAGAGAGAGAATAAAGAGGGAGAGGGAGCGAGCCTAGAGTCCGCCGGAGTCGGAGGAGGAGCCAGCAGCGTCGCCGTCGCCCCCTGACCAGCCGGAAATCACCCAGACGCGCCGACGACCGGTGAGCCCCCCGGCCGAGAGCTTCCTCTGTTTTCCCCTGTTCGCGGACACGGTTTGGCCGGGACTCGCGCCGGCCGAGTCGCGCGATTCCCGGCCCATGCCGTCGCCGGTCCCGGTCCCCACTCGCAGTCGAACCTCAGCCGCAGCCGTCGGAGCCAACCGTGCCGCCGGAGGAGATCGAAATCGGCTGATTTTCCACGCGCCCGCCAGGTGTTCGACGAAATGCTTCAACCGAGCTGGTTTTTGTTCCGTCGCCGGCCGGCGAACAGATGGCCGGACGGTGAGCCAGGCGGTCGGTGAGGTTGGCGGTGACCCCAGGTAACGATTCGGGGGACGGCGCAGGCTTGGGCCGGCCGGTGGACGGCCAATTTTGGCCCCGCCGGCGCTCCCCCCGCGGATCTGCACGTTCGGGTCGGATCCGACCCGAATCAACAGATCCGACCCGGGTCAACGCTCGGGTCGGATCCGTTGACCCGGGTCGGTTCCGCCCGACCCGGATCAGCCGAACCGACCCGGGTCAACGCCCGGGTCGGGTCCGTTGACCCGGGTCAACGCCCGGGTCGGACCCGACCCGACCCGGTTATATTATTATATTATTTTTTTATTTAAAAATTAATTAAAAATAAAAAAAATTAATTAAAAAAATTCAAAAAAAAATTTTAAAAAAAAATTTCATTATTTTATTTTATTTTCTTCGATATTATTATTTTTTTTTCTTTTCCGAAAAAAAAAATTTCAAAAAAATTTTTTTTTTAAAAAGAAAAGTTTTTTTATGTGATATATCTAAGTGTTTTATTTTATTATTATGCATGTTATTGTCTTGTTCAAATTAGACAAGCCTGAGTTACGCGGTAATATTTTGCATGTTATTTTTATTACCGTTGCGTTGTTATTATGCATGTTTTTAATACAATTGCATGAGCTGTTGTTTTTTTTTAATGTCATCTGACTTAGTTAAGGTTAGAACCTTAGGCTGCATGAAATGTTGTGTTCCTGATTGCTGATCGTTTATGATTATGCACTCGCTTGATCACCTCACATGTTAGGAGAAATGTCCTAAAATCAATCTAAATTGCCTGACAAATGTTTTCAGAAATGAACAAGGTAAAATGGTACTGAAAGGGCATTAGTTATCCAACTAGTGTAATCAAGTCCCCGAATCCAGTTAATCTCTGGTTCGTAGGAATAGGGTGATTCTCCCGTCATCCTATTTGGGTTTCTAATCGACCTACCCCAAATCGATTAGTGGCGACTCCTTGGTATAAACCACTTACATGATAAAAATTTAAACCCTAAGTCGCGATATGGTATGAGCTTGGGAGAGCCCGAGTTAAGTCATAAACCTAGACTTAGCACGTACCAGACGAGCCCTCCTTCTTTTTGCATGTCGTCCGATAAAAAGGCTCGGGAGGTTCGGTCGCGACACCTTCCAAACATCGAGTGGCAAAGTTGACCTTTTGATTGTCACGAACATTTTCCGCTCTAAAGATTTCCTCTATACTTCTAATCCAACCATTGGCCTTAAGAGGATCAAACTTCCCATCAAACTTGGATCCGCCTTTCTGAATTGTGCGAAGGTGCATGAGTCAGTGGTGCCACCTTGACTTAATTCCTTCGCCTGACAATACCAATGAATCATGGCTTGAGTGAAATCAGTTGGGGGATTAGGCTCTTGGGGTTCTTCCCTAGCTCTCGTGAGTCGGAACTCACTTCATATTGATCCTCTAGCCTCCTTTTTAAAGTCACACCTTGAGAACGTTGAGGCATATCTCTAGTGTCGGAAGTAATGACTCACTTGCCTTTATTATTCTTAAGAAGTGAGGCAAGTGGCTCCGAATCAGAACTCATGGTCACCTATATTCAAGAATGAAATACTACTTAGTATATAAAAGACTAGCGCAAAAATTTATCACATAGTCTCACAGCGTCTCATATCTATACTCCAAAAATCAAAACCTATGCTCTGATACCAATAAATGTCACACCCTAAACTCAACAAGAATAAGGGCATGACACGGCCATCCTTTCACAAAAGAACGGAGCCTAAACATAACCAAAACTC
Source organism: Syzygium malaccense (assembly GCA_031216405.1). Classification (NCBI taxonomy): domain Eukaryota; kingdom Viridiplantae; phylum Streptophyta; class Magnoliopsida; order Myrtales; family Myrtaceae; genus Syzygium; species Syzygium malaccense. The sequence goes on along the minus strand of CM062257.1, from coordinate 26,077,777 downwards.
ACCTAATATTATAATATATGCATTCATATATATACACGATATAGAATTTATCTGGTTATAATATCAGAGTTAACTACAATCCATCAAAAGGCCAAAAGCATAACCAGCAACAGGCTAAAACTTAAACTACACATCCACGTGTAACTTGTACCAAAAAGTCCCAACTATCAAAATGCCCTCCTCGACACCGGAACTCTCACGCCTACTAGCGTCTCGGTGAAGAACTTGAAAAACAAGTAAGATGAGAGGAATGAGCTACCACGGCTCAGTGAGTAATACATTTTTTCTAAGTAGATCGAACACCCACTATGCACACAGTTAAAGACCAAACGAAAGCTCAATTAACCTAACTCCAACAAATCACAAACTTCAAGGTCAAAATACATTATATACAACTTTAAACATAACCTTTTCACAATAGAAAATCTCGTTTTAATTAATAATATCAAAGAAGAAACCAATGGTCAATTCCATTGGTCAATCTCGTCGAAAAGCACACGCCAATGGTCTATGCCATCGGCCAATCTCATGCTTAAAAATCTAAATATGATCACGGATAACGCTCCGTCAAAGGCAACTAAGATTCCCCCCTGGCAAGGTCTCCACCTACTATAAGTCGGTGGCTCGGCCCACAATGATATCTTAGACTAGTATGCGCATACCCACAACCCCTCATTTGGGTTCACAGAGACACTGAGTATCAAAATCCACATCCTCCCATACCAGCAAATCCAATCCACAATCAAAATCACCAATATTCAGAAATCATTTCGCAAACGGGTATATAACCCTTTAAAAATCACATTCAAACTCAAGAACTCCTTATAAGTCTTTCACAAAAGGTTTCACAAACCCTTTTACATTTCATAAGTTCAAACCAAAACCAAAAGGAATCTTCTATTTCAAATATACAAAATGGAAGTAAATGCTTGATCCGATTTTTATGCAAACAAACTGCCATTTCTTATATGATAACATATCTATAACATCTCATTTTCTAAATATGAGCTTACAAATTCAAAGAAAAAATAAGGCCACTCACCTTGAAAAGCTGAAAAACTAATCTACAGCGGTTTTTCGAGCCGACACACTCGAATACCTAACAAAAAGTCGAAAAACGGTATCAAAACCGAGTAAAATATTACTTCAACTACGATTCGGCTAAACTAGGCTTAGGTGCTAACGTAACAACTAAAAGACGCCTCCAACTCACTCGTCCAAAGCGATTATCCAAATTCGTCCATGACGCGGAATTTGAGCACGAAACTTGATTGCGTCATAACTTTCTCCACTAAACTCCGTTCTAAGCGAAATTATAGTCAAGAGAAAGCTTATTCAGAGCATTACAAGAACCCCAACTTGGCCGTCCTAAAATTGAGCCGAAAACTGACAAAAATCGGCTTAAAAAGCATTGATCGCGCGCTGTTCACTGCGCGCACTCAACTTCAAAAATTCATATCCGGCAAACCGTAAGTCCAAATCAGGTTCCGTAAAATCCCATGGCCTCGCAACATCCTAAACTACCAATTCTATAAAAATACGCAGCTCTATGACTCAAAAATCTGACTTCGCCGCTCGAATAACACGTAACTCCGAAATTCATCTTGAACAACCATACTACGATATAGCTACTCGACAAACCCCAACACTTTACAACACCATAAACCATCATTCCACACAAAATCGCAACTTAATAACTCCTCGATCGAGCCTCGCAATTCAAAATCGATATTCCTTTAAATTTGCGCCCTAATTTTTGAAATCAATCCGATGAGACAAATAGAGGCCTTGATTACTTACCCGACGTTACAAAACGACGTTGATTCAGCTTATCGAGTCGTCCGGATCGCAAACACACGAAGATTTTTCCTATTCCTCTTTTTCTTCTTCTCTGCGTGTGTTTCTTCTTCTTCCCTTCTTCTCCCTTTTTTCTCCACAGTCACCGAGGCTCCTTCTTCACCACTTCACGTTGAAAATAAAGACAAGATAATGGGCTGGCCTCTAGATAAAATAATGGGTTATTTAAGCCCATTATTACACCGTTGGATAAAGTGGGTCCCATGTGGGATTGACATAATCTGACGGCACATATGCCCTAGGCTCATATGCAGTAGGATCATGCAACAATGGCTCTTACCATAGACAAGTTATAAAACTTCATGTCCTCAACATATAGACGCAGCGCGACACATTTTTCTTGTGTTTTTATCCTTCCAACATGTGCGGTGCAGTCTTTTGTGATGTCTATCTTGGTATGGAAGAGGTATCACCTTTTCTTAACACTCTGATATTGTATCCCTTTTAGTTTTGTTTTTGCTTTTGATGTGAAATGTAAGTACCATTCATAAGTTGATATACAAAAGCTTAGGGGCATACCCTAGCATTACAAAGAAGACTATAATCACGAAAAAATGGGGTGTGAGAGTCTTCATATATTAGCCAACATTACATTTACCATAAAAGGTCTTAAAGTTTTGTAGTGCGAAACTCACCCTCTAACAAGTTTATGAACTTTAGCCAAGATAATGGGGGCATCATGTGACTTGTGATGGAAACGTCTATAATTACACTCCATCCAGATGCAATAAATGGTCGCTAGGAAAGATACCTTGAGAATTCTAGCTGCCAAATCCTTGCCTTTGGTAGCACTTATCATCCATTCGAGTTCTTCATTTCATCCTCCTATATACCGCAAGATTCCGTATTGTGCAAGGAAAGTACGCCAAATGCTTTTAGTCCAGGTGCACCGGAAGAATAGATGATCTCTGCTTTCCATATCAAATAGACAGAAAATTGCAATGGCTATTTACTTCAGGCTTCGAACGTGATACGATCTCTGCTGTGGGTAGTCTATTCCTGCATGCTAGCCAGTCGATAAAGTTGTGCTTGCTGATACCGCCTTTCTAGATCAACTAGCACCATTCCATAGTTGATCTCGCCCTCCTAGTTTCATCGTATATCTCTTGGCAACAATATATTGGCTTAGATATGGCCAAACCTAAAGCCGGTCGTAATTGCAAGATACAACGCCAACTCCATGCCATAGTACCCTTGACTTCAAGCTGCATAATCGGATTTCCTCTACATTTTGCATTGTGAACTCGTTTACTCCATAGGGAAGATGACGGATAATTTATGAGGTTCCAAAGCATGCGGCCAAGCAAAACTTTATTCCATAATTTGAGATCAAGCAACCCTAGTCTTCCTTGCTTTTTTGGCGAGCAGACAACATCCCAAGCAACTTTGTGAGATCCATGGCCTTTTGTATTTCCAACCCATAAGAATTTCTACGCAACATCTCAAGCAATAACCCTTTTTGTTTTGTTCAAAACAATGAAACATTTTTTTAAATCGACATATTATTATTTATATAGACTATATAATTTATTCAGTAGTTATAACATGATTATAAATTATACATATATATGTAATTGACCCAAATATTAGATAATTCCATTTTCTCTTGCATTTTGCTCGACCATGACACTACAAAAAAACGATTTTTTTCCGACAAAATTTCCAACGAAAAATTCTGGAAAATTCGTTGGAAAAAGAATTTCCAACGAATTTTCCAACGAAAAAAATTCGTTGGTAATTCGTCGTCGGAAAATTTTCCAACGAAAAATTTGAATTTTCGTTGGAAATTTGCGACGAATTTTTTTTTGTTGGAAAATTCGTTGGAAAACTCGTAGCTAAATTCGTTGGAAACGAACTTTTTTTTCCGACGAATTTTTTGTCGTTGGAAACTATAATTTTTTTTTTAATAGAAAAATCGTGGAAATTTTTTTCCATCGAAAAAATTTTTTTTGGTCGATTTTTTTTTTTGGTCGAAATTTTTTTTTTGGGCGAAAAATAGCCCTCGCCGCCGGCGAGGGCCAGCCTCGTCGCCGGCGAGGGGCGAGCTCGCCGGCCATGGCAAGCTCGGCCCTCGGCATGGCCGACGAGGGCCGGCCTCGTCGCCGGCGAGGGCCGAGCTCGCCGGCCATGGCGAGCTCGGCCCTCGCCATGGCCGGCGAGGGCGAGCTCGTCGCCGGCGAGGGCCGAGCTCGCCCAGATCTGGGCGAGCTCGGCCCTCGCCGGCGACGAGGCTGGCCCTCATGGCCGGCGAGGCTGTTGCGACTCTCTTGTTCTGGAAGAACAAGAAGATGAAGAAGAAGAAGCAGCAGCAGCAGGGGCGGGAGCAGGTCGCCGCCCGTCGTCGTCTCCTAGCCTCGCCGGCGACGAGGCTTGGTGGCGTCGGGGGCGTCGGAGGTTGGAGTCCATGGCGCCGGAGCCGGAGCCGGAGCCGGAGGAGGAGGGGGGCGGCGGGGGAGGAGGCGGAGGGGGAGGCGGAGGGGGAGAAGGACAGAGAGGGCGAAGGCGAAGGAGACAGGCTGAAGGCGAAGGAGAGAGAGAGAGAGAGAGAGAGAGAGAGAGAGAGAGAGAGAGAGAATGAGAGAATGAATGTTCAAATTGGAATAATGGGCGCGAAAATATTGGATTTTTTTTGTAATTCGTTGGAAATTTCGTTGGAAATTTCCAACGAATTTTTTTCGTTGGAAATTTCCAACGAATTTTCCAACGAAAATTGTACACACTGAATTAATTTTCCGGAAAATTGAAATTCGTTGGAAAATTTGTTGGAAATTTCCAACGAATTTTCCAACGAATTACAAAAATGTGGGTTTTTTTGTAATTCGTTGGAAAATTCGTTGGAAATTTCCAACGAATTTTTTTCGTTGGAAATTTCCAACGAATTTTCCAACGAAAATTGTACACACTGAATTAATTTCCCGGAAAATTGGAATTCGTTGGAAAATTCGTTGGAAATTTCCAACGAAAAAAATTCGTTGGAAATTTCCAACGAATTTTCCAACGAAAAATGTGCACTCTGAAGTAATTTTCCGGAAAATTGAAATTCGTTGGAAAATTTGTTGGAAATTTCCAACAAATTTTTTTTCGTTGGAAATTTTCAACGAATTTTGCGATAAATTTTTTTTCGTTGGAAATTTCCAACGAATTTTGCGACGAAAATTTTTTCGTTGGAAATTTCCAACGAATTTTGCGACGAAAATTTTTCGTTGGAAATTTCCAACGAATTTTGATTTTCGTTGGAAAATTTGTCGCAAATTTGCAACGAAAATTTTTTCGTCGGAAATTTTCGTGGCAAAAATCAGGTTTTTTTGTAGTGTGATATCGCTGAGCGCTGGATGGAGAAGCGGTCGTAGGTGATGTCGGTACAGCGGCTCACTAGCGGCTTCATGATGTCAAGCAAGACGGGGCATCTAGTGGGAAAAAGAAACGAACGAAGAAGATGATGAACAAAAGAAACGGGGAAAAGAAAAGGAAAAGTGAGAAATAAAAGAAAAAAATGCCCTGCATGAAGATGCCCTCGGCCATGTTAGAACTTGAAAAATTTTATCTGAGGCTGAATTGGCCACTTTAGAATCTTATTTGATAAAATATCCTTTTTAGATCCACTTTTAAGAAAATTGCCCCATTTCATGCCTTTTTTTGAAATTTTCCTTTTTTTCTCTTTTACTTTTAAACATAAATTTTACTTATTTGGTTTTGAGCTTCATCACAACTTGACATATTAAATTATAATGATGTATGATTTAGTTTCTTTTTATACACTATTATTATGATGTGAAAATTATTTTGTATTAGCTTTGTTTAGGGTAACAATATAAATTAGAAGTCTTGACAACTTGCATCAGAATAGATGTATTTAGAATCATATCGAAAATATTTTGAAAATTTGATAATTCTTTGATGTGTTGAGAGTAGAATTGGAAGTTGAGATTTTTTGACTTAAATTTGTCTAGGGTTAAATTGAAAGTTCAAAATGTCTAGAACAGGTTGATTAAAGTTAGGTTCTTCTTACTTATTATTGACAGTATTATAGGTGAGGATCATCTGCCGCGTTTGGCATTACTTGTCTCCTTCACAGGATGTCGACGCTTATTCCTCCCTTTTGATATCAATCCACTCAACTCATCTCTGTCATCTTCGACTTCCATCTTCCCACACTAATCACCATTACCACCTACAGTGACTCCAGTGACAGAAACTCTTTCTGATCAAGAGGGAGAGGGAGAGAAGTGGCAAAGAAATTATAAAAAGCGCAATAAGTTTAGGACTTTCTATACAATTTTCCCATTGGAGTAGATGGGTGACGGAGGTCCGATCAGTAAACTGAATTGGTTGTGCGGGTCATGTTTGGGCAACGGATTGTATCCGGGTTTGGACTTCGGAAACAATTCTTAACATGACGCATTTCAAGTAATCTGTTTCACAGCATGCTGTTTAAATCGACACAACAAGAATATGAATCACAAACACGAATTGGCAACCTAGAAAAACAACGTGCTCACATGAAGAAAAAACAATGTCCGAGTCACTTTTGATTTGAAAACACAAATCCTGGCTTTTGGAACGGAACCACATATCTCGCTGCAAGATTTCTTGACCTGAAAGACAATGTGCTCAGGTAACTCATTGTGCCAAGAGGTTATCTCCTGAAAAGCGTCTCCAATCTATTCATGTCATTCTGAACGCCTTAGACCCTTCATTAGGAATACCAATTACCAGGTCAGACAAAACTAGATCAAAATCTGTAGATGGTACTTGCTGACTTAGACGCCCATCATTGGTTGGAAAATCATGAAAGCATAATACCTGTCCTGGCAGCAACTGATACACCAATGAAGAATTCCTAGATTATCCAGGATCCCACACTTAGATGAATGAGTAATCAAATGACCTGCTTCAGAAGAATGTCCTTTTCAATGCAAAGGATCGTCAACCCAGAAAATTCACTCCAAGCAAATCCAAAGGCACATACAAATACTTGAACTGTCATAAAAAATGTTTGATCCTAGAGCCATTAGTAGGGTTTTAACAGCAATCTTTTCTCTTCAGCCCAGCAAAGGCCATCACCCTCACGTTTTCCTTTCATCATAGCTATGCATGTCATCGAAGCAATCCGAAATTTTAGTGAGGTTGTATTCAACTTTTCACAGTGCAGCCTGAATTGCAATGTCGATTCTTCTCCAATTTTTAATCTGGCAATACAACTTCAGGATGCTATAATACCCATCTGACGAGAGAAAATTAATAAATGTTCTAGCACATATGTCTACACCAGCCACTTCCAAACAAACTGACATAAACGAAAGCACACCAAAACCACAAGTCCAGGCAGAATCACACAGGCCAGAGACAGAATGAGTGCAGCTTCTTCGATAGCTTTTAGATGATACTAGCATTCCAAGCTTTTGTACTCGCATCAGAGAAAAAGCAAAGAAACAACATAATTACCTTTTGAGAGAAGTAATCTGATTTCTATATAATCACTACAACGGAAGAATGTCGTCAGAAACTTAAGTCCTAAAATTTACACCTTGCTATACATTTGCTGATGAATTTTATAGGCATTCCATTCCTTAAAATTATAACTTAAACAACAATCTTGCAAGCAACAAAAAACGAAAAAAGCAAATCATCCTCTTCCTTCAGTTATTGTTCTTGCCACCGATTCTAGTTATTTCATTCCTTAATAGAAACAATACTACCACTTGTCTTTGCTCAACAAGATTCTCTTGCACTAAGAAAACAGGGTAGAGACAGAGGAGAAAACTTAAGTTTAGAAAATTAGGTTGAGGGATGGAAGAAAAAGGTACATCCATGAATTGGGAAAGAACCAGGTGTTTAAGAGGGAGAAGAGGGGTTATCTCCATGTCCACATTGGTTGTGGCTACATTAGACAGTTATTTAAAGAGAAAGTCTCTGTTAAGCTAAATTACTATAATTACCTTCCAAATTTATCATGTCAATCTTAACAAAAGGTCTTAAAAGAAGGGTATAGTTCGGAACTTTGGGGTAAAAGTTCATCAACATAAGATCTCATAAGTTATACCAATTGATAGTAAAGATTCAACCAAGATAACCGAGTTCTTGAGTTCATTGTGTTCAGTTTACTACAAATCATTATGATGTGTTCAGTTCATCATTACAGAAATAGTTCAAGTAAAGGAATGACCTCAACAGACACAACCCTCCAATATAACTACAAATAAAAAAAAATTTGGTCCTATTGTCACGTTGAGGTGATCATGACTGTTCAATTTCATGTCATTAGTTCAACACCATAGAAAGTGAAAATTATCCAATTAAAGACAAAGGAATTACATCTTTACAACTGAGACCTATTTACAGCTCTCCACCACAGAAAAGATGCTGAAGAAACTCCAAACAATAACGACATGACTCAGATGACACCAAGCAATCAGAGTTCTCTACTTCTCTATGTTCACCTCCTCAACTCCCGCCAAAATTCTGCAGAAATGATTTCGAAATGTTCAACTCCTTCTGTAATGTGGTACATAAATATAGTGCTTACCCAGGGACCTTTGGTGCAAAATTGGTTCCAAATACATGTCCTGGGTGATGCTCTAGAGATCATGGCCATGATCAGGTGACGAGTAATATTGAGAGGTAAGATCCTTCAAAATTTGGATCAGTCCTTTCAAGTCATTACTTCCCAATTCCAGACAATCCCTCAGGAAATCACCATCCACCACTTCCTTTTGCATGCTCTCTACCAACTCCCGCAGTGGACCCTGTAAAGATCCCAAAGATCATCATCGGGATAAGAAAGGAACAAATTTGCATTATATCCTTCACTCACACATGTATTTGAACTTCTGTTGATGTAATGCTTTTAGCCTCTTCTTTTTTCACCAGTTTGGCCTAGCACATCTGGTCTCTGTTTCTCTTGACCAACTTGGTCAAATGCACAAAGATCTTTGTTCTATTCAACCGATAATATTCCTTTCTGTTTAATTTTTTTTTATTTCAAGTTAGTTTAACAATCAACTGGTATAGAAGCTAATATGTTCGTTTTAATATCTCAAAAATATTCAGTTAAATTCATGTTCAGTATTAAAAAAATGTATTTCACCGAGAAAATCATTTCTATCTTCGACAAAGTTAGAAGCAAAGACAAGATGCCTGATCTTCATCTTATTCCTTCCAAACCGAGTCATATTGCCTCGGTATTAAACCGGTAAGTTGAGAAGAAGATGCTTCAGCTAAGCAGAGTCAAGGATGGGCGACTCCCTATGTGTCTCATTTCTGGTACAGTAAGTAATTCAAGTTCTGGGTGTCACTAGTTTTGGCATTTGGAATGTTAATTGCATGGTGAGTCACCTTGGAAAGTGACACTTCAAGTCGGCTCTCTATGTACATTACTAATGGCTCTCTCTCTCTCTCTCTCTCTCTCTCTCTCTTTCTCTCTCTCTCTCTCTCTCTCTCTAGAGTAGATAAATCATTCAGTCCATGGGCAATCTCTAGTCCTGTAGATTGTACCTCCCGTTGAAAGAAGATCCTAAGCATTCCTTTTCATCACCTTCATTTTCCTCACCCGCCTCAAAATCTTTCCAAACATAGTAAAAAATGTATGAAACTTGATCAGACCTCGTACAGACTTCTTATCTTCTCCAACCCTTTGGGATCTTGCTAAACAAATTACCCATTTCTACTGATCATGATTCTGAATGAAATGTAATCGCATAATGTCTCTACTACCATTAACAACAATCAACTGCTATGAATTTGACCAGAAAAAATTGAACAAGGGAAGAAATGACACCGTACCGATTTGCTGAACACTCTGAGAAGCCTCGCGAAGACCGACTTCGAGACCCGCATGGCATTCCCGTAATTCCTCCCGATCCACCTCGCCCTCTCCGCCTCCGACTCCGCCCTCGCGAACTCCCCCACCAGGCCCAGCAGCTCGCCAAGCTCCGACACGGCGCCGTACATCTCCCGGCGCTCGAGGTCCCTCCAGCCCCACGCGTAGTTGCGCGCGTAGTCCCACCCCGCCGACCACGCCGACCGCCAGAGCCCGACCCCCGGCCACCGGCCCGGCCGCAGCCTCTCGGCGACGGCCCTGGCGCGGTCGGCTCCGGCGAGGTCGCCGCGGGAGGCGCGGAGGGTGGCGACGCGGGTGGCGAGGGAGTGGGCGAGGGAGAGGAGGGTCTTGTACTGGAAGTAGGAGAGGGAGTGGGCCGGCGGAGGCGCGGCGGCGAGGAGGACGAGGAGGAGGAGGAGGACGAGGGAGGTGGAGGATCGGAGGTGCCGGGGTGCGAACGCGGCGGTGGCCATGTCGGCGCACGGTCGGATTTGGTCCGAGCAGGAATGAATTGAAGGGGCTTTCGTTACTTAACTTCGGAGGAGAAACAACGGCTGAGCCGAAAGAAGACGCCGAATTTAAGCCGGCTGCCTTTGTTTTTTCGGTTGGACAAGCCGACACGCGACTTAACCAGGGGAACGATGCTGCCTTGCGGGTTAACTCGCGTTAGCGACAACACCGATTGAGCCGAAACTCCCCTTTGTCATTCCAGACGCGGAAGGCTATTATACCCGTCTACCCAGCAATAGTCAGCTGAAATCGACGTGATGTCTACCTTCACTATCCAGAAACCCCCAAGTTCCCTCCAATTTTTTCTTCCCTGAAAAAAGGAAATACAGAGGAGTTTGAGACTTCCCACCTCCACTGAGGTGTTCTCTCCCATTGTCCTTCTTGAGCTTTTTTAGGTCCTGCTCAGAATCAGTATTCACGAGCTATGCTGGTGAGTTTTCGGCTCCGTTTCAATTTCAAGAGTTCGGACTCTATTACTGCTCTATGCCATCTGTTAGTGCTCGGTGGACCTGTGAAAATGAGTCTAAATGGATTGAGTTTAGAACCTATTTCCAACCCATTTCCCTCTTTAGCCTTATAAAAACATTTTTACAAAAAAAAATCGAAATTGCAATTTTTTTGTTTTTTGTTTTTGTTTTTCTCTTTTTCATTTTTTCTTGACCCTTCTTCTTCGGCCGGTTGCCGGCCACGACGATGGCCACAAGCAAGCCGAGGCCTTAGGCGAGGCTCAAGCCTCGTCGATTTGGCGAGCCTCGAGTTCGTCAACCTCAGCCTCGAGCGGGCTCCTCAAGCTTGAGCTCCCCAACTTGGCTTGGCTTGCCTCAGTGGCGAGGCTCGACTGGCTGGAATCAGGCAAGCTCAAGCCTCACTAAGCCTAGCCAGTGAGCTCGAGCTTTGCAGATCGCCGACCATCACTGTGGTTGGTGACCGGCCAAAGAAGAAGGAAAAAAAAAAGAAAAAATAATTGAAAATTCGATTTTTAAAATAAAATAAAAAATAAAAAATATTAAAATGATTGCACGGAGGAAAATCAAATCATATTTCTCATACCAAATGACGGAGAATATTTTATAATTCAATTTCAAGTTTTAGCCAAACACCGGAAAATATTGTTATTTTCTTGAAAAATGACTTCATAGAATACATTTTCTAGAAATGTCACATTTTCCGCGAAACATATGGAACACCAATTTAAAAAAAATTATAAAAAATGTCCACTAGATTTGTATTGCATAGAAGTTTTTTAAACAATATAATTTTTTTTAAATCATAAGAGACAAATTTTCCTAAATTGGGTTAAATATATAAGCATTTTAGCAATCTGGATCGCAAATGAGTCAAGAAATTTACATTACGAATAAATTGATCAATTTGTGTCAGACTATTTATGACTCGACCCAACCTACTCATTTAACATGTCTAATGTTCGGTCTCCTAACTCAGTCCAATTCATCGAAAGCAGTATCATTGCTCTTTTAGTATAGGGATAATAGCACAAATGATTCCCGAACTTTGGTTCAATGTGTAATGCCATTTCTGAACTTTTAATTGTGTAATGTGGTCTTTGAATTTTAGACTAATGTGCAATGTTATCCCTAAAGTTCTAATTTATTCAATATGGTACCTGAATTATTGATAAATGTTCAATATCGTTCCCGAATTTTAATATAATGAGAAACATCATAATTATACAGTTCAAAGTAGATAAACAATGACACATACGATTACAAATAGATATTGCATGGTTTTTAAATCTTAAATTGTATTTATGTGTCAACAATAAGGACATCAGTAAAAACCAAACAAGAATGGAACTTCCTTTTTTGTTAATTTCCAAAAGAAACTTACATGAGGAACGCGATAATGTGCCTAAAGTAAGCGCAAATGACCCCAAGGGGTTTCACGGTGAGACCCTTTTTAATTAACATTAGTCATACTAGTGTACTAAAGTGTTCCAAGGCACAACCGTTCCAAATCAGTTTTAAGACAAATTTCTCGCACTGCTCTCGCTCCTCTGTTAAATTTGTCACGTGCTTTGTTAGTCTAATTACAAGTAAAGCATCAGCGTAAGAAAGTGGGTCAAGACATGAAACACCATCCATAATTTCTTGTCTAGGAAAGATACCAATAAAAATTAAGCACATATGAAAACAAATTAACACTATCAGTCAAACTTGTCTATTCTTATTGTTCAATCTATCTCTTGAGTTTGAGCCTGCCTAACAAATTCCCTTTCCTATTTGGCTGATTTCGGATTAAGGGCAAATAAAGAAGGCCACTAAAAGACGAAATAGGAGTGCACTTTATTTTATTATATCTACTTCGGTAGGCCCAGGTCACTTTGCTGACTCGACTTCCCTTCTTGGACGGACAAACGAAACGTGTGGGGCCACGGAAGTCACATAAAAGGGAAAGCAAAAGCAAGGGTTTGCCACATATAAAAAGAAACGAAATTGAGGGTTTCTTTCCTTCAGCGAACACCAAAGCTGCACAAAGCAAGACGTACAGAGACGCGTGTATTCAAGCCGCACGAAGGAGGCAGAACGTATAGAGACATTCTTGAATGTGCACGTATTTTGCTTGGGCTTGAACACATAGTGATTTATTCTGTGAGTTTATTTTGTCTAATTAAATTGTTTATTCGTAAATATTTTAGGTTTGAGCTTAAATCTAGGTGCGGAAAATACTCGAGTGTATAAGCAAATTGTAACATTAATTATCCTATTATAGTGGATTTTTTGTTGCTGGCTCTTCCCGTTATGTAAGTATCGATATTTGGACCAAATCACGTAAATCTTTGGTGTCCTTTATTATTTCTTGTTTGTTTCTCTGGTGCTTTCGCATTGACTTAATTTGCAAGATTATGTTGTTTTCGCGTTATATTTCAACACTCATTATCATATCTCAGGGGGAAATTTGGAGCAGTACTATGATGCGAATTTGTCGCAAAAGGGATTATATATCTAAGTTGAACTTCGTCCTTGAAAGGATGTAGATGCCTCTCCTTGAGTCTGTCGATTGATCGACCTCCACATGCTCCGCCGAAGCTCTGCCATTCGCGCCCTCATCTGGTTGAGCTCTTCCAGGTCGAGCTCTTCAACGGGAGCTTCCCACCATGCCCCGTCGCTTTTTCCTCCGGTCAGTCGCTTCAACACTTTGCCTCGTGCCTTCTCAGCTTTGGTTTGATCAACAAGCTCATCGCGCTGTTGGTTGAGCTCATCATTCCGAACTCGATGAAAGAAGTCAACCAAGCCACGGAACCTATCATTGCTCGAAGGGCTTCCGCTAGGAAGTTATCAGCGACTGTGTCAATGGACGGATGAGCGAAAGAAAAGGGTTTTCGGGCAGGAGAGAGTACTACAACTCCCACCTCCGGCCCGCAGAGGGTTACAAGGTCACTAGCTTTTTTGAATACACCAGATTTTCGCATCGAGATTGTAACAAGCTTGATATCCTCGTTTTCGGTTCGTTTCATCTTGGTTCTTCGATGCCCTCTTGTCTGTCTTTCTGCCATAATCAAGCAAAGTAATGTAAGACGATAACGAACAAGTCAAGATGTGATATTAGTTTATGCGGAGATTTAGAGAGAAAATGCACGCATTTATACGCCGTATGAACGACAAATTAGTATGAGTTGTTGTGGGATAATCTCTTTTGATTGTCACATAAGATAGATAAAATATTTGTAAGGCTATTTATCGTTATGGATATGAATATCTTAATCATGATTTAGATACTAAATAATATTACAATTATCTATGAAAATCAAGTAGACTGTTATATAGCATTATGAATTTTCCAAAAAACAATAAAATAGATTTTTTTTCTAATTTAAGCATGCTTTCTATTAGGGGTGGGCAAAAGAACAAAACTGAACAGGGAACTGCCTGAGCCGGATCGAACCGGTTGGTTATGGGCAATTCCCACAAGAACCGGTCCGGTTTCCGTTTCAAGTGTAGAACCGCTCATCTAGATCACCTAGATGTATTCCAGTCCTGGTCTTTTGCTCACCTCTTGTAGCTTCACTCGCTCACTACGCTCATCGCTCACTCTCCTTTTGTTAATTGTAATTTCTTCTTCTGGGTCATTCTTGATAGTTCTAGCAATTCTGTTGTGTGATCCTTTGGTATTTCACCTGAGAAAGCTGATATTTGTCAATGCGCTTGATTTTCCCATTTCCTAGGAGGTGATATTTGCTCTGTGATCATGTTCTTTCGCTGAAAGATAGTTTATGCAAATGAAGCATTTCGAAGTGTCTCGCGTGCGATTGGAAAGAGAAATGGGCTCTCGTCATGTGCCTGTGTCTTAATTGGTTTGCTCTGAGATTACCGTCTCTTCTTTGTTCCAACCAACGGTGATTATTAAGAATTCTTGTTTGGTCTCGACCAGAAAATGGCAAGAAAAAGGTTCAAAAAATTGGAATTGTCTTCTGAAACAATGGAGAGCCATTAGTAGTAACTAATGTTGTGCAATGCCTAATTCCATAAACCCACCCGGGAACCAAACCAGACCAGTGGTCCGATTCCCGAATGGATCCAAGAAACCAGTGGGTGGCTCCCGATTCCCATTTTGTGGAACCGGGCCATTCTAGTGCCGATCACTCCTTAGTTTCCGTGCAATTTTTTTGTGCATTCATCTCTGTTCATTATTTCGTCCATTAAGTTTCATAACATTTAAAACAAAGGAAACAATGAAATTGGTTTTAAGCCCATGTGAAAGTAAAAGCTCAATCTACAATGAGATTCTTTCTTAGGGTATGTGTGTTTCGCGATAAATGAACGATTTGAAAATTATTTTTCTTAAAATGATCACTTATGTCGCTTGAACTGATCATTCAATGAAAAATGATTTTATTACTGAGAATAATTAATGTCTTAATATTTTCATATACAATGAAAGTATTTTTCGTTAATTTATTTTAGATGATACAAACAATCATTTTTAGGAGAATGATTCCCTAATCATTCATTTTTCAAGAAATAAAGGAGCCTTAGCAATAGATTGTAAGTACAGTATAACTTACTTAACAGCTCTTCGAAAGTGGATCATTGTGTCACTTCGTATCCCTCTCAAAGTCAAAGATAATTGGATCATTACACAAAGTAAGGTTATTTATCGTAGAGGTGATTGACTTTTTTAGGAGGTAGCTAATGAAGAAACCTTTGCTCATAAATTCAAGAACTCGTTTGAATGACATGAATATTTTCCCGAGGATATATTTTATTTTGGTTGAAATGTCTTGATTGAGAATGACCTATTTATTATAATTTGTCAAATCAATGAAAAAGAAGCATGAAAGAAGCCATTTAAAGTTTTATACTCTAAGAAGTAATAGCTAATGTTCTATTACTCTAATGACGCATCATCTTTTGATACAGTATTACTTTTGTATAAAGGGTATGATCGGCATTAGTTTATGAAATGTGTTCAAGACATAAAACACCATCTGTAATCCCTTCTCTATGAAGATACCAATCAAAACAATAAATAAGCACAAATGAAAAAAGATTAAGATTGTCACTCAATCTTGTCCATCCTTGTTTTCATATCTTGGGGAAATCTGGAGCAGTACAATAATGCAAATTTGTTGCATTATTCCTGTAACTTCTGTCCATGAAAGGATGCAGATGCCTCTCCTCGAGTCCGTTGATTGATCGACCACCACAGGTTCCGCCGATGGTCCTCCATTCTCACCTTCATTTGGTAGAGCTCTTCCCGGTTGAGCTCTTGTATGGGAGCTTCCCACCATGCCTCATCGCTTTTTCCTTCGGTTAGTCGCTTTAGCACTTTGCCTCGTGCCTTCTCAGCTTTGATTTGATTAATGAGCTCCTCGTATTGTTGGTTGAGCTCGTTAAGCCGGACTTGACGATAGGACTCAGCCAAGGCATGAGATCTAGCATTGGGTGGAGGGTTTCCATTGAGGAACCGATTGGTGACTGTATCAATGGATGGATGTGCAAAAGAAAAGGGTTTTTCGGTAGGAGAGAGTACTACCACTCCTACCTGCGCCCCACAAAGGGTTACAAGCTCACTTGAGTTTTTGTAGATGCCAGATCTACGCTTTGAGAATGTAATATGCCTATCATTTTCATTTTCGATTCGTTTCATATCAATTCTTTGACGCCCTCTTGTCTGTTTTCCTACCATTATCAAAGCAAGTAATCTAAGAAACAGGTAAAGTTGTGATATTGGTTAACGCTCAGATAATAGAGACAAAATGCACTTATTTATACGCATATATGAATGTCAAATTTAGCATGAGTAATGGCGGGATAATCTTTTCCAGTTGTCACCTTCCTAAGACGATGCAATTGTAAGGTTATTTATTGTTGTGGATATGATATTCTTAATCATGATTTAGATACTGATTAGTAATGCTACGTATATGAAAATCAACATGACTATGGTATGTAGGCATTAAGATATATTGGGGAATACAATAATGTAGATTTCTTTTTCCAATTTTAGCATGCTTTCCACGCAATTTTCTTGTGCATTCAATGTTGTTCCTCATTTCGTCCACTAATATTTCACAAAGTTTAAATCAAAGGAAACAATGCAATTGATTTTAGCAACGTTTGAAAAATAAAAACCCATTGAAAGCATTAAATCTAGAGTAGGATTCTTACTTAGTAATAGATCTAAGTACAGTGTAACTTACTCAACAGCTCTTCGAAAATGGATATTTGTGTTACTTCGTAGTCCTATCGCAGTCAATGATAATTTTTTTTTTCAGTCAAAGATTATTCGATCATCATATTATAACATAAAGCAATATAATGTCTTTTAATTAGATATCTTCAATGATGGTTGACAATTGATGTAAGCACCATTTATTGAATTTCAATACAAAAAAAAAGATATATGCACATATGAGTTGTGTTAGAGAAGTCCCTTATCGGAGAATTGGTGTGATGTAGAGCAATTAATATATTATAGTAGGCTCATAACTCATTGGCTTAAGCTATTGAGTGAATGTGAGTTTAACTAGATATGGTGATGGACTTAGACTTGAGCTCCCACTTGGTGATTTCCCCAGGTAAAGGTATTGAGTTTCTGCCACGCACTCTTAACAAATAGCATCAGATTCGATGATAAATTGGTGGATCTCCAATTTATTTCGAAGTTTGCTGAATATCTTAACGAATATCTTGAGGAGGAATCTGGTGACATTATTTCGAAGTTTGGTGAATAATTTGAGGAATATCTCAAGGAGGAATCTAGTCACCAACACGATTTTGGTGCAAGTGGTCATTATGGCGTAGCAATGCCGTTTCGATGGCAAAAAGAGAACAACGATGAAAGTGCACGTTGGAGATTTAGAAATTCAAGTTGAGATAAGTTAAAATGCAAATAGAATCATAAATTAAGGGCTCACAAGTGTGCAGAAGTTATTGAGATGCATATGTGAATTGTATTAGAGAAGTTCTACATTGAAAAATTTGTATGATGTGGAGTAGTTAATATAATATAGTTAGCTCATAAATCATTTGCGTAACATTTTAAGTGAAGGTGGGTCAATTGGATATGTTAATGAACTTGGATTTGGGCTCCTTCTTCGCGATCTCTCTGGATGAGGGTATCGGCCTTCTATTGCGCGCTCCCAACAATATGGAAGTGAAAAAAATAAGAAAGGTACTTCTCTAAGATGCAACATATTTGTATAATGTGGAGTGGAAAAATACTCATTTTCAATTTGTTTCATCTCTATTCTCTGACACCCTCTTGTCTATTTTACTAACATTATCAAAGAAAGTACTCTAAGACAACAGCAAACAAGTAAAGTAGTGATATTGGTTAATGCATAGATAATAGATAGAAAACGCATGTATTTATACGCGGATATGAATGTCAAAGTTAGTATGAGTCGTCGTGGAATAGATCTAAGTACAATATAATTTACTCAACAGCTCTTCAAAAATAGATACTTGTGTGACTTCGTACTCCTCTCTCAATCAAAGATAATTGGATCATCATATTAATAACATATAACAATATAATGTCATTAATTATATTTCTTCAATGATGGTTGACAATTTAAGCACCGTTAATGAAATTACGATAAAAAAAATATGGAGTGAAAAAATTAGCAGGGTAATTTTCTAGAACGCAACATCTTTGTATAAGAACTTAAAATGCTATTGAGGGTCTGATCGGCATATTCACAAGCAATCTTACTTAGTGAAAATGTAATAATTCGTATCCGCCATGATGAGAAGACATGTTAGGATCATAAAATAGGAATAATAATCTTGTTACTAGTCTTTAACTACGAATAATATATTATAATAGCTGAGATATTTATGAGATTAGCGAGAAAATTGAGTAATAAATGATTATTATGAGATGTCAATGGTAATGGTAATTTAAAAAATACCTAGTAAAAAATGTAGCAAATGACACTAGAAGTGCCAAAAGTTTTGTATAGCGCTCACTTTGGTATCAAAATTTTTTCTCGGATCACTTAAATGCCACTTTTTAAAAAATAGCGATCATTTATGTGCCGACTTCAATTTAGGTTGCTGGAAATCCGACGTTGCCATATTTTATTAGTTTCTCTGACCGACATGGCTTGCTGACATGCCCGATCAGCATATATACCCCTAAATGGTGTCGTCTACATGTTTTACCTCAAATATAAATCCTAAATTGATTAACCGAGCAGATTTCCACTGAGCTTTTTGTGTTTGTGAATGTGCTCTGCTCTCGTCGAAGTCAATCCGAAAGACTGGTGGTGGCTGGCAACGGAGGCTCGACGCCGAATGTGGATAACTAGAGATGATGGATGATTAATACTGTCACGAAGAGGCCTCTAAAATTTTTGAATGGAGGACATTTTTACTTTGCCCCTTCTCAGTGATCTGTCACCCTCTGTTCCATTGCCCACAAAAGATCTGATCATATGAGTAATTTCTCCCTCAGTAACAGAATTTGAGATTGCAAGTTTGTTTTGGCGAAAAGGAACGCGAGGAAAAAGGAAGTCAAATCTAGACGAGCGGCGTTTGGACTGAAATGGGCGAATCCAAATCTAGATGAGTGGCTCGTGAGCGATGCCGATGCTTGTCCATGACTGTCATCAACGTCGCTCGGCCAGATCTCGTTTGCGCAGTTAATGTAGGCGACTCCGCTGGTGGCAACGATAGGAGAGGGGCGGAGCTCGGACTCGAAGGGAGGGGATGACAATATGGGTTTTTCGAGCAAGAGGGATAGGAGGCGTGTGGGTGAGGGAGAGGGCCAATGCCATTGTTGTAGATGGTGAACTTAGAGAGAGGGTATTGGAGGAGAGAGATGAAGAGAAAAAAAATTCTAATATTTTCTCTTCTTCTTCGTGGACAGCAGCCAAGGAAGTACATGTGAACTGATTTTTTTTTTTTTTAAAAATGCTAACTCATATTAAAGTTTTAATTATAAAATGCACGTCATATTTTTTTGTTGGAATTTCCCGCTAGTGATACTTAAGTGATCGTTTTTTCTTTAAGTTGCCACTTAAACGAGCTCATGAAAATTTTTGATATTAAACTGAGCAGTATACGAAACTGTTTGACATTTATAATGTCTTTATGCCAAAAAATGTTGTTGTCCTTATGCTTTGCAAAAAACTTCACATTGATTCCTAGTTAACATGCTACATATTCTTATATTGAGGACAAAAGTATGGACAGTATAAATGCGGGCAACGTGACTCTCTCTCTCTCTCTCCCCATCCATAACGATTTTCTTTTTTTCTTTGACCAGTATTTTATAAAGACAACGAACAATCAAACATTTTCAGATGATAAATAGTTCCCCTGGCTAAAATAATGCAATTAATTTTTCATTTTTTTATTCGACAAATGAATAACTATTATATTTTTTTTTTTTTGAATAACTATTATTTAGATAGTGGAGAGTGGCGGTTATGGGTAGTTTCCTTTTGTAGATATGAAATGACAAAAGTAACCATATGAATTAGATCATATCAATTGAAGTTATTTTCATAACTTGATTTCTAGGTAATTTACTTTAAGAGACTAAAAGAGGAATCTCTCCCTAAAAAAATATAGAAGTATAGGGTGCGATTGTTTCGTAAAAAATAAATAATTTGGAAAATATTTCCGAAAAGTGATTGTTTATATCGGTTATACATTAGTCAATGGAAAGTATTTTCATCACTGATAACAATCCATGCCTAACTATTTTCGTGAGCGATGAAAATATTTTCTATTCATTTATTTTTCTAAATAATATAAGTGATTATTTTTTGGAGAATATTTTCTAAATTATACATTTTTCGCAAAACAAATGCAAACATAATTATTCAACTTTCTGAGTATGGGCAGATCCTTCAAACTTGTCGGGCCTATGACCCGTCCAATCAGGCCCATACATTTTACACATCCATGCTTTGTTAGGTTATAGGGCAGTCCATGGGCCCAATCATTCATCTTGATATCATTCGGCCCAAATTATTTATCTACTCATTGCGTTGCCAATGAAGCGACGATTACCAATTTACCAGCATGGACTCGCTAAGCAAAGACAAAATCGTCCATGTAAGATATACTCCAAGTGGGGGATATTGATACGGCATTATTCATTCGATCATAGAAGTAAAGTATTATAATTTGTTGTGATTTTTTAGATTACGTTATTGAGAATACTTGGTTGAATGGGTGACATCACGTCAGCACGTCACATGATATAAGTGTTACACATTAAATTTTTCTTGAGAAAATAGGAAGCATCATCATTGCTTGAGACCAAGTGGTATTTGCATTCTGTGAAATAATCTTCAGGCTTGTGACATTGAGCTAATGAGAATGATTTACTGCGAAAATAGTACTTGCAAAGGATCATGACCGGATTTTGGTGATGGTAGAGTGAAAATCTGAACGTCACAGGAGGCATAAAGTGTCATAGTTGCAGACAAGCTAAAGTTTTGTGGAAGTATAGTTATCTGGTTGATGATCTTAGAAGTTAGAACCATCCGTCTCGACTGATCTTTAGTTTTATTTGAAGCAGGTGTTGCCCATGTCCCGATCTTTAACATTTCCTCCCTAGTTTCGTTTCCTCTGCATTTCATCAACAGCAATGGACGAACGTTTTCTCAGACCACTTAAAGGCAAAACTCAGGTAAAGCAGACAGCACCAAGTCATATCCTAGCAATCAATCTAACATCATGTTACTAAACCTAGTCTTTCGCTTAGACACGTTATAATTGTTCAATCACCGATAAAGTCATCATTCACATGGCACAGAGAGGAAAATCCCGTCATCCTTGACGGCGCACCCGCTTTGCTGGCTAGACCATCAACTGAGTTTTGTTGTCCAGCTAGGAGATTTGGTGCACAAAGCTTCAATCTATCCCTTTAGAGGGTCGGTGGACTTGGCTACATCCTTGTTCAGGTTCATAAAACCTACCAATAATTTACTCGCAGAGCTATCACAAGCGGTGTTATGGCCACGTTTTACTTACTTTCATCCCTTGTTAAACCCATGTGACACTAGCTTGTGCTACATTCTCTCATTCTTTTATCTGTAAGAAATATTCCTAGATTGAGCACTTTTTATTAACAAATGTCAAGATATGACCGTTCCAAACCAGTTCAAGACAAACTTGTTGACCTGCTCTAGCTCCTGCGTTAAATTTGTCATATGCTTCGTTAGTCTAATTGCGAGTTAAACATTAGTGTAAGAAAACGGGTTCAAACTATTAGAATAATTAAATATTAAATCATATTTTCATCTAACAGTTTAAACTTTTAGAACAGTTAGTAGTGATCCCATAAAATCTCATATGGTATTAGAGCTAAAGGTCCTGAGTTTAAATTTTTCGAGGCCCCATTTGCCTCCCCAATTAAATATGTCAATGCTTAGTAGTAGGCAAAAAGATCAGACTAAGCGTGAAGGGGGAGTATTAGAATAATTAAATATTAAACCACATTTTCATCTAACAGCTTAAACTTTTAGAACAATTGGTAGTGATCCCATAAAATCTCACACAAACTTGAAACACCATCCATCATCTCTTGTGCATGAAAGATACCAACTAAATTATAAATGAGCACATATGAAAACAAGTTGACATTATCACTCAAAACTTGTCCATCCTTATTAAAACATCTCAGGGGGAAATTTAGAGCAGTACTATAATACGAGTTTGTCGCAGAGGGATTATTTCTCTAATTTGAACTCTGTCCTTGAATAGATGTGGATGCCTCTCCTTGAATACGTTGATTGATCGACCTCCACAAGCTCCGCTGAAGGTCTTGCATCCGCACCTTCATCTGTTCGAGGTCTTCCAGGTTGCTCTCTTCAATGGGAGCTTCCCACCATGCCTCGTCGCCTTTTCCTTCAACACGTTGCCTCAACACGTTGCCTCGTGTTTTCTCAACTTTGATTTGATTAATGAGCTCATCGACCAGTCGATTGAGCTTATTGATCCGGACTTGATGATTAGAATTAACCAAGGTGTGAGACCTATCATTGGGAGGAGGGTCTCCGTTGAGGAACCGATTCGTGACTGCATCGATGGACGGATGAGCAAAAGAAAAAGGGTTTCCACCAGGAGAGAGTACTACTACTCCCACCTCCGCGCCACAGAGGGTTATAAGCTCACCGGCCTTTTTGTAGATACCAGATCTACGCTTTGAGAATGTAACTAGCTTCTTATCCTTGTTTTCGATTTGTCTCATCTCCATACTTTGACGCCCTCTTGTCCGTCTTCTTGCCATATAATCAACGAAAGTAATCTAAGACAATAGCAAACAAGTAAAGTTGTGATACTAGCTAATGCAGAGATGATAGGGAGAAAATGCACGCATTTATACATGGATATGAATGTCAAATTTAGTATGAGCCATTGTGGGATAATTTCTTGCAGTTGTCACCTTCCATAAGATGGATGAAACATTGCAAGGTTATTGATCACTGTGGATATGAGTTTCTTAATCAAGATTTCAATACCGATGGCTATTACAATATATATGGAAATCAAGATGACTCTGTTGTGTACAAAATTGAGACACGCAATGGAAAACAAGAAAATAGATTTCTTTTTGTATTTTAGCATTCTTTCCATACAATTTTCTTGTGCATTCAATGTCGTTCATTATTTCATCCATTAAGTTCCGGAAAATTTAAAACGAAAGGAATTGATGGCAACTTTTGAAAAATAAAAGCCCTTTCGAAAGTATAAGTTCAATCTATATTCGAGTTCTTACTTAGCAATAGATCTTAAGAATAATATGACTTACTCACCAGCTCCACGGAATTTGTGTCACTTCGTCAAAGTAAAAAATAATTGTATTATCATGTTCTAACATAAAGCATTATAAGGGTTATCTAAAGAATGTGAAATAATTCTTAAGTTGATCTTGTTTGTCTAAACAGTATATAGGAAAGAGTATTTGTTATTACATATAGCACTGATAGTATATATGTCAGCATAATGTTTATGTTAATTGACCATTTAAATCCTTCAAAAGGTCAATATACTACTTTGATATTATCTATCATATGTTTGAAGTGATTTCTATGTATTATCTCTTCGAAGCACAGATAGTAACAAATTTCAAGTGAACTATTATAGAGTAACCCAAATTAATTATTTTGCCATAGAATGAAAATAAGATATAGTCATTACAATTTGTTGTAATTTCAAACGTTTATTTCCCAACAAAGATTTTTTCCCAATTCGTGCTTCCATTGGAGCTTATGTTAGATGTCTTACTCAAAATAAGTTTTTCAATTTGGCCTTCTCATTGTAAAATACTCATTTATACAGACTATATTTCAAAGGCAAAAATGGTAAGAAAAGTTGAGCCTTAAAGTTGAGAAAACAATTATTTGCATGCACATATTGGTAAATCAACCTTTCCATAACAATTCTTACTTTTCTTGAAAAAAAAATTTGTGTGGAAGATGACAACTCGAAGAGATTATCTCAAAACATTGGACACTAGATTTGACATCACCATCCTTGTATATATAGGTGCATTCTGTTCATTATCCCCACACCAAATTTGACAGTAGTATCATATCTTTACTATCTTGCAATTACTTTAGAATAATACTATCTTTAATTTGGTAGAGAGTCGGACAAGAGGATGTCAGAGAATCGAGATGAGACAAATCGAAAATGAGGATGCAAATGCCTCTCCTCGAGTTCGTTGATTGATTGACCTATCTTGTCGGAACCGGTTCTCCAGTTTTTGAAACCTGAAACCTACCATGCATTTCCTGACACCTACTCTGTCAACCGGTTCCATAGGTTCTAGGGTGTACCTAGGAACCAGCCAATTTTTTTTGTTCCACAGAACTAGGTATTTGTTTGTCGCACTCACGGATGGCTCTTCTTCATCTTCATAGCCCGACAATTTCAATTCAGTGATCAAACTCATCTCATCACATCCTTTCACCTCCAATGACATGTTATCTTGATACATCAACTTCACGTATACACAACAATAGCAGAATATTATTAGAATATCAAAAAAAAGATCCAACATTTATATAATACCCCACCTTACTAAGAATCATTTGTCAACAAATCGCGCCAGCACAAAAGGCAATCAGTGATGTCAATGTGTATGATTGCAATCGAGCAACCTCGCCCTCCTTTATCATGATTCATTCATCCAACTTTAGAACAAAGGATGCACACATCTCCCTAAACGCAAGTCTGGAACTAAATGTATTCCATGGGATTAAAGGCATAAAGATCAAACAAAACCAAGTTTCAGAATATTTTGGGGTAATTGAGTCTAAATTAAGTGAAAGTTAGGAGACGGTAAAATCTGAGATCATGTTCACAATCATACACATTGATACATACAAAGTACTTGATGATAACTTCTCCGCTTGTTATAGTAAGAAATTCCGGAATATTTCCCTCAAGACCAAAATCTGTGTAAGCCTCAATAAGCAAGTCCAGATACTGCCCTCAAACCCCAAATTTGGTCAAAGCATTTGTGACTAGTTAGTTGGAGATGTTCTTCAATACTTAAAACACTGAATTGCAGGAACAACGAGGGCTTGTTGGGGGGTTTTGTTTTTTTGTTTCTGTTGGGGCTAACAAATTAACCTAGAAGAGGGGGTTGAATAGGTTGAGCGATGATAATAAAAACTTTTGCAAAATACTAAATAATGAGCACTCAGGATAGTATCTCAAACAGAATAGCGAGTGTGATGATGATAAGCATTATGGAATGAATCAAGACAATCACACAACGATTTGTAGTGATTCAACTTAGTATACAAGCCTACATACACTCTTAGACTAACAGTCTTGACAACGGTTGGATTCCACTAATAATCAGCATAGCAAGTTACAACTAGCTAGTGTTGCTCCTTTCAATTAATATATCACACTATCGGGATATACACACTACTCTTACACTTGTATACTCAATTATCAATTGTTTTAGTGCTAAACCAATACAGAGAGCAATACAGAGCAATACAATTTCCATTTTTGATAGTAAACGCAATATTCAATCTGGCCAACCCTCTTCATAGCTTCATTGCTCCTTATATACTGAGGTCTTCAATGTGTCCGTTGGAGATCAGCTAGCCGTTGAGAGTTGTTGGAGGAGACCTTGGAAAGAATTGGCACTACTCTAGTAGTCACCTCTTCTGACAGTCTAGGTTTCCTAAATTAGGAAAGAACAATAAAGTATCAATTACGTTACCGGTTTTTTTGTTTCAAAATGTAGTCTTGTAATGGCTACGTTGTGAACCGTCAACGGTCATCTTTTCTTCGCGTATCTCACTATCATTAGTCCTAATGCATCACCATCACTATTATACGCACACTATCACTGGTGCTGATTATGAATACCTAGCTGACTATCTTCAGTGACGATACAAACCAAATGACTTAAGATGTTAAGATCAATGATCTTGCAATCCTTATCAATACTAAAAGGACTTCGAAGGATACTAGCTTGACTAATCCTATAAAGTAATTTTGAGACATTACTCTCATTTGTACTTGTAAGTCCAATATGTCAAAGCCTAGTGTCTCAGTAAACCAAGATCATTGATAATATACAAACAATTTTACTATCTACACTTGTCATGGTAAAGGTTAGTACTCAAAGATAATTTGATAATCATCAATATATCATAGGGATGTTTTCCAATAATCTTCCCCTCTTTTATGATGATAAAACTATCCTACAGATGTGAAATAATATAGTAAGATTTTGAGATAATTGCTATAAAATTAAATAGAACTACCTGACAGTAAATTTTGACAATTCAGCATGTGATAGTAGCATAGCACTTAAAATGATGTTTCAGTTAAGCAGATTATATCAGCACTTCATTGTTTCATGTATTTCACATACTAACTCTCCCCCTTTCTATCATAATAAAAAAGATAGATGCAAAGATAATAAAGCAAATATGTCATTCCAAAAAAGATAACACTAGGATAGTACAATAAACATAATGAGGAGAGATGATGGTACGGATCCTAAGAGATCTTAAGAACGACAGGCTCTTTTCTTGGTATAGAGAGGACTTTCAGCTGATGGTACTAGGATTGGTAAAATAAGATTATAGCATTGAAGGCTAAGGATGATCTATTCCAAGCGCTCGAGGAATTTGCCCATTTGGTTGATAGGGGTTTGCAAATTATGAATAACCTTGTAGAGAGCAGCATCGGCGATGTCATCCTTTTGGCTTCCAAACCCAGACTCCCCCTTAACTGATGATTTCTTTTGACGAGAGTGAGGAGCTGGTGGTTTAGCCGGTGCTGGTGGTGCTGTTCCTTTACCACGCATTGCCCTTTCTACACCTTCTTTCAATCTTCTTGCAGAATTTGAGCTGCAGCTTGATCATCACCATGTCCCATTCAGACAATTTTATTCCTTTGATTTACCTAGCTTCAGGACTCAGTCTCAACATTATCTTCTTCAGAGTTTCCTTGCCTATCTCCACACCTGATACCTTGTACACTTTGTAATCATCACTGATGATGATGCCTTTTGCTCGCAGGATAAGGGAGATGAGAGCTCCATACGGCAACTTACTAGTTTTTCGCTTCACCATGCGATACACATGCAGGATGAGCTAAAGAATAATTAACTGCTTTCAAGATAGCTCAAAGAATTCTTGCTTTATAGTGAGAGACATCATTGGTTAAGCATGACTTGGGACGAAGAAGTATGATGAGAATTTTATAAATCAAGTTGACTTTGAGAGGCAGCATGTTCAAAGAAATTTCGTCACGACGGAGAGGCTCGGAACTTTTCATGATAAAAGCATAAGCTCAAGAGGTATTAGGAGGGATTCTTTCAAAGTGGCTGACAGGATGGTGAATAAGCTCGGCTAGAGCTTCAGCAGTGACAGAGTAGCTTCGTTTTCCGTGAAGATAAAACTATCTTTGTTTGGAAAACGAAGGTTGGAGCAAAAACTAGCTACAACTAAAGTGTTGAAGTATTGTCTCACATCCCTTGATAATGGGTCCTAAATTTTTTTTATATTTATATGGTCTCCCTCCACCTAATAACTTAAGCTTTAAAAATTAGCTAGCAGTGGTTCCAAAAAATCTTCACATGATATCAAAGTCAGTGTTATCTAATGCTCTTTATATTCACGTGGTCTCCCTCCACCTAATTGCTGAAGCTTTTGGATTGGACTTTCTAATATGAAGGATAAACTTTTTTTTTGCAGTGTGCGGAAGAACTTCAAAGAGAGCTTTTCAATCGGTTCTAAGATTAGGATGCCATGCCTTTCTTAGTAAGAAAAATCAACGGATCAATGTGCAATTAGTTCACAAGATAGGAGTAGAAAATTTTGGTGATTGAAAAGATGGATCAGGACAAAAACCTTCAGAAGACTCAAAGGTACCGTAGTCACGGTCATGTAACTTAAATATTAAGTTTTTCACTCCTACACTCCATAAGCATAAGAAAAAATCGATTTTTTTTAATCTAGTAGCGGTTTAGTAAGCAAGATGCTCTCGTACTACCCATAGAAGTAGTATGTAAGTGCTCTCTAGTATGTCAATACCATAAAGAAATTGATATTGACGCCGGCTTAAAGAACTCTTTCAACTGTCCATTGGATAAAGGAGATACGGACAATCACATTAGACCACCTTAGCATGTAATCGTGTGCCAGAGACACACAACATTACGCTCAATTTGAAGCCGAAGACCATTATCTTGCGCCAAAGGGCCCGTGTGGCTTTGGCCGTGATTGCCTAAATCCCTCAAACACCATTCTAATGTGTTGTAGCATGTGTTTTTGCTGAGAAGCTCAAGGAAAAGAAGGAGCAAGGCGGTTCATCATAATACCATTATGTCTCTTGATGATCTATCCTCATAAGAAGATAGGAAGCTCCATCACAAGAGAACATGTGATATGTTGCTGCTTTTAGCATCGGAAAAGTACATTTATAGCAACAGCATGAGACTAGAGTGGCACTTTTGATATCTGCACTCTACGAAATTATTTGTAGGCTTGTGACATTGAGCTAACAAGAGTCATTTTCTGCAAAAATAGATGCCATGTTTGCGAAGGAACGCAACTGGCTTTTCTTGATATTAGAGCGAATACGAATGCCGTAGGAGGCATATAGTGAGAGTTTCAGACAAGCTAAAGGTTCTGTGGAAGTATAGTTATCTTGTTGATGATCTTATTATGATCCATCTCGACTGATCTTTAGTTTTTTTTGAAGCAGGGATCACCCGTCTCCCGATCTTTAACATTTCCTCCCTACTTTCGTTTCCTTTGCATTTCACCGACAGCAATGAGAGACCGTTTCTCAGACCACTTAAAGGCAAAAATCAGGTAACCCAGATAGCACCAAGTCATATCCTAGCAATCAATCTGATATCACGTTGCTAAACCAAAGAGTCTTTTGCTTAGACAGATCGTAACTGTTCAATCATCGATCATAGACCATCCACTCAGTTTTGTTGTCCAGCTAGGGGACTTGGTGCACAAAGCTTCACGCTTTCCCCTCAGAGTGTTAGTGGACTTAGCCATATCCTTGTTAAGGATCATAAAACTGCCAATGGTTTACTTGCAGAACTATCACAACCGGTGTTATGGCCGTGTTTTACTTACTTCATAACTTGGTGAATCCATGTGACCCTAGCTGGTGCAAGGTTCTCCCTTTCTTCTTTTTTTTGTAAGAAACATCCCTAGTTGAGCATCTCAGAACTAACGCCTAATGCTTGCAAAGGTTGTATCACTTGTAGAGATGGCAATACGGGTCAGAAACCCATTCCTCAACTCTATTTTTGTGGCTTGGGTTGTAGGTGGGTCAATTTAAAACTTAAAAGCAGGTTGAAATGATTTTAAAACATAAGAATTTAACTTAATGTGGGTCTTTGTGGGTTTCCACCAAATCCATATTCAACCAATTTTTCAACTCGTCTTTTGGGTTGCCTGGCATTTTTCTTTTAATCTATTGGCAAAAAAGAAATTGTCTAATTCGGGATGATACAAAACAAATTCAAAAGTTTAGAGACATCCCTTTTGACCAACAATGTAGATTGGACCAATTTCCGTACACCATTTCCTCCACGATAGCAAATCTGTGATCTTCGTCCACCACCTAATATAGAAAATATTTCGCCAAGATTAACCGACTGATCGGATCCAATCACACCATTGAATTTTTATGGGCCATGTGAAATTTATGTGGGATTGACGTGATTAACAATCATGGTTGCTTTGATTTATTTTAACTCTAATCTAGGCAAATTTTCACTGTCCAGTACACGCACCGCTGGCTAGAAGATGGAGCTAAAATGTTTTCTTCATTCAGTACTCTATTGTCAGGTATGTTTTTGTACTCTTTTTTTGTAGAATGGTTTCGTGTACTTGATGATGTGATTTTATAGACAATCTTTCTCTTATGATGATACTTGTTAGCATAAAATCCCGCACCGACTTGAGAAAGATCCCTTTCAGTCCTATCAACAATTAAGTAATTAATCTTAGGCTTTTTATGATATCCCGAGACATCATTACTCGTGAGGATTTGCCGTAGATTTTTTTTCTGTGCGTTGCAACACTCAGTATAAGAATCATAATAAAATACACATGATTATGACAAGTTACAATAAAAAAAAATCAGTCTCTTAAATATGATAGAAGTACCTTTAGTAACCAATATCATTTATGGCTTGTGCCAAGCCATGCCAATCATATGAAATTTGTATCGAGTATATGGAAGAAGTACATGATTTTTAGTAATATATATAAGCTAACAGTTGTACTGCGGCATTCGTGATCGGCCGATGCCTGGAATCGATATGATTCACAAGAGTGAGGGCATTGCTCATGACCTGGACAAAATCCACTAACCTTCGCCTCACCACTACTTTCTTGCCCTTGTCCATAACCCCACCCTCAAACCCATCCATGCAAGTGTTCTTGTCCATCAGCGCAGCACTTACCCACGTCTCCACATTGCATGTGACATCTAGCTCACGACCCAACCTGAGCATCCGAACTCCCTCACCTACTCGACGAGTCAGTGCACGGAATCACCCATTCTTTACATGCAACAATTTATGAATAAAATTTACTATGAATGAGCCCAAATTGTATCTAGGTCAATTATAGGTTACTAAATTTGTATCTTATAGAAATGAATATGGATTAAATAGATCAATTTAAATCAGACAATTTTTTACTTGCCCCAAATTCGACCCAACCCACCTGTTTATTGTATGGTATAAAGATCCCTTTGAGATAGCCCTTTTCTTTTCCATTCCTTGAGAATGAGGAACATTGTCACCTGATGTGCTTTGAACACAACTGTCTCTTGCTCAAGATATTATTAGAAAAGCGTGAACCAAATCACACATTGAAAGGACAACTTGCAGTTAATCTTCATCATAAATATGCCCTGTAAAAAAACCTTTCTTGACATGCCAAACTCATCTATTTTTACACTGCTTGAACTACTTTGCAGTTCAACGTACAAAGCCGTCCAAATAATTGAGATCATAACTTGACATTGAGCATGATTCTGGATGAAGAAACTCCACCATCTCGAGCTAAGCAGAAGATGCAAAAACTCATGCATTGTAGCGATTCTTATTACCTTTATCAAGCTTCTTTGCATCCTCCTGCAAGAGCAGAAAAGAAAACCATTAAACTATTTCCAACTTTAAAAAACGCCTGGAAAATAAAATGAGGATAATAGTTCCATAGTTCACTCGCAATATTCACAAGATTCTTATTAGAAGAAGAAGAAGAAGAGGAGGAGGAGGAGGAGGAGGAGGAGGAGAGAGGGAGAGAGAGAGAGAGAGAGATCAGTAAAACAGTTCGTTGAACAAAACATACATGAAATATGAACCCAATATTCTCATTGTAATCCAGAAACTCCTTCCATTGCTTCCCTATGCTCACCTGCAGAATAATTACTATGAGTGAAATTGTCCTTTCATCAATTGTTGCTGCTGCACCAAAAAAATCCTCCATAGTTTGTAGAGAAATCATTTCAGTGGCAAACACAAAACCCCTAATGGATTCAGACTCTCAAATGCAAAAGGATGATCCAGATTTTAGTTGAAATTACACAGCTGCCTTTTAAGAGCAGTAAGAACACATTTTAGGCCCAACTGCAAAGTTAGCAATATGTAGCATAACTCTTTTTCAAAATATGCAAAAAAGGAAAAAGAAAAAGAAGAAAAAATTGCTCCCTCAGACACCCAAATGAGAACAAGAAAGGCAAATGGAGATCAACATCCCTCATTTTCTCAGTAAAGGAACATACTTCTTGAGTCGAGTAATGTTAAATCAGAGTGATACAACTACTTGTATAAAACAAGAACCAAGGTTAATCCGGTATATTCCCACCTAGGAAGAAACTCCTGAGAAAAATCATCTACATAGCAGAGGCGGAAAAATTTTCAGAGTTACAATGATAACTAATCTCGAAGTAATTGGCCTCCATTTTAATGTAGAAGCCTTATTCTTGTTATTAAATCCAACATATCCTAGTCCTATAGAAACAGAAAGATAATGAATATAAACAATGTGCATGAAACATAAATCAAATGATCATTCGAAATACAAACAGGCTAAGGACATAACAAAATTTGGTGAAGTAGAAGAACCTGTGCAACTTCATTTGCAGCATTCTTCGTCCACAGAGATATTTTCTCCTGCCCTCTTCTGACATTGACAACGGCTCCACATATTTCATCTCCATGATCAAATTGTTCTCCAATCATTGCCAGCAACTAATGCGAGAAATAACAGTAGAAGGACTTATCAAAGCATACCTTGCTTATTGGAATACTTATCTACAGAGTAACTGATGAAAAGCATACCGTGTACAGCCAACAGGTATCAGATTTCCCTCTGTTGAAGCTCACAGTCCACTTCCCTCCATTAGCACAAACAGGGTCCTCCCATTTTGGCTCAATTTTGTCTTTAAAGCAATAAAGGTCTGCTTGAAGAGCTAATTTGCTTGGATGATGTATGTTATTGTACAGACTAAAAGCAAGGTTGGAAGATAAATCAGTCAGATTGATCCATAAGATTAAAATCAACATGATGGAGCTTCCATTGCATAAAGGAGGCAAAGGTGGAAGCATGACAAAAAAAGCACATTTTGAAAGTGTGAGATGTGCAAATTTCGTTGATTGCAACTGCGTTTAGACAAAGCCCAACTCCACATCAAAGGAGGATCTTGCAACATCGATGTCGAGTCGAAAGCAAAAGAAATAGCAATGAAGCTATTTCAACATCAAAACTATGGGTCAGATTCAAACTTCCAGCAAAACTCAAAAAGCATCCTTGCAGAGTAATTCGCTGTTCACAGATAATACAGAATCCAACCCATGTCCAGTATCAATTACCCATATCACTCACGAAATAAGCATCAACAACGAAGCTTGAAGCCTGGGAATGGGCCTATGGTGGACAAAATCAATGACTAAAAAACAGTGATCTTACAATTTATAAAATCAAGGAAAAAGTAATGAAGAAGTCAATTTCAGTTTTACAATCTTCAATTTTCAACCACCGGAGACGTATTTGCACAGGACAGAGCATATGCTCTGCGAAGCCAGTAAAATAAACTTCCACTGATTAGTTGAAGTCTCAAAGAAGCTAAAATATAAGCATACACAAAGGCCTAATTGTTTAGAGTAAACAAACTGCAAAACATCTTTAAGAGTTTATGTTTATCAAATCTACACTACCAACTTCAAAAAGAATCTGGTAATAATTTCCCTCAGTCAAACTTCGAAATTGCAAGTTTCAACAATAATCCAATAAAAGCTTGCGAGAAGGGAGAAAGAAAACTCAAGAGAATAAATCATGAACAACACAGTCAAGCCTCTACAATGTCCCTCAAGGGTTTGGCTAAAAGCTTATAATGTTCTAAGAAGAAAAGCCAAATGTCCCACGGAAAGTCAGAGTTCGGACCCCACATGAAACATATTGAAAAACTTGATGAAGCAGAATTTCTTGAGGATAATAGTACTCATGCAAGTGCACGAACCTTGCAGCCCTGTTTCCAGTGATGATGCTAATTGAAAACTCAGGGCATGAAGGATAATCAAAAAACAGTTATAGTTCCTAAATCCTTGACGGTTGATGAGTATAATGAATGCACCATTACGTTCGAGGTCAATTTAAGGGATAAGAACTCTGGGAACACCATCATGACCGATTCAGCTTAATAAAAGCTAAAGGCTTGATTTTTATGTCGCCCACTGGAGAACAAGATTTCTCTATTCAACATCAACCCAAGAATTACTATTTCTTTATCAAAAGCTATAAGCAAACTGGAATTCAACTCATAAAGTATTCTTTGAACTGATCATCTAACTCGACTAAATAGAGACACAACACCCACTGCTCAAAACTCGAACAGAATCAGCCACAGCCCTTCTCCTCAGATACACCCAAACCATGAAACTTTGCATCCGGCGAGAACAAAATCAGAACAACATCAAACCCATCAGCCTTAACACGATAATAACAACAACAAATCAGCCAAACAAGGAAAACAACCTAACCACAACTCAATCGACGCTAGAAACACGAAAATTCACCTCCAGAATTCCTCGACGGTAGAGAAGGTATAGATCGGGCGCATGGAGTCACCCCAGGCGGCCTGCTTCGATCTCAAGGTAGGGTTATCGAACCAGAAAGTCCACGAGTGCTCGAGCGGGTGCGGCTGGTCCGCTTTCGGCTCCCCTCTCGCCGACTGCTCGGCCGAATCCTCTTCGCCCACAATCTCTCCCTCTTCCAGCTCCGGGTCGCCGTTACCCGAAACACCCTTCGAATTAGGGTTGGGATTCGCGGTGGCGGGATTCTTCGGGTCGTCGGCGCTTGCAGCCGCCGCCGCCGCCGCAGATTTCACCGTCTCTTCCACCGCCATGTTTTTTCTCATCATGTTTTGCAGCTCTCTCTCTCTCTCTCTCTCTCTCTCTTCTTGCTCCTCTTGTATGGAGGATCTTGGGGCTTCTCACTATTTCTATTGCGCTTGCATCTGAAATCAATCTTCCGAGTTTTTTACATAGGAGAAATTTGTAACTTCCGAAAGAAGGTATTTTGAAAACTACAAAGATCACTTTATATTAACAAACTAAATTATATATGGGGATATTTTCCATTTTAATTAATTTTCCTCAATTGTTTATCTCAAATTCTAAATCTTCAACAAAAGATGTCAATGAATTATGCCACGTCATCTTATATGTCCATGCTAGGTCATATTTAGGGTTGTTAAAATGGAACACAAATCCATATTCAAATCCAAATTTATTTGTGTGGATTATAAATAGGCCACCTTAAACTTAAAGTATGGGTCATAATAAATTTTAAATTTAAAAACCTAAAACATATGGATTTTAGTGGATATCTTATAAATCCACTTTCAACCCATTTAAGAAAAGGCCGGGCTTAACCGACTTCGGTCCTTCTTCGCCTATCTCTTCGCTCTCCCTCTTCAATTTCATGACTTGTGACCTTCTCTATTTGTTCTATCCGCTTTCGCCATCGTTAGGTTTTCTTCAACCTCTTGCTCGCAACTTCACACTACTATGACAATCTGCACTTCTAAGGAAACATAAACTTTCATCACCACCCTCACCCCCTCATCCATAACCCGATCCCAAAGCTCCCACACTAACTTGACAGGTCGGTAGATGGAGTAGCCCGTCATTCAAAGGCAATAATTTAAGGAGAAAAGTTGCTAAAGATGGATTCTGGGTTGGGTTAGGTTTTGATCTTAATTGGGCATGGGCCACTAAATTTGCATTAGATATAAATAGTCAAAATGGGATTCAATAAGTCAATTTGGATCGAACCATTTTCAACCCGATCCACTCATTTAACGATTCTAGTTGTCTTATATCATGCCGTATTGCCACATTACTATGAATATTATCATTGCCACATCATTTGTATCTTATCATTTCACAATCGATATAACTCACTGAATTGTACGCATTAGCCCCCTAGACTATTCTAAAGTTACATGCGTGTTATAAAACACCGGTTATCACATCTCCCTTGTCTGCAAGGCCTCCACTCTTACTAATATGAAATAAAGCTGAAATTGAAATACAAAACATTTTTCAAACAAAAGATATTGGTACAAGCGAACAACTAATAATACAAGGCATTATGCTTTTTTGATAAAAAAAAGTACTATGCATAACACAAATTGATTTAGAAAATAGATTTACAATGCTAAGTGACAAATTCTTCTTGCGTTCTCAAATATGCTTCACTTGTTAAAACATCTAATAAAATTTTGCCAATTTTCTTTTTAGTTCGATTTCGCAACATCCATCTTGTAACTTTTAGCAAATGTTCTCTATTACTAGTCAAGCTCGGTAAGTGTTGGTCTTTCATACTTTTGTCATTCATTCCCCATCAAATGCATCGGTCTTGTCCATTTGAATCTTCATTTTCTCTTAAAATGACTTTCCATTGAGCTTTCGAGAAAAGGAATTTTTGACACTATCGACACCTAAATTTTTTTTGTCTACAAGATTGTATGTCGTGCTTTAGAAAATCGGGGTTTAAAATTCGTCATTATTGTAGAAATTGAGGTGAAATTACCAAAAAAGCTATAAACTTATTGTACTTATGCCAATTTAGTCATAAATTTTTTAATTTGACAAATTTAGTCCTTTTAACTATTTGCCAATGTAGTCATTCCGATCAATTTTGACTATAATTGCTGACATGGACGTCGGCTATTCTAGGGAGCACGATCAATACTGATGTGCACAATTTTTATAATTTTTTATTAAAAGTTTCTGAATTTTTAATTTTTTCTTTTCTTTTTTTTTTCTTTTAAGCGCTGGGCACAAATGAGGGCTGCGAAGCCCTCTTCAGTTGTGGGCAAGGGTCACCCTCACCTAGAGGGTTGTAACCCTCGCCTGCAACTGGCAAGAGTTGCAACTGGACTTGGTAAGGAAAAGAAAGAAAAAGAAAAAGAAAAAGAAAAAGAAAAAAAATTATTAAAAAATTAAAAAATTATCCATGTCAGCGCCGGGCATCCTATGTGGCACAGTTGGCATCTACGTCAACAATTTCTAGCAAAATTGACCGAAATGACTACATTGGCAATCATCAAAAGTTTTAAGATTAAATTTTAGCAAAATTGAAAGGTTTAGAATTAAACTGACACAAATGTAATAGGTTTAAGACTTTGCTAATAATTTTGCCTAGAAATTTCACCCCTTAGCTGAAGTATTCATATTTGCATAATCTTGCATTCTCAGGTATGAATGGTAACTATTCTATTTCTCTATTTTTCTATTTTTCTGTTCTTGGGAACATATTTGGAACAGAAATCCGTTTAGTAAAGCAAATTCATTTTTCTTTAATTTTCGGGACAAATTTTTAGTCCATAAATAGGTTTGGAACAGAAATGAAAAGTAGATTTTTTTTACTTTTCTATTTCGAAAATAGAAACAGAAATAAGAACTCTTCTTATCACTCACCCTCGCCGCTTATCACCCGCCAACCACCTGCCGGGAATAGAAATTTAAGAAGGCCTATCAAATGAATTTCTATTCCAAGAATAGAAATTTTGCATCGTTATCAAATATTACTTTCTACTCATAAACTTGTCCAAGGAATAAAAATAGAAAATTAGGCATAAATTGGGCCTAGGAAGAGAATGGATATCATTTGCGCCCTCAATCTATATCTCTCGTACGAGCCTCATCCATTTTCGGCGGTGTTTCTCTCTATCCTTTTGCTGAGATGGCAAGCAACCCTGTCATACTTGAATCACTTCGAGCAAGGCAAGAGATCAATGCATTTTGGTGAAAGAATGAGAGAGAGGGAAGAATTGGAGATAAGAACCAGAGAGTTTCTGCAAAATGGCCTTCACATTTTTGGAATTCTGGTACAATACCGCAAGAATTGCGGCATCTTTCTCACTTCTTTTGGCAAGAACCTTCAAGGGAGGACAAAGAGCACCACCTATATGGACTTGAGATTCTTCGTGACATGTTAGTCTTGGAATCGAAGGATGTCTGCGCCAACCGCGGCCCTTTCGTGCCTACCGGATCAATGGCTGTTTCATTGAACCCGTGACCAACATACTTCATCAAAAAAAGTGGCTGAAGATCCACACAGCCCTCGACAGGTCTCGCACACTGCCACTGCTCATCTTGCTCGGATCAAGGTAGAATCCTGACCCCAACTTCTACTCGGCACTGAATCTTTTACCCCGTAAGTTTACTAGCTTTTGCTTGCATTCTTCGGATCACTCATGTACAAAACACATATGGGTTAATGTACGATAAGAATTAATCATTTCGGCCTCTTGAAAGTTGCTGTTTGATTTGCATTGTTACTGTCCAGCATGTAGAGTACACGATCGGTTGCTTTTTCGTATGTTGACATTGATCGTGCTAAACTGGATTTGTTGTAGCAACCATAAGAGATTTAAACCTCGGTTCAGAGGGGCGGGATTCGGCTCTAATAATGGCTCCATACCCCTACCCAGACGGGTTTTCCAGATCTAATCAAAGGGTGTTCAACCCTTGATAGGACCAATTTGCACTCCTACTAGCCACCTTCCGTCGTGTGCACCTTATGTATTGATTAAGGGATTGATTAGGGCGTTCATGCATGCTTTAGGATTTCTAATACTTTAATTTTAGCATGTTAGAAAGTTGGATGATGTCGGGGTTCGATCTAAAATTTGACTTGTTACCCCAGTGTCCTCGTCGAGGTATTTTCTTATAGGGTAAAACCCACTTAAAACCCTCAACTATGCCCACTGTGACATATTTATCCTAAACTTTTTTCTATGACACTAAAAATCTCATACTTGTACCTGTGCAACATATTTACTCTCCATCAAAGTTATATCAATGAGAACCATTTAAAATCTATCAATATGAATGCCAGAAAGCAATCAGTATTGACATCATGCCTACGTGGCTTAAGCGAAATAAAGAGGACATCGTTTTGGCTGAAAAATCATCTAACAAACCTTGACCGAAAAAGGTGGTGCAATTGAATGTATTTAGAAATCTGATTGAGCTAGTCTCTCTCGTTGGTAGAGCTTTTCTCTACCTTTATGGTAGCAAACCCCAGTTTTCAAACTTCATCCCAGTTTCTCGAATACTCAACTGTAGCTCTTCTCCCGATAGAATCTTTGTTTTAACCATGTCCCACAAATTCCTCTTGCGTATGTTGCCCTTTCTCAGCTCTAAAATGTCATTGGGATCCCCTCCATAAACCATCATACCATTTTCATTTTCCTCATTTGCAGCATTTAGTACCAGATTTTGTCATTTCTTTGCCTAAAAATGGTGCCCTACATCCTTGTCCTAACGTATCTTGAACCCTAAATCCTTCGTTACCGTTCCATTGATTTCCACCTTACCTTAACTTTCATGGCCACTACCCCTACTTCCCTTGGTTTTTACCCCTTCTTGTGTCGTGGTTTCTGGGTTTTCTGGGTCTCCGAACCCCTTGTTTGTGGCAGTCCTCATAAGTGTTTGCCTCTTTTTAATCTTGCTGAGTCCTGCAAGAGATGGCGGAAAATGTTAGTGCTGAGGCGTGGCTGGCCGTGCTATGTAGACGTTTGGGTAACCTTTGGCATAAAATAGACACCCTTAATAGAGATTTGATGGTATCCCAGGAAAAATTGGTTGAATGCAACCACTCGATTTTTGAAAAACTCTATACAAGTTCCAACATCAACTACCAGGCATTCCTCAACACTATGAAGACAGCGTGGAAGGTGGAGTCAGTAACACCCACTCAATATGAATCGGCTATTCTTTCTTTCACATTTACTAATGAGCAGGATAAAAACGGAGTCTCAGAAAATAGCCAATGGTCATTTGGAAGCAATTTATTGATACTCCAACCCTAGGTACCAAACAAACCCCCTCATTGTTATAAGTTCTCCTCCTGTGCATTTTAGGTTCAACTTCATGGGCTTCCTATGGAATGGTGCTCAATGGAGATGGTTTCTTATGTCACCCAGCACTTGGGCTCTGTTCAGGAGGTGAAAGTAGAAAAAAAAAGGAGCTGCATTTCATAGAGTAGGTAGAGCAAAAATTGTTTTGAATATGGGCACTCCCTTAAGCCCATGGGCCTTGACTAATCTAGGAGAGGAGAAAGTATGGCTGGATTTTAAATATGAGAGACTACCACGCTTTTGTTATTCTTGTGATAAAATTGGGCATTTCACAACAAACTGCATGGAAGTTCCTTACGAGGAAGCAAAGTTCGAAGAGAATAGTTCAAGTAAATTTGGGCATTGGCTTAAAGCAGAGGCTCGAGAACCAAGTCCCTATTGGAAATTCTTCTATGAATAAGCTGGGGTAGTCAATGAAGGGTTAGAGGAAGATAAAATAGTCCTAGAAGCCCCACTGCAAAGCACCTAATTGGTATGTATGGAAAAAAAAAGACTCTTGCTTCTACTAAATAGGGGGCAAGGTGTAATTCAGATCAATCTAGGGCTTTGACGGTCTTGGCTGAAGCAAATTCACAAAAGGAGCAGCGGGATTTTTATGGCAAAGGAATTGTAGTAATAATGAAGCAAAATAATATGGTGACTTCTTAGGGCAGGCCTCCATGTGGTCAAATGCTCAGGGTCCTAATCTGAATAGAGTCCTAAAGGTTCCATCGACCAAGAAGTTACAAAGGAACAATCCTTATAGTTCCCTCTCTTTGGAGCTTAACTATTTAGACGAATCACAGCTACAAGAAACTCAAATAATTTTTTTTATGAACCCATGAAATGGACTTTGGTGGCTAGTCCTAATAAGCTACCGGGTTACATATGAATTTCTTTTATTGGAACTGTTAGGGGTTAGGTGCACCTTTGATAGTTCAAGCATTACAGGCCTCTGTAGCCCAAGATAGGCCCAACTTGGTGCTCTTAATGGAAACCAAAAACAAAGAACCGGTCATCTTTCGTATTAATAGACAGCTGAATTATCAAAATTGTTTTGTGGTTGACCCAGTGGGGATTGCAGGGGTCTGGCAGTGTTGTGGAATGACTCTATTTCTGTGCACATTGTCACGCCCCGTACCCCACGAAGCGCGAACATCTCACCACAAGTCGAATTTGTTGCGACGTCCTAGGAACATCGCCGACCCAACCCAAACATTAGAGCCATATATGGAAACGGATATTAAAAACCCCGGACAAAAAGATGACGATAACGGGGTAGAACATCAGAACAATCAAACAACAACATGATCATACAACACCTAATATACAAACATCATGTTACAGACATAGTTAACAAATAAACATTCGCAGTCACCGACTTAACAAAAGATCAGGGTCTGGTTAGCCTAACTTCATTATAGGTTAATCTATTCTACGCAGCCCCTAAAATACCCTAGAGAAAAACCTAAGGGTCGCTCTTCTCCATTCTGCTCCTGATTCATCGGACTTGAGCCTCCGGAACTCACCTGCAATTCCACTGGGCACCAAAGGCAGCTCCTCGGACTTCCAAAAAGTGGAGGCGGACTTCTCGAGTTTACGGCTGGGGGTCTGAAATTGTGGATTATACAACTATGAGATGAATCTCAATAAGTGTACAACCCCAAACCCCATGTAGGCACTCACGTATCGCCAGACGAAACATGCATAACACATGACAATCAACCAAATTAACAACCACACACGACCCTACCTGGAATCCATCATACATGTCCTTGCACGTTAGACAACAACACAGCCAATACACCATAGCAATGAAACACAGTCGCACACGTGCCTCGATTATAAAGCAAAACCTACTTGGACACGTCCCATATCATGCCTAG
The DNA here is from genome assembly GCA_031216405.1 of Syzygium malaccense. Classification (NCBI taxonomy): domain Eukaryota; kingdom Viridiplantae; phylum Streptophyta; class Magnoliopsida; order Myrtales; family Myrtaceae; genus Syzygium; species Syzygium malaccense. The sequence continues at coordinate 26,036,345 of CM062257.1, read as the reverse complement.
CAGTATTTTACCCCATAATCGAGCACCACAACACTCAATACAAACACATTCGCACACTGACTCACACCACGCATCACTTTCGCAAACCTCGCACCTCAAGCCAATTCCCACTCATTCTCAACTTTTTCACCACTACCACGCCCGCATAAAACGTATCAGGCCAACGGTCTTCTGACCTCGTCAAGCATCGACACCCCGTCGGGCCGGGCATCGTCACCTCGTCAGGGACGGCATCGTCCCGCGTAAACGAACACGCCTTAGGACGAAATCCTACACACATTTTCCTTCTACCGCACCCGTGTAAAACGCATCAGGCCAACGGTCTTCTAACCACGTCAGGCATCGTCACTCCGTCGGGTCGGACATCGTCAACTCGTCAGGGATGGCATCATCCCGCGTAAACGTATACGCCTCAGGACGGATCTTTTCCAACCAATCCTACATTTCTGTATCCTCGTGCCACTCAAACTACACATACACATGGCCAACCACACCCACGGTCATACACAACCTCACGCCTCACCCACACTCCACAAATGCACATTCTCGTCACACGAACACCACACGACCATACACATTTAACACGCGAATTCAATACGCATTCACATTACCACACCGCCACACCTCACGGCCACATACACACGGCACATAGCCACGCCATATTCAGCCCAACACACAATCCCGATCCAGCCAGCAAATCACAAACAACATAACTGATCAATTAAGCACAATCAAGCCATAACAATCCCAATCAATCACACAAATAAATCCCGATCGATCCACAATATCACAGCCCTATCCAAATCTACTAAACCTCGAATTTTCATCGCCAAATCAGTCTGTAACCAACATATATCCAGCCTCTAATTCAGTCTCCAAACAGGTACAATAATTACCTAAACCGAGTCCTAAACGAACCTAACGATACCCGAGGTCCTAGGCGACATTTGGGGAGGTCACTTACCCTAAAAGGCTAGACAAACAGGGCTGGATAGGGGCTGGAATGGTGCAGAACAGCAGCAGCAGCCGAGCAGCAGCGGCGGCGGCGGCGGCGGCGGCGGCAGCCAGGTGGGCGAGCGGCTGAGCTGCCGTGGGCGGGTGGTGATCGGCCTGCTGGGGGCGGCGTCCTAGTCGTATGGGGTAGGGGAGGGCGGCCAGGGGTGGCTCGGTGGTGGCTGAGCTGATCGGAATAGTGAAACAGAAGGAGATAGAGAGACAGATGGTGATGAGGCTTGGCCGGAAAAGAGGAGGAGCGGTGGCAGGCGGCTGGGCTGGGTGGCGACCGGCGGCGGCGAGCTGGTGGTCGGCCTTGCTGGGCTCACGCACGGGGAGAGAGGAGAGAGAGAGCAAGCCGATCGGTGGAGGGGGGGAAATGAGGAGAGAGAGAGCATGAGATTGAAAGAGAGAGAGAGAAAAACTAATTTTATAATCTAACCCCAATAATTGGTCTCGAAAATTACTAAAATACCCTTCTCACTACCCTCCTATCTAATGGCCACAATTCATTCTCAACCAAAATCCGACGGCCCATGTTTGTTCTTGCCAAAAAGTCAAAGGGCATTCTTGTAATTATCCAAAAAGTGAGGGGCATTCTTGTCCTCCATAATTTTGGCCATACTAGGTTATTCTCAGTCCCCTGGCTTAATCCAGTCCTTAAAATTCGTTTGCGGTTCCAGGGGCAAAACGATTATTTTTCCGGCCCCGGACCGAAATCCATTTTTTTGCAGAAATGGGTGGCCCCAAGGTTGGTCACACCAAAAACGTCATCGGCCGCTCAAAATTGCCACTTTCAAAATTCTCGATTCCCGGGCCCGAATTTCAAGAAATAACTAGAATCGAACAATCACAACTTTAACTTATCTCTGGCTAATGGGTGGCTCATTAGGATTACGCGCTCTCGACCCGTGACCGATACTAAGTCAAATCACGTTTAAGTTTGCTCGAACCAAGGCGACCTCGATTGTCATATAATTACGAAAGTCTGTCACTAGTTCCCTTTGGACACGATCAATCAAATAGACCGATCTCTGTTGGCTCAAAATATTCCCTCGTCAAGCGATATGGTCGAAGATCAAACCAAAGTCGAGTTCTTTGATCGTGCGAACTTAATCCCATGTTGGCCTTACCCTTAAGGTTAGCATCCCGTGAATGCGTGGTTCTGGATGAGATCTCACTATAAGTGCATTGGTCAAAATATTTATTTCATAAATCCTGGGAAAAGGATCGAAAATTCAGACTGTTACACACATTGAACAAGCTTCTCAGCAGTACATCAATATGATTTGTATGGATGCGAGTGGCAAAAATAGGATGAGAATCACATTTATCCATGCACCGAATGGTTATCGAGAGAGAATGAAGCTCTGGACAAATTGAGGCAAGTTAGTTTAATTTACTCTCTTCCCTAGTTGTGTTTAGGGGATTTTAATGAAGTTTTATATCATTGGGAGAAAGTGGGCAGAAGGGTGGTTGAGTATTATTGCCTCAATGTCTTTCAAGAATGTTTGACTGACTACCATTTGATTGAAATGGAAAGCAAGGGTTGCGCTTATATGTAGGCAAATAATAGGGAATGGGAAATTCTTGTGAAAGAGAAACTGTATAGAGTTCTTTGTAATCTAGAATGGAAGCTTCCATTCTCGGAAGTTGAAGCTTTTGCCCTTCCTGCGATTGGATCAAACCATAGCCCTCTACTGTTGGTTTGCTCGGCAACACCAGTAAAAAGGAAAAAGGAATTTCATTTTGAAGCTTACTGGAATGAAGATAATAAGTGTAAGGATGTTGTTCAACATTCTTGGCAATCCCTCCACGTGGAAAATGTAGGTTTATAGGAGAAAATTCAAGCGGTCACCAGGGCTTTGATAGCTTGGAGTGAAAAGAAGTTCCCAAACAACCATAAAAAAAATTGAGGCCCTCAAGAAGGAATTGCTGATCTTAACAAACAACACTCATCTTGATCAAGACAAGCCTAGGGTTCAAAGCATTAAAGATGAGATAGCACTATTATGGAGACGGGAAGAAATGTACTGGGGTCTAAGGTCGAGGATTAATTGGCTAAAATGGGGAAGCAAAAACACAAAATATTTTCACGCAACAACGATACAAAGAAGGCAAAGGAATAGAGTTTCCATGCTAAAATCTCTAGAAGGTATGTGGATAAGGGAGAGGAATCAGCTTCAGCTGATGACTGTGATTTATTTCCAAGATCTGTACACCTCGATAGGCCCAAGAAATATAGATCCAGTGTTGGCATAATGCCCTTGTAAGGCGGGTGTTGAAATGAATGATCTCCTAGTAGCTGATGTGACAATGGAGGAGATTAAGGTAGCGGTGTTCCAACTAGGTGGGGCTAAGCCCCAGGTCCAGATGACTTGAATGGTATGTTCTTTTAGTCTCACTAGGATATTATTAAACGAGATATATTTCTGGCCGTTAATAACTTTTTTCAATCGGGTGTTATGGAACCAGCTTTAAACAAAACTTTTATTTCATTGGTACCAAAGACACCCAACCCAGAAAAACTTGAACAATTTCGCCCCATTAGCCTTTGCAATTTTGTGTATAAAATCATATCCAAGACAATGGCAAATAGACTAAAGCCCTGGCTGCCTGAGCTAATTTCTGAGGAACAGAGTGTGTTCGTGAGTGGTAGACAAATTTATGACAACATTTTGATTGTGCAAGAGGTTCTACATCAATTGAGGGTGTGAAATAGGAAGAAAAAGTTCCAGGCTGTCCTTAAACTTGATATGTAAAAGGCGTATGATAGAGTGGAGTGGGATTTTCTTGAAGCTTGCATGTCAAAAATGGGTTTTCACGAAAAATGGGTTAGATGGGTCATGTACTATGTCACCACTGTTTCCTTTAGTGTAAAGTTGCATGGAGAACCCCTTCCTTTTTTCACTCCTACAAAAGGCATTAGGCAAGGAGACCACTTATCACCTTACCTCTTTATTCTGGTAGCTAATTGTTTGTCATCTTTAATAGACAATTAGTGGAAAATGAATGCACAAAGGGGATTAAGCTGTACAGTTCTTGTCCAACCCTATCCCACTTATTATTTGCGGATGATTCCATCTTCTTTTTAGATGGATCGATAATAGAGTGCCAGAACTTTTCAGCTGTCCTTAACCAGTACTGTTATGCTTCCGGACAAGCTGTTGACCTGAATAAATCAGGTATCTTTTTCAGTATGGGATGTCCTCAATTATTAAGGGATAATATGGCTAGAGAATTGAGGATCCCTGAGATTAGCCACATAGGAAAGTATCTGGGTATTCCTTCAAATTGGGGTGTTTCAAAAAAGCAAATGTTTGCTTGGATTCTGGGGAGAGTAAACATGAAGTTGGAAGGAGGGAAAGAGAAGTTGATCTCGAAGGCGGGAAAAGAAATTTTGCTGAAAACTGTAGTTCAAGCTCTACCGCAATATGCAATGTCTTTTTTCAAAATCCCAATTTCCATTTGTAAAGCAATTGAGCAGAAAATAGCAAACTTTTAGTAGAAAAACAGTGATTCAAAGGCTGGTTTACATTGAAAAAAGTGGGATACTTTGAAGGTGAGGAAAGACAAGGGAGGTATGTGCTTTAGAGATTTGATCACTATTAACAAAGCTATATTAGGTAAATAAGCATGGCGTTTAATCAAATACCCAGAAGCATTATGGAGTAGATTCTTCAAAGGCATTTACTTCTATCAAAAGGATTTATGGCATGCGGAGAAAGGAGCTAGGCCATCTTGGGGATGGCAAAGCTTACTTATGGAAAGAGAGGCAATTTTGAACTCAACCATATGGTCTATAGGGAATGGGGAAAAGGTGAACATAAGGACAGATAGATGGCTGAAGAGGGATCTCATTGGTGGACCTGCAAATGTAAATAATCCTCGAAAGGTTGCTGAAATGATAAATCCAGAAGAGAATTGGTGGAATGTGCAAAAACTAGAGGAACTTTTTGATGAACAGACTAAGCACGAAATCCTCAATATCCCAATCAAACCCCATGAAGCAGACAATGAACTCTTTTGGATAGGTACGAAATCAAGCTGTTATACGATGAAGAATGCCTATAATTTACTCAGACAGGAAGCTGAAGGTAATCCAAACACAGAGATACCCTCATCATCGTTTCAGCCACCCAAAGCTTTGTGGATACCCATATGGAACTTAAAGATTCACTCTATAGTGTAGATCTTTTTATGAAGTACATGTCACGATGCTATTTCTACAAGAGAAAATCTATGGAAGAGGAAAATCTTGCTCGAACCTATTTGTGCACTCTGTCGGCGTGAAGTGAAAATAGTTGAACACATCCTACTACTTTGTCCCTGGACCTAGAAAGTATAGTCAACCCCTAATCTTCAATTACAAAATTTGATGCAAGGGATTATTCAATTTGACGTACGGGTAATGAACTTCATTGGGAAACGGACAAGCTTACCTTCACTTGAAATAGTGGCGTCGGTCTTGTGGTGTATATGGGTCACTTGTAACAATGCGATTTTTAGAGGCCATGTCTCAAATGCAGGTAACACAGTCGAATCAGCGAAGTTTTTTCAAGGAAATTATGAGAGATGGGGCAATTAGGCATCGCAATCAGGAAAAAAATGCAGATCTATTTGTTTCTCATACCTGGGTTGCACCGGTGAACGGCGAACTGAAAATCAATGTCGATGGCTCACTTGTGGAAGGAATGATGGACGCTGTTGTTGCTTGTGTTTGACGGGATTACACCGGCAGTCTCGTCATAGGTTTTACAAAAGACGGTCCAAGCCTCCTCTGCGGCTCGAGTCGAAACTCTCGCTTTGCTTGAAGCCCTTAGATTCGTGAAAAAAGAAAGGGCTGAGCAAAATATCTATCCAACCTAATCGGCAAAATTTGATTCAAGCACTTACCTCCACAGATCATTTTAACTGGGAGTTTCGTTTGCTTATCTCAGAGTGTTCCTCTATCCTAGCAAGCCTTCCATCCGTGCGGCTAGAATTTGGCCCAAGAAGTACTAATATGGTAGCTGATTAGGCTACAAAAGCCTATAGAAATCATTGTCTTCCATGCAACTGGATCTCTTCACCCCCACGAGCCCTATGGGCTCTACTTTGTAGTGATGCCCTTTTAGTGGGCTTTTCTAGCTAGAACTACATTGCTATAAATAAAAGTATCACTTTCTGATATAAAAAAAAAACCTTGACGTAGGGTAAATATGTCACATATGTATAAATTTGGATTTTTTATGTCACAAGAAAAAGTTTAAAGTAAATATGTCACAATTGGTATTGTTTTGGATTTTTTATATCACAAAAAAAGGTTCAAGATAAATGTTTGATATTGGGCATAGTTTGGGATTTCTTGTGACTTTGTCCCGTTCTTATATGTCAATTAATTAATTTTGTTTAATTGCAACGAAGTCAAAGTCTTTGCTTTCTTAGTATCCACGGAATTCGTTGGATTAGCAACATTGTCTCTATGCCCGATTCGAGTCATATCGAAGAATTACACTCAGTTTTGTTAGTTTCTTATTATTTCATATAGTGCAGCATGCTAGCGATCTTAAGTAAAGCTATTTTCAATAAGATGAATAACAAATTAAATGCATCTAAGAATTTTTTTTCCGAGGTAAAGATAGGAATAATTTGTTATATTAGTGCATAAAATGCTTTAGATTTAGTTAAAATTCATGTTTAACATCTCATTGTTAATTTAAGCGCATTTATTTCTTGTAACTTGCTCTCATTGGTCATGTCCCACGATGTTATAATAAGGCCTTGTATTAAGGTTGCCCAATACGACTCGAGTTGTGTTTAGATTTGTTTTCTTTTTTAGCTTTTATTATATGTTTATTTGTTTGAGTGATTTATGGAATGCGCGCTTATGCACATCCATATAGATTTTTTTTTTATTTAGGAATAAAAATTGGAAATGATTTCATGAAATAATGTTCTACTAAAAGATAAAAGATACAAGTGACAGGAGTTAGGTAAAACCAGTGTTACCAAGTCCTCGAAACTCAAAATCTTTTATTAAAACTCTAGTATTATTCAATTTAGTGAGAAAGCAAGTTGTGATAAGTAGGGCTTGGAAGAGTCCGTGACCTTACTATAGGCTTACTTGTGCTCACCTAAAAATCTATTAAACCAATCACGGATTCATCTGGAAGGGATTGCGACATACGTATGTTTCCATCTTTGTCCTTCTAAACAGTGCTCGACTCTCCTTAGTCACCATAGGTTGTATTGGGCCAATTTTTCTATAATGCTGAACTTATCTAGTGATCTCGGTTCTGATCAGTCTTTCCTAGTAAGTTCTTTTGAGTAGACTTGCTTCTGCTAAGTTATGAGTATACTCTTTTTTATTTGATCAAGAGATTAAATACTATAATAGATTAATTCTCTTTAATTTCTTCTATAAGAAAGTAAAAATACAAAATCATAGGAATTAGAGTATCTTAGTATATATTAAAACTCGTGGCATGAAAAGTTATTATTGAAAATAGAACAGAGATGCTTTAGGGTACGTTGTTTCTTTAAGTTGAATTTGATACTTACCACCTTTTAATTGTTTGAATTTGCATAATGAAACATTATTCGAAATGATTTGCAGTTTACGATCAAAATCTCATTTCTAATTATTAACAGACTCCCACTATTATTTATATGAAGTAGTACCGAAACTGAAATATACACTATCATCCATACATAAAGATACCGGTATAACGAAATACCTATGTTACAAGACACTATGCTTTTTTGACAAACGGTGCTACAACACTCAATACTCTAAGCGACATAGAAGTTGCTTTACACAAAGAGAGATACAACATGATACGACAATAAAGCAACATATATTTTTGGATGCTTAAGTATGTTTGGCTCGTCAATAGAGCTTGGCAAGCAACGGTCTTCCTAAATCCTTCTCGTCACTCCCCTTGAAATGCAACAGCCTTCTCCGGTTGAAGCTTCATCCTCTCTAAATATGACTTTCCATTAAGCTTCTGGGGAAAGTAGTCTTTGACATATTTCTCCAACTTTATCCTTCTGAACAACGCTGGACTTTCTGTAGTCGTCAGAGATTGGATTCGGCCAATTTCTGAGTCCAGCTTAGGGTTGAAGAACTTAGCAATGGAGATCCTTTCTCTTGTCGTATTCACCGTGGCTCTGTGCTCCGTGCTTTTTGTAAAGACCATTGCTAAGAATCTGCCATCATAGCCAAAGGAAAATCATATTAGATACGAGTACGAACGGGCTGGACTTCAAGGAAATTTTGGGCCCGGCCCAAAGAAAAAAAAGGAAAAAATGGCCCTGGTAGCCTGGCCCGATTGAATCCTAACCCGAAAAAGCTGGTCTGAGCTGAACTGGCGGATTTGGTTTTGCATGCTTTCGGATTTATTTCAACACTCCTAGTGATAGATACATTAAATTCACCAAATTACTCATAAGATATGTTCATGGTTGTTGAAATTTATATGAAATGCCTTTTTATGACGAGATGCCTTAGAATTTCCAATGGATACGGCGGATGGTCCACTGAACAAATTCAAGGCTAATGTTTGATACAAAGGAATAGAAACGAAATTGGGGTCTTGAGAGTTTCATACTCTTAAGTTGTCCTACAACATCATATAGAAGTTGTGAGATCTTAGAATCTGTTTAGGTTGACTTTTACTCTCTGGTTTTTGGGTATGATCTAATTCTTGTGCTTCACACAGTTTGACCTTTTTGAAATCCTAAATACTTGACATTTTTTAAATATACAAACATTGACACGTAAATTCACAATTTTTTTTTGAAAATTTTGAAATTATATAATATTTAAATTTTAGCGAGAAACTAAGAAAATACTTTTCGCTTTTACTGAATCTTGAACAAGCAAACCCTGAAAGCTTAACTAACAGATGAATACATTTAAATCATGTAATGATTAATGACACTGTCATCAAAATCAAAATTATTTGAAACTAGTACAAGGGAAGTATTATAGTCATCGCCTTACCTCCTAACGAAACTCATTTAATAATGATGCATTCAGTTGTTCGAGTTAATACATGATTTTAGCTAAAAAGGGGTAAAAAATATTTTTTAGACTCAATATGTGGTGATGTGACATGTAAACTTATGTTTTTTCAAGTGACCTAAAGTGGATCTAATAAGTTCTCCAAGTGAGATATAGTAAAATGAGCCTAGACAATACATACTCGCTTAATAAAAAAAAATGGCATGCTTTAGTTTCCATAAGTAGAGCTTATCCGTTTAGAAAGTAACTTGTCTTGAGATTGATTTGCCAATCAATTAATATGTTTTGCATTACAAAGTTGATTTGCAAAACAATCTTTAAGATTGAGTCAATCAAATCTTTTTAAGTGTAAAATCTAAGCCAGATCACTAGCCATTGTGTCACGTTCTAAACTTGTGTCATGATGTAAACATAAGAAGTTCTCTAAGTTTGAAGTTCTTCATCTCCAGTTTCTATCTTCTGGTTCTTCCAAGTATATTGACAATCGTGGCTCTACCTTGCTATTCACCTATCCATGGTACTTCCAAGCTTTACTCAACTTCTCGTTCTAGGCTTGTTCACCTTCTATTCAAGCATCTCTTGTGGCATCACAAGCATGTCCCTTTTTGCTATGAGTCACTCTAACCTTACACACGAATAAGAGTTCGCATGCGGAAGACGCTTCTCCTTAACAACAGTATTTATAACATGAATTATCAAAAAGGAAAGTCTACTAGTATAAAGGTAACACGGAACTGAACTTCAAGCTTCATTATTTATCAACATAAGGTGATACATAGGTGAGTTGGGGATTAACAGTAGGTCTACTTCCTACCCGGTCTATATACATGTACCCACCACTCACGTCAGTCAAAATGGATCACCCTCCACACAACTCTGTCCAAAATATCAGTTGTGCTAAAAAATGGTACTTCCCTTCTCCTCCCTTTCTAAGTCACTCCACTTCGCTGTCCTCATCGTTCCCCATCGAAGTAGGATAATGGTCCTATCAATCATCCGCCCACTCGGACAAAGACCGATACAAACCTCAGGAGAATAAGGTCTACTGAGGACCCAATTTCGACAGTCAAAATCGAGATGTGTCTCACGAACACCACATGTGGAAAATTCGGGTCCTAGAACTCCATTAGATATGCCGAGAAATCTATAGGGACACCATAGCTAATAGAGGATGAGGTAGGGAGGATCGGCATCTCAACTAGTTTGAAAATGTTTAACCACTACAAGAATGAGCAATAGCTCAATGGCGAAATATCTATCAATCTATACCAAACAAGAATAGCATGCATATCAATGGCATAGGTATGACAATCTTCTATCCGAACTTACTAACCAAACAAAATGTACTTTAATGTTCCACCTTAGGAACTATCTCAAGTGTAATACTTTAACTCAACAATCACAATTAACAACACCATTCAAACATATACACACAATTTCACGCTTGCATGGGTATCATTATCTCACTCCAAGTCACATGCCCGGTGCGCTCGCCAGTCACGCAAAGAGGAAAACTCCCGTCTAGCGGGGTTCAGTGCGCACTTCGATCTGCCGTGGTGTATGTCGGAATTCTCAATGGCCCGTGCAGGCTTTGTGATCCACTGACCATAGCATCCCGATCAAACTCCCGGGGTATCTAGGGCAGAATCCTCCTAGGCAACCGATTCCCATAACCGAGCGTCCCACTTTCCCTTCGGCTCCTCGGGGCATCGTCGGTTCGCTAACCGATGGCATTCAATAACCCAACAAGCTCACACGCATAATCAACTCATACAGTACATAGATAACCAACAACAATCTATCTTTTTCAATGTCACACAGATAACAACACAACAATTAATCCTTTCTAGCAACGCTTGCCAATTACAAGCTTATGTAAGAACTTGGTCTCACTTGCCCCATCATTTGACATCCAATCAAGGTCTATCATATCTCATTTGAAAGTTCAAAATGTTCAGATTCTCTCTCCATAAGACATCAAGACGAAATTCCCACGTTTTTACCTAGAAAATAGTGAGTCTTTAAAAAAAAAGGTAAAACTAGGTAGCTTCGCGCCGTTTTTGAAATCAGCTTAAAGCAATTAATAAATAAACTAAAAAATTCTAAATTTTAAATATGTCATAGAGAACACCTTGATAAACAATTTTCATGAGAGCTCGAAGTCAAAATCTATCTATAACTACCTCATTCGGGAGCATTAAAATCATATTAAAAACTGTTTATTGGAATAGAATCCTTGCCTTTCTAGATGAGCTCATTTCAGTACCCAAATCATCTCCAAAAATTCTCAAATTTAAATATGTTGTAGAGAAATGCATCCACAAGAAATTTTGTGAAGGGAGTTTTTCCGGAATCCTTCCATAAAATTTTATAACAAATCAAGAACGTTAATAGGTCACTAAAACAGAGCACTCGGGCAGTCTAGCACTGGTTGGAGATTAGGCCTTCGTGCTACACAAACTAACTTCAAAAATTCTGAAATTAAAATATGTTATACGCCCAGATGTTTTAAACAACTTTCATGAAGGAAGCTTTGCGAGATTCATACCACATAAATCTCTGAAAAATTGGGAAGTAGTAAAGATCTAGCAAAAACCGAGTCCGGAATTCACAATTCAAGTTCAAGAACAACCCAATACTTGATCCCGACGAGTTTGGTGTTCAAAAACACCAGAAACCAGAAACTAACATCCATCACCACCATCCCTTTCCATCAATATCCTAAACCTACACCCGACTCAACATGCAACCCATTTCGATCTAATATAGGAAGGTAGAATTTCACTTTCCATCAATATCCCAACATACAACACGGTGCGGTCCCAGAAATAAAAGGAGAATCGCAGTAGTCTTTCCGAAGCTTCTTGTCGCACACCTCAAGCTCACAGTGGAAAGGTAATCGACGGCGTGGTGGTCTTGAGGCGGCTTGCGGTCTTCTGTCGCTCGCCTTGCGTTCTCGGATAGGGAGGGGTCGTCGGAGTGAGGGTTTGGCGGTGGCTGTGGTAGCTAGAGTCGTGGCATGCAAATGTCTAGAAGAGAAATTGATGCCGGAGGAGAAGTATGCAAGAGGGACAGTCGAGAATAGTGGGGAGAATGCAGATTGTTTCCCTCCCTCTCTTCTGCATGACTAAGGGTGGGCACATGGAGAATGGCATCTTGGGGGTTGGACGTGTGGCAAGAGGTGGCGTGGTGGTGACACTAAGGTGGTATGCAAAGAACAAGAAAGGTGGCTGAATATGTGGCTTAGGGAGTTTAATCGTCCCAAGGGAAGAAACGTCTAAGTGAGTTACTCGTGGCATGCAAAGGAAAGAATAAGGTGGCAGAATTGATAGTACTATGGGTGGGAGAGTAACATGACCACAATATTCCCAAGATGGCATGCGAAGAAAGAGGGGTGGTTGTCGGGGTGATAATACAGCAATATTGTAATAGTATCCGAGCTCTCAAAAGTTGACGCTTCCCTAACACAATGGCCTATGTTGGCCTTGTAATTTTCACCCAAAAGTCATTTGTCTATATACTATGAAATTACATCTATCAGATTTCAAAGAAGGATGAGTTCCTCATTTAGACAAAAAGTAAGTCCCATTAGGACCACTAACACCGGTATTGTAATATAAGCACTTAATTTTAACAATACATGGAAATGTAGAACTTTTTCCATTGTATGAATGTGGCATCCCTCGATTTAACTCACTCGAGATATTGTCCACTTTGGCCAGTGCCATATCAAGTCTCACGGTTTTGTCTTTTGGTGTACAAGAATATACTTTCTCAAGAGGTTACCCATCCTGATAGTGCTCTAGTCTGGGCATACTCAACTTGTCATTACGTAAAAAAGGGCCTCAGTGAGTAAATTTCAATTTCCACTTATATATCCTAGGCAAGCTCTTCCCTATTCTGGTATGCGGGTTGGTTCATTTCTACCATTTTCACCATCTTGCAAGCTTGCTATGAGCCACCCTTTGTCTAAGCCATTTGGCTCGGCGATCACTCCCCAGAGTTGTTACAAGCCCACAAGCTTCCACATGATTTGTCCCCAAATCACACCTATTGGAGAGGTCCTGCTCGTATACCATATTGTGACATCCTTAGATTTTACTCACTTGAACTAGTGTCTGATTTGACCCATCTCATACCAAGCCTCATAATTTTGTCCTTTGATGTGCAGGCATGCACTTTCCCAAGAAGTCAACTCTCTTGGTGGTGCTCTAGCCTGTGAACGCTTAATTTAGAGTTTCAAAGTAAACCTTGCCGTTAGTCAAAAGGAGCTCCGTGAGTTAATTTCAATTTTCACATATATATCCAAAGCAAGCTCTCCCCTTTTTGGTGCGCAGTTGAGTTCATTCCTGTCCTATTCGCCATCCTTGAAGCCTACCATGACCTACTCCTTGTTCAGACCCTCTAGTCTCGACTATCACTCTCCATCCTCGTTGGATCGGATCGTTATAAAATGGTGTTCATAACTCCAATATGAATAAAGTTAGTCACTAATCACTTCATGAATGATGTATTAAAAGTTGATGCTATTCATTCTCTTTCATCTTTCTTAGGACAATGAATTTATTGTCAAATGAACACAATTCAACTGGTGTCATATAAAACTATTAAAGCTTTTTAAATTAATCGATCCACAAATATTGCTCACTCCTTCATGTATACATTTCCGCCATCTACGCATGACGAAAGGAGTAGCTACACGATTGGAATTAAAACGAACCTTTTAGAAAATCAATATAAATTTTGACCTTTTTTAGTTTGTCTCAAATTACATCAGAATTGGGCATATATCCCTCTTCCGGATAACAATATGTAGAATCAATCCAAGTGGCTTGAAATTAAGTAAAGGGGTGTTGGCTGGTTTACTCCCATGTGGAGGAAGCCCAATGAATGACAAGTCCAAGACTTGAGCCCGTATGATATTCATATGGAGAAATAGGGTTTCTTACTATTATTATGTTGTAGCCGCAAAATAACATTTTTGAGAGACGCAGTAACAAGATAGAAAGAGAGAGCAGAAAATTTAGGTTGGGGAAATATCTAATTTTCATCAAGTTGACATCGGAGGTCGATTCATGGTCCAATTGAGCTGAAATTTTGTCAGCATGCTCATGCCACATTATTCTCGAATCAGATCGGTTTGATTTTTGCTTGAAGCTCCCTACATCAAGTTTTTGTGGGATGTACCAAAAGTGCGTTTTTTGTGAGATTTGTCATTTATCTCTTGCGAAGTTTATGTTTATTTCCAAGAATGATGTTCTTGATGTCTTTACTGCTATATACCTCTAGTATTTACTAGAGAAGAACTTTGTTCACCAATTTTGCTGATAGTGAAGATTTTTGGATGGACTCTGGTCCCGTGATTTTTTATCTCCTCACATCGATGAGGTTTTTCACGTAAAAATCACCTTGTGTCTATGTGCTTGGTATCTATATATGTCTCTATTTACTATTTCTTATTAGGTTTGCACAAGAGGGGGGATTATTTCGTTTTGTTGCGCTAATCCGATATTGTTCGGATTGTTGTTGTTCTCCCAACAAGGGCAGATAGGGATGGAGGGTAGTGGTGCTCGTTGAGATTAAGGATCTTATTTGAAACTAAGTTGGATATTTTGAGGCCTTATTTCAAACAAGATACACTGTGGCCATCATTTGCGAAAACGTCCCATTTTAGGTCTTTATTTGAATCTTTCGCTAACTCAAGAGTCCAAGTCAAACAGGGGACCTCCTTCGACACAAACAACCACTCAACTCCAAGAATTACTATGACGTAGACATAAGTATTAAGAGTGTGTTTGTTTTGGAAAAAATTTCATGATAAAGAAAAATGTTTTTCGAGAAATAATGTTTGAGGAAAATGCTTTTCCCTTTTCAAGTTAGAGAATTCATTTTCCTAACTTTAAGTATGCATATTTTCTTTAATTGTAAATGATTTTCAAGTTACCTGATCATTTTTAGTGAACCACACGCGTGAAAGTCCAGGACATATTCGTGAAAATATCTTTCACCGAAACAAACACACCGTAAGATTTAGAAGCAAAGAAAAACAAAACAAAGCTTCCCTTTTATTCCAAATATTTTCTAAGTAAGAGAAATTCCAATGAGTCGTACGTCACTTGTCAGTAAAAATAGAAAATCCGTACGTCAAAACCTTCCTAGAACACAAATGTTCAAATCTTACTTGAGACAAATTTATAGAATTGCACTTGCTAACGTGTGAAACTTTTTTTTTTTTGGATGGCTAACGTGTAAAACTTGACAAATGCTTTATAAGTCTATTCTGGAGTTGTCCGTCAGCGTACGAATTTGTCTCAAAGGTACATGTGAAAATTGTAGTCATATCATCCTTACTATTTTATCACATGTAAAATACAAATCAAAAGACTAAATAAGTACACAAGAAAATTGTAGTAAGCACAATCATATTATCCTTGATTTTTTTTTATCTGTCGAACTGCACAAATTCTGTCGAAGATCCTCCATTCGCTCCTTCATTTGTTTGAGCTCTTCCAAGTTGAGCTCTTCAATGGGAGCTTCCCACAATCCCTTGCCGCTCCGTGCTTCTGTATTTTGCTTCAGCTCTTTGCCCCGTTTCTTGTCAGCTTCAACTTGATCGACAAGCTCATCATATTGTTGATTGAGCTCACCAATCCTGAGTCGATGATAGGACTCGACCAAGGTTTCAACACCACCATTTTGTGGAGGGTTTTGGTTGAGGAACCGTTCTGCAACCGAATCGATTGATGGATGAGCAAATGAATAGGGTTTCCTGGCAGGAGAGAATGCTACTACTCCCACCTCGGAACCACAGAGGGTTACAAGCTCACTTGCCTTTTTATAGATGTTAGTTCTACGCTTGGAGAATGTTATGAGCTTATCCTCCGCATTTTCAATTTGTCTCATCTCGCGACATCCTCTTCTCTATCTACTTGCCATGACTAAGGACAATAATCTAAGAAGTTTGAATGATAGTAAAGTTATGATAGTAATGCTAAATTTACTGTGAGCATAATGAAAAGAGTGCACCTATTTATAAGGGGATAGTGATGCCAAATCTAGCATGCAATGTTTTGGGATAATCTCTTCGAGTTGTCACCTTCCACAAAATATATTTTTCAAAAAAAGTAAATTCGTTCAAATGGAAAGTTCTACTTTCCAATATGTGCGTGTAAATAAATGTTATTTCAATTTTAAGGCTCGACTTTGTATTTCTCACCATATTTGCCTTTGAAAAGTAATCTCTCTAAAACAGTACTTTACAACGAAAGAGCCAAATTAAACTTTGTATTTTGGGTAAGAAATCCAGAAAAAAAGCTCCACTGGAAGCACAAATTGGGCAAATATCTTTGTTGGGAAATAATAAATGAGAAGATGAGAATTCTTTTATAGTGAAAGAGCCAAATTAAAATTTGTATATTGAGTAAGAAATCTAAACAAAAAGCTATACTAGAAGCACAAATATGGCAAATATTTTAGTTGGGAAATAAAAATGAGAAGATGAGAACAATCGTAATGACTATTTCTTGTATTCATTGTTGGGGAATTTATTTATGGCCAAATACGTAACTTGGGTTACTCTATTATAGGTCACTTGAAATTTGTTATTATGTGTGCTTCAATGAGATAATACATCGAAATCACTTCAAAAATGTGGTAGATAGTATCAAAGTAGCATATTGACCTTTGGAAAGAATTAAGTGGTCTATTCACATAAATACTATGGAGCGGCGCTATTTCCACACCCATTTTAGCTAAGACACTCCTTTTTCCTATGTAACTGACCAAAATACCCTTCTCTCTCTCCTCAATTTATTTTTTCTTTTTTTATTAGGCTAACCCACAAAACTACCTTTATTTCTATTGTCTCTCACATCAGTTTCACAATACAAATGCTTCATTATACCCAACAAAATATTATTTTACCATATATCTTGTTATAACTTTGCCTAGACAATGTTGTCAATTTTAATATATTGTCTCATATCTCCAATAACAGGATATTTCTACTTATGACAGCTTATGAACACACAATTAATTACCTATTTTTTATCAAATAGTATGATGAAAGTATATTTCAAAGTCGAAAATGAAAATTCAATTTAATTATCTAGAAAATCTTTATTAAATATGGAAAAGAAAAATTAATCAAAATATGAAAAAGGGTAATTTGTTAGAAGCATGATCAAAATTATATTTAGATCATATCGAAATATTAACAAATAATAAGCACATAAAGGGAAAAAGGAAACTTCTTGCTGTTCTAATCCTACAATGAAGAAAGTAATTAATATCAATGGTAGATTCAATCTCATATCAAGTGGATTAAAATTTTAAAATATGCTTAAAACTTTCTCTTGAAAAAATCTTATATGAGTTTGAAAGTGAAGAAGGTGTAAATAAATTGTCAACCCCCATCTTGAAATTCTTATTAAAACGTAAAAAGCTCAAAAGAAAGCACAAATCAGTGTTGTTTAACTTAAAATTGCCTAGATAATTAGATTGAATTTTAATTTTCAACTTTGAAGTAAAGTTTCCCTAAAACTATTTGATAAAAAAAAGGCAATTAATCGTATGTTTATAAGCCGTCAAAATGACAAATTTCAAACATTCTATGTAACTTTTGTGATTAAAAATATGAGATCATAAATTAAAATTAACAACCTCCTCTAGGCAAAGTGATAATAGGATGTAGGATAAGATAATATCTTGTTGGGTGAAATTTGATATTTATATTGTGAAGCTGATAAGATAAGAGAGATAACAGAAATAAAAAGTAGTTTCATGAGTTAGTCTGATAAAAAAAGAAATGGGTTAGCTTGATAAAAGAAGAAACAATAAATTGAAGAGAAAGGGAGAGAGGAGGGTATTTCGGTAAGTTCACAGGAGAAAATGAGTGTCTAGCCAAAATGGGGGTCGAATTAGCGCCGCCCTTCATTTTTTTTAGAGAAAATGCCATCATAATCACCTCCATAAAAGCACATAACTCAGTCGAGTAATGTTCTCTCGGTCTAATTGGTGGTTGTGCAATATATGGAAGCCCTTCTCTATTCAAAACCAATCCAATATAATATAGAGGAGGGATCCAACTATACTTTGCACCGCCACCAAAAGGCTTTACCAGCTAAATATGCAAAAATGTATTTGGCGTGCCCACTTGGTTTCCAAATTCTCAAGAACCGGAAACAAATTGGTAAAAAATTTCAATTAACTTATTGAAATGAGACGAAAACTGAAATTTCTTGAAAAAAACCCTTCATCCTTTACTAAGATCGAACCATAATTATACTAATATTATGGGGAGATATCAAAATGTCCCTCTTAAAATCATTTTGCCAAATAGATTGCAAAAAGAAACAACGGAAACCAATTCGGGGAAATTTTCAATGAAAGAATATTCAAAATCCACTCAAAAAATCAAATACATGGCCTATCTTAATTGGGTCAAAGAAATCCGCAAGTTCAATAGTTAGAAGTTAACGGGGTGATAAACATTTTTTCACATGGTGAAAGCAAAACAGGATTCCTAGAAGGAGAGCAACTCAGCAATGCCAAAAAGGCCTCTCACTAAAGATCCTCAAAAGCATAAATTTTAATCAGATTCAACACTAAATGAGGAATACGTCAATACCCACTTTTCCTAGACATAAAAAAAAAGAGACGAAAGAAGAAAAATAAGAAAAAGCACCTTCAATCTTCATTGACCTGAACCCATCACAAGGAAAATTACCACTTTACTCAATATTAACCACAACTCCAAATTTAATCAATTTATCCAATACCCATCATGAAAAACGACGCAAAAACCATCTCAAACATAGAAGAAAAGAAAGTAAAAGGAGAGAGAAAGAGGGAAGGATGAAGATAAGGAAAGTGGGACTCGTAAAAGAAGAAAACATAAAGAGGACACTAAGAGAAAATGATGCTAAAAGGTGGGATCCACAATGGGTAAAATAGTCACAACACTTTGTTTAAGAGTGTTTTAGCTAAACTAGGAGTGGAAAAAGCATGGCACAAAAATGAATTGTTGGGATATTTATGTAGTTTCGTTTCCGTGCTTTTTTTTATTTCTAATTATTTTATAAAAAAAGCACGGAAGTGGAAGCTGCAAGAGAGAGAAAGATAATTGCCGAGAGAAAAAGAGAAGGAAGAAGATGAAGAAATATGAGACCCGAAAAGGAAGAAAACAAAAAAAAATGCCAAGGGAACAATTAAGATGATGAAAGGTGGGACTTACAATGGGTGAAATAGTCATAACACTTTATTAGGGAGGGTTTTAGCCAAACTAGGAGTGGAAAAAATGCGACTCTTTATTTTATTGCAAGAAAATACTCTTATATAAAACTTTTTTGATAAACAAGATCAAGTTAATGTAAAAAATATTTCACATTATCCGAAAACTTTCAAAAAAATGCAATCCAGTCTTAGAACTTCTCAAATTATTCCAATCAAGTCTTTCTATTGATTACACTTGTTGAAAGTTTTAAGACTCAATTATACTTTCGTAACAAGTTTTAGGATTTGATTTTCCATAACAAGTCTTAGGACTTGATTGTATTGTTTGAAAATTTTAGGACTCGATTACACTTTTATAATAAGTTTTAGGACTTCTATTGTGCTTCCCTTTAATTTACTTTCCTTCTTTTTTTTTTAGTTTTTTTGTTTCTGTGTAGAATCTAATTTTCATAATGAGGAATATCACATGTTTTTTGCGTTTATTTATTTTGGCCATCCCATGTATATTATAGGTCATTATGTTCTCTTCTTTATTTCCAGATTTCACTTCCGTCAAAATTAGCTTTGTTGAAAAGAGAAATTTCCAAGAAATTTAGTTCTTTTCTCCATTAGCGAGCAAATTTATAGATTAATTGCCAAGAAAATATAGAAAAATGTTAATAGAGAAAAATTTTAAAATCAATTCTTATCTTATCTTCGAGGTTCTTAAATTGTAAACCTGACAAAAATATTGAAGAATATTTTGTTCTTGGCTTCAAAGCGACCATCTTTTGTGTAAACTCATGATCAAACCTACGATATAGTCCTTTTAAAAGACCTTTCCGATTGATTAAAATGTATTCATTGCAAATATCTCGAAAGCCTTTAATATAGGTTATGTGAGATATCTCCGGTGGTAAAAAATTTGTTACCCACATCAATGGATGGGAACAAAAACCCTTAGCGAGTGATTGTGAGAAGACCTTTTTTATTAAGGTGCTTTAATTCAGCAATTTTAACAAAATCTTTGCAGTAAAAGAAAATCATCTTGTTCAAGACTGTCCTCTAAAGGAATTTTGACCAATTGATGACATTTATCGAAGATTGACTAACAATTGCTAAAATGACATTTAAAGTCTTAATGTTTTCTTATGTTGTTTACCTTCTACTTGATTTACTAATGCAATCTCGGAATCATCTTAAAATTTACCTCCGAAGTGGAGTGATCTTAATTTTTGTTCGATTCATTACATGCAATCTTGGAACTCCTTGAAATGGTGATTATTAGATATCTCAAATAGGTATCTTAGAGCTAATTACAAGATTGTAGCACTAGACCTTCACCTTCCATGTGGACGCAACTTGTAGCTTTGATTATGGCGATTCAAAATGGTATTCTAAAGCAAAACACAAGTTCGTAGCATCGGAATTTCACCCCTAACTGCGCCTTGTGGCTTTAAATACAGTGATTTTCAGAGTCTTTTTATAGTATACGCAGATTTGTAGCCTTGGAGCGTTCAACCTCTAAGAGTTCACAGCTTGTCGTTTTGGATGACTTCTCTTTCCAACATATACACATGGCGTGTTTCTACAGCCTCATGGTATCCTTCTTCTGTTAGATATCCAAGTAATATCTCGGAAATTTCTAACAATGATATGTAGGTACGGTGAGCTTTTGCGGCCCGCGACCATTTCAAAACAAAAAACTTCCCCAGTGGAACTGTCTCTTTCCCTACAACAAGGTGTGCTTTTGCAGCCCACATTCTTCCTTTCAATACGACACGGTGAGCTTTGTGCAACATAGAGTCACTTTTATCAATGATCTTTGTAAATATACTTTCGAACAATCTAGGTAAGTAATTCTTACCCTTAGTTAAAAAAAATCAAAATAAAATCTTCTTCCACCCCAAAAACAGAGCCTAAGAGAGAAAAGAGTGAGAAGAGGGAAGAGTAGTGAGAGAACATTCTACAAACGATGCACATGCTTGAGGTAAGCTTTAAAGGTAAGTCCTTGATCAAATGTCGTTTTTCATTTCATTTTCTTTCTCTTTGAGTTAGTTGACAAAAAATTTAGATATTATTTAGTCTTTGAAAGGAACCTCATCAAATTCTCTTTCAAAAGAGATAGCTGTTGACACCTAATTTTTAGTGGATAAGTTCTACAAAGGTAAAATTCATGATTAGGGGTCCCTCATTGTGATAAGGTCCATTTCTTGTAACGTCTTGAATTCGATCTACTTTCGTGATTAATGAAATTAATATTATTTTCTCATTTCGTTTTAGTAAGTTTCGTCCGGAACTGATCATTCTTAGGATACTAACCAATAGGGAATGACTAACTAGGAAAAACGGTGCGTGGACCTAAGGACTCGATCGTTAATCGGGTCCGATTCTGAGGAACGATAAGGAAATATTTTGTGCCAATATGGGCCGGTCCAAGGAGAATGACGGATTTGATTTGGCCAACGACGTACAATCGGATCGCGGGTGATTTCGCACAACCGAGAGTACGCGTGGTGAACAATCCCGAACTTATTCTGAATGATCGCAACCTCCGGAACTAGTTATAAATCCTCGTGTTCTCCGGAAAATCAAGATCGTCACGACTCGAGTAATCCTAAGTCGATACGCGTAAACCCTAAACAGCCGCCCGTTAGTGAGAGATGCTAAAATCACATTTGAGCGAAATCGATCGTGGAATTGAGTCCGGACTTCGGTGTTGAATTTCGTAGACGTATGCAACTATTTTGCAAGGACAACGCCGTATAAGTGTAGCCAATTATATTTAGGATCGGTGGAGTCGAAAATTGAAAATTTGACCCGAACCGGAAACTGTTTTACCCCTATGCCCTATGCTTGAATTCCGAATTTTAGAGATTAATTGGAGGGTATATTGGTCTTGTTCAGCCTTATTTTATTGTTAGAATTAGTGGACTAAATTGCCCCTAGACATTTTAGATAGATTTAATCCCAACCCTTGAAGTGAGGGCAAGATGGTCATTTTTAGAATTTGGTCAACCACCCCACTAAGCCCAAGCCTATACACTCTCCCTCAATCTCTTTCTCCCTCATTTCTTCTTTCCCACTCCATCGGCCACTCCTCCTCCTCTCGCCATTCTCTCTCTCTTCCTCCTTGCTCGGCCGTGAGCGCCACCGCTGCCGGAGGAGCCACCGCCGCGCGCCACCGCCGTTCGTCGCCTTGCCTCACCACCAAACCACCCCCATTCCTCTCTCTCTCTCTCTCTCTCTCTCTCTCTCTCTCTCTCTCTCTCTCTCTCTCTCTCTCTCTCTCTCTCTCTCTCCCTCTCCATTTTCCTCTCTTGGCCGTGAGCAGCAGCCTGCCGGAGTGCCACCGCCGCCGCTCGTCGGTGCCACACGCCGGGTGCCGCCGCCCGTTTCGCCTCACCACCACCACCATTCTCACTCTTTCTCTCTGTTTCTCTCCCTCCCGGCCACGTGAGGATCACCGGAGTCGCCCCAAGCTGCGACCATCGCTGATCACCGCCGTGGGAGCCGCCGTGAGCAGGTGATCAGCCACCCGATTCCCCCACCTGATCAGCTTAGTTGGGAGCTTAGAAGCCTAAGTGAGTATTAACCCTAAACCCTAATTAGGTTAATTAGCAGTTCTAGATAGGATTAGGGTAATTTAGGGGTTAATTAAGGTGGTTTAGGGTTGATTATTGGGCTGTTGATTTGTGGTGGATTATGCGATGATTTGGGAGTCTAATATGTGGATTTCAATGTGGTTTAGTGCCCTAGGGTAGGCTGTTTGATGGCTGGAACTATAGGAATTAATTGGCCCAAGTTTGATTAATTTAGGGTTCAATTGTGGAATTCCGAGCACGGCTTGAATTGTCCATTTTGGTGGTTGATTTATACTTGATTGGACGTTGATTTCGTGATGCCATGTCGCATGCCTAGTGTGGCCGAGAGTGTACTAGCATGGCGGGCCTCGAAGGTGCCTAATTATATTGTCCTAGTCGCGTGAATTATGTGTGTGAAATATTGTGCCATGCGAGATTGAATTGAATTGCTTGATCGGGCATAACAATATGTTAATTGGGCATGTAGTGGCTGAATTGGGTCGAATGATTCTTTGGGCATGCTAAAGTGTTATTTGAGCACGTCGTGGTGTTTGTTGGAGCACGACTTAGCATGATTTGTCTGTGTGCCATCGTTGGAATCGAATGCTCATTGTGCATGGCCACGCATTTCACATGCTGAGCATTAGCATGATCTGAGAATTATACGAGTATATGTGCCTGACATGAGCATGTGATCACCTAATTGCCCTGATGCGTTTTACGCAGGGTTCAGATAAAATTGGTTGTGTGCACGTGTGATCATATAAAGCCCTGATGGGTATTACGCGGGGTATTGAACCTGTCCTGATGCGTTTTACGCGAGACGATGCCCGGATTGCCGGAAGACGGCCAGCCTGATGCATTTTACGTGGGTTTTGGTCCGTATAAGGAGATTGGTGTTGCGCCTGATGCGTTTTACGTTGGTTAGAGACACTGGGCCTAATGTGTTTTACGCGGGCCATGAAGTGTTGGTATTGATTGATAGACTTGATGCGCTTTACGCGGGTCAAACCTGATACATTTTACGCGGGTCAAATTCTAATTGAGAATGAAGCAGTGTGCCAGTGTGCCTTAGCGAGCCAGATCATGAGTATGAACATATTAGTGACATACGTGTGCAAGAGTGCATGGGCAGTTGTGCAGGCATGTGCGTATCGATGACTCGTGTGTGATGCAGACACTTATGAGTATGAACATACGTATGGCGTACGTGTGACTAAGTGTGTACGCATATGTACCATGAGTATTATTATATGCTTAACCTGCAGGGTCAATTATGTGCTCGATCTGGGCCTGAGAGCCTAGGTCAATTGGTTGGTATGCTAGTTGTCTGTGATTTATTTGCCTGTCAAGAGGTGCATGTTAGCCTAATTTAGATTTAGGAGGTTTTACTCGCTGAGATTTATTCTCACTGTTGTTTAAACCTCAACTTTTCAGACCCCCGACCCTGAAGATGTCAGAAGTTCCTATACATTTTGGGATTCCGTCTCGGATAGCTCGAGACGTGACCGAGTACCCTGTAGGGAACGTGTGTGTGTATGTATATATATATATATGGTATTTCACTACTGTATGGGTCGATGTGGGTGAGCATCACTTTCAGACCCACGAGTATATAGGGTGGTGTTTTAGGGACTATTCCGGAGAGTACGGGCCCCTCAGTACTTTTGACGTCCCGTTCAACGGGCTAGGAGAGATAGATCCCCAGTGTCAGGATGGAGATTTGGCGAGCCCTGAGTACACATCCGAGGGGAGTTCTAGTGCCGATGTCGGGCACGAACCTGTCATCTGGGAGATGGACGAGCCAGACCCTATGGACGAGGAGCCGGTGGATTGGGACTCTGACCCGGAGCCGATGGAGTCGGATGAGGAGCCAGAGCCTATGAAGCAGGACCCCGAGTGGGAGGACGAGCCTGAAGAGATGGATTCTGAGGAGGAGCCGGCAGAGGCCGAGTCCGAGCTGGATTCCCTAGACTCTGAGGTCGAGCTATCTGACAATTCCTCTGAGTCCTTCGGATCCGACCCAGACTGGATTCCGTAGGGTTAGCCTTAGTCTCCGATAGATCGGACAAGTACCTTTTTGATCGAAGCCCCACCTTAGGTAGTAGTCTAACCACCTGGGCCACTTACCCCCTTTTTGTCAGTAGTGGCCATTGACCCGTTTTTGGTTTTTGGTGCGTATGCCGTAAATGAATATTGTATATGTTCTCCCTGTTAATGCAAGTGCTATTCATAATGGTGTTTATTGTTTGTGCTATCCTTGGTCATGTGTTTTAAATTGTAAGGGTGTTATGCTGCTTCCGCATGTGCTTGATTCTCGGTGTTGGGTGTCGGGTCGGCAACGCGTCCTGGGACGTCGTACAAATTCGACCTCGGTTGGGATGCTCGTGCGTCGTAGGGTTCAGGGCGTGACATTTCTCGTCAAAAAGAGTCGCCTTAGTATTTTTCAAGTTAATTTTAGTTCCATAGTAGTCTAGCTAATCCAGGACATTGGTTTCATTGACAACCCAAGGAAGATTTTAGAGTTGACATTTTGGTCAACCCATAAAGTCATCTCTTGGTCAACTTTTATTCCAAAAATTCAAAAAATTGAAAAATCATCAAATCAACTCCTTTTTATCTCAATTTGATTTTTAACTCATCAATTTTACAAAAATGAATCAAAAATTGACTTTTCCCAAAATCAGGAATTTCAATTTCTAATTGGCCAAATTCAAAATTAACTCATTTCTAGTTACTTTTTAGAAAACTTTCCTTCACAAAATTTGATTAGAAGGTCATTTTGCATTCAATTGTCAAATCAATTTCAAGATTCCAAGTTGGAGTCGAATTTCCCCAATTTGAGCCCTATTAGGGTTGTGATCAATTCTTCATAATTAATGCAAATTAGCCAAAATTGGGTACAATTGAGTACAAGAAACTCAATTCCAATGCCAATTTTGACAAAATAACAAAAATTGTACTCAATTTGACCAATTTATTGATTCAATGATTGATACAATCAAGAGGGACTGATCCAATTAACTCAATTAGGTTTGACTCATGTTAAACTAATATTCAATTTAATCAATTGACGTCCAATTTGGCCAATTGAACATCAATTGTGCACATTGGTCTAACTCATGGTGTCATTTAAGGGGATTTAGAGGAGATTGAAGGAAATTGAAGTGCCACAAGTCGATTCGGTCAAACCGAACTAACCCGCTTCGAACTAGTTTAATCCGATTAAATCCAATTTGATTTAAATCATGAAGTTAATCGTCAATTTAGCAAGATGCCAAACCTAATTAGGACAATTGGAGGGAAATTGAACAATTAGGGAACCTCGGGTCAACCTAGTTGGACCAAGCCGACCCGGGTGGGTTTGGCCAAAGTCGATTGAGCCAGTTGACCCACCTTGGCAAGCTTGGTTATTTGACCAGTCAACCATGGCTGGCCTACCATCCCTCTCTCCTTCATGAAAATTACAAGTTTACCCCTTTGAAAATTATAAAAATGACATTCGCCAAGTCATTAATCCACATGATGCATTAATCTTAGCCATTCATTTTCCATTCAATCTTGGTCATATGTTGTGCCAACTCACCAATCCATGTGACTTGGAATGAGCCAATGAGAGGATTGCTGCAAGAGGAAGCAATTGTTTTGAGTCGTTGGATTGATCCAATGGCCAAAAATTCAAAGTTGCACGACTATATAAGGATTTTCCATCCAAATTTTGAAGAGGCCTTTGTCTCTTGAACTCATTATACACAGCTCATAATCTCTCTAGCTCTTCTTCTTCTTCTTCTTCTTCTTCTTCTTCTTCTTCTTCTCTCTCTCTCTCTCTCTCTCTCTCTCTCTCTCTCTCTCTCTCTCTCTCTCTCTCTCTCTCTCTCTCTCTCTCTCTCTCTCTCTCCATAGCTTCACCGACATTACCATTTGATCACCGGCCTCCCTTCGGTGAACGGACACCTCACCGATCCTCCCCAAGGTGTTCCTGATGACCTGGTAGCTGGCATTCCCTAAGGTGTTCATTGGAAGACCACGAAATCACCTGGTCTT
Source organism: Syzygium malaccense (assembly GCA_031216405.1). Taxonomy (NCBI): domain Eukaryota; kingdom Viridiplantae; phylum Streptophyta; class Magnoliopsida; order Myrtales; family Myrtaceae; genus Syzygium; species Syzygium malaccense. The sequence continues at coordinate 26,009,504 of CM062257.1, read as the reverse complement.
CTATCCCTCGCAATCACGATCCCCATTCTGGTGCCAAAGCTAGCAGTTCCAACAACAATTCCAGCCAATTCCCTGAGGTTCCTTGGTGACCGAGCTTCTCAATGACATTCTCCGACGTGTCCTCAACATACTCATTGCAATTGTTTATCGAGATCCTTACCGGATCATCGTCAATCAATTGCACTTTGTTGATCGTTCATTTAGAGCTTATTACTTCGAGTGTCTTACCGATTTGTTTACCGATTACAGCTAATTGCTGAGCATTCATGGCTATATAATCCTTGTGAGTAGATCCTTCGTGGTGTCCTCACAGTCGTCATGGTGGCCAATTATCAAAATCCTCATCGGAGGTCCCTCGGAAAAGCCAAATTGCTCGATTAGTTGCCGGAATCCTCACATTCAAAGTAAGCCTATTAAACTAGCATGATCATTAGCCCAGCATGCTTAGGTTTTCATTTAATTTCACTGTTCAATGAGCTGATTGTGTTAACTGGCATGATTAGGATAGTAAACCTTGGATTTGTTTAGGTATAGAAATGTTTGAGTAATTGATGATTGATCATGGAGGAATGAAGTTGAACTTTGCCGGAAAGTAATTGATCGTTGATGGACCAGATTTTTTTTTTGTCGAAAGATGAACCAGATTGAATGTGGCTTGAATGTGTTGAAATATGGTTGCTAGATGTTTATGAATGCTTGATTTGAAGTTTGGAAGTGGATGTGTAAATTTGCTAGAGTCCTAGTGACGCTTAGGTGTTCTCCGATTTTAAGAAAATTTTGGAGTCAAAATTTTGAAAATCTTCGTAAGATATTGAGATCTTCGCAATGATATGATTTTTTGTAAAATTCTGGTGTCTTTTGATAAAAGATCTTGCATTCCCAAAGTACCGAAAACCTTTTGCGCTTCCAGTAAAAACTGACGTCAGATTTTCTCCGACATTGATTTGCAAATTTAACGTAGTTTGAGGCCTTTTCTATAAAAACTCAAAACTGAAAGGTTGTTCATTAGGATCTAAAATGGTAGGCTAGAAATTTTTAGGGCTTGTTATAAAAGTTTAGAGGTCAATTTGACCATAAACCGGACAAGGTCAGTTCTGGCCTAAAAAAACTGTTTTCGATTGAGTCCGTGGGAAAATTTACAATTTTAGCATAGTTCAAGGGCTTCTTTACGAAACTTCAAAACATGAAAGTTGTGTAACGTCCTGAAATTCGACTCACTTTCATGACTAATGAAATTGATGTATTTCTCATTTCGTTTTAGTGAGTCTTGGCTGGAACTGATCATTATCGGGATACTAACCATTTGGGAATGACTAACTAGGAAAAACGGTGCGTGGACCCAAGAACTTGACTGTGAATCGAGTTCGATTCCGAGAAACGACGAAGGAATATTTTGTGCCGATATGGGCCGATCTAAGGAGAGCGACGGATTTGGTTCGATCGACGACGTACGATCGGATAGCGGGTGATTCCGCACGACCGAGAGTACGCGTGGCGAACGATCCCGAACTTATTTCGAACGACTGCGACCCCTGGGACTAACAATAAATCCTCGTGTTCTCTGAGAAATCGACATCGTCACGACTTGAGTACTCTAGGTCAATACGCGTAGCCCCTAAACAGCCGCCCGTTAGTGAGAGACGCTAAAACTGGAAATTGAGTTAAATCGATCGTGGAATTGAGTCCGGACTTCGGTGTCGAATTTCGTGGGCGTATGCGACTATTTTTGCAAGGACAACGTCATTTTTATGTGGCCACTCATATTTGGGATTGATAGAGTCAAAAATTGAAAAATTGACCCGGGACCGGAAAATTACCAAATTGCCCTTGGATCCCTAAGATTTGATTCCGAATTTTAAAGAATTATTAGTGGATATTATAGCCTTGCTTATTAATATTATTAATGGTAGAATCCTTGGACCTCAATGCCCTAGATATTTTTATTAGAATTGATCCTAGCCCTTGGATTAGGGGTAAGATTGTCATTGTTGCTAGGTTGGTCAATCACCCCACTATCTCACTCAAGCCTATACACTCCCATTGTCTCTCTCTCCTTCATTTCCTCCTCCCCAAGTCAGCCGGCCAACCCCCCCTTCTCTCTCTCCCGTGCTCTCTCTCGGCCGCCCAAGAATCTTACCGGAGGAGCCACCGCACGCCGGCGCCACCACTATCCGCACCTCGCCTCACCACCACCATCCAGCCGTCCCGTCCTCTCCTTCTCCCTTTCCCGGCCGCATGGGGACCAGCCCCCGCCTAGGATTGCCATCCGCGAGCCACCGCCGGTGCCGCCTCCGTGAAGGCCGCCCGTAGCCGTCGCTTGCCCCGCCGTTGTTTAGCCACCCTCGCCACTTGATCATCCTTGTTTAAAGCTTAGGAATCCAAGTGAGTACAACCCTAAACCTTAATTAGGCTAATTTACATTTCTAGATGGGTTTTAGGGGTTAAATTGTGGAGATTGTTAAGGGCTGATATGGTGGCTGATTTCGCGGCTTAGTGCGACAACTTAATTGAGGTTTAGCAGCTTAGAATGTGCCGGGTGGTGACTAGACAGGTTGGATTAAGTCCGCCCAAATTCAGGTTAAGTTCGGGTCCAATTGTGGAATATTGTGTGCACCTAGCATGGTCCTCATGGTGGCTGATGTGGGTGATGTTTTGGGGAGCCTAATAGAGTATTTTGAGGATATTTATTGGCCTAGAGTGACCTGTTTGGTGGCTGTCCATACCGGGATTGAATTGGACAAGGTGCGATCAATTTGAGGTTTAATTGGGTAATTACCGGGAATGTTTGGATTGAGTGATTGACTAGCTGAATCGCCCTTGGTTGTGATTAATTTGTGATGCCATGTTGAGTACTTATGTGCTCGTGACTTGAAGGAGCCTTGGGGATCATGGACTGGTGAATTTTAATGATCTAGTTTCGTGTTTTCGTGTGTCAAGTTTGTGCCACGGCTAGATTGGGCGATCTGATTCGTTAGGCTTGGGATATATTGAATTGAGCATATTACGTTGTGAATTGAACAAGTAGCTTTGTGCAATTGGATGCTCATCGTGAATTCCTCGAATGCCCAAATGTGAACATTATAGCCATGAGTGTGCATCTCAAGCATTGGCAAGGCATGTGCATATACGAGTGTGCACGAATGACATGAGCATGTGGTCACCTAAAATGTCCTGATGCATTTTACGCGGGGCTCAAATAATAATTGGTGATTGTGAATGTGTGATCACATAAAACCTTGAGGCGTTTTACGCGGGGTATTGAACCTGTCCTGAGGCGTGTTACGCGGGACGATGCCCGGATTACTGGAAGATGACCAATCTGATGCGTTTTACGCGGGTTATGTGTCATGAGCCTAATGCGTTTTATGCGGGCCAGAGATCGATCTCGAAGTGATAGACCTAATGCGTTTTACGCGGGTCGAACCTGATGCGTTTTACGCGGGTCGGAGGAAAATTGATAAACTGCAAGTGTGCAAGGGTGCAAGTGTGCGAAGTGCATTGATGAGACATGAGCACGAATGTGAGCACAAGTATATGCATGACATGCGTAGTGACCAAGTGATGTGTGCATGTGCCGCGATTGGTTCTGCATTATTATTGTGAATTATAAGTGCCTAACCTGCAGGGCCAGGGTAAGTTTTGGATTTGGGCCCGAGGGCCTAAGTCACTCATATTCTAGATTGTGTGTTGTTTAGTGCTCGTCAGGAGGTGCATGTTAGCCTAGTTTAGGTTTAGGGAACCTACTCGTTGAGATTTATTCTCACTGTTGTATAAACCCAATTTTTCAGACCCCCGACCTTGAGATGTCTACCGTACATGTTCATTTTGGGATCCCTTACCGGATAGACCGGGAGGAGACGATGTACCCCACTGGGAACGTGGATTTCTTTGTTAGATACCTTTCTACAGTCTGGATTGATATAGGCGAGCAGCTAGACCAGGCCCACAGATATATAGAGTGGTGTATCAGGAACCTTACAGGGACCTACGGGCCTCTTCGATCTTTTGAGGTCCCGTTTACCGAGGTAGGGGACATTGACTCTCAGTGTTCCGGTGGGGACTTAGCGAGTCCTGACCGTGCGCCAGAGGATGGGGATTCAGACCCGGAACCGATGGATTCGGAGGATGAGGAACCAGAGCCCATGGAGCAGGACATGGAGCAGGAGGATGAGGTTGAACCGATGGATTCTGAGGAGGAGTCAGTTGGGGTCGAGTCCGAGTAGGATTCCCTAGACTCTAAGGTTGAGCTGTCTGATAGCTCTTCCGAGTCATCGGAATCCAACTCGGATTGGGTTCCATAGGTTTAGCCTTAACCCTAGATAGATCAGGCCAGTACCTTTTTGACCGGAGCCCCTTCTAGTTTTAGTAACCCTGACCGCCCAGACCACTTACCCCTTTTTGTTAGTAGTGGCCATTGACCCGCTTTTGATTTTGGTGCTCAAGCTGAATATTGTATATGTTTCCCAATGTTAATACAAGTGTATATTTGTTCATGCTGTTGGTTGTACGGCTATCCTTGGTCATGTGTTATTATATTGTACGGGTGTTATAATACTTCCGCATGTGCTTTAATCTCTGTGTTGGGCGTTGGGTTGGCGACGCGTCCTGAGACGTCGCACTCAAATCGACCTCGGTTGGGTTGTCGCGCGCCGTGGGGTTCGAGGTGTGACAAGTTGGTAGTAACTAACCAAACTAATTGTCTGTTAAATTTTAACGGATTTTAAATTTTCCAGATATTTTTCCCATATTTTTAAAAATTTCGGGAAATATCCGAGTCAAAATTGAAATAGTCGGGTCTAAGTCAAGATTTTGGGGTCTGAACCAGGTCATCATAAGATTTCTAGAAATGCTTGAATCATTTTAATTGGACTTCGTTTGAAGGGTTAATCGAAGGCAAATATAATCAGCCAGAATCAATCTAAAAATTGAACAAGCAATCTAAATTGGCTCACTCATTGATTGGTGATTGTTCAAGGTCATTTGGCCTAAATGCAAGCTTAGTTAGGCTGTACATGTGATTTCTAGATAAATGGTTTAGGCTCGCAATGTGTGTATTGGCGGGTAGGTTAATAGGGATGATTAAAAGTAAGTAGGGATTAATGATGTTGACCCATTGCTATGTGAACACAAGTGGGGGATGATTATCATTAACATCAATCAATAAACCCTTAGGCTGCATTTGATTGACCGGATAAAAGTCAGGATAGGATATGTTTTATCCTATCCTGTGTTTGGTGGTGGTCCAGGATAGGATAAGGTCGGATATAGACGGGATATAGCCTAGATATAAAAATTCGGAGGAGGGGTGGGATAGACATAGATAGGATTTCTAATGCCTATTTTTCCAGAAACCCTACACTCCACTCGCCGTCATCTTCATCCCCACACCTTGTGCGCTTTTATCAAAAAAATTTCTCGACTTTTTTTCCTTCACTGACTCCTTCGGACCCATGAATAGCAAAAAAAAAATATTATCCTATCCAACTTTAAATCCGTAGTCCACCAAACAGTAGACAGGATATGAAGAAATCCCAGGATTTCTTATCCTATCCTATCCAGTCCTATCCTGTTTAGAAATTCGGACGACCAAACGCAGCCTTAATGGATTAGGAGGTGGTTTGGGATAATCAAATTAAATGATTAATTTCAAAGCCGATCCTGAGGCAATTGAATGTTGATTTTATGTAAACGTTACTAATTGCTTGCTTTACTCGAATGCACGTTGCGAATGTTTGAATGAATGATTGGATGACAAACCGACACTCACAAGGTACTGGCCGAAGGCAATATCCATGGAGGCGGCACCTGAGCAAAGGGTCGGTGGTGGTAGACCGATGTCCATGCCAGCCTTAATCTTTTATAATATTTTAGACTATTATAGTCTTAATTAGGCTAGTTTAGACATTTATAGATTAATTAACAAAGGTTGTTGCTAATAAAAGCCAATTAGACTTAGCCTCACATTTTAATAAATAATTAGTCGCGCCTTAGTTTAGGCTCGCCTTAGTTTCAAATAGCAAGCTTCTTATGGATCATCATATCTCGAGCTTAATAACAAAGTCGTGTAATATTCTTTGCCCAACTTTGCATTAGGTTTTACATTTTCGCATGTAGATAGATGCTTTCAACACTTGAGTGTTTACCGCACCGCCTTTCAATAAATTGATTGTTAATCTCTTTCCTAGACTAGGATTAGTATTAGATTAGAATCATAATAAAAATCGCAAAAACACATGCTTGAACATCTAGCGGCTTGGAGACCTTTCGGGTGCATAAACGGTAAATCATGTTTACATTTTTTACTTTGGAAAACAACCAACTAGTTAGGTACCGAAAGGGCTCTAATAGAAATATTAGTATAATCAAGTCCCCGTTCCTAGAACTTTGATTGCGTAAGAATCGATATGACACTCCTGCATCTCAATTGGGTTCTAGCTGATCCGCAACAATGGCCAGTGATGACTCCTAGTAACATTTAGGCTTAAAAGAACTATAAATGTCTAAATGTCACGTGAGGTATGGGCTTGGGAGAGCTCACGCTTATAATTGGACTGATCTGGATCATCATTAGATGATGTGTTCAAGCTGTCTTTTGGGACGCCAACTTGGACTATTTCGTAAGAAAATACCTCTAACTCTTCCCTAAGGCCTCGAAAGGGAACCCCCTTTGGGAGGGTCGCAACAAGTACATTTCAGAATTATAGTAATATTATCCATAATCTCTTCTCATATGCAAAATAGAAATCGAAAGACTAAATAAGTACACAGGAGAATGGTATTATTCCCGTGTACAAATCATACTATCCTTGCTTTTTATTTATAGAACTCCACAAATTCCACCAAAGCTCCTCCATTCGCTCCTTCATTTGTTTGAGCTCTTCCAAGTTGAGCTCTTAAAATGGGAGCTTCCAACCATCCCTCGCCACAACGTGCTTCATTTATTCACTTCAACATTTTACCTTATGCCTTGTGAAATTCAACTTGATCGACGAGCTCATCATGTTGTTGATTGAGCTCACTAATCCAAAGTCAATGATAGGACTCAACGAAGGTGTCAGAAGCATCATTTTGTGGAGGGTTTTGGTTGAGGAACCAATTTGCAATCGAATTGATTGATGGATGACCAAATGAATAGGGTTTTCCGACAGGAGAGAATGTTACTACTCCCACCTCGAAGCTACAGAGGGTTACAATCTCACTTGCCTTTTTATAGACACTGGGTCTACGCTTGGAGAATGTTAAGAGCTTATCCTCCATATTTCTAGTTTGTCTCATCTCGATTCACCGACGTCCTCTTGTCTGTCTCCTTGCCATGAGTAAAAACAATAATCTAGGAAGATTGCAAGATAGTAAAGCCATGATATTGATGTTAAATTAGTGCGAGCATAATGAAAAGAGTGCTCCTATTTATAGGTGGATAATGATGTCAAATCTAGTATGCAACGTTTTGGGATAATATCTTCAAGACAATAATCTAAGAAGATTGCAAGATAGTAAAGCCATGATATTGGTGTTAAATTAGTGTGAGCATAATGAAACGAGTGCTCCTATTTATAGGTGGATAATGATGTCAAATCTAGTATGCAATGTTTTGGGATAATATCTTCAAGTTGTTCCCTTCCAATGTCACGCCCCGAATCCTACGGCGCGTGAACATCCCTGCCAAGGTTGAACTCATGCGATATCCCAGGATGCGTCGCCAACCCAATACCCAACATAGAGAATCATGCACACGCGGAAGCAATCAAACACTTGTACAATTCCAAACACATGACCAAGGATAGCACAACCATTAACAACATTACAAATATACACTTGCATTGATATCAGGGAAACATATACAATATCCATTTACAGAAAGTGCCAAAAATCAAAAGCGGGTCAATAGCCACTATTGACAAAAAGGGGTAAGTAGCCCGGGCGGTTAGACTACTACCTAAGGTGGGGCTTCGATCAAAAAGGTATTGGCCTGACCTATCTATAACTAAAGCTAACCCTACAGAACCCAATCTGGATCGGATTCCAAGGACTCAGAGGAACTGTCAGCTAGCTCGACCTCGGAGTCTAGGGAATTCAGCTCGGACTCGGCCTCTACCGGCTCCTCCTCAAAATCCATCTCTTCATACTCGCCCTCCAACTCGAGGTCCTAATCCATAGATTCTGGCTCCTCATCCGACTCCATCGGCTCCAGGTTAGAGTTCCAATCAACCGGCTCCTCGTCCATCGAGTCCAGCTCATCCACCTCCCAAATGACAGGTCCGGCGCCAGAACTCGAACTCCCCTCGGCCGTAGCTTTGGGGCTCTCCAGGTCTCCGTCGGCACACTACGGATCCATCTTGCCCAGCCCGTTGAACGGGACGTCAAAAGTCCGAAGAGGTTCATACTCCCCGAAGTAGTTCCTAAAGCACCAGGCTACATACTCATAGGTCTGGTAATACGTCTCCCCCACATCCACTCATACTATAGTATAATGCCTAATATACGTATCCTCGTTCCCTACGGGGTACTCGGTCGCCGCTCTCTCTATCTGATGCGGGATCCTAAAACGTACCGGAACTTCTGACATCCTCAAGGCCGGGGGTCTGAAAAATTGGGTTTTAACAACAATGAGACGAATCTCAATGAGTAAAACCCCCTAAACCTAAACTATGCTAACATGCACCTCCTGACAAGCAAACAATTACATAAACAGATCAAAATCAATTGACCTAGGCCCTCGGGCCCAAATCGAGCACACAAATTACCCTGCAGATTAGGCATATAATAATCACCATAATGGCACATACGCGACATACTTAGTTACACATACGCCATGCATATGCTCATGCTCATTAATGTCTGCTTTGCACACGAGTCACCGACACTCACATGCTTGCACACTTGCCAATGTACTCTTGCACACATATGCCACCAATATGGTCATACTCATGATCCGGCTCAATTATGCACACTTGCACACTGTCAATTCTCATTAATCTCGACCCGCGTAATACGCATCAAGTCTATATCAATTCCAACACTTCCTGGCCCGCGTAAAACGCATCTGGCCCAGTGTCTCTAGCCCGCGTAAAACGCATAGGTGCAATACCGATCTCCATATACGGATCAAAACCCACGTAAAACGCATCAGGCTGGCCGTCTTCTAGCAATCCGGGCATCGTTCCGCGTAAAACACATCAGGACGGGTTCAATATCCCACGTAACACGTATCAGGGCTTTATGTGATCACTTGTGCACACAACCAATTTTATCTGAACCTTACGTAAAACGCATTAGGGCAATTAGGTGATCACATGCTCATGTCAGGCACGCAAACTCGTATAATTCTCATATCAAGCCAATGCTCAGCATGCGAAATGCGTGGCCATGTAATCCAACACTCGAGCAATAACACAATACACAATGAGCATCCAATTTCACATAGGCACATAAACACATCCTGCCAAGTCATGCTCATACAAATGCCACGATGTGCTCCAATAATCATTTAACATGCTCAGGTCGCCACATTAACATGCTCAATTTAACCCAATTACTCAATTCGGTCACGGCATAACACTGGCACCCAATCACATACACTTAGTCATGTAGAATTTCACAACTAATGGCCCATTAATCTCCTCACTACTCAGACACATTCAACATGTGATATGGCATCACAAAAATTGATCGGGAATGAGCACAAATCAGCCACTTCAAGACGAATCAAGGCCTACTCGAAAATTCCACAATTGAACTCTAGATTAGCCATGCTTAGTCCAATTAATCACACTATGGACAGCCACCAAATCAGCACATCTAGGTCTCCAATCCACCTCCAAATCAACCTAATAATCCACCAAAATCATCACAATACCAGCCACTACGATCAGCCCACTAACTACTCCTAAAATTACACTAATTAACCACTAAAATACCCTAAACCTATCTAGAAATGCTTAATTATCCTAATTAGGGTTTAGGGGTAATTACTCACTATTTCCTAAGCTCCAATGTAGTGGCTGAACCGGCGGGGAACAGGCAGACCGAGCGGCTCACGGCGGCGCAAGCGGTGGCGACGAGCGACCTTCCCGACGGTGCGAGCGGCAGTGGTCGGCGGACGGTGGTCCAAGGCGGGGCCTGCTCACGTGACTGGGGAAAAGGAGAGAGAGAATGGGACGGCTGGATGGCGGCGGCACAAGGTGTGGAACGGCGGCGGCTTGCGGTGGCTCCTCCGGCGGTCAGCGGTCCACGGCCAAGAGCGAGAGGGGGAGGTTCGGCGAGAGAGAGAGAGAAAAGGAGAGAATGAGAGGTGAGGGGCGGTCTGCTGAGGACGGTGGCACGGCGGCAGCATGCGGAGCTCCTCCGGCGAGCGGCCTCACGCGGCCGAGAGAGGGAGAGAGAGAACCGGCGAGAGAGTGAGGGAGAGGAGAGGGGGGTGCAGCCGGCTTGGGGGAGAAGAAATGAGAGAGAGAGAGAGAGAGAGAGAGAGAGAGAGAGAGAGAGAGAGAGAGAGTATAGGCTTGAGGAAGATAGTGGGGTGGTTGACCAACTTGTCAATAATGACCATCTTGCCCTCAACATCAATAGCTAGGATCAAGTCTATCTAAAATATCTAGGGCAAATCAGTCTACTAATTCTAACAATAAAAATAAGACTGAGTAAGACCATAATATCCTCTAATTAATCTCTAAAATTCGGAATCCAAGCTTAGGGGTCCAGGGGCAATTTGGTAATTTTCTGGTCCCGGGTCAAATTTTTAATTTTCGACTCTACTTATCCCAAATATAATTGGCCACACTTATACAACGTTGTCCTTATAAAATAATCGTGTACGTCCATGAAATTCGATACCGAAATCCGGACTCAATTCCACGATCGATTTCGCTTAAATGCGATTTTAGCGTCTCACTAACGGGCGGCTGTTTAGGGGTTACGCGTATCGACTTAGGATTACTCGAGTCATGTCAGTCTCGACTTTCAAGAGAACGGGAGGATTTATCGCTAGTTCCAGGGATCGCGATTGTTCGGAATAAGTTCGGGATCATTCGCCATGCGTACTCTCGGTTGCACAGAATCACCCACGATCCGATCGTATGTCGTTGGTCTAACTAATCCGTCACGCTCTTTGGATCGGCCCACATTGGCCCAAAACATTCCATCGTCGTTCTTCGGAATCGGACTCGATTCACGGTCGAGTTCTTGGGTCCACGTACCATTTTTTCTAGTTAGCCATTCTTTATTGGTCAGTATGCCGATAATGATTAGTTCCGGGCGAGACTTACTAAAACGAAATGAGAAATATATATCCATTTTATTGATCACAAAAGTGGGTCGAATTCAGGACGTTACATCCAAGAAATATATTTCTAAAAAAAGGTAGGATTTGTTCATAGAAAGGTCGATTTTCCAATATGTGCGTGAATGTATGTTTCGCAATTTAAGCTCAATTTCGTATTTCTCACCACATTTGCCTTCAAAAGGTAATATCTATAAAAGAGTACTTTATAATGAAAGAGCCAAATTTTTTAGTAAGAAATCTAAAAATTAAGCTCCATTGGAAGCACAAATTTGGCCAAATGTCTTAGTTGGGTAAATATTTTTATGGCTAAATACGTTATTTGGATTACTCTATAATAAGTCACTTAAAATTTGGTACTATGTGTGCATCTAAGAGAATACATAAAAATCACTTCAAACATGGTAGATAATATCAAATTTTGTATGTCTCACCACATTTGCCTTTGAAAAGTAATCTCTACAAAAGAGTAATTTATAATGAAAGAGCCAAATATTTTGAGTAAGAAATCTAAAAGAAAAAGCTCCGTTGGAAGGACAAATTTGGGCAAATGTCTTAGTTGGCAAATATTTTTATGGCCAAATACGTAATTTGTATTACTCTATAATAGGTCACTTGAAATTTGTTACTATTTGTGTTTCCAAGAGATAATACATAGAAATTACTTCAAACATGGTAGATAATATTAGAGTAGGCCCACGCTATTTCCAAACCCTTATTGGCTCCTGACACTTCTTATCACATTGATTTGACTATATTATCTATTGCGGTCCTACTTCAAATATAAAGATAATTTCTTTTCTTTTTTTCTTCATTTTATTTTGTTTCGATTTTATCAGAGACGAAACTACCCATGCTCCTTTCAAACAACATTTGTTAAGGTTAAATGTGGGGCTCACTTTTGATTTGGGATGATTTCTTACCTTCTTTTCTTTTTTTTAATTGTCTCCTTTTCTTTCTCTAGTTGGGACAAATTTGGTGTTCATTTTTACCAAAAAAAAAGTTAGTTTATTTGGTAAATAGCTAACGAACTATTGTGTGAGTGAATTGATATTTCTCCTTTTTTGTACTAGGAAACTGTTATTCAAAAAATAACCTAAGCATAAGTAAGAGTGAAAAGAACCATCTACAAGTTTTTGCACGCATTTCGTTTAATTATAACTTTAATATATGTCATTATATTGTAGTTCGAGTATTTTAGGCAAAAGGACACCAGAAGTGCTATAACTTGTGTACGGAGATCACTTTGGTGTCATAACTTTTTTTCGGATCATTTTGGTATCAAGTCGGAGGAAAATAGATCATTTTAGTGACTCCGGCCAAAATTCCAACCAAAAAGCTGACCTGACATTTATATTAAAAAAATGATCTGACTTGTACACGTAAAAATTATGTGGCTTTTTTCGAAATTTTTAATTTTTAGAAAAATAATAATAATTAAAAAAAAAAGGTTGCAGCAGCGGCGAGGGAGCCCTCGCCGCTGCTGCCGCCAACCCACCACCGCCGGTAAGGGCCGGCAGTGGTCGCCGAGGGCCGGATTCGGTGAGGCGAGGCGAGGCCTCGCTGTCGCGACCCAGGCGACGGCGAGGTCTCGCCTCACCCAGCGATGGTGAGGCCCAGCGACTGCGAGGTCTCGCCGTCGCCTGGGTCACGACAGCGAGGTCTCGCCTCGCCGGATCTGGCCCTCGTTGGGCGAGGCGAGGGTCGTCGGGCCCGGCCAAGGGCCGGCGACCCTCGCCGACCACTGCGCCCACCACCGCAGGCCCTTCCTGGCAGTGGTAGGTTGGCAGCAACAGCGGCGAGGGCTCCCTCGCCGTTGCTGCAACCATTTTTTTTAATAAATATAATTTCATTTTTTTTAAAAGTACACGTCAGCAGGCTAAACGGCGTCGTTTTTGGTTTTTAATGCTAATTGGACCTCTCTGGCGAGCCGTGTCAGCGCCACATCGGATTTTCGGCGAGTCACGTCAGCATTGGCACTAAAATGATCGTTTTTCAAAAAAGTTGGCACCAAAGTGATCCGAAAAAAAGTTATGGCATCAAAGTGATCTCTGTACACAAGTTGTGGTACTTCTGGTGTTCTTTTGCCAAGTATTTTAACTGCTGAACTTTTATTTTATTAAGTGAATCTAGTAGTCCAATTTCCATTTATTTTTCATGCCATCATTGCATGATGTTTTAAAAGATACTTGCAAAAAAATAAAAAATTTGGCATATTAAAGCACATAAAAAAATGTAAACATCCATTACTATCATGCAAATGCAAAAGATATGCTCCCTAAACATTATTGCACAGAATTCTATCTTTGCCTTGATTACATGTCTAATTAGCTACTGACAAGAAATTCTGGCAATTGAAATCGCATTATAAGACAACCCAAGCAAACCATTTGCAAACACATATTTTTTGTCAATTCTAAATGCCTCAGAATTTTCATAGAACCATCAACGAAAAGAAATTTATCCTCAAAGTACGAATGTACTGCAATAATAACATAAGTGGCTGAAAATGGGGGTGATTGGACGACATACAAACTGCAATGATCCTTAGATGGCGGCTGAATCAATTGATAAGAGTAACTCCACTTGGTATGAACAAAGTATTCAGAACTTATTGGAAGAACAAATTTTTAATGAAATGATTTATATTCCCCTACGGTCTACCAATGTAGAAGACAAGCTGGTCTGAATAGTAATAAAATCAGGATTATACTCAGTTAAAAGTGGGTATAAACAACTCAGAGAAGAAGCGGGCATCTTCTTCCTATCAAATACCACAAGATCTATGATTTCCCAGTTTTTGAAATTTGAAACCTACCATGCATTTCCTGAGACCTACTCTGTCAACCGGTTCTATAAGTTCTAGGGTGTACCTGCAAACCGGCCAACTTTTTCTGTTCCACAAAATTAGGTATCTTGTTTGTGGCACTTGCGGATGGCTCTTCTTCACCTTCATAGCCCGATGATTCCAATTTTGTGATCAAACTCATCTCATCACATCCCTTCACCTCCAATGACATGTTATCTTGGTACTTCAACTTCACATATACACAACAATAGCTGAAAATTATTAGAATTCAAAATACAGATCCAACATTTATATGATACCCCACCTTACTAAGGATCATTTGGCAACAAATCGCGCCAGCACAAAAAGCAATCAGTTATGTCATTGTGTATGATTGCAGTGAGCAACCTCGCCCTCCTTTATCATGATTCATTCATCCAACTTCAGAACAATGGATGAACACATCTTCCTAAGAGCAAGTCTAGAACCCAATGTATTCCTTGGGAGTATAGGCATATAGATCAAACAAAAACCAAGTTCCAGAATATCTTGGGGTAATTGAGTCCAAATTAAGTGAAAGTTAGGAGAAGGTAAAATCTGAGATCATGTCCACAATCATACACATTGATACATACAAAATACTTGATGATAACTTCTCTACTTTTCTTAGTAAGAAATTCCGGAATAATTCCCTCGAGACTAACTTCTGTATAAGCCTCAATAAGCAAGTTTATATACTGCCCTCATCCCCCAAATTGGGTCAAAGCATTTGTGACTAGTTAGTTGGAGATGTTCTTCAATACTTAAAACACCGAATTGCAGGAACAATGAGGACTTGTTGGGGCTTTTATTTTTTTGTTTATGTTGGGACTAACAAAGCAACCTAGAAGGGAGGTTGAATAGGTTGAGTGGTAATAATAAATACTTTTGTACAATCAGCACTCATGATAGTATCTCAAACAGAATAATGTGTGTGATGATGATAAGCAAATTAGAGTGAATCAAGAAAATCACGCATCGATTTATAGTGGTTCGGCTTTGTATACAAGCCTACGTCCACTCTCAAATTAACAGTCTTAACAGCGGCTGGATTCTTCTAATAATCGGCTAAGCAAGTTACAACTAGCTAGTGTTGTTCCTTATAATTGATAGATCACACTATTGGGATATACACACTGCTCTTACACTTGTACAATCAACTATCAGCTATTCTAGACAGAGCACGACAATTTCTATTTTTGACAGTAATCGCAATATTTTATTAGGTCAACCCTCTTCACAACTTCACTATTCCTTATATACTTAGCTCCTCAATGTGTCCGTTAGAGATCAACTAGCCGTTGAGAGTCGTTGGAGGAGACCTTGGAACAATACAAATTCAAAAAAGAAACGTCTAATATGGGATGATGCAATACAAATTCAAAAGTTTAGAGACATCCCTTTTGACCAACAATGTAGATTGGGTCAATTTCCTTGCCCCATTTCCCCGATGGTAGCAATTCCGTGTTCTTCGTCCACCACCTAATATGGAAAATATTTAGCCTAGATCAACCGATTGACTGGATCCAATCACACCATTGAATTTTTATGGACCATGTGAAATTTACATGGCATCAACGTGATTAACAATTATGGTTGCTTTGATTTATTTAACTCTAATCTAGGCAAATTTTCAATATCTAGTACACGCACCGCTGGCTAGAAGACAGAATTAAAAGGTTTTCTTTATTCAGTATTCTATTGTTAGATTTGTTTGTGTAGTTTTTTTTCTAGAATGATTTTGTGCACTTGTTGATGTGATTTTATACATAATCTTTCTCTTACGATGATACTTGTCAGCAGAAAATCCTGCACAGATTTGAGAAAGATCCCTTTAAATTCTATCAACAATTAAGTAATTAATCTGAGGCTTCTTATGATATCCCGAGACCTCGTGAGGATTTGCCGTAGATTTTTTTTTCTGTGTGTTGCAACACTTAGTATAAGAATCACAATAACATACACATGATTATGACAAGTTACAATAAAAAAAATCAGTCTCTTAAATATGATAGAAGTACCTTCATTTATGGCTTGTGCCAACCCATGCCAATCATATGGAATTTGTATTGAGTATTTGGAAAAAGTATATGATTTTTAGTAATACATATAAGCTAACAGCTGTACTGCGACAACCGTGATCGGCCGATGCCTGGAATCGAAATGATTTACGAGAATGAGGCATTGCTCATGACCCGGACAAAATCCACTAACCTTCGCCTGACCAATACCTTCATGCCCCCGTCCATAACCCCACCCTCAAACCCATCCATGCAAATGTTCTTGTCCATCAGTATGGCGCTCACCCATGTCTTCACATTGCACGTGACATCTAGCTCACAACCCGACCTGAGCATCCAAACTCCATCACCTACTCGACGAGTTCGTGCACAAAATCACCCATTCTTTACAAGCAACAATATAAGGATAAAATTTGCTATGAATGAGCCCGAATTGATTCTGGATCAATTATGAATTACTAAATTTGTATCGTATAAAAATGAATATGGATTACATGAATCATTTTAAATCAGACAATTTTCAACTCGTCTCAAATTCGACCCGACCCACCCATTTAAAGGTAATCACTTGTATGGTATAAGGATCCCTTTGAGAAAGCCCTTTTCTTTTCCATTCCTTGAGAACGAGGAACATTGTCACCTTATGTGCTATGAACACAGCTATCTCTCGCTCGAGAAACTATTAGAAAAGCGAGAACCAAATCACACATTGAAAGGACAACTTGCAGTAAATCTTCATCTTAAATATCCCCTATAAAAAAACCTTTCTTGACATGCCAAACTCATCTATTTTTACACTGCTAGAACTACTCTGCAGTTCAACGTACAAAGCCGTCCAGATAATTGAGATCATAACTTGACATTGAGCATGATTCTGGATTACGAAACTTCACCATCTCGAGCTAAGCAGAAGATGCAAAAACTCATGTATTGTAGCGATTCTTATTACCTTTATCAAGCTTCTTTGCATCCTCCTGCAAGAGCAGAAAAGAAAACCATTAAACTACTTCCAACTTTAAAAAAACGCCTGGAAAATAAAATGAGGATTATGGTTCCATAGTTCACTCGCAATATTCACAAGATTCTTATTAGAAGAAGAAGAAGAAGAAGAAGAAGAAGAAGAAGAAGAAGAAGAAGAAGGAGAGAGAGAGAGACATCAGTAAAACAGTTGGTTGAATAAAACATACATGAAATATGAACCCGATATTCTCATGGTAATCTAGAAACTCCTTCCATTGCTTCCCTATGCTCACCTGCAATGTCCTTCATTAATTGTTGTTTCTACACCAAAAAATCCTCCATAGTTCGTAGAGAAATCATTTCAGTGGCAACCACATAACCATGAATGGATACAGACTCTCAAATGCAAAAAGATGATCCAGATTTTAGTTGAAATTAAACAGCTGCCATTTAAGAGCAGTCAGAGCACATTTTTGGCCCAATTGCATGGTTATTAATGTGTAGCATAACTCTTTTTCAAAATATGCAAAAAAGGAAATTAAAAAAAAAGAAGAAAAAATTGCTCACTCAGACACCCAAATGAGAACAAGAAAGGCAAAAAGAGATCCACATCCCTCATTTTCTCTGGAAAGGAACATACTCATCAGTCGAGTAATGTTAAATCAGAGTGATACAACTACTTGTATAAAACAAGAACCAAGGTTAATCTCGTATATTCCCACCTAGGAAGAAACTCCTAAGAAAAATCATCTACAAAGCAGAGGAGGAAAAATTTTCAGAGTTACAATGATAACTAATCTCGAAGTAATTGGCCTCCATTTTTATGTAGAAGCCTTATTCTTGTTACAAAATCCAACATATCCTAGTCCTATAGAAACAGAAAGTTAATGAATATAAACAATGTGCATGAAACTTAAATCAAACAATCATTTGATATACAAACAGGCTAAGACACAATAATATTTGGTGAAGTAGAAGAACCTGTGCAACTTCATTTGCAGCGTTCTTCGTCCACAGAGATATTTTCTCCTGCCTTCTGACATTGACAACGGCTCCACATATTTCATCTCCATGATCAAATTGTTCTCCAATCATTGCCAGCAACTAATGCAAGAAATAACAGTAGAAGGACTTATAAGAGCATACCTTGCTTATTGGAATACTTATCTACAGAGTAACTGATGAAAAGCATACCGTGTACAGCCAACAGGTATCAGATTTCCCTCTGTTGAAGCTCACAGTCCACTTCCCTCCATTAGCACAAACAGGGTCCTCCCATTTTGGCTCAATTTTGTTTTTAAAGCAATAAAGGTCTGCTTGAACAGCTAATTTGCTTGGATGATGTATGTTATTGTACAGACTAAAAGCATGATTGGAAGATAAATCCGTCAGATTGATCCATAAGATTAAAATCAACATGATGAAGCCTCCATTGCATAAAGGAGGCACAGGTGGAAGCATGACAAAAAAAGCACATTTAGAAAGTGTGAGATGAGCAAATTTCGTTGATTGCAACTGCGTTTAGAAAAAGCCCAACTCCACATCAAAGGAGGATCTTGCAACATCGATGTAGAGTCGAAAGCAAAAGAAATAGCAATGAAGCTATTTCAACATCAAAACTATGGGTCAGATTCAAACTTCCAGCAAAACTCAAAAAGCATCCTTGCAGAGTAATTCGTTGTTCACATAATACAGAATCCAACCCATGTCCAGTATCAATTACCCATATCACTCACGAAATAAGTATCAACAACAAAGCTTGAAGCCTCAACCTGACGAAATTGCTGGGAATGGGCCTATGGTGGACAAAATCAATGACTAAAAAACAGTGATCTTACAATTCATAAAATCAAGGAAAAAGTAATGAAGAAGTCAATTTCAGTTTTACAATCTTCAATTTTCAACCACTGAAGACGTATTTGCACAGGACAGAGCATATGCTCTGCGAAGCCAGTAAAATAAACTTCCACTGATTAGTTGAAGTCTCAAAGAAGCTAAAATATAAGCATACACAAAGGCCTAATTGTTTTTTTTTTTTTTTTGGTAAGATAAGAATGTGTATAACTTTTCAAACACCAAGTACAACCTAATGCCTAAACTTTTCAAACACAAAGGCCTAATTGTTTGGGCCTAATTCCCTAAAAAACCCTCAACTTTAGGTCAAGTCCCAAATCTGCCCTGAACTTTTTTTTGTCTCAGAAAAACCTCAAACTTTAGGTCCAGTCCCAAATTTGCCCCAAACTTTTTTTTATCTTAGAAAAAACCCCAAGCTTTAAGTCGAGTCCCAAATCTGCCCTAAATTTTGTTTTGTGTAAAAAAATCACCAAAATTCAATTTATTTTAAAAAATATACCACCGTCATCCAATCCCAACTTGATATGGCACTTCTACATCGATAACAAATCCACAACAACAAAATAATGGGGCTTTTTTTTAAACAAAAAAAAGTTTGAGGCAAATTTGGACTAAACCTAAAAATTGAGATTTTTTTAAAATTAAAACATGTTTTTTGGGGTGGATTTGTTATCATCCCTAACTTTTATATCCTAGAACGGTTTTATTTTGGAAAATTTTCAACAATTTTTATTGGGTTGGAATTGTTATCGAAGTGGAAATGTAATGTCGGTACGTACCTATCGGCTCATTACTCTGCTGATGTTGATTTGTTATTGACATGGAAGTGCCACGTCAAGTTGGGACTAGATCACGGAGGTATATTTTTGAAAACAGATTGGCTGATTTTTTTTTTACACAAAACAAAATTCGGAGCAGATTTTGGATTGAACTTAAAGTTTGGGGTTTTTTTTTTAGACAAAAAAAGTTCGGGGCAGATTTGGGATTGAATCTAAAGTTTGAGATTTTTTTCTAAGACAAAAAAACAGTTCAGGGCAGACTTGGGACTTAACCTTGGGGGTTTTTTAGGGAATTCACCCCTAATTGTTTCCTGTAAATAAACCGCAAAACATCTTTAAGAGTTTATGTTTATCTAATCTACACAACCAACTTCAAAAAGAATCTGGTAATAATTTCCCTCGGTCAAACTTTGAAATTGCAAGTTTCAACAATAATCCAATAAAAACTTGCGAGAAGGGAGAAAGAAAACTCGAGAGAATAAATCATGAACGACACAATCAAGCCTCTACAATGTCGCTCAAGGGTTTGGCTAAAAGCTTATAATGTTCTAAGAAGAAAAGCCAATGTCCCATGGAAAGTCAGAGTTCGGACCCCACATGAAACATATTGAAAAACTTGATGAAGCAGAACTTCCTGAGGATAATAGTACTCATGCAAGTGCACGAACCTTGCAGCCCTGTTTCCAGTGATGATGCTAATTGAAAACTCAGGGCATGAAGGATAATCAAAAACAGTTATAGTTCCTAAATCCTTGACGGTTGATGAGTATAATGAATGCACCATTACGTTCGGGGTCAATATAAGGGATAAGAACTCTGGGAACACCATCATGACCGATTCAGCTTAATAAAGCTAAAGGCTTGATTGTTATGTCGCCCACTGGAGAACAAGATTTCTCTATTCAACATCAACCCAAGAATTACTATTTCTTTATCAAAAGCTATAAGCAAACTGGAATTCAACTCATAACATCCAGTATTCTTTGAACTGATGATCTAACTCAACTAAATGGAGACACAACACCCATTGCTCAAAACTCGAAACAGAATCAGCCACGGTCCTTCTCCTCAGATACACCCAAACCACAAAAATTTGCATCCAGCGAGAACAGAATCAGAACAACATCAAACCCATCAGCCTTAAACACGACAAGAACAACAACAAATCAGCCAAACAAGAAAAACAACCTAACCACAACTCAATCGACGCAAGAAACACAAAAATTCACCTCCAGAATTCCTCGACGGTAGAGAAGGTATAGATCGGGCGCATGGAGTCACCCCAGGCGACCTGCTTCGATTTCGCGGATGGGTTGTCGAACCAGAAGGTCCACGAGTGCTCGAGCGGGTGCGGCTGGTCCGCCTTTGGCTCCGCCCTCGCCGGCTGCTCGGCCGAATCCTCTTCCCCCGCGATCTCCCCCTCCTCCAGCTCCGGGTCGCCGCTGCCCGAGACGCCCTTCGGGTTAGGGTTAGGGTTCGCGGCGGCGGGATTCTTCTGGTCGTCGGCGCTTGCGGCCGCCGCCAATGCCGCGGATTTCACCGTCTCTTCCACCGCCATGTTTTCTTCTCTCTCTCCCTCTCGCTATTTTTATTGCGCTTGCATCTGAAATCGATCTTCCTAGTTTTTACATAGGAGAAATATGTAACGTCCGAAAGAAGTGTTTTAAAACACCCATCTGTCAACCATCCAAACAGTGATTATTTCTATGATTTTATTCTCAAAACTAATTTTGAAACAGAAATTTATTTGATAAATATTTTGTTCCTCGGCACAAATTTACAAAAATTTATTTTCAAAATCAAGTTTGGAATAGAACTATGAAGCAGGGAATAAGAATCATAAATGGAAAAGAACTTTTTTTTTCTTGTTCTTCTTCTTCCTGGTCAGTCGCCGACTGTCGACTATTAGCAACCGGCCATAGGATAGGGCCGGCGAGGGCGTAACGACCCTCGCCAATGGTCGGCGAGGGTGAGGGCGAGAGCAAGGGCTAGACCTTCGCCGCCTTCTCTGGATTTGGCGTGGGCAACCTTCACCGCCGCCCTTGCCAGATCCGACGAGGGTGGCTCGTGACCTGGGCGAGGGCCGCCCTCATCTAATTAGGCAAGGGCAACCTTTGTCCAGGCTGCTAGCCGCCTTCGTTGGATCTGGCGAGGGCGGTGACTAGATCCAACGAGGGCGACACTTGCCTAGGTCGTGAGCTACCCTTGCTGGATCTGGCAAGAGTTCAGCCCTTGCTAGATTTGGCGAGGGCAACCCTCGTCGGCCCTGGCCATGGCTAGGAAGGGGAAGAAGAAAAAAAAAAGAAAGAAATATTAAAATTTTCAAATATATTATTAATAAAAAAAATTTGTACAATTATCAAATACATTTTTGTTCTTTTTCTATTATAAGAATAAAAATTTTGGGCAGTTATCAAATACCTTCAAATGGTTAGAAATTATTTCCCGACACGGAATAAAAAAGAATTATTTTTTAATAGAAATTATTTTCCGAAACAGAATAATTGCCAAATGCACCTTAAAACTATAAAGATCACTTTATTTTTCCTCAATTACTTATCTCAAATTGTAAATCTTCAACAAAAGTTGTCGATAATTAATGCCACGTCATCTTTACTTCCTACAATAAAAATAAAGATGTGCAATCGTTTATCTTATGACATCTTTTATGTCCATGCTAGGTCGTCTTTAGGGCTGTTAATATGGGGTCACAAACACATACTCTGACTTGTATTTATTTGTATGGATTATAAAAAGGTCATCTCAAACTTAAAATATGGATTATAATGAGTTTTAAAGTTAAAAGCCTAAAATAGATGAATTTTAGTGGGTCGATTATAAACCCACTTTCAACCCATTTAAGAAACAGTTCATGCTTAACCCACTTCGGTCCTTCTTTGCCTGTCTCTTGTCTCTCCCTCTTTGATTTCATAACTCGCAACCTTCTCTATTTGTTCTATCTGCTTTCGCTAATGTTAGGTTTTCTTCAACCTCGCGCTCGCAACTTCACACTACTATGACAAACTGCACTTTTGAGGAGACCCAAACTTTCACCACCACCTTCACACCCCCATCCATAACCTGATTAGCAAGCTCCCCCACTAATTAGACGAGTCGGTATATGGAGCAACCCATTCTTCAAAGACAATAATTTAAGGAGAAAAGTTGCTAAAAATGGATTGAGTCGGGTCAGGTTGGGTTAGGGTGGGGTATGTGTTGAGTTCAACATGGGTTACTAAATTTGCATTTGATACAAATGGGTCAAATCGGGTTGAATAAGTCAATTTGAATCAAATCAAATCTGATCCAACCTACATATTTGACGGGTCGAAGCATATCCTAGCTGTACTTTGACTTTCTCATATGTCACTTAATGAATATGATTCAACTGCAACGAAGTCAAACTCTTTGCCTTCTTGGTATCCACGGAATTCGCTAGAATTAGCCATGTTGTCCCTGTGCGCTATTCGCTTCATATCGAAGAACTACACTCCGGTTTGCTAATTTCCTTATTATTTCATATAGTGCAGCATGTTAGAGATATATGTAGAGCTATTTTCAATAAGATGAATTAGTATAATTTAAATGCATCTAATTTTTTTTTGTTTCGTGATAAAGATAGGAGTAATTTGTTATTTTAGTGCATAAAATGTTTTAGATTTAGTTAAAATTCATGTTTAATTTCTCTCGCAATTATTTCTTATAACTTGCTCTCATTGGTCATGTCCCACGATGTTATAATAAGGCCTTACATTGAGGTTGCTGATACGGTTCAAGTTGTTTTTAGATTTCCTTCTTTTTTTTTTAGCTTTTATTATATGTTTATTATTTTTTAGTGATTTATGGAATGCACACTTATGCATATCCATATAGATTTTCATATTTAGGGATATAAACTAGAAATGATTTTGTACAATAATGTCTGCTAAAAGATAAAAGATATAGGTAACAAGCATGAGGTAAAACTAGTGTTACTAAGTCCTCGAAACCCAAAATCTCTAGTTTAAATTCTAGTATTATTCGATTAAACGAAAAAGCAAGTTTTGGTAAGTAGGGTTTGGAATAACCCGTACAGAGCGTAAATGTCACCTTAGTATTGGCTTACACATGCTTGCCTAAAAATCTATTAAACCAACTGGGGATTCATCTCGAAGGGATGGCAACAGACGTTTGTTTCTTTCTCCTTCTATACGGCTCTAGACTCTCCTTAGTCTCTATAGGTTGTATTGGGCCAATTTTTCTATAATGAAGAACTTATCTAGCGATCTCAGTTCTGATCATATTCTTTCTTGGTATTCTTATGAGTAGACTTTTTGTGCTATCTTATGAGTAATAGTCTTTGTTATCTGATCAAGAGATTAAATACTCTAGTTTCTCTTTAACTTCTTCTATAAAGGAGTACAAATACAAAATCATAGGAATTAAAGTATCTTAGTATATATCAAATCTCATGGCATGAAAAGTTATTATTGAAAATAGAACAGAGATGCTTTAAGGGTATATTGTTCCTTAAAGTTAAATTTGATACTTACCACCTTTTAATTGTCTGAAGTTGCATAGTGAGACATTTTTCAAAATGATTTGCAGCTCATAATCAAAATCCCATTTCTAAATATCAACATACTCCCACTTTGAAGTAGTGCCAAAACTGAAATACACAATATCGTTCAATCATAAAGAAACTGGTATAACGGAATACATATGTCACAAGACATTATGCTTTTTCGACAAACGATGCTGTAATAGTCAATACTCCAAGCGACATAGAAATTGATGTACAAAATAGATACACAACATTATGCGACAAACTTATAGTGGATGCTTAAGTATGTTCGGCTCGTCAACAAAGCTTGGCAAGCAAGGGTCTTCCTAAATCCTTCTCGTTCACTCCCCTTGAAATGCAACAGCCTTCTCCGGTTGAAGCTTCATCCTCTCTAAATAGGACTTTCCATTAAGCTTATGTGAAAAGTAGTCTTTGACATATTTCTCCATCTTTATCCTTCCGAATAGCGCTGGACTCTCCTTTGTCGTTAGAGATTGGATTGGGCCAATTTCTGAGTCCAGCTTAGGGTTGAAGAACAAGGCAATTGAGATCCTTTCCCTAGTCGAATTGACCATGGCTCTGTGCTCGATGCTGTTGTAAAGACCATTGCTAAGAATCTGCAATTATAAGCAAAAGCAAATCATATCAGATACGAGTGCAAACGGGCTGGGCTTCAAGGAAATTTTTGGCCTGACCCAAAGAAAAAAGGAAAAAATGGGCCTGGTAGCCTGGCCCGATTGAATCTTCTTCCGAAAAAATTGTTCCAAGCAGACCAAGTTGATTTGGTCTTTCGTGCTTCCGAATTATTTTGAATACTCCTAGTAATAGATACCTTAAATTTACCAAATTATTTGTACCATATATTCATGGTTGTAGAAAATTATATGAAATGCTTTTTTATGACAAGATGCCCTAGTATTACCAATGAATATGGCGACTATTCCACTGAACAAATTCAAGGCTAATGTTTGTTAGGAAGTAATAGAAATGAAATTAGGCATCGAGAGTTTCGAACTCAAGTTGTCCTACACCAACACCATATAGAAGTTGTGAGATCTTAGGATCTGTTTAAGTTGACTTTCTCTTTTTTGTTTGGGTCTAATCTAATTCTCATGCTTCACGCAGTTTGACCTTTTTGAAATCCAAATACTTGACATTTTTACAATATACAAAAATTGACACGTAAATTCACACATATTTTTTGAAAAAAATTTAAATTATATAATATTTTAAATTTTATTAAGAAATCAATAAAATACTCATGACTTTTACTAAATCTCAAACAAACAAACCCTAAAACCTTAACTGACAAATGAATACATGATTTAGATATTAAATCATGTAATGATCAATGACATTGTCATCGAAATCTAAATTTTCTGAAACTAGCAGAAGCTAAGGATTATAGTCATTATCACCTTACCTCCAAAGGAAACTCATTTAACAATGATGCACTATGTTGTTCGAGTTAATTAACATACTTTAAGCTAAAGGGGCAAAAAATATTGTTTAGACTCATTTGACATGAAAACATATGTTTCTTCAAGTGACCTAAAAAAGGGTCTAATAAAAAGATAAAACAAATTAAAAATTCCAAAATTGAAGGAGAATGTTTGCCAAAGCAAGAAAACGGTACCTCCATAACATCTCCCACATTCACCACAAATGCATTTGGTAGAATGTGAACAGGTGTCCAACCTCCATCCTTTTTAATTTGGAGGCCGTTGACACCGTTGATTTGGTGGAGGATGGTGATGCCAGTAACATCCGAGTGCGGTCTCATCCCAACAACAAGCTCCGGCTGTGCGCACGGAGGATAGTACCCCAGCCGCATGGTTTGAAAGCCATCCTCAAATAACTCTTTCACCTCATTCATCTCGATGTCTAAGCATTTTGAAATCAAACGAAGTAGCTGCATGGCTAGCTTTTGCATCTCCTTAATGTAAGAGTCTAAAGTGTTTCTGCATGTGAAAGGAAGGTATTAGGTATTATCGTCATATTCACAAATTGTGGAAGATTCTTGTACGTGATAATACAACATGTGAGCCAACTTAAATGTGTTGTTAGATCATATGACTTCTATGTGAGGCCCACCTTTTCTACAGGCATGCTCACATAGAATGGAGAATTATTCTAACGTTAAATTTTATAAGCACTGAGAGATTAAATTTGTTAATTATTTGTGTTTTCTATTATTTTAGCATCTTTATATTTGGTTGCTTTACTTTGATAATAAAACAAAAAAACTTAAAGTTTGTACTTCAAATATTAGTAATATCTTAGACAAGGATGCTGATAACATCTTAGTATTTTATATTAGGAAAAAATAATTACAATTATAACGGAGAGAATAGTTATTGAAAGTAAGATTTGAACATCGAAAAACTTTTTTCTTCTTACTTCCAAGTACACTACCAGACAATTGAAAACTAATTGTTTTCCTTAAAAATAATTTTCACAAAAAAAATTCTCTTGCATTAAGAAGCTTTTCGCAAAACTATTGCACTCTTAGGATCCATTAGTTTCGTAGAAAATAAACGATTTGGGAAACATTTTCATAATCACTTGTATGACTTACAATCGCTATAGACATGAATTGTTATTGATGATAAAAATATTTTCATTAACTAATTATTTCAATCGATACAATTGATCATTTTTAGAAAAATATTTTCTAAATTATCCACATTTTGCAAAACAAACAGAGCCTTAGTCTTTGTGCAATACTTGCTCCTCTAGAGCTCACCAACATAAATCTATAGGCAGGCCATTATCTTGACGATGTACACAACCATCACATCTACATAACATGTGTATTTTGTTCACATACAAAGATTGAGAAACCACCTGAGTGACAAAGGGAGCTCTGGAAAGAGATGAGATTTCCTTTTGGCGATGGGGTTGACTATCATGAAGAACCTATGTCCCCAGTCGAGCTTTTCTTCTGGTCGCGGGACATGCCCATAACCTTCGACCTCTCCTGACCTTATTTCGAACTTCATTTTCTCCGACAAGGGAAGCTTGAAAAAATCTTCGATTTCATGCCTTAGATCCTCCAGTAGAGAAGGACCTATCCCATGGTTAACCAGCTGCATAGACAAATTGCCATTCTTAAACTTTAAATTAGTAAACTTACAGCCTTAAATACTATTCAAATTTTTCAATATAGTCTTGATGATCACACCCTCAGTTTTTCCCTTGGTCACAATGTATTTGATCTTTTACAAAACGAATCGATGTTAACAGAACAGCGAACGTGCACCAAACTCCTCGTAAAGACATAGTTAATTGCAAAGAGCCATGTGCATATA
This sequence comes from Syzygium malaccense, assembly GCA_031216405.1. Classification (NCBI taxonomy): domain Eukaryota; kingdom Viridiplantae; phylum Streptophyta; class Magnoliopsida; order Myrtales; family Myrtaceae; genus Syzygium; species Syzygium malaccense. Next base: position 25,981,931 of record CM062257.1, on the reverse strand, counting down.
AGTGCCTTTGTTGATTTTCTGAAACTGTTGACTTGTATTCTCATCTTTCCTATAATCAGAAGATGCTTTTGTATCATGTTTTCTAGAAAGGATCGTGACTTTGCACCTTGAATATAATTCTAGGGATATATATATCATTAAGTATCTTCAATTTGTATAAAATATCCCATTGGGGGAGGGGGGGGGGGAATGGCCCACGCTACCCTTTCCCATAATTGATCATGTTAAAATAATTGCAAGTATAAATTGATTTACCAAATATATATATATAATTTTTTGTAAGTAGCATCAATGTTGATTGGTTATATCGAGTTAATAATGTTGGACACAACACGCCTATTCAACGGGAGACACAAGAAAATAACATGAAATTCCTGATGAAAGTTCTAAGATATGCTCAACTCATATATCTACACATGCTAGTATATTTTCTAATCATAAGTCTGTCAACGTGCTTGTTAGATACCGATGATGATGAGTTGTCATGATTTGACTTACTGACCATGAGATTATCATTAAGTCATACGAATTGTCGGTCCATTTGTTATGCATTTCGGGACCATTATGTTTAAAATAAACCAAGACAACTTTTAATGCACGTGGCAATTAGGTAAAGGAAATAATATTGTTCGGTTTTTTCTCTTTGACTAATCTCCTATTAATAATTCTTTAAGAAGACAACTCGGAATGCATTGTCTCCACGACACTTGGCAAGATTGGAATTTATACTCATATGGATGACGTAATACCAAACGTCTACCCACATGTTGCGCAAGATTTTAAATTTATTAATTTTTTTTTAAAAAAAGGGCATATAAATGAAGAATCCATAGAAAAATAAAGTAAATGGAAAAAAATCGAACTATATATTTGTAGGTGATCTTTCTGGAAACGTAAAATATGTAAAAGGGAGAACCATATCACAAAAATGGATAAAAACCGCAACACAAAAGTAAATAAGATTATACGAGCCATAATGTTGATATGCACTATGTTAATATGCACCTTCAGCCTGGTTACAAATAAAATAAAATTGACAATATTTCAAAAATGAAAGAAAATAAACTTTTTAATCTCTATAATACATCTCTATATGGCCAAAATCGACTTACAAAAAAAAAAAAAAGAAAGATACTGAGGTTTCATTCATCCTACTTTTTCCATTTATGCTTAGATAATTCCAACAAAATCACTGAAAGTGAAACATACTAATCGACCGACCCAAAAAAAAAAAACGTACTAATTGATCTACTAAAACAGAAAAACGTACTTGGAGGTTGTCCGGAAAACATTTGGAGAAATTGTCAATTTGAAACAAAAAGCAGTGGAGAAAAGATTGATTGGGATCGTTCAAAGGAGGAGTAGAAATAAAATCATAACAAAAAAAAGTATGGTGTAAAAACCACTACTCAAAGGCATTTGGAGACCATAGACGTTAGATGGGAAAGCCAATTACATCTAAACGAAGAAATCAATCCACTCATTCATTACCTTTTATCAGTCCTATAGTGAGATTTCTCTCGACAGACATAAATATATATAAATATATATATATATATATATATAATGAATAATATTGGATATACTAGAATTGTGTTTGGGTATAGTCTAGGAAAAATGGAGAGAGATGCGGAATTTGTATCCATGAATAAAGAAAGGATGTGGAACGGCAAGAGCTTAAACTCAGTTTCATTTTTTTAGGTTACATAGTAGTTACATACTCATGTTTTACCTTTGGGAACCACTTTACACCTTCACTTCGGTTATCCATATTTCTATATTTTACAAAAATGTCACCAAGAAATGCACGTCTCCAAATTTTAAAATCTCACACTTACCAAAAGCAATCAAACCAACTAAAAATTAAAATACCCAAACTCTAAGCAGGATGCTAAAATAAGTTTGCAAGGATGGAAAAATTGGTTTTTTTTACTAGGGGGTTTTGCTTAGAAATATGTGGATAATACTTGCAAACACAGAGGTATGTAAGTGTAGTTTGGTAACAGATGCGTTTTTTTATTTTGTTTGTGTTTTTATTTTGTTTTCTTTTTAGCCAAACAAAAGAAACGAACCATAAATTGCTTGACTAAGGCAATACTGTGCTCTCCTGTCATGATAAACTGTTATGTAATTGCGTTAATGTTTCAGTCCGGTAGCACTAATCACATGCTCATAAAACAAAACTGCACAGTACAAAGTTGTACCACATACATATTCAATATCCAACACAGAAAATGTTCATGCGAACCAAGTCAACCTTTGCTACCATCTCCAAGATATATTTTTCTTTGGCAGTAAATCTCCAAGAATCAAAACCTGGGTCATTCACAAAAAAGAGAAAATGAAGAAAAATTGCGCGATGCATCGAACGCATATGCATCCCATGCAGCCTAGCCTTTGGATGTCGTGGAGTCCATGTGGCCCGACCGACCAACAACATCGGAGGGTTCAGGTTGCGAGGCGGAGTTTCTGTTTTAGGTTCGCCTGACTTTCAATCGAATAATTTTAACAAAATTTGAGACGACGTGGGCTTGAAAGATAGAGAAGGGAGTGTGAGAAAACCTGAAAGAGACCAAAGTCTTTGCAAGCCTCATGCAATTTCTCCAATTCATGATCACCCACCGTTTGGTCCAACGACAATTTGCCCAAGTCAATGACCGGAACAATTGGCGCTTCAGTTCTTCCATTATCAGAGATGATTTGTGGTTCTTGGTCACGACGAACATACCTCTCTGGAACAGCCTCCATGGTTTCTTTGATGAGCTGTTGAACGCTCACCATGGAAGAATCAGTATGGAGAGGTGGTGCTTGTGATTCCATTGCTTTCATTCGATGCTGAACTCGCTCTTGCGTGGCGCTATTTATAGTGGGAGAGAGAGAGAGAGGAGAGAGAGAGAAAGAGTAAAAAATTGGTGAATAGAGTGGAAGTTTGTATAAACGGCTCATATTCAACAATCAATGACACAGCTTATTACATTACTTAATAGTCAATATACTACTTTTTAAATCAGTTTTTATGTGTTATATAGTGAGTTTGTATAACATGAATACACATGCATTTGAATATATAACATATGGGTGTATATATATGTAGAGAGAGATCCAAAACGTGAATACATACAGATCTAAATGTCAAAAAATAGCCCAACAGGAAAAAGGCAAAAGAACATAAAATGAAAAACCTTCTGTTTGTCTCCTTTCTGATTGATTTTGTATGATATGCAAATTTTGTTTTTTACGGTCTTATCTATACTTAAAGCAAACTTCGAAATCTTTCGTTTCGTTTTTTTAACCCCTCTTCGGCATTAAGCGAAGGCCGTTTAAAATGGCTGTTACACATGGAGCAATGGTTCCAAGATGCTGGAGTAAGAACCTTTGACAGAATAGAGATCTACGACAAGAATAGGCTTTCAAAGGTTGATCTTGAATCTTTTGGAATTATGAAGGATGTAACTGTCAATATAAACGTTGATATTGGTTCACACAGAAAGGTCTTGCTCGATCCAGGAAAAAAGTTGCTAAATTGTAAGTACTTGGAAGATTCACGGAAATTGGCTTCACACCTCTCTCTCTCTCTCTCTCTCTTCAAACGAGCTAGGTCTGGGTCTCTAGAGTTAGATCTATCTGTCCCATCTTCAACCAAGCCAGATCTGGGTCGTCGAGGACGACAGAGCCAGATCTGCTCGTTTGTAGAGAGCTCGGCTCCATCTATGTCCTTACCAGTGTCCACTAGCTTTATACAGACCCTCCATTTTGGAGATCGGGATTAGGGTTTCAGTCGTTTCAAATACTTGTGTTTCCTTATAAGATTTTTCTATCCAGGATCATTTTCACAAGTAGGATATAAAAAAGCACAAATGCCCACCAAGAGTCTACGCAGCAGCATTAAATATGGCTCTTTTAGAAATTAACGAAGAAGCAAAGAGTCTTGCGAAGAAGATGGTACTTATGTGACGTTTATCCGACTTTTAACGGTACAGCAAAGGAGATGGATGTTCTAGAATCAAATCATGCACCTTTCAAAACGGTCAAATTAGAAAATTTCGAACCTTAGAAAATGAGTAGAGTCACCCAACATATGAGCTAGTTTTTCCTAGTTCCGTAGCAGATAAAAATATTTGTGATACGCTTAAAAAATATCGAGGACAATGATTATTCTATATTTTTTCAGAAAGAAAGTTTTGAGTAGAATTGGAACCTACTTCATTCATTATCGGAATATTCGATTCAAAGTGCCAATGAAATGCTTATTAGCCATTAGGTAAGCCTGTTACCATAACACCAGCAACTCTAAGTGGAAAAGCGCAAAACTGACATTAGACCTTAACCTGGGTCCGACTTGGGCGGCTAACTAAGGTTTCCTGTGACCAAGAATAGATTGAAGAATAAATTTGTGACCTTTAGCTTGCAATACAAGTCTTAGGTCACTCGACCAAACCGTTGGTGAAAAATCTATATATTCAAGCCAAAAGCGAAATTTGACTACTTTTAGAAATTTGCCAAATTACTTTTATTAGCATTAAATAATAAAATAAATACAGATACTTCTGATAACTTCATACTTTCATCCACTTCTTTGGATAACCACCTATTTTCATTTTATTCCTAGATTATCCCTTTTTACATGGCATCACCTTTTACACCATTTGCTTTTAATTTCATTTTTATCATGTAGTCACGCAATGCCCAAATTAATGTATGATGAAGATGATTTGCAACCAATAACAAGTATCAACCTACATATAGATCAACCTTAATACATAGAATTTCGCTAGAAGTTGAAAGATTTACGTTGAGAAAAAAAAATATTTCAACTGTCTTATTTCCATTGGAAATTCATGCACCTTGTTAAGATGAGAGAAAAATCGTTCCAAAAGAAAAAAAGAATTATACTATCTGATCATTAGACCTTGTCATATGTACCTTTAATTATAGTTAATAGTTCATGATCTTGGTCTATGCTGTCGGTAGACTATATAACCTTTCGGATGGGTTCATGAACCTCTCATTTGCCATATAAATCAAATCATTGAAGTATAGGATGTCACTTTTTCTATAGTGGCCAATTCAATCCTAAACTATTTAATTTGATTAATTTAATTCTAAACCTTTTTAACAATTTGCCAATGTAACCCTTCCTACCAAATTGACCAATTTTTGCCGAAAATTGCTGACGTTAATGCCGACCATCCTGCATGGCACGGTCACTTTTTCTTTTTTGTTTTTTTTCTTATTTCCCTTAATCGGTCAATAGCCTCCGCAAGGGGTCAATGGCTTCTGCCGGGCATAGTCAAGGGCCAAGACTCCCTCGCCCGCTCTAGGCCAATGTGCACAAGCCCTTGTGGTGGTTGGAAACCTCTGCTAGCCATCGCCAAGGTAGCAAACCTATGGAAGGAAATAAAAAAAAGAAAAAAATCATGAAGGTTAAAAAAATGGTAAAATTTGTCTGCTGCAATGCTAACCTCGATTTTTGGTCAAAATTGGTCAGAAAAATTATATTGGCAAATCATCAAAAGGTTTAGGACTAAATTGATTAAATTAAAAAATTTAGAACTGAATTGGTCGCTTACAATGAGTTTAGGCCAAATTGAATAATTTTCCGATTAATAGTTCATGATCATGGTCTATGTTGTTGGTAGACTATGTAACTTTTCGTTTCGGATGGGTTCATGAACGTCTCGTTTGCCATATAAATCAAATCATTGAAGTATAGGACGTACCTTTTTGGTTCTCCATAAAACTTTTAGGAGTAACGACATATGATAACAAGTTTAAGTGAAAGTAGTGTTATGCTCAATCAAATCACAAGTCGAGTGCATTTAAAGAACAGTGAATGAGAAAATCATGACTGCCCATTTTTTTTTTTTTTGGTTTGTGAACCAACGATGTAATTTAACAGTGTAACGTACCACAAATAAACTAATTTTGAAAGTACGTACGTGAAATTGGGCCAAACAACTATTTAAGTGATAGAAACAATATTCATCTGTCAAGGAAAATAGTGAGATTGTTTGAGAATATTATTTGTGATCATAGTGCACTAGTAGTACCGTATAAAATTTTCCTCTGCTCTCTCCGAGAGTAAGTCACATCCATTTAATCCCATGAATATTAATATTCAATTTATTTCTTGTTATCTTTTCAGCACGTTTCGATTTGCCTCATTTCATATCCGTCTTCCAACGAGAGATAAACCATCATGATTTGGAGGACATGAACCAATAATAATTTAGATGACACTTCCCAGGTTTATCACTGGAACTTCTATTTTGATTGAGGTTTCGTTTATTTCAAGGAAAAAAATTTTTAGAAAAAAATTTTTCTCATTTTTTCGGCGTTTGAATCACTTAGGAAAATGATTTAACGGAAATTCTATGCTTAAATTTGGGAATATGATTTCCTTTGTAAAAAATCTAAAATAACTTTTCAAACTATGTTTAGATATCAGCATTAGACTAGAAACTTTGCTTTTGAGCATAACAACCCCAATGCTTGTTCCCGAATCCTTGGCAACGAACTCGGATCCAAAGGCCGAAGGGTCCATCGAGGCCGAGCTTGAGCCAAGAGGCTGAGCTCGGAACCCTAGTGCCCTAACCTAGGTCCACAATGGTCGAGCTTGAGACCTTGGTGTCGTGCTTGGGTCCATTAAGGCCTGGTTCAGGTCTACTGCGCTTGGACCCAAGACCCCAAGCCTCGGACCGAGTCCATCAAGGTCGGGTCCATGACCCCGATGCCAATGCCCGGGTCCTTGGCGCCCAAGCCCATTGTGACGTCTTCAATCTGACGCCACTTAATTACACATCATTGGACTTATTTAGCCTCGATTAGGCGCTAATCAAGAGGGTAAAGCCCATCTTGCCACATTTGATCTTGATTGATTTTTGGATGATTGCACATTAAGGTGCCATGTGCTAAATAGTATTTTATAAATAGTAACACATGCTTTAGCACTTAAGGCCCTTAATTACACCTTGTAGAAACCTTGATTGAGAAGAGACAAGATTGTTGGTCTTACTAATGGGGTTGGGCACCACTTTAGGGGGGGAAAGACAAGAAACTAGTTGGTTTCCCATTTGAAGCACGTGCTCTTGGTCTTGCATTTATGAGACTTGATGGAGATATTTCAAGAAGGCTTCGTGGCCTTTCATTCACTTGGTTAGGAAGATTTTAAGGGAAGGCTAGACTAGCCTAAACTTAGAGTCATTAAGTGCAAAGTGAATTATTGGCTTCCCTCTCTCCCTTACAATAGTCTTGCAATAGATTTAAGGGGAAAGACTCTTGCATTGCTCTCTCATTCACTCTCATTTCACTCTCTCACACTCTCATTTCTCTCTTTCTCTTCCTCACTCTCTCTCCCTCTTATGCCCTCTTCACCATCGCCACTGTCACTCCCCGAACCATAACAGGCTCACGACACCCCTCAAAGGCCGTATTAAATGCGACGTCTTAGGACGCATCGCCGATCCAAACGAAACACCCAAAAACGTACACAAGCGGAAGCGAAATTTAAATAACCCAGACAAGAAACAATCAAGGAAGGGTGACCGAAAGGCACGTACTCAAAACAAGAATACATTTAATATAACTTACAACCTTCACATTTACACCACCTTAAACTAGACTACTAACATCGAACCACGTTCACCAAAAAGGGCGATAGTGGGGTAGCCTAACTTCACTATACAAAAAGGGGGCATTCAAAGATGGAATGAAGCATCAAGTGCCCAAAGTCAATCCCGGTCTTTGAATCGCACGTGATGACTATCCGTCACTCAAAACCTAAAAACGTTTAACAATAGGGGATGAAATAAATATCAATAAGTAGACCCCTAAATCCTATATAGGCTAATACGTACCCAGACGACTCTCAACATACAATCTAACAATCGACAAATAAAATCCACATGAACGTACTTACCTCTTCTCAAATCATGCGCCAATTTTGCATATTAGTCAATTCACATTAATGCAATAACACCCAATGTACATATCACTATCATTCGAGCACCATACACAAGTGCATTCACTCAATTCAACCTAACACATTACACATGCGCGTCCATGCAACTTTCTCACGATCCGGGTCAACACCCCACAGGTCTTTTCTCGCCACCCGCGTCAACACACTCTAGGCTAGCAGACCTCCGATCAATCCGGGCTTTGTCCTGCGTCAACACGCTCCAGGACCTTTCTCATGATCCGAGTTAACACTTCACAAGTCCTTTCTTACTTTCTCATGACCCGCGTAAACACTCATCAGGTCAGCCCTCTAATCAATCCAAGCTTTGTCCCTCGTCAACACACCTCAAGACCTTTCTCACGACCCAGGTTATCACCCCACAGGTCTTTTCTCACAACCCGGGTCAACACCCTACAGGTTGGTAGCCATCCGATCAATCCGGGCTTGGTCAAGCAAACACACACGCCACATAATTCAATCAATTACCACGTCATTCACATATTCAAACATCACCAAAGGATATTCGATCAACCACGATACCATTCACCACTCATGCGTACCAAGACAACCACAATTCCACCAATTCAAGTCATGAGTCACTCACCCGACCTTGATCACATGCGATAGCGACAACCCACCATTAATTCACCACATATAAACACAATTCAAGCATTAGACCACACGGGACAATCACACACTAAATTAATATTCTAGCATCAATGGCCTCTCATACGATCACACTAAGCCACAGCCCACAATACACGTTATCCCCATCACGAATCATCAACACAAACTACCGTCAAACGACCATTAAATCACGCACGAACGACCAACGATCTCGAGATAAATTCTAGCGCTAACTACCTCCAATCCAACCACAAAAATCAGCCATAAACCAACTCGATTTAGCCCATACTCCGACCCATTCGTTCACCCTAAACCAGCCCACAACTCAGCCACCAAATTATGCTAAACGGCCACCAAATCGGTCTCGAACAGCCATTATATCCCCTACATTCAACCCACACACGAACCCCTAAACAAGTCTAGCAATACCCATCATCCTAAGTCAAGATTAGGAGTCGCTTATCTCGACTTGAGCAAGAAAATGGGCAAGGGCAGCGGGGACTCGCCGGAACAGCAGCGACAACGACGATCGACGAGGCTCTCGGCCACAGCTGGGTGATAGGGGCGGCAAGGAGCTCCGGCTAAGGCGGTAGTAGCTAGGCAGCAACAGGGGCGAGCAGGGGCCTCTCCAGAATGATAGCAGCTTCGGCGGCGGCTGGGCAATGACAACAACGGGAGGCCGAGGCAGGGAGTAGCGAGGGAGAGAAATAGGGGAAAGAGAAGGAAGAAGAAGCAGCCGAGCTCGGGGAGGATAGTAGTGGCGAATGGTGGCTCTGGGCTAGGACAAGCAGTCGGATGGCACTCGACAGCCGGATGAGCGGTAGCTGGGACGAACAACGACGGGCAAAAGGAGAGTAGGGCAAATGGCTAGAGCAGGACAGAACAGCATGGCGATGGCCATAGTGGCGCTGACGAAAGTAGGGGCAGCGACAAAGCAAGGGGGAGGGTTGGGTGGTGCTAGCGAGCCGGTGAGGGCAACAACGGCCGAGACAGCGGCGCGCGACGATGGCTAGCAAGGCGAAGTAGAGGGTAAGCTAAAACAGGGGAAGGGGGAACCACGGCGGCAATGGGGGAGCTAGCGGCAGTCGGCGATGGCACGGCGGCTGGGTGGACGATGTGCACTGGCCGAAAGAGCTGCGGTGACACGACAGCTGGGCATCAAGCTAGACGCACGCGCGTGGAGGAGGGAGGGGAAAACTCGATGAGGCAAAACAGAAGGAAAGGGGTGACGATCACGGCGGCTCCTACTGGGGCCAACGGCAGCGCGAGGCGAGCAGCTGGCGACGGTCGGGCGATAGGCAACAAGAAGAACGTAGGGGCAGCGGCGTGAGGACGAAGAAGGAGAAGAGAAGAAGAAGAGAGAGGAAGAAGAAAGAGAGAGAGAGAGAGTTTGCATAAGGAAGAGGAGATGGAAGTGCACGAGGGAACGTGACCGGCAGAGGGAGAGAGAGAGAGAGAGAGTCAAACGCAATTGAGTGAGATCCGACGGTCCACGTTTGAACTCGAAAACGATCCAACGGTCTACGAAAAATCCTAATTATAAATTAGGAAAAGAGGCCAAAAACACTAACTAAAATACACTACGAGGGAGGTCTACTAGTCTAAATTCGCACACGGTCAAAATCTCACTTTTCACTAATCTTGGGCAATATTGACGCTAACCACAATAATATTAACACCATCCAATTAAATTCGTCACAAACTCCAAGAAATTCGACACCAAAGTTTGGGCTCTAAATAACGGTCAAATTCGATCGAGTGCGATTCTAGCGAAATCTATAATTTTAAAAAAATAACCCAAGAGTGATCAGTTCTGGGCGAGATTTTACTATAAACACACTAACGAAATACACGTTTTATAAATCCCAAAAATGGATCGAAATTCGGAATGTCACAACTCTTCCCATTTACAAAAATTTCATCCTTGAAATTTACAATCCAACCCAATCATTCGAACAAATGGAGGTATTGATGTTGCATCAACTCTTCACTTTCCCACGTCGTACCTTCGATTCCATGATGCTCCCAAATTACCTTGACCATTGGAATTGTCTTGTTCTGCAACACTCATTCCATTCTATCTTTAATCCTTACTGGCCTTTTCACGTACGACACTCTATCGTCTACGTCTATTTCTTCATAATTCAACACGTGGGTCAGATCCGGTTCGTATTTTCTTAACATAGACATGTGGAACACATTGTGAACTTGAGACAAATTGGCGGTAGTGCGAGATGATAGGCTAAGGTGCCAATCCTCTCTAAGACCTCAAATAGATCCATGTACCTTGGGCTCAACTTTCCTTTCTTGCCAAACCGTGACAATCCTCTCATCGGCGATACTTTAAGAAGAACGTGGCCCCCCACTTGAAATTATAAAGGCCTACGTCTCTGTTCTGCATAATTCTTTTGACGGCTCTGAACGGTCTTAAGTCTATCTCGAATCATCTTGACTGTTTCAACTGACTGCTGAACCAACTCGGGACCCGTGATGCTCCTCTCACCAACTTCATCCCAAAAAATCGGTGTTCTACAAGCTCTGCCATACAGCGCTTCAAACGGTGCCATTCTGATACTCTGCTGGTAGCTATTGTTATAGGCAAATTCAACCAAATATAACTATTCCTGCCAACTACCTTTAAAATCCAATACATATGCCCGTAGCATATCTTCCAAAGTCTAAATCGTCCTTTCAAACTGGCCATCCTTTTAGGGGTGATAGGTCATGCTAAACGGTGACTTCGTTCCTAATGTCATATGAAGACTTTTCCAAAAAGCGGCAGTAAATTTAGGATCACGGTCTGAAGTAATCGTCATTGGTACTCCGTGAAGACGGATTATTTGTTGCACGTATATCTCGGCATACCTTTCCAAGGCGAAGTCTTTTCGTACCGGCAGAAAATGTGTTGACTTTGTCAATCGGTCGACTACCACCCAAATCGAATCATGATCCCTCTGACTCCGTGGTAATCCCATTACAAAGTCCATAGTAATATATTCCTATTTCTATTTAGGGATGTCCAATAGCTGTAATATTCTACCCGGCTTGCAATGTTGCACCTTCACTTGTTGACATGTTAAACACTTGGCCACGTATTTGGCCACATCCTCTTTCATGCCATTCCACCAATAATGCTGTCGCAAGTTCTAATATATCTTCGTACTACCCGGGTGAATACTGTAATTGCTACAATGAGCTTCTGACAAAATCTCCTCCTTATGTTCTGCATCATTGGGCACACATAACCATCCACGGAACTTCAGAATCCCATCCTCGGATACCTGAAAGTCGATTTCTTTTTTGTGACATCTATTTCCAGATTCTTCTGAATCTCCAGGTTCGTCGATTGTAAAGTCTTAATCTTAGTCTAGATAGATTTTCGGTTCAATCTTCAACGTGGTAAGCAAACTTGAGACATGACTCACTTCAAACTTAAATTCTGAATCCCGAACTCCCTCCAATAAAGTCTATTCCTTGACCATCATATGCGCGATACTCGATTTTCTACTTAGTACATTCGCTACTTTATTAGCCTTTTTGAGGTGATACATGATATCACAGTCATAGTCCTTAAGGAGTTTCATTCAACGGTACTGTTTCACGTTCAATTCATTTTGGGAGACCAAGTACCTTAAACTTTGATGGTCCGTATAAATATGAAATTTCTCCCCCCACAAATAGTGTCTTCAAATCTTAAGAGTGAAGATAATCGCGGACAATTTCAAGTTGTGTGTTGGGTAGTTCAGCTCATGTGGTCTCAATTGTCGCGATGCGTATGCCACCACTTTTTCATGTTGCATTAGCACGCATCTCAATCCCCTTAGCAACGCATCACTGGAGATCTCATATCCTCCCTGACCTAATGAAATCATCAATACTGGCGCGGTCGTCAACCTCTGCTTTAACTCTTGCAAACTCCTTTCGCACTTATTTGTCCATTCAAACCTCGTTTTTTTCTTTAGTAACCGCATCAACGGCGTCGCTAATGTCGAAAACCTTTCCACGAAGCACCTGTAATTACCTGCTAGACCCAAGAAGCTCCGAATCTCGATTACTATTGTCAGTCTCGGCCAATTTGTGACAGCTTTAATCTTTGTTGGGTCCATTGCAATTCCTTCCTCCGAATATCACGTGTCCTAATAATACCACCTGATGAAGCCAGAATTCGCACTTACTAAACTTAGCGTAGAGTGCATGTTCCCTTAAAGTTCGTAGAACCTTTTTCCAAATATAACTCATGCTCGGCGGGACTCCTTAAGTGTACCGGGATATCGTCTATGAACACAATTACAAACCGATCCAGAAATTCCTTAAATACCCGATTTATTAAATCCATAAAGGCAACAGGGCCGTTAGTCAATCCAAATGGCATCACTATAAACTTGTAATGCCCATACCTTGTCCTAAATGCCATTTTTGGTATATCTTCCTTCTTAATCCTCAGTTGATGATAGCTAGTCCTTAAGTTGATCTTTGAAAATATCGACGTCCCTTGCAACTGATCAAACAGGTCGTCTATCCTTGGTAGTTGATATTTATTCCTAATGGTCACCTGATTCAGTTGTCTGTAGTCAATGCACAACCTCAATAATCCATCCTTTTTCCTCACAAATAAAACTGGTACTCCCTATGGAGACGCACTCGGATGAATGAAGCCGTTATCCAATAACTCCCGTATTTGGACTTTCAATTCCTTCAATTCTGACAACGACATCTTATAGGGTGCTTTCGAGATTGGTTCTGTTCTTGGGCCCAACTCAACCATGAACTCCACTTCTCTATCAAGTGGCAATCCTGGCACTTTCTGAGGAAAGATATCAAGAAAATCGCGCACCACGGCTATGTCTTTTAACCTCGGCTCCTTAACCAACGAGTTAACCACAAGATAGTTATCTTTCTACACCTCAATAATAAAGCTCAATCTATCCAATCTCAATCCAATGATCTCCCAAAACAATCGCCTTAGTTCTTTACAAAATTCGAAATTTCCAAGCGATAACTCATTTATCCAAAGTTTGCCCAAAGAATATCATCAGTAATTCCGAAATCCATATTCTGATTACGCCTATCCACTATAAATAATTATATGTCGTACATGACCATTCAAGTTATAACTTTAAAGTCTCCTATTACACCCCACCACATCACATTATGCATCCAGACTTTCAAGACAAATCCTTTGTTCCCTTCCTAACCACAGTGTACATCTTTCCTTATGCCTGCAGTCAGTCCTGGTTATTCTGCGGGATAGCTCCCGCTTAATGTCCTACTTGTGATTGCTATTGTTGAATTGGCAGCCTAGCTTGTCGGTTCAGACAATTTATCACTTGGTGACCATGTTGGTCACATTCAAAACATGCTCCATGTCTACCTAGACAAGGGCCATTCCCATGCCTCTTTCCACAAGACCGACATGCGGCGTTGGAGTAGTGGTTCAGCCTTTCAAAGCTCTTTCTTACTGGAGGGACAATTCTCCTATTCTCTGTTATAGACTTCTTTTCAAAGTTCCTATTGTCCCTAGCTGGCATGTACCATGATCTAGAAGCGGCACCCTGACACGACCTACCTATCCTGATTGGGTTTAGGCCAAGAGGTATTTGTCAATGGATATGAACAACGATTGGTTCGTTTGGAGGGTGAACCAAAGAGTTCGTTGATCCAATGACCGAGGCACTCCCAAGTCTCATACCTTGTGCGACGAGAATTGTCTAATTTAAGCATTCAATTGGAGTTGCTACTAGCTAGGATCAAGGATCGGCTAGAAATCCCGATCGAGACATGGGAGTGTCATCTCGATACATGCAAAAATCAAAGATTCTAAAATTCGGAGACTTGATTACACTAATGATCTAACTAATATACTTTCGGTACCTAAACTTGAATGTTCGCAAACTAATGTACTGGACAGCCTATTGAAAAAGTTAAGATTTCACCTAATCGTTCCAGAAATAGAAAACAACAACTAATATATTAAAAGTGCACAACCAGATAATCATGAAGAAAATAAACAATGAGCAACCTAGCATCGTCTCTAAAAAGAAAATGCAATCAAAAGCCTTAAGGTAAAGCCCTAATGGCTTATCCGATTTTTGAGAATTTTTTAGAGGATATTTCTCATTTTTTTAAGAGTTTTCAAACTAAGTCTAGAATGAAATTAACACCAAAATCTAGTGAAATTAAGCCAAAAACTGATTTATGGACATTTCCTAATTTTCTGGATTTTTGGAATTTTTCCGAATTTTTCTCAATTTTTTAATTTTTTCATTAATAAAAATTCCGGGCCGGGTCTCCTGGCCCGATTTGCCTCGCTGCCTGAACCGGATTTCGGACCCGCCCTGAACTTTCACTTAAACATTTCTTTTCTAAATTATTTTAATTTTCCCTCTTTTCTTTTTCTTTTTCTCTTTATTCTTTTTCTCTTTTGTCTTTTCTGGTCTCTTTTCCCATGAGCATTTCTGGTCTTCTCCTTCCAGAACGCTTTCTTGTTCTTCACCGAGAGCTCACCACGAACGTCCCCTTCTTAGTGAATCGCCGGCAACCCAAACTCCAAATCGGCTACTTCGACTGGCGTCGATGACAAATCTGCTCGGACCAAAATCGTAACCCCACCATCACCGAACCAAAGTCGCTAAACCAGCACCATCGGCCACTAAATCGCTAACATTGGTGACACACTTTCGTTTCCCGACCATCAAACTTTCGACCCCAACAACAGACGCTAGGTATGGACGAACAGGCATGAATACATGTAAAATAGAGATAGAGGGCTAACGGTTGTGGCCTCAAACTGTAGGCATCACCCGGCAAAGGGGAATAGAGCTTCCGGCGAGGGAATGTGTACGCGCAGCCGACTCGGACGATATGTGAATCACGAAAAAACCACATGAAAGACAGAGAAAACTTGAAGTCAGTGACAATATTGGAGCAAACCATGCGTACACTGAAGTTTAGAGTGCCGGTTTTGCAAAAACAAATTCGGAGTTTCATTTCGACATTTTGCCGAACAGGTGATAGGCGGCTCAAGGAATGGAGCTACAAGACTGATTTTAACGAGATTCATGGCCTTCTTAACGCACGACGTTTAAAAAGACTCGTTTGAGTGCGAAGCAAATGTAAGCCTCCATTGACGGGCCAGGCGGCCACCGAATAAGTTCAGTGTGCCCGACACCCGAGAGGCAAGGGAGGGGAGGCAGCAAGATTAGACCGGGGCCTACGTGGTTCGGGGCTGACCGTGATGAAGCGCGGCGGCTTGAGGCTCTATAGGAGCCGGCGGCAACTAAGACGGACAACCGGTCAAAGAGGAAAAATCTTTCTTTTATGGTTCTCTCAGTGCCCTCTCGGTCGGGCGTTTTTTCCCCCTTTCCCGTTCGGGTCCTCGTCTTCGGGAATGTCAGGATCTAGGAGTAATAAGCCACGAGAAGGGTGCTGCCGGCTAGAGGACGTCGAACGGCGACGGTGGTGGTGGTTGTTCGGAGGAGATGAAGGATGAGGGGTTTGCAAGGTTCTTGCTTTTCGGAGTCCCTTATCTAGATCTCTGTCGAGCTCACTCTCTCTCTCGATTTTCTCTCGGTTTCGGCTCCCCTTCCCACCCGTTCTCACCGAAACTCTTCAAAGCTCTCCTCGCTTTTGCCCCTCTTGCTCTCTCTTCCCGCTTCCCCCTGAAAAAGATGGCCTTCCCCCAACCCCCACCCGCCACAGGACCCCCCCCCCCGGGCTCTCTCTCTCTCTCTCTCTATGCAAACTTCATTTTTCTTTTTTATGAGTGCATGTACGACGGCAACAAGAAAAAGAAAGTGTGGGAGAGCCCCTTTTTGTGTTTATTTTAACCTTTTTGCAATGGACATCCCCCTCTCTCTAATTTTGTGATAATGCTTCTTTTGTCCTTTCTTATCTTTGCTGCTTTTATGAAAGCGTGGATTTGAGAGAGAGAAGAAATGCTCTCGTATCTAGAGGTGGCCACGGGTCGGTTTTGGCCCGGAACCGGCCAGGAACCGGCCCGGTCAAACCCGGGCCCGGCCCGTTGACCGGGCCAACGGTTCGGAACCGGAACCGGCCCGTGGCATACGGGCCCGGTTCCGGTTCCAGAAAAATTTGAACCGGCCCGGAACCGGCGGTTCCGGGCCGGTTCTATTAAAAAAAAAAAAAACGGGCCGACCGGCCCTACCGCTGCTGCTGCGCCCTGCAGGCTGCACGTGCACGCTGCAGCAGCAGCCCGTTGGGCCGTTGCCAGGCCCCTCCCTGGCAACGGCCCAACGGCCAAAAAAAAAAAAAAAAAGAAAAACCGCAGCAGGGCCTGCAGACGTGCAGGCCCTGCTGCAGCGGCCCGTTGGGGCAAGCAACGGCTACGCCGGACGCCCCAACGGGCGTTTGTAATTAAAAAATAAAAAAAAGACATAACCGTTGCAATTTTGCAACGGTTATGTTTTATTTTTTTAATTCTAAATTTTCTTCTATTTTTTTCCTATAAATTCTCTCAAATTCTCACAATACACACACAATTCTCTCAAATTCTCTTCTCTCAAGTCTCAAATTTTCTCAATACTCAAAATTCTCTCAAATTCTCTGAAATTCTCTCAATTTTCTCAATCCATGCAATTTTTTCTTAATTCTCCCAATTAATCCGCTCAATTCTCTCAATCCATTCGAAAAATGGCAAGTGGAAGTCGAGTGTCAACTGACAAAGGTAAGAATATCGCGACGGAATCCCATTATTCTTTTGATCCTCGTGAATATGCAGATTTTCAAGATAATGAAATCAACATTTTTCCTGATGTGGAGCACGTCCCGACGCAAGAAAGTTTTCATCCTCCTGCCGAAATATCTACAACAAAGGAAGCGGAATGGGAATTTACATCTGACATTTGGAATCACTTCACGAAAGTGGAAAGGTTTGATATCGGTCAAAAAAGGTATGATATAATTTATAAATATTGTGGAAAAATATATAAACATACAGGTGGACAAGGATATAGAACATTTAAACGACATTTTAGAAGCAAACATCCAACCGAAACGGGAATCGATATCGGGCAACAACAAATTTCTGGGTACGTCAATCCTAACACTTCCCCTTTATTTCGTTTTAATGAAAAAACTTATAAGGAAGAATTAGGCAAATTTATTTCCGTTGAGCATTTAGCATTTAATTTTGGAGAAAGATTTGGTTTTAATGAATTTGTACAAAAAACATGTGCTCCACAAGCAAAACGTGTTCCTAGAAATTCAATTAAACGAGTAATTAAAGATCTTTACAAAAATGGAAAAAAAGATTTAAAAAACTTTTTTATGCAATTTAATGGATGCGTGCATATAGGTAGTGATATTTGGAGTGATCATTGGCAAAATCATTCTTACATGGGCATAACATGTTATTGGATAGATGACGAGTGGACTATTCAAAAAAGAATTATTGCATTTAGAGTTTTCGATGATCATCATACGGCAAATAATGTTTATAGAATAATTAGGCAAGTTTTAGAAGAATATTATTTGCTTAACAAAACTTTTTCAATTGGTTTTGATAATGCCGCAGCAAATACCGCTTCAATTGCCGAGTTAGAAAATATTTGTAAACCTGCTTTTGGCGGAAAATTTTTTCACATTAGATGTGCTTGTCATGTTTTAAATTTATGTGTACAAGATGGTTTGAAAACTCTTGATATTTTTCTTCAATCAATAAAAACGGCGATTCAATTTTTATGGAAACATCCCAAAAAAATGAAAGAATGGGGTCAATTTTGTAGAGAAAATCAGGCAAAGCCAAAAAAATTTTCAAGAGATGTTCCAACTCGTTGGAATTCTACTTTCCACTTGCTTAATGAATCTTTACCATATAAAGATTTATTATGTGCATTCATTTCTAATAATATACCTCATATTAATTTATACCCACAAGAGTGGCATATTTGCCAAAAAATTTTAGATGTTTTAAAGGTTTTTAATGATGCAACTTATACTTTGTCCGGTGTTTATTATCCTACTACACATTTATTTTTAGTAGAGTGTACTAATATTGTCGGAACTTTTGATGAATATGAAAATGATGTTGAATTACAACATACTATAGTTGCAATGAAAATGAAATGGCTTCATTATTATAGTGAAATTCCCATGATTTATTTAGTTGCTTGTGTTTTTGATCCACGTTGCAAATTGGATGGCTTAAATGATTTTTTGCGTGTATATTATCAATGTTTACATTATGACGCGCCAAATATTACAACCATCGTACGTGAGGTTAAAAACGCAATAATAGAATTATATAATGAATTTTATACTAAATATAATTTAGGTGATATTGGATCTTCTCAATCTACGGAGATACAAAATGACAATACAGGTAAAATTAGTAGAGGGTACAAACTTTTATTACATAGACAAAAAAAACAAAAGGGAGTAATGGGAAATATTTCTGAATTAGAGAGTTATCTAACCATTTTATTTGAGTTTACTGAAGCCGAAGGTGGTACAGATTTTTTAATTTTGGATTGGTGGAAGAGGCACGCAAGCCAATACCCAATCCTTTCTCTTATTGCAAAACAGATTTTTTCAACCCCTTGTTCCACAGTTGCGGTCGAACAAGCATTCAGTGCCGGAGGTAATATTTTGAACGAACATCGTTCAAGATTAGATCCAGAATCAGTGGAGATGCAAGCTTGTGTTGCTGATTGGACGAAGGCTCAATACCGGCAACAAGAGATAGATCGGAATAATGAATCCGAATTCTTTAACGACGGAGATACTACCGCTACCAGTATCGGTACTGAAACGGGTAGTGACGATTGAGGGTAAAAGAACTATTGGAGTTGGCAAATATTTCGGGAACTCTTGTTTCTCATACCGGGTACGCCCACGTGAGCTTAGGGAAACCGAAATATAATCCGACGATATGTGACCTTTGGTCCCCTACGCACGGAATGCTTAGGTTTTGGGATAATTTTAGGGTATATATATTGTACTCCTTTTTTTTTAAGATCGTTATAACGAATTGTAATGTGCTTAATGATAATTTATTAAGTTGAAGCCCTCTCTTTCTCTCTTATCTTTTTGTCATCAAATTTGAGTACAATTTGTATTTTAATCACAATTTATATTGAATAATGTTCTATCACAATTCACAAGAATAGTATTTTTTAAATTTTTTTATTTTTATTTCTGTTTTTCTTCTTTTTCTTTTCCTTTTCTGTTTTTCCTTTTTCTCTTTTGTCTTTTTTTCTTGTTTCTGTTTTTTAAAATTATAATTTATATTTTTTTTTCTTCCTCCGCGGCCGGCCATGGCCGGGGCCGGCGCGGAGGTCGCCGGCGTCGGGCGAGAGCCGCCCTCGCCGGCGTCGGGCGAGGGCGGCCCTCACCTGGGCTGGGCGAGGCCGGCCTCGCCCGACGCCGGCGAGGTCGAGCCTCGCCAGATCTAGCGAGGCTCGACCTCGCCGGCGTCGGGCGAGGCTCGACCTCGCGACGCCAGCGTCGGGCGAGGTCGGCCTCGCCCAGCCCCGGCGAGGGCCGGCCTCGCCCGACGCCGGCGAGGCTCGACCTCGCCAGCGTCGGGCGAGGTCGGCCTCGCCCAGCCCAGGCGAGGGCCGGCCTCGCCCGACGCCGGCGAGGTCGAGCCTCGCCAGATCTAGCGAGGCTCGACCTCGCCGGCGTCGGGCGAGGCTCGACCTCGCCAGCGTCGGGCGAGGCTCGACCTCGCCAGCGTCGGGCGAGGTCGGCCTCGCCCAGCCCAGGCGAGGGCCGGCCTCGCCCGACGCCGGCGAGGGCCGCCGACCTCCGCGCCGACCCCGGCTATGGCCGGCCGCGGAGGAAGAAAAAAAAAGAAAAGGAAAAGGAAAAGAAAAAAATAGAAAAAAAATCGGAACCGGCCCGGAACCGGTTCCGAACCGGAACCGGCCCTGAACCGGACGGTTCAGACCTGGAACCGGAACCGCCAGAGGAGGTTCCAGTTCCGGTTCACACTTGGCCACGAACCGGAACCGCCGGTTCCGAACCGAAACCGGTCGGTTCCGAACCGTGGCCACCACTACTCGTATCAGCCTAGGGAAGAGCTCTCCTTTTGTCTTTTACGTTTCTTTTTTTCTTTTTTCTTTTTTTTACTTTTTATAATGATTTTTTTTTTTGATAACCCAGGGAACCCCTGCACGGCCGACAGCCGGGAGGTAAACCCTGGGGGCGACACGTGCTAGCCACCACACACGTGCACCGGTTAAGTCACCCTGCGGCGCCCGGGATTCGAACACTCAACCTTTTACGAGAGGAAGAGTGCCCTCCCCAGCAGCGTCACCCAGGCGGATTTTTTGTATAAAATAAATAGAAAAACATGCTCTACTGAATTCTATTAATGTAAATGTGCCTACTATCTATGTGCCATGTAATTTAATGAAAATAGTTTTGTTTAGGGGTTAAAACTTAATTTCTAATTTTCTATACACTTAAATCTTAAATGGCTATGCAAAATTTAGGTGTCAACACACCCCTTTCATTCATATTCCTTTCAACCATTTGAGCCTTTTCATAGAGCTCATTATAATCCCTTAAGTTCAATAGTATCAACTGACTACGGAGATTCGATTTCAGTCCATCTCGGAACCTTCTCGCCCTGTCCACAGGGTCTTCCACCATCCTTGGTGCGAATTTAGATAATCTTGCGAATTTCGCCCGGTATTGATCCACTGTAATTTGGTTTTAGCGAAGTCGAAAAAACTCTGCCATTTTCTATTCTCACGCACTCTCCGAAAAGTATTTCCCATTGAAAACCTCGACCAAAGTACCCCAATACCTCAAACCCTTTTTCCAACCCTTCCATCCAAAGGGATACAGTTTCAAGATCACTTTTCCCATCGAACTTCGGAGGTTTCAATTTCAAAAATTGCTCAACAAGCTAATACATTTGTCTGATTGAATTAACTTATCCTTAACCTTGATTTCCATCATTCTCATTAAAATTTCAACTCCCTCGAGTGCTCTCAGAATTACATCCACTCTAGGATCCTCTGTAACTCCAGCTTGCGGACCCACACAACCTTGACCTCAACCTCGACTGCTCAAACTCACAGGATTCACACCACTTACTTACCTGCTATAATTCCCTTTGGGAATTAAAGACCTAGGCCAACTATATCAGTCTAAAGCCCTAGGCAGCGAATTGCAACAACAATTCACTAAACAGGCAGCCAATCACAATCAACAGAGTTCGTGCACTTACCTTAAGTCCTGACACACCTGCACCTCACATATTATTGCATAAAATCACTCGGCAATCACAATCACACAGTTTGGGGTACGCATGGCACACGAGTCTCCCTAACTGGCTACCCCAAAGTCATTGCTCCTTATCACTCCAGGTTTCGACCAACTTGGATCGAGTTGACGTTGCTCTAATATCAAATCAATCGAGAATGTCACACCCTGAACCCTAACGGGCACCCTTAAAGGTCGTATTAAACACGACATCCCAAAATGCATCGCCGATCCAAATGAAATACCCAGAGACGTACGCAAGCGGAAGCGAAATTTAAACAACCTAGACAATAAACATTTAAGGAGGGGTGACTAAAAGGCACGTACTCAAAACAAGAATACATTTAATATAACTTACAACCTTCACATTTACACCACCTTAAACTAGGCTACTAACATCGAACCACGTTCACCAAAAAAGGCGGTAGTGGGGTAGCCTAACTTCACTATACAAAAAGGGAGCATTCAAAAGATGGAATGAAGCATCAAATGCCTAAAGTCAATCCCGGTCTCTGAATCGCACATGACGATTATCCGTCACTCAAAACCTGAAAACGTTTAACAACAGGGGGATGAAATAAATATCAATAAGCAGACCCCTAAACCCTACACGGGCCAATGCATACCCAGACGAGTCTCAATATGCAATCTAACAACCGACAAATAAAATCCACATGAACATACTTACCTCTCCTTAAATCATGTTCCAACTCTACATATTAGTCAATTTACATTAATGCAATAACACCCAATGTACACATCACTATCATTCGAGCACCATACACAAGTGTATTCACTCAATTCAACCCAACACATTACACATGCGCGTCCATGCAACTTTCTCACGACCCAAGTCAACACCCCACAGGTCCTTTCTCGCCACCTGCATTAACACGCTCCAGGCTGGCAGCCCTCTGATCAATCCGGGTTTTGTCCCACGTCAACACGCTCCAGGACCTTTCTCACGATCCGGGTTAACACCCTACAGATCCTTTCTCACTTTCTCATAACCTGCGTAAACACGCCTCAAGTCAGCCCTCCGATCAATCCGAGCTTTGTCCCGCGTTAACACGCCTCAAGACCTTTCTCACGACTTGGGTCAACACCCCACAGGTCCTTTATCACAACCCGGATCAACACCCTATAGGTTGGCAGCCCTCCGATCAATCTGGGCTTACACACACGTCACAGAATTCAATCAATTACCATGTCATTCATATATTCAAACATCACCCAAGGATACTCAATCAACCACAATACCATTCGCCACTCATGCGCACCAAGACAACCACAATTCCACCAATTCAAGTCATGAATCACTCGCCCAACCTTGATCACATTCGACAGTGACAACCCACCATTAATTAACCACATATAAACACAATTCAAGCATTAGACCACATGGGACAATCACACACTGAATTAATATTCTAGCATCAACGGCCCCTCATACGATCACGCTAAGCCACAACCCACAATATGCATGTTATCCCCATCATGAATCATCAACGCGAACTGCCGTCAAATGACCATTAAATCATGCACGAACAATTGACGTTCTCGACATAAATTCCAGTGCTAACGACCTCCAATCCAACCATAAAAATCAGCCATAAACCAACTCAATTCAGCCCATACTCCAACCCATTCGTTCACCCCGAACCAGCCCACAACTCAGCCACCAAATTGTGTTAAACGGCCACCAAATCGGCCTCGAACAGCCACTATATCCCCTACATTCAGCCCACACATGAACCCCTAAACAAGTCTAGCAATATCCATCATCCTAAGTCGGGATTAGGGAGTCGCTTACCTCGACTTGAGCAAGAAAACGGGCAAAGGCAGCGGGGACTCACCGGAACAGCAGCAACGACGGCGATTGACGAGGCTCTCGGCCATAGTCGGGTGGCAGAGGCGGCAAGGAGCTCCGGCTGAGGCGATAGTAGGGGCAAGCAGGGGCCTCGTCGGAACGGCAGTAACTTTGGCAGTGGCTGGCCAGTGACGGTGTCGAGAGGCCGAGGTAAGGAGCAGCAAAGGAGAGAAACACGGGAAAGAGAAGAAAGAAGATGCAACTAGGCTCAGGCTCGAGGAGGGTAGCAATAGAGGACGGTGGCTCTGAGCTGGGACGACCGACCAGACGACGTGCGATGGTCGGACGAGTGGTGGCTAGGATGGCGGTAGGTAGAAGGGGAGTAGGGCAAATAGCTAGAGTAGGGAACAGCACGGCGGTGGCCACGGCGGCACCGACGATAGTAGGGGCAGCAACAGAGCAAGGGGGAGGACTGGGTGGTGGTGGTGAGCCGGTGAGGGCGGCGACGGCTGAGATGGCAGTGCGTGGCGATGGCTGGTGAGGCAAAGTAGGGAGTAAGCCAAAACAGGGGAAGGGGGAACCGTGACAGCAATGGGGGAGCCAGCGGCAGTCAGTGACGGCATGTCAGCCAGGTGGATGACATGCGATGGCCGGAAGAGCTGTAGCAACACGGCGGACGGGCATCGGGCCAGATGCACGCGCGTGTAGGAGAGAGGGGAAAACGTGATGAGGCAAAACAGAGGGGAAGGGGTTACAGTCACGGCGGCTCAGGCTGGGGCTAGCGGTAGCGCGAGGTGGGCGGCCAGCAACAGTTAGGCGGTGGGCAACAAGAAGAACACAAGGGCAGCGGCGTGGGGACGAAGAAGAAGAAGAGAAGAAGAATAGAGAGGAAGAAGAAAGAAGAAGAAAAGAAAAGAAAATGAGGAGAGAGAGAGTTTGCATGGGGAAGGGGGGATGGACGTGCGCGAGGGGATGTGACCAACACAGAGAGAGAGAGAGAGAGAGAGAGAGAGAGAGAGAGAGAGAGAGAGAGAGAGAGAGAGAGAGTCAAATGCAATTGAGTGCGATCCGACGATCCACGTTTGAACTCAAAAATGATCCAATGGTCCATGAAAAACCCTGATTATAAATTAAGAAAAAGGGCCAAAAATACTAACTAAAACACACTACGAGGGAGGTCTATTAGTCAAAATCTGCATCCGATCAAAATTTCACTTTTCACCAATTCCGGGCAATATCGACGCTGGCCACAATAATATCGAGACTATCTAATTAAATTCGTCACGAAACTCCGAGAAATTCAACACCAAAGTTTGGGCTCTAAATAACGGCCAAATTCGATTGAGTGCGATTCTATCGAAATCTCTAATTTTTAAAAAAATAACCCAAGAGTGATTAGTTCCATGTGAGATTTTACTATAAGTACACTGACGAAATACACATTTTATAAATCCCAAAAATGGGTCAAAATTTGGAATGTCAGAGCCATCATCCACCGCTGTGCTGCCGCTTGCCATGTTGTCGCTCGCCGTGCTGTCCTCGCTGTCGAGCCGCTTGCGGTCGCCGCACTATTCGACCGTTTGCCATGCCACCACTCGCCACCAAGTCACTTGCGGCTGCTAGTCACTGTACGCCGTTGTCGTGCCACCGCTCTCATTGTGCCACCGCTGTTGCCATTTGTCCATCATCGTCCGTAGTCTGACCGGTTTAGTAAGTAGTTCTTCTAATCTACAGATAGGATGTTATTCTATGCTTGTTGGACCTAGGTTGAATCTACTTGAGCTTGTTTGACCATTCTATGCTTGAAGTATGAGGTTCGGGAATTAGTATGTCGATCGTGTGCCTAGTTGATTGAATGGTGGGATTAATCTTGCCACGTGATTGAAGGAATATGAGGAACCATTGCTATGAGGTTATGTTCTATCATGTGTCTGGCTATCCTTGGCTAGGAATCATTATGGCTGGATTATATAGGTATAGAAGGTTTATTGGAACTATCATTGCGTGATGCTAATGCTTATCTTGTCTTGTTTCGCTTGTTCTAGGAAGAGGAAGCCCATGTATTAATTTTGTATGGTTTACTCATGAAATGCTTTCGATTTTTGTGCATCTTATATGTGCGGGATTTTACAAGTTCTAACTGTGTGAGCATTAAACACTCTTGCATTAGCTTAAGTGAAAGATAATAAGTGGCTTGACTGCTTGATATGCTTACATGATCACATAAATGATTCCGTATCCATATGATTGCAGAGGACGATGCCCGATGGATTTCGATTGCTGTTCGCAATAGAGTTCAGAACGATGCTCTTAAGTGAATGCCTTCTTTGAGTGAGGTCGAGACGTTGCCGTTCCCGATGGGGTGAGACGATGCCCGGTTACACCAGATGACCATCGACATGAGTAGGTCGTGGCCCTGAGCGTTCGTAATAATCGAAACACATGTGGATGATGCATTGTGCATGACTATGTGATATGAAATGTTCTTGATTACTATGTGCAATGTCGCATGCCAATTGGAAGCAAGGCTTCGCGTGTGATTATTTGTGTGAATTGTATGTGCCGACGAGAGGTAAGTATTCACTTGTGATTATTTGATTGCGTTTTGGCATACCAAGAGGTTGAGGATACCGTTCGTATTTTCGAGCCGAGGTATCTTCATATACGGGGCTTAGAGGATTTACTTATGGAGTTATATTCATGTGTTGTTGATTAACCCTTTTCAAGCTCCTAGTATGGACACTTGGATTGTACGTTTTGGTGTCCCAGTAAACTAAGACGTAGAGGTGGTCGAGTACATAGAACCAGGGACGGATATGACATACGAGGAATATACGACGACCGTTTGGATTGACGAGGGGCTTACCAACTTGGTTCCTCATCGTTTTAAGGCATAGCTTGTTTGGTTTGGGGAGAATTATTTGGACCTCTCCGGGGCTTTGACGGACCCCCAGGTGCGCCGAACGTAATCCCGTGGGACCTTGTGGTGTCAAATGTCTTCGATGGTGTCGTCACTGATCCAAAGTTGGATCCAAACTATGACCCTAAACCCGAGCCATGGCATGCTTGAACGTGGAGGAAGCCATGTTCTTTTTTTTTTTAGGTAGCCCTCGTAGATAGAGGAGTTAGGTAGACCTCGACCCCCTCTCCTTTTTGTGATGTAATGGGAAAAGGGCCCATGTAGTGGACGTGTAATTATCCTTACTTCCGATGTGGATCGTTAATGCATATAGATGAAGCATGCTTTTGTGAATGTGTTTCCCATGCTGTCCCTTTTGTGTTGTTGGTTTGATGATTTGGATTTCGCTTCCGCATGTCCTTATTTGTTAGATAATAGGATGGGTCGACGACGCTTCCTGGGATGTCGCAATTAAATGACCTAAGCAGGGAAGTCACACGCCTGAGCCTTGGTGGATAGGACTGGGGCATGACACCCATGTTCACCGTGGCCGCACCCATGTGGCCGCTCTTGCCCTTGTCCCCACGCCCAGGACAAAGTGCATCGAGTCTAGGCTTGAGACCTGGGTGCTAGTACCCAGCTCCATCAAGGCCATGACCGGTACTGTGGCACCCGTGCCCGGGTTTATCGAGGCTAGGCTTGCGACCTTAGTGTCCACGCCCTTGCCCATCAAGGGCAAGCTTGCGTTCATCGAGGTCAACCCCGGGACCTTGGTGCGCGTGCTTGAGACCTCGACATTCATGCCTGGGTCCATTGAGGCCGAGCCTAAGACCTCAATGCTAGTGCCTCGGTCCCCGACGCTTGGGTACATTGAGATTGGATGAGGTATGTCTATTTAGGAAAATTGATTTTCTTAAACAAACGATTTTCCTAAACAAACGACAGAAAAATATTTTCCACTTCATTTGTAGATATTAGCCAAACACCGGAAAATATTATTATTATTTATTAAAAATATTTTCTAAAAATATCACATATTTCTTGCAATAAACGGAGCCTAATAGACTATATGATGCAAAACAACAACCTACTTTTTGCCGGCTAAAGTTCAAACAATGATGACACATAACGAACAGGAAAAGTGTCAAAAAAGTCCTAAACCTATTGCAATTGTGTCAATTTAGAGCTAAACCTTTTTTTTATGCTAATTCAGTCTTAAACCTTTTGTTTTTGTGCCAATTTAGTCCTTATGGCTAATTTTGATTGGATTTTATTGATATGGATGCCGTCTAGTTTACATGGTACCGCCGGTGATGACATGGATAAATTTTAATAATATTTTAATATTTTTTGATTTTTTTTGATTTTTTGATTTTTTTTCTTTTCCTTTCATCCTCCTCTACCTGATCGCCGGTCCGGCGACCGGTTGGAGGCTAGGCCACACCGGCCTCTAGTGAGCCTCACCAACGATTGTGACAACGAGCCTCGCCCTTATCAGTGGCCATGAGGTTGCGGCCTCTGCCAGCAGATCTGGCGAGGGTCGAGCCCCATTGGCCATAGGCGAGGCACAACCCCTCCGGATCTTGAGAGGTTAGGCCTCGCCCATGGTCGGCAGGGCTTGACCCTTGCCAGCCCAGTGCAAGAACGCCCTTGCGACTATCTGGCGAGTTCAAATGGCCGCGAGGGCATCCTCATGCTGGGCTAGCGAGGCTCGCCCTCGCTGGATTTGGTGAGGGTCGAGCCCCGTCGGCCATGGGCAAGGCGCGACCTCGCCAGATCAGGCAAGATCGTGCCTCGCCCAACTGTCGGCGAGGGTCTAGCCCCACTGGCCATGGGCAAGGTGCCGGCGGAGCTCAACCCTTGCAAGTTCTGGTGAGGTCATGCCTCGCCTAGCAGCTAACAAGGGCTCAAGCCTCGCCAGTGGCCGCGAGGTTGCTTGCAAGCCTTGCCAGCGGCTGGGCGAGGCTTGTTGTCACAGTCGCTAGCAAGGGCGAGCCTTGTCAGCGGCTGGCGGGGTTTGCTAGAGGCCAACAACCAGCTGGAGGAAGAAGAAAGGAAATGAAAAATATTAAAAAATTTTAAAAAAGGCAAAAAATATTATTAAAAGTTATCCACGTCATCGCCAGTAGTGCCACATAACCCGACCGGCATCTACGTCGGCAAAATCCGATCAAAATTAGTCGGAAGGATTGAATTGGCATAAAGACAAAAGATTTAGGACTGAATTAGTACAAAAAAAAAGATTTAGGATTAAATTGATACCAATACAAAAGGTTTAAGACTTTTTCAATACTTTTTCCCGAAACGGACTATATTTTAAACGAACAACGTGGACAAGCATGGGATATGACACATGAAATGGATTCGGTCTTACAATATGTATCGACGTGTCGATATCCATAAGCATAACATATGCAACGGCTCAATCAACCGAGAGATTCCGCGGTGGAAACATCCTTTCTTTCGTGGTTACGTCTTGAAGAAGGCACTGTATTATATGGGGAATTAAAACGTGTGGTTTGACTTTGCTCGTCCTTCTTTTCACGGTTACGTCTTGGAAAAAGGCATGATATTTCAAATGTTGGTGAATTAAAACGTGCTTAGTTCCTTCTTTATAGGTAATTCTTATGTTGTTTCTTCGTTGATGCTTGAGGTATGTTTTTCAACTTTCCTCGTCCTTTTCTTCACAAAAGCTGTTAAGAATGTATATCGAATTTGAGCCTCATGAAGGAAACCCGATCCAGTAGAGCTTCCAAATCTAAATAGGGCTTGTGGTTTGATACCAGAACAAGCAAGAAATTTTTGAAATATTTTTCTTGTTGGAGAAAGCACATCGGCAAGCGGATGAGCTTTGGCCATAACAATCAATTTAGTGGCCTGCTTGTGAATTACATCATGAAGAAATTGCAAGTGTTTTGAAGCCAATAAATCTTGGGGTATGATATGTGAATTCATTTGTAAGATTGATAGATTATTTTGTGAGAAATTGCGAGAGTTAAATATTATATGAGTTATCAGGTGTAATTGAAGAGTGAGAAACACTGAGAATATTTGAGTAACTTGAGTATGGATGTAATATATATTGTTCTCTCCACGAAGTAGGTTACACCACTGAAGCACGTAATCTATGTTGTTCTCTCCATGAAGTAGTTTCCTCGTAGCTAACTTGAGGCTTGTGTTGAGAGCATTTACTATTCAGCATGAAAGTCACGTTGATAATGAACAGAAGCGCAAGAACTACACTAGTGTTAATGACTTTTTTAACGAAAAGTACTATGTATAACACAAATTGACTTAGAAAATAGATTTTCAATGCCGAGTGACAAATTCTTCTTGCGTTCTCAAATATGCTTCATTTGTTAAAACCTCTAATAGAATTTTGCCAATTCTCTTTTTAGTTCGATTTCGCAAAATCCATCTTGTAACGTTTAGCAAATGTTCTCTATTACTAGTCAAGCTCGGTAAGTGTTGGTCTTTCATACTTTTCTCATTTTATTCCCCATCAAACGCGCCGGGTTTGTCCATTTGAATCTTCATTTTCTGTGAAAATGACTTTCCATTGAGCTTTCGAGGAAAGGAATCTTTGATACTATTGACAACTGAATTTTTTTTTTTTGTCTAAAAGGTTGTATCTTGTGCTCTAGAAAATTAGGGTTTAAATTTCGTCATTATCGTAGAAATTTCGGGGAGATTACTAAAAAAAGTCATAAACCTATTGCACTTATGTTAATTTAGTCCTAAACCTTTCAATTTGACTAGTTTAGTCCTAAAACTTTGGGCTATTTACAAATGTAGTCTTTTCAATCAAATTTGGCTAAAAATTGCTGGTGTGGATGCTGGCTATTTTACGTAACACGGTCAGTACTGATGTGGAAAATTTTTATAATTCTTTTACAATATTTTTTGAATTTTTTATTTTTCTTTTTCTTTCTTTCTTTTTTTTTTGCTTTTAATCCCGACGAGGCTCGCTAGGCACAAATGAGGGCCATGAAGCCCTCGTCGGTCGCGAACAATGGTCAACCTCGCCTACAACCATCAAGAGTTGCCACCGAACTTGGTAAGGAAAGGAAAGAAATAAAAAGAAAAAGAAAAAAATTGTTAAAAAAATTTAATAATTGTCCATGTCAGCACCGGACAATAGCCGACATCCACGTTAGTAATTTCCAGCGAAAGTTAGCCAAAAGGACTAAATTGGTAAATTATCAGATTGTTTAGGATTAAATTGGCCAAATTAAAAGGTTTATAACTAAACTTGCACAAGTATAATATGTTTAAGACTTTTCTAGCAATCTTCCCCAAAAATTTGACCCCTTATCAGACACGTTCATACCGTACGGCCTCATCCATTTTTGGCGGTGTCTCTCTCTACCCTTTTGCTGAGATGGCAAGCAACCCTGCCATACTTGAATCACTTCGAGCGAGGCAGAGATCAATGCATTTGGTGAAAGAATGAGAGAGGGAAGAATTGGAGATAAGAACTGGAGAGTTTATGCAAAATGGACTTCGTGTTTTCGGAATTCTAGTACAACACCACAAGAATTGCGGCATCATTCTCGCTCCTCGCAAGAACCTCCAAGGAAGGACAAAGAGCACCACTGGAGATTATCCGTGACATGTTGTCTTGGAATCAAGGGACGTTTGCGCCAACCGCGGGCCGTTCGTGCCTATACCGGATCAATGAGTGTTTCATTAAGCCCGTGACCTACAGACTTCATCAAAATAGGTGGTTGAAGATCCACACAGCCCTCGACAAGTCTTGCGCACTGCCACTGCTCATCTTGCTCGGATCAAGGTAGAATCCTGACGCCGACTTTCAGTACTGAATCTTTTATCTCGTAAGTTTACTAGCTTTTGCTTGCATTCTTCGGATCACTAACGTACAAAACACATGGGTTAACTTCCAGCAAAAAAAAAACACATGGGTTAACGTACGATAAGAATCAATTGTTTCGACCTCTTGAAAGCCGCGGTTTGATTTCCATCCTAACTGTCCAGCATGTAGAGTACCTGATTGGTTGCTTTTTCGCGTGTCAACATTGATTGTGCTAAACCGGATCTGTTGTAGTGACTATAAGAGATTTTGTAACGACCCGAATTTCCATAAAATTTGAACCTCCTCGAATGCTTGTATAATTTAACTTCAATTCAATCATCCGATAAAATATTTAACTTATCCTCGATTGTACAAATAATTTAACCTCAACCAACACACAACAAAAACTTATGTACAGAAACCCATCTCGACTTCATTTGCACACTCTGGTCCAAACCTTACAAGTGATCTTCAGAAGCATTAATATAAAAGCTTTTGAACTCATGAACTACGGATCAGCAAGCTTGTCCATCAACATGCCATTGTCGTCGCAACATAGGGGACCATCGTAACCCTGTAGCGATCCATCTAACTCACCATCAATATTCTAATACCAAGCAACAAATTGATGGAAATCCACTCTAGCAGCCCCACGATGACCTATACAATAGAACTATACTTTGTATATACTACTAACAATTTTAATATAAGCTCATCTTGATATCACAATCCAAATACACTGAAGCTTCAAATAGCAGTGACAACGGGGATCCATCCTATATATCTGAAAAATAAACGAGTGAGCCGAAACCCAGTAAATGAAATCTCTAAGTCTAAAATAGAAGATCCTCTTACCACTTAACCTGATACCAACATATAACATGAGTGCGAAATAATCACATTTGACTAATGCAAAAGCAAATGCATTATCTTTACGATCATGATATGCTAATGGAAAACATTAACAATATTGCATGAGATTATTCACTCGAATGCAAGCAAATGACATATTATTTCATGATGCGTAGATACCACATAGTAGATCACCGATATACACAGATAAGTTCATACTTGTTACTGGCCAGGACCATCTCGATTCACGAAGAATTTCGACTAACGAGGCATCATCTCTACCAATTCACGGGAAACAAAATCATTCATACCCTTTACCATGCCTCAGCCCATTCATCATGGGTGTCTTCTACATTAGCAAGGATAAATACATCAATATACATCTGCAAGATGATGGTCACTTCTTAACATCATACCATGGCTACACAAGCCATATCATACCATGGCTACACAAGTCATGTTACCATAGGATTTCATATCATCTCAACCTTGCAGAGAACCGTCTCATATGGTAGAACATCTAGCTAACTCCAGAATCTCATCCACATACTCATGCAAGGAAATTCACCCTGTGCCGAATAGGCCGTGGCAAAGGTATTAATCACATGGCATCATTCACATACATTTCATAACAATTGCCGCAATTAATGATAAATAATTAATTACATACAGTTCAACAAATGTATCATCATTCTTTCCATGCTAAGCCATCACTATTTAATCGGAAGCCATAGATAGGTAATCAATAACTTAGGAACTGATGCTCATAAATTGACCACGTGAACATCGACAACTCAAATCATCGACGATGTGAACATCGACAACTCAAATGATCGACGATGTGAACATCGACTACCCAAATAATCGACCATGTGAACATCAACAACTCAAAGAATCAACAGGATGAACATCAACAACTCAAAAAATTGGCCACATGATTAATTTACGGCACTTAGTCGAATTACAAAAATATTATTATCAAATCTAATTTCGCCACTTTCACACTTTCACTTAATCAAGCCATATTAATTAAATTAATCACCTAAAGCCATTTATTTTTCATCTAAAACATACAAGTATCTTATTTACACTATGGGCATGACACATATTTTATAAAATTGCCAAAACAGGCCACTTCCAAATTAATTACACAATTAGGTCCAATTTTACATAGTTAGATACTTTGTCTAAATTAAGCAATTATCTCTAAAAATAACTTAACCATCTACCATAATAAGGTTCCTCAACTATGAATATCCCCAGAACTGTCAATATTTACATATTCGTCCCTCAACTTGGTGAAATTACCAATTTGCCCCCAAAGCTTCTAAACTCATTTTTTTAACCGGTTTGATTTCCTTTAATAATTCTAACTTAATATACCACTAAATGACACTAAAAATCATAAAATAATCCTGTTCACAGCCCCTCTTCACTTCTGTAAATTTTTGAAATCGCCTATAACTTTGTCAAAAATTACCAGGACACCCTTTTTATACCTAATTTTACCATTTTCTCAATCTTTCCCAACTTACGTGCAACAAGACCATTTGGGTATTCTTTCATACACTTTCTAGGCATGTATTAAAGATTTCAATATAGGCATGAAGTCACCGTAACTCTACTTGTAAATCTTGAAACCTACTTGTACTTAAGATCAAACTTAAACTAACAAACATCAATCAACCAAATCAAGAGTACTAAGTAGATCAATTTAACTTAACCCTTAGAGTTTTCACTTACCTTAGAACGAAACTTGGACAACTCAAAGCTTTAACCACTTTCAAAGCAAGATAAACAAG
Source organism: Syzygium malaccense (assembly GCA_031216405.1). Taxonomy (NCBI): domain Eukaryota; kingdom Viridiplantae; phylum Streptophyta; class Magnoliopsida; order Myrtales; family Myrtaceae; genus Syzygium; species Syzygium malaccense. The sequence continues at coordinate 25,947,935 of CM062257.1, read as the reverse complement.
AACAAAGATTAACAACTTTTAATATTTTAAAACAACAAAAGTAGTTTGATAAAATGAAGAGGAACCCAATAGTTCACCTTGTAAACACTAGATTCGGTGAAATTGAAAACTTCAGAAATACAAACGTGAGGCCTTCGTCTTTTCACTACAAAAAAATTAAGTTTTAGCGACGAATTTTGCCACAAAAAATTTGGTAAAATTCGTTGATAAATGAATCTGCAATGAAAAAAAATTCGTTGCTAATAAGCCGTCGCAAAATTTAGCGACGAAAAATTTCAATTTTCATCTCTAAATTGCGACGAAAAAAAATTCGTTGCTAATTATTCATGACAAAATTCGTCGCTAATTTACCATGAACTGTATTCGTCGCAAAATTCATCGCTAATTATTCGTGGCAAAATTTATTGCTAATTTGCTACGAAGTTATTTGTCACTAATTATTCGTTGCAAAATTCGTCGCTAATTTGTTATGAACTCTATTTGTGGCCAAATTGATCGTTAATTATTCGTGGCAAAATTCGTCACTAATTATTCATGGCAAAATTCGTCGCTAATTATTCATGATACATTTTATCGCTAATTATTCGTGTCAAAATTCATCACTAATTGGTGACAAACATTTTTTTTTTGGTCGGTAATTTGCAACAAACTTATTTGTGGCAAAATTCATTGCTAATTTAGCGACGAAAAATTTTGACTTTTGTGACGAACCTTGTTCCGGAACGAATTTACGACGAATTTTTATTAATTCTTTAACGACTAACTCTATGACAAATATTATTTAGAGACAAAATTAGCAACGAAATTTTATTTTTACAACGAACTTTTATAATTTGTGATCGTATGATAAAATCATTTCTTTTATTTTTCGATTTTAAATCTAATTAACGGCAAAATTAATTTCTAGAATTTATATTTAACATTGATTAAGCACTTAATAACATCAAAATATTATAATAACATGAAAATGAATACATTCATCAACATTTTCCACAAGAATGGCTCTTTGCGCCCAATTTATCCAACATCAGAAATCTCTACATAGCTCTGGTCTGCTCTAATTCAACGCTATGAACTTGCCCAAAATTGGAAAGTACAGAAAGAGAGAGAACTCAAAGGAGCATGCCAGGATGAGATCGAAAAGTCGAATGGACAATCCTCACAAAAACCTCAGTGGCATCAAGATCGCGTCACTCATTCCATGTCACCACCCGTCCCCTCAAAGGCCTCATACTCGTAATCCTCGTCAAGATTCTCCATTGTTTTTCCAAAGACAAAGGATTTCATTCCCATCATCGTGAAAGGCATAAGGCCAAAAGCTCGAGCGGCTTTGATCTCCCTCGCAACCTTCCTCCGCACCTTGGAGCTGATGCGAGTTTACAAAAAAAAAGGGTTTGTGCTTTTGGTAGATTGTTTTCATTGTGGGCGAGAGCAGTAGGGCAAAGATATAACTAGACATAAATCTTACCTGGCCTAAATTATGCTTCTCTATCTCTGAAAGCTCAACCAGATCTTCCATAGCAAGTTGTTCCACCTTCGAATGGCATAGAGGCATAGAAAAGCATATATCCTAATTAAAACAGACAAAACCGAATGGTCAGGCATTATTCCAGAAAAAAGGAAGTTCAAGAAAAGGGACTAATTTGGTCAATGTGACAACTGCAACTAATTGAGCCATATCCTTCGCAATGATAGCTTGACCAATATGATAGATAAGACCTCCAACAATAGAAATTCTTTCTTTTCTTTATCAGAAATAAAGAAATAAAAGGTCATCAGACGGAAACTAAATCACAACCAACAAGTACAGATCATGATCACGTCCAAATGGGCAATAAATGTAATCTTATACTGATCTCAGGATCACTTATACAACTTGGCTAATGAGCAACTTGCAATCGAGCCAGATATTTCGATAACAAGATATGTATGCATCAGCAATATCTTTATTGAATGCTAACAACAGGACAATGATGCCTCACAGGAATAAACTTCTGTTGTATAAAATAGGCTAAACAAAATAGTCTTGACAAATCCCATAAATGGTTCCTGCTAGCTGAGCAAGCCCTAAAGGTGATCCCAAACTAGAGATTCAATCAAGTGACAGTACTTAGGAAATTTTGACAGAACGGAATAAGCACTATTAACAAGTAAAAGGTGCATGCAGCAACAGAAGCTAACACCAATTGCTGTGACTTACATGCTCTAAACAATGACCGTAGACCTCTTGTCGACCAGGACACGTAAGCACTGCAAGTCCTTTTGCTTCTTCCAGAGTCACCATCAGCAGTAAACATTACCACAAATTGACAAGTGCACACTAATTCCCATGAATAAAATAGCATATGAGGGCAACAAATCAACAGATAGGATGATTATATAATGACCAGAAAGAACTAATTGATATAGTTCTTGGCGAGAAATGGCCTTCTAAAAAATTTCTGTTATTCACACGGCATAATTACTGCTTTACCTTTAGAATTGACTCTTTATTAAGTCATGAGAGATCCATTGTGTAAGATATTCAGCAGCATCAAGAGTCATGGATGCTCTAGACGTTGCAGAAAGTTATAGGCACCGTAAGGGCACAAATACCTCTTCCAATTTTTAAATATTTGAAATGTTATTACTAATACAAAACATGCTCTTCATGAGTGCCAGCAAATTAATAAATACTAGCTTGCGTTTGTCATCACAAAGAGCTCTTTCAGATGCCATTGATTTGGCCTACATTAAGCCTATAAATTTTCAGGTAATTAGCTGTACAACTTCCTAAACTCGAGATACTTACATATACAGAAGCCATTAGTCCAAGATTGAAACGAAAAAATCAAAAAGAAGCATGGAAAGTACTTGCTTATACAAACGAAGAAGTAGCAAAGCTTTGCATTGCTTAACTAATGGCAGCACTACGTCATACCCATTCGTGGAAAATAACTTCGACATATATTCCAACAGAAGATAATGAGATAGTCCACAAAGCATCTGAGCATCTCAAGGAGGAGAAAATTACTGTAAAATACGCTACATAGGTTCTTCCAGAATAAGTAGTAAAGACTGTGAAATGACTCTTCCCATGACAATTGTCGCTTCTTTAAGAAGTCCATCTCCACTAAACAAAAAGGAGAGGATTAGTGACAAGTTCAGGGGGACACCCTACATATCTTATATCTCATTTGACAAACCTTTCTCTGCAGCTGGTGAGGTCAGCACTGACATAAGAGAAAGTGGAAGAGTGGACTGAGGATATATCCATGAATTCAAAGCCGTAAAGCAAAAGCCCGTGGAAGCAATGTGGGTTCTTGAACAATGGCTAGTTCTTTGACCCTCAGAGCAAGCACAAAGAGATGTATGATTGGGAATACTATTGTAACGACCATTTGTAATTAACCTGTAAATCCTGGAAATAATGAAGGAAAAAAAGTTAATTGGACAACAAGAAAGCATACACCAAACCCTGAACAATATAAAAGAACTACATGAGTAAAGGAACACCATGCTTGAGCATGGTGTGTGAAAATTAAAAACCTTGCCACAACTTGTGCTATTAATCAAAGTTGTCAATTTGCATGCAGATTGTAGAATATTGTGCCACCCATTTATATGTTTTAAGAAAGTAAATATTTTGATATTCTTAGATGAGAGCAGACATTTCCAATAAAAAAAATGATTCAGGAACCAATTGGCAAGTAGAAAACTCAGCTAAATTTCTCAAATCAAGTGATGCTCCCCATTTCATACGATATCTTCAGTGCAAGCAGCACCAGGTTTGGTGTAAGTATTTTTTTTCCCATGTTTTTAATGCCGTTTAGAATTACATAAGAAGTCATCATGCACAGGCAGTGGAAAAATCTTCAAACCCTAATACAAGATTTAAAATAATTTTCATAATTTCCCTATTGAGTAAAGACCAAAATTGAAATATCTCCAGATTACGAACGAAATGCGCCAGGAGTCTCCAAGCAATTGTAAGCCCTTACAACACTATTAACTGCAAAAGACATTTGCAATTTATGAAGAAAATGCTGCAATCCGCATGACGGTCTTCAAAGTGAAATCCAGAGGAGCCTTTTGGCCAACTATGTTGTATTGAGAGCAGCCCGAGTAAATCGAGGTAGAAGTAAAATTTTCAGAACAACCATCAAATAAATGAGAAGATGGTTCTCGAGCAGCCAATCCTTTTAGAGCTTTATCCTACAAAGATAGTGGTGATATTACTAAAGGATATACCAACGGCTCAAGGGAAAACAGATGAGAGTAATTACCATATCGATATTAGCCAAGCCAGATAGTTTTTCGGAACTAGATGATATCTCGGCAACTGTACAGAATCTACTCTGGTTACACCTCTCAAGTGTTGACTGAGTTTGTACTCCATGATTTTCAGCAACTTTAGAAGAGAAAATAGAATCCTCGGAACTGCAGGGATATGAGGAACGAAACATATAAGAAGGTGCTGACTTCATCAATAATCATTAAGCAACATAAAGAGAGTATTGGGCATCTCATCAATACCATTGAAGATGCTGTTTGCTTCTTGTAGCCATGTTCGAAAGCACAGCAAGATTCTTCATTGCATGACTCTGTTCCACCGTACTGGTTTCCTGCTTAAGAGCACATAACCAAGGAAATAACTTTTTATCTTGCTAGCACGCCAACGATAGACAATAACTCCCCCCCGAAGCTCAAGCTCTCGAAATTAAGACAGATGACTGACATAAAGCAGAATCTAGAACATCTATTAATTATACCGGAAAATGCCCTTACCTTCACATTCTCCTTCGGCGATGACATTTTAAACCTTGACTTTTTGGCGGGATATACTTCATTAACTCGCGTATCAACGTATCTTGGTAGTTTAAACACTTCTGATTTCTTAAGACCATCATTCGTGCCGGCATTGTCAGTGGAAGAAAAAAAACACTCCTCAATGACTAATCTCGTGCTTATAGAATGAAAACTCAAATACGATCAGTGAAACACTTACTTCAGAGAGTCAAGTAAAGGGGCAGCAGATTCATCTACAAGCTCAACAACATTGACGCGCTTCAGTTGCTCTACCTGTATAGGACATCAATCCAGTCGAGCCACATTAATTATATATCGCCGCCATCAATTTTCTTTAGTTTTTTCAACAACCAAATTGAAGACACGAGTAACAAAGCAAGAGTAATTGGAATCAGCGTGCCAACTTAAAAAGCTAGTGACTTTTGGAGCCTCAAAACAAAAGTAACATGCTCAAGCAGAGCCAGTCACATCTTAAGCTATGCTGCAGTCCATAGAAATACATCATCGAAAGCAAAGCGGTCCAGAGAACCAGCTAAGCATCATCTTCTCACCACAGCCACAAAAAACAGAAAAAAACAAACACTTCGCAAACGAATCGCCACAAATCTCGAGAGGATTACTCTCAGCTCCGATGGAGTCTTTCTTCTCAGCTTCGCGCCAATCTTTGAAGCTCCTCCTCCGCCGCCGTCGCCTCCGGGATGGAACTTATCCGGAGGAAACGAGCTCGGCCCAGCCACCATCGCCATGCTCGCCCCGGCCGCTCCCACGGTCTCAACCGCGCCTCCAACGAATGGCGCTGCAAGCATCTCGCATCAAAAATCCCGGAAAATGAGGGATGGGACGAATCGGAACAGCGAGAAGAGAGAGACAGCGCCATACCTTCGCCAGAATCACCTCATTTTCGGGAAGATGACGATCGGCGGCGAGCCCTAGCCCGATTCGATCGAGGTGGAACCGCGAGGACAGACCGCAGATGAAGAGAGACAGAGAGAAGCAAAAGCAAAAAGTGGAGAGAGAGGAGAGAGTAGGAGCCTTGGAGGCTTTTGGTTTCGAACACATTTCGATTTTCCCTCTGTATGCCAAGAGTAGTTATTTCCACAGTTAATTAATATAGTAGAAAAAATACTAAGATTAGTTATTTTCGTGGTTAAATCCGTGGCTATAGCCACGGAAATAAATATAGTAGGGAAAATGCCTATAACAGTTATTAGCCACGGAAATAAATATTGTAGGAAAAATGCCAAGAGTAGTTATTTCCGTGGCTAAATTCGTGGCTAATTAGCCATGGATTTAGCCACAGAAATAAATATAGTAGGGAAAATGCCAAGAGTAGTTATTTCCACGACTAAATCCGTGGCTAATTAGCCACGAATTTAGCCACGAAAATAAATATTGTAGGGAAAATGCCGTGGGACTTTATTTCCGTGGCTAAATCCATGGCTAATTAGCCACGAATTTAGCCAAAGAAATAAAAATAATTCGGAACATGCCGCGAGACTTTATTTTCGTGGCAAATTCCATCGCTAATTAGCCACAGATTTAGCCACAAAAATAAACATAGTCAGGAAAGTGCCGTGAGACTTTATTTTCATCGCTAAATCCATGGCTAATTAGCCACGGATTCAAATCTATTACTAATTTGCAACGGAATTAGCGATGGCAACGACCTTTCATATTAACAATTCATCAAATAAAAAATTTTCGGACAAATTCAGTTTGTCACCAATTAGCCACGAAATTAGTGACGACCTTTTAACAATTCAACAAATAAAAATGTTGCAAATGTCATCGCTAATTTTGTCAATTAGTGATGATCCAAATCCAATAGAAAATAAAATAGCGCAAATGTCATCGCACGAATAGTATTTGACTTGTCGCCATTTAGCGACGACCTATTACATTAACAATAATAACAATAATAATGATCAACAACAACAATAATAATAACGATAATAATAACGATAATAATAATAATAATAACAACAACAACAACAACAACAACAATTATGACAACAACAATAAACACATGTCGCAATAATAATAATAATTACACATAATTAGTAAAAAAAGTCTCAAAAACCATAATATTCATCTTCATCTTCATCTTCATCTTCACCTTTGTCTTCACCTTCGTCTTCATCTTGATCTTCATCTTCTTCATGAGCATCATCATCATTTTCATCCTCTATCTCAAAATCAGATTTTGCATCACCTTCTAAATTTGATTCTCGAATTTCAATTGGATCCATATCTGTCATTGCTTCGCATGGATCTCGTAAAATTGAAATGTTATATTCCTCAATTTTAACCGTGTTACAAACTTTCTCTTGTTGATATGCTATATCCTTCCGGTATTCCTCAATTTTTCTTCGTGCTTTGATTTTACATACAGCCCACCAATCAACTTTATCACGTTTCAACCTAGGATATGATGCATAATATACTTGAATTGTTTGTTGTGCCAATACAAATTATTCATATTTCATATACCTTTTTTGTGATTTATTTCAACCAAATTAAACTTTGTATGCACCTTCATTCCTTTGACGGGGTCGGACTATATGCACTTAAATAATACAATCCGCATTAATGATCCATGGTACTCTATCTCTATGATTTCATCCAACAGGCCATAAAAATCATCTTTTGAACTGCCACCATTGGATGACCGAACATACACACCACTTTTAGTGTGGCTTTTCCCATTCTATATTCTTGAGTGTAAAAATTATACCCGTTTATGAAATATGCTGGCCAACTTCGTACTCTTGACTTTGGACCCCATAACAGATAATATAGCAATCATTGCTCTTTAACTTGATTGTAATTACTGTAAACCTAAGGTCACACACGCAAAGTCAATAATATATATTTTAATAAATGATGTATAAAATATTAATAACTTGGTTTTGGTCGATAGGCAACTTATATATATTTTGAATCATGCTGTAAATTGTTCATCGCATAAATGATCAAACTCATTTGGTGGTAGTCCATACTTTAAAGTTTGAAAAATCCTATTAACAAATGCCATTTAAAATACCATTTATATATTGGAAAATGTTTGACACACAATACATATATTTGCAAATGTACACTTACTCGAAGTATGGCTCAGGTCGAGCGGCCTCGCCTATGGCCGGCAAGGTCACCTCGCCCATGGCTGATGAAGTCTCGTCGATCGCCGGTCGTCGAACTGACGACCGGCGAAGAAGTTAGGGAAAAAAAAAGAAACAGAAAAAAAAAGTCAATAAAATAAAAAAAAATTGAATCCAGCAATGAATAGTTTTGCAACGAAGAGTCACGAAATTATCCACGACACTTACCGGCGGAAAAACTTTACCGAGATTGATTTGCGCGCGCGCGGAGAGACTTATCGAGAGAAACAAAAAAGGGAGAGGGATGGAGAACAACAAAGGGGGATATGAGGAATCAGCAGAGAGAGAGAGAGAAATTGGGGATAGGGGTGGAATATCATGAAAGTTATTTTCTGTCACAAATTACATCACAAATTAGCAACGAATTCGTTTTCTTCGCAAATTGGTGACAGATTATTTTCCGTTACAAATTAGCGACAAATTTATTTTTTATCGCAAATTAGCAACGAATTTTTTTTCTGTCCCAAATTAGAGATGAATTTTTTCCATCGCAAAAATATTCATCGTTATTTCCTCACAAATTAGCCACGGAAAATTTTTTGTGGTAAATTCCGTGGCAAAGTAGCCACGGAAAATTTTTCATGGCAAATTCCGTCGCAAATTAGCCACGGAGAAGTTTTCGTCGCAAATTCCGTCGCAAAGTAGCCACGGAAAATTTTTCGTGGCAAATTCCATCGCTAATTTGCGACAGAAAAATTTCCGTCGCAAAGTAGCCACGGAAAATTGTTCGTGGCAAATTCCGTCGCAAATTAGCCACGGAAAATTTTTTGTCATAAATTCCGTCGCAAATTAGCGACGAATAATTTTTCGTCGCAAATTAGCAATGAATTTTTTTCGTCGCAAATTAGCGACGAGTTTTTATTCCGTCACAAATTAGCGACGAAAGATTTTTTGTTGCTATTTAGCAACGAATTTAGTTTTCGTCACAAATTAGTGACGAATAATTTTTCATCGCAAATTTTCAATAGTTAAATCCTTATTTTTTTGTAGTGCTTCTTCAAATAAGTGTGAGATGAAAGAGAAGAAAGAGACATGGAACTCTCTTTTTCTTTGTAAGAATGAGTTGAAGTTTTCTTGAATACTTGAAGTGGCTCTTACGATCAAAGAAGGAAGATATACTAGAGAACTTTACAAGAGTTAAAAAGGGATAAGATTCCTTAACTAAGGTTAAAATGTAATGATGAGTTGAAATACTTAGGAATGAAAGCACATGGCAAAGGGAAACGTATTTAGAAGATCACCATGAGTTACAAAAGGATAATATCTTTTAACTAAGGTTAAAAGCAATGATAACATTGGGTTGAGATTGAATGAGAGTAGGTCAAATTAGAAGGAGACAAATGGCTTAACTCTATGATTCGATAGTTTGATCATTTGCCGAGTAAAACGCATGAATGAGAAAACATTATTTGAGTTGCAATCATTTCAAGCATTAATGAGAGAGATAGGCCATATAGATGCATAAATGATGATTCAAGCTTATCGAGAGTATTAATGGGCTAAAGTTAAGAATGTTAAAGTCATGCATGATGCAATTCCATAGTTAAAACTTATCGTTGCAAATGAGGGAGACGTGGACAATGAATGAGGACTCTTGGCTTGCAAGCTTAAGAGTATTAATGGGCTAAAGTTAAAAAGAAGTGATGTAAGGAATGATGTAATTTGCATAGGTAAGGAATTAGGTGATAATCTAGGGAATGTGGCGACCAAGTTAGTGGCAAGTGGCTCTTAAATTATGGTTATCAAATGCAGAGAGAATCATGTGACAATTATCAATGCCCGTATGGAGAAATATGAATATTATTTCTATATAGCACAATATACATAATAAATAGAACATAAATTTTAGGATGTCACATATTTAACCCTCAGCTCGGAGGGATGGGATTCCGGATTCGGCCCCTATAATGGCTCGATACCAACTGCCCATATGGGTTTTCCGGGTCTAATCAAAGGGTGTTCAATTCTTGATAGGACCAATTCGTACTCCTTCTAGCCACCTGCTGTTGTGTGCACCTTGTGTATTGACTAAGGGATTGATTAGGGCGTTCATGCATGTTTTAGGATTTCTAATACTTTAATTTTAGCTTGTTAGAAAGTTGGATAATGCCTGGTTTCGATCTAAAGTTCGACTTGTCACCCAAGTGTCCCCTCTGGGGTGTTTTTGGGTTGCCCCAAATTGATCTTCAGCATCTCTAGGGACGTCAAAATGATTTACAAACCCATATTCTAACCTACATTTATTTAAATGGATCACTTCAAACTTAAAGTACGGGTCAAAATGGGTTTTAAAGTTAAAAGCCTAAAACATATGGGTCTTAGTAGGTCCGTTATAAACCCACTTTCAACCCATTTAATAAATAGGTCAGGCGTGGCCCACTTTGGTCCTTCTTCGCCAATCTCTTCTGTCTCCCTCTTTGATTTTGTGACTCAAGACCTTCTTCGTTCGTTTGCTCTGCTTCCGCCATCGTGAGGTTTTATTCAATCTCTGGCTCAGAATTGCACACAACTGTGACAAATTATACTGATGAGGAAACCGAAACTTTCACCACCACCTTCGCATCTCCGTCCATAACTTGACCTCGAGCTCCCTCACTAACTTGACGAGTGTACATGGAGCAACCCATTCTTCAAAGGAAACAATTTAAGGAGACAAGTTGCCAAAAATGAATTGAGTCGGGTCGGGTATGTGTTCAGTTGGGTATGGGTCACTAAATTTGTATTAGATATAAATGGGTCAAATCGGGTCAATTTGAGTAGGATCAAACATTATTCAACTCACTCGTTTGATAGGTCTAGGCATGTCATAGCTGTATGTTAATTTTCTTATATGTCACTAAATGAATATTGTTTAACTGCAACCAGGTCAAACTCTTTGCTTTCTTGGTACGTACAGAATTCGCTAGAATTAGCAATGTTGTCTGTGTGCGTGATTCGAGTCATATCGAGGAATAACGCTCCGTTTGGTTAGTTTTCTTAATATTTAATGCAGTGCAGCATGTTAGAGATCTTAAGTAGAGTTTTTTTTTCAATAGATTGAATTAAAATAAATAAATGCATCGAAGAATTATTTTTTTGTTTCATGATAGAGATAGGAGTAATTTGTTATTTTAGTGCATAAAATGTTTTAGATTTAGTTAAACTTCATGTTTAATTTCTCGTGCATTTGTTTCTTATGACATGCTCTCATTGTTCATGTCCCACGATGTTTTAATAAGGCTTTATATTAAGGTTGCCCGATACGGTTCGAGTTGTTTTTAGATTTGCTTCTTTTTTAGCTTTTATTATATCTTTATTTTTTTTAGTGATTCATGGTATGCGTGCTTATGCATATCCATAAGATTTTCATATTTAGGAATATAAACGGGAAATGATTTCGCAAAATAATGTTCTACTAAAAGATAAAAGATACAGGTAACAGGCATGAGGCAAAACTAGTGTTACTAAGTCCTCTAAACCAAAATCTCCGGTTAAAACTCTAGTATTATTTGATTAAGAGAGAAAGCAAGTTGTGGTAAGTAGAGTTTGGAAGAGCCTGGCAGAGCGTAAGCACTACCTTACTAGAGGCTTACACATGCTCGCCTAAACATCTATTAAACCAACCAGGGATTCATCTCAAAGGGATGGCAACTGACGTTTGTTTCCATCTTTGTTCTTCTATACGGCTCTGGACTCTCCTTAGTCACTATAGGTTGTATTGGGCTAATTTTTCTATAATGAAGAACTTATCCAGCGATCTCGGTTCTAATCATACTCTTTCGTGGTAAATTCTTATGAGTAGACTTTTTGTGCTAACTTATGAGCATAGCCTTTTTGATTTGATCAAGAGATTAAATACTCTAGTTTCTCCGCCTTACCAAAAAAAAAAAATACTCTAGTTTCTCTTTAATTTCTTCTATAAAGTAGTATAAATACAAAATTATTGGAATTAAAGTATCTTACGATATATTAAAACTCGTGGCTTGAAAAGTTATTATTGAAAATAAGACGGAGATGCTTTAGGGTACGCTGTTTCTTCAATTTGAATTTGATACTTACCACCTTTTAATTGTTTGAAGTTACGTAGTGCAACATTTTTCGAAATGATTTGCAGTTTAAAATCAAAATCTCATTTCTAAATATTAACAGACTCCCACTATCGTTTTTATGAAGTAACTGAAATATACAATATTGTTCAGACATAAACATGCTGGTATAACGAAATACCTATGTTACAAGACACTAAGTTTTTTCGACAAACGATGCTACAGCACTCAACACTCTAAACGACATAGGAATTAATTTACACAATAGATATATAACATGATACGACAAATTCTTATTGGATGCTTAAGTATGTTTGGCTCGTCAACAAAGCTTGGCAAGCAAGGGCCTTCCTAAATCCTTCTCGTTCACTCCACTTGAAATGCAACAGCCTTCTCCGGTTGAAGCTTCATCCTCTCTAAATATGACTTTCCATCAAGCTTCTGGGCAAAGTAGCCTTTGACATATTTCTCCAACTTTATCCTTCTGAACAACGCTGGACTTTCCGCAGTCGTCAGAGATTGGATTGGGCCAATTTCTGAGTCCAGCTTAGGGTTGAAGAACATAGCAATTGAGATCCTTTCTCTTGTCGTATTCACTGCGGCTCTGTGCTCCATGCTTTTGTAAAGACCATTGCTAAGAATCTGCAATTATAGGCAAAGGAAAATCATATAATACGAGTGCAGACGGGCTGTGCTTCAAGGAAATTTTCGGCCCGCCTGAAGAAAAAGGAAAAAATGGGCCTGGTAGCATGGCCTTAACCCGAAAAAACCGGTGTAAGCTGACCAGGCCGATCTGGTCTTTCATGCTTTTGGATTAATTTGAATACTCCCAGTAAATTCACCGAATTTCTTGTATGATACGTTCATGGTTGTTGAAATTTGTATGAAATGCCTTTTTGTGACAAGATGCCTTACTACTTTCAATGGACATGGCGAATGGTCCACTGAACAAATTTAATGCTAATGTTTGATACAAAGGAATATAAACGAAATGGGGGTCTCGAGAGTTTCGAACTCAAGTTGTCCTACACCAACATCATATAGAAGTTGTGAGATCTTAGAATCTGTTTATGTTGACTTTTACTCTCTTTTTCTGGGTCTAATCTAATTCTTGTGCTTCACACTGTTTGACCTTTTTTAAATCCAAAATACTTGATATTTTTATAATATACAAACATTGACACATAAATTCACACAAAGTTTTTGAAAATTTTCAAATTATATGATATTTAAATTTTAGCGAGAAATCAAGAAAATACTTTTCACTTTTACTGAATCTTGAATAAACAAATCCTAAAACCTTATCTGACAGATGAATACATGATTTAAATATTAAATCATGTAATGATCAATGACATTGTCATCAAAATCAAAATTATTTGAAACTAGCACAAGGGAAGGATTATAGTCATCATCACCCTACCTCCAAAAGAAACTCATTTAATAATGATGCACTAAGTTGTTCGAATTAATACATGCTTTTCGCTAAAAAGGGGAAAAAAATATTGTTTAGACTCAATATGTGGTGATGCGACCTGTAAACTTATGTTTTTTCAAGTGACCTAAAATGGGTCTAATAAGTTCTCTAAGCGAGATATAGTACAATGAGCCTAGACAATACATACTCGCTTAACCGAAAAAAAAATGGCATGCTTTAGTAAGAGGAAAAAGATAAACAAGTTAAAAAATTCCAAGATTTAAGGAGAATCCTTGCCAAAGCAAGAAAACGGTACCTCCATGACATCTCCCACATTCACCACAAATGCATTTGGTAGAATGTGAACAGGTGTCCAAACTCCATCCTTTTTAATTTGGAAGCCGTCGACACTGTTGATCTGGTGGAGGATGGTGATGCCGGTAGCATCCGAGTGCGGTGTCATCCCGACAACAACCTCCGGCTGTGGGCATGGAGGATAGTACGTCACCCGCATAGCTTGAAAGCCATCCTCAAATAACTCTTTCATCTCATTCATCTCGATGCCTAAGCATTTTGAAATCAAGCAAAGTAGCTGCATGGCCAGTTTTTGCGTCTCCTTAATGTAAGAGTCTAACGTTTTTCTGCATGTGAAAGGAAGGTATTAAGTATTATTGTCATGTTCACAAATTGTGGAATATTCTTGTCTGTCATAATACAACATATGAGTCAATTCAAATGTACCGTTAGATCAGGTGAATCCTACCCAAGGGCCACCTTTTGCCGCATGCATGCCCGCACGTAATGGAGAATTATTCTCACGGGAAATTTTATGAGCACTGAAATATTAAATTTGTTAATTATTTTCGTGTTCTGTTGTTTTGCATCTTAATATTTGGTTACTTAGATAATAAAAAAAACTTAAAGTTTGTACTTCATATACTAGTAATATCTTAGACAAGGACACTGATAACATCTTAGTATCTTATATTAGGAAAAATAATTATTATTATAACAGTGAGAATAGTTTTTGAAATGAAGATTTGAAATTCGGAAACCTTTTTTCTTCTCACTTTCAAGTACACTACCAAACAACAAAAAACTAATCGTTTTCCTTAAAAATATTTTTCACATAATAGGACTCTTAGGCTTCGTTTGTATCATGAAAAATGAATGATGTGGACAATATTTTTTTAAATACCATCGCTTGTATCACTAACAAAAATGAATGCACGAAAATATTTCCATCACTTACAAAAGTATTTACACAAAAACATGCGCTTTTTTGCAATGTATAAAGACTCAAAAACAACCTGAGTGGCTGAGGGAGCTCCGGAAAGAGATGAGGTCTCCTTTTGGCGACGGGGTTGACTATCATGAAGAACCTGTCACCCCAGTCAAGCTTTTCTTCTAGCCGTTGGATATTCCCATAACCTTCGACCTCTCCGGTCCTTACCTCAAACTTCATTTTCTCCGACAAGGGAAGCTTGAAAAACTCTTCGATTTCATGCCTTAGATCCTCCAGCAGAGAAGGACCTATCCCGTGGTTAACCAGCTACATAGACAAATTGCCATTCTTAAATTTTAAAATTAGTAAACTTACAGCCTTAAATATTATTCAAATTTTCCAATATAGTCTTGATTATCACCTCCTCAATTTTTCCCTTGGTCACAATATATATGATCTTTTGCAAAACGAATCGATGTTAACAGAACAGCGAACGTGCACCAAACTCCTCGAAAAGACATAGTTAATTGCAAAGAGCCATGTGCATATAAGTGCCTTTGTCGATATTCTGAAATTGTTGACTAGTATTCTCATATTTCCTATAAGATGCTTTTGTTTCATGCTTTCTAGAAAGTATTGTGACTTTGCACCTTTAATATAATCTTAGGTACGTATCATTATTTATCTTCGATTTGTATAGTATATCCCATTGGTGGAAGGGGGGAATGGCCCATGTCAAAATGCTTGCAAGTATAAATTGACCTACCAAAAATATATGTATAAAGTAATGTCGCAAACCTATACAAAGACCTATTTATAATCTGTCACATCATTCAATATTATGTTTTAAAATGTCAGCTTTGGTAAGTAGCATCAACACTGATTGAGGAGAAAATAACGTGAAATTCCGGGTCAAAGTTCTATGATACGCTTAACTCATGTGTCCACACGTGCTAGTATATTTTCTTATTATTACGTCGCACGGATCGTCGCTCCACCGATTATGTATTTCGGGACCACAATAGTCAAAATAAGCCAAGACACCTTTTAATGCACATGGCAATTAGGTAAAGGAAATAATATTATTCGGTCTACTCTCTTTGATTAATCTCTTATTAATAATTCTTTAATAAGACACCTAGGAATGCATTGTCTCCAAGACACTTAGCAAGATTGGAATTCTTACTCATATGGATAACGTAAAACCAAACGTCTACCACGTGTTGCGCGAGATTTTAAATTGGTAAGAAATTTTTTTTTAAAAAAGAAAAGACAATTGAAGAATCCATAGGAATAAAGTAAATTAAAAAAAATGAACTAATTATTTGTAGGTGGTCCTTCTCGAAATATAAATATGATCAAAGGAAGAACCGGTTTTTTTAGCAGCTAAATACAACAAAAATGGATAAACACCGCAATATATGGTAAGCAAGATTGATATTCAAACTATAATATAAATGAGGACAAGAACAATATCTTGCATGACTTTGGACAAAGAATAGTAAGATTAGATGAGCCGTAATGTTGATATGCACTATGTTAGTATGCATCTTCGTCCTCATTCCATATTATAGGATAAAATTGATAATATTTGACCAATGATACCGAGGTTTCATTCATCCTACTTTTCCCATGAATGCTTAGATGATTCTAACAAAATTAAGGTCGGTCAGTGAGACGATCAGGAACAAGCTTCATCGTCGAGAGGGAAGTAGCCGGACTCTTTCCATTTATTAATTCGACCCAATTATCTGATTATATTATTTTTTATCGGTAGTTCGATCATGGAACGAGCCTCTTATCCATTCTCAGTCAATCACGGAAGGGGAGTCTAGAAATTATTTGTGTCTATATTTTATAGAAAGTGAAACATACTATTTGATCTAACAAAATAAAAATACTGGTCGTCCAAAAAATATTTATAGAAAATATCGATTTGCAACAAAATTTGCGGATAAAAGATTGATTGGGATTGTTTAAAGGAGGAGTAGAAATAAAAATCGTATGGAAAGTAGGATGGTGTAAAAACAAAACTCAAAGGATTACCATAGAGTTGGATGAGAAAGCGAATTACATCTAAGGCTCCGTTTGTTCCACGAAAAATAAATGATTTGAAAAACATTTTCCTAAAAATGATTGCTTGTATCGCTTGAAATAATTAAAACACCCAAACTCTAAGCAGGATGCTAAAATAAGTTTGCAAGGATGGACGAATTGGTTTTTTTGATAGAGGGTTTTGCTTAGAAACATGTGAATGATATTTGCAAAAACAGAGGTATGTAAGCCGTAGTTTGGTAATAGATGAAATACGTTTTTTTTTTAATTTTGCCCGTTTTTTTTAATTGTTTTCCTCTTAGCAAAAGAAAAGAAACGAACCATAAATTGCTTGACTAAGGCAAATCTTGAGGTCTCCTATCAGGATAAACTGTTATGTAATTGCGTTGATGTGTCGGTCCGGTAGCACTAATCACATGCTCATAAAAAAGAGAAAACAAACTGCGAACGAAGTCAACCTTGCTACCGTCTCCAAGAATTAAAACCAGGGTCATTTACAAAAAAAAAAAGGAAGAAACTTTGCGCTATGCATCGAATGCATATGCATCCCATGCAGCTAAGTCTTTGGACGTCGTGGAGTCCATATGGGCCGACCGACGGACAGCGTCGAAGGGTTCAGGTCGCAAGGCGGAGTTTCTGTTTTTGGTTAGCCTGATTTTCAATTGTATAATTTTCGCAAAATTTAAGACGACAACGAAGATGAAGCTTCAAGCCCAGGTGGGCTTGAAAGATAGACAAGAGGGATTCTGAGAAAACCTGAAAGAGACCCAAGTCTTTGCAAGCCTCATGCAATTTCCGCGATTCAGGATCACACACAGTTTGGTCCGAGGACAATTTGCCCAAGTCAATGATTGGAACGATTGGCGTTTCAGTGCTTCCATTACCGGAGAGGATTTGCGATTCTTGGTCGTGACGAACATACCTCTCTGGAACTGCCTCCATGGTTTCTTTGATGAGTTCTTGAACGCTCACCATGGAAGAACCAGTATGGAGAGCTGGTACTTGTGATTCCATTGCTTTTATTCCATGCTGAACTCGCTCTTGCATGGCGATATTTATAGTGGGGGAGGGAGAGAGAGAGAGAGAGAGAGAGAGGAGACAGAGAGAAAGGGAGAGAGAGATTGGTAAATTGCGAGCGGACATGTGTACAAACGGATCATATTCAACTATCAATGACAACTCGTTGCATTACTTAAATATACCACTTTTAAATCAGTTTTAGTAATAAATAAAAAAAGTCATTTTATATGTTATATAGCGAGTTTGTAAAACATCCATACATATGCAGTTGAATATACAGATCCAAATGCCAAAAATTAGCCCAAAAGGAAGCTCTAGAAATAGCCATCATCACCTCACCTTTTGCTTTTTACCTCTATCCATACTCGAGCAAACTTCGCACTCTTTCGTTTCTTCGGCATTAGGCGAAGGTCGTTTAAAATGGTTGGAACACGTGGAGCAATGGTTCCATGATGCTGGAGTAAGAAGTTTTGACAGAAGTTCTGGGGAGATCTACCACAAGAATAGGCTTTCAAAGGTTGATCTTGAATCTTTTGGAATTATGAAAGATGTAACTGTCAATATAACCGTTAACATCGGTTCACACAGAAAGATCTTTCTCGATCCAAGGAAAAACTTGATAATCAAAGTTTCACACAAATCTCTCTCTGTCTCTGTCCCTCTCTCTCATCTTTCAAAGGTTTCAATCGTTTCAAATATTTGTGTTTTCTTTGAAGATTTTTCTATGTAGGATAAGCACAAATGCCCACCAAGAGTCTACGTAGCAGCGTTAAAGAAGGAAAGAGTCTCGTGAAGAAGATGGAACTTATGTGATGATTATTTGACTTTGAGGTTCTGTTTGTTTTTCGAAAGATAAGTGATTTGTAAAATATTTTTTCTAAAATTGATAGCTTATATTCTCACAAAAATGAATGAAATGAAAAAAAATTCGTCATTGATGAAAATATTTATATATAAATAGTTACTGATAATGAAATAATTTTTATTAACTAATTATTTTAAGTAATATAAGTAATTATTTTTAGAAAAATATTTTTTAATTATTTATTTTTCGTGAATCAGATGAAGTCTTGATAATAAAGCAAAAGAGATAGATGTTCTAGAATCACACATGCTAGTCTTCTACAAATATTTCAAATCGCAACAGGACATAAATAAGCTACTGTGGCTCGTAGGCTGACAAGTCATTGTCCAACACCTTTTTATAAAAGTAGTGCCTTCCCTCTCCCATGTGAGAGAGAAATTGGCCATCACGATGGCTCTCCGCCTCTACCATGATCAAAATCCATCGTCTAGAAAGAACACGTGAGTACCTTTGAAGACTACGTACTTGACTTTTCTTTTGGTGATATTAAAGTTTCGTTTTGTTTTTCAACAAGTAGCATTATCTCTAATTGATTTAAATTAATCTACAATTATGTATTGGCAGAATAGTTTTGAATCTTAATTATAAAGTAATTGTCGCTCATTTCTTGTTGTTACCCAAAATTTTGCGTGCAATTTAGGTTCGATCAGCAAATCATGCGAGGATTGCACACTGCTAAGACAGGATCTTTTTTCTTCTTTTTGATAATATGTCGTCTTTCAACCTTCAGGTCTATTAATTTCCATAGAGGCAGCTCCACCGATGGTGGCTTCGTAGCTCCCAAGGTTACTATTTGCACTAATTTGACCATTGTCACATTGATCAATCATCCTTCAAAGAAGTATTTTGACATACTTACGAATCCAAGGGTATGTTCATTTTGCGAAAAATAACTTCCAGCAAAATATTTTTCGAATTTTTCAGCGTTCGGTTCCCAGAACATAAACAAATCAAGGAAAATATTTTTTTGTCAATGAAAAAAATACTTTCAAAAGTGGGGAAATTATTTCCTCTTTTGAGAAGAGGAAATGATTTTCGCTCATCTTTCTTTCACCATTCATTTTAGATTGGCGACGCTTGAGCATTGCCAGAGGCCGACTAGGCTCTAGCATGACAAATCGACAATGCTCAAGCGTCGCCAAAAGCTAGCAAGCTCGTCCCTCGCTTGTGGGCGGCGACCAACTGAGGAAAAAAAAAGAAAGAAAATAAAAAAAAGAAAAAGAAAGAAAAGAAGAAAAATAAAAAGAAAAGAATAAGAAAAAATAAAAAAATTTTAAAATTAAAAATTTTTAAAAAAGAAAAAAAGATCAGAAAAATTTAAAAAAATGATCAAAATGAGTGTACTGAGGAAAATCAAATCAAATTTTTCTTACTAAACGACGGAAAATATTTTCTACTTCATTTTCAGATTACAGCACAATACCGAAATTTTTTTTCATTTTCTTGAAAAATAATTTAATGAAACGTGACATTTTTTGTGAAACAAACAGTGCCTAATTAGTTATACCTTCTGACCTATCCAATGGTGTGAGATTGGAGTATTAAAGCGGATGCTTATTCTTATCCGTAGTTGATCAAACTCCCAATACAAGTGACCTTTTTGGTAGTAATTTATTTAATTTTGGGTACTTCCTATTGGACTCTAGTTTGTAACGATTGATGTTAAAAAAATTGATTGACGAGACTTTGTAATGATTGATGTTGGTAAAATTGATTTATGGCTACTAGAGTTTCACGTGATCCTAAGATTGATTGACGAAACTTTACCGGATTTTAATTGAATCTTGATAAAATTTTGTGCAAATGAAGAGGAAAATGAGAACCATCGAGGCTGAAGATCCTTTAGGTCATATAGTAGGTCATTGTGACAGTATTGAATGTGGAAGAAAACAATAAAAAATATGATGGAAGTTGGATAGTCAAATCATGACCCAATTTATGCAAATCATGTACCTTTTAAAACCGTCGAATTAGAAAATTTTTAACCTCGACAAATGATTACAGTCACCCAACTTGTGGGCTAATTTTTCCTAGTTCCTTAGCAGAAAAAAAAATTGTGACACGTTTAAAATATATCGAGGACAATGATTATTTTATATTTTCTTTTAGAAAGAAAGGGTTTGAATAAAATTGGAACATACCTCACCCCCTAATGGAATATCCGATTTAAATCGCTAATAAAATGCTTATTGCCCATTGGGTAAGCCCGTTTCCATAACACCAGTGGTTCAAGTGGAAAGCACAGAACTGACAACAAACCTTAGCTTAGGTCCGACCTTGGGCGACTGCCTCTGAGACCAAGAATAGATGGAAGAATTGAATCTCTGACCTTCAACTTGCGATACAAGCCTTAGGCCACACAACCAAATCCCTGGTTAGTGATTAATCTATATATTTAAGCTGAAGTGAATTTTTACTCACTTTTATAAATTTTCCAAATTACCGTTATTAGCAATAAATAATAAAATAAATACAAATACTTCTAACAACGTCATACTTTCATCCGGTTCTTTGAATAACCGTCCATTTTCATTTTATCCCTACATTATCCCTTTTTACATGGTATCAACTTTTATACCATTTGCTTTTAATTTCATTTTTATCATGCGATCACGGAGCACATGCCCAAATTAACCTATGAGTAAAATGATTTGCCACCAATAACAAGTATCAACCTACATATAGATCAACAATAATACATGAAATTTCGCTAGAAGTTAAAAGATTATCTTTAGAAAAAAAATTTTAACTATGTCTCATCTCCATTGGAAATTCAAGACCTTCTTACGATGAGAGAAGAATCCTTCCAAAAGAAAAAAAGAATTCTACTATCTGATCACTAGACCATGTCATTTGTACCTTTAATTACGTGATTCTCACTTTGGGACCCATATATTTAGTAATTCATGATCTTAGTCTATGTTGTCGGCAGACTATGTAACTTTTCATTATGGATGGGTTCATGAACCTCTCATTTGCCATATAAATCAAATCATTGAAGTATAGGATGCCACTTTTTGTAGGGCGGCCAATTCAGTCAAAAACTATATAATTTGATTAATTTAGTTCTAAGCATTCTTCACGATTTGCCAATGTAGCCTTTTTTGCCGAGCCAAAAAATTTTGTTAAAAAATTGTTGAAGTTGACACTAGCCATCCTACATGGCATGGTTGGCTAATATGAGCAAATTTTGCAATTTTTTAAAATTCTTTTGAATTTTTTTATTTTCTTTCTTTTTTTATTTTATTTCTTATTTCCCTTAGTTGGTCAACAGCCTCGGCAAGGCTAGCAACTTCCGCCAGGCACAGGTGAGGGCAGGAACTCCCTTTCCCACTATAGGCAAGGGTGTGCAAGCCCTTGATGTGGTTAGCAACCTCCGCTAGCCATGGCCGAGGTAGCGGATCGGCAGAGGGAAAAAAGGAAAGGAAAAAAAGAAAAAAAATCATGAGAGTTAAAAAATTGCAAAACTTATTTGCATAGCATTGGCCGCGATTTTCATAATATTGGCTATTATATTAGCAAATCATCAAAATGTTTAAGACTAATTTGTTAAATTGAAAAAATTAGGATTGAATTGGCCGTCGTACAATAAATTTAGGCCAAATTAAACAAATTTCCTATTAAGGCTTCGTTTGTTTCATGAAAAATGCAACGTTTTTGGAAACTATTTTTCAGAAAGTCATTTTCCAAGAAAATAACAATATTTTTCGGTATTCGGCTGAGACTTAAAAATGAACTGAAAAATATTTTTCCATTGTTCGGTATGGAAACTTCTCATTGCACTCATTTTAATAAATTTTATTTTTTATTTTATTTAAAAAAATCGAATTCTTAATTATTTTTTATTTTTGAATTTTAAATATTTAAATATTTATTTTCTTTATTTTCTCTTTTTTTTCTTTTCTTTCTTCTTTTGCTGGTCGCTGGCCACCGTGATGACTAGCGACTTGCCACAGGCAAGGCTCAACCTTGCTCACCCAAGGCTGACAAGCTCGAGCCTCACTATGACATTCCGAATTTCGACTCATTTTTGGGATTTATAAAACGGGTATTTCGTCAGTGCGCTTATAATAAAATCTCGTCCAGAACTCATCACTCCGGGATTATTCTTTTTAAATTAGAGATTTCGTTAGAATCGCACTCTATCGAATTTTGCTGTTATTTAGAGCCTAACTTTGGTGTTGAATTTCTCGGAGTTCCGGGACAAATTTAATTGGACGGTGTCGATATTATTATGGCTAGCCTCGATGTTGCCCGGGATATGCGACAAGTAAAATTTTGACAGGGTGCAAATTTGGACTAGTAAACCTCCCTCGTAGTGTGTTTTATTTGATATCTTCTGGCCTTTTTTTTCTAATTATTAATTAGGATTTTCATGAACTGTTAGATCATTTTTGGATTCGAATCGTGACCATTGGATCGTACTCGAGGATAAAAATTAACTTTTCTCTCTCTCTCTCTCTCTCTCTCTCTCTCTCTCTCTCTCTCTCTCATGCACACGTCCCCTCCGTGCACGTTTCCCCCCCTTCTGTTAGACTCTCTCTCCTCTTTTTCTTTCTTCTCTTCTTCCTTATCTCTCTTTCTTCCTTCTTCTCTTCCTCTCCCTCCTTCTTCCCCCGACGCCGCTGCTTCTGCTTCTTCCCTTCCACCCTGATTGCTTTTGTTCCTGCTCTTGCTCGACCGCCCGAGCTCATCACCGCCTGATCGCCACGCGTCGCCGCCGTCGCTAGCTAGCTCAATCGCCACGCCCCGCTGTCCGTTGCGCCGCTCGCCCCAAGCCCGACTGCCCTCTCCTCCCTCTATCCCTCTTCTTCGCACATGAGTAGCAGCTCACCGCCACGTGCCTGCTCGTCGCCACCGTGAGCTCAGCCTGCCAGGAGCTCGTTGTCGCTGCCTTGGCTGAGCTAGTCGCCGCCAGCTCGCCAGCCTGCCAACCAGCCATCATCGTGCTGCACTGGCCGCTCAGTAGCTCGCCACCGTGAGTCTCGCTAGCAGCCGCTCGTCTCATCGCCGTCGCTCTGCTACTTTGGCGATGACGCAGCTGTCCCTGCTCCGATCGAGCCCCGTCGCCCCCCGACTCCCTCTCTCTCTCGCCACCACCGCCTCGACTGACTTCCCCCTCCCCTCCGCATCGTTGTCGCCACTGTCACCGTCTTCGCCGCCGCTGTGCCGCCAGCTAGCCGGCCAGCCAAATAGCCGACTAGCTTGCCGGCCAGCCAGCCAGCCAGCCAGCTCGCCTGCCAGCTGTGCCCAACTGCTGCCCAGGCCGTGGCTGAGCAGCCCAGGCCATGCCTAGGCCGTGGCTGAGTCTCCTTAGGCCATGCCTAAGTGTGCCCAGACATTGCCCTTGCCGTGGCTGAGTGTCCTAGGTCGTGGCCGAGCCGCGCGCCGAGTTGCCGGGCCGTGTGCCAAGCCGTGGCCAAGCCCTATGCCCATCGCGCCCTCGCCCATGCCGAGCCCAGCACTGTTCACCCCGGCCATTTTTGGCCCACGTGGATTTTTCCCGAGCCAAACTTAGGTAAGTGACTTCCTCAACCCTACGTAGTATAATGAGTATTTTTAGACTTGTTTAGGGTGTGATTAGTACCTATTTATGGGTTAAACTTGAGTTAGGGCCAATTTATAAATGTGGTTAATTGGTAGATTGAATTGCAATGATTATGTGGCATGTTTAGTGGCTAATTTAGGTGGGTGTAGTGACCGGATTGTCGCAGCGTGTGTGGGTGAAATTGACGTTTGATTGGGCCGATTTGAGTGTCGGATTGATGGGCTAGTGTGATGGATTTATGATGTGATTTGGATTCGTACGACATGTTAAATGGCGAATTTTGATGTGGTGAGCATGCCTTGAATTTGAATGGTACGACCGGTGAAAATGGCGAATTGTGTTGTGGTGCATGTGCATGAGAAAAGCCCGGATTGATCGGAGGGTTGCCAACCTGAAGCGTGGTTACGCGGGTGTGGCAAGAAAGGCGTGAACAGACCTGAGGCATGTTTACACGGGTCATTGGAAGGGGAGAAATGTTCTGAGGCGTGGTTACACGGGACTGAGCCCGGCTTGATATGAGGGCGGACCTAAGACGTGTTGACGTTGGTCGTGTGAATGTGTGAAATATCCAGTGAGGGACGGAGCCCTGCTTGATCTGAGGGCTGACCTGAGGCGTGTTGATGCGGGTCGTGTGAATGTGTGAAATGTCTAGTGGGGGACGGAGCCCGATTTGATCTGAGAGCTGGCCTGATGCGTGTTAACGCAGGCAGTGTGAAAGGACTTGGGAGGTCGTGAGAAAGTTGCTCGGCCACGCATGCGAATTGATTGTAATTGAACATGCGTGGTTATGGCGTTTAAGTGGTGATATTATTTTTCTGGATTATTATTGCATTATGGTGTTTAATTAATATGCAGAGTGGACGTGTAGACTGAGACGAGGTAAGTGCGTGTATGTGAATTCTGTACGTTACTGGTTAGATTGCATTTTAAGACTTGTCTGGGTACGTATTAGCCTACGTGGGGTTTAGGGTGTTGCTTATTGAGACTCGTTCTCATGGTTGTTATATAACCATTTTCAGATCCGCGACCATGATTGATTGGAGACGTCGCCAGGGTATCTCGGGGATGGAGGACGAGTCAAGTTACCCCGTATTTTGTGTGCCCCCTTTTTATAGAGGAGTTAAGCTTACAAACCACCGCCCTCTTTTGACTATTGTGGTTTGAAGTTAGCAACTTGGGTTGTTGTTGTGTATTTGTGAATGCTGCAAGTTATGCCGAGTATGTTATGTATTTACTTGATTTGTGCAAGTGCTATCCCTTTGTCATTGTTATTTGTCTGGGTTATTTTATTTCGCTTCCGCTTGCGTAGTTCGTTTGGGTTGGCGACGCGTCTTAGGACGTCACGTTCAATACGACCATCGAAGGGGTGTCGCGAGCCCGTTGGGGTTCGGGGCGTGACACTCACCAACCTTGCGCCATATCCGGTGTTGCTTGGCCTCGCTCAACGCCAGCGAGGCTCTCACCAAATTTGGCGAGGTGAGGCCTTGCTCGAGCCTCACCAGCCTCGAGCGAGGCCAAGCAAGACCAGATCTGGCGAGGCGCGGCCAAGCCTTGCCAGATCTGGTGAGAGCCTTGCCGGACTCGAGCAAGGCTGAGCCTCTTCTGATTTAGCGCTAGGCTGGCAAGGAGAGGCTCGGCCTCTTTCAAGCATCGTCGGATCTGGCATGAGGCCATTGAGGCATAGCCTTGCCTGTGGCCAGCGACCAGTAAAGGAAGAAGAAAATAAAAAAGAAAGAAAAGGAAAAAAAAGGAAAGAAAAAATTTAAAAATAGTTTTTAAAAAAAAGTAAAAGAAAAAAAAGTAAAATGTGTAATGTAAACGAAAGTAAGGTGAAAGAAGATATGGAAAATGTCTAAGCGGAGAACATTGTCCTCACTTTTGAAGGTGCTTTTTTCATTGGTGCAAAACGTTTTCATGATTAGTTTATTTTTTATGAAACGAATGTCGGAAAATTTAAAAAATGTTTTTCCGAAAGTTATTTTCTGTAAAATAAATGGAACCTAATATTTCATGATCTTGGTCTATATTGTTGGTAGACTATGTAACTTTTCGTTCCGGATGGGCTCATGGACCTCTCATTTTCCATATAAATCAAATCATTTAAGTATAGGACGTCCCTTTTTGGTTCTCCTTCTCCATAAAACTTTTTGGAGGAGCGGCATATGATAATAGTTTTGGATAAAAGTAGTGTGATGCTCAATCAAATCATTAATCGAGTGCATTTAAAGTGCAGAGAATGCTAAAATCATGACTCCCCATTTTTTGTTTTGTTTTTTGAACCAACGATATAATTCAACTGTGTAACGCACCGCAAATAAATTCAATGTGAATTGATTTCAAAAGTACGTACTTGAAGTTGGGCCAAACAACTATTTAAGTGATAGAAATAGTATTCATTTCTCGAGGAAAATAGTGAGATTTTTTGCGTAAATTATCTATGATCATAGTGTACTGGTATTAAAAATTATCCATGTTAGCGTCGGCCACGGCGGTCAGGGTCCACGTCAATGCCAGCCGGTCAAAGTTGATTAGATAGACTGAATTGGCACAAATACAAAAGATTTACGACTGAATTGACAAAAAAAAGATTTAGTACTAAATTGACACAATTGCAATAGGTTTATAACTTTTTTGGTAATTGTCCCTACAATTAACCTACAAGTTTAATATGTTTGGAATGAAAGAAATCAAGCTAAAAAATGCTGTAATTTGTAAGAGCATCTTTTGAGAGTTTAACTGATTATTAAGTGAAAAAATTGCTAAATAGAAAAATGCACCCAAAGAAGCAAAACCGTTGCGTTCAGAGAAGTAGAGACTAACTTTCTATTGTCCTTTGTGGTATAAGGATAATAAAAGTGCCAAAAGTTTCGTACGGAGCTCAGTTTAGTGCTAAAAATTTTCATTAGGTCATTTAAGTGCTTTTTTAAAAAATTAAATTACTTAAGTGCTAACTCCAATTTGGGTTGCTAAAAATCTGACATGGTAATATTTTATTAATTTTTCTGACCACCGTGGCTCGCTGGTGTGCCCAGTCAACATATATACCCCTAAACGACATTATTTGCATGTTTTGCCTCAATTGTAAACCCTAAATCTAACATTCAAGGATTTTCTTAAATTCGAAACCCTAATTCAGTTTTTCCCCAAAATTAATAGCTGAATCTTGCAACAGAGAGCAGCAGTATGACAAGCGGCTTAAATTCGTTTTAGTGAAGTTTCGGATTTGGTGGATGTCATTGAGAAGGAAGGGGCATTAGGCTTTCTTAGGGAGGGCAGCGTAAAGATTTTTGAGAGAAAAGAACAAGGCGACAACACGGAGCTTCATATCTTTCTCTGGGTAGTCGCTCGAGAAAACCTAGCACCGCCTTTAAATGATTTTTGCATAACATCAGAGGCTGTGTCTTCTTTGCGGTGATCAAGAGCTTTGAGTAGTCCGAACCTCGATTGAATATTACTTTTGGACTTGGACTTCGACCTTCCGCGCCAATCCCTGTCTCGTCACAACTCTTCACTGCTCGATGTCGTTCACCATCACTGCCGCTGCGTTTGAGAAAGCACAGCGAATGCTCTGTTTCTTTCTATTTTCCGGCCGTGAAGCTTGAAAGGCTCCAATTTCGGTTCAAGCATCATTGCCGTCGTCGCCGTGGCCGGCGATTGGCAGAGGAAGAAGAAAACCAAAAAAAAAGGAAAGGAAAAAGAAAAGAAAAGACTAAAAATTAGTTTTTAAAAAAATTTTAAAAATAAAAGAAAAAATAAAAATAAATGTAAAATGTGTTACGCAAAAGAAAGTAAGGTGAAGAAGATATGAAAAATGTTACATTTTCCTCACTTTTGAATGTGCTTTTTTTATTGATGGAAAATATTTTTCATGATTAATTTATTTTTTGTGAAACGAATATTGAAAAATCTGAAAAACGTTTTTTTAAAAGTTATTTTTCGTAAAACAAACGGAACATAATATTTCATGATCTTGGCCTATGTTGTCGGTAGAATATGTAACTTTTCATTTCGGATGGGTTCATGAACCTCTCATTTTCCATAAAAATCAAATCATTGGAGTATAGGATTTCCAGTTTTGGTTCTCCTTCTTCATAAAACTTTTTGGAGGGACGGCATACGATAACAAGTTTTGGTCAAAAGTAGTGTGGTGTTCAATCAAATCACTAATCGAGTGCATTTAAAGTGCAGGGAATGAGAAAATCATGACTCCCCAATTTTTTTTGTTTTTTGAACCAACGATATAATTCAATAGTGTAACGCACGGCAAATAAATTAATTTCGAAAGTAAGTACGTGGAGTTGGGCCAAACAACTATTTAAGTGATAGAAATAGTATTCATTTCTCAAGGAAAATAGTGAGATTTTGTGAGTAAGTTACATCGATTTTATCACGTGAATATTAATATTCAATTTATTTCTTGTTTTCTTTCAATACGTTTTGACCTGCCTAATTTCATAGCAATCTAGTCACAAGAGATAAACCATCATGATTTGGAGAACATAAACCAATAATATTGTAGACGACGCTTCCCATGTTTATCACTCGAACATCTGTTTTTGTTAAGACTTCGTTTGTTTCACGAAAATTATTTTTTAAGAAAATATTTTTCTCAATTTCCGGTATTTGGATCTCTTAGAAAAATGAGACAATGGAAAATATATACTTATATTCAAAAAAATAATTTGGTTTTTAAAAGATCGAAAATCACGTTCCAAAATATGTTTAGATATCCGCACTTGGACTAGAAACTTTGCATCTGTGCAAAGCAATCCGGGTCCATCGAGGCCAAGCCCAAGTCCAAGACCAAGCTCAGACCCTGGCGCCCTGGCCCAAGTCCACAAAGGCTTGGCTTGAGACCCCGATGCTCGTGCCCGGGTCCCTAGAGCTTGAGCACGAGTTCATTGAGGCTAGGCTTAGGCTTAGGTCCAAAGCTCTCGGGCCCAAGACCCCACGCCCAAGACCAGGTCCATTAAAGTGGGCACAAGACCCCGGTGCCAATGCTCAAGTCCCTAGTCCTCGGGCCGTGTTCATTGAGGCCGCACCTATGTGCTTTGAGACCAGGCCCGAGACTCCAATGCCCTTGCCCGTGTCCTTGCACTTGGGGTCAAATTCATAGAGGCTAGGCCCGAGACATAGTGCCAATGCCCGGTTCCATCGAGGTTGGGCCAGTGTCCATCGAGGCCGAGGCCATGTACTATGGTGCCTGTGCTCGAGTCTACGGCACTCGTACTCGGGTCCATCTAGGCCAGGCTCGTGACCTCGACACTTACACCCTATCCATCAAGGTTAGGCCTAAGTCCATTGAGGTCAGCCTCGGGACCTTGGTGCTAGTGCCTGAGACCTTAATGCCAGTGCCTCGATGCCCGAGTCCATTGAGTTCAGACCCATGATCGATGCTCGTGCTCATGCTCGTGCCTAGGACTCAGGTGCCCATGCCCGGGGCGAGGTCCATTGAGATCGAGCCTCGGACCCTAGTACCCGTGCTTGATTCCCTAACTGCCGATGCGTAAGTCTCTAACACTTGAATAAGGTATGTTTATTTTGACTTTCTTAACCAAACGATGGAATATATTTTTCAGTTTATTTTTAGGTTTTAATCAAATATAAAAAATATTATTTTTTTGAAATATAATTTTAAAAATATCATACTTTCGCGAAATAAACAAAGCACAAAATGATGTCTATGTAAAGCTTCAACTTTCTTTTGCGGGCCAAAGTTCAGACAATGACGACACATAAAAGACTATATTTTAAACGAACGACGTGGACAAGCATTGGATATGACGCACGTGAAATGGATTCGGTCTTAGAGTCTGCATCGACGTGTCGATATCAATCAGCATAACATATGCAATGACCCCATCCACCGAGAGGTTGCGCGGTGGAAACATCCTTTCTCTCATGGTTACGTCTTGAAGAAGGCATTGTATTATATGGTGAATTAAAATGTGCGGTTTGACTTTGCTCGTCCATGACTCGTCCTTCTTTTCACGGTTACTTCCTGGAAAAAGTCATGATATTTCAAATGTTGGTGAATTGAAACGTGCTTAATTCTTTGTTTCTAGATAATTCTTATGTAGTTTGTTCATTGATGCTTAAGGTATGTTTTTCGATTTTGCTCGTCCTTTGTTTCACGGTTACTTTTGAGAATGTATATTGAATTTGAGCCACGTGAAGGGAACTTGATCCAAGTAGAGCTTCCAAATCCAAATAGGGTTTGTGGTTTGATAGCCGAACAAGCAAGAAATTTTTAAAATACTTTTTACTTTGGAGTCGGAGTCATAATTTGAGTCGGTCAAAGCACATCAGTGAGCAAATAAGCTTTGGCCGTAATAATCAATTTAGCGGTGTGCTTGTGAATTACATCATGAAGAAATTGCAAGTGTCTTAAAATCAATAAATCTTGGAGTACGATTTGCAAATTCATTTATGAGAGTGAAAGATTATTTTGCAAGAAATTATGAGAGTTAAATATTGTACGAGTTATAGGGTGTAATTGGATATAAGAAACACCGAGAGTGCTTCAATGACTTGAGTATAGTTGGAAGCTGTGCTATTCTCTTCATAAAGTAGGTTGCACCACCGAAGCACGTAAATATAAAATCCGAATTATTTGCTTGTTCTTTTTTTTTTGTTGTGTTCTATTACTTGTTTTTGCAATAGCTACGCCTTGAAAAGGCATAATATTTTATATGCTGGTAAATTTTTTTTTTGGGTCGAATATGCTGGTAAGTTAAAGCGTGCTTGGTTCTTGGTCTTTAATTAATACTAACGTAGTTTCCTCGTAGCTAACTTGAGGCATGTGCTTTGACTTTGCTGGTGTTGAGAGTATTCACTATTCAGCACGAGAGTCACGTTGATAATGAAGAGAAGCGCAAGAACTACACCGGCATCAATCGTGCTTATCCCATCGAGACTAGATATGCGGTCATTGGTGACGTTTTACACTTGTGGACCAAATTCAATATCCATGAGAAAGGAGCACAATCTCACGAAAATGGAAGTCTAATCTTAAGGCCTCGATTTTTAAAGGTCGTGGACTAAAGTGAAAGGCACCATTTCTGACAGTATCAATCAATCAATCAATTTTTTTTATACAACAAAGAGAAAAAAATCAATCAATCAATCAATCTGACTTTTTGGGTTGGTGCATCGCAAATGTTAAAGTCCGAGGCAACTGGGGGAAGTCTCCCAATCACGTTTGAGGTGCCCATGACTTCCACGATTTTGGAAATCTTTCGGAGGTCTTCGTAGTGACACTCGAACTGTAATTTACTCCTAAAATTCTTTGAATTTTGCAATTGACAATTTTTCAGAACTTATAAAAAGCGGTACAACAAAAAAATCATTAATAATATGGATGATCGATTTCTAGAGTGAGTAGGTTCTACGTTTGAAATTTGAAACCTACTATGTTAGATCCGATTTGCATTTTCTGGAACGTGAAATCTACCTTATTTGTCTTGGAACCAACCCTAAAATCTACCCTATTTGTTTAGTCCTATTTTTTATGATCTACCCAAGAACCAGTCTCTTTGCTTCACTTTTTCTTAAAACGAGGACAAATAGCAATTATAGCAAACTAGTATGAGCAACAAAACGGCTCAAAGTAAAACATTGATACAAAACAAACAAAAATATAAAAGCAATAGGAAAGTTAAGCTCATTTAAAAATAATAAATCATCTTCTTTCACTTCAAAAAATAGATTCTTACCGATTCCCGAGTGGGTGAATGGGTAGATTTGACATCCAGAATCTAAAATCTACCCGCTTAGTACCGGTTCAAAAAATTTGGAATCATGAATAGGATGTATTTCCATTGGAATCGGGAACCGAATATGTTTTTATAGGCGATCAGATCCAGTTCTAGGGTAGAACCGAACCGGTTGCACAGTCCCAATCATTAGGACCATTTTTCCTAAATGATGGCTAAGTAACACCGACACGCGACACGCGACACGCGACACGCGACACGCGACACGGCAAGACACGACACGACACGCGACACGTTATTTCTAAAAAATACATAATCCCGACACGTTGCGACACGTTGTATATAAAAAGTAAATTTTTATATATACATGATAAATTATCATTTTTAAATTTGATTCAATTAAGTAAATAAATAATAATAAAAAGCCAAGAATGAATCTACCCTAAAAAATTATGCACATAAATTTTTAAAAAATAATTATGTATAAATAAATATGTTAGTTAAAAAATTAAAAGTAAATAATCAAATTTGAAAAAAAAGAGGAAAGTACATAATTAAAAAAAAAAAGAGCCCATCGAAAGCCCAGCCCATTTTCAACCCTAATAACATCTTCTCTATCCCTTCGCCTTCTCCTATCTGCCGCTTCTCCTCCGCACGACCCGCAGCTCCTCCCACCTCTTCCTTCTCCTCCGTCACCGGCGAAGCGCGAGGCAAAGGAGATGACGGCGTGAAGTGCGTCGTCCTCGGCGCCGGAGAAGCGGGTGGCGAAGGAGATGACGGCGTGGAGGGCGTCGTCCTCACTCCTTGGCGCCAGAGATCTACACCTTCTACCTTCTTCCTCATTTCTCTCGGATGCACCTTCTTCCTGTATCTCTCTGTGTGACGAAGGGACACGCGTGTCGCCGGCGTGTCCGGCGCATTGACCACGTGTCGGATCTCCGACACGCGTTGACCGCGTGTCCGAGCGTGTCGGCCACGTGTCCGAGCGTGTCGGAGCGTGTCGGACACGCGACACGTGTCGGACACCGATTTAGAAACAAAAATAGCGTGTCGGTGCTTCCTAGAATGATGGAACAAATTTAATGTAGACTTATTGATTGGTTTTCTTTTACTTGTAGATTTTTTATTTATTTTCTCTTATTGTCATTTTTTTGGTGCGCTTGATAGTGTCTCAAGCTACAAACAAGAACAAAATGATGGAGGGGGAGGGGGGATGGACTGTGCAGCTATCACCATTGTTGTGAGGGTCACCAAACCCTCGCCTAGAAAAACAAGCATGAGTGTATCATGCACAATGCACGATACTGTGATGTTCATGGTCCACTCGTAACAATATTGTCCACTTTAGGCTGAAGCCCGCAAAGTTTTGTTACAAGTTAGGACAAGTGCCACCATATATATGTCACTTTACCTCACCACATCCAGGCGATGTGAGATTTGGTTCATTCCTGTCTCTTTCGTCATTCTCAAAGCCTACCAGGAGTCGCTCCTTGACTAGGCCCTCTGGCTCCGACGATCACTCCCTGTCCTCGTAGGACTGGGTTGTTATAGATCCACCAGTTTCCGCCTAGTTTGTCCTCGAACCACACACTTCCAACTGAGCTTGGCTCTGATACCATTGTAACACCCAGGGCTCACTCATAATGATATCGTCCGCTTTGGTTCAGAGCCCGCACGATTTTGTTTTTCTAGGCTTCGCTCATAAAAGGCTTCGTTATAAGTTAGGACAAGTGCCACCATATATATGGCACTTCACCTCATCACACCTAGGCGATATGGGATTCGGTTCATTCTTGTCCCCTTCGCCATTGTCAAAGCTTGCCAGGAGCCACTCTTTATTCAAACTCTTCGGCTCCGGTGATCACTCTTCGCCCTTGCAGGACCGGATCGTTATATAAGCACTCACACCCTCCCACCATCCAGATATGCAACCATCTTGATCGAGGTGGTTATACTCTCTCTCTCTCTCTCTCTCTCAAGGGTTCCATGACCATCGCCTATGATAGTCCACTCTCAAACTGTACGAGTTTCTTCTAAAGCGTATGGCTTTTTCTATGTAAATGATGATATCTAGAAAGATGGATTTTATATATCGACCGATGAAGTAATTTATGGGTGTATATATAAGAATCCAGATCTAACGAATCACACATGTTACTATCTCTGTATCCTAAGTCTCATTCACACACACACGGAAGGGTTCCATAACCTGGCCTGAGACAGTACGTCACATGTTTGTAGTCTTACCTTCTTTATGTTGTACTCAGCAGTGAAGGTTACCTGTGACAAGTGATGGTGGTGAGAAAGGGGTAGAGTTAGTGGACGTCCTTTCTCTTTTGACCTTTTGAATTTGTTAGGTTTACAATAACTTTCAATTAGGCCTATATCTGGCATCTATTAAGCAAGACTTCAACATCAAATGTCCTCAGAAATGGACAATATGAAAGGGACAAACAATAAAAGGCCATCTGATCTTTTCGTCAATAAAGTAAATTGACCTTATCGAGAAGTATAAACTAAGGCGAGCCACCCATGCATTTTAGCATGACTGTACACATGGACATAGATCCGGGACGTACGAGCATGGAAAGCAAGGTCTTGGTACCTATTATTACGTGTTGTATCCTTTAAGGTAGCTATTGGAAGACACGAAGCTTATGAGGAGAAGTTACAATGGTGCGCCACTATTGGTGGAAGTATGTCTTGGGTTTGGACGTAGGGGTTTGGTGTATTAATTCAGGCCCCCGAGTCTAAAGTCGGGGCAGCAGGTACGGTGCCGAGGGTGTGGAGGTCAAATTGGATTCCAATCTTTAAGACAATTTAAGCATATTTTGTTGATCACGAATATATTTTTTCCGAGGAAATTGTTAATCAGTTTAAATCTATTATACGGATACCAATTCAGTTCTTAATTGTTCAATTTTGCCAATTATGGCCTAAACTTTTGTGTGAAATTTCAATGTAGACTTTCTGATTAACTTTCACAATAAATTATTTACGTGGCGATAAGCCACGTAGGACGGCCAACAATGACTGGACCACCTGTTGGGAAAACCTCCTAATAGATTTTGAATTAACAAAACTGTCCATGAATATTTTGTAAGTCTGACAAATGGTTTAAAGTATTTTGATTCAAGAAGTTATACTTTGAAGATGGTAAATCTTTTACTTCAAGAGGTTCGCACTTTTGTTGTTCATAAAATTCTGCACGTGTCAACGAATTTGTTGAAGAACTAATACAATGATGAGAAGAGTATTGTCTCATAGAGATTGATGATAATAAACCAATTAAATATTAAAAATAAACTAATTCTAAAATTTATCTAACAAATCAAAATAAAATTAAGAATAAATAAAAATTGACAATTTTTAAAAACAAAATTTTAGAAACTAAAGGTAGATAATCAATTAGATAAAATATGATAGAACATTCGATTTTACTATAATCACTAGATATGAATTTCAGATCATGATACATACAAGAACAATATCACACATATGATAGTGGAATTTTCTAGTCTATTTACTGTCCTATTTCTAGGTATAGCAAACCTACTTAGTTTATCAATATACTCTATCTCTCTATAAATTTAAATAAACATAAGTGCATTAAAATCTATGAATATTCCCGGTTTACAATGAATCTTTTAGACCACCTTATCATCGAAAGCTGCACAAATAACATGGTATATTTCTATCTATATTTAATTCATGGTTATATATATTATAAGGAGCAATTGCATATTATCACTTCTTAGTCTCAGACATGCACATCAGATCATTCAAGTGGTGGTCAGTTACTTAAAGGCATTAAGTACAATAATATATAACTCACATGAATGAAATCACTTGCAAAGCATAAAAAGCATGAAATTCATATTATCAGGGTTATGCTACATCTAGCTCAAACAAAGAAAATTAAAACATAATAGAAGAAGAAATGAAAATATAAATTAAACCAAACATCTTGAATCAAATAACAAGAATTGTGTCACCACTTTTATCTTCTCTTCAAAATACTTGAAAAAATTCCTAGAACATTGAAAACAAAAACGATCTAAAAAAAAACTAGTTGTCCCCCCAAGTTATCCTATTTATGTGATAACATGTCACGCCCCGCACCCTACGGCGCGCCACATCCCTTGCAAAGGTCGATTTTAAGTGTGACGTCTCAGGACGCGTCGCCAATCCAACGCCCAACACAGAGAAACAAGCACATGCGGAAGTAATACAATACCCGAATAAATTTAAATCACATAACCAAGGATAGCTACACAACAACCAACTAGAATAAATATACAGTTGCATTGATAATGGAAAATATATACACTATCCATTTACAGCCCATACTCAAAAATAAAAAAAGGGGTCAGTGGCCACTACTAAAAAAAAAAAAAGTAAGTGGCCCAAGCGATCAGTATTACTAAGACTAGAAGGGCTCCTGGTCAAAAAGGTATTGGCCCTTTCTATCTAAGGTTAAACCTAAACCTACGAAACCTAGTCCAAATCGAATCCCGATGACTCGGAAGAGCTGTCAGACATCTCAACCTCCGAGTCGGTGGAATCCTGCTCGGACTCGACCCCAACTGACTCCTCCTTGGAATCCATCGGCTCGACCTCGTCCCCCGACTCCATATCCTGCTCCATGAGCTCCGGCTCCTCGTCCTCTAAATCCATCTGGTCCGGACCTAAATCTCCACCCTCCGGTACATGATCAGGGCTCAGCAACTCCCCATCGAGACACTAGGGGTCAACATCCCCCCAGTCGGTAAACGGCACCTCAAATGATTGGAGAGGCCCGTAGGTCCCCTCATGGTCCCTGATACACCATGCTATATATCTATAGACCTGGTCGGCCTCCTCGCCCGCATCAACTCGGACTGTAGACATATATCTAACCCAAAAATCCCCGTTCCCTGCGGGGTACATCAACTCCTCCCGGTCTATCCAGTAAGGAATCCCAAAACGAACAGGTACGGTCGATATCTCAAGGCCGGGGGTCTGAAAAATTGGTTTTCAACAACAGTGAGAATAAATCTCAGTGAGTAGGTTCCCTAAACCTAAGCTAGGCTAACATGCACCTCCTGACTGGTGCCAAACAACACACAATCTAAACCATAAACGACTTAGGCCCTCGGGCCTAAATCTAATACTTAACTGACCCTGCAGGTTAGGCACATTTGATATAATTGCAATGATAGCACAGAACTCAACCGAGGCACATACACACATTACTTGATCACAACGCATGTCATGCTTATGCTTGTGCTCATACGCGTGTTCACATCTCATCAATGCAATTTCGCACGCTTGCATTCTTGTACACTTGCCGTTTACCAATTTCTCCTCCGACCCGTGTGAAACGCATCAAGTCCGACCTGCATAAAACGCATCAGGTCCATCACTTCGAGATCGATCTCTGGCCCGCGTAAAACGCATCAGGCTCATGACACATAACTTACGTAAAACGCATCAGGTTTGGCCATCTTCCGATAGTCCAGATATCGTCCCGCGTAACACGCCTCAGGACGGGTTCAATATCCCGCGTAAAACGTATCAGAGTTTTATGTTATCACACATTCATATATACCAGTTATTATCTGAACCCCGCGTTAAATGCATCTGGACATCTTAGGTGATCACATGTTCATGCCGTTCGTGCACTCACGCATAATGCATATGATATGCCTATACTCAGTATGCACGTACAGAGCCACAATGTCACACTCGGCATTCGTGAATTCCACACTGGGCACTCAACATGATTTGGCTACATACTCAATTCGCATTTCAATATGTTCAATGAACCACTCAATCCAAATCAGTTACAACATATAGTTTAGTACCCAAATTCACGCGAACAAACACCAAAACCACACATACCGATTGCCTACCAAACATATCATAACGGGGCCATGCCGAGCATATCATAGAGCATCACACAATCATATTCGAGCCACATCTAAATTAGCATCCTCAGGGTAATCACCGTTCCCCAAGCCGTTCGCCCTAAAACCTCAAATAGTCAATTATGGCCCAAATCACCCCGATACTAAACCAGCCACAAACAGTCCGTCTTAGGCCACCAAATCACCCCTAGATCATTCCATTAGACCACCAAAATCGCCATAAAAATAGCCACCATTTGGATCACAATTTTCACTCGCCAAATCCATAATTTTGCTCGAATTAATGCGCCAAAATTCAGCCACCAATTAGCACACCACAGACCACTAAACCTCGATTAAAACATCACGCTAAGCCACCAAATGCACCACAAAATCAGCCCATAATAGCCTCCACAATTTAACCCCTAAAATACCCTAATTAACCCCTAAAACCCATCTAGAAATGTAAATTAGCCTAATTAGGGTTTAGGGTTATACTCACTTGGAATCCTAAGCTCCAAACAAGGCTGAACAAGTGGCGGGGAAGGTTGGACAGTGGCAGTCTCGCGCCGGAACAGTAGCGGCATGTGGCGGCTCCCTTGGCGGCGCTCGGCGGCGGCGATGGCGACGGCGAGCCTAGGCGGGCTGATCCTCATGGCCAACAGGGGATGAGGCGAGGTGGAGAAGGAAATGGGGCGGTCGGGATGGTGGCGGTGCTAGGCGGAGACGGCAGCGGCGTGCAGCGGCGGCGCGAGAGCGTGGGGGAGAGAGAGAGAGAGAGAGAGAGAGAGAGAGAGAGAGAGAGAGAGAGAGAGAGAGAGAGAGAGAGAGAGAGAGAGAGAGAGACACGGCGAGAGGGAGAGGGAAGCGTGATGAGATGGTGATGGTGGTGAGGCGTGGGGCGGTGGCACCGGCAGCGGCACCGGCGAGCAGCGGCCGCACTCCGGCGAGCGACAGCGGCGTGAGGCCGGGAGGAGGAAGAGCTCGCCGAAGAGGGGAGAGAGAGAAGGTGACCGGCTGGCTTGGGGAGGGGCAAATGAAGAGGAGAGAGAGAGACTAGAGGGGTATACACATTTCTAGTTAGTAGGGTGGTTGAACCACTTATGCACAAAAGACCAAATTGCCCCTAATCAAATGGCTAGGATCAAATCTAGAACAAACATCTAGGGGCACAAATGTCCAACATCACCAGCATTATTGGGCTGAGATACAACCATATAAAACTTCAAAATAATCTCCAAAATTCGAAACCCTATAATTAGGCCTAGGGGCAAAACGGTAATTTTCCGGTTCTGGGTCAAATTTTCAATTTTCGACTCCACTGATCCCAAATATGATTGACCACATAAAAATGACGTTGTCCTTGCAAAAATAGTCATGTACGCCCACGAAATTCGACACCGAAATTCGGACTCAATTCCACGATCGTTTTCACTCAATTTGCGATTTTAGCATCTCTCACTAACGGGCGGCTGTTTAGGGGTTACGCGTATCGACCTAGGGTTACTCGAGTCGTGACGATATCGATTTCCCAGAGAACACAAGAATTTATCGCTAGTCCCAGGGGTCGCGGTTGTTCGGAATAATTTCGGGATCGTTCGCCGTGCGTACTCTCGGTCATGTGGAACCACCCGCTATTCGATCGTACGTCATCGATCGAACCGAATCCGTTACTCTCCTTAGATCGGCCCACATTGGCATAAAATATCCTCTCGTCGTATGTCAAAATCGGACTCAATTCACGGTCGAGTTTCCGGGTCCATGTACCGTTTTCCTAGTTAGCCTTTCCTTATCGGTTAGTATCCCGAGAATAATCAGTTCCGGGCGAGACTTACTAAAACGAAATGAGAAATACATTAATTTTATTGATCATGAAAGTGAGTCGAATTTCAGGACGTTACATAACATCTAAGACTCCTCTCACAAGGCAATTGCTTCTTTTTTGCATAAAATTAGGGAATAAATCGCAGAATTCTCAATGTGATATCCACCTTCTAACTCTTCTTCGGATAGCATATTCCTTTCCTTCTTTTTTGCTATATTTTTTTTATTTTCTCCATATCTCAATATTCTGCATAAACAAGGAAAAATTAAGTAATTAAAATGAAATCCAAATATATTCTAACAAATATTGCATTATTTTTTGCTAAAGTAGATAAAATAACTCTATTTTTACAAAGTTATCAAACCCCCAAACTTAACATTTTGCTAGTCATCGAGCAAAAGCAAGATATAAAACATACTCAAGCTAACAACCCCCTCCATGACTTCCTTCCATAATTGCTCGAAATCACAATTCAAACAAAAACACAAATTTCATCCAAACATTGAAATAGATTCATAAGTTAAAACCAATTCTAACTATGTGATACAAGTGTGTGTATGTGTGTGTCCTCATCTTTTGGAATTATATGCAATTCAGATAAGTTCACGTTGGTATACAACCTCTCAAAAACTCTTTATAATTATAACTAAATCCCATAGGTTTGTTTTTAATTCCTCTCTCCACTAATGTAAGCTAATCATCCAACCAAAAATCAGCAGGACTTTTCTTATGTTGTAATGTAAGGCTAGGCTAATAGTGAGATAATGGTAAATTTAAGCTCAAATCACCCATGAACACATTGATTTCTAGGATCTAATTAGAACACATGCCACTATCCCGAATTCACATCTTCAAAATAATCTTTCTGCCACCACGTATCATCGTTCTTCCTCCTTTTCTTTTCTTTTCTTTTCTTTTTTTCTCTTTTTTTTTTCATTACTTTATGGTGGAGTTCTTCCCTAAGTCCCTCCTAATATAACGTGAATATTCCCAACCCATTGAGTATCCGAAAGGCTCACTTAATTGAAAGTTAGATAGGGAACCATAAAAGCAATTTTTTTCTTTTTTTTTGAACAATACACCCTAAACAACCATAGCAATCAAATTATTTCCATGCTCCACCCTTTCACCCAAATTGCTATTATGCTCAAATAAACTTTTATCCTAAAAAATCAACATGTTCATGGGGCGTGGGACAATATAATAATTTGGCAAAAGGTAAGCTAAAAAAATATGCTGGTGCCAATGAAAGATTAGATTAGAATTATGGCTCAACAGGGTGACTATGGATAAATAAATAGGGTTGGCTTGAAAGGGTCAATTTATCCAAAAATTGACTAAATCATTTTCTCAGTTAGATGTAGCCTAGGATTTCGTCTCAAGAGAAAATCAAACAAATTCTAAGATTAGGGTGAGATCTAAGAAAAGCAAATACTGCACGTGAATATTCTCTAGATGTACACGCTACTAAAAAATTAAGGACTTTTAGTGCTCAGTAAGTGGATCAACATAATCAGAATCAAAATTAACTCACATATCATTCGCAAGTTTGAACAAAATTTAAATTTTCCTAAGAATTGCAAAAATTCATAACAAGGAATGCAATCATGAAAAAAAAAATCAGATTCAGCAAAAATTTTGTCTCCCCCAAAACTTGAATGAAGGATTATCCTCAATGCGAAAAAACAAAAAAACAAAAGAAAAATAGGAACAAGAAAGCTCCCCTTACCGTAGGATATGTCCATGGATGGTCTTGATGACTAAACTCCAAAAAGGTGATCCTTCAAGAAAGAAAATTAACCTCGATAAAAAAATTAATCATGTTTTTTTAAAATTTTTTTGAACAAAATGAACATAAAAATTAACGAAGAAACCTAATAAAAATGCTTGGGTTGCCTCCCAAGAAGCATTTGCTTTATAGTTTTCAGCCAAACTATCTCAGATGTCACTATTCTGGAGGATAAAGTTTAATAGTGGTCTTTTGCTTGTTGTAACCACCTTCGAACTAGGGCTTCAAAAGTTGACCGTTCACCTTAAATGTGCCTTCGATGTCATGTGCAACTTCAATTGTTCCGTATGGAAGTACTTGTGTGACTGTATAAGGACTAGACCATTGAGAGCGTAACTTTCTTGGAAAAAATTTTAAGATGAAAGTTATAAAGTAAAACTTTTTGGCTAATTTCGAACTCTCTTCTGCATATGTGTTTATCATGCCATCTTTTTGTATGCTCCTTGTACATCTTAGCATTTTCATAGGCCTCATTGCAAAATTCCTTCAATTTATTTAGTTACAACAATCTTCTTCCACCTACAGACTGTGTGTCAAAATTCAAAAATTTCAATGCCTAATATGCCTTGTGCTATAATTTCATCGGTAAATAACAAGCCTTCACAAACACTAGCCTAAAAGGAGACATCCCAATTGGGGTTTTGAATGTTGTCCTGTAGCCCCAAAGTGCATCATCAAGTTTCATTGACCAATCTTTCATAGAGACATTTACTGTTTTTTCTAAAATTCTCTTGATTTCCCTATTTAAAACCTCTACTCGACCACTAGTTTGAGAATGATAAAGTGTTGCAACCTTATGTGTGACCCCATACTTGCTCAAAAGTCCTTCAAACTATTTATTGCAAAAGTGTGTGCCCCTATCACTTATGATTGGCCTAGGAGTGCCAAATTGCATAAAAATATTTTTCTTCAAGAATTTGACAACAACCTTAGCATCATTTTTTGGCAATGCTACAGCTTCTACCCACTTAGACACATACTCCACAGCCACTAAAATGTGTAAATTCCCATAAGAAGGTGTAAAGGGTCCCATGAAATCAATATCTCAAACATCAAATAATTCACACACAATAATATTGTTTAAAGGCATCTCATTTTTCCTAGAAATATTTCTAGTTCTCTGACACCGATCACATGATGTTACATAGAAGTATGCATCTTTAAATAGTGTATGCCAATAAAATCCTGATTGTAAAGCCTTAGCTGGAGTTTTAGTGGCACCAAAATGACTACCTGCCTCTCTGTTATGACAATGATGTAGAATATTTGCCTTTTCTTAGTTTGAAATACATCTCCTTATGACCTGGTCTGCACATACTTTAAAAAGAAAAGATTCTTCCCAAAAATAATTTTTAACATCAAAATTTTTTTTTCTTCTATTGATATGACAATTTAGGAGTTACTTACCAAATAATTCACAAAATCAGCGTACCAAGGAAGTTTTGTGGATTTGATGGAAAAAATTTTCTCATCAGGGAATTCTTCCATGATTGGACTTACCTCTTCCTTTAAATTCAGAATTCTTGACAAGTGATCTACAATCAGATTTTCAGTCCCCTTCTTATCTTTGATTTCCAAATTAAATTCTTGCAGCAATAGAATTTACCTAATTAAACGTGGTTTTGATTCTTTCTTTTCTAGAAAATATTTAAGAGCAAAATGGTCAAAATAAACTATAACTTTTGAGCCAATTAAATAAGAACGAAATTTATCAAAAGCAAAAACTACTACCAAAAGTTCCTTTTCTATTGTTGAATAATTCAATCATGCACTGACAAGGTTCGACTAGCATAGTAAATGGTTTGAAAAATTCCATTCTTCCTCTGTCCCAAAACAACTCTCACTGCAGAATTGCTAGCATCACACGTTAGCTCAAAAGGTAAATCCCATTCTGGTGCTGCCATGATAGGTGCTGGTACTAACTTTTCCTTTAAAGTGTTAAAAGCCTGCACGCATTCATCAGTACAATTAAATAATGCATCTTTTACTAAAAGATTAGATAGGGGTTTAGCAATTTTTGAAAATCTTTTATAAACCGCCTGTAGGATCCAGCATGCCCCAAAAATCCTCTAACAAATTTCATAGATATTGGTGGAGGCAATTTTGCAATAACCTCCACTTTAGGTCGATCAACTTTTATTCTATTTCTAGAAATCTAATGCTCGATCACTATTTCTTCCTGTACCATAAAATGACACTTCTCCCAATTTAAAACAAAGTTAGTCTCCTCACATCTTGTAAGAGCAAAGCCAAATTATTTAAACAAGAATCAAATGATGAGCCAAAAATGGAAAAATCATCCATAAAAATCTCAATATATTTTTCAACCATATAAAAAAAATAGCCATCATGCATCTCTAAAAAGTAGCTGGTGCATTATAAAGACCAAAGAGCATCCTTCTAAATGCAAAAGTACCATAGTGACAAGTGAAAGTAGTTTTTTCTTGATCTTCTGGTGTAATAGAGATCTGATCATACCCTGAATATCCATCAAGAAAGCAATATAACTCATGTCATGCATGTCTTTTCAATATCTGATCAATAAATAGTAAAGGAAAATGATCTTTTCTTGTAACGTCCTAAAATTTGACTCATTTTTGTGATCAATGAAATTGATGCATTTCTC
The DNA here is from genome assembly GCA_031216405.1 of Syzygium malaccense. NCBI lineage: Eukaryota > Viridiplantae > Streptophyta > Magnoliopsida > Myrtales > Myrtaceae > Syzygium > Syzygium malaccense. The sequence goes on along the minus strand of CM062257.1, from coordinate 25,903,991 downwards.
ATTTCATTTTAGTAAGTCTCGCCCAGAACTGATCATTCTCGGGATACTGACCAATAGAGAAAGGCTAACTAGAAAAAACGGTATGTGGACCTAGGAACTCGACCGTGAATTGAGTCCAATTCCGAGATACGACGAGGGGATATTTTGTGCCAATGTAAACTGATCTAAGGAGAGTGACGGATTTGGTTCGATCGATGACGTACGATCGAATAGCGGGTGATTCCGCATGATCAAGAGTACGCACGGCGAACGATCTCGAAATTATTCCGGATGACCGCGACCCTTGGGATTAGGAATAAATTCTCGTGTTCTCTGGGAAATCGACATCGTCACGACTTGAGTAACCCTAGGTCGATACATGTAACCCCTAAATAGCCGCCCGTTAGTGAGAGACGCTAAAATCGCAAATTGAGTGAAAACGATCGTGGAATTGAGTCCGAATTTTGGTGTCGAGTTTCATGGGCGTACGCGACTATTTTTGCAAGGACGACGTAATTTTTATGTGGCCAATAATATTTGGGATCAGTGAAGTTGAAAATTGGAAAATTGACCCGGGACCGGGAAATTATCGTTTTGCCCCTAGACCTAATTTAGGGTTCCGAATTTTGAGAGATATTTTGGGGTTTTATATTGTTGTATCTCAGCCCAATAATGCTAGTGATGTTGGACATTTGTACCCCTAGATGTTTATTCTAGATTTGGTCTTAGCCTTTGGATTAGGGGCAAAGTTGTCAATATTGAAGGTTGATCACCAACTCCCACTAAGCCCAAGCTATATACTCTCGTCTCTCTCTCTCCTCTTCATTTACTCTCCTCCAAGTCAACCGGCCACCCTCTCCTCTCTCCCTCTCCGTGATCTCTCTCGGTTGCCTGTTGGGAAGCCACCGCCGGTGCCATCGCTGTGTGCCATCGTCCCCCCTCGCCTCACCACCACCAGCCAGCCGCCCCATTTTCTCTCTCTCTCTCCCCTCTTCCCAACCGTGTGAGCAGCCCCCTCCGCATAGGACCGTCGCCGCCTGTAAGCCACCGCCGCACGCGCCGCCGGGAAGGCCGCCCGTCACCGCCGCTGTCCCGCCGCTATCCAGCCACCCTTGCTGCTTGTTCAGCCTTGTTTAAAGCTTAGGATTTCATGTGAGTACAACCCTAAACCCTAATTAGGCTAATTTACATTTCTAGATGGGTTTTAGGGGTTAAATAGGGTATTTTAGGGGTTAAATTGTGGAGATTGTTAGGGGCTGATATCGTGGCTGATTTGGTGATTTAGCGTGATCATTTTAATGAGATTTAATGGCTTGGAATGTGCTGTGCGATGGCTGGACACGTTGGATTGAGTTGGTCCAAGTTTGGAGTAAGTTCGGGTTCAATTGTGGATGATAGTGGGCGCGTAGCTTGGTCCTCATGGTGGCTGATTCGGATGATGTTTTGGGGAGCCAAACGGAGTATTTTGAGGATATTTATCGGCCTAGAATGATCAGTTTGGTGGCTGGCCATATCGGGATTGAATGAGACTAGGAGCGATCAATTTGGGGTTTAATTTTTGTAATTACCGAGATGTTTAGATTGGTGGATTATGTGGCTGATTTGTCTTTGGCTGTGATCAATTGGTGGTGCCGTGTCATGTGCCTAGAGTGACTAAGAATGGAGTAGCTTAGTGGGCCTGAATGCGTGGATTCATGTTGATCTAATTGTGCGATTTACATGTGTGATTTATGTGCTGTGCCAGAGTGCTTTGAATTTTTTTCATGGTGATGCTAATATGTTGGTTGGGCATATTGAAATGCGGATTGAGCATATTGTGTTGTGAGTTGAATAAGTGGCGTTGTGCAACTAAATGCTCATTGTCAAATTCGTGAGTGCCCAAGTGTGAACTTTATGGCCATAGGTGTGTATCTCGAGCATTGGCATGGCATGTGCATATACGAGTGTGCACGAGCGACATAAGTATGTGATCACCTAAAACACCATGATGCGTTTTACGCGGGATTTATATAATGACTGGTGTATGTGAATGTGTGATAACATAAAACCCTGATGCATTTTACGCGGGGTATTGAACCCGTCCTGAGGCATGTTACATGGGACGATGTCAGGACTACCGGAAGATGACCAAACCTGATGCGTTTTACGCAGGTGTTGTGCCATGAGCCTGATGTGTTTTACGTGAGCTAGAGATCGATCTCGAAGTGATGGACCCGATGCATTTTACGCGGGTCGGAGGAGAAATTGATAAATGGCAAGTGTGCAAGAGTGCAAGTGTGCGACAATGCATTAATGAGGCATGAGCATAAGTGTGAGCACGAGCATATGCATGACATGCGTCGTGACTAAGTGATATGCATATATGTGCCGTGATTGAATTATGTGGCACTTTTGCGATTGTATATCAAATGCCTAATCTGTAGGGTCAAGTAAATTTTGAATTTGGGCCCGAGGGCCTAAGTCATTTATGCTTTGAGCTGTGTATTGTTTAGTACTCGTTAGGAGGTGCATGTTAGTCTAGCTCAGGTTTAGGGAACCTACTCACTGAGATTTATTTTCACTGTTGTTGAAACCCCACTTTTCAGACCCCCAGCCTTAAGGATGGCAGGCGTATCGATACGTTTTGGGAGGAGCCCCGACTAGATATAGTGCTTGACCGCCGAGCCACGTATCCCCTTTTTACGTTGGTGGCTGTTATCTCGTTTTGGCTTTTATATATTTATTTTGTTGTAATAGATATTGTGAATCCCCGTTGTTAGTGCAAGTTGTATTTATGGTATTACCGCTATCCTTGGCTATGTGGTTTTAATTTGTACAGGTGTTTGTTTGCTTTTGCTTGTGCATTGATCTTTGCGTTGGGCATTGGGTCTGCGTTGGGCATTGGGTCGGCGATGCGTCCTGTGGCGTCGTACTTAAAATCGACTTTTGCGAGGGATGTGGCGCACCGTAGGGTGCGGGGCGTGACATTTCTAGTGACATCATTAAATTTTCTATAATCCATGCACACATGTCACCTAGTAACTATCCTAGTAGGAATTAATTCATTATTGTCATTTTTCTGAACAGTCATATCTTCTTTTTTTGGCACAACTTGCACAAGACTTACCTAGGAACTATCAGAGATAGGATAGAAGATCCTTGCATCAAGTAACTTAATTACCTTAGCTTTCACCACTTCTTGCATAGTCGGGTTCAAATGCTTTTGAGGTTGGATAGTAGGTTTATGTTGTTCCTCCATCAAAATTTTATGCATGCAAAGTGAAGGGCTAATTCCCTTGATGTCGGATATTTTCCATCAAATTGCACCTTTATGCTCTCTCAATACTCTAAGTAATTTCTCCTCCATTAAATCTGTCAAAGAAGAAGATAAAATTAATGGTCAAGAAGAAATTCCATCTAAATAAGCATATTTCAAATGAGAGGGTAATGATTTGAATTCAAGAATAGGAGGCTCTTCAATTGATGGCTTAAGCTTTATTGTGTGTTGTCCCAGCTCCCCAAATTTTGTTGTCTTATGTCTTGAATATTTTGGATTTGGCTCCATAAAATTTACATACTCCATTATCTCCTCATTCTCAATTTCTCTGTTTTTGTTTGAACCATGCATGCTTCAAGTGGGTCTTTAAAATTATTTTCTTGAAAAACCTTGTTCACCAACTTGTCAACTGTCTCAACTCTAAAACAAGACTTATCATCAGAGGGATATTTTATTGCTTTAAAAACATTAAAAGAAATAAGATCATCTTGAACTCTAAGAATCAATTTTTCCTGTTGTACGTCAATAAGAGCTCTTCCTGTTGCTGGAAAAGGACGACCTAAAATAAATGGTACCTAAAAATCTTCCTCCATGACAAGAACTATGAAATCTACAGGAAAGATAAATTTGTCAACTTTTACCAATACATCTTCCACAATACCTCTCGGATATTTAACTTATTGATTAGCTAGTTGAAGCGACATTGTGATTGCTTTTACTTCACCCAATCCTAATTTCCTAAAAATAGAGAAAGGCATCAAATTAATACTTGCACCTAAATCACACAATGCCTTTTCAAAGTAAGAATCTCCAATAGTACAAGGAATTGTAAAACTTCCTGGATCTTTTAACTTTAAAGGTAATTTATTTTGTATGGCTGAACATTCCTCATTCAACTTCACAGTTTAGTAATCCTCTAGCTTTCTTTTGTTTGTCGAAATCTCCTTTAAAAATTTTGCATGGCTAGGCATTTACGCTAAAGCATATGCAAAAGGAATATTAATGTGTAATTTTTTAAATACATCAAGAAATTTAGAAAATTGTTTATCTATTTTGTGCTGCTGGAGTCGTTAAGAGAATAGAATTGGCGGCACGTATGGCTTGGGATTATCTGGAAAAAGTTTGCTCTTGCCTATCTCCTTTGGTTATTTCTTAACCTCTTCTTCTTTGTCTCTGGAAATATCTTGTTTGGCATCTTCTTCACCCACTTGTTTACCACTTCTCAAGGTTATAGCTTTTACATTTTCAATTAGATTTTTCTCTGTGTTGCTAGGCAAAGAACCCTGTTGTCTCCCTGATATCATGTTTGTTAACTGGCCTACTTGCATCTCTAGATTTCTGATTGAAGCCTCTTGGTTATGAAATCTCACATCTGTGCTCTTGATGAAGTCTTGAGTAGTGTTGACAAGTTTTGTGACTATATCTTCTAGATTGGACTCTGTCTCTTCTGATTGTTTGAATCCCGGTGGCGATCTCGTCACATTTTGATTGTTCCATGAAAAATTTGGATGATTGTCCCATCCCAAATTGTACATGTTGGAGTAGGAATTATTCTATGATCCGTCAAAATTCCCAACAAAGTTAGTATTTTCATTAGGTTGTGCAAAAGTGTTACCTACCTGACATTCTATGCTAACATGTCCTCCACCATAAAAATTGCGTGTCATATTCTGAACTTTCATGCCTGAAACACTCATATTATCTATCTTTTTGCTGAGTGCTTCGATTTGCGCAGCAATTGTCGTGAAAGCATCCACCTCATGAACTCCGTTAGCTTTTTGCATCGCTATCCTCAGTAGGCCACTGATAACTATTGGATGTTATTTCCTCTAATAAGTTGTAGGCTTTTTCTGATCTTTTATTATTCAGAGTTCTCCCTGCAGCTGCATTAATCATAGAACAGAGATTTGTACTACACCCATTATAAAAGATTTGTACCTACATCCATATGTGTAGTCTATGATGTGGGCATCCCCTAAGAAACTTCTTGAATCTTTCCCATGCTTCATGCAATGATTCATTATCCATCTGTATAAAATTAGTAATATCGGTACGCATTTTTGTAGACTTTGCAAGTGGAAAGAACTTACCAAAAAAACTTTTAGCCATATCATTCCATGTAGTGATAGATCCTATAGGAAGAGAAGAGAGCCAACCCTTAGCTTTATCTCTTAGGGAAAATGGAAATAATCTTAATTTAATAGCATCATCTGTAACTTTATTATATTTAATTGTGTCATAGATTTCAAGAAAAGTATCGATGTGAGCATTTGGATCATCGCTTGGTAGCCCACTAAATTACACTAATTGTTGAAGCATCTGAATCAGTGATGGCTTAATCTCAAAGTTGTCTGGTTGAATTGCAAGTCTCTTGATGCTTGATGTGGTGCCCTTAATTGTTGGCGCAGCATAATCTTTCAAGATTCTATGTTGATTTCTACAATCACCAACTCCCTCCATCTTTTCAATGTGATTTCTCTGTTCTTTTAGTCGCCTTTTAAATGTACGTTTGATTTCTGGATCAAACTCAGCAAGTTTTCCTTGTTGGCTACAAGTCATATACCAATGTATACTTTGAAAAAAATAAGATAAAAGCTAGATTAAACTTAGAATTATCCGGTATCAATATTAATTGATATTAAATAAACAATCCCCGGCCACGGCGCTAAAAACTTATTCATAAAATTCTGTATGTGTCAACGAACGTGTTGAACAAGTAACACAATGATGAGAAGAGTATCGTTCCACAGAGATTGATGATAATAACCTAATTAAATATTAAAAATAGACTAATTCTAAAATTTATCTAACAAATCAAAATAGAATCGAGAATAAATAAAAATTGACAATTTTGAAAAAAGAAATTTTACAAACTAAAGGCAGATAATCAATCAAATAAAATATGTTAGAGCATATGATTTCACCATAATGACTAGATATGAATTTCAGATCATGATGCATACAAGGACAATATCAAATATGTGATAGCGGAATTTCCTAGTCTATTTACTATCTTATCTCTAAGTATAACAAACTTACTCAGTTTATCAATCAACGATATCTCTATGTGAATTTAAATAAACATAAGTGCATTAAAATCTATGAATATTCCCAGTTTACAATGAATCTTTAGGACAACCTTATTACCGAAAACTACACGAATAACATGGTATATTTCTATTCACATTTAATTCATGATTATATATTATAAGGAGCAATTGCATATTATCACTTCTCAGTCTCAAACATGCACATCAAATCATTCCAATGGTGGCTATTCACTTAAAGGCATTAAGCATGATAATATATAACTCACATGAATGAAAATCACTTGCAAAGCATAAAAAGCATGAAATTCATATTATCATGGTTAGGTAACATCATAGCTCTAAAAAAGAAAATTAAAACACAATAGAAGAAGAAATGAAAATATAAATTAAACCAAACATCTTGAATCAAAAAACAAGAATTCTGTCATCACTTTTGTCTTCTCTTTAAAATACTTGAAAAATCTCCTAGAACACTGAAAATAAAAATGATGTAAAAGAAGAAACTAGATGTCTCCCTAAGTTATCATATTTATATGATAACATCCAAGTCTCATCCCACAAGGCAATTGCTTCTTTTTCGCATAAAATTAGAGAATAAATCACAGAATTCCCAATGTGATATCCACCTTCGAACTGTCACGCCTCGATCCCATCCACGAGGTCGGGCGTGCGACTTCCCTTCTTACGCATTTTCTCATCAAATTGACCACTTTTTACTACAAAGATTTCAGTCAAATATTTGGGTAAGTTTTCTTTACATAGTAATTTTTTTTTTCAATTTCAAAGTAATTATTGCGTTAGAAACAAAATTTTAATTTTCATAATTTTATGGTTTTAATTAAGAACAGTAGATATGATATTTTTAATATTTTACGAGATTTTTTTTATTTTTATACAAACACAGCAAAAAGACAAGGCTTAGATGTATAATAAGAACTTATCTGGACGTCGAGGATTGACCGATGAGTTTCGTACTGGGTTGAAACTATTTTTAGACTTTACTAGTAATAAATATGAGTTCATGGTTCTTACCAAAAAAAAAATATGAGTTCATGGATGGAAATAAGTTAAGGTGTCCGTGTAAAAAGTACAGTAATGGTAAATTTCATGTGTGTGATAAAGTTAGAGAACATCTTTATAGATTTGGTTTACTCCGAACTGTTATAATGGGACTTGTCATGATGAACTATTTATATCTTATGAAGGATATCGAAGAAGTGACTAATTTTTAGTTAGGGAAGAATGTAGCTATTATGATCAATTGAACCCATACGAGAGGATGGTGATTGATGCAGCTGGTCAAAATTTTGTTTTAGAATCGAACCATGCAAGTACTAATTTTACTCCTACACTTGAATAAGTAAGTACTAGTCATGCATCATAATTGGAAGAGATAGCGGTAACGGGTTTTGATGAGAATGTGTGTAATGGAACTTCTCCATCTAATCAGTTCTGGAAAGTATTGAAAGTAGCAAATGAACTTTTATGGGCAGGTTGTGACAACCATACTAAGTTATCAGTGACAGTAAGATTATTAAATATCAAGGCAGAGTATAATGTGTCTGTGGATTGCTTCAACTCTTTTGTTGAAGTAATGCGGGAAACAATGCCTCATGATAATATCATATTAAGTGATTTTTATGATATGAAAAAGCTAGTGGATAATTTAGGTCTTTTGACAGTAAAGATTGATGTATGTAGTAAGAGTTGTATGTTATATTGGAGAGATGATGAAAATGTAGAATCTTGCAAATTCCGTAGCTAACCTAGGTACAAGATCAACAGGCTATAGGATCGTAATCAGAAGCGTACACCATGTAAGCAAATATTTTATCTACCTTTAATCCTCAGATTGCAAAGGCTTTATGCATCTCAAGCCACTACTGAACACATGACTTGGCATGCAAATCACGAAATCGAAGAGGGTCTAATGTGTTATCCTTCAGATGCAGAGGTATGGAAATATTTTGATAGAACATATCCTGAGTTTGCGATAGAGCCTCGAAACATCAAGTTAGGTCTCTGTGCTGATGGATTTACCCTATTTGGGAAATTAGGAAAAAGTTATTCATGTTGGCCAGTTATCTTAACGCCGTACAATCTTCCACCTGGTATGTACATGAAGACACCTTATATGTTTTTGACATTGATCGTGATTGTCCCGCAAAATCCGAAAAAATTAATGGATGTTTATATGTAACCATTGATTGAAGAGTTACAACGGTTATGGGATGAAGGTGTCTTTACATATGATGTTTCTACCGATCAAATATTTGTAATGAAGGCTGCTCTTCTTTAGACGATAAATGACTTTTCAGCTTACAAAATGTTATCTGGATGGAGTACAGCTAGGATCTTAGGATGCTCGATATGTTTGGAGAGATTAAAGTCATTTAGATCAAAACATAGAAAGAAACCCAGCTATTTTGACCGTCACAGACAATTTTTACCGATAAATCATACATTCAGAAAGAATAAAAAATAGTTCATCAAGAATAAGACTGAAAGAACACCTCAATCATTGAGGTTGACCGGTGATCAAATTTGGGAGAGAGTGCAAGATTTTCCAACTGTTGTTTAGAGCCCTTACGGCATGACTATTGCGTATGGAAGTACACATAAGTGGACTAAACGCAGTATATTTTGGGATCTACCATATTGGAAGGCCCATCTTATTCATCATAATCTTGACGTTATGCACATAGAAAAGAATATTTTCGACAATATCATAAATACCGTAACGGGTGTCACCGGAAAAATAAAAGACAACTTGAACGCAAGATGCGACGTTCTGAAATCTGACCCACTTGAAATTTATGAAATGAATGATTTATGAACGTACTTGTAGTTAGATTTTACCCGGAACTGATCATTCCTGGGATACTAACCGTTAGGGAAAGGCTAATTAGGGATTTAAATTCGTGCGACCAAAGAACTCGATCGTGAACCGACTTTCAACCATGAAAATTATTGAGGTGACATTTTGAGCTAATATAGATCGATACAAGAATGGTTAGCGATCAGTTCGCCATTGTCATACGAGTGGATCGCAGGTGATTCCGCTTGATCACGAAATGAATTGACGAATGATCCCAAACATATACCAAACGATCGTGCCCGTCAAAACTAGCAATTGATCCTCGCGATTGAGTGACCACCAAGGTCGTCACGATCCGAGTGAACTTGAATGTGGCTTGATTCAGTATCGATCATGGGTCAAATGTGCGAATTTACCTAAAAGCCACCAGTTAGTTTGAGATACGCTCAAGTTACGTAAATTAAATTTGATCATTAATTAGAAATCAAGTTTGGGCATCGAAAATTATGAAGGTCATAACAGGATAATTGTACGATGTTGTCATTAGCTCGGTTAACCTCGGATTTGTCCGAATCCTTCAGAAAAATCGAATTTCGGTGAGAAATGGAAAATGACCGTTTTACCCCTAGAAGTTTGTTAAGGCCAAGTGTAAATGGAGAAGGGCGTTTTGGTCATTTCACCCTAGCTTTAGAAATAGAAATTTTTGGATAATTTTGCCCTTGAAAATTTTGTGAAATTTCAATTATACCCCTGGATATTTTTTGTGAGGATTAATCCGGACCGTTGATCTTAGGATAAGATCGAATCATGGCCGTTGATTGGAATTGTGAGAGAGGGTATGACAGTCAATTAACATGTGTATTAGACATAAATAATTGACCTTGGATTATTTAAACCAAATCTCTCTCTCTCTTCATTCTCTCACCTCTGTCGGCCTCACCCTCCCTCTCTCTATCTCCCAGCCGATCACCCTCCTCCCCACCGTGACCGTGGCCATCCAGCCTAGCTAGCAATTGCTGTTGTCCGCCCATCTAGCCGGATCAGCCGCGCCAGAGTAGCTCGCCCCTGCCGTAGCCGCTCGCCTCACCGTCTCTCTCTCCCCTGTTCTGTTCCCCCGCCGAAACACCATCATCTTCACTCTATCTTGTTCAGCCGTGCAAGCCCAGCCACAGTCCAGCCAGTCGCCGCCGTCGCCGTCCATCATTCAGTCGCTCACCGTCGTCGCTTGTCGCCACATAGCCATCGATCAGCCACCCCATTCCCCTTCAGCCGAGCTAGCCTAGAGTCCTAGTGAGTCGCTCCCTAAACCCTATTTAGGATATCGGGTATCGATAGACATGATTATGGATTGAATCAGGTTTATTAGGGGCTGTTTTGAGATTAATTAGGGGCTGTTTGGTGTAGACTAATTAAGGGCTGATGTGGGCTGACTTTGGTGGTGAAATGGTGTTGGTTTAGGACTAAATTGAGGCTGAATTGGGTGCTGGAAACTGTGGTTCGTATTGATGAGCATATGACTTGATTTAGGGACTAAATTGTGTCAGGTTGGCGTGCCGTGTTGTGGCTGAATTGTGGTGGTTGTTAGGGCTGGAACTAGACTCAGAAATGTTGAATTTATGCTATGATTGTGGCTGTGATTGTGGGCCCGATAGTGACATTGTATGTTGGTTGAATCGTGAGTTGATTGATTGAAATGTGGGCCGTTGTGTGCGTGCATGGGCTTAATTGATTTGATTGATAATTGGCCATAATTAGGTGTTTATTGAGCATGAGAAATGCGTGTGGTTTGGCGCGTGCATAGGCCGAGCTTAATCGGCTAGTATATTGGCATGTTAGTGTGTAAATTGAGCGAGCGAATAAATGAGAAATGGTGTGTGAGGTTGTATGTGTGGATACGAAAATCTCTGAGGCGGTACCATTATGTGGGGAATTGATCCGTCTTGAGGCGGTACCATTACGTGGGACTATACCCAGTATTACCGGAGGACTGCCAACCTAAGGCGGTACCATTATGCGGGTTGTGTCGTAGGTGGTGGATGTTGAGCCTGAGGCGGTACCATTACGGGGGTCAAGAAGTGTTGTGAATATGAGTTGGTTGTAGTGAACCTGAGGCGGTACTATTACACAGGTCGCTGGCGAGTTGAGTGAAAAAAAAAAAAGAGATGGTCGCAGTGAACCTGAGGCGGTACTATTACGCAGGTCACTGGCGAGGTAAGTGAAAATAGTGTGATGAGGCAGAACCGAGTGCGTGAAATGTATTTGAAACGTGCATATGGTTGGAAATTGTGCTATTGTGGCTAACGTACAGGTTGCACGCAGGAAAAGCTCAGGTAAGTGTAAATTGTGTGCCTGTTATGTGGTGATTGAGTGTGTTTGTGTTTAAACTTGTCTGGAGATACATGATAACCTAGGTGGGGTTTAGGATGTGTACTTATTGAGACGTGATCTCATGGTTGTTTCAACCAACAATTTCAGAACCCCGGCCCGAGCCATGAGTCTTCTACCATCACCGCCGCAGCGTTTTGGGATTCCGATGCACACCGATCATGATGTTGTAGAATACCCAATAGATGAAAATATGACCTGGATTAAGCATATTACCGTAGTCTGGATAGATGTAGGACTACCTCTTTGGCAGGCCCATTCCTACACAGCTTGGATGTTTAGGGACGGGTTAGATGAGCTTGGCCCCGTCTGTGGCTTTGATGTGCCCTTTGACGGAGTTGGGGATTGGGATCCATCCGCTATATCCCCTCCTGACGGTGAGATGACTAGTTTGGAGACTAGTTTAGCGCAGTCTGGACATCAAGCCACACCTGCAGTACCTGAACCTCCCGTGGCCGAGTCTGATCCAGAGTCGGAGGAGTCACAGGTAGGGTACGACCCTATGGATGTGGATCTTGAGGTAATACCAGAGGAGGAACAGGAGAAGAAGACCCTGAAGAAAAACTTGAGGAGGTGTCGGAAGAAGAACCCGACGAAGAGCCTGAACAAGACCTAGAGATGGGACTAGAGGATGCACCAGAGGGCGAGCCAGAGTATGAGCCAGAGGATGAGCTGGAAGAGGAGTTTGATGAGGAGGAGCGGGTCGAGGTTCCGGTGGAGTCGGGTGACATAGATAACCCGATTAAGATCGAGGCTGATTCAGAGTCCTTAAAGGATTAGGCAGATCAGGGGGATTCAGACTCGGATCCTGAGGAGTCGAACTCGGAGTGGACGCCATCTAGGGGGCGTAGAGGTTAGAGTAGGGGTTGAGTGTAGGTCTTTTGAGGTGCTCCATTTTTTTCAGATAGGGTACCCAGGCTACTAATCCTTTTGGATATCAGTGGTGCATAGTTTAGAAATTCAGTGTGCATGTAAATTATGGTATGGGTTGTATACGATGGATATTGTATAAAGTTGGATAAGTAATGAATGTCTATTCTCCCTTGTACCCCTAGCCAATTATTGTCCGGGTATTTATGGCTTTTGCTGATCGATTTAAATCTCTGATAAGTTGAATTGGGTCGGCGATTTTCTAGGACGTCGCGATATTCAACCAAAGAAGTGTGTCGCATGCTCGATAGGGTTCGGGGCGTGACACAAGAAAAGATATGATAGATATTTATGATCGGCCAACACTAGATGTGGATACAAGCAGCAGGGAACCAAACTTTGTATGGGGCGCCATTACAAAGTTAAGTAATTTCCTATATGATATTTACTCGACAGTGTTAAAAGCATCACACATGAAGAAACTAGAAAGAGATATTCCAATTATTCTTTGCAACTTAGAAATGATATTTCCTCCATCGTTTTTTGATTCAATGAAGCATCTCTTAGTTCACTTGCTTTATAAGGCCAAAGTTACAGGTCTCGTCCAATTTCAATGAATGTATTCATTTGAGAGGTAAAATTTTTTTAAAATAAAGTTCAAATTACTTTATTATATATTATGTTCCGATAAGTTTCTTTCTATTGCAACTAGATTCTTATATCATTTGAAGAAAAAAAAATAAAGAATAAGGCATGTGTTGAAGCTTCAATTTGTAATGCATATATTGTGGAAGAAGTAACAACATTTGCATTATACTATTTTGAGCAGCACGTGCAGTGCAAGAGGCGGAGAGCAAGCAAAAATGATGAGGGCCCCATTAATTCCAATTGCAAATCATTCTTTATTTTCAATTATCTGGGTTGACCAAGCGGCGCATGTAAATTTCGTTACTTTACAGGCGAAGAATGGCATGCAGCCCATACATATATTTTACTAAATTACCCAGAAGTCGAGCCATATTTCGAGTAAGTGTAAATTTACAAATATATGTATTAAGTGTCAAATATTTGCTAATATATAAATGGCATTTATTACTAGGATTTTCCAAACTTCAATGTATGGACTACCACCAAATGAGTTTGACTGTTTGTTTGATGAACAATTTGCAGTATGGTTCAAAACATATGTAAATTGCCTATGGACTGTTGACACCTAATTTTTAGCCGACGTGTCATTAAAAATAGAAAATTCGAGATTATGGTTTCCGATCGCGACGGAGCCCGTTTCTTGAACAAAAAGTATTGTTTTTTAATTCTGTCTGTTGGCCTAGCTTCTGTAAGTGATTTTCTATTCATTTCATGCAAAAACCAGAAAAGTCAAATAGTTGACTTTCAAGTTGACTTTTTGATCAACCATTTGACCAAAAGTCAACCTTTGGTCAAATTAGGGCTTTTCACATAAAAAGATTCCTTTCAAGTCCAATTTCACCTTAGAAGTGGAAATTTTAGAAAAATTCAGAGATTTGATCATAAAATTAAGCTCCTAGTGAAAAGTCAACTAGGGTTTGACTTTTGGTCAAACCTTTGATCAAAAAAATTGAAAAATACAAAAATCCTAAAATCATCTTATTTTACATTCAATTTACCTTTGGCATTTGAAATTTTACAAAAATCGATTTGGAATCAGCTTTTTCTCAATTTGCGGAATTTGGTTCAAATTGGGCAAAAATAAAATTACTTCATTTCTAGTCATTTTTTAGGTTGGTTTCCTTCATGACATTTGATCTAGAGGTCATCTTATATTCAATTTTTGAACCAATTTTGTGATTCCAAGCCAAACACAAAAACCCCCAATTTTGGCCCTAATTAGTGATTTGGATCGATTCTTCATGATTTGTGCAATTGAGGCACGAACGAGCCTAATTTCTTATATGAAATCCAAATTCAAAATCAATTTTGGAAGACTCACATGAATTTAAGTCAATTGGATCAATTTAGTGATCCAATGATTAAGAAGTCTAAGAGTAATTGGTCCAATTAGTGCAATTCAACTTGACCCACTCTAGACTAATATTCAATTTGATGAATTGTGACTCAATTTGGTTAATTGGACTTCAATTAAATTTGTTAGTCTAGCTTGGCCATGCAATTACCCAAATTCAAGATCAATTGAGACAAACAAGTTAAATTGGATCAATTTGTGCATGAATTTCAAATCGGTTCAATCCAATTTGATCAAATTCGATATTAATGGGGTCAATTAATCACGATAGAGACTAAGTTGTACAAAATAGGAACAAATGGAATCAAGGATTGAACCAGTTCAATCAGGCCAAATTCGAGGCTAACCGGCTTAACCCGGTTTGATTCAAATTGAACCGGTCCGATCAGACTAGCCATTTTCCAGTTGAAAATCTGGCGGTCGACGGTCCATTCCGACTAGCCAAGGTCGGCCACATCCTTTTGAGCCCAAAAATGACAAAAATGCCCTCAATTGAAAATTACGAAAATGCCCCTAAGTGAAAATTACTAAAATGCCCTTCTTTGAGGATTAAGCAAATTAATTAGGGGATAAGCAAATCAATCGTGGCCATTCATTTAGAATTGATCATGTTCATCCATGATGCCATGTTACCAATCCTTAGCCTCTAAAGAATATTCTTAATCATTAAGGATGCATTTTGAGCTATTAGATTAATTTAAGGGACAAGATTCAAAGTTGAGGGGGATATATAGTGTTTTTTTCCGTCCAAAATTGGGGGGACACTCATTTTCAGATCTGAATTCTCTCTCTCTCTCTCTCTCTCTCTCTGGTGTTCTCTCTCGGCCGCCGGCCTTTCGCCTCATCTCCGGCCATTTTCCGGTGAGCTGCTGCTCCACTGTCGTCCCCCACGGCGGCATAAGGCTGGACGCAAGACCAACTATCTTCGCTGGTGGCCGGAGCTTACTGTTCCGGCCTGATCTTCTTCTCGGCAACATCACCGGCGCTGCTGCCGGTGATGTGATCAGCCGGTTCAAGCGGCTGAACCGGCTGATCGGCGTCTCCCTTGGTGATCCCGAACCTCTAGCGACGTTCCTCGGCGTATTCGTGCTGCTATGGTGGCCGTTTGCTCGTTGAACAGCCATCGGATCGTGTTTTTTTTTTTATTTGATTCTTCATTACTAGTTCATTAGTGCGAAAACGGATCGATTCTCATTATAGTTTGTGCAATCTATTATCATAGGTTGGCCGAGCTTTTCGAGACTTCTCCGTGCTATTTTCGATCTGAATACGGAGGCCGGATCGTTCGATTGCGCGTCGGAGCATCGTTAAACAAGGTAAGTGCACTTGAATGTGATTCTGCAAATTCGTATCCTGGAAAACCTGCATGTTTGAAATGCTGATTTGAGCTCGTTAATGTCGAAAACTCATGAAGTGATGACTAGAGAATCGTAAAACGCATTTTAAGCTTCGATTTGATATATTGCATGCCTTGATCGGACTTGATTTGCTATGTCAAAACACTTTTAGAAGTTAGGATTAGAATCTGGAATATGATGTTTAAGTCTGTTCTGATATTTTCCTAATTGATGTTGTGCTGTTTAATGATTTTTATGATTTTCTACGATCATTTTTTGAAAAAACTTTCTTCATAAAAGTTGTAAAGCACATCTTAATCTGTTCATCATAAAATTTTCATAAAATTCCAAGCATGTTAGCATTGTACGATTTGCAACGTCATGTATGCATGAATCTGGTGACAAACTAGTTTCAGACTGACCTTCGTATGTTCTTTGATTTTCATAAATTCGTGTGTTCGAAATATAAAAAAGTTTTCTTCAAAAAAGTTCACACTGAGATCGAGATCTTTCTATTGATACTAATTTCATCAAAATCAGAGGTCATTTAGATTTTCAAAAGGAATTTTCACAGTCTGATCATTATCTGTGTCCAGATCTGATTTTCATTCCTTTGGAGTTCAAAAGATGTTTCTCCGAATTTGATAAAGTTAGAGTCCTTTTTTGCGAAAAATCAAAATTCCAAAGTTGTTCATTAGGGTATCATTATATTGACTGGAAATTTTGAGGGCCTAATAGCAATTTTTGGAGGGTCAATTTGCTTAAAATTTCATAAAAGATCTTCACGGGTTAAAATTTGATTTGCAATTGAGTCCTTCGCGAATACCGAATTTTATAAAAATTTGGAGGACATTTTAGTAAAAACTCAAAACATAAAAGTTGTTACACACGGGGAATCCTAACTGTGCAAAAAGTTTCACATGGTTTTGATAAGGTTTGTTATTTTTCCCACCATTATTTTAAAATCCATAACAGAACCGAGTCCAGCCTGTCACTGAGATCAAATTTGATATTTTCGGGAAAATTGGCTAGATTTTAGGAAAAAATAGTCTTCTTGACTTTTTATCCTCATTTCATAAGCTTTCTAATGACACCTAAATCATTTCATTTGGACGTCATTAGGATAGTTAATCACATCTGAATAAAAGCAATCTGAATTAGATAATAACTGAATAAGTGGTCTCCTTATTAAGCCCACTTCCCATTGTTTGATTGGCTTCGAAATAAGGCCCATGGGCCTGAATGCATGCTTATTTCATTGCTATGCATGTGTTTGTTAGATGAATATTAGGCCCGGTGCATGTTCGGTGAGTAGCCCATTGTGGTCATTTAGAACCCGACTTTAGGGGTCAATTGATATGAGTTGCCGTTTTGTGAATGCAAATGGTAGCCTATTATCGTTAACCATTAATCAAATAATATTATATGATTAGGTGGGTGATGAATCGAAATGCATGAAAAATAAAGGCCGATATCGAGGCTCGTGTTTGATTAGTGAATTGTTTGCACCATTGTTTTTTTTCTTAGATTATTCTTTTGATATTGTTTGTCGTGAATGAATGTTATGAATGTAAACACCGACACCTGAGAGGCGATCTATGGAGAAGATAATCCAAAATCGGAAAAAGCCAAGGCGATTGACCGATGTCCAATCCGGTCTCAATTTGTATTCATTTAGTGGTGGCGGTAAACCGATGTCCGATCCGATTTCAATTCAATTCATTCATCCCCGACTATGTCTCGGGTCTTCAATTCGTGTTGTAATAAACACCCGACGAGTTGCGGATTTTTACTTTCTCGTATTTAGAATTAGCTTGTCCTTTCAATACTTCGAGTGTTTACTTTATGAAATATCTTTCAATACAATTGATTGTTTCTTTTTTTTAGACTAAAATAGGATTAGTTTAGAATCTTAAATGAAAATACAAAAATAAGATGCAGGATCACCTAGTGGACTATGACTTTGGCATGAAAATGGAAAAGAACAAACGCATGACAACTTAGATAACAATCATGTTAAGTTTAGCGGTACCGAAAGGGCGTTGATAGAAATATTAACGTAAGCTAGTCCTTGAACCCATGATCTCTAGTTTTCTTAGAAATCGAAACGAAATTCCCGCGTTTCGGTTGGGTATTCTAGCCGACCCCCTCCCTAGGCTAGTGGCGACTCCTAAAAAAGATAAAATCGATCCACTGTCACGCGAGATATGGATTTAGGAAAAATTCACGTTTATGATCAACGGGTCATATGGATAACCAAGAGATTCATACTTCAGTAAAATCATTTTTTATGATGTGCCATATGAACCGTATCGTGAACACTTATCTCTAAACCCACCTCATCGAGTTCGGCCCTCGAGGGGTAGGTCGCGACATGGACCAAAACCAAGTTATTAATATTTTATCCATCATTTATTAAAATATATATTATTGACTTTGCGTGTGTGACCTTAGGTTTATAGTAATCATGATGAACTTGAAGAGCAAGGATTGCTATATCATTTGTCATGGGGTCCAAAGTTAAAAGTATAAAGTTGGCCAGCATATTTCATAAACGGATATAATTTTCACACTCAAGAATATGGAATGGAAAAAGCCACAGTGAATAGTGGCGTGTGTGTTCGGTCATCCAATGGTGATAGTTCAAAAGATGATTTTTATGGCTTGTTGGATAAAATCATAGAGATAGAGTACCATAGACCATTAATGCGGATCTTGTTATTTAAGTGCAAGTGGTTCAACCCCGTCAAAGGAATGAAGGTGCATACGAAGTTTAATTTGGTTGAAATAAATCACAATAAAAAATATATGAAATATGAACCATTTGTCTTGGCACAACAAACAATTCAAGTATGTTATGCATCATATCCTAGTTTGAAATGTGACAAAGCTGATTGGTAAGCTGTATGTAAAATCAAAGCACGGAGAAAAATCGAGGAGCATTGGAAGGATAGAGCTTATCAACAAGAGGAAGTTTGTAACACTGTTGAAACTGAGGAATATAATATTCCAACTTTACGAGATCCATGTGGAGCAATGATAGATGTGGATCCAACTGAAATTTGCGAATTAAATGTAGAAGACGGTACATAATCTAATTTTGAGACAGATGATAAAGATGATGCTCACGAAGAAGATGAAGATCAAGATCAAGATCAAGACGAGGATAAATATGCAAATCAAAACGAAGATGAAGACGAAGACGAACATGAAGAATTAAATTTTTGTGACAAAACACTAATGATGTGTAGTTATTATTGCGACATGTGTTATTTTGGTTGCCATAATTATTATTATTTTTCTTTTTATTATTGTTATTGTTGTTGTTATTATCATTATTGTTGTTGTTGATTATTCTTATCAATGTAATTGATCGTCGGAAAATTCATCGCTAAATGACGATAAGTCAAATATTATTCGTGCGATGACATTTTCAATATTCTATTTTCCATTGGATTTGGATCGTCGCTAATTTCGTTGCTCATTTTGCTACAAAAACTTATTCGTGGCTAGTGTTCATCGAAGAATTAGCGATGGAAGTGAAATTCGCGGCCATTTTCGAATCTGTCGCAAATTCCGTCGCAAATTTGTGACAGAATCCAAAATTGGCAGCGAATTTCTAATCCGTCGCAAAATTTGCAACAGAACTTGCGACGGATTCAAAAATGGCCTTTATCAACATTTCCATCGCAATTTGCAACGGATTTTGTGACGGATTCCAAAAATGGCCGCGTTTTTCAAATCCGTCGCAAAATTCGTTGCAAATTTGCGATGGATTTTACGACGGAAGTGAAATTCGCGGCCATTTTTTGAATCCGTCGCAAATTTTGCCATGGATTCCAAAATGGCCTTTATCAATATTTCCGTCGCAAATTTGCGACGGATTCGAAAATGGCCTTTATCTACATTTCTGTCGCAAAATCCGTCACAAATTTGGAACGGATTTTGCGACGGATACCAAAAATGGCCGCGTTTTTGGAATTCGTCGCAAAATTTGCGACGGATTCCAAAATTGGCCTTTATCAACATTTCTGTCACAAAATCCATCGCAAATTTTGCGACGGATTCAAAAAATAGCCGTGAATTTCAAATCTGTTGCAATTTTTGTGACGGATTCGAAAAATAGCCTTTATCAACATTTCCGTCGCAAAATCCGTCGCAAATTTGCTACGAATTCCAAAAAAGGCCGTGACTGTGGAATTTGCAACGGATTCGAAAATGGCCTTTATCCACATTTCCGTTGTAAATTTGCGATGAATTCCAAAAATGGCCGTGTTTTTGTTTTTGGAATTTGCGACGGATTCGAAAAATGGCCTTTATCAACATTTTCGTCGCAAAATCCGTCGCAAATTTGTGGCAGATTCGAAAAAAGGCCGCGAATGTGGAATCCGTCACAAAATTCGTCGCAAATTTGCGACGGATTCGAAAAATGGCCTTTATCAACATTTCCGTCACAAAATGCGTCGCAAAATTGCGACAGATTTTGTGATGGATTCCAAAAAAGGCCGCAAATGTAGAATCCGTTGCAAATTTGCGACGGATTCAAAAATGGCCTTTATCCACATTTCCGTCGCAAAATCCGTCACAAATTTGTGACGGATTCCAAAATGGCCTTTATCAACATTTCCGTCACAAATTTGCGACGGAATTTGTGATGGATTCCAAAAAATGGCCGCGAATGTGGAATCCGTCGCAAAATCCGTCAAAAGGAATCCGTCGCAAACTTGTGACGGATTCGAAAAACATGGCCATTTTTGGAATCCGTCAAACCTCCGAGAGGAACAGAATTGGTTGGCCTTTGACTTGCACATCAGCATCTGCATTTTCTCTACCTCTTCGCATTCGCCACCCTAGCGATCCTTCCGCTATAAATCTTTCCCCTATGAATCTTGCTTTCCAAACAGAGTGTAATTGTTAAGGATACTACTAAAGAATTGAAAAAAAAAAGAAAAGAACGAAGAAGAGATAAAGGGAGAAATAATGTGATTTAAAACTATTATCGGAAATCGATTTAAATTGATATAAGATGGATAAAGTTTACGAAGGTTTAGAACCCATATGAGACACATGAGGTAATGTTTTACCTCGTTTGGCCATTTTAAGTTTCCTATTTACCACTTGTTTGACGTTACAAGGCTATCATTCTTTCTTATTAAGGCAATAGTGTGACATTCTGAATTTCGACCCATTTTTGAGATTTATAAAACGTGTATTTCGTTAGTGCACTTATAGTTAAATCTCACCCAACTGATCACTCTCGAGTTATTTTTAAATTTGAGATTTCTCTAAAATCGTACTCGATCGAATTTGGCCGTTATTTAGAACCCGAACTTTGGTGTCGAATTTCTCGAAGTTTCGTGATGAATTTAATTAGACGATGTCGATATGAATGTGACCAGCCTCGAGATTGCCTGGAATTGGTGAATGGTGAAATTTGGACCGGGTGTGGGTTTTGACCAGTATACCTCCCTCTGGGTTTATTTTATTTAGTGTCTTTTGGCCTTTTCTTTAATTTCGATTTGGGATTTTCGTGACCGTTGGATCAAGCTCGCGAGATCGTTTAATGGCCATTGGATTGCACTTGAGTGTTTGACTTTTTGCTTCTCTCTCTCTATCTCCCCCCGCCCGCGCACGTTTCCCCCCGGTCACATCCACACACCCCCCTCTGCATGGCAGACCTTTCCCCCTATCTCTCTCTCTCTTTCTTTTTCTCTTATTCTTCTTCTTCTTCTTCTTCTTCCCTTTCTCTTCTTCGGCCGCAGCTCCTACTTCTTCTCACCCGCTCGCCTCCCTCTCACTACCCAGCCACCGCACGTTGTTTGACCCATCGCCGCACGTCGCTTTCTCGCCGACGAGCCACCACCATCTCGGCTTCACCCCAATCGAGCCACGCGATCGCCCGTCGCTGGTCCGCCCGAGCTGTACGCGAGTGCTGCCCTCTGCCTGGACCAGCCGCCATCGTCGTGCGTTTCCACCTCCGCTTGTCTGGTCGCTGCTCCAGCTCGAAGGCGCTGACGAGCTACCATGTAACGTCCTGAAATTCGACTCACTTTCGTAATCAATGAAATTGATGTATTTCTCATTTTATTTTAGTAAGTCTCACCCAGAACTGATCATTCTCGAAATACTAACCGATAGGAAAAGGCTAACTAGGAAAACGATACATGGACCCGAGAACTCGACCATGAATTAAGTCCGAATTCGAGAAACGGCGAGGAAATATTTTGTACCAATGTGGGCCGATCCAAGAAGAGTGACGGATTCAGTTTGGCCAACGACGTACGATCGGATCGCGGGTGATTCCGTACGACCGAGAGTACGCGCAGCGAACGATCTCGAACTTATTCCGAATGATCGTGACCCCCGGATCTAGTGATAAATCCTCGTGTTCTCTGGGGAATCGGGACCGTCATGACTCGAGTAGCTCTAGGTCAATACGCGTAACCCCTAAATTATAGGGTTCAACAACGAAAAACAACGCAGCGGAATATAGAACCCTAGACAGGATCCATGTGTATATTGAAATCGAAAGGGAATTTCGAAACGTACCTTTTACAGATCGAGGATAAATCGACAACTGATTGTGTCTGGATTAGCATCTCAAGTATTGCGCCTCTACCGGTATCCACACATGCGAACAGAATTCTCCAACGATCCACGTGCTAGCGAAAGATCTTGAAGTTTCTTTTTCTTGAACGCCTTTTTTTTTCTATACTCTGTCGAAAAAACCCTAGACAGAGAACGATTCTCTATCTATTTATACAGCCTCATTATCCAGCGGAATTAAAAGAAGTGGGCCAGGCGATTTGGGCCCACGTTTAATCGTTATCTCATAACGCGCACGACCGCATAGATAATTTAAATAAGAGAATAAATTAAAATCTACTTCTTAAGTAGATCAAGGCGCATAGAAAATATTAAGTCCGTTCGCTATTGTGTGCGACCCTGTAGGTTCACTAAACATTAACAGTGTGCTCAAAACCCTTTTGGCCCACAAGTCATAAGCGGCCTCTAGCAAGACATTATGACTACCTAAGTATAGTGAAGGTCGATTTTTCCGACACAACCTAATCCACAACTAATATTAGAGTATCAACATTGATTGATTCTTAGGACAGACCACTAACATAAATAGCCACCCGTTAATGAGAGATGCTAAAACTATAAAATTGAGTTAAATCGACCGTGGAATTGAGTCCAGACTTCGGTGTCGAGTTTCGTGGGCATACGCGACTATTTTTGCAAGGACGACGTCATTTTTATGTGGCCAATCATATTTAGGATCAGTGGAGTTGAAAATTGAAAAATTGACCTAGGACCGGAAAATTACCGTTTTGCCCCTCGGCCTAATTATAGGGTTCCGAATTTGGGAAAATATTTTAGGGTTTTCTATTAGTTGTTTCAGCCCAATAATGTTAGATATGTTGGTCAATTGTGCCCCTAGGCTTTTTAGATAGATTTAATCTCTACCATTGGATTAGAAGCAAATTGATCATTCTTGGATAGTGGTTCAACCACCCCACTAAGCAATGTGATAACTCTTTAGTCTCTCTCTCTCCTTCATTTCCTGCTCCGCAAGCCAGTCGGCCACCCTCTCCTCTTCCCCTCTCCTGTGAGCTCTCCTCCTCCTGGCCTCACGCCGTCGCCGCTCGCCGAAGCGCCACCGTCACCGTCGATGCCACCACCTTCCGCCTTGCCTTGATACCAACCCGACCAGCTTCCTCTCTCTCTCTCTCTCTCTCTCTCTCTCTCTCTCTCTCTCTCTCTCTCCTTTCCTAGCAGTGTGATCAGCCTCCCTCGCCTAGGATCGCCGTCCGCGAGCCGCCGCCGGTGTTGCTGCCGTAAAGGCCGCCCGTCACCGCCGCTTGCCCCGCCACTGCTCAGCCGCCTTGCCACCTGTTCAGCCTTGATTATGAGCTTAGAAATCTAGGTGAGTACAACCCTAAATCCTAATTAGGCTAATTTACATTTCTAGATGGGTTTTAGGGGTTAATTAGGGTATTTTAGGGGTTAAATTGTAGAGATTTTTAGGGGCTGATGTTGTGGTTGATTTCGTGGCTTAGGGTGATAATTTAATTGAGGATTAGAGGCTTAAAATGGATTGTGCGATGGCTGGACATGATGGATTGAATCGGCCCAAGTTTGGAGTAAGTTCAGGTTCAATCGTGGATTATAGTGCGCGCCTAGTATGGTCCTCATGGTGGCTGATTTGGGTCATGTTTTAGGGAGCCAGACAGTGTATTTTGAGGATATTTATTGGCCGAGAATGATCTGTTTGGGGCTGTCCATACCGGAATTTGAATTGGACAAGGCGCGATCGATTTGGGGTCTGCTGGTGTAATTACTGGAAATGTTTGGATTGACTGACTGAGTGGCTGAATTGTCCTTGATTGTGATTATTTTGTGATGCCATACCATATGCCTAGTGTGACTAAGGTTGGAGTAGCTTGGCGGGCTTCGAGTGCGTAAATTCATGTTGATTTAATTTCGTGAGTTCGTGTGTCAAGTTTGTGCCATGGCTGGACTGGATGATCTGATTAGTTGGGCTTATGAGATAGTGAATTGAGCATGTCGCATCGTGAATGGAATACGTGATGTGTGCAATTAGATGCTCATTGTGAAATTCGTGAGTGCCCAAGTGTGAACGTTATAGCCATGAATGTGCACTTTGAACATTGGCATCACATGTGCATATACGAGTGTGCACGAATGACATGAGCATGTGATCACCTAATCGCCCTCATGCATTTTACGCGGGGTTTAGATAATAACCGGTGTATGCGAAAGTGTGATCACATAAAGCCCTGATGCATTTTACGCGGGGTAATGAACCCGTCCTGATGCGCGTTATGGGGGACGATGCCTGGATTACCGGAAGATGACCAGCCTGATGCGTGTTACGCGGGTTGAGTGTCATGAGCTTGATGCGTTTTACGCGGGCTGGAGATCGATCTCAAACTGTTAGACTTGATGCGTTTTACGCGGGTCGGTGAAATTTGGTAAATGCAAGTGTGCAAGAGTGCGAGTGTGCGGAATGCATTGACGAGACTTGAGCATGGGTGTGAGCACGAGCATATGCATGACATGCGTCGTGGCTGAGTGATGTTCGTATATGTGCCGTGGTTGAGTCCTGTGCTGTTATTGTGAATTATAGGTGCCTAACCGGCAGGACAAGATAAGTATTGGATTTGGGTCCGAGGGCCTAAGTCATTTATAATTTGATTTGTGTGTTGATCGGTACTCGTCAGGAGGTGCATGTTAGCCTAGTTTAGGTTTAGGGAACTTACTCGCTGAGATTTATTCTCACTGTTGTATAAACCCAATTTTTCAGACCCCCAACCTTAAGATGCCCGCTATGCCTATTCGTTTTGGGATCCCTTACCGGATAGACCGGGAGGAAACGGTGTACCCCGTAGGGAACGAGAATTTTTGGGTTCGATACCTATCTACAGTTTGGATTGATGAGGGCGAGAAGCTTGACCAGGCCCACAGATATATAGCGTGGTGTATCATGTACCATGAAGGGACCTACGAGCCTTTTCGATTTTTTGAGGTTCCGCTTATTGATGCCGAGGATATTGATCCTCAGTGTCTCGATGGGGAATTGGTGAGCCCTGACCCTGCGCCGGAGGATGGGAATTCAAACTCGGAGCCAATGGATTCGGAGGATGAGGAGCTTGAGCCCATGGAGTAGGACATGGAGCCGGAGGACAACGCCGAGCCGATGGATTCCGAGGAGTCAGCTGGGGCCGAGTCCGAGCAGAATTCCATAGACTCTGATGTCGAGCTGCCTGATAGCTCTTCCGAGTCATCGGGTTCCGACTCAAACTAGGTTCCGTAGGTCTAGCCTTAGTCCTAGATAGAGGGAGTCAGTACTTTTTTGGCTGGAGCCCCTTCTAGTTTTAGTAAGCCCGACCATCTGGGCCACTTATCCCTTTTTGTTAGTAGTAGCCATTGACCCGCTTTTGATTTTTGAGCGCAAGCTGTAAATGGATGATGTATATGGTTCCCAGTATCAATGCAAATGTATAGTTTGCAACCTTGTCGTCTGTTCTACCCTTGGTATCGTATTTATTTTGTATGGGTGTTATAATGCTTTCACGTGTGCTTGTTTCTCTATGCTATGTGTTGGGTCGGTGATACGTCCTGGGACGTCGCACTCGAATCGACCTTGATTGGGTTGTTGCGCGCCGTGGGGTTGAGGGCGTAGCATCCACCGTTTGATTTGGTATCAGAGCCAGGTTAGCTCGATCCAATTTGGTCGAAGCCTGGAGTGATAAGGAGCGATAACCTTAGGTAGCCAGTAGGGTGACCTCGTGTGCTAAGTGTACCTCCTGATTGCCTGTGTTTGATTGAGTGCTTATGCAAATTGGCCGTAAATTGCAGGTGCGGCAGGACCCGAGGTAAGTACGCGAATCTTCTTGGTTGAGATGTTGTGCTATTGTGTATGACCGCATGCTAGTTGCTTGACTGCTGTTGTGTTAAATTCCCTACATAGGACCTTAGACTGGATTAGCTTGGTTTAGGTCTTTAATTTCTGTGTGGAAATTATAACAGGTAGGTGAGCATGCGAGTTGGGAAGATGAGTAGCCAAGGAAGAGGTAGAGGTCGAGGCCTTGGTAGAGATAGAGGCCGAGGTCGTGAGCCAGACCGTGTAGAACCGCAAGTGAGAATTACCGAGGATCCAAGAGTAGATGGAATTTTGAGGGCACTCGAGGAAGCCGGAATTCTGGGAGGTAGACTAGCCCAAGAGAGAGAGATGCCATGATTGCTGCTGCTATAGAGGCCGCCTTCGCTGTTGCCAATGGGGCCAATGAGAATAATGGAAACAATAGAAATAATGAGAATCCAGGGAATATTGAGAATCCAATTCCGGGACCGGTGAATGTGATCAGGCCGATGTCTAAGTTGGTCGAGCAGTTCTTGAAATTAAAGCTGTCGAAGTTCAATGGCAAAAGTGATCTCGAGGCCGCACCCCGTTAGGTTGAGGAGATAAAGAAGGCCTTCGAAGTGTTAAGATGCACCGAGGCCGAAAAGGTGACATTGGCAATATATCAGCTGCGGGACAACGTCAATGATTGGTGGAAGGCCACTAAAGGGAGGGTATTTCTCGAAGGAACCGTCCAGACTTGGGCCGTGTTTTCTGAGAACTTCTTGGGCAAATTCTTTTATGAGAGCGTCAGGGAAAGAAAACTGGCTGAATTCATGATACTCCGCCAGGGATTGATGACCGTAGACCAGTACGAGGCAGAATTTGCGAGACTGTCAAGGTTCGCA
The DNA here is from genome assembly GCA_031216405.1 of Syzygium malaccense. Lineage (NCBI taxonomy): Eukaryota > Viridiplantae > Streptophyta > Magnoliopsida > Myrtales > Myrtaceae > Syzygium > Syzygium malaccense. Next base: position 25,877,017 of record CM062257.1, on the reverse strand, counting down.
TCAAGGATGGTAGAACACCCTAAGGACAAGGTGCGAAGGTTTCAGGATGAACCGAAAGTCGACGTTCGCGGCTAACTGATACTAGTGAATTTGAAAATGTATGATGACTTGTATGAGAGAGCTCAGGCTATCAAGCGAGAACAAGTAGATAGAGCGGCCGCATCTGGATCGCGGTTCACCCCGGCTAAGGACAACTGTCGTCTCGGGAAGAAGCCGATGGCGGGAAACAGGCGATTTGTCCCACCGATTAGGAAGAATATCGTAAAGCCAAGTCATCAGCAGAACAAATTTGGGATTTGCTTCAAATGTGGGAGTATGGAACACCAAATTAGGAACTGTCCGCAGTAGCGCCCCACAGGACCATTGGCTCAGGTGCAGCAGCCCCAAATTGGAATTCAGGCTAGGAATCCCTCGCCGGCTAATGTGAACAAACCGCCGGTACAAGGACGTGTGTATGCCATGGCACGAAGGGAAGTTGAGAATGCGCCAGGGGTGATCACAGGTATGGTTTCTATGTGCGATCATGTTGCATATGCGTTATTTAATCCGAGAGCATCACATTAGTTTATATCTACTCAGTTTGTTGAATTGGCTGGATTAAATCTTGTTCTTTTAGAAGTACGGTTATATATGACTACGCCATTAATGGATAAGATATGCATATCGTTAGGATGCTCGAATTGTGAGATAGTAATCAGTGGCGTAGAAAGCAGGATAGATCTAGCGGTTTTGCCAATGTATGATTTTGATTTGATTGTGGGCATGGATTGATTGGTCAAGTAGAATACTGTAATGGATTGCAATAGCAGGGTGATCCAGTTTAGCCCGGCTGGACACCCTAGATTCGAGTTTGTAGGGAGTCGAGGAGGAACCTCGATCCCTTGGGTTTCATCAGTAGAAGCAGCTAAGTTGTTGGATGAGGGATGTCAGGGTTATTTAGCAAGTGTGGTTGATTCGATAGCAAAAGAAGTGCGGCTAGAGGATATAGTAGTGGTGTGTAATTTTCCCGATGTCTTTCCCCAGGAATTGCCTGGATTGCCACCAGAAAGAGAAGTGAAATTTGTCATCGAGTTGGCGCCTAGGACTGAGCTAATCTCGAAGCCGCCTTATAGGATGTCATTATCGGAACTGAAAGAACTAAAGGTTCAGATGCAGAAATTGCTAGACAAAGGTTTTATCCGACCAAGTGTGTCTCCATGGGGAGCGCCGGTATTATTCGTCAGGAAGAAGGATGGGTCGTTGAGGCTGTGTATTGACTACCGTCAGCTGAATTAAGTGACAATAAAAAATAAGTATCCTCTTTCAAGGATCGATGGACTGTTCGATCAATTGCAAGGAGCCTCGGTATTTTCCAAGATCGATCTGAGGATAGGGTATCACCAGTTAAGAATCCAAAAGGAGGATATCCTAAAGACCGCATTCAGGATGAGGTATGGATATTATGAGTTCACAGTAATGCCATTTGGACTCACTAATGCCCCTACTGCTTTTATGGACTTAATGAATCGGGTATTCAAGGAATTCTTAGACCAGTTCGTCATTGTCTTTATTGATGATATTCTAGCGTATTCAAAGAGTTCTGAGAAGCATGAGGTATATTTGGAAAGAGTTCTACGAACGTTAAGAGAGCACGCATTGTATGTGAAGTTTAGGAAGTATGAGTTTTGGCTGAACCATGTAGCATTTCTTGGGCACATAATTTTCAAAGAAGGAATCTCCATGGACCCGGCAAAGATCGAAGTGGTAATGGATTGGCCGAGACCGATGACAGTGACTGAGATTCAGAGCTTCTTAGGGTTGGCAGGTTATTATCGGCGATTTGTAGAGAGGTTATCAGCGATAGCCACTCCATTGACAAGGTTGCTTAAGAAGAAAACTAAGTTTGAGTAGACAGAAAAGTGCGAAGAAAGTTTTCATGAGTTGAAATAGAGATTGACGACGGCGCCAGTGTTGACGATTCCCTCAGGACCGGGCGGGTATAAGATTTATAGTGATGTTTCGATCAAGGGATTGGGATGCGTGCTAATGCAACATGGAAGGATGGTTGCTTGTGCATCACGATAGTTAAGGCCCCATGAGATGAACTACTCGACCCACGACTTGGAAGTAGTAGCAATTATTTTAGCGCTTAAGATTTGGAGGCACTACTTACGTGGAGAAAGGTTCCAGATCTACACGGATCATCAGAGCCTTAAGTATTTATTTTCGCAGAAGGAATTAAATATGAGACAGAGGCGCTAGATGGAACTGCTAAAAGACTATGATTGCGACATATTGTATTATCGCGGAAAGGCCAACTGGGTAGCAGATGCCTTGAGCAGGAAATCGAGCATCGCGCAATTAATAGTCAAGGAATGGATTTTATTGGAAGGAGCGCGAGACTCGGAATTTAAGTTCGAGGTAGGATACCTCTCCAGTTTGATGGCGACGTTAAGGATTGAACCGGAAGTACAAGCCAAGATCAAGATGTTGCAATCTACAGACCCTGAGATTCAGAAGATTCTAGAAATGGATGGTACTAAGAGGAAACCGAACTTTCAAGTGTTCGAAGACGGAATTCTTAAGTTTCAAGGATGTTTGTGCGTGCCTGATGATTTGGAACTCAAGGAAGAGATTTTGTTGGAAGCTCATAGGAGCAATTATAGCATTAATCCGGGCAGCACGAAAATGTACCAGAACCTTTGACAGCACTACTAGTGGAACGGAATGAAAGTGGACGGGGCCAAGCATGTGGCCAAGTGTTTGACGTGCCAACAAGTGAAGGCACAACATTATAAGCTTGGTGGAATATTGCAACCATTGGAAATCCCAAAATAGAAATGGGAGCATATTACGATGGATTTTGTAACAGGACTGCCAAGAAGCCAGAGGGGACACGACTCTATTTGGGTAATAGTAGACAGATTGACCAAGTTAGCGCACTTCCTGGCTATGCGAAGGGACTTCGAGCTAGAAAGGTTGGCAGAATTATATGTATGGCAGATAGTTGGTCTTCATGGAGTACCGGTATCAATCACTTCGGATCGTGATCCTCGGTTTACTACGAGTTTTTGGAAAAGTCTACAATCGAACATGGGAACTAAGTTGCAATTCAGTACGACCTATCATCCGTAGACAGATGGCCTATCGAAGAGGACCATTCAGATCTTAGAGGATATGCTGAGAACGTGTGTATTAGATTTTCAAGGCAAGTGGTAAGAGCAGTTACATTTGGTTGAATTTACCTACAACAACAGCTTTCAGCAGAGTATCGGGATGGCCCCGTTTGAAGCACTTTATGGTAGAGCGTGTAGAACGCCATTGTGTTGAGATGAAGTGGGAGAAAGAAGTATAACAGGTCCAGAGCTAGTTCAGCAGTCGGTGGAAACAGTAAAGATTATCCGAGAAAGGCTGAGGACAGCTCAGAGCCGTTAGAAAAGTTATGCGGATCGAAGGCGTAGACCGTTAGAGTTCTAGGTTAGCGACCATGTATTTCTTAAGGTCTCACCGATGAGAGGACTGCCTTGGTTTGGCAAGAAAGGAAAGCTGAGTCCAAGGTATATAGGCCCGTTGGAGATTTTGGAAAGGATTGGAACGCTTATCGTCTCGCCTTACCCCCAAATTTGTCGCAAGTTCATAACGTCTTCCATGTGTCAATGTTGAGGAAGTATGAACCGGATCCGACCCACGTACTGAATCATGAGGTAATAGACGCGGACGATAAGGTGTCATACGTAGAAAAGCCAGTGTGAATCGAGGACAGGAAAAAATAGGTTTTGAGGAACAAGACGATCCCGTTGGTCAAGGTTATTTAGGAACATCACGGACAGAAAGCGCCACATGGGAAAGAGAGGAAGTAATGCGACGTCAGCACCTCCATTTATTTAAGTAGTCGGGTTAGATTGTAAATTTTCAGGAATTCGACTTACTTTCATAATCAATAAAATTGATGTATTTCTCATTTTATTTTAGTAAGTCTTGCCCAAAATTAATCATTCTCGGGATACTAACCGATAGAGAAAGGCTAACTAAGAAAATGGTACGTGGACCCGAGAACTCGACCATGAATTGAGTCCGAACCCGAGAAACGACGAGGAAATATTTTGTACCAATGTGGGCCGATCCAAGGAGAGTGACAGATTCAGTTTGGCCAACGACATACAATCGGATCGCGGGTGATTCCGTACAACCGAGAGTACGCGCGGCGAACGATCCCGAACTTATTCCGAACAATCGTGACCCCCGGAACTAGTGATAAATCCTCGTGTTCTCTGGGAAATCGGGACCGTTATGACTCGAGTAGCCCTACGTCGATACGCGTAACCCCTAAACAGCCGCCCGTTAGTGAGAGACGCTAAAACTGCAAAATTGAGTTAAATCGATCGTGGAATTGAGTCCGGACTTCGGTGTCGAGTTTCATGGGCGTACGTGACTATTTTTGCAAGGACGATGTGATTTTTATGTGGCCAATCATATTTGGGATCAGTAGAGTTGAAAATTGAAAAATTGACCCGGGATCGGAAAATTACCGTTTTACCCCTCGGCCTAATTATAGGGTTCCAAATTTTGGGAAAATATTTTAGGGTTTTCTATTAGTTATTTCAGCCCAATAATGTTAGATATGTTGGTCAATTGTGCCCCTAGGCTTTTTAGATAGATTTAATCTCTACCCTTGGATTAGGGGCAAATTGGTCATTCTTTGATAGTGGTTCAACCACCCCACTAAGCAATGTGATAACTCTCTAGTTTCTCTCTCTCTCTCCTTCATTTCCTCCTCCTCAAGCCAGCCGGCCATCCTCTCCTTTCCCCCTCTCCTGTGAGCTCTCCCCCTCCCGGCTTCACGCCACCGTTGCTCGCCGGAGCTCCACCGTCGGCGCCGCCACCATCCGCCTTGCCTCACCACCAACCCGACCAGCTTTGTCTCTCTCTCTCTCTCTCTCTCTCTCTCTCCCCTTTCCCAATCGTGTGATCAGCCTGCCCCGCCTAGGATCGCCGTCTGCGAGCCGCCGCCGGTGCCGCCGCCGTGAAGGCTGCCTGTCGCCGCCACTTGCCCCGCCACTGCTCAGCCACCTTGCCACCTGTTCAGCCTTGTTTAGGAGCTTAGGAATCCATATGAGTACAACCCTAAATCCTAATTAGGCTAATTTACATTTCTAGATGGGTTTTAGGGGTTAATTAGGGTATTTTAGGGGTTATATTGTAGAGATTTTTAGGGGTTGATGTTGTGGCTGATTTCGCAGCTTAGGGTGATAATTTAATTGAGGATTAGAGGCTTAAAATGGACTACGCGATGGCTGGACATATTGGATTGAATCGGCCCAAGTTTGGAGTAAGTTCGGGTTCAATCGTGGATTATAGTGCGCGCCTAGTATGGTCCTCATGGTGGCTGATTTGGGTGATGTTTTGGGGAGCCAGATAGTGTATTTTGAGGATATTTGTTGGCCAGAATGATCTGTTTAGGGCTGTCCATACCGGAATTTGAATTGGACAAGGCGCGATCGATTTGGGGTTTGATGGTGTAATTACCGAAAATGTTTGGACTGACTGATTGAGTGGATGAATTATCCTTGATTGTGATTGATTTTGTGATGCCATGCCATATGCCTAGTGTGACTAAGGATGGAGTAGCTTGACGGGCTTTGAGTGCGTAAATTCATGTTGATTTAATTTCGTGAGTTCGTGTGTCAAGTTTGTGCCATGGCTGGACTGGATGATCTGATTAGTTGGGCTTATGAGATAGTGAATTGAGCATGTTGCATCGTGAATGGAATACGTGATGTGTGCAATTAGATGCTCATTGTGAAATTCGTGAGTGCCCTAGTGTGAACGTTATGGCCATGAATGTGCAATTTGAACATTGGCATCACATGTGCATATACGTGTGTGCATGAACGACATGAGCATGTGATCACCTAATTGCTTTCATGCGTTTTACGCGAGGTTCAGATAATAACCGGTGTATGCGAAAGTGTGATCACATAAAGCCCTGATGCGTTTTACGCGGGGTAGTGAACCCGTCCTGATGCGCGTTACGCGGGACGATGCTCGGATTATCGGAAGATGACAAGCCTGATGCGTGTTATGCGGGTTAAGTGTCATGAGCCTGATGCGTTTTACGTGAGCCGGAGATCAATCTCAAACTGTTAGACCTGATGCATTTTACGCGAGTCGGTAAAATTTGGTAAATGTAAGTGTGCAAGATTGCAAGTGTGCAAAATGCATTGACGAGACTTGAGCATGGGTGTGAGCACGAGCATATGCATGACATGCGTCGTGGCTGAGTGATGTTCGTATATGTGCCGTAGTTGAGTCCTGTGCTGTTATTGTGAATTATAGGTGCCTAACCTGCAGGGCAAGATAAGTATTGGATTTGGATCCGAGGGTCAAAGTCATTTATAATTTGATTTGTGTGTTGATCGGTACTCGTCAGGAGGTGCATGTTAGCCTAGTTTAGCTTTAGAGAACTTACTCGCTGAGATTTATTCTCACTGTTGTATAAACCCAATTTTTCAGACCCTCGGCCTTAAGATGCCCGCTATGCTTATTCATTTTGGGATCTCTTATCGGATAGACCGGGAGGAAACGGTGTACCTCGTAGGGAACGGGGATTTTTGGGTTCGATACCTATCTACAGTTTGGGTTGATGCGGGCGAGGAGCTTGATCAGGCTCACAGATATATAGAGTGGTGTATCAGGGACCATGAAGGGACCTACAGGCTTTTTCAATCTTTTGAGGTTTCGCTTACTAATGCCGGGGATATTAACCCTCAGTGTCCCGATGGGGAATTGGTGAGCCCTGATCGTGCACTGGAGGATGGGAATTCAGACCCGGAGCCGATGGATTTGGAGGACGAGAAGCCTGAGCCCATGGAGCAGGACATGGAGCCGGAGGATGAGGCCGAGTCGATGGATTCCGAGGAGGAGTCAGTTGAGGCCGAGTCGATGGATTCCGAGGAGGAGTCAGTTGAGGCCGAGTCCGAGCAGGATTCCCTAGACTCTGATGTCGAGCTGTCTGATAGCTCTTCCGATTTATCGGGTTCCGGCTCGGACTGGGTTCCATAGGTCTAGCCTTAATCCTAAATAAAGGGGGTCAGTACCTTTTTGTTCGGAGCCCCTTCTAGCTTTAGTAACCCTGACCGCCTAGGCCACTTACCCCTTTTTGTTAGTAGTGGCCATTGACCCGCTTTTGATTTTTGAGCGTAAGCTGTAAATGGATGATGTATATGGCTCCTAGTATCAATGCAAGTGTATATTTTGTAACCTTGTCGTTTGTTCTACCCTTAGTCTCGTATTTATTTTGTATGGGTATTATAATGCTTTAGCGTGTGCTTGTTTCTTTGTGCTATGTGTTGGGTCGGTGACGCGTCCTGGGATGTCGCATTCGAATCGATTTCGGTAGGGTTGTCGCGTACTGTGGGATTCGGGGCGTGACATACCACTTGCTACAGTTTGCCATTCGCCGTCTGCCTTGCGCAAATGTTTGTCCGGCTGTTGCATCACCGTCCGCCTCAACCCAACTGCGCCGCCCGTCCGCCGCCGTGCCCCCATCTGCCTACTGCCTTCCCCCTCCCGTCTGTGAGCAAGTAGCAGTTCGCTTGCCATCGTGTCCGTCGCGACTCGTCGCTGCCCAGTCGCCGTGCATTGTCCCCACCGCCAGACCGCCAGCCTGCCGTCGCCGTCATCGCCTGCGCGCTCAGCAGCTCATAGTCGCGAGTGTCGCCGCTTCGTCCGCGTGCTTGTCGCTTGCCTAGCCGAGCTCGCCGCTGCCCAGCTCGTCCACTCGCCGCTGCCCAGCTCGTCCACTCGCCTTGCCTGAGCTTGTAGCCGTTGCTATCACCGCCCAGCAGCACCCGATGCTATCACCGCCCAGCTCCACCGTCGTTCGCCGTCGCCGCTGAGTTCCCCTATTTTGGCCGAGCCTCCGTCGATTGCTTGCTCGTCGCCGTCGAGCCGTCGACGCTTGTGCGCCCGGCAGCTCCCCCGTGGCCTAGCCTCTTGCCTAACCGCTCTCCCGTCCGTCGCCCAGCTCGCTCGTCCATCGCCCAGCTCACCTGGCCTTGGCTGAGCGCTGTGCCTAGCGCTTGGCCGACTAGCCGCCACTTGCGGCCGGGCCAGCCACTGGCCGACCAGCCATTTTGCCCTATTGTTTGATTTTTCTTGGCCTTGAATCAAGTAAGCGACTCCCTAAACCTTACCTAGTATAATGGGTATTAATCGAACTTATTTAGGGATTGTTTAGTGTCGGATTTGTTGGCTAAGTTAGGGGCCGATTTCAGGATTGCATATAGCTTTGATCGATGTTAGCCTGGTTAATTTGTTGATCATGTGGCCGATTAAGCGTTCAATGATGATCGTGTGGCTGATTAGGGTGCGCATGGAATGCATTTCGGAATAGAATGGCATTTGTTAAAAAATTTCCGGAATGCATTCTGAAGCGATTTTTGCATTTTGGAATAAAAATGTGTTCGTTAAAAATAATTGATTCTAGAATGCATTCTTGATTCCAGAAGAAGTTTTTAGCAAGAAAAAGAGAAGCTACTTTTTGTAGCTTCTTGAATTCGGAATGTATTCTCTCTATTTTCTCACAAATTTATTTTTTCAGAAAATGCATAAAAATTGAAAAATTCTAGAAAAATTCATAAAAAAAATTCCAGAAAATAAAAAAAGTCAGATTTCGGGAAAATATGAAATTTGGTGAATTTTTTTTTAAAAATCAAAAAAATCAAAAAATTCAAAATTTCATAGAATGGCTTAGAACACATGTGGCCACCCACTTTGAGTGAAATTTAAATTTTTTGAGGTGATCAAAAAAATCAAAAATTTCAAAAATTCATAAAATGGCTTAAAATACCTGTGGCCACTCACTTTGAGTGAAATTTAAATTTTTTGAGGTGCCAAAAAAAGAAAATTAATAAAAAAATAAAAATTTTCAAAACTTCACAAAATGACTTAACATACCTGTGACTACCCACTTTGAGTGAAATTTAAAATTTTTGAGATGCCAAAAAAAATAAAAAATTTTAAAACTTCACAAAATGGCTTAGAATACCTGTAGTCACCCACTTTGAGTAAAATTTAAATTTTTTGAGGTGCCCAAAAAAATTAAAAATAAATAAAAAATTTCAAAACTTCACAAAATGGCTTAAAATAACTGTGGCCACACACTTTGAGTGAAATTTAAATTTTTTTAGGTGCCCAAAAAAATTTAAAAGATCAAAAATTTCAAAACTTCACAGAATGACTTATAATACCTGTGGCCACCCACTTTGAGTAAAATTTAAATTTTTTTAGGTGCAAAAAAAAATCAACAAATCAAAATAGATTTCTATTTCGTAAATCAATTTTTGGCACAGAATTAGTCATATTTCACCAAAAAGATTTCTCCTCCATAAATCAATTTCTGGCAAGAATTCCAGAAATTAATTTTTGGCAAGAATTTGATTTCTGGAGCAAAATGGTTACCATTCGCACCCTTACTTGTTTAATTGTGTGGTTGATTTGCTTAATTGTGGCTGATTGATTAACGATGGCCCGATCGTGTGGGTTGATTGATGATTGTGTGGCCGAGAACGAAGATCATGTGACCGAGAATGAAGATCATGTGGCTGAAATTGATGTTTCATGGTTGATCTTGTACTTGATGAATGATCGTGTGATTTGAAAGTGGATCGTGAGGTTAATTATGGCTATTGTTGACTTAGCATGGCATATCGTGATTATATATTGATGTTTGATATCAAAATGAGTGCGATTCATAGTATATTTGTTCATAGGAAATTGCAAGTTATAAACACTCGGCATTGGCTAATTAAGAAAATACATTTTCTGCTTCGGAAAAGCCTCAACTTTATCCCTTGCTCTTTGAAATAAAATGGTAAGCTTCGTCATGTACGTCATCATGTGTCCCTAATACGTGTTCATATTTTTTTACATATTTATCAAACCTTTCTACTTGTCAGTATAAACGTGGAGGTCATATGCATAAAACACCAATCCCTTCCTCGTTCTTGTTCTCGTTCTCGTCCCCGTCCTTTTCCTCTTCCTCTACCCTTTCATCTAACCCTCAACCACTATATGCTGATGGACAATATGGACACGTTGGCCATTCCTCCAACCCTCAAGAACATGTTAGGGGACTTGGACATATGCGAACTGAATCTCCTTCAGATCCATCTCCTTCCGTTCCACCTTATTATTCAGCGCAACAATCGAATAATGAGGAAAACATAGGTGAATAAGATAACCAAATCATGATATGCCCATACAGAGATTCGTAAGTACTTCATTTTTTTAAGTATATGTAATATTTATGGTTTTAGATATGGATGTCAACTGAATTGTCGATGTTGCACAATATCCGTATGATTGCAGATTCACGAATGCTACGTTTGTTGTGAGGGAACTGAATAAAATAGTAAAAAACTATTGGATGGGGCAGTATATTAATTACAGTAGTACTCCACAAAAAGTGAAAGATTTGTGATGGAATAGGTTCAAGGTAAGTTTTAGATATTCTATTTTCTCACAAATTAAGTTTAGTATAGTATATTGATGGTCAAGAATAATGTAAAGAGACCATAACAACTCTTTAGTTTTCGGTACTAAAGGGACTAGATATTTTTCCCGAGATGAACTTTACAAAATCTATCGCCGAATTGTCTAGTGCATGGTAATGGATATGTGACCATCATAATAACTTTCAGTTGTTTTTGTATTGATTGCAGCGGAAGTTCAAGTTGGATGAAGAGGAAGAGAACGAAGTGAGAAGAATTTTTAAAAAGAAAGTCAGTGATCACATACGAAATGTAATGAATAGAGCGAAGATCAAGCAAGTGAAGCCGGCTTTAATTACAGCTGACAATTGGACGGAAATTAACAGAATTTGGGAAATCGAAAAGAATCAGCAAATCAGTGAGCAGAATAAAAAGAATCGATCTTCTAGTTCTAGTGAAGGGTCTGCCACATATGCTGGGGGCTCTATCAACATTGGGGAGCATTGAAAACGAATGGTAAGTCTGTTAAATAAATTATAAGTTAATTTAATTCAATTACTTACGTTTATATTTTGTAGGCACATGAATTGGGGACAGAACCGATATTTGCAGCTACATTTGAACGCACATTTTAAAAAAAAAGATAAGACATTGACTGGCGATCGAGCAAAAGCTATTAAGGTATGTAAGGTTATACTTTGGACTTTATGGAAACTAGAATGAAAACCGTGAATACTTTTAATATTTATGGTAGTTATATATATGAAGTTATTTTATTTTAATCTATATTGTTAATATAGGAAAAATATGATGAACTTTTAATGAGCAATGCTAGTGGTGGTGATGGTGTTACTGCATCAGAGCCATCAGTTGACAGTATGACATTATGGATAGAGGCAACGGGTGGGATGAAAAAAGAAAAAATATTTGGGATGAGATCCTTGTCAAGGGTATACACGACGAATCATGCTGCAACTTGATCCTCCAATGCGGCTGTTCCAAGGAGGACACGACTTGAGGAGCAAATGACCCAAGAATTGAACCAACTGAAAAATATACTTGTAAAGAAGGACGGAGAAATAAATGACTTGAAACAATAAATGCAAATTGTTATGTGACACCTCAACCTCGATCACGATGAGGTTCCTCCTGTACCTCCCGCCAATCCAATAGGTGATGGACACAATGATGAGCGACACAATGATGCTGAGATTGATGATGATGATGATGATTTTCTCGGTCCTTTCTAGTTAAAATTCCCAAAATCGGAGGTAAGCTTGCTTCACAATCTTTTGTGCCATAAGTGCAGTTTGCCCAATATGCTCCTGCCCTACAATTACTTTTTGTGCACAACTTTCTTACAACTAGGTTCTTTGCTTGCGAAAAACTGAAAATTTAGAGATCCCAGGATGACATACTTGTTACAAAAAATCATGATATTTGAACATTGTAGAAATACATACCTTAATTGACTTTGAGTCCTTTCTTCCTGGCAATTGGTGTTGGTACTTCACCTCTCTAAGTCATTAAACTGTTGAATGCTATTTGGAGAAGGATGTAATTTTTTGTAGGTGACAGAAATACGGTTTACAATGGTGAAAAAACTACAGTGAATGTCAAAGTTGACTCATATTTATATGTAAGAACATTGATGTTCGTCTTGAAACGTTTTTTTGTTAACCCTCCTACTTGTTTTTTTATACCTAGTTCCACATCCATGCATAAACACTTTTTTTATATTCTGGACTGATTGAATATCTTTATTTATGTATCCACATTTCATCAGGTATCGACAAAAGTGACTGCTTTTGATGTCCTGCCGAGTACCAAAGCTGCCTAATTTTGTGTCTGGTTTGTCGATTTTTCATTTTTGAAGCAGAATCTATGGTTGTCCCGCCTCCTTTAAATGTTTTGAATGTATTATAAGATTGGATATCAAATAGCATCATGTCAGACTTTGCAACTTTGCATATATCATTATTTTTTGCGGATTAGCATCTTTCGTTTAGTTATATTTTTCAATTATATGGCATTGTGTTTGGTTTGTTTGTTTGTTTTCTGTTTCTGAAGCGGAATCTATGGTTGTCTCGTGTCCTTTGATTGTTTTGAATATATTACATGATATTCGTTAATGTGTAGTTGTTGCTATGGACAAGATTTGATGGCCCAAATGGTGTATAATTTGCGACGAATTTTGCGACGAATATTTAACGACGAATTTTGTGACCAATACAGTTCGTGGCTAATTTGCGACGAATATAGGTCGTGGCTAATTTGCGACGAATTTTGTGACCAATTTGCGACAAATTTTTCGACGAATTTTGCGATGAATAAAGTTCGTCGCTAATTTGCGACGAATTTTGCGACGAATAAAGGTCATGGCTAATTTACGACGAATAAAGTTCATGGCTAATTTGCAACGAATTTTGTGATGAATAAAGTTCGTGGCTAATTTACGCGAATTATTTGCGACGGATAAAGTTCGGGGCTAATTTGCGACGAATAAAGTTTGAGGCTAATTTGTGACAAATTTTGCGATGGATAAAGTTCGTGGCTAATTTGCGACGAATTTTGTGATGAAATTTCCAACGAATTTTGCGATGGATAAAGTTCGTGGCTAATTTGCAACGAATTTTGCGATGGATAAAGTTTGTGGCTAATTTGCAACAAATTTTGCGACAAATAAAGTTCATGGCTAATTTGCGACGAATTTTGCGACAGATAAAGTTCGTGGCTAATTTGCGACGAAATTTGCGATAAAATTTCTGACGAATTTTGCGACGAATTTTTTTCCGTCTCAATTTAGCGATGGAAATTGAAATTTTCCGTTGCAAAATTTTGCAATTTTCGGTCGCTAAATTTTGCGACGCCGAATTAGCGACGGAATTTTGTAGTGTTGGTTCGTTAAAGAGCTAGTGACGTGATTACATTGATTATCATATTTTGAAACATCTATCAAGATAGAGTTGAGACGATACCTACACTAGCATTTTTTTTTAATGGGTCAGATCAGCTAGATTTCCAACTCCAAGAACCGTTCATTCCCAGCCTAGGAAGTTCCGGAAAAAAAGATTGTGGATACACCCTGAACATATAAGTTTGCTGCTCTGGACCTTCACGTATGTTCTGAGTCACAATGTCTTTTTTAAGGTAGAATGTATGGTTGTGTGAGCCCTGGACTACTTAAAAAGATCACTCTAGGAGTACCCGATATGTTTAGATGTAAAGATCATTCTGGTACACTATAGAATGAATGATTATGCGACAAGTAATTTCCTGTAGCATTCTACCCACTTACATTTGACTTAAAGTACCAAATTAATGAAGATGCAAATGTTTAGATGTAAAGTCCCAATTGTTTTACCAATTCAACCAACCTTGAAGTTCAACTTATGAATGCTTTTGTCTGTTTGGATGAGTAAAGTATTGTAAGGACTAACGTCTCTTCGACCAAGTCAATCACATTTCAAGAATATGTAACACCCATATTGGGTCCCTTTAAAAGGGGCAAATCCCCTTTCGATTTCTTTAGCCAGACTAATTCCATATAGAATTTCCATGTAGATGACATGGAGAGAGAGAGAGAGAACGTGAGTGGAAGTCAAGTGCTTGGGAAGGGACAACATGTAGAAGAGGTCTCCCCAATTTAGTGGCAAAAAAACACCAAAAGTGCTAAAAGTTATGTACGGCACTCGTTTTAATGTCAAAAGTTTTCTTTGAATCACTTAAGTGCTAATTTTTTTGAAAAATGATCTTTTCAGTGCCAACTCTGATATGCTTGGCTGGAAATCCGTCGTGCCCTATTTTTTATTAATTTTGTAAGCCGACGTGGCTCGCCGGAGGATCTAGTCAACATACAAACCATAAACAATGTCGTCTACTAGCTTTCCCCCAAATAAGAACCATAAATCCCCAAATTGAAAGAGAAAACCAAATTTGAAACCCTAACTGTCCATTCAACTGAAATTCACACCCCAATTCAATTTGCCCCCAATATTTACAGCTCAATCTTACAAATGGAGGGCAGGAGTTTCAGCAACGGCTCAAATTTCTTTCAACGATTCTTCCTTTAGCATTGACAAACCTAATCTTTCCCTCCTCGCCTGAGCCCTCAGATTTTCCCTCCCAAGCCCTAATTTTTTTCCCTCCAATTGAGTAACTCAGAGAGGATGACCAACTTAACTGAGTGAGAGTGACAAAGATGACAAGTGATGGCAAGCGAATGATGGACAGCGGGTGACGTTGATAGGGGAATGGCGGACGATGAGATGAACACAATTGGAGCCCTAACTTTCATTCATCACGTGTGGCGTCGTTTTTGGGCATAGGATAGTGTGGCGTCTTCTTGGGCAATGGATGGTGCGACATCGTTTTTGGGCAACGGCATTGGTGTGGCACCGTTTTGTCCTTCCCAACCACGTTGGACTGAGCAATGCCGTTTTGCTAGTCCCTGTGGATTGTAATTTTTAACAAAAAATCCAACTCAGCTTTTTTTTTGTAATATATAAGCTACGTAATCATTTTGGTTGGAATATCTCGCTGTTAACACTCAAAAAATTGTTTTTCCCCGATTTGACACTTAAATGACCAGCAAAAACTTTTGGTACTAAAGTTAGTACCGTACATAACTTCTGTCACTTAGTATTCTTCTGCCCTAGTTCAGCTTTGGTTGTTGGACAAAACGAAGGCCTGATCAAATTCCTAGATTTGTCATGACGATAAATTTAGGAAATGGATTGAAATGATAAGAAATTCTAAATACAATAGTGTAGGTGCGAAATGTTGTGAAAAATGAAGGACTAATTTCACTTTAATACGGAAAGAAACGGATTGAATTGAATAAATTAAGAGTTCAGTGACTAGATTGAATAGTTAAAAATAATTTAAAGACCGCATTGAACAAATAAAAAGTCTAACGATATCATTGGACATAAAACTAAAATTTAGTGTTGGACTCTGGGATTTATCTCGAGGAGGTCGCAAAAGACATGTTTCCATCTTTGTCCTTCTGAACAGTGATGGACTCTCCTTAGTCACCAGAGGTTGTATTGGGCCAATTTCTCTACAATGAAGTACTTATCTGGCGATCTTTCCTTGTAAATTCTTACGAGTAGACTCATTTTTGCTTAGTCATAAGTATATATGTATTTATTTGATCAAGAGATCAAAACTCTAATAGTTTCTCTTTAATATATTGTATAAAGGTGTATAAATACAAAATCATAGGAATTAGAGTATCTCGGTATATATTAAAACTGTGGCATGAAATGATATTATCGGAAAATAGAATGCAGATGCTTTAGGGTACACTGTTTTTTTTAACAGTTGAATTTCATACTTACTACCTTCTAATTGTTTGAAGATTATAGTGAAATATTATTCGAAATGATTCACACTTTGTAATTAAAATCTTGGGGGCAAACATTACACACTCCCACTGTCATTTATATGAAGTTGTGCCGAAATAGAATTATACAATATCGTTCAAATATAAAGATACTAGTATAACAAATTATTTATGGTACAAGACATTATACTTTTTCGACAAACGATGCTACAACACTCAATACTATAAGCGACATAGAAATTGATTTACTAGATATATTTACAATATGATGTTACAAACTTTTATTGGATACTTAAGTATTCTTCCCTCTTCAATTAAGCTTCGTAAGCAAGGGTCTTCCAAAATTCTTCTCATTCAATCCCCATCAGATGCAACAGCCTTCTCGGGTTGAAGCTTCATCTTCTCTAAATATGACTTTCCATTGAGCTTCTGGGAAAAGAAATCTTTGACATATTTCTCCATCTTAATCCTCCTAAATAATGCTGGACATTCCTTAGTCATCGGAGATTGGATTGGGTCAATTTCTGAGTCCAGCTTAGGGTTGAAGGACATGGCAATTGACATCCTTTCTTTTATCGAATTCACCGTGGCTCTGTGCTCAATGCTATTGTAAAGACCATTGCTCAGAATCTGCGATTATATGCAAAGGAAAATCAATGTAGATACCAGTGCAAACGGGCTGGGCTTCAAGGAACTTTTCGACTTGGCCCTAAGAAAAAAAAGGAAAAAATGGGCTCGGTAGCCTCTCTCGATTGAATCTTAACCGAAAACAACAGTTCAGAGCTGACCAGGTCAATTTCTTTCGTGCTTTCGGATTAATATGAATTCTCCTTGTAACAGATACCTTAAATACACCGAATTATTCATATGATAACTTCATGGTTATTGAAATTTATATAAAATGTCTTTCATGACAAGATGCCTTAGTATATATATCAAACATTAGCCTTGAATTTGTTCAGCAGTCCATTTGCCGAATCGAAATACTAGGGCATCTTGTCTTATATATATACAGTTGGATTTTCCCTTAGAGTGACATGGAAATTTACAATCTCTCGGTCAATGGAATCTCGAGAGTTTCGAACTCAAGTTGTCCTACTCCAACACCTTTTAGAAATTGTGAGATTTTAAAATCTGTCCGGGTTCACTTTTACTTTTTTTTTCTTGTTAATCTAAATCTTGCAATCCATGTTCTTTGAAATTTTTTTTAAAATTTAAATCTTGAAGTATTCACAATATAAAAATATTGAAACACAAATTTCCACATAATTTATTAGAATAAAAAAATCTTTTTACTTTGACTAAAATTTGAACAAACAAGCCCTAATAACCTAATCTGATAGATGAATACACGATCTAATATACAAATCATACAATGATGAATGACATTGCCATCAAGATCTTAAAAATATGACACTGGCAGAAGTTTAGGATTGTCGTCATCATGACCACACCTCAATACGAAACTCACTTACTAATGATGCACTAAGTTGTTCGAGTTAATTAACATGCTTTAGCTAAAGGGGCAAAAATATTGTTTAGGCTCACAAGGTGGTGATTTGACATGAAAACTTATGCGATTTCAAGTGACCTACTGTAAGTCTCATAAGTTCAATTGATGAGTGAGGTGTAGAATAATTAATCACTAAACGGCCATATATTGACATGCTTTATTAAGGGAAACATGTTAAACAAGTTAGAAATTCGAAAATTGGAGAAAGTTTTCCAAAGCAGGAAATTGATACCTCCATGACATCTCCCACATTCACAACAAATGCATGTGGCAGAATGTGAATAGGTGTCCAAACTCCATCCTTCTTAATTTGAAAGCCATTGACACCGTTGATTTGGTGGAGGATGGTGATGCCAGTAGCATCTGAGTGCGGTGTGAGCCCAACAACAAGCTCTGGCTATGGGCACAGAGGATAGTACGTCATCCTCATTGTTTGAAAGCTGTAATGCCCCCTCCTCGGGGTTATAAACGTGACATCCCGTTCATTATTATCTTTTAGTACACACAAGCGGAAGCATAACTCGAGACAATCACAATCACTACACAGCAGAAATAAGACAAGCAGCGTCATGAGCAAACCTTATGTTTACAATGCATACAAACATGTTTTAACAAGCCTTTCAGGCCATGACAAACAACATATATTTCATAGCCGACTATAAATAGCAAATCTTGACTTGGGTTATCCTATACCCACTACGGCTTCTCGCTTCTTCACCTCCACCCCGGTCCTGTCTGCCTGGCCATCTCACATCCCACCTGTGGCTTTATCCCGGAGCCTGCCCGCCCTGAGGCACTAAGTCCGTTAGGCCCTCATCGAACATCACAAGTGTCGTGATTTGACGATAGGCACGGTCTTCCCTGACATCTATCACGGTGAGCACTTCGGCTCTCTACTCCACGAGATTGTCAACGCGGGCTGGGGGAGGTGCCATCCTATGGACACAACAACTAGAACAAGAACTAGAGAAAGGAACACGGGAGTCTTGGCGGATCTCGGGTGATTCTTGGCGGTTCTTGGGCTTGAACACGGAATAAGCTTGATTTCGAGAGAGACAAGGCCTCGGGCGAGACTCGGGTGTGATTTCGGGCTTCCTCCTTGCTTTCTCCTTATTTGGCCGACCAAGACGAGGCCTACCAAGGCCAAACCGTGGCTCTTGGATGGAAACAAGAAGAGACACGGGCCAGTACGAGTTTTGATTTGCACGAGGGCTTCTTGGGCTTAATGTAAAAAAATAAGAACAAAAGAAGAAGAAGATGAAGTTGGCGTGGGATGATGATGGTGGCGTGAGAAGAAAGGAAAAAGGAAGGGTGGTCTTGATTTTTAAAGAGTTCAAAGAACTCTAGAAATCTTAACATGCACCAATAAATAGAGTCCCTTGGTCAATAGTCATGATAGCCTTGCTTGAGTCATGGCATATGTCATCCAAGCATGAGGTCATGGCTTAGGTCACAAAAGATAAGATCATTTATGAGCATTTATGGGTTAAATGATGAAGGCTAATACTCATCTTTTCTCTATTGGTTCTCTCTCTCTCTCTCTCTTCCTTCCCTCTCTCTTCCTTCCTCACGGCCAAATGGCCTTCACGTTGGTTTCCTTGGCTTGGCCTTGCCTTGGTTCCATAATGATAGGACCTCCAAAGTCTAATGTTATTAATGCTTGTCGTCATGAAATAGGGCTTCTAAGTCAAGGGCCATTTAATGGCATTAATAAAACTTAATGATGGAAGCTTGAAGGAGAAGCTTTAACCATGTCAAAGCCTTATCTTCTAGTTCCTTCCCAATGAAACAAACACGGAGCCTATTTTGATCTTCTAGAAATGTCGGTTCGGCTCACAATGATGCAGCACCATCAATTTGCACAATAACAACTAATCGACACCTAAGTCGTAAACCCGCATCATAATCAATTCCATGATTTCCGAGGGTTTTTCACGACAAAACATGTATAAAATCTCATTCAACCCGAGGTTCGGCGCGGGAATGTCCTTAAATATCACCAAAAAACATCAAGTCGGAATTCCAACATTCTCACGTAGAAAATGCTGAATCTTTGAAATCTAACAAAACCGGGTAGTTTTGCACTGTTCACGAAATCGGACTTGAAAATATAGTAAATGGGCTCCAAAAATTCTCAAATTTGAATATGTCATAAACAAGACCTTAACAAACATTTTTCATGAAGAACACGAAATCTAAATCTCTCTGTAAACACCCTTTTTAGTAGCTCAAAGATAGACTAAAACAGTTCACTGGAACAGCATTCTTGTTTCTCAAAGTAAGCTCTGTCTAGAATCTAAATCATCTCGAAAAATTCCCAAATTTATATACATTATAGAAAAGGAAGTTCTCAACAACTTTTGTGAAGGAAACTTTTCCAAACTCGGCCCAGAAAAGCTTGTAGAAAATAAAGACGGTGTGAACATCATCGAAATATGCATTCTGGGCAGTTTCACATGGTCTGAAAATCAGGCCATCGTGCCCCTCATATGAAGTCCAAAAATTCTGAAATTAACGTATGTAAAACTTCAAGATGTTTGGAACAACTTTCAAGAAGGAAGTGTTTGGAAATTCGAATCACAAAAGTCTCCCCAAAAATAACAAAATGAAAGGGTACAAAAGATCCGAAATAGGGTTTTCCAAAATAAGAGTAAAAATTTGGTTCCAATTGGAAAACTACCAAACGTAAACCATAGCCATTTCTCATGGACTGAAATTGAGGATCTGACAAAAGCCATCCTCAAATAACTCTTCCATCTCATTTATCTCAATGTCCAAACATTTTGAAATCAAGCGAAGTAGCTGCATGACCAGCATTTGCATCTCCTTAATGTAAGTGTCTAAGGTATTTCTACGTGTAAAAGAAAGGTATTGATTGTTAGCGTCATATCTACAAATGGTAGAAGATTCTTGTATGTATTAACATGACATGTGAGCTAACTCACATATACCATTAGATTAAGTGGCTCCCACGTGAGACTCACCTTATCAGAAGATGCATGTGAGTTAGGCTCAAATGCGCCAGATGTAGCCAAGAATTTTGTGCGTGTGTGCGGCTAAGAGATATATATATATATATATTTTGGGTGACAAGTCTGTGGCCCAAAATCACTAAAAGTAGTGTAGAAGCCCACTTGTATGAGATATCTTACTACCCCTATATACATGGGAAAGACTAAAGTTGGCTAAGTGAAATGATAGGCAGAATCAATTGTAGCGAAAGGAATCGTATGCGAACTTGTGTTTTTAAGCAAGATCCAGTATGAGCCCCATAGATTTCTACAACGCCCCTGAGTGGGCCTAAGAGATCTACCTCCGGAGTTCCACCAACATAAATGAATAGCCAGGCAAGGAGTGTTTATCATGACAATGCACACGACCATCACATCCATATAACATGTGTATGTGTGCATCTATAATGGAGAAAGAACCTGAGTGACAAAGGGAGCTCTGGAAATAGATGAGGTTTCCTTTTGGCGATGGGTTTGACTATCATGAAGAACCTATCACCCCAGTCAAGTTTTTATGACATCCTGAAATTTGTCCATTTGGGATTTATGAAATGCTTAGTTTTATGAACATACTCGTAGTTAGTTCTTGCCCGAAACTGATCATTCCTGGGATGCTAACTATTAGGGAAATGCTAATTAGGGATTTAAATTCGTGCGACTAAGAGAAAATTCGATCGTGAATTGATTTTCGACCATAAAATCGCTGGGGTGACATTTTGAGCCACTATTGACCGATCCAAGGATAGCCATGGGTCAGTTCGTCACTGTCATAGTAGTGGATTGCGGGTAATTCCGCTGGACCATGAAATGAAATGACGAACGATCCAGAACCTATACCAAATGATCGTGCCCGTCGGAACTAGCAATTAATCCTCGCAATTATATTGGCAACCGAGGTCATCATGATCCGAATAGACTTGCACGTGACTTGATTTAGTATCAGTCACGGGTCGAATAGGCGAATTTTCCCAAAAGCCACTTGTTAGTATGAGAATTGCTTGAGTTACGTTATATATAAAATTCATTTATTAATTAGATGCCAAATTGGGCATCGAAAAATTAGGAAGTCACTACGGGACGTTAGGACGACGTTGTGGTTGGAACGTGCAGCTTGGGATTGTCCTTGATCCTTTAAAAAAATTCAATTTTGGCGAGAAATGAGGAAAGTGACCGTTTTACCCCTAGAAATTTGTTAAGGGCAAGTTTTAAGAGGGAATGGCATTTTGGTCATTTTTCCCTAACTTTTTAGTTGGATATTTTTGCCTTTGGAATTTTATGAAATTCCTAAATTGCCCTTGGATATTTTGGAAAAGATTCGATCTTGGCCGTTCGATTTCAAGATAAGATCGAATCTCGACCGTTGATTAAAAAGATTAGAGAGGGGCATGGTGGTCATTTTGATCCTCAATTATTGGTTTGAATATTTAAAGACCAAAATCATTTCTCTCTCCTCACTCTCTCTCTCTCTCATCTCTCGATTCCATCTCTCTCTCCCCCTCCCCTCACTGTCGCGCCGCTGCCGTCAGCCACCGCCCGTCGCTGCCGCACCGCCTCACGCCGCCATCTCTCTCTCTCTCTCTCTCTCTCTCTCTCTCTCTCTCTCTCTCTCTCTCTCTCTCTCTCTCTCTCTCTCTCTCCCTCTCCCTCCCTTTCGATGATCTCTCTCTCTCTACTTGGGGTCGTGAGTGAGTCGCGGCAAGGAGGCCATCGCCACCGTCGAGCCACGCCGCTGCTCGCCGCCATCCACCGCCGATCACCGCCCCGTTTTCCTGCTCTAGTCGAGTTAGTCTAGAGTCCGGTAAGTTGCAATCTAAATCTCGCCTAGTATATCGGGTATTATCAGAGTCGTTTGGACGCGACTTGGTGTAAATAGGGGTTGATTCGATTGGCAGGCCTTAGGAATGAAATTGGGAGGTTTTGGTGGATTTTTAGAGGCTAATTGATGGCTGAAAATTGCTGTTTTGAGTGATGTGATGTGCTATTTGGTGTGTGGTTAGTGTAATTAGATCCGGCTCAGAATTTCGTGAAAGTGCTGTGAAGGGCTGGGAGTGAGATATCGTAGTTTTGGTGTCGAAAAAGGGGCAAATTGCATGTTGGTTGTATGTTGTGATGTAGCTGAATTGATTTGATTGATTTGGGTGCCTCTGAGTGCGCGTGTTTAATGCCTGAGTATGCACACGCGTGAAATTTATGGCGTGTGATATGCATGTGATCACAAAAAGGCCCGGAGGTGTGTTGACGCAAGTTGTGATATGATTGTGGGATCGGACCGAGGCATTACAAGTTCGGGTTTTGATCACGTAGGCCTGTCGCATTTGGCGCGGGCTGAGGAAGAAAGTGAGAATGAAATCGGTCTGAGGTACGATTAGCTCGAGTGAGATCATGATCGGACCGAGGCATTATAAGCTCGGGTTTCAATCACGTAGGCCTGTCGCATTTGGCGCGGGCTGAGGAAAGAATGTGTGAATGGGATCGGACCGAGGCGTGTGATGCTTGGGGCGCGATCGTGTGGACCTGAGGCGTGTTTACGCAGGTTGAGGAATGTGATTGAGAACGGGGTGCGTGATATGGTAAAAGAAAGTGGGATCGGACCGGGGCGTATGATGCTCGGGGCGCGATCGTGTGGGAGTGAGGCGTGTTTATGTGGGCCGAGAAAGTGATTGAGCTAGTGGGGTACGACGAGGAAAGTAGATGAAATTGATGTGATAGTGCGTGATCAATGTGTGTTTTTGGCGTGGAAATGTGTGTGGTTTGGGGTGCGCGAAGATTGAAATGCGTGTGAGTTTTGAATGTTGTGATTATGAACTAACGTGCAGGCTGAGTATGCCAAGAGTCCAGATAAGTGTGATTGCGTGGATAGTGTTTGTTCGTGTTGCTTATTTGTGTGTTTGAACTTGTCTGGAATACGTGGTAGCCTAGGTAGGGTTTAGATTGTCACTTATTGAGAAGTGTCTCATGGTTGTTTCAACCAAACCATTTCAGAGCACCCGCCCAAGCCTTGAACCTTCCGCCGCTACCGCCGCAGCGTTTTGGGATCCCGATGCACACCAAGTATTCAGGAGCAGAATATACCTAGGCTGCTAATCCCTTTTGAGGTCAAGGACGTGATCCGTAGAAGCCAGTTGGTGTGCGTGTATTATAGGTTTGATATTAAATTAGTGAGTGCTTGAGGTGAATAGTTGGTGGTGTAATCAAGAAATCCGTTTCGGGTGTGAATAGTTGATGTGACGGGTGTTTGGCCGTAAAGAATTGGATGTTGTATATTTATATATCGAAGGTATAGTTTTATGTTTGATGGTTTGATGATTTATTTCTTCTTGGTGTTCTCCAATTTTATTGTCCGGGTTTATTTCATTGGTTTCCGCCGTGATCGAACTATGATGGAATCGTGAGGTCGGCGACGCATTCCTGGGACGTCACACTAATACGACCTGAGAGAGGGATGTCGCGATCTCGATGGGATTCGAAGCGTGACAATTTTTCTTTTGATTGTGTGACAATCCCATAACCTTCGACCTCTCCTAAGCTTATCTTGAATTTTGTTTTCTCTGACAAGGAAAGCTTGAAAAATTCTTCGATTTCATGCCTTAGATCCCCCAGGATAGAAGGACCTATCCCGTGGTGAACCAGCTGCATACACAAATTGCTATTTTAAATTTTAAATTTGTAGAATATAGTCTTAGACATTTTTAAATTCTTCAATATAGTGTTGATTATCACTTCCTCAATATTTCCCTTGGTCACAATGCATGTGATTTACCCAGAAAATTTTAAATTTGTAGAATATAGTCTTAAACAAACGCAGGGTACATTACTGTACCATATAGGTACTCAATATCCAACATAGAAAAAGTTCATGCGAACCAGTAGTCAAAATCGTTACCATCGCCAAGTATTAAAACCCAAGTCATTTACAAAAAAATAAAAATAAAAGAAACACCGCGTGATATGCCAAATGCTTTGGATTGCATAGGGATCCATTTGGGCCGATTGACGTGATCCGAGGTCTAGGTCGCAAAGCGCAGTTTCCATTTTTTATCAGCCTGATTTTCAATCAAAGTATTTTAGGAAAATTTGAGACTACATCAACGTAGGAAGCTTCAAGCTGAAGTGGGCTTTAAAGACGGAGAAGAGGGAGTTTGAGAAAACCTGAAAGAGACCCAAGTCTTTGCAGGCCACGTGCAATTTCTGCAATTCCTGATCACCCGCGATTTGGTCCGAGGACAATTTGCCCAAGTCAATGATCGGAACAATTGGCGTATGAGTGGTTCCATTATCAGAGAGGATTTGTGTTTCTTTGTCGCGACGAACATATATCCTGGAACAGCCTCCATGGTTTCTTTGATGAGCTCTTGAGCACTCACAGCTGAAGAACTGGTACGGCGAGGTGGTAATTGTGATTCCATTGCTCTAACTCAATGCTGAACTCGCTCTTGCACGGCGCTATTTATAATGAGAGAGAGAAGAGAGCTCATTCAATGAATTTGTCGGGATCGTAGAGCAGAAAATTTATATGTATGCTAATGACAGAATATGGGTATACTGCGAGCGGAAGTTTGTATGAACGGGTCAGCTTTGGCGACTAATAACAACTTGTAACATTACTTACTATACCACTATATATAGAGAGAGAGAGAGAGAGAGAGAGAGAGAGAGAGAGGTGTCAAAATAAAAATAATCCAACAGGAAAAAGGCCAAAAAAAAAAAAAGAAGAAGAAAGGAAAAGCTCTAGAAATCGCCATCATCACCTTACCTGCGGTGCGGTTGTCTCGATTCGGATTGATTTTGTATGATATGCGCGTTCTTTCGTTTACGGTCTTATCCATACTTAAGCAAACTTCCAATTAATTTGTTTTGTTTTCCTCACTCCTCTTTGGCGTCAAGCTAAGGTCTTTTAAAATGGTACTGGACAGATGGAGCAATGGTTTCTTGATGCTGAAGTCAGAAACTAACAAAAGTTTCGGGGAGATATAATCAAAGGAACATTTGACATTAGGGAGATATAATCAAAGGGTCTGGGGAGATGTAATCAAAGGTTCACAGATCTGGGACGTTGAGGATGGCAGAGCTAGATCTCTTGTTGGAAGAGGGCTCAGCTCCACCTAAGTTCGGGTGGCAGCGCCAAACATTGCTCAATGTAAAATTAGGGATATACATCGGCTCCAGTTTGTGGCGACCTTTCTGAAGGTGGACCACCTAGAGGTTGGCTAATAGATTGCTAAGGCTAAACGTAGCTCAAACTCTTCCAAATACATACCAATTCACAACTTATGATTTAAGTTATTAACATGCAAATTATTTTCCATAAAGATTCGCCACTTATATATATATTTGATGGGTCGATTTGAAGCCCAACTAAAGTATTATGAGACTTAATTTATTTCTACGAACCAGAGATTAGATGGATTCGGGGACTTGATTACGCTAGATTTACTCTAATATCTTTTTGATACGTTCTTATTTATTTCCGAAAATATTTATGTAGGCACCGTCGCAACCTTCCCGAATAGGTGCACCACCTACCGGTTTGGCTAATGGCTTACTAAGTCTAAACCTATGGGCTCTCCCGAGCCAATAACAATTCACAACTTATGGTTCAAGTTTTTAACATGCAAATAATTTTTATTTAGGAGTCATCACTAACTAGTTTTTTGTGGGTCGATTAGATACCCAAGTGAAGCAACGGGAAAATTACTTTATTCTTACGAACTAGAAATTCAATGAGTTCAGGGACTTGATTACATTAATTACCCAACTAGTGCCCTTTCAGTACCAAACCTTGTTCATATTAAGAAATGGTTTGTCAAGTAGCCTAAATTGATTTTAAACCTATCCACGAACATGCGATGTGATCATGCAGGTGCGCAATCATTAAAATAACAACTAGCAACCAATGAAGCATCAAATAAATTGGAAGGAAAAGCAAGAATCTAACACTAAGAAATAAGAAAAACGCTATTCCTAAATGGGCTAAAGTGAAACAACAATCAACATATCAAAAGTGCGCAATCAAGTAATAATGGAAATGCACAAACAACAACCTAGCATTTATCACTAAGAACATTCAAAATCCCTAATGTAAAGCCCCAAGAGCTTGTTCAATTTGAGCATAATTTTTTTGATCAAACATTTTCGTTTGTTTTTTGGGAAAACTACTCAAAACCTAATTTTAAAACTTCTTCATAATTTTTAGAAAAAAAATCAGAATTCTTTAATATTTATTTTTATGATTTTTTATTTTTTAATAATTAAAAAATAATATTATAATATTATAATATACGGACCTTGTTCGGACCTCTGCATCCGACCTGGGTCAGGTTCGATTTGAGCATGCCAGCCTGGGGTCAATGCTCGACTGGGCTTAGCAATTGAGCCCAATCCGGCATTACCCCAAGACCCGACTCCTACGCTCGCTTCGCTCCTACACCACGCCGCGACGGAGCCGACTGAAGTGAGCAGCGTCGCTCATCTCAGTTCGGCCGAAGGAGCACGTCGGTGGCACCCAGGGCGACCTCGGCCAAGTTCTTGGCCCTACCGGAGGTGACTCCGACACAAACAAATGCTTCGACACCCGACTAGGCCGGCCGCTTTCAGTCGCCTTCAATCTCTCCGGCCAAGAACTACATCCTTCGGCTAAACACCCACAATGTCAAAAGGAGAGGAGTCGAGGAGGAACGGTACCGCGAACGATGCAAAAACACTAGCAAAGGCCGACTCACGACCAAAGAATGAGATAAACACTGCATGGGGGCCGGGACTCGGCCACAAACGGAGGATGAGGTAACAAATCTCACACAGGCATTTTAACAGACATAGAGTGTGCGCCGATGGAGGGGGAAGGGAAAAAGGAAAAAGAAAAGGATTATAGGCTAGGCCCAGTCGGGAAAAGAAATAGGGGGCCGGGACGGGTTCCCCTTTTTTTAATTATAATAAATACTAATTTTTTCTCTTTTCTTTTAAAAAATTAAAAACAAATAAATTTTAGTAAATGTCTACATACACCACACTAGCATGCCGATAGTACACAATGTTCTTCTCCACCGGATACTCCGTCACCATGTGATCGATATGTAGGGGTATCCCAAAAAGCCGAGACGGCATTAGTCAAGTTCTGGGTTGGGGGTCTGAAATGATTTATAAATCAACTATGAGAATAAATCTCAATAAATAGACAACCTATACCCCACCTAGGCCAATGCGTACCCAGACAAGTCTGTCGCGCCACGCTCTCGCGTGCTAGAATAAAGGTATTTTTCTATACGGGCCTCTCCCAAACCATACCTCACGTAACAGCGGGGTTTGTTTGATCTAAATTTGAACTTGGAGTCGTCACTAGTCATTTACGGTAGGTTGACTAGAAACCTAATTGAGGTACGGGAGAAGTACCGCAACCCTACGAACTAGAGATTCTAGATAAGGGACTATGTTACGTTAACGATTCCAAATTGAGACCATTAACGCCTTTTCGGTACCTAAGAACAATATGGCATGTCTAACGTATCACATGGATCCCTAAGGTCAATTCACTAATCTAATCATGGACAGACAATTAAGCATCCAAGAATCAAATGCACATGCAATGGCAAATCAATCATAGCGACCCTAATTTAGCTACTAAAAATAAAAATCAAGTAGAACACCTAAATCCTAACGAAGCTCTAATAGCTTGTTCATTTCATTTTTTAGGGTTTAGAGTTTTTTAGGGATTTTGTCCCTAAATTTGGAATTTTCCAAAAAAATGCCACTTGGGCATTTTGGAAATTTCAAATTTTACTTTTTATGACTGGCCACAATAATTTTGAATCATTCCGTGGATTTTCAAAATTTTTGATTTTTTTGATTTTTTTTAAGTGCCATTTTGACACTTCAAATATTCAAATTTCATCTTTTATAGCTGGCCACGATGATTTTGAACCTTTCTATGAATTTTCAAATTTTTTGAATTTTTTTATTTAATTTCTTTAAATGAGAATGATTTTTTTTTATGATTTTCTTGAAATTTTTATGAATTTTCCAATTTTAATTTTTTATTGATTTTCCAAATTTTTCAAAAAGTTTTACTTGTATTTTCTGAATTTTTGAAATTTTTATGGACTTTCTGAAAATTTTTGTATTTTTTTGAATTTTTTGTAATTCATTTTTGAATTTTTATGAATTTTATGAATTTTCTAATTTTTCTAAGAAAAATCTATTTTTTATGATTTTTGTTATTTTTTTATTATTTTTTTATATTTGTTTTTTTATTTTTTATTTGAATTTTCCCGCCGGGGAATGAATCGAACCGGACCGGTTCAAACTAGTTCGGCCGAGACTGAATCGGTCGTCGCCTGCACTGGCGCCGGTCACATTCTCTGGCGGGCACGGTGCCAAAACGACACCGTTTCAGCCTCCTTCATTCGGACATTTCCCTGAATAGGTGGTGGGCACTGTTCCGAGTTCAACGTTTTCAAGGTTGCCGGTTTGAGCTTGTCGCGAACGAGCCTCCGGCAACCTTTTGGCCATTCTGATTACACCAAAATGATGTCCATATGTTATATTTTCCATCTAGCCTATTCCGATAGCCACCGGACATTCACCGGTCGGCGAAAATCCAACCCGAAAATCCTAATTTCTACTGACTAACTTTTATTTTCCAAAACTTAAATGGCTATACTACTCGCCCTAGCCATCTAAATCGGTTCAAACAACCATCAAAACATCAAATAAGGTCAGGGAAGGCCTACTTGAATGGCCATTGGCCATGGTGACGCTCCGACGAGTACCTCGTGAGTTCTGGCGAAGCTCGGTAATGGTGGCCGAGAGGGTTTCATGCGGTTTTTATGGCCAAAATGCAATTAAGATATGGAACAAGTGATCAGAAGCAAGTTTTATGCATCAATAAGGTCAAAATCGCAACAAAACTCCACGAATTTGCAAGATTATATCCTCGTTCAAGCCTAGAAATCCTGGTAAACAGTGGTGAGAACCGAAGTTTACCTGTCTCAAGCCTAGAAGTGTTCCTCAACACCTCGGCTTCGATTTGGTGATCTTGGATCTACCGGAGGTGCTCTGGATGTTCCGGTAGAGGCTCGATTTCAGGCCTTCGCGAATGGTTTCGTCATCGGCTTGCTGGACGTGGAGGATCACAATCAGAGCCGATTCGCCGACGCTTTCTTGTCGGAGAAAACACCGATCACTCGGTTTTCGAATCCTCTACACGTCTCTAACACACACACACACACACACACACACACACACTCTCTCTCTCTCTCTCTCTCTCTCTCTCTCTCTCTCTCTCTCTCTCTCTCTCTCTCTCTCTCTCTTTCTCTTTGGAATTTTCTTGAACACCCTTCGTTCAATGTTCTTCAGTTTTTCCTCATTTTTTCTCTTTGATTTTCCGCTCAAAATTCGTTGAAACCAACTCCCAATCGACTGGGGTCATTAATCGGTGCCAGCTGGACCTTTTCCAGCTGGCCAAGACTATCAACATGTGCTAAAATGGCTTAGAAATGTTTTGACGAAGTCGTGGGTCTGAGTTGATTTTTTTCTGGGTTTCTCGCGGGTTAGGCGGCCGGGTGAAGAAGATGAACTGTTCGGGTCGGGTCGACTAGCCCGACCCGGCAGTTTCTGTTTTGCATAAATCCTCAAATTAAGTCCGATTTCCGCCAAATTTTCAAAATTCAACCTCAAAATTGAATTTCCCATCATATTCCGAACCCAAACATATAATTTTTCCCAATTTTTATTGTAATTAAGCACAAGATTTTCTTCTTTTTATACTCGGGTTAATGGGGTTTTGTTCAATTTGGTGTCTTAATGACCTGATTAGGCAAAATTGATGTAAAAATTGAATTACCCACCCCTGATCAACCCTAGAAATGATAGTCTCACATTTCGACAATTTCTTTTTGGGCACGATTCCCAATTTGGGTTCAAAATTCTTAATTTTCAATCAAATTTTGGGGATTTTTTATTTTTATGTCAAATTGTGCAATTGGACTGACCATTATGAAATTAAAGGTCCCAGAATCAATTGTTGTGAAGGCACTATGACTTAAAAATGTCTGAAAAAAATTTAATTTCATTTTTGGTTCAATTCGGGTTTAATTTTGCCCAATTTTGGAAAAACATATACCCGATTGAGATTTTCTAAAATTGACAGTGTATTTATGAAATTGGATTTAAAATAAGATTAATGACTATTTTTATGGAGTTTTCTGATTTCATTTACTATTTTTCTTGATTTTCTTGCTTATTTTGACTAAAAGAAATTAAGAAAAAAATTCAGAAAAATGCTAAAAAAATTATTTTTTGCTTTAGAAATAGGTTTCTAGGCTTGGCCAAGATCCCTAGACCTAATTTAAAAATTTTTGAAAATATGAAAAAAATGAGCTAAAAATTAGGTGTCAACAAAGTCTAACATGTGATATAACAACTAACACAATCGAATCCACACAAATGTACTTACCTTGCCATAAACCAAGTGCCAACTCTACATATTAATCAATTCACGTTAATATAATAGCGCCCAATGTATAGGTCACTATCATTCTATCGCCATACATAAGTACATTCACCCAATTTAATTAAGCACTTATCGCATGCATGTCAGGCCACTTTCCACGACTTGGGTCAACATCTCATAGGTCAGCCCTCCGATCGATCCAAGCTTTGTCCCGCGTTAACACGCCTTAGGACCTTTCTCACGACCCGGGTCAACACCCCACAGGTCATTTCTCACTTTCTCACGACCTGCGTAAACACGCCTTAGGTCAACCCTTCAATCAATGCAGGCTTTATCCCGCGTCAACACACCTTAGGACCTTTCTCACGACCCGGGTCAACACCCCACAGGTCCTTTCTCATAACTCGATTCAACACCCTACAGGTTGGTAACCCTTCGATTGATCCGAGCTTGTTCAAGTAAGCACACACGCCACTTAATTTAATCAATTCCCATGTCATTCACATAATCAAACCACTCCATAATACACTCAATCGCCACTCGTTCCAATCAATCCATGCGAGTATCAAATTCGTTCTTTAAGGCATCACAAGTTCGCCACATTGCACAATTATCAATCTAACACATTTCAAGTGCCTAATTCCAAGTCATGAGCTCACCATAACAGCCCGCAATTTCGGCATTCAAGCCGGACATAATCGGCCCACAACCCAACACGATTTGGCCACCCCTGAGTACCGAGATTCACTTACAAACTTCACAATAAATCAACCACAAAGAGCCACCAAATTACCTCAAACATCATCACAATTTAGTCTAAACCTAGCCATAAACAATCCTCAAACTGGCCCCTAACTTATTCAACAAACCAACACTAAATAAACCCTAAATAAGTTCGTATAATACCCAAAGTACTAAATAAGATTTAGGGAGTCACTTACCTAAATTTGGCTCGAGAAAAATTGATAAGGGCCCCAAAATGGCCCAGGGAACAGTAGCGGCTCGGCGCGGGCGAGGGTGCAATGGGCACGGTGGCCAGCCACCGCTCGACCCGACCCTCGGCCACGCTCGGGACTCTCGGCCAAGGCTGGGCGAGCAGCTAGGTGACGGGCAGTGGCTGGGCAGTGCCAGCGAGTGGCTGGGTGAGTGGCCAGGTGACAGGTAGCGGCTGGGCAGTGCCGGCGAGTGATTGGGCAATGTTGGGTGACACAGCCACGGCTTGGGTAGTGGCCAGGCGCGCTCGGCCACGGCCTGGGCACTCGGCCAGGCGAGTGGCGACGACGACAACGGCGGTGGCAATGGGCTCGGCCAAGGCACAAGTAGTCCGGCCAAGGCAGCGACGACAGCAGTCGAGACAGAGGCGAGCGGCTAGGAGCAAGGGGTAGGCGATGGCGAGCTAGGCGAGCTGGTGAGCGCGCAGCCAGCGAGCGGGGCTCGTAGCGGTGAGCTGCTGGGCGAGACCCGTGGCGACGACGATGAGCTACTGGCGAGTTGGGCTCTCGGTGGCGACGGCGGGCAGTGGCGCAAGGTGGATGGCCGGCGGCGGTCGGGCCGCGGTGCAAGGCGGACGGCCGACGACAGTCGATCGAGCAGAAGAAGAAGAAGCAAAAGCAGAGGAAGTCGCGGCCAAGAGAAAGCAGAAGGAAGAAGAAGAAAGAAGAAAGAAGAAAAGAAAGAAAAGAAGAAAAGAAGGAGAGAGAGAGAGAGTGGACAAGCTTGCATGGTAGGGGGAATGGGATATGCGCGGAGGGGACGCGTGGCAGAGGAGAGAGAGAGAGAGAGAGAGGGAAGTCAACTTTTGCACTCAAATGCGATCCAACGGTCACAAATGAACCTCATTGACCGATCCAACGGCCAATAAAAATCCCAATTCAAATAAAAGAAAAGGCCAATAAACAATAACTAAAACACACTACGAGAGAGGTCTACTAGTCTAAATCCGCACCCAGTCCAAATTTCACTTTTCACTTATCCTGAGCAATATCGAGGCTGGCCACAATCATATCGACACCGTCCAATTAAATTTGTTACGAAACTTCGAGAAATTCGACACCAAAATTTGGGCTCTAAATAACGGCCAAATTCAATCGAGTGCGATTTTAGCGAAATCTCTAATTTAAAATTAACCCAAGAGTGATCAGTTTTAGGTGAGATTTTACTATAAGCACACTGATGAAGTACACGCTTTATAAATCTCAAAAATGGATCGAAATTCAGAATGTCACAATAACCAAAGATAAACGAATAAATCACTATATATGAAGAAATTAAGCACACCAATTAATCAAATACTTTTGGGTTTTCTTTTATCTTAAAGCAAAGGCTAATTTATATGACATGCAATTTTAATTAAACGAGCATAAACATGCAATTTGTATGATATGCATGTGATATTTTATTATGTTTTTGAAAATTCGTACTGAAAAATTACTAAAATAAAAACTACCCTAAACAAAGGTTGTCCCATCCATTCAAGGAAATAA
This sequence comes from Syzygium malaccense, assembly GCA_031216405.1. Lineage (NCBI taxonomy): Eukaryota > Viridiplantae > Streptophyta > Magnoliopsida > Myrtales > Myrtaceae > Syzygium > Syzygium malaccense. The sequence goes on along the minus strand of CM062257.1, from coordinate 25,843,747 downwards.
TTTAGATAAAATCCTATTTCAATTAGGAAACCTTATCCTATCAGCTAGATATAATCTAAACATGCAACACAATCTAGATCATACCTAATCTATTAATGATAATCTTATCTAGAATCTGTTCAAAGCAATCTAATCTACATATGCAATGTTATCTAGAAAACTTACCTAAATCTAACATGCAATCTTTTTTGTGTCTTTTAAATAAGGAAAGCAATCAAAACAAGATAAACATCCGGCCAACTAAGATAAACCCAATCATTAAAAGATATCATCTATATAATTCAAACAAGGAAACAAAGTCTATCCAACTTGATATTTGAAGCAAATAAATGGATAACCTTAATCTTTGGGTTTAAAGATCAAGTTAAATGATTTTTCCACGCAATCTAATAATCCTATCTCAAGGCTTAGAGATATGAATTAAAAGATTATATCTGCATTGCTAATTAGGAAATAAATCCTAATTGATTGTGTCTAGCACTCAAAGATCTAAGTTAGATATCGATAACTCAATATAGGCAACACAATATTTGAATCGAACTACGATAAGATTTTACTTAATCCGGAGATAACGTTGCCAAATTTGAATAATGGATGGCTTGTGGATGGCTTGATTGACGGTGCTCGCAGTGTGGCTGGCGATGGTGCTCACGGTGGTGTCTCGGCCAAGGACTCTCGGTCAGGCTAGCTCATGGTGGTTGGCTAGCTGCGTTGGCGTTCATGGGTTGGTTGCTCGATCAATGTGAGTTCGGCAAAGTCTGGCCTAGGTGGTGCTCACACTGTGTAGTGCTCGGAGCACGGGCGTTGGTGTGTGTCATGGTAAGAGGTAGTAAGGATTGGGACCTCACTGGCGGGGCTCGTTGACCATGGTGAGGCACGGCAGCTTGATGGGATCTTGGTGAAAAACCTACAAAATAGAATCGTGGTGCCTATCGGCTTGGTGAAAATCAATAGGGACTCGGTCGAAGGCACAGCGGTACATGAAGGCTCATGGTGCAGTAGAAGAACGACAGCTTCGTCATTGCGATACAGATCTGCCAAGGCAGCGGCTTCATTGTCGAACAGGCGGGCAGTAGCAAGGCACACCGGTGCAGGGCTTGGCGCACGAATAAGTCACGCCGATACAGGACTTGGTGCAGGGCTCAGCACAGGAACAGGTCGTGCCGGTTTAGGGCTCAAAGCAGGGACAAGTCACGGCCGGTGTAGGGCTTGGTGCAGGGACAATTCACAGCCAGTGCAAGGCTCAGCCATGGATCAGGTCACGGCTGGGGAGGGGCTTACCGAGACTTCTCTCTCTATTATTTTCTTGTGTTTTTTTATTATGCTCTCAAATTTGATTGCCCACCCCTTGATTGTAAAGACCTAATATGTATTTATAGTGAAAACCTAGATCTAATTCTCTCTTTACGGGCCTAATTTCGACCTTTGTTGAAATAATGGGCTTTAATAACCAAGGCTTTTATTAATTAAACTCTAATGGCTTCAATTTCACTTAATTAAGCTCAATAATATCCCCCTCTCCTTGTGATTTTCAGCATGCTTACGCCATGGGTTTGGCCAAATTTTGCTTCACTTGTGAACTTACTCTAGATAATTCAATTAAGGTCAAGACCATTCACTTTAGTCCATCCGCCACCGGTCTAATGAAAATTCTCCTAATAATCTACATGTAGTTTGTTCGAGCAAAAAATAAAATCTACATGAAGTTTAAATAATATTTATGTTTAGGGGTTGGGGTCTATCCCTAATTTTTCCATACAATGAACACTAAATGAGTCGTCAAAATTTATGTATTAACACAGTTCAACCTATGAATTGAACTAAATTGGCCTAGACTGACTAAGTCAAGGCCAGTTCTAGGGAGAGCTGGTTTAGTTCTTGACTTTGCCATCCTAGAATGGGTCTACGACCGGTTCAATTATCAGAAACCAGTTCCAAACCGATTTCGAAGCCTCTTTTAGAAATATAAGTACTTTAGGACTTATCAAAAATTGCACCATGGTCCTCAACATGGACAAACAATAACATAACTATTTGACCAACAAATATTTTCGTAGTAAAATGGTGCAACTTTAATATTTTATCATAAAAATTTGGTTTTCTACCAAAACCATAAAATGGATTGTTCCCAGTTATAATTTTTTGGAATTGGGGTCGAAGGATCAGTTCCTGATCATAGATCAGGAATCGACTCACTTTGAAGTCGATCATCTCTACTACTTTTTGATAAATATCCGACTCACTGTACAACTATGGAAGCAGACGTTCTAGAATCACACTTACTAGTCTTCTATGAGAATTTCTACTGGCGACACAATATAAATAGGCTATTAAGGCTCGAAGGCTGACGTGTCATTGTACAGTCACTTTTTGATAGAAGTAGTTCTTTTCCCCAACCCAGTGAGAGAGAAATTGACCACAAGGGTGTCTCTCCATTTCAATTATGATCAAAATCCCTAGGTTAAAAAGAACATATGAATGCCTTTGAAGACGATGTACCTGAATTTTTCTGTGAAAGTTAAAGTAAGCCTTTTGATTTAAATTAGTCGAAATTATTATGTATTAGTAGAATGATTGGGAATCTTAGTTATAAGGTAATTGTCCCCTGTTTCATGTTGTTACTCGAAATTTCTAGTTTTGTGTGAATTTGTTATATCATATATGTTTTATCAACAATGGAAAGGTAAAATTATCATAGTCTCCCTTATTTTAATGTGGTTTTGTTTCCTTCAGTTATTATATCGTTTGACAACAGATGGTAGCGCCATGCTATTTAGGTTCGGTTGGCAGATTATGTGATGATTGCACATCATTTACACATTATTCTTTTTCCTTTCTGATAGCACATTGTATTCTAATCTTCGGCTCTATCAATTTCTATGGTTACATGCAGCTCTTCTAATAGCGGCTTCGTGGCTCCCAAGATTACTCTGGATGAGAAATGTTGTAATTTGACCATAGGATTTTGATGCATACAAATCAATCATTTGACCGCTCAATTAATCTCCCGAAAGACCAAGTAAAGAGGGATAGATAAGATTATTTAATTTGACTTATTTTATGTGTTATGAAACAAGCAATCACACAATAAATAGACTGAACAAGAAAATAAACCGGACATCAGATTTATGTGATTCGATCGACTGACCAATGTCCACAAGGAAAGCAGTAAAGAATTTCATCATAGATCAAACGATACCATGAAGATAACAGTAACACTCGAGTCACTCAAACAATTTAAGTGTTTATTAGCCCTCAATTACACGTAATAACTTACACAGTGTTTAGTCTCATAATTCCTCACAAAATAATCTTTCAATCTCACGAAGGAATTCACAAAATGTTGACAAAATATTGTCATGGCTTTAAACACTCGGGATGTAATTCACAAGCACAAGCACAAGCTCCTCTTGGTTACTCTTCACAAGAAATCACACTTATCAATAGAAGAGATTCAAATCCAAAATAGGAAACCTATTCAAACTAGGTAACCACTTAAATAGGAAATCAACTTCAACTAGAAAACTTTTTTAAATTATGAAAATTTATTTTTTGGGTTCAAACTCGAGACATATTTTCAATATTATGACTTTTATTTTCGTTTCAGCTTTCTTTTCTAAGTGAGAAAAGCAAATGAAAAAAATCCTTGCCTTATTATGCTTGTTTCCGACGGGTAAGCCTATTTTGCTTCATACTCCTGATTACATTTTATATGATGAATTCTCAAGAAATTTTGGGCAGATGAAAAGGAAAAGGAGAACCAGCGACGCTGAAAATCCTTTAGGTCACGCCTGGTCAATGTGACGGCATTGAATGTGGAAGAAAACAATAAATAAAAAAGTAATTTAGACTCGTTAAGACTACTTTGCAAACTAACTCATTAAAAAGTGACATACTGGACAATAAGTGATCCTTCAAACAAGTGAGTTATTTTTCATGATTTAATCATAATTTGACACATCACTTAATATATCGATGTTGTAAACAAATTTTATTAAGTCTAGTATTTTTCATAAGAAAAACAAAAATACTGAAGCTAGATAGTCAATTCACGATCCAATTTATGCAAATCGTGCACCTTTATAAAGAGTAAAATCATAAACTTTCGAATGTTTAAAAATGAGTAGAGTCACACAACATTTGGGTCAGTTTTTCCTAGTTGACGTAGCACAAAAATATTAGTGATTCTTTAAAAAAATAGACCGAGGGCAACAATCTATATTATGTTTATTTTCTTAAGAAAGAGGTTTGAGAGGAATGGAGCAAACCTCACCTGATGTCGAAGTTTTGGGTTAAGACGCCAATAAAACACCATTTACCCACTGAGCAAGCCTATCACCATAGCCACAACGGGTGCAAGTGTGGAAGCTCAAACAAACGGTACACCTAAGCCAAGGTTTCATGACATCAAGAATGGAAATCAAACCTATGACCCTCAGCTTGCAAACTAATTCTTAAACCACTTGACAAACTCCCAAGTTAGTAATTAATCAATATATTCAAGCAAAAAGTGGGTTTGGACTCACTTTTAGTTGGAAACTCACCAAAAACGACATCAACCTATTGTAATTGTGTTAATTCAGTCCTAAACATTTTTTTTACCCAATTAAATCCTAAACCTTTTGCATTTGTACCAATTAAGTCCACGCAACAATTTTGTTTTGAAATCGCTGGCATGGCGCCGATAGTCCTATGTGGCGTGGCCGACGCTAACATGAGCAATTTTTAATAATATTTTAATATTTCTTTATTTTGTAATTTGTAATTTTCTTTTTCCTTTCCTTTCTATTATTTCTATTTCTTTTTTTTCCTTCCCTTCTTCCTTTGGCCAGTCGAGGGTTGATGAGGGTAGCCTTGCCAGCCACTAGTGAGGGTGACCCTCGCCTATGGCAGTGAGGGCATGTAACGCCCCAGAACGTCATGTGTGAAATGTGTCCTTTCTGATTTTATCTTTTAATTTATTAATAGCATGCGGAAGCACAACTAAATTTTACATTATCCCCAACAAGAAATCGCACGAGTTTAAAAATATACATAAGCTTCTTCTTTATAATAACATTAGTAGCTACTAACTTGTTACAACATTAAGCAAAACATAATGAAATACATAGTGTTGGGAAGAGGGTTGGATCAACTAGCACCACTACTCCCACATTAGCCCAAAAGCGAGCCACCATCCAACTTAAGGGTTGATGGCCTCAGGCATCATCTTGTCCCCTTCATCATCATATCTAGGGACCATCCTACAAACTGAAAAATAAAGGAATGAGCTGACGCCCAGTAAATGAAATCTCTAGTTTTAAATTAGAAAAATCATCTTACCACTTCATCTGTTAACAACAAACAACGTGATTTCAAGGCAAATAGAAAATACTAAAGTAAGACAATGCAGGAGTAATTATTTTATCTTTTCATATTGTTGGACAAATAATAACAATAGTGCTTAAGATCATTCGCTCAAATACAAGTAAATGAGATATTCTCCCATGATGTATAAACATTATCATAATGGCTCACTATACATAGGGGATTTTTATTCTCTATTGGTCATGAAGCTTACTCATAGACATAAATAAGTTCATACTTATTATGAAGATCATCAACAAACACAGATAACTTCGTACTGGTCATGAAACATACCGACTTCATACTGATCATGAAGCTTACAAATATACATAGGTAACTTCATACGGGTCATGAAGCTCATTAATATCCATAAATAAGTTCATATTTATCATAAAGATCATCAACACAAACAGGTGACTTCATACTGATCATGAAGTTCATTACTATCCACAAATGAGTTCATACTTATCATAAAGATCACCAACACACATGGGTGACTTCATATTGATCATGACCATAAGTATTCACGTGCATTATTGCTAACTCTATTTTAGATAGAGTATTTTTACTAATTTAAGCTTGATATTTGCTAAAGTTTGATGAATTTTGGGTGAATTTATTTCCTACTCATGTAATTTTATTAAATTTTGTAGGAAATATGACTTTCAGAGGCTAAGGGACCATGCACACTATTTGCAGAACACGCCATGACCATATGCGTAATTTTCCCATGTATCTGTGCTAGAATTGCAGATTGGTCCTTGCGCCTTAGCAACTTCCAGAATACCTCAGCATCTTCCAATATATTTTGTCTTGAAGAAAAAGCCAGCCAAGACCAGAAATTTGGAGGATTTGACCATAATTGAGGCTAGGCTCAAAGAAAATCAAGAATAGGAGTCTTAAGAAAGAAAATTCTTAATTTGGAGGAGTCCTATTCAAAACCTAATGGGGGGCCGACCTAGGGCAGATTTTTAGAGGCTATGAGTACGCATGACAATCATTCCGTGCCCCGGAACTATTTCTACTCAGAAATGATTCTTTTTGATTTTGTATTCGGAAACAATTTTTAAGCAACCTCTCTCTCCCCTCCAACGGAATCTCCCTTCCATTTAGTGTTGAGGGCGAACTACCAGATCTGGCCGGACTTGTACGCCTTCTTTCGACTGGTGTATTCGTGGGTACTATTCACCTGATTGATCCCCTTCGATTCCGGCTGTCTTCGACAGCCGTTGGAGCTATTCTCTGGAGGCAAGGCCCTCTGTACACTCATCTCCGACCTTGCCAAAGGAATCCTCTCGTCTCTAAGCGTAGAGGGCGGACCATCAGATCTGTTCGACCTCTGCGTGCGTCCTCTTCGTCCGGGATTTCTGACTTAGCTGGTGTTCTCGTCTGCTGGGCAGCTTTGTTGGAGGTCGTACAACTATGCTGAAGGTATTACTTCATTCGGTTTCCCTTCTTGAGTGGTGAAATTGGATTTGGTAGTTGGTGGATGCATTTATGCTGGGTTGAATCTGGAATACGGTGACTTTATCTGAATCTGGCTGTATGTTGCATTATTGGGTTGGCTGGTTGGTGGTTTGGATGTGGTAGCCTGATAATCTGACCTTATGGAGCTGGACTTTAGGAACCCCTCGCCTAACCATTGCCCTGTTGTTAAGGCTCAGCGATTGAAAGCTGATAATGCTGTAACTTTTGTGACAGCTGAGCCAAAAGGAAAATCGGTAGCTTCTTCTAGCAAGGGCGTCCCCCCTTCTAGTCACATGCTTACCCAAGACAATGCTAGTCGCAGTCGTAGCAGGGGTCGATCTAAAAATCGACGCAACACTCTTAGACAAGCCAACATTGCAGGACCTTCAACCTGTTCTGATCCTAGGACTAACACAGCAAGCCAAGCTTTTAGGGGGAGACAGAGCACTAGTCGCCAGCCTAATTCGGCACCTGTGTCCAGATCTTGGGCTAATGTTGCAAAGGCCTTGACTAAAGGGTATAATCTTACTTTTGTTCCACCTTTGATGGAGAATGGAGAACCTATTGTTGACATTACCCCTGAGGTTGCTGCTGATGAGAACCCACGTTGGCTGGAATGTATAGTAGGACACTATATTGGTAAGAAAGTTCCCTTTAAGCTTACTGAGGAAGCTATTAAGAAATCCTGGGCCGACCAAGTGGTTGATGTAAAACTACACAACAATGGTTTCTACTTCTTCCGAGTCCCAAATGCCGAGTTTCGCAGGAAGATCATCGACTTGGGACCTATTTCCATCTTTAGTAGCACAATGATGCTACAACAATGGCATCCAAAAATGAAACTCAAGAAGGGCAAGCTTGACTCTCTCCCGATCTAGGTTAGACTGAGGGATATTCCATTCTCATTATGGTCTCCGGCGGGTATTGGTCGTATAGCTAGTGCCATTGGAAAACCACTTTATGTGGATGTTCAGACTGAACAGCTGACTAGAATATCCTATGCGCGTGTTTGTGTGGAGATCAAAGCCACTAATCCTCGAGTGGATTCTGTAAAGATCAGGTGGGATGGTGAGATGAGCCATATCAGCATTGAATATGAATGGAAACCACTTGTGTGCTCCTCCTGTTGTATTTTTGGACACAAAGTGGGAACCAGGGGATTTGACTGCTATGCTGCTTGTCCTCAACATAGAGGGGAGGATTCTTCTCGGCCTCAAGATACTAATGGCTGGACTCAGGTCAACCGAAGAAAAAGCAATGCTCCTTCTGTCAACCCAACAAACCAGCTGCTACCAACTCCAAACCTTCAACTGGATCGCAACTTGAGAGAAGATGAACCCCTGCCTCCTGCTCTTAATTCTGATATTGAACCTGTCTTGGAAGGTACTGCACTAACCCCAGATCTTCAACTGGTCTCAAACTTGGAGGAAGTTGAACCCCAACCTCCTGCGTTGAACTCTGTTACTAATCCTGTCCTGATGGGCTCTGATACATCTCAGCACAATCTATCAACCACTGTTCCAAGCCCCTCCCCTGCACCGTGTCCTATAGGCTCGCTGGAACAGCAGGAAGAGGATTCCTCTCTTAACTCCCACTCCTTGACAGAGGACTCCTCTAACTCTCGCCTAGCATTGGATAATTCTAATGCTCCAGACGTATTGGGGGAGCTAGACCCTGCTGGTTTCTCCCCCCCAACACCCGGTCTAGAACCATGGCAACCAGCACCACAGGAGAGGTAACTAAACCTTCCCCTGGATCAACGCCTATCTCAACCCATCCTTCCAAGACACCTGGTCCTTCCTCCTCAAAGAAAAAAACAAAGAGCCCTAGGACTTCTCAGAGGTAACTCTACCCACCTTTTGTGATGTTTTTTGGTATATGGAATATAAGGGGACTAGTAAATCCCCTTAGACAAGCAGAAATTCGTTCCTTCATAAGGACGCATTGCCTCTCGTGCATTGGCATTGTCGAAACAAAAGTCAAAGTTTTCCATTTTGCTGATATTTCTGGAAGCTTATATGATAACTGGAGGTGGATATCCAACTACGATTTCTCCCCCTTGGAAGAATTTGGTTCGGATGGGACCCAAGTGAGATCGAGATGAGTCTCATTTCCTCTTTTGGCCAAATGATTCATACCCAAATTAATCTTCTGAATTTGCATAAATCTTGCCTTCTCACTATTGTTTATGGCGAACATTCCTTTACGCTCCGGCGCGCACTATGGGCTGACCTTATTCGACTCTCTTTGAGTGACTTGCCATGGATTGTGGCCGGTGATTTTAATGCCATTAGAGACCCGTAGGATAGAGTGGGTAGCACAACCCCTTGGATACCGGTTTTTGATGAATTTGGGGATTGCCTCAACCAGTCGGGACTGGAAGACCTCCGGTATGTGGGCTATAGATACACATGGTCGCATTCCTCTGGTGATAATAGGAAACTCCGAAAGATTGATCGGGTCCTCATCAACAACCTTTGGAACCAGTTCTTCTCCTACTCGGAAGCCTCCTTCCTTGCACCAGGTATTTCGGATCACTCCCCCATGGTGATTAAAATTCTTTCACCCGGCTGCTCAAAGAAACCTTTCAAGTTTTTTAACTTTTGGACAACTCACCCGAATTTCTTGGAATTAGTAGCCCAAGCCTGGGATACTCACGTGTTGGGCATCCCTATGTTCTAGATCTGTTGCAAACTAAAATTGCTTAAAGAGAAACTGAAACACCTGAACAGGAGTTCTTTCTCGGCTATTTTCGAAAGAACTGAACAAGCCAGAGCTGACCTTTATTCAGTCCAGGAAGCTTTAGAACTCCATCCCTTCGACCAGAGATTGCACGAAAATGAAGTGGAACTCTTAAGAACATTTTCTACTCTGAGACTCCAAGAAGAATCCTTCTTCAGGCAGAAATCCAGAATTAGATGGCTTAAAGAAGGGGACCAGAATACAAAATTCTTTCATCATTTTGTCAACAAACGTCGATTGCAAAATCACATTCTCTCAGTTGCCACAGAGGATAGTATTCTGTTAACTGAACCACAAGCGGTCAGGAACCACATTGTTTGCCACTTCCAGACGCTACTCAATGGCAACTCTACTTCAGTTCAGCCATCTATACAGGAGATAGGTGATTTCGTTGGCCGGGATCTAGATGATACTCAAAGATATTTCCTTGAGCAACCGATGTCTGATGAAGAAATTAAATCTACTCTATTCTCGCTGGCTAAAGGCAAAGCCCCTGAGCCGGATGGGTACAATATGGATTTCTTTAAAACTTCTTGGGAGATCATTGGGCCCTCCATTCTTATGGCGGTAAGAGACTTCTTTTGGTCTGGACGTATGCTCAAGCAGTTAAATAATACCATCCTCACCCTAGTGCCGAAGTCCCCCAATGTCTCAGCCATGACTGACTTCCGTCCAATTGCATGTTGCAATACCCTCTATAAATGCATTTCTAAAATTTTGGCTAGGCGTATTGCACATGTTCTTCCCTCTCTGATTAGCCCTTCTCAAACGGCTTTTGTCCGAGGGCGCAGGATTAGTGACAACATCATGATAGCACAAGAGTTGTTTGTGGACTTTCACCACGAGGCTTACCTCCCAAAGTGTGCCATCAAAGTGGATTTCCAGAAGGCTTTCGACACAGTAGACTGGAAGTTCATTGAAAAGACACTTTTGGCCTTTAAATTCCCGGTCTCCTTTACAGGTTGATTATGGCTTGCGTGTCTTCAGCCAAATTCTCGGTTTCGATCAATGGAGAACTACATGGGTTCTTTGCCAGTAGCCGAGGAATTCGGCAAGGAGATCCGCTATCGCCATATCTTTTCATACTAGTTATGGAAGTCCTTTCGGGCATTCTCAAGACTAAGACTGAGTCCCCGGAATTTCGCTGGTTTTGGCGATGCAAAAGAACACGATTATCTCATCTATTCTTTGCGGACGATGTGCTACTCTTTTCTGAAGCTCACTTGAAGTCGATTGAAATAATCAAGGAATCTCTATAACTATTTTCCAATTGGTCTGGTCTTAGACCTAATAGCAGGAAAAGCAATATATTCCTCTCTGGAGGGACCCCGGCATTGCATAGACAGTTACTACAATGCCTTGAATTTCAACAAGGTACTCTCCCCTTTCGTTATCTCGGTGTGTCTATCATCTCCACTAGAATGCGCAAAGAGGACTGTAAGATATTAGTTGATGCTATTACTGCACGGGCCCGCTCATGGACACAACATTTCCTGTCCTTTACTAGGAGATTGCAACTCATCCGATTTGTGCTATACTCTATCCAAGTGTACTGGGCCACCATCTTCTCTCTGCCGAGATCTGTTCTGAATAGAATAGAGGCTATCTTGCGACAATTTCTATGGAAAGGACCTGATCTAGGTTTTGGAGGGGCCAAGGTAGCATGGAACTCTGTTTGTCTACCTAAAGAAGAAGGTGGCCTAGGAATTCGGAGACTTGTAGACTATAATAGGGCTCTCACTCTTAAACACATTTGGCTCCTCTTCACTGATAAGGAGTCTTTGTGGTGCAAATGGATACACTCCAATTTCTTGAAAAAGTCTAACTTCTGGATTGCAACTAAGCCCACCTTTTGCTCCTGGACTTGGAAGAAAATACTGGATTTGCGAATCTCAGCCCAAACTCTTTTCAGATGGAAAATAGGAGATGGTCGCTCGGTCTCCTTCTGGTTTGACTGGTGGCACAACAAAGGTCCTCTATACCTTATTTTCGGTAACACTGACATATATAGATCGAGGATCTCCCGGGACATATCTGTCCGAGACTTCTATGATAACACATGGCAGGAATCTAGCACACTGTCCACCCTCTTGGATTGGGTGGAAGCTCCTCCATTTTTTGAGGACAACACTCCGGACTCTTTTATTTGGACGCCGCACTCAGCTGGATCTTTCTCGGTGGTGCATGCATGGAATCACATCAGAATTAAAGGACAACCAGCCCCATGGTCCTCCTTTGTCTGGGACCGCCACGTAGCCCCACGCCATGCTTTCCTTCTTTGGGTAGTATCCGTAAACTGTTTACCTTCCCAGGTATATCTTCTCCAAACCCGCAGGATCCTTGCTGGTATTTGTGCTTTTTGTGGGAACACACCGGATTCGGTGAATCACCTTTTCTTTGATTGTTCTTCGACAAATAGACTGGCAACTTTTTGGGCAACAAGATGTGACCTCCCGTGGCGTAATAGACCCTGGCATGACCATATCACGTGGGCAATGAGAGTATGTGGGGGCTCCTCTTTTGCGCACCGCCTCTCCAGGTTCTCATTTGGTGCCTTGTGTCACATCATATGGACTGAACAAAACAACGCCCTCTTCAGGAACAAGAGTATTTATATCCCGGGCATGCGCAAGCATCTCATCAAAGTGGTGAAGGACAAAGCAATTTCTCTTGGAAGAGTTGCTGACACACAAAGAAACCAGAGAATTCAAAGAAACTGGGGTCTCCCTCCATCCATCTTCGAAGAGCTCGGTCATAATTAGTTTTTGCTGTACTAGTCCTGTCTGTCTTGTATAGCTAGCTGCTTGCTTTTGTATAGTTCCGCCTAAGTCATCCTTGATCCTATTCGGACATTCCTATGTCTTAATCGGTTCGGGGTTGTCTCGGGTGTTCCTTTGTAATTGGTGTTTGGAAAGTAATACATATTCTTACCTTACAAAAAAAAAATAATTTCTAAGCAATTGAAGGCGTTTAGTAATTGTCCAAAATTTTTATTCTTGGGATAAAAAAGAATATAAATACATTTGATAACTACTCAAACTTTCTTTTTATTAATAATATTTTAAATTTTTTAATATTTTTTTCTTTCTACCCTTCCCTTCTTTGGCCATGGCCGGTCGCCGGCGCCGGCGATCGGCCACAGGCCAAAGCATCGCAGCCCTTGCCGTCGCGTTGGCCGCCTGCCTCACCGTTGGCCTCGCCCGATCTGGGCGAGGCCGAGCCTCGCCGTCGCGACCCACAGCGAAGCCAACCTCGCCGTCAGTCATGAGGGCGAGGCTCAACCTCGTCCGTTTGGGGCAAGGCCGACCTCACTGGGCGAGGTCGAGCCTCGTCGTCACGACCCACGGCGAAACCGACCTCACCATCAGTCGCGACGGCGAGGTCGGCCTCGCCTAGATCGGGCGAGGCCGAGCCTCGCCGTCGTGACCCACGGCGAAGCCAACCTCGCCGTAAGTCGCGACGGCGAGGCTCGGCCTCGCTCGATCTGGGCAAGGCTGACCTCGCCATGATCGATGGCGAGCTGCCTCGCCTAGGTGGCGAGGGTCCAGCCTTTACCCTCATCGGCGAGGGGGACCCTCGCCTCCGCCGGTAGCCGGCAAGGGCCGTGACGCCCTCGTCGGCCCTGGGCTATGGCCGGCCGCCGGCAATCGGCTGCAACCCAGGGAAGAACAACATAAAGAAGAAAAAGAACTCATTCTCAAAATTGTGTCGAAAAACAATAAGCAACTTTTTTTTACTTCTTGTTTATCTTCCAAAACTGTTTCTGGGCACAAATTTTTGCAAAAATGTGCCCGCGAACAAAAATTTTACCAAACGCATTTCTATTCTCAAACTATTTCTAGGAACAAAAGAACAGAAATTTTCACTATTTGGTATGTTACCAAACGGGCTCTATATAAACCCCTCTTGTGCCGCATATTTCAGTATCTGGAGGAGCTTTGAAGCCGCCACCTCTAAGGGAGATTTTAGGTTTTCTTAGTTAGCTTTTATTCCTCTATTTTGTTAGTGTAGTTGGCACATGTCAAGGAGAGAAGGAGGAGACAAACCCAAATATCTTTGTGACTCATCTTGGTGAATTTGTTTTAATTTAGCATTATGTTATCTTTAATTTTTGTCGTTAGTTTAGCTTTAACTATATTCTAAATTTCTTTTGTTAAAGCTACAATGGATCTTAACCATGATTGATTGATTTTCAAGACTTGCTTATGCAATATAATTGTTTTGATTGTGTCTTTCTCTATCATGATCTTAATGCTTTTAGAAGTTTGGCCATTTTTTAAATGATTTTGATGTATGCATGATACCGGGCGGAGATTGCATGCATGTGCACTAGTGATATTGAACCATAAATTAAATCTAGGTCAAGGTATACTAGGTTGTTTGTGTGGCTGCGGTAGCAGATCTAGGTTGGGACTACTTAGATTGAATCCGAGAATTTCCACAAGAACTTAATGCTTTTAGGTAGTTTAAATTCACCTAAGGTTAATGTGGGTTAACATACATAATTAGGGATTATTAGACCGAGATCGGCTTGCAATCTAACATACAAAAATTTCACCAACACAATTGGGAATTAATTTGCCACATGATAAGTTAAGAGAATTGATTATGAGTGGTTAAGTAACACCAATTTGCCGCCGGACCACCACTAGCTGGCAAAAAACAATCAAAATACCCTAAACCATTATTGACCTAAACAACCCAATCACTTGCACAAATCAACCTATAGAACGCCCTAACCGTCTAAACCGATTCAAACAACAATCAAAGCAAGAGATGAGATTGAAAATCACTGACTTGGATGGCCTATGCTATTATAGATTCTCCGACGAGATCAAAGCTGCTCCAGCGACGGTTTCCATGTATGACCGATTCGGTTTAATGTGATTTCAATGATTTAAAATGCAATCAAACAATGAAAGTATGATTAGAAACATGTTTTAGGCATCAAAGAATTCAAAATCATCAAAGAGATCACATGATCATCAATATTGAACTCAAGCTCATCATTGCTTGAATTTGTAAAACCGTGGTGAGTAGAGGATTTTACCTGCTTCGATGAAGGATCAAACAAAGTTTCGAGGCAAATGGCAGCTGTAGAGTCCTACCCTGTCACTTGAACTTCAAGATGGTGGCTTTGGCTTCACCAGGGAAGCTCTGGACATGCTGGCCGAGCTCAGGTTTCGGAGCTTCACGACTAGCTTCGGTACAAGTTTTCTAGGTGAGGAGGTTCACCATCGAAGCCAATTTGATGACGTTTTTCTCACCGGAAAAATGCCAATCACTTGGCTCTTAGATACTCAACACACCTCTTAAGCTCAGATTTTCTCTTTCTCTCTTTTTGGTTCTCTTTTCCTCTCTTAGTGATTTCGTCGAACACCCTCTATGCACGGATAATGATATTTTTCTCTCTTTGTAGCTTGATTTCCCGCCCAAAATCCGTTACTACCGACCTTTGAATCGGTTGTAATGGATCTCTGATACCAACTGGAGAATCTCAAGCTGGTAAACTTGATTTTCACGTGTTATATTAATCGCATTGAGTCATTAAAGTCATGGGGCCGAAGATATTTTCTGGGTTTTATCATGCTCTGGGGGAGTCGGGTAAGGAAGGAGACCGACCCAGGTTGGGTCGGGTTGGGTTGACGCTGCAGACCAGGCAAACTTAGGTTGGTCTAAAATCGCAAATTCAGCCCGATTTTGACATTAGATCTAAAAAATTGGATCTAACATCAAAATTGGATTTCTCATCACATTTTTCATGCACATATGATATTTGCCCTAATTTTTATCACAATTAAATCCAAAATTCTTAAATTGTAAATTTGGATCATTAGGGTTTTTGTTCAATTTAACACCTAGATGACCTGATTGGGCAAAATTGATGCCAAAATTGGATTGCTCATGATTGATTAACCCTAGAAATGATAGTCTCACAGTTCGACAATTTCAAATTGATAATGATCCCTAATTTGGGCTAAAAATCCTTAATTTTCAATTGAATTTTGGGGCTTTTCAATTTCTTTGATAAATTGTGCAATTGGACCAACCATTATGTAATTCAAGGTTCTAGGATCATTTGTTGTGAAGACACTATAACGTAGAAATGACTCAATTGAATTTTTGATTCAATTTGGGCATGTTTTTACCCAATTTTGGGAAAAGCACATTCCCAATTGAAATTTTATAAAATTGATGCTGTATTGATGAAATTAGATTTAAAAGGAGACTAATTTCTATTTTTATGGAATTTTTGGACTCCATTTGCTATTTTTCTTGATTTTTACCCTTATTTTGACTAAAAGAAATTAAGGAAAAATTCAAGAAAATTATAAAAAATTATTTTTGGTTTAGGAATAGGTTCTTAAGCTTGGCCAATATTCCTAATCCTAATTTTGTGATTTTTTGGAAAAATTTGAAAAATAAGTTAAAAATCAAGTGTCAATAGCTGCCCCTCTTTGAGATTGAGCTTGTTAGAGATTGATCTTAAAGATAAGGTGACACATGAGCTTTTAATAGACTCTACAGGCAAAACAAATGGAAATTTCACAATAACTGATTAGGAATCTTGCTTGAAATTCATGATCCAACCAAAATTTCTCTTTTGAATACATCTGAGAAGTTTTTAATGATTGAGGGAAGGAAAACTTATCTGTTTGTGAGCATTCTTTGCTGATTATCTCCAGAGTATGAATTGATGATAGTGATGATTATGATGACTTGAATTATGATCTCATGGTTTAAGGATATTTCCACGAACTATGAGTACCTAAAGCTCATCACTTGAAGATTTGATGATTTGCCCAGTGGCTCCTCGCCAGTAGGACTTAGTAATTTGCCTAGTGGCTCATCGCCAGTAGGACATAAAAATATGCCTAGTGACTCCTCGTCGGTACGACTTGATGGTTCGCCTAGTGGCTCCTCGCTAGTAGGACTTGGAAATTTACCTAGTGGCTCATCGCCAGTAGGACTTGGTAATTTGCCTAGTGGCTCCTCACCACTAGGAATTGAAAATTTGCCTAGTGACTCCTCGCCAGTAGGACTTGGAAAGGTTTGCTTAGTGGTTCCTCGCCAGTAAGACTTGAAAAGGCTTCAAACAATGAGTACCTAGGACTCCTCGCCCGAGAATTTGATGATCTGCCTGGTGACTCCTCGCCAGTAGGACTTGAAAAAGGCTTCAAATAATAAGTACCTAGGGCTCCTTGCCTGAGGATTTGATGATTTACCTGGTGACTCGTCGGTAGCAGGACTTGGAAAAGGCTTCAAATAATGAGTATCTAAGGCTCCTTGCCCGAGAATTTGATGATTTACCTGGTGACTCCTCGTCAATAGGACTTTATATGGTTTTTAGTTGACCAAAAAATATTAAAACGTGGTTTTAAGTTTACCACCAATTGTTTGTAAACTTGATTTTGAATTGATCAAAAACTATTTGAAATGTGATTTTAAGTTTACCACGAACTACTTGAAAATTTGATTTTAAGTTGACCAAAAACTTTTTGAAACTTTGATTTGGAAACATGCACTTTTTATGCCAATGCATTCAGACAATTGAATTCCGTTTCTAAGGAAGTATTTGAGCAAATTGCTTGTAATTTTTCAAGAAATGCTTGAGATAATCATTTGGAAAACCTTCATTAAAAACGATTTGTCTCAATCTATGAACCTGGTCTTTTCTTCACTAATTGAAATGAGAATCATCTTGAGACCCTCAATTCATCTATCTTAACCGATCCTCAGGTACTTGGAGATGTTCGCAATGTATATAATCCGAATGATCCGATAAGGTCTTTCAAAGGATTGTAATGTAGGTTTGGTCAATGGCTATTCAAAGGATAGGCATTTTGAGGCTTGGCTACGTTACAACGATTGGGAGTAAATGAAGATAGAATTCGAGCAGCCAAAACACCTGTGCAAGCGTTCGATGGAATGAAGAAAGAAACTATAGGCGAAATTTAGTTGGAACTCATGATTGGACCTGTTCTTTTCTCGCTCACTTTCCAAGTACTAAATATACCACGCAACTTTAGTTTGCTCCTTGGTAGACCGCGGATTCATAATGCTGGAGTTGTGCCCTCAAGCCTTCACCAAAAAGTGAGATTCGTGGTAGATGGCAAACTCATAACCATACATGCTGAGACGGATTTCAAGGTGTTCTATGATACCGCCATTCCATATGTTGAGCCCGAAATCAAGGAAGAATCAAATTGCCACTCCTTCAAGTTGGTCTCCATTGCACATGTGCTTGTTGGAGCGATTATGCAAATTCCTCAAATGTCAAAGCCCGCCATCAAGTCAAGTAAAGTTTTGCTTGAAAACGGCTACACTCTCGGAAAAGGCTTGGGGAAGCATTCCCAAGGCATCTTGAAACCAATTGAAGCTGTTATGAAGAAGAACAAGAAAGGTTTAGGTTACAATGGAAGCCATGAGAACCAAGGTGATCACAAATACCAAAATAAAAAGACAAACAATCGACAGAGGCTGTTATCACCATCTTTGAAATAGACATTTTCTGGACCTCCCGTGATGTTACAAGAAGAAGAGATTTCCTTCGACTTTATGGCATATCTCTTTCATGAAGACTTTATTGACGCTATCTTGGTCCACGATAAAGTTGAATCATCCAAAGCACCTATCAACCTTGCTGAATAGGGATGCTTCTTACCCTTCTTCTAAGTCTGTTGCATTCGTTATCGCTTCATTTGTTTGCTCCTGCGTGGGATCAATTTGTTAGTTCAATTGATTCTTTCAATTCAATCTTTGATTTGTAATGGACACTTGGATCTTGAGCCGTTGGTCCAAGGTAGTATATATTGTAATACAACCTTATCATTTGAATTTCAAAAAGCAGGCATATGCACGTTTTATTAAAAACGTGTGGAAGTACACCAAACCAGTCCTATGATGATACTTTGAGGATTGGACTTCCGCACGCTTCCTAGTTTCAAAGATTTGTGGAGCAAGAATGTCCAAGGATATGAGGACAAAGTTCCTAAAACATTTTCTAGCATGGTTTCAAAACTAATTTTTGGGGCATATCATAAATGTGCGATTGATCCCCCAACAAATTTTGAAGATTAGATTTTTAAATCAAAATGGACCAAAGGATTTGACGGTTAGATTTCCAATTGACTTTTGAAATTGTTTTCAAAAATGATTTCCAAACAATCATGCATAAATTTGGCTTTTATTCACCTAATCAGAATTATCTCAAAGAGCGGTGTCTCAAAAAGGTAAAAAGTACTCATTCCAATGGGAATATCTCGTATCTGACTTGATTTGTTCATCCATTTATCTTGTAGATAAGGTGTCAAGATGGTTGAATAATATGGACATAATGAAAGAATGATATCATCATCAAAGGGAGCATTTCATTTTTAAGCACAAATTTATCTAGATCCAAATTGACATATCTTTTCTTTACATGAAGGTGAAAAAGGGAAAAATTCAAACAATAGACAATGAAAATCAAACAAGGAAGAGCATTGAACATACCAGATTCTTTGAACGCAAAAGTGTCCAACTGGGGCAATTGGCTTTAGTACAATCAACTAAGTTGTCAACAATCAAGAAAGTTCAAAGAGTCGTTTACATGGACTCAAATGAAGGGTAAAACTGTATCGGTTCCAATTTACCTCTTTTGATATCATTTATTAACTCAATTTCCTTTCTCTTGATAGGAAGACATCGAGCAATGGAAGGAAAATACAAGGGTAAAGTTGTGTTGTTCCAAGTTGTCATCTTTCAAAGGATATTCATTGACATGATTGCTTTTGTATTCTTGTAGGATCAATTGTCCAACATAGAACAAGTATTCTTTTTCTCAAAGATCTTTCAAGAAAAAATATTTAGAATAATTCTAAAAAATAAGCTTTCAAAACCATTCCATTCCAAAACCTCTTGGATAAAAAATTTAGTTTCATGATCAAGGTAAATTTGAAACCATTGTCTTCAAATGCTTTATCAAGTCCTAGTTGCGGAATCTTAGACACATTGTTTTGAACTAAAAGGATATTCCAAGTTCAAATTTCAAATAATCGAAAGAGAAATTTGAGATCAGTTTTTTCAAGAGATCTCAAATGACATTCTTCAAATTGTTCATTCACGCATTGGTGAACACATCATGCATCAGAATTCCCCACAGACGGGAGTTTTAACCAAACGATCCTTTGAAAAAACAAAAAAGGGATTTCTCAAAAATGCCGAATGGAAATGCCTAGGATGATAAACAGCAAACCTTTGATCAAACACGTCCCTCTACACATTTTGAGAGAATTGAGTGAAAAAAAAACCATGTCCTAGGATGTAAGGTTCATTCACATTGAATACATGGATTGAAATGATAAAAATCATTTCATTTCTCTATCCTAAACACTCATTTTATTCTTTGTTAGCCACTTTGAGTCAAATAGGGAGAATTTTCAAAATACTCCTGTCAAGAGCCACCCTACATTAGGGCAAGTTAAGAAGTTGTGATTGATCATTTTTTGAGCAAAAAGATTAAGAAAGATTTTATTGCTTTCACTTGCATCAATCTTCTTGTGGTAATTTTAGGTGGATCTTTATGGAAGCTCGAAACATCCCAACGTGAAGAAGAGCATTCTTTTCCTCTACCCAAATAGAATTATCCCTTGCTTAGCTAAATTGAGCCTTAAGCATGTTCATTTCAAAACCCAAAATGTTGATTATCTCCCTACATTAGGGCAATACATATGATTTACCAAGAAAATTTGGAAAAATTGGTGAATATGTATAGAGTGTCTCGAGAGTCCAAAGAGCTTAAAAGATAAATATTATGGAGCATGAAAAAACAGTGTGCCTGATAAAAGCAAGTCCGTTGCCCATGAAAAAGAAAATATATCAAAAGCAAAAGCAAAAGCAAAAAGCAACATGCTTATGATGAAAACGAAATTCCCATTGCAAAAGATGCTTAGAAAGAGCAAAGCTCTTATGTTGCTAGAAAAAAGGACTCTCGAGACAATTTGGTTTTCAAGAGTCAAATGATATCAAATTTGGATGATTTGGTAATGATATCAAGATAATCATCATTTCTCTTTCAAACCCCTTCTACAAAATTTCAAGCCTTTTGAGTCTAACCCGAACCGACATTACAACCCTCTCCGAAGTCTCTTTTGATTGGGATAGTTTGAGTTGACGTAAAGATTTTACAAAGAAGCTACAGCTAGAAGGAGTGGAAGTAATCCTATCTTGTCTTATCTTCAAGGTTCTTGACTTGTAAACCCGCTGAAGATGTTGATGGTATATTTCTTTTCTTAGCCTCAAAGCAAATACCCTTTGTGTAAGCCCATGACCAAGCCTATATTATGGTCCTTTTGAAAGACCTTTTTGATTAATCAATTTGTATTCAATGTGAAAGTTTTCGAAAACCTTTGACATAGGTTCGTGAGGCATCACCAATGAGAATTGAATAGCTTTCCTACATCAATGGATGGGAATCAAAGCCTTTATGAGAGCCGGTGCGAAAGACCCTTTTGATTAGGTTATTTCCAATTTGACATTTTTTTATCTAATCTCTTTAGATGGTTATTCAAAGATCATTTTGTTAAAATTTCCTCTTAAGGAAATCAGTGTCCTTTACCAAAATGTGAACAATTCTGTTTGATGTGTCATTAAACAATCTCGGAACTTCTTTCAAAATATCTTTCCCCATTTTCGATTTTTGGTCAGCCTAAATCATAACCCCCATTTTCGATTTTTGGTCAGCCTAAACCATACCCCCCATTTTCGATTTTTGGTCATCCTAAACCATACCCCCCATTTTCAGTTTTTGGTCATCCTAAACCATACCCCACATTTTCGATTTTTGGTCAGCCTAAACCATAACCCCCATTTTCGGTTTTTGATCAGCCTAAACCATACCTCCCTTTTTCGGTTTTTGGTCAGTCCAAACCATACCCTTCATTGTTGGTTTTTGGTTATCCTAAACCATGCATCGCTTTCGGTTTTCATACCATCCCTTTGTTTTTTAAACCTTGTCTTAGGTTCTAGGTCGTCCTTAAACCTTGCCCTTTAGGTTCTTGGTTATTCTTAAACCATATATTTCTTGCAAAACTCTTTCTTTCTTTTTCTCCCTTCATTCCATCCCATGAGAAAGAGAAGAACACGTGAATGACCTAGCAATCCAATGGTAAGTGCTTTAGGTAAGACTCTGATCAAATGTCTTTGTCTCTATTTTCTTTCATATCCCAAGTGGAGTCAACTAAAAATTTGCAGGTGCCAATTGATCTTTGAGCGGAACCTCTTTGAACTTCCACTCAAAGAGGGGCAGCGGTTGACACCTAATTTTTAGCCAACGCGTCATTAAAAGTAGAAAATTTGAGATTATGGTTTCCGATTGCGACGGAACTCGTTTCTTAAACAAAAAGTATCGTTTTTTAATTCTGTTTGTTGGCCTATTTTCTGTAAACAATTTTCTATTCATTTCATGCAAAAATCCGAAAAGTCAAACTATTAACTTTCACGTTGACTTTTTGGTCAACCCTTTGACCAAAAGTCAACTCCGAGTCAAATTGGGGCTTTTCACCTAAAAAGATTCCTTTCAAGTTTAATTTCACTTTAGAAGTGGAAATTCCAGAAAAATTCAAAGATTTGATCATAAAATCAAACTTCTAGTGAAAAGTCAACTAGGGTTTGACTTTTGATCAAACCTTTGACCAAAAAAATTGAAAAATACAAAAATCCAAAAATCATCTTATTTTACATTCAATTTGACTTTGGCATTTGAAATTTTACAAAAATCAGTTTAGAATCAACGTTTTCCCAATTTGCAGAATTTGGTTCAAATCGACCAAAAATGAAATTACTTCATTTCTAGTCATTTTTTAGGATAGTTTTCTTCACGACATTTGATCTAGAGGTCATCTTATATTCAATTTTGGAATAAATTTTGTAATTCCAAGCCAAACACAAAAACCCCCAACTTTGGCCCTAATTAGTGATTTGGATCAATTCTTCATGATTAGCGCAATTAAGACACGAATGAGCCTAATTTCTTATATTAAATCCAAATTCAAAATCAATTTTGGAAGATTCACATGAATTTGAGCCAATTTGATCAATTTAGTGATCCAACGATTGAGAAGTCTAAGAGTAATTGATCCAATTAGTGCAATTCAACTTGACCCACTTTAGACTAACATCTAATTTGATGAATTGAGGCTTAATTTGATTAATTGAACTTTAATTAAATTTGTTAGTCTAACTTGGCCATGCAATTTCCCAAATTCAAGAACAATTGAGCTAAACAAGTTAAATTTGATCAATTTGTGCATGAATTTCAAATTGGTTCAATCCAATACAATTGAATTCAATATTAATGGGGTCAATTAATAATGATAGAGATCAAATTGTACAAAATTAAAACAAATGGAACCAAAGATTGAACCGGTTCAATGCGGCCAAACTCGAGACAAACCGGTTCAACCCGGTTTGATTCGAATTAAGTCGATCTGATCGGATTGGCCATTTTCCGATTGAAAATCCGGCGGCCGGCGATCTATTCCGACCAGCCAAGGCTAGCCACGTCCCTTTGAGCCCAAAATGACAAAAATGCCCTTAAATAAAAAGTGCGAAAATACCCCTAAGTGAAATTACTAAAATGCCCTTCATTAAGGATTAATCAAATTACTTAGGGGGTAAGCAAATCAATCATAGCCATTCATTTAGAATTGATCATGTCCATCCATAATGCCATGTCACCAATCCTTAGCCCTTAAGGAATATTCTTAATCATTAAGAATGCATTCTAGGTCATTGGATCAATTTAAGGGCTAAGATTCAAAGTTGAGGAAAGTATATAGGTTTTTTCCCTCCAAAATTGAGGGGACTCTGATTTTTCAGATCTGAATTCTCTCTCCTCTCTTCTCTCTCTCTCTTTAGCTCACGTATCCCTCTCCCTCTCCCTCTTGCTCTCTCTCTCGGCCACTGGCCTATCTATCTCTCGCTGGCTGTTTTTCGGCGAGCTGCCGCCTCACTGCCATCCCCCACGGCGGCACAAGGCTAGTCGCAAGACCAGCTGTCCTTGCTGGTGGCCGGAACTCCTCTGTCCGGTGTGATTTCCTCCACGGCAACATCGCCGGCATAGTCGCTGGTGATTGAATCAGTCGGTTCAAGCGGCTGAATCGGCTGATCGACAATCCCTCCGGTGATCCCGAACCTCCAGTAGCATTCCTTGGTGTCTTCACGTGGCTGTGGTGGCCAGCTTCCCGCTGAACAGCCACCGGATCGTTTCTGTCGACTCGATTTTTCGTTATTAGTTTATTAGCGCGAAATCGATTCGGTTCTCACTATAGCTTGTGCACTCTATTCTCATAGGTTTGTCGAGCTTTCCGAGACTTCTCCGTGCTGCTTTTGATCTGAATACGGAGATCGGATCGCTCGATTGCGCGTCGAAGTATCATTAAACAAGGTAAGTTCACTTGGAAGTTGTTCTGTAAATTCGTGTATAGAGAAACCTGCATGTTTGAGATGCTGATTTCAGCTCGTTACTATTGAAATCTTGCAAAGTGATGAACTAGAGAATCGTAAAACACATCTCAAGCTTCGATTTGATATATTGCATGCCTCAATCAGACTTAGTTTGCTATGTCAAAACTCTTTTGGAAGTTAGGATCAGAATCTAGAATGTGATGTTCAAGTCTGTTTGATGATTTCCTGATTGACGTTGTGCTGTTCTATGATTTTTCTGATTTTCTACGATTGTTGTTTGAAGAAACTTTCTTCATGAAAGTCGTAGGACACATCTTAATCTGTTCATCATAAAAGTTTCATAAAATTCCAAGCATGTTAGCATTGTACGATCTGCAATGTCATATATGCATAAATCTAGTGACAGACTAGTTTCTGACTGACCTTCGTGTGTTCTTCGATTTTCATAAATTCATGTGTTCAAACTATGAAAAAGTTTTCTTCACAAAAGTTCACACTGAGATCGAGATCTTTTTATTGATACTAATTTCATCAAAATCAGAATTCATTTGGATTTTCAAAAGGAATTTTTATGATCTAATCAGTATCCGTGTTCAGATCTGATTTTCATTCCTTTGGAATCCAAAAGATGTTTCTCCAAATTTGATAAAGTTAGAGTCCTCCTTTGCAAAAAATCAAAACTACAAAGTTGTTCCTTGGGATCTCATTATATTGACTGGAAATTTTGAGGGCCTAATAGCAATTTTTAGAGGGTCAATTGACTTAAAATTTCAGATAAGTTCTTCTCGGGTTAAAATTTGACTTGCAGTTGAGTCCTTTGTGAAAACTGAATTTTATAAACATTTGGAGGACTTTTTAGCAAAAACTCAAAACATGAAAGTTGTCACACACAGAGAATTATAACTATCTAAAAATATTCACATGATTTTGATAAGGTTTGTTATTTTTCCTGCCATTATTTTGAAATCCCTAATAGAACCGGGTCCAGTCTGTCACCGAGAGTGAATTTGTCATTTTCATGAAAATCGGTGGGGATTTAGAAAAAATGGTCTTCTTAACTTTTGATCCTCAAGACATAAGCTTTCTAATGACATCTGAATCACTTCATTTGGACATCATTAGTTTAGTTAATCACATCTGAACAGAAGTAATCCGAATTAGATAATAACTGAATAAGTGGTCTCCTTATGAAGCCCACTTCCCATTGCTTGATTGATTGAGAAATAAGGCCCATGGGCTTGAATGCATGCTTATTTCATTGTTATGCATGTATTATTTAGATGAATGTTAGGTCCGGTGGATGTTCGGTGGGTAGCCCATTATGGTCATTTAAAGCCCGACTTTAGGGGTTAATTGACATGAGTTACCGTTTTGTGAATGCAAATGGTAGCCCATTATCATTAACCATTGAGCAAATAATGTTAGATGATTAGATGGGTGGTAAATCGAAATGCATGAAAAACAAAGGCCGATCCCGAGGCCCGTGGTTGACTAATGAATTGTTTGCATCAATGCTTTTCTTTGGTTATTCCTTTGCATATTATTTGTCGCGAATGTATGTTGTGAATGTAAACGCCGACACCCGAGAGACGGTCCATGGGAGGATAATCCAAAATTGAAAAAGACCAAGGTGTTTGACCGATGTCCAATCCGGTCTCAATTTGTATTCATTTGATGGTGGCGATAGATCGATATTCGATCCGGTTTCAATTTATATTCAATTCATTCATCCCCGATCATGTCTTGGGTTTTCAATTTGTGTTGTAATAAACACCCGACGAGTTGCGGGTTTTACTTTCTCGCACTTAGAATTAGCTTGTCTTTTCAATACTTTGAGTGTTTACTTTATGAAATGTCTTTTAATACAATTGATTGTTTCTTTCTTTTTCTAAATAAAGATAGGATTAGTTTAGAATCTTAAATGAAAATATAAAAACAAGATGCGTGATCACTTAGTGGATTAAGACTTTAACATGAAAATGGTAAAGAACAAATGCATGACAACTTAGATAACAACCATGATAAGTTTAGCGGTACCGAAAGGGCGTTAATAGAAATATTAACGTAAGCTAGTCCCCGAACTCATAATCTCTGATTTTCATAGAAATCGAAACAAAACTCCCGCATTTCGGTTAGGTATTCTAGCCGACCCCCGATCTAGGCTAGTGGTGACTCCTAAAAAAGATAAAATTGATCCGCTGTCACGCGAGGTATGGATTTAGGGAAAATCCACGTTCATGATTAATAGACCATATGGATGATCAAAAGATTTATGCTTTAATAAACCATCTTTTATTATGTGCCATATGGACCGTTTCATGAACACTTATCTCTAAACTCGCCTTATTGAGTTCGGCCATTGAGAGGTAGATCGCGACAATGCCCTTCCACCAAGCAACAAGTTCCTTCCGAGGAATGGGAATTACTTGGATGTCTATTTTTTCCGTTGAGTCTAATCATGTAAAAAGATTTGTTATTAATCACCATGGATTGTAAATCAATTTTAATACCTCCATTTTAATCATATGTCCTTTTAAGGTAAAACGGAGGTAAAGTATGCTTGCATACCTTGAAAGCAATGCAAATGTCATTTTGAGTCCGTTTAAACCTTAAAAGAGCATATAGTTGAGATTATGGACAAATTTAATGTGTGATGTAAATGCCCATTTTGTCATACTCCATTTAGACCATAAAGTCCTAAACTATAGTTTACAACTTCGAATATATGGAAATGAACAAGTAAGCACTTGAATTACATGAAAAATCCGCCATGGACCTATACATTTCATTTAAAAACGAAAGAATGGTCAAATAGAGTATGACGCCCTAATCATGCATTCTAAAACAAAAGGGCATTTAGACCAAGCATTGAATGTCATTTAGGCATTTTTTAAGAACGTGACAACTAACATGCATAATTGTAAAAGAATGAAATGGAACGATACTTATTTACCATGATATTTTGGTTTGGTTTTAGGTATACCAACCTCAAAAATAAGTGAATATAACCAGTAAAGTTTTGACACCTAAAAGGGTAGGATATACTAAAGCTCAAGGTCATCACTTTAATGGACAAGGGATTCCGTTTCAATAGGCAATCGATCTAAAGTTATGGAATATTATTCCACCTCGGTGATCGGTGTTGTATTTAAACGATCCCATGAGTAATCGGCTCATAGTTTCGCCTAAACATATATCTCCTAAGCTAAATGTAGCCGGGGTTGGGCCACAGGTGGTACGTGCTAATGGTGTAGTGCTAAAGTAATTTAAAAATATGCATAGCAATTAATGACCAAACAGCACTTCTAAAATTCATTCACAACACATTCAATCCCAACACCATCCTGCAAAATAAGGGTTAACAAAGACAACACCCCTTATATCACCCCGTCTGCAAAACCATTTAATACTATCATTAGCGGGACGTACCCGGGATTCTTGCAAGCATAAAACACAAGCATATCATTCTATCTAGGCCTAAGTCCACTTAGAAAAGATTTATATTCCCCAGCGGAGTCGCCAAGCCTGTCGCGCCGCACTTTCTTTTTGAGGGGGCCTTTTGGGATTTGCACGCTATGGAGGTATTTCCGTGTAAGGGTCTCCTCTAGATCATACCTCACGTGATAGTGGAAGGTAATTTCCTATTTAGTCTAGGTTTGTGATTTTGGAGTCGTCACTAGTCATTATTAGTAGGTAGACTAGAAACTTAATCGAGATACGGGAGAAATATCATGATTTTACGAACCAGAGATTCTGAGTACAGGGACTTGGTTACGCTATTGATCTCGAATCGAGATCCCTAATGCCTTTTCGGTACCTAAGAACGGTATGATGTCTAACGTGTCATGCGAATTTTCGAGGCTTACCCACTAATCCTATCTGTTCTAATCACAGGAAAGACAAAACAAGTATTAAATGTACAATCGAAGCCAATCAAATCAATCAATCCTAAGTGGTCTCTAAAACGAAAATCAATCAAAACACACAAACCCTAATGAAGCTCTAAAAACTTATTCATTTCATGATATACAATTTTTAGGGTTTTAGGATTTTTTAGGGGTTATAACCCCAGAATTTGAAATTTTCTAAAAATGCCACTTGGGCACTTCGAAAAATTCAAATTTCACTTTTTATGGCCGGCCACGGTGTTTTTGGACCATTCTGTGAATTTTTGAAATTTTTTATTTTTTTTCTGAAATTTTATTAATTGGGAATTGATTTTTTATGGTTTTCCGAAAAATTTTATAAATTTTCCAAATTTTCAATTTTTTTATTGATTTTCCAAAATTTTTTACACTTTTTATTTGTATTTTCTGAATTTTTTATGAATTTTTCTGAAAATTTTTGAATTTTTATGAATTTTCTAATTTTTTATGAATTTTTTGTTTTTCGAAATTTTTTTTGAATTTTTATGAATTTTTGAATTTTTTGTCTTTCTGTGGAAATTTATTATTATTATTATTTTATGAATTTCTATGAGTTTTTTTAGATTTTTTATTATTATTTTTTTATTTTTTAAATTTCCCGCCGGGAAATGAACCGAACCGGCCCGGTTCGACCCGCTTCGGCTTAGCCGAACCGGGTTTCGCTGGCGCCAGTCGCTGGCCGTCTTCTCCGGCAAGATCAGAGCCAAAAAAGGACGCCGTTTTGATTTTTTTTCATTTAGGCATTTTCACAAACACTTGGTAGGCATATTTCCATATTAAACATCTTCGGGGCCGCCGGTGTGGATCGATTTCCGGCAACTCTCCAACGGCTATTTGGCTATTCCGATTGCTTCATTACAAAGTCCACATTACACATTACCAATCTAGCCCAACCGGAGTATCGCCGAACCTCCGCCGGCCGATGAAAAACCGGTTAGAAAAACCTAACTTAACACTAACCTAAAATAACATTTCCAGATTTCAAATCACTATCCTATTCACCCTAGCCGTCTAATTCGATTCTAACGATCAACAAAACATCAAACAAGGGTCTATAATCACTAACTTGGATGTTTTAAGACCAAAATGAGGCTCCAGCGGAGGTCCTCAAGCTCCGGCGAGATGGTTTTGATAATGGTCGACATGATTCATGCTCGTTTAACACCCAAAATGCAATCATGTAACACAAAACATGATCAGGAACTCTTTACCACCATTAACAAGCTCAGATTTGCAGAGAAATCACATGATCAGCAAAGTTTCAGTTCAAAGTCATTTTCTGGAAATTTTGAAAAAAATAATTATGAACCAACTTTACCTTCTTCGTTCAATGATTAAAAGAAATTGTCGAAGTGATCCGCGCCTATAGTGTTGTTCCTTGACACTTGTACTTCACTCTAGTAGCTTCTGATTCGCCAGAGTAGGTCTTAATGCGCCGGAAGAAGCTCGTTTTTAGGCCTTTAGGACCAGCCGAGTCGACTAGAACAACCAGGGGAGAGTCGCGGCCAAATCACGATTCACTGGTGCTCCGCCGTTCATAGCGGCACCGAACACTCGTGACGGGACTCTCGACTCTCCCTCTCTCTCTCTCTCTCACTTTTTCTCTTTGGTTTCACCTCTTTTTCTCTCTTCCCCCTCCCTAGCATTTCATCGTGCACCTTCTCTTCAATGTTTCGATTATAACTGATCTCCGACGACAGCTAGAGATTCTTCAGCTGTCGTTCGGGTCAAACACGTGTTTATTTGATCGGAAATGATTGACTAAGCCACGGGGGCGAAACAAGATTTTTTTTTGTGTTCTGGCAAGTCAGGTAGGGAAGATGAACAAGCCGGGTCGGGTTGGGTTGACCCGATCGACCCAGCGGACCCGGGTTGGTCTAAATTCGCCAATTAAGCTCAATTTTGACTCAATTTTCAAAATTAAACCACAAAATTGAATTCCTCATCATATTCCAAATGCAAATATGTGATTTTCCCTGATTTTTGTTACAATTGTGTCTAAGATTTTCACATTTTTGTATTCGGGTTAATAGGTTTTTGTTTAATTTGATGTCCTAATGACCTGATTAGGCAAAATTGATGCCAAAATTAAATTACCCACATCTGATTAACTCTAGAAATAATGGTCTCATGTTTTGACAATTTCATATCGGGCACGATTACCAATTTGGGTTCAAAATTCTTAATTTTCAATTGAATTTTGGGGATTTTCTATTTTTATGTCAAATTGTGCAATTGGACTGACCATTATGTAATTCAAGGTCCCACATTCATTTATTGTGAAGACACCATGACTTAAAAATGACTAAAAAAAATTTAAATGCATTTTTTGTTCAATTCGAGTTTAATTTTGCCCACTTTTCAGAAAAACATATATCTGATTGAGGTTTTTCAAAATTGATGATGTATACATAAAATTCGATTTAAAATAAGACTAATGACTATTTTTATGGAATTTTCTGATTCCATTTGCTATTTTTCTTGATTTTTTCACTTATTTTGGCTAAAGGAAATTAAGAAAAGATGCAGAAAAATGCGAAAAAGTTATTTTTTGGTTTAGAAATAGGTTTCTAGGCTTGGCCAAAATTCCTAGTCCTAATTTTAAAAATTTTGAAAATATGAAAAAAATGAGCTAAAAATTAGGTGTCAACACTCTACAAAAAGAGGCACTCAAAAGACGGAGTAACTCGACCTATTCTCAATCCCCGTAGTACCTTGGCAGCATCTCCGGATCAATCATGGTCGCGGGTCCAAAATGATTATATTACAACAATGAAAATAAATCTCAATTAACAACTACCTAAGCCTCGCTTAGGCCAAAGCGTACATCCGAACAATTGTACACATGCAATTCAAACAATCGACGTGTCATAAACAATAACAGGAGTCCTTACCTCGCCTTAGCAGATATACAAAGCCCTACACGTTAGAATATTGCCATAACATAGCCAATTGCTCATCAAACAAGCACTCTTCAAATCATGGCATAATCATAAGAAACATACTCAATGTTTTGGATTTCGAGCATTCACCAATACATAGCATACATTCACATGTATCCAGGTTATTAACGACCCCTCGGGCCACCGAACTCCTGTTAGTCTTCTGGTATAACCAGGTATTATCCCGCTTCGTCGGCGATGGCAACGTTGGGGATCGAACCCCCCCCTCCCGGGAACCTGGGTACCCAACAGCATTCCACTTAGGAACATCGATTTGGCCTCCACCGCGATCGGCATCATCTGGGATCGAACACCCCCCGACAACCCTGGGTACCAGATGGCAACATTGGGAATCGAACACCCCCCGACAAGTCTTATACCCAACGGCATTCTACTTAGAAGCATCGATCCGACCTCCACCGCGATCGACATCGTCCGGGATCGAACACCCCCGGCAACCTCGGATACTAGACGGCATCCGAACTCTCGCTGGGCATCGTCTAAAACTCCCGCCTAGACGGAACGTGACATGATCATGCACACACAATATCCACTCAATGCCAATTTTTCTCTTTGAAAATTGATCACATGCCAACTGAATACTTACTCGGCCAATCAAATGCCACACTTTTCATTGATAACCCCACCTTTGAATAATTGCTCGAAAATGAGAAAACCAAGTGTACACAAAAGTGGGTGATTCCAGGCAATTATGGGCAGTAACACAGTCACCAAATTTCCTTTAAAATAAATAGTAAATCAACTCCAAAAATTCTAAAATTTGGATATGTTGTACAAAACATCTTGATAAACATTTTTCATGCGGGACATGAAATCCATTTATGATTATAAATGCCTCGTTTTGACACTCAAACCCGGATAGAACCCAGTTCGCTCGGACAGCCCCTCAAACCATAAAAATACAACTCATTCAGTATCCAAATCACTTTGGAAAGCTCTAAAATTTTTATATATCATAGACACGAATGTTCTCAATAATTTTTGTGAAGAAGTTTGTTGAAAAGAGGTCTGGAAAAATTTATAGAAAATCGGAAAGACAAGGAGGTCGGGTGAACAGTAAATCCGGCATACTGAATTTGGTTAAAAATGGACTTATGAATGGCCATAAATGATCTCAAAAAATTCCAGATTTAATATATTTTAAACTTCAAGGTGTTGTGAACAACTTTCATGAGGAACACTTCCTCAAATTCGGCCCACACAAGTCACAAAAAAAAATAAAAAAAAATCTAGCGACGCAGCTGCAACCTTACCGAAAATCAACCAACAAGCACTACCAAGCAAACTAAGCACAATCAGCCACTAAACCAACTATCCATAGCCCTTAAACTATCCATAACATGTCCATTAATTACCCCTTATCCTAGTCAAGGGTTAGGAAGCCACTTGCCCTAGGTCCAAAGCAAGAATGAGCAAGCAAAGGGGCAGCAAGCCGGAGCAGACAACAGTAGCAGCGTCGCCGAGCGGCTTGGGGATAGGCGGACGAACAGCGGCCTTAGACGGACGATGAACGGATGGCGATGACGATAAAGGTTGGTGGTTCAAGGCTAGATAAGGTGGGGATGGAGGTTGGTGGTGGCGTAAGCGAACGAGGGTAAGAAAGTGGTAGTGGCGGGTGATGGTGATGAGCCGAGGTGAGCTTGACCAGAACAGCACCGGCGACGGCGGCTTCGACGCGGTGGTTGCTCCGCACGTGCAAAGGGAGGAGGAGAAGGAGGTGGTCGGCCGAAGGAGGGGAAGGGGAAAGGTGGGGGTGGCGTGAATGAGAGGGAAAAATGAGAGAGAGAGAGAGAGAGAGAGAGAGAGAGAGAGACTAGAAATAGGTTAGGGTAGGCTAGGTAGGTCATTATGGGCTAGAAGGGTTCATCATTAGCTAGGGGGTAGGTGGATCACTTTTCATGAAATGATCATTTCACCCACTCCACTATCTCACCAAATCCAAGGGTCCACATTCAAGCACAAATCACATCACATCTAATCAATCTTCATCCAATGGCTAATATCATCTCACTCTATAAATATTTAAGGGCAAAGAAGGGAAATGAGCAAAGAGGATGGGGCATTTTAGTCCTCAAAATTCGTCCATCAAAGGGGGCAACAAATGACCAAACTGCCTTTCCATTTACTTAGGGTGCGCATAGAATGCATTTCGGAATAAAAATTCTGTTCCGAAATGCATTCTAAAATAGAATGGCGTTTGTTAAAAAATTTTCGGAATGCATTCTAGAGCGATTTTTGCATTCTGGAATAAAACTGTGTTTATTAAAAATACTTGATTCCAGAATGAGTTTTTGGCAAGAAAAAGAGAAGCTACTTTTTGTAGCTTCTTGATTCCGGAATGCATTCTCCCTATTTTCTCATAATTTTTTTCAGAAAATGCATAAAAATTGAAAAATTATAGAAAAATTCATAAAAATTTCTAGAAAATAAAAAAGGTCAGATTTCGGGAAAATATGAAATTTGGTGAATTTTTTTAAAAAATAAAAAATAAAAAATTTCAAAACTTCACAGAATGGCTTAAAACACATGTGGCCACCCACTTTAAGTGAAATTTAAATTTTTCGAGGTGCCCAAAAAAATTAAAAATTTTAAAACTTCACAAAATGACTTAAAATACTTGTGGCCACCCACTTTGAGTGAAATTTAAATTTTTTGAGGTGCCCAAAAAAATAAAAAATTTCAAAATTTCATAGAATGGTTTAGAATACCTATAGCCACCCACTTTGAGTAAAATTTAAATCTTTTGAGGTGCCCAAAAAAATAAAAAATATAAAAAATATAAAAAATATAAAAACTTCAAAACTTCACAAATGGCTTAGAATACATGTGGCCACCCACTTTGAGTGAAATTTAAATATTTTTAGGTGCCCAAAAAAAATTAAAAAAAATCAAAAATTTCAAAACATTACATAATGGCTTATAATACATGTGTCCACTCACTTTGAGTAAAATTTAAATTTTTTTAGGTACAAAAAAATCAACAAATCAAAATAGATTTCTATTCCATAAATCAATTTCTGGAGCAGAATTAGTCATGTTTTACCAAACATATTTCTCCTCTAGAAATCAATTTCTAGCAAGAATTCCATAAATCAATTTCTGGCATGAATTTAATTTCTGGAGCAGAATGATTATCATTCGCACCCTTAAGAGCCTTCACTTGATCCTGGGGGCAAAACGGTAATTTTTCACTTCCAGTCCAAATTTCACTTTTCACCAATCCCAAGCAATATCGACGCTAGCCACAATAATATCGACACCAGCCACAATAATATTGACACCGTCTAGTTAAATTCGTCACGAAACTCCGAGATATTTGACACCAAAGTTTGAACTCTAAATAACGGTCAAATTCGATCGAGTGCGATTTTAGCGAATTCTCAAATTTAAAAATAACCTGAAAGTGATCAGTTCTGAGAGAGATTTAACTATAAGCACGCCGACAAAATACACGTTTTATAAATCTAAAAAATGGGTCAAAATTCAGAATGTCACAACTCTTCCCCCTTACAAAAATTTCATCCTCGAAATTTATAACCCACCCCAATTATTCGAAAAAATGGGGGTATTGATGTCGCTCCAACTCTTTGCTTTCCCATGTCGCACCTTCAGTTTCATGATGCTCCCAAATTACTTTGACAATCGGAATTATCTTGTTCCACAACACTTGTTTCATTCTGTCCTCGATCCTTACTGGCCTTTTCAAGTACGACACTCTATCATCCACGTCTATTTCTTCATAATTTAGCACGTGGGTCGGATCCAGTTCGTATTTCCTGAACATCGACATGCAGAACACATTATGAACTTGGGATAAATTCGGCGATAGTACGAGACGATAGGCCAGAGTACCAATTCTCTCTAAGACCTCGAATGGACCCACGTATCTTGGGCTCAACTTCCCTTTCTTGCCAAATCGTGGCAATCCTCTCATCGATGATACTTTGTGAAAAACGTGGTCTCCTACTTGAAATTCTAAAAGTCTACGTCTCTGGTCTGTATAATTCTTTTGGTGGTTCTGAGCGATCTTAAGCCTGTCCTGAATCACCTTGACTATTTCGACTGATTGCTGAACTAACTCTGGACCCGTGATGCTCCTCTCACCAACTTCATCCCAACAAACCGGTGTTCTATAAGCTCTGCCGTACAACGCTTCAAATGGTACCATTTTGATACTATGCTGGTAGCTATTGTTGTAGGCAAATTCAACCAAATGCAACTGTTCGTCCCAACTGCCCTTAAAATCCAACACACATGCTTGCAGCATGTCTTCCAAAGTCTGAATCGTCCTCTCAAACTAGCCATCCATCTTCAGATGATAGGCCATGCTAAATCGTAACTTCGTTCCTAATGCCGTGTGAAGACTTTTCTGTAAAGCGACAGTAAACTTAAGATCACGATCTGAAGTAATTGTCACTGATACTTTATAAAGATGGACTATATGTCGCACGTATATCTCGGCATATCTTTCTAAGGCGAAGTCCTTTCGCACCAGCAGAAAATGTGCCAACTTTATCAATCGATCAACTACCACTCAAATTGAATCATGACCCCTTTGACTTTTCGGTAATCCCATTACAAAGTCAATTGTGATGTGTTCCCATTTCCACTCAAGGATTTTCAATGGCTGCAACATTCCACCTGGCTTGCAATGTTGTGCCTTCACTTCTTGGTATGTTAAACACTTAGCCATATGCTTGGCTACATCCACTTTCATACCGTTCCACCAATAATACAGCTGTAAGTTCTGATACATCTTCGTACTACCTAGGTAAATACTGTAATTGATACGGTGAGCTTCTAATAAAATCTCCTCCTTAAGTTCTGCATTACATGGCACACATAGCCGTCCACGAAACTTCAAAATCCCATCTTCAGACACCTAGAAGTCAGGTTTCCTTTTGGTGACATCCATTTCTAGAATCTTTTGAATCTCCGGGTCCATCGATTGTAAAGCCTTAGTCTTAGTCTGGATTTTCGGTTCAATCCTCAATGTGGCAAGCAGACTTGAGACATGACTCACTTCAAACTTAAACTCCGAATCCCGAACTCCCTCTAATAGAGTCCATTCTTTGACCATCACATGCACGATGTTCGATTTTCGACTTAGTGCATCCGCTACTTTATTAGCCTTTTCGAGGTGATACAGAATATCGCAGTCATAGTCCTTAAGGAGTTTCATCCAACGATGCTGTCTCATGTTCAATTCCTTTTGGGAAAACAAATACCTTAAACTTTGATGATCCGTATAAATCTGAAACTTCTCCTCACAAAAGTAATGTCTCCAAATCTTAAGAGCCAAGATAATCGCGACCAATTCTAAGTCATGCGTCAGATAATTCAGCTCGTGCGGTCTCAATTATCGCGATGTGTATGTCACCACTCTTCCATGTTGCATTAACATGCATCCTAGTCCCTTTAGCGATGCATCACTGTAGATTTCATATTCTCCGAGGCCTGATGGTATTGTCCACACCGATGCGATCGTTAACCTCTGTTTTAACTCTTGGAAGCTCCTTTCACACTTATCCATCCATTCAAACCTCGTTTCTTTCTTTAGTAAACGTGTCAACGGTGTTGCTAATGCTGAAAACCTTTCCACAAAGCGTCTGTAATATCCTGCCAAACCTAAGAAGCTCTGAACCTCGGTTACCGTTGTTGGTCTCGGCCAGTTTGTGACAGATTCAATTTTTTTTTTGGATCCATTGAAATTCCTTCCCCGGATATCACATGTCCTAAAAATGCCACTCGATGAAGCCATAATTCGCACTTACTGAACTTAGCGTAGAATGCATGTTCCCTTAAAGTCCGTAGAACTTTTTCCAAGTTTAACTCATGCTCGGCGGACCTCTTCGAGTATACCAAGATGTCATCTATGAATACGATAACAAACTAATTTAGGAATTCCTTGAACACCCAATTCATCAAATCCATGAAGGCAGCAGGGGCATTAGTTAATCTGAACGGCATTACTATAAACTCGTAGTGTCCATATCTCGTCCTGAATGCCATCTTCGACATGTCTTCCTTCTTAATCCTCAGTTGGTGATAACCCGTCTTTAAGTCGATCTTAAAAAATATCGATGCTCCTTGCAACTGATTAAACAGATCGTCTATCCTTGGTAGTGGGTACTTGTTCTTAATGGTTACCTAATTTAATTGTCTGTAGTCAATACACAACCTTAAGGACCATCCTTCTTTCTCACAAATAATACTGGCGCTCCTCATGGAGATGCGCTCGAGTGAATAAAACCTTTATCCAATAATTCCTGCATCTGAACTTTCAATTCCTTCAATTTTAACAATGAGATCCTATAGGGCACTTTCGAGATCGGCTTCATATAGGGGGCCAACTCAACCACAAACTCTACTTCTCTATTGGGTGGCAATCTCGGTAATTCCTGAGGAAAGACATCGGAGAAATTGCGTACAACAGCTATGTCTTCTAGCCTCGGCTCTTCAGCCATCGAATCAACTACAATCGCCAGAAATCCTTGGCACCCTTCGTCTAACGGCTTAGTCACCTCAAGTGACGACATCCAAGGGATTGAGATTGCTCATCGGCTTCCCACAAATTCATATATAGAGTGACCAATTGGATTAAATTGGATCACCTTGCTACTACAGTCCATAACAGCCCTCTGTCTAACTAGCTAAACCATACCAATAATGTAATCAAATCAAACATAGTCAAGACAGCCAAATTAATTAATTCCTCCCTACCACCAATAACAATCTTACAGTCTAAACATCCTAGTGAGATTAACACCTTATCCATAAAAGGGGTGGTAACACACAAATTTACTCCTAACGGTTTTGGCTCAATACCAGTCAATTCAACAAATTGCTCAGACACAAATGAATGCGACGTTCCGGGATCAAATAAGGCATAAGTAGCATGATTACATAAAGAGACCGTACCTATGATCACGTTAGGCGCATCCTCCACCTCTTTGCGAGCCATAGCATAAATCCTTCCTTGGGCTGGGGGTCTATCTTGATTGTTTTGCGGG
The DNA here is from genome assembly GCA_031216405.1 of Syzygium malaccense. Taxonomy (NCBI): domain Eukaryota; kingdom Viridiplantae; phylum Streptophyta; class Magnoliopsida; order Myrtales; family Myrtaceae; genus Syzygium; species Syzygium malaccense. The sequence continues at coordinate 25,805,842 of CM062257.1, read as the reverse complement.
GCAACTCCCGCTTGATGTCCCAACCTTGGTTGTTGTTGATGCACCGGCGGCCTAGCTTGTTGGTTTGGGCAGTTCTTCACTTGGTGACCTTGTTGGCCACATTTGAAACACGCTCCAATCTAGCCCTGGCAAAGGCCATTCCCATGCCTCCTTCCACACAATTGACAGGCAGCGTTAGAATAATAGTTTTGCTTCCTAATATTTTTCTGAACGGGAGAGACAAAACGATTCTTTCCCATCCTAGGTCTCTTCCCAAAATGACTGTTGTCCCAAGCTGGGGCCTGTCACGATCCAAAGGTGGCAACTCGATCCATCAAATCACGCTCAATTGCCTGAGCCCGATCATAAATCTCATGATAGCCCCTCAAGTTCGGTGAGATCATTTGACTGCGAAAGTCCGGCTTCAGTCCATCTCGGAACCTTCTGGCTTTGTCCACTGGGTCCTCTATCATTCTTGAGGAAAACTTAGACAGACTTGCGAACTCGGCCTCATATTGGTCTACTGACATCTGACCTTAGCAAAGTCTCACGAATTCTGCCAACTTCTGCTCTCGGGCACTTTTTGAGAAATACTTGCCATTAAAAGTCTCAGTAAAAATGGTCCAAGTCGGAGCTATACCAACAAGGAACACTTGGCCTCTTGTGGCTCCCCACCAGTCTCTTACATTTTCCTGAAGCTCGTATACTGCTAGGGTTACTTTTTCCTCCTCAGTACATCCTAGCACTTCAAAAGCTTTTTCTAGCTCTTTCACCTATCGAGGTGCAGCCTCAATATTACCTCTACCATCGAACCTCGGAGGTTTCAGCTTCAAAAACTGCTCAACCAGCTTAGACATTGGCCTATTTCCATTTACTTGGCCCTGAGCGGGATGCCACCATTCTCGTTATTCCCATTGTTTCCATTGACCCCATTAGTGACAGCTATAGCGGCCTCAGCTACAGCTACAGCTACGATAGTAGCATTCCACTCTTCAGTTTATCTACCCATTAAAATCCTGACTTCTTGTAGTGCCTTCAGAATTTCATCCATCCGGGGATCCTCCACAACTCCAGCTTGCGGGGCCACGCGACCTCGACCTCGACCTCTTCCTCGGCTACTCATTCTCATAGGATCTCACATTCGCCTACTTGCTATAATTCCACCTAGGAATTAGAGACTTAGGCTAATTATACCAGTTTAAAGCCCTAGGTAGTGAATCATAACAACAATTCACTAAAGAGGCAACCGATCACATACAACACTCAATCACAGCCAACATGGTTCATGCCCTTACCTCAAGTCCTGACGCACCTGCACTTCACATATTATTACATAAGATCACTCAGCAACCATAATCATACAGTCTGGGGTACGCATAGCATACGAGTTTCCCTAACTGGCTACCCCAAAGTCATCGCTTCTTATCACTCCAAGCTTCGATCAACTTGAATCGAGCTGACCATGCTCTGATACTAAATCAACGGGATGTCATGCCCTGAACTCGAACGAGCACGCAACATCCCTCCGGGGTCATCAAGTATGCGACATCCCAGGACTTGTTGCCGACCTAACTTAACTCAAACGAGGAACGCGAGCGGAAGCAAATTCGAACTCATTATACAACATACAACGAAACAGGGTAGTAGAGAGAGACGAACGATACACATCAACAAACCGCTTTTTAAGAACATAATGTTACTTACAAACGGCACAAGGTACAAGCCTTACTAGAGGCCACTATCGATGAAACACGTATAACAAAAAGGATCGGGTGGTTAGTAAGCTTAACTCCTCTACAAAAGGAGCACTCAAAAGACGGGGTAACTCGACCTATTCTCAATCCCCGTAGTACCTTGGCAGCATCTCCGGATCAATCATGGTCACGGGTCTGAAATGATTATATTACAACAATGAGAATAAATCTCAATAAGCACCTACCTAAGCCTCGCTTAGGCCAAAGCGTACCTCCGAACAATTCTAAACGTGCAATTCAAACAATCGATGTGCCATAAACAATCACAAACATCCTTACCTCACCTCGGCATATACACAAGCCCTGCACGTTAGAATATCGCCATAACATGGCCAATTTCTCATCAAACAAGTACTCTTCAAATCATGGCATAATCATAAGAACCATACTCAATGTTCCCGGATTTCGATCATTCACCAATGCATAGCATACATTCACATGTATCCAGGTTATTAACAACCCCTCGGGCCACCAAACTCCTGCCAGTCTTCTGGCGTAACCAGGCATTGTCCCGCTACGTCAACGACGGCAACGTTGGGGATCGAACATCCCCCGACAAGCCAAGTATCCAACGACATTCCACTTAGGAGCATCGATCTGACCTCCACTGTGATCGGTATTGTCTGGTATCGAACACCCCCCGGCAACCTCGAGTACCAGACGGTAATGTTGGGGATCGAACACCCCCCGGCAAGTCGGGTACCCAACGGCATTCCACTTAGAGCATCGATCCAGCCTCCACCACAATTGACATCGTTTGGGATCGAACAACCCCCAGCAACCCTAGGTACCAAACGGCATCCGAACTCCTGTCAGGCATCGTCTAGAACTCCCGCCTTGATGGAACGTGACGTGATCATGCATACACATTATCCACTCAATGCCAATTTTTCTCTTTGAGAATTGGTCACATGGCAGCCGAATACTTACTCGGCCAATCAAATGCCACACTTTTCATTGATAACCCTACCTTTGAATAATTGCCCGAAAATGAGAAAATCGAGTGTACACAAAAGTGGGTGATTTCGGGCAATTCTGGGCAGTAACACGATCACCGAATTTTTTTAAAAATAAATAGTAAATCATCTTCAAAAATTCTGAAATTTGGATATGTTGTACAAAACATCTTGATCAACATTTTTCATGCAGGACATGAAATCCATTTATGACTATAAATGCCTTATTTTGACACTTAAAGCTGGATAGAACTTGATTCGCTCGGACAGCCCTCAAACCATAAAAAATACAACTCATTCAATACCTAAATCACTTTGAAAGCTTTGAAATTTTTATATGTCATAGACACGAATGCTCTGAACAATTTTGTGAAGAAAGTTTGTTGAAAAGAGGTTTGAAAAAATTTATAGAAAATCGAAAAGACAAGGAGGTCGAGTGAACAGTAAACCCGGCAGACTAAATTCGGTCCAAAAATGGACTTACAAATGGCCCTAAATGATCTCCAAAATTTCTAGATTTAATATATGTCAAACGTCAAGATGTTATGAACAACTTTCATGAAGAGCATTTCCTCAAATTCGACCCACACAAGTCACAGCAAAAATAGCAAAATCTAGTGACGCGGCTCCAACCTTACCGGAAATCAACCAACAAGCACCACCAAGCACAACCAACCACCAAACCAACTATCAACAGCCTTTAAACCATCCCTAACATGTCCATTAATCACCCCTTAGCCTAGTCAAAGGTTAGGAAGACACTTACCCTAGGTCCAAAGCAAGAATGAGCAAGCAAAGGGGTAGCAAGCCGGGGCGGACAGCATCAGCAGCGTCACCGAGCGGCTTGGGGACCAGCGGACGAATAGCGGCCTTAGGCAGACGATGGATGGACGGCGACGGCAACAAAGGTTGGTGGTTCACGTCTAGACAAGGTGGGGATGGAGGCTGATGGTGCCATGAGCGAACGAGGGTGAAAGAGAGGCAGTGGTGGGTGATGGTGACGAGTCGAGGCGAGGCTGATCGGAACGGCACCGGTGATGGTGGCTTCGGCACGGTGGCTGCTCCACGCGCGCAAGGGGAGGAGGAGAAGGAGGTGGTCGGCTGAAGGAGGGGAAGGGGAAAGGTGGGGGTTGTAATGCCCCCACCTCAGGGTCATTTAACATGACGTCTCGTTCATTGTTATCTTTCTTTACACACAAGTGGAAGCATAATTTCAAGACAATCACATTCAGAACAACAGCGGAATTTAGACAAGCAGTATCATGAGCAAACCTTATGTTTACAGTGCATGCAAACACATTTTAATAAGCCCTTCGGGTTATGGCAAACAACACATTTTTCACACGCACTATGAATAGCAAAACTCGGCTTGAGTGATCCTATCCCCTCTACTTCGTCTTCTCACTTCTAACTCCATCTACATCTCCTCCCCACTTCCCATCCGCATGGCCGATCTACACCCCACCCGTGACATGCCTCGGAGCTGGCCTGCCTACACCGCCAAAAGGTCCATTGAACCCGCGTAGGGATCTAACCCATTCTCCATTAGTGTAGCCATGCCATGCTATATACGGGTGAGGCACCAAGTCCGTTAGGCGCTCATCGATTGTCACATACGACGTGATCCGGCGGTAGGCTCGGCCTTCTTGGGCATCTATCATGGTGAGCACTTCGGCTCTCATTTCCATGGCATTGCCGAACCGGGTCTGGGGAGACACCATTCTTCGGACCTGAAAAGGAAACAATGGGGGATGAGTCGGGTAGACTTAGCAAATAAACCTACTAATATCAAGTGAGGACGAGGGGATCGCCGTTAGCACAAGTCGGCCCTTATCGCACCCGCATCGATAGCAGATCAATAGCAAAGTTTATACAAGAGAACATCAAGCATAGCTATAATATGTGCACCTTGCCATTCAAGTCTCGGTTCTATCTCCAAAACAAATGCCAAACACGAAACATGATTCAAGCGAGAAATGAACCAACTACAACTAACCAAACAACCGAGAAACGGTCCAAGCAAACCGTATCACAATGTATCACAACTTCCTTTCTCGATATTAGGAAGTTTACTTACACAACGACTAATAAAATTAGAGAACGAGTTAGAGATGGGCGAACTCGGGTGATCTTCGGGCTTTCTCCTTGCTTGGCTGACTAATACGAGGCACACAAAGGCCAAACCGTGGGCTCTTGGATGGAAACGAGGAGAAACACAGGTCGGTTTGGGACTTCTAGGGCGTGAGTGTCGCGACCTAAAAAAAATCGAGTTTCGATCTTAGGCTAATGGATTACTAGATCAATTAAATTAACTAACCTAGCTCGAGTTCTCCCAAACTCTACCAAATCGCAACTTAGGTCCAATTGTGAGCATGCAAATATTTTCAACGGGAGTCGCCACTAATCATTTAGGGTAGGTTGATTAGAAACCTAAATAAAATAGCGGGAGTACTATTTTATTTCTACGAACCAGAAATCATAAATTCGGGGACTTGGTTACGCTAGATTCCCTAACGCCCTTTCGGTACCAATTTCGAGAAAAATACTCAATTTGACAATTTTGATAAATCCTAACTTAGAGTTCAAAGGTGCAGAAATTTCTTTTTTGATTTTTATTTGTTTAAATGAAAGCTAACCTATATGTAATGACGTGCAAAAATTGACATGCGATTAATGCAACCTAACATGCAAACTATATGTCATGCGACGACGTGACCTATTTCTAATGACGGGCACATTATTTTTTTTGTATTTTTTTAATGAAATTCGGAATTAAAATTGCCAATTATCTAAACATGTGATTTTAAACTAACGAAATTGACCTATTCTAAAGCAATCTTTTTTTGGTATTTTTTTAATCAAAATTCGAAATTAAAATCAAGTAAAATATAACCGCGAAATCTTTCGAATTAAGTTTCGATCTGAAGCCTGACAGATCGACCCTAAAATTCAAAATACCCGCTATGGAAATAATTCTATCTAAAGCCTGATAGATAGATTTATTTCCACGTGTGCGGTTGCGGATTAGGAAATTTTCCTAATCGATCACATCTTGAAAAATTCTGATATCTTAAATATTTTGGATATATTCAAAGGATTTTGAAAATTCTAAATTTTATTCAAATTTGGTAAGCAACAGATATCCAAGATTTCAAAAAAAGGAAACAAATCCTAATTGAGATAATGCTTATTATTCAAATATGCAAAATTAGATATCAATAAGCACAAATTAGGCAACAAAATATTCAAATCAAATCGAGATAGGATAATTACCTAATCCAAAGATTTGTTTCCAAATTTGAATCACCTGCGGATCGGAAGGAACGGTGGCCGGCGGTGCACGGAGGTGACTACGGCAAACGGCGATGCACGAGCGGCGGTGGCGTGCACGAACGGCGGTGACGGCGTGAGGAGCGGGCGCGGCAGCGGGCGCGGGAGCGGGCGCGGCAGCGGGCGCGGGCGCGGGCGCGGGCGCGGGCGCGGCGCTGGCGCGGGAGCGGGCGCGGCAGCGGGCGCGGCAGCGGGCGCGGGCGCGGGAGCGGGCGCGGGAGCGGGCGCGTCGCGCGAGGTCTTCCTCCTCTCTCTCTCTTTCTCACTCTCACACTCTAAAAATTTTCTGATCTGAAAATTGTGAGAACCCCCCCTTAGTTGTAAGACATAACGATATATTTATAATGTAAACCTAAGTCAACTAACCGGGCTTTCTAGTCCTAATGGGCTTAGGCTTTAATTTTCATTTAATTTCAAATTGGCTGAATTAATTCGGGCTTTTATTCAATTAACTTGATGGGCTAATTTAAGCTCAAATTAAGACAACCGAGCCCTTTTGACGTGTGATTTTCGGCCCCCGTCTTCCGAGTGAGTCGAGTCTCGTTCGGTACCCGAGCTCGATGTACGTGATGAATTTTAAGCTCGTTTGCCACCGCCGATCCGATGCGGAATGCAATTAATCTATATGAACCTAAACTATATGCTATGCAATTTTAATATTTTTGTTTAGGGGTTAAAAATTTAATCCCTAATTTTCTATGCAATTAACACTAAATGATGCGCCAAAATTTAGGTGTCAACAGCTGCCCCTCTTTGAGTGGAGGCTCGTAGAGGTTTCGCTCAAAGACTGAGACCTAAATTTAAACTATGAAAAATAATGAATGATGATTTTTTTTTTAATGATGATGCATGATATGCAAACAATAAGGAACGTATGCTAAGGCTTCTCACTTCATGCGGAGCGGTGAAAGAGTCTTACATACGGATCGCACAAAAAGCGTCCAAGTGAGAGGAAAGCTTTATAATGCTTTGAGTTCCCTCGATCTCCAAACTTCTAGTCCACTGGAAGTAAGGTTCTCAAGGTACATGATTGCCTATCTGTTACCTGTAGTTTCCTACAGATGCGAAATAGCGCATGATATGAAGAAAAAAATGGGATGTGTTGTCCATACCACTGGACAATCACGAAAAGAATCATGTCACCTCTTTCATTCGGGTGAGCATGAAATGGTGTGCTTCGTACTCCACTTAGCAACACCAAGAGAGAAATTATGTCGCCTGTCCTACTGGGCGAACATAAAATGGGGTGCGCTGCGTACTCCACTTAGCAACACCAAAAGAGAAATTATGTCGCCTATCCTACTGGGCGAACATAAAATGGGGTGTGCTTCGTACTCCACTTAGCAACACCAAAAGAGAAATTATGTCGCCTATCTTACTGGGCGAACATAAAATGAGGTGTGCTTCGTACTCCACTTAGCAACACCGAAAGAGAAATTATGTCGCCTATCCTGCTGGGCGAACATAAAATGAGGTGTGCTTCGTACTCCACTTAGCAACACCGAAAGAGAAATTATATCGCCTATCCTACTAGGCGAACATGAGATGGGGTGTGCTTCGTACTCCACTTAGCAACACCAAATATGAAATTATGTCGCCTGTCCTACTGGGCGAACATGAAATGGGGTGTGCTTCGTACTCCACTTAGCAACACCAAATGTCACCTGTTCCACTTGGTGAACATATAAGAGAGATAATTTCTCCTATTCTGGAGAGAGAAACAATGAAGAATAATTAGCAGACGTACCTGAATTCTTCTTATGACGGAGTCAATGGCATCGCTCCTGTTTTTACCTGAGAAAAGGTTAAAATAACACATGCGCAGAGGCAGAGAAAACATAACTCATGAATCTGCTTGCATTACCCAGCTTTACTAGGGAATTTATTAATAAGAACAATCATTTCGTCCTTTTGACATTTTGATCATATTAAATGAGAGACCTTTAATCAGAAAGGACTTTCGACTCACTCTCAATGAAAGGCTTTTGACCCGACCTTTAATGCGGGTATAAGAATCACTCGAACTCTCTTCATCGTGCTTGACAAGGGTTCGGATATTCTCAAAATCAATATGACTTGGCCAATCTGAGAGGTCTTTATAAGGACTAAAACGTGAGCTTGGTCAATGGGTTAGCAAAAGGGACTCTTCGAGTCGAGGCTATTGAAAGAATTGATATCACCAGCTGTTTCGGGTTTACAAGTCAGGAATGCTGCAAAAATGAGATAGAAAAATCTTGCTCGCACTTCTTCGAGCAACATTTATAAGCATTTGAAATTCTACGTTAACTCAAGTGCCCTATTCTGAAGAGACTTCGGTAATGGTTGTAACGTAGGTTCGGGTAGGCTTGAAAGGAATGGCCTATTTCCATCAAAAGGGGTATTATGAACATGGAGATTGGTGATCATCCCATCTAGCAATTGCTCCACAAATGAACCTTCAAATGGTCTTTTCCTTAAAAATGATCTTGCATATCGACTCAGTTCTTGCTGAAGCTTTTCTCTCTCTCTTTTTTTTCTTTTTTTTTTTTTGAAGAGAGATTTTCTTTTCTTCTCTCTCTCTCTCTCTCTTTTTTCGAGAGATTTTTCCAAGAGAGAGAACTTCGATTTGATAGAGTCCTTTTGCATCCTTTCTGATGAATTTTCTTTTGAGCTCCTATTTGCCCCGAGTCACCTTGAACTTGTCTTGAGATTATTTCATTTGTTTATCACAAGAATGATCACCAATTGGGTTGAAATGAATTCACTGCTCAAATTGGGTATGCAAAGGGTATACTGTGTAGGGATTTAGAAAGAAATGCTCTTCGTCATATCTAAGGCACTCGAGCTAACACAGAACTTGTATGCAATAAATATACTTGAAGATTGATGCAAGTGAAAGCAAAAAAATTCTAACCATTTTGAACTTTCTAAGAAATTGCCCCGGTATGGGATTGTTCCTGACAGGGCTAAGAAATAAAACTCCGTTCAAAGGGGTTAAGCGAATGATAACCTGTAGTGTTTAGATAGAGGAAATGAATGCCTCTCATCATTTTGATCGTCATACTTTTCGTGAGATAATCCTTTACCTTGTCAGTACGGAACTTTCACTCAACTCGCACTAGGGATTATTATTCAAGACGTGTATAGAAATGTCTTGCCTTTCGTCATCTTGAAGTCTCTCATGCAATATGATCGCTTCATTAGGACAGAAATAGATTGCCAAATTAAAAGCATTCCTCAAACAAAGCTTAGTAACATCAATCGATTCATAAAATTCAACTTGACACTTGATAGAAACAAAGTCAGAATGAGTACAAATCAAGTGTAATATTTCTTCACAGAATTAGAATTAACCGGACTGGAAAAAACACGACCATCCATCTCGGCCAAAATCAAAGCACCTCCTGGAAGGACTTTCTTCACAATGTACGGGCCGCCATAGTTTGGGGCAAATTTTCCTTCTGCAAGAGGAACTATCAGCAATAACTTTTGCAGGACAAGGTCACCTACCTGAAAATATCGAGGCTTGACTTTCTTGTTGAAAGATTTAGCAACTCGTCGTTGGTAGCACTGGCCATGACATAGAGCTCTAAGCCTTCTCTCGTCAATCATGTTCAACTGGTCTAACCTCTGTTGGATCCAATCTGCTTCTGACAATTGTACCTATGAAAGAATACGTAATAAAGGAATTTCAACCTCAATAGGTAGCACTGCTTCCATACCGTACACAAGAGAATATGGAGTTGCCCTCTCGCAGGCCAGTGCCCATTTCAGCCAACGGTCCTTCCTTGATAGCTCCAATGAGCATGTTATTGAACAGAGCAGTAATTCTCTCCATCGCATCATCAAGATCTTCTGTCACTGGAGGTGTTAGATCATCCATACCTCCCCATTCATCGGGGACGATATCACGCGGGTCAATATAGAAGCTCGTAGGAGCCGAATATTTCACGTAGTAGTCGAACTTGTCGCTCGGTTGCCCCAGGGTATCGATCACCTCTTTCTCTTCATATATCATTCTTGCAGGACTCGGGGATGTGGTCTGGATGTTTGGAACTATGAGAAGATCATCTCGGCTTTGGCAGAGATACGAAGCACGAAATGTTGATGCCCCAGTATCTAAGAGATCCTGAACCTTGTGCTTTAGATCAAGGTCGTACGACCATAGAACCATCTTGTTACTTTCATAAGCGTAGGGCTGAGGTGATGCCAGGACCAATACTTCCGAAGCATCGGGTATAATGATCCCGTGGTCATTGTCAGAGGCGTCCTTGAGAGGGGGCATGTCAGGATCCAACTTAACTTGTTCATCGGTCATCCTTGCGAGTTCTTCATTCCAATCAATGATGACTTGAGATATAGCGGCCACTACCCCGAATTCATCTGTTGTCCCAATCATTCCCTTTCTCACCAACTCATCCACTTTATTTTCTATCTCACCGAGTGACACCACCTCACCGGTCGAAACATAACCAGCTCGGACTAAAGCATCGAACATATCTTCGAGAGGGACCCTGAAGTCTTGAACTTGCTTGACTCTCGGACCAAGGACAACATTTGCACTGCTCGAATGATCAGGGAGTGGATTGTTCTGCACATTGGGCTTACTGGTTGGCTGTAGCGCAAACGCTCCAATCTCGAGTAGATCCTGCACTCGATGTTTGAGTACTTGGCAATCATCTGTCGAATGCCCAACTTCACCTCTATGGTAATCGCATTTCTTCGACGGATCATACCTTGCATAGCCAGTAGCATTAGACCTTTGTGGCTCTGAATTCAGCAAGTTCTTCTTCCTTAACACTGTCAGTACCTGAGATAATGTCCCAGGAAGTGGAGTAAACTGGCGAGTTTTGCGCTGCTGGCTTGAGTCTTGCTGGCCTTGCCGTCCATAAGAGGTTGTCTGCTGAGTGCTAAATTGTAGCTTCGGGGCCTGAGTTGGCGTCTTCTGTACATAGGTCATGTTGACTTCGGGGACATGCTCTTCGTCCTTCTTACTAGTAAATCTCTTGTTCGATGAACCTGACTCACTGTACCATCCCTTCTTGAGCCCGGTTTCAATCTCCTCACCCATAGCTATCAGTTGACCAAAAGATTGGGCGGCTGTCACTAACATTCGTGAACGAACTGGCTGCGATAGGGTGGACACGAACAACTTCATTAAGTCACGTTCTGAGGGTTCGGGCATGATCTGTCCCGCCATGTTCCTCCAGCGAGTGGCATACTCCTTTAGAGTCTCGCCCTTTTTCTGCTCGGCTCTCTCCAGGTCTTCCCTTGTAATGGTGACATCGAGATTGAACTTGAAGTGCTTGACGAAAAGGTTTGCCACCTCTTCCCATGAGTCTTTCCGGTTGATCTGGTGGTTGGTATACCACCTCATTGCGGCATCCTACAAGCTTGCTTGGAAGGTTTGGATCATTAGAGGTCCATTAGAAACATATCTATTCATGAGCCCCTGGTACATGTCGATGTGCTGAATCGGGTTTGAGGTGCCGTCATACTTCTCGAAGGCTGGCATTTTGAATTTATCGGGCACTTGGACCCGGGTAAAAATAGACAGATCAACAGGTGGAACACATTGAGTTCCCTCCACTTCACGTAACCTCTGGTCGAGCTTAGCCAACAACTTGGCGTTCTCATCATTCGGGGGCGGATGAAGAACATGGGCCGCTGGAGACGCACTAGTATCAGTCAGAATGACATCATCCAGTTGAAGGGTTGGATTAGTGTTCACTGCAGGAGATTTGTCGAGGCGAAGGCCTTGACGGGTTGGAAGTGGAATCTCCGAATGAGAGGCAGCATTGATTTGCTGCTGCTTGGCCATGAGATCACTCATTATTTTGGACATGGCAGCCGTGATCTGCTCATTGATTATGTTCATGTGTTCCTTCAGCTTTTCGTCAATCATGGCCGCAATCTCAGCTTGATTGGCCATCCTTCTTTTAGTCACGGATCGAGTATTATGAGGATGAGGGGGATCCGTGGCAAATTACCTGCAAAAGTAACGATGGAATAAATACAACGAGTAAGAATAACGAGTCGGTCCATGACATCCTCTAGACCCTCAAGATAAAAATTTCTTCCGAAAGACCGATTCGTCCAGTAAATCTTGAAATTCCAAATTGCTTTATTCAATAAAAACCTGGACTAATTCCAAAATTTGCAAATTATAGCTTAACGTTTCTCATTGAATTGCTCAAAATGGAAGATGTCTCAAAAGAATTCTTATAAAGATTGTCTAGAAACGACATTTATTACCAGAAAACATCAATAGCAAGCTAACATTTCCTCCTAAAAAGAAAGAAAAACTCCGTAAACTAAACAAGAAATCAAACGGTCTTCCTCTTTTTAGAGGGCACGTGATCTATGACTCAACCTAAATCATGGACCGACTCAAAATAAGATGAAGAAAACCAAAGATAAAGCTTGAGAAATTACCATCTTTGGGGAGAAAATGTCAATCACAGAGACATGCGCATGAATCGTGAGTTTAAACCTTAATCTATCTACCCTAAAAGCTTTTGCAAAATGAAGTGATGAACGGAACGACATGTCGCAGCCTCGCGCACACTCATCATGACTAGCCGCGGCCTCGCATACAATAGTCATGACTAGTCGAGTCCAATCACTTTGGCTTGATTCGGTCGACAAGGGGAACCTCCATGCGTAGTAGCCTCACGTGCATGAGGACGACCCTTGAGCCATTTTTTGAAAAATTTGCGGGATCCAAATGGGATAACCTTTAGCGAAGTCTTACCGCCAAGGTTAAAGAACCATCTAAATACCATCTTAGAACTATGGGTGTGACCCAGGTCCGGTCACAGGTTGTGTGTGGTGTAGTGTAAATACTGTAAATCATGCACAACAATTATATGCAAACACCACTTCAATCGTGCAAAAATTAAATCACAATTCCACTCCACCAAGCCTGCAAAACAAAGGGTTAGCCAATCACTACTCCCCTTATAACTCCCATCTTGCAAAACCATTTAACACCTAAGAATGACAATTCAATCAAATTTTGTCAAATCAAGTGATTTTTCCATGAAAAATTTTTTTTGGCCTAAGTCCTCCTTAAATTTTCAAAAATTCAAGTTAGTCCCCAGCGGAGTCGCCAAGCTGTCGCGACCTAAAAAAAATCGAGTTTCGATCTTAGGCTAATGGATTACTAGATCAATTAAATTAACTAACCTAGCTCGAGTTCTCCCAAACTCTACCAAATCGCAACTTAGGTCCAATTGTGAGCATGCAAATATTTTCAACGGGAGTCGCCACTAATCATTTAGGGTAGGTTGATTAGAAACCTAAATAAAATAGCGGGAGTACTATTTTATTTCTACGAACCAGAAATCATAAATTCGGGGACTTGGTTATGCTAGATTCCCTAACGCCCTTTCGGTACCAATTTCGAGAAAAATACTCAATTTGACAATTTTGATAAATCCTAACTTAGAGTTCAAAGGTGCAGAAATTTCTTTTTTGATTTTTATTTGTTTAAATGAAAGCTAACCTATATGTAATGACGTGCAAAAATTGACATGCGATTAATGCAACCTAACATGCAAACTATATGTCATGCGACGACGTGACCTATTTCTAATGACGGGCACATTATTTTTTTTGTATTTTTTTAATGAAATTCGGAATTAAAATTGCCAATTATCTAAACATGTGATTTTAAACTAACGAAATTGACATATTCTAAAGCAATCTTTTTTTGGTATTTTTTTTAATCAAAATTCGAAATTAAAATCAAGTAAAATATAACCGCGAAATCTTTCGAATTAAGTTTCAATCTGAAGCCTGACAGATCGACCCTAAAATTCAAAATACCCGCTATGGAAATAATTCTATCTAAAGCCTGATAGATAGATTTATTTCCACGTGTGCGGTTGCGGATTAGGAAATTTTCCTAATCGATCACATCTTGAAAAATTCTGATATCTTAAATATTTTGGATATACTCAAAGGATTTTGAAAATTCTAAATTTTATTCAAATTTGGTAAGCAACAGATATCCAAGATTTCAAAAAAAGGAAACAAATCCTAATTGAGATAATGCTTATTATTCAAATATGCAAAATTAGATATCAATAAGCACAAATTAGGCAACAAAATATTCAAATCAAATCGAGATAGGATAATTACCTAATCCAAAGATTTGTTTCCAAATTTGAATCACCTGCGGATCGGAAGGAACGGTGGCCGGCGGTGCACGGAGGTGACTACGGCAAACGGCGATGCACGAGCGGCGGTGGCGTGCACGAACGGCGGTGACGGCGTGAGGAGCGGGCGCGGGAGCGGGCGCGGCAGCGGGCGCGGGAGCGGGCGCGGCAGCGGGCGCGGGCGCGGGCGCGGCAGCGGGCGCGGGCGCGGGCGCGGGCGCGGGCGCGGGAGCGGGCGCGGCAGCGGGCGCGGGAGCGGGCGCGGCAGCGGCAGCGGGCGCGGCAGCGGGCGCGGCAGCGGGCGCGGGAGCGGGCGCGGGAGCGGGCGCGGGAGCGGGCGCGGGAGCGGGCGCGGGAGCGGGCGCGGCAGCGGGCGCGGGCAGCGGGCAGCGGGCGCGGGAGCGGGAGCGGGCGCGGCAGCGGGCGCGGGCGCGGGCGCGGGAGCGGGCGCGTCGCGCGAGGTCTTCCTCCTCTCTCTCTCTTTCTCACTCTCACACTCTAAAAATTTTCTGATCTGAAAATTGTGAGAACCCCCCTTAGTTGTAAGACATAACGGTGTATTTATAATGTAAACCTAGGTCAACTAACCGGGCTTTCTAGTCCTAATGGGCTTAGGCTTGGGCTTAGGCTTTAATTTTCATTTAATTTCAAATTGGCTGAATTAATTCGGGCTTTTATTCAATTAACTTGATGGGCTAATTTAAGCTCAAATTAAGACAACGGAGCCCTTTTGACGTGTGATTTTCGGCCCCCGTCTTCCGAGTGAGTTGAGTCTCGTTCGGTACCCGAGCTCGATGTACGTGATGAATTTTAAGCTCGTTTGCCACCGCCGATCCGATGCGGAATGCAATTAATCTATATGAACCTAAACTATATGCTATGCAATTTTAATATTTTTGTTTAGGGGTTAAAAATTTAATCCCTAATTTTCTATGCAATTAACACTAAATGATGCGCCAAAATTTAGGTGTCAACAGTGAGGCTTCTTGGGCCAAGAAGTAAGAAAAACAAGAAACAAAGAGAGAGGAAGATGGTGGATGGTGTTGGCGTGAGAATGAAGAGAGAGAGAGATGGTCGTGTGTGTGAAAAAGGGGGGGCTTCTCCTACTTATAAGACTCCAAACTTGCTCCTCACTCAAGACCATTAATATTAGTCATGATGATGATGCCTCAAAGTCCAAGCTAATTAATGATATTCATGATGATAGGGGCCTCAAAATCCAATTTCCATTAAGGCTTGTCGTGATGAGAATGACCTAAAAAAATCTAACCACAATTGGCTTCTAGATCTCTCTCTCTCTCTCTCTCTCTCTCTCTCTCTCTCTCTCTGCTACCATTTTCCTTGGCCGACTCTCCTCTTGATTCTAGCAATAATTGGTGTCCAAGGCATTAAATGCAAGGGACAACTCAGCTTATCTTCATTAATGGCATGTCATGATGAAGAGGCTTCTAAAGTCCAAGCCCATTTAATGCTAGTCATGATGAAAGGGTCCCTAAAGTCTTATGGCTAATAATGGAGGCTTCTTGAGGAAGATTTGACTAGGCCAAAGCTTATCTTCTAGTTTCTTCCCAATTAAACAAACGTGGAGCCTATTTTGGCCTTCTAGAAATGTCGGTTCGGCTCACAATAACTCAGCACCCTCGGGTTGCACAATAATAACTAATCGACATTTAAGTCGCAAACCCGCATTATAATCAATTCCATGATTTCCAAGGGTTTTCCAAGACAAAACATGTATAATAATCTCGTTCAACTCGAGGTTCGGCAGGGAAATGTCCTCAAATATCATCAAAAGACATCAAGTCGAGATTCTAACATTCTCATATACAAATTGATAAATCTTTGAAATATGACAAAACCGGACAGCTTTGCATTGTTCACAAAATCGGACTTGAAAACATAGTAAATGGACTCCGCAAATTCTCAAATTTGAATACATCATAAACAAGGCCTTAACAAACATTTCTCATGAAGAACACAAAATCAGAATCTTTCTGTAAACACCATTTTTAGTAGCTTAAAGACAGACTAAAAACAGTTTATTGGAATAGAATTCTTGTTTCTAAAAGTAAGCTCTGTCCATAATCCAAATCATCTTGAAAAATTACCAAATTTATATACGTTATAGAAAAAGAAGTTCTCAACAACTTTTGTGAAGAAAACTTTTTTAAAATCGTCCTAGAAAAGCTTGTAGAAAATAAAGAAATGGTGAACATCACCAAAATACCCATTCTGGGCAGTTTTACATGGTCCAAAAATGAGGCTATCATACTACTCATATCAAGTCAAAAACTTTTGAAATTAAAGTATGTAAAACTTCAAGATGTTTGGAGAAACTTTCAAGAAGGAAGTGTTTGGAAATTCGGATCACACAAATCTCCACAAAAATAATAAAACGAAGGGGTACAAAGGATCCAAAATTGGGTTTTCCAGAACAAGAGTAAAAAAAAAATTGGTTCCAATTAAAAAACTATCAAACTTAAACCATAGCCATTTCCTAGGGACTGAAATTGAGGATGTTACAATTTCCCCCCTCTAAAAGAATTTCGTTCTCGAAATTTAAAACGTACCTAGCATTTAACTTACCTTTCCTTCCAAAGTGTGACACACCCCTCATTAGTGACACCTTTAGAGAGACATGGTCGCCTACCTGAAACTTAAGTGGTTTCTGGCGCTTGTTAGCCTAACTCTTTTACTGACTTGTGCCGTCCTAAGTCTTTCTCTATTTATCTGGACAACATCTATGGTGAGTTGGACTAGCTCTGGACCCGTGATCTTCTTTTCCCGACCTCGTTCCAACATACTAGAGTTCTGCAAGCTTGACTGTATAATGCCTCAAATGATGCCATCTTGATGCTTTGCTGATAACCATTATTACAGTTGGATTCTACCTTCCTTTCTAAAGGTAGCCCTGCTTAGCTTTTTCAGAAAACGTCGAAAATTTTTTTATGGAAAAGTCTTCTAACTGTGACTTCCTCGCGCTTTCGCTGTGCCACTCTGATTTATCTTTTACCATCCTTAAATATTTCTTATGCGTGCTTGGATCTTTCGGTATATTGAAATGTCATACATAAATACTATGATAAAACAGTACAAGTATAGTTCAAGTCACCCGATTTATCAAGTCTCCGTAATAACATTCTTGGAGTTTTTCGCTTCCTCTTGAGTAATTGCATAAATCCTTCCTTGAGCTGGAGGACGATTATCATGCGGTGGAACTCCATTTTGTTGCATCACATGTGGTTGTTGTGACTGTTTCACTTGCTGTCGTTGCGTGCAGTCCTTTATACAGTGGTCTTGTTGACCATAGCTGAAATATGCTCCCGTTTGTACTGGACACGGAACATGTCCATGATGCCTTTCGCAAGTATGGCATGCATCGCCTGTAGTGGAAATTGGCTTCTGATTTTTGATCTTCTTGTTAAGAGTAGAGAAACGGTTTTCTCCCGACATCGGTCTCTTGTCATGATGCTGGTTGGATTGAGAAGCCAGATGATAGGCCTTTCCTTGGTTAGTCGCAGTGGCAGCTCGTTCCAGGGACTCTTTCTCTACCAGCTGAGCTCGTTCATACGACTCGTTGTAATCCTTGAGGTTCAGCGGCACCAACTGACTCCGGATGTCTGGGTTCAAACCATCTTGGAATCTTTTTGCCCTTTCCACTGGATCTTCAATAAATTTAAGGGCGTACCTCGACAGTTGAGCGAACCTTGCTTCGTACTGGTCCACCGTCATGTTGTTCTACTGGAGTTGCAAAAATTCCTTCATCTTTCGATCACGAGCACATTCGGAAAAATACTTTCCGTTGTGAATGACAAAGGACTAATTTGACTTTTATCATGAAAAGTGAGGGATTCAATTGAATATATTAAATGTTTAGTGTTTTGACCAAAAAAAAAAAATGTTTAGCGACTATATTGAATATTTAAAAATAATAAATAAATCACATTCAATAAATAAAAAATTTAATGACGTCATTGCACATAAAACCAGAATTTTGTGCTAGACTTAGGATTTATCTCTAGGGGGTCTCTAAAGACATGTTTCCATCTTTGTCCTTAAAAAAAAAAAACATGTGCATGCTCAATCAGTAACTTCCTCCTGCTGCCTTCTTCATCTTTTGGCGTGCGGCTTGCAAGAATCTGCTGCTTTCTCTGTCTTCTTCCTCCCCTTCGGCTAGCACGCATGAAGATAATGTAATGTAATGCGTACGGCGAGCATGCTAAATAAAATCATAGAGGATCACAAAAGTCTAACTTGGACCTTTTTTATCGAGACAGATCAATATGCTTTAATTTTGGTGCTTGTTCAATGGCTTAAGTTCGAGTCATATTTTAACAAAAAATGTTATTAAAAAATAGAATGCAGAAGCTCTAGGGTAAATTGTTTTTTATAGTTAAATTACGTACTTACTACCTTTTAATTGTTTGAAGATGTATAGTGAAACATTTTTCGAAATGATTTGCAGTTTGTAATTAAAATCTCATGGGTAAACATTACACACTCCCACTATTATTTATATGAAATAGTGCCAAAATTGAAATATACAATATCATCAAACATAAAGATACTGGTATAACGAATTACCTATTTTACAAGACATTATACTTTTACAACAAACGATGCTACAACACTCAATACCATAAGCGGCATAGAAATTGATTCACTAGATATATTTATGATATAATGTGACAAACTTTTATTGGATGCTTAAGCATGCTTCCTCGTCAATTAAGCTTGGTAATAAAGGGTCTTCCAAAATGCTTCTCATTCATTCCCCTTTAGATGCAACAGCCTTCTGTGGTTGAAGTTTCATCTTCTCTAAATATGACTTTCCATTAAGCTTCTGGGAAAAAAAATCTTTGATATATTTCTCCGTCTTTATCCTTCTAAACAACAATGGACTCTCCTTCGTTGTCAGAGATTGGATTGGACCAATTTCCGAGTCTAGCTTAGGGTTGAAGAACATAGCAATTGAGATCCTTTCTCTTGTCGAATCTACCATGGCTCTATGCTCGATGCTATTGTAAAGACCATTGCTAAGAATCTGCAATTATAAGCAAAAGAAAATTATATTGGATACGAGTGTAAACGGGCTGGGCTTCAAGGACATTTTCGGCCTGGCCCAGAGAAAAAAGGAAAAATGGGCCCAGTAGCCTGTCCCATTTGAATTTTAACCTGTAACAACTGGTCGGAGCTGACCAGGCCAATTTCTTTCGTGCTTTCGGATTAATTTGAGTACTCCTAGTAATAGATGCCTTTTATTAACCGAATTATTCGTATGATATATTCATGGTTGTTGAAATTTATGTGAAATGCCTTTTATGACAAAATGCCTTAGTATTTCGAATCGTTGAATCGTCCATGAAACAAATTCAAGGCTAATTTTAGATACAAAGGAATAGAGATAAAATTGAAGTTTTAATTGTTATATATATATCACACACACACACATACATATATATATATATATATATCACACATGATTGGATTTTTCCTTAGAATGATACATGGAAATTTACTATCTTCCGGTGAATGGGGTATCGAAAATTTCACCATGTAGAAATTGTAGGATTTCAAAGTGTGTCTACATTGACTTTTACTTTTTTTTTCTTGTTTAATCTAAATCTTGCAATCCAAATTCTTTAACAATTTTTGAAAATTTGAACCACTTGAAACTTTCCACATAATATATTAGAATAGTTTTTTTTAAAGTTGACTAAATCTTGAACAAACAAACCCCGGAACCTAATTTGGTAGATGAATACATGATTTAATAGATAAATCATATAATGATGATTGACATGGTCATCAAGATCTTAAAAATATGATACTAGCAAAAGTTCAAGATTGTCGTCATCATGACCACACCTCCAAACGAAACTCCTTCAATGATGATGCACTAAGTCGATCGAGTTAATTAACAAGCTCTAGCTAAAAGGGCAAATATATTCTTCGGGCTCAATAGGTGGTGATGTGACTTGAAAACTTACGTTTTTTCAAGTGACCTAGAGTATGTCCTGTAAGTTCTCTCGATATATCATGAGTTCAACCAATACGTATTCACTAGACAACCAAAAAATGACATGCTTCATTAAGGGGAAAATGTCAAACAAGTAAGAAATTCTAAAATTGAAGGAGAAAGTTTGCCAAAGCAAGAAAATGATACCTCCATGACATCTCCCACATTCACTACAAATGCATGTGGTAGAATGTGAATAGGGGTCCAAACTCCATCCTTCTTAATTTGGAAGCCATTGACGCCATTGATTTGGTGGAGGATGGTGATGCCGGTAGCATCAGAGTGTGGTGTTAGCCCGACAACAAGCTCCGGCTGTGGGCACGGAGGATAGTACGTCATCCTCATAGTTTGAAAGCCGTCCTCAAATAACTCTTTCATCTCATTTATTTCGATATCTAAACATTTTGAAATCAAGTGAAGTAGCTGCATGGCCAGTTTTTGTGTCTCCTTAATGTAAGAGTCTAAGGTATATCTACATGTGAAAGGAAGGTATTGAGTATTAGTGTCAGAGCCACAAATGGTAGAAGATTCTTGTACATATTAATACGACATATGAGCTAACTCACATATATCATTAGATCAGGTGGCTTCCATGTGAGACTTACCTTATCTAAGGATGCATGTGGGTTAAGCTCAAAGGCACCAGATGCAGCCAAGAATTTTATGTGTGTGCGCGCATGAGAGAGAGAGAGAGAGAGAGAGAGAGAGAGAGAGAGAGAGAGAGAGAGAGAGAGAGAGAGAGAGAGAGAGAGAGAGAGAGAGAGAGAGATTTGGGCTACAATATACATTATGAAGTTTGCCATTCGCCGCCTCTGAGACCCAAAATCACTAAAAGTTGTGTAGAAGCCCACAAGTATCAGTTATCTTCCTACATCTATAGATATGAAAAACATTAAGTTGGCTAAGTGAAATGATAGACATAACCAATCACAGCAAAAGAAATTGTGTGCAAGCTCGTGCTTTAAGCAAGATCCAGTATGAGCCCTTAAGATTTCTACAACGCCACTGGTGGGCCTGAGAGATCTACCCCCGAAGTTCCACCAACGTAAATATATAGCCAAGGCATCATCACTACTTGTCAAGATAACAAGTATTTGTCTTGACAATTCACACGACCATCACATCTATATAACATGTGTATGTGTGCATGAATAAAGATAGAGAAAGAACCTGAGTGACAAAGGGAGCTCTGGAAATAGATGAGATTTCCTTTTGGCAACAGGGTTGACTATCATGAAGAACCTGTCACCCCAATCAAGCTTTCCTTCCGATCCTGCAACATTCCCATAACCTTCAACCTCTCCTAACCTTATTTTGAATTTCGTTTTTTCTGACAAGGGAAGCTTGAAAAATTCTTCGATTTCATGTCTTAGATCCTCCAACAAAGAAGGATCCATCCCGTGGTTAACCAGCTGCATAGACAAATTGCTATTTTAAATTTTAACTTTGTAGAACATAGTCTTGAAATTTTTAAAATTTTCCAATATAGTGTTGATTATCACTTCCTCAATATTTCCCTCAGTCACAACGCATATGATTTACCCAGAAGAATTTTAATTTGTGGAATATACTCTTAAACAAACTGCAGGGTACATTACTGTACCATATAGGTACTCAATATCCAACATAGAAAAACTTCATGCAAACCACAGTTAAAATTGTTACCATCGCCAAGTATTAGAACCCGAGTCATTTACGAAAAAATAAAAATAAAAGAAACACCGCATGATATGCCGAATGCTTTTGACGTCGTAGGATCCATTTGGGCCGATTGATGTGATCGGAGGTCCAGGTCGCAGGGTGCAGTTTCTATTTTCTATCAGCCCAATTTTCAATCCATGCATTTTAGGAAAATTTGAGACGACATCAACGTACGAAGCTTCACGTCCAAGTGGGCTTTAAAGATAGAGAAGAGGAAGTTTGAGAAAACCTGAAAGAGACCCAAGTCTTTGCAAGCCTCGTGCAATTTCTGCAATTCCTGATCACCCGCAATTTGGTCCGAGGACAATTTGCCCAAGTCAATGACTGGAACAACTGGCGTTTGAGTAGTTCCATTATCAGAGAGGATTCGTGGTTCTTGGTCGCGACGAACATACCTCTCTGGAACAGCATTCATGGTTTCTTTGATGAGCTCTTGAACGCTCACCGCCGAAGAACTGGTATGGAGAGGTGGTAATTGTGATTCCATTGCTCTAACTCAATGCTGAACTCGCTCTTGCACGACGCTATTTATAATGACCGAGAGAGAGAAGAGAGTTCGACTATGAATTTGTCAGGATCATAGAACAGAAAGTTTGAATGAAAGGTCATGATATAAACGGGTCAGATTTGACGACCAATATGAACTCGTTACATTACTTAATTTGACAGAGAGAGAGAGAGACAGAGAGAGAGACAGAGACAGAGAGACAGAGACACAGAGAGAGAGAGAGAGAGAGAGAGAGAGAGAGAGAGAGAGAGAGAGAGAGAGATGTGAAAATCAAAATAGCCCGACAGGAAAAAGGCCAAAAAAAGAAAGCAAAAGCTCTAGAAATAGCCATAATCACATTACCTTCGGTTGTCTCGATTCTGATTGATTTTCTATGAAATGCGCGTTCTTTTATTACGGTCTTATCCATACTTAAGCAAACTTCCAATTCTTTTGTTTGTTTTTCTTGCTCCTCTTTGGCATCAAGCTAAGGTCGGTTAAAATGGTATTGGACAGATGGAGCAATGGTTTCTTGATGCTGAAGTTAGAAATTAACAAAAGTTTTGGGGAGATATAGTCAAAGGAACATTTGACCTTAGGGAGATATAATCAAAGGGTCTGGGGAGATGTAATCAAAAGTTCACAGATCTAGGACGTTGAGGACGGCAAAGCTAGATCCGCTTGTTGGACGAGGGATTGGCTCCACCTAAGTTTAGGCAGCAGTGTCGGACATTGCTCTTTCTAAAATTAACAAAGAAGGGAAGAGTTTCATGAAAAAGATGGTACTTGTTAGGGGTGTACATTGGCTCCGGTTCAATCCGGGAATCGGACTGAACTGGCATAAATAAATTAAAAGTTCGTGAACTACATTACACATTGAGGTAAAGTTCAGGGACCATATTGAATAAATTAAAAGTTTATAGACCATATTGCATATTAGGCCAAAGTTTAGGGACTTTATATGTCATTATCCCTAAATTTTATGGAGTAAACATTCCAAAGAATGACTTAAAAAAAAAGATACTCATCTCGAAAGTTTCATTACATCATAAAGTTTGATAATGTGGAGAGCTTAAGCTTTGAGTTTTGACCCTAAATTAAAAATTAAAAATCAAAAGTTAAAGTTAAAATTAAAATTAAAATTAAAGGGAGAGGTGGGATTAGTTTACTTCTGGTTTGTAGGGTCAGGAACGTGAGGAAGTATAGGTTTGTCCGATTAAACTCTTGAAGCTTATTTGCATGTTGAATTTTTCAGGAAGATCAAATCTGATTCAAAAAATTGTTTTAACTTTGCTTCTTTTGAATAAGCCACGTTGTTCATTTCTAGAAATCGCCATATATTGACTTTGGACAAATACAAAAAGTAGCACAATTTTTTATGGTTTTGACAAATCTAACATAACTTTTCAATCATAAAAAAAAATTAAGGATAAGTGTATTTGAAGTCCTAAAACTTGTCAGGAAAGTGTAATTAAGTTCTAAAACTTTCAAAAGGTGCAATCAAGTCCTGAAACTTGTCAAGTTGATGTGATATTTTTTTTCCAGAATAGGACGTAATATTTTGGCAATTAGGCTCCAGTCAAAATCCTTCTATTTACTAAAATTAGGGTTTAGTTGCCGGCGGCACTATACACACTAACTTCACTAACTCTTTCTATTCAAGGAGGACGGACCGGAGAATGGAATGGTTGAAGAGGGCAAGGCTCGAACTTGCCTCGCTAGTGGCTAGCGAGGTCAACCTCATTGGCCCTTGCCTCTGGCCATGGCAATCAGCTAGAGGAAGAAGGGAAAAAAAAAACAAAGAGAAAGAAAATAAAAAAATCGAAAAAATATTATTAAAAATTGTTCGCGTCAGCGCCGATTGCGCCACGTAGGCCGCCAACATCCATGTCAACGATCTCCATCCAAAATTGCCCGGACGGATTGAATTGGCACAAAAGAAAAATGTTTAGGATTCAATTGATATAGAAAAATGTTTATGACTGAATTAACACAACTGCAATAGATTCACAATATTTTGATAATTCTCCTATTATTATTTTATGCACGACAAATATTTGGGGAATCTTTTTTTTTTTTTTCTGTTCAAGAGTATTTTGGGAATCGAATCGTTCCAAAAAGAATGTTATAAGGGCACTTTCATACTACGCGGGGGGGTTGCGCATGGAATCTTCCTAGAGACACCGTCCGGAAAAAAGAACTCTTCGATAGTTGATGGGTGTATCATACAACGTTGACTTTGAAAGCCCGGCATGTCCTTGATCAACATTTTCTTTTCTCACCATCTAAATTAGAATTTCATCACATCATTGCAGCGGATCTGTCATTCTCTCTATTGGCGGATCAACGATCTGCTTTCCCCGCATGAGTACGAGAAAACATGTGCCGAACATTCGTGGAATTTCAGGTGGAATAGTTTAATTACCTCTTGTGCGTGATTGACGGTCATGGGACGACAAAGGTAACTATCTTTTGTGGAGCGTTCCCAACCGCTATTATTTATCTCGTTCCGTTCACAATTCACGTTGAAGAACATGCGCGGTAGTTGCAAGATTTCCACATTAATCACGGTTCCGGGAGCGAGACACCTGTTTTTCCTTGATATTGAGTTTCTCTAAATTCTTCAGTCTAAACTTTTCTCCCCTTCTTGTTATCCTAAGTTTTTTTTTTTTTTGCTTTCTATAATTTTCAATCATATTTTACTACATGCATCCGTTCTGCAGTACTTTGGTATCAAAACTAGATATGTTCTTCATCAATTAGTATCAAAACTAGATCCGTCCTAGTTATATATTAACAGATGATCACTCGTCATTCCCCTATTTCCAGGATCCTGTATGTAAAATATATTTCTTATTTGCTATATCAAGGAATTTGCGGAAGCTTGTACATAATAAATATGACCATACACTGTCTAGTTACAAAAATGGTACCGTAATCAATAGACATAATATACGCATGCATTACATGAGTTCGCTTTCAACCCTATTGTCAAAATACGTAAGTACAAAAATTACATAGATTCAAGCCAAATCATAATATATTCACCATCCCAAATTTGAAACTCACCTCCATTTGATGAGAATAAACTACCATGTTTTGTTCTTTATAAGGTAAGAAACTATCAAAATACACTGCCGCACCATATAAGGAAGAGTACTTACCGTCTTAGAACAATAATTGTTTGCCAAAAAGCATTGCTCTATTACCATTTGTAAAAATCTTACCTTTTTTACATTGGTCAATCCTTCAAAGAAGTACTTCAAGGCGGTGAATCTTGAGCGTGTGATATACTAACGAATCTAGTTAGTCGTAAATTCTCACCCATTCAATAATGTGAGGCTTGAGTAGTGGATGCTTATCCTTTCCATAGCTGATCAAACTCCCAATATAAATTACAAAAGACCTTTTTGGGAGTAATTCATCTAATTTGGTTATTTCTTATTGGACTTTACTTTGTAATGAATGATGTTGGTAACTTATGTACCTAGTCGATGGTCTTTTAGATGGCGACTAGAGTTTCACGTGGTCTTAAATTGACGAGACTCTTTGATGGATTTTAAGTTATGGATCTCAAATTTTTATAGGACCTAAACCCATCGTGCATTTTATGTAATGACTTCTCAAGAAATTTTGGGCAAATGAAAAGGAAAAGGAGAACGAGCGAGGCTGAAAATACTATAGGTCGGCTGGTCAATGTGACGGCATTGAATGTGGAAGAAAACAATAAATAAAAAAGCAATTTAGACTCATGAAGACTACTTTACAAACTTACTTATTAAAAAGTGACATACCGACTATAAGTGATCCTTCAAATAGGTGAGTTGTTTTCATGATTTAATCATAATTTGACACATCACTTAATAGATTGATTCTCTAAACAAATTTTAGTAAGTCTAGTATTTTCCATAAGAAAAACAAAAATACTGAAGCTAGATAGTCAAATCACGATCCAGTTTAGTACCTTTATAAACGGTAAAATCATAAATTTTCGAATGGTAAGAAAATGAGTACAGTCACATAACATTTGGGTTAGTTTTTCCTAGTTGGCTAGCAGAAAAAATATTAGTGATTCTTATAAAGAAAAAAGACCGAGGGCAACAATCTATATTATGTTTTTTTTTCAAGAAAAGGTTTGGATAGGATTAGAACTTACCTCACCTATGTCGGAGTAATCGGATTAAGGCGCCAATAAAACACCATTTGCCACACCGAGTGCAAGTGTGGAAGCTCAAATAGACGGTACACCTAAGCCAAGGCCCGACATTCAATGACTAGCCAAGGTTTCATGACATCGAGAATAGATATAAATATTTCCAAATTATCCCTATTGGAAAAATATTTTCAATAACTTTCCACTTTCGTCCACTTCTTTAAATAAGCACCCATTTTCATTTTATTCCCAAATCATCTTTTTTTACATGGTTTCACATTTCATATCATTTTCTTTTTGTTTCATTTTTGTCATGCAAGCGCGTAGAGCATGCCTGAATTACTGTTAACGACGAAAATGATTTTCTACCATTAACAAGTATCAACCTACAAATAGATCAACCATAATACATACAATTTCTCTAGAAATTGAAAGGTTTGCTTTCAGGGAAAAAAAATATCCAGACCATCTTTCATCTCCATTGGAAATTCATGCACCTTTGTAAGATGAGAGAAGAATCACTCCACATGAAAACAAAAATATACTGCTAAATATGTGATCCTCATGGTGGGGCTCCCGTGATTAATTGCTCATGATTTAGATCTATGTGGTCAGCAGACTACGTAATAACTTTTCGTTTTGGATGGATTCATGAACCTCTCATTTGCCATAAAAATCAAATCATCGAACTATAGGGTATCTCTTTTTGGTTCTACATAAAAAATTACGACATACGATGACAAGTTTAGTTCATATTCATACAATGCTCAATTTAATCACTAATCTAGAGCATTTACGGTACAAGGAGCTAGACTTTTTTCATATAATAAACATACAACAAAAAAATAAATTTACTTGTTACATAAAGTGAAATTGGGACAAGTCACATCCATCTAATCACGCGTTAATGTTTGATTTATTGCTTGTTCTCTGGTTAATGCGTTTCGACCTAAACCAACAAGAATGCAAGTTGATATCTGATGTCAAGTATTCGCTTAATTTTGCCGGCTAAAAGTAGAAACAATGATGGCACCGGGCAGACTATATTTGACATTGAACGACATCGACAAAGCTTAGAAAATGACAGACATGAAACGGATTCAGTCATATAATCCACATCAGTGTTTCGGAATCGATATTTGTAATATATATGCAATGACTCAATCAACCGAAAGGTTGCGTGGTCAAAACTTCCCTCTTTTCAAAGTTACCGTCTTGAGAAAGGCATAATATCATACATGTTGGTGAATTAAAACGTGCTTAGTTCTTGGTTTATAAATATTCTATATGTTGGTCAATTAAAACATGCTTAGTTCTTGGTTTTTTATTACTTGAGGCCTGTGTTGTGACTTTATTGAGAACATGTCTCGAGTTTGAACACATAAAGGAAACCCAATCCATGTAAATTTCCTAACTGGAGTAGTGTCCTCGTTTTAGCAGGTTTTCTAAAAGGAGTTTCCTAAAAATATTATATTTACATAAGAGAACTAGAATTATACTCAGTTAATACATACTAGAGCAGACAAGAGAGCATTGAGGTTTTTTCTCTATGAATTTTCTGACTGAGTTCTCTTGTGGGAGGTTATGAAATAACACTTGTGAATTTGCCTTGGGTGTAATCTAAGATTGGGAAATCCCTGAGCAATTACGCGATTGTAAACTCTGTATTCTCCGGATTCATAGTAGATTGCTTGGCGGCTACCTCTCCTATGGGGTAGGTATCAAGATTCAAATTGAACCATGAAAATCTTTAGGGTCTTTGTCATTCCTCGTTAACTTCTATGGTAATTTTTTCTTCTCCCGTTAGGCTTGAATTGCAACATCATTATCTTCCGTGTTATTACACAACAATTGGTATTAGAGCTAAGTTTAGGGTTTCTAGAATAAACTTTGCTTGTATGATCACCATTGTATGGCAACGTTGTGTTTGCAATTATGTTTGGAGTGTTGGGGCTAACTAAGCAATCTAGAGAGAGTATATATAAGAGATGGAATTCTACTCGGTCATTACACACTAAAGCAAACTAGAGCAGTGTTAGGGTTTTTTCTCTATGAGATTTCAGAATGAATTTTCTGTAGGTGATTGAGAGATAACAC
Organism: Syzygium malaccense; assembly: GCA_031216405.1. Classification (NCBI taxonomy): domain Eukaryota; kingdom Viridiplantae; phylum Streptophyta; class Magnoliopsida; order Myrtales; family Myrtaceae; genus Syzygium; species Syzygium malaccense. Next base: position 25,777,225 of record CM062257.1, on the reverse strand, counting down.
TTATGGGTTTGCTTTGTGTGTGATCAAGGCTGTCAAGCACTTGAGCGATTGTAAACTCTTTATTTTCTAGATTCATAGTGGATTTCCCGGCGGTTGGTTCTCTCCTTGGAGTGAGTACCAACATTCGAACCAAATTACGTAAGTCTCTGGTGTCGTTGTTCCTTATTGATTTCTCTGACAATTTCTTCCTCACATTAGAGTCAAATTGCAAGGTCCGTTAGCTTCCGTGTTATTTCACTTTGCTCATCCTTCTCTTTCAGTGTTGCCTCTAAAAAACGGCATAATATATTATACGTTGGTGAATTAAAACGTGCTTAGTCATTGGTTTTTAATTAATTATTGTGTAATTTCTTCATTGATATGAGGCATGGATTTTAACTTTGCTTGCCCTTTTTATCTCAGTTACGTGTTGAAACCGGCACACTTGGATGGAGGTAAAGCACATGCCTCATGATTCACATGCTAGTACTGTTAATTGTCTGAGTTATGACCTAGATAGTATTAGGCTTATTCTTTCACGCGCCACTGAGTGAATGTACACGGTTAATCCAAGTGTACATTATGATGTTGGGAAGTGGACACTCCAAGTTTTTTTTGGGAACAACAGATGTTGCGGCATGTTACAGAGGATACAGTTCAGGTAGCGTGACAATAATTAGGTTTACGAACTCGGGTGACTCAGTGAGCTTGAAGGATGGAATTCTAAATAGGTTTCTTATTTGAGTAGGTTTCATAAAAGAGGTTTCCTATTTTAAATACAAATACTATTATTATATATATAAGAGATGGAATTCTACTTGATCATTGCACACTAAAGAAAATAAGAGGAGTGTTAGGGTTTTCTCTCTGTGAGAATTCAGAGTGAATTTTCGGTAGGTGATTGTGAGATAATAGTTATGGGTTTGCACTGGGTGTAATCAAGGCTGGTAAGCACTTGAGCGATTGTAAACTCTTTATTTTCCGGATTTATAGTGATTTTCTGGTGGTTGGTTCTCTTCTTGGAGTAGTACCAATACTCAAACCAAATCACGTAAATACCTTGTGTCATTATCATTTCTTATTGATTTCTCCAAAAATTTCTTCTTCTCACATTAGACTTAAATAACAAGGCCCATTAGCTTCGGTGTTATTTCACAACAGACTTTGCTCGTCCTTCTCTTTCACAGTTGCATCTAGAAAACGGCATAATATTTTATAAGTTGGTGAATTAAAACGTGCTTATTTCTTGGTTTTTAATTAATTATTCTGTGATTTCTTCGTTGATATGAGGCATGGGTTTTAACTTTGCTCGTCCTTTCTATCTCAGTTGCGTGTTGAAACAGGCACACTACTTTATATGTTGGTGAATTGAAACGTGCTTAGTTCTTGGTTTTTTATTAGTTCATATGTAGTTTCCACATAGATGCTTCTGGCATGGATTTTAACTTTGCTCATGTTGAAAGTATTAACTATTCAACGTGAAAGTCACGTTGATAATAAACCGAAGCACAAGAACTAAACCAGGATTAATTGTTCTTACCCCATCGAAACTAGAGATAACGTCATTGGTGACGTTTGACAATTGTGGACCAATTTCAATATACATAAGAGGGGATCACAATTGGTTCCTAGAGTCTTTTGTACCCTAAGTTTAGGCTATCTGATTTAGACTCCGTTTATTTCATAGAAAATGAATGATTAGAAGAACATCTTATTTAAAATAATCGTTTCAAATAATAATTCAATGAAACATGTCTTCATATTCGACAAACAATTTATATCTAAATATTTCGTGGTTAATGAACATTTTTTTGTTGTTTATTTTTGCAAGCGACACAAACAATCATTTTACGAAACGTTTTTCCAAATCATTCAATTTTTGAGAAATAAACACAGCCTTAATAATCGGCATCCTAAAATCAGTCTCCCCATACGACTATTAATCAATCTATTAATTGTATAGAACATAGAACAAATCAACCAGGCTAAATTTTTGGGTTGGCGTATAGAGAGTGTCTAAGTCCTAAGCAACTAGGGGAAGTCTCCTGATCGCTTGTAAGGGTTATTCGAAGTGCAATTATTTTACTGAAAACTTCATGATAAAGGAAAATTTTTTCCATAAAAATCATTTTCAAGAACAAATGTTTAGTTTCTTTTGTTTGATTATTTATGGAAAGTAATTTTCTTCAACAAAGAGAATTTGTTTTCCCCAATTTAAACTTGTTGTTTTTAGTCTATGGAGAACGCTTTCTGTAGATCGATTAGTTTTCCCTCATTCAAATGCCATAAAGTCGAAAAAAAAATTTCCAAAAAAATTTTTCATTCAAACAAATGGACCCTTACTTCAAAAAAAATTTAAATTTTGCAACTAACAAATTTAAAATTTTGTCAAAAAAGGTGCATTTTTAAAAAAAAAAATTTAAGGCTCCTTTTTTTCCACGGAAAATATGATGTTATGGAAAATGTTTTCTATGAAGCCATTTTCCAGGAAAATGACAATATTTTCTGGTGTTTGGCTGAAACTTGAAAATGAACTAGAAAATATTATCTGTCATTTGGTATGGAAAATCTAATTTTATTTTCCTAGGAAAAATTACTAGAAAATTCCAATCATTTATTTATTTATTCTATTCTATTCTTTCTTTTTCTTTTTCTTTTTCTTTTTCTTTTTCTTTTTTTTCTTTTTCTTTTTCCTTCTTCCTTGGCCAATCACAGACCACAGATGACCAGCCATAGGCGAGGGACGAAGGCTGGCGAGGCTCTAGCTTGCTAGATTCTAGCATGCGGAGTCAAGCTAAGCCTTGCTGTCCTAGAGCGAGGCTCCATTGGCAAGGTTGAAGCTTAAAGGACGAAGCTCGCCAATTTGGCGAGGTGAAGCCTCGCTTGAGGTTGTCAAGGCTCGGCTCGTCGAAATCTGGTGAGCTCAAGCCTTAATGGCCTTGGGCAAGCTTGTCCCTCGCTTGTGGCTAGTCACTGGCCATCACCATGGCCAGCGACCGGCCAACGGAGAAGGAAATAGAAAAAGAAAAAAAAAATAATAATTTAAAATCTGAATTTTTTTAAAAAAATATTTTTATAAGAAGGAATGTTTCATTAACAAAGGACTTGAGCTCGAGCGCCGAGGACCCATGCACAACCTTTGTGGACCCGAGCTTGAGTGCTGATGACTCGAGCATTGCCTTTATGGACCCAGGCTCGGGTACGGAGCATTAGACATTTGGCATAGGCACCAGGGCTTCGGGTCCGGCCTCAATGGACCCAGGCGTGGGTGTCAGGGACCTGGCCCAGCCTCCGGCGACCCTAATCCTGAACCTTGGGATCCAAAAATCAGCATAGGAGTTCCTGTGTTTAAGTGCCGATACCTAAATATTTTTTTGAAAAATGTATTCTGATTTTTTCAAAAAGAAAATTATTTTCCTAAATTCAAGCATAAGTTTTCCATTGAGTAGGAAAATATTTTCTGTTGATCAAATTTCACATGTCATTCTTCATTCGACTTGCACATAATCCGGCCTCCAAGTCTAAGGTCCAGGCAGCGGGTACGGTTATGAAGGGAGAGGAGGTCAAATTGGATTCTAAAAATGTAGATAACTTAGGCATAGATTATTAAAAGCGAATCATATTGAAAGGAAAAAACATATGCCTAGTCCAGAGTACATTTATTTCGCGAAGAATGAATGATTTGAAAAATATTTTCCTAAACATATCGTTTGTATCGTTTGAAATAATTAGCCGAATTTTTTTCATTATCGACAACAATTCATGTCTATATATTTTCATGGATGATAAAAATATTCTTTCGATCATTCATTTTTATAAACGGTACTAGCAATTATTTAGGAATTTTTTTTTCAAATCATTCATTTTCAGCAAAACAAATGGAGCATAATAGAAAATGTTGTCTATATTCACAACAATTGGTATTAGAGCCAATGTTGGCTAACTTGAACTAAAACGGTAATGATGAAAGAAGGACATGTGAGAATCGACCGATTTGATAAGAAGGATTTTTCTTTATGGAAGATGCCAATTGAAGATTAACTGTAGAAGATAAATCTGTACTTACCCCTATATAGGGAGAAACTAGATTTGATGAAAGAAGCTAAGTGGGATTGCTGGATGGACAAGCAATGGGTGTTATCCGGGTGACATTGACTCATAACGTCACGTTTAACTTCTTGAAGGAGCAAAAAACAGCGAGACTAATGAGAGCCCTATCGAACATGTGGGAGAAACTCTCTGCGATCACGGATAATGGAGTGTGTTTTTCTTAACAGGACTCAGTTTTGGTTCCACATAATCTAGAAATGGGATTGCGTTGATATAATAAATTCATGCAATATTCGCTTGCATGAAATAGTATACTGAACTAGATGTTTAAACTAGTTGGTTTAGCTTCTTGAGTTCTTGCTCTATGCCTTTTAGTATTTTGGGACAATTCTCGCTGGTCCAGCCCGGTTCCCAATTCCTAAAATTTGGAACTAATGATAATCGGTTTGGTTTCCAATTCTAAATGTGGACCAAACCACCTGGATTGAAGCGATCTTTTTTTCATTTATTTATAGTTCTTGTTAATAAAAACCCTAATTGTCCATTCTCACTCAATCTCACTCTCACTCTCACGCCTTCTTAGTCTCACCCTTAGTTCTCAGGCCTCTCGCCTCTCACTCTCACATGGCATAAGTCACGCCTCCCTCCTCAGACCCTCCCGCTTGACACCTCCTTTGTCCCTCTCACTCGAAGTCACCGCCTCCTCTATCCATCGGTTCTAGAGCTAGGCGAGCTAGTTCCAAGGTGGGAATTGATCCATTCTAAAACCAATCACCCCTGCTGCCCAGACCTTAGACTCAAGGCCTCACTTCAAACGTCAAACCTTAATTGACCACATTGAAGCCTAAATCTCAAACCCCTACGCTCAATCTCGAGACATGCTCCCATGGTAGGTCAGCATTGTAACTTCTCACATGCTTTGTAACTTTCTATAGCTACCTTAAAGAATACAACACGTAATAATAGGTACCAATACCTTGCTTTCTATATACTCATGCATCCTGTATTTATGTCTATATATTCATGCTAACATGCAGGGGTGGCTCGCCTTAGTCTATATTTCTCAATAAAGTCAATTTATTTTGATGACGAAAATATCACGTGGGCTTTTTTTATTTGCCTCTTTTCTATTGCCTATTTATTAGGACATCTGATGTTCATGTCTTAAGTAATAGATGCCAGATATAGGCCTAATTGAAAGTTTATGTAAACGTAACAAATTCAAAAGGTCAACAAAGAAAGGACGTCAACTAACTCTACCCCCTTCTCACCACCATCACTTGTCCCTACCAACCTCCACAACCGAGTACAAAAGTTTGATAGTAACAGGAGTGATTCGATAGGTTTGGATTCTTGTATATCCACTCATGCGGTATTTCATCATATGATATATATAATTCCTCTATATACATATCATCATTTACATTGAGAAAGTCGCACACTTTGAAAGAAAGTTGTAAAGTTCGAATATGGATTATCTTAGGCAATGATCATGGAACCTTTGAGAGAGAGAGAGAGAGAATAATCACCTCGGTTGGCATGGTGGGACAAAAATAATTTTGTTCTTGTTTCTCATCTCCATCATTTTGTTCTTGTTTTTCAATCACTTTCTTGACGCGGTCCTCATGGTAGCTTGTCACACTACTAAGTGTACCCAACAAAATGACAATAAAAGAAAACCAATCAAAAAAATCTACAATAAAAGATGACCAATCAATAAGTCTACATCAAAATTTTCCGTTTTTTAAGAAAAATGGTTCTAATGATGATTTTTTATTGCACCATTTTTAACAAATTTGTTAATTACGAAATCTAAAAGTTTTAATAGCAAACTGCACTTCGAGTATCACTTTGAAGACATCTGAAAGATTTTCAAAATCTTGGAAGACCCATGGCGCCTCAAAAGTGATTGGGAGACTTCCCCTAGTTGCTTAGCTTTGACACACTGGATGCACCCACCCGAAAAATCAGATCGATTGATTTTTTTTTCTTTGGACTATAAAAATTGATTGATTGATTGAAACTCTTGGAGTTGGTGCCATTCACTTTAGTCCACGACCTTTAGAAATCGAGGCTTCTTTATCTAGAATTTATCTTGGATATTGAATTTGGTCCACAAGTGTGAAACGTCACCAATGACGGTATATGTAGTCTCCATGGGATAAGAACGATTAGAGCTGGTGTAGTCCTTGCGCTTCTGTTCATTATTAACGTGACTTTCGTGATGAATAGTAACTACTCTCGACACCAGCAAAGTCAAAGCATATGCCTCGAGTTAGCTACAAGGAAACTACATAAATATTAATCAAAGACCAAGAACTAAGAACGTCTTAATTTACCAGCATATAAAATATTATGCCTTTTTCTAAAAGTAGCTATTATAAAAAGCAAAGTGATCAAACACAATAATAAACGAAATAAGAAAATAAATTGAACTTCAAATTTATGTGTTGAGGTCGATGTGACCAACTTCATGGGAAGAACAGTACATGATATTCCTATAGATCAAGCGATACAAAAGAGATTATAACCATACTCTAATTACTTAAGCACTCTCATTGTTTCTTACCCTACAATTATACCCAATAGCTCACATAATAGTTAGCTTTCACAATTTCTCTCCATCTCATAAATAAATTCACAAATCTTATCTCAAGATTTATTAGATTCAAAATACTTGCTTTCTTCATGATATAATTCACAAGCCCGCCGCATAATTGATTATTACGGCCAAAGCTCATCTACTCAATGATGTGCTTTGGCCAGATGAGCTTTGGCTAGCTTAAACTATGATTCCAACTCCAGCATGAAAAATATTTAAAAAATTTATTGCTTATTCGAGCGTCAAACCATAAGCCCTATTTGGATTTGGAAGTTCTACTTGAACCAGGTTTCCCTCGCGTGGCTCAAATTCGATACACATTCTCAACAGTAATTGTGAAAAAAGGACAAGCAAAGTCAAAACACATACCTCAAGTATTAGTGAAGAAACCGTTGATAGTTTATTTGTAAAACAAACAAAAAGTGCCCATATATAAATGGAAGGGTTCTAGCCTAACAATAAAGACCATGGGCAAAGGGTTCTCGCATGTGGGTGCGACATTATTAGGTGCACTTAGCAATGTTTATTAATATCATTAATGTTTTTATTAGGGGCGATCATTTTTTTTGCTAACGATTATTAGGCAGCTTACATCCTATAAAAGGTTGGATCTTTTCAGAAGTTATAAAATTCAGAATAAAAAAACAGTTATTATAATTCTTTTATCCGAAATTACAGCATGTCTTTTGAAACAGTGTATGTTTAGATGCAACGTTTACAGAGGAAAGGTTATGTTCTAAAACACTGTTATAAATTCGTTGTTTTTACCTCAATACTTTTTACCTCTTGATTTGCCTTGCTAAAAAAATACAACCATTGTTTTCAATTGTTTTGCCTTTGAAAATTCTTGGAGAAATACCATTATTACTATTTGATATTTTCTTTTTAAAATTTATTGTATCCTAGAGGATTTTTGCCAATAATCATTAGCATTGTTATGGGCAAATAATTTTTTAAAGACAATATATTCATGCCGTAGAGTTTGATTCCATTTTCCCCTATTGACGTTTCTCAAAGAAACTACATAAGAATTGACTATAAAAAAGAGCTAGGAACGTTTTAATTCACCAACATTTGAAATATCATGCCTTTTTCCAAGACGTAACCGTGAAAGGAAGGACGAGCAAATTCAAACCACTCGTTTTAAATTCACCACATAATAGAATGCCTTCTTCGAGACGTAACCATGAAGGAAAAGAAGTCTTCACCGCGCAACCTCTCCGTTGATATGTTATGCTTATCAATATCGACACGTTGATCCAGATTCCAAGACTGAATCCATTTCAGGGGCATATATCATATACGATGCTTGTCCACGTCGTTGGTTTACAACGTGGTTTTCGTGTCATCATTGTTTGAACTTTAGCCGGCAAAAGTAAGCTAATGCTTTTAACGTCAGACAACTTAAACCTTCGTTTGTTTCATGAAAAATATAATAATTTTAAAAAATATTTTCTAAAAAAATGAAAATATTATTTGATATTTAACTGAAACTTGAAAATGAACTGAAACATATTTTTCGTGATTTGATTAGGAAAATCAAGATTTTATTTTTCTAAATATACATATCTTATTTAGGCACTAGTGATTTGTGCATGGATAGTTGGGAATTGAGTATGGGCACCAGGGTCCTAGGTTCGATCTCAATGGACCCCAACCTAGGCATGGGCACATGGGTCCTAGGCATAAGCACAAGAATCAACCCTGGGTCCTGTCTTAATGGACTTGGGTATCAAGGACGAGGACACGGGCTTTGAGGTCTCGAGCCAAACATCAATGGACCATGGTATTGGTGTTGAAGACTCAAGCATGGGCATCGAGGTCTCGAGCCCAACCTCGATGGATCTTGGCCTTGCCTCGATGGACAGGGGTGCAAACACCTGGGTTCTAAGCACAGCCTTAATAGAACCCGGCGCCAGGGTCCTAGACCCGGCCATAATGAACCTGAGCCCAGGTGCTGGGGACTCAAGTTCGAGCATGGAGGACCTGGGCATTGGTGCCAAGGTCTTAGGCCTAACTTGGATGGAACCAAGCACTAGCACTAGAGTCTTAGGCCTGGCCTCGATGTACTTCATCTTGGGAGCGGGGACACGGGCACCAACGTTGAGGTCCTAGGCCTAGCCTCTATGGACACGAGCACTACAAAAAAACCGGTTTTTTGTCACGAAATTTCCAACGAAAAATTTGAAAAAATTCGTTGGAAAACGAATTTCCAACGAATTTTCCAACGAAAAAAAATTCGTTGGTAATAGGTCGTTGGAAATTTTTCCAACGAAAAATTTCAAATTTCGTTGGAAATTTGCGATGAATTTTATTTCGTTGGAAAATTCGTTGGAAAAATCGTGGCTAAATTCGTTGGAAAAATTACAAAATTTTTTTTCTGGTCGAAAAATCGTGGAAATTTTTTTTCCAACGAAAAATTTTTCGTTGGTAAAATTATAAATGTTTTTTTTTGGTCGAAAAATCGTGAAAATTTTTTTTCCAACGAAAAATTTTTCGTTGGTAAAATTATAAATGTTTTTTTTGTTGAAAAATCGTGGAAATTTTTTTTCCAACGATTTTTTTTTTTTGAAAAATCGCCCTCGCCGCCGGCGAGGGCCAGCCTCGTCGCCGGCGAGGGCCGAGCTCGCCGGCCATGGTGAGCTCGGGCCTCGCCATGGCCGACGAGGCCCAGCCTCGTCGCGGGCGAGCCTCGCCGGCGACGAGGCTGGGCCTCGCCGGCCATGGCGAGGCCCGAGCTCACCATGGCCGGCGAGCTCGAGCTCGCCCAGATCTGGGCGAGCTCGGCCCTCGCCGGCGAGCTCGAGCTCGCCCAGATCTGGGCGAGCTCGGCCCTCACCGGCGAGCTCGATCGGCCCTCGCCGGGGAGCTCGAGCTCGCCCAGATCTGGGCGAGCTCGGCCCTCGCCGGCGACGAGCTCGAGCTCGCCCAGATCTGGGCGACCTCGAGCTCCCCGGCGACGGCGACGAGGTGGTTGAGGCGGCGGGCGAGGTGGGGGCCCATGGTGGCGTCGGGGGCGCCGACCGCCGCGGGGGCCTGGCCGTGGCGGCGAGGGAGCCGTCGTCGCCCTGGATGGCCGCGGGGGAGGGAGCCGACGTCGCCCAGATCTGGCCGCGGCGGAGGAGTTGTCCATGGCGCCGGAGCCGGAGGGGGGTCGGCAGGGGAGGAGGCGGAGCGGGAGGCAGAGGAAGTCGATGGTGAAGGCAAGAGGGAGAGAGAGAGCAGAGCAGATGGTGAAGCCAAGAGAGAGAGAAGGCAAGAGAGAGAGAGAGAGAGCAGAGGGAGACGGTGAAGGCGCGCGAGAGAGAAATGTGTTGAGCGCGAAAATATGAATACGGAAGAAGGAACGTTTTCGTCGCAAAATTCGTGGGAAATTTCCCACGAATTTTGCAACGAAAATTGTGCAAATTAAAATAATTACCCAGAAAATTCAACTTCGTTGGAAATTTCGTTGGAAATTTCCAACGAAAAAAAATTCGTTGGAAATTTCCAACGAATTTTCTAACGAAAATTGTACACGCTAAAATAATTGACCGAAAATATGAAATTTGTTGGAAAATTCATTGGAAATTTCCAACGAATTTTCCAACGAATATAAAAAATGCCGAATAGTACCGGTTTTTTGGAATTCGTTGGAAATTTCGTTGGAAATTTCCAACGAATTTTCCAACGAAAATTGTACACACTGAAATAATTGCCCAAAAATTGAAACTTGTTGGAAAATTCGTTGGAAATTTCCAACGAATTTTCCAACGAATATAAAAAATGCCGAATAGTACCGGTTTTTGTGGAATTCGTTGGAAATTTCGTTGGAAATTTCCAACGAAAAAAATTCGTTGGAAATTTCCAACGAAATTTTCAACCAAAATTGTACACACTGAAATAATTGCCCGAAAAATTAAAATTCGTTGGAAAATTCGTTGGAAATTTCCAACGAATTTTCCAACGAATATAAAAAATGCGGAATAGTACCGGTTTTTTTGGAATTCGTTGGAAATTTCGTTGGAAATTTCCAACGAAAAAAAATTCGTTGGAAATTTCCAACAAAATTTTCAACCAAAATTGTACACACTGAAATAATTGCCCGAAAAATTAAAATTCGTTGGAAAATTCGTTGGAAATTTCCAACGAATTTTCCAACGAATATAAAAAATGCCGAATAGTACCGGTTTTTTGAAATTCGTGGGAAATTTCGTTGGAAATTTCCAACGAAAAAAATTCGTTGGAAATTTCCAACGAATTTTGCGACGAAAAAAAATTCGTTGGAAATTTCCAACGAATTTTGCGACGAAAAAAAATTCGTTGGAAATTTCCAACGAATTTTTCGACGAAAAAAAATTCGTTGGAAATTTCCAACGAATTTTGCGACGAAAAATTTTTCGTTGGAAATTTCCAACGAATTTTACTTTTCGTTGGAAAATTTGTCGAAAATTTGCGACGAAAATTTTTTCGTCGCAAATTTTCGTGGCAAAAAACCGATTTTTTTGTAGTGGAGCGCAACCTTGGTGGACACGGGCCCGACCTCTAGGTCAGGGCCTAGCCTTGATGGACCTGGTCCTAGGTGGGGGTTTCGAGGCTAGGCATTGTGGACCTAAGCCTAACTTCAATAGACTCATGCTCGGGTGCTGGGGACCTAGGCACAAGCACTGGGGTCTTGAGCTTGTGCTGAGCCTTTATGGACCTAGGCTTGGGCGCCAAGGTTTCGAGCCTGGCATCTTTGGACTCGGGCTTGGCCTCGATGGACCGGTCCTTGGCCTCTAGATTCGTGTCTTTTGTCAAGGGCTCGAGAACAAACATTGGGTTTATTATGCCCCAACGCAGAGTTTCTAGTTTAAGTGGCCATTTCTAACATATTTTGGAAAAAGATTTTCAATTTTTTACAAAGATAATCATTTTCCTGAATTTGAACATAGATTTTCCATTGATTAGGAAAATTTTTCCGTTGACTTATTTTGCTAAGCAATCCAAACATCGGAAAATAAGAAAAATATTTTCCTAAAAAATGTTTTCCACGAAACAAATGGAGTTTAATGAAAATAGATGTTTGAGTGATAAACATGGGATGTGTCCTCTACATTATTATTGGTTTATGTCCTCCAAATCATGATGGTTTATCTCTTATTGGAAGATTGCAATGAAATTAGGTAGGTTGAAACGTATTGAAAAGAAAACAAGAAATAAATCAAATATTAATATTCACGTGATTACATCGATATGACTTACACTCGGATAGACCAAAAGAAAATTTTATATGGTACTAACGGTACACTATGATTACAAATAATTTACTCAAACAATCTCACTATTTTCCTCGACGAATTAATATTCTATCACTTAAATAGTTGTTTCGCCCAATTTCACTCTCGTACTTTGAAATTAATTCATATGCGGCTCGTTACACTTTTGATATATATTGTTGGTTCAAAAAACAAAAAAAATGGGGAGTCATGATTTTCTCATTCCCTGTACTTTCAATGCACTCTGATTAGTGATTTAATTGTACACCACACCAGTTTTAACCAAAACTTATTATCATATGTCGTTACTCCTAAAAAAATTTTGGAGAACCAAAAAGGGACATCTGATTTGATTTATATGGCAAATGAGAGGTTCTTGAACCCAACCAAAACGAAAAGTTTTATAGTCTACTGACAACATAAACTAAGATCACGAACTATAAAAGGGAAAATCGTTCAATTCGGCCTAAACCTATTGTACGATGGCCAATTTAGTCGTAAACTTTTTAATTTAACCAATTCAGTCATAAACTTTTTAATTTAACCAATTTAGTCCTAAATCTTTTCATGATTTACTAGTGTAGTCGTCCCAGCAAATTTTGGCTAGAAATCGTGGTTGGCGTTGGCGCGGACAAGTTTTGCAATTTTTTTAACTTTTCTGAATTATTTTTTTTCTTTTTTTATTTTTTTCTCATTTCCCTCTACCGGTCCGCACCTCAGTGATGGCTAGTAGAGGTTTGCCGACCATAGCAAGGGCTCGCGCGCCCTTGTCTAGAGTGGGCGAGGGAATCCCAATCTTTGTTTGTGGCTAGTGACTTCCGCCAGCCATCGCCGAGGCCACCGACCAGCTGAGGGAAATAAAAAAAAAACAAAAAAGAAAAAGGAAAGAAAAGAAAATATTCATAATTTTTTTAAAAATTGCATAAATTGTCCACACGTGTCAACCAGGGCACGTAGGATGCCCGACATCAAGGTTAGCAATTTCTAGCCAATATTGGCATGCGGCTGAAAGGGTCTACATTGGTAAATCGTAAAAATGTTTAGTAATCAAATTAAATAAATTAGGACTGAATTAGTTGTCGTACAAAAGTGACATCCTATACTTCAAGGATACCTCTCATGAACCCATCCCTAACGAAAAGTTACATAGTCTACCGACAACATAGACCAAGACCAGGAACTATTAACCATATGGGTTCCAAAGTGAGATTCGCATTCTTAAAGGTACATATGACATGGTTTAATGATCAGATTGTGGAATTCTTTTTTCCTTTTGGAACGATCCTTCTCTCATCTTAAGAAAGGTGCATGAGTTTCCAATGGAGATGAGACATAGTTGAAATATTTGTTTTTGGAAGGTAAATCTTTCAACTTTTAGCGAAATTTTTTATGTATTATCGTTGGTGGCAAATTCTTTTCATCATAAATTAATTCAGGCCTGCACTACGTGATTGCATGATAAAAATGTAATTAAAAGTAAATGGTTTAAAAGGTGATACCATGTAAAAAGGGATAATCTAGGAATAAAATGAAAATGGGTGATTATGCAAAGAAGTGGACGAAAGAATGAAGTTATTAGAAGTATCTGTATTTATTTTATTATTTAAGGCTAATAACAGTAATTTAGAAAATTTCTAAAATTGAGTGAAAATTCATTTTCGGCTTGAATATATAGATTAATCACCAACCAAGGGTTTGGTTGAGTGGCCTAAGACTTGTATTGCAATCTGAATATCACAAAATTCAATCCTTCAATCAACTCTTAATCTCAGGAAACCTTGATTGGTCATCCAAGATCGGATCCAAGCTTAAACAAAAATATAGAATTATCATTGTCCTCGATATTTTTTAAACATATCACAAAGATTGTTTTCTGCTATGGAACTGGAAAAAACTAGCCCACATTTTGTGTGACTGTACTCATTTTTTAAGGTTTGAAAATTTCTAATTTAACATTTTTAAAAGCTACATGATTTGCATAAATTGGGTCATGATTTGACTATACAACTTCAATCATTTTTTTTATTGTTTTCTTTCACATTCAATACTGTCACAATTACGTGCTATGACCTAAGGATTTTCAGCCTCGCTGGTTCTCATTTTCCTTTTCGTTTGCACAAAATTTCTTGAAGAATCATTTAAGATTCAGCAAATATTCGTCAATCAATTTTAGGACCACGTGAAACTCCAGTAGCCACAAACCAATTTTACTAAAATCGATCATGACAAATTGGTCTTGTCAATCAATTTTTTCTAATATCAATCGTTGAAAACTAGAGATCATGTTACTCGTGGAAAATCAAAACCAAAATGTAACATCACCAAAAGAAAAGTCAAGTACGTAGTCTTCAAAGGTACGCACGTGTTCTTTCTAGACGAGGGGTATTGATCATAGTAGACGAGAGGTGAAGAGACATCCTGCTGGCCAATTTCTCTCTCACAAGGAAAAGGAAAAGCACTCCTTTTATGGAAAGGTATTGGACAACGACTTGTCAGCCTTCGAGCCATAGCCTTCGAGCCACAGTAGCATACTTGTATGTCTGATTCTAGGACATCTATCTCCTTTGCTGTACTATTAAAAGCCGGATAAACATCACATAAGTTCCAACTTCTTCATGTGACTCTTTCCTACATTGTTAATTTCTAAAAGAGCAATATTTAACGCTGATGCTTACACACTTGATGGGCATTTGTGCTTTTTTATGTACCTGCACCCGAAAATGGTCCTGGATAGAAAAATCTTAGAAGGAAACACAAGTATTTGAAATTACTGAAACCCTAATTCTGATCTGGGTCTGTATAGAGCCAGTGGACACTGGCAAGGACTTAGGTGGACCTGAACCCTCTTCAAAGTATGAAGTTCAAACGAGCAGGTCTAGCTCTGTTGTCCTCAACGACCCAGATGTGGTGGCTTGGTTGAAGATGGGACAGATAGATCTAACTCTAGAGACCCAGATCTGGCTCGGTTGAAGATGAGAGAGAGAGAGAGAGAGAGAGAGAGAGAGAGATGTGTCAAGCTTTGATTATCGAGTTCTGAGTCTGAATGGAACCTTTTCTAGAAGCCAATTTCCTTGAATCTTCCAAGTACTTGCTACTTTGCAACTTTTTCCTGGATCGAGAAAGACCATTCATAATTCCAAAAGATTCGAAATCAACCTTTGAAAGCCTAATCTTGTCGTAGGTCTCCCCAGAACTTCTGTCAAAAGTTCTTTCTCCAGCATCATGGAACCATTGCTCCATGTGTTCCAACCATTTCAAACGACCTTCACTTAATGCCGAAGAGGGGTTAAAAAAACCAAATGAAAGAATTCGAAGTTTGCTTAAGCATGGACAAGACCGTATAAAACAAAACGTGCATATTATACAAAATCAATCAGAAACAAGACAGACAGAAGGCTTTTTATTTTTATTTTGCGCCTTTTTCCTGTTGGGCTATCTTTTGACATTTGGATCTCTCTCTATGTATAAACAAACTCAGTATACAATATATATCATGTATTTAAATGACTTATTTTTTTACCAAAACTGATTTAAAAAGCGGTATATTAAGTAATGTAACAAGCTGTTATTGATAGTTGAATATGACCCATTTGTACAAATGTCCACTCACAATTTACCAATTTTTTACTCTCTCTCTCTCTCTTTCTCACTATAAATGGCGCCGTGCAAGAGCGAGTTCAGCATCAAATAAAAGAAATGGAATCACAAGTACCACCTCTCCATGCTGGTTCTTCCATGGTGAGCGTTCAAGAGCTCATCAAAGAAACCATGGAGGCTGTTCCAGAGAGGTATGTGTTGAAAATATGTCTCGAGTTTGAGCCCAAAGAGAAATCTAAATATTCCGAATTGGATATTTTGCGGATTTCCGAAACCGAGCAAAAAGGAAATATTGGAAATTTACTTTCCAAATATGTGCCGGAGGAAATAAAGATAATATCAACTTTCCTATATTATGTTGGGCTCTTGGGCTGAAATTGGAAAGTCCAACATGGAGACAATATTCGGTCAACTTTGATTTCTTTCTTGACCAATATGTGCTGACCGAACTGGATTTCTTCCATGGCGGTGATATTAATGATTTTAAGGGTTTACTTTTCGGTCTTTCTTCTATATATATGCCGTGGCAGAGGGAAGAGATGTCTTGAAGCGCCGCGGTTGATGTCGAGTGCTTGGCATGGGTTTATCTCCCTGGCATTTTGTTCGTGGAGTTACACCAAGAGCTCAAGTGTTTGTAACGATTAAATCTTGTATTGATTTATGTACAATTCTTTCGTGAGATTGAGAGAATATTTCGTGAGGAATTGTGGGGCTAAACACTGCGTGAGTTATTGGGTGTAATTGGGGCTTGAGAAATACTTAGAGTGTTTGAGTGACTCGAGTGTGGTTGTAATCTCCGTTGGATCGCTTGATCTATAGTGGAATTCCGTGCTGCTCTCCCCGTGGACGTATGTCACTACGATCGAACCACGTAAAGTTCGTGTCCGATTTATTTTCTTATTCTGTCAATTTTATTATTTGATCGCTTGGCTTCCGCAACAATTGGTATTAGAGCCTGGTTTGGCTGAATTGAAGCGAATCGATGGCAATAGAAGAAGGAAAAGTGAAAATCGACAGATTTGATGGGAAGGATTTTAGTTTCTAGAAAATGTAGATTGAAGATAATATATATCAGATGAAATTGCACTTGCCCCTGTCCGGGAAGAAGCCAAAGACGATGAAGCAAGCTGATTGGGAATTGCTGGATAGATGAGCTTTGGGTGTTATTCGGCTGACGTTGGCTCGTAACGTCACGTTTAACATCGTGAAAGAGACAACCACTGCGGGTTTGATGAAAGCCCTATCGGACATGTACGAGAAGGCCTCTGCGATCAACAAGGTCTATTTGATGCGACGTCTGTTTAATTTGAAGATGAGCAAAGGTGCGTCAATTGCAGATCATATCAATGAATTCAATGTGATCGTTAGTCAATTGAGTTCAATTGACATTGACTTTGAAGATGAGGTACATGCTTTGATTCTATTATCCTCATTGTCTGACAGTTGGAATACTACTGTTACTGCCGTTAGTAATTCCTCTGGGTCAACAAGTTTGACGTTTGATGGTGTTCGAGATTTAATTCTAAGTGAAGACATCCGTAGAAGAGAATCTGGCGAACATGTATCTGCTGCTTTAGTAGGTGAAAATAGAGGAAGAACTGGTATACGTGTTAGCAGGAGTAGTATGAACTCGAATAGACGAAGTCAGTCTAGGACCGGTCGTGTTATCTGTTGGAGTTGTGGCAAAAGGGGGTATCTTAGAAGGGATTGCCTTAAGCTGAAAAACGAGAAGGGTAAAGGAATTAGAGTTGAGTCTACATATGATGTTGCTGCTATAGCAGATAGTAATTCGGATAATGCTGATTTTGTCTTGTTTGTCACTGATAATTCGTCGTTTGATGGATGGATTATGGATTCTGGTTGTTCTTTTCATGCTACACCAAACAGTAACTGGTTTACTACTTATCAGTGCATGGATAGTAGTAAAGTGCAGTTGGGGAACAATTTCGAATGCGATGTTATTGGTGTTGGTGATGTTAGAATTAGAATGCATGATGGTATCGTGTGGACATTGACTGGAGTGAGGCATGTTCCAGAATTGAAGAAAAATCTGATTTCCTTGAATGTCCTGGATTCAGCTGGGTGTCGGTATTCTTCAGAATGTGGACTTCTGAAAGTTATTCGAGGTGCCTTGGTGATAATGAAAGGAATCAAGCATAGTGGCCTGTATGAGCTTCAAGGTGAGATAGTGACAGAATTCGCTGCGGTGATGTCGGATGCATCGGTTCGAGAGTCTGAATTGTGGCATATGCATTTGGGACACATTAGCGAGAAAAGCTTGAAGGTTCTAAGTGAAAGAAATTTGCTATGTGGTTATGTGGCTAACGAATTGAATGTATACAGGTGCTGTGATTTAGATCAACGGCGGAAAGTACAATTCAGTACGATCGTCAGAGAAACCACGGATATTGCAGAATTAATTCACTTGGATATTCGTAGGTTGTCACGATTTCCTTCGAGGAAGAGTGCCAGGTTTATGCTAACAGTTGTTGATGACTACTCGAGGAAGACGTGGGTGTTTGTGCTTAGACACAAGTTTGATGCTATTGTCAGAATCAAGCAGTTAAAAGCTTTGATCGAAAAGGAGACTAGTAAAATGATCAAGCAGGTGCGGACTGACAGTAGTATGAAGTTTTGCTTGAAGCTATTAAACGAATTCTGCATGAAGGAAGGCATAGTGAAACACCGCACTAGTGCCATTGAACCACAACAAGTTGCAGAGTTGATGAGCAAAACATTACTAGAGATGGGCCATAAAATGCTCTCTAGTGCTGGCATGGCTAGGAGATTCCTGACGGATGCGCTTAGTACGGCGATCCCCATCGACTGCGATTGAATATCAGACTTCCAAAGAGGTGTGGTCAGGTAACGTTGCTGATTATTCTGTCCTTAGAATATTTGGTTATCCATGTTATGTTCGAGTTAGTGATGGTAAGCTCGATGGAAGGACAAGAAAGTGCATGTTCCTAGGTTATGCACAAGGTGAGCAGGACCATAAGTTGTGGTGCCCGGAATTAAATTCACCTATTATCAGTAGAGAAGTTACATTTGACGAGTCTTCAGTACTTTTGGCTAGGAGTGTTAATAGCAGTGTTTATACGGATTTGGACGGTGTTTAGGTTGAGGCGGAGTTGCAACCAGAAACTCCTGAGGTAGCGGGTGCTAGCGAAATAATCGACACAGATGGTGCTTGTAGCGAGGTGGAGCCTTTTGAGCCAACGGTTGCTGTAACTGCTGATATTGACAAGGTGCATATTCGATCTCCTGACAGATATGAATGCAATGATGGTTTTGCTTTATCTGCGATTGAGGAGGTTGTGTCAGAAAATCCTTATGGAGCGGTTAAAGGTGCATGTGGAGTTGGTGTTCTGATGAGGTCTACGGCTATGGCGAAGTTCAAGCGAGGCTTGGACTTGAAAGACGTCTGTGACGGTTGAGCCCATCGGGGGCTATAGGAGAGTAGTAGCGAAATTCGGATTCTATCAAAGCGATTGTGACTTGGCTCAAACGTCGAGCCAAGGTGGAGATTGTTGAAAATATGTCTCAAGTTTGAGCCCAAAGAGAAATCTAAATATTCTGAATTGGATATTTTGCGGATTTCCGAAATCGAGCAAAAAGGAAATATTGGAAATTTACTTTCCAAATATGTGCTGGAGGAAACAAAGATAATATCAACTTTCCTATATTATGTTGGGCTCTTGAGCTGAAATTGGAAAGTCCAACGTGGAGATAATATTCGATCAACTTTGATTTCTTTCTTGATCAATATGTGCTGAGCGAACTGGACTTCTTCCATGGCGATGATATTAATGATTCTAAGGGTTTACTTTTCGATCTTTCTTCTATATATATGCCGTGGCAAAGGGAAGAGATGTCTTGAAGCGTCGCGGTTGATGTCGAGTGCTTGGCGTGGGTTTATCTCCCTGGGATTTTGTTCGTGGAGTTACACCAAGAGCTCAAGTGTTCGTAGCGATTAAATCTTGTGTTGATTTATGTACAATTCTTTCGTGAGATTGAGAGATTATTTCGTGAGGAATTGTGGGGCTAAATACTGCGTGAGTTATTGGGTGTAATTGGGGCTTGGAAAACACTTAGAGTGTTTGAGTGACCCGAGTGTGATTGTAATCTCCGTTGTATCGCTTGATCTATAGTGGAATTCCGTGCTGTTCTCCCCATGGACGTAGGTCACTACGACCGAATCATGTAAATCTGGTGTCCAATTTATTTTCTTATTCTGTCAATTTTATTATTCGATCGCTTGGCTTCCGCAACAGTATGTTTGTCGCGACCAAGAACCACAAATCCTCCTCGACAATGGACGCACTCAAAAGCCAATCGTTCCAATCATTGACTTGGGGAAATTGTCCTCGGACCAAACTATGGGTGATTATCAATTGGAGAAATTGCATGAGGCTTGTAAAGACTTGGGTCTCTTTCAGGTTTTCTCGATCTCCCTCTTCTCTATCTTTCAAGCCCATGTCGTCTCAAATTTTGTTAAAATTGTTCGATTGAAAGTCAGGCTAAAATAGAAACTCCGCCCTGTGACGTGAACCCTCCGACGCCGTCGGTTGGTCTGCCTAAATGGACCCCACGATGTCCAAAGGCTTAGCTACATGGCATGCAAATGCATCCGATGCATCGCACAATTTTTCTTCATGTTTTTATATATGACCCAGGTTTCAATTCTTGGAGATGGTAGCAAGGTTGACTTGGTTCACGCGAACTTTTTCTATGTAGGATATTGAGTACGTATGTGGTACAATATCGTACTGTGCAATTTGTTTTTTTCGCGAGCATGTGAGCATGGCAAGAGAATTGACTAAGCTAAGCAATTCATTGTTATTTTCTTTCTTTCCTTTCTTGCTAAAAAGCCAGAAGAAAAAACAAGGACAATATCAAAAACATACTCTACCTAATGACCACTTACATGTCTCTGTCTTTGCAAATACTATTCACATGCTTCTAAGTAGAACCCACATTGAGAAGATCGTATTGTCCATCGTCACAAACTTATTTTAGCCTTGCTTAAGGTTTGCATCGTTTGGTTTTAGTTGGTTTTGAGTGTTTTGAGTGAGCGTGAGGTTTAGAATTTGGAGATGTGCATTTGTGGATATATAAGTATTACGGCTCATCTAACCTTACCATGCTTTCTTTAAAGTTTTGCCAAGTGTTGTTATTGTCCTTCTTTATATTAGCATATGAATATCAAATCTTATGCTCCTTTTACTGCGGTGTTTATCCATTTTTGTTCAGGTTCTTCCTTTTACATATGTATATTTCTAGAAAGACTACCTATAATAAATAGTTTATTTTTTTCATATAAAAAAACCGGTTCTTCCTCTTACATATATACTTTACAAAAAGACCACCTATAAATAATTAGTTTGTCTTTCATTTATTTTAGTTCTATGTTTTGTATCTTCTTCTCTTTATTTTTGTAATAAATTAAAAAAATCTCGCGTAACGCGTGGATAAATATTTAGTATCATGTCATCCATATGAATATAAATTCAATCCTACCAAGAGTCTTTGAAACAGTCCAGTCAAAGGTGTCTTGTAGTTTAATAATTAGTAAGATATCAATCGAAGAAAATATATCGAATAATATTATTCCTTCTAATTAATTGCCATGTGCATTAAAATCTATCTTGATTTATTTTAACTATTATGGTCCCGGAATGCATCATAGATGGATCGACAATTTGTGTTACTTAATGATAATCTTGCACATTCGTAAGTCACATCATGTTAACTCATCATCGTTGGTTATCTAACAAGCACATTGATTGACTTATGATAAGAAAATATACTAGCAGGTGTAGATATTTGAATTAAGCATATCTTATGTAACTGATCAAAATTAATGCTACTTATACTACAACTGAGATTCAAAATCGATATATTGAATAAGTGAGTCATGCTTGACATGTAACAAAAGCTTGTAACATTATTTTATGTATGATTTTTCGTAAATTAGTTTACACTTGGCATTAATTTAATGGATCAATTATAAGAAAGGGTAGCATGGGCCATAACCCCCTTCACCAATAGCATATATTATATAAATTGATGATATATACTTATGAAGACTATTTTCTAAGTGGTAATTTCTGAACATTGTCACATAAAAATCAAATATATTTTCACGAAGGGAAAGAGTAAGGAAGTGATAATCAAGACTATATTGGAAATTTTCTAAAAAGTTCAAGATTGTATTATGAAAATTTAGAATCTTAAAATTGAAATTTGTGCATGCAGTTGATTAACCACGGGATAGGCCCTTCTTTGCTAGAGGATCTAAGGCATGAAATCGAAGAATTTTTCAAGCTTCCCTTGTCGGAGAAAATGAAATTCAGGATAAGGTTAGGAGAGGTTGAACGTTATGGCAATGTAATGTAATTAGGAGAAAAGCTTAACTGGGGTGACATGTTTTTCATGATAACTAACCCCATCGCCAAAAGGAGATCTCATCTCTTTCCGAAGTTTCCTTTGTTACTCAGGTTGTTTCTAAGTCTTTAAATATGCAAAAAAGCACATGTTACATAGATGTGATGGTCATGTACAACGCCAAGATAATTGCTAATTGATATCCTTGAAATCTATAGGACCCATATTAGATCTTGCTTAAAAGCACGATATGTATAGAGCTAGGAAGATACACTCGTGGGCTCCCACACAACTTTTAGTGATTTTGGGCCTAAAAGGCGGTGAATGATAGACTTCCTACATGTAAATTATAACTTAAGTCTCTCTCTCTCTCTCTCTCTCTCTCTCTCTCTCTCTCTCTCTCTCTCTCTCTCTCTTCATGGCTGCATCTAGAGCACTTGTGCCTAACTCACATACATCATTGGATAAGGTGGGCCTCACATGGGAGCCACCTGATCCAACAATACATGTGAGTTCCTTTCATATTAGCACATACATGAACCTTCCACGATTTGTAGACTATGACAATAATACTTAATCCCTTCCTTTCACATGCAAAAACACCTTAGACTCTTACATTAAGGAGACACAAAAGCTGGCCATGTAGCTACTTTGCTTGATTTCAAAATGTTTAGACGTTGAGATGAATGAGATGAAAGGGTTATTTGAGGATGGCTTTCAAACTATGAGGATGACATACTATCCTCCGTGCCCACAACTGGAGCTTGTTGTTGGGCTGACACCGCACTCAGATGCTTCTGGCATCACCATCCTCCACCAAATCAATGGTATCGATGGCTTCCAAATTAAAATGAATGGAGCATGGACACCTATTCAAATTATGCAAAATGCATTTGTGGTGAATGTGGGAGATGTCATTGAGGTACCTTTTTCTTGCTTTGGCAAACTTTCTCCTTCAAGTTTGGAATTTTGAACTTGTTTATTTTTTTCCTCTTACTAAAGAATGCCATTTTTTGGCCGTTTAGCGAGTATTTATTGTCTAAACTCATTATACTATACCTCACTTAGAGAACTTATTGGACCACTTTAGGTCAGTCAACATAACATAAGTTTTCATGTCACATCACCACATATTGAGTCTCCACAATATTTTTTGCCCTTTTAGCTAAAAGCATGTTAAGTAACTCGAACAACATAGTGCATCAATATTAAATGAGTTTTGTTTGCAGGTAAGCTGATGACGACTATAATTGTAACGTCTTGAAATTCGATTCACTTTCGTGATCAATGAATTTGATATATTTCTCATTTCATTTTAGTAAGTCTCGCCCGGAACTGATCATTAGTAGGTAAGGTAAGTGTGAACATTGTGGCCATGGGTGTGCATCTCGAGCAATAGCATGGCATGTGCATATACGAGTGCTCGAATGACATGAGCGTGTGATCACGTAAAACACCCTGATGCTTTTTACGTGAGGTTCAGATAATAATTGGTGATTATGAATGTGTGATTACATAAACCCTGATGCATTTTACGCGGGGTAGTGAACCCATCCTGATGCGTGTTACAGGGGACGATGCCCGGATTACCGAAAGATGATCAGCTTGATGTGTGTTACGCGAGTTGTGTGTCATGAGCCTGATGCATTTTACGCGGGCCGAAGATCGATCTCAAACTGTTAGACCTGATGCGCTTTATGCGGGTCGGTGAAATTTGATAAATGCAAGTGTGCAAGTGTGCGAAATGCATTGATGAGACTTGAGCATGGGTGTGAGTACGAGTATATGCATGACATGCGTCGTGGCTGAGTGATGTTTGTATATGTGCCGTGGTTGAGTCTTGTGCTGTTATTGTGAATTATGGGTGCCTAACCTGTAGGGCCAAGGTAAGTTTTGGATTTAGGCTCGAGGGCCTAAGTCACTCATATTCTGATTGTGTGTTATCTAGTACTCGTCAGGAGGCGCATGTTAGCCTAGTTTAGGTTTAGAGAACCTACTCGCTGAGATTTATTTTCACTGTTGTATAAACCCAATTTTTCAGACCCCCGACCTTGAGATGTCTGCAGTACCCGTTCGTTTTGGGATTCCTTCCCAGATAGACCGGGAGGAGTCGGTATACCCCACAGGGAATGGGGATTTTTGGGTTAGATATCTTTCTATAGTTCGGGTCGATGCAGGCAAGGAGGTTGACCAAGTCCACAGATATATAGCATGGTGTATCAGGGACTATGAGGGGACCTACGGGCCTCTGTGATCTTTTGAGGTTCTGCTTACCGATTCGGAGGATATTGACCCTCAGTGTCCCGATGGGGAGTTGGTGAGCCCTGACCGTGCGCCGGAGGATGGGAATTCAGACCCGGAGCCGATGGGTTCAGAGGACGAGGAGCCTGAGCCCATGGAGCAGGACATGGAGCCGGAGGACAAGGCCAAACCGATGGATTCCGAGGAGAAGTCAGCTGGGGCCGAGTCTGAGCAGGATTCCCTAGACTCTAATGTCGAGCTATTTGATAGCTCTTTCGAGTCATCAGGATCCGACTCGGACTGGGTTCCGTAGGTCTAGCCTTAGTCCTAGATAGATGGGGTCAGTACCTTTTTGACTGGAGCCCCTTCTAGATTTAGTAACCCTGACCTCCCGAGCCACTTATCCCCTTTTTTGTTAGTAGTGGCCATTGACCCGCTTTTGATTTTGAGCGCAAGCTGTAAATGGATGATGTATATGATTTCCAGTATCAATGCAAGTGTATATTTTGTAACCTTGTCGTTTGTTCTATCCTTGGTCTCGTATTTATTTTGTATGGGTGTTATAATGCTTCCGCGTGTGCTTGTTTCTCTGTGCTATGTGTTGGGTCAACGACGCGTCCTGGGACATCGCACTCGAATCGACCTAGGTTGGGTTGTCGTGCGCCGTGAGGTTCGGGGCGTAACATCCCTCGTTGATTTGGTATCAGAGCAAGATCAGCTCGATTCAATTCGGTCAAAACCTGGAGTGATAAGGAGCGATGACCTTGGGTAGCCAGTAGGGTGACCTCGTGTACTATGTGTACCTCCTGACTGTTTGTGCATTGATTGATTAGTAGTATGAATTGACCCGCAAAGTGCAGGTGCGGCAGGACTCGGGGTCAGTACGCCTATTCTCTTGATTGAAGTCTCGTGCTATTTATGCCTAATCGCATCCTGAGTGATTGACTGCTATTGTGTTAAGTTCCTTGCCTAGGACCCTTGATTGGATTAGCTTGGTTTAGGTCTCTAATTCCTGTGCGGGAATTATAGCAGGTAGGTGAGTGTGCGAGTTGGGAAGATGGTTAGCCAAGGAAGAGGCAGCGGTCGAGGCCGTGGTAGAGGTAAAGGTCGAAGTCGTGAACAGGACCGTGTAGAACCGCAAGTGAGAATTGCCGAGGGCCCAATAGTAGATGGGATTTTAAGGGCTCTCGAGGAAGCTGGAATTTTGGGAGGTAGACTAACCCAAGAGAGAGATACCACTATTGCCGCCACTGTTGAGGCCGCCATTGCTGCTGCTAATGGGGCTAATGGGAATAATGAAAACAATGGGAATCAGGGGAATCAGGAAAATCCAATTCCAGTAGCGATAAATGTGGTTAGGCCGATGTCTAAGTTGGTGGAGCAGTTCTTAAAGTTAAAGTCGCCAAAGTTCAATGGCAAAGGTGACCCTAAGGCCGCACCCCGTTGGGTTGAGGAACTGGAGAAGACCTTTGTAGTATTAGGAAGCACTGAGGCCAAAAGGGTAACATTGGCCGTATATTAACTGCAGGACAACGCCAATGATTGGTGGAAGGCCACCAAAGGAAGGTATTTCTCGAAGGAACCGCCCAGACTTGGGCCGTGTTTTCTGAGAACTTCTTGGGAAAATTCTTTTCTGAGAGTGCTAGGGAAAGAAAGTTAGCGGAATTCATGAGACTTCGCCAAGGATCAATGACGGTGGATCAATACGAGGCAGAATTTGCAAGGCTATCGAGGTTCACGCCAAGGATGGTGGAACACCCTGAGAATAAAGCGCGAAGGTTTCGGGATAGACTGAAAGTCGACATTCGTGGCCAGCTGATACCAGTAAATTTGAAAACTTATGAGGACTTGTATGAGAGAGCTCAGGCTATTGAGCGGGAGCAAGTAGATAGAGCGGCTACATCTGGATCGCGGTTTGCCCCGGTTAAGGACAACCGCCGTCTCGGGAAGAAGCCGATGGCGGGAAACAGGTGATTTGTCCCACCGATCAGAAAGAATATCGGAAAGCCAAGTCATCAGCAGAATAGATTTGGGGCTTGCTTCAAATGTGGGAGTATGGAACACCAGATTAGGAGCTGTCCCCAGCAGTGTCCCACCTGACCACCGGCTTAGGTGCAGTAGCCCCGAACTGGAAATCAGGCTGGGAATCCCCCGCTGGCTAATGTGAACAGGCCACCGGCACAAGAACGTGTGTATACCATGGAGCGAAGGGAAGTTGAGAATGCGCCAGGGGTGGTCACAGGTATAGTTTCTCTATATAGTCATGTCGCGTATGCGTTATTTGATCCAGGAGCATCACATTCGTTTATATCTGCTCAGTTTGTTGAATTGGCTGGATTGAATCCTGTTATGTTAGAAGTACGGTTATATGTGACTACGCCATTAATGGATAAGATATGTATATCGTTAGGATGCCCGAATTGTGAGATTGTAATCGGTGGCGTAGAAAGTAGGATCGATCTAGCGGTTTTGCCAATGTATGATTTTGATTTGATTAAGGGCATGGATTGGTTAGTCAAGCAGAATGCCGTAATGGACTGCAGTAGCAGGGTGATTCAGTTTAGCCCGGCTGAACACCCTAGATTCGAGTTTATAAGGAGTCGAGGAGGAACCTCGATCTCTTAGGTTTCTTCTGTAGAAGCAACGAAGTTGTTGGACAAGAGCTGTCAGGGTTATTTAGCAAGTGTGGTTGATTCGACAGCAGAAGAAGTACGGCTAGAGGATATAGCAGTGGTGTGCAATTTTTCCGATGTCTTTCCCTAGGAATTATCGGGATTGCCACCAGAAAGAGAAGTGGAATTTGTCATCGAGTTGGCGCTTGGGACTGAGCCAATCTCGAAGCCGCTTTATAGGATGTCGTTATCGGAACTAAAAGAACTAAAGGTTCAGATGCAATAATTGCTAGACAAAGGTTTTATCCGATTGAGTGCGTCTCCATGGGGAGCGCCGGTGTTATTTGTCAGGAAGAAGGATGGGTCGTTGAGGCTGTGTATTGACTACCGTAAGCTGAATCAAGTGATAATCAAGAATAAGTATCCTCTTCCAAGGATCGATGACTTGTTCGATCAATTGCAAGGAGTCTCGGTATTTTTCAAGATTGATCTGAGGACAGGGTATCACCAGTTAAGAATCCAAAAGGAGGATATCCTAAAGATCGCATTCAGGATGAGATATGGCCACTATGAGTTCACAGTAATGCTATTTGGACTGACTAATGCCCCTACTGCTTTTATGGACTTAATGAACCGGGTATTTAAGGAATTCTTAGACCAGTTCGTCATTGTCGTTATTGATGATATTCTAGTGTATTCAAAGAGTTCCGAGGAGCATGAGGTACATTCGGAAAGAGTTCTACGGACGTTGAGAGAGCACGCACTGTATGTTAAGTTTAGCAAGTGCGAGTTTTGGCTGGACCGTGTAGTGTTTCTCAGACACATAATTTCCGGAGAAGGAATCTCCGTGGATCCGACAAAGATTGAGGCAGTGATGGATTGGCTGAGACCGACGACAATTATTGAGGTTTGGAGTTTCTTAGGACTGGCAGGTTATTATCGGCGATTCGTGGAAGGATTCTCAGCAATAGCCACGCTATTGACAAGGTTGCTTAAGAAAGAGACTAAGTTTGAGTGGACAAAAAAGTGCGAAGAAAGTTTTCAAGAGTTGAAACAGAGATTGACGATGGCTCCAGTGTTGACGATTCAATTAGGATCGGGCGGGTATGAGATTTACAGTGATGCTTCGCTCAAGGGATTGGGATGCGTGCTAATGCAACATGGAATGTTGGTTGCTTATGCATCGCGACAGTTAATGCCCCATGAGATGAACTACCCGACCCACAACTTGGAACTGGCAGCAATTATTTTTGCGCTTAAGATTTGGAGGCACTACTTATGTAGAGAAAGGTTCCAGATCTACACGGACTATCAAAGCCTCAAGTATTTATTTTCGGAGAAGGAATTAAATATGAGACAGAGGCGCTGAATGGAACTGTTGAAAGGCTATGATTGCGACATATTGTATCACCCCGGAAAGACCAACCAGGTAGCGGATGCCTTGAGCAGGAAATCGAGTATCGCGCAATTAATAGTCAAAGAATGGATTTTATTGGAAGGAGCGCGAGACTCGAAATTTAAGTTCGAGGTAGGACACCTCTCCAGTCTGATGGCGACGTTAAGGATTGAACCGAAAGTGCAAGCTAAAATCAAGGCGTTGTAGTCTACGGACCTTGAGATTCAGAAGATTCTAGAAATGGATAGTACTAAGAGGAAACCGGACTTCCAAGTGTCCGAAGACGGAATTCTTAAGTTTCGAGGACGTTTGTGCGTACTCGATGATTTGGAACTCAAGGAAGAGATTTTGTCGGAAGCTCATAGGAGCAATTATAGCATTCATCCGGGTAGCACGAAAATGTACCAGAACCTTCGACAGCACTATTGGTGGAACGGAATGAAAGTGGACGTGGCCAAGTATGTGGCCAAGTATGTGGCCAAGTGTTTGATGTGCCAACAAGTGAAGACATAGCATTGTAAGCCTAGTGAAATGTTGCAACCGTTGGAAATCCCAAAATGGAAATGGGAGCATATTACGATGGATTTTATAACGGGACTGCCAAGAAGCTAGAGGGGACACGACTCTATTTGGGTAATAGTAGACAGATTGACCAAGTAAGCGCACTTCCTGGCGGTGCGAAGGGACTTCGTGCTAGAAAGGCAGAATTATATGTACGGCAGATAGTTCGTCTTCATGGAGTACCGGTATCAATCACTTCGGATCGTGATCCCTGGTTTACCGCGAGTTTTTGGAAAAGTCTGCAGGTGGCCATGGGAACTAAGTTGCAATTCAGTACGGCCAATCATCCGCAGACAGATGGCCAGTCTGAAAGGACTATTCAGACCCTAGAGGATATGCTGAGAGCGTGCGTATTAGATTTTCAGGGCAAGTGAGAAGAACAGTTGCATTTGATGGAATTTGCCTACAATAATAGCTTTTAGCAGAGTATCGGAATGGTACCGTTTGAGGCACTTTATGGCAGAGCATGCAGAATACCGTTGTGTTGGGATGAAGTGGGAGAAAGAAGTATAACGAGTCTAGAGTTGGTTCAGCAGTCGGTGGAAATAGTAAAGATTATCCGAGAAAGGTTGAGAACAGCTCAGAGCCGTCAGAAAAGTTACGCGGATCGAAGGCGTAGACCATTAGAGTTCCAGATTGGCGACCACATATTTCTTAAAGTCTCTCTGATGAGAGGATTGTCTCGGTTTGGCAAGAAAGGAAAACTGAGTCCAAGATATATAGGCCCGTTCGAGATTTTGAAAAGGATTGGAACGTTGACTTATCGTCTCGCCTTGCCGCCAAATTTGTCGCAAGTTCATAACATCTTCTACGTGTCAATGTTGAGGAAATACGAGCCAGATCCGACCCACGTGCTGAATCATGAGGTAATAGACATGGATGAGAGGGTGTCGTACGTAGATAAGCCTGTGCGAATCGAGGATAGGAAGGAACAGATTTTGAGAAACAAGACGATCCCGTTGGTCAAGGTTATTTGTGAACATCACGAGACGGAAGGTGCCACATAGGAAAGCGAGGAAGTAATGCGACGTCAGCACCCCCATTTATTTGAGTAGTCGGGTTAGATTGTAAATTTCGAGGATGAAATTTTTGTAAGGGGGGAAGAGTTGTAACGCCCAAAAATTTGACTCACTTTCGTGATCAATGAAATTGATATATTTTTCATTTTATTTTAGTAAGTCTCACTTAGAACTAATTATTCTCGGGATACTGACCAATAGAGAAAGGCTAACTAGGAAAAACGGTACGTGAACCCAAGAACTCGACCATGAATTGAGTCTGATTCCGAGATACGACGAGGGGATATTTTGTGCCAATGTGGGCTGATCTAAGGAGAGTGACGGGTTCGGTTTGACCGACGACGTACAATCGGATAGCGAGTGGTTTCGCACGACCGAGAGTACGCGCGGCGAATAATCCCGAAATTATTCCGGACGATCGCGACCGCTGGGACTAGCGATAAATTCTCGTGTTCTCCGGAAATCAGGACCGTCATGACTCGAGTAACCCCAGGTCGATACGCGTAACCCCTAAACAGCCGCCCGTTAGTGAGAGACGCTAAAACTGCAAATTGAGCTAAATCGATCGTGGAATTGAGTCCGAACTTCGGTGTCGAATTTCGCGGGCACACGCGACTATTTTTGCTAGGACGACGTCATTTTTATGTTGCCACTCATATTTGGGATCGGTAGAGTCAAAATTGGAAAATTTGCCCCGGGACCGGAAAATTACTGTTTTGCCCCTAGACCTAATTGTAGGGTTCCGAATTTTGGGAATATTTTTAGGGTTTTATATTAGTTGTTTCAGCCCAATAATGTTGGTAATGTTGAACAAATGTGCCATCAAGATTTTTGACAAGTTTTAATCCAAGCCCTTGGATTAGGGGCAAATTGGTCATTCTTGGGAAAGTGGGTCAACCACCCCACTAGATAGAATGTGTATATCTCTCTAGTCTCTCTCTCTCTCCTTCATTTCGTCCTCTCCAAGCCAGCCGGTCACCTCCTCTCTTTCCCCTCTCCCGTGAGCTTCCCCCTCCCGGCCTTAAGTCGCCACCGCCGCTGAAGCCGGTGCCGCCACTGCCGTGTGCTGTCGTCTCCCTCGCCTCATCACCACCATCCAACTGTCCTGTCCTCTCCTCCTCCCTTTCCCCAGCCGCGTGAGGACCAGCCCCGCCTAGGATCGCCGTCTGCGAGCCGCCGCCGGTGCCGCTGTCGTGGAGGCCGCCCATCGCCGCCTGTTGACACCTAAATTTTGACGCATCATTTAGTGTAATTTGCATAGAAAATTAGGGATTAAATTTTTAACCCCTAAACAAAAATATTTAAATGGCATAACATATAGTTTAAATTCATTTTAGATTAATTGCATTTTGCATCGGACTGGCGGTGACGAACGAGCTTAAATTTCATTGAATGGGACTCGGCTCGCTTGTAATGCAAGGGCCGGGAATTACAAGTCAAACGGGCTCGGTTGTTTTAATTTGAACTTAATTTAGCCCATTGTCATTAATTAATTCAGCCCATTATCATTAATTAATTCAGCCCATTTAAATTAAAGCCCAATCCTAAGCCCATTAGGACTAGAAAGCCCATCAATTGACCTAGGTTAATACTATATATACATTATTAGGTCAGAATTTTTGGGGAGGAGACACAATTTTCAGATCAGAAAATTTTTAGAGTGTGAGAGTGAGAAAGAGAGAGAGAGGAGGAAGACATCGCGCGACGCGCCCGCTGCCGCGCCCACTGCCGCGCTAGCTCCCGCGCCCGCTGCCGCGCCTGCTGCCGCTCCCGCGCCCGCTCCCGCGCCCGCTCCCGCGCCCGCTCCCGCGCCCGCGCCCGCCGCCGCGCCCGCCGCCGCGCCCGCTGCCGCGCCCGCTGCCGCGCCCGCGCCCGCTCCCGCCGCCGCACCCGCCGCCGCGCCCGCTGCCGAGCGCTGCTGCCTCCCGCGCCCGTCGTTGCTGCTTCTCGCCGTGCGCCGCTGCTGCTGCCGTCGCTCCCGACACCGCGCCGCCGATCCGCCTTCGTCGTTCATCCCGATCCGCAAGTTCGAATTTGGGAATTATCTGCAAATTAGGTAATTAGATATTATCTGATATTTTTAAGAATATTTAATTTACTAATTTGTGTGTTTGAATATTTCGTGAATATCGTGTGGAATATTAGATATATTAGGATAATTATCTGATATCTGCAATATTTTTTTAAATATTCAAAACTAGGAAACTTTCCTAATTCGGCAACGTATCTGGACGACTATCCGACCTTATTCCCAAGGTACGATACGCGGCGATACGGAAAATCATTATCCTATCCATAATCACTTGGGTATGATAATGATTTTTATCTGCTTTCCAAATTTGAACGATCGACTTTCTGTCAATATCTATAACCCTATAGATATGACAGTTAGTTTGATTTTTGTGCCTAATCCGAGTTTGAAACGAATCTTGTGGATTGCGTGGCTATTTTAAATATGGATGCTATCTCTGTTTAGATTGTTTTTCCTTTTCAAATAAAAAAGAAAATTCAAAAAATATCAGTTAGGATTTGAATTTGAATTTTGCATGTTTAAGAATCCTAAATATATCTAGACGATAGAGTAATTATTTAATTTAAATTAGGACTTGAGATAATCTATTCCCTAGTTTAAATTAAGTAATTTTCTAATCTTAATAGATTATTTAGGTTATTTTTTAATTCCGAATTTTCATGAAAATCCCAAAAAAGAATGAATTGTTTTATGGTAGATTAGGATAGATTGCATTCTTAATTTAATCAATTTATTATTTCGAATTTAAACAAAAATCTCAAAAATAAGTCATGTTAGGATATGTTAAGTCATCATAGGTTGCACGTTAATTTAGGCATATTTTTATTCTGAATTTCATTAGAAAACACCAAAAATAAATCGTTTGCCCGTCATCAGAATTAAGTCACGTCGTCGCATGACATATAGTTTGCATGTTAGGTTGCATTATTCGCATGTCATTTTTGCACGTCATTGCATGTAGGTTAGCTCTCATTTAAATAAGCGAAAATCCAAAAATATGGAGTGAACTGCTTATTAATTAGAAATCATATTAGGTTGTTGATGTGATTTTCTAGCTAACAATGCAGATGCTTACGTTGTTTCGAGGTAAGTAATTCTTCCAAACTTGCAATTTATTCAATGCTTTCTTGGGTGTTAAATTGGTGGTTTGCGCACCCGCATGAACACCTCACATGTTAGTGACTAAGTTAAAATGGATCCAGATTGCTTGCCAAAATATTTTTGAAAAGAAAAGGTACCGAAAGGGCGTTAGACTAGATCTAGCGTAATCAAGTCCCCGGGCTTAGAATCTCTGGTTCGTAGGAATAAAACATATCTCCCTATGTTTTATTTAGGTTTCTAATCGACCTACCACAAATAGATTAGTGGCGACTCCAAGCATGAAAACATTTGCATGTTAAAAACTTAAACCCTAAGTTGCGAATTGGTAGGGCTTGGGAGGGCTCGAGTTAGGCTTAGTCTTAACAATCCATTAGCCTGAGAGGAAAATTTTAGGTCGCGACAGCTTGGCGACTCCACTGGGGAGTAGTTAAAACTCTTAGTGGACTTAGGCCAGTTTTTCTTTTCAAAAAAATACATTTTTTGCTTGGCAGCGAGGATCCCAGGTACGTCCCTAACATTTTAGGTGTTAAATGTTTTTGCAGTATGGGAGGTATAAGGGGAGGCGTGATTGTTAACCCTTGTTTTGCAGGAGGTGTTTGGATGAATGATTTATTTTATGCACGAAGCGCCGTATGATATAACCTGCTGTGCATGCCTTGCATTTACACTACACCGCACACACTACCCGCTGCCGGACCTTGGCGGCACAGGTTTAGGATGGTACTGAGAAAACGGACACCCCGACCACACCCGCGTGGTATGGGTCGCCTTTCTTGGTCCCGAAAGTTCTTTGATGGTGTCATTGAATACCTACCACGGTTGCACCCTTTGCAACCCGGGTCGGCTCTTTGACTAAGCCGGAGTCAGGGGAATCCCAGCCTAACCACCACCATGACTGGTTTAGCTCGGTAATCCTCATGTCTCCATTTTGCAAGCCAGAGTCTAGGTAGAAATCGAACCTCACGTTTCATGCGCATGTCTATGTGATTGCCATCATTCTACCCGGTGAAGTAAGATTTCTGAACCTTTATCTCGCAATTTATTTATGTTTCGTCTTTTTCTTTGGTCGGTCCATGACATTAGGTCGGTCGTGAGTCTTGGTCTATACACTATGGGAGGGGCAGACATCCGGATTCTTG
This sequence comes from Syzygium malaccense, assembly GCA_031216405.1. Taxonomy (NCBI): domain Eukaryota; kingdom Viridiplantae; phylum Streptophyta; class Magnoliopsida; order Myrtales; family Myrtaceae; genus Syzygium; species Syzygium malaccense. Next base: position 25,743,272 of record CM062257.1, on the reverse strand, counting down.
ATGCTCCTAAGGACGAGCTTCGTGCCTGGTGGAATCTACTCAGTCCGACCAACCGCAAGCTAGTTGAGGGCCACATCGGGAGGCTGCTCCCCCTACTGGAGGTCAAAGTCCGTACCGGCCTCGTTCGAGCATTAGCGCACTTCTGGTGTCCCGAGACCTCTACCTTTATATTCGGTAAGCACGAGCTCACCCCGACGTTGGAAGAATATAGCGTGCTCATTGGAAAACCATTGGAGTCGGATTTAGTCACACCACCTTTGGGAATTGATTCTACTTTAATGTTGGCTGAATTTTTGAATGTCGGAAAAGATGAATTAGGAAAAGTTTTAAAAGCAAATCGTGGCACATGTCCATTTTCATTCCTGAGTCAGTGTTTTGAAAAAGCCACATCTTTTCAAAAAGGTAGAATCTTTTTGCTAGCGTTTTTCGGGTTCGTGATTTTTCCTTACTGTAAGAATGCATGTAATCCGTCAATCGCATGGTTGGTCCAACAGGTCTGTCTTGAAAAGAATTTTGTCAACACCATTTTAGCTGAGACTTTCATTTCCCTCACTAAATTTAAGCAACATGTCGACAAAACTTTTCATGCTCCCCTCGAACTTTTGCAAATCTGGTTTTTGTCTCACATAAAAGGGTGTGGCGGTTTACTTACAATATCCGAGCTTAGTGATTCTAGCCATCCTGTCTTGAGGTATAAAGAAAAACAAGGGGGTGCACCCGATTATCATTACTCTGAATGGATCATTTTCATGAAAAACGCTAGACCCCAAGGTTTCCAATGGCATGCTAATTGGTTCAAAGTCGAGGAAGCTCGACTTACATGTAATGGTATTGGACCGGTTCCACTATTGGGTTTCACCGGCGCGATCGAATACTACCCCGCCAGAGTGTCTCGTCAGTATCAGATTCTCCAAGGGCTCCCTCTAGCGTTACAACCAGAACTCCTCCAAGTCGACTTCACCGATGATGATAAAGACCACGAAGCGACCGTAGCTCAGCTCAATAAGATGTGGAGGAAGTGCCGTGTGTTAAAGATAGCTCGGCCCGAAGGAGAACTAAAGGGAGAGCAGAAGTCCTATTTTGCGACGACCCAATACATTCGAAGGCACAGAATCCCGCAGGATTTGCTCCCGAAGATACCCAAGGTGCCTCTCAAGTCCGCCAATCGCTCAGAGAACAATCGCCTCAAAAGGAAGGCCGAAGAAGCTGAAGAAAAGGCATCCAAGATAGCTCGAGCTTATGAGCAATTGAAGAAGGAAGTCGCCTCCCATATGTCTATAGATCAAGCTAAATAAAAAGCTCGAAGTTCTTTTCTCATTTCAGTTTCAGTTTTCAAAATTTGTTTAGGAATTGAGTCATTTGTCTTTATATTCAGTTCGATTTCAAGTCATTAATTGGTGTAAAAATTTTTGCCATTTCAATAAAGAGGTCCTTTCAATTCAAAGCGGTTAGACCAATGTCATGGATTGGCATATGATTTTGCTTAACACTCATGTATGCCTGTTTCATTTCGAAATTAGGTAGCTACGGACCGATCACGATCGCCCATTCGTACACGGTCGAGAGCCAGAATGGCCGATCAAACCGACTTGCAAGAGCGTGTTGTTGGTGTGGAAGACCAGATCAAGCAACTTGTCATCGCAATGCAACAAATGTCCGCTGAGATCAAAGCTCTCCGGTCGATCCCTGTTTCGGCACCCCTCGAAGCATCAGTCCCAAAGCAGAAAATCAGAAAAAGTGTCGATGTTGACGGAGATGACGATATTCCTGATTTAGAAGATGACCCTGTCCAGATTATCGTCAACAAGGACAAACCTGATGAACGGGTCAATAAACTGGAAGAAAGAGTGAAGCAGCTGGAAGGTTCGCAGGATTCACCTTCGATCGATCTGTCCCTGTACTCACAGATCAAAATCCCAAAGAAGTTCAAAATGCCGGATTTCGACAAGTACAATGGCACTACATGTCCAAAAGCCCACCTACAGCTCTATCACGTACAAATGACTTCGTACGTTGATAACGAACTCCTCATGATCCATGCCTTTCAAGCAAGTTTGACGGGTCCTGCTTTGAGCTGGTATCTCATGAAGAAGATAAATGGCCTCAAAACTTGGAAAGAAGCCAGTGAAGTATTCTTGAAGCAGTACAGATTCATAACGGACATTATTCCTACCCGTGATGATCTCGAACGCGCTCAGATGAAAAAGACTGAGTCCTTCAAAGACTATGCTATCAGATGGAGGAATTTAGCTGCTCAGGTTGTTCCAGAACCCATAGACAGTGAGTTAAAGAGGATGTTCGTGAAAACTCTCCCGTTCGAATACCGTAATCGGATGGTTGCCATTCCGGCTGACAACTTCAACCAACTCATCCCCATGGGCGAACAAATTGAAATAGGGCTGAAAGATGGATGGTTTGTCGAGCCGTCCTCCTCGACCAGAGGATTTGGCACGAGAAAAGAGAAAGAACCGGCAGCTGAAGTGAATGTGGCTTATAACCAATCGAGCCGGCGGAATGCTAACTCCACCCCAGCAATCCAAGTAGTAGAAGCTCAGCAACAAAACTCGGGTCGTCAACCTTTTCAGAGGAGGAACAACAGGAGGCAATTCACTCCCCTCCCCGGATCGTTGTCTCAAGTGTTGACAGTGCTCCAGAAGAAAGGCTTGCTTACTACTGAGCCAAAGCGGCCCAATCCTGAGCGGTTCTATAACTTCGACCCGTCAAAGAAATGTGATTATCACATGGGTGAGCTGGGACACTCAACCGATGATTGCTATACCCTCAAGCACCGAATCCAGAACCTCTTAGATACGAAGGCTTTCTCATTTCAGCCTGCTAAGCCGAATGTTCAGAACAACCCACTCCCTGATCACGCAGGCAATGTGAATGCCATATTTAGCTTCGATGCTGGTCGAATCAAGAATGTTAAGGTGTATACTACCGACGTCTACGGTGAGTTAGTGAAAGCCGGTTGTTACTCAAGTAATGAGGACCTGCCCCTGGCTCTCATGAAAGAAAGAATCTCAAGAATGGTAGAAGCTGGGATGATTGTTTATGCTGACCACACTGGCATCGTTTCCACTATCTCCGAAGTGGTTATTAATTGGGAGGAGGAGTTCGCTACATTGAACACCAGGAGCGACAAGGGCGACTCTCTGCCTGAAGACATGCCTCCGCTTGAAGACGCGTCTGATAATGAAGAGATCGTAGTAAGCACGCCTACAACTGATGAAGGGATAGTGATCGAGATACCTCAACCGTATGAGTACACTGACAATAAGGCAGTCCCTTAGTCCTACAGTCTCGATGTCGACTTGGTTACCAGATCCGGGTGTTCCTATGGCCAAGCTAATGCTCAACCTGCAAAACCTGTTACTGATGAGGAAGCCAAAGAATTCCTAGCCGTGATTAAGGCTAGCGAGTACAACATAGTGGAACAATTGCGCAAGATGCCCGCACAAATCTCTCTGCTTGAACTTCTCCAGACATCTGTTAAGCATCAGAAGGCCTTAATGAAGGTGTTAAGTGAAGTCCACGTGCCAGAAACGATCGATCATGACAAATTGGAGGAATTTGTGGGTTCTATACTCCTTAAGGACCTCATAGCCTTTTTAGTTGAAGAGTTCCCTCTGGAAGGGAGGGGGCATACTAAGGCACTCTATATTTCCGTCAAATACAAGGCCTCACATATTGCCCGGGTACTCATTGACAACGGATCAGCCTTGAACATCTGCCCTTTGGCGACTTTACACCGCCTTAAGATAGATCGTTCTAGGATAAGTTCTGCAAAAACCTCCGTACGAGCCTTTGACGGAACGAAGAAAGAAGTGATGGGAGAAATCTACCTTGACATACAGATAGGACCAACAATATTCAATGTCCTATTTCAAGTTATGGACATTCCCACTGCATTCAATTTCCTGTTGGGTCGTCCATGGATTCATACTGCCGGAGCTGTGCCATCCAGTCTACATCAGATGGTGAAGTTCGTCGTGGACAGAAAGTTAATCACAGTCCACGGTAAAGAAGAGCACCCAATTTACCACGCAACGGCTATCCCCTATGTTGAGCCGGATTGCAAAATAGAATCGAGCTATCAGTCGCTCGAGCTCGTATCAACCATACATGCATCTAGAGGATCATCACCGCCTATTCCCGAGGTGTCAAATGCTGCAGTCATGGTTGGAAGGGTGATGGTGTCCCATGGCTTTACTCCAGGTGAAGGCCTTGGTAGGAATGGTCAAGGTATCCGCCAACCGGTGGAAGTCTTTTGGAGGCCCCGCATTACTGGGTTGGGATACCTGGGGTCAGGTGAGCCAAATAATGGGGGACGTGGACATGGACGTGGACGCATTCGAGGTCGAGGTCGAGGAAATGGACAGATTAGATCGCGATCCGAAGAAGAACCGAATGGTGAAGAACGTGGGCGTGATAGGTTGCTTCCACACATCCGCACCACATTCCCGGGCCCTGCAAGAATGATGCATGAAGAGAAAGAAGTGATCGACACTTTGGGGCAACCGAGTGGCAAATTCGACTATTATGTGAAATACTCAGCACCCCCGAGCTTCTATGTTGACCCCTGTAACATTGTCCCGGATGGATGGGGAGGTATGGATGATCCAACACCTCTAGTGACAGAAGATCCTGATGATGCAATGGAGGGAATCACCGCCCTGTTCGATGATTTCTTCATTGGAGCTATCGAGGAAGGACCGTTGAAGGGAATGGGCATTGGCCCGCAAGAGTAACACATTTACCTTTTTCGCATACTCCCCTACGCGGGAATTTTTTACTGCTTTTTAGGATTTGCCCCGTCTCGAGAGCTGCTTTTTAGTACTTTTCATTTCTAGGATTTGATTGTTGCAGTTTCCATTCCAATAAATATAATTCATTCGGTGATAATCGATAAAATTACAAGTTATTTTCGTTTTGAGGGCATGTTGAGGTACATCAAACCAGCCCGATGATGATATCCAACCGATAAAAGAAAATATAGTCCAAGGAGAATTCTGAGGCCTGGGCTTCTTCATGCTTCCTCGTGTTAAAACCTTTTGGAAAAGAATTTCAAAAAAAGTCACAAATCAAAAATCATCAATCAATAGAAATACACTGTTTAGCCCTGTTTGTCTTACTGAACCCCCTACTTTATGTTTCAGGGGCAATTTTATGACATGTAAGGGTATGGGAACGGTCCAATCTGATGAATTATGTGCCACCGAACCAGATCTCGATGACACCAATGAACTCGAAGATTCCTCGGACCTTCAGCGTGATCTAGAGCATCATGAAAGACCTAAAGTCCTAACGGTAGACCAAACTATCACCGTCAACTTGAGTGATTCCGGAGAACCCAAAGAAGTGGAGATAGAGGCAACCCTTCCCGAAGGTGAGACGAAACGCTTGATCCAGTTGCCACATGAGTAGGTAAGTCTTTCAACCAAAAAGTGCGTCAAAGACACTTCGAGGTAAATGGTCTAGTCCTAAGGAAGGTACTGCCAGTCTTTCCTATTCCTGGAGGAAAATTTGCCCCAAACTACATTGGTCCGTATGTAGTTAAAAAGGTGCTTCCCGGAGGTGCCCTGATCCTTGCAGAAATGGACGGTCGTGAGTTTTCCACTCCTGTTAATTCTGATGCTGTGAAAATGTATTATCCCTGATGGAATTTAACACTTTGCAGCAAAAGTTTTCAAATGTTTGATTTTATATCCTGAATTGCAAACATTTCATTTATGAATAAATGGTTTCAATCAATTTAAAGATGGAATGTGTGCCTGGGCTTTAAATCATGCTTGATCATTTTGTCAGTCTGCATCGTGGATTTCAAAAGGGGAATCTATTTGGACAATCTGATAACTCATGCGGAATGAATTGAATGTGTTGAATGAGGTACATCGGGATGATGAAAGGCAAGCCATATCCTATACACAGTCCCACGCACTAATCCCCAGTGAGTTGAGTGGAAAAATTCCATGTCTGCAAGGCAAAGGGTTATCTCGCAAAAGGTACGGCAACTGAAATGACGAGAGGCGGTTCATTTCTCTATCCCAAACACTACAGGTTATTCATTGTTTTGCCACTTTGAGCCTAAACACTTGGAGAAATTCATTCAAATTACCCCTGTCAAGAACCACCCCACATCGGGGCAAACTGGAGGTAAGTCAGTGTCATAAGGTGAAAAATGAGTAGAAATTTTCATACTCTCACTTGCATCAATCTTCGAGTGTTGCTTTTTCAGATGAATTCATGTGAAGTTCAAGTGCCTTAGAATGACGAAGAGCATTTCGTTCTCTATCCTATACACATTTTATCCTTTGCTAAGCCCAATTGAGCCTGTAAATTCGTTTCTTAAACCTAGTTGGTGATCATCCCCCACACTGGGGCAAGGCAAAAGTCATCATTGTTCAAAGCAGCATATTCGGAGTGCCGATAAAAGACGAAGACCCTGAGAGTCCAAATGTTAGTCATTCGGTTAAAACAAGCCAAAGTGTGACTGGCCAACATATGCATTGTAGACAGTGTGTGTCAAAAAAAAAAAACTAGAGGGCATGAAAAAGCAGTGTGCCTGGTAAAAGCAAGGCCGATGCCCGTGAAAGAAAAGAAAAGAGAAGAAAAAATGGAGAAAAAGTGACGGCTTTGGATTAGAAAATGTTGAGGTGTGTCAAAGTCACAAAAATATCCAAAGTCTTGAGGAGTCAGGTGATAAACTCTCGAAGCCAATAGAGCATCTACCAAGGAGGCAATCCCTGACGGAAAAGAACGCCGGTGACAATGCCGAGATGATCACCAACTTATTCACCCCGATCATACACATTTTGAGCCTTATGGTCCATTCATTTCTCAACCCTTTAGCCTAACCTGCGTTACGTCCCTTACAAAGTCTCTTCAGATTAAGGCACTTGAACTAACGTAGGATTCGGATGTTTATAAGCTTAGCTCGAAGAAGTGCGAGCAAGTCCATTTCTATCTCATTTTACAGGTTCTTGACTTGTAAACCCGGAGACAATTGCAGAGTATTTTCTTTCAATAGCCTTGACTCGAAAAGTCTCTTTTGCTAAGCCATTAACCAAGCCCATGTTACGGTCCTAACAAAGACCTCTCAGATTGTTAAAGTCGTACTGCTTGCGAGAATACTCGGACCCTTGCCGACATGATGATGGTGAGATGGAGCGATTCTCCGTAAATCAGCCTTTTCGATGAGAATGAGAGAAAGCCCTTTTGGACCGGAAGTCCCTCATTCGACATTTTCAAGATATCCGCTTGTGAGTTCGGATTATCTTATCATGATTTTTCCCCAGCGAAGTTTGTAATGCTGATTTGACAAAACCATCGTGCATGAAAATCAGTTGAAATCATAGTGCATGTGTATGTATGTTCTTGACAGTGTGCGAATGCATATTACATGTTACTTAAAATCGTGTCTAACAGGAGACACGCCTTTAGAGTTGGAGATATCACCAGGTAAGTATATCTCTATCCTTAGGATGTCTATGACTATCTAGATATCTCTAACCTGTTCAAGCAATTGTCAGGCCCCACATTTGATCATTTTTGCAATCTGTAGATGCCTTTGATTGTGTTCAGGTGTCTATTGATCAAACCTTTTCAGGTACTTCTGATGATATTCAGGTACTTTGTCAAGGAACTCTTGAACACTTGGGCTAGCCCCTTTGTTCATCAAATCAAAGATTTTTATACAATCTCGAGAAGATTCCCCCGTTACATGACTATGAGCAGGTATAGCCATGGCGGCCAAATCTTTACATATGAGCAGGTATATGTAAAGGTCGGAATGTTCTCCCCAAATTTCAGGTATTCCCCCGCTAATCACCTATGAGCAGGTATAGGTGAAGCGGCTAAATCTTTGCATATGAGCAGGTATATGTAAAGGTCGGAATACTCTCTTTATCTTAGATGTTCCCCCGCTACTCGCCTATGAGCAGATATAGGTGAAGCGGCTAAATCTTTGCATATGAGCAGGTATATGTGAAGGTCGGAATACTCTCTTTATCTTAGATGTTCCCCCGCTACTCGCCTATGAGCAGGTGTAGGTGAAGCGGCCAAATCTTTGCATATGAGCAGGTATATGTAAAGGTCGGAATATTCTCTCGACCCCAGGTGTTCCCCCGCAATTCACTTATGAGCAGGTATAAGTGAGGCGGCCAAATCTTTGCATATGAGCAGGTATATGCAAAGGTCGGAATATCCTCTTGATTTCAAAAGTTTCCCCCGCAATTCACTTATGAGCAGGTATAAGTGAAGCGGCCAAATCTTTGCAAACACCTAGAGAGATGTATAGGTAGTTCGTAAGATCGGAACTATTCTCACGAATCCAAATGATGATTGGATACGTCGAGCTTTCTTCGTGTGTTTTGACTTAACTGCAGATCACCGAAGTTCATCAACGTCAACGTATATCAGGCAATACCTATGGGACTGAGCCCATACATTTGCCAAAACAACATACAAGTTAAGGTTGTGCTTCGAATTGCGCTATCGTCAGGTAAGTAATTCCAGGTATGTTCTCTATTCAGGTCAGCATTGCATCATTTCTTAATGCATTGTAAAATGGGACTCATAATCCCGACAAAAACAACATTCATTGCATTTGCATGGTCGAAATTTAGGTATCATTTAGTCTTTGAATGCAACCTCTATGAGCTCACCTTCAAAGAGGGGCAGCTGTTGACACCTAAATTTTGACGCATCATTTAGTGTAATTTGCATAGAAAATTAGGGATTAAATTTTTAACCCCTAAACAAAAATATTTAAATGGCATAACATATAGTTTAAATTCATTTTAGATTAATTGCATTTTGCATCGGACTGGCGGTGACGAACGAGCTTAAATTTCATTGAATGGGACTCGGCTCGCTTGTAATGCAAGGGCCGGGAATTACAAGTCAAACGGGCTCGGTTGTTTTAATTTGAACTTAATTTAGCCCATTGTCATTAATTAATTCAGCCCATTATCATTAATTAATTCAGCCCATTTAAATTAAAGCCCAAGCCTAAGCCCATTAGGACTAGAAAGCCCATCAATTGACCTAGGTTATTACTATATATACATTATTAGGTCAGAATTTTTGGGAAGGAGACACAATTTTCAGATCAGAAAATTTTTAGAGTGTGAGAGTGAGAAAGAGAGAGAGAGGAGGAAGACATCGCGTGACGCGCCCGCTGCCGCGCCCACTGCCGCGCTAGCTCCCGCGCCCGCTGCCGCGCCTGCTGCCGCGCCTGCTGCCGCTCCCGCGCCCGCTCCCGCGCCCGCTGCCGCGCCCGCGCCCGCCGCCGCGCCCGCGCCCGCCGCCGCGCCCGCCGCCGCGCCCGCTGCCGCGCCCGCTGCCGAGCGCTGCTGCCTCCCGCGCCCGTCGTTGCTGCTTCTCGCCGTGCGCCGCTGCTGCTGCCGTCGCTCCCGACACCGCGCCGCCGATCCGCCTTCGTCGTTCATCCCGATCCGCAAGTTCGAATTTGGGAATTATCTGCAAATTAGGTAATTAGATATTATCTGATATTTTTAAGAATATTTAATTTACTAATTTGTGTGTTTGAATATTTCGTGAATATCGTGTGGAATATTAGATATATTAGGATAATTATCTGATATCTGCAATATTTTTTAAAATATTCAAAACTAGGAAACTTTCCTAATTCGGCAACGTATCTGGACGACTATCCGACCTTATCCCCAAGGTACGATACGCGGCGATACGGAAAATCATTATCCTATCCATAATCACTTGGGTATGATAATGATTTTTATCTGCTTTCCAAATTTGAACGATCGACTTTCTGTCAATATCTATAACCCTATAGATATGACAGTTAGTTTGATTTTTGTGCCTAATCCGAGTTTGAAACGAATCTTGTGGATTGCGTGGCTATTTTAAATATGGATGCTATCTCTGTTTAGATTGTTTTTCCTTTTCAAATAAAAAAGAAAATTCAAAAAATATCAGTTAGGATTTGAATTTGAATTTTGCATGTTTAAGAATCCTAAATATATCTAGACGATAGAGTAATTATTTAATTTAAATTAGGACTTGAGATAATCTATTCCCTAGTTTAAATTAAGTAATTTTCTAATCTTAATAGATTATTTAGGTTATTTTTTAATTCCGAATTTTCATGAAAATCCCAAAAAAGAATGAATTGTTTTATGGTAGATTAGGATAGATTGCATTCTTAATTTAATCAATTTATTATTTCGAATTTAAACAAAAATCCCAAAAATAAGTCATGTTAGGATATGTTAAGTCATCATAGGTTGCACGTTAATTTAGGCATATTTTTATTCCGAATTTCATTAGAAAACACCAAAAATAAATCGTTTGCCCGTCATCAGAATTAAGTCACGTCGTCGCATGACATATAGTTTGCATGTTAGGTTGCATTATTCGCATGTCATTTTTGCACGTCATTGCATGTAGGTTAGCTCTCATTAAATAAGCGAAAATCCAAAAATATGGAGTGAACTGCTTGTTAATTAGAAATCATATTAGGTTGTTGATGTGATTTTCTAGCTAACAATGCAGATGCTTACGTTGCTTCGAGGTAAGTAATTCTTCCAAACTTGCAATTTATTCAATGCTTTCTTGGGTGTTAAATTGGTGGTTTGCGCACGCGTATGAACACCTCACATGTTAGTGACTAAGTTAAAATGGATCCAGATTGCTTGCCAAAATATTTTTGAAAAGAAAAGGTACCGAAAGGGCGTTAGACTAGATCTAGCGTAATCAAGTCCCCGGGCTTAGAATCTCTGGTTCGTAGGAATAAAACATATCTCCCTATGTTTTATTTAGGTTTCTAATCGACCTACCACAAATAGATTAGTGGCGACTCCAAGCATGAAAACATTTGCATGTTAAAAACTTAAACCCTAAGTTGCGAATTGGTAGGGCTTGGGAGGGCTCGAGTTAGGCTTAGTCTTAACAATCCATTAGCCTGAGAGGAAAATTTTAGGTCGCGACACCGCCGCTTGCCCCGTCGCTGTTCAGTCGCCCTCGCCTCTTGTTCAGCCTTGTTCAGAGCTTAGGATTTCAAGTGAGTACAACTCTAAATCCTAATTAGGCTAATTTACATTTCTAAATGGGTTTTAGAGGTTAATTAGGGTATTTTAGGGGTTAAATTGTGGAGATTGTTAGGGGCTGATGTGGTGGCTGATTTCGCGGCTTAGGGTGATAATTTAATTGAGGTTTAGCGGCTTAGAATGTGCCGGGTGGTGGCTGGAATTGTCAGATCGAAATGGCCCAAGTTCGGTTAAGTTCGGGCTTAGATTGTGGAATATTGTGCGCGCCTCCCATTATTCTCATGGTGGCTATTTTGGATGATGTTTTGGGAGCCAAAGGGAGTAATTTGAGGATATTTATTGGCCTAGAATGACCTATTTAGTGGCTATCCATATCGGGATTTAATTGGACTAAGAGTGATCAATTCGAGGTTTAATTATGTAATTGCCGGGATGGCTTAGATTGACTATTTGGGTGGCTGAATTGCCTTAGGTTGCGATCAATTTCGTGGTGCCGTGTCATGAGCCTAGTGTGACTAAGAATGGAGTAGCTTGGCGGGCCTTGAGTGCACGAATTTATGTTGATCCAATTGTGTGATTTATATGCGTAAATTATGTGCCAAGTTTGTGCCATGGCTAGACTGGATGATTTGATTAGTTGGGCTTGTGATTTATTGAATTGAGCATATTGTGTTGTGAATTGAATAAGTGGTGTTGTGCAATTGAATGCTCATTGTGAAATTTGTGAATGCCCAAGTGTGAACATTGTGGCCATGGGTGTGCATCTCGAGCATTAGCATGGCATGTGCATATACGAGTGTGCACGAATGACATGAGCATGTGATCACCTAAAATACCCTGATGCGTTTTACGCGGGGTTTAGATAATAATTGGTGACTGTGAATGTGTGATCACATAAATCCTGATGCGTTTTACGCGGGGTAGTGAACCCATCCTAATGTGTGTTACGTGGGACGATGCCCGGATTACCGAAAGATGACCAGCCTGATGCGTGTTATGCGGGTTATGTGTCATGAGCCTAACGCATTTTACGCGGGCCGAAGATTGATCTCAAACTGTTAGACCTGATGCGTTTTACGCGGGTCGGTGAAATTTGGTAAATGCAAGTGTGCAAGAGTGCAAGTGTGCGAAATGCATTGATGAGACTTGAGCATGGGTGTGAGCACAAGCATATGCATGACATGCGTCGTGGCTGAGTGATGTTCGTATATGTGCCGTGGTTGAGTCCTGTGCTGTTATTGTGAATTATGGGTGCCTAACCTGCAGGGCCAAGGTAAGTTTTGGATTTAGGCTCGAGGGCCTAAGTCACTCATATTTTGATTGTGTGTTATCTAGTACTCGTCAGGAGGTGCATGTTAGCCTAGTTTAGGTTTAGGGAACCTACTCGCTGAGATTTATTCTCACTGTTATATAAAACCTAATTTTTCAGATCCCCGGCCTTGAGATGTCTACAGTACCAGTTCGTTTTGGGATTCCTTATCGGATAGACCGAGAGGAGTTGGTATACCCTGCAGGGAACGGGGATTTTTGGGTTAGATATCTTTCTACGGTTCGGGTCGACACGGGTGAGGAGGTTGACCAGGTCCACAGATATATAGCATAGTGTATCGGGGACTACGAGGGGACCTACGGGCCTCTTCGATCTTTTAAGGTTCCACTTACCGATTCGGGGGATATGACCCTCAGTGTCCTGATGGGGAGTTGGTGAGCCCTGACCATGCGCCGGAGGATGGGAATTCAAACCCACAGCCGATGGATTCGGAGGATGAGGAGCCTGAGCCCATAGAGCAGGATATGGAGCCGGAAGACGAGGCCGAGCCGATGGATTCCGAGGAGGAGTCAGCTGGGGCTGAGTTCGAGCAGGATTCCCTAGACTCTGATGTCGAGCTGTCTGATAGCTCTTCTGAGTCATCGGGATCCGACTCGGACTGGGTTTCGTAGGTCTAGCCTTAGTCCTAGATAGATGGGGTCAGTACCTTCTTGACCGGAGCCCATTCTAGATTTAGTAACCCTAACCTCCCGAGCCACTTACCCCCTTTTTTGTTAGTAGTGACCATTGACCCGTTTTTATTTTTTAGCGCAAGCTATAAATGGATGATGTATATGATTCCCATTATCAATGCAAGTGTATATTTTGTAACCTTGTCGTTTGTTCTACCCTTGGTCTCGTATTTATTTTGTATGGGTGTTATAATGCTTCCGCGTGTGCTTGTTTCTCTGTGCTATGTGTTGGGTCGGCAACGCGTCCTGGGACGTCGCACTCGAATCGACCTCGGTTGGGTTGTCACGCGCCGTGGCGTTCGGGGCGTGACAATAATCCTTACCTTCTGCTAGGTTCAAATAATTTAGATTTTGATGACAATCTCATTAATCATTAGATGATTTAAAAGTTAAATCATGTATTCATCTACCAGTTAAGGTTTTGGGGTTCGTTTGTTCAAGATTTAGTAAAAGTGAAAACCATTTTCTTGATTTCTTGATAAAATTTAAAGTATCAGATAAATTTGAAAAGTTCAAAAAATTATGTGTGAATTTACATGTCAATATTTGAATATTGAGAAAATGTCAAGTATTTTATATTTCAAAAAGGTCAAACTGTGTGAAGCACAAGATATAGAATAGACCCAAAAAAAGAGAGTAAAAGTCAACTTAAACAGGTTTTAAGGTCTCACAACTTCTGCATGGTGTTGGTGTAGAACTACTTTCAAAACTCTCGAGACCCCAATTTCATTTCTATTCCTTCCTATCAAACATTAGCCTTGAATTTGTTCAGTGGACCATTCGCCCCAAATCCATTGGCAGTACTAAGGCATCTTGTCATAAAAAGGCATTTCATATAAATTTCAACAACCATGAACATATCATACGAGTAATTCGGCGAATTTACTAAGAGTAATCAAATTAATCCAAAAGCACGAAAGAGCAAATCGGCCTGGTTAGCTTGAACCGGGCTAAGATTCAATCGGGCCAAGCTACTGGGCCCAGCTTTTTCTATTTCCCAGGATGAAATTTCCTTGAAGCCCAGCCCATTTGCACTCGTATCTGATATGATTTTCCTTTGCTTATAATTGCAGATTCTTAGCAATGGTCTTTACAACAGCATCGAGCGTAGAGCCACAGTGAATTCGACAAGAGAAAGGATCTCAATTGCCATGTTCTTCAACCCTAAGCTGGACTTAGAAATTGGTCCAATCCAATCTCTGACGACTATAGAAAGTCCAGCGTTGTTTAGAAGGATAAAGATGGAGAAATATGTCCAAGACCTCTTTTCCCAGAAGCTTAATGGAAAGTCCTATTAGAGAGGATGAAGCTTCAACCGGAGAAGGCTGTTGCATTTCAGGTGGAGGAATGAGAAGTATTTAGGAAGACCCTTGCTTGCCAAGCTTAGTTGACGAGCGAAACATACTTAAGCATTCAATAAGTATTTTTCACATAATATTGCATATCTATTTTGTAAATCAATTTCTAAGTCTCTTCAGAAAAAAGAGAGATCAAAGGCAGCCAACCATCTGCCGCCTCGGTGGATGACCCCGACAAGGTCAAAACAAGTTAAAAGACGACGTAGAAAGCTAGCAAAAGGGTGATTGCTGGTGATGGGGATGGTGATGAAGTGACATGATCAATGAAGCATTTGAAATGAGAAATTGGGGTGGGTGGATAAATAAAAGCCCAAAAGCAATCTCCTTTTAAATACTAAGGTTGAGAAGCGCAACTAAAATAAACAATAACCAACTTCAAACGCAGCAATCCTAACATGGTAATAAGCTCGTTCATCTAACGACTCTTGAACTCATTTTATACCCTTTTGTCTCAAACGACTCGTCTATCCAAGACCAACTTCCACGAACTCGCTCCAACCCAGCCCAAGTCTCTAGTAGTCTTTAATTTCCACTATAGATGGTTTAATATATTTTCTTAAATTTAATAACAGGGCCTCATGTAGCAAAAGCATTGTTGAAGGAAACCCATTTCTGACATAAAGAAAATGCAAAAACTATTTAAGCCAGAACAGGCTGTTCAAGTTGCCGCCAATGTACAAAGTATTTTTATTTATATTTCTTGCCCATATACATGAATATTTGTATGTTGTGAAAGTTACAAGTGTTTTGAATATTAAGAAAGTTGAAATGGGTAAACATCAAGATTCAAATTAAGAAAAGAATAAAAGCAAAAGATTAAAATCAATCCAAATAAGACCATGTTTATTTGTAATAAATTGATCAAGAGCATGGAAACAAGCTGCTTAATTGTTTTGATTCGATCGACTCTGACCTATTTTTAATTGACATTAATCATCCAATATACTCATACGGATGATGCGCGTAATGAGAACTGCGTGCTGGGATCTCATCAAGATATCAAGATTTGGATTTTTTTTTGGCGCTGTTGGGCAGTTGTCATCTTAGCAAGTGATTGATTGTGGGGGAGATGTTTTTATTAAATGTTTTGGATTCTCTACTAATGAAGGATCCCCCTTGGATCAATAGCATATCACGTCTGGTCATGAACTTATATAGCCACACAAAATTGAGATAGGATTCTATTCTACTAATGAAGGATCCCCCTTGGATCAATAGCATATCACGTCTGGTCATGAACTTATATAGCCACACAAAATTGGGATAGGATTCTATAGGATCTCCCCCCCTTCAAAATCAGACATGAAAGGTCAAGGAAGATGACAGGGGAGGCGGCAACCGAAGCCCCGGTGAATGGCGGCCATATGGCATTGTAGAAAGTGTACAGAAGTAGGAGGTAACACAAATGAGAACTTAAATAGACAGGTCGCTTGCCACTCGTAGGTAATTAACCTAAGAAATAAGAGCAATACTCGCCACCCGTAGAAATCTACTTTAGGGATAAGAGTAAAACAAGAAATCCTTCTTGTTCTCAAGTCAAAGGCTCAATTAAGTTTTGAGTCAAATAAGTCTTGCACTGTTATTCATTATAGCATGCTTATATAGACACGCATGGAACAACCCTCCAAGCATAAGTAATTACTAAGATTCATCGGAAAGACAAAAGACTCATAGGAAAGACAAAATAACATTTACTAGAAAACAACCATAAATAAATAAGGACTCTAGAAACTTGAACGACATTAATTAGACTTAAAAAATATATGAGAATTAAATGTAACCGATTTAAGGTCTTCATGCTTTTACTATTTCCAAAGTAGTTGAATTAATGGCCTTCATCTTTTTGAGGAATCGAACAGCCTTTGGTACGTCGTGATTAATGAGTCGACTTGGAATCGACATATTGTTAGTTGATCGATGAGATCGACAACTTGTTGACAACTTGACATCTTCAAGGAATGCTCCGGCATTAGATGCTTTGCTGCGCAAAAACTCATCCTTGAGTTTTCTTTGTCTTCGCCGTCATGGTAGGGAGACATTGAACATTGCATAAACAACATACTCACCAGGAAGCTCAATCTTGTAGGCATTGTGACCAATCCTTTGCAGCACCTTGAAAGGTCCATCAGCCCTAGGCTTCAACTTCCTGTGATGACCCTGAGGAAATCTTTCCTTTCTAAGATGTAGCCAGACCAAGTCTCCTTCCTTGAAAACTGCAAGCTTTCGATGCTTGTTTGCTCTTCCTTGATACTTCGTATTGTGCTTAATTATTCATTCTCGAATTTGTTCATGAAGCTTCTTTAGATAGTTAGCATGTTCCTCAGCATCCCAACTAAAATGTTGAGAGATGGGAAGTGGAGCTTCATCCATTGGACTAATAGGATTTTTGCCATATACAATCTCGAAAGGACTCTTCCCGGATGTTTGGCTTGAAGACCGGTTGTAAGCAAATTTAGCTTGAGCCAAAGTAAGGTCCCATTGACGCAAGTTACTTCCAATTAAGCTCCTTAAAAGATTTCCCAAACTCTGATTAACAACTTCAATTTGCCCATCGGTTTGGGGATGATGAGAAAAGCTAAATTGAAGCGTGGTGCCTAGCTTCTTCCAAAGTGTTCGCAAAAAATGACTCATAAATTTTGAGTCCCAATCAGATGTCATAATCTTCGGAATACCATGTAGTTTCACGATCTCTTGAAAGTAAAAATTTGCCACATGAGTAGCATCCAAAGTCTTGTTACATGGTACAAAATGTACCACTTTTTAGAACCGATCAATGACTACCATGATTGAATCTTTACCCCTTTGTGTCCGAGGTAAACCAACCACATAATCTAGGCTCACATCTTCCTAAGGGGCTGTTGGTACTAATAATGGAGTATACAAGCTAGTGTTTTGACAATGGCTTTTGGCGATGTGACAAGTTAGACACTGTTCCACATGCCTCTGAACATCTTTCTCCATTTGAGGCCAATAAAAATTTTCTTTGACAAGAGAGAGTGTCTTGTCTCTTCCAAAATGACTGGCTAAACCTCCACCACGGGCTTCATTGATAATGGCTTCCCATAGAGAACATCTCGGTATGCACAAGCAATTATTTCTAAAAAGAAATCCATCTTGCAATAAAAATTGCTGAGTTAGATCCCTTGAACAATCTTTCCAAATCTTCCCAAAGTCTGGGTCTTCTTCATAAAGCTCCTTGATCATATCAAGGCCTAAGACCTTCACTTGCATTATGGATAGCAAGGAATGCCTATAGCTTAATGCATCCGCCACTCGATTAAGAGTTCCAGCTTTATGTTTAATAAGAAAAGTGAAAGCTTGAAGAAACTCTACCCACTTGGCACACCGATTGTTGAGCTTGTATTGAGTATTTACATACTTCAAGGCTTCATGATCCAAATAAAGAATATTCTTTGAACAATAGATAATGTTGCCAATGATCTAAAGCTCTAACAATAGCATAAAATTCCTTGTCATAAGTAGAGTAATTCTGGCGGGAATCATTCAACTGCTTGCTAAAGAATGCAATAGGCTTTCCTTATTGGCTAGGAACCGCACCAATTCCCACATTGGAAGCATCACAATCAACTTCAAAGACTTTATTAAAATCTGGAAGTGCAAGAATAGGAGCTTCGATTACTTTCTGTTTTAAGAGTTCGAAGCTTTGTTGTGCCTCTTTGGTCCACTTGAAATTTCCCCCCTTCAAGCATTCGGTGATAGGAGAAATTATAGTGCTAAAATGCTTGATAAAGCAATGATAAAATGAGGCCAAACCATGAAAACTCCGAATGTCATGTATAGATGTTGGAATGGGCTAGCTTATGATTGCCTCCACCTTGCCAGGATCCATCTTGATGCCATCTTCAGAGACAATATAGCCTAGAAAGATAAGGTTATCGGTAAAGAAGTGACACTTCTTCAAGTTGGCATATAACTTTTGCTCCCAAAGAACCTTGAAAACTTGGTGAAGATGTTCAAAGTGTTGTTCTTAAGTAGAGCTATAAACAAGAATGTTATCAAAATAAACAACAACAAAGTTACGAATAAATGGTTTGAAGACATGATTCATGAGGCGCATAAATGTACCAAGAGCGTTAGAGAGACCGGAAGGCATGACCAACCATTCATAGAGGCCATATCTTGTTTTGAAGGCAATTTTCCACTCATCTCTGGTTCTCATTCAAATTTGATGATATCCACTTAGAAGATCAACCATAGAAAAGATTGTAGTGCTATGGAGTTGGTCGAGAAGTTCATCGAGTCAAGGAATGGGAAAGCGGTATTTGATGGTAAACTTATTCACCGCTCTACTATCAATACACATAAACGCCAAGACCCATCCTTCTTTGGCACGAGAAGAGCAGGGACATCACATGGACTCATTGTTTCTCTCACCATTCATTTAGCCAAGAGTTCATCCACTTGTCGTTGAAGCTCTTCATGCTCTTTAGGACTCATTCGATAGACGACTTTGTTTGGAATGATGGCTCCTGAAACAAAATCAATGCAATGCTGAATGTCTCTTATAAGCGGAAGATGGGGTGAAATTTCTTCTAGAACAACATCCTCAAAATTCTTGGAGAAGAGGTGTTGCTTGAGAAGGAACAACATAATGTTCTTCATTCTCTTCTAACACCATAAGAGCATATGCCTCCAAGGAATCTCCCAAAACATTATCAACTTCAGATTTAAAGAGTAAATTATTTTCCTTCCCATTAGATGGTTTAGAAGTGCTCTCCATTTTGGAAGGACCCAAAGTGATTTTGACTCCATTCGTTTTGAAAGTGTAAGTATTCTTGAACCCATCATGCTTAGTCTTTCTATCAAATTGCCAAGGCCTAACAAGAAGCAAATGGCAAGCATCCATGGGAACAACATCGCACCATACTTCATCATCATATTTTTTTTCCAATGGAGGATTGAATAAGATATCGTTTATCAACCCTTACCTCATTCCCTTTGCGAAGCCAAGAGAGCTTGTAAGGTTATGGGTGTTTCTCCATCTTGAGGTGCAATTTATCCACCATTGTTGTAGCCACTACATTCTCGCAGCTTCCTCCATCGATAATAACATCACATACTTTCCTGTTGAAGATATTTAGAAATCTTCTAGGAATATTTATGATATTTCTTCTAATTTTCTATATCTCTCTTGATTATATATATTAGATTTGATTTCATTTGATTTTCTCTAAATCTATAAATAGACTCTATATGTACACTTTTCAATATATTGAAATATATACAATTTCTCACATTTCTTTCTTCCGTAGTTCTTATATTTAACTTGGTATCAGAGCCTCTTTTCCCAAGGCAACTTGTGCATCGGATGCACTTTGCACCCGGTGCACCTCACGCACATCAGAAATTTCCCTAATCCTATTTTTCCGCTTTATCAATCTCAGTGCAGAATAAATCTATCCCCATCATTACTGTTTAACGGTGTTCACTTGGTGGCCATAAGTTTCATATGAAGAAGCACTTAATCAAGTCCGCATAGTGTTTCGATGCTAATCACATTGATCGCATAACCCGTTGAGCCTTTTTTCGATACTAGCTGCACAGGCCGCATCCCAATAACTTTTTTCCAAGCTAGCCGTATGGGCTGTTTGATATTATGACGCCAGTTGCATAGGCTGCATCACTTAGTTACTATTTCGCAAGCCAGCCGTATTGGCCGCTTGTTGTTTTCCCTCTGATTCTCGACCTTTCACGCATTGTTTCGAGAAGCCTAAACCACCACCAGACTTGCTCAACTTCAGATGAGCCAGATGCTGCGTCACTCATCGTCCCGTCCTAGATCCACCAAGCCCAATGCCATGCAGCGTCATTGGAAAAACAAGTTTTTGTGGCATTGCTCAACAATGATTCAAACTCAAGGTGACTTAGTCACTATGAGTTTAAGGGGGGATGTTGAAGATATTTAGAAATCTTTTAGGAATATTTAGGATATTTATTCTGATTTTCTATATTTCTTTTGATTATGCATATCATATTTGATTTCATTTGATTTTCTCTATCTAAGCCTATAAATAGGCTCTCTATGTACTCTTTTCAATATATCGAAATATATGCAATTTCTCACATTTCTCTCTTTCGCAATTCTTATATTTAACTTTTCCCATGAGAAGTACATCTAGTGTGAAAAATGTTGTTGCGAAGCCCCGTACCATCTTCACTAGGAATAGCATTCAAGACCCGTGGAAGAATTAGAGACTGTCCTTAATCTCCATAAATAATTTCATCTCCCTCTTCCAATCCTTCATTGGAACTAGGGAAGTCTTCAAGATTGTCTTATTCATGCTCTTCTTCTACTAGAGAGACAATCTTATGATTTGGACAATCAAAGGCAATATGTCCAAACCCTTAGCACATGAAACACCTAATAGAATTAGGGCGCTTTGAACTTGATGCTCCTTCATTCTTAGGAGTGGATTTTGAAGAGGTTATTTTATTTTTAGTAGAAATACTCCCACCTTTGGAATAGCCCTCTTTGTTTTGATACCAAGAGCTACTGACACGAGCTCCTTTAAGCTGTCATTCCACCTTTAAAGCAAGTTGACAAACATCATTATAAATTCAGTAAGGATGAAATTGGACAACATTATTGATGTCTGAGCAAAGTCCCCCAGGGTAGCAAGCAACAGTTTGCTCCTCAAGCTCATAAACATCACAAAGCATCATGAGGTGACTAAACTCTGCTGTATATTCTTCCATGGATTGCTCCTTTTGTTTGAGGTTGTGAAACTGGAGGAAGGTATCTTGATGGTAGTTCGTCGGTAAGAATTTCTTCTTCAATTCTTTCTTCATCATCTCCCAAGTTACGATACGACTTCTTCTTTGACAAGCTCCTTGTTTCTTCAATTGCTCCCACCAAATAGATGCGTGTTTTTTGAGCTTGATGGTGACTAGCTTCGCCTTCCGATCAATTGCTATTTCTTTATAGTCAAAGACTCTTTCTACCACATGTAACCAATCCATGAATTCTTCCGATTGCAACTTCCCTTTGAATTCAGGAATTTCAACCTTCACATAGGAATCTTGTTGAATTTCATGAAACCTTTGATACTAACGCCAAGGAAGTCCCTCCTCACTTGAAGCATGACTTTGAGCACCGACGAAAGGATTATCATCATCTTCGTCAAAGAGAGCATCTTCTGAATCATGATGCAAATCATCACGTCCTAGAAGTTCGAAGTGTTGCAAACGCTCCTGTAGTTGCTGCACTTGTCTCCTTAAATCATTCACCTCTATGTCTCATAGGTCTCTTTCTCGAGCTATAGAAGACTCAACGTTTGGTCCACGTCGATGACGACTAGCCATTAAACCATGCTCTGATACCAATTTGACGCCAAAAAAACTATAGAAAAGTAGGAGACAACACAAGTGAGAACTTAAATAGATAGGTCGCTCGCCACCGTAGGTAATTAACCTAAGAGACAAAAAACAATACTCGCCACCCGTAGGAATCCACCTAAGGAATATGAGTAAAATAAAAAATCCTTCTTGTTCTTAAGCCAAAGGCTCAATTAAGTTTTGAGTCAAATAAATCTTGCTCTGTTATTCATTATAGCATGCATATATAGATGAGCATGGAACAACCCTCCAAGCATGAGTAATTACTAAGACTCATTGGAAAGACAAAAGACTCATAGGAAAGACTAAACAACATTTACCAGAAAACAACCACAAATAAATGAGGACTCTAGAAACTTTAATGACATTAACTAGACCTAGAAAATATATGAGAATTAAATATAACCGATTTAAGGTCTTCATGATTTTACCATTTCCAAAGTAGTTGAATTAATGCCCTTCATCTTTTTGAGGAATTGAACAGCCTTCAGTACATCATGATCGATGAGTTGACTTGGAATCGACAAATTGTTAGTTGATCGATGGGATCGACAACTTGTCGACAACTCGACTTCTTCAAGGAATGCTCCGGCGTCACCATAACTATAACGGATGCATGAATCGTTGGTATCATTCTCCTATTAGCTAGTACTGAAAGGAGTAAAAGAATAATGGCAAAGCTGGAGCAGTTCTTGGCAATCTTGTTATGATCAACTTCTGTTCGGGAAGTCCATGAAACTCAGACTATTTTGATTGACTTTCTATTGCATTATTGATTTTGTTTTTCACTTCTGAAGATTGCCATGTCTATTTATTAGGCGCTGAGTGGCAATTTATGCGGATGCACTCTTGTTTTTTTCTTATGGGAGGAAAAGGAAACCAGTCATATGAATTATAAACCAGCTCGGTTTCAATGTACTGATCAATGGATGCCCGTCACCGGTGATCAGACAACAGCTTTGCTGTTAGGGTTCCCTCCTCAAGGCTCAAGCTACGTCTATCAATCCTAGCAAAGACGTGGCTCAGGAGCAAGCGGTGCCACTTCGGTGTATGATTTTCTGTTCTCATGTTCCCTTGTAGAGCATGACGACATAGTTTCCAGCAATAGAAAACTTTTTAAACCATGTTATCAATCTGGCTGATGAAGGGGGCTGGTGGTGGCCACCCCTAACGTGAAATTCTCTGTCCGCCTTAACACTTTGCAGTTTTACTAGGAATCCTATTTTGAGAATGCATTGACATCAGCGGAAGACAAGTGGGCAGTGTTGCGACCTACGCTCGCGGTACACCACCTAGGGGTTCGGCTAATGGATTATTAAGTCTAGACCTAACTCGGGCTCTTCCAAGCCCATACCAATTCGCGACTTAAGGTTTAAGTTCTTAACATGCAAATCATTTCAATTAGGAGTCGCCACTAATTCATTTTTGGTGGCTTAATTAGAAACCAAAGTAAAGTATAAGGAGAATTATTTTACTCCTATATACTAAAGATTATGGATTCGAGGACTTGATTATGCTAGATTACTCTAACGTCCTTTCGGTACCTTTCTCTTTTATTCAAAAAAAATATTTGCAAGAAGCCTGGATTGATTTTAAACATATGCACTAACATGTGAGGTGATCATGCGGGTGCACAGCCATTAATGAAACACCCAATAAAGCAAAGTAATAAGTAAATTGCAAGATAGGGAGGAAAACTTATCTCGAAACAACGAAAGCATCTACAATGCTAACTGGAAAATCACATAATCATCCTAAATATGATTTCTAATTAACATGCAATTCCACTCAAATCTATTTTTTAGGGTTTTCTTTTATTTAAATGAGAACTAACCTATATGCAATGCATGTAATGCAATTACTCTAATGTGATGACGTATGAAGCATGCCTATTCTAACGTGACACACAATTTCATGATCCTAACATATAATCACTAAATGATATGCAAGTAATGACATGTCATACATGATGACACGGCAAGCTACGAATGGCATGGCAAGTTATGAATGATGTGATAAGATGACATGCAACATAGCATATGTGAATGACGTAGCGAGAAGACACGCAATGTGACCCGTAGCAATGACATGGCAATGATGATACAAGCATTATGCAATTAATCTATATGGCATGCACATGTTTATTATTATTATTATTTATATATTTTTTTTTATGAAATTAGAAATTAATTAAATTCCCTAATATTAACATGCAATCTATCCTAAAAATAATCTACATCAATTGTATCTTTTTTTTGGATTTTTTTGAGAAAAACAAGATCAATTAAAATCAAACAAAGATAAAAAGAAATAACAATCAAATCGACACGACACCATATCACACAAGAAATATTACCGATATTCGTTTAAATTTAGAAACAATAGATTGACGAATTGAATTCTGAGCATGAGATTGGATTGGCCAATTTTTCCACACAATCACAAATCGTATCTTGAGCGGAAGATCGGATTGACGATTTTCCGTGAGATCGCGAATCATATCTTGGGCGGGAGATTGGATTGGCGATCATAGCACGTTATGAAATTAGGAAATAATTCCTAATTTAAAGGCTATCCGGAAATTTTCATGGATGTGGTAATATTATTCAAAGGTCCAAACAAGATTGCGACTTCACCCATTAGGTAAACAAAATATATGAAAATCGAATTAATGAAAATTCTTACCTAATTCGCAATATCACCTGGATAGCATTTCCAAATTCCAACTTGAGGGGATGGCTCTGATTGCTGTGGCCGACAATGGTGTTCGCGGTGGACTTGGCTATGTGGTGTCTTGGCCAAAACTTGCGGCGACACAATGGTGTGACAGTGCTTTGGAGTTCTAGTAAAACCTGCGAAACATAGTCCAAGTTTGGTGAAGAAACGGAGTAACACAACACCAATCAGTGGGATTTTGTCGGGACTGGTAAGTTTGCTGGGACCACTTGCGGAAGTTGCTGGTCTTGGCGTTGTCATGGTGGCTTGGGTTCTCAGTCGGCTACTTGGCGCTGGGAGTACTTGCTGGGATATTGAGATGTAATGATATTTGAACAGACCGTGCGTGGCAGCTTGTGGAGGGTGTAGCAAGGTGAGGTGTCGAGAGCACAGAAGCAAAGCTTCACTTGAATCCAGACTTCGGGTGCATGAAGTTATGAGGTGTTGATGAAGAACTGTCGTGAATTTCTTCTCTCTGGTGCTATCTCTTTGTAAAAAGCTGCGGTCCCCACTCTCCTCTCTTTTCTCTTCTTGGATGTGCCGCACCTCCTCTCTCTATACTCTCACTCACGATTTTTGGCCGTGTATTCTCAATTGTGTGGCCTCCTCCCCCTTGTCTTGTGAAGAGCCCCTCTATCTATACTCTCTTTTCTTGTATCTGCCAATATTCTAGAGATCGTGGGGCCACCTTCAAGAATATCACAGTTTCCTTCTTTCCTTTTGCTTCTTTCCCTATTGGACCGTGCATATATACACGCCCAAATACTTGCCTCATGGCCGAATCTCTTTCTTCCTTTCCTTCAATATTGATCGAATTTTCCCAAAATCCACAAAAGTGATATAACCATGTACGCACATATACCCCAAATATTATCTCTGATTTTTGTCGGCCATGTGATAGCTAAATCTTGATAATAAAATATCTTTATTGTCTCGAATTTTCATAAGATTTTCTTGACTTGACGCACGTGATTTTAGCCACCGCAGGCTTAGTCCCTTTATGCTCAAACCATTCACTCGAGTCTATTCGCCGTTGGTCCAATACAAATGCAATTATATGGGCTTAATTATTGATGCAAATGCTCCTAATATCTATATGCGATTTATTTTTGCTAGGGGTCGGGGTCGATCCCTAATTTTCTATTTAATAAATGATTAACTTGATCGTCAAAATTGAGGTGTCAACAAGCAGTTAGATTTTATATCGAAAGGATCAACTAAGTTCTGGATGATTGAGTCTGACTTAATTTAATCATTTGTGATGAATTGTGGAAGATGCAAAATTACGTCAAGGACAACATCTGGATCTATGTCTGAAAGAGAGTCTGAACAGCAGCATCGGTCTTTCTCATCCCAACCAAAGCAGGCAATAGAAAGAAATTTTGAATGGTCATTGACCAAGCAATACAATTTCAGATCCCAACGCGCATGCTACACAATGTACAAGCAACTCCGATGGGCCAAAATCTTAAGCGCTGTTAGCTACCTGCTATGGACGGAAAAATAGCCTGTCCATTTTCGCTAACTCGACTTTGTCATATTTATATGGCAATAGGCGAACTATGTTATAATATCAATAATGTGATCCTACATTCGGTTTATTATTCCTAGATTTAGTTAATTTTATTAACGTTTATTGTCCTAAAATTCATGGAGTGACCCAAAAACATTGTGGCCAACCTTTACAAGTAAAATTAGAATTTTTAAAGGTGCCTACATGGAATTTTTAGAAAATCTTTAGTCTAGGGGTTTTTACCCCTAAAAAACCCTAAACCCTAAAACAACATATATCATCGAATGAATAAGCTTTTTGGGCTTTACTAGAGTTTGGGTGTTTTGAATTAGTTTCCATTTTAGAGACCCAAATTAGGATTGTCTTGTTTGATTGCAATTGATTGTGCTGCTTATATTGATTGATTGAGTTCCCATGATTAGAACGGTTAGAATTAGTGGATAGATCTTGGAAACTCGTTTGGTACGTTAGACACATCATATCGTTTTAGGTATCGAAAGAGCGTTAGAGATCTCGATTCAAGATCATTAGCGTAACCAAGTCCTTGTATTCAGAATCTCTAGTTCGCAGAATCGTGATATTTTTCCCGTACCCCGATTAGGCTTCTAGTCAACCTACCAATAATAACTAGTGGCAACTCCAAATCGAAAAAAAAACCTAGATTGAATAGAATGATAAATAAACCACAACCTGCTATCACGTGAGGTATAATCTAGGAGAGGCTCCCATTCATCTAGTGATGGGATGTCTATAGGACGTTGGGGTGAAATATCCATATCGGATCCTAATAGCTCATTCGAGGACAGTTTTCCTATTCGTGACAAATAGAAGTACCTCCTTAGTGTACCCAAAAATCGCGATGTGATAGGCTTGGCGACTTTGCTGGGGATTTTAGATTTTTAAGTGGACTTAGGCTTAGATAGAAAGATATGCATATGTTTTGTGCTCGCACAAGGATCCAAGGTATGTCTCATTAATGATCGTGTTAAATTATTTTTTAGGTGGGAGGTATAAGGGTTGTTGTCTTTGCTGACCCTTGTTTTGCAGGATGGTGTTAGGATTAAATGTGGTTTAATTGAATTTTTAGAGTGCTGTTTGGTTATTAAATTGCTATGCATGCTTTTAAATTACTTTAGCACTACACCATTCACACACACCGCCTGTGGCCCAACCCCGGCTACATTTTGGATTACTCATAGGAGGTATATGTTTAGGTGAAATTATGAGCCGATTGCTCATGTGATCGTTTAAATGCAATACCAATCACCAAAATAGAATAATATTCCATTACTTTAGGTCGATTGTCTATTGGAATGGAATCCCTTGTCAATTAAGATGGTGACCTTGAGCCTTTAGTATATCCTATCCTTTAGGGCGTCAAATCCTCACTTGTTGCATCTACTTGTCTTTGTGGTTTGTATACCTAAAACCAAACAAAAATGCTCTGGTAAGTAAGTATTGTTCCATTCCTTTCACTTTCAATTATGCAAGTTAGTTTGCGTGATTTGAAAAAATGTCTAAAAGACAACTAATGGTCGATTTAGATGCCCTTTTATACTAGAATGAATAATTAGGGTGACATACTTCATTTGACCATTTTTTCACTTTTAGATGGAATGTATATGTCCATGACAAATTTTCAATGTAATTTAGGTGACGATGTGCTCATAATATGATATGTACAATTCAATTAGTTGAGTGTACATTTTGATGTATACGAAGTTGTGAACCATAGACTAGGCCTTTATGGTCTAAATAGAACATGACAAAAGGGCATTTTATGTAATATCTTGAAAATTCAACTCAATTTGGAAATTTATGAAATGACGATTTCGTCGACGCTCTATTAGTTAATTCTCGCCCTGACCTGATCACTTAGGGAATACTAACCAAAGAGGAAAGGCTATTGAAGAATTTATTTCTAATAGCCGCCCGTTAGTTTGAGATGTACTATAGTTTCGATTGATCGATTTCGACTACGAAGTATGATCCGATTTTGAGTGTCAAATGCTCAAGAGTTTCACACCTGAATCATAGGACGTTGTCTTGTAATTTTATGAGTTTTTTTTTGTAGAAAATTTCAATCTCGGAAAAAGAATTACAGAATTGGAAATTTGACATAAAAAACGGAAGTGAGTCGAGCAAAGCCGTTAGGCTTCGCGCCCAAGAAAGGTCGGCCATCAAGGCTCGATAAGAACAAGTCGACCCATAATTCGGCACCCGAGCCGAGGACAAAGTGGTAATTTGGGGGACAAAACTTGGAGAAAATTACAAAAGAAAAGAGAAAAATTGGAAGATATTTGTGTGGGATCATGATTGACTCCACTTTCTCTTCTCTCTCTCTCCTCTCACTCTCCCCCTCCCCCTGCTGACTCCCCCTTCGACTGACACCACTGACTTCCTACCAGCCCTCATAATTGACTTTGCTCTCTTCTCTTCTTCTTCTTCTTCTTTTCCTTCTACTTCTTCCGCTGGCTTCTGCTTCTGCTTCTTTCGTTGGCTTTTGCTTCTATTTCTGCTCCGCTACTACTGTTCTACCAATCTTATGCTGCCCTTCTTGCTTGGTCTTGCTTGCTTAGACTTTGAGTAAGTGGTTTCCTAATCCTTGACTAAGCTAAGGGGTTACTAATGGACATGTTAGGGGTTGATTCATGGCTGTGGATAGTTATGCGTATGTGAGTTGCTATTTTCGTAGAAATTAATGTAGATCGAATTTGAGGAAGTGTTCTTCACATAAGTTGACCCTAACATCTTAAAGTATGTAATATATTAAATCTGGAATTTTTGGAGACCTTTTTGGGGGTATTCGGAAGTCCATTTTCGGACCATCACCACTCTGCCGAAATTACTGTTCACCCGACCGACGTGTCTTTCTGAATTTTTATAAATTTTTTCAAACCTCATTTCAACAAACTTCCCACATGAAAGTTGTCAATGACATTTGTTTCTATGACATATAAAAATTTCAAGGTTTCCCAAGGATATTTGTGTGCTAATTAAAATAGATTTTGAAGACCAAACTGTCTACCCTGGTGGACTAATTTTGATCTAATTTTAGGTGATAAAAATGGGTGTTTACAGATGGAATTGGATTTGGTGTCCTTCATAAAAAATGTTTATCAAGATGATTTCAATGACATATCCAAAATTCAGAATTTTTAGAGTTGAATTACTATTTATTTCAAAAGAGTTTCGATTACTGTGCAGTTGCCAATTTTAAGCTCGATTCTGTGCAAATTTGATTTCTCTCTCTCGGGAACTTTTCGATATGGTTGTTGCTTGCTTAGTGGACTGATTTAATGCTCAATTTGTATGTTAGATGTGATGAATTGATGGCTTGTTGTTGTTGTCATAGGTGACTGGTTGTGAATGTGTATTCATGGCTTTAATTGGTGGAACCGTGACTGATTGACGTGTAAACTAATTTGCATTGTTGGTGATTGAGCACATTCGAGTGATGTTTGAGAGCATGAATGACATGGAATTGATTGGGTCATGTGGCATGTGTGATCACCTAAGTGCCCTGATGTGTCTTTACGTGGGGAAAGATAATAAATTATGTGACGGAGTGTACGTGTGATCACTTAAGCCCTGATATGTCTTTACGTGAGGATTGAACCCATGTTGGGGTGCGTTACGCGGGACGATGCCCGATTAAGTCGGAAGACCGCCAGCCTGATGCGTTTTACGCGGGTTGTGCCACGGGCCTGATGCGTGTTATGCAGGTCGTGAATAATTTGAATGGAAGAGCGGGCGTGTGTTGTGCATTGATGTATGCAATGTATCGAGATTGAGATGTGATCATGTTCGGATTATTGCCAGCACACATGCATGTGTGAGTCATATCTGGGATTATATGTGTTCGTGAGTTATTACCGCATTATTGCGATTCGGCTAACATGTAGGGCTTGTGCATGCTCCAAGATGAGGTAGGGATGTCTGTGTTCATCACAGCATGTTGATTGTTTGAATCTCATGTTTAAACTTGTCCAGGAGTACGCATTAGCCTATGCGGGGCTTAGGTTGTTCACTTATTGAGACTCGTTCTCATAGTTGATTATAAACATTTCATACCCCCGAGCCTTATGAAGATATGGAAGATCCAGGGATGCTGCCAGGATACCAAGGTGATTGATCGGCTTATTACTCTCGTCTTTTGTGTACCCTCTTTTGGTATAGGAAATTTAGGCTACCCAACCACCGCCCCTTTTTGATGAACATGGTTTGATGTTAGTGGCCTAGTGTAAGGTTGTGTAATTAAATGTTGTAAGTATGTCAAGTGTATGAATATGTTTGTTGTTATGTGATCAAGTGAGTTCCCTACTATCCCGTGTTTGTGAATTGTTGTATGGGCTGTTTGAATTTGTTTCCACTTGTGCATGATCGTTAGTGTTTCTTTGGGTCGACGACGAGTCCTGAGACGTCACACTTTTATTGACTTAAGCGGGATGACGCGTGCCTATAGGGATTGGGGTGTGACATCCCTGTTGATTTGGTATCAGAGCAAAGTCAGCTTAATCCAAGTTGGTCGAAGCCTGGAGTGATAAAGAGCATTGACCTTTGGAGTAGTTAATTAAGGAGACCTTCGCAAAACGCATGTATAAGTTGTGTTAGGAGTGTTCAATAGGCATATGTTTGTGATCGCTAGATGATTTTATGCTATAACATTTGAACTGTAGGTGTGGCAGGACTTGAGGTAAGTGTACGAATCTCGTTAGTTGTGACCTTGTGTTGCTTGTGGATGATTGCCTACTTTGTGAATTGTTGTTGTGATTCACTTCCTAGGACTATAGACTTGAATAGTTGGCCTAGGTCTCTAATTCCTGGATGAAATTATAGTAGGTAAGTGAGTGGTGCGAATTTTGTAAGAATGAGCAACTGAGGAAGAGGGACAAGAGACCGATTGGGTTCGCAAGCTAGAATTGCGGAGGATCCCAGAGTGGATGAAATGTTGAGGAAACTTAAGGAGGTTGGAATTTTAATGGGTAGATAGACCCAAGAGCGAGCGGCTACTACTACTTCTGCTGCAGAGGCCGCTGTTGCCGCCACCAACGGGGCTAATGGAAATAACAGAAATAATGGGAACCCTAGAAACAATGGGAATAATGGAAATCGCCAAATGCAACAGTTGGTGGAACAATTTTTAAAGCTAAAGCCTCCTAAGTTTGATAGGAAAGGTGATCCCAAGACTACTTTCCTCTGGATCGAAGAGTTGGAAAAAGCGTTTGCGCTGTTGGGGTGCATAGAAGAAGAAAAAGTGGCCCTGGCGATGTATCAACTTCAAGAGAATGTAAATAACTGGTGGAAGGTCACCCAAGGTAGAGTTTTCCCTACTTACACGACCTAGAACTAGACTACTTTTACTAAGGCCTTCAATGGAAAGAATTTATCAAAAAGTGCCCAAGAGCAAAAGATGGCTGAATTCTTGAGACTTCGTCAAGGTCATATGACTATGGACCAATATGAGGCAGAATTTGCAAGGTTGTCCAAATTTGCACCAAAGATGGTAGAGGACCCATTGGATAAAGCCCGAAGGTTTCAAGATGGGCTAAAGTCGAACCTCCGTAGTCAACTGATACTATTGAATCTAAGGGATTATAACAAGATATACGAATGGGCTCAAGCGGTGGAACGAGATACGATGGAGAGAACTGCTGCTTCTAGATCACGTTACGCCCCGGCTAGGGACAACCGCCATTTTGGAATGAAACCTATGGTAGGAAATAGGCGCTTTGTCCTTCCCATCAGAAAGAATATTGGGAAGCTAGCTCACTACTCAAATGCTATATGTTAGAGTTGTGGGGGTAGACACGGAAATGGACCTTGCCCGTGTAGGGGTGGAGCGTGCTTTGGATACGGTGGACAAGGCCACCAAGTGAGGAATTGCCCTAACCGATAGGCTAGGCGGCCTGTGTAGCCGCAATCACCCCGGAATGGAAACCAAATTGGAGCTGCTCAGTCGGCAAATTAGAATAAGCCGTCAGCCCAAGGAAGAGTGTACACTATGGCGAGAAGGGAGGCTGCGAACGCGTTTGGCATGGTCACAGGTACGGTCTCTCTGTGTGATCATGTTGCATATGCTTTGTTTGATTCGGGGGCGTCGCACTCATTTGTATTTGAGCAATTCGTTAGATTGTCTTGAATTGAACTGAAACCGCTAGAAGTTATGTTGTGTGCTACTACTCTGTTGAATGATAAGATGCTGATTTCGTTAGGATGCCCGGGCTATAAGATTGTTATTGCTGGTATGGAGAATTTGATTGATCTGGCTGTCTTGGCTATGTTTGATTTTGATGTTATTATTGGCATGGATTGGTTGGTTAGACAGAGGGCCGTGATGGCTTATGGTAGCAGGGTGATTCAATTTAATCCGATTGATCATCCTAGTTATGAAATTGTGGGAAACCGAGGAGGAACATCGATCCCTGGATTTCATTAATTGAAGTAACTAAGTTGCTAGATGAAGGATGCCAAGGTTACTTAGCAACTATGGTTGATTCTTCGATTGAGGAGCCGAGGCTCGAGGACATAGTCGTGGTGTTCAAATTTCCCGATGTCTTTCCTCAGGAATTGCCTGGATTGCCACCTGAAAGAGAAGTGGAATTTATAATTGAGTTGGCACCTGGGATAGAACCTATATCTAGAGCGCCCTATCGAATGGCATTGACAGAGTTGAAAGAATTGAAGGTTTAGATGCAAGAATTACTAAATAAGGGGTTTATTTGTCTGAGTGCACCATTGTGGGGAGCACCAATGTTGTTTGTGAGGAAAAAGGATAGGTCATTATGCTTATGCATTGACTATCGGCAATTAAATCAAGTAACCGTTAAGAATAAGTATCTATTGCCAAGGATAGATGACCTATTCAATCAGTTACAAGGGGTATCGGTGTTCTCTAAGATGGACTTAAGGATTGGTTACCATCAATTGAGAATCAAGGAGGATATACTGAAAATGGCATTTCGGACCAGATATGGACATTATGAGTTTACAGTGATGTCGTTCGGATTGACTAACGCCCCTACTGCCTTTATGGATTTGATTAATATGGTATTCAAGGAATTTCTGGATCAGTTTGTCATCGTGTTCATAGATGACATTTTAGTATACTCAAAGAGCCCCGCATAGCATGAGCTACATTTGGAAAAGGTTTTACAGACTTTAAGAGAACGTGCATCCTACGCTAAGTTCAGTAAGTGCGAATTTTGGCTCAATCGAGTGACATTCCTTGGACTTGTGATCTCTAGGGAAGGAATTTTAGTGGATCCGACAAAGATCGAAGCCGTCATGAATTGGTCAAGACCTACAACAGTAACCGAGGTTCGAAGCTTCTTAGGTCTGGCGGGTTATTATCGGCGATTCATGAAAAGATTCTCGGTGATAGCTACTCCTTTGACACATCTACTGAAAAGGAAATAAGGTTCGAATGGACGAATAAGTGTAAAGGGAGTTTGCAAGAGCTTAAGCAGAGGTTGACGACCGCGCTAGTGCTAACAATACCCTCAGGATCTAGAGGATACGAGATTTATAGTGACGCGTCGCTAAAGGGACCAGGATGTGTGCTAATGCAACATGGAAGAGTAGTGGCATACGCATCGCGGCAACTGAGACCGCATGAGTTGAATTACCCGATACACAACTTGGAATTGGTAGCAATTATCTTCGTTCTTAAGATATGGAGACATTGCTTGTGTGGAGAAAAATTTTAGATGTTTACGGACCATCAAAGTTTGAGGTACTTGTTTTCTCAAAAGGAATTGAATATGAGATAGCGTCGTTGGATGGAACTCCTTAAGGACTATGACTGTGATATTTTATACCACTCTGGGAAAGCTAATAGAGTAGCAGTCACATTGAGTCGGAAGTCAAGTATCGCTCACATGTTGGTTAAAGAGTGGACTTTGTTGGAGGGAGCACGTGATTCGGAGTTTAAGTTTGAAGTGAGTAATATCTCAAGTTTGATGGCGACATTAAGGATTGAACCGAAAATCTAGACTAAGATTAAGGCCTTATAATGTACGGACTCAGAGATTCAAGAGTTGGATGCCATCAAAAGGAAATTGGGCTTCTAAGTATCTGAGGATGGAATCTTAAAGTTTCGTGAATGATTGTGCGTGCCAAATGATGCGGAGCTTAAGGAGGAAATCTTAGCAGAAGCTCATCGCAGCAACTATAGTATTCATCTAGGTGGTACAAAGATGTGTCAGAATTTGCGTCAGCACTACTGGTGGAATGGAATAAAAGTGGACGTAGCCAAACATGTGGCAAAGTGCCTAACGTGTCAATAAGTGAAAGCACAGCATTGTAAGCTTGGTGGACTATTATGACCATTGGAAATCCCATAATGGAAATGAGAGCATATCACCATGGACTTCGTCATGAGTTTGCGGAGAAGTCAGAGAGGCCACGACTGAATTTGGGTTATCGTTGACAGATTAACCAAGTCGGCACACTTTCTGGCAGTGTGAAAGGACTTCACAATGGATAAGTACACCAAGCTGTATATGCGACAAATAATCCATCTCCATAGAGTGTCAGTAATGATTACATCATATAGAGACCCTAAGTTTACAGCCACATTTTGAAAAAGTCTTCAGACGGCTATAGAAATGAAGCTGCAGTATAGCACGGCCTATCATCCACATACGGATGGTCAGTTTGAAAGGACAATTCAGACGCTCAAGGACATGTTATGAGCCTGTGTGATAGATTTTAAAGGTGGATGGGAAGAACAGTTGCATTTGGTCAAGTTTGCCTATAGTAATAGTTATCAACAGAGTATCAGAATGGCATCGTTTGAGGCATTATATGGTAGAGCTTGCAGAACTCTAGTTTGTTGGGATGAAGTTGGGGAACGAAGCATAACTAGTCCAGAGCTAGTACAGTAATCAGTTGACGCAGTTAAGATCATTCGACACAGGCTTAAGACTGCTCAGAGTTGTCAGAAGAGTTATACATATCGGAGACGTAGGCCTTTGGAATTTCAAGTGGGAGACCATGTCTTCCTTAAGGTGTCGCCAATGTGAGGTATATCCCGATTTGGCAAGAAAGGAAAGTTAAGCTTAAGGTACGTAGGTCTGTTGGAGATTTTAGAGAAGATTGGGACTCTAGCCTATTGACTTGCCTTGTCGCCGAATTTGTCTCAAGTTCACAATGTCTTCCACATGTCCATGCTGAGGATGTACAATTCAGATTTGACCCACGTGCTGAACTATAAAGAAATAGACGTGGATGACAATGTGTTGTACGTGGAGAGACTTATGCGGATAGAGGACAGAAAAGAACAAGTTTTGTGGCATAAGACAATCCCGCTAGTTAAAGTGGTTTGGCAACATCATGGCACCAAAGGAGCCACATGAGAAAGTGAAGAGATCATGAGATGTCAGCACCCCCATTTATTTGAGTAGTGTAGTTGGTTGTAAATTTCGATGACGAAATTTCTGTAAAGGGGGAAGAATTGTGATATCTTGAAAATTCGACTCAATTTGGTGATTTATGAAATGGCAATTTCGTCGATGCTCTATTAGTTAATTCTTGACCTGACCTAATTACTCAGGGAATACTAACCAAAGGGGAAAGGCCATCGAAGAATTTATTTCTAATAGCCGCTCGTTAGTTCGAGATGTACTATAGCTGCAATTGATCGATTTCGGCTACAAAGTATGATCTGATTTTGAGTGTCGAATGCTCAAGGGTTTCACACCCGAACCATAGGACGTCGCCTTGTAATTTTACGAGTTTTTCATAGAAAATTTCAATCTCGAAAAAAGAATTAAAGAATTGGAAATTTGACGTGAAAAATGGAAGTGAGCCGAGCAAAGCCGTTCGGCCTCGCGCCCGAGAAAGGCCAGCCATCAAGGCTTGATAAGAAAAGAGAAAATTGGGAAGATATTTGTGTGGGATCATGATTGACCCCACTTTCTCTTCTCTCTCGCCTCCCTCTCTATCTCCCTCTTCCCCCGCTGACTCCCCCTTCAGCTAACACCACCAACTCCCTACCAGCCCTCTTGATTGACTTTCTTCTATTCTCTTCTTCTTCTTCTTCTTCTTCCTTTCCTTCTACTTCTTCCGCTGGCTTTCACTTCTGCTTCTTCCGCTGACTTCTACTTTTGCTTCTTCTACTGGCTTCTACTTCTGCCTCTTCCACTGACTTTAGCTTCTGCTTCTTTCGCTGGCTTTTGCTTTTGCTTCTACTCCGCTACTGCTATTCTACCGACCTTGTGCTACCCTTCTTGCTTGGTCTTACTTGCTTTGGTTTTCAGTAAGTGGCTTCCTAATCCTTGACTAGGCTAAGGGGTTACTAATTGACATGTTAGGGGCTGATTCATGGCTGTGGATAGTTGGTTTAGTGGTTAGATGAGCTTGAATTGCTGAATGGCTCAGGTTGGTTGAATCTCGGATTCATGCTACTATGCGTCTATGTTTTGCTATTTTTGTAGAGATCAATGTGGACCGAATTTGAGGAAGTGTTCTTCATAGAAGTTGACCCTAACATCTTGAAGTATGTCATATATTAAATATGGAATTTTTGGAGACCTTTTTTTATGTATTCAGAAGTCCATTTTCAGACCATCACCACTCTGCCGGAATTACTGTTCACCAGACCGGCGTGTCTTTCTAAATTTTTATAAAATTTTTCAAACCTCTTTTCAACAAACTTCTTCATGAAAGTTGTCAATGACACTTGTTTCTATGACATATAAAAATTTAAGGTTTCCCAAGGATATTTGTGTTTTGATTAAAATAGATTTTGAAGACCGAACTGTCTGCCCTAATGGACTAATTTCGATCTAATTTTGGGTGATAAATATGGGTGTTTACAGTTAGAATTGGATTTGGTGTCCTTCATAAAAAAATGTTTATCAAGATATGTTCAATGACATATCCAAAATTTAGAATTTTTAGAGTTGAATTACTATTTATTTCAAAAGAGTTCCGATTACTGTGCAATTGCCAATTTTAAGCTCGATTCTATACAAATTTGATTTCTCTCTCTCAGGAACTTTTCAATATGGTTGTTGCTTGCTTAGTGGTCTAATTTAATGCTCGATTTGTGTGTTAGATGTGATGAGTTGATGCCTAGTTGTTGTTATCATAGGTGACTAGTTGTGAATGTGTGTTCATGGCTTTAATTGGTGGAACCATGGCTGATTTGGTGGGCGTGTCAACTGATTTGCATTGCTGGTGATTGAGCACATTCGAGTGACGTTTGAGAGCGTGAATGACATGGAATTGGTTGGGTCATGTGGCATGTGTGATCACCTAAGTGCCCTGATGCATCTTTACATGAGGAAAAGATAATAAATTATGTGACGGAGTTTATGTGTGATCACTTAAGCCCTGATGCGTCTTTACGCGAGGATTGAACCCATCCTGAGGTGTGTTATGCAGGACGATGCCCAGTTAAGCCGGAAGACCGTCAGCCTGATGCGTTTTATGTAGGTTGTGCCATGGGCCTGATGCGTGTTATGTGGGTCATGAATAATCTGAACGGAAGAGCGGGCGTGTGTTGTGCATTGGTGTATGCAGTGTATATAGA
Organism: Syzygium malaccense; assembly: GCA_031216405.1. NCBI lineage: Eukaryota > Viridiplantae > Streptophyta > Magnoliopsida > Myrtales > Myrtaceae > Syzygium > Syzygium malaccense. The sequence continues at coordinate 25,705,760 of CM062257.1, read as the reverse complement.
TTGAGATGTGATCATGTTCGGTTTATTGCTGGCACATGTGCATGTGTGAGTCATATCCAAGATTGTACATGTCCATGAGTTATTGCTACATTATTGCGATTTAACTAACATGCAGGGCTTGTGCATGCTCCGAGATGAGGTAGGGATGTCTGTGTTTGTCACGGCATGGTGATTGTTTGAATCTCATGTTTAGACTTGTCCAGGAGTACGCATTGGCCTATGCGGGGCTTAGGTTGTTCACTTATTGAGACTCGTTCTCATAATTGATTATAAACATTTCAGACCCTTGAGCCTTATGAAGATATGGAAGATTCGGGGATGCTACCAAGATACCACGTTGATTGATCAGCTTAGTGCTCTCGTCTTTTAAGTACTCTATTTTGGTATAGGGAAGTTAGGCTACCCAATCATCGCCCCTTTTTGATGAACTTGGTTTGATATTAGTGGCCTAGTGTAAGGTTGAGTAATTAAATGTTGTAAGTCTGCAAAGTGTATAAATATGTTTATTGTTATGTGATCAAGTGAGTTCCCTACTATCTCGTGTTTGTGAATTGTTGTATGGAGTGTTTGAATTCGTTTCCACTTGTGCATGATCATTAGTGTTTATCTGGGTCGGTGATGAGCCCTGGAACGCCGTACTTTTATTGACCTCAGAGGGATGACGCATGCCCATAGCGATCGGGGCGTGACAATTTATATCAAACACTGATTTCATTCCCCATTCTCGACTATATGTTCTTTTAAGGCATGAATGGACCTAATTTGACTTTTGTATTAATTTTTTAAGTATGCAAATGTATTTTACCTCCATTTTACCTTAGAAGGGATATATAATTGAAATAGAGGCATTAAAATTGATTCATAATCCATGGTGAATAATGATGAATTTTTCTTTGCATGATTAGACTCAAATGGGAAAGCTAGACATCCAAGTAAGCCTATTCCTCGGAAGGAGCTCATTGCTTGGTGGAAGGACATGTCCAAGGACAACCAAGTCCATGTCCAAGAAAAACTTGGATATCTTCTCGAGCTAATGTATGTAAAACATCAAGTTAGCTTAGTCCAAACTTTAGTCCTTTTTGATAAGTTTCTACTGCTACCTTCCAGTTTGGAGAAGATGAATTGGTACCGACCTTAAAAGAGTATCAAGCTGCCATCTGGATCAATTCTAAGCCTAGGATTGTAAAGCCACCCATTGGACTTAGTCCTGTAAGCATTCTAGCTGAATTTCTTAATCTCAAAACTTCCAAAATCGAAAAGCTAATCAAATTAAATACGGGTAGATTTCCATTATCTTTCATAATAGCCAACTTTTCAAAACTTCCTAGGGAAATGGGAAACACTTCAGCTAGGGTATTCATTCTAGCATTCTTCGGCTTCTTTTTATTCCCCGTGTCTAAAACGGGATTAGATCTTTTAGTTTCTGTGATTGCAAGACAAGCATGTCTCAAGTGAGACTTTTCAAATATGCTTCTCGCCCAAACTATTATCTCACACATTCGACCATGGTGTCGTTTCATGAACAGACGTGAAATTTGTTTAGCAACAAATCCAATAGAGCGATATATTCGTCTTCAAAACAAATTACCCAAGCAATCTTTCTTAGATTGGGCTAATTTCATTTGTGTTCTAACTCCCAATCAAATCCAATGGCGGATCAATTGGCCAAAGATTGACAAGGCAAGGATTACAAGCCAAGATAGGAATGTGGTAACACTACTTGAATTAAATGGAGGAGTTGCATACTATCCCCTAAGGGTTGTCAGACAATTCGGAGATGCTTCATCAAGTCCCGCCAACATGGAATCCCGAAGAGTTTGCCTTCGACATTCCAAGTGGAACTATACCCAAAGAGGAGAAGAATAGTCTTCAAATCAAGATCCACAAAATCATTTTATCTTTGGATAACTCACTAGAACAAGTAATTGAGTGGTCTAAAAGCTTGGAAGGTGATATGAAGATTTATATGTCATCTAAAGAATACATCAAATGGATAGAAAGCAAGCGTCCAATTGATGTAGAGCCGTATGTTCCGTCAAGTGTTGTATCAGATCCTAAGGAAGAGTATATTCTAGAATATATTGTTCCAAACATGCCTGGAGTGAACCCCTATATCCTCAAAGAGGTCATGATCGATGTTGATGAATGGGAATCTCGCATCAAGAAATGGAAAGAATACCAAAAAGCGGAAGCTACCTTAGCTAGCAAGAAGCCTAGAATTGGATGATTTAGATTCCCATTTGAATTTAAGATCACGATGTTAAACAATTTCAAGTTTTATATGCAATGATGAATTCATCACTTTCTAGATGTGTATGGTTAAGTTCAAAACATGATTTCAAAACGTAAAAGAATTACCATGGATTACAATTCTTTGAATTGTTGATTACTTGAGAAAGACATTGATGAAAAGTTTTATGCAAGGCTAAGGTTTGTATGAAAATTCTTATCCTTGTTAATTATAAGAAAAACTATACAATTGAAAGAATGTAAGTTTTCATGATTGTTTCATCATGCTAACACCTTGTCTTTCCATAAAGCAATGGAACAAAGAAGAACCCAGATCCGAACTCGTTTGCAGACTAAAATGACGAAAGAGGAAACCCGTACTCGATTAGCTGAAGTTGAGAACCAAATTGCCGTCATGATGGTGGAAATGAAAGCTTTCATCATTGCTTTCAAAGGATCTTATCCCACTATTCCTAATACTAGAACTTCAAATGCTACGGAAACTCTTATTGAACAACCAGTTAGAAGTAAAGAACCAGTCCAAGAAAATTCTCTAAAAGCTACCCTTGAAGTAGTAAATTTGGAAGAAGACGATTTAGCTAAGAAGGCATCCAAAGTAAAGGATGAGGAAGAGTCCGAAAGATCGGCCAAAATTGAAGAATATTTAGCAAGTCAGGGATATGAACTTCAAAAGTTTGACAAATTCTCACCATATGCAAAAGTAATTGTTTCGAAAAATTACAAGGAATCAGAGTTCGTGAGTAAATATGATGGAACTGGCTATCCCACAAGCCATTTTGAAGTATTACCTCCACAAGATGGCGAGGTATTCATATAGCACGCCACTTCTCATTAGTACATTTCAAGACAACTTGAGAGAAGCGGCCCTGGCATGGTATGCCACACTTGACATAGAAGATTTCATGGAATTGGATCATTTGGCTGGAGAATTCCTCCGCCAATACAAATTTAATGTTGAAATACTCCCAACGAGAGAGGATCTTGTGAGAATGGAGAAACAAAAGAATGAATGGTTTCGAGCTTATGCCCAGAGATGGAAAGTTGTTGCTTCGCAAGTAAAACCTGCCATAAGTAATGATGAGCTTATTGAGCTCTTTTTGAAATCATTGCCAATTAAATATTATGACAAGCTACATGTGTCAAGCTGTCAAACATTTATCATGCTCGTAAAAGTAGGTGAAAGGATTGAGTAGGGATTGAAAGAGAAGAAAGTCCAAGAAACAATAACACGAAGGCCTTAACTTGGGAGGAAAGATAAAGAACCCGTTCGTGAGGAAGCTATAGTGTCTAGCCCCAACATTCATTAGACGTCATTTCTAAAGCAATTCAACATCGCCCGGAAGAACCCAAGGTAGTTTGAGCCAAAGAAAAGGCTTGTAAGGCAATTCACACTTTGCCGCGACTCCTGTTAAAGCTATTACCGATGCTTTTAGAAAGGCGTTTGGTGGCAAAATAGGTGTCGAGGGTCAATCCTGCAAGGTTTCCTTGGTATGATGAATAAAAAATCTATGCATGCCACATAGGAGAAAGGAGACATGACATAGATAATTATCTTACTCTAAAATACAAGATTCAGTAGCTCATTGACAAGAAGATACTTAACTTTCAAGAGCTCGAACCAAACATACATCAAAATTCTCTTCTTGAGCACGATGTGGTAAACATGATTCGGGGTGAAGAAGAAATAATTAGGTCTGATGATGAGGATGAATATGAAGCCAAGCTGAAAGTTTCTCAACTAGGGGATGCCCGTTTTCATCATGAAGCACTGCTAAAAGGTAAAATTATAGACAACTTAAGAGAAGACTCTAGTAAGTATAACTTCCAAATGAAATATACTTCACCACCATGGGCATTCAAGAATGAAGTAATTGTGCCCGATGGTTGGGGCGGTATGAATAACGAGCTGAATCCTAAGAATGAAATTCCGTTCAAAGACAAAATGAATCAATATAAAAAAGAGAAGGAAATGATCCGTCAGGGTGAAGAGAGTTTTACCCAAAAATCAATCAAGCAGAGTGAAATTGTGGACCTACTTGGTCAAGACAGTGGCAAATATAACTACTGCGTCAAATACACCCCACCTCCATGGGCATTTAAAAATAAGGTTATTATGCCTGACGAATGGGGCAGCATAGACAAGGTTTCAATTAACAAACTAAGTCTCGAGAAAAAGGAAGTCGAGAGGAGAAAAAGAAGAATAAGACTCGTCGAGGCGATAGGCGGTTCGTTCGCAAAGCACGGAAACAAGGCGAAGTTGTGGACTTCTTGGGTCAAGACAGTGGCTGGTACAATTACCGTGTCAAATACACACCCCCTCCCTAGGCTTTTAAGAACGAAATAATCACATCTGATGATTGGGTTTGAATGGATGTTGATGAAGCCAATAGAAGTATAGTGTCCATGGTCACACCATTTATAATCAAACTTGATGAAGTAGATAAATATGAGGAAAAGGTCATGTTAAACCAATTACCATTCAACTTCCAATTGATCAGATAATGATCAAGGAAAAGGACACACAACCTGTGGTCATTACTTTGCCTCCAAAAGAAAAGTTTGACACTAAGTGCGTGCCCTGGGATTATGCACCTAAAGAAGTAGATGCCATAACTCGATTAAGAAGGTGCTATGTCCCAAAGGACGGTGATCATAAAAAGAAAGGGGTAACCGAAGAAGATATAAAGCAGTTGCTGTCAATCATGAAGACAAGCGAATATGAAGTAATTGAACAGCTAAGGAAGATGTCGGCACAAATTTCCTTATTGGATCTCTTTAAAACCTCAGAGAGTAATAAAAAGGTACTTATGAAACTTCTTAATAAAGTACATGTTCCAAAGACAATCAACAAAGTACAGTTGGAGGATTTCGTTTACTATTCTTTTGAAATATTAGATCGCTTTCTCTAATGAGGATTTCCTGATGGATGGACGTTCACACAATAAGGCTCTATACATTGTTATCAAATATCGGGGCAAAGAAGTATTACATGTGTTGGTTGATAATGGCTTTGCACTTAATTTGTGTCCTCTGAGCACCCTGCATCTCTTGGAGATCCGTGAAGAGTTCATTAAACCCTCTAAGGTAACTGTGCGTTCGTTTGACGGAATAAAAAAAGATGTCGTTGGTGATGTCGAGCTTGAGGTAAATATAGGTCCTATGACCCTTCTTAATTGATTTTCAAGTGGTGGATATCCCAAGGACTTTCAGCCTGCTGTTGGGAAGGCCTTGGATTCATATGTCGATGCTATCCCTTTAAGTCTTCATTAGAAGATTATATTCATTATTAATGGCAAAATGATCACTATACGTAGAGAGACGGATTTCACCACTTACAAAAAAAAAATGCAATATCATATATTAAACCTGAGGTGAAAGAGGAACAGAGCTATCATTTCTTCGAAATGATTTCGATGGTACAAATTCCCGTCGGAACTATCATAAAGTCCCCAGAACTCTCAACATCATCTATTATGCTGGGAAAGATGTTATGACATTATGGATTCACTCCTAGTGACAGACTTGGATCAAAAGCCTAAGCGATTAAGGGACCTATTATCCTACTTATCATGAAAAAGAGACATGGAGTAAGTTATAGCATAAAGAGCTCTAATAATCACTAAGGAGGTCAAGGTTGAGATCAAAAGAACCATAAAAAGCTATGGAAGCCGAGGTAATCGTGTTATTAATCCGTCAATATGGAAGGATAAAACTAAGGAGCTACCGTATTATCATATCCATATCAAGGAAACTTTTTCTAGACCCTTCAAGATGCTTCAAGAGGAGGATTTACACACAGAAGAAAATTTTGTTTTACTTGGCTTCTTCGAGGATAATGTTATCAACATCATCATAACTGAAGCAGAAAATACCTATGTGCTGGAGTAGGAAGATTCTCTCAAACTTTTACTTATATTGTTGTCTTTTCCATTGTATGTTGCTTCTGTAGTTTCTAGTTTCATACTAGTTCTATTTGCAATTTCCATTCCTGTTGATGTAGCTATAATCACACTTTCAATTTAATAAAAGTGTTCAATATTTTGTTAAGGACATATGGAAATAAAATCAAACCTATGATGTAAATTATCCTCACTCGTGAGGGTTGAGGCTTTGGGTTTCTATATTGCTCCTGGTTTTGAAAATGGTTTTAAAAGCAAGGAAGTCCAAAGATATGAAGACTAGCTATATCTTTCTATTTTTTAAAAATGGATTTCCAAAAAGGCTTTTCATGAAAACTCATGCATTGTTATACTTCATATGCAATTACTAACCATGTTTGTTGCGTGTTAGGCATGAGCATTCGCATATTAATAATAGGTTCTTATGTGACCTAAATCCTTCAAAAGAAATCACTTATGATACCGAAGAAAATGACGAAGATGAAGAATGGATCAAGAAGGAATGGATTCGTCATGAAGAATCAAAGCTACTTACATTAGAGAAAATAGTTATCATCAATCTCAGTGATAAAGAGAATGCCAAAGAAGTTAAGATCGGAGAAAGTCTTTATTCTGCAGAAGCAAAGAGAATTATTGATTTACTCAAAGAATATCAAGATATATTCGCATGGTCCTATGCCGACATGCCAGGCCTTGATTCGAACATAGTTGAATATGCTTTACCAATCGATCTAAGTATCCCTATGAAGAAACAGAAACTTCGGCGAACCAAGCCGAAATTGGCAAAGAAAATAGTAGAGGAAGTGATCAAACTGCTTAAAGTTGGATTCATCGAAGTAGTACCATATCCAAAATGGGTTGCTAACATAATTTCTGTATTGAAGAAAGATGAGAGGGTGCGGGTTTGCATTGATTATTGTGATCTAAATAAAGTAAGCCCTAAGGATAACTTTCCACTTCCACACATCGATGTATTAGTGGATAGTACTGTTGATTTGAAACATTTCCATTCATGGATGGCTTTTCTAGATATAATCAAATCCTCGTGAAGAAAGAGGATAAGGCAAAAATATCATTTATTCACCATGGGGCACATTCTGTTACAAAGTGATGCCTTTCGAATTGAAAAATGCTAGTGCCACGTATCATAGGACAATGGTACCTTTGTTCCATGATATGATGCATAAAGAAATTGAAGTATATGTGGATGACATGATTGCAGAATTCAGACAAGGAGAAGATCATGTTGAAGTGCTTCGGAAGTTGTTCGAAAGACTCAAAAAATACAAGTTGAGGTTAAACCCCCAATAAATATGTATTTGGAGCAAAATTTGACAAGTTGCTAGGATTTGTGGTCAGCAATAGGGGCATCGAAATAGATCCATCAAAGATCAAGGCAATATATGATCTCAAGACTCCTTCCATAGTAAAAAAGGTGAGATGGGACAAAGAATGTCAGCAAGCCTTTGATAAGATCAAAGAATATCTTGTATGTCCACCGGTCCTTGTACCACAAATCCTTGGGATTCCACTAATCTTATACATGACAATTCATCATAAGTCGTTAGGAGCAATGCTTGTCCAAAGAAGACCAAACAATGGTAAGGAGTAAGCCATTTATTACTGTCGCGACTTACCTTGCGAGGGCTGAACTCAATGAAGTAGGTTTAGAGGTAAGTGTTCATAAATTGGTCGAGATGGCACATCATAAAAGATGACTTACCGAAGCGTCGATCTTTTGGTCATCCATATGATCCATTAATCATGAACGTGGATTTTCTTAAATCCATACCTCGCGTGACAGCAAATAGATTTTAATTTTTTTAGGAGCCACCACTAGCCTAAATCGGGGGTTGGCTAGAATACCTAACCGAAATGCGGGAGTTTCGTTTCGATTTCTACAAGAATCAGAAATCATGAGTTTTGGGATTAGCTTACATTAATATTTCTATTAATGTTTTTTCGATACCACTAAACTTAACATAGTTGTTATATAAATTGTCATGCATTTGTTTTTTACCATTTTTCATGTCAAAGTCTTAGTCTACTAGGTGATCATGCATATTATTTTTGTGTTTTCATTTAAGATTATAAACTAATCATATCTTAGTCTAGAAAGGAAAGAAACAAACAATTGTATTGAAAAGTATTGCGCAAAGTAAACACTCAAGGTATTAAAAGGACGAGCTAATTCTAAGTGTGAGAAAATAAAACCCGCAACTCATCGTGTTTTTATTACAACACAAATTGAAAACACGAGACATGATCGAGAACGAATGAATTGAATACAAATTGAGACCGGATTGGACATCAGTCTATCGCCACCATCAAGACCGGATTGGATATCAGTCTATCGCCTTGTTCTTTTACAATTTTGGACTATCCCCTCCATGGCGTCTCGAGTGTCGATGTTTATATCCATAAGATACATTCATAACAAATAATGCATAAAGGAACAACCAAAGAAAGGTAATGATGCAAACAATTCACTAATCAAACACGAGCCTCGGGATCGGCCATTGCTTTACATGCATTTCGATTCACCCACCCACTTAATCATCTAATATTATTTGATTAATGGTTAATGATAATGGGCTCCCATTTGCATTCACAAAACAGCAACTCATATCGATTAATCCCCAAAGTCGGGTTCTAAGTGACCATAATGGGCTACCCACCGAACATGCACCGAGCCTAACATACATCTAACAAACACATGTATAGTAATGAGTAAAGCATTCATTCAGGCTCATGAGCCTTGTTTCTCAACCAATCAAGCAATGAGAAGTAAGCCTCATAAGAGGACCACTTAATCAATCATTAGTTACTAAATTCGGACCTATTATGTTTGAGTATGATTAATCAACCTAATGATGTCAAAATGAAGTGATTAAGGTGTCATTAGAAAACTTATGTCACGAGGATAAAAAGTTAAGAAGACCATTTTTTCTAGTTCCCCCACCAATTTTCACGAAAAAAACAATTCTACCTTCTGTGACAGTCTGGACCCACTTTGAATTTGAATTTAAAAAAATTATTGGAAAAATAATGACCATCTTCAAAATCCCACCAAAATTTTTAGACATGTAGGAAACTCCGTGTGTGACAGTTTTCATGTTTTGAGTTTTTTTTCTAAAAGGCCCTCCAAATTTTTATAAAATTCGGTTTTCAACAAGGACTCGTTTGCAAATCAAGTTTTAGCCCGAGAAGACCTTATCTTAGTCTTTCAGCAAATTGACCCATAAAAATTGCTATTAGGCACACAAAATTCCCAGTCTACATAATAATGCCCTAATGAGAAACTTCGTAGTTTTGAATTTTAGCAAAAGAGGACTCAAAGTTTATCAAATTCAGAGAAACATATTTTGGATTTCAAAGAAAGGAAAATCATATCATAACACAGATATTGACTAAATAATAAAATTTCCTTTGAAAATCAAAATGAACTCCGATTTTGATAAAATTTGTGTCACTGGAAAGATCTTGATCTTAGTGTTAACTTTCATGCATAACATGTTTCCAGATTTTGAATACACAAATTTATAAAAATCGAAAAACACATAAAGGTCATTTAAAAACTCATCTATCACCAGAACTATGCCTAAATGACGTTGCTAATTGTTCTAACCTAACATGTTTGGAATTTTATGAAATTTTTACAGTGGACAGATCTGAATGTTCTTGATAACTGTCATGAAGGAAGTTTTCTCAAATAATGAACAAATAAAATCAAAAAAATCATCAAACCGAGCAAGGTTATTCAATATCGCAGAAGAACAGAACATAGTATGATCATTCCGAATTCTGATTTCAACTTTCGAAGGAATTTTGACCTAGCAAATGATGTCCATTTAAGGTATGCAGCCTATCAAATCGAAGCTCACGGTGTATTCTACGAATCTCTCGTTTATCACTTTGCGAGATTCTAACATTTTTGAAGTCAAATTGTCATCACAAGCAGACTGATCATCAGGATCCATGAATCACATTTTTTAACTTACTTTGTGTTTTAACTCTTCGACATACAACCGAGTGATCCGGCTTCCATATACAACCTTAGGACACCACGGAGAAGCCATGGAAAGCTCAACGATCCTTTGAGAATCAAACATATAAACTAAAGTGAGAATCGACTCGATTTTGCACAAATGAACGTTTAATCGAAAAATCGAAAGAATGAGACGATCCAGTAGACATTCAGAGGAACCACGGCCACCATAGCTTCGGGAGGATGTCGGGATGAATCGCCAAGAGGTTAGAATCATCGGAGGGACCGCTGGATAGCAGGTTCAATCGGTTGAATCGGCTGGAATCAACACATGTTCGATCGCTAGTGTTGTGACCGAGGGAAAGAAGCCGTCGAATGGAGCAGCTCCGGCCACCAACAAGGGCGGCTAGTCTTGCGACTAGCCTTGAGCTGCCGTGGAGGATGGTAGTGAGCCAATGGCTCACCAGAAATGGCCGGCAGGAGGTGAAAAAGCCGGCAGTCGAGAGAGAGAGAGAGAGAGAGAGAGAGAGAGAGAGAGAGAGAGAGAGAGAGAGGGTGTGAGATACGGAGGGAGAAGTGAGGAGAGAGAAACCAAATCTGAGAAATGAGAGTCCCCTCCAATTTTGTTGGGAAAAAGCTTATATACCCCCCAACTTTGAATTCTAGCCCTTAAATCAATCTAATGGCTTAGAATGCATCCTTAATAATTAAGAATACTCTTTAAGGGCTAAGAATAGGTGACATGGCATTATGGATGGCCATGATCAATTCTAAATGAATGGTCATGATTAATTTGCTTACCCCCTAAGTAATTTGCTTAATCCTTAAGGAAGGATATTTTAGTAATTTCACTTAGGGGCATTTTTGTCATTTTGTGCTCAAAGGGATGTGGCTGGCCTTGGCTGGTTGGAATGGACTGCCAGCTGCCAGATTTTCGATTAGAAAATGGCCGGTCTGATCGGATCGGTTCAATTCAGGTCAAACCAAGTTGAATCGATTGGATCAATTTAACCCGAGTTTGATCGAGTTAAACTAATTTAATTCTCGGCCCAATTTGTTCTAATTTTGTGCAATTTAATCATTGTCATGATTGATTGACCTAATTAATATTAAATTCGATTAAATTGGATTGAACTAATTTGAAATTTATGTACAAATTGATCTAATTTAACTTATTTAGCCCAATTGTTCTTTGATTTGAGTTAAATTGCATGGCCAAGCTAAACTAACAAATTTAATTGAAGTCCAATTAGCCAAATTGAGCCTCAATTCATTAAATTGGATGTTAGTCTAGAATGGGTCAAGTTGAATTGTACTAATTGGACCAATACTCTTAGATTTCTCAATCATTGGATTACTAAATTGATCAAATTGGCTCAAATTCATGTGAATCTTTCAAAATTGATTTCGAATTTGGATTTCATATAAGAAATTAGGCTCATTTGTGTCTTAATTGTGCAAATCATGAAGAACTGATCAAAATCATTGATTATGGCCTAAATTGGGGGGGTTTTATGCTTGGATTGGAATTATAAAATTGGTTCCAAAATTGAATATAATACAACCTCTAGATTAAATGTCGTGAAGGAAACTAACTTAAAAAATGACTAGAAATGAAGTAATTTCATTTTTGATCGATTTGAACCAAATTTCGCAAATTAGGAAAAAATTGATTCTAAACTGATTTTTGTAGAATTTCAAATCCTAAAGTCAAATTGAATGTAAAATAAGATGATTTTGGAATTTTTTTATTTTCTAATTTTTTTGGTCAAAAGTTTGACTAAAAGTCAAATCCTAGTTGACTTTTCATTAGGAGTTTGATTTTTTTTTGGGTAAGGTTAGGAGTTTGATTTTGTGATCAAATCTTTGATTTTTTTCTGAAATTTTCACTTTTGAAGTGAAATTAAACTCAAAAGGAATCTTTTTGTATGAAAATTCCCAATTTGACAGGGGTTGACTTTTGGTCATAGGGTTGACCAAAAAGTCAACCCAAAGTCAACCTTTTAACTTTTCAGGATTTCATGTGAAATGAATAGAAAATTGTTTATAGAAGCTAAATCCACAAACATAATTGAAAAACGACACTTTTTGTTCGAGAAATGGACTCCGTCGCAATCGAAGACCCAAATCCCAAGTTTTCTACCTTTGATGATATGTTGGTTAAAAATTAGGTGTCAATAATTACCTAAGCAAAAAGTGTTGCATTGATCTGGGCGTTGCACAGACTAAGGCAATATACCTTTCATCATCAAATTTTACTAGTAACTGAAAATAACCCGATCAAGTATTTACTTGAGAAATCCTCTTTAGTCGGAAAGTTAGCAAGTGACAAGTCTTGTTATCAAAATTTGATATTAGAAGTGCACCACAAAAATGAATTAAGGGACAAGCAATAGCGGACATGCTGGCGGAGAATTCTTAAAGCACTATTAATCTTGAGGAGGAACGATTTAATGATCGTATATTAGTATTGGTTAATGATAAATGGACCATATATTTTGATGGTGTAACCAGTTTATCCGGATCATGAACTAGGGCAGTGCTGATTTCCCCAGAAGGCCAACATTATCTAGTATCTGCAAAATTGATATTTTCATGCACTAATAACATTGCTGAATATGAAGCATGTATTCTTGCCTTACAATTAGCCATCTCAATGAAGGTAAGGAGATTGCAAGTATATAAAGATTCCATGCTCATCATATTGCAAACAATTAGTGAGTGGCAAACCCGAGATACCAAGTTGATACCCTATCAAAAATACTTAGAAGGACTGGTGGAGGAATTTGAAGAAATAACAATTGATTATCTTCCAAAGAGCTCAGAATCATTTCGCAGATATTCTTACAACTTTGTCATCCCTACTGCAAGTTAAAGATGGTATGGATGTAAAGCCATTGAGAATCGATATTCTTGAACAACTAACTCATTGCATGGTGATTCAAGCAGAGTTTGATAACGAACCATGATTCCATCACATTAAAAAGTATCTCCAAACTGGAGAATTTCCTAAAGGAACCAACCAGGGGATAGAAAGTTTATAAAGAAGATAGCCACTAAATTCTTCCTCTATAGTCAAACTCTTTATAAGAAATCATTTGATTCAGTCGTATTAAGATGTGTCTATGCAAAAAAAGCTAAACAGATCATGAAAAAAATCTGTGAAGGTGAATATGGGCTACACATGAATGGCAATCTCCTAGCCCAAAAGATCATGAGGTTGGGATACTATTAGATGATAATGGAAACAGATTACATCCAACATGTCAAATGTTGTCATCAATGTCAAGTCTACGGAGACAGAATCAATGCACCGCCGAATGAGCTTCTTTAAATGTTAGAGCCATAGCTATTCTCGATGTGGGGGATCAATATGATTGGCCCAATTAACCTCAAGGCCTTAAATGGGCATCGCTTCATCTTGGTTGCAATTGATTATTTCACCAAGTGGATTAAAGCAAATTCTTACACAAATGTCACCACCAAGAACGTCACAAGATTCATTAAGCGGGACATTATTGCTAGATATGGAGTTCCAAAAGCAATCATTACTGACAATGGCTCAAATTTAAATAACAAGATTGTGGATGATTTGCTTGAACATTTTCACACTCGACATTTGAACTCATCTCCATATCGTCCACAAATGAATAGACCAGTGGAAGCAGCAAACAGGAACATTAAGAAGATATTATCCAAGACAACTAAGAATTATCATGACTAGCATGAAAGGTTGCCATATGCTCTAATGGCATATCGAACTTCAATTCGAACATCAACTGAGGCAACTCCATTTTCCTTGATTTATGGAATAGAAGCGATATTGTCTATTGAAGTGGAAATTCCTTTATTAAGGATATTATCTCAATTGAAGCTTTCGGAAGCTGAATGGATTCAACAGAGATGTGAGCAACTCAACATGATTGATGAAAAGAGGTTAAAGGCTATATGTCATAGACAAGCCTATCAGAAGAGAGTTGCCAAATCCTTTAATCGAAAAGTGAAACTAAGGCATTTTAAGGTAGAAAATTTGGTAGTGAAGAAAGTCGTTCTCAATAATTCAGATCCTCGCAGGAAATTCACTCCAAATTATGAAGGTCCATATGTTGTCAAGAAAGTTCTTCCTGGAGGAGCATTGATTCTTGTAGATATAGTTGGAACAAAATTGGCCTATCCTGTAAATGCAGATATTGTCAAGATATTATACCCATGAAATGAAATTATTTGGGTGACTCCAAAACATGTGCATATTATGTATATCATGCATTTTATAAACATGTTTATTCTTTTTACAGAATAAAGCAAAAGGAGTCTAAGATGATCAAAGATCTCCAAAACCCCCAACGGAGTTGATAAAAGATAAAAGAAAGTATTGTTCCCAATCTACTTTCATTGATGTCATCTTTTAATATGTTCTTTCTTTTTGTCATCCTCAGAGAGCTCAAAGACAAGAAGCAATGAAAAGTAAATCCCCAGTAGAATCAAAGTAGAAATATATAATAGATTTGGCGGTAATCGTTCCAATTGTTGTTAAGAATTGCTTAAATGAATTTCAACACTTGATTCCTAATGTTGCAGGACCTTCGTCAAGTCAAAAGGGAATCTTATCAAAACGATCAACAATTTGAAAAAACAATTTGGGTTTTAAAGAGTTTACTTTTCTGGAAAGATTGAACTTCTTTTTCGCCAAGCAGGTTGACATGAAAGCAAAACAAAACAAAACATATTGTTTCAAAGGTCATCTCAAAGAGTTTCAACCGAAAAAAGTTTTGAAACATGCATTCTTTGAGCATGTACTATGTATCAAAATTCCCTAAAAAGAATGATTTAACAAAAGGCTTTGAAAGATTTTAAGGAAGTCGTTTGGATAAAATCAAATAGAAAGGCCTTCAAATAATGAAAGGTAAGCCATGTCCAAATACGTTCCCTATACACTCGAGTGCAATGAAAGAATGAGCACTAAAAGTGAAGAAAAAACCTCATCCTAATGAGATAGGAGATGTTCGCAATGATTACATGAATTGAAATGATGAAACGCAATTGTTTCACTATCCTAAACACATGATTATTGTCACGCCCCGCACCCTCCGCCGCGCAACATCCCTCGCAAAGGGTCGATTCTAGTTCGACGTCCCAGGATGCGTCACCGACCCAACACCCAAGCAGAGTTAAAGCACACGCGGAAGCAATACAAACACCCATACAATTTTAAAACCACAAAACCAAGGATAGCCATACAACAACCAACATGGATAATTATACACTTGCATTGACATCGGGAAACATATACAATATTCATATACAGCCCATGCTCAAAAATCAAAAGTGGGTACGTGGCTCAGCGGTCAAGCACTATATCTAGCTAGGGCTCCTCCCAAAACGTATCGGTGCGCCTGCCATTCTCAAGGCTGGGGGTCTGAAAAAAATTGGTTTACAATAACAGTGAGAATAAATCTCAGCGAGTAGGTTTCCTAAACCTAAACTAGGCTAACATGCACCTCCTAACGAGTACTAAACAAACGCGCAAATCAAACATAATTGACTCAGGCCCTCGGGCCCAAATCCCAAGTTTACTTGACCCTGCAGGTTAGGCATTTTATAACTAAAAGCAGTAATGGCACAAGACTCAATCACGGCACATATACGCATACCACTTAGTCACGACGCGTGTCATGCATATGCTCATGCTCACACTCATGCCCATGCCTCAGCAATACATTGTCGCACACTTGCACTCTTGCACACTTGCCATTTACCAATTCTCCTCTGACTCGCGTTAGACGCATCATGTTCGACCGGCGTAAAATGCATTAGGTCCATCACTTCGAGATTGATCTCTAGCCCGCGTAAAACACATCAGGCTCATGGCATAACACCCGCGTAAAACGCATCAGGTTTGGCCATCTTCCGATAGTCTGGGCATCGCCCCGTGTAACACGCCTCAGGACGGGTTCAATACTCCGCGTTAAACGCATCAGGGCTTTATGTGATCATACATTCACAATCACCAATTATTATCTGAACCCCGTGTAAAATGCATCAGGGCATTTTAAGTGATCACATGCTCATGCCGTTCATGCACTCACGCATAATGCATATGATATGCCCATACTTAGTATGCACACACAGGACCACAATGTCACACTCGGCATTCGTGAATTCCACACTGGGCACTCAACATGATTTGGATACATACTCAATTCGCATCTCAATATGTTCAGTGAACCAATCAATCCAAATCAATCGCAACATATAGTGTAGCACCCAAATTCACGCAATTAAGCACTAAAACTACACATGCCGATTACCTGCCAAACATTTCATAAATTGGCCATGCCAAGCATATCACAGAGCATCACACAATCACATTCAAGCCACATCTAATTTAGCATCCTCTCGGGTGATCATCGTTCCCTATGCCGTTCACCCTAAAACCTCGAATAAACAATTATGGCCCGAATCCTCCCAATACTAAACCAGCCATGAACAGTCCGTCTTAGGCCCTCAATTCACTTTCAATTCATCACATTAGGCTCCCCAATTTGCCACGAAAACAGCCACTACTCGGCCTACAAATCACATCCGCCGAATCCGCAATTTCGCCCAAATCAAGCTCCTAAGCTTAGCCGCTATTCAGCACACCACAGACCACTAAACCTTGATTAAAATATCACACTAAGCCACCAAATGCACCACAACATCAGCCCTTAACAGTCTCCACAAACTAACCCCCAAATTGATCGCGCCTTGTCCAATTCAAACCCGATATGGACAGCCTCCACACCGGTCACTCTAGGCCACTAAATATCCTCAAAATGCTCCATTTGACTCCCCAAAATATCATCCAAATCAACCACCATGAGGACCAAACTAGGCGTGCTCTATAATTCACAATTGAACTCGAATTTAACCCAAACTTGGGCCGATTCAGTCCAACGCTACCAGCCATCGCACAGCACGTCCTAGGCCACTAAACCTCGATAAAATGATCACGCTAAATCACCAAATCAGCCACCACATCAGACCCTAACAATCTCCACAATTTAACCCCTAAAATACCCTAATTAACCCCTAAAACCCATATAGAAATGCAATTTAGCCTAATTAGGGTTTAGGGTTGAACTCACATGGATTTCCTAAGTTTCCAACAAGGCTAGACAAAAGGCGAGGACAGCTGAGCAATGGCGGCGAGCGGCGGTTCCCGGCGGCGCGCGGCTCCCCGACGAGCGGCGATCCAATGCGGCGAAGGGGAGGGGGTTCTGGTCGCGGCAAACGGGGGAGAGAGAGGGGAGTGGCACGGCTGGATGGTGCTAGGTGAGGTGGTGGTGGCGGCGGCGACTTAGCTCCGGCGGCGACGGAGCTCCTCCGGCGATCTTGGCCTTTCACGGCCAAATGAAGAGGAAAAAGGAGGAGAGGAGTTGGCGTGGGAGGAGGGGCTGGTCTGCTAATGATGGGAGGAAATGGGAAGAGAGAGAGTCAAAGGGGAGTGCATAGTGAGAGTGAGATAGTGGGGTGGTTGACCAACCATTCAAAAATGTCAATCTTGCCCCTAATCCAAGGGTTGGGGTTTAAACTTGACAAAATATCCAAGGGCATTAGGGATCAATATTTTTAGTATTATTGGGATGAAATACACTAATAAAAAACCTTAAAATAATCTCCAAATAAGCCCAAAATTCGGAACCCTATAATTAGGCCAAGGGACAAAATGGTAATTTTCCGATCCCGGGTCAAATTTCCAATTTTCGACTCCATTGATCCCAAATATGAGTGGCCACACGAAAATGATGTCGTCCTTGTAGAAATAGTCGCGTACGCCCACGAAACTCGATACCAAAGTTCGGACTCAATTCCACGATCGATTTAACTCAATTTGCAATTTTGGCGTCTCTCACTAACGGGCGGCTGTTTAGGGGTTACGCGTATCGACCTAGGACTACTCGAGTCATGACAGTCCCGATTTCCTATAGAACATGAGAATTTATCGCTAGTCTCAGTGGTCGCGGTCGTCCGAAATAATTTCGAGATTGTTCGCCGCGCATACTCTCGGTCATGCGGAACCACCCGCTATCCGATCGTACGTCGTCGGTCAAACCAAACCTGTCACTACCCTTGGATCGGCTCACATCGGCACAAAATATTTCCTCATCGTTTCTCGGGTTCGGGCTCGATTCACAGTCGAGTTCTCGGGTCCACGTACCATTTTTCTAGTTAGCCTTCCCCTATTTGTTAGTATCTCGAGAATGATCAGTTCCGGACGAGACTTATTAAAACGAAATGAGAAATACATCAATTTCATTGATCACGAAAGTGAGTCGAATTTCAGGACGTTACAATTATCCCTTGCAAACCAAATTATAGCTTAAACAGTGGAGAAGTTTTTTAAGACAACCCTGTTAAGAACCACCCCACATTAGGGTAAATTAGGAGGTTTGTAGTCGACATTTATCAAGAAAAGGATCAAGAAAGATTTTATTGCATATATTTGCATCAATGTTTCTGTGATAACTTTAGGGTGAAGTCATATGGAAGCTTGAAACATCCTAAGAAGAAGAAGAGTATTTCATTTCTTATCCCCAAACACATTATCTTTTGCAAAGCCCAATTGAGCCTGAATATTCATTTCAAAATCCTAAATTGGTGATCATCTTTTCATACTAGAGCATGAGCATATGATCCACTTTGGATAAATAAGAAACAAAAGACATGACATAGAGTCCTTAAAACTCAAAAAGGTCAGAAGCCAAAAGGTTTAGAAAATGCAAAAGAATCGGGAGCATAAAAAAGCAATGTGCCTAGTAAAAGTAAAGCCAAATGCCCAAGAAAATGAAGAAAGAAAAAGAGAGTTCGAAAGAAAGCTCAAAATGACAAAAAGTCATGACAAAGCTCAGAAAGATCACAAATCACAACAAGTAGTGCAATAAAAAGAGAAGAAAAAAAAGATCCTAATGAATATGTAGAGGACTCTTCTGGTCATGAAAGAGAAAAGATCCCTAGCGAACAAAAGGAAAAGAGGTGATGATACTAAGAAGATCACTAATTTCACAAAGACCCTGAATTCAAAATTAAATGAGCCTTTTGAGCCTACCCATTACCAACATACAACCTCTCCCCAAAGACTCTTCAAATTGGGATGTTGAGAGTAAAAGCATGACCTTTTAACAAGAAGTCATCACTCCAGAGGCCATGAGGTCACAGCATTTGACCTTGCCAAATGGCCGCAAGGCCGACCTTGCGCTGGATTGGCGAGAGTCGAGCCTTGCTAGCCATGAGTGAGGCCTAATCTCATCGGATCCGGTGAGATCGTGCCTTGCCCAACTACTGGAGAGGGCTTGATCCCTCACCATAGGCCGCGAGGTCGCAGCCTTTGACCTTGCCAGATGGCCATGAGTGTGGCCTCGCGCTGGGCTAGTGGCAAATATGTATGGTGGGAGGGTGTGTATGCACGCGCACATATAAGCGTCTGTGTGCATGATATGCTCACACTTGTTTTTCTAGGTGAGGGTTTGGTGACCCTCGAAACAATTGTGATAGATAGTTGCACAGTCCACACCTCCTCCTCCCCCTCCTCCTCCTCCTCCTCCTCCTCTCTCTCTCTCTCTCTGTCTACAAAAAAAACATGATTATTGCGACGAAAATTTGCAACGGATTATTTTTGTCGCTAATTTGCGACAAACTTTGCGACGGATTAATAAATCCATCGTAAATTTGCGACGAATGTTTCAACGGAAAATAATTCCGTCGCAATTTCGTCGCGCAATTGCGACGGAAAGTTCGTCGCTAATTCCGTCGCAAATTTGCGACGACTAATTTTCCGTTGCAAATTTGCGACGAATTTTGCGACGGATTTATTTTCCGTCAAGATGGCAGTAGCGATGAATATTTTATCCGTCGCAAATTTGCGACGGATTTTGCGACGAAAATGAATTCGTCGCTAATTTGTGGTATGTACTCCTCCCTTTGCGACGGATTTTGCGACGAAAATGAATTCGTCGCTAATTTGTGGTATGTACTCCTCCCTACCTGTCAATTTCTCTCTCTCTCTCTCAATAGTGATTCGTCAGGTCGCCCGCTTTTCTCTCACCTTCTCCTTTTATCATTTCTCTCAATAATCCGTGCGTCCAAAAATCAATCTCGGTGAAGCTTTTCCATCGGTAAGTATCGTAGCTAATTTCGTGACTAAACATGTAACTAATATGGTCCTGTCCTTATGATTCATCATTGGATGCGAATTTTTTTTTTATTGACATTTTTTTCTATTTTTGTTGTACCGACAACCGGCCATCAATTTGCGACGGACACACCTGGGCGAGGTGCTGGTCGACCTCGCCGCCATGGCGGCCTCGACCCATGGCCGGCGAGGCCGCGCAAGATGGCCATGGCCGCAGGTCGACCTTGCCATTGCCCAACTGGGCGACGGCGAGGTCGACCCGCAGCCCCGGCGAGGCCACTTAGCCTCCCCCAGATCTGGGCAAGGCTGAGCGACCTCGCCGGGGCCGCCAGTTGACCTCGTCGTCACCCAACTAGGCGACGGCAAGGTCGACCGGCGGCTATAGCCAGGCCGCTCGGCCTCACCTAGATTAGTCGGATCGGCGGCCATGGCGAGGCCGAGCAGCCTCGCTGGCCTCGCCGGCATCAGCCGATCGCCGAACCAGCAACCGGAGAAAATTGTAAGAAATTTTTTTTTAAAATTCGGAAAAAATAAAAAATTATTTAAAAATGAATGTTAAGTGATTTTGCTTTTATTTAGATACGTGTCCAATTGAAGGTCTCGCAATCTAAGTGAACTTTGCAATTCTCTTTAAATTGACTACTTTCTGCTACTAAAATTTCAGTCAAATATCTGGGTAAGTCTTCTTTACATGGTAATTTTTTCATTTTTTAAAATTTCAAAGTAATTGTTACGTGAAAAACAAAATTTTAATTTCATAATTTTTTTTAATTAACAGCAGTAGATATGATATTTTAAATATTTTACAAGATTTTTTTATTTTTTTATTTTTTTTTGGTAAGGAAAGATTTTTTTTATTTTAATACAGACACAATGCAAAGAAACATGGCTTGGATGTATAATAAGAACTTACCTAGACGTCAAGGATTGATCGATGAATTTCGTACTGGGTTAGAACTATTTTTAGACTTTGCTAGTAGTAAATATAAGTTCATAAATAGAAATAAGTTAAGGTATTCGTGTAGAAAGTGCAGTAATTGTAAATTTCATGTGCATGATACAGTTGAAGAATATCTTTGTAGATTTGGGTTTATTCCGAATTATTATAATTGGACTTGCCATGATGAACTATTTATATCTGATGAAGGATATCGAAGAAGTAACCAATTTTTAGTTAAGGAAGAATGTAGCAATTATGACCAATTGAACCTATACGAGAGGATGGTGATTAATGCAGCTGATCAGAATTTTGTTTCGGATTCGAACCATACAAGTACTAGTTTTACTCCTACACATAAACAAGTGGGTACTAGTCATGCATCACAAATGGAAGAGATAGGAGTAACGGGTTTTGATGAGAATGTGTGTAATTGAGCTTTTTCATTTAATCAGTTCTGGGAAGTGTTGAAAGCTGCAGATGAACCTTTATGGCCAGGGTGTGACAACCATACTAAGTTATCAGTGACAGCAAGACTGTTAAATATCAAGGCAGAGCATAATGTGTCGCAAGATTGCTTCAACTCTTTTGTTGAAATAATGCGGGAAACAATGCCTCGTGATAATAGCATGCCAAGTGATTGTTACGATATAAAAAAGCTAGTGGATAACTTAGGTCTTCCGGTTGTAAGGATTGATGTATGTAGTAGGGGTTTGTATGTTATATTGAAGAGATGATGAAAATGCAGAATTTTGCAAATTCTGTAGCCAACCTAGGTACAAGATTAACGGGAGGCATGATCGTAATCAAAAGCGTAGACCATGCAAGCAAATGTTTTATCTGCCCTTAATCACCAGATTGCAAAGGCTTTATGCGTCTCAAGCCACAGCTGAACATATGACTTGGCATGCAAATCATGAAACAGAAGAGAATCTAATGTGTCATCCTTCAGATACAGAGACATGGAAGCATTTTGATATAACGTACCCTGAGTTTGCGATAGAGCCTCGAAACATCATGTTAGGTCTCTATGCTAATAGATTTACCCCATTTGGGAAATCAGGAAAAAGTTATTCATGTTAGAAAGTTATCTTAACGCCGTACAATCTTCCATCTAGTATGTACATGAAGACACCTTTTATGTTTTTGATATTGATCGTGCCTGGCCCGCAAAATATGAAACAGTTAATAGATGTTTATATACAACCATTGATTGAAGAGTTACAACGGCTATGGGAGGAAGGTGTCCTTACATAT
The DNA here is from genome assembly GCA_031216405.1 of Syzygium malaccense. NCBI lineage: Eukaryota > Viridiplantae > Streptophyta > Magnoliopsida > Myrtales > Myrtaceae > Syzygium > Syzygium malaccense. Next base: position 25,683,258 of record CM062257.1, on the reverse strand, counting down.
GATGTTTCTACCGATCAAACATTTATAATGAAGGCTGCTCTTCTTCGGACGATAAATGACTTTCCAGCTTATAGAATGTTATTTGGATGGAGTACAGCTGGGATCTTAGGATGTCCGATATGTTTGGAGAGATCAAAGTCATTTAGATTAAAATATGGAAAGAAGCCTAGCTATTTTGACTGTCACAGATAATTTTTACCGATAAATCATACATTCAAAAGAAATAAAAAAGAGTTCATGAAGAATAGGACTGAAACAACACGTCCACCATTGAGGTTGACTGGCGATCAAATTTGGGAGCGGGTGCAGGACTTTTCAACTATTATTCAGAACCCTCACGACACGACTTTTGCATACGGAAGTACACATAAGTGGACAAAACACAATATATTTTGGGATCTACCATATTGGAAGGCCCATCTTATTCATCATAATCTTGACGTCGTGCACATAGAAAAGAGTATTTTCGACAATGTCATAAATACTGTGATGGATGTCACCAGAAAAATAAAAGACAACTTGAACGCAAGAAAAGATATGAGAGATATTTGTGATCGACCAACACTAGATGTGAATGCAAGCGGCAGGGGACCAAAACCAAAAGCAATTTATACATTGGATAAGGAGCAGAGGCGAGTTGTTTGTCAATGGTTGAAATCTGTGCGGTTTCCTGATGGATATGCTTCGAATCTCGGAAGATGTGTTGATTTGAATGAATGCAAGTTGACAGGTTTGAAGAGTCATGATTGTCACATATTAATGGAAAGACTAATTTCAATAGCTTTCAAGGAAGTGCTATCAAATTTTGTATGGGGCTTCATTACAGAGTTAAGCAATTTCCTGCATGATATTTGCTCGACAGTGTTAAAAGCATCGTACATGGACAAACTAGAGAAAGATATTTTAATTATTTTTTGCAACTTAGAAATGATATTTCCTCCATCATTTTTTAATTCGATGGAGCATCTTTTAGTTCACTTGCCTTACGAGGCCAAAGTTACAGGTCCCGTACAATTTCGATGGATGATCTATTTGAGAGGTAAATTTTTTTTTAAATAAAGTTCAAATTACTTTATTATATATTATGTTCTAATAAACTTCTTTCTATTACAACTAGATTCTTATATCATTTGAAGAAAAAAGTGAAGAATAATGCACCTGTTGAAGCTTTAATTTGTAATGCATATATTGTGGAAGAAGTGATAACATTTGCATCATCCTATTTTGAGCCGCACGTGCAGTGCAAGAGGCGGAGAGCAGACAGAAATGATGAGGGCCCCATTGATCCCAATTGCAAAGCATTCTCTATTTTCAATTATCTAGATCGATCAAGCGGCACATGTCAGTCTCGTTACCTAACATACGAAGAATTGCATGCAGCCCATACATATATTTTACTGAACTGCTCAAAAGTCGAGCCATACTTCGAGTAAGTGTAAATTTGTAAATATATGTATTGTGTGTCAAATATTTACTAATATATAAATGGTATTTATTACTAGGATTTTCCAAACTTCAATGTATAGACTACCACAAAATGAGTTTGACCGTGTGTGCGACGAACAATTTGCAGCATGGTTCAAAACACATGTAAGTTGCCTATGGACCGTTCACTTGCCTTATTTAAATTTTATACATCATTTATTGAAATATATATTATTGACTTTGCGTGTGTAACCTTAGGTTCACAATAATTATGATGAACTTGGAGAGCAAGGATTGCTATATTATTTGTCATGGGTCCACAGTTAAGAGTGCGGAGTTGGTCAGCATATTTCATAAATAGATATAATTTTCACACTCAAGAATATGGAATGGGAAAAGCCACAAAGAATAGTGGTGTGTCTGTTCGGTCATCCAATGGTGGCAATTCGAAAGATGATTTTTATAGCTTGTTGAATGAAATCATAGAGATAGAGTACCCTGGACCATTAATGATGCGGGTTGTGTTATTTAAGTGCAAGTGGTTCGACCCCGTTAAAGGAATGAAGGTGCATACGAAGTTTAATTTGGTTGAAATAAATTACAAGAAAATGTATATGAAATATGAACCATTTGTCTTGGCACAACAAGCAATTCAAGTATATTATGCATTATATCCTAGTTTGAAACGTGATAAAGTTGATTGGTGGGCTGTATGTAAAATCAAAGCATGAAAAAAAATCGAGGAATACTGGAAGGATAGAGCCTATCAACAAGAGGAAGTTTGTAACACAATTGAAACTGAGGAATATAACATTCAAACTTTACGAGATCCATGTGGAGCTATGATAGATGTGGATCCAACAGAAATTTGCGAATTAAATGTACAAGACCGTTCAGAATCTGATTTTGAGACAGATGATGAAGACGAAGAGCAAGACGAAGATGAATTGGAAGACGAAGATGAAGATTAAAATTTTTGTGATAAAACACTAATAATGTGTAATTATTATTGCGACAAGTGTTATTTTGATTGTCATAATTATTATTATTGTTATTGTTATTAATATTATTGTTGTTGTTATTACTTTGTGTTGTCGCTTATTCTTCTTAATTTAATTAATCGTCGGAAAATTTGTCGCTAGATGACGACAAGTCAAATATTGTTCGTGCGATGACATTTGCGATATTATATTTTCCATTGGATTTGGATCGTCGCTAATTTCGTCGCTCATTTTACGACAACAACTTATTCGTGGCTACTGTACATCAAAGAATTATTGATGGACCAAAAAATTCACGGCAATTGTTCGAATCCGTCGCAAAATTTGCGATGGATTCGAAAATATCCTTTATTTTTGGAATCCGAAATAAATCCGTCAGAAATTTACGACGAAAAAATATTGTCTATCGCAAAATTGTGGATGGGAAAAAAATAAGTTGCAAATTTGTAATAGTCTGAATTTTCGATCCTTTTCCCGGGATTTAAGAAATGAAATTGACTAGTGTACTATAGTGAGATCTCACCCGGGACCTGTGCATTCTCGAGATGCTAACCTTAGGGGTAAGGTCATTACGAGATTGAGTTCGCACGACCAAAGAACTCGACCTTGGTCTAACCTTTGACCATAAAAATTGATGAGGGAATGTTTTGGGCCAACCGAGAACGATCTATCTGATTGATTGTGTCCAAAGGGAACTAGTGACAGACCCTCGCAATTATATGACAATTGAGGTCACCTTGGCTCGAGCAAACTTAAACGTGATTTGACTTAGTGTCTATCACGGGTCGAGAACGCGTAATTCCAGAGAGCCACCCGTTAGCCAGAGATAAGTTAAAGTCGCGATTGGTCGATTCTAGTCATTTCTTGGAATTCGGGCCCAAGAATCGAGAATTTTGAAAGTGACAATTTTGGACGGCCGATGATGTTTTTGGCTTGGCCAACCTGGGGGCCACCCATTTCTGCAAAAAAATGGATTTCAGTTCGGGACCGGAAAAATTACGATTTTGCCCCTCTAGATCCCGATGTCGATTCTGAGACCGTATGAGATTATTTTTCGAGGCCGATGCCATTTTAGGGTGGCCACGCATATTTGGAGTTATTACGGTCAAAAATTGGAATTTTGGCTCGGAAGTGAAAAATAATATTATTTTATTCCTAGGACTTTGCAGTCGATTTTCGAGGGCTTAAGAAGCTATTGTCACAATTCCGACGCCATATTATGTTGGCCACACATATTTAGAGTTGTTTGGACAAAAATTGGAATTTCGCCCTAGGACCGGAAAAATGACCATTTTGCCCTTAGGCCCGTTTCACTTCCGAATTTTTGGAGAAATTAAGGAAATTAATTAATCTTGGAATTATCTTAATTATTGGACCCATTTACCATATTACCTCTTGCATTATTGGATGAGGATGAAAGTGGACCATTAGATTAAGGACAAAATGAGAAAATGCTTAGATCTTTGATAAGTGTCCCCTTAGCCCTCAATTTTTTACCACCATTTGACCATTCTCTCTCCTTATTTCCCTCTCTCCCCCGGCCATTCCCCCTTCCACGATCAGCCTCTCTCTCTCTCTCTCTCTCTCTCTCTCTCTCTCTCTCTCTCTCTCTCTCTCTCTCTCTTCATCTTCGTTTCCTCCCATCACCGTTGCTGCTGCTACTGCTGTTCCGCCCATTTCAGCCACCCATCCAGCGCATTCATCTCGCCTTTCTTAGGTAAGTGACTTCCCCAATCGACACCTAAGACCTCGGGTATTGCTAGGCTCGTTTAGGGTTCGATTTAGGTGATTTTTGTGGCTGTTTTGGACTGATATAGTGGCTGGTTGTTCGGGTGGTTGTGGTCTGATTTGGAGACTGAAAATATGAGGTTTAGGAGGTTCGGATAGGGCCGTGATGATACGGAACGATTACGGTTTGAATTCGTGTGATTTGGTGTGATTTTCGGATTTGTGACGACTGTACCTGTCCGGTTTGCTATTTTTGTAGAGAATTTTTTGGGCCGAATTTGAGGAAGTTTTCTTCATAAAAGTTGTTTCCAACATCTTGAACTATAACATATTTTAATTTGGGAATTTTTGGAAATCATTTGATGCCATTCAGAAGTCCATCTTTGGACCGAAATAAAACTGCCCGATTTACTGTTCACCCGACCTTCGGGTCTGTTCGAATTTTTATAAATTTGTTTAGGCCTATTTTCAAAATACTTCCTTCACAAAAGTTGTTGGGGATATTCGTGGCTATAACACATAAAAATTTCAAAGCTTTTCAAGGTGATTTGGGTGTTGAAATAAATGTATTTTGAGGACAAAATGATCTGTTTGAGCGAACTGATTTTGGTCTGACTTCAAGGGACAAAAAGGCATGGTTGTAGATTGAACCGGATTTCGTGTTCTTCATAAGAAATGCTAATCAAGATGTGTTTTATGATATATCCAAATTTTATAATTTTTGGAGTTCATTTACTATTTATTTTGATGGGATTTCGGTTACTGTGTAAACTGCCCAGATTTACCCTGATGCTATGAATTGAATTGTGTACGTGGTTGTGTGATTTGTGATTGTGGGCTGATTTGGATTGTGCTTGGGTTGAATGTGATGTGATACTGTGCCGTGTGTATGTGGCCGTGAGGTGTAGGGGCGTGGTCGTGTAAATATGCATTGAATTCGCGTGCCAAGAATGTGTGATTGGGTGGCATGTTCGTGTGACAAGAATGTGAAATTATGAAATGTGTGTGTGAGATGTGTATGTTTGGCCGTGCGTTTGTTGGCCGTGTGTAAGTGTGGTTTGAGTGGAATGAGGACACGGGAATGTGGAATTGGTTGGAAAGGATCCGTCCTGAGGCGTGTACGTTTACATGGGACGATGCCGTCCCTGAGGAGGTGACGATGCCCGGCCCGACGGGGTGACGATGCCTGACGTGGTCAGAAGACCGTTGGCCTGATGCGTTTTACGCGGGCGCCGTAGAAGGAAAGTGTGTGTAGGATTCCGTCCTGAGGCGTGTATGTTTACACAGGACGATGCCGTCCCTGACGACGTGACGATGCCCGGCCCGACGGGGTGACGATGCCTGACGCGATCAGAAAACCGTTGGCCTGATGCGTTTTACCCGGGCACGTTAGTGGTGGAAAGGTTAAGAATGAGCGGGAATTGGCTTGAGGTGCGAGGTTTGAGAAAGTGACGTGTGGTATGAGTTGGTGTGCGAGTGTGTTTGTATCGTGTGGTGTGATGCTCGATTATGGGGTAAAAACTGCTAGGCATAGTATGGGACATGCCCAAGTGGGTTTTGCTCTATAATCAAGGCACGCGCGCAGCTGTGATGTGTTTTTGTGGCGTATTGGCTGTGTTATTGTCTAACGTGCAGGAACGTGTATGATGGATTCCAGGTAGGGTCGTGTATTATTCTTAGTTTGATTGATGGTCGTGTGTTATGCGTGTTTTCGTCTGGCGGTACGTGAGTGCCTACGTGGGGTTTGGGATTGTACACTTATTGAGATTCGTCTCACGATTGTATAACCGTCACTTTCAGACTCCCAGCCTTAAACCCGGGAAGTCCGCCTCCTCTTTTTGAAAGTCCGGGAAGCTGCTCTTGGTGCCCAGTGGAGCCACAGGTGAATTCCGGAGGTCCAAGCCGAAGAATCATGAGCAGAATGAAATAGGGCGATCCTTAGGTTTTCCCTAGGGCATTTTAGGGGTTGTGTAAGTTGGGTTCACCTATAATAAAGTTAGGTTAACCAGACCCCTAATCTTTTGTTTAAACGGTGGCAGAGGATGTTCGTCTGTATTTATGTCTATAATACAATGTTTGTATATTTGGTATTATATGAATATGCTATTATTGTTGTTTGTCTGTTCTATTGGTCTATCCCGTTGTCGTCATCTTTTTGTCCGGGGTTTTGTTTTATATATTCGCTTCCGCATGTGGCTCTGATTTTTGGGTTGGGTCGACGACGTTCCTGGGATGTCGCATCTTTTCGACCAGAGCGGGATGTCGCGAGCTCGATGGGGTTCGGGGCGTGACATCCCCGGTTCGAATTGGTATCAGAGCAAGGTTAGCTCGATACTGGTAAGGTCGAGACCTGGAGTGATAAGGAGCGACGACTTCAGGGTAGCCAGTTAGGGAGCTCTTTGTAGATACATGTTTATGTTGTTTATGCATGCTCTGTGAGTACGCGCCTGTGATTGCCGAGTGGTTTATTGTGCATGTGATGTTGATTGAGACGAAGGTACGGCAGGACTTGAGGTGAGTGCGAGAACCCTATTGATCGCTTGGTGATGTTGGCTTGATGTTAGGTGATTGATTTGATGGTAGGTTGTTGGTTGTTGAGTACTGGTTGTCGAGTTCTGTGCTTAGGGCTTGGACTAGTGTAGTTGGCCTAGACCTCTGATACCCGTGTGGACTTACAGCAGGTAGGAGAATAGTAGGAAGCTGATATAATGAGTAGCGAAGGAAGAGGAGTAGGAAGAGTCCCGAGAAGGGGCACTGGAAGAGGAACAAGAGGTAGAGATCGTGCTCAAGCTAGAGCCGTAAAAGACATTGATATAGGTGCTAGAGTGGTAGAAAACCCTGGAGTGGGTGTTGGAGTTGCAGTGGACTCCAGAGCTGATGTTAGACTTGCGGAAGATCCGCGTATAGAAGGAGTCCTCAGAGTATTAGAGAGGATTGGGAATATGATGGATAGACAAGCTCAAAAGCGAGAGAATGTGACCGCCCAAGCTGTTGAGGCTGCAGCTGCAGTAATTAATGAGAATGCTGGTGTTGGAGGAAATTAAGCCCAGCAAGGACAGGTTCAACTAGCAGGGGTTAGACAGATGCCCCAATTAATGGAACAATTTATTAAGTTGAAGCCGCCTCAGTTTCATGGTCGTGGTGACCCCGAGACTGCACCGAGATGGGTGGAATCATTGGAGAAAACTTTTAAAGTATTGGGGTGCACCGATGAGGAGAATGTAACGTTGGTGGTATATCAGTTACAGGAAAATGCTCATGATTGGTGGAAGGCCACTGAAAGGTAGAGTATTTCCAGAAGAAACGGCTCAGACTTGGATTGTGTTTGTCGAGAATTTTTATGAGAAATATATTTCGGAGAACGCCCAAGAAAAGAAATTGATGGAATTCATGCGATTGCGCCAAGAGCAGATGACGGTCGATCAGTATGAAGCGGAGTTTGCGAGGTTGGCAAAGTTCGCATCGACTATGGTGGAAAATCCTCGGGATAGGGCTCGAAGATTTCGGGACGGATTGAAGCCGGATCTTCGGAGTCAGATATTATCGCATGACATTAAGGATTATGGAGAAATGTATAGGCGAGCTCAGATTATGGAGCACGATATGACAGAAAGAGCCGCCGCGTATGGATCACAACATATCTTGGCCAGGGACGATCGTCAGTAGGGAAAAATGCCAATGATGGAAAACCGACGTTTTGTCCCTCCGGCAAGAAGGAATATTGGGAAGCCGGCACATCCGTCTAATTCAGCCTGTAGACGATGTGGGAGATACCATGGGAATGGTCCCTATCCAAGTGTGACTGGGGCATGCTTTGGGTGTGGTGGAATGGGACATCACATAAGGAATTGTCCGAATATTCAGGTTCGACTACCCCCGTCATCGCAGACACCTCGGATTGGGAATCCGACTAGTGCAGCCCCGCCAGCTAATTCGAATAGGCCGCCGGTACAAGGATGAGTGTACGCTCTGGCGCGAGGGGAAACGGATAAGGCACCAAACGTAATCACAGGTATGGTCTCTGTGTATAATTATGTTGTATCTGTTTTATTGATTCGGGGGCGTCGCACTTGTTCGTGTCTGCTTGATATGCTAAGTTGATTGGATTGAAACTAAATTTAAAGTGCAAGTGTGTGTGATTGTGACATTGATGAATAAGATATGCATGTTGTTGGAATGTTCAGACTGTGAAATGGTGTTTGGTGGTGTAGAAAGCGGAATAGATTTGGCTTTGCTGGTTATGTGTGATTTCGGTTTGAGTGTAGGCTTGAATTGGTTAGTTAAACAGAATGCTGTAATGGAATGCAGCATTAGGATGATTCAGTTTAGTCTGGTTGGACACCTTAGATTTGAGGTTGTAAGGAGTCGAGGAGGAACCTTGATAGTTGCGTTGTTAACGGAATTTAAGAGAGAGATGTTATCAGCCAGTCTGGACGAACTATACAGATTTTAAAGGATATGTTGGGATTATGTATATTGGATTTTCGGGGCAAATGGGAAGGAACAAGTTTTAAGGATTAAAACGGTCCCGTTGATCGAAGTTGTGTGGGAATATTACGAGAGTAAGCATAATGAGACGTCATCTTCCCCACCTGTTCAGATGATTGAGTATAGTTGTAAATTTCGAGGACGAAATTTTTATTAGGGGGGAAGAATTATAACAGTTTGAATTTTCGATCATTTTCCCTGGATTTAAGAAATGAAATTGACCAGTGCACTATAGTGAGATCTCACCTGGGATTTGCGCATTCTCGGGATGCTAACTTTAGGGGTAAGGCCATTACGGGATTGAGTTCGCACGACCAAAGAACTCGACCTTGGTCTGACCTTCGACCATAAAAATTGACGAGGGAATGTTTTGGGCCAACCGAGACCGATCTATCTAATTGATCGTGTCCAAAGGGAACTAGTGACAGACTCTCGTAATTATATGACAATTGAGGTCGCCTTGGCTCGAGCAAACTTAAACGTGATTTGACTTAGTGTCTGTCACGGGTCGAGAGCGCGTAATTCCAAAGAGCCACCCGTTAACTAGAGATAAGCTAAAGTTACGATTGGTCGATTCTAGTCATTTCTTGGAATTCGGGCTCGGGAATCGAGAATTTTGAAAGTGACAATTTTGGACGGCCGATGACGTTTTTGGCTTGGCCAACCTGGGGGCCACCCATTTCTGCAAAAAAATGGATTTCAGTTCGGGACCGGAAAAATTACGATTTTGCCCCTGTAGACCCCGATGTCGATTCTGAGGCCGTATGAGATTATTTTTCGAGGCCAATGCCATTTTAGGGTGGCCACGCATATTTGGAGTGATTACGGTCAAAAATTGGAATTTTGGCTCGGAAGTGAAAAATAATATTATTTTTTTCCTAGGACTTTGCAGTCGATTTTTGAGGGCTTAAGAAGCTATTTTCACGATTCCGACGCCATATTATGTTGGCCACACATATTTAGAGTTGATTTGGACAAAAATTGAAATTTCGCACCGAGACCGGAAAAATGACCATTTTGCCCCTGGGCCCGTTTCAGTTCCGAATGTTTGGAGAAATTAAGGAAATTAATTAATCTTGGAATTATCTCAATTATTGGATCCATTTACCATATTATCCCTTGCATTATTGGATGAGGATGAAAGTGGACCATTAGATTAAGGGCAAAATGGGAACATGCTTAGATCTTTGACAAGTGTCCCCTTAGCCCCCAATTTTTTACCACCATTTGACCATTCTCTCTCCTTATTTTACTCTCTCCCTCGGCCATTCCCCCTTCCACGATCAGCCTCTCTCTCTCTCTCTCTCTCTCTCTCTTCATCTTCGTTTCCTCCCATCACCGTTGCTACTGCTGCTGCTATTCTGCCCGTTTCAGCCACCTATCCAGCCCGTTCGTCTCGCCTTTTTTAGGTAAGTGACTTCCCCAATCGACACCTAGGACATCGGGTATTGCTAGGCTCGTTTAGGGTTCGATTTAGGTGATTTTTGTGGCTATTTTGGACTGATATAGTGGTTGGTGGTTTGGGTGGCTGTGGACTGATTTGGAGACTGAAAATATGAGGTTTGAGAGGTTCGGATAGGGCCGTGATGATACGGAACGATTATGGTTTGAATTCGCGTGATTGGGTGTGATTTTCGAATTTGTGACTACTGTACCTATCTAGTTTGCTATTTTTGTAGAGAATTTTGTGGGCCGAATTTGAGGAAGTTTTCTTCATAAAAGTTGTTTCCAACATCTTGAACTATAACATATTTTAATTTAGGAATTTTTGGAAATCATTTGATGCCATTCAGAAGTCCATCTTTGGACCGAAATAAAACTGCCCGATTTACTGTTTACCCGACCTTCGGGTCTGTTCGAATTTTTATAAATTTTTTCAGGCCTATTTTCAAAATACTTCCTTCACAAAGGTTGTTCGTGACATTCGTGGCTATAACATAACAAAATTTCAAAGCTTTTCAAGGTGATTTGAGTGTTGAAATAAATGTATTTTGAGGACAAAACGGTCTATTTGAGCGAACTGATTTTGGTCTGACTTCGAGGGACAAAAAGGCATGGTTACAGATTGAACCGAATTTCTTATTCTTCATAAGAAATGCTAATCAAGATGTGCTTTATGATATATCCAAATTTTAGAATTTTTGGAGTTCGTTTACTATTTATTTTGATGGGATTTCGGTTACTATATAAACTGCCCAAATTTACCCTAATGCTATGAATTGAATTGTGTACGTGGTTGTGTGATTTGTGATTGTGGGCTGATTTGGATTGTGCTTAGGCCGAATGTGATGTGGTGTTGTGCCGTGTGTATGTGACCGTGAGGTGTAGGGGCGTGGTCGTGTGAATATGCATTGAATTTGCATGCCAAGAATGTGTGATTGGGCGGCGTGTTCATGTGACAAGAATGTGAAATTGTGAAATGTGTGTGCGAGATGTGTATGTTTGGCCGTGCGTTTGTTGGCCGTGTGTAAGTGTGGTTTGAGTGGAACGAGGATACGAAAATGTGGAATTGGTTGGAAAGGATCCGTCCTGAGGCGTGTACGTTTACGCGGGACGATGCCGTTCCTGACGAGATGACGATACCCGGCCCGACGGGGTGACGATGCCTGACGTGGTCAGAAGACCGTTGGCCTGATGCGTTTTACGCGGGCGCGGTAGAAGGAAAGTGTGTGTAGGATTCCGTCCTGAGGCGTGTACGTTTACGCAGGACAATGCCGTCCCTGACGAGGTGACGATGCCCGGCCCGACGGGGTGACAATGCCTGACGCGGTCAGAAGACCATTGGCCTGATGCGTTTTACGCGGGCGCAGTAGTGGTGGAAAAGTTGAGAATGAGCGGGAATTAGCTTGAGGTGCGAGGTTTGAGAAAGTGACGTGTGGTGTAAGTTGGTGTGCGAGTGTGTTTGTATCGCGTGGTGTGATACTCGATTATGGGGTAAAAACTGTTAGGCATGGTATGGAACGTGCCCAAGTGGGTTTTGCTCTATAACCAAGGCACGCGCGCAGCTGTGATGTGTTTCTGTGGCGTATTGGCTGTGTTATTATCTAACATGCAGGAACGTGTATGATGGATTCCATGTAGGGTCGTGTGTGGTTCTTAGTTTGATTGATGGTCGTGTGTTATGCGTGTTTTCGTCTGGCGGTACATGAATGCCTACATGGGATTTGGAGTTGTACACTTATTGAGATTCGTCTCACGGTTATATAACCACCACTTTCAGACCCCCAGCCTTAAACCTGGGAAGTCCGCCTCCTCTTTTTGAAAGTCCGGGAAGCTGCTTTTGGTGCCCAGTGAAGCCGCAGGTAAATTCCGGAGGTCCAAGCCGAAGAATCAGGAGCAAAATGGAATAGGGCGATCCTTAGGTTTTCCCTAGGGCATTTTAGGGGTTGTGTAAGTTGGGTTGACCTATAGTAAAGTTAGGTTAACCAGACCCCTGATCTTTTGTTTAAATGGTGGCAGAGGATGTTCGTCTGTATTTATGTCTATAATATAATGTTTGTATATTTGGTGTTATATGAATATGCTGTTATTGTTGTTTGTCTGCTCTGTTGGTCTATCCCGTTGTCGTCATCTTTTTGTCCGGGGTTTTGTTTTATATATTCGCTTCCGCATGTGGCTCGGGTGTTTGGGTTGGGTCGGCGACGTTCTTGGGACGTCGCATCTTTTCGACCAGAGCAGGATGTCGCGAGCTCGATGGGGTTCAGGGCGTGACAAATTTGTGATGGACAAATACTATCCGTCGCAAATTTCCGACGAACCAAAAAAAGTCCATCGCAAATTTGCGACGGACCAACATAATGTCCGTCGCAAATTTGCAACGAACACTACAATTTGTGACGGACAAAAAAAGCCCGTCGCAAATTTGTGATGGACAAAATTGCGACGGGAAAAAATTCCCTCCGAAATTTGCGACGGACAGAAAAGTCCGTCGCAAATTTGCAACAAAGAAAAATATCTGTTGCAAATTTGCGACGAAGCAAAACATGTCCGTAGCAAATTTGGGACAAGAAAAAAAATTCCCTCCCAAATTTGCGACAGACGAAAAAATGTCCATCGCAAATTTTTGACGGGCCTTTTTTCCGTTGCAAATTTGCGACAAACCAAAATAATGTCCATCGCAAATTTGCGACGGACAAAAAAATGTCCGTCGTAAATTTGGGACGGGAAAAAATTCCTTCCCAAATTTGCGACGGACTATTCAACGTCCGTCGCAAAGATTCGTCGCAAATTTAGGACTGGAAAAAAAATTCCCTCCCAAATTTGGGATCGGAAAAAAAATATCCGTCGTAATCTCTCTTTCCCGCCTGCACACGCACGTGCCCCCGTCAGCTTTTCTTCTCTGACAATTTTTGTTGTTTTCCTGTTCTTCTTCTTCTTCTTCTTCTTGCCATTATCTTCGCCGAGTGCACTGATCCGCCGCTGCCGTCGCCACAGCCGCCATCGTCGTCGCCCCCGTCGCAGTCGCCGCCGTCCCCGTCGTAGTCTACCCGCGGGTGGGGTCGCCATTCACTGCCTCCTCGCTCGCCCGCGCGCCTCGCCGACTCGCCTCGCAGCAGCTTGAAGCCGTCATCGCCCGGCCTCGCCGAGCTTGCCGTTGCCGTCCAGCCACAGCCCAACCGTCGCCGCCCAGTAGCCGCCTAGCCTCGTCGAGCTCCCCGTCACTGCCCAACCGCCATCCAACCGTCACCGCCCAGCAGCCGCCCAGCCTCGCCGAGCTCCCCGTCGCTGCCCAGTCACCGCCCAACCGACGCCGCCCAACCTCGCCAAGCTCGCCATCGCCGCCCAGCAGCCACCTAGCCTCGCCAAGCTCACCGTCGCCGCCCAGCCGCCGCCCGAGGCCGTTGCCGCCCAGCTCGCCGCCGTCCAACCACCGCCACCGTTGCCGCCACCCAGCCGCCGCCCAGCCGCCGGTCGACGCCCGTGCCAAGCCCGCCACTATTAACCAGGCCAAAATCTAATTATTATTGGGTTTTTCTTGGCCTTAAACCAAATAAGCAACTTTCTAAATCCTACCTACTATAATGAGTATTAATCGAACTTATTTAGGGATTATTTAGTGTCTGATCGGTTGGCTAAGTTAGGGGTCGATTTCAAGATTGCATGTGGCTTTGATTGATGTTCGACTGGTTAATTTGTCCATTATATCGCCGATTAAGCGTTTAATGATCATCGGATGATTGATTAAGCGTTTATTCAGAAAATGCATTAAAATTGAACAATTCTAGAAAAATTCCGAAAAATTTCGTGAAAATTTAGTAAAGTCATATTTTGGGAAAATATTAAATTTGGTGAATTTTTTTAAATTAAAAAAATCAAAATTTCAAAATATCACAAAATGGCAAAAAATAACTGTGGCCACCCAATTTGAGTGAAATTTAATTTTTTTAGGTGCCCGAAAAAAAAAATAATAAATTTAAAATTTCCAAAATATTATAAAATGGCTTAAAATACCTGTGGCCACTCATTTTGAGAGAAATTATAAATTTTTACGTGCACAAAAAATGTAAAAATAATAATAAAATAAACAATTACAAAACTTCATAGAATGGCTTAGAATACACGTGGCCATCGACTTTGAGTGAAAAATAATTTTTTTTAGGTGGCCGAAAAAAATTAAATATTTAAAAATTTTGAAAACTTCACAGAATTGCTTATAATACTTGTGGGCACTCACTTTGAGTGAAATTTAAATTTTTTTTACGTCGCCAAAAAAGTTAAAAATTACAAAAAAAAATATTTCAAAACTTTACAGAATGGCTTAGAATACCCGTGGCCACATACATAAGTGACATTTAAATTTTTTTAGGTGCCCAAAAAATTGCAAAAATAATAAAATTAATTTTATTATAAAACTTCACAGAATGGCTTAGAATACTTGTGGCCAGCCACTTTGAGTGAAATTTCAATTTTTGTACGTGCCCGAAAAAAATTTAAAAAATCAAAAATTTGAAAACTTCACAAAATGGCTTATAATACATGTGGCCACCCACTTTTAGTGAAATTTATATTTTTTTAAGTGCCCACAAAAATTAAAAAATAATGAAATAACAAAATTTCAAAACTTTACATAATAGCTTAGAATACTTGTGGCCATCAACTTTGAATGAAATTTAAATTTTTTTAGATGCCCAAAAAAATTAATGACTTATAATGCCTGTGGCCAGCCACTTTGATTGATGATCGTGTGGCCGAGAACGAAGATCATGTGGCTGAAATTGATGTTTGATGGTTGTTCTTGTACTTGATGAATTATCGTGTGGTTTGAAAGTGGATCGTGTAGTTAATTATGGCTAATGTCAGCTTACCATGACATATCGTGCTCATATATTGATGTTTGATATCGAAATGAGTGCGATTCATAGTATATTTATTCGTAGGTAATTGCACGTCATAAACACTCGGCATTGGCTAATTAAGAGGGAACATTTTCTGCTTCTCAACCAAAATGGTAAGCTTCGTTATGTACGTCATTATGTGTCCGTAATACGTGTTCATATTTTTTTATATATTTGTCTAACCTTCCTACTTGTCAGTATAAACGTGGAGGTCACATGCATAGAAGACCAGCCTCTTATCCTTTTATCTAACCCGCAACCACAATATGCTGATGGACAATATGGACACGTTGGTCCTTCCTCCAACGCTCAAGAACATGTTATGGGACTTGGCCACATGCCAACTCAATCTCCTCCAGTTCCATCTGCTTTGGCTCCCTCTCCTTCCGTTCCATCTTATTATTAGCGCAACATTCGCATAATGACGGCAACGAATGTGAAGAAGATAACCGATTCCTGATATGCCCATTTGGAGATTCGTAAGTACTTCAATTTTTTTTAGTATATGTAATATTTATGGCTTTCGATATGGATGTCAACTGAATTGTCGATGTTGTAAAAATATCCGTATGTTTGCAGATTCACGGATGCTACGTTTGTTGTGAGGGAACTGAATAAAATAGTAAAAAACTATTGGATGGGGGAGTATGTTAATTACAGAAGTGTTCCACGAGAGGTGAAAGATTTGTGGTAGAATGAGTTCAAGGTAAGTTTTAAATATTCTATTTTCTTACCAACTAAGTTTGGTGTAGTATATTGATGGTCAAGAATGATGTAAAGAGACCAGAACTGCTCTTTAGTTTTCGATACTAAAGGGACCAGATATTTTCACCGATATGAACTTAATAAAGTCTATCGCCGAATTGTCTGGTGCATGGTAATGGATATGTGACCATCATAATAACTTTTAGTTTTGCTTGTATTGATTGTAGCAAAAGTTCAGGTGGGATGACCAGCAAGAGAATGAAGTGAGAAAAATTTTTCAGAAGAAAGTCAGTGATCACATACGAAATGTGATGAATAGAGCGAAGAGCAGAAAAGTGAAGCCGGCTTTCATTACAGCTGACAATTGGGCAGAAATTAACAGAATTTGGGAAACTAAGAAGAATCAGCAAATCAGTCAGCAGAATAAAAAGAATCGATCTTCTAGTTCTAGTGAAGGGTCTGCCACATATGATGGGGGCTGTATCAACATTGGGGAGCATCGCAAACGACTGATAAGTCTGTTAAATAAGTTATAAGTCAATTTAATTCAATTATTCATGTTTACATTTTGTAGGCACAAGAATTGGGGACGGAATCGACATTTGCAGCTACATTTGAATGCACATTTCAAAAGAAAGATAAGACGTGGATTGACGATCGAGCAAAAGCTATTAAGGTATGTAAGGTTATACTTTGGGCTTTATAGAAACTAGAATGAAAACCGTGAATGCTTTTAATATTTATGATAGATATATATATATATATAAAGTTATTTTATTTTCATCTATATTGTTAATGTAAGAAAAATATGATGAACTTTTAATGGGCAATGCTAGTGGTAGTGATGGTTTTGTAAGTGCGTCTGAGCCATCAGTTGATAGTATGACATCATGGGTGGAGGCAACGGATGGGGTGAAAAAAGGAAAAAATATTTGGGATGGGATGCTTGTCAGGGATGTTCATGCCGAATCATGCTGAAATTTCATCATCCAATGCGATTGGTCGAAGGAGGACATGACATGACGAGCAATTGACCCAAGAAGTGAACCAACTGAAAAATATAATTATAGAGAGGGACGAAGAAATAAATGACTTGAAACAGCAAATGCAAATTGTTATGCGACACCTCAACATCAATCGTGGTGAGGTTCCTCGTGTACCCCCTGCCAATCCAATAGGTGATGAGCACAATGATGAGCGACACAATGATGCTAACATTGATGATGATGCTGATGATTTTCTCGGTCATTTCTAGTTAAAATTGCAAAAATCGGGGGTAAGCTTGCTTCACAATCTTTTATGACATAAGTGCAATTTCACCCAATTTGTTCCTGCCCTACAATTACTTTTTGTGCACAACTTTCTTACTGACAGGTTCAAGGATCTAATTTTTCCTATGTGACAGAAATACGGTTTATAAGGGTGAAAAAACTACAATGGATGTCAAAGTTGACTCATACTCATATGTAAGAATATTGATGTTCGTCATGAAACGTTTTTTTGTTAACCCTCTTACTTGTTTTTTTATACCTAGTTTCACATCCATGCATAAGCACTTCTTTTATATTCTTGACTGATTGAATATCTTTATTTATGTATCTATATTTCATCAGGTGTCGACAAAAGTGACTGCTTTTGGTGTCCTGCCGAGTACCACAGCTGCCCAATCTTGTGTCTGGTTTGTCAATTTTTCGTTTTCTAAGCAGAATCTATGGTTGTCCCGCCTCCTATGAATGTTTTGAATGTATTATAAGATTGGATATCAAATATCATCGTGTCAGGCTTTGCAACTTTGCATATATCATTATTTTTTTCGGACTAGCATCTTTCCTTTAGTTATATTTTTCAATTATATGGCATTGTGTCTGGTTTGTTCGTTTTCTATTTCTGAAGCGGAATCTATGGTTCTCTCGTGTCCTTTGATTGTTTTCAATGTATTACATGATGTTCATTAATGCATAGCAATTGATATGGACAAAATTTGATGGCCGAAATGCTGTAAAATTTGCAACGAATATTTACATACGAATTTTGCGACCATTACAGTTCATGGCTAATTTGCGACGAATAAGTAGCGACGAATCAAGTTCGTGCCTAATTTCCGTCCAATACATTTTGTGACGAATTTTGCGACGAATTTTGTGACAAATTTTGCGACGAATAAAGTTCGTGGCTAATTTTGCGACGAATTTTGCGATGAAATTTGCAACGAATTTTGCCACGAATTTTGCGACGAATTTTGTCACAAATTTTGCAATGAATTTTGCGACGAATTTTGCGACAAATAAAGTTTGTGGCTAATTTGCGACGAATTATTTGCGACGAAATATTTGCGACGAACTTTGCGACGGATGGTGTTCGTGGCTAATTTGCGACGAATTACTTGTGACGAAATATTTGCGACGAACTTTGCGACGGATAGTGTTCGTGGCTAATTTGCGACGATTTTTGCGACGAATTATTTGCAACGAATTTTTTTCTGTCGCAAATTTGCAAAAAAAATTGAAATTTTCCGTCGCAAAAATTTGCGACGACCTAGTAGCGACGGAATTTTTTCCGTCGCTAAATTCGTCGCAAAAATGATTTGCGACGGATTTTTGCGATTTTTTCGTTGCAAAATCTGTCGCAAAAGACATGCTTTTTTGTAGTCTCTCTCTCTCTCTCATAGTATGATTGTGTTCTTGTTTTTCAATCGCCTTCGTGACGCGGTCCTCATGGTAGCTTGTCACACTATCAAGTGTACCAAAAAAATGACAATAGGAGAAAACCAATCAAGAAAATCTACAATAAGAGAGAACTGATCAATAAGTCTACATAAAATTTTCCCGTCATATAAGAAAAAATGGTGCTAATGACAATTTTTTATTGCACCATTTTTTATAAGTTTTAAAAATTGACAATTGTGAAATCTAAAAATTTAAGGAGTACATTTCACTTCGAGTATCAATTTGAAGACCTCTGAAAGATTTCCAAAATCGGGGATGACCCTTGGCACCTCAAATAAATCAGATTGATTGATTGATTTTTTCTCTTTGTACTTCAAAAAAAATTGATTGATTAATACTCTTAGTCCCCGACCTTTTGCAATCGAGGCTTCATTGACTAGACTTTTATGTTCCTGAGATTGTGATCCTTTCTCATGGACATTGAATTTGGTCCACAAGCGTCAAACGTCATCAATGACGGTATACTTAGTCTCGATTGGATAAGAACGATTAGTGCCGGTGCAGTTCTTGCGCTTCTGTTCATTATCAACGTGACTTTCGTGATGAATAGTAAATACTCCCAGCGCCAGCAAAGTCAAAGTACATGCCTCAAGTTAGCTACGACGAAACTACGTCAGTATTATTTAAAGACCAAGAACTAAGCACGCTTTAACTTACCAGCATATAAAATATTATGCCTTTTCCAAGACGTAGCTATTGCAAAAAGCAAGTGATCGAACACAATAAAAAAAAGGAAATAATTCGGATTTTATATTTACCTGCTTTGACGGTGTAACCTAGAACAACATAGCCACACTCGTGTCACTCAAGTACTCTCTGTGTTTTCCACCATTCAATTACATCCAATAACTCACACAATGTTTAATTTCATAATTTCTCATGAAATAATCTCCCAATCTTACAAATGGATTCACAAATCCTACCTCAAGATTTATTAGCTTCAAAACACTTGCAATTTCTTCATGTTGTAATCCACAAGCATGCCGCAGAATCGATTGTTACGGCCAAAGCTTATCTACTCACTGATGTGCATTGGCCGACTCAAACTATGACTCCAACTCAAGCATGAAAAGTATTTCAAAAATTTCTTGCTTGTTTGAGCATCAAAATATAAAGCCCTATTTGGATTTGGAAGTTCTACGTGGATCAGGTTTCCTTCACGAGGCTCAAATTCGATAAACATTCTCAACAATAATTGTGAAAAAATGGATGAGCAAAGTCGAAACACAAACCTCAAGTATTAGTGAAGAAACTGTTGATAGTTTGTTTGTAAAACAAACAAAAAGTGCCTTGTCCCACATATAAATGAAATGAGTATGTGGACTAATATATAAGTGGAAGGGTTCTCACATTACAATTAAAGATCATGGGCAAAGTGGACTAGACCTACTATACTTGCATGTGGGTGCGTGATTATTAGGCGCACTTAACAATATTTGTTATTTTTATTTTTATTACGGGTAATCAATTTTGCATGAAAGGTTGTATCTTTTCGGGAGTTATAAAATTCAGAATAAATAAATGGTTATTATAATTCTTTTGTCCGAATTTATAGTATGTCTTTTCAAACAGTGTATTTTTTTTTTAAACAGTGTATGTTCAAATGCAACGGTTTTAGAGAAAAGGTTGTATATGTTCTAAAACACTGTTATAAATTCGTCATTTCCACCTTAGTACTTTTTACCTATTGATTTTCTTCGCTAAAAAAATACAATAATTGTTTTCAATTGTTTTGTTTTTGAGAATTCTTGGAGAAATACCAAAATTACTATCTAATATTTTCGTTTGAGACTTTTTGTATCCTAAAGGATTTTTGCCAATTATCATTAGAAACGTTATGGAACAAATAATTCCTTAAAGATAGTGTATTCACGTCGTAAAGTCTGATTTCATTTTCCCAGTTGATTTTTCTCAATAGAAACTACATAAGAATTAACTATAAAAAGTTTTAATACCACGAAAAATCCTAAACTGATACACTTGTCATAGATTTACCCCAAACTATGTTTTTGACTACAAAAAAACTCCAAACTGATACACCTGTGACAATTTTACCCCGAATTATTTTTTTAACCACCAAAAACCCCAAATCGGTACACTTGCGACAATTTTACCCCGAACTAATTTTTTAATATTATTTTTTATTTTTTCAAATTTTATTTTTATTTTTTTAGTTTTTCTTTTATTTTTTTTCCTTCATCTTCTTTATCTTCAACCTCTAGTCGATCACCGGTCCGGCAATTGGCCAGATGCAGGGGCGATGAGGTCGGCCCCGCCGATTGCTGGCGAGGCCGACCTCGCCGGCAACTAGCAAGGTTAGCCTTGCCCCAACCCTAGCGAGGGGTTGGCCCCGCCGTCGCTGGCGAGGCCGACCTTGCTAGTTGCTGGTGGGGTCATGACGCAGAGAGAAAGCGTAAATTTGAAATAACTCCAAAGAACTCGAAATTTTTATTCAATAATAATATGTTTTCATTACAAGACGGACATCTTATATATAGAGATAGGACTCCTAATACTAATGGAAACTGCTTAAATGGTAATATAGGAAACTGCCTGAATAGTAATATAGGAAACTGCCTAAATGGTAATATAGGAAACTGCCTGAATGGTAATATAGGAAACCGCCTAAATGATAATATAGGAAACTGCCTAAATGGTTGTTTTTCCCAAAATCAGAAAAACTGCCGAGATTTCCGGTGATTACGGCGATCACATTGTTCAAGATAATCACAGGCTAACTGTTCTATATCAGGTCAAGCCTCACCAGAGACGGCCCTGACCTCGCCAATTGCCTGCCATAGGTTGAAGATAAAGAAGATTAAGGAAAAAAGAAAAGAAAAGGAAAGGAAAAAGAAAAGAAAAGAAAATTTAAAAAAATTTTAAAAAAATTTGTAAAAATAAAAAATAATATTAAAAAAATAGTTTGGGGTAAAATTGTCGTAGGTGTACCAGTTTGGAGTTTTTGTGGTAAAAAAAATAGTTCGGGGTAAAATTATCATATGTGTACCAGTTTGAGATTTTTTGTAGTCAAAAAAATAATTTTGAGTAAATTTATCATAAATGTACTAATTTAAAATTTTTCATGATATTAACTCCTATAAAAAAAGAACTAGCACGTTTTAATTCACCAACATTTGAAATATCATGCCTTTTTCCAAGACGTAACCGTGAAAAGGAGGACGAGCAAAGTCAAACAGCACGTTTTAAATTCACCACACAAGACAATGCCTTCTTCAAGACGTAACCATAAAAGAAAAAAGTCATCACCGCGCAACCGCTTTGATTGGGTTATTGCATATGTTATGCTTATCGATATCGACACGTTGATGCAGATTCTAAGACTGAATCCATTTCATGGGCGTCATATTCGATGCTTGTCCATGTCGTTCATTTAAAATATAGTCCATTTCGTGTAATCATTGTTTGAACTTTAGCTGGCAAAAGTAAGCTAGTGCATTACATCAGACAGAAAGGCTTCGTTTATTCCATAGAAATGTCCGGTGTTTGGTTAAATTTTGAAAATAAACTGAAAAATATTCTCCGTAGTTTGGTTACGAAAATCAATTGAGCGCTTGTGACTTGCGTATAAACAATCGAGAAACTGAGTGCAGGCACCTCAGCCTCGATGGACACTAGTGCCGGGGCCCAAGACCCGGTGTAGATGGACTCTGGCCCAAGCATCGAGGACTCAAGCCCGAGCTCCGGGGACTCGGGCACGCGGGCACGAGCGTCGAAGTCTAGAGCACAGCCTTGATGGAACTGGGCATTGGCGCTTATGTCTTGGGCCTAGCCTCGATGCATTCCGTCTTGGGTGCGAGGACACGGGCCCAGCCTCAATGGACATGCGCTCGGGCGTTGGGGTCACAATCCCACCCTTGATGGACCCGGTTGCATGCGAGGCCTTGGGACGGGCGCTATGAACCTAAGCTTGGCCTCAATGGACTCGTATCTAGGTACTAGGGACCCAGGCACAAGCATTGGGGTCTCAGGCTAGGGCGTTGGGGTTCCGAGCCCGGCATCTTTAGACTCGGGCTTGACCTCAATGGACCCCGATGGAATTGACCTCAACCCTTAGATTTGAGTCCATTGCCAAGGGCATGGGAACAAGTGTTGGGGTTCGTATGCCTGAAATGCAAAGTTTCTGGTTTAAGTGGCTATATTTAATCATATTTTTGAAAATGATTTTCGATTTTTTAAGCATAAATTTTTTGTTGACTTATTTTCCTAAGTAATCTAAACGCCAGAAAATGAAAAAAAAATTTCTCAAAAAATATTTTCTGTGAATCAAACGGAATTTTAGTGAAAACATATGTTCAAGTGATAAACATGGGAAGTGTGGTCTACATTATTATTGGTTTATGTCCTCCAAATCATGATGGTTTATCTCTCGTTGGAAAATGGCGGTGAAATTAGGGAGGTCAAAACGTATTGAAAAGAAAACAAGAAATAAACCGAATATTACTATTCACGTGTATGTGACTTCCTCTCGGAGAGAGCTAAACAAAATTTTATATGGCATTAATAGTACACTATGATTACAAATAATTTACTCAAACAATCTCACTATTTTCCACTACAGATGAATATTATTTCTATCACTTAAATAGTTGTTTGGCCCAATACTTTCGAAATTAATTTATTTGCGGTGCGTTACAGTGTTAAATTATATGGTTGGTTCACAAACCAAAAAATTGGGGAGTCCTGATTTTCTCATTCCTTAAACTTTAAATGCACTCGATTAGTGATTTGATTGGGCATCACATTACTTTTAACCAAAACTAGTTAGCATGGGCCGTTGCTCCTAAAAGTTTAATAGAGAACCAAAAAGTGACATCATATACTTAAATGATTTGATTTATATGGCAAATGAGAGGTTCATGAACCCATCCGGAACAAAAAGTTAAATAGTCTACCGACAACATAGACCAAGATCATGAACTATTAATGGAAAAATTGTTCAATTCAGCCTAAACTTATTGTACGGCGGACAATTTAATCCTAGATTTTTTAATTTAACCAATCTAGTTCTAAACCTTTTGATAATTTACTAATGTAGTATTTCCAGCCTATTTTGGCCGAAAATCGCTACCAATGCTAATGCGGACAAGTTTTGCAATTTTTTTAACTTTCATGAATTTTTCTTTTTTTCCTTTCCTTGTCTCTTTTTCTTATTTCCCTCCGCTGGTCCACTGCCTTCGCGATGGCTAGTAGAGGTTGCCAACCATAGCAAGGGCTTGTGCATTGTCGCCTAGAGCGGGTGAGGGAGTCTTGGCCCTCGCTTGTGCTCGGCGGAAGTTGCGGGCCATTGCCAAGGCCGTTGATCGGTTGAGGGAAATAAAAAAAAAGAAAAAAGAAAAAAATCAATCTTTTTTTAAAATATTACAAAAATTGCCCACATTAGTACCGACGCGCTGACTGTACCACACAGGATGACTTGCATCAACATAAATAATTTTTGGCCAAAATTTATTGGCAGGAAGGGCTACATTGTCATATTATGAAAGAGGTTTAAAACTAAATTAATTAAATTAAATAGTTTAGTATTAAATTGACCGCCCTACAAAAACTGTCATCCTATATTTCAATGGTTTAATTTATATGGCAAATGAGAGGTTCATGAACCCATCCATAATGAGAAGTTACATCGTCTACCGACAACATAGACCAAGACCATGGAACTATTAACTATATGCGTCCCAAAGTGAGAACCACGTAATTAATGGTACACATGGCATGGTCTAGTGATCAGATAGTAGAATTCTTTTTTTCTTTTGGAACGATTCTTCTCTCATCTTAAGAAAGGTGCATGAATTTCCAATGGAGATGAGACGTAGATGAATTTTTTTTTCTGAAGGTAATTCTTTTAACTTCTAGCGAAATTTTATGTATTGTTGTTGATCTATATGTGGCTTGATACTTGTTATTGGTGGCAAATCATTTTCTCACAGATTAATTTGGGCATGCACTATGTGATTGTATGATAAAAATGAAATTAAAAGCAAATGGTATAAAAGTTGATACCATGTAAAAAGGGATAATCTAGGAATAAAATGAGAATGGGTGGTTATTCAAAGAAGTAGGTGGAAGTATGAAGTTATCATAAGTATCTGTATTTATTTTATTATTTAATGGTAATAAAAGTAAGGGAAAATTTCAATTAAGGACCCCAAGTGGGATCAAATTCTCAAAAAAGGGTCCAAAATGAATATTGTGTCAAATAAGGGCCTGAAATGCATAATCAGTTTCAAAAAAGGACTCAAAGTGCCCAAAAAATCTCAAATAAGGACCTGGGTCCCCGGCTGGCCAAAATACCTACTGGGTGGCGAGAAAGTTATTGTCCAGCACCGGAATAGTAATTTCTAATTTTTTTCTTTCTATTTTTCCTTTTTTGTTTTTTTTCTTTTCCTTTTCCTTTTCTTTTTTTTCCTTCTCTTCCTTCGCAGGCCATGGCCGGGGCCGGCGAAGGTCACCGGCCTCGGGCGAGGCCGCCCTCACCGGCATCAGGCAAGGTCGCCCTCATCGGCATCGGGCGAGGGCCGACCTCGCCTAGGCTGGGCGAGGCTGGCCTCGCCAGATTTGGCGAGGGCTCGACCTCGCCAGTTGCAAGCAAGGTCGAGCCTCGCTAGTGACCGGTGGGGCCGAGCCCTTGCCAGATCCGACGAGGCTCGACCTCGCCAGCAACTGGCGAGGCCGACCTTGCCTAGCCCAAGCGAGGGCGTTCCTTGCCCAACGCCGGCGAAGGTGGCCTCGCCCAGCACAGGTGAGGGCGGCCCTCGCCCGACGCCGGCGAGGGCGGCCTCACCTAAGGCCGGCAACCTCTGCCGGTCTCAGCTATGGCCGGCGGAGGAAGAGAAGAAAAAAAAGAAAAGGAAAAGTAAAAGAAAAAAACAAAAAAGGAAACACAGAAAGAAAAAAATTAAAAAGTTACTGTTCCGGTACCAGAACAGTAACTTTCTCGTCGGCCGGCAGGTATTTTGGCTGGTCAGGGACCCAAGTCCTTATTTGAGACTTTTTGGGCCTGGCGAAGGCTCAACCTCGCCGGCAACTGGCGAGGCCGACCTCGCCCAACCCAGGTGAGGGTGGCCCTCGCTCGACGCCGGTGAGGGCGGCCTCGCCCGAGGTCGGCGACTTCCGCCGGCCCCAGCTATGGCCGGCAGAGAAAGAGAAGAAAAAAAAAGAAAAGGAAAAGGAAAAGAAAAAAATAGAAAAGGAAAATATAAAGAAAACAATTAAAAAGTTATTGTTCCGGTACCGGAACAGTAACTTTCTCGCCAGCCGGCAGGTATTTTGGCCGGCTAGGGATGCAGGTCTTTATTTGAGACTTTTTGGGCACTTCAGGTCTTTATTTGAGACTGATTGAGCACTTCATGCCCTTATTTGACATTATGTTTACTTTGGACCCTTTTTTGAGAATTTGACCCCACTTGGAGTCCTTAATTGAAATTTTCCCTAAAAGTAATTTGGAAAATTTCTAAAAGTGAGTCAAAATTCACTTTTGACTTGAATATATAAATTAAGGCAAAAGTACACCACAAGTGTCATAACTTGTGTACGGCGATTACTTTTGTACCATAACTTTTTTTCGGATCACTTTGGTGTCAACTTTTTTTAAAAACGATCATTTTAGTGCTAATACTGACGTGGCTCGCCGGAAATCCAATATGGCGCTGACACGGCTCGCCGGAGAGGTCCATGGCTCGCCGGAGAGGTCCAGTCAGCGTTAAAAACAAAAAACGACGCCGTTTAGCCCGCTGACGTTTATTTTTTTAAAAAAATTATATTATAATTAATTAATTAATTAATTAAAAAAAAGCCCTGCAGCAGCGGCAAGGGAGCCCTCGCCGCTGCCGCTGCTAAGCCACCACCACCGGGAAGGGCCGGCGGTGGTGGGCGCAGTAGTCAACGAGGGTCGGATCCGACGAGGCGAGACCTCGCCGTCGCCTAGGTCGCGATGGCAAGGTCTCGCCTCACCCAGTGAAGGCGAGGCCGCGCCTCTCCGTTGTGACCCAGGCGACGGCGAGGTGTCGCCTCGTCGAATCCGGCCCTCGCCGACCACTGTGCCCACCACCGCCGGCCCTTCCCAACGGTGGTGGCTTGGCGGCAGCAGCGGCGAGGGCTCCCTCACCGCTGCTGCAACCTTTTTTCTTTTAATAATAATAATATTATTATAATAATTATTATTTTTCTAAAAATTAAAAATTCGAAAAAATGCCACGTAATTTTTACACGTACAAGTCAGACCATTTTTTTTAATATAAATGCTAGGTCTGTGTTTTGGCGGGAATTTTGGCCAGAGTCACTAAAGTGATCTATTTTCCTCCGACTTGGCATCAACGTGATCCGAAAAAAAGTTATGGCACCAAAGTGATCGCCGTACACAAGTTATAGCACTTTGTGATGTACTTTTGCCTATAAATTAATCACGAACGGTTTGGTCGAGTGACCTAAGACTTGAATTGCAAGCTAAAGGTAAGAAATTTATTCTTCAATCTATTCTTGGTCACAGGAAACTTGGTTAGCCACCCAAGTCGGACCCAAGCTAAGGTCAAATGTCAGTTTTGTGCTTTTCCAGTTGAAGTTACTGGTGTTATGGTAACAGGCTTACCTAATGGGTAATAAGCATGT
This sequence comes from Syzygium malaccense, assembly GCA_031216405.1. NCBI lineage: Eukaryota > Viridiplantae > Streptophyta > Magnoliopsida > Myrtales > Myrtaceae > Syzygium > Syzygium malaccense. The sequence continues at coordinate 25,656,225 of CM062257.1, read as the reverse complement.
CATTGGTGCTTTGAATCAAATCTTCCGATAATGAATGAGGTAGGTTTCAATCCTTCTCAAACCCTTTCTTTCTAAAAAATATGGAATAATCATTGTCTTCGATATTTTTAAACGTTTCACAAATATTTTTGTCTGCCACGGAACTAGGAAAAACTAGCTCACATGTTGGGTGACTGTACTCATTTTCTAAGGTTTGAAAATTTATAATTTGACCGTTTTGAAAGGTACATGATTTGCATTAATTGGGTCATGATTTGACAATCCAACTTGAATTTTTTGTTGTTTTGTTGTTTTCTTCCGCATTCAATGCTGTCACAATGACCTTGCTATGACCTAAAGGATCTTCAGTCTCGCTGGTTCTCATTTTTCCTTTTCATTTGCACATTATTTCCCCAAGATTCATTTGAAATCCAGAAGAGTCTCGTCAATTTATTTTAGGACCACGCGAAACTCTAGTCGCCATAAACCAATTTTACTAACATCAATCATTACAAATCAGTCCCGCCAATCAATTTTTTCTAACATCAATCATTACAAACTGGAGTCCAATAGGAAGTACCCAAAATTAAATTAATTACTCCAAAAAAGGTCATTTGTATTGGGACTTTGATCAAACACGGATAAGGATAAGCATCCGCATTAACACAAAAATCTCACATCATTGGAAGGGTCAAAATGTATGACTAATTAGATTCGCAAGTAAGTCGAAGTACTTCTTTGAAGGATTGATCAATTTGAAAGGGGTCATTGAAAATATTAATCTTGGGAGCTACGAAGCCACCATCAGTGGACCTGCGTCTATGGAAATTAATAGAGCCGAAGGTTGAAAAAAAGATCATGTATTACCGATATGCAATCATCGCATGATTTGCTGATCGAACCTAATTGGCACGTTGTTACCATCCGTTCAGTCAAACGATACAAGCACCAAAGGAAACAAAACCACTTGAAATTAAGGGCGGTTTTGTTAATTATAGTTTTCATTGCTGATAAAAAGATATATACAAAACTAAAAATTTTGAGTAACAACAAAAAACAAGCGACAATTACATTATAATTAAGATTCGAAACGATTCTATCAGTGTATTTTTATTGTAAGGTAGCCAATTTAGTCATAAACTTTTATTTGTGTCAATTTAGTCTTAAACCTTTTGAAAATTTATCAATTTAGTTATAAACATATTATTTAGATATTTGGTCAGAAGGATTACATTGGCAAATATTCAAAAAGTTTAGAACTAAATTAGCATGATTTATAATATTACGACTGAATTGACCTTCGTACAGTAGGTTTAAGACTTTTTGGATAATTTTTCCATAATAATTGTCAACCAATTTAAATCAACTAGAGATCATGTCACTTGTGGAAAATTAAAACGAAAATTTAACATCACACAAAAAGAAGAAGTCAAGTACGTAGTCCTCAAAGGTACTCACGTGTTCTTTCTAGACGAAGGATTTTGATCATAGTAGAGGTGGAGAGACATCCTGCTGGCCAGTTTCTCTCTCACAAGGGAGAGGAAAAGCACAACTTTTGTGAAAAGGTAGTGGACAATGACTTGTCAGCCTTCGAGCCATGATAGCCTTGAGGAAGACTAGTATGCGTGATTCTAGAACATCTATCTCCTTTGCTGAACTATTAGAAGTCGGATAAACATCACATAAGTACCGCCATCTTCTTCATGAGACTCTTTCCTTCTTTGTTAATTTCTAAAAGAGCAATATTTAACGCTGCTGCGTAGACTCTTGGTGTGCATTTGTGCTTCTTTATACACCTGCATGAGAAAATGATCCTGGATAGAAAAATCTTAGAAGGAAAAATAAGTATTGGAAATGATTGAAATCCTAACCTGATCTCCAAAAAGGAGGGTCTGCATAGAGCTAGTGGACACTAGCAAGGACAAAAGTGGAGCCGAGCCCACTTCAAAAGAGTAGATCTAGCACTGTTGTCCTTGACGACCCAGATCTGACTTGGTTGAAGAAGAGAGAGAGAGAGAGAGACTGAGTGAGACGTGTCAAGCTTTGATTATCAAGTTCTGAATCTGAGTGGAACCTTTTCTAGAAGCCAATTTCCTTGAATCTTCCAAGTACTTGCTACTTTGCAACTTACCAATTTTTTACTCTCTCTCTCTCTCTCTCTCTCTCTCTCTCTCTCTAAATAGCGCCATGCAAGAGTGAGTTCAGCATCACATAAAAGAAATGGAATCACAAGTACCACCTCTACATACTGGTTCTTCCGTGGTGAGCGTTCAAGAGCTCATCAAAGAAACCATTAAGGTTGTTCCAGAGAGGTATGTTCGTCGAAACCAAGAACCGCAAATCCTCCCCGAAAATGGAAGCACTCAAAGGCCGACTGTTCCGATCATTGACTTGGGGAAATTGTCCTTAGACCATACTGTGGGTGATCATGAATTGGAGAAATTGCATGAGGCTTGCAAAGACCTGGGTCTCTTTCAGGTTTTCTCAGACTCCCTCTTCTCTATCTTTCAAGCTCACCTGGGCTTGAAGCTTCGTCATCGTCGTTGTCTCAAATTTTGTTAAAATTATTCAATAAAAAATCAGGCTGACCAAAAACAGAAACTCCGGTCTGCAACCTGAACCCTCCGACGCTGTCGGTCGGTCGGCCCATATGAACTCACGATGTCCAAAGGCTTAGCTACATGGTATGGATATGCATTCGATGCATTGCACAATTTTTCTTCGTTCTTTTTTGTATATGACCCAGGTTTCAATTCTTGGAGATGGTAGCAAGGTAGACTTGGTTCGATTGAATTTTTTCTATGTCAGATTATGTGGTATAATATCATACTGTGCAATTTGTTTTTTTCACGAGCATGTGAATAGGGCTACCGGAGAGAAACATTAACGGTATTAGATGACAGTTTATCATGATTGGAGACCTCAAGAGAATCGACTAAGTTAAGCAATTTATTGCTCTTTTCTTTCTTTTTTTTTGGCTAAAAAGTCAAAAGAAAAAAAACAAGGACAATATCAAAAAAGAGCATGAGAATAATTGATGTTAGGTGCAAATTCATCTCCAAAGGTGAAACCCAAATTAATTGTTCTACTTTATCTATATAAATATATTAATACAAAGTCTTCTGAAAGGTTTGCTTGTAAACTTGCCGCCTAGAATTGTAGACTGCGGGAGTGGACATTGCAAGAAAAGGTCCAGGTATTTTTTTCCATATTAGTATCCGGCATTATTAAAAAAATAATCTTTTTCGAGTTATTTTATTGAACGATCCCAAATTCATTCTTTTATCTTGTTTCAAAATGGTAAATATTTTAAATGTTTTCAGCTACAATCTTTAGGTACATGTTTCTATTTTGGCAGTTCAATTAGCATGTGTCACTTTTCAGCAATTTTGTTAGAATTATCTAAGCACTGGTGGGAAGAATAGGATCACCGAAATCTCAATTTTATTTTTCAAGTCAATTTAGCCATTTAGAGATATACTTTAGAGATTAAACATTCATTTTCTTTCATTGTTGGAAATATTGTCAATTTTATTTTACAATACGCATGACGATGTATACTAGCATAATTCCTATAAGTATTACGGCTCATCTAATCTTACTATGCTTTGTTTAACGTTTTGCCAAGTGTTGTTTTTGTCCTTTTTTTTTGGGTAAGGGTATTTTTGTCCTTCTTTATTCTAGAATATGAATATCAATCTTATGCTCCTTTTATTGTGGCGTTTATCCATTTTTGTTATTTTTAGATGATAAAAAACCTGTTCTTCCTTTTACATTTTTATATTTCCAGAAAGACTACCTATAATATATAATTTATGTTTTTCGTATAAAAAAACCGGTTCTTCCTTTTACAAATATACTTTTCCAAAATGATCACCTATAAAAAAATTAGTTTATCATTTTCATTTATTTTAGTTCTATGTTATATATCTTATTCTCTCAATTTTCATAATAAATTTAAAAATTCTCGCACAACGCGTGGATAAATATTTAGTATCATGTCATCCATATGAATATAAATTCAAATCCTACCAAGTCCTACCAAGAGTCTTTGAAACAGTCCAGTCAAAGGTGTCTTGTAGTAAAATAATTAGAAAGATATCAATCAAAGAGAACGGACCGAATAATATTATTTTCTCTAACTAATTGCCACGTGCATTAAAAGCCGTCTTGGTTTATTTTAACCATTATGGTCCCAGAATGCGTCATAGATGGACTAACAAGCACATTAATTAACTTATGATAAGAAATTATACTAGCACATGTAGATATATTATTGAAGCATATCCTATATAACTGATGAAAATTAATGCTACATACTAAAACTGAGATTCTAAATCGATATATATATATATATATATATATATATATATATATATTATACATTTAACGTGATAGATTATAGAATAAGCTTATAAGTAACTGAGTCATGTTTGACATGTAACAAGAAGAGCTTATAACATTATTTTATGTATGATTTTTTGCTAAATTAGTTTATACTTGGCATTATTTTATCGGATCAATTATAAGAAAGGGTAGCATGGGCCACTGCCCCTTTCACCAATAGCATACATTATACAAATTGAAGATATATACTTATTAAGACTGTACTCTACGTGGTAATTTCTGAACATTGTCACATAGAAAATCAAATATATTTTCACGAAGGGAAAGATTGAGGAAACGATAATCAAGACTATATTCGAAATTTTATAAGAAAGTTCAAGACTGTATTATGAAAGTTTAGAATTTTAAATAGCAATTTGTCCATGCAGCTAGTTAACCACGGGATAGGTACTTCTTTGCTAGAGGATCTAAGGCGTGAAATTGAAGAATTTTTCAAGCTTCCCTTGTCGGAGAAAACGAAATTTGGGATAAGGTCAGGAGAGGTCGAAGGTTATGGCAATGTCACACGATCAAAAGAAAAGCTTGACTGGGGTGACAGGTTCTTCATGATAATTAACCCCATTGCCAAAAGGAGACCCCATCTCTTTCCGGAGCTCCCTTTGTCACTCAGGTTGTTTCTGAGTCTTTATACATGCAAAAAAGCACATGTTACATACATGTGATGGTCTTATATATCGTCAAGATAATTGTTAATTGATATCCTTGAAATCTATAGGACCCATATTAGATCTTGCTTAAAAGCATGACATGAATAGAGCTAGGAAGATAGACTTGTGGGCTTCCCCACAACTTATACTGATTTTGGGCCTAAAAGGCGGTTAATGATAAACTTCCTACATGTAAATTATAACCTAGAAAATATCTCTCTCTCTCTCAATTCATGGCTGCATCTAGAGCATTTGCGCCTAACTCACATGCATCAATGGATGAGGTGGGCCTACATGGGAGCCACCTGATCCAACAATACATTTGAGTTCGCTCACATGTCATATTAGCACATACAAGAACCTTCCATGATTTGTAGACTATGACAATAATACTTAATACCTTCCTTTCACATGCAGAAACACCTTAGACTATTACATTAAGGAGACACAAAAACTAGCCATGCAGCTACTTGGCTTGATTTCAAAATGTTTAGATATTGAGATGAACGAGATGAAAGAGTTATTTGAGGATGGCCTTCAAACTATGAGGATGACATACTATCCTCCATGCCCACAGCCGGAGCTTGTCGTCGGGCTAACACCGCACTCAGATGCTACCGGCATCACCATTCTCCACCAAATCAACGATGTCGATGGCTTCCAAATTAAAATGGATGGAGCTTGGACACCTATTCACATTCTACCAAATGCATTTGTGGTGAATGTGGGAGATGTCATGGAGGTACCTTTTTCTTTCTTTGGCAAACTTTCTCCTTCAATTTTGGAATTTTTAACTAGTTTATTTTTTCCCTCTTACTAAAGAATGCCATTTTTTTGTCGTTTAGTGGGTATGTATTGTCTAGACACATTTTACTATACCTCGCTTCGAGAACTTATTAGACCCACTTTAGGTCACTTGAAATGACATAAGTTTTTCATGTCACATCACCACATATCAAGTATAAACAATTTTTTGGCCCCTTTCGCTAAAAGCATGTTAATTAACTCGAAGAACATAGTGCATCATTATTAAATGAGTTTAGTTTGGAGGTAAGTTGATGACTATAATCCTTACCTTCTGCTAGGTTCATATAATTTAGATTTCGATGCAATGTCATTATCATTCGATGACTTAAATATTACAAAATGTATTCATCTACCAGTTAAGATTTTAGGGTTTGTTTGTTAATAATTTAGTAAAAGTGAAAAGTATTTTCGTGATTTCTTGTTAAAATTGAAAGTATCATATAAATTTGAAAAGTTTAAAAAATTATGTGTGAATTTACGTGTCAATGTTTGTACATTGTGGAATTGTCAAGTATTTTGTATTTAAAAAGGGTCAAATTGTGTGAAGCACAATATTAGATTAGGCCCGAAAAAATAGAATAAAAGTAAACTTAAACAGGTTCTAAGATCTCATAACTTCTACATGGTGTTGGTGTAGGACAACTTGAGTTTGAAACTCTCGAGACCCCAATTTTGTTCCTATTCCTTCCTGTCAAACATTAGCCTTGAATTTGTTCAGTGGAACAGTCGCTGGATTCATTGGCAATACTAAGGCATCTTCTCATTAAAAGGCATTTCATGTAAATTTCAACAACCATGAACATATCATACGAGTGATTCGGTGAATTTACTAGGAGTAGTCGTGTTAATCCGAAAGCACGAAAGACCAAGTTGGCCTGGTTAGCTAGGACCAGTTTTTTCAGGCTAACATTCAATCAAGCCAGGCTACTGGGCCCAACTTTTTCCTTTTTCTCTGGGCCGGGCCAAATATTTCCTTGAAGCCTAGCCCGTTTGCGCTCTTGTCTGATATGATTTTCCTTTGCTTAAAATTGCAGATTCTTAGCAATGGTCTTTACAACAGCATCGAGCACAGAGCCACGGTCAATTCCACAAGAGAAAGGATCTCAATTGCCATGTTTTTCAACCCTAAGCTGGACTCAGAAATTGGCCCAATCCAATCTCTGACGACTACAGAAAGTCCAGCGTTGTTTAGAAGGATAAAGATGGAGAAATATGTCCAAGACTTCTTTTCCCAGAAGCTTAATGGAAAGTCCTATTTAGAGAGGATGAAGCTTCAACCGGAGAAGGCTGTTGCATTTCAAGTGGAGTGAACGAGAAGGATTTAGGAAGACCCTTGCTTGCGAAGCGTAGTTGACGAGCAAACATACTTAAGCATCAAATAAGAGTTTGTCACATAATGTTGGATATATATTTTGTAAATCTTTCTATGTCTTTTGCCTTATCAAAGGCAGCCAACCATCGGCCGTCTCGGCGGATGACGCTGACAAGATCAAAACAAGTGAAAGACGATGCAGAAAGCAACTCAAAGGGTCATTGTTGGTGATGGTGATGAAGATGACAAGATCAATGAAGCGTTTGAAAATAGAAATTGGGGTGGGTGGATAAATAAAAGCCTGAAAGCAATCTCATTGAGAAGCGCAACTAAAATAAACTATAACCAACTTCAAACGCAGCAATCCTAACAGGTAATAAGCTCATTCATTGGACGACTCTTGAACTCGATTCATACCCTTTTGTCTCAAACGACTCGTCTATCCAAGACCAACTTCCACGAACTCGCTCCAACCCAGCCCAACTCTCTAGTAGTCTTTAATTTCCACTCCAAATATAGGTGGTTTAATATATTTTCTTAAATATAATAATAGGGCCTCATGCAGCAAAAGCATTGTTGAAGGAAACTGAAGAGAAAAATGGAAGGGAAAGCCCTTTTCATATGTATTGATTATGTACAATTACATTGATGTATTTATAGTCTAAGAATGTAAGTAAATAGAGAAATAATATATAGAGAATTATGAATTTCCTATTCACTGTATCAATCACGGATTTTTCTAATCAATCAGCCCTTAATTAGAATTGGCACCACAATCAGGATCTTCAAATATATCTTCCAATAATAACTCTAATACTCCCCTCAAGTTGGTGAGTGCATGAACATCAACAACTTGCACTTGAAAGAAAGAAAAAGAGCACAAGAAACGACTTTTGTGAATAGATTCGCGAGTTGTAAATGGCTAGGAATATGAAGAGGTCAAAGTGTGCCATCCCGAAGTTTTTCACGAATGAGATGGCAATCAATCTCAATGTGTTTGGTACGCTCGTGGAAAACTGGATTAGTAGCAATATGGATAGCCGCTTGGTTGTCACAAAAAAGGTCGGCAGTGGACAATGGGACGGCAAGATCGGTGAGAAGCATGTGAAGCCATGTAATCTCACAAGCTGCAGAAGCCATGGCTCTATATTCAGCCTCGGCTGAAGACCGAGCAACAATGTGCTATTTCTTAGAATGCCAAGAAACAGGGCAAGAGCCAAGGAGTATACAGTAACCAGAAACTGAACGACGTGCGGATGAACATGCAACCCAATTAGAATCTGTATATCCTTGTAATGCAAGGGATGAGTCAGTTGAAAAAAATATTCCAAAACCCGAATCAGATTTCAAATACCGGACTATCCGAAGTGTAGCTTGCCAATGATCATCATGTGGAGCATGCATAAACTAGCTGAGATGCTGAACAGAAAACAGAATATCCGGGCGACTAGCAGTGAGATACAAAAGACGTCCAATCAAGCGACGATAAGAAGCTGGATCGGCTAGCCCGGGGGACTCATCGAACTGAAGGTTCGATTCCATGGGTGTGTCAATGGGACACCCGCCAAGAAGACCAGTATCAGAAATAATGTCAATGGCATATTTCCTTTGAGAGAGATGAATGCCCTTGTTTGATCGAGAAACTTCTATGCCGAGGAAATATTTAAGAGGACCTAAGTCCTTGATGCGAAAATGAGCATGTAAAAAATGCTTGAGCAAATGTATGCATACCTGATCATCCCTTATGATCACCAAATCATCAACATAAACTAGAACCACGGTAATAAGGGAACCGTGTGTAGCCGTGAATAAAGAGTAATTGGCCTTAAACTGAGTGAAACCAATATCAAGTCAAGCGGATGAAAACTTTGCAAACCATTGGCGGGAGGCTTGTTTAAGTCCATAAAAAGACTTTTTTAAATGACAAACTAAGTTCTCCCCCTTAGTGTGAAGTCCTGGAGGTAGAATCATGTAGACCTCTTATCAAGGTCACCATGGAGAAATGCATTTTTAACATCAAGCTAATGTAAAGACCAACGGCAAATAGTGGCTACAATAATGAGAGTTCTTACCGTGACCATTTTAGCAACGGGGGCAAATGTGTCATAATAGTCGATCCCTTCGGCTTGAGTATAACCTTTTGCAACCAAACAAGCTTTATGTCGCTCAATGGTCCCATCAGATTTATACTTGATCTTGTAAACCCATTTGCAATCAATCGCCTTTTTACCGCATGGAAGAGGTACAATGTCCCAAGTGTGGTTTTGTTCAAGAGCCTATAATTCCAAAGACATTGCCTCCCTCCATTTGGGAGATTGACATACAGAGTCATAGGTGATGGGTTCTTGCTCAGTACTTGTAACATCCTCAATTTCAGTCCATGAGAAATGGCTATGGTTAAAATTTGATAGTTTTCCAATTGAAACCAAGTTTTACTCTTGTTTTGGAAAATCCAATTTCGGATCCTCTGTACCCCTTAGTTTTGTTATTTTTTTGGAGACTTTTATGATCCGAATTTCCAAACACTTTATTCTTGAAAGTTGATCCAAACATCATGAAGTTTTACATACTTTAATTCATAATTTTTGGACTTGATATGAGTAGTACAATGGCCTAATTTTTGGACCGTGTAAAACTGCCCAGAATGGGTATTTCGGTGATGTTCACACTTTATTTATTTTCTACAAGCTTTTCTGGGCCGATTTTGGAAAAGTTTCCTTCACAAAAGTTGTTGAGAACTTCCTTTTCCATAATGTATATAAATTTGGGAATTTTTCGAGATGATTTGGATTATGGATAGAGCTTACTTTTAGAAACAAGAATTTTATTCTAGCGAACTATTTTTAGTCTGTCTTTGAGTTACTAAAAATGGTGTTTACATAAAGATTCCAATTTTGTAGTCCGCATGAAAAATGTTTGTTAAGGTCTTGTTTATGACATATTCAAATTTGAGAAATTTTGGAGTCCATTTACTATATTTTCAAGTCCGATTTCGTGAACAGTGCAAAACTGTTCGGTTTTATCAGATTTCAAAGATTCATCATTTTCTATATAAGAACGTTGGAATCTCGACTTGATTTCTTTTGGTGATATTTGAGGACATTCCCATGCTAAACCTTGGGTTGAACGATATTATTATACATGTTTTGTTGTAAAAAAACCTCGGAAATTATGGAATTAATTAAGATGCGGGTTTGCGACTTAAATGTCGATTAGTTGCTTTTGTGCAACCCGATGGTGCTGAGTTATTGTGAGCTGAATCGACATTTGTAGTAGGCCAAAATAGGCTCCGTGTTGGTTTTTTTGGGAAGAAACTAGAAGATAAGGCTTTGACATGGTCAAAGCTTCTCCTTCAAGCTTCATTTATTAAGGGTCATCATGACATGCATTAATGAACGAAAACTTTGAGGCCCCCTTCATCATGATTTGCATTAATTAGTTGGACTTTGGAGGTATCACCATCATGACATGCATTAATGGCCATAAGACTTTAGGGGCATTTCATTATGTTATTTTGTCCATTGTCCATTAATGCAAAGATTTCCAAGATCAAGTTATTAATGGCATTTCATGATGATATGTTGGCTCTTATTCATTAATACCGAGATTTTTAAGATCATTTCATTAATGGCTTAGATTCTCGAGATCATTTCATCATGACTTTTGACTTATATTCATTAATGACTAAGATTTTAGGAAGATTTTGTAATGAGGGCGAAATCTAGGAAGATTTCGTAGTGTTACTGTTTTGTTTCTTCTTTGCTTGAGCCACTATAAATAGAGGAAGCCCTCCCCTCTCTCTCATGCCATTCTCATGCCTCTCTCTCCATTCTCACACACACCACCAACCTTCTCTCTTGTTTCTTTGCTTCTTGTTCACGCCGAGAAAGAGAGAAAGAGAGAGAGAGCTCACTGACTAGCTCGTGTCTCTTCTTGTTCCGCAAATTAGAGAGCTCAAAGCCAAGATGCCATCTTCCACGTGTTCAAGCCTCGCGCCAAGATCCGTTTATTCACGTGTTCAAGCTCGAGAACCGCCGAGACTCCCGTGTTCCTTTCTTGTTCTTGTTTTTGTCATCTATATAAGTGAATCACCTAATATCGAAAAGGATGTTGAGTTGCGTTGTGACTTGCTTGGATCGTTTCTTTGTTGTTTGGTTGGTCATAGTTGGTTCATTTTCTTAGTTTGATCATGTTTCATGTTTGATGTTGTTTTGAGATAGAATCGAGTCTTGGTTGGTAAAGTGTACATGATGTGGCCATGCGTGATGTTCTCTTATTTGAACTTTGCTATTGATCTGCCATCGACACGGGTGCGGTAAGGGCCGACTTATGTTAACAGTGATCAATATATCCTCACTTGATATTAGTATTTTCACTTGCCGAGTCTCCTCGATTCATCCCCCGTTGTTTTCCCTTTTTCAGGTCCATAGGATAGCATCTCCCCCGGCCCGCGTTGGCAATCCTGTGGAGCAGAGAGCCGAAGTACTCACTGTGATAGATGTCAGAGAAGACCGTGTCTACCGCCGAATCACGACGTTTGTAATGTTCGATGAGGGCCTAACGAACTTGATGCCTCATCCGTACGTGACGTGATATCGCTATGCGAATGGAGAATGGGTTGGATCCCTATGTGGGTTCAACGGTGCTTTGGCGGTGCGGGCAGGCCGGCTCCTGGATAAAGCCACGGGTGGGATGTGAGATGGCCAGGCGGACGGGACCGGGGTGGAGGTGAAGAAGCGAGGAGCGAGAAGCCGTAGTGGGTATAGGATAACCCAAGTCAAGTTTTGCTATTTGTAGTCAGCTATGAAAATATGTGATGTTTGCCATGGCTCGAAGGGCTTGTTAAAATATGTTGCATGTACTGTAAATATAAGGTTTGCTCATGATATTGCTTGTCTAAATTTCCGCTATTATTCTGAATGTGATTGTCCCGAAGTTATGCTTCCGCTTGTGTGTAAAGAAAGATAATAATGAATGGGACATCACGTTAATGACCCCGAGGTAGGGGCGTTACAGTACTGATAAAAGCTAAAAAAGTACGAGAAGATGGAGAGAATTTGGAGTATGATAAATAGTTGGAAAGGGGATAGGGCATACCTATAGCAGGACTCTCAAGTGCCGAAGACAATTGGTCAGAAGCGATAATAGCGCAGTGGTAATCTTGGAGATAGGTGGGTTTGCGGCGAGTGCGGGACGGGCATTGGGGCGATAGTGCCGAGTTGCTCAAAGAGTTGGGAATTTCGTCGTTCGGTTCGGCCATGGGTGTATGAGGGGATGGAACGGGCAAAGGGTTGTTAGGAACGGCAAGTGGGATAACAATGTTGGGTTGAGGTGATGTAGTTTCATGTGTGGCACAAAATGGAAAAATATTTTCATAAAAAATGATGTCACGGCTAGTGAAAATTGTTTGGTCACGAAGGTCAAAGAGGTGATAGCCTTTATGGTTAGCTGAGTATCCAATGAAGACACAACGACAAGAGCGAGGACCGAATTTGTCAGAATGAAGGTGTCCATATGAAGCGTAACAAAGAGAACTAAAGACTCGAATGTTGTCATAAGTGGGCGATGTTTTGTGAAGAATTTCGTATGGACTTTTATTTTGAAGTAAAGGTGTGGGTAGACAATTGATTAGTTGTGTTGCGATGAGAACGCAATCACCCCAAAAAGAAAGTGGAATTCCTGAATGAAATCGGAGAGCACGAGCCACATGGAGCAAGTGGCGATATTTTTGCTCAACAACTCCATTTTGTTGTGGAGTATGAGGGCAACTACGCTGGTGGCGAATGCTTTGTGAGTGAAAAAAAGATTGCAATTTGGAAGATAAAAATTTGGATCCGTTATCAGATTGAATGGTTTTGATTGCTATTTTATGATGTGTTTTAACAAAGGTATGAAATTTAATAAGTGCATCAATAGCATCAGACTTAAAAGTAAGAAGAAATACCCATGTATAATGAGAAAAATCATCCACATTAGTCAAAAAATAGTGACATGACTTATGAGTAAACTGAGAGTAAGGTCCCCAAATGTCAACATGAATAATATCAAAAGGTTGCATACTAGAAATAGAACTAGAATGAAAACTTAAACGAGTTTGTTTGGACAAGTGAGAAGTATCACATGGACCAAACTCTTTATTTGAACCAAAACCAAGAGAATCTTGTAAGGTACGGAGGACTGACTCAGACGGGTGACCAAGACGGGCATGCCATAAACTGTGAATAGACGAATGGGCGGATAAAGCGACACGTTTAGGAGGAAGCTCCAAGTAGTAGAGACCACCACGTTCAAGGCCCCGACCAATGATCTTCTTCGTCGAGAGGTCCTGAAACAAGCAATAAGAGGGAAAAAAATAACTGAGCAATTTAAGTGTTGAGTAATTTTGGAAATGGATAGGAGATTAAATTTAAAGGTTGGATCACAAAGAACATCAGTAAGTGTGAGGGTAGACATAAGAGATACCGAGCTGTGTGAAGTGATAGGAACTAACCCTATTAGATATGCCAACGGTGGGAAAAGGTTTTGGGTATGCTTGTGCATATTGAATTGATTCAAGATTATGTGTAATGTGATTCGTGGCTTCGGTGACAATAACCCAAGTGGAAGAATTTAATGAATTAGAATTCAAGTCAAGAACAGTATCTGTGAGATTTGCCTTGGGAATGTTTACCTCTCAGAGCAATCGCATGATTTGTTTATATTGCTCACTGGTGAATGGTGGTGGAGGCGCGGAAGAGGAGCTCTTGGGATTGGTGACAGGCTTGTTGTCCGAGAGCTTGGTAGGGGGTCGGTCATGATGTCGTTCCTTATAATTAGCGGGAAATCCATGGAGGCGGAAGCAAACATCACGGGAATGGCCTGATATACCACAATGGGCACAACATTCACAGGCACGTGATAGAGGGCTGCGTTTTGCGAGGTGAACAGAAGCTGTCTTGGTGCGCTTATGGGATAGAGCCGAGAGTGACAAATCCATTTGAGGTGGGATATTTCGCATTGAACCATATGTTAATAGTGTGTTCTCGATAAAGGAACGAGTCGAGTGAACATGGCATTGAGATTCGTCTTGAAGAGTAAGTGAGTAAGCCCTCGCAACACTGGGTAATGGAGTCATGAGCAAAACTTGACTAACCACATTGCAATACTTTGGGTTTAAACCCATTAAGAATTGATAAAGACATCGATTCTCAAGTTGCGTCACAAACAATGTCCTTACCTCGCAAGAGCAATTCGGCAAGGGTTCCAAATTGTTCAACTCATCCCAAATAACGCCACAAATTATTTTAATACCTAGTGATGTGTCATGCCTCGAACCCCATCGAGTTCGCGACATCCCTCTCCTCGGTCAGAAGAGTGCGACGTCCCAGGAATAACGTCGTCGACCCAACGATCTATCAGAGTTAAATCGCGGCGGAAGCAATCAAAAATTCCCGGACATTAAAATTGGAGAACACCAGGAAGGAACAAATCGTCAAATCACCAAGCATATATTACACTTCCAAATATTTACATCATCCGCCAATACAAACCACAAAATAATTTATAAGCACACCGAACTATAAACTACAAACCACCAAAATATCAAGATCAGCTCTCTAGGTTAGCACTATCCAAAAATGGGGCGCATCCTCCTCCCAGAACTATCCCCTACGCCCTCTCGAAGGCGTCCACTTTGACTCACTGTCCTCGGCATCACCGCCTGAATCCTCCGTAGCTGTCTGCCCACCCGACGACTCCGAGTCGACCTCAATCTCGACATTTAAGCGGGGGCTCTGAAATGGTTTGGTTGAAACAACCATGAGATCACATCTCAATGAGTCACAACCTAAGCCCCACCTAGGTTATCCCGTAATTCCAGACACATCCAAACGCGTAACCAAACAACCACACAACCAGCAATCAAACATTCACACATACCTAGACTCTCTGCATACGCACCATGCACCTTAGCCCACAATCCCAACATACAATTCTTGCACACATGCCATCACACACTTTCCACATATCAATACACACGCCAATCATACCACAGCAATGCATCACAGCCTCGCGCGTGCCTTGATTATAAAGCAAAACCTACTTGGGCACGTCCCATACCATGCCTAGCAGATTTTACCCCATAATCGCGCACGGCATCACGCGATACAAACACACTCGCACATTAACTCACATCATGCATCACTCTCACAATCTTCACATGTCAAGCCAAATCCCGCTCGTTCTCAACCTTTCTACCACTACCGCGCCCCCGTAAAACGCATCAGGCCAACGGTCTTCTGACCTCGTCAGGCATCGACACCCCGTCGAGCCGGGCATCGTCATCTCGTCAGGGACGGCATCGTCCCGCGTAAACGAACACGCCTCAGGACGGAATCCTACACACACTTTCCTTCTACCGTGCCCGCGTAAAACGCATCAGGCCACCGGTTTTCTGATCACGTCAGGCATCGTCACCCCATCGGGCCGGGTATAGTCACCTCGTCAGGGACGACCTTGCCCCGCGTAAACGAACACGCCTCAGGACGGACCTTATCCCGCGTAAACGAACACGCCTCAGGGTAATACTTTTCCCATCAATCCTATATTTTTGTACCTTCGTTCCACACTCTCCACACGTATCACACGGCTACACATACACACGGTCACACACAAATTCACATCTCGCACATACTTTTCACAATTACCCACCCTCATCACGCGAACACCACATAAACACCCAAACTTGGCACGCGAACTCAATGCGCAATCACGCCACCGCACCTCATAGCCACACAATCACACATACGAGCTCATTCAAGCATCAAACTACCCGTCAAAATGCCACGATAACACTGAATAATTCTCGAGAGAGAGAAAAACCGAGAATATGTAAAATCGGGTCCAAACTGGGCAGTTGTACAGTGACAGAAATCCATTTAAAATAAATAGTAAACCAACTCCAAAAATTCTAAATTTTGGATATGTCATAAAAAACATCTTGATCAACATTTCTTATGAAAAACACGAAATCTGGTTCAATCTGCAACCATACCTTTTTGTCCCTCGAAGTCAGACCAAATTCTGTTCGCTCTAACAGACTATTTTGTCCTCAAAATACATTTCTTTCAACATCCAAATCACCTTGAAAAGTTTTGAAATTTTTATATGTTATAGCCACAAATGTGCCCAACAATTTTTGTGAAGGAAGTATTTTGAAAATAGGCCTGAAAAAATTTATAAAAATTCAAACAGACCCGAAGGTCGGGTGAACAGTAAATCGGGCAGACCCATTTCGGTCCAAAGATGGACTTCCGAATGGCCTCAAATGATTTCCAAAAATTCCCAAATTAAATTATGTTATACCTCAAGATGTTGGAAACAACTTTTATTGGAGAAAAATTTCTCAAATTTGACTCACAAAATTCTCTACAAAAATAGCAAACCGGGTGGGTACAGTAACCGCGAATCCGCGATTCACCCCGAACCTCACGGATTCAAACCCGAACCGATTTCTACCGAATTCCAACCTCCTAAACTCATTTCCCGACGTCTAATCCAACCCGCAACAATTGCTAACAGTCATGATCAGCCATCAACAACCACAATCAGCCACCAATAACCACGATCAACCACCAAAAACCATTATCGACACCTTAATTAACCTCTAAATCCTCTAAACCATACCCGAACGAGTCCGAAAATACTCGACGTCCTAAATAGGGATTAGATCGCGACTTACTTGGTTTTAGACTAAAGCAGCTAGAACGTAGTGCGGCGGCGAACGACGGGGACGGCGGTGGATCGTGGCACGGCTTGGCGGTGGCGAAGGCAAGCGGCCACGGCGGCGGTCCGGCGATGGGGGCTTCACGGTGGGGGAGAGTTCGGGAGGGAGAGAGAGGAAGAATTTGGTGGGGAGGGGGCTGCCGTGGGGGAGGGGAAATGAGTGAGGAGAGAGAGAGATTTGACTTAAATAGTCAAATTTTGACCAACTTTTCCAAAATGCCCATTTTGCCCCTCTCTCACTTGGTCTACATTAATCCAAGACAAAATATCCAAGGGTATTCTAGTCTTTTCATCCTTGCATTATTGGGCTGATCTTATTCTCTTAATTTCTCAAAATAATTTTCCAATAATTCCCCCTAAAATTCGGAATACCCAAAAATAGGCCTAGGGGTAAAGTCGTAATTTTCCGATCCCGGGTCGAATTTTCATTTTTCGAGCATACCAACCCCAAATATCATTGGACACACTAAAATGACGTAATCCTCGTAAAAATAGTCGCGCACAACCCCGAAAATCGACATCCAATTCCGGATCCAATTTCGCGATCAAAATCGCCCAATCTCAATTTTAGGGTCTCTCACTAACGGACGGCTGTTTAGGGATTACACGTATCGACCTAAGGTTATTCGAGTCATGGCGACCTCGATCGTCACCGAAGGTCGACTCATGATCGAGTTCTTAGATCCACGTACATTTCCCTAGGTAGCCATTCCCTAAAGGTTAGTATCCCGAAAATGATCAGTTTCGGGCGAGACTTACTAAAATGAAATGAGAAATAACATCTATTTCATTGATTCCGGAAATAGGTCGAAATTCAGGATGTTACATGATGTCTTCACCTTGTTCAAGAGTGCATATTTTCTGCTTGAGGTGAAATATGCGGGGACCATTAGATGGTGAAAAACGTTCACAAAGATCAGTCCATACTTCTGCAACAGATTCCGTGTACAACACGGTTGGGACAAGATCTTGGTGGATGGAATTCAGGATCCATGATAGTATCATGTTGTTGATGGGAACCCATGGGGCATATGTGGCATCGGTTGATTGGGGTTTCTGGATATCTCCTGTGACGAAACCCATTTTGTTCTTTGCGGACAAAGCAATGGTTGTGGCTCGTGACCAGCTGTTATAATTATCACATATCAAAATCATGCTGACTAAATTCGAACCTGGACTATCCAAGGCATGGAGGAAGAGTGAACTGCTGGTCTGTTCATGATTTGATGTGTGGCTGGAGAGTTCCTCAGTTCGAGAGTTTTGTACGGTTTGGGAGTTTTGTTCGGACATCATAATGAATCCAAAAAAAAAACGATGCCCAGAAAAATCAATCGAAGCAAACCGAATGAAAGACGATTGATCTGAAGGAGAAATGGACGGATGGCTGGTGGCAGCTGACAAAAAAAGGACTCATTGATCACCTTGCTCTGATACCATGAAGAGAAAAATGGAAGGGAAAGCCCTTTTCATATGTATTGATTCTGTACAATTACATTGATGTATTTATAGTCTAAGAATGTAAGTAAATAGATAAATAATATACAGAGAATTATGAATTTCCTATTCACTGTATCAATCACGGATTTATCTAATCAATCAGTCCTTAATTAGAATCGGTATCATAATCAGGATCTTCAAATATATCTTCCAATAATAACTCTAATAGAAACCCATTCATGACATTAAAAAAAAACGCAAAAACTACATATTGTTTAAGCCGAAACAGGGTGTTTTCAAGATGCCGCATAGGTACAAAGTATTTTTATTTAGATTTCTTGCCCATATACATGAATATTTATATGTTGTGAAAATTTCAAGTGTTTTGAAAAGTAATCTGTCGATGTTAGCTACCTCGACTTTGTCATAATCATACGGCAATAGGCGACCTACACCACACCTCGTGAGCATCTCAGTAGCAACACTTCTAACGCCACCGAGTCCCCGCAATTTAAAATTGCGTCAATGGAAAGGATAGGCCAGTCAATTAGAAACCCTTTTTTCGCTGAGTTAATTTTGCAGATGCACTATGAATAACTTGTTTAATGCACATAAAAATATATTTTCATAGAGGTACAAATTGAGGGAAGAAATAAGTACAGAAAACTATAGCAACTGTGTACTCCCGAATCCTTTCATGATTCCCCGCGACTCCCATCCTTTGTAGTGTCTTGAGCCTGCTGTAAGGGTTACTTTCTACAACCTCAGCACTTCTATCCCGCCAATGGAACAAAAAGCATATATCTTTAACATAATCTCAAAGTTCAATAATTAGGAAATATAGAGACAATAGGAATAGGGAACCAAAAGTCATGAGGCAATTAATGACTTGAAAGCGGAGCGTCCCTTCTTATGTTCTCCACCGCTTGACTTCAGCTATGCCTTTGCAGGGGCCACTAGCGGCTTGGTTCCAATTGGGCAGTGAAATTTGTTTCGATCTCTCCTACCAGCAACCTTCGCCCTCTGTCAAGAATGCGGCTTGCTCCCGGAAGTTGCTTTGTATTCCACAAGGGTCTAGGCCACGGACATGGCCGTTGAGAGATCTCTTGCATTGTGTCGCTTCAATTATTGCTACATCGATCACTAGATGCCGCTCATAAATTGGTAGTAGGCCTCCGTATTGTTCATGGAAGGGATTTGAAGTAGCAACTCGGATAACTTCTTGATGTACTCCTAGACACCTCCCTTTTGTTCCGGGCAACATAGTTCGTCTTGAGCTTCCTCTTCGACATAGGCGGGATAGTATTGTCATTAGAACTACTTGATGAATATTTCCTAGGTTGTGAAAGGTTCACCATTTCTATCATCGGACCTACGACGCCACCACAATAGGGCATTGTCCGTCAATTACATGACCACGGTACTTACTTGAAGTCCTCCAATGGTGATCCTAGTCGCTTGAAAGTACTGCTCCATATACCACAAGAATTTGTCAACATCCTTGGTTGCCCTTGTGCTTCTGAATTCGTTTGGCTTCGGGGTGTCCACTCGTGGACTAGGCTACATGGTGACCACCTTGTTCACGTGTGCCGCTTTCACCTCGGTGAGGTTTGCCTTGAGCTCGGCCATCTCAATGCGCATGGCCTCCATCAAGGCCTCCAAGGCATCATCTCACTGCCATAGTTCATCGGTTGTGCGGGTCAGGGTACCTAGCATCTCCCCTTGGAGTTCTCCCAAGCCGAATTATGCTCTTGCACCTCTGCCTCGACCTCCCCCGTTCCGGTCTCGCCTTCTTCGATGTGTATGGACAATTCCTCAATCGTTCCTTGGATGTCCACGATGATGATCTCCATCTTCGCCACACGGGTCTCCGAGTCATTGAGCACGTCATTTGTACTTAAGCTACCACGGCCCTTCTTTGCCCTAACGCCTTGTTTCTCGATGGCCCTTCCACGGTCCTCAACCGCCTTATCACCATGGACAGATGTAATGTCGAAAGGATGTTCCATTATGCCTAGGATTGACTCACTTTGATACCACTTGTCATTGGCTGTTCAATCTAGCTCGTTTCCTTACCCATGCGGCCTTAGGAATTTCTTCCCAAGTTAGCCTTTCCCACACTCAGTCGCTCACAAGGAATTTTAGTGAAAGAAGCTCTAGATTTGAATTACTCATGAGACTGAGATAATACAATTGAGGGGGAGGAGACCCCTTTAGATATAAGTACAAGCTTAACCACAACTCTAAATCACTTCTCGATTTAACGATGGAGATGCCACCTCACTATCTACCAATGAGATGCCACCTCCCAACCCACCAATTACTTGCATAGGAATGCTCCATAATAAGATACATTTACCATATTGCCCACCCCTGAAATATTCTAGAGAACACTAGATAAGTTCCTCTGGTCTTCTTGAATGATTCACGGTCCTTTGTGCATGGGTAACCTTTAGACCGTGACACTTCCATATCACCTTCAATGGAAAGGAATGAAGAAGTCAACTTTTTTGCCACTAAAAATTTGCTGATTACTGTCATGTTAACGTAGATGGATATAATTTGTTACGTCTTTATACGTTAATGTGGCAGCATATTAAAGGGGTATTCCTCCTAAATTGAGAAGATGATAATCCAATTTATTGTTTGGGAGGCATAACAATAACATTTAAAAAGGTCTTTATATTAATCCAGTCGTTATTCAACAATAGATAATAAATCATGGCTCGAGAAATTTAAATATATAGTAACTGAGTTTGCAATGGCTACTTTTAAATTTGATGCATATCATGTAAGTTGAGATACTTATTTCTAGTGTGGGAGTCATAATATATTAGTACATTAGTTAACCTTCATTTGCTTAGAATTTTAAGGTGAAGTAACTTTTGTCTAGATCTTAACCATAATTCTTTATTTTTTTTTATAAATCAAGATAAGTCAGTTTACTTAAGTTTGGTTGCTTGTCTAAATCCTAATCCTAGCGTTATTGCTGTTTAAAAATAAACTTAACGTGATTTGCTTAAGTTTGCTTGCTTATGATGTTAACTATGACAATTTAATTGATAACGAGTTAGCATAATCTAATGGGAAATTTTTAAAAAAATTCTTTAAGCTTTCACTTCACTATATTATATAAGATAAGGCCGATTCATGCACCAATAAACCGATCACGAAGCACCAATTATTGTTCTTCTATACTGGCAGTTGGGCATAGCTAGAAGCCAATAAACAGCTCAATATAAGAAGAAACATGCAAAATTTGACTTAGTCTCTGTCATTTTCAGGTAAAGATATACTCAGGATATGATTTGGAAAAGATGTTGTCCAAACTCAACTTATAATTAGTGCGGAGGACTTGTAACAATGCTAAAAAAGTTGTTTGGAAGCTTGTGTCTTTTTATTTCGTGAGAATTAGTATGGATCAAGTTATATCTTTTTCTTTGGTGTAAAATGTTAGTATTATAAAGCGGATAAAGTACAATAGCTTAGGGATATCTCCCAACTATACAAATAGTGCTAATAAATAAAAAAGATGGAGGTAGGAAGTCTCAACATAGTAGCCATCACAACATTTGTCTAAAAAGGTCTAAGTTTTTGCTCTACCTCCTACATTTTTACTAACCAAAATAATATGAAAATCAGTTGACTTATTTTGAAACCGTATTTGGTTGCGTTCCATCCATATGCTATACTTTGAGAAGTCTTGACGCCGAGTCTTTGCCATTTGTTGATCTAATCATCCATCGAATTTCCTCATTCTATTCCTCCTAAAGAACGCCTAATCCCTCATTGTGCAAGGCTACTGTGCCATAAGTTGTATGTTCATACACTGGAAGAATAAATGTGTCATGTCTTCTATACTGGCCCTATAGAATTACATTGGATATCAACTTAAGTCATCTATTGGACGATGATCTCTACTATCGGTAGTCTGTTTCTATAAACTAGCTAGCTAATAAAATTGTGTTTGCTAATGCCATTTGTCCAAATTAGGTCATACCACTGCACAACTGGTCCCACATGTTTGAGTTAATCATAAATATCTCGGCAATGGTACCGTGAGCTATGGATAACCGAGATTAAAATATGTTGCAATTTAAGGAAGCATCGTCAACTTCAAGTCATACTACCCCTAATGTTGATCTGCATAATCGGACTGCCTCTGCATTTGTTGATGTGAGCCATATACTCCAAAGGGAAGATGATGGACGATTGATGAGGTTCCATAACATGCGACCTAACAATGCTTTGTTCCATAAGTTTAGATCGAGCAATCCAATCCTCCTTCCCTTTTAAGTGAGCAAACTACTTGCCATGCCACCTTGTAAGATCCATGATTCAGTATATTACCTACCCATAGAAATTGACGGATCAAGATATATATTGATACGTGACTAAATCACACTATGCGCATGTTCTTAACGCAATTACTATAAATGAGGAATCAAGTTAGGCAACATCCTACAATCATTAAATCCTCAAATTAATGTATTGATGGGCCATTGCATAACGGATGCCCATGAATATGCACATGGCCCTCTTCCCTTCCTCACTTGTGGGTTATGGATTTGAGTATGCCTCCTCGTCGCCAAATAATAATGACAACGGTATATAACTAAACAATAATTTGGATGAAGAAAAATATAATAAAAGAACTATTTAATTTCTTTAATTGGCATCAAGAATCTCGTGGGGATGGACGTATATACTTATATATAGATAGTGTCTTTAAGCAAGCCAGTATAGTGAAGCCCACTAAAAGAGAGCTGAAGTTTATTAGTTCTTGTCCATTACAAAACACATCTTTTGAGGTTCTTGTCGTCCGATCCTTTCGTCGCGACTATGGAGGCGAATCTCACAAAGCTTGGTGGTTCTCTTCCAGTCCCATGTGTTCAGGAGCTGGTGAAAGAGGCCATAACCGAAGTCCCGCCTCGCTATGTCCGTACTGACCAAGACCATCCGCTCATGCATGATGATCATGGATCTTTGTTGCTTCAAGTACCAATAATTGACATGAACAATCTCTCGTCAAGCAATGACGATTTGGTGGAGTCCGAGCTGGAAAAGTTGCACGTTGCATGTAAAGATTGGGGATTCTTCCAGGTAAAATTTCACCAAGGCGTAATCTTACTTTTTCTGTCTGTGAGTATTACTTAAGACAAGTGGCCTGGATTTCATTTTCAAGAATCGACTTTTGAAGTTCATCGATCCTTTTTTTCTGCATGCAGTTGATAAACCATGGAGTGAGTGGTTCATTGGTGGAGGAGGTGAAGTTGGGGATACAAGAGTTCTTCAAGCTTCCAATGGAGGAGAAGAGGACGTTTTGGCAAGAAGAAGGCGACTTGGAGGGTTTTGGGCAGATGTTTGTTGGGTCGGAGGAGCAGAAGCTTGATTGGGGCGACCTCTTTTTCATGGTGTCCCTCCCAAGACGTTTGAGAAAACCTCATCTTTTTCCCATGCTTCCTTCTCCCTTCAGGTTCTCTCTCCCTCTCCCTCTTTTCTTCTGTTTTCTCCTTTTCTACGTCTCCCCTTCTCATTCCACACGTCCACACACGTAGCTTGCCCACTAACCATATCGCACACGGATCGCCTCCACCACTGACGCCCCACCAGCAATATTAAGCCACCCGTCCTCACCATCCATTATGTAAAAAAGTGTAATCCAAAATTTTAAACCATCTTGATATTATATTCAAAACTGATAGATAGATGGAGACCACGTGTATATAATGAACATGTAAACTCCATAATCAAGCAATACGTGAGATATTCTATCACATCATATCACTTCTGCAACTACCATCACTACGCCACTCACAACCCCACTCTCGGCCCTTTCTCTTGGGGCCTTTGTGGTTCTCTCTCTCTCTCTCTCTCTCTCTCTCTCAAGTTGCAATGGAAATCCCTTAGTCAACCTAGATTGGAGGTTGGCAGAGATGGGGTGACCACATGCGCAAACCCCGCCCCTATTCCTCACTTAAATAAAGAGTTAGGTGGGCGACAACAGCGAAGGAGGCGGAGGGGTGGCACAAGAGCAACAACGGCAACCAAGTGTGGTGTCATGGGTTGGGGGCAGGCAGATGCCAAACGTGAGAGAGAGAGAGAGAGGGGCAATCACAACCATGACAAAAGTGGTGTTCGACAGCGGCAGCAATAGAGGCGTGGCCTAGGGTTTGGTTTTTTTGGGTGAATTTCCCTAAAAGTTTGGAGCGTTACTTAATCTTTACGAGGTCACTGCACATGGTGAAAAACGACGGAGATTGGAAAACCCATTTTTTATAAATAAAGTTAGTGCACAAAGGAGTGGAACTAATTTATATACAATGTCGGTATCCCTGGCGTCACACCGAACAATAATTCAAGTAGGGTCGTCCTCGTTCTCTCCCACTTGTCCTGGCCTTCGTACCCATAATTCGGTTGATAATTGAGACTTGGGAATGAGGACAGAGAATTGTCGCTTTCAGCTTTATATGGGCAGGTGATATGATTGTTAACACAATATGGATTCAGGCCATTAATATTTGGTTTATTGGTCGGCAAATTACAGCTGGCCAAATCAAACGAAGATCACGATGACATTCTTTTATAATGTCTTGTCACAATTAGAATGATTTGCACATCACTTGTCCATAAAGAACAATCCAGTCAAAGTGAGGTAAATCACAAGGTGATTCTATGCCTTAACAGCGTTCTAGCGTCAGTCAAGTAACAATTTCTTAAGGGTTTGGTACCCATTTAATCATACATAAGTAGATCTTAATTTTTTATTGAGGACCTTTTTTTGGAGTTTGTGTATTATTAGGTTTTGTGCAGAAATAACAATGAAATCCACTTAGGTACATCACACTTTGACGGGGAAATGATTTGTCGAATGACTCGTAGCGACTAGTATTAGTGTGGATGTACGAGAGTTGGTTACCACAAATTCAAGAACAAGAATTGCATTGTTGCTATCATAATGAGATTGAGTTAATTAAGAACTTGAATAGGTCTGTCGTTCATAGAGAACTTTCATTTATGACTTATACAAGATTTGGGAACCATACATGACTTATTTTGCGTGCTTCATAAGATTAATGATACTATGTGAACAAATAATGTCTAGAGTGTGTGATATGATATGCATTATAAGACAAGCAAGCACCGAACATAAAACAAAACAACAATAGGAGCCGGATGCATGGAAGACTAGCTTCAAGATTAGCCCACATCATCAAGAATACCTTAATTTTACAATCAATATTGTCTACACAGCCTGTTTACTGTCTTCTACACGTCCCGTAGTCTCACCGTCGAGATGTCATATTTTGTGAGTCTCTCTCTCTCTCTCTCTCACCTTTGTAACCTATTCGTAAATGTATCATCTTATTGTTATGCAGAGGCGTCTTAGATGAGTACTCCTCAGAGCTACGAGACCTTGCAATGAAGGTCCTCCTTCTCATGACAAAAGCTCTGCAGATGGACACCAAGGACATGATAGAACAGTTTGATGAGGGCAGGCAAGCCATTAGGATGAACTATTACCCTCCGTGTCCGCGACCCGAGCTCGTCACCGGCCTCACTCCTCACTCCGACTCTGTAGGCCTCACCATTCTTCTGCAAGTCAATGAAATGGAAGGTCTCCAAGTAAGGAAAGAGGGCAAGTGGGTCTCTGTCAAGCCCCTTCCTAATGCATTCGTTGTCAACATCGGAGACGTTTTAGAGGTATATAGCCTTATTTCTATTGTTTTGATGCGGAGTTCCACCTCATTTTGTTTAGTATACGAGCTGGTATTGTCTAGATTCATCTGCTATTGATGACAAAGCTGTTATTTCATACAAAATCTAACATTTGACTTATAAATATTTAAAATGGATGAATCA
Source organism: Syzygium malaccense (assembly GCA_031216405.1). Classification (NCBI taxonomy): domain Eukaryota; kingdom Viridiplantae; phylum Streptophyta; class Magnoliopsida; order Myrtales; family Myrtaceae; genus Syzygium; species Syzygium malaccense. The sequence continues at coordinate 25,630,011 of CM062257.1, read as the reverse complement.
TCAATCTAAACGAAAATGTATGCGGCTGTGAATGCAACAATCATCCTGAATAAAATGGTAGACATTTCAATACTGGAATGCGGGAAATCTGCTTAGTTATGTGTATATTTTTCAAATCCCAATGCGGATACTGTTGTTTATTCATATGCAATGAGCTAGTTAGTTCAATAGAATGACTATTGATGATACAATTTCACGCACGAAATCCATCAGAGGGCTGACAAATTAGTCTGTGCATTTGATAATCCACACAGATTGTGACGAATGGTGCGTATCATAGCATCGAGCATCGAGCAATAGTTAACTCGATGAAGGAGAGGCTCTCAATTGCTACATTTTACAGCCCGAAATTGGAAGGGGAATTCGGTCCCGCACCGAGCCTGATCACACCGGACAAGCCAGCATTGTTTAGGAGAATCGGCATGTCCGATTACTTGAGGGGACTCTTCTCTCGTGAGCTCCAAGGGAAGTCATATCTCGATGTCATGAGGATTGCATAGTATCTTTATGTTTACACTCTCGATATACCTCTCTAATAAGTGGATGTATTGACACAATATCTCTATAATCCATATCCATTTCGCTCCCTCCTTGCTTTTGTTGATCAATTTCATCCCTTTGTTTTCCGAATGGCATTATAACGACATAAACAGAACCTTTTAACTTGTCTACATCTCTTTTTTTGTTGGGAAAGCAAGTAAACTTTACTCATAATAAAACAAACCAGCCTAAAATTGCTGCAGAGGAAGTATTAGTTCAACATTCTCGAATTTCTACAAATCGCTGTTCTTCTTACCATGGCAAAATGTGCATAGTTTCATTCCCAACAAAGTAAGGCTGAACTTGATTATTCGTAAAGAGCCCATATTACGAGTGGAGCACAAAAGGTGGTTGCGAAAGCTTTTGATGGGATTCGACTTTGCAAGTGTGGAATTTAGGGTCGTTTCCCCGCGCCATGATAGACAACTAAAGCTTTCGCTAAATGGGATAAGAGCATGCCCTATAACGCACTACCTCAGAAGAACCGACAAGTCTCGCGCAATATGAGCAAAATCTAAATTATTAGTTTGAGACTAAGGTTCGCCCTCTCAACTACCAAGTTGGTTTGGCCATGGTTCAAGGATATTCACCTATGGTTTATACATTGTATTGATAGTCAATGTTTTACTAGTAATTATCTTCTTTTAGAAATAGTTGGGGGTGATGTCGTAAATCTCTATAGAAAAAGATGTAGATTATGTAATCTAAGTCCTGGTTGGGCTCCTCTTTGTGGCCCTAGGTCTTGCACCATTTATTTCTATAGAAAAAAGTATTAGTTCATTGCCGTTAGCGGGTAGGCATGAATTTCCCTTCCCATAGTGGTATTCATGCGACCATTGGAACGAAGATTGGTCCCCACGTTCGTTAGTCTGTGTCTATTGAAATTGCATAAAAACCGAGATTATCTCAAGACTACCATTTCAAGGCCTGAATTGGGATCGTCCTTCGCTTAGTACAGGACTTCCATCGGAACCGACTGAGTTGGATCACAAATCATGTCAAGGAAATCACTGTCTTCAAAACAGCATCATCGATACACCTATTCATCTCTTTCTTCAAATCCCTCTTGCCACCTAAACTTCGGCTGCTGTAAAATTAGGGATTGTTCCTGATCTCTAAACAAAAATATCATTCGAATGATTTGCATTTTTTCTAAGTCATACCATCATCACACGCCAATAACATGTTTTCCCATTTTCATAATGACGGAAGAGCGTGCGCCTGATTCTTTTTCCATAATGGCTGACCATCTCTCTTTCATCTTATCCCATGGCCAAATGTCAAAACCCACGCAATGGATGGAGTGATAGGAGACTTGCAGGGTTTGAAAATATAAGGAGCGATCAGTGGGATTTGGCGATTTGGTCAATATCCAGCAAGCAGAGCAGATTGTACATAAAAAATGAAAACCGCGTGCTAGGAGATAATGTTTTTTTTTGGTCTGCTTTATATATAATTCTTCTCGCTCTCTGACTTTTGCTCTACCTCTTGTAGAGCGCGGAAGTCGAACCTTGCAACTGTGATATTATCGTCTCCACCCTCCCAATCCCTTTACTAGCAGACCGCATGCCTATTGGCTAGGAGATAATGTTACTAAACCAACCGAGCAGATTAAGATAACGCTCTGCCATGATCCTGTGGAGATAATCAAAACTTGAATTTGACTCGATGAATAATCAAAATTCGAAAGGTGGTCAAACAGTGAAGGAGTTTCGTTGGAGAATGGAAATTGAGGGCAATTCGGTGATTTGGTGAGAGGTGTGGAGGTTTAAACAAATCTGATTTGATTTAATAGAGTGAGCATTATTAGGTGAAAGGGGGGTTTTGTTTTAAATGAGATTGAGAGAGACCAAAGAGAAAATGTACCGAAAGGGTGTTAGATTAATCTATCGTAATAAAGTTCCAAATTCATCAAAGCTCTGGTTCGTACAAGTAGAGTATTATTCCTTACTTTGCTTGAGTTTCTAATCAATCCTAATTGATAAGTGGTGACTCCAAAATGTAAGAAAATTGCATGTTTAATTGAGTACCAAGTAGCAAATTGCTTGGAAGAGTCTGTGCTAAGCCTTTAAGCTTAATAATCCATTAGTTTTCCTTTAAGTGGTTCTTCTTTGGGAAGGTCGCGACAACCACCACGACTAAATCTATACAGAACATTGTGTTGACTTCAACTTTGTGTCATGTCAAATGCAATACGATTTCAATATTCATAATAGCTTAAAAAATTATGTCACGCATGCGCCTTTGGATGATTGATATGGAGTTGACTTTGGTTACATTATTATCCTCAAGTACACATGTCAATCATCCAACAGTGAGTGTATAAAATTTTGCTAAACATAGGCTTTTTTCCCCTTCTGTGACGAATGGTATTTTCATTAGATTGTAATATTTTTTATTTATTAAACTTGAGTCCAACATGAGATCGATCGTATAATAATATTATCAATTATGTTTCACTATGTATTCATTTCTTGAAGCTTCCACTATTTAATAACATAAGGCGGATTCATACACCAATAACCGATCACGAAGCCATACTTTTGTCGGTTGGTAGATTGAGTGTGGCCGGAAGCCACATGTACTTCTTGACACTACTGCTATAAATGAGAAACCAGGTTAGCTAACATCCTACAGCCATTAGAACATTAGAAACCCTCATAATAGATGTTATAACTTATAGCCTACTCCTCGAGATTTTTGTCGTCTGATCCTCTCGTTGCCACGATGGACGCGAATGTCACAAAGCTTGGTGGTTCTCTTCCAGTCCCAAGTGTTCAGGAGCTGGCAAAAGAGGCCATAACTGAAGTCCCACCTCGATATATCCGTACCAACCAAGATCATCCGTTCATGCATGATGATCCTGGAGCTTCATTGCTTCGAGTGCCAGTAATTGACCTGAACAAGCTCTCATCAAGCAATGAGGATTCAATGGAGTCCGAGCTTGAAAAGTTTCACTTTGCATGCAGAGATTGGGGATTCTTCCAGGTCTTCCGTGATAGTCACTTGAGACAAAAGGGTCCGGATTTGTGTTTTCAAGAATTCGACTTTTGAACTTAATCGATCCATTTTTGGGCATGCAGTTGATAAACCATGGAGTGAGTTGTTCATTGTTGGAGGAGTTGAAGTTGGGAATACGAGAGTTCTTCAAGCTTCCAATGGAGGAGAAGGGGAAGTTTTGGCAACAAGAAGGAGACTTGCAGGGTTTTGGGCAAGCGTTTGTTTTGTCGGAGGAGCAGAAGCTTGATTGGGGCGGCGACCTCTTTTACATGATATCCCTCCCAAGACATTTGAGAAACCTCACCTTTTTCCCATGCTTCCTTCTCCCTTCAGGTTCTCTCTCTCTATCTCATGCATTTAGTACACTATCTGTTCAAAATGATCGGGATTGTCTAAATGTATGTCGTCAATTTAACCTTCCCCCCCAATTGGATCTTTGGTTCCTTTACTAGCTAAATATTAAATTTACTCTAAATGGTTGACACATCAACAATCAAAATCAAAGATCAAAATTAAGAAATTTTTTTGGCTACGCCCGGTGCATGTGTGGCCAACTCACATGCATCATTGGAAAGATCCACTAGAGCTAATGGTTCATGTGAGTTGGGCTGATATGAGCCGGATGCATGGAAGATTGGCTTGATAATTTGCCCGCATCATTGATAATACCTAACTTTATTAGCATTGTGAAATTTTGTGGGTCCACTGCCAACTGTTCTAAAAGTTCAAGCAATTAGATAAAGTCGTGGTTTATTATTTAAATATTTTAACACTCTCCCTCACGCTTAATCTGATCTTTTTGCCTAGTACTAAGTGTAGACATATTTAATTCGGGAGGCAAATGGAACCTGAAAAGATTTAAACTCAGGACATCCAACTCTGATACCATATGAGATTTGATGGGACCATTACCAACTGTTCTTAAAACTTAAACTGTTAGATAAATGCGTGATTTATTATTTAGATATTTTAACAAGTATGATGAATAATTTATTAACAATCTTTATAACTATTTTCTACCAATCCCAAATCTCTCGACATCGAGATGAACCATTAATTACTTACTAAAAATAAACTTACTCATATCAGTGCCTCACATTATGTGAGAAAATCCATGCGCTCTCTCTCTCTCTCTCACGTTTGTAACCTATTCTTAATAGTATCATCTTTTAATTGTGCAGAGATGTCTTGGATAGATACTCCTCAGAGATACGAGATCTTGCAATGAAGATGCTCCTCCTCATGGCAAAAGCTTTAAAGATTGTCGCGACCTAAAAAAAATCGAGTGTTTCGATCTTAGGCTAATGGATTACTAGATCAATTAAATTAACTAACCTAGCACGAGTTCTCCCAAATTCTACCAAATCGCAACTTAGGTCCAATTGTGAGCATGCAAATATTTTCAACGGGAGTCGCCACTAATCATTTAGGGTAGGTTGATTAGAAACCTAAATAAAATAGCGGGAGTACTATTTTATTTCTATGAACCAGAAATCATAAATTCGGAGACTTGGTTAAGCTAGATTCCCTAACGCCCTTTCGGTACCAATTTCGAGAAAAATACTCAATTTGACAATTTTGATAAATCCTGACTTAGAATTCAAAGGTGCAGAAATTTTTTGATTTTTATTTATTTAAATGAAAGCTAACCTATATGTAATGACGTGCAAAAATTGACGTGCGATTAATGCAACCTAACATGCAAACTAAATGTCATGCGACGACGTGACCTATTTCTAATGACGGGCATATTATTTTTTTTATATTTTTTTAATGAAATTCGGAATTAAAAATGCCAATTATCTAAACATGCAATTCTAAACTAAAGAAATTAACTTATTCTAAAGCAATCTTTTTTTGGTATTTTTTTTATCGAAATTCGAAATTAAAATCAAGTAAAAAAAAATATAACCGCGAAATTTTTCGAATTAAGTTTCGATCTGAAGCCTAACAAATCGACCCTAAAATTCGAAATACCCACTATGGAAATAATTCTATCTAAAGCATGATAGATAGATTTATTTCCACGTGTGCGGTTGCGGATTAGGAAATTTTCCTAATCGATCACATCTTGAAAAATTCCGATATCTTAAATATCTTGGATATATTCAAAGGATTTTGAAAATTCTAAATTCTATCCAAATTTGGTAAGTAATAGATATCCAAAATTTCCAAAGAGTAAATAAATCCTAATTGAAATAATGCCTATTGTTCAAATATGCAAAGTTAGATATCGATAAGCACGAATTAGGCAATAAAATATTCAAACTAAATCAAGATAAGATATTTACCTAATCCAAAGATTTGTTTCCAAATTTGAATTTGTAGTGGATTGGGATTGCGGATCGGCGCGTCGGGAATGGCGGCGCGACGTCGGGAACGGCGGTACGACGTCGGGAGCGGCAACGGTGATCGGTCGCGGTGATTGAGGGCAAGGCGGGTCGTGGTTCTCAATCACGATGCTTGGCAAACCTTGGCTCGATAATGGATCGGCTATGGCAGGGAGACGACGGAAAGAATTGTTGAGTCGAGCTTGCTAGAATGCTTGCTATGAACTCACTGGGGTGATTTGCCTAGCCGAGGAACATACTGATCTAGAGTGGAAGCTACTGTTATACTGGACCGTCGACTTGGTTGAACAACGAGCAAACGCTAGAGAAATTGGATCGAGCGACGCAAGGCAAGGACTGGAGCCTGCCTATTTACTGATTTTGCTGCAAGAGTCGTTGGAACACTGAATCGCAATGGCACGGACTTGAAGTTTTGGAGCGTATGGTGCCGCTGATTTGGAGCGTATGGTGCTGCTGATTTGGAACACAAGAAGCAACGAGACCCAAGTGATGGCGTTTGTGTGAGCGGTTGACAACGCAACAGGGAAGCAAACTCCAACTTTTGAGTTTTCCCTGCACTTGCTCTCCCTTTGTGAATTTTTGTGTGCTGTCGACGTCCCCCCTCAAGCGTCAGAGCCCCTATAAGTGATGAATATTACGGGGAAGGAGAGCTCTCTCACGAATGTGCTCTCCTCTCCTCTCTTTTGGCCGTGAATTGTCTGGCCTCAAAAATTGTGTGAACCCCTCCACGATTTTTTAACGTGGACTTCCCCAAGAAAAGCCACACGACTCCTCTGCTTCTCTCTCTCGCTCACGTGTTTCACTCGCGTGTCTCTAAAAATTCTGATCTGAAAATTCTGAGAGCCCCCCTTGATTATGCAGCAAAACATATATTTATATTGCAAACCTAGGTCAACTAGCCGGGCTTTCTAGTCCTAACGGGCTTAGGTTTAGGCTTTACTTTTAATTTAATTTAATTCTAAGTGGGCTGAATTAATTCGGGCTTTTATTTAATTAAACTTGATGGGCTAATTTAAGCTCAAATTAAGACAACCCAGCCCTTTTTGACTTGTGATTTTCGGCCTTTGCCTTCCAAGTGAGCCGAGTCTCGTTCGGTACCCGAGTTCGATTTACGTGATGAACTTTAAGCTCGCTTGCCACCGCCGACCCAATGCGGAATGCAATTAATCTACATGAACCTAAACTATATGCTATGTAATTTTAATATTTTTGTTTAGGGATTAAAAATTAATCCCTAATTTTCTATGCAATTAACACTAAATGATGCGCCAAAATTTAGGTGTCAACAGCTGCCCCTCTTTGAGTGGAGGCTCGCAGAGGTTTCACTCAAAGACTGAGACCTAAATTTAAACTATGAAAAATGATGAATGATGATTTTTTTTAAAATGATGCATGATATGCAATCAATAAGGAACGTATGCTAAGGCTTCTCACTTCATGCGGAGCGGTGAAAGAGTCTTACATACGGATCGCACAAAAAGCGTCCAAGTGGGGGAAAGCTTTATAATGCTTTGAGTTTCCTCGATCTCCAAACTTCTAGTCCACTGGAAGTAAGGTTCTCAAGGTACATGATTGCCTATCTGTTACCTGTAGTTTCCTACAGATGCGAAATAGCGCATGATATGAAAAAAGAATGAGGACGTGTTGCCTATACCACTGGGCAATCACGAAAAGGATCATGTCACCTCTTCCATTGGGTGAGCATGAAATGGGGTGTGCTTCGTACTCCACTTAGCAACACCAAGAGAGAAATTATGTTGCATGTCCTACTGGGCGAACATGAAATGGGGTGCGCTTTGTACTCCACTTAGCAACACCAAAAGAGAAATTATGTCGCCTATCCTACTGGGCGAACATAAAATGAGGTGCGCCGCGTACTCCACTTAGCAACACCAAAAGAGAAATTATGTCGCCTATCCTACTGGGCGAACATAAAATGGGGTGTGCTTCGTACTCCACTTAGCAACACCAAAAGAGAAATTATGTCGCCTATCCTACTGGGCGAACATGAAATGGGGTGTGCTTCGTACTCCACTTAGCAATACCAAGAGAGAAATTATATCGCCTGTTTCACTTGGTGAACATATGAGAGAGATAATTTCTCATATTCCGGAGAGAGAAACAATGAAGAATAATTAGCAGGCGTACCTGAATTCTTCTTATGACAGAGCCAATGGCATCGCTCCTGTTTTTACCTGAGAAAATGTTAAAATAACACATGCGCAGAGGCAGAGAAAACATAATTCATGAATCTACTTGCATTACCAAGCTTTACTAGGGAATTTATTAATAAGAACAACCATTTCGTCCTTTTGACATTTTGATCATATTAAATGAGAGACATTTAATCAGAAAGGACTTCCCACTCACTCTCAATGAAAGGCTTTTGACCCGATCTTTGACGCGGGTATAAGAATCACTCGAACTCTCTTCATCGTGCTTGACAAGGGTTCGGATATTCTCAAAATCAGTATGATTCGGCCAATCTGAGAGGTCTTTATAAGGACTAAAATGTGAGCTTGGTCAATGGCTTAGCAAAAGGGACTCTTCGAGTCGAGGCTATTGAAAGAATTGATATCACCAGCTGTTTCGGGTTTACAAGTCAGGAATGCTAAAAATGAGATAGAAAAATCTTGCTTGCACTTCTTCGAGCAACATTTATAAGCATTTGAAATTCTACGTTAACTCAAGTGCCCTATTCTGAAGAGACTTTGGTAATGGTTGTAACGTAGGTTCGGGTAGGCTTGAAATGAATGGCCTATTTCATCAAAAGGGGTATTATGAACATGGAGATTGGTGATCACTCCATCTAGCAATTGCTCCATAAATGAACCTTCAAATGGTCTTTTCCTTGAAGAATGATCTTGCATATCAGCTCAGTTCTTGCTGAAGCTTTTCTCTCTCTCTCTCTCTCTTTTTTTTTTGAGAGAGATTTTCCTTTTCTTCGAGAGATTTTTTTTCGAGAGAGAGAACTTCGATTTGATGGAGTCCTTTTGCATCCTTTCTGATGAATTTTCTTTTGAGCTCCCATTTGCCCCAAGTCACCTTGAACTTGTCTTGAGATGATTTCATTTATTTATCATAAGAATAATCACCAATTGGGTTGAAATGAATTCACCGCTCAAATTGGGTATGCAAAGGGTATAATGTGTAGGGATATAGAAAGAAATGCTCTTCGTCATATCTAAGGCACTCGAGCTAAAACAGAACTTGCATGCAATAAATATACTTGAAGATTGATGCAAGTGAAAGCAAGAAAATTCTAACCATTTTGAACTTTCTAAGAAATTGCCCCGGTATGGGATTGTTCCTGACAGGGGTAAGAAATGAAACTCCGTTCAAAGGGGTTAAGCAAATGATGACCTGTAGTGTTTAGATAGAGGAAATGAATGCCTCTCATCATTTTGGTCGTTATACTTTTCGTGAGATAATCCTTTACCTTGTCAGCACGGAATTTTCACTCAACTCGCACTAGGAATTATTATTCAGGACGTGTATGGAAATGTCTTGCCTTTCGTCATCTTGAAATCTCTCATGCAATATGATCGCTTCATTAGAACAGAAATAGATTGCCAAATTAAAAGCCTTCCTCAAACAAAGCTTAGTAACATCAATTGATTCATAAAATTCAACTTGACACTTGATAGAAATAAAGTCAGAATGAGTACAAATCAAGTGTAATATTTCTTCACAGAATCAGAATTAACTGGACTGGAAAAAATACGACCATCCATCTCAGCCAAAATCAAAGCACCTCCTGGAAGGACTTTCTTCACAATGTACGGGCCGCCATAGTTTGGAGCAAATTTTCCTTCTGCAAGAGGAACTATCGGCAATAACTTCCGCAGGACAAGGTCACTTACCTGAAAATGTCGAGGCTTGACTTTCTTGTTGAAAGATTTAGCAACTCGTTGTTGGTAGCACTGGCCATGACATAGAGCTCTAAGCCTTTTCTCATCAATCATGTTCAATTGGTCCAATCTCTGTTGGATCCAATCTGCTTCTGACAATTGTACCTGTGAAAGAATACGTAACGAAGGAATTTCAACCTCAACAGGTAGCACTGCTTCCATACCGTACACAAGAGAATATGGAGTTGCCCCTGTAGATGTCCGGATAGAAGTCCGATATGCCATAAGCGCAAAAGGTAATCTCTCATGCCAATCACGATAGTTCTCAGCTGTTTTAGCCAAAATTTTCTTGATATTCTTGTTGGCTGCTTCGACCGCTCCGTTCATCTGCGGACGATATGGAGAGGAATTCAGATGCTTGATCTTGAATTCTTTGAACAGTTCATCCACCAATTTGTTATTCAGATTTGACCCATTGTCAGTAATTATGGTCTCAGGTGCACCATATCGAGCAATGATGTCCCGACGAATGAACTTCACCACAACCCGGGCCGTCACTGTCGTATAAGACATGGCTTCGATCCACTTCGAAAAGTAATCGATAGCGACCAAGATAAACCGATGCCCATTCGACGCTTTAGGATTAATTGGGCCAATCATATCAATGCCCCACATAGAAAATGGCCATGGTTCAGACATTTGATGCAATTCATTCGGAGGAGTTCTAATCTTATCACCATAGATTTGACATTTGTGACAACTTCGGACATGCTGAATGCAATCACTCTCTAAAGTGAGCCAGTAATAACCCATCCTCATTATCTTCCTCGCCAGCATATGACCATTCATGTGCGGACCACATACTCCCTCATGCACTTCTAGCATCAAGTGAACAGCCTCAGTTGAATCAACACACCTTAATAAAACCGAATCATAGGACCGCTTGTATAGGCATTCTCCGTTCAAGAAGAACTTCGACGCCATTTTCCTGATATACTTTTGGTCAGATGCGGTACTTTTCTCAGGAAACTCCTGTGTTTGAATATATGCCTTGATATCATGATACCACGGCTTGCCGTCAGGCTCTTCTGTCATGGCCATGCAATAAGCCGGTTTCTGTAAGACCTCTATTTTCAAAGGTTCGACTTCTAAACCACTTGTCACTCGTAGCATTGCCGATAACGTAGCCAGAGCATCGGCAAAACTGTTTTGAGTCCTTGGCAAGTATTCAAATGAAATGTCTTCAAACTCTTCCACCAACTCCTCCAAATAGACATGATAGGATTGTAACTTAGCATCTCTAGTTTGCCATTTACCAACGGTCTGAAGAATAATGAGGACTGAATCCCCGAACACCTTAAGTCGAGCTACTCCCATTTCGATTGCAGCTTGTAACCCGAGGATGCATGCTTCATATTCAGCGATATTGTTCGTGCAGGGAAATATCAGTTTCGCTGCGACCGGATAATGTTGTCCGCCCGGGGATATTAAAACTGCCCCGATACCTGACCCTGACAAGTTTACGGCCCCATCAAAGTACATGGTCCATTCATACTCATCAATTGGCATGACTCTATCCTCTAGTGGATTCAGATCGTCATTTTTCCCAGGATTTTCAGCCAAGACATCAGCAATTACTCGTCCTTTGACTGATTTCTGAGACACGAATTGAACATTAAATTCTGAGATGAGAATCTGCCATTTTGCCAGTTTTCCGACCAAAGCGGGTTGATTGAGCAAGTATTTGATTGGATCATATTCTGTTACAAGCAATATCTGATAGTGCAAAGTGTATTGCCTCAATCTGTGTAACACCCAGACTAGTGCTGCGCACGTTCTTTCTGCCTCGGAATAGTTCATCTCAGAGGTGGTGAACTTCTTACTCAAATAATAAATTGCACGTTCTTTTCCATCCTCTTCACCTTTCTGAGCAAGCATGGCACCTAAGGACTCACTGTGGATTGTGAGGTACAGGATCAGAGGTTGCCCCGGCGTCGGTGGAACAAGCACCGGCGGATTCATCAAGTAGTGCTTAATCTTGTCGAACGCCAATTCACATTCTTCATCCCATCTAACTAGAGCATTCTTCTTGAGGAGTTTAAAGAAAGGCTTCGCTGTCTCAGATAGCTGAGAAATAAATCTGGCTATATAGTTCAATCTACCCATCAAGCTACGAACTTCCTTCACCGAAGAGGGCGATTTTATTTCACAAATGGCCTTCACTTTCGACGGGTCAATCTCAATCCCTTTGTTACTAACAATGAAGCCAAGTAGTTTGCCAGAGGCTGCCCCGAACACGCACTTTGTCGGATTAAGGCGTAATTTGAACTTACGAAGCCTGTCGAATAATTTCGTCAAGGTTTCTATGTGATCTTCTTCACGCCGAGTTTTTGCAATCATATCATCAACATAGACTTCAATCTCATTATGCATCATGTCATGGAACAACGTGACCATTGCTTGCTGGTAAGTTGCCCCAGCATTTTTGAGACCGAACGGCATCACTTTGTAATGAAATGTCCCCCATGGAGTGGTAAATGCCGTTTTCAACTTATCATCCTCGTTCATCAAGATCTGGTTATAACCTGAGAAACCATCCATGAAGGAGAATAGTTCGAATCCAGCTGTACTGTCCACAAGCACATCAATGTGCGGGAGTGGAAAATCATCTTTGGGACTAGCTTTGTTCAGATCTCGGTAGTCAACACACACTCGAATCCGACCGTCTTTCTTCAACACTGGGACTATATTAGCGACCCATTCTGAGTATTGGGTAGTCTCAATAAATCCCACGTCAAGAAGTTTCATGACCTCTTCCTTGATCTTCTTTGCCAGTTCTGGCTTAGCTCTTCGCGGCCTTTGCTTCACAGGCTCAATTGAAGGGTCAGTCGGTAGACAATGTTCAACGATCGATCTATCAAGACCCGGCATGTCAGTATAAGACCAGGCAAAGATGTCTTGATAATCCTTCAACAACTGGGTCAAGCGTTTGGCCATATCTTGAGAAAGACATGCCCCAATCTTCACCTCTCTAGGATTCTCCATGTCGCCAAGATTGATCACCACAGTTTCTTCGGCAGTCAGAGGCTTAGATTTCTCATGGATTTTCAAGTTCCGTCGTATCTCTTCATCATTTAGATTAGAATCGTCTGAGTCATCAGACTGACTTGCATCACATATATGAGGATCCCCGATTCCCGTCCCTTCGCATGCCTCAAGATTAGTCCTGAAACATGAAAGAAAAGGATCAAAAAGACAAGAGAGGGCTTAACTACTGCAATTTTCGAAAATTGTTCTTTACTTTTTGAAATTCATTTTGCTTTCGAAGACCTCGAAACGAGAATTCTTGAGAAGCCCAACCCTCAGTTCTTACCGTAGATGACAAATTTTTCAATCGTTGGTTATCGTCATCGGGTTGGTTTGGGGCACTTCAACAAGATTCAAAATGATAAAAACCGTTGTAATTTTATTGATATTGGATCAATGAATTACATCTTATTGGATTGAAAAACCTAAGTGCAACATGAATTGGAAAAAAGCAATAAAGATTCCCACGCAGGGGAGATACGAAAACTAAAAATGATTACTCTTGAGGGCCAGCGCCCATCCCTTCAAGTGGTCCTTCAGTGATTGCACCAATGGAGGTCTCAGCAAACCAACCAGTGAGGTAGGGTATACCATCATTAAAGTCAAAGTCCACCACCCTCGACTCCGGCTTCTTGAAAATACAGGGTGGCTGGTCATCCTCGGAATCGTCAGACAGATCGACCACAATCGCTTTACCATGCTTCTTAGGTGGTTCAGTTAGGGCTTGTGGCGACTCAGGAAAGATAAGCCCAAGATCATCCTCAGTCGGGCTCAGCTTTAAATTCTCATATCCCCCCACTACTCCAGCCGAGTGAAAGATGTGGTTAATGGGAGGTGGTAAGGGACTTCGACCTCTGCAACAATCGTTGCTTTGTTCGCGGCTTACAGGTCCATGATATCCCAAACCAGTCTTGTGGTATTGTCCATTTGTCTCAATCGGGGCATGAATGCCTTGGCCTTCCTTTCCAAGACCCTGACCTGGCTCAAAACCATTACCGACCATGACCTTGGCCACCATGATAGCTGCTTTAGAAACTTCAGGAACGGGCAATGGCATATCCGAGGAAGCCTGAACAACTTGAACTATCTCAAATGAATGATAGCTATCCTCTTCAACATGATCGGGCTCTATGTATGGGATCGATGTTGCATTGAAGATTCGGTGATCTTCCTCCCCATAAATTGTAACCAGCTTCGCTTTAGCCACGAACTTGATTTTCTGATGCAAACTGGAGGGCACTGCGCCTGCATTGTGGATCCATGGCCGTCCCAGCAAGAAATTAAAAGCAGAAGGGATATCCAGCACTTGGAAAAGAATATCGAATACCGAGGGTCCAATTTGCAGCGCTAAGTTAATCTGGCCTATCACATCCTTCTTTACTCCGTCAAAGGCTCGAACAGAAGTCTTGGCTGCTTGCATGGTAGATGGAGAAATGCCCAGCCTTTTCAAAGTAGCCAACGGACATAAATTCAGAGCCGACCCGTTATCAACAAGCACTCTAGCCACGTGAGTCTCTTTATACTTCACCGATATGTGAAGCGCCTTATTATGACCACGTCCTTCAACTGGGATTTCCTCGTCAGAAAATACTACTTGATCTTTGAGGAGAATCGCCCCGACAAACTCTTCTAGCTTGTCTTCTTCAATAGTCTCGGGCACATGAACCTCACTCAAAACCTTCATTAGAGCACTCCGATGTTTATCTGATGTCTGGAGAAGTTCCAACAACGAAACTTGTGCAGGTAGCTTTCTCAGCTGGTCAACCACGTTATATTCACTAGCCTTTATCACAGCTAGGAATTCTTTCGCTTCTTTCTCAGCCACTGGCTTGGTCGGTTGATTATCAGCATAAGTTCGCCCTGACCTTGTTATCAGATCAACATCATATGACCATGGAACCATCTTGTCACTTTCATAAGCGTAAGGCTGAGGTGATGCCAGGACCAACATTTCCGAAGCATCGGGTATAACGATCCCGAGGTCATCGTCAGAGGCGTCCTCGAGAGGGGGCATATCAGTTAGCTCAGGATCCAACTTAACTAGCTCATCGGTCAACATTGCGAGTTCTTCATTCCAGTCAATGATGACCTGAGATATAGTGGCCACTACCCCGAATTCATCAGCTGTCCCAATCATTCCCTTTCTCAACAACTCATCCACTTTCTTTTCTATCTCACCGAGTGACACCACCTCACCAGTCGAAACATAACCAGCTCGGACTAAAGCATCGAGCATATCTTCGAAAGGGACCCTGAAGCCTTGAACCTGCTTGACTCCCGGACCAAAGACAATATTTGCACTGCTCGAATGATCAGGGAGTGGATTGTTCTGCACATTGGGCTTACCGGTTGGCTGTAGCGCAAACGCTCCAGTCTCGAGTAGATCCTGCACTCGATGTTTGAGTACTTGACAATCATCTGTCGAATGCCCAACTTCACCTCTATGGTAATCGCATTTCTTCGACGGATCATACCTTGCATAGCCAGCAGCATTAGATCTTTGTGGCTCTGAATTTAGCAGGTTCTTCTTCCTTAGCACCGCCAGTACCTGAGATAACGTCCCAGGAAGTGGAGTAAACTGGCGAGTTTTACGCTGCTGGCGTGAGTCTTGCTGGCCTTGCCGTCCATAAGAGGTTGTCTGCTGAGTGCTAAATTGCAGCTTCGGGGCCTGAGCTGGCATCTTCTGTACATAAGTCATGTTGACTTCGGGGACATGCTCTTTGTCTTTCTTACTAGTAAATCTCTTACTCGATGAACCTGACTCACTGTACCATCCCTTCTTGAGCCCGGTCTCAATCTCTTCACCCATGGCTATCAGTTGACCAAAAGATTGGGCGGCCGTCACTAACATTCGTGAACGAACCGGCTGCAGTAGGGTGGACACGAACAACTTCATTAAGTCACGTTCTGAGGGTTCAGGCATGATCTGTCCCGCCATGTTCCTCCAGCGAGTGGCATACTCTTTTAGAGTCTCGCCCTTTTTCTGCTCGGCTCTCTCCAGGTCTTCCCTTGTAATGGTGACATCGAGATTGAACTTGAAGTGCTTGACGAAAAGATTTGCCACCTCTTCCCATGAGTCTTTCCGGTTGATCTGGTGGTTGGTATACCACCTCATTGCGGCATCCTTCAAGCTTGCTTGGAAGGTTTGGATCATTAGAGGTCCATTAGAAACATATCTATTCATGAGCCCTTGGTACATGTCGATGTGCTGAATCGGGTTTGAGGTGCCGTCATACTTCTCGAAGGCTGGCATCTTGAATTTATCGGGCACCTGGACCCGGGTAAAAATAGACAGATCAACAGGTGGAACACTTTGAGTTCCTTCCACTTCACGTAACCTCTGGTCGATCTTAGCCAGCAACTTGGCATTCTCATCATTGGAGGGTGACTGAAGAACAGGGGCCACCGGAGACGCACTAGTGTCAGTCAGAATGACATCATCCAGTTGAAGGGTTGGATTAGTGTTCACTGCAGGAGATTTGTCGAGGCGAAGGCCTTGACGGGTTGGAAGTGGAATCTCCGATTGAGAGGCAGCATTGATCTGCTGCTGCTTGGCCATGAGATCACTCATCATTTTGGACATGGCAGCCGCGATCTGCTCATTGATTATGTTCATGTGTTCCTTCAGCTTTTCGTCAATCATGGCCGCGATCTCAGCTTGATTGGCCATCCTTCTTTTGGTCACCGATCGAGTATTATGAGGATGAGGGGGATCCGTGGCAAATTACCTGCAAAAGTAACGATGGAGTAAATATAACGAGTAAGCATAACGAGTCGGTCCATGACATCTTCTAGACCTTCAAGATGAAATTTCTTGCGAAAGACCGATTCGTCCAGTAAATCCCAAAATTCCAAATTGCTTTATTCAATAAAAACCTGGACTAATTCCAAAATTTACAAATCATAACTTAATGCTTTTCCTTGAATTACCCAAGATGGAAGGTGTCTGAAAAGAATTCTTATAAAAATCGTTCAGAAACGACATTTATTACAGAAAACATTAATAGTAAGCTAACATTTCCTCCTAAAAAGAAAGAAAAACTCCCTAAACTAAACAAGAAATCAGACAGTCTTCCTCTTTTTAGAGGCCACGTGATCTATAGACGAATGGGCCTTCAAGGCACGCCGCAGTCGTGCATTCTCTTCAGCCAGAGCATCTGCCTTGTCCTAGGCCTTCATCGCCTTTTCTTCACTGATTTTGATTTGAGTATGAAGAGTGTGCCGTACTGTCACGACCGGGATCTTCGGGAGTATCTCAGTCGGGATGGTATGATGCTGAATATACCGGGCTGTGGCAAAGTGACTCTTCATCCTTCCGATGGGTTCATCCGCGGGCCAAATCAGCTTCTGAGTGGAACAATTCTGCCAAGCGTCGGAATGACGCCTAAGCTCAACTCTGTAGGACTCGCCCTTCTCAAACTGGACTTGAAACTCATTGGGTCTGAGTGGAGGTGGGACGTCCTGCAGAACTCGAAACTGACGTGTAACTCGAAGGGGCTGATAGCAGGTTGCCCCATAAATGCCCATCAAAGGTACGGGCTTCTGATCACCATGGTATAGTCGAGCCTCAACCTCCCGAAACCATACAGCTTGCCAAAGGAAAATCTTAGAGCTCGGATCTTTGAACAGATGGACCCATTGTGTATAGTGCAAACTTTTAGTTTGATTTTGTATTTGTTTGAACCTTAAAATAGGGTTATCAGTCGTGTTCATTTCAAATACAGTCATATTTTCCCCGAATTGAGAAAGGTGTGAGAAAAACCAGATTTGTAAAAGCTCAATCGGGGCTCGAAAAATTCTATCTTTTCCTTTCTTAAATCGTGTCAGAGATATGAAGGTCTCTGCCAGAATTGCGTTTATAAAACTAACTCCACCACATATTAGTTTTACCGTCCAGGCTATGACAGGATCAATAGCATTTTGACGGAATGGAAAAACGATGAGTCCGAAAAAAGCTAAGATAAAAATCTTAGATCTCATGAGAACGGAGTTATTTTCAAAACATTCAATAAGAAAAGATAACGGACATGCTTGACAATTACCCTTTAACACTTTTTCAATTTCCTTTTTGGTCAAATTCAAAAATTCAACGAGCACTACCACAGGATCTACCTTAATGGGTGGTTCGACTATATCTAACTCAATTGATTTTCCAATGGCAAAACTGTATTCTTCCAGAGTTGGTGTGAGCTCAAACTTACCTCCCAACACAAATGTGGTCGTCTCAGGGCACCAAAAATGAGCGAGTGCCTGCATGATTCCGCTCTGAACATCTATGTCTAGGATTGGCAGCATGAATCCAATGCGCTTGAGAACGTACTGCTGACCATCTGGCTTCAACTGGCTCCATAACTTCTTGAGCTCTAGCTTCGGAGTAGGCACGAAACGGATATCGAGGCGACCCATTCTTATATAGACCACGTGCCAAATGACTCAACCTAAATCATGGACCGACTCAAAATAAGGTGAAGAAAACTAAAGATAAAGCTCGAGAAATTACCATCCTTGGGGAGAGAATGTCAATCACAGAGACATGCACATGAATCGTGAGTTTAAACCTTAATCTATCTACCCTAAAGGCTTTTGCAAAATGAAGTGATGAATGGAACGACATGTCGCAGCCTCGCGCACACTCATCATGACTAGTCGCAGCCTCGCATACAATAGTCATGACTAGTCGGGTCCAATCACTTCGGCTTGATTCGGTCGACAAGGGGAACCTCCATGCGTAGTAGCCTCACGTGCATGAGGACGACCCTTGAGCCATTTTTTGAAAAATTTTCGGGATCCAAATGGGATAACCTTTAGCGAGGTCTTACCGCCAAGGTTAAAGAACCATCTAAATACCATCTTAGAACTATGGGTGTGACCTAGGTCCGGTCACAGGTTGTGTGTGGTGTAGTGTAAATACTGTAAATCATGCACAACAATTATATACAAACACCACTTCAATAGTGCAAAAATTAAATCACAATTCCACTCCACCAATCCTGCAAAACAAAGGGTTAGCCAATCACTACTCCCCTTATAACTCCCATCCTGCAAAACCATTTAACATCTAAGAATGAGAATTCAATCAAATTTTGTCAAATCGAGTGATTTTTTTTTATGAAAAATGTTTTTTTTTGGCCTAAGTCTTCCTTAAATTTTCAAAAAAATTCAAGTTTTGTCCCCAGCGGAGTCGCCAAGCTGTCGCGACCTAAAAAAAATCGAGTGTTTCGATCTTAGGCTAATGGATTACTAGATCAATTAAATTAATTAACCTAGCTCGAGTTCTCCCAAATTCTACCAAATCGCAACTTAGGTCCAATTGTGAGCATGCAAATATTTTCAACGGGAGTCGCCACTAATCATTTAGGGTAGGTTGATTAGAAACCTAAATAAAATAGCGGGAGTACTATTTTATTTCTACGAACCAGAAATCATAAATTCGGGGACTTGGTTACGCTAGATTCCCTAACGCCCTTTCGGTACCAATTTCGAGAAAAATACTCAATTTGACAATTTTGATAAATCCTGACTTAGAATTCAAAGGTGCAGAAATTTTTTGATTTTTATTTATTTAAATGAAAGCTAACCTATATGTAATGACGTGCAAAAATTGACGTGCGATTAATGCAACCTAACATGCAAACTAAATGTCATGCGACGACGTGACCTATTTCTAATGACGGGCATATTATTTTTTTTATATTTTTTTAATGAAATTCGGAATTAAAAATGCCAATTATCTAAACATGCAATTCTAAACTAAAGAAATTAACTTATTCTAAAGCAATCTTTTTTTGGTATTTTTTTTATCGAAATTCGAAATTAAAATCAAGTAAAAAAAATATAACTGCGAAATTTTTCGAATTAAGTTTCGATCTGAAGCCTGACAAATCGACCCTAAAATTCGAAATACCCGCTATGGAAATAATTCTATCTAAAGCCTGATAGATAGATTTATTTCCACGTGTGCGGTTGCGGATTAGGAAATTTTCCTAATCGATCACATCTTGAAAAATTCCGATATCTTAAATATCTTGGATATATTCAAAGGATTTTGAAAATTCTAAATTCTATCCAAATTTGGTAAGTAATAGATATCCAAAATTTCCAAAGAGTAAATAAATCCTAATTGAAATAATGCCTATTGTTCAAATATGCAAAGTTAGATATCGATAAGCACGAATTAGGCAATAAAATATTCAAACTAAATCAGGATAAGATATTTACCTAATCCAAAGATTTGTTTCCAAATTTGAATTTGTAGTGGATCGGGATTGCGGATCGGCGCGTCGGGAATGGCGGCGCGACGTCGGGAACGGCGGTACGACGTCGGGAGCGGCAACGGTGACCGGCCGCGGTGATTGAGGGCAAGGCGGGTCGTGGTTCTCGATCACGATGCTTGGCAAACCTTGGCTCGATAATGGATCGGCTATGGCAGGGAGACGACGGAAAGAATTGTTGAGTCGAGCTTGCTGGAATGCTTGCTATGAACTCACTGGGGTGATTTGCCTAGCCGAGGAACATACTGATCTAGAGTGGAAGCTACTGTTGTACTGGACCGTCGACTTGGTTGAACAACGAGCAAACGCTAGAGAAATTGGATCGAGCGACGCAAGGCAAGGACTGGAGCCTGCCTATTTACTGATTTTGCTGCAAGAGTCGCTGGAACACTGAATCGCAATGGCACGGACTTGAAGTTTTGGAGCGTATGGTGCCGCTGATTTGGAGCGTATGGTGCTGCTGATTTGGAACACAAGAAGCAACGAGACCCAAGTGATGGCGTTTGTGTGAGCGGTTGACAACGCAACAGGGAAGCAAACTCCAACTTTTGAGTTTTCCCTGCACTTGCTCTCCCTTTGTGAATTTTTGTGTGCTGTCGACGTCCCCCCTCAAGCATCAGAGCCCCTGTAAGTGATGAATATTACGGGGAAGGAGAGCTCTCTCACGAATGTGCTCTCCTCTCCTCTCTTTTGGCCGTGAATTGTCTGGCCTCAAAAATTGTGTGAACCCCTCCACGATTTTTAACGTGGACTTCCCCAAGAAAAGCCACACGACTCCTCTGCTTCTCTCTCTCGCTCACGTGTTTCACTCGCGTGTCTCTAAAAATTCTGATCTGAAAATTCTGAGAGCCCCCCTTGATTATGCAGCAAAACATGTATTTATATTGCAAACCTAGGTCAACTAGCCGGGCTTTCTAGTCCTAACGGGCTTAGGTTTAGGCTTTACTTTTAATTTAATTTAATTCTAAGTGGGCTGAATTAATTCGGGCTTTTATTTAATTAAGCTTGATGGGCTAATTTAAGCTCAAATTAAGACAACCCAGCCCTTTTTGACTTGTGATTTTCGGCCTTTGCCTTCCAAGTGAGCCGAGTCTCGTTCGGTACCCGAGTTCGATTTACGTGATGAATTTTAAGCTCGCTTGCCACCGCCGACCCGATGCGGAATGCAATTAATCTACATGAACCTAAACTATATGCTATGTAATTTTAATATTTTTGTTTAGGGATTAAAAATTAATCCCTAATTTTCTATGCAATTAACACTAAATGATGCGCCAAAATTTAGGTGTCAACAAAGATGGACACGAAGGACATGGTAGAACAGCTTGATGCGGGCCTGCAAGGCATTAGGATGAACTATTACCCTCCTTGTCCGCAACCCGACCTCGTCATCGGCCTCACTCCTCACTCTAACGCCATAGGCCTCACAATTCTTCTCCAAGTCAATGAAGTAGAAGGTCTCCAAGTAAGGAAAGAGGGCAAGTGGGTTCCCATCCAGCCCCTTCCCAGCTGTTGACACTTAAATTTTAGCAACCATTTAGTGTAATTTGCATAGAAAATTAGGGATTAAATTTTTAACCCCTAAACAAAAAATAGTTAATTTGCATAACATATAGTTTAAATTCATTTTAGATTGATTGCATTTTTTGCATCGGACCGGCGGTGAATGAACGAGCTTAAATTTCATCGAATGGGACTCGGCTCGCTTGAAATGCAAAGGCCGGGAATTATAAGTCAAACGGGCTCGGTTGTTTTAATTTGAACTTAATTCAGCCCATTGTCATTAATTAATTCAGCCCATTAATTCAGCCCATTTAAATTAAAGCCCAAGCCTAAGCCCATTAGGACTAAAAAGCCCATCTAATTGACCTAGGTTAATACTATATATACATTATTAGGTCAGAATTTTAGGGGGGGACAATAATTTTCAGATCAGAATTTTTTAGAGAGTGTGAGAGTTGAGAAAGAGAGAGAGAGAGAGAAAGAGACCGGCGTGCCTCCACACCGCCGGAGCCGCCCTTCGCGCCGTCGCACGCCGTGCCCCGCAGCCGCGCCTCCACGCCGCCGGAGCCACTCCACGCCGGACGCTCCCGCCGACGCCGCTCCCTGCCGCGACCGCCACCGCACGCTGCTGCCCCGAAGTCGCTGCTCCGCCGCCGTACGCCGCGCCCTGACGCCGTCGCATAGCCGCGCCTCCACGCCGCCGGAGTCACTTCACGCCGACGCTGCTGCTGCCGCCGCGCCTGCTGCTGCCGCCTCCCGCCGACGCCGTTGCTGCCGTGTGACGCCGCTGCTGCTGCCTCCTGCTGCCGCGTCCTGCCGCCTCTCCCGCCGACGCCGACGCCGCTGCTGCTTGCTGCTGCCGCTGCCCTTCCCGCCGACGCCGACGCCGCTGCTGCTTGCTGCTGCCGAGCCCGACGCTGCTGCTGCCGTCCTCGCCGGAGCCGTCGTACGCCGGTGCTGCCTTGCTGTTCCGTCGCTGCGCCCTGCCGACGTCCCAGCCGCTGTCCCCGCCGAGCCCGACGCCGCTGCTGCCGTCCTCGCCGGAGCTGTTGCACGCCGGCGCTGCCTTGCTGTTCCGTCGCCGCTGCTCCGTCGTCGTTCCCGACACCGCGCTGCCGATCCGCCGTTCGTCGCTCATCCCGATCCGCAAGTTCGAATTTGGAAATTATCCGCAAATTAGGTAATTGAATATTATCCAATATTTTTAGAATATTTCGTTTCTTAATTTTTGGATGTTTGAATATTCTGTGAATATTGCGTGGATTGTTAGATATCTTAGGATAATGTTTGCCTTGTTCGCAATATTTGAAAATATTCAAAATTAGGAAACTTTCCTAATTCAGCAACGTATCTGGACAACTATCCGACCTTATCCCTAAGGTATGATACGTGGCGATACGGAAAATCATTATCTTATCCATAATCCCTTGGATACGATAATGATTTTTATCTGCTTTCCAAATTTGAACGATCGACTTTCTGTCGATATCTATAACCCTATAGATATGACAGTTAGTTTGATTTTTGTGCCTAATCTGAATTTGAAACGAATCTTGTGGATTGCGTGGCTGTTTTAAATATGGATGTTATCTCTGTTTAGATTATTTTTCCTTTTCAAATAAAAAGAAAATTCAAAAAAAATATATCAGTTAGGATTTGAATTTGAATTTTGCATGTTTAGGAATCCTAAATATATCTAGACGATAGAGTAATTATTTAATTTAAATTAGGACTTGAGATAATCTATTCCCTAGTTTAAATTAAGTAATTTTCTAATCTTAATAGATTATTTAGGTTATTTTTTTATTCCGAATTTTCATGAAAATCCCAAAAAAGAATGAATTGTTTTATGGTAGATTAGGATAGATTGCATTCTTTATTTAAGTAATTTATTATTTCGAATTTTAACAAAAATCCCAAAAATAAGTCATGTTAGGATATGTTAAGTCATCATAGGTTGCACGTTAATTTAGGCATATTTTTATTCCGAATTTCATCAGAAAATACCAAAAATAAATCATTTGCCCGTCATCAGAATTAGGTCACGTCGTCGCATGACATATAGTTTGCATGCTAGGTTGCATTATTCGCGTGTCAATTGTTGCACGTCATTGCATGTAGATTAGCTTTCATTTAAATAAGCGAAAATCCAAAAATTGAGTGAATTCCTTGTTAATTAGAAATCATATTAGGTTGTTGATGTGATTTTCTAGCTAACAATGCAGATGCTTACGTTGCTTCGAGGTAAGTAATTCTTCCAACTTGCAATTTATTTAATGTTTTGATTATTGGGTGTTACTTTGGTGGTTTGCGCACCCGCATGAACACCTCACATGTTAGTGATTAAGTTAAAATGGATCCAAATTGCTTGCCAAAATATTTTTTTTGAAAAGAAAAGGTACCGAAAGGGCGTTAGGCTAGATCTAGCGTAATCAAGTCCCCGGGCTTAGAATCTCTGGTTCGTAGAAATAAAATAGTACTCCCGCTATTTTATTTAGGTTTCTAATCGACCTACCATAAATTGATTAGTGGCGACTCCAAGCATGAAAACATTTGCACGTTTAAAAACTTAAACCCAAAGTTGCGAATTGGTAGGGCTTGGGAGAGCTCGAGTTAGGTTTAGTCCTAATAATCCATTAGCCTGAGAAGGAAAATTTTTAGGTCGCGACAGCTTGGCGACTCCGCTGGGGAATTGAGTTAAAACTCTTAGTGGACTTAGGCCAGTTTTTCTTTTCAAAAAAATATATTTTTTGCTTGGCAGCGAGGATCCCAGGTACGTCCCTAACATTTTAGGTGTTAAATGTTTTTGCAGTATGGGAGGTATAAGGGGAGGCGTGATTGTTAACCCTTGTTTTGCAGGGAGGTGGTTGAATGAATGGTTTAGTTTATGCACGAAGCGCTGTATGATATAACCTGTTGTGCATGCCTTACATTTACACTACACCGCACACACTACCCGCTGCCGGACCTGGGCGGCACAGGTTTAGGATGGTACTGAGAAAATGGACACCCCGACCACACCCGCGTGGTATGGGTCGCCTTTCTTGGTCCCGAAAGTTCTTTCGTGGTGTCATTGAATACCTGTCACGGTTGCACCCTTTGCAACCCGGGTCGGCTCTTTGACTAAGCCGGAGTCAGGGGAATCTCAGCCTAACCACCACCATGACTGGTTTAGCTCGGTAATCCTCATGTCTCCATTTTGCAAGCCAGAGTCTAGGTAGAAATCGAACCTCACGTTTCATGCGCATGTCT
Source organism: Syzygium malaccense (assembly GCA_031216405.1). Classification (NCBI taxonomy): domain Eukaryota; kingdom Viridiplantae; phylum Streptophyta; class Magnoliopsida; order Myrtales; family Myrtaceae; genus Syzygium; species Syzygium malaccense. Next base: position 25,605,156 of record CM062257.1, on the reverse strand, counting down.
ATGTGATTGCCATTATTCTACCCGGTGAAGTAAGATTTCTGAACCTTGATCTCGCAATTTATTTATATTTCGTCTTTCTCTTTGGTCGGTCCATGACATTAGGTCGGTCGTGAGTCTTGGTCTATACACTATGGGAGGGGCAGACATCCGGATTCTTGATGCTCCTAAGGACGAGCTCCGTGCCTGGTGGAATCTACTCAGTCCGACCAACCGCAAGCTAGTTGAGGGCCACATCGGGAGGTTGCTCCCCCTACTGGAGGTCAAAGTCCGTACCGGCCTCGTTCGAGCATTGGCGCACTTCTGGTGTCCCGAGACCTCTACCTTTATATTCGGTAAGCACGAGCTCACCCCGACGTTGGAAGAATATAGCGTGCTCATTGGAAAACCATTGGAGTCCGAGTTAGTCACACCACCTTTGGGAATTGATTCTACTTTAATGTTGGCTGAATTTTTGAATGTCGGAAAAGATGAATTGGGAAAAGTTTTAAAAGCAAATCGTGGCACATGCCCATTTTCATTCCTGAGTCAGTGTTTTGAAAAAGCCACATCTTTTCAAAAAGGCAGAATCTTTTTGCTAGCGTTTTTCGGATTCGTGATTTTTCCTTACTGTAAGAATGCATGTAATCCGTCAATCGCGTGGTTGGTCCAACAGGTCTGTCTTGAAAAGAATTTTGTCAACACCGTTTTAGCCGAGACTTTCATTTCCCTCACTAAATTTAAGCAACATGTCGACAAAACTTTTCATGCTCCCCTCGAACTTTTGCAAATCTGGTTTTTGTCTCACATAAAAGGGTGTGGCGATTTACTCACAATATCTGAGCTTAGTGATTCTAGCCATCCTGTCTTAAAGTACAAAGAAAAACAAGGGGATGCACCCGATTATCATTACTCTGAATGGATCATTTTCATGAAAAATGCTAGACCCCAAGGTTTCCAATGGCATGCTAATTGGTTCAAAGTCGAGGAAGCTCGGCTTACATGTAATGGTATCGGGCCGGTTCCACTATTGGGTTTCACCGGCGCGATCGAATACTACCCCGCCAGAGTGTCTCGTCAGTATCAGATTCTCCAAGGACTCCCTCCGGCGTTACAACCAGAACTCCTACAAGTTGACTTCGCCGATGATGATAAAGACCACGAAGCGACCGTAGCCCAGCTCAATAAGATGTGGAGGAAGTGTCGTGTGTTGAAGATAGCACGGCCCGAAAGAGAACTAAAGGGAGAGCAGAAGTCCTATTTCGCGACGACCCAGTACATTCGTCGGCACAAAATCCCGCAAGATTGGCTCCCGAAGATACCTAAGGTGCCTCTCAAGTCCGCCAATCGCTCAGAGAACAATCGCCTCAAAAGGAAGGCCGAAGAAGCTGAAGAAAAGGCATCCAAGATAGCTCGAGCTTATGAGCAATTGAAGAAGGAAGTCGCCTCCCATATGTCTATAGATCAAGCTAAATAAAAAAGCTCGAAGTTCTTTTCTCATTTCAGTTTCAGTTTTTAAAATTTGTTTAGGAATTGAGTCATTTGTCCTTATATTCAGTTTGATTTCAAGTCATTAATTGGTGTAAAAATTTTCACCATTTCAATAAAGGGGTCTTTTCAATTCAAAGCGGTTAGACCAATGTCATGGATTGGCGTATGATTTTGCTTAACACTCATGTATGCCTGTTTCATTTCGAAATTAGGTAGCTACGGACCGATCACGGTCGCCCATTCGTACACGGTCGAGAGCCAGAATGGCCGATCAAACCGACTTGCAAGAGCGTGTTATCGGTGTGGAAGACCAGATCAAGCAACTTGTCGTCGCGATGCAACAAATGTCCGCTGAGATCAAAGCTCTCCGGTCGGTTCCTGTTTCGACACCCCTCGAAGCGTCTGTCCCAAAGCAGAAGATCAGAAAAAGTGTCGACGTTGACGGAGATGACGATATTCCTGATTTAGAAGATGACCCTGTCCAGATTATCGTCAACAAGGACAAACCTGATGAACGGGTCAATAAACTTGAAGAAAGAGTGAAGCAGCTGGAAGGTTCGCAGGATTCACCTTCGATCGATCTGTCCCTGTACTCACAGATCAAAATCCCAAAAAAGTTCAAAATGCCGGATTTCGACAAGTACAATGGCACCACATGTCCAAAAGCCCACCTACAGCTCTATCACGTACAAATGACTTCGTACGTTGATAACGAACTCCTGATGATCCATGCCTTTCAAGCAAGTTTAACGGGTCCTGCTTTGAGCTGGTATCTCATGAAGAAGATAAATGGCCTCAAAACTTGGAAAGAAGCCAGTGAAGCATTCTTGAAGCAGTACAGATTCATAACAGACATCATTCCTACCCGTGATGATCTCGAACGCGCCCAGATGAAAAAGACTGAGTCCTTCAAAGACTATGCTATCAGATGGAGAAATTTAGCTGCTCAGGTTGTCCCAGAACCCATAGACAGTGAGTTAAAGAGGATGTTCATGAAAACTCTCCCGTTCGAATACCGTAATCGGATGGTTGCCATTCCGACTGACAACTTCAACCAACTCATCCCCATGGGCGAACAAATTGAAATAGGGCTGAAAGATGGATGGTTTGTCGAGCCGCCCTCCTTGACCAGAAGATTTGGTGCGAGAAAAGAGAAGGAACCGGCAGCTGAAGTGAATGTGGCTTATAACCAACCGAGCCGGCGGAATGCTAACTCCGCCCCAGCAATCCAAGTAGTAGAAGCTCAGCAACAAAACTCGAGTCGTCAACCTTTTCAGAGGAAGAACAACAAGAGGCAATTCACTCCCCTCCCCGGATCGTTGTCTCAAGTGTTGACGGTGCTCCAGAAGAAAGGTTTGCTCACTACTGAGCCAAAGCGGCCCAATCCTGAGCGGTTCTATAACTTCGACCCGTCAAAGAAATGTGATTATCATATGGGTGAGCTGGGACACTCAACCGATGATTGCTATGCCCTCAGGCACCGAATCCAAAACCTCCTAGACACGAAGGCTTTCTCATTTCAACCTGCTAAGCCGAATGTTCAGAGCAACCCACTCCCTGATCACGCAGGCAATGTGAATGCCATATTTGGCTTCGACGCTGGTCGAATCAAGAATGTTAAGGTGTATACTACTGACGTCTACGGTGAGTTAGTGAAAGCCGGGTGTTATCCGAGTAATGAAGACCTTCCCCTTGCCATCATGAGAGAAAGAATCTCAAGAATGGTAGAAGCTGGGATGATCGTTTATGCTGACCATACTGGCATCATTTCCACTATCTCTGAAGTGGTTATTAATTGGGAGGAGGAGTTTGCTACATTGAACACCAGGAGCGACAAGGGCGACCCTCTGCCTGAAGACATGCCTCCGCTTGAAGACGCGTCTGATAACGAGGAGATCGTAGTAAGCACGCCTACGGCTGATGAAGGGATAGTGATCGAGATACCTCAGCCGTATGAGTACAGTGACAATAAGGCAGTCCCTTGGTCCTACAGTCTCGATGTCGACTTGGTTACCAGATCTGGGCGTTCCTACGGCCAAGCTAATGCCCAACCTGCAAAACCCGTTACTGATGAGGAAGCCAAGGAATTTCTAGCTGTGATTAAGGCTAGCGAGTACAACATAGTTGAACAATTGCGCAAACTGCCCGCGCAAATCTCTCTGCTTGAGCTGCTCCAGACATCGGTCAAGCATCAAAAGGCCTTAATGAAGGTGTTAAGTGAAGTCCATGTGCCAGAAACGATCGATCATGACAAATTAGAGGAATTTGTGGGCTCTATACTCCTCAAGGACCTCATAGCCTTTTCAGATGAAGAGTTCCCTCTAGAAGGGAGGGGGCATACCAGGGCACTCTATATTTCCGTCAAATACAAGGCCTCACATGTTGCCCGGGTACTCATTGACAACGGATCAGCCCTGAATATCTGTCCTTTGGCGACTTTACACCGCCTTAAGATAGATCCTTCTAGGATAAGTTCTGCAAGAACCTCCGTACGAGCCTTTGACGGAACGAAGAAAGAAGTGATGGGAGAAATACACCTTGACATACAGATAGGACCAACGATGTTCAATGTCCTATTTCAAGTTATGGACATTCCCACGGCATTCAATTTTCTGTTGGGTCGTCCATGGATTCATACTGCTGGAGCTGTGCCATCCAGTCTACATCAGATGGTGAAGTTCGTCGTGGAGAGAAAGTTAGTCACGGTCCACGGTGAAGAAGAGCACCCAATTTACCACGCAACGGCTATCCCCTATGTTGAGCCAGATTGCAAAGTAGAATCGAGCTATCAGTCGCTCGAGCTCGTATCAACCATACATGCGTCAAGAGGATCATCACCGCCTATTCCTGAGGTGTCAAACGCTGCGGTCATGGTTGGCAGAGTAATGGTGTCCCATGGCTTTACTCCAGGTGAAGGCCTTGGAAGGAATGGTCAAGGTATTCGCCAACCGGTCGAAGTCTTTCAGAGGCCCCGCATTACTGGGTTGGGATACCTGGGGTCAAGTGAGCCGAACAATGTGGCACGTGGACGTGGACGTGGTCGAAGTCAAGTTCGAAGAAATGGTCAAAATATATTGCGATCCGAAGAAGAGCCAAATGGTGAAGGACGTGGGCGTGGTAGGTTGCCTCCACACCTCCGCACCACATTCCCAGGCCCTGCAAGAATGATGCATGAAGAGAAGGAAGTGATCGACACTCTAGGGCAACCAAGCGGCAAGTTCGATTATTATGTTAAATACTCAGCACCCCCGAGCTTCTATGTTGACCCCCGTGACATTGTCCCGGATGGATGGGGAGGTATGGATGATCCAACACCTCTAGTGACAGAAGATTCTGATGATGCAATGGAGGGAATCACTGCCCTGTTCGATGATTTCTTCATTGGAGCTATCGAGGAAGGACCGTTGGAGGGAATGGGCACTGGCCCACAAGAGTAACACCTTTCTTTCACTTTCCCCTGCGCGGGAATTTTTATTGCTTTCTAGGATTTGCCCCGTCTCGGGAGCTGCTTTTTAATACTTTTCATTTCTAGGATTTGATTGTTGCAATTTTCATTCCAATAAATGTAATTCATTTGGTGATAATCAATAAAATTACAAGTTATTTTCGTTTTGAGGGCATGTTGAGGTACATCAAACCAGCCCGGTGATGATATCCAACCGATAAAATAAAATATAGTCCAAGGAGAATTCTGAGGCCTGGGCTTCTTCATGCTTCCTCGTGTTAAAACCTTTTGAAAAGAATTTCAAAAAAAAAGAGAAATAAAAATACACTGTTTAGCCCTGTTTGTCCTACTGAACCCTCTACTTTATGTTTCAGGGGCAATTTTGTGACACGAAAGGGTATGGGAACGGTCCAATCTGATGAATTATGCGCCACCGAACCTGATTTCGATGATACCAATGAACTTGAAGATTCCTCGGACCTCCAGCGTGATCTAGAACATCATGAAAGGCCTAAAGTCCTAACAGTAGATCAAACTATCACTGTCAATTTGAGTGATTCCGGAGAACCCAAAGAGGTGAAGATAGGGGCAACCCTTCCCGAAGGTGAAGCTAAACGCCTGGTCCAACTGCTGAAGGATTACCAGGATATCTTTGCCTGGTCGTATGTCGATATGCCGGGTCTAGACCCTTCTATTGTGGAGCATAGTCTACCCACTAATCCAGACATGCCGCCCAAGAAACAGAGGTTGCGAAGGACCAAGCCTGAACTTTCCAAGAAAATAGAGGAGGAAGTCATGAAACTCTTGAAAGTGGGATTCATCGAAGTCACCCGATACCCCAGTTGGGTGGCTAATATTGTGCCAGTCATGAAGAAAGATGGTTGAGTTCGGGTTTGCATCGACTATCGCGATCTAAACAAGGCCAGCCCTAAAGACGATTTCCCATTGCCACATATAGACGTTTTGGTGGACAGTACTGCTGGGTTCGAGCTGTTTTCCTTCATGGATGGTTTTTCGGGCTATAATCAGATAAAAATGAAAGACGATGATAAGGAGAAAACGGCATTCATCACTCCTTGGGGGACATTTCACTATAAGGTCATGCCCTTCGGCCTTAAAAATGCCGGGGCAACATATCAACGGGCAATGGTGACGCTCTTCCATGATATGATGCATAAGGAGATCGAAGTTTATGTCGATGACATGATCGCCAAGTCTAGACCTGGGAAGAGTCATGTCGATACTTTGAAGAAATTATTCGAGAGACTCCGTGAGTTTAAGCTCCGTCTCAATCCGGCCAAGTGCGTATTCGGAGCAACTTCGGGTAAATTGCTTGGGTTCATAGTGAGCAGTAAAGGCATTGAAATTGACCCCTCTAAAGTGAAGGCTATATGTGAGTTACAACCCCCGTCGACCGTAAAAGAAGTGCGGAGCCTCCTGGGTAGATTGAACTACATAGCCCGTTTTATTTCTCAGCTCTCAGCAACTGCTAAGCCATTCTTCAAGCTTCTAAGGAAGAATGCTCAAGTGGAATGGGACGATGATTGTCGGGAAGCGTTTAATGAACTAAAGCAGTACCTGACGAAGCCACCAGTGCTAGTCCCACCAATGCCGGACCAGCCTTTGATCCTTTACCTCACGATTCATAATGAGTCTTTAGGTGCGATGCTAGCCCAGAAAAGTCCTGAAGATGGAAAAGAGCGGGCCATTTATTACCTAAGCAAGAAGTTCACCGTCTCGGAGTTGAAATATTCCGAAGCCGAGAAGACTTGCGCTGCGCTAGTATGGGTGCTCCATAGGCTGCGACAATATACACTGCATCACCAGACTTTGCTTGTAACTGAAAACGATCCTATCAAGTATTTACTTGATCAGCCGGCTTTGGTAGGAAAGTTAGCCAAGTGGCAGATTTTGATTTCAGAATTTGATATCCAGATGAAACCACAAAAGTCAGTTAAAGGTCGAGTAATTGCTGATGTGTTAGCTGAAAATCCTGGAGTCCCGGATGATGATAGGTATTCTCCAGAAGATCGTATTTTGGTAATAAAGGAAGACACATGGACCATGTTTTTCGATGGAGCTGTAAACTTGGCCGGTTCCGGCACTGGGGCAGTTTTAATATCCCCAGATGGGCAACATTATCCTGTAGCGGCAAAGTTGGTGTTCCCCTGTACCAACAACATAGCCGAGTACGAGGCTTGCATTCTCGGACTCCAAGCCGCAGTGGAAATGAGGATAACCAAGTTGAAAGTGTTTGGTGATTCTGCTTTGATTATTCTCCAAACTGTGGGAGAGTGGAAGACGAAAGACACCAAACTAGTGCCGTACCATGAATACCTCGAAGAAATCATAAAGGAATTCGAAGATGTCTCTTTTGAGTACTTATCGAGGTCTCATAATCAGTTTGCTGATGCGCTAGCTACGTTATCATCCATGTTGCAAGTGATTGATGGGTTAGAGGTAGAACCCTTGAAGATCGAAGTCCTGACAAAGCCGGCCTACTGTATGGTTGTGACCGGAGAACCTGATGAAAAGCCATGGTATTACGATATCATGAGTTACATCCAGAAACAAGAATTTCCTGAGGGAAGCACCCCGGCTGACAGGAAGTACATAATGAAAATGGCTTCAAAATTCTTTGTTAGTGGTGAAAAGCTGTACAAAAGATCGTATGATTCAATCCTATTAAGGTGTGTGGATGCGGCTGAAGCTACCAGAATCATGCAAGAAGTACACGAGGGGATATGTGGTCCACACATGAATGGCCACATGTTAGCTAAGAAGATTATGAGATTGGGTTATTATTGGCTCAGTCTCGAGAGTGACTGCATCCAACATGTTCGAAGATGTCATCGCTGTCAGGTTCATGGAGATAAAATAAATGTTCCCCCGACGGAATTACATCAGCAGTCTGAGCCATGGCCCTTTTCAATGTGGGGCATCGATGTGATCGGCCCGATTAATCCCAAGGCATCAAATGGACACCGATTTATCTTGGTCGCGATTGACTATTTCTCTAAGTGGATTGAGGCGTCATCTTATGCAAACGTCACCGCAAAGAATGTTGTAAAATTCATCAGACGAGACATAGTCACTCGTTATGGCGTCCCCGAGGCTATCGTCACTGACAATGGGACAAATTTGAACAACAAGTTCATTGATCAGTTGTTCAATGAGTTCAAAATCCAGCACCTGAATTCATCTCCTTACCGTCCACAGATGAATGGAGCAGTTGAAGCCGCTAACAAGAACATCAAGAAGATCTTGGCCAAAACGGCTGAAAACTATCGTGACTGGCATGAAAGGTTGCCATTTGCACTAATGGCGTATCGAACTTCGATCCGAACCTCTGTCGGAGCAACTCCTTTTTCCTTGGTGTATGGCATGGAAGCAGTCCTACCCGTCGAAGTAGAAATCCCTTCCTTGCGAGTATTATCTCAAGTGGAGTTGTCCGAGGCAGAATGGATGCGACAAAGGCATGAGCAGTTAAACCTAATTGATGAGAAGCGATTGAGAGCCATTTGCCACGGTCAAACCTATCAGCAGAGGATAGCTAGATCCTTCAATCAAAAGGTGCGTCCAAGACACTTCGAGGTAAATGATCTAGTCCTAAGGAAGGTACTGCCAGTCTTTCCTGTTCCTGGAGGAAAATTTGCCCCAAACTACATTGGCCCGTATGTGGTTAAAAAGGTGCTTCCCGGAGGTGCCCTGATCCTTGCAGAAATGGATGGTCGTGAGTTTTCCACTCCTGTTAATTCTGATGCTGTGAAGATATATTATCCCTGATAAGATCTAACATTTTTACGGCGAAAGTTTTCAAATGTTTGGTTTTATATTCTGAATTGCAAACATTTCATTTATGAATAAATGGTTTCAATCAATTTAAAGATGAAATGTGTGCCTTGGCTTTAAATTGTGCTTGATCATTTTGTCGGTCTACATTATCGATTTCAAAAGGGGAAATCTATTTGGACAATCTGATAACTCATGTGGAATGAATTGAATGTGTTGAATGAGGTACATCGGGATGATGAAAGGCAAGCCATATCCTATATACAGTCCCATGCACTGATCCCCAGTGAATTGAGTGGAAAAATTCCATGTCTGCAAGGCAAAGGGTTATCTCGCAAAAGGTACGGCAACTGAAATGACGAGAGGCGGTTCATTTCTCTATCCCAAACACTACAGGTTATCCATTGTTTTGCCACTTTGAGCCTAAACACTTGGAGAAATTCATTCAAATTACCCCTGTCAAGAACCACCCCACATCGGGGCAAACTGGAGGTAAGTCAGCGTCATAAGGTGAAAAATGAGTAGAAATTTTCATGCTCTCACTTGCATCAATCTTCGAGTGTTGCTTTTTCAGATGAATTCATGTGAAGTTCAAGTGCCTTAGGATGACGAAGAGTATTTCTTTCTCTATCCTATACACACTTTATCCTTTGCTAAGCCCAATTGAGCCTGTAAATTCGTTTCTTAAACCCAGTTGGTTGATCATCCCCCACACTGGGGCAAGGCAAAAGTCATCATTGTTCAAAGCAGCATATTTGGAGTGTCGATAAAAGACGAAGACCCTGAGAGTCCAAATATTAGTCATTCGGTCAAAACAAGCCAAAGTGTGGCTAGTCAATGTATGCATTGTAGACAGTGTGTGTCAACAAAAAAAAAAAAAAATCTAGAGGGCATGAAAAAGCAGTGTGCCTGGTAAAAGCAAGGCCAATGCCCGTGAAAGAGAAGAAGAGAATGAAAAAATGGAGAAAAGTGATGACTTTGGATTAGAAAATATTTAGATGTGTCAAAGTCACAAAAATATCCAGAATCTTAAGGAGTCAAGTGATAAACTCTCGAAGCCAATGGAGCATCTAATGAGAAGACAATCCCTGGTGAGGAAGAAGACCGGTGACAATGTCGAGATGATCACCAACTTATTCACCCCGATCATACACATTTTGAGCCTTATGATCCATTCATTTCTCAACCCATGAGCCCAGCCTACGTTACGTCCTTTACAAAGTCTCTTCAGATTAAGGCACTTGAACTAACGTAAGATTCGGATGTTTATAAGCTTAGCTCGAAGAAGTGCGAGCAAGTCCATTTCTATCTCATTTTACAGGTTCTTGACTTGTAAACCCGGAGACAATTGCAGAGTATTTTCTTTCAATAGCCTTGACTCGAAGAGTCTCTTTTGCTAAGCCATTGACCAAACCCATGCTACGGTCCTAACAAAGACCTCTCAGATTGGTAAAGTCGTACCGTTTGCGAGAATACTCGGACCCTTGTCGACATGATGATGGTGAGATGGAGCGATTCTCCGTAAATCAGCCTTTTCGATGAGAATGAGAGAAAGCCCTTTTGGACCGGAAGTCCCTCATTCGATATTTTCAAGATATCCGCTTGTGAGTTCGGATTATCTTATCATGATTTTTCCCCAGCGAAGTTTGTAATGCTGATTTGACAAAACCATTGTGCATGAAAATCAGTTGAAATCATAGTGCATGTGTATATGTGTTCTTGACAGTGTGCGAATGCATATTACATGTTACTTAAAATCGTGTCTAACAGGAGACACACCTTCAGAGTTGGAGATATCACCAGGTAAGTATATCTCTATCCCTAGGATGTTTATGACTATCTAGGTATCCCTAACCTGTTCAAGCAATTGTCAGGTCCCCCATTTGATCATTTTTGCGACCTCTAGATGCCTTTGATTGTGTTCAGGTGTCTATTGATCAAACCTTTTCAGGTACGTCTGATGATATCAAGGTACTTTGTCAAGGAACTCTTGAACACTTGGGCTAGCCCCTTTGTTCATCAAATCACAGATTTTTCATACAATCTCGAGAAGATTCCCCCGTTACATGACTATGAGCAGGTATAGGCATGACGGCCAAATCTTTACATATGAGCAGGTATATGTAAAGGTCGGAATATTCTTCCCAAATATCAGGTATTCCCCCGCTACTCACCTATGAGCAGATATAGGTGAAGCGGTCAAATCTTTGCATATGAGCAGGTATATGTAAAGGTCGGAATACTCTCATTATTTCAGGTATTCCCCCGCTAATCACCTATGAGCAGGTATAGGTGAAGCGGCTAAATCTTTGCATATGAGCAGGTATATGTAAAGGTCGGAATACTCTCAGATGTTCCCCCGCTACTCGCCTATGAGCAGGTATAGGTGAAGCGGCCAAATCTTTGCATATGAGCAGGTATATGTAAAGATCGGAATATTCTCTCAACCCCAGGTGTTCCCCCGCAATTCACTTATGAGCAGGTATAAGTGAGGCGGCCAAATCTTTGCATATGAGCAGGTATATGTAAAGGTCGGAATATCCTCTTGATTTCAAAAGTTTCCCCGCAATTCACTTATGAGCAGGTATAAGTGAAGCGGCCAAATCTTTGCAAACACCTAGAGAGATGTATAGGCAGTTCGTAAAGATCGGAACTATTCTCACGAATCCAGATGATGATTGGATACGTCGAGCTTTCTTCGTGTGTTTTGACTTAACTGCAGATCACCGAAGTTCATCAACGTATATCAGGCAAGACCTATGGGATTGAGCTCATACATTTGCCAAAACAACATACAAGTTAAAGTTGTGCCTCGAATCGCGCTATCGTTCATGTCAGGTAAGTGATTCCAGGTACGTTTTCTACTCATGTCAGCATGCATCATTTCTTAATGCATTGTAAAATGGGACTCATAATCCCGACAAAAACAACATTCATTGCATTTGCATAAGTGAAATTTAGGTATCATTTAGTCTTTGAATGCAACCTCTGCGAGCTCACCTTCAAAGAGGGGCAGCTGTTGACACCTAAATTTTAGCAACCATTTAGTGTAATTTGCATAGAAAATTAGGGATTAAATTTTTAACCCCTAAACAAAAAATAGTTAATTTGCATAACATATAGTTTAAATTCATTTTAGATTGATTGCATTTTTTGCATCGGACCGGCGGTGAATGAACGAGCTTAAATTTCATCGAATGGGACTCGGCTCGCTTGAAATGCAAAGGCCGGGAATTATAAGTCAAACGGGCTCGGTTGTTTTAATTTGAACTTAATTCAGCCCATTGTCATTAATTAATTCAGCCCATTAATTCAGCCCATTTAAATTAAAGCCCAATCCTAAGCCCATTAGGACTAAAAAGCCCACCTAATTGACCTAGGTTAATACTATATATACATTATTAGGTCAGAATTTTAGGGGGGGACAATAATTTTCAGATCAGAATTTTTTAGAGAGTGTGAGAGTTGAGAAAGAGAGAGAGAGAGAGAGAAAGAGACCGGCGTGCCTCCACACCGCCGGAGCCGCCCTTCGCGCCGTCGCACGCCGTGCCCCGCAGCCGCGCCTCCACGCCGCCGGAGCCACTCCACGCCGGACGCTCCCGCCGACGCCGCTCCCTGCCGCGACCGCCACCGCACGCTGCTGCCCCGAAGTCGCTGCTCCGCCGCCGTACGCCGCGCCCTGACGCCGTCGCATAGCCGCGCCTCCACGCCGCCGGAGTCACTTCACGCCGACGCTGCTGCTGCCGCCGCGCCTGCTGCTGCCGCCTCCCGCCGACGCCGTTGCTGCCGTGTGACGCCGACTGCTGACTGCCTCCTGCTGTCGCGTCCTGCCGCCTCTCCCGCCGACGCCGACGCCGCTGCTGCTTGCTGCTGCCGCTGCCCTTCCCGCCGACGCCGACGCCGCTGCTGCTTGCTGCTGTCGAGCCCGACGCTGCTGCTGCCGTCCTCGCCGGAGCCGTCGTACGCCGGTGCTGCCTTGCTGTTCCGTCGCTGCGCCCTGCCGACGTCCCAGCCGCTGTCCCCGCCGAGCCCGACGCCGCTGCTGCCGTCCTCGCCGGAGCTGTTGCACGCCGGCGCTGCCTTGCTGTTCCGTCGCCGCTGCTCCGTCGTCGTTCCCGACACCGCGCTGCCGATCCGCCGTTCGTCGCTCATCCCGATCCGCAAGTTCGAATTTGGAAATTATCCGCAAATTAGGTAATTGAATAATATCCAATATTTTTAGAATATTTCGTTTCTTAATTTTTGGATGTTTGAATATTCTGTGAATATTGCGTGGATTGTTAGATATCTTAGGATAATGTTTGCCTTGTTCGCAATATTTGAAAATATTCAAAATTAGGAAACTTTCCTAATTCAGCAACGTATCTGGACAACTATCCGACCTTATCCCTAAGGTATGATACGTGGCGATACGGAAAATCATTATCTTATCCATAATCCCTTGGATACGATAATGATTTTTATCTGCTTTCCAAATTTGAACGATCGACTTTCTGTCGATATCTATAACCCTATAGATATGACAGTTAGTTTGATTTTTGTGCCTAATCTGAATTTGAAACGAATCTTGTGGATTGCGTGGCTGTTTTAAATATGGATGTTATCTCTGTTTAGATTATTTTTCCTTTTCAAATAAAAAGAAAATCAAAAAAAAATATATCAGTTAGGATTTGAATTTGAATTTTGCATGTTTAGGAATCCTAAATATATCTAGACGATAGAGTAATTATTTAATTTAAATTAGGACTTGAGATAATCTATTCCCTAGTTTAAATTAAGTAATTTTCTAATCTTAATAGATTATTTAGGTTATTTTTTTATTCCGAATTTTCATGAAAATCCCAAAAAAGAATGAATTGTTTTATGGTAGATTAGGATAGATTGCATTCTTTATTTAAGTAATTTATTATTTCGAATTTTAACAAAAATCCCAAAAATAAGTCATGTTAGGATATGTTAAGTCATCATAGGTTGCACGTTAATTTAGGCATATTTTTATTCCGAATTTCATCAGAAAATACCAAAAATAAATCATTTGCCCGTCATCAGAATTAGGTCACGTCGTCGCATGACATATAGTTTGCATGCTAGGTTGCATTATTCGCGTGTCAATTGTTGCACGTCATTGCATGTAGATTAGCTTTCATTTAAATAAGCGAAAATCCAAAAATTGAGTGAATTCCTTGTTAATTAGAAATCATATTAGGTTGTTGATGTGATTTTCTAGCTAACAATGCAGATGCTTACGTTGCTTCGAGGTAAGTAATTCTTCCAACTTGCAATTTATTTAATGTTTTGATTATTGGGTGTTACTTTGGTGGTTTGCGCACCCGCATGAACACCTCACATGTTAGTGATTAAGTTAAAATGGATCCAAATTGCCTGCCAAAATATTTTTTTTGAAAAGAAAAGGTACCGAAAGGGCGTTAGGCTAGATCTAGCGTAATCAAGTCCCCGGGCTTAGAATCTCTGGTTCGTAGAAATAAAATAGTACTCCCGCTATTTTATTTAGGTTTCTAATCGACCTACCATAAATTGATTAGTGGCGACTCCAAGCATGAAAACATTTGCACGTTTAAAAACTTAAACCCAAAGTTGCGAATTGGTAGGGCTTGGGAGAGCTCGAGTTAGGTTTAGTCCTAATAATCCATTAGCCTGAGAAGGAAAATTTTTAGGTCGCGACACCAATGCTTTCATTGTCAACGTCAGAGACATTTTAGAGGTAAAGATTTTCGATCGGCCCCATCTCTAATAGATTTGCTGCAGAGTTCCACCTAATTTTGTTTTATACACTAGCCAATGTTGTCTAGATTCGGTGTGCTGTTGATGACAAGACTGTTATCTCATACACAATCTGGTATTTTAGAGAAAACTTTCGATGAAGAGTTTATATAAACAAAACTTTATGCAATTTGTTAGGATGAGTATAGAGAATAGAAATTCATGAACAAAAATCCACCAGTGGCATGACTGAATAGTTTGTGTATTTGATGATTGACACGGATTATCACGAATGGTAATTATCGTAGCATTGAGTACCGAGTAACAGTTAACTCGATGAAGGAAAGGCTCTCGGTTGCCACATTTTACAGCCCGAAATTGGAATGCGAAATGGGTCCAGTACCTAGCCTAATCATGTTAGCCGGCCCGTATGGCTCGGCCGAGCGCCCTAGGATCACCATAGCGAGATATTAACAGTACGGTAAAAGGATTGATAGAATTTGTGCACCTGATTTGGATTCCATCGGCCTGGATGCGGAAATGACGATGAACCGGTGCCGTAGGTCTTCTCCCCTGTCACACCTGAAGTCCCCACGCTATGAGACCGCCTCAGCCAACTCACGGAAGCCTTAGGTGAGTTTGAGAGTGTTTGAGAGAGATTGGAGAGAGTTGGGTTCAGAGGAGGTACCTGTAGCACTATTTATAAAGTTTCCAGTCAGGCCCTCTCATAACCGGCCGAGCCGAACTCGGCCCACACAAGCCGGACTCATATCCGACCAATTAAGAAACCTTATATCCAAACTTATTAGACTAAACCCGTAACCGGATAATAACAATCTCAATTAATGTAACCCACATTAGGAAAACGCTACATTCTCCCACTTGGGCTATATTAATTGAAATTGTACCTTATGTGTACCTTTATTTGGTCTATGGATAATTCTTAATAGTCAATCTGATCCCATAAAGTTTCAAACACTGAATCATGGCAGTAACTGTATGTAATCACGCAGAGCCTTCCATGGTCACGAGTGTCTTAGACTTTACTGATATCGATTCAATATGATTGTGTGGCAAACGGATGACACCTCATAAAGAGTGATACCTCATGTGTCATCCTCTTTGTCGGTCCTCATTTTCTTTTCTTAAGTATCACAAAAACCTGATGTGTCACTAGAAAATATCTTTATGTTTCCAATGAACCTACATATGTCTTATCCTTATTGTTAACATTACTTTGTGTGTAATAAGACATATCCTTAAGGCCAATAACTAAATGCCCATAGCCTTTACTCAAGGTTTACATAGTACCTTAAGATTTTCACCTTATATGTGTATTTAACATGACAACAATGCATTTAGAAACACCTTATTGAATGCAAATGAGTTGATACACATCTAAAATGTTACAAAGAGTAACATAACACAGATGTAAACTTTATTAGAGCATAAATTAAAAACAGCTCCCACTAAACAACAGTATCTCATGATACTCCTAAGCCCATGCTAACGATATATCGTTCAAAAATACAAGGGTGAAGGCCTTTAGTTAGTGGATCTGCTACCATATCATCTATGAAAATGTGCTCTACTGTAATGTCACCATCCCTGATTTTTTCCTTTATGGTCAAGTACTTGACCTCCATATGCTTAGACCCCTTGAGATCTCTGTTGTTAACAAACAACACTGCAGAGTTATTGTCACAATACAATTGTATGGGTCAATCCACAAAATCAAATACGGTCAACTCCCTAATGAGATTCCGGAGCCAAATTGCCTGAGCAGCAGTCGAAAAGCATGCTACAAACTCCGCTTGCATAGTAGAGGATGTCATTGATTTCTGTTTCTCACTTTTCCATGATACTGCATCTCCTGCTAACTTAAAGATGTAACCCGTTGTCGACTTCCTTTTATCCTAATAGCCAGCAAAGTTTAAATCCGAATACCCTACCAGCTGTAGGTTCTGAACATATCTATAGATCAGCATATAGTCTTTTGTCCTCTTCAGGTACCTCATCACCTTCTTGGCAGCAACCCAGTGATCGTATCTTGGATTTGACTGATATCTGCCTAGAAGTCCTGTTGCAAAAGCAATGTCTGGCCTAGTGCAGACTTGAGCATACATGATACTTCCAAGTGCATTAGCATAAGGTACATCCTTCATTTGGATTTTCTCAACATCCGTATGAGAACATTGTGACAGACTTAGTTTATCACCCTTTATAACAGAAGCAATTCCTGGCTTGCGGTCCTGCATACCGAATCTTTCCATAATACGATTAACATATGTTCTCTAAGGCAAATCCAATACTCGACGAGAACGATCCCTATGAATCTCAATGCCTAGGACAAAAGATGCCTTATCAAGGTCCTTCATGTAAAAATCCTTCGACAACATTCGCTTTATCTCATGTAGTAATCCAATATCACTACTCGCAAGCAAGATGTCATCTACATAGAGTATGAGAAAAATAAATTTCCTCCCACTGACTTTGCCGTATATACATTGATCCAACTTGTTCTCAACAAAACTTAATGAAGTGACAACACTATGAAACTTCAAATACCATTATCTAGAAGCTTGCTTAAGACCATAAATAGATTTCTTCAATCTATACACAAGCTCACCTGAATCATCAGCTACAAAACCTTCGGGTTGCACCATATAAACTTCCTCATCAAGGTCTCCATTTAGAAAGGCAGTCTTAACATCCATCTGGTGTAATTCCATATCAAAATGAGCTACTAATGCCATGATCACCCTGAAAGAATCCTTAGAAGATACTGGTGAAAAAGTCGCCTCATAGTCTACTCCTTTTTTTGAGTGAAACCCTTGGCTACCAATTTGGCTTTGAATTTCTTAATCTTTTCTTTGGAGTCTCTTTTAATCTTATATACCCATTTGCAACCAATGGGCTTGTAACCTTTAGGCAATTCAACAAGCTCCTAAACACTATTATGTTTAATAGACTGAATCTTGTCTTTCATTGCATTTACCCACATATCTGATTGAGGACAAGAAATTGCATCTGAATAAGTTACTGGGTCAACCACACAGCCTATATCGTAGTCATGCTCTCTCAGATAGATTATATAATTCGGTGGTATAGCCGATCGTCTCTACATGATAGATTTCCTGAGTGGAGCTACTACTTCTTCATCCTGCACCTGAGGGGTTTGAAGTACTTCATCAGGAGCTGTTTCAATAACAGGATCCTGAACCATAACAGGCTCAGTCTGTGGTGTAGAGGTCTCTATTATTGTCTGTACAGATAGAGAAATCGACACTGTAGTACCTACCATATTATTATCCTCAATGATCTGTGAACAACTACCCTTCTCGGCTACATCAAATTCCAGAAATTTCGCTGTCTGTGATTCGACAATTCTTATACCTCCATGGGAATTGTAAAATCGATACCCCTTCGAATGATCTGGGTAAGATACGAAGTAATATCGAGTGGTTTTGGATTCCAACTTGCTCAATGTTGGATTGTATAACCTTACTTCTGCAGGACACCCCCAAACTTTAAGATGATTTAGGCTAGGTTTACTTCATAATTCAAAAGGAGTCTTTGGAATAGCCTTGATAGGAGCACGATTTAGAATGTAGAGAGCTGTCCTCAAAGCTTCACCCCACAGAAAATCAGGTAAGTTCGTCCTGCTAATCATACTCCTCATCATGTCCATAAGGGTGTGATTCCGTCTTTCGGCCACACCATTTTGTTTAGGACTCCCGGACATAGTAAATTTAGCCACTATTTCAGAATCTTCCAAGTATTTGGCAAATGGCCCTTTCAGCTGTCCAGCATCGCCATGCCTGCTATAATACTTGTAACATCCTGAATTTTGACCTATTTCCGGAATCAATGAAATAGATGTTATTTCTCATTTCATTTTAGTAAGTCTCGCCCGGAACTGATAATTCTCGGGATACTAACCTTTAGGGAATGGCTACCTAGGGAAATGTATGTGAACCTAAGAACTCGATCATGAGTCGACCTTCGGTGACGATCGAGGTCGCCATGAGTCGAATAACCCGAGGTCGATATGCGTAATCCCTAAACAGCCGGCCGTTAGTGAGAGACCCTAAAATTGAGATTAGGCGATTTTGATTGCGAAATTGGATCCAGACTTGAATGTCAATTTTCGGGGTCGTGCGCGACTATTTTTACGAGGATGACGTCATTTTAGTGTGGCCAATGATATTTGCGGTTGGTATGGTCGAAAAATGGAAATTCGGCCCGGGACCGAAAAATTACGACTTTGCCCCTAGGCCTATTTTTGGGTATTCCGAATTTTAGGGGGAATTATTGAAAAATTATTTTGGGAAATTAAGAGGATAAGATCAACCCAATAATGCAAGGATGGAAAGACTAGAATGCCCTTAGATATTTTGGCTTGGATTAATGTAGACCAAGCGAGAGAGGGGCAAAATAGGCATTTTGGAAAAGTTGGTCAAAATTTGACTATTTAGTCAAATCTCTCTCTCTCCTCACTCATTTCCCCTCCCCCACGGCAGCCCCCTCCCCACCAAATTCTTCCTCTCTCTCCCTCCCGAACTCTCCCCCATCGTGAAGCCCCCACCGTCGGACCGCCGCCGTCGTTGCTTGCCTTCGCCACCGCCAAGCCGCGCCGCCGTCCACCGCCGTCCCCGCCGCTCGCCGCCGCGCTACATTCTAGCCGCTTTAGTCTAGAACCAAGTAAGTCGCGATCTAATCTCTATTTAGGACGTCGGGTATTTTCGGACTCGTTCGAGTATAGTTTAGAGGATTTAGAGGTTGATTAAGGTGTCGATAATTGTTTTTGGTGGTTGATCGTGGTTATTGGTGGCTGATTATGATTGTTGATGGCTGATCATGACTGTTAGAGGTTGTTACGGGTTGGATTAGACGTCGGGAAATGAGTTTAGGCGGTTGGAATTCGGTAGAAATCGGTTCAGGTTTGAATCCGTGAGGTTCGGGGTGAATCGCGGATTCGCGGTTACTGTACCCGCCCGGTATGCTATTTTTTGTAGAGAATTTTGTGGGCCAAATTTGAGCAATTTTTCTTCATAAAAGTTGTTCCCAACATCTTGAGGTATAACATAATTTAATTTGGGAATTTTTGAAAATCATTTGAGGCCATTCGGAAGTCCATCTTTGGACCGAAATGGGTCTGCCCGATTTACTGTTCACCCAACCTTCGGGCCTGTTCGAATTTTTATAAATTTTTCCAGGCCTATTTTCAAAATACTTCCTTCACAAAAATTGTTGGGGACATTCGTGAGTATAACATATAAAAATTTCAAAACTTTTCAAGGTGATTTGGATGTTGAAATAAATGTATTTTGAGGACAAAACAATCTGTTAGAACGAATAGATTTTGGTCTGACTTCGAGGGACAAAAAGGCATGGTTGTAGATTGAACCGGATTTTGTGTTCTACATAAGAAATGTTGATCAAGATTTTTTTTATGACATATCCAAAATTTAGAATTTTTGGAGTTGATTTACTATTTATTTCAAATGAATTTCTGTCACTGCGCAACTGCCCAGTTTGGACCTGATTTTACATATTCTCGGTTTTTCTCTCTCGAGAATTATTCAGTGTTATCGTGGCATTTTGACCGGTAGTTTGATGCTTGAATGAGCTCGTATGTGTGATTGTGTGGCTGTGAGGTGTGGTGGCGTGATTGCGCATTGAGTTCGCGTGCCAAGCTTGGGTGTTTGTGTGGTGTTCGCGTGATGAGGGTGGTTAATTGTGAAAGGTATGTGCGAGATGTGAATTTGTGTGTGACCGTGTGTATGTGTGGCCGTGTGATACGTGTGGAGAGTGTGGAACGAAGGTACGGAAATGTAGGATTGATGGGAAAAGTAATACCCTGAGGCGTGTTCGTTTACGCGGGGTAAGGTCCGTCCTGAGGCATGTTCGTTTACGCGGGATGATGCCGTCCCTGACGAGGTGACGATGCCTGCCCTGACGGGGTATCGATGCCTGATGAGGTCAAAAAATCGTTGGCCTGATGCGTTTTACGCGGGCGCGGTAGTGGTGGAAAGGTTGAGAACGAGCGGGATTTGGCTTGACATGTGAGGATTGTGAAAGTGATGCATGGTGTGAGTTAGTGTGCGAGTGTATTTGTATTGCGTGATGCAGTGTGCGATTATGGGGTAAAATCTGTTAGGCATGGTATGGGACGTGCCCAAGTAGGTTTTACTTTATAATCGAGGCACGCACGCGGCTGTGATGTATTGCTGTGGTATGATTGGCATGTGTATTGATATGTAAAAAGTGTGTGATGGCATGTGTGCAAGAATTGTATATCAGGATTGTGGGCTAACGTGCATGGTGCGTATGCAGAGAGTCTAGGTATGTGTGAATGTTTGATTGCTGGTTGTGTGGTTGTTTGGTTGCGCGTTTGGATGTGTCTAGAATTACGTGATAGCCTAAGTGGGGCTTAGGTTGTGACTTATTGAGATGTGATCTCATGGTTATTTTAACCAAACCATTTCAGAGCCCCCGCCTGAATGTCGAGATTGAGGTCGACTCGGAGTCGTCGAGTGAGCAGACAGCTGCAGAGGATTCAGGTGGTGATGCCGAGGACAGTGAGTCAGAGTGGACGCCTTCGAGAGGGCGTAGGGGATAGTTCTGGGAGGAGGATGTGCCCCATTTTTGGATAGTGCTGACCTAGAGAGCTGATCTTGATATTTTGGTGGTTTGGAGTTTATAGTTCGGTGTGCTTATAAATTATTTTGTGATTTGTATTGGCGGATGATGTAAATATTTGGAAGTGTAATATATGCTTGGTGGTTTGACGATTTGTTCCATCCTAGTGTTCTCCAATTTTAATGTTCGGGATTTTTGATTGCTTTCGCCGCGATTTAACTCTGATGGATCGTTGGGTCGGCGACGTTATTCCTGGGACGTCGCACTCTTCCGACCGAGGAGAGGGATGACGCGGGCTCGATGGGGTTCGAGGCGTTACATCCTCTGTTGAATTGGTATCAGAGCAAGGACAGCTCGATTTAAGTCGATCGAAACTTGGAGTGATAAGGAGTGGAGACCCAGAATAGCTGTAGTTAGTTAGGGAGACCTTAGTGAACCATAGTGTGTCTAGGGCTACATGTATTTTCAGACTGTTGTTGTGATTGTTGAGTGAATTGGGTGTTTTATTGGAATGCAGGTGCGTCTGGACCTGAGGTAAGTGCACGAACCCTTTTGATGTGGTTTGGTGCTGTGTGATTGATTGCTTGCTAAGTGGATTACTGTGTCATCTCACTGTTTAGGACTAGACTGGGTTAGTTGGCCTAAGTCTTTAATTCCTGGATGGAATTATAGCAGATAGGAGAGTGATAAAAATCTGGGACGATGAGCAGCCAGGGAAGAGGTGCTTGAAAGGGTACAGGCAGAAGAGCCAGAGGTCGAGGTGGTGCTCGAGTCAGAGCAATAGAGGATCTTGGAATTGATGCTAGGTCTGCAGAGAACCCCGGAGTTAAGGCTAGACCTGTAGAAAACCCTAGAGTTGACGCTGGAGCTGCAATAGATCCCAGAGTTGATGTTAGGGCTGCAGCGAATCCTCGAATGGATGAAGTTATAAGGGCCCTCGAGGAGGTTGGGGTTTTGATGAGCAGGCAGACTCAAGAATGAGATGCCATTATCGCCCAAGCAGTTGAGGCCGTTGTGGCTATTGCCCTCAATGGCAATAATGGAAATCAGGGGCATGTAAATGCGAATCGACTAATGCATCAGCTGATTGAACAATTTCTGAAGTTAAAGCCCCCTAAGTTTGATGATGGAGGTGATTTGGTGGCTACGTCACTTTGGGTAGAGGAGTTGGAAAAGTTTTTTGATGTACTAGGATGTACGGATGAGGGGAAAGTGACGTTGGCGGTGTATCAGCTTCAGGGGAATGCGAGTGATTGGTGGAAAGCCACCAGAAGAAGAGTATTCCCAGCTAGCACCGCCCAGACTTGGGCGATTTTTGTGGAAACTTTCAATAATAAGTAATTTTCTAAGAGTGCCAAGGAACAGGAGTTGGTGGAGTTTATGAGGCTTTGCCAGGGGCAAAGGACAGTGGACCAGTATGAGGCTAAGTTCACGAAGTTATCTAAGTTTGCCCCTAGGATGGTGAAGGATCCATGGGATAGAGCTCGGAGGTTCCGAGATGGTTTGAAACCGAACCTCCGTAGTCAGATGATTTCGCTGAATCTGAGAGACTATAATGAGATCTATGATCGAGCTCAAGCAATAAAGCGGGATTTAGCGGATAGAGACGTTGCTTCTGGGTCGAGATACGTTTCGATGAGAGACAATCGGAATCTTGGGAAGAGACTGATGACGGAGGATCAGCATTTATTCCTTCCGTTAGAAGGGATATTGGAAAGCCGAATCGTTATCATGATGTTATATGCTAGTTGTGTGGTAGAAGACATGGGACTAGACCTTGTCCAAGCAGGAATATTATATGTTATAATTGTGACATGTTATGGCTTCCTTGATTGACAAGATTTTAGTTTCGTTGGGATACCCGGATTGCAAGATTGTAACTGGTAATGGGAAGGAAAGAACTGATTAGCGGTTCTAGAGATGTAGGATTTGGATGTAATAGTGGGTATGGACTGGCTAGTTATACAGATGGCAGTAATGGGTAAGTATCCCTTGCCGAGGATCGGAAAGACGAGTTTTGAGGAGCAAGACGATCCCGATGGTTAAGGTTGTGTGGGAATATCACGGGACAAAAAGTACGACCTGGGAAAGTGAAGAGGCCATGCGATGTCCATACCCCCATTTATTTGAGGAATTGGTTGAGTTGTAAATTTCGAGGACGAAATTTTTATAAGAGGAGAAGAGTTATCACATCCTGAATTTCGATCTATTTCCGGAATCAATGAAATAGATGTTATTTCTCATTTTATTTTAGTAAGTCTCGCCCGAAACTGATCATTCTCGGGATACTAAACTTTAGGGAATGGCTACTTAGGGAAATGTACGTGGACTTAAGAACTCAATCATGAGTCGACCTTCGGTGATGATCGAGGTCGCCATGACTCGAATAACCCGAGATCGATATGCGTAATCCCTAAACAGCCGCCCGTTAGTGAGAGACCCTAAAATTGAGATTGGGCGATTTTGATTGCGAAAATGGATCCGGACTTGAATGTTGATTTTCGGGGTCGTGCACGACTATTTTTACGAGGATGACATCATTTTAGTGTGGCCAATGATATTTGCGGTTGGTATGGTCGAAAAATGAAAATTCGGCCCGGGACCAAAAAATTACGACTTTGCCCCTAGGTCTATTTTTGGGTATTTCGAATTTTAGGGGGAATTATTGAAAAATTATTTTGGGAAATTAAGAGGATAAGATCAACCCAATAATGCAAGGATGAAAAGACTAGAATGCCCTTGGATATTTTGGCTTGGATTAATGGAGACTAAGTGAGAGAGGGACAAAATGGGCATTTTGGAAAGGTTGGTCAAAATTTGACTATTTAGTCAAATCTTTCTCTCTCCTCACTCATTTCCCCTCCCCCACGGTAGCCCCCTCCCCACCAAATTCTTCCTCTCTCTCCCTCCCGAACTCTCCCCCACTGTGAAGCCCACATCGCCGGACCGCCGCTGCCGTCGCCGTCGCCGCTTGCCTTCCCCACCGCCAAGCAGCGCCGCCGTCCGCCGCCATCCGCCGCCGTCCCCGCCGTTCGCCGTCGCGCTACGTTCTAGCCGCTTTAGTCTAGAACCAAGTAAGTTGCGATCTAATCCCTATTTAGGACGTCGGGTATTTTCGGACTCGTTCGGGTATGGTTTAGAGGATTTAGAGGTTGATTAAGGTGTCGATAATGGTTTTTGGTGATTGATCGTGGTTATAGGTGGCTGATTGTGGTTGTTGATAGCTGATCATGATTGTTAGCAGTTGTTGCGGGTTGGATTAGACGTCAGGAAATGAGTTTAGGCGGTTGGAATTCGGTAGAAATCGGTTCGGGTTTGAATCCGTGAGGTCCGGGGTGAATCAAGGATTCGCGGTTACTGTACCCACCCGGTTACTATTTTTTGTAGAGAATTTTGTGGGCCTAATTTGAGAAAGTTTTCTTCATGAAAGTTGTTCCCAACATCTTGAGGTATAACATAATTTAATTTGGGAATTTTTGGAAATCATTTGAGGCCATTCGGAAGTCCATCTTTGGACCAAAATGGGTCTGCCCGATTTACTGTTCACCCAACCTTCGGGTCTGTTCGAATTTTTATAAATTTTTCCAGGCCTATTTTCGAAATACTTCCTTCACAAAAATTATTAGGGATATTTGTGGCTATAACATATAAACATTTCAAAACTTTTCAAGATGATTTGGATGTTGAAAGAAATGTATTTTGAGGACAAAACAGTCTGTTAGAACGAATAGATTTTGGTCTGACTTCGAGGGACAAAAAGGCATGGTTGCAGATTGAACCGGATTTTGTGTTCTTCATAAAAAATGTTGATCAAAATGTTTTTTATGACATATCCAAAATTTAGAATTTTTAGAGTTGGTTTACTATTTATTTCAAATGGATTTCTGTCACTGCACAACTGCCCAGTTTGGACCCGATTTTACATATTCTCGGTTTTTCTCTCTCTCGAGAATTATTCAGTATTATCGTGACATTTTGACGGGTAGTTTGATGCTTGAATGAGCTCGTATGTGTGATTGTGTGGCTGTGAGGTGTGGTGGCGTGATTGCGCATTGAGTTCGTGTGCCACGCTTAGGTGTTTGTGTGGTGTTCGCGTGATGATGGTGGGTAATTGTGAAAAGTATGTGCGAGATGTGAATTTGTGTGTGATCGTGTGTATGTGTGGCCATGTGATACGTGTGGAGAGTGTGGAACGAAGGTACGAAAATGTAGGATTGATGGGAAAAGTAATACCCTGAGGCGTGTTTGTTTACGCGGGGTAAAGTCCGTCCTGAGGCGTGTCCGTTTACGCGGGACGATACTGTTCCTGATGAGGTGACGATGCCCGGCCCGATAGGGTGACGATGCCTAACGTGGTCAAAAGATCGTTGGCCTGATGCATTTTACGCGGGCGCGGTAGAAGGAAAGTGTGTGTAGAATTCCGTCCTGAGGCGTGTTCGTTTACGCGGGACGATACCGTCCCTGACGAGGTGACGATGGCTGGCCCGACAGGGTGTCGATGCCTGACGAGGTCAGAAGACCGTTGGCCTGATGCGTTTTACGCGGGCGTGGTAGTGGTGGAAAGGTTGAGAACGAGTAGGATTTGGCTTGACATGTGAAGATTGTGAAAGTGATGCATGGTGTGAGTTAGTGTACGAGTGTGTTTGTATCGCGTGATGCAGTGCGCGATTATGGGGTAAAATCTGCTATGCATGGTATGGGACGTGCCCAAGTAGATTTTGCTCTATAATCGAGGCACGCGTGCCGCTATGATGTATTGCTGTGGAATGATTGGCGTGTGTATTGATATGTGGAAAGTATGTGATGGCATGTGTGCAAGAATTGTATGTCGGGATTATGGGCTAACGTGCATGGTGCATATGCAGAGAGTCCAGGTATGTGTGAATGTTTGATTGCTGGTTGTGTGGTTGTTTGGTTGCGTGTTTGAATGTGTTTGGAATTACGTGATAGCCTAAGTGGGGCTTAGGTTGTGACTTATTGAGATGTGATCTCATGGTTATTTTAACCAAACCATTTCAGAGCCCCCGCCTGAATGTCGAGATTGAGGTCGACTCGGAGTCGTTGAGTGAGCAGACAGCTGCAGAGGATTCAGGTAGTGATGCCGAGGACAGTGAGTCAGAGTGGACGCCTTCGAGAGGGCGTAGGGGATAGTTCTGGGAGGAGGATGCGCCCCATTTTTGGATAGTGCTGACCTAGAGATCTTGATATTTTAGTGGTTTGGAGTTTATAGTTCGGTGTGCTTATAAATTATTTTGTGGTTTGCATTGGCGAATGATGTAACTATTTGGAAGTGTAATATATGCCTGGTGGTTTGACGATTTGTTCATTCCTGGTGTTCTCCAATTTTAATGTTCGGGATTTTTGATTGCTTCCGCCGCGATTTAATTCTGATGGATCGTTGGGTCAGCGACATTATTCCTGGGACGTTGCACTCTTCCGACTGAGGAGAGGGATGACGCGGGCTCGATGGGGTTCGAGGCGTGACATCCTCCGAGGACACTAACTCACACCATGCATCACTTTCACAATCCTCACATGTCAAGCCAAATCCCGCTTGTTCTCAACCTTTCCACCACTATCGCGCCCGCGTAAAACGCATCAGGCCAACGGTCTTCTGACCTCGTCAGGCATCGATACCCCATCGGGCTGGGCATCGTCACCTCATCAGGGACGGCATCGCCCCGCGTAAACGAACACGCCTTAGGACGGAATCCTACACACACTTTCCTTCTATCGCGCCCGCGTAAAATGCATCAGGCCAACGGTCTTCTGATCACGTCAGGCTTCGTAACCCCACCGGGCAGGGTATCGTCACCTCGTCAGGGACGGCATCCTCCCGCGTAAACGAACACACCTCAGGACGGACCTTATCCCGCGTAAACGAACACGCCTCAGGGTATTACTTTTCCCATCAATCCTACATTTCTGTACCTTCGTTCCACACTCTCCACACATATCACACGGCCACACATACACACGGTCACACACAAATTCACATCTCGCACATACTTTTCACAATTACCCACCCTCATCACGCGAACACCACACAAACACCCAAGCTTGGCACGCGAACTCAATGCGCAATCACGCCACCACACCTCACATCCACACAATCACACATACGAGCTCATTCAAGCATCAAACTACCCATCAAAATGCCACGATAACACTGAATAATTCTCGAGAGAGAGAAAAACCGAGAATATGTAAAATCGGGTCCAAACTGGGCAGTTGCGCAGTGACAGAAATCCATTTGAACTAAACATTAAACCAACTCTAAAAATTCTAAATTTTGGATATGTCATAAAAAACATCTTGATCAACATTTCTTATGAAGAACACGAAATCCGGTTCAATCTGTAACCATGCCTTTTTGTCCCTTGAAGTCAGACCAAAATCTGTTCGTTCTAACAGACTGTTTTGTCCTCAAAATACATTTCTTTCAACATCCAAATTACCTTAAAAAGCTTTGAAATTTTTATATGTTATAGCCACAAATGTCTCCCAAAATTTTTGTGAATGAAGTATTTTGAAAATAGGCCTGAAAAAATTTATAAAAATTCGAACAGACCCGAAGGTCGGGTGAACAGTAAATCGGGCAGACCCATTTCGGTCCAAAGATGGACTTTCGAATGGCCTCAAATGATTTCCAAAAATTCCCAAATTAAATTATATTATACCTCAAGATGTTGGGAACAACTTTTATGAAGAAAACTTTCTCAAATTCGGCCCACAAAATTCTCTACAAAAAATAGCAAACTGGGCGGGTACAATAACCGCGAATTCGCGATTCACCCTGAACCTCACGGATTCAAACCCGAACCGATTTCTACCGAATTCCAACTGCCTAAACTCATTTTCTGACATCTAATCCAACCCGCAACAACCGATAACAGTCATGATCAGCCATCAACAACCACAATTAGCCACCAATAATCACGATCAACCACCAAAAACCATTATCGACACTTTAATCAACCTCTAAATCCTCTAAACCATACCCGAACGAGTCCGAAAATACCCGACGTCCTAAATAAGGATTAGATCGCAACTTACTTGGTTCTAGACTAAAGCGGCTAGAACGTAGCGCGGCAGCGAATGGCGGGGACGGCGGTGGACGGCGGCGCGATTTGGCAGTGGTGAAGGCAAGCGGCGATGGCGGCGGTCCGGCGATGGGGGCTTCATGGTGGGGGAGAGTTCGAGAGGGAAAGAGAGGAAGAATTTGGTGGGGAGGGGGCTGCCGTGGGGGAGGGGAAATGAGTGAGGAGAGAGAGAGATTTGACTAAATAGTCAAATTTTGACCAACTTTTCCAAAATGCCCATTTTGCCCCTCTCTCACTTGGTCTACATTAATCTAAGCCAAAATATCCAAGGGCATTCTAGTCTTTCCATCCTTGCATTATTGGGCTGATCGTATCCTCTTAATTTCCCAAAATAATTTTTCAATAATTCCCCCTAAAATTCGGAATACCCAAAAATAGGCCTAGGGGCAAAGTCGTAATTTTCCGGTCCAGGGCCGAATTTCCATTTTTCGACCATACCAACCGCAAATATCATTGGCCACACTAAAATGACGTCATCCTCGTAAAAATAGTCGCGCACGATCCCGAAAATCGACATTCAAGTCCGGATCTAATTTCGCGATCAAAATCGCCTAATCTCAATTTTAGGGTCTCTCACTAACGGGCGACTGTTTAGGGATTACGCGTATCGACCTCGGGTTATTCGAGTCATGGCGACCTCGATCATCTCTGAAGATCGACTCATGATCGAGTTCTTAGGTCCACGTACATTTCCCTAGGTAGCCATTCCCTAAAGGTTAGTATCCCGAGAATGATCAGTTCCGGGCGAGACTTACTAAAATGAAATGAGAAATAACATCTATTTCATTGATTCTGGAAATAGGTCGAAATTCAGGATGTTACAATACTCACCACCTCTATCAGACCTGACAACCTTTATGACTTTTCCTAGCTGTTTCTCAACTTCAGTCCGAAAAATCTTGAACTTGTCAAGAGACTCAGACTTCTCCTTAATCAAGAACATATAACTATATCGGGAATAGTCATTTGTAAATGTGATGAAATAGAAATTTCTACACAATGTTGCTGTATAGGGTCCACTGATGTCAGTGTGAATGACTTCCAATAGGTCAGAACTACGAACTGCAGTTTTCTTCTTTATCTTGGTCACTTACCCCTACAACAGTCTACGCAAGTATCTAGGTCACTTTTACGAGTAGGCAGGATATTTGTCTTTATCAGCCTTTCCACTCTTTCCTTAGAAATGTGACCAAGTCGTTTATACCACAATGCATAAGACTGTTCCTTAGGTAGAGGTCTTTTGGAAACAACCCTTTCAACTGTATAAGCGACGTATCTATTATTGAGAGATAAACACAATCTGTATAATCCATTCGATATGTTGTAGCACCCAACCTTATTTGAATCAAAGAACATAGAAACCACATTGTTCTTTATTTCAAAAGGGTACCCATAAACATCCAAACTTCCTTACCAAAAAAAAACATTCAAACTTGATACGGAAACTAAGTTCCGTCTGAAGGAAGGCACATAAAAAGTGTTTCTTAACGTCATATTAAAATCAGAATCCAAAATTAATATGACATCTCCCACGAACTCGACATCGACTTTCTTGTTGTTTCCTACAGTGAGCTTTAATTCATCCTGATTTGGCTTCCTTCTATTTGTGAATCCCTGTATGGTATACGCAACATGATTAGTTGCACTGCTATCTAGCCACCAAGAACTGGATGGAGCTTCTAATAGGTTGGATTCACAAATAAGTACCAAAGAATTAATACCTGACTACTCACGCTTGGACAACCAAGTTTTATATCTATTGCAGTCTTTCTTCATGTGACCATTCCTCCTACAAAAGTAGTAGTGAACACCATTTTTCTTCAAGGGTGTTTTCTCAGGACTCAAATGGTTCAAATGATTGGTGGTTTCAGGAGTTCCTTTCTGAGTACAATTCTTGAACTTACTACTCTTCCTACTACTGAAACTAGAGGCATAGAAAGCAAGATTCCCTTTATCTTTCTTCAGTTTCTCTTCCTCTGCCACCACCCTAACTATCAGGTCATTGACCGACCACTTTTCATCTTGGGAATTATAGTTGGTCTTTATAATTCCAAACTCAGTAGGAAGAGTGTTCGGGGCTTGATGCACAATGTAAGCATCAGAAAGGATAATCTCATGAACCTTTAGTTTCGTTTGGAGGTCTACCATCCTAAAGACGTAATCCCTAACCCCACTTGAACCATCATACCTCATATTATTGAGTAACTGCATCTATGTCCCAGCCTCAGCATTAGACGAGTCACGATTCCTTACTTGTAAGGTTTCCATCATTTCTTTAGCAGTGCAGTCAGCTGGTAAACTACTCTTCAAATGGTCCTTAATGGATCGCTTCATCTGTAACAAGCAAATCCTATTACTCTTTTCCCAGGAGGCATTCAGTGCGTTTTCTATGTCCGTACTTTCAGCAGTGACATCTACTGGCTTATCCTCGGTAAGAGCAATATGAATATCTACCAGCTCCATACCAAATAGAAAATCCTCTTTCCATTTCTTAAAATTTGAACCAGTAAGAACCTCAATACTTATGGAGTTGCCGTTCAGGGAGAAGGTGACTGTTAAAAAACAAGCAATGTCTATAATTAGCATCACATGAGTACTTTCCTGAGAGTTACACACATTATCATATAATCACCTTTGGGCAGAATACATGATATGCAATTGTATACCCTCTACATTACAACGGCCATGAGAATATATTCCAATCTTTTATTAATTCACCACCTTTAGGTGTATGAACCACTAGGATCAGTCATTCCTCACGCATGTTATATATGCATCCCTCCATGAACCAATACATAATCACCTCCTTTGGGAGTATAATAATACATTAGAACAGGAGGCATTCTAACAATACGAGACTGATATTTCTCAAACTCAATCAAGTGTGCCACTTTAGCGATCACTACTAAATTGAATCATTGAAACTCTCTCATACTAAGGATATAAATTTTATGTCTCACATATACTATATAGATGTAATTCTAGATCGAAAGACATGGACAATGTCTCTAAAATTACATACCGTGCTAATTACATTGCTTTATACATTGATATATGTTAAACCTTATACATACTATCAATAAAACATGATCTACACGTCCTTATGGCATCATATACATGTAAGATTTAATCTGTATCTCTTAAATCATAGAGAAATACATGAAAATACGAAAATATACCCCTAAAATATGCATATATAGGGTTCCGTATGTATTTTCACATCCTTAAAAGTATCAAACATGTAAAATAAATATACCACCGTGTAGAGAATCTTCATACGAGCACGCCGGTATCTTGCATGCTCCAATCGGAGGCCGGACGCGCCCTCACGCGCCTCCTGAAGGTGCGGCGCGTGTGCTTCACGCGCCGGTGCTTAAGCCGATCAAAAAGGCCGATCCGACTGGTCTGACCGTCGACCGGTTCGACCGGTCCGACCGCTTACCGGTCCGACCGCTTACCGGTCCGATCGGTTGATCGGTTCGATCAACGGGTCAGGTT
Source organism: Syzygium malaccense (assembly GCA_031216405.1). Lineage (NCBI taxonomy): Eukaryota > Viridiplantae > Streptophyta > Magnoliopsida > Myrtales > Myrtaceae > Syzygium > Syzygium malaccense. The sequence continues at coordinate 25,573,485 of CM062257.1, read as the reverse complement.
CGGGTCGGGTCAATTGGTCGGACCCTGGGTCAGGTCAATGGGTCGGACCCTGGGTCAGGTCAATGGGTCGGACCCTAGGTCGGGTCTGGAGTCGGGTCGGGTTAGCCGGATCGACTCGGCTTGTGGAAACCCTAGCACGTACGTTGCACGCGCCTAAGAACACCCCCGCGTGGCCACGCGTGTGCCGCCGGGGCTCTCCCACGCCCCGACGCGTGGTGGGGCGTGCGGCCATTTTCGACGACCCCCGGTGGCTGGCGACCACTCATTTTTCTCGTCTCGCGACGATCTATCAATCTATGTGATTTATTTTAACATTCAACGAATAAAAAAATCAAAACCACATACGAACAGTACCTACCCATTTCTCGACTATGGCGGCTTTGATACCACATGTTAGCCAGCCCGTACAGCTCGACCGAGCGCCCTAGGATCACCATAGCAAGATATTAACGGTACGGTAAAAGGATGGATAGAATTTGTGCACCTGATTTGAATTCCATCGGCCTGGATGGGGAAATGACGATGAACCGGTGCCGTAGGTCTTCTCCCCTGTCACTCCCGAAGTCCCGGCGCTATGAGACCGCCTCAGCCAACTCACGTAAGGTTTAGGTGAGTTTGAGAGCATTTGAGAGAGATTGGAGAGAGTTGGGTTCAGATGAGGGACCTGTGGCTCTATTTATAGAGTTTCCAGCCAGGCCCTCTCATAATCGGCCGGGCCGAACTCGGCCCACACAAGCCGGGTCCATATCCGACCAATTAAGTAGCCTTATATCAAAACTTATTAGACTAAACCCGTAAGCGGGTAATAATAATTCCAATTAATGTAACCCACATTAGGAAAACGTTACAAATCACACCAGAGAAGCCAGCATTCTTCAAAAGAATAGGTGTCGCCGATTACTTCAGGGGATATTACTCTCGTGAGCTCCGAGGGAAATCATATCTTGATGTTATGAAGACCATTCAGGATGAGGAAAAGAAACGGAATTGAATTTGGATTTGGTATCCCTAAAGTCACTCGGAAACACCACTTTACGTAGTGTTTCCCTTCATGGTCATCTAAGGGCAGAATTCTATAATCGGAGGGACCACTCTACGTGTCCTAGATTTATTACTTTCGTAAGTATAATTTGGTTGATGATTGAGACTTGAAATTGAGAACAAATTGTCGTTGTTTTCGGTGGCTTATTCATGCCTCATTGGCATAAACAAATGACTACATTAATTTCTTGCTTTGCTCGTATATAATTGCTGCCCGTTCCTCATTGTCGATGGCTAAACAAGTAAGGCCAACGACGTCTTTGCTTTCGGCTTTTCATGGGTAGGTGAGATGAGTGTTCAACACATTTTCAGTATACATATGGAAACGCTCTGTGAATGGATTATATTATGGAACGTTCACCATTAGAATGATTGCGCATCCCTTTTTTGTGAAGACCCATCCAATCAAAGTGAGATATACAGATTACGACGCATTCCATGCTTATGAGTTTCTATTATCTCCTGACAGTTTCTCGAAGAATCGTCACCAGTTTAATGGTAAAAATATGTAAATAGATCTCAATCAATCATCATAAAATTTTGAAGTGTTTATGTTTTGAAATGACGACAAAATGCATTTAGATGTGATGGGTTGTGAAAGGGGAATCCTTCGAAGGACCATAGACGGCCCCACTCTTTATGTCACTGGTTGAAATTGTGAATGTCAGTGAGTTTGTTACCTCCAGAATTCTAAAGCGGTGAAGTACTTTGATTTACAAGATCGATATTTCACCAAGCATGATGAGTACGAAAGATCTCGATGTCAGCAGGTATGAGAGCATAGGGCTTTGAGATGGCTCGACGTTTGTAATAATTGATAGGGTAGTTGCGCGGTCAAATTCAGCAACTCCCAAAAAAGTGCACAACACTAAAACGAACTCTGATTAATAGCATGAAGAATGTTGAGATCATAGCATAGCGAGACTCTTAATATTTTTGTTGGTCAAAAGAGAATTTTATTTATTTCTCTAAGATAAAACAGAACAGCCCATTAAGAAGGCTTCACTACATAGCAAATCCCAGAAGGTTTGAAGAGGAGATGAAATCCAATTTCCTAAAAGGGTTTTTTTTTTATATCCGTTGGACTTTAGCAATCTAGTCCGCAATTCTATTAGCCTCTCTAGAGCAACTGGCTAAGTGAAGATATGAAAAGATGAGCTAGCAGATCACGGCACTCAGTGATAAGTACGCATGCTTCATGTGGAGTTTGATCTATACACTCTAGGGTCCTTACCAGAATTAAAATATCAAACTCTATATGTCGCGACCATCCTCAAAGTGAACCACCAGGGGAAGGTTAATGGACTACTAAACGGGAACAAAGGTTCCTCTCACGAGGCCATCATTCACGTTTAGCGTGGGCTCTCCCAAGCCCTCTAAACCACAACTTGGTACTCAATTCAACATGTGATTAAACTTATCTTTTGGAGCTATCACTAATCGGCTATGAGTCGATTAGACACCCAAGCAAAATATACCGCGTACCAGAGATTCATGAGTATGGGAACTTAATTAGTTACGCTAAATAAATCTAACGTTATTTCAGTACCTTTTCTCTTTATTTTGAAAATGTTTTGCATACAGTTTTTATCCATTTTTAACCTATGCCACTAACATGTGAGGGATGATCATGTAGATGCACACTCAAGAAAGTAACACTCAATAATCAAAATAGTAAATAGATTGCAAAAGATTTTAAGAACCTGGACACACAAAGCAAGCAAAGCGTATCACTATCCATGACCATGAAATTTCTGCAAACTATTACTTGAGAAAAATATGCAAACAGAATGCATGAATGTTATGCATGATCGTGCTTGAAATAATGACTAACTAATATGCAATCTATATGAGACTCTACTTCTAATTTTTGGTATTTTTCTTTATTAACTAACAAAAGACAAATGACCCTAAGAGTCTACAAATTAAATGATTCCTAACCTTGTATCTATATGATTAATGAAAACTAAATCCTAGGTGCGAGATGACATCGTTTTATTTCTAAGATAATACATCCATGTGATTCTAACGTGTATGAATGACCTAAGAGAAATCATGAAGTTATTTCTATATTTTTATTTTATAAAAATAGCAAGTTTAAAACCTTAGACTCTAATGTGGCCTAATGAACTATCCACTATTATTGAACTATATGCAATGCGGACGATGCATGTAATGTAATAACTAAAACTATCCTATATGAACTTAGTTTTAAATGACATGCATTGTATGACATAAGCCCAATTAACCCTAGGTCTACATGCAATCTAAATGATTCTAAATAGCATTTTTTATTTGATTTTTTTTATGGAAGCTATGAACTAACCTGAATCTATATGTATTCTAAAACTAGCATATTCTAAAACGATATGCGTTACAAAACTAACCGTGCATGGCCCAAACATGAAAACCTAGTGTAAATTTTGAATGTGATACAATAATGCACAATGACGACGTACGAATTAATCACATCATAAAAAAAAACATACTCAACCACAACAATCCATGTAAGACAATATTAGGGTTTGACCTTAGTGTCTAAAGGTCCGAAAGCCCAATATGTCTTTGTTGATGCACTGAAACAACCAAAACACCCTAGGGTTTCATCACTAATATCATATGTCTAAAAAATATATATTAAAATAAAACTATTGCTTGAAATTAGTCAAACTTTGACTACCTTATTTAGGATTTCCTCAAGGATAGACTTCATGTGTCACGAAAGGCAGCAGCAGTGGACTTAGGAGACACCAGCAACAGTTCGTGAGCAAGATAGTCACAGCGGTGAGCAGCTGCAATGACAGCAAGAATAAGCGAGGCTTCGCGGATGGACTTGGTTATAGTGCGGCGAGCAAGAAGAGGGATGCAGCAGCAGCAAATGGCAACAGACAGCAGCAATGAACAATAGCGAGCAGCAGCAACAGTGATGCATAAGTAAGCGTCAGCGACGAACAATAGTGCAACAGCAACAAAAAGTGAGCAGCAACGACAAACAGCAGCAAGCAGTGAACGGCAACGAGTAGCAGTGAGCAGCAAACGGCAGCAAGCAGCGACAGCAGGGGCCCAGCAGTAGTGAACAGCAATAAACAGCAGCGAACAGCAGCAAACATCAGTAAACAGCAGCGAACAGCGACAAACAACGGCCAACAGCAGCAATGAAGCAAGAACTACGCAATCAGGCTAATGAGAGGCTCATTGGAACAAAGGAATTTGGTGCAAGTCACCAAAGAAAGGAGGTGGGACAACAACAGCCAAAGAGAAGAACTCTTCTATCTCTCGCGTATTTTGATCTCTCTCTATGGGAGCTCCCTTGGATCTTCCTTCCTTTGCTCTTGTGGTGAGGCGCTCTATTTATAGGCAATGGGGGTCCCTAAAATAGTGGAGATGATAGTGACTTTCACCTATTGCGGCCGTATCTGAATGGAAACCTTTTAAAGGCTTTGGAGGCAATTGTGGAAAAACGATTCTTGAAGAGATCATCTTTCTCTGTATTTGCACGATTCTTGTCTTCCTTCTCAAAATTGGCTGAATCTCTTTATTCCACCGGCCCATCAATTGCAGTTTTTCCTTAAATCTGCACCGAATTGCTCTCTTCAGCCGCTTGATTCTCGGCTGTCTTTCGCTCCAGCGAATATTATTGCATCGATTCATCCAACTTGCTCTTTCTGTCTCTTGATTCTTTATTTACTTTATTTTTTTTCCTTTCTGGCTTCAAAGGTCCACCGATTTTACCTTTTAATTGTCACAATTCCCTTTGTCTTCGACCATAAACCAACTTTGCCATTTCATCATGACCAAGAATCTCTCTTTTCTTTCTTGCCTTTTATACACATTTGTAATTTTGTTAATTCCAAGAAAGCAGATTTCTTCCGATTACGATGAATATGACTAGCTTTTCTTCGCCAGGCACTACAAAAAAAGTTGGTTTTAGCGACGAATTTTGCCGCGAAAAATTTGGCAAAATTCGTCGTTAAAACCAACTTTGCAACGGAAAAAAAAATTGTCGCTAATAGGCCGACGGAAAATTTTGCGACGGAAAATTTCAATTTTCGTCGCTAAATTGAGACGAAAAAAATTCGTCGCTAATTATTCATCGCAAAATTCATCGCTAATTTCTTGTCGCTAATTTTTCGTCGCAAAATTCATCGCTAATTATTCGTCACTAATTTTTGGTTGCAAAATTCGTCGCTAATTTGTCACGAAATTCTTTTTTTTTCAGTAATTTGCGATGAACTGATTCGTGATAAAATTCGTCGCTAATTTGTCACGAAATTCTTTTTTTTCAGTAATTTGCGACGAGCTGATTCGTGACAAAATTCGTCGCTAATTTGCCACGAAAAATTTTTACTTTTGCCACGAACATTGTTCCGGAATGAATTTACCAACGAACTATAAAAATAGCTACGAATGTGCGGCAAAAGTTTATTACAGGTTAGCCTCCTACTAGTCAAGGTAACCATGTGTGTCGTAATCACAACTGGCACAGTGCAAACTGTATCTAATCCACGGCTGAAACCTAGTATATCTACCACAAACTCAGCCTTGCGGAGTTCCTTTTAACCTCTGATATCAAGTACATGAATATTAGCAGCAACAGTTCATGCTTTAATATAAATTCTCAGTAAATTACAGTTTTTCCATGAAACTCCGATACAAAGACAGTTTGCACAGAAATTACATAGGTTGATAACTTTATTTTAGAATGATGAAGTTATGCTGCTGAAGCTAAGCTCCAGAGTATTTTCTAGTATATTGACCAGGGGGCCACACAATGCCTAAAAGAATTCTACAAGGTATCAGCAACCGGCAATAATGTTGGGAACCCGCAAGAAGTCAGTCTAGAGGACATTGCCTCAGCAGTAATATGACATCAAACAAGTGAAGCTATCACCATGTCAATTGTCAAAACTATCCACATGTATAATCATTCTGCAAGCACATTACACGGCGGCCTCCTTCTCTACTACTTATCAACATCAAATTGCTGCTTGGAAAAAAGAGAAGAGTAAAGATGGTTAACATGTGAGGCGATGTTATGATATGATTCCCTATTCTATTTCATAACCAGTAATAGAATGCAAATACAATGTTTCAAGATACTCTCGTGACATTAATGCTGTTGTCCATCTATTTGCTTGTTATCTAATCAATAATCAGACTTGCTGTTGTCAATTCATTTTCCATTTGCTCACATGAAAGAGAAAAGGAGCTGTATCGAAGAAACGGCATTGACATTTACATTACAACCACTAGAAGATATGTAGGTGAGGGACTCCACCTGTTGGCACAGAAAATGAGGAACCCGAACTCTCTTGGAACCATCAGCCAGACATTTAAAGGGCAAATGGTTTTCCACGGGAAAAGAATCATTGTTGACCTACAAGTAGATGAAATACAAATGTTAATGCTTTCCTCAAACCATTGAATCTTTGAGATCAAACAATTTATTTAATATATGAATAAATCTTAACTTACTGTAAGAAGGACAAAGAAAAGTGGGGGATAGAGCAAGGTATAACTTCTCACATACAGGATTCTCAAGACAAGGGTCTCAACAAGAAAGTGCAACATACAGACTTTCGCGTCAGTAGAATATCACATCAAGTTTCTAGCAAGGTTAACATTGTCTATGAGGTAGGTTTGTTCCGTAAATTCAAGTTTTAAAGTGCTTGATGATGTAATCAACAAGCTCGTATAGGTTAGAGAAGCATATTGACAAGCAGCACAAATTGATGTTAATGCTATATTCTGATTAAATTCAGATCGTACATGGTTTTGAATAACCTCTATTAACAATTCTTGACAACCTGACGCATATACATTCTCTAAACTGGGTGTCACGCCCCAAACCCCATCGAACACTCGACACACCTCTTTGGTCGAATATCGCGATGTCCCAGGATATCGCCAACCCAAATCAACTCATCAGAGATATAAAGCACTAGCGAAAGCCACTAACACCCAGACAATATTAGACTAGGGGTACAAGGGAGAATATACATCCATTACCGATTCAAGTTTATACAATATCCACCATTTACAATCTACATAATATACATGCACACCGAATTTCTAAACTATATACCACCGATATCAAAAAGGATCAGTAGTCTGGATACCCTAGCTCCAAAAATGAGACACTTCAAAATCCTTTACTCAACCCCTAATACTAACCCCTACGCCCCCTGGATGGTGTTCACTCCGAGTTCGACTCTCCCGAACCCGAGTCTAAATCCCTCGAGCCTCCTGTTCCTCTGAGCACTCCGAGTCTGCCTCAATCTCAATCGGGTTGTTCTCATCACTCGACTCTAGCGGAACCTCAACCCGCTCCTCCTCATCAAACTCCTCCTCTGGCTCATTCTCTGACTCATCCTCGGGTTCCACCTCTGGGTTTTCTTCTGGCTCGTCTTCGGGTTCTTCTTCCGGTGCCTCCTCAAGCTCTTCTTCGAGCTCTTCCTCTTCGGGTTCTTCCTCTGGTATTACACTTAGATCCACTTCCATAGGATCATACCCCGCCTGTGATTCCTCCAGCTCCGGATCAAGCTCAGCCACTGAATGTTCAGATGCTGCAGGCATAGGCTGATGTCCGGACTGGGCGAGACTAGTATCCAGATTAGTCATCTCACCATCAGGAAGGGGTATGGCTGACAGATCCCAATCCCCTACTCCGTCAAAGGGAACATCAAAGCCACGGACGGTGCCAAACTCATCCATTCCGTCCCGAAACATCCAGGCGGTATAGGTGTGGGCTTGCCAAAGAGGTTGCCCTATGTCTACCCAGACTACAGTAGTCTACTTGATCCAGGTCATATTATCATCTATCGGGTACTCTACAACATTATGGTCGGTATGCATCGAAATCCTAAAATGCTGGGGCGGCGGCGGGAATAGACTCATGGCTCATGCCGGGGTTCTGAAATTGTTTGTTAAAACAAGCATGAGAACACGTCTCAGCAAGCACACACCCTAAACCCCACCTAAGCTAACACGTATCTCTAGACAAGTTCAAACACCATAACACTTAATAAGCACACCACAGGCACACAATTGTATTTACCTGGGCTTTTAATGCGCGCAACCTGCAAGTTAGTCTCAAATATACAATTTACAACCACATGCACATTCCAAATACATGTCATGCCAAATACACAAGTCGAACACATGGCATTTCATTTTCACATTTCACACACTCGTTCATGTCTCACTATACTATTTTCATTCGACTTGCTAGTGACCCGCGTTATAGTACCACCTTAGGTCCATTGTCAATCCACGATCCACACATGACCATCTCAATTTCACAATACTTCTTAGCCCGCGTTATGGTACTGCCTCAGGCTATCTCTTGCCCGCATTATAGTACCACCTCAAGCTCAACATCCACCACCTACGGCACAACCCGCGTTGAAGTACATGCCTCAGGTTGGCAGTCTTCCGGTAATACCGGACATTGTCCCACGTTATGGTATCGCCTCAGGGACTTTCGTGACCACACGCACGACATCTCACACAATTTCTCATTCATTCACTCGCTCGATTTACACACCAACATGCCAAATTACCAGTCAATTAAATTCGACCCATGTATGTATCGAACCTCACGCATTTCACATGTTCAATTCACACCCAATCATGGCCAATTGCCAGACAAATCAATTCCACCGATGCATGCATACAACGGTCCACATTTCAATCAATCAATTCACAATCCGACGAGCATACAAGGCTGCCATTAGACTCACAATCACAGCCACTAACATGGGCATAAATTCAACATTTTCATGTGTATTTCAAGCCATAATAAGCACCACAAATCAGCCAATTCAACTCAGTTCGTACATGCACAATCAACACGAATTTTTGCATTTTAAGCCAAAATTCACCATTCACGAGCATCGTACTCCTACCGACAATCCCCAAACTAACACGTACTAATTCTTAATCATCAATATGCACCAATTCGGCCACAGGATGAACAGTAACTCGGCCACCACAGAAAATCACCATAACGGCGCATTTAGGCCCGTTTTTCGTGCAATAAGCCACAATAATCACCTGGAATCATTCCGATTACCTAACCAATCAATTCTAACCTCAATTCCACCTCAAAAATCACCACAATTTCGCCCAAATCACTCTGCCAAATCAGTCCAACCATTGTCCCACAATTAACCTTTAAAACTTGCTAAAACAGCCCCGAACTAACATGAAAATACCCGTTATCCTAGGTGAGGGTTAGGATATCACTTACTTGTGATTCCTACATGAAATTGAGGTCTTTACAGTGGCTGGACAGAGAGCAAATAGCAGCGGCAGCGGTGTCTCACGAAAAAGTATACCGGCGACTCATCGGCGTCCACGAGTGGCGGCGGTCGACGGTGATAGGCTGTTCGTTTTCTTGGCTGAGCTGGGGCTGAGATGGGCTGGTAAGGGTGATTTGGTGAGAACAAAAATAGGGGAGAGAGAGGCGTGAGGCAATGGTGGTGGCGACGGTGAGTGGCCACGGCGGCGGCGGTGGTTCCGGCTCGGCAGTGGAAGCGGCGGCAATGGGAGTGGCCGGCTGGCCACTTCACGGAGGGGAGGAAGATGATCGGCCGGGAGGGAGAGAGGGAGAGAGAGGTGCCGAGAGAATGAGAGAGAGTGAGAGGAGAGAGAGAAAAATGAGATTAAATAATCTAAGGGCAATAATTGGTGTCTCACACCTTGCCAAATGACCATCTTACCCCTCTCTCTAATTTCCAATCAACGGCCAAGATTTGATCTTATCCTAAGATCGACGGTCTAGATTAATCCTTACCAAAAATATCCAGGGGTAAAATTGAAATTTCACAAAATTTCTAAGAGCAAAATTGTCCAAAAATTTATATTTCTAAAGTGGGTGTGAAATGACCAAAATGCCCCTCTCACATAATACTTGGCCTTTACAAAGTCTCATAGGTAAAACGGTCATTTTTTATTTCTCGCCAGAATTCGAATTTTCTAAAGAATCCATACGAATCTGAGGCTGACTAAGCCAATAACATCATCCAATTATCCTGTCACGACCTTCGTAATTTCCGAGGCCCAAACTTGGTCTCTAATTAATGATTAAATTTAATTTACGTAACTTGAACGTATCTCAAATTAACGGGTGGGTTTCGAGAAAATTCGCACATTCGACCCGTGGCTGATATCAAATCAAGCCACATTTAAGTTCACTTAGGTCGTGACGACCTCGGTCGTCACTTAATCGCAAGGATCGATCGCTAGTTCCGATAGGCACGATCGTTTGATATAGGTTTAGGATCATTCATCCATTCATTTTGCGGTCAAGCGAAATCACCCGCGATCCACACGTATGACAGCGACGAATTGATCCTTAACTATCCTTGGATAAGCCTACATTGGCTCAAAATGTCATATCGACAATTTTTATGGTCGAAAGTCGGTTCACTATCGAGTTTCTTTGGTCGCATGAATTTAAATCCCTAATTAGCCATTTCCTATTGGTTAGTATCTCAGGAGTGATAAGTTCCGGGCGAGATCTAACTACAAGCACGTTCATAAAATCATCCATTTCATAAATCTCAAGTTGGTCAGATTTCATAATGTCACACTGGGGCACTGAATTACCAATCGATATGAGAATGCAAAGAAAATTAAAGTTAGATTAGGATGCAAATTAGGAAAGCATGTGAGATGCATCAATATCCCATTAATTAAAGTAAGCACTCAATCAAGACCAATACATTTTTTAAAGCATACCAGTGAGCAAATTTTTGTAGGCATTGAGATTCAGGTCATTCAACTCTGAGGGCCTGCATTTCAATCAACAAAATAAGAACCACAAGGAACCCATGGTAACAGAATGCAATATACAAATTATAGGATCTGGGAGTCTCACATCTAAGCCACTACAACCCCACAAGCTGAGTTTTTTTTAATTTACTGTGCTTTATAATAAGCTTCTGGTGTATGAGGTGAAGATTGCCGTTGGGCCTTTTCTCCATCCCATGGTTGATGGTTTCATCAGAGACGAGGCTTTCGTCATTACTATCACATACAGTCATACCACAGTCCATGAGTTCAAGAAGAGGCAGCTGAGCTGTGGCAAACTGAATTCTACCTAAAATATATAAACAGTTAGTGAACCAAAATAAAATGCAAGAAATGATTTGAATAGATTCACGTTCAGCATGACAAACAATGAACCTATAGTGCTAACTGAAAGGAAATGCCATTGATTTGCAGAGTATTCCAGGAAGTTAATTGAAGAGATGTTAGGACAAAGGGCAAGTAGGAGTCTTAATAATGTTTCAGGAAACACATTGCATATCATCCCGATGCCACTATCACTAATGCTTGACCTGCATGTAACAATAAATTCATGATTAAAAAAGAAGAGCAATTGTTGGGGCTGATGATTAAATTATATTCCTTCATGCTCTAAGCTTCTATGGTCATTACCAATGCGCCCTATTTGTCACGCTAATTGAAACCAAATGTGTTTATATCATGCATGGGAACTTTTGCAAAAGAAAAAAAAACCATGAGTTGACACGATGAAGCTGAATTTTCTATACCACTGTGATATCTCATAAATCAAGCAACATAGGACCTCACAGCAGAACATACCCACCGAGATCAAGCAATTCTAAATCCAAAAAGCTTGAAGCTATAGCAGCAACAGATGCATCAGTGATTTCTGATCCAAGCACCAGTGATAGCATCCGCAAACCCCTGTACAATGAAAAAATTTAGCAGTGGTCATCAAAGCTATATCTAATTAATGATGCTTCAATGCTCTTATGGAAAATTTTGGTCTTTAGTATCTAGGAAGTGAACTAGGATCTATATGATCACTAGACAGCAAAATGTGTGGAACAAGGACTTACAAAGCTCTAGAGCTTAAAGGAAATAAATGCTTGTTTGAAGCTGTTATCATATGCAAGATGCATGACCAAGCTACAGAACACACCTTAAATTTGAAGCTGTAAGAGCTAGTACAATCGCATGAGAAAGCCGAACCGACGCAATGTGAATATTATGTAAAATTGGACAACTCCTTCCCAGACCATCAACTGTGGCAATCAAATCTGTACAATCATTTCCATTGTGAGAGAATTTCAAGGAGATTTCTCTTAAGTTAGGGCAGTTAAATACCTGTAGGGATGTGAAAATGAGTCAGCATCACTTGTTACATCTATCATAGACAGGAATAAACATGCAAGATACAGAGGAGAGATCCTAGAACATAAAAAAGCAAAGGGATGCAATTACCATCTTTGAGAGGGAGTTTAGATCAAAAAGCTAGAGTGTAGAAACACTCGATGAGCTGAGAACCAAACCCCCAAGGTTAGAGCAACCTTCCATTTTAAGACACGTTAGGCATCGTTTGTCAGCAACAAAACGACCCAATTCATCTCTGTATAAGTTTGCACGAGTTGATATGGTAAATGAAGAATACATTTCCAAGATTTCTGCGTGCACGAATAAGAAAATGGAGATCAAACTGCTTAGATATTACTAAAAACCATTAAACAGACTATGTAACCTCCTTGCTAGAAACAAACAAGATGTTATTTAAGCTGTAAAATGGATATTTACTTGCGAAACTAAGATGTTACAAGCATGAGCAACCAAGAGTAAGATCTCAACACGTTAATCTCTTCAATAGTTGGTTCAAAAAGCAGCATAAAAAACTGACAGCTTTCCTCTCCTAGTTCCCACTGCTAGTCAAGGACGAAATAATGATGCACACACCACAATTGGAAGAGCCATCACATTTTCTAGTGGCATTCCTAGATCATGGAGACGCAAACAAATTTGTAAATCACAGATAGGTGATCAAAACCTTTACAATTAGAGTAGACTCCGCTAAAGTCTTTCCATTTCGAACAAATGTTGCTTGCAAATTACATGTGCCAGCTTGAAAGTGATATCCATTTGCAACCATTAATTGAGCAGTAATGCAGGGATCTTAGGGTTCTCCACCCTAGAAATGCCTCAATACATATATAACCAAGATCCAAACAAATCTCATATGAAAGACCTAACCCGCAAAAGGGGAACAGAAAGTTTACCCTGTAATCCAGTTGACAGCATTAGAGATGTTGAGATCTCCACAGACTCCAGATTAGGGCATGAGAACGCAATGCAAGCCAGCATCGTTGCATCTACATCACTGCAAAAGCCAACCAACAGAGCAAGAAAAATTTGACGAAGCTCAAGCACATGATCTCGAACTGGAATTAATTGTGAGATGCAAGCAGGATCCTCACAACTGATTCACAAGTTCTAGGCCTTCCTTAAAGGGTTAATGTGCGAATCCTGAAACTCCCTGATTCATGAAAGTTTGTCCATACATGCTGATCAAGCAGCATTTCCACTACTCGCAGCATACATTTCTTTTTGTTAATTTTAAGCTTCAATTCAATTGATCAAACAGTTCACTTGCGTTTATTAGCTCGTGCATCAACTTCGGTCCTAATTGATAACGCCCAGATGAACCTTGTCTCATTAGTGCATCAACATCAACCGATCCGATCCACCTCACGAAGAAACATCCTAGATCCGAATCCACGACTGATTAATAACCTTTCCATCCACAGAGATAGCCTAACGAGCTCATGGCACTTGTTCAACACCGATCTGACGAAACAGAGCCGAGCTCTCGAGGGAACCCTGAGCTTCATATCCTCGGCGGCCCACCACACCCTCCTCGAGTTCTCCCGCCACCCCTTGTACACCCCCGCCACCGCGAGCAGCTCCGCCGGCGGCAACCTCCTCAGGACCTCCCACAAGCACCTGACGGGCAACCTGCCAGCATCCGCATCCTCGTCCACGAAATCCCGATCCTGCTTGTCGAGATCTGGCTCCACCTCGTTGATGTGCTCCTCCTCCTTGTCGGCGCGGACGTCGAGGTCGTCGAAGGAGAGCGCGCGGCGGAGGTGCGAGATTGGGTGGCGCGACAGGAGGGGCGGTGGCGGCTGGGGAGGGCGGGCGGCGGAGGAGAGCGCGGATGGCTCGACGGTGACGGTGGACGCGGAAGCCATTGAGGCGGAGGATGTGGCGGCGGCGCTGACGGGCGGTGTGGAGGAGGTGGCAGCGGCGGAGGAGGAGTCAAGGGCGGGGGAAAGGGAGGAGCCGGCATGGCAGGAGTGGCCCTTCTTGGGGAGGCCGCAGCGACTGCAGTTGTAGCTGCCGCGCTTCTTGCCGCGCTTGGCGGCGGCGTCGTTGTCGGAGGATGAGGTGGTGGTGCATGGCGAAGGAGCGGTGGACGAAGCTAGAGGGAGAGAGAAAGAAGGAGAGAAGTTAGAGAGAGAGAGAGAGTGAGGGAGCGCTGTGGTGGTGGGAGAATTGATGGGTTTCGTGAATAAATCGGCCGCCCATGATGGGCTAACCCAACCCATGAAAAAAATAACCGTAAATGGCAGTTATTTTGTGGGAATAAAAGTGAGAAGAAGAAAATTTACGTGAGTTTTTTTTGTAAGTGATTGTTCACTATCAGTAACACTTACTCTCACTTGAAAACAAAGAAAAAGGAACTTTGCTCGACAATTCAAGGATCGCTCTGTCTCTCGAGGCTGCAATAGGTGCATTTAATATGTGGCAAAGAGGTATGTTTGTTTACGTAATATGCTTCGTTCGATCGGTGATTCAAGTATAGAATTGGCATGTTTTCCGCATTTTTGCATTATGTTTAGGAATCTATTTTCGTCATTGGTATCAAAGCATGTGTTCTTGTTTCCTGATCGTTTAATGTGTGTTATAAAACGGATTGTTGGCTGGAATTCGTGAAACGGCGCCGACGAACACTTGGGTACGAAAAACCGACACCCGGCCATATTGTTCAAGGTTATTTCTCGATTTTCGTGCATCAAAAATTATTTTTGAAAGTGTAGGATTGTAGTGCTTGTCGAGACGAGCAAAATGACGGGTGGCATGCCGTTGGGGGAGGCCGGACGCGCCTCCCTGCGCTGCCGCAAACGGGGACATATGCGTCGCACATGCGCAGCGATTGCCACGCACACGTACGACGCACGCGCCATGCGTGCGCGTGTGGGCGCGGTTGACGTTAGCCATGCCGGTTATTTTTTCTTCTGGGCCGAAAGGCCCGGCCCGAAAGGCCTGACCCGATCCGACCTAGTTTCTGACCCATGACCCGACCCTGCTGACCCATTGACCTGACCTGGTCATCCATTGACCGTTGACCGACATTGACCACCGTTGATCGGCATTGACTATCATTGACCACCGTTGACCGGTGTTGACCATCGGAAAAAAAAAGCTGAAGGGGGGCAGAATGTGTTTCTTGCAAGTATCATGAATTAAAAAGTAATCATTTGATTTTTTCTGCATTTGTTGTAGGAAAGATGGTTCAAAGATTTCAAACCCCCATTATGGCTAGGACGCTTGAACAAAAGGAAAGACTTGCAGTATTGAGAGCTGAGTTAAATGCTTATCGATGGAAAAATGGTGATTTGGATAATCACGTGGTCAAGGTCAATAAGATGATACAGAACATTATCTAGAACGGTTACTGTATACCGGACTTTGAGAAGTTGAATGTTCTTATCAACACCCTTCCATTTGAATGGAAAAAGGTGTTGCATCGCCTATGGGAGGTTCACGTGGTCCCAGCCTACAAAAAACTTGCAGTGGATTTTGTGAGAGAATATTATAGGATTGAGACAACAAAGACTTCGACCCTAGGGATGAATACAACTTGCTGAAGAATGAATGCACCATGGAGAAAGCCTAAGGGATACCCGACATTCTTTTCTTGGTTGCCAAAGAAGAAGATTGATTTTTCTAAGAAATTTTATAAATCTTTCCCTGTGTATAGGAAATTGATAAACTGTTGATTTTTATTTTATTTTAGTTTGGTTTTAGATATCCTAGGTGGATATTACTATTTATGTTGGTATTCATGTTTCTTTCCTATGATGGATTTGTTCCTCATGTAAATAGTTTTTTGATGAATACATATTGATGGATATTTTCTGTTATGAATAGTTTATGGTACTATTATATTATAATATCTGTCTTATTAACATCATGTGGTTGAGTGGGAGTTCTAAAAGTTTTAGTAACTTTAAAGAACGTAATTTTACCTTAATGATTATATTAACGATAATTTCACATTAGGTTTTTTAAATGATAATTCGGAACATAGTGAACTTTCGAATCTAAAAACTATGTGAAATTACTCATTAATATAATCAGTTTGTGTAAAATTGATGCATAAATGAGTGGCATTAATAATTCATTCTATATGTCTGAAATGTTCAGATACCATGGCTTTAGCAACTAACAATATAGCGGCCGAATTGAACAAAGGAGAGAAATTGAACGGCGAAAATTATGAAATATGGAACATGTAAATCCAATATGTGCTAAAAGAATAAGAAGCACTAGAAGCTCTTAACCAACTCATGGAAGAACCCGAGGATGGGAACATTGCATAGCATAAGAGAGACAGAGATGCATTTGCTGCATGGAAGAAGAAGAACTTGATTGCTCGTATCATGTTGCTGAGTAGAATGGAGAATGATATCATGCGAGAGTTCAGGTGTTTTAAGAATGCCAAGGAAATGTGGGAAGCATTAGCAGCAAGATTTGGTCATACGTCGGTGACCAAGCTGAGACAGCTCACTATGAGGTTTGATTCTTATAAGGAATCTCATGATCAGTGGGAGCACATGAAGGTGCACCTGACCCATAATGAAAATATCAAGACCTTTGAAGATGACATGCGCCATCTTGAGTTAGAAGAGGATCGCCTCATGACGGTAAAACCAGAAACTAACATCTATTATGCTGGTTCTAGCTCACATGGGGCTTCGGGCTCCAAGCGTAAGCACATCGAAAGGTTCATGAAGTGGAAAAGCAAGGGAGCAAGTTCTTCGGGCAAGAAACCAAAATTTAATCAACAAGACAAAGGAAAAGCGTTCTTTTGTTAAGAAGATGTCAAGGGTGAAATACTACAATTGTAGCAAGAAAAGCTACTTCGCCCGCAATTGTGGCGAGCTAAAGAAGGTAAACTCCCCTTACATTTTTGAGAACTTTGTCTATGTGTCAAGTTCTGTATTTTTAACTGAGTCTAATCCTTTGTGGAGTTTCGACGGGTTCTGACCGGAATAAAATGGATCTATGTGGAAACAATTCCAGAGCTGAAGTTAAAGGGATTGGCACCTGCCAGTTAATGATGCGTGGTGGACGCACATTGTTCCTACATGACGTATTATATGCTCCGAAGATTCGTCGGAATTTAGTGTCTGTATTAGTGTTGGTTAAACTTGGTTTTAATTTGAACTTCCGTAATAGTGGTGTTGATTAGTATTTGAATACGAATTACTATGATTGTAGATACTTTTTGGATGGTTTTATTGTATTAAATGTTAACTGTGGTGATGTTAACATTTGTTATCCCCTATTTGCATCTTCTAATTCCTATGAAAATGATGTGAATGTGTGGCATGCTAGACTTGATCATATTGGTCAATAACGAATGTAAAGATTAACCAAAGAGGGCTTATTAGGCAATATTGAAAAAGTTGATTTGCCTATTTGCGAGCATTGCTTGGCCAGGAAAACAAACAAGGAAACCATTCGGAAAGGATACAGGAGCTGAGTTTCCTTTGTAACTAATCCATTCTGATATCTGTGGTCCAATGAATGTAAGAGCAAGGCATGAGGCTGTATATTTCGTCACATTCATAGATGATTATACTCGATTTGGATATGTCTATTTGATTTCCCATAAATCTGAGGCATTAAGTTGCTTCAAGAAATTTATGAACTTGATAGAAAATCAATTAGATAAGAAAATAAAAATGTTTAGATCCGATCGAGGTCGAGAAAATTTATCTGATAAGTTCAGAAATTTATGTGATGAAAAAAGAATAGAAAGACAGTTGTCTATTCCATATACTCCCTCAACAAAATGTTATTGCCGAGAGGAGAAATAGAACCCTATTGAAAATGATTAGATCTATGATGATACAAGCTACTTACCTATCACTTTTTGGGGTGATGCTTTGTTAACTGCTGCCTATGTACTTAACCGTGTGCCTTCTAAATCAATTACTTCCACTCCGTATGAGTTATGGACAAGTAGAAAATCCGATTTAAGTTTTCTTAAACCTTGGGGTTGTGCTGCTTATACTCACGGGCCCTTTTATAAATATGAGAAACTGGGTCCCAAGGGCAAGAAGAGTATTTTCATAAGATACTCAAAGCACTCAAAAGGGTATGTGTTTATAGGTAAGCAAGAAAGTGAGAGTATAACTGAATTTGAATAACGAAATATCACATTCTTAGAGAATGAGTTTCCTAAGAAGGACGAAATAGGTGAGGACTACTCACTATTTGAAACCTTGGATCTTGATAATGAAATTGATAAAGTTCGTCCAAGTGGGAGCAATGTGAGAAGTGAGGAATTAAATTCGACTCAATCTCAATTATAACTGTTTGATGAGACGATACCGTTATTATCTAATCCAAGTGGGAGCGTAATGGAGAATGATGTACCACGTATATAATTTCTCGTATGGCAAACAAGTCGCAAAAGTGTTCCCTGACAATGTTTTGACATTGAAGGGGAAACTTTCATGGTCGCTCCACAAGATGAAGATAAGCCAAGGAATATAAATGAGGCTCTAAGTTGCCCTAATAAGAAAAAATGGATAGATGCAATGGAAGAATAAATGGAGTCAATGAAGTCAAATCATATTTGGGAACTGATTAATCTTCCAAAAGGACGCAAAGTTAATGGGAACAAATGGGTTCTCAAAATAAAGCGAAAAGCTGATGGCTTAATAGAAAGATATAAGGCTCGCCTCGTGGCAAAAGGGTATGATCGATAGGAAGGAATTGATTATGAGGAAACTTTTTCTCCTGTATTGAGATTTACCTCAATTCGTCTTATCATGGCAATAGTGGCAAGTATGGATCTTGAATTACATCAAATGGATATAAAGACTGCTTTTCTAAATGAAGAATTAGAAGAAGAAATTTACATGGAGCAACCTGTTGGCTTCATTATGAAAGGCCAAGAATAAAAAGTATGTCGACTTTTGATATCGATATATGGCCTTAAGTAGTTTTCAAGACAATGGTATATATATTTTCATAATGTCACAGTGGCCTATGATTTTACAATGATTGATGAAGATCATTGCGTATATATCAAACGATCCAAAGATCAATTTGGATCTTATCATTATATGTTGATGACATACTAATTGCAGGAAGTAATATGGAGTTGGTTAATACTGTTGAAAGTTGGTTATCATCCAATTTTGACATGACAAATATGGGTGAAGCTACATATATTCTAGGAGTTAAGATTTCAAGAGATCGTTCCAAGAGATTATTGTTTCTTTTGCAAGAGACTTATATTAACAAAGTTCTTGAACGATTTTGTATGCATGACAGTAAACCCATGGATACTCCTATTGCAAAAGGTGAAGGATTGAGCCGTAGGTTATGTCCTAAGACTCCACAACAGAAGGAACAAATGAAACGTGTTCCTTATGCTAGTGCTGTTGGGAGTTTAATGTACGCTATGATATGTACAAGACCTGACATATGTTTTGCAGTTGGAATGGTAAGTAGATACCAATCCAATCCAGGTCAAGCACATTGGAAAAGCTATCAAAAGAATTATGAGGTATTTAAAGAGTACTGCTGATTATTCTCTGAGTTATCAAGGAAAGGATATGTGACTTAAAGGCTACTCAGATGCTGACTAGGGAGGAGATTTAGACGAAAGGATCGGCATCCACCATGGAAGCCGAGTTCGTGGCATTGTCAGCAGCAGTACAAGAGGGAGTTTGGCTTAAGAGATTTTTGGATCATTTAGGTGTTGTTGAGCATGCTGCAAGCTCATTGTTAGTCAATTGTGATAGCCAAGCAGCAATAGCATACACCAAGGATCTGAGATATCATGGCAAAACCAAACATATAGATACCAAGTATAATTTTGTTAAAGCTACGGTAGCACGAAAAGATGTGAACTTGCACTACATATCTACGTATAGAATGATAGCAGATGCTATGACGAAGCCAATTCCTAGAGATGTTTTCAATGGTCATGTAAAATCTCTAGGACTGCGTAGATGTTGATGTACTGAATATTGTAATTTCTCTGAATGTTCACATTTAAATGAAATTATTATATCATTGTTAATGCCCATGAATTTTTTATATTTATGCGTCTTAATACGTAGTGTATTATGTCGAGAAACTATGTCAAACAGATAAGATTAACCCACTTACACGAGTAATCGCCTCTATTTACTGTGTAATAAATAGAGATGAGATAATTTTAAGCTTATTATCTAGGTGATAATCGAGAGTTTAAGCTTAAAATATAAATGTCGCCTTAACTAAGTGCTAAGAAGAGGACATAACATTTACTATGTTCGAAAGTAAAATAGTCCATATATTTTACTTTATTTGTCTTTGATGTCAGATGTGAGATCTAATAGATTCTTTAGAAGAGTAGATACGTGAACTCAAGTTTAGATATTGAGTATGTCTAAACTATCATCTGTACGGTATTGAATGTAAAGACATACGCTCCACGGGAAATGAGTTAATACAGTAATACGTATTTCATACTACGTATGCATGAGACGACTTATAAGAGAGGCAAAAGTTTTTGATCTCAACTTTATGCCGTGTGAGACTCTTGATGATATGAGTTCCCTATTTAGTGGCCTCACGACTCTGACTTATTCTAAAAATTTCTATTCAGTGTTCGCTATCTTAGGGTGTTGCCAATGGTCACGAATGATTCGATCTAATGGGGCATTTTTAGAAAAGCGAGCTGGACTAAAATAGAGAGGTTTAAGGAAAGAGGAAGATCAATTTATTTATGATGTCACATCCTATTTTTGTAATCACAGATCGACCAATTATGATTTTGAGTAAATCATAGTTGTAAATACAATATACGAGATACTAAAAGAGATCAAAAGAGATATAAATGTGACTGATTGATCTAGGGTACTGCATATTATATCTACTCGAAAACGTTATGCCCAATTTGAACTGCTATGTATTCCCAATAGATGCATGGCAACGAGCTCTCGAAGTATGCTGGTCGCACGGATTATTTGCTAGTATGAACATTGCAAAGAAGAGAGAGTTCATGTTTAGCCCACCATGTACGAGTGGGAGATGATGGGTTTCATGAATAAATGGGCTGCCCATGATAGGCTAACCCGGCCCATGAAAGAAAATAACCACAAATGGCAGTTATTTTGTGGGAACAAAAGCGAGAAGAAGAAAACTTATGCGAGTTTTTTTGCAAGTGATTGTTCACTATCAGAAACACTTACTCTCACTTGAAAACAAAGAAAAAGCGATTTTGCTCGATAATTTAAGGATCGCTCTGTCTCTCGAGGCTACATAGGTGCATTTAATATGTGGCGAAGAGGTATGTTCGTTTATATAATATGTTTCGTTCGATCGGTGATTCAAGCAGAGAATGGACACGTTTTCCGCGTTTTTGCATTATGTTTAGGAATCTGTTTCCGTCAGGAATAAAAAGAGTGAGCTAACGGGAGACGATGGCGCGAGAAGGGTAGGCGAGTTTGCGCCTTCGAGTTTCGAAGATTTTTTAATTATTATTATTAACAAAATAATAATAAATAATTGATTAGTGTTTTTTATTTTCATCGTGAGAAGAGAGGGAGGAGTGTTGCATGTGGGGTGCATTAAGGCGTGGTGGAATTACGGAAATGGGCACGCACGCAGGTTCCTGAAATTTTTCCATGGCTAAATTTTTGCATGTGGGGTGCATTTGTCGTTGCTGTTGCTGTTGTTGTAGTCTGAAAAGGCAGGCGCTAAAAAGGGAGAGGAAGATCTAGTCCCTGGACACAGGTTGGATCATGTTTTAGATATTATTGACTTTCTAAATTCAATTGGGTTTGACAAAAAAAAATTATTAATTGGTTCAGGCCGTCGGAACAGACTTCTTATTTTTTAAAACTTCGAACCTACTCTACATTAGGGGTGAGCATGATTCTAGGTAAAACCTAGAATCGGAAAATCGAACCGGTAGGAACCTGTTCGGTTCCAGGTTTCAAGGCATGTAGCGTAAGTTTCAAAATTTAAAAATTCGGGAACCTGTTACGACGAATAGGTTCAAAGTTCTAAGTATATGGAATCTAGAATACATTTTTTTGTCAATTCTAAATGCACCATAATTTTCATTGAATCATTAATAAAAAGAAATTATCCACTGCAATAATAACAAGTTGCATATGCAGCTTAATAAAAGATATTGTTCATTCAATTGCTTGGCTCCCCTAAAAAAGGTTACTCTCTTGAAAAAATATTTTACCTGAATCAGACAATAAAAGTTTTCAATTGCATCAATAAGAAAGTCATTATTCACTTAAAACACGTATATATCAAGGAATAAGTTTCAATGTTTAGTGCGAGAAGCACCAAATGAACTTGTTGACATGATTGATTATTGTTCTCCATTCGCAGTTTCATTATCAATAGATACATTTAAGTAATTTGGGTCCTTTTCAATATTATCTTCCAATAAAATATGAGTAAATTGAGTATAATGCATTCATCAACCACAATATTCAGTCTTTGAGTAAATTTTCGTAAATTTGTACCAAAAATCAAAGTCGAAAAATTCACGATCATGAGGATTATTCGGGGAAATAAAGTTAATAATTGTTGGAATATGTTTAGAAGAAGACAGACATGAAGGAAACCTTGCAATGAATGGTTGTGGAAGATGAGGCTAGAGTGAAAAAATTATTTGAAAGGAATGTGAGTAGTTTTGTCTTTTAATATAATATAAAGCAAAAGAAAAAGAAGAAAAAATGCAAGAAATAATCTTAAATTAAAAGTGAGATCCGCAAAAAACAATGTAGTCATTTCAATGTGATGGAGAATGCCAGAAACCAATTACAGAGAGAGAGAGTTTGCGCATGTCACTGAACAATTTTTCCCTCATATGGCAAGGAAAGTTAAGATGTTATTATGCGATAGCAGGTTTTTGTGTGAGAATGGTATTTGCCTCAATTTGAAACCCAAAATCTATTGATCTACTATTTGTTAAGAAAAAATTACTAAAATAGTTTGTTGAATTTCTACAAAAGAAAACTTGTCAATTTTAACTTATCGAAAAGCTATTCTATTACGTCGCAACACGAGAAAACTCGTATATCATACAATGAAGTACAAATTCATTGTATTGATAGCAAAACCCAATGATATTGCACAACTAAAATACAAAATAATTTTACGAGTTGATATTGAAACTTGTACCTGAAAACTATAAAACAGCAAGTAATTACTATATTCTCATACATTTTTGGTACAAATAATTATCTGAAAGGATCATTGCATGAGTAAAAGTTATAATGAGTATATGATATAGTTATCACTCCATATCTCGAAACTTATTATATACTCTCAAGTTCTAATGGTTCCATCGATTCCACACATTTCTATGGGTTCTTATGTACACCCTTAGTAGTGGCTCCGATATAATAACGTTCCCAATCCATCCAAACCCTTATAAACTTATAATAGGATTTCAAGCTGCAACCCGGCTTTGCGATCTCATTTTAAAAAAAAATGAATCTTCCGTGGCTTTTCTAACTTATGTCACTACAAAAAAAGTAGGTTTTAGTGACGAATTTTGCAACAAAAAAAATGGAAAAATTCGTCGCTAAACGAATTTATGATGAAATTTGCCATGAAAAAATTTCGTAGCCAATTAGGCGTCGCAAAATTTAATTTATCATCGCTAAATTGCAACGAAATATATTCGTGGAAAAATTCGTCGCTAATTATTCATAGTAAAATTCGTCGCTAACTTTTCGCGGCAAAATTCGTCCCTAATTTTTCGTGGCAAAATTCGTCGCTAATTATTCGTGGCAAAATTTATCGCTAATTTGCCACGAAAAATTTTTACTTTTGCCACAAACATTGTTCCGGAACGAATTTAGTGATAAATTTTTATTAATTCGTCGCAAATTATCGACGAATTTGAATCCGTCGCTAATTAGCAACGAAAATAAAATAGTCAGGAACGTGTCGCGAATTTTATAGTTCATTACTAATTCCGTCACTAATTTGCGACGAATTTAGCGACGAAAATAAACTTTTGCCGCACATTCGCAACTATTTTTATAGTTTATCGCTAATTCCGTCGCTAATTTGCGACAGATTCAAATTCGTCGCTAATTTGCGACAGAATTAGTGATGAATTTGAATCCGTCGCTAATTAGCGACGAACTATAAAAATAGTTGGGAATGTGCAGTGAAAGTTTATTTTTTGTCACTAAATTCATCGCTAATTAGCAACGGAATTAGTGATGAACTATTAAAATAGTCGGGAACTTCCCACCAAAGTTATTTTTGTCGCTAATTCCATCGCAAATTAGCAACAATTTTTTTTCCATCCCTAATTACTGACGAAATTTTTTTTCATCACAAATAAATTTCGTCACTAATTAGCGACGAATTTTTTTTCCATCGCTGATTAGCGATGAATTTTTTTGCCATCGCAAATAATTAGCAACGAATTTTTTTTCCGTCGCAAATAATTAGCAACAAATTTTTTTTTTCGCAAATTAGCGACGAATTTTTTTTCCATCGCAAATTCCGTCACTAATTAGCGATGAATTTTTTTTTTGTCGCAAATTAGCAATGAATTTTTTTTCCATCGCAAATTCCATCGCTAATTAGCGACGAATTTTTTTTTCGTCGCGATTTAGCGACGAATTTTTTTTTCGTCGCGATTTAGCGACGAATTTTTTTCCATCGTAATTAGCAATGAATTTGAATCCGTCAGTAATTAGCGACGAATTTTTGTTCCGTTGCAAAATTTGTTACTAATTAGTGATGAATTTTTTTTCCGTCGCTAATTAGCGACGAATTTTTTTTCCATTGCAAAATTCGTAGCTAATTAGCGACGAATTTTTTTTCGTCGCAAATTAGCGACGAATTTTTTTTTCCATCGCTAATTAACGACGAAATTTTTTTCGTCGCAAATTTTCCATGGCTAAATCCTTGTTTTTTTGTAGTGAATTAGTCACGGAAATTAAGTATTGCGGCATTTCCCTACTATATTTATTTCCGTGGCTAATTAGCCACAGGTTTAGCCACGGAAATTAAGTATGGTGGCATTTCCCTACTATATTTATTTCCGTGGCTAATTTAGCCACGGAAATTAAGTATCACCGCATTTCCCTACTATATTTATTTCCGTGGCTAATTAGCCACGGATTTAGCTAAGGAAATTAAGTATCACGGCATTTCCCTACTATATTTATTTCCGTGGCTAATTAGCCACGGATTTAGCCACGGAAATTAAGTATCGTGGCATTTCCCTACTATACTTATTTCCGTGGCTAATTAGCCACGGATTTAGCCACGGAAATTAAGTATCGCGGCATTTCCTTACTATATTTATTTCCGTGGCTAAATCCATGGCTAATTTAGCCACGGATTTAGCCACGAAAATAAAAAATAGTCGGGAAAGTGAAGCGAGAGTTTATTTTCGTGGCTGAAGCGAGAGTTTATTTTCGTGACTAAATCCGTGGCTAAATTAGCCATGAATTTTTTTTCATCGCAAATTCCGTCGCAAAATTAGGGACGAATTTTTTTCATCGCTAATTCTGTTGCAAATTAGCCACAGAAAATTGTTCATTGCAAATTAGCAACGAAAAATTTTTCATCGCAAATTAGCCACGGAAAAAATTCCGTCGCAAATTAGGGACGAAAAATTGTTTGTCGCAAATGCCATTTCAAATTAGCGACGAATAATTTTTCGTCGCTAATTTTCCATGGCTAAATCCTTGTTTTTTTATAGTGAGGTTTGTGCGCTCATGGTAAAAGGAAAGGGATTTTGGTTCCGAAAAATCCATGCATGAGATTTCGAGCTCCCCAATCACATTGCCACATTAGTTCACGAAATAATTACGAATGCAAATATTGATATTTTTGTTTAGGGATTGAACCCAATCCCTAATTTTTCACTTGATCTCTGCCATGTCATTATTGATAACGCATGCAATGTCATCATTGCCACGTCATCACATTACCATTGTCAACAATTTCACGTCATCATAATATCACATGTCATAATTTTCATCTCATTGCAAGTCATGTTAGATTAATTTACCATTCTTTTACTCGTCATTAGAATTAAGTCGCATATAGGTTGCATCTAGATAATTCATATCACCTGTCATTAATTCAAGTCATAATTCACACAGATATTATTGAGACAACCTCCTATATATATTAAAGTTGACAAAACAATCCATGGTTTATTACAATATATGAAAGAGTTGGTTGTGGATTTAGGTAATATCCACACGAAGGGAGCTTTGATATGCTCAGTGTAAAGATTCAAAGTAGCTGGAAGAACCTATCTGTGAATGGGAAGTTCATAGAGTCTAGGAGGTGATCTACATCACCATTGTATTTGAAGTGCCTAATGGGAATCGGTTGAATTTAATAAAATTTAATATCAATAGAAGCTTGTGTTAGCTTGATATCAGCAGAAGCCTAATATCATCATATGCTTTACTTAAGCATGAAATTTGATATGACCATATACTTTGGAATCTGATATGACCAAAAACTTAACTTAAACAAAAGTCTGACATAACAAGGAGCTTTTAGTGAATTGAGGTATGAAATCACCAGGTTGCAATGTTTGCTAATATAAGCATAACACATATAGTACCTGCGATAGCTATCTTGTCACGAACTTCAAGATTATTATTTTGTGATATTTTATCTTATCCAGTCTGATATGGATTCCCATTTTAGAAGTTAATGATTGACAATCAATCTTAAAGTTCTTCATGAGATAAAACAATCACGCATGATATTTTGGTTAGTTGACAATCATCTTGAATGCGTGGTGACCTTACCATAGGGGTGCACCTAGGGGGTTTGGCTAATGGAATATTAAGCCTAGACTTAACTTGGGCTCTCCCAAGCTTATACCAATTCACAACTTAAGGTTTAAGTTCTTGACATGCAAATCATTTTCATTTTGGAGTTGTCACTAATCTATTTTTGGTTGGTCAATTAGAAACCCAAGCAAAGTATTGAGAATTATACTTTACTCTTACAAAGCAAAGATTATGAATTTGGGACTTGATTACTCTAGATTACTCTAACGCTTTTTCGATGCCTTTCCCTTTTATTAAAAAAATGTTTGCAAGCAGCTTGAATTGATTTTAAACCAATTCACTAACTTGTGAGGTGATCATGCGGGTATACAACCATTAATGTAACACCAAATAATCAAAACAATGAATAAATTGCAAAAGGAAGGAAGGAATTTACTAACCTTGAAGCAAAGAAAGCATATGCTAGAAAATCGCATCAACAACCTAATTATAATTTCTAATTAACACGCAATTTCACTCAAATCTATTTTAGTGTTTTCTCTTATTTCAATGAGAGCTAACCTATATGCAATGCATGTAATGCAATTACTCTAATGTGATGACATACAAAATGCCATCCAAAGTGACACAATTACATGATCCTAACATACAATCACTAAATGATGTGCAAGCGATGAGATATATGATGACATGGCAAATTATAAATGACGTGACAAGATGACATATGACCTAGCATAGGCGAATGGTATAGCAAGAAGACACGAAACATGACATACGTGACATGTGGTAATGACAAGACAATGATGATGCAAGCATGATGCAATTAATCTATATGACATACACATGTTCATTTTTTGTAACATAGAATCAAATCAAATCAAAATAAAGATCAAACCAAAATAAAATATAGCATCCAATCACCCAAGATATCATCCATATCCATTTAAATTTGAAAATAAATCAACGAATCGTATCTTGGGCACGAGGATTGGATTGGCCAATTTTCCGTGCAATCGCGAATTGCATCTCGGGCACGAGATTGGATTGACGACCAATTTTTTGTGCAATCACGAATTGTATCTCGGGCAGGAGATCGGATTGACAATGTTCCATGCGATCGTGAGTTGTATTTCAGACATGAAATTGGACTAGAGATCATAAGCACATTGTGATATTAGGAAAATATCCTAGTTCACGCATTTCAAAAAAGATTTTTGGGTATGACAATATCGACACAATATCTAATTGAGATCATGATAAACTCAAATTAGGCGACTTAATATATCAAAATTGAATCAGATAACGTATTACCTCATTCAAAATATTGCACGGTCGACGTTTGAACAAC
Source organism: Syzygium malaccense (assembly GCA_031216405.1). Classification (NCBI taxonomy): domain Eukaryota; kingdom Viridiplantae; phylum Streptophyta; class Magnoliopsida; order Myrtales; family Myrtaceae; genus Syzygium; species Syzygium malaccense. The sequence goes on along the minus strand of CM062257.1, from coordinate 25,545,198 downwards.
GGATGGCTCGAGCTCAGTGACCGGCGGTGGTAAGGATAGCCACGGTTTGGCTTCTTGTGGTGGTCCCAATGTGCCTGACGATGACGGCTCTCGGTGAACCAGCAAAATTTAACTCAGTTTTGGCCGTAAGTATGGATATGTTTCAGCGAACTCGTCCGTCTTCCTCCCAATGGACTGAAGATAAGCCAAGGTTTGCTAATGAATGGCTCGGCTAGGCTGCCTCCTGATGATTGGTGGAACTTTCGGTGCAGGATGATTGCTGGTGCTGTGGCTTTGCTTGAGGGACACCTAAAGGAGCAGAACAGCAACAGCTGGATGGAGAAGCTTGTAGGAGTCAGGTCGCTGATCAGAATCTCCACCGAGTATTACTGATATTGGAAGAATGACGTCTGGGAAGCTGCTGGAGTTGACAAGTGGCTACTTTGACAACGCTAGGACTTCATTGTCGTCAGGCCGAAGTTCACGGGGGTTGTTTGATGAAGCACCAGAGTTGCTGCAAGGATGTAATGCCAAGGTGGGAGGCATAGCAAGGGACTGCCACGACGGGACGTTACCGAGAAACCTGCAAACACAACTAAAAAAAAAAACTCGTAATATTTGGTGCTGCAAATGACCGGGAGTGCTGATTCGCTGGTGCAGGTGTTCGGGCCCGAGGTGGCTAGTTGCTCATCAGTAAGGGTCGACAAGGATGCTTTGTTGTTGGGCGGTGAACAGCATCGTCGTCAAGGTCGGCATCAACCACGCGGGGCAGATCAGAACAACTTGTCGTTGTAGAAGGAGCGGCAGTCGACTGGCAAGGGGTGCTGCCGAAGAAAGAGTCTAGGCCATAAGGTGTTCGGCCAAGAGACCCCTTCTCTCTGTCTAACGTCACGTGTTTCACTCTCTGTTAACGGTGGCCGTGGATGTCAATTGTGTGGCCTTGAATATTGTGAACGAAGCCCTCTGTTTATCTCTCTAAATTGTGGCCCCTTTTCTTGTCCGAAGGAGGTCCTTTCGCAGGTGAGAGTGCCTAGGCTTTTCCGATAAAGAGACCCTCTCGGGAATATTTAAAATATATGGTGCTAGGGCTTCTTTCCTTTTTTGCTTGTGCCCATGGACGTCTAAAGATAGTCCCAAATATATCCCCATGTTGATCGATTCCGCTTTCCACTTCTTGTATTCTTCATACATTTTTTTTCTTTGGTACAAAAATATGAAAGAGACAAAACTTGCCGATCTTTCTTCCTTTTACTAATTTCCTCAAACAATGGAAAAGTAATGCCCAAGGAATCATGGATATTTTCAGCAAATAAAGAAGTATATTTTCGCACACGTGCCGAATCGACCATCTTGGTCAAGAACATATTGTGAGTGCTTTGTTCTTCGATTATTGACCAAGCGCCGAATTAGAAATATAGGCTTTCTTAAAAGATCTTTCCTTCATATCAAGCCTATCACAAATTTCCAAGTGTAGCAGCCCTCGCGCAAAAATGAATGGCCTTGGCCAAAATTTTCAATCCATGCGGGCTTAGTCCAATTTCATTAAGTTCAGAGTCATTCATTTAAATCCATATGATTAAATCCATTTGACACCGGTCCAATTAATATGTAAAATGCAATTAGACTATATAATAAATGCTCCTAAAAACTATATGCTATGTGTTGAGAGAAAAAACTTAACTGAATACTTGGCTAGGTCTATGTGACCCTAAGCTATCTATTTATAATAAAGTCAAAATGCCAAAATTACAATATTACTCTTATTGCTGCAATACATAAAATAATAAAGGAAATAGACAAATATACCCCTATTAGCCAAATACTCTCAACACTCCCCCTCAAGTTAGAGCATAGATATCACACATGCTCAACTTGACTAAAACAGGATGAAATTATTTACTCCCCAATCCTTTAATCAACACATCAGTAAGTTGATCACCGGACTAAACAAAGGGCATATAAATTAAACCACTCTCCAACTTCTCTTTGATAAAGTGCCTGTCAATCTCCACGTTTTGTACGGTTACGCTATACAGGATTGTGAGCAATACTAATGGCGGCTTTATTATCACAATATAGCATCAAGTAATCCTTTAAGCCATAACAGCTCACAAACTTCATGTGCCATTGCACGAAATTCTGCTTCAGCACTAGATCGAGCAATTACATTCTGCTTTTTGCTACGCCAAGTCCCAAGATTCCCTCCTAAGAAAGTACAATACCTAGAAATAGACTTTCGATTGGGAGATTCAATCCTATCAACATCTGTATAGGCTTCAACTTTCAAGCCATCATAAGGAGACAAAATAATCCCTTTTCTAGGAGCAGACTTCAAATATCGAAGGATTCGAAGAACATCATCCATATGAGTAGAGTATGAATCGTGCATAAATTGACTTACTGGGCTCACAACAAAAGCAATATCAGGTCTAGTATGGGATAAATAAATCAAGTTGCCCACTAACCGTTGATAACGACCCTTATTTACGAGATCACCATCCTTTTCTCGAAGATGAGTATTGACCTCAATAGGTGTATCATAGGGATGACATCCTAATATCCCAACTTCTATTAAAAGATCAAGGACATGCTTCCTTTGGGATAGAAAGATACATTTCGAAGATTCGGCAGCTTCAATCCCAAGAAAGTATCGGAGCTTTCCAAGATCCTTTATTTCAAACTCTTGTCCAAGAAACTTCTTCAACCGGCTTATCTCATCAGTATCATTGCCTGTGATAATAATGTCGTCTACATAGGCAATAAGAAAAGTGACTTTAGCACCCGATCTCTTTACAAACAAAGTATGATCAGCATTACTCTATTTATACCCAACAAAGATTATAGCTTTTTGAAACCTACCAAACCAAGCTCGAGGTGATTGCTTTAAACCATAAAGTGCATGTTTCAGCTTACACACTTTACCTCGGGTTTTGTCACAAAAAAAAACCTGGAAGAATCTCCATATACACCTCACCTTCTAACTCTCCATGAAGAAAGATATTCTTTACATCCAACTACTAAAGATCCCATCCCTGGTTTACAGCACACGAAAGTAACACTTAAACAGTATTCAACTTGGCAACAGGAGCAAAGGTTTCTTGATAGTTAACCCCATAAGTCTGAGTAAATCCTTTTGCCACCAACCGTGCTTTATATCTGTCCATAGTACCATCTATTTTCTGTTTGACTACAAACACCCACTTACATCCTACTGGTTGTTTCCTAGGAGGAAAAACAACAAGATCCCATGTGTCATTTTTCTTCAAAGCATGCATTTCCTCCACTATTGTTGCCTTCCACTTCTCATCTACAAAAGCTTGCCAATTCGGTGTAATAGAAACAAAAGATAGAGAAGATACAAAGTACAATAAGCGTGGGATAAAAAGTCATATGAGACAACATTGGATATAGGGTGTTAAGTACAAGTTCTAGTGCCCTTTCGAATTGCAATAGTAAGATCAAAAGGAGAAACCTCACCAGAAGGAGTAGTAGAATCCGAATCCAGAGATAATGACTGAATAGGCAATGTATCAATGATCTTAACTTGCGTGTTAGTAGTGAGATCCCTATGACGATATGTTTTCAATGTTTCCCCACTATCAATTTTCCTTTGAAATATACCAATACTTTGCTTAATAGGTGTGGTCTCCCCCTGAACCTCTGATATCTCCCCCTGAGGTACTCTACTATTCTCTACTTGTGTTGCATCGTTCTTCTCTTGAGAAGAAGGAGAACTATCAGAGACTATTGGAGGAGGAAGATGAGGAGAAGAGTAAGTAATATCCTCAGGAACATCTAGAATTGGCAACACCTCTACACTGGGACACTCCCCTCGAAGAGGCGGAGCGGAATAATAAGAAGTAGACTCATGAAAATCACATCCATAGATATAATACTGTGCCTAGGAGGATGATAACACTTATAACCCTTTTGAGTAGCTGAATACCCAAGAAATATGCAGCGAAGACTGCGGGATTCCAACTTACTCTTAGAGGTAGTGTTACGAGCATAACAAACACAACCAAAAATTTTTGGGGGAAGAATAAAAGTTGATGATCCCTACAAAACATCAATGTGCACAAATCAAGAATTCTAGTCGATATCCGATTGATTAAATATGCAGTGGTTAAGATAGCATCACTCCAATACTGAGAGGGGACATGACATGCAAACATAAGAGACCTAATGACCTCTAACGAATGTCAATTCTTTCTTTCGGCAATACTATTTTGTGCTGGGGTATCAACACGACTGGTGTGATGAATAATGCCATGATAAGAGAGATACCGTTGAAACTAACCTTTAGTGTACTCAGTGTCATTGTCACTGTGAAGAATTTTCACAGTGGCGTTGAATTAAGTTCGAATCATTTTGTGAAAAAATTTGAAAACAACGAAAAACGTCACTCTTATGTTTCAACAAATAAACCCAAGTTACATGAGAATAACAATCAATAAAAGAAACAAACCATTGATGACCAGAAATAGAAATATGTCGGCAAGGACCGCACACATCAGTATGAATCACAAGGGAAACAACTTTTATTATTTGAAGATGAATATGTAGAACGAGTTTGTTTAGTAAAAACAAAGGCTTCACAAAAAACTCATCTTTATTACAAGCTGAAACAAGACTCGGAAAAACTTTTTCTAAAGTTCCTAAAGGGGGATGACCTAATCTACAGTGCCACTGATGGAGATTTGTCAATGCTGAATTAACTTGATGGGGCGTAGTAGACGAAATAGAAGTAGAAACCTCACTACCCTCGAGCAGATAAAGACCACCATCCAATCTACCATATCCAATCTTCTTCTCCGTTACCAGATCTCGGAAAATACAGTAAGAAGGAAAACAAGTTACTTTACAATTTAAGTCTCGAGTCAAACTACTAATAGATAGGAGATTAGTAGAGAATGATGGAATATGTAAAACAAAAGACAAGGGGAGAGTGGAGGAACAATTGACAAACCATTTTCCAGCGATGGAAGAAAGGGTTCCATTAGCTACACGAATTTTTTCTCTACCAGAAGTAGGGGTGTATTGATGAAAGAGACTAGAAGAACCTTCACATGATATGTAGCCCTTGTATCAATAATCCATGGGCTGGAAACAACATATGTATTAAACACCCCTAAGAAGATACCTGAAGTGGCTAAATTTGAAGTAAAATGGGAAGACGAATTGGCAACCGTTGAAGTAGCAGCAGTAGTAGAAGCTTTCAATAGACGTCAAAATGCATGAAGTTCTTCCTGGGATAAGCTGTTATTAGCAGTAGGTGTAGCAAGAACAGTTTCAGTATGGTTTGCTTTATGTTTTGCCTTTCTTTATGCCTTCTTTTCCTTAAAATCTGTAGGTTTTCCATGTAACTTTCAGCAGGCAGCCTTAGTATGATAAGGCCTATGACAATATTCACACTTCACAACTTCCTTAGAGGTATAATTAAATCGAGAGAATGAATCGAATTTAGTAATAGTGCCAACATTGATTTGTAGAGCAGATCGATCAATAGTAGAGGGGTGGAGCATTATTGTCCTACGGCTTTCTTCTGAGTGAACTAGGGCATAGGACTGTTCTAGAGTAGTGAATAGAGACTCGCTAAAGACTTAAACATGTATCTGATCATATTCAACATTTAATCTTGCCAAAAAATCATAAACTCTGATCTTGTCCACATGGTTCTTGTAGGCAGCAATGTTTGTAACATTGGTTGTGTGATAATCGGTATAATGATCTAGCTCTTGCCATAAACTCCAAAGCTTAGCATAATATTGCGATATAGTCATCTCCTTTTGGGTAGTGTCATGAACCCTTTTTTGAAGTTCATACACCTGTGCATCATTCCTGATTTGACCATAAGTATCCCTAACAGCCGACCAAATCTGTGCCGCAATATCAAGAAGCAAATATCCTTTTGCAATATGTGGCAGCATTGAGTTAAGTAAAAAAGACATTACCAAAGAGTCATTCAAGATCCACTTGTCTTGAGCAGTACCTGATGTATCTGGCTTCATAGAAGTGTCGTTGATATGACCTATAAGCCCACGGCCTACAATGGTCAAGAATACAAATCGAGACCATATCAAATAATTTGTGCCGTCAAGCTTCATAGAGATCTTAGTGAAAGTAATATAATTTGTACAGCCATCTCTTGTAGGTGGAGGGTTCACAACTGAACCGTCAGACATTGTGTTGCCGGTAGTAGGCTAAAATTATCCTCCAAAAAATCAACTAGATCATATCAAGGGAAGAAAAAAATCAATTTTTTCAAGGTTTTGAAAACTTGAAAAAAAATCTATAATTCTAATTTATCCTAAAGAATCTGAAAAAAATATGGTGGCCCATGAACTACAATGCTTTGGTCTTCACACACAAGAGAATTGTAGGCCAGCGGCAAGGTAAAAATAATTCCAGACAAGAAAATCCAAAAAATCGCAAAAGAAGTTGAACCACCTATCGCGGACTACAAAGAAGGTTTAGTTTATCTCCTACAGGTGAAGTTTAGTGTAGACACTAGATTCAAAGAATCATCTCATTAGTGCTGCCCTACACTGTGAAACAAAGCAAAGGAGAAGATGAGAAGGAATTGCGGTGGAAGAGAGTGAAAGCATGAAGAGAGGAAAAAGAAAGGTTATGTAGAGGAGAGATTAGGGTTAGGGTTTTAGTTCAGTCCTAGCTCTGATATCATGTTAAAAAAAAAAACTGAACTGAATGCTTGGTTAGATCTATGTAACCCTAAGCTATCTATTTATAATAAAGGCAAAAGGTCAAAATTATAATATTACCCTTATTGCTGCAATACATAAAATAATAAAGGAAATAGATAAATATGCCATTATAAGCCAAGTATTCTCAACACTATGCCATTTAATTATATTATTTTTTATTTAGGGATTAATCTTTAATCCCTAATTTTTGTGCAAATATTTCTCAATGGTAAGCCAAAATTTAAGTGTCAGTAGAATGCAAGATACTTTCCATAGCCGAGCTACTCTATTTCTACAAACCAAATTTTAGTTTACATGGGTGACCAAATCTATAAGGATTCTGATAGATCAACTTCAATAACTACTCTGATCTGCTTAACAATTGGTCTGATTGGAGATTGATCCTCTTGAAAATTGTCCAACTGGAAGATTGGGTGTGGAGGAGTATAAATAGATATCAAGACATCAAAGAATGAGATTGATCGAGCAATTTAAAAAATCCAATTTTAGAGAGAGCTTTACATTCTGCATGTTGTCTTCAAAGGACAATAAAATTGTAATCTTTCGAGAAGTGTTCACAGAGTTAGAGTTTGTGCTAAGATATAAGATACTTAGATCTATTAACTTGAGTAGAAGCAGCACCAACTTTGAGAAGAAGTGATTGAGTATAAGCAACATGATCTTCTATAGCTTCTCCAAGGTTTTTAATGGAATCCACTCAGTAGGCTGTTAGTCTAGGAGAATAGATGTAGGCTTACACCAATTGAACCGTTATAAACTCCATCTGCATCATTCTTTATCTCTCTATTCATATTCATTTACTACATGATAGAAGTGCATTGGACTGCTTGATATAACTAGTTTATGTTTCTATCAACACTCTCTTTTACCCAGTCATGCTTATATCAAATTTAACGCTTTTATTTCCACAATATTTTATTAAATTTCCTGAAATCACCTATTTACCCTCCTCTAGGTAATACTCTTAGTCAACATCAGTCATAATTTTGATTAACATTGCATCTCATGCAATGCATATAGCTTAATCTTTTATAAAAATAAAAAATAAATAGTTAGAATTGCATAATCACATTTAGAAATCATGTTTGAGGCATGAGTGCCTTGTTTGTTCTTTAGCTAACATTTTGTAGAATGCTTCATGCATCAGCCGATTATAAAGTCTCGCTTTTGCTTTGCTTACTTCATAGAGGGTCTTTGCTCTTTTCTAGCAATTTAGTTATCCCTTGATTATTGAGTGTTACATTATTTGATTGCACATCCATGTGATCATCCATCACATGTTAGTAGTTTAAGATTAAAATTGACCAAGACTACTTGCAAAATATTTTGAAAATAAAGAAAAATTTACTGAAAGAGTATTAGATTTATTAGCGTAATTGAGATTCCGTATCCATGATATCTCCGGTTTGCAAAAGTAAAGTGTTCTCCGACGCTTTACTTGGATTTCAAACCAACCATAATAGATCAGTGATGGCTTCTAATTGTATTTATTTGCATGTTAAATTGTCACACCCCGAACCCCATCGAAGGCACGACACCCTCCACTAGTCGATTAATGCGATGTCCCAGGGGTATCGCCGACCTCAATTAACCATCAGAGATTTAAATCGCCAGCGGAAACTACAATCACCCGGACAATTTGAAACTGGGGAAACAATCAGGGAGAAAATACATCTTCTTTCTCATTCACACTTATACTATAATATTCACAATTTTACAACCCACATATATATATATATATATATACGTGCACACCATACTAAAACCTTCGAGACAAAAAGGACCAATGACCTGGCATTCAAACCCAAAAAATGGTACTTTTCAAAAACCTACTATTCCGAACCCTTACACTAGCCCCTACGCCCCTTGCTAGGCGTCCATTCCGAGTCTGACTCCTCATCTTCTGAATTCGAACCCTCCTGATTGGTCTGTTCCTCTGAAGATTCTGGGTCTGCTTCAACCTCGATCGGGTGATTTATATCGCCTAACTTAGCTGGAACTTCATTCTGATCCTTCTCTCATAATCCATCGAAGAAATTAAATTCTGACACATAGTTGGGATCCATATACTGCTCAAACGGGAGTACATACTCCGGTTCCTCCTCGAGCTCCTCAGGTTGGTTGGGTTCGTCCTTGGGTTCTATCTCGGGCTCCACTCTCTCTGGTTCTTCCTCGGGAATTAGTTCTAGGTCTATATCCATTGGGTCATCCTCAGCCTGTGATACTTCGGGTTCGGGTTCATGTTCAGCCTCCGAAGATCCCTGAGCAGCGGCTGCTGGATGCAATCCATACTGAGCTAAACTAGTCTCCGCGCCGGTCAACTCTTCGTCTATCGGGGGTATGGCGGATGGGTCCCAGTCCCCTACTAAATCAAACGAGACATCAAAACTCCTAACGGGCCCAAACTCATTCCCGTCTGCATCCCGGAAGAACCAGGCGGTATATACATGGGTTTCCCATAAGGGTAGTCCTACGTCTACAAAAATGGTAGTAGTATGTCTAATCCAAGTCACGTTATCTGGCATGGGGAATTCTGCAACCTCATTCTCGGTGTGCACTTGTACCCCAAAACGCACTGGTGGCGGTGGCGGAGGATTCATGAGTCCTGTTGGGGTTCTGAAAAATATTGATTGAGATAACTATGAGACTACATCTTAGTAAGTACATCCCTAAACCCCACCTAGGCTATCTCGTACCTCCAGATAATTTTACAAGCACAAACACAAACACATAAACCCAATCACATGCAGATAAAATTCTCATTTCATGCATTCATTTCATTCTCATCATCTCTTTTCCACATTCCTCGCCAGTGACCCGCGTTAAAGTATACGCCTCAGGTACACTGCAACCACTTTTCACAACACTTCAGGGCCCGCGTTAACGTACACGCCTCAGGCTATGTTTCTTGCCCGCGTTGAAGTACATGCCTCAGGCTCAACACCTACCACCTACTGCGCAACCCGCGTTGAAGTACACGCCTCAGGCTGGCAGTCTTCCGGTAGTACCGGACATCGTCCTGCGTTGAAGTACACGCCTCAGGACGGCACAATTTCCACGAGCACGTGTCATACCACAGTCCTTTCTCATTCATGCACATGCTCAATAAGCATTTACCACACTCACTGGCCAATCACACGTGGCCCATGCACGCACCGAATCACACGCAAAACATGCTCACCAAGCATTTGACATGGCCAATTTCAATAATTAATTCAGTCTGGCCCAAGCGTGCACCCAACCAGCATATTACAATCATAGGATTACACAACCATGTACTCAATTTCATCACTTCAACCCAATCGCAGTTCAAACACACCATAAACACACAATCTTTCATTTTTCTCCAACCCAGCGGTGTCAGATCAATTCCGATCCTTCACGGCACTTCCTCACAATTAATTGCCAGTTCTAAAAATCCAAATTTCATCCCGATCAGCCCATCACAGCCCACTAAACAGTCATTCACAGCCCACTGTTGTTCTCAAATATTCCACCAAAAATTTCGGAATTCAATCCTAAGGCCCGCCACATAATTCCCCTCCTAAATCATGAAAATTCGCACATAAATTAAACTCGATTTCATCCAAATAAAATCACCCATCGATACCCAAAATCCTAAATTGGGTTTAGAGCGCGACTTACTAAGTTCTAGACTGATACGGCTAGAATGGAAAGCGGCGGCACTCAATCGGGGACGGCGGCGAGCGGCGGCGACGGTGTACGACTTCCGGCGAGCGGCGATCGGCTTGGGTGGTGGCCGGCTGATTCACGGCCAAGAGAGAGACTGAGAGGATGAGAGAGAGAAAACGGTGGGATAAGGGGTGGCGGACCAGCGGTGGTGCGGCGAGGATGGCGCGGCACGGCGGCGGTCCGGCGGACGTACAAATGGCGGCCGGCGTACGGCAACGAGGCGGTGATCGGCGGAGGAGAGGCTCATGGTGGGGGGGGATTTTCGGTGAGAGAGAGAGAGATGAGGAGAGAGAGAAAGGAATTTGGACCTAAACAGTGGATTTTGACCCAATTTGGCTCATTACCAAAATACCCCTCTCTCATATTTTTGATCTAACAGTCCAAATTCGATCTAATCTTGAACCCGACGGCCCAGATCGAATCTTACCAAAAATATCCAAGGGCAATCTTGTAATTTCTCAAAAAGTCCAAGGGCAAAATTGTCTTTTCCAAATTTTAGGGAAAAATTACCAAAATACCCTTGCCCTTTAAAACTATCCCTTTATTAATTTCCAAAGGTAAAATGGTCACTTTCTCCGTTTCTCGTCAAAATCGAATTTTTCTAAAAGAATCGGGGCAGTCCAAAATTGCACGTTACAACCGCAACGTTGTCCTAACGTCCCGTCGTGACTTCCAATTTTTCCGATGTCCAATTTGGGCCAAATTAAATAATCAGATTTTATTAAACGCAACTCGAGTGTTTCTTAGACTAACGGGTGGCTTGTTGGGAAATTTCGCATATTCGACATGTGACTGATACTAAATCGAGTCACATGTAATTTATTCAGACCGTAACTACTTCGGTTGTCAATAAAATCGTGAGGTTCAATTACTAGATCCGAGGGGCATGATCGTTCGATATACGTTCAGGATCGTTCGTCAATTCATTTCGTGGTCCAACGAAATCACCCGCGATCCACTACTATGGCAGTGGCGAACTGACCCCTGACTATCCTTAGATCGATCAACAGTAGCTCAAAATATCACCTCCACGATTTCATGGTCGAAAGTCAATTTCACGATCGAATTTTCACTTAGTCGAACGAATTTAATTTCTCGATTAGCCTTTCCCTAATGGTTAGTATCCTAGGAATAATTAATTCCGAGTGAGAACTAACTACAAGTACATTTATAAAACTCAGTATTTTATGAATCCCAAATAGACTAATTTTCAGGATGTCACAACTCTTCCTCCCTGAAAAAATTTCGTCCTCGAAATTTACAAATCTCACCACTACTCAGAAATTACAAATCTTACTACTGCTCAAACAACTGGGGGTATTGACGTTGCATCATCTCTTCGCTTTCCCAAGTTGCGCCTTCAGTCCCGTGGTGCTCCCAAAAAACTTTGACCATCGGGATTATTTTGTTACTCAAAACTCGCTCCTTGCGATCTTCAATTCTTACCGGTCTCTCGACATATGACACTTTGTCATCTACTTCTATCTCTTCATAATTCAGTACATGCGTCGGGTCCGGTTCATATTTCCTCAACATCGATATGTGAAACACATTATGCACTTGTGATAAATTCGGCGGAAGTGCAAGATGATATGCCAAATCTCCGATCTTTTCTAAAACCTCAAAATGTCCCACGTACCACGGACTCAGCTTCCCTTTCTTGCTGAATCTGGATAGTCCTCTCATGGGCGATACCTTAAGAAACACGTGATTCCCTACTTGAAATTTCAAAGGTCTTCACCTTTTGTCTGCATAACTCTTTTGACGGCTTTTGCGATGTCTTCAGTCTTTCGCGTATAATCTTAACTGTCTCAATCGACTGCTCGACCAGCTCTGGCCCGGTTATAGTTCTTTCTCCCACTTCATCCCAGCACATGGGCGTTCTACAAGCCTTGTCATATAGCGCTTCAAAAGGCGTCATTCCAATACTCTGCTGGAAGCTATTATTATAAGCAAACTCAACTAAAGGCAGTTGCTCTTCTCACTTACCCTAAAAATTCAGTATACATGCCCGAAGCATATCTTCTAGAGTCTGAATCGTCCTCTCAGACTGGTTATCTATCTGAGGATGGTATGCTGTACTGAACTACAACTTAGATCCTAAGGCCGTCTGCAGACTTTTCCAAAATCTGGCGGTAAATCTAGGATCACGATCTGAAGTTATTGACACTGGTACTCCATGCAAATGAATTATTTGCTGTACATACAACTCTGCATATCGATCTAATGTGAAATCCTTTCACACTGCTAAAAAGTGTGCCGACTTGGTCAGTCTGTTGATAATCACTTAAATAGTGTCATGGCCTCTTTGGCTCCTTGGCAATCCGATACAAAGTCCATAGTTATATGCTCCCGTTTCCACTCTGGAATTTCCAAGGATCGTAACAATCCCCCGGGCTTACAATGTTGCGCTTTCACTTGCTGACATGTCAGGCACTTAGCCACGTTTTTAGCGATATCTGCCTTCATACCGTTCCACCAGTAGTATTGCCGTAAATTCCTATATATTTTCGTACCCCCAGGATGGATACTATAGCTACTACGATGCGCTTTTGATAAAATTTCTTCCTTAAGCTCCGCATCGTCAGGCATGCATAATTGTCCACAAAACTTCAGTATCCTATCTTTCGATACTTTAAAATCTGGCTTTCTCTTGGCCTCCTCTATCTCTAAAATCTTTTGAATTTCCTGATCTTATGATTGCAACATCTTAATTTTGGCCTGGATTTCTGGTTCAATCCTCAGTGTGGCTAACAAGCTCGAGACTTGACTTACTTCAAATCTAAACTCCAAGTCTCGCACTTTTTCTAACAGTGTCCACTCCTTGACCATCAAATAGGCTATGCTTGACTTCCAACTCAAAGCATCGGCTACCCGGTTAGCCTTCCCCGGATGATATAGAATTTCACAGTCATAATCCTTCAGCAACTCCATCCACCGACGCTACCTCATGTTTAATTCCTTTTGAGAAAACAAAAATTTGAGGCTCTGATGGTCGGTATAGATCTGAAATTTTTCTCCGCATAATTAATGTCGCCAAATTTCCAGGGCGAATACTATGGCGGCCAATTCCAAGTCATGTGTCGGATAATTCAACTCATGTGGCCTTAACTGCCTTGACGCATAGGCCACTACCTGATCTTGTTGCATGAGTACACATCCCAATCCTTTCAACGATGCATCACTATATGTCTCGTATCCTCCGGGTCCTGATGGAATCGTCAGCACTGGTGCCGTGGTTAATCTATGCTTCAACTCCTAAAAACTTCTCTCACATTTGTCTGTCCATTTAAATCTCATTTTTTTTTCAGCAAATGTGTCAACGACATTGCTATTGCTGAAAATCCTTCTACAAAACGACGGTAGTATCCAGCCAAATCCAGAAAACTCTAGACTTCAGTTATCGTCGTAGGTCTAGGCCACTTCATCACAGCCTCAATCTTCGATGGGTCCACTGAGATTTCTTCCCCAGAGATTATATGACCGAGAAATGCTACTCGACTGAGCCAGAATTCACACTTGCTAAACTTAGCATACAGCGCGTTCTCCCTTAAAGTCTGCAACACTCCATTCAAGTGAAATTCATGCTCTTCTAGGCTCTTCGAGTATACTAGTATATCGTCTATAAACACAATCACAAACTGGTCTAAAAATTCCTTAAACACTCGATTCATCATATCCATAAAGGCAACAGGGGCGTTCATCAATCCGAACGGCATTACGGTAAATTCATAATGTCCATACCTCGTCCCAAATGCTGTCTTCGGTATATCCTCCTTTCTAATCCTCAACTGATGATACGTCGTTCTCAAATCAATTTTAGAGAATACCGACGCCCCTTGTAACTGGTCAAACAAATCAACAATCCTCAGTAAGGGATATTTATTTTTAATCGTCACTTGGTTCAGCTGCCTATAATCTATACACAATCTCAATGATCCATCCTTTTTCCTCATAAATAACACTGGTGCTTCCCACGGAGACGCACTGGGATGAATAAATCCCTTATCTAACAATTCCTGCATCTGCACCTTTAACTCTTTTAACTCCGACAACGACATCCTATAAGGTGCCTTTGAAATTGGCTCAGTTTCTGGTGCCAATTCAATTACAAATTCTACCTCCCTTGATGGTGGTAGTCCCGGCAATTCTTGAGGAGACACATCGGGATACTCGCACACCACAGCTATATCCTCAAGCCTCGGCTCCTCAGCCGTTGAATCAATGACTGCCGCTAGAAATCCTTGACACCCTTCACTCAGCAACTTCGTCATTTCTAATGACAAAATCCACAGAATCGATGGTCCTCCTCGACTTCCTACAAATTTAAATTCCGGATGTCCAACGGGATTAAATTGGATCACCCTACTATTGCAATCCATGACGGCCTTCTGCTTAGCCAGCCAATCCATACCCACTATCACATCAAAATCGTACATGTCTAGAACCGCTAAATCAATCACTTCCTCCCTATCCCCAATCACAATCTTACAGTTTAGACAACCCAACGAAACCAGCATCTTATCATTCAAGGGAGTCGTCACGCATAACACAACATCAAGCAATTGCAGTTCTATTCTAATCAACTCAACAAACTATTTCGATATGAAAGAATGTGACGCCCCAGAGTCAAATAAAGCATACGCAGCATGGTTGCACAGAGAAATCGTACCTGTGACAACCCTTGGTGCGTTCTCAACCTCTCGTCTGGCCATAGCATATACTCGTCCTTACGCTTAAGGCTTATTCTGGTTTACTATCTAGATAGTTCCAGTCTGATTCCTGTTCTGAAGCGGCAGCAATGCAGGCGGCCTACTCTGCCTGGGATTGGGGCAAGTCCTTATGTGGTGACCAAATCCTCCACATTCAAAACACACTCCACCCCTGGTGGGACAAGGTCCATTTCCATATCTACCTCCACAAATCCTACACGGATCATTAAAATTTCGAACTAGCTTCCCAATATTCCTTTTAACGGAAGGAGTAAAATGCCTATTATCCATCATCAGCCTCTTCCCAGATTACGATTATCCCTACCCTGGACAAATCTCGACCAAAGGCGGCGGCTCTATCTACCTGATCTCGCTCCAGAATCTGGGCCCTATCAAATATTTCCTCATACGTACTCAGGTTTACCAGCAACAACTGGCTGCGAATATCATCCCTCAATCCATCCCGAAATCTTCACGCCTTGTCATCGGGATGTTCCACCATTCTTGGCGCAAACTTAGATAATCTCGCTAATTCCACCTCATACTGATCTACCGTCATCTGACCTTGGCAGAGTCTCATAAACTCTGCGAGCTTTCTTTCCCTAGCACTGGCCGAGAAATATTTATCATAAAAGCTTTCAGTAAAGGCAGTCCAAGTTCGGGCAGTACCTTCCAAAAATATTCTATCTTTGGTGGCTTTCCACTAATCGTTTACATTGTCCTACAGTTGATATACCGCTAAAGTTACATTCTCATGATCATTGCACTCTAGCACCTCAAAAGCCTTCTCAAGCTCCTCTACCCATCGAGGTGCAGTCTCAGGATCGCCTTTCCCAGCAAACTTAGGCGATTTCAGCTTTATAAACTGTTTTACCAGCTGATGCATCGGTCTATTCACAATTCCTTGCCCCTGCCCTTGATTCTCATGATTATTGATAGCAGCAGCGGCCACAGGGGCCTCGGCAAGTTGGGCAATCTCAGCAGCTCTTTCCTGAGTTTGCTGTACTAACAGATTTCCGATCTGTTTTAACGTCCTCATAACGGCTTCCATTCTAGGATCCTCAGCAGGTCTAACTTCCACTCTAGGGTCTACTGCAGCTCCAGCATCAATCCCGAGATTTTCTATCACTCCAGCACTCAATCCAAGATCCTCTACAGCTCTAGCTCGAGCACAATCTCTACCCCTGGTTCCTCTACCTGCGCCCCTTTTAAGGACTCTGCCTACACCTCTTCCTTCGCAGCTCATCGTCACAATTCTACCACTCTCCTACCTGCTATAATTTCATTCAGGAATTAGCAATCTAAGCCAACTAGATCAATCTGATTCTATACAGTGAATTCGCACAAAGGTACACTCAGCATGTAATTCCTCAATCAATCACAACAAACAATCTGGAGACACGTATAGCTCATTCCGCCTTACAACTCACTCAAGTCTCCCTAAATACTACCCCAGGGTCGCTACTCCTTATTACTCCAAATTTCGACCAGTATAGATCGAGCGGTCCTCGCTCTGATACCACTTCAAACGGTGATGTCACGCCCCGAACCCCATCGAAGCACGACACCCTCCACTAGTCGATTAATGCGATGTCCCAGGGGTATCGCCGACCTCAATTAACCATCAGAGATTTAAATCGCCAGCGGAAACCACAATCACCCGGACAATTTGAAACTGGGGAAACAATCAGGGAGAAAATACATCTTCTTTCTCATTCACATTTATACTATAATATTCACAATTTTACAACCCATATATATATATATATACACGTGCACACCATACTAAAACCTTCGAGACAAAAAGGACCGGTGACCTGGCATTCAAACCTAAAAAATGGTACTTTCTAAAAACCTACTATTCCGAACCCTTACACTAGCCCCTATGCCCCTTGCTAGGCATCCATTCCGAGTCTGACTCCTCATCTTCTGAATTCGAACCCTCCTGATCGGTCTGTTCCTATGAAGATTCTGGGTCTACTTCAACCTCGATCGGGTGATTTATATCACCTGACTTGGCTGGAACTTCATTTTGATCCTTCTCCATAATCCATCGAAGAAATTAAATTCTGGCACGTAGTTAGGATCCATATACTGCTCAAACAGGAGTACATACTCTGGTTCCTCCTCGAGCTCCTCAGGTTGGTTAGGTTCGTCCTTGGGTTCTACCTCGGGCTCCACTCTCTCTGGTTCTTCCTCAGAAATTGGTTCTTGGTCTATATCCATTGGGTTGTCCTTAGCCTATGATATTTCGGGTTCGGGTTCATGTTCAGCCTCCGAAGATCCCTGACCAGCGGCTGCTGGATGCAATCCAGACTGAGCTAAACTAGTCTCCACGCTGGTCAACTCTTCGTCTATCAGGGGTATGACGGATAGGTCCCAGTCCCCTACTAAATCAAACGGGACATCAAAACCCCTAACGGGCCTAAACTCATCCCCGTCTGCATCCCGAAAGAACCAGGCAGTATATACATGGGTTGCCCATAAGAATAGTCCTACATCTACAAAAATGGTAGTAGTATGCCTAATTCAGGTCACGTTATCTGGCATAGGGAATTCTGCAACCTCATTCTCGATGTGCACTGGTACCCCAAAACGCACCAGTGGCGGTAGCGGAGGATTCATGAGTCCTATCGGGATTCTGAAAAATATTGATTGAAACAATCATGAGACTACATCTTAGTAAGTACACCTCTAAACCCCACCTAGGCTATCACTTACCTCTAGATAATTTTACAAGCACAAACACAAACACATAAACCCAATCACATGCAGATAAAATTCTCATTTCATGCATTCATTTCATTCTCATCATCTCTTTTCCACATTCCTCGCCAGTGACCCGCGTTGAAGTATACGCCTCAGGTACACTGTGACCACTTTTCACAACACTTCAGGGCCCGCGTTAACGTACATGCCTCAGGCTATGTTTCTTACCCGCATTGAAGTACACGCCTCAGGCTCAACACGTACCAACTATTGCGCAACCCGCGTTGAAGTACACGCCTCAGGCTGACAGTCTTTCGGTAGTACCGGGCATCGTCCCGCGTTGAAGTACATGCCTCAGGACGGCACAATTTCCACGAGCACGTGTCATACCACAGTCCTTTCTCATTCATGCACATGCTCAACAAGCATTTACCACACTCACTGGTCAATCACACGTGGCCCGTGCACGCACCGAATCACACGCAAAATATGCTCACCAAGCATTTGACATGGTTAATTTCAATAATTAATTCAGTCTGGCCCAAGCGTGCACCCAACCAGCATATTACAATCATAGGATTACACAACCATGTACTCAATTTCATCACTTCAACCCAATCGCAGTTCAAACACACCATAAACACACAATCTGTCATTTTTCTCCAACCCAGCGGTGTCAGATCAATTCCAATCCTTCACGGCACTTCCTCACAATTAATTGCCAGTCCTAAAAATCCAAATTTCGTCCCAATCAGCCCATCACAGCCCATTAAACGGTCATTCACAGCCCATTAAAAGGCCCGCCACATAATTCCCCTCCTAAATCATGAAAATTCGCACATAAATTAAACTCGATTTCACCTAAATAAAATCACCCGTCGATACCCGAAGTCCTAAATTGGGTTTAGAGCGCGACTTACTAAGTTCTAGACTGATACAGCTAGAACGAAAAGTGGCGGCACTCAATCGAGGACGGCGGCGAGCGGCGGCGATGGCGTACGGCTTCCGGCGAGTGGCGATTGGCGAAGGAGAGGCTCACGGTGGGGGGTTTCGGTGAGAGAGAGAGATGAGGGGAGAGAGAAAGGAATTTGGACCTAAATAGTGGATTTTGACCCAATTTGGCTAATTACCAAAATACCCCTCTCTCACATTTTTGATCCAACGATCCAGATTCGATCTAACCTTGAAACCGACGGCGCAGATCGAATCTTACCAAAAATATCCAAGGGCAATTTTGTAATTTCTCAAAAATCCAAGGGCAAAATTGTCTTTTCCAAATTTTAGGGCAAAATTACCAAAATGCCCTTGCCCTTTAAAACTATCCCTTTATTAATTCCCAAGGGTAAAATGGTCACTATCTCTGTTTCTCATCGAAATCGAATTTTTCTAAAGGAATAGGGGCAGTCCAAAATTGCACGTTACAACCGCAACGTCGTCCTAACGTCCCTTCGTGACTTCCAAATTTTCTGGTGTCCGATTTGGGCCAAATTAAATAATCAAATTTTATTAAATGCAACTCGAGTGTTTCTCAGACTAACGGGTGGCTTGTTAGGAAATTTCGCATATTTGACTCGTGACTGATACTAAATCGAGTCACGTGTAATTTATTCAGACCGTAACAACTTTGGTTGTCAATAAAATCGCGAGGTTCAATTACTAGATCTAAGGGGCACGATCGTTCGATATAGGTTTAGGATCGTTCGTCAATTCATTTCGTGGTCCAACGGAATCACCTGCGATCCACTACTATGGCAGTGGCGAACTGACCCCTGATTATCCTTAGATCGGCCAACAGTGGCTCAAAATATCACCTCCTCGATTTCATGGTCGAAAGTCAATTTCACGATCGAATTTTCATTTAGTCGAACGAATTTAATTCCCCGATTAGCCTTTCCCTAATGGTTAGTTTCCTAGGAATGATCAGTTCCGGGCGAGAACTAACTACGAGTACATTCATAAAACTCAGTATTTTATGAATCCCAAATAGACTAATTTTTAGGATGTCACATAAATTAAATAAATCAAAACCCCAAAGTTGCGATTGATATGGGCTTGGGAGAGTCTATACTAAGTCTATGGCTTTGTAATACATTAGCTTTCCTTTTGGTGGATCACCTTTGGAAAGGTCGTGACCGAGCTTTATTATGGCTCGCGGGAAGTGACTTAGACTTCAACACTTGCAAAGGCGAATCCTGTCAACAACGTTTATAACCACCTTTTGTGCTCCACTTATGTCATGGGTTCGTTACAATAGTTAAGTTCAGCTTTACTTTGTTGCAAATGAAACGATGCACATTTCGCGATGGAAAGAAGAACAAAGATTCGTAGAAATCCAAGAATGTTGAACTGATACTTTCTCTGTGGCAGATTTACACTGGTTTATTTATTATGAAAATTCACTTGCCTTTCCAAGAAAAAGAAAATGTATTCCAGTTAAAAAGTTCTTTATATCATTAATCCAGCAAATCAAGTGATGAAATTGATTTTAGCAACAAAAAAGAAGTGATGAAATTGATCAACAAAAGCAAGGATGGAACGAAAGGAATATGGATAATCAACTTGTTCGAGGTACATGGAGAGTGTCAACATAAAGATATGATTTCAGCTAGTATAGTTTATGTTAAAATAAAAAAGCTAGTTTGCTTTCTCAATGGCCAAATTCAATTCCCTTTTTCTCACCTTGAATCTTCCTCGTAACGTGAAGATATGACTTCCCTCGCAGCTCACGAGCCCCTTGGAGTAATCGGCAATGCCTATTCTTTTGAATAATGCGGGCTTGTCTGGTGTGATCAGGCTTGGTGCAAAGCCCATTTTGCCGTCCAATTTTGGGCCGTAAAATGTGGCAAATGAGAGCCTTTCCTTCATCAAGTTAACAGTTGCTTGGTGCTGAACGCTACGATAAGTACCATCTGTCATAATTTGTGCCCATCATCAAATACACAGACTATCATGTCACATCTCTGTTGGATTTTGTTCATAAAATTCTATTATCCGTACTCATTTTATGGAACTAATTAGCTCAATGCATGTGAATACACAATGATGTCCACCTAGGGATTCGGAAATATATGTCACTACACAAATTTTCTGAACTCCATAGTTGGTTTAGTCCGCCATATTAATCAAGATTTTATTGCATTCATGACTACATAAATTTTCATTTCAATAGACTAATCCAAATTTTTTGTTTTCATAATGCATAAATAAAAAGTTATACATATTGTAAATGAAATGACAAATTTGCCATCAATAACACATGAATCTAGGAATACTGGCTTGCATTTCTAACAAAGTTAGGTGGAACTCCACATCAAAACAACAGATTTAGGGCCAATAAAAAAAAATTTGTCATTAATAGCACATAAATCATCATGGATAAAGGTGGCGCTGCTGGAGCGCGCACTCTTCCTCTCGCAAAAGGTCGAGTGTTCGAATCCCGGGCGCCGCAGGGTGACTTAACCGGTGGCACGTGTGTGGTGGCTAGCACGTGTCGCCCTCAGGGTTTACTCCCCGACTGTCGGCCGTGCGGGGGTTCCCTAGGTTATCAAAAAAAAAATCATCATGGATAAATGATGTTTCTCGTTACGAGGCTAGACTATTATGGGCAATCATGGACGGTGTAAGTTTCTCTCCACCCCATTTGATCATCCTTCATGTGTACAGACCATAAAGAAGAAGACAGAAAAATTGCCTTACGAAGCCCTCATCACTCTTACTCTACGCATTAAAGGTATCAGCATCACTGGTGATATCAAGGTCGAGAAGATGATTAACCTTGAGATTGGTAAGGAGACCCTCAAGAAAATGATGCTGCATTTGACACCCAATGGCGGGGTAAATGTGTGTGATGAGATTGTCCGAATCGGACATGGTGGTGATGAGGCTACAAAAGATGTCTTGAAGGAAAGACTCAGAGAAGGCGTTGAGAAAGCCATGCGGCAAAAAGGGAAAGCACCGGCGGTAATTCCAAGGCCATCCATTGCTCGCCCTCGTCTCGTGGTCAACGACTCAAGGGGAGTCTGTGCCTAGGAAAGCCAAGAAAGATGCGCCGTATAATACTTTGCTCTATGAGGAGATTCAGGAACCGAAGAGTAGTGTCAATTTAATTGGCAAATACCTCGTTCCATTGGAGCAGGCTATCCTATCCCTTCAATGCTATAACCCTATGTGATCGTTCCATGAGCCATATGCAACAACAACGTTCACTCCCTCCTCAAAGAAACAATCTCATAGATCTTAGGGATCTATGTGCTGACATATCCATTGTTATTTCTGTTTACTTGTTGATAGTAGCTGGGCGATTGATGTTTCTCCATGCCGAGTAAATGAGTGGTTCCTTTGTTCTCTTGTCACATGCCTTGCATCTTATTGTCTTCGATGCTGACAAAAAGGGGAGAGTTATGTGATGTGATGATTATGAATCTTGTAGACAGTTACGCAAATGTGAGTTGCACAGTGTGATGATTATGAGTTTTGTAGAGAGTTGCACGATGTGATATTTTATGTGCACGATTGGAGATTATTATGATTAAATGAGACATTAGACAACCTTTGATTGAATTGAATCTCATAACGTCTGTCTCACTATGCCCATTGAAGATATCAGGAGACGCATACAATTGCAATTGGACCTTATGAAGGAAAATCTACTTAAAAAAGGCTTCTTAAGTTCACTGCAAATATCTTCGCACCCTATTTATTACACATATGTAGGACAGGATTTGTCATCAGCAAACGGGGAGATTATTGGGAAACATCCCTATGAAATTTTGATAATTCTAAAAATATCTCAGTACTAATATCTACCATGATAAGTGCATTTGGTGAACTAGTTTTACAAACGTCATTGATTCCGTTGTATTAGCAAAGACGAGAAACTAGGATGTATCATTTAGGTGAACAAGCACCGATGTGAGTAGGTATCTCATGGTGACTTGGGAAGACCAACGTCAAGCTAGTGTTCTTGGAGGTCTTTGGGACCTAGTAAAGGGGGATAGATCATTGATCCTGTCATCGCATATCATTTCGTTGTGTTGTCACTGAAGATCGTCAACCAACTCACTTATAATCTCCACGTGGTGATGATGAGTTTAGGATCGTGCTGATGAAGAGTTACCACTGATGATGGTGAGATATGCATTTGAACTGTTGATGGTACGGAAAAGAGTCGTTACAAGACTGTTCAAAGACTGGGATCTCAAAACCAAATCTAAGGTGTGCCACTTTAGTAGTATCGGCTATCCCTCTTGACCCACACACAGTCCATTTGGCCTTAAAAACACCGTAGTTGGACAACTGCTATGCATGAGGAGTTGGATGCTCTTGCCGTTAACAAAATATAAGAACCTTTTCCTCGTGATGAATGTGGTTGGATGTAAATAGGTGTACAGAGCAAAACTACATGAGGATGTTTTCACTTGACTGACTAAAAGCTCGACTTGTTGCAAAAGGTTTCCATCAAGGAAGGCGTTGATTTTCTAGACACGTTTAGTTTGGAAGTGAAACAAGCCACCATTTGCACTGCTCTATCCATTGCTACTGTTCAAAAGTGGGAAATTCACCAATTAGATGTCAAGAATGCTTTCATGCACAACAATCTTGATGTTCTTGTCTATATGGAACACAAACCTGGCTTCCGTGATTCATTTCGTCCTGATCATGTCTACTTACTTTAGCATGCTTCATTCATTCAATTCTTTGGTTTTCTTCATGGTACTAGAGCAAAAGATTATGAGTTCAAATTATTCTAAGCCCCATGTGCCTCCCCAATTAAATATATCTAATTTTTGGTATTTTTCTTTATTAACTAACAAAAGACAAATTCTTATTTTGTCGCCGTTCTTCGGCTAGTTGTTTAGTTCCTGCTGGACCTGCTTGACCTCCTATGGACATTACTATGTCCTTATTTGGTCAAGAGTTGGTTTGGGCTTAGGTTGTACTTGGTGTTTTGGAAAGTTATACTTATTCTTACCTTACCAAAAAAAAAAAAAACTAACAAAAGACAAATGACCCTAAAAGTCCACAAATGAAATTATTCCTAACCTTGCATCTATATGATTAATGCAATCTAAATACTAGGTGCGAGATGACATATTTTTATTTCTAAGATAATAGATCTATGTAATTCTAACATGTATGAATGACCTAAAAGAAACCATGAAGATGTTTCTATTTTTTTATTTTATAAAAATAGCAAGTTTAAAACCTAAGACTCTAATGTGGCCTAATGAATTATCCACTATTATTGAACTATATGCAACGTGGACGACGCATGTAAATTAATAACTAAAACTATCCTACATGATACAACTATTAAAACTTAGTTTTAAATGACATGCATTGTATGACATGAGCCCAATTAACCCTAGGTCTACATGTAATCTAAATAATTCTAAATAGCATTTTTTATTTGATTTTTTTTATGGAAGCTATGAATTAACCTGAATCTATATGTATTCTAAAACTAGAATATTCTAAACCGATATGCGTTACGAAACTAACTATGCATGGCCCTAACATGAAAACCTAGAGGGTAAATTTTGAATGTGATATAATAATGCGCAATGACGTGATAACATTCTCGACCATAACAATCCATGCAAGACAATATTAGGGTTCAACCTTAGTGTCTAAAGGTCCGAAAGCTGAATATGTCTTTATTGATGCATTGAAACAACCAGAACACCTTAAGGTTTCATCACTAAATATCATACGTCTAAAAACTATATATTAAAATAAAACTATCGCATGAAATTAGTCGAACCTTGACTACCTTCTTTAGGATTTCCTTGAAGATAGACTTGATGAGTCACGAAAGGCAGCAAAGTGGACTTGAGGAGATACCAGCAACAGGTCGTGAGCAAGACAGTTAGAGTGGTGAGCAGCTACAATGACGGCACGAATAAGCAAGGCCTCGCGGATGGACTTGGTTAGAGTTAGCCACAAGAAGTTGATCCGAAGGGAAGGCACAAGGACACGGCGAGCATATGCCAATGGATAGCAGCAATGAACAGTAGCGAGCAGTAGCAACAGTGATGCAGCAGCAGGCAGAGAGCGTCAGCGATGAACAATAGTGCAACAGAAACAAACAATGAGCAACGAACAGCAACAAGCAGCAACAGTGAGCAGTGAACGGCAGCAAGCAGCGGCATCAGGGACGCAGCAGTAGCGAACAGCAATAAACAGCTGCAAACAATGACTAACAGTAGCGAACAGCGATGAACAACAGCAAATAGCAGCGATGCGGCAGCAAACAGAAGCAACGCAGCAGCAATGAGCAGCAAGAAATACGCAATTGGGCTAATGAGAGGCTCACTGAAATAAAGGAATTTGCTGCGAGTCACTGAGGAAAAGGATTTTCTCCTGTATCTCTCACGTATCTTGATCTCTCTCCATTGGGAGCTCTTTTGGATCTTCCTCCCTCTGCTCTTGTGGTGAGGCGCTCTATTTATAGGCACCGGGGGTCCCTAAAATCATGGAGATGATAGTGACTTTCACCTATTTGGGCCGTATTTGAATGGAAACCTTTTAAAGGCTTTGAAGGCAATTGTGGGAAAAGATTCTTGAAGATCGTCTCGCTCTGCATCTGCACAAGTCTTGCCTTACTTCTCAAAAATGGCTCAATCTCTTTATTCCACCAGCCCATCAATTGCGGTTTTTCCTCAATTCTGCATCGAATTGCTCTCTTCCTTCGCTTGGTTCTCGGCTGTCTTTCGCTCCAGCGAATATTATTGTATCGACTCATCCAACTTGCTCTTTAGGTCTCTTGATTCTTTCTTTACTTTACTTTCTTTCCTTTCCGGCTTCAAAGATCCACTGATTTTACCTCTTAATTGTCACAATTCCCTTTGTCTTCGGCCATAAACCCATTGATTGTGACTTTGCCATTTCGAACCAGCTCATTTCATCACGAGCGAGAATCTCTCTTTTCTTTCTTGCTTTTTATACACATATGTAATTTGGTTAATTCCAAGAAAGAAGATTTCTTCCGATTACGATGAATATGACCAGATTTTCTTCGCCAGGTTCGTGGGCTAATGGTTAAAGGAAAGGTATTTCGGTTCCAAAAAATCCATGCATGAGATTTCAAGTTGCCCAATCACATTGCCAAGTCGGTTCGCAAAATAATGCTGAATGCAAATATTGATATTTTGGTTTAGGGATTGAATCCAATCCCTGATTTTTCATGTGATAAATTACTAGGAAAAATAATAATTTAGGTGTCAACACCATAGAAAGGGATTCTTGCTTCCTAGACCCTTTTTTGAGAGCCTCAAATAACAATTATATATGTATATATAAATATATGTATATATATATATATATTAGTTTCCCAATTTTGGAGACTTTCCTATTTTGAAAAATACAAAAATTGCATTGCATATAAACTAGATTGCATTCATATTAGTTTCCTAGTTTATAATTGCATATGTAATGCTTATCTCATATATATAATTATTTTCCTAATTTCCGTGTCATCTCTGCCATATCATCATTGATGACGCGTGCAATGTCATCATCACCATGTCATCAATTTCACGTCATCATAATATCACATGTCATAATTTTCATGTCATCGCATGTCATGTGAGATTAATCTATAGTTCTTTTACTCGTAGAATTAAAGTTGCATATAGGTTGCATCTAGATAATTCATATCAAATGTCATTAACTCAAGTTAGAATTCACATAGATAACATTGAGAAAACCTCCTATATATTTTAAATTTGACAAAACAATCCATGTTTTATTACAATCTTTATATATGCAAATTTAATATCAATAGAAGCTTGTGTTGGCTTGATATTAGTAGAATCCTGCGGAAGCTTGATATCAGCAAAAGCTTTAGTCAAGCAAGAAGTTTGGTATGACCATATACTTAGGAGTCTCTAGAAACTCAACTTAAGCAAAATTCTGATATAACAAGGAGCCTATAGTGAACTGAAGTATAATATCACCAGGAAGCATAGCTTGCTGATATAAGCACAACACATATACTACCTGTGACAGCTATCTTGTTGCGAACTTCAAGATTATTATTTTGCGATATTTTATCTTATCCATTAACAGCTTTTGGTCTGATATGTATTCCTATTTTAGAAGTAATTGATTGACAATAAATCTTAAAGGTTATCTGCGCGAGATAAAACAATCACGCATGATATCTTGATTAATTGACAATCATTTTGCATGCAAGATACTTTCCATAGCCGAGCTACTCTATTTCTAGAAACCAGCTATTGGATTGTATGGGCGACCAAGTCTACGAGGATTTTGATATATCAACTTCAACAACTACTCTAATCTATTTAACAATCGATCTGGTCGGAGATTGATCCTCTTGAAAATTATCCAAATGAAAGATTGGATGTGGAGGACTATAAACGGAGATCAAGACGAAAAAGAATGAGATTGATCAAGCAATTTAAAAGATCCATTTTTAGAGAGAGCTTACATTCTTCATATTGTCTTCAGAGAACAATTAAAATTTTAATCTTTGGGGAAGTGTTCACAGTGTTATAGTTTGTGCATAGATATAGATAGTTAGATATATTAACTTGAGTATAAGCAACACCAGCTTTGAGAAGAAGTGTTTGAGTATAAGCAACAAGATTTTATGCAACTTCTCTAAGATGTCTAATGGAATCTAGCTAGTAGGCTGTTAGTTTAAGAGACTAGACGTAGGCTTAGGCTTACACCAATCAAACCGTTATAAGCTCTATGTGCATCGTTCTTTATCTCTCTACTCATATTCATTCATTGCATGATGGAAACGTATTGCACTGCTCGATGTAACTAGTTTGTGCTTATATCAACACTCTTTTTTACTCGGTCATGCTTATATCAAACTTAACGCTTTTATTTCGACAATATTTTGTTAATTTTCTTGAAATCACCTGTTCACCCTCCTCTAGGTGATACTATTAGCCAACATTAGATATAATTTAGATTAACATCGTATCTCATGCAATGCATATAGCTTAATATTTTATAAAAAATTAAAAAAAAGTTAGAATTGCATAATCACATTTAGAAATCATGTTTGAGGCATGAGTGCATTGTTTGTTCTTTGCTTAATATTTTGCAGAATGCTTGGTGGACGGCCGATAATAAAGTCTTGCTTTTGCTTTGCTTAATGCATAGAGGGTCTTTGCTCTTTTCAAGCAATTTATTTATGCTTTGATTATTGAGTGTTGCATTAATTAGTGCACATCTGCATGATCATCCATCATGTGGTTGTGGTTTAAGATTGAAATTGACCAAGACTGTTTGCAAAATATTTTTGAAAATAAAGAAAAAAGGTATTGAAAGGGTGTTGGATTTGTCTAGCGTGATCAAGTGCCTGTATACATGACATCTCTAGTTCGTAAAAGTAAACTATTCTCCCACACTTTACTTGGATTTCTAATTGACTCATAATAGATTAGTGGTGCCTCCTAATTGAATTTATTTGCATGTTAAATTAAATAAATCAAAACCTCAAAGTTGTGATTGGCATGGGCTTGAAAGAGTCTCATAAGTCTTTGGCTTCATAATACATTAGCTTTCCTTTTGGTGGATCACCTTTGGGAAGGTGGTGACAGAGCTTTATAATGGCTCATGGGAAGTGACTTAGACTTCAACACTTGCAAAGTCGAATCCAATCAACAATGTTGATAACCACCTTTTGTGCTCCACTTATGTCATGGGTTCGTTACTGTCGCGACCCGCCAAATTTTCTTTAGAGAGGAAAAATGGTGTAGCCTAGTATGTATTAAGTCTAGGTCTAGGACTTAACTTGGACTCTCCCAAGCCCATATCATATTGTAACTTGTGGTTTAAGTTTTTAACCTGCAAGTGATTTTTATCTAGGAGTTGTCACTAATCAATTTAAGGTGGGTCAATTAAAATTCCAAGTAAGGTGATGGGTGAATCACCTTACTCCTACAAACTAGAGATTAAATGAGTTTGGGGACTTGGTTACACTAGTTGAGTGACTAGTGCCCTTTCGGTATCTTTCATCCTATTCATTTCAAAAGATATTTATCAGGTAGTTTGGATTGATTTTGAGACCTATCTCTTAACATGTAAGATGATCAAACGAGTATATAATCATTAAAGATTAGCAATCAAATTAGATATGCAACCTAGGGTTCTAACCCTAACTAAGATACAACATTAAACACTTGGCAATTTATGCAATTATATGCTAATTAGAAATAACATGCATAATGATGATACAACAATAGTAAATATAGCACACAAAATCCTACCTATAGCCCTATAGGCTTATCCGATTTAAACATGATTATTAATAAAATAATTCACATAACTTAGAGAAATATTCAAAAATACTAATTTCTAAACTATTTCCTAATTTTAGAAGAAATAATTTTTTATATATTTTTTAAATATTTGTATATTTTTTAAAAATAATATTTTTAATTAAAAATAATAAAATATTAAGATAATATTCAACCAAGTCGGGTCGGCGGATCCGGATCGGGTCAAAATCGACTCGAGTCAATGGACCTGACCCAAATGCGTTGACCCGGGTTGGGGTTGTTGGGACTAACCATGCAACCTAAAGGGGGTGAATAGGTTGCTTTGAAAGATATTACAGTTTTTGCAAAAAAGAGCGAATAACAAAGAGATATTGGAAAATACCAAATGTATAAGAGATAAAGTATCACTTGTATGCTAGAGATGATAAATAGAAGTATAAACAGCTGCACACAAGGATATAT
This sequence comes from Syzygium malaccense, assembly GCA_031216405.1. Taxonomy (NCBI): domain Eukaryota; kingdom Viridiplantae; phylum Streptophyta; class Magnoliopsida; order Myrtales; family Myrtaceae; genus Syzygium; species Syzygium malaccense. The sequence goes on along the minus strand of CM062257.1, from coordinate 25,515,654 downwards.
AGTGGTTTGACTTTATCCTCAAGCCTACATGTACTCTCATCACTAACAGCCACAAGTTGGGGCTGAATTGCACTAGTAATTTACTGATCAAGTTACACTTCAGCAAGCACCACTTCTATTAGATTGTAGATCACACTACCAGGAGATGGATGTTGCTATCACTTGGTACAATTGAAATTTCAATACAATTACAATGCAGTAAGTGCTATCGATAAGCATGAGCTTTTTGATCAGTATAGAACCAGTAAGATATTTCAGAATTCTTGTAAGCACACATACTCTCACTCTAACTTGCTAGCTTCAGAGACTTTCTCTTTTATAGGCATCTTCAAGCTAATCGTTGTTGATGTCTCGAAGAGCCAAAATAGCCATTAAAGTCGTTGGTGCTGTTGTCCTCGAAATTGACTGCCTATATAGCCTATTCCTGAACTTCTGCAAACTTTCCCGAGTAGCTTCTGCTATTTTATTGTAACTGCAATACCAACTACTTGTCAGAATGACTCTTCTCCTTTCAGTCGGGTCTTCTACTGTGTCTGTCCAATCCTAACGGCTATTATAGTGACATAATAGTCATATTAAATGAATCGTTACTTAAACATCATCAATTACTAGATCTCTTCAGTTTGAACTAGACATCATCCTTTAGACAATGTAGATATTATACCAAGGATAATTTGGGTATCATCAAAATTATTTAGAGATGTTTCTCCAACAGGGGTCAACCCGGGTCCTTAATCAGACTAGGCCCGATTAGGGCCCGGTCCAATGGAATAAGACAAAATAGGACCGGTTCAATAGAGTCAAACCGACCTTATTTGGTTTGTCAAATTCAGCCAGAGCCGGCTCTCGCGTGCAAAGGCAAATGAGGGTGTCGGCTGGACAAGATTTGGCAATTGGCCGACAATTTTAACCGGTCGTTGGCCTTGGCTGCCTCAGCACTTGAGGCTAGGGTGGCCTCCTTATGATCTACTTAGGTGACCAGCCATCGTGGCCGCCGGCCAAGCTCCAACCAGGGCTTCTCAAGCCCAAACATTGGTTGGAGCTTAGCCAATGGACCCAGGCCAATTTTTGGTCACCCTCAGCCTCCTATGACCACCACAAGGCTATCCATGAGGACCACAGGTCGCCGGACAGCTCATGCGTCACCGGCCAAGGACTAACGCAAATCGACTTCATTTGAGCATTACGTCAAACACATGGAATGCGTAACTAAAACAGGGGAACTTAGACCTCTTCCAGGATCAAGGCCTACTCCGGCAACCACGACTTCTCTCTGACGACAAGTATGGATCAGTAATAGGATCGGTATGGGTTAGGATTCGCGGGAAACGACTAGTGCGAGTCCCGGCCAATCTACACAGAAAAATAGGGCAAAACAGGGCACAAAAAAGGCCGAGAAAGCTTACCGGTCAAGGGCGTCGGCCCGGTGGATTGCCACCAGCTTTGGCTTGACGGAGAGGCTCTTGTAGCTTCGTCCTTCTACCTACCAATAAAAGTTTCAATCTTTCTCGCTTAATCTCTCTTTGTTTCTTCTTTCTTTCTCTCTGCTCTGTTTTTTCTTTTCACTGTGGTCGGCCCACTCTCTCTCCATCTCTGGTCTTTTTATGATCGACGACCACTTGCTCCTGCTCTATTAATGGCCTTGCAGCGGCCTACACCGGCCTACTCTGCGTCCTTGAATTTTGTGGACGTTTTAGGTCGATGTAGAGAGGGGTGCTCTCCTCCTCTGCTTCTCGATGTCCATGGCAATGGGGAGAGGAAGAGGAGAGAGGGAGAGAGGCTGGGCCAAGCGCAGGTGAGGGAAGGAGATGGCTGGGATTTGCGTGGGCAAAGGGAATGGCTATGGTCGTCAGTCGCGTGAGGGGAGAGAGAGGAAAGGGTTGGCCCGTGTGAGGAAGGAGGAGGAAGGAGTGGGCTAGGCCAGCTTCTACGCAGAAGAGAGGAAAGGCTTGGCTAGGCTGGACCGGGCCTAGTCTGACACGGAAGAGAAAGATAATAAGGTCGGGTCAAGCCAGCCTTGGCCCGGTCCAATCTACTTTTTTTATTTTTTTTAAAAATATATATTGTAATAATGAAAAAATACACCTAAAGTCTACATGTCATGCGATTAAATGAAAATATTTTTGTTTTAAGGTCAGGTTAGGCTAGCCTTGGCTTGGTCCAATCTAATTTTTTTTAAATATATATTCTAATAATGAAAAAATACACCTAAAGTCTACATGTCATGTGATTAAATGAAAATATTTTTGTTTTAGGAATCAAAAATTTAATTCCTTATTTTATGTAATTTAATTGGACAATTAAAAACAGGTGTCAACAGCTACATCTCTTTAAAGGTGAGCTCGCAGAGGTTTGCATTCAAAGATAAAATAACACCAAAATTTGGCCTGTACATGTTCAATAAATGTTATTTTTGGCGGAACCATGGGTCCCATTTTTTATGATGCAATATAAGATAATACATGTTAAAGCAAATAAAAGCATATTCAAGGTTACTTACCTTGCCAGGAGGGTAAAATAATTTCATATAGTTAATATTGTGTGTTGAGGACTCAAACCTATCTTCGGTCGCCTTGATAGGGGAAATCGTTTATCTAGGACTCGAACCTATCTTCGATCGCCTTGAGAGGAATTTCATTTATCGAGGACTCGAACCTATCTTCGGTCGCCTTGATGAAAAAATTGTCTGTCTAGGATTCGAACCTATCTTTAGTCACCTTGACTGGATTTCATTTGTTTAGAACCCGAACCTATCTTCGGTTGCCTTGATAGGGTTTGCCTTGTCGAAGTACCTGCATCTTGTCAGAAGTATCTGAAATGGCTTGATGTGAAAAGAGGGGGGCGATCCCATGTTCGGTGATTGCTTGACAAAGCACCTGCATCTTGTTTGAGGTACATGAAAAGACTTGACCAATAAATGTCTAGGTTGGTCCAGGGCATCTAACGGCTTGGTGAACAAAGGGAATTAATCCAAATGTCTGGTTTTGCCTACTTAGTACCCAAATCTTTCTTCGAGCTCGCCACAGGGCGATTAAAGTGTCTGCTTAATCCCCGAAGCCTTTCTTCAGGGGCACCACAGGGCGATTAAAGTGCTTGGTTAGTATTTGAAACTTTTTTCTGAACACACCGCATGGCGATGAAAGTGCCTACTTAGCCCCCGAAGCGTTTCGTCGGGTGCACCACAGGGCGATTAAAGTGCCGGGTTAGTAGCCAAAACTTTTTTTTTCAGACACACTGCAGGGCAATGAAAGTGCCTGCTTAGTCCCCGAAGCCTTTTTTCGGGCATACCATAAGGCAACTAAAGTGGCTATTTAGTATCCGAACTTTTCTTCGAACATACCATAGGGCAATGAAAATGTCTATTTAATATCTGAACTTCTCTTCGGATACACCACAGGGCAATTAAAGTGCTTGTTTCGTATCCGAACTTTTCTTCGGATGCACTACAGGATGATGAAAGTGCCTGCTTAGCCCCAGTAGCCTTTCTTTGGGAGCACCATAAGGCGATTAAAGTGCTTAGTTATTATCTGAAACTTTTCTTCAGAAGCACTGCAGGGCTATAAAAGTGTCTGCTTAGCCCCTAAAGCTTTTCTTTGGGCGCACCACAGGGCGATTAAAGTGCCTAGTTAGTATCCGAAATTTTTCTTCAGACGCATCGCAGGGCGATGAAAGTGCCTGATTAGTTCTCAAAGCCTTTTTTGGACGTACCACAAGGCGATTAAAGTGCTTATTTAGTATCTGAACTTTTCTTCGGATGCACCACAGGGCAATAAAAATGCCCTTTTAGTATTGAAACTTCTCTTCGGACGCACCGTAGGGTGATGAAAGTGCTTGTTTAGTATCCAAACTTCTCTTTGGACGCATCGCAAGGCGATGAAATGGCTTAAGGGGAATACCTGGCTAGTATCTTTAATCCGTGAGGGCATGTCTTTTGTTGGATATTTTTCTGTGCAAAAAGCATATGCATTCGTCGAAGAAATGGACAATTAAGGCTATTCTAGAATACATACATCTTTTGAGACATCTAGGTTGCATTTCGCACAATGATAAATGCTTTTCTTTTTCAAAGGAACACATGGTTTTCCTTCTAGGTGGTTTGAAAAGAGTGATGATGAAATACTTGAGGTTTTTTACTCTAAGGTTTGATGAATCATCTATTGAATAATCGACCTTTCTCGGGAAATATCGACCTTTCTCAGGACACATCACTGGCAATGGTAAAAAGTGCTTTTCAGTGCTTAAATTTTCGTGGTGTACCACTGGGAAGTAAGAGAGACTCCGGGACACGAAAGCATGCCGTGTCAATCCCGTTGAGAGGGATGTTCAAGAATCTTTGGGATGTCTTTGGAGACAGCCTGAACGTCAAGCACTCTTTGGGTTTTTTAGGATCTTTTACCTATCAAAGACGATTATAGCAAATATGTATGCATCTATTAAGGACATAGACAAGCTAGGCTATTCGAGAATGCGCATTTCAAAGCTCATGTATGATGGTTTTGCCATGTTTGCATCACCGGATATCCACCAAGGGTAATTATCAATTGAGACAATTTTCACTTGCAAGGTAGACTTCTCAAGATGCTGAACGAGGGACCTTAAGTCAGAAAGGACTTTCCACTCTCTCTCATTGAAAATGATTATTTTGTCCTGACCATTAATATGGAAATATTAAAAACACTCAATCTGACTATTGTCACATCAATAAAGGTATGAGTTTTCTCACAAGCGGTACAATCTTACCAATATAAGAGGTCTTTATCAGGATCATAATGCAGGCTTGGTAAATGGCTTAATAAAGAAGATTGTTTGAGTCAAGGCCATGAAAAGAAAAAACTTCGCAATCATCTCTAAATTTACAAGTCAAGAACCCTGCAAAATGAGGTAGAAGTAGTCTTGCTCACACTTTCTTGAGCAATGTTTATAAACATTTGAACTTTGCGTTAATTCAAGTGCCCTAGTCAGAAGAGACTTCATGAGGGATGTAATGTAGGCTCGGCTCATAGGTTGAGAAACGAAAGGATCGTTAGGCTAAAAAATGTGTGTATAAGGAGTGAGAGTCGGTGATCATCTTGGCATTGTCACCAGTCTTCTTCTTCATAGTTAGGATCTTCTTTGCAAACTCCTTAGGGTAATTTGGCGCTTTGGCTTGTTGGACTTTTGTCTAACCATTGCAAATTTGCTTGAGGATACAAATTCCTTTACAGCTAGAATTATTTTTTTATTATTATTTTTTTGTCCATGGACATTAGCTTTACTTTTGCCAGGCACACTACTTTTTATGCCCTTAGTTTTTAGCATTTTTTACTTATGGGCGTTGGCCTTGTTTTTACCAGGCATATAACTTTTTCATGCCCTTAATTTTCATTAATTCATTTAATCATTTTTTGCTGCTCTTTTGGTGTTGTCAGGAACTAGCCTAGACAAGTTCGAACAAAACAATACCATTAGGCGCTTAGTGTCTTCATCTTTTGTCGATGCTATGATGCTCGAACTATGGTGATTTTTTCCTTGCCCCGATGTAGGGGATGATCACCACTTGGGTTTGTACGAAATGAAATCGCCAGCTCAATTAGGCTAGTAAAGGATATAAGTACATAGGATAGAAGAAGAACTGCTCTTTGTCATTCTAAGGCACTTAAATCATCGTGAGAGTTCATCTGCAATAATAACACTCAAAAGTTGATGCAAGTGAGAGTGAGAAAATTTCTATCTATTTTTCTCACCTTGCGATGCCAACTTACCTCCAGTTGCCCCAGCATGAGGTGGTTCTTGACAGAGGTAGTTTGAAAGGAAACTCCAAGTGTATGGGCTCAAAATGATTAAACAAAGGATCGTCGGTAGTGTAAGGGGTAGAGAAATGAATTACCTCTCGTCATTTTGACTATCGTACCTTACGCGAGAAATCTCTTTACCTTATAGACATGGAATCTCTTCATTCGTTTAGGCGGGGATCAATACAGGGGGTAGTGTATGGAGTGAGGATTGCCTTCCATCATCTCAACACATCTCGTTTAACATACCCGAGCAGTTCGACACCAATCATCAAATTGTCACTTTGACAAATTTCCACATGGAATTAGTGAATTAAATAGACAAAATTACCGTGCAAAATTTCTTTCCAAAAGACATGCGACGCATTTGAGGGAGGATTAAGCATCTATTCGTTTTAAATGTTTCCTCCTTTTTTGATTCATTGTACTCTTATGAAAAGAGTTTTAGGAAAAGAGATACTTACCTGTGCTGTAGTGGCGAGGTAACCTTACAAGGTAAGAGAGACTATGTTAATGAACAGCTCTTTGAGAGACATAAATTGGGAACGATATAACATTACCCTTCGTGTCTCTCTTCATTTGAGTTTAAGTTGACAACTCCTTGAGCTTTCTCGGATGTTGACAATTCCTATCGAAAACAGCATGAGCTCATGTTAGAAATAAAATGATTAAGGGTAAATTGAGAACGATACCAAGTTACCCTTCGTGTCTCCCTTCATTTGAGTTTAAGATAATGACTCCTTGAGCTTTTCTCAAATGTTTTCAAATGTTCACAATTCCTGCTTCAAAGCTAGCAGAGTCTTTTATTTTGAAACCCCTTCCTAGTTTGTCTTAAGCTCAAATGAAATCTTCTGCAGCCAAGGACATCTCCAACCAGGTAGCTGTTCCTCGACGCATGTTGTGTCAATGTGATTCTATCACGTTTAAGAAGCTTCTCGAGAATCATCTTATTCCTGACCGTGCAAGGCATGTACAATTGCCTGCATAGGGATCTTTGCAGCAAAGCTAATCTTTACTTTAAATGTCTTCGACTGATATGGGCATCCTAATCTTTTCTAATGACTATCATCGAGACTTCCATGACTGTCAAGATTACGATCCGTGCTATCTTGTCATATGTAAAGTCCTTTCCAGCTGCTTGTGCTGGACCTTTACTCAAATTTGTCCTATGTAAAATGAAAGGTTATGTCATTTCTATGTTAAAATGAATGAACTTTAGGAATGAAATACACCCTTCTTGATGGAATTGGGGGGGAGAGGGGTTCTAACATTCCATGCCCCCTAGTCTACTCTCCTGATTAAGCGCTCCTTGCACTTTTAAGGCGAAAACACATTAGTTGTTTGCAAAAACTTGGGCTAGGATAAGGAACGAGATACATCCTTTTAGTATTTCGGCATGCTTCGTTCGAGATGTCCCAACATTTGTGCTCTATCTAGCTCGCTAGAACGTCAAAGTCTAGCATGCTCCTCAGTTTGTCCCTTGTAAAAGAAAGGGGATAGAATGTCATTTCCAAAATTTATTAAGGAATAAGACACATCTTTTTCTTTTTAAATGGGTAATCTCTTCTTGGTTTGCCCCCGACTTTCTTGTACAAAATGATGTTTCGCTCATCATGGAGTCAAGGAATGCTCAACACTCCCTCTGACTCTCTGGGAGTGATATCTCACACTAGTAGTAATGAGATTTGCCCCACATTTCATCTTGAAGGTTGGATGATTTTCGCCTAGATTGCCCCTATCGAATTAGTCGGTCCGCTATCACCACCAGGGCCTGATGTGCTCTTTAGTTTATTATCATTATTGGGACTTGATGTGTCGTTTCCAAATGTGCCTTTGTAATAACAAATCAAAGGGGAGTATACTCTAAGACACGAAGTGAGCGAGTTAGAAAAACAAACAAGGCTATAAGCATGCACGTCTTACTACCAGCAGTCTTTCTTCAATCCTTTTGAAAAATGATAAAACATTCGTTTCATTTTTTTTAAAGTTTAGAAACGAGGAAGCATGAGAAAGCCTGGGTCTCAGAATGCTTTCTTTTACATAGCTATATATCATTAACGGGCCGGTTTGCGATACCACCTCATGCCCTCAAAATACAATTATTATTAACTTTTTACAAGAAGTGGATTTACGGCCTCATGGGAGGAGGGGATTTCAAAAAGTCTATTCCTCTAATGGGAATGACATCCAAAACAGGAACGACCAGTTCAAGAAACAAAAAGTGAAATACAAAAAACGGTTCCATCACGGGAGAGTTGGTGAGAAATGAAAGCTCATTTATCAAGGGCTTCATGCTCGAGCTTTGAGCGTGTTCAACATGGACATCCATATTACCCCCATGGTCGGGCGAATGATTCAGTTGTTCGCTAGGAGACAAGCTCTGAAAAGTAAGTGCTCCTTTATCTAATTGGTTTTGGATTTTGTGCTTGAGGGGGAGGCAATCATTAGTCGAATGGCCAACTTCACCCATATGATACTCGCAGCTTTTCAGGGGATTATACCACGGGCAGTAATCAAGATTTTAGCGTGGAGGGACCTTGGCCACCAAACCTCGTTTCTACATAGTGATCAAAAGCCTTGACAAGGGTACCAGTAATGGCATGAATTGACGACGTGGCCTTCACTCCTGAGGACCAGGGTCGTGCCAGCAACTTAGCCAAGGATGTGGAATATAGACATTACCTAGCCCTGCTAAGTTCCTGATGCGTTCAGTGGTGGGCACCGGCCTAAATCTTTTATGTTTCCATTCTTTTGCGCGTGGCACCAATCTTTCAAATAAAGACTATCGTTTCGTCAACCTGGGGTCGTCAAGAGGACAAAGGGGCAATGAACCCTTAGTTTCTAGATTGATGGGGGTTAGTTCTATTTGGGTCTCAATCTCCACGGTAGAATTGGGAGGCAGTATCACTAATCTTCGGTCTATAATAGGCTATGTAATATTGCCCTTGTCAGCATGTTCTTCGTCCCTCACAGTGGGAAACTTTTCAACAAGAGAGTCCTGCTCAGTGGTCTCTCCATCACGTAAGGCTGCCTCGATACTTTCGCCTATAAGGACGAGTTGATCAAAAGATTTAGCGGCTAAGCCCAACATTTGGCCCTGAGACTCGCGTGGAAAGGCTTTCATGAACAAATCCATCAATTCTTTCTCTGTTGGCTCCGGGCTAATCCGGGCGGCCAAACCCCTCCATCTCGTGGCATATGCCTCGAAGGACTCACCCTCCTTCATCATTGTATGGACCAAATTGTCACGGGATGGAGTGACGTCGATGTCATTCTCATGTAGTTGTGGAAAGCGTCCGCCAATTCTTTCCAAATCCTGAAGAGATTAATCTTCTTCACAATGTACCACCGTAAGGCAGGCCCAGTTAGACTAGCTCGGTACAATTTAATCATTATTTGGGCTAGGTAGGCCTGCAAACGGATCTTCAGACAAGAAACATTGGCATGTTTTTTGCATTCGGGCATTTGGAGATCTTTTGGGATTTTGATAGTGGCACAGCTGGAAAGATCAATGGGGCCTTGATTTTATGAACCTTGCAACTAGCTAAGCTTCTCCATGATCTTTGCAAGGTGTTCATCTTGCTCACCTCGCTCATTTTTTGGCATACCTATGGATATCACAGGAGTGTCTTTTACAACAGTGATTTGAGGAAGAGTGTTGACCACATCAGTAGTTATGTCCATGTTGATGGGTGGCAGCACTATTTTGTCTTGTGATAGAGTGGCTACGGAGTTAGGCTTGGCTTGAAGAGACTCCATTTGCTTCGAGAGTTGTTGAAGGATAGTGAAGACTTGCTTTATGTCATTCTCAATGTTAGCAAGACGCTTCGGCACTTCACTTTAATCAATCACTTTTGCTTGAGGCCACGTACGGACGATTGGTGGTCGATGACTCATGATTGCCTGGTTTGAGTACAATTCGTAAGTACTTGTCGAGAAGTGGCAATAAATGAGTATAAGACCTCATAAGAGATTAGTCCATGACTTAGTCTAGTACTGTATTTTCATACTCTGTTTAGTCAAGTACTTTTCCCTTTCTTGCAAAAATAACAGATGCGATTTTTTTTACGCTATTTTTTTTACAACTGCAACAAGGTTGCCGTCTTCGGGGGTCAAACCTTGGTTGCTCCGAACCGATTCATTCCCACGTACCACCACGCTGAGGTGTTGGTAGTGTTAACGGGGTGTGTTCCTTTTTTATTTATTCACAATTTTTCTCTTTTTTTTTAAAACAACGAGAAATTGCATAGGAAAACAATGATTTATAACATGCTTATAAAAATAAGGGCATGAATTGGAAGTAAGTATTCAGAAAGAGTTTTAGCGACTATTTCTTTCAAAATGACCACGCTATTAAATCCACAACTAACGTAGACTAATTATGGACCGACTAGGACATACGATAATAAGTAAATTGCAAAGTATAGGAATAGAAAACTTACTTTACCAGGAACCATGGCAATCACAAAAACATATACATGGAATGTGAAGTTTGATTTCTGTCTAGACGGCTTTAGCAAAGTGAAGTTAAAAGGATGTCTGACCATCGCAGTCTCGCATTAGTGTCAGGTCCTTCTAACATCGGCTCAATCGAAAGGAATACCTTATAGTCATGTAGATAGCAGCTAAAGATAGACACTTTACAACACCTAGAAAGAAATTTCAGAGAAAAGAAAGGCAGCCTCTACATTACGGTCTCGCGTTCAAGGTCATATCTTTTTTAACACCATCCTAAAATGCCCTATCACAGCCCAGGTCTGACGGCATAATTATGTGTACAATAGTGTAGTGCTAAATTATTAAGGTATGTACGACAATTTATAAACAATCACCGTTTCAAAGGTTTGAGAAATAAACATTCATTTTCAAACCCTAGACCTGCAAAACAAGGGGTTAACAATCATTCCACCCCTTATTATTCCAAATGTGCAAGAACATTTAACACTTTAAAAGTTAGGAACATATCTGGAATCCTTGCTGCTGAGTAAAAAATATTTTTGAACGGGGTAAAATTTATGGCCTAAGTCCACTTAGCCAAAACCATGATAATAAGATCCCTAGCAGAATCACCAGTCTGTCGTAACCCATCAAATTTTCTTCGGAGAGGAAAAATGGCGTAGCCTAGTACGTGCTAAATCTAGGTCTAGGACTTAATTTGGACTCTCCCAAGCCCATACCATATCGCAACTTATGGTTTAGGTTTTTAACCTGCAAATGATTTTTATCTAGGAGCCGCCACTAATCAATTTAGGTAGATCGACTAGAAACCCAAGTAAGGTGACGGGAGAATCACCCTACTCCTACGAACCAAGGATTAAATGAGTTCGGAGATTTAGTTACACTAGTTAAGTAATTAGTGCCTTTTCGGTACCTTTCATCTTGTTCATTTTAGAAAATATTTATTAGGCAGTTTGGATTGATTTTAGGACCTATCTCCTAACATGTGAGGTGATCAAGCGAGTGCACAATCATTAAAAATTAGCAATCGAACTAGATATGCAACCTAGGGTTCTAACCCTAACTAGGATACAACATTAAACACTTGGTAATTTATGCAATTATATGCTAATTAGAAATAACAAGCATAATGATAATACAACAGTTGTAAATATAACATACAAAATCCTACCGTATAGCCCTATAGGCTTATCCAATTTAAAAATGATTATTAATCAAATAATTCACATAATTTAGAGAAATATTCAAAAATACTAATTTCTCAACTATTTTCTAATTTTAAAAGAAATAAAAAAATATTTTTTTATTTTTTATATATTTTTTTAAAAATATTTTTTATTAAAAATAATATAATATTCAACGGGTCTGTCGGTGGATTCGGATCAGGTCGAAACTAACCCGGGTCAACAGACCCAACCCATATGTGTTAACCTGGGTTGGATCTCCAAATCCAGACCGGGTCGAAGTTAACTTGGGTCTTGAACCAAATCGAGCCCGGTCTAATGGAAAAAGACAAAATAGGACCGGTTCGACCCAGTCGAACCAGCCCTGTTCAATTTGTAAAATTCGGCCGGAGCTGCCTCTTGCGTGCAAAGGCAAATGAGTTGGCCGAGCGAGATCCCACGATTGACTGTCCATTTCGCCCAGCCATTGGCCTTGGCTACCTCGGCACCTAAGGCCGAGGTGGCCCCTTTTGATCTACCAAGGTGACCAGCCATGGTGGGAGCCGGCTAAGCTCTAACTAGGGCTTCTCAAGCCCAAACGTTGGTTGGAGCTTGGCCGACAGACGCTGGCCAATTTTTGGTCACCCTCAGCCTCACATGACCACCACAAGGCTATCCATGAGGACCACAGGTCGTCGGATAGCTCGTGCATCACCAGCCGAGGATCAGCACAAATTGACTTCATTTGGGCATTACGTCAAACACGTGGAGCGCAAAACTAAAACAGGGGAACTTAGACCTCTCTCGAGATCAAGGCCTGCTTCGACGACCACAACTTGTCTCTAATGGCGAGTATGGATCAGTAGCAGGATCGTATGGGCCGGGATTCACTCAAAACGACCGACGAGAGTCCCGACCAACCTACACATAAAAATAGGGTAAAACAGGGCACAAAAGGGGCAGAGAAAGCTTACCGGTCAGGGGCATCGGCTCGGTGGATTGCCGTTGGCTTTGGCTCGACGGAGAGGCTCCTATAGCTTCGTCTTTCTACCTGCCAACAAAAGTCTCAATCTTTCTCGCTCAATCTCTCTATGTTTCTTCTTTCTCTCTCTGCTCTGTTTTTTCTTTTCACTGTGGCCGCCCTGCTCTCTCTCCATCTCTGGTCTTTTTATGGTCGACGACCACTTGCTCCTGCTCCATTAATCACCCTATAGCAACCTGCACCGGCCTACTCTGCGTCCTTTGACTTTTGTGGGCGTTTTAGGCCGGTGGAGAGAGGGGTGCTATGCTCCTCTGCTTCTTGGTGACCACGGCAATGAGGAGGGGAAGAGGAGAGAGAGAGAGGGGTTGGGCTGAGCACGGGTGAGGGAAGAAGATGGCTAGGCTTTGCACGGGCAAAGGGAACGGCCGTGGCCGTCGGTCGCGCGAGGGGAGAGAGAGGAAGGGTTCGGCTCGCGTGAGGAAGGACGAGGAAGAAGGAGTGGGCTAGGCCAGCTTCTGTGCGGAAGGGAGGAAGGGCTGGGCGGGGCCCAGTCCTGCACAGAAGTGGGGAAGAAAGGAAGGTCGGGTCGGGCCGGCCCAATCTGATTTTTTTGATATATTTTTAAAAAATATATATTCGAATAATAAAAAAATTCACCTAAAGTCTACATGTCATGCAATTAATGAAAATAATTTTGTTTTAGGAATCAAAAATTTAATTCTTAATTTTGTGTAATTTAATTGGGCAATTAAAAGTAAGTGTCAACCGTTACGAATAGTTAAGTTCAGCTTTACTTTGTTGCGAAAGAAACGATGCACATTTCGTGATGGAAAGAAGAACAGAGATTCATAGAAATCCGAGAATGTTGAACTGATACTTTCTCTGTGGAAAAGTTACACTAGTTTATTTATTATGAATGTTCACTTGCCTTCCCAAGAAAAAGAAAATGTATGCCAATGCAAGGGGGGAGCAAAAGGAATATGGATAATCAACTTGCTCGAGGTACATGGAGAGTGTCAACATAAAGATATGATTTCAGCTAGCATAGTCTACGGTAAAAGAAAAAAGCTGGTTTGCTTTCTCAATGGGCAAATTTAATTTCCTTTTTCTCACCTAGAGTATTCCTCATAACATCAAGATATGACTTCCCTCGAAGCTCACGAGAGAAGCATCCCTTGAAGAAATCGGCAACGCCTATATTTTTTAATAATGCTGGTTTGTCTTGTGTGATAAGGCTTGGTGCGTGACCCATTTCACCGTCCAATTTCGGGCCATAAAATGTGGCAAATGAGAGCCTTTCCTTCATCGAGTTAATTATTGCTCGGTGCTGAATGCTACAATAAGTACTATTCATCATAATCTGTGTTCATTATCAAATACACAGACTATTAAGTCACGTTTCTGATGGATTTTGTTCATAAAATTCTATATCTGTACTCATTTTATGAAACTAATTAGCTTAGTGCATGTGAATAAACAGTGATGTCCACATAAGAATTTTACTGAACTCCATAGTTGGTTTAGTTCACCATATTAATCAAGATTATATTGCACTCACGACTGCAAAATTTTCATTTCAATAGATTAATCCAAGGTTTTTCTTTGCATGATGCATAAATAAAAAGTTATACATATTGGGAATGAAATAACACTCTTGTCATCAATAGCACATGAATCTAGGAATACTGGCTCGCATATCAAACAAAATTAGGTGGAACTCCATTTCAAAACAATAGATATAGGGTCAATCGAAATAACATTTTTGTTGTCAATAGCACATAAATCGTCATCAATAAATGATGTTTCTCATTACGAGGCTAGAATGTTATCGTTCACATGTACCAGACCATGAAGAAGAAGACAAGACAATTGCCTTATGGAGCCCTCATTACTCTTATTCTATGCGTTAAATGTATCAACATCACTGGTGATCTCAAGGTCGAGAAGATGATCAACCTTGACATAGGTAAGGGTAAGGGGACCCTCAAGAAAATGATGCTGCGTTTGACACCCGATGGCTGAGTAAATGTGTGCAATGAGATTGTCCGAATCGGACATGGTGATGACGAGGCTCTAAAGGAAGTCTTGAAGGAAAGACTCAAAGAAGGCTTTGAGAAAGCCATGCAGCGAAAAGGGAAAGCACCAGTGATAATTCCAAGGCCATCCATTGCTCGCCCTCGTCCTATAAGGTCAACGCCTCGAGGGGAGCCTGTGCCGAGGAAAGCCAAGATAGATGCACCTGATAATACTTTGTTCATTTGGAGTAGGCTATCGTATCCTTTTAATGCTATAACCCTATGCGGTCGTTCCCTGAGCCATCCGCAACAACGAAATTCACTCCCTCCTCAGAGAAATGATCTCGTAGATCTTATGGACCTATGTTCTGACATCTTCGTAGCTATTTTTGTTTACTTGTTGATATTCGCTGGGTAAATGATGTATTTCCATGCCGATTAAATGAATGGATCATTTGTTCTCTTGTCATGTGCCTTACATCTTATTATCTCTGATGTTGACAGAAAAAGGGGAGATTTACGCGATGTGATGATTATGAATCTTGTGGAGAGTTACACAGTGTGAGTTACACAATGTGAAGATTATAAGTTTTGTCGAGAGTTGCACGATGTGATATTTTATGTGCATGATTGGAGATTATTGTGATTAACTGAGACGTTAGAGAACTACCTTTGAGCGACGCTGTGATATTGCTTAAGCTCATATGCAGTGCACAATCATATTTTTACTGCAGATTCATATGTTGCCTTATTGAGTTGAATATTTGAGAATATGTTATTTCTCAATGATTGCCTCATATTGATTTGAATCTTATAACATCTATCTCACTATGGTCATTGAAGATATCAAGAGATGCATACAATTGCGATTGGACCTTACGAAGGAAAATCTACTAAAAAGTAACTTTTTAACTTTAACTGCAAATATCTTCATTCCCTATTTATTACACATATGCGAAATAGTTTTGTTATCATTAAAAGGGGAAGATTGTTGGTGTTATAATGTGTCTCGAGTTTGAACCCGTGAACGAAACCTGACCAAATTGGATATTTTAATGGATGTCTGAAACCGAGCAATAAATAAACCCTTCTTGGTTGTGAAATAAAAGAAAAAAACAAGGAGGGGCACACAATTAATTTAGTTACTGGAGTCAGAGTCGGCCAAGGCAAACAAAAAGGGGCAGTTGACCTTGGACTCTTGAAATATACAGATCCCCTTATTCCTGTAGTAGTCACGGCCAAAGAAAAGGGAAAATTGAAAATTGGAAAGAGAAATTTTGACTTGTTGACCGATTCTCACTGGAATTTGGTTTCCTTCTCCTGTGCGCATAGTGGCTATCTTTGATGATTTGTGGCACTCCTGCAAACGGTGAAAATAGGAGTATATATATATATATATATATATATATATATATATATATATAGAATAATGTTATGCCCTTAATATAAAGAAATTTTTATGCAAAGAGTTTTCTAAAGAACAGATTGCAACCAACCTTTTTGGAAAGAAAATTTTCTTGCTGGATTACCAAAACTCATAGGAGAATAATTTCGCAATAAGTTAAGAGAAGAATATGGAGATTAAATTCCTTATAACCACCTTTCTTATGGATTATTAACTTCCTATGTCTATAAAATAGGAACACAAATGTGTACCAATATCCGACTTCAAAAACAGGTTAAAAAAGAACAAAAACTCTCTAAAAAAGGATTAGGAGAATTTTGTACCCAATATGATCCCTCTTTCAAATCTTTTGAAAAAATCAAATCTAAGTGTACGGGAAATTGCTCACTTAAACAAAGTGACAAGAAGAAATTTCATAAAAAGAAATTTAAAAGGAAATCTTATGGGAAAAAAACGAAAAGAAAGAATTCGAAAAACCAAAAAATCCTAAGAAAAATTTTCGTAATATTACATGCTATAATTGCGGAAAGTAAGGACACACTTCTAGATATTGCAAAATCAGCAAACAATTAAATGAATTAGACTTTGACGAAGAAACTCTCAATCAACTTACCCAAATTATAGCTGATATTGATACCAATTATTCTAATGAATCTAAAAATGGTCTTCAAGTTTATGATATCGAAACCTCTTCATCTTCTACGTCAGAAAATGAAGATGAGAAAACTGCCAATTTTGAAATAAATGTTTTAACAAATGAAGAAGAAATTCTTTTTGCAAATCATTGATCAAATCACTGATCCTAAAATAAAAATTAAATATTTAAGTAGTTTTCAACTATCAAAACCTATTTCTCATTCTGACACTCGTTATAATATTTCCACTTTCCTTAGTAAAGGAAAGAAAATACATTCCAAACCCATTTCTATAAGAGATCTTAACCAAGAAATCAACCATAAAAAACAAGAAATTCAAAAACTCTAACTTACTCAAGCTAAAATGCAACAACAAATTTTGGATATCAAAATTAAAGTTTTAAAAGAAAAGGATGAAGATATTGAAGAAACTGGTTCTTTTGATCCAAACTTTTTATTAATGTTTTCTCAAATACCATCTAGAAAATGGATAATTAATATTACTATAAAAATCAATAATGAATTTGTTCTAGAAACAAAAGCTCTTTTTGATACAGGTGCAGATCTCAACTGTATTAAAGAAGGACTCATACCTACAAAATATTTTTAGAAAACAACTCAGTCTTTCAAGTCAGCGTCTGGTAATGGGTTAAATATAAGTTATAAAATTCTAGAAGCCGAAATTGTCAAAGATCATATTTCTTATAAAACTCATTTTCTTCTTGTTAGAGGTATCAAACAAAGTGTTATTTTAGGAACACCGTTTATAGAATTAATACAACCTTTTAAAGTCACTAATAAAGGAATTGAAACCAAAACCTTGAAAAAGAAAATATGTTTTGAGTTTATAACAAAACCCCAAACCATAAATTTAAACATTCTCCAAGAACATTCTATTTCTGAAAATCAATTGTATTATTCAAGACAAGGAAGCCCATCTCTAATTTTTAAAGGAAGATCTTGAGTATAAAAAGATTGAGAAAAATCTTTCTAAAACAAGTCTCCAGAAGAAAATTTCCAATCTGGAAACTCAAATAAAAAATTCTATATGTTCAACTATTCCTAATGCTATTTGGTCTAGAAAATGTCATATAGTGGATTTATCTTATGAATCAGAATTTTTTGAAAAAAATATTCCTATTAAAGCTGGACCTTTTCAGATGAACCATGAAATCCTAACTTTCTACCAAAAGGAAGTATAAGAACTTCTTGAGAAAAAACTTATAAGTAAAAGTCAGCCACCCTAGAGTTGCTCGGCTTTTTATGTCAACAAAAATGCCGAACTAGAAAGAGGAGTCTCGAGATTAGTTATAAATTATAAACCATTAAATACTACCTTAAAATCGATAAGATATCCAATTCCTAACAAAAAAAAGATTTGTTAAATAGATTACATAATGCAAAAATATTTTCCAAATTTGATATGAATTCAAGATTCTAGCAAATTCGGATTAATGAAAAAGATAGATACAAAACTACTTTCACAGTTCCTTTTGGTCAATATGAATGGAATGTTATGCCCTTTGATTTAAAAAATGCCCCTTCTAAATTCCAAAGAATAATGAATAATATTTAATCCATATTATGATTATATCATAGTCTATATATATATATATATATATATATATATATATATGATGTTTTGATATTTTCAACAAACATAGACCAACATTTCAAACATATAAATCATTTCATCAATATTGTAAAAAAGAATGGTTTAGTAGTTTCGCCTTCTAAAATATCTCTTTTTAAAACAAAAATAAGGTTTCTAGGACATTATGTCCATCTAGGAATTATTATACCCATAGAAAGATCAATAGCATTTTCAGAAAAATTTCCTGATGAAATTAAAAATAAAACCCAATTGTAAAGATTTCTTTGAAGTTTAAATTATATTATTGCCTTCTTTCCCCATATCAACATTATTTGCAAACTCCTTCACCAAAGACTTAAAAAAGATCCTCTACCTTGGACTCAAATTCATACTGATATTTGTCGCGACCTCCTCGAACAGATCGGTTAGGCCAAAAGGTATTTGTTGAAGGATGTGAATATGAAGGACAAACTAAATAGTTCATTAATCCAAAGGCCGAGGCACTCCCGAGCCTCACGCCTCGTGCGACGAGAATTGCTAATTTACGCATTCGATTTGAGTCGCCACTAGCCATAATCAAGGGTTAGCTAGAAATCCTAATCAAAACATGGGAGTATCATCTCGATATGCGCGAAGACCAGAGATTCTAAAGTTCGGGGACTTGATTACACTAGCAATCTAATTAGTGCCTTTTTGATACCTAAACTTGAACATTCGCAAACCAACGTACTAAGCAGCCTATAAAAAAAAACTAAGATTCAACCTAACCATGCTAGAAAGGGAAAATAACAACCAATGTATTAAAGATGCGCAATCAAATAGTCATAGAGAAAATAAAGAACTAGCGACCTAACATCGTCTCTAAAAATAAAACACAATCAAAAGCCCTAAAGTAAAGCCCTAATGGCTTGTCCGAATTTTTGGGAAATTTTTTAAAGGTTTTCTCAATTTTTACAAATTTTCAACTAAGTCTAGAATGAAATAAATACTAATATCTAGTGAAATTAAGCCCAAAAGTGATTTTTGAACATTTCCTAATTTTTTGGATTTTTTTTTGGAATATTTCTGAATTTTTTAAATTTTTTGATTTTCTGAAATTTTTTAAATATTTTTTTTTCAGACTTTTAATATTTTTTGGATTTTTAAACATTTTCGAATTTTTTTGGAATTTTTTATATTTCTTAATATTTTAATATTTTTAATAATATGATAATTCCGGACCAGGTCCCCTGATCCGATCCACCCGACACCTGACCCGCGTTTTCTCTGACCAGCCCGGATCCCTTTCTCTTATTTCATTTTCGATTTTTTTATCCCTCTTTTCTGTTTTTTGTTTCTTTTTCCTTTTTCTCTTTATTTTTTTATTACTTTTCTTCATCCCCTGCATGCCTTCTGCCATGCACGTCCCTTTTGCTTCTTCACCGGGAGTTCTTCATGCCGTGACTGGGATTTCGCCGAACGCTTCTCAACCCCGACCGCCGTTGCGTGCCATCAGTGCCAATGGCCGACACCGGGCTCATGTTCCCACTGCCGTCCAACACAGCCTCTGGACTGTCAACTAACTTCGACCAAAAAATGACGCCGGCAACTAAAACTCGATTTCCGGCCCCAAGGAAACGCACTAAGTCTAAACAACCAAACATATGCGCCAAGAAGCAGAGACAGTGATCTAACGGGGACGGATTCAAACCGCGGGCATCACCTGGCAAGGGGAATGCAGCATCCGGCAAGGGAATGCATACACGCAGCCGACTCAAACAATGCGCGAACAATGGCATAAGAGCAAAAGAAAAACATCGAGGCAGTCAAAGAATGTCGAGCCAAGTGCAAACGAAGTATGAAACTAAGCTAACAAGAACAGATTTTACTGATAAAAGTCTCGGCGTTCATTCGGGCATTTTATCAAACAGGTGGAGGGAAATGCAAACAGGTGGAGGGCTGGTCCAAACCGGAGCCCAAAACTGACATTCAACGTGATTTTTTGCTCAAAGATGAAGTGTAAGGACCTAAACGACCGTATTTAGTAACAACTTCATCTCGGTTCACAATAAAACATTGAAAATTATCACAACGAGATTCGACGTTTTAGACCTGCGCTGCATCATTGGGATATTCTATCAAACAGGTTGTAGGCAACTACGAAATGGAGCTACAGGTTCGTTTTTGACGAAACTTGTGGCTTATTTTTGATAAAAAAGGCTCGAAGCAGTGTCTTTGAGTATAAAACGAGAGCTATCCTCCATTGGTAAAGCCGGGCGATCACCGAATAGACTCAATGTGCCCGACACCCAAGAGACAGGGGAGTGGGACCCGAAACAGAGCAAAACAATGAAGACCCACCTGGTTCGGGGTTGATCGGGATGAAGCACGGCGGTTGGAGGCTCGACGGGAGCCGATGCCAACTCAGATGGATGACCGGCGAAGGATGAAGGCTCTCCTCCTTTTTTCTATTCACTCTCAAAGTCTCCTCTCCAAAACTCTCTCCGATGCTCCCTGTTCCTGTTTTTTTTCTTGTTTCTCGGTCGCTTCCCTCTTGCTCAAAACTCTTCTCCCTGCTCCTTTTGAATCTTCACCCTATTCCCTCTCTCTCGCCCCCTTCCAGACAACTTTTGATGGTCAACAAGACCGGATATCTTACTTTTCCATTCCCAGCTCCAAAAATCCCATTGATCAGTGCACTTTCCCTATTTCTGTCTATGTCAACAGCCGTTCCTCTTCTTGGGGACTGAATCAGATTCATTTCCTTGCTTAAACGGCTGCAGCGTTGTGCCATCGCTTCCTTTCTTTTGGAAACGCAGCTATCAATCTCCTCGTGCAGAGTGACCTTCTGCTTTGTCGTCTCTGTTTGTCCTCGTCCTTGCCGAGCGTGAGCGTGAGGGGAAGGAGACGGAGGGGCTGAAAAGAGAAAGGCCAGGTTGGGTCGGGGCTAACGGGCCAAAAATAGGCCAAAAGTGGGCCGACGGGGTAAAAGAGAAAGCAAAGAACAAACCCAAGAAGAATAAAAATAAATAAATAAATAAAAAGGGCTCAGCTCAAACAACTAAAATAATAGAAAAAGGGGCCGGCCCTATCAAGCCGGATCAAATCGGCTTGACCGATTTTTTTTTTAAATGTCTCTATTTTACATTAGTTTCGCCAACTTAAAATTTAAGTATCGATTTAACGAGACGGGCAAAATTAGGTGTCAACAATATTGTAAAACAAATCAAATGTACGATTAAAGAGATTCCTTGTTTACATCTTGCCGATCCTACTGCTTTCAAAATAGTAGAATTGATGCTTCTGAAATTGGATATGGAGGAATTCTTAAACAATCAAAAGATAGTAAAGAACAAATAGTTCAATTTGTCTCCAACCATTGGAATGATTGCCAAAAGAATTACTCTACTATTAAAAAAGAAATTCTTGTTATTGTCTTATCTATTTCTAAATTTCAATGAGATCTTTTGAATGAAAAGTTTTTATTAAGAATTGATTGTAAATTTGCTAAAGATGTGTTACAAAAGGGTGTTCAAAATATTGCTTCTAAATAGATTTTTGCCAAATGGAAAGCCATTCTATCCATCTTCGATTTTGATATTGAATTCATAAATGGTTCTTCAAATTCTCTACCATATTTTCTTACAAGAGAATTTTTACAGGGAAAATGCATCCTCCTAACAAACCAACCCAAAGAGGCAAAGGCAAAGAAATTGCCAAAACCCCAGAGAAAAAATTAACTAATATCAGGACATGGCTTCAAGCAGTTCAACCTTTTGAACTATCTCTTAATATTACTACTATTTCTAGCTAGGTTAAAAAGGAACCTACTTCTCCATCCACAAATACTCCTTTTGATATCTCTAAAATATCCCATGAAGAAGTATTACAACATCTTCAGAAGGCATTCAATAACCAACCACAACCTTCAATAACCATGGTAAGTACCAATCCTTCTCCCTTTCCTACGGCTAGTCAAAAGGCAATAGGAAAAATAATTTCTAGTGATGTGGTTATTTAGCCAACTTAGGCAACACCCCAAAATCAAAATTCTTTGCCAAAACAATATTCCAAAATATATGCAGTGTTGAAAATGAAATTTATCATGAAAATCCAAATATATTTGTAAAAAAACATATTTTCTGATAAGTTTAATTATACTCATGATCCCTACAAAACAATGGAATTT
The DNA here is from genome assembly GCA_031216405.1 of Syzygium malaccense. Taxonomy (NCBI): domain Eukaryota; kingdom Viridiplantae; phylum Streptophyta; class Magnoliopsida; order Myrtales; family Myrtaceae; genus Syzygium; species Syzygium malaccense. The sequence continues at coordinate 25,493,463 of CM062257.1, read as the reverse complement.
TATGAGAAAATTTTGACAGAAACTAAATCTGTCACTTTTAGACACTTTTCTGTTAAGGATTATATAAATTACTCCACTACAAGGATCCATAGGGCCATCCACCCTTCCTAATGGAAACCAAACCCTATAACCTTGAAGAAATTTAATATCAAGATGACTGAACCCATACTGTATAGATCCTCTTACTCTTATTTTGATTACCAACAAGCTTGGTATAATACATTTTGGAGAAAAAAAGCCAACAACTCCTATACTTGGCTATTCTTCTTTGAAAACTTTGATATTCAACAAGTCCCCTACTGGTTTATTAGATGGTGGGATCATCCTGGACCCATTGAAGAAATCCTTCATCCTAAAATCCAAACCAGTTATGAAATATTTATTAACCAATTCACTCCCTTTTCATATGAGAAAAAATTTCCTAAGTTGATGCGCTTTTTCTATTACTTCGGAGTATCATGGGTACTTGGTTGGAATTTTGATTATAGAAAAGCAACAGATACATGCATCCCCATTTTAATCAGAAAATTCAAAGTTAAATGGTGGAATGGCTTTAAATTCTAGAATAGAGTTACTGAACGGGCCGTCTTAGGATGGCTAATTTCTAGAGGATCCAACCCAATCAGTTCTAATAATATCACCCCATTTCTCCATAATAAAGGGCTTGTTTTGTCAAAATTGGCATTTGCTAAGTCTTTGTTGACACCTAATTTTTAGCCGACGCGTCATTAAAAATAGAAAATTCGAGATTATAGTTTTCAATCGCGACGAAACCCGTTTCTTGAATAAAAAGTGTCGTTTTTTAATTCTGTCTGTTAGCCTAGCTTTTGTAGATGATTTTCTATTCATTTCATGTAAAAACTCGAAAAGTCAAATGGTTGACTTTCGAGTTGACTTTTTGGTCAACCCTTTGACTAAAAGTCAATCCCGGGTCAAATTGGGGCTTTGCACATAAAAAGATTCCTTTCAAGTTCAATTTCACTTTAGGAGTGAAAATTTCAGAAAAATTCAAAGATTTGATCATGAAATCAAGCTCCTAGTGAAAAGTCAATGAGGGTTTGACTTTTGGTCAAACCTTTGACAAAAAAATTAAAAAATACAAAAATCCAAAAATCATCTTATTTTACATTCAATTTACCTTTGGCATTTAAAATTTTACAAAAATCGATTTGTAATCAACTTTTTCCCAATTTGCGAAATTTGGTTCAAATCGGCCAAAAATGAAATTACTTCATTTCTAGTCATTTTTTAGGATAGTTTCCTTCATGACATTTGATCTAGAGGTCATCTTATATTCAATTTTAGAACCAATTTTGTGATTCCAAGCCAAACACAAAAACTCCCAAAATTTGGCCATAATCAGTGATTTTGATCGATTCTTCATGATTTGCACAATTGAGGCATGAATGAGCCTAATTTCTTATATGAAATCCAAATTCAAAATCAATTTTGGAAGATTCACATGAATTTGAGTCAATTTGATCAATTTAGTGATCCAATGATTAAAAAGTCTAAGAGTAATTGGTCCAATTAATGCAATTCAACTTGACCCACTCTAGACTAATATTCAATTTGATGAATTGAGACTCAATTTGGTTAATTGGACTGCAATTAAAGTTGTTAGTCTAGCTTGGCCATGCAATTACCCAAATTCAAGATCAATTGAGACAAACAAGTTAAATTGGATCAATTTGTGCATAAATTTCAAATCGGTTCAATCCAATTTGATCAAATTCGATATTAATGGGGTCAATTAATCATGATAGAGACCAAATTGTACAAAATAGGAACAAATGGAATCAAGGATTGAACCAGTTTAATCAGGCCAAATTCGAGACTAATCGGCTCAATCCGGTTTGATTCAAATTCAAACGGTCTGATCGGACTGGCCATTTTCCTGTTGAAAATCCAGCGATCGACGGTCCATTCCCACTAGCCAAGGCCGGCCACATCCTTTTGAGCCCAAAAATGACAAAAATGCCCTTAATTGAAAATTACGAAAATGCCCCTAGGAGAAATTACTAAAATGCCCTTCTTCAAGAATTAAACAAATTAATTAGGGGATAAGCAAATCAATCGTGGCCATTCATTTAGAATTGATCACGTCCATCCATGATGCCATGTCACTAATCCTTAGCCCTTAAAGAATATTTTTAATCATTAAAAATGCATTTTGGGCCATTGGATTAATCTAAGGGCTAAGATTCAAAGTTGAGGGGGGTATATAGTGTTTTTTCCCTCCAAAATTTGGGGGGGACACTCATTTTCATATCTGAATTCTCTCTCTCTCTCTCTCTCTCTCTCTCTCTCTCTCTCTCTCTCTCTCTCTCTCTCTCTCTCTCTCTCTCTCGTGTTCTCTCTCGGCCGTCAGCCTTCCGCCTCATCGCCGGCTATTTTCCGGCGAGCCATCGCTCTACCGTCGTCCCCCACGGCGGCACAAGGCTAGTCGCAAAACCAGCTATCTTCGCTGGTGGCCGGAGCTTGCTGTTCCGGCCCGATCTTCTTCTTGGCAACATCACCGGCGCTGCTGCCGGTGATGTGATCAGTCGATTCAAGCGGCTGAACCGGCTGATTAGCGTCTCCCTTGGCGATCCCGAGCCTCCAGCAACGTTCCTTGGCGTATTCGTGCGGCTCTGGTGGCCATTTGCTCGTTGAATAACCACCGGATCGTGTTTTTTTTATTTGATTCTCCATTACTAGTTCATTAGTGTGAAAACGGATCGATTCTCACTATAGTTTGTGCAATCTATTATCATAGGTTGGCCGAGCTTTTCGAGACTTCTCCATACTGTTCTTGATCTGAATACGGAGGCCGGATCGCTCGATTGCACGTCGGAGCATCGTTAAACAAGGTAAGTGCACTTGAATGTGATTCTGCAAGTTCATATCCTGGAGAACCTGCATGTTTGAAATGCTGATTTGAGCTCGTTAATGTCAAAATGTCGCAAAGTGATGAACTAGAGAATCGTAAAACGCATTTTAAGCTTCAATTTGATATATTGCATGCCTCGATCGGACTTGATTTGCTATGCAAAACACTTTTAGAAATTAGGATCAGAATCTGGAATATGATGTTTAAGTCTGTTCTGATATTTTCCTGATTGATGTTGTGCTGTTTGATGATTTTTTATGATTTTCTACGATCATTTTTTGAAAAACATTTCTTCATAAAAGTTTTAGAGCACATCTTAATCTATTCATCATAAAAGTTTCATAAAATTCCAAGCATGTTAGCATTGTACGATTTGCAACGTCATGTATGCATGAATCTGGTGACAGACTAGTTTCAGACTGACCTTTGTGTGTTCTTTGATTTTCATAAATTCGTGTGTTCAAAATATGACAAAGTTTTCTTCACAAAAGTTCACATTGAAATCAAGATCTTTCTATTGATACTAATTTCATCAAAATCGGAGGTCATTTGAATTTTTAAAAGGAATTTTCACAGTCTGATCAGTATCTGTGTCCAGATCTAATTTTCATTCCTTTGGAGTTCAAAAGATGTTTCTCCGAATTTGATAAAGTTAGTGTCCTTCTTTGCAAAAAATCAAAATTACAAAGTCCTTTTTTGAGGGCCTAATAGCAATTTTTGGAGGGTCAATTTGCTTAAAATTTCATAAAAGGTCTTCACGGGTTAAAATTTGATTTGCAATTGAGTCCTTCGTGAAAACCGAATTTTATAAAAATTTGGAGGACTTTTTAGCAAAAACTCAAAACATGAAAGTTGTTACACACGGGGAATCCTAACTGTACAAAAAGTTTCACGTGGTTTTGATAAGGTTTGTTATTTTTCCCGCCATTAGGGTAGTTAATCACATCTGAACAAAAGCAATCCGAATTAGATAATAATCGAATAAGCGATCTCCTTATGAAGCCCACTTCCTATTGTTTGATTGGCTTCGAAATAAGGTCCATGGGCTTGAATGCATGCTTATTTCATTGCTATGCATGTGTTTGTTAGATGAATATTAGGCCCAGTGCATGTTCAGCGGGTAGCCCATTGTGGTCATTTAAAACCCGACTTTAGGGGTTAATTGATATGAGTTGCCGTTTTGTGAATGCAAATGGTAGCCCATTATCGTTAACCATTAATCAAATAATATTAGATGATTAGGTGGGTGATGAATCGAAACGCATGAAAAATAAAGGCCGATCCTGAGGCTCGTGTTTGATTAGTGAAATGTTTGCACCATTTTTTTCTTGGATTATTCTTTCGGATATTGTTTGTCGTGAATGAATGTTATGAATGTAAACACCGACACCCGAGAGGCGGTCCATGGAGAAGATAATCCAAAATTGAAAAAAACCAAGGCGATTGACCGATGTCCAATCCGGTCTCAATTTGTATTCATTTAGTGGTGGCGGTAAACCGATGTCCGATCCGGTTTCAATTCAATTCATTCATCCCAACTATGTCTCGGATTTTCAATTCGTGTTGTAATAAACACCCGACGAGTTGCGGATTTTTACTTTCTCGTACTTAGAATTAGCTCATCCTTTCAATACTTGACTGTTTACTTTACAAAATGTCTTTCAATACAATTGATTATTTCTTTCTTTTTTTTAGACTAAGATAGGATTAGCTTAGAATCTTAAATGAAAATACAAAAACAAGATGCATGATCACCTAGTGGACTAAGACTTTAAACATGAAAATGGTAAAGAACAAATGCATGACAACTTAGATAACAATCATGTTAAGTTTAGCGGTATCGAAAGGGCATTAATAGAAATATTAACGTAAACTAATCCCCGAACCCATGATCTCTGGTTTTCGTGGAAACCGAAACGAAATTCTCGCGTTTCGGTTGGGTATTCTAGCTGACCCCGGATCTAGGCTAGTGGCGACTCCTAAAAAAGATAAAATTGATCCGTTGTCACGCGAGATATGGATTTAGAGAAAATCCACGTTCATGATCAACGGGCCATATGGATAACTAAAAGATTTATGCTTCAGTAAAATCATTTTTATGATGTGCCATATGAACCGTCTCATAAACACTTATCTCTAAATCCGCCTCATCGAGTTCGGCCCTCGAGGGATAGGTTGCGACAGGCTTGGCGACTCCACTGGGGATGTAGGTTATAAACCTAAGTGGATTAAAGCCGTAATAAATTTGTTGGTTGTTATCTCACTTGTCTACATTTTGTAGCATCGACTGCATGTAGAAGTCGCGTGGAAAATAAGGTTAGTCCACTAACCATGTGTTAAATGGTTTTGTAGGTGGGAGACGTAAGGGGTGGAGTAAATGCAAACCCTTTGTTTTGTAGGTGGCGTTTGGATGAATGTCGAATGTATGAGATTATGTTGAAGTATTGTTTGCTTTAGATTTAAATGCATGTTTACTTGCTTTAGCACGACACAATGCACTCACGTCCCGCGGTCTAAAACCCCGGATCGCTTTAGGGCACCTTTAAGAGGTATTAAGAGTGGAATCCGCATGTGAATCCATGTGGTAATCCATTCTTCAATACCGCTCATCTTGATTAGTAAGAAGTGCACCGACCGACGTTAGTAGCGGTGGGTAAACTCTTCTTATCTAATTAAGATGGGGACCTTAAACCTTTAGAATCCTACCCTTAGATGTCAAAACTCACATGTCCTCATGCGATGTGTCAATGTGTTTGCCATTTTTCCTTCACGGTAAGGTTGATTGTATCATTCTACAATTTCAATTACGCCATTTCAATTCCGCGTTATATTTCTTTCTATAATGCATAGTGATTAATCTCGATGCCCCAAATTAGGGTTAGTCAAAATGGATATGTCGGAAATTCGAATCATCACCGTACCTAGAGCTCTCGTGGCCATGTGGGAAAGTCTCGAGTTAAAGCACAAAGACTATGTGGAAAAGAGGATCGGATATCTTCCCGCACTTTTATATGTCGAGCCTCGTATTGCCATGATTAAGGCATTGTCCCATTTTTGGAACTCAAAGACATCTACTTTTGTGTTTGGTCGAAATGAGTTGACCCCTACAATTGAGGAGTACGATATTGCAATTGGAAGAGTCGGGTCTTGCGGTCTAGTTAGTCCTCCGATAGATATAGATCCAATAACTCTTGAGTCAATTCTTAGGAGTTGATACCATCCAAATCAAAAGTGTTCTTAGAGGGAATTCCAATGCACTCTCCTTCACATTTTTAGGACGACATTTTTCTAGTTTGCCAAAAGAAGCGGGTAATCAAATCCCTCGAGTCTTTCTCTTAGCATTCTTTGGTTTTGTGGTATTTCCATTCACCAAAAAGACCATGGATCCTTTGGTAGTTCACATTGTCAATCAAGTTTGTATGTTCAAAAGATTCTCCAATATGATCCTAGGTGAGACCTTCGTATCACTCAATATGTTCAAACAAAACAGAAATAGTGTCTTTAGAGCCCCAATAGGTTTACTCCAAATTTGGTTAGTCTCTCATCTTAAAGACTTCGGTTTGAGCTTGAAAATCATAGATGTATCCAAAGATTGTCATCCTATCTCGTTTTTCCGAGAAAAGGAAGAAATCTTTCCTTATTGGTCATTTTCAACTTGGTTTAATTTTTTCAAGAACCTTGTTCCAAATCAAATCCAATGGCATGTTTGTTGGCTTGGAAATCCCGAGGTGCGCCTTAATAACGGATCCGACAACCCAATCCCACTTTTGGGCCTAACGGGGTCTACGTCATATTACCCTTTTAGGGTGATCCGTCAATATCGCGCGCTTCAAAAGATTCTGCCATTCCTTATGTTGGGGTTATATCATTTTGACTATCGCAAAGATATCGTCCAAAAGGACCAAATGGCGGATTTGAAAGAAATGATCAAGTCCATCATTGATATGTGGTACAATTACCACCCGGAGCCGATTCTCATTACCGACGAGTCAGAGTTGGAAGGAGAATTGAAGATACATCACACATTGCCGGAGTACATACACCGTCGTCTTGAGCCCGAAGTGGATCTCCCTAATGTCCCCGAGAAGCCAACTCAACAACAAGCTATAGCTACAAGAGCTCTTAGGGAAAAGGATGAGTCTTTAGCCGAGGTTGAACGTTTGAACCAAGAAAACAAACGAATTCACCTCGCATCTAAAGAAGATCCATTAGGAATTTGGCTATATTCCATGAGGAAATCTCCTTTCATGTAATTTTCATTTTATAGATTTGACTCATGTTAGTAATGATGTAATAAGATTTTCCTTTTGTTTCTAGATTGATGTATAGGGATTATATTTCACGAATTTCGTTGTAATTAGTGAAATTTCCCTTTTATGTGCTTTCCCGAGGATTCCAATGAAATATAGATGGGGTATCTTGATTAATCATCGCGTGTTACCCCTTCAATTGTATAATTTCTTGCGAAGAAATTTTGATAAGAGATCGTTCACATGGTATTGGGATCATGAGAATATTCCTTATTCCTATTTCATCCAAAGAAAATATAAAATTGAAGGGTTTTACATTTTCGTTTCAATTTATTTTCCACGTACTAACTTGATCTTCATTTCGTTTACAAGGTATTTGGAGAGCCTAACCCCACTTACGCAAAGGATCTTCAAATGGATATCGAAAAACAGAACGATCGAATTGCCGATCTGGAAAATCGAATTGATGAAATAACTGCCACATTTGCAGACTTTGAAGCATTCATAACTCCACTGCTTCCGACCAAGATTATGCCTACTCTTGCGGATCTTCAGAGTCAAGTTAACGAAATGCATGGCATGTTGATACGTCTCATGGATCGTGTAAATCAAATGACTATAGAATTGTCATCCCTTTCCATACCGGAAACGATTGGTCTTCGTTCAAAGGGTAAAGAAAAATGGCCTTATGAAGAACAAGCATCTGAAATTGAACTATCTTTTGGGACTGGAGAATGTAATCAAGGACATTTTGAAAAAATGGACGTAGTTCGTGTTCAATCGCGTCATGACTCCAATAAGAAGCCATGAAAGCATGGCCCGCTTCGTTAGTTTGCACCCTTACCAAAACCACTCTCTCAGTTATTGCTTATGCTTTTGGAAAAGAGATTGGTGGCTAAGGAAGTTCCGAGAGAAAAGCTTCCAAAGTTTACTGGATTCGATATGTCCAAGACATGCGTGTATCACATGGGAGAAAAAGGACATAATGTTGATAATTGCTTGGTTCTTAAGGTCAAAATTCAAAATCTGCTTGATAAGGAGATTCTGTCTTTTGGGAATGCCACATCAGAAGTACGAAAGGAGCCTATCATCCTGGACCTGTGAACATGATTGGCGTTGCTAAGCTACATGGGAGCACACTCACTTTTCCCTTGGCGTAGAGTACAACATGCTAACTAGTTCTCATTTCATGCATTTTCGTTATTTTGTTCTTTCATTCATGTGTGTGAACACTTGGATCTTGAGCCGTTGATCCAAGGTAGTATATGTTGTAATACGGCCTTATCACTTTCAATTCAATAAAAGCATATGCACGTTTTATTAATAACGTGTGGAAGTACACCAAACCAGTCCTATGATGATGCTTTGAGGATTGGACTTCCGCACGCTTCCTAGTTTTAAAGATTTGTGGAACAAGGATGTCCGAGGATATGAGGACTAAGTTCCTAAAACATTTTCTGGCATGGTTTCAAAACCAATTTTTGGGGCATATCATGAATGTGTGGTTGATCCCCCAACAAATTTTGAAGATTAGATTTTTAAATCAAAATGGACCAAAGGATTTGAGGGTTAGATTTTCAAATGACTTTTGGGATTGTTTTCAAAAATGATTTCCAAACAATCATGCATAAATTTGGCTTCTATTTACCTAATCAAAATGATATCAAAGAGCAGTGTCTCAAAAAGGTAAAAGTACTTGTTCCAATGGGAATATCTCATATCTGATTTGACTTGTTCATCCGTTTATCTTGTAGATAAGGTGTCAAGACGGTTGACTAATATGGACGTGACAAAAGGATGATGTCATCATTAAAGGGAGCATTTCATTTTTTAAGCTCAAATTTATTTAGAATCCAAATTGACATATCTTTTCTTTACATGAAGGTGAATAAAAGAAAAGATTCAAACAATAGACAATGGAAATCAAATAAGGAAGAGCATTGAACATACCAGATTCTTTGAACGCAAAAGTGTCCAACTGGGGCAAATGGCTTTAGCACAATCAACTAAGTTGTCAACAATCAAGAAAGCTCAAAGAGTCATTTACATGGACTCAAATGAAGGGTAAAACTGTGTTGGTTCCAATTTACCTCTTCTAATATCATTTATTAACTCAGTTTCCTTTCTCTTGATAGGAAGACATCGATCAATGGAAGGAAAATACAAGAGATCAATTGTCCAACATAGAACAAGTATCCTTTTCCTCAAAGATCTTTCAAGAAAAAATATTTCGAATAATTCTAAAAAATGAGCTTTCAAAACCATTCCATTCCAAAACCTCTTGGATAAAAAATTTGGTTTCATGATCAAGGTAAATTTGAAACCATTGTCTTCAAATGCTTTATCAAGTCCTAGATGCGGAATCTTAGACGCATTGTTTTGAACTAAAAGGATATTCCAAGTTCAAATTTCAAATAATCATAAGAGAAATTTGAAATCATTTTTTTCAAGAGATCTCAAATGACATTCTTCAAATTGTTCATTCACAAACACATCATGCATCAGAATTCCCCACAGACGGGAGATTTAACCAAATGATCCTTTGAAAAAACAAAAAAAGGGATTTCTCAAAAATGTCGAATGAAAATGCCTATGATGATAAAAGGCAAACCTTTGATCAAACACGTCCCTATACACATTTTGAGAAAATTGAGTGAAAAAACCATGTCCTAGGATGTAGGGTTCGTTCACATTGAATACATGGATTGAAGTGATAAAAGGCATTTCATTTCTTTATCCTAAACACTCATTTTATCCTTTGCTAGCCACTTTGAGCCAAATAAGGAGAATTTTCAAAACACCTTGTCAAGAACTACCCCACATTGGGGCAAGTTAGGAAGTTGTGGTTGATCATTTTTGGAGCAAAAAGATTAAGAAAGATTTTATTGCTTTCACTTGCATCAACCTTCTTGTGGTAATTTCAGGTGGATTTTTATGGAAGCTCGAAACATCCCAAAGTGAAGAAGAGCATTCTTTTCCTCTACCCAAACACAGTTATCCTTTGCTTAGCCAAATTGAGCCTTAAGCATGTTCATTTCAAAGCCCAAAATGTTGATTATTTGCCTACATTAGGGCAATGCATATGATTTACCAAGAAAATTTGGAAAAATTGGTGAATACGTATAGAGTGTCTCGAGAGTCCAAAGAGCTAAAAGATAAATATTAGAGGGCATGAAAAAGCAGTGTGCCTGATAAAGCAAGGCCGATGCCCATGAAAAAGAAAATGTGTCAAAAGCAAAGGCAAAAAGCAACATGCTTATGATGAAAACAAAATTCCCATTGCAAAAGATGCTTAGAAAGAGCAAAGCTCTTATGTTGCAAGAAAAATAGACTCTCGAAACAATTTGGTTTTCAAAAATCAAATAATGTCAGATTTGAATGATTTGGTAATGATGCCAAGATAATCATCATTTTTCTTTCAAACCCCTTCTACCAAATTTTAAGCCTTTTGAGCCTAAGCCGAATTGACATTATAACCCTCCCCGAAGTCTCTTCCGATTGGGATGGTTTGAGTTAATGTAAAGATTTCACAAAGAAGCTACCGCTAGAAGGAGTGGAAGTAATCTTATCTTGTCTTATCTTCAAGGTTCTTGACTTGTAAATCCGTTGAAGATATTGATGGTATATTTCTTTTCTTGGCCTCAAAGCAAATACCCTTTGTGTAAGCCAATGACCATGCCTATATTACGGTCCTTTTGAAAGACCTTTCTGATCAATCAATTTGTATTCAATGTGAACGTTTCCGAAAACCTTTGACATAGGTTCGTGAGACATCACCGGTGAGAATTGAACAGTTTTCCCACATCAATAGATGGGAATCAAAGCCTTTATGAGAGCCAGTGCGAAAAACCTTTTTGATTAGGTTATTTTCAATTTGGCATTTTTATCTAACCTCTTTAGATGGTTATTCAAAGCATCATTTTGTTAAAATTTCCTCTTAAGGATTTTGATAGTCAGTGTCTTTTACCAAAATGAGAATAATTCCATTTGGTTTGTTATTAAGCAATCTCGGAACTTCTTTCAAAGTATCTTTCCCCAGTGGATCGGTTTTTGGTCAGCCTAAACCATACCCCTCATTTTCGATTTTTGGTCAGCCTAAACCATATCCCCCATTTTCGATTTTTGGTCAGCCTAAACCATACCCCCCATTTTCGGTTTTTGGTCAGCCTAAACCATATCCCCCATTTTCGATTTTTGGTCAGCCTAAACCACACGCCTCATTTTCGATTTTTGGTCAACCTAAACCATACCCCCCATTTTCAGTTTTTGATCAGCCTAAACCATATCTCCTCATTTTCGGTTTTTGGTCAGCCTAAAACATATCCCCCATTTTCGGTTTTTGGTCAGCCTAAACCATACCCCCCATTTTTGGTTTTTGATCAGCCTAAACCATATCCCCTCATTTTCTATTTTTGGTCAGCCTAAACCATATCCCCCATTTTCGATTTTTTGTTAGCCTAAACCATACCCCTCATTTTCGGTTTTTGGTTAGCCTAAACCATACCCTTACCTTAGGTTCCTAGTCATCCTTAAACTTTACCTTAGGTTCTAGGTCATCCTTAAACCTTGTCCTTATGTTCTAGGTCATTCTTAACCCTTGTCCTTGTCCTTAGGTTCTAGGTTATCCTTAAACCTTGTCCTTAGGTTTTAGGTTATCCTTAAACCTTGTCTTTGTCCCTGTCTTTGCCCTTAGGTTCTAGGTTATCCTTGAACCTTGTCTTTGTCCTTAGGTTCTAGGTCATCTTTAAACCTTGTCATTGTCCTTAGGTTCTAGGTTATCCTTAAACCTTGTCCTTAGGTTCTAGGTTATCCTTAAATCTTGTCTTTGTCCCTGTCTTTGTCCTTAGGTTCTAGGTTATCCTTGAACCTTGTCTTTATCCTTAGGTTTTTGGTTATCCTTAAACCATAGATCTCTACAAAATCATTTCTCTTTCTTTTCTTCCTTAATTCCATCATATGAGAGAGAGAAGAGAAAAACACATGAATGAGCTGACAATCCAAATGGTCAATGGTAAGTGCTTCAAGTAAGACTCTGATCAAATGTCTTTATCTTTAGTTTCTTTTATTTTCCAAGTGGAGTCGACTAAAAATTTGCAGGTGGCAATTGGTCTTTGAGCGGAACCTCTTTGAACTCCCACTCAAAGAGGGGCAGCTGTTGACACCTAATTTTTAGCCGACGCGTTATTAAAAATAGAAAATTTGAGATTATGGTTTCCGATCACGACGGAATCCGTTTCTTGAATAAAAAGTGTCGTTTTTTAATTTTGTCTGTTGGCCTAGCTTTTGTAGATGATTTTCTATTCATTTCATGTAAAAACTCGAAAAGTCAAACGGTTGACATTCGAGTTGACTTTTTGGTCAAGAATTAAACAAATTAAATGGGGGATAAGCAAATCAATCGTGGCCATTCATTTAGAATTGATCACGTCCATCCATGATGCCATGTCACTAATCCTTAGCCCTTAAAGAATATTTTTAATCATTAAAAATGCATTTTGGGCCATTGGATTAATCTAAGGGCTAAGATTCAAAGTTGAAGGGGGTATATAGTGTTTTTTCCCTTCAAAATTTGGGGAGGACGCTCATTTTCAGATCTGAATTCTCTCTCCTCTCTCTCTCTCTCTAGTCCACGTCTCTCTCTCTCTCTCTCTCTCTCTCTCTCTCTCTCTCTCTCTCTCGTGTTCTCTCTCGGCCGCCGGCCTTCCGCCTCATCGCTGGCTGTTTTCCGGCAAGCCGCCGCTCCACCGTCGTCCCCCACGGCGGCACAAGGCTGGTCGCAAAACCAACTATCTTCGCTAGTGGCCGAAGCTTGCTGTTCCGGCCGGATCTTCTTCTCGGCAACATCACTGGCGCTGCTGCCAGTGATGTGATCAGCCGGTTCAAGTGGTTGAACCGGCTGATCGGTGTCTCCCTTAGCGATCCCGAACCTCCAGCAACGTTCCTTGGCATATTCATGCGGCTGTGGTGGCCGTTTGCTCGTTGAACAGCCACCGGATCGTGTTTTTTTTATTTGATTCTCCATTACTAGTTCATTAGTGTGAAAACGGATCGATTCTCACTATAGTTTGTGCAATCTATTATCATAGGTTGGCCGAGCTTTCCGAGACTTCTTCGTGCTGTTCTTGATCTGAATACGGAGGCCGGATCGCTCGATTGCACGTCGGAGCATCGTTAAACAAGGTAAGTGCACTTGAATGTGATTCTGCAAATTCGTATCTTGGAGAACCTGCATGTTTGAAATGCTGATTTGAGCTCGTTAATGTCGAAATCTCGCGAAGTGATGAACTAGAGAATCGTAAAACGCGTTTTAAGCTTCGATTTGATATATTGCATGCCTTGATCGGACTTGATTTGCTATGTCAAAACACTTTTAGAAGTTAGGATCAGAATCTGGAATATGATGTTTAAGTCTGTTATGATATTTTCCTGATTGATGTTGTGCTGTTTGATGATTTTTTATGATTTTCTACGATCATTTTTTGAAAAACATTTCTTCATAAAAGTTGTAGAGCACATCTTAATATGTTCATCATAAAATTTTCATAAAATTACAAGCATGTTAACATTGTACGATTTGCAACGTCATGTATGCATGAGTTTGGTGACAGACTAGTTTCAAACTGACCTTTGTGTGTTCTTCGATTTTCATAAATTTGTGTGTTCGAAATATGAAAAAGTTTTCTTCACAAAAGTTCACACTGAGATCGATATCTTTCTATTGATACTAATTTCATCAAAATCGGAGATCATTTGAATTTTTAAAAGGAATTTTCACAGTCTGATCAGTATCTATGTCCAGATCTGATTTTCTTCCTTTGGAGTTCAAAAGATGTTTCTCCGAATTTGATAAAGCTAGAGTCATTTTTTGCAAAAAATCAAAATTATAAAGTTGTTCATTAGGGTCTCATTATGTTGACTGGAAATTTTGAGGGCCTAATAGCAATTTTTGGAGGGTCAATTTGCTTAAAATTTCATAAAAGGTCTTCACGGGTTAAAATTTGATTTGCAATTGAGTCCTTCGTGAAAACCGAATTTTATAAAATTTTGGAGGACTTTTTAGTAAAAAACCAAAACATGAAAGTTGTTACACACAGGGAATCCTAACTACACAAAACTTTTCACATGGTTTTGATAAGGTTTGTTATTGTTCCCGCCATTATTTTAAAATCCATAATAGAACCGAGTCCAGCCTGTCATTGAGATCAAATTTGATATTTTCGGTAAAATCGGCTAGGATTTAGAAAAAATGGTCTGCTTGACTTTTAATCCTCATTTCATAAGCTTTCTAATGACACCTGAATCATTTCATTTGGACATCATTAGGGTAGTTAATCACATCTGAACAAAAGCAATCCGAATTAGATAATAACTGAATAAGTGGTCTCCTCATGAAGCCCACTTCCCATTATTTGATTGGCTTCGAAATAAGGTCCATGGGCATGAATGCATGCTTATTTCATTGCTATGCATGTGTTTGTTAGATGAATGTTAGGCCTGGTGCATGTTCAGCGGGTAGCCCATTGTGGTCATTTAGAACCCGACTTTAGGGGTTAATTGATATGAGTTGCCGTTTTGTGAATGCAAATGGTAGCCCATTATCGTTAACTATTAATCAAATAATATTAGATGATTAGGTGGGTGATGAATCGAAACGCATGAAAAATAAAGGCCGATCCCGAGGCTCGTGTTTGATTAGTGAATTGTTTGCACCATTTTTTTCTTGGATTATTCTTTCGGATATTGTTTGTCGTGAATGAATGTTATGAATGTAAACACCGACACCCGAGAGGTGGTCTATGGAGAAGATAATCCAAAATTGAAAAAAACCAAGGCGATTGACCGATGTCCAATCCGATCTCAATTTATATTCATTTAATGGTGGCGGTAAATCAATGTCCGATCCAGTTTCAATTCAATTCATTCATCCCGACTATGTCTCGGGTTTTCAATTCGTGTTGTAATAAACACCCGACGAGTTGCGGGTTTTTACTTTCTCGTACTTAGAATTAGCTCGTCCTTTCAATACTTTGAGTGTTTACTTTACAAAATGTCTTTCAATACAATTGATTGTTTCTTTCTTTTTTTTAGACTAAGATAGGATTAGCTTAGAATCTTAAATGAAAATACAAAAACAAGATACATGATCACCTAGTGGACTAAGACTTTAAACATGAAAATAGTAAAGAACAAATGCATGATAATTTAGATAACAACCATGTTAAGTTTAGCGGTACCGAAAGGGTGTTAATAGAAATATTAACGTAAGCTAATCCCCGAACCCATGATCTTTGGTTTTCGTGGAAACCGAAATGAAATTCCTGCGTTTCAGTTGGGTATTCTAGCCAACCCCCGATCTAGGCTAGTGGCGACTACCAAAATAGATAAAATCGATCCGCTGTCACGCGAGATATGGATTTAGGGAAAATCCACGTTCATGATTAACGGGCCATATGGATAACCAAAAGATTTATGTTTCAGTAAAATCATTTTTATGATGTGCCATATGAACCGTCTCATGAACACTTATCTCTAAACTCACCTCATCGAGTTTGGCCCTCGAGGGGTAGGTCGCAACAGTCTTACCAACAACTAGCGAGAATGCTGAAATAAGCCCTTTCTCAACTAGAAAACTCAGTGTTAGGTTAGGTTTTTCTAATCAGTTTTTCGCCGGCTGGCGAAGGTCCGACGACACTTCGGTTGGGCTAAATTGGTAATGGGTAATGTGAACTTTGTAATGGATCAATCGAAATGGTGAGATAGTCGCTGAAAGGTCATCGGCGACAGGCCCGAACTGGTGACCTCGAAAACATTGAATACAGAACAGTGTCCACCAACCGTTTGAGGAAATGCCTAAATGAAAAACATCAAAATAGTGCCGTTTTTTGGCTTTGGTCTCGTCGGAGATGACGGTCGGCGACCGGCGCCGGTGATGCCCGGTTCGGCCAAGCCGAATTGGGTTGAACCAGGCCGGTCCGGTTCATTTCTCAACGGGAAATTTAAAAATTAAATAAATAATAAAAAATCTTAAAAGTTCGTAAAAAAAATAAAAACATAAAAAATTGAAAAAATTGTGAAAAATTAGAAAAATATAAAAATTTTTAGAAATTCGAAATATTTCCAAAAAAAATACAAATTCATAGAAAAATAAAAAATAGAAAATTCAAAAATTTTCAGAAAATTCATAAAAATTCAGAAAATACAAATAAAAAATGTGAAAATTTTAGAAAATCAATAAAAAATTGAAAATTTGGAAAATTCATAAAAATTTTCAGAAAATCATAAAAATCAATTCTCGGTTAATGAAATTTCCGAAAAAAAATTCAAAAATTTTTAAAATTCATAGAATGGTCAAAAAATATTGTGGCCAACCTTAGAAAGTACAATTTGAATTTTTGGAAGTCCCCAAGTGGTGTTTTTAGAAAATTTCAAATTTAGGGGTTATAACCCCTAAAAAACCTTAAAAAACCCTAAAACCCTAAAAAATATAAATCATGAAATGAATAAGCTCATGGAGCTTCATTAAGGTTTGGATGTTTTGATTGATTTTCATTTTTAGAGACCATTTATGATTGATTGATTTGATTGACATCGATTGTGCATTTAATACTTGATTGGTTTTTCCTGCGATTAGAATAGATAGAATTAGTGGGTAAGCCTCGGAAATTTGCATAACACATTAGATATCGTATCGTTCTTAGATACCGAAAGGGTGTTAGGGATCTCGATTCGGGATCAATAATATAATCAAGTCTTCGTACTCAGAATCTCTAGTTCGTAGAATCGTGGTATTTCTCTTGTACCTCGATTAGGTTTCTAGTCTACCTATCAATAATGACTAGTAGCGACTCCAAAATTACAAACTTAGCTTAAATAGGAATTTACCATCCACTGTCATGTGAGGTATGGTCTGGGAGAGTCCCTTACACGGAAATACCTCCTTAGTGCGCAAATCCCAAAAGTCCCAAGAAAAAAAAGCATGACGCGACAGGCTTGGTGATTTTGCTAGGGAATTACCTTTTCTAAGTGGACTTAGCCTAGATAGAACGATATGCTTGTGTTTTGTGATTGCAAGGATCCCAGATACGTCCCACTAACGATAGTGTTAAATGATTTTGCAAGCGGGTAGTAGAAGAGGTGTAGTCTTTGCTAACCTTTGTTTTGCAAGATGGTGTTGGGATTGAATGTGTTTTGAATGAATTTTAAAAGTGTTGTTTGGTTATTAATTGCTATGCATACCTTTAAGTTGCTTTAGCACTACACCATTAGCACATGCCACCCATGGCCCAACCTTGGCTACATTTAGGATTACCCTTAGGAGGTATGTGTTTAGGCGAAATTATGAGCCGATTGCTCATGGGATCATTTAAATGCAATATCGATCACCGAGGTGGCATAATATTTCATTACTTTGGGTCGATTGCCTATTGAAATGCAATCTCTTGTCTATTAAAGTGATGACCTTAAGCCTTTGGCATATCCTACCCTTTTAGGTGTCAAAACTTCACTGGTTGCAGTCGCTTGTCTTTGTGGTTGGTATATCTAAAACCAAACAAAAATATCATGGTAAGCAAGTATCATTCCATTCCAATCTTTTACAATTATGCATGTTAGTTGGCACATTTTCAAAAAATGCCTAAATGACATTCAATGCTTGGTCTAAATGCCCTTCTATTTTAGAATGCATGATTAGGGCGTCATACTCCATTTGATCATTCTTTTATTTTTAGATGAAATGTATAGGTCTATGGTGGTTGTTCCATGTAATTCAAATGCTTATTTGTTCATTTCAATGTATTCGAAGTTGTAAATCGTAGTTTAGGACTTTATGGTCTAAATAGAGTATGACAGAATGGACATTTATATCACACATTGAATTTGTCTATGATCTCAACTATGTGCTCTTTTAAGATTTAAACGGACTCAAAATGACATTTGCATTACTTTCGAGGCGTGCAAGTATACTTTACCTCCGTTTTAGCTCAAAAGGACATATGATTGAAGTGGAGACATTAAAATTGATTCGTAATCCATGGTGATTAATAACAAATCTTTTTGCATGATTAGGCTCAAAGGAAAAACTAGACTTCTAAGTAATTCCCATTCCTTGGAAGGAACTCGTTGCTTGGTGGAAAGGCATGTTCAAAGACAACCAAACTTATGTCCAAGAAAGACTTGAATACCTTCTCAAACTTATGCATGTGGAACATCAAGTCAGCTTAGTCCAAGCTTTGGCGCATTTTTGGGAAATTTCCATCGCCACATTCTAACTTGGAGAACATGAATTGGTACCAAGATTAGAAAAATATCAAGCCGCCATTGGAATTAATTCTAAACCTAGGGTCATAGAGCCACCCGTTAGACTTAATCCTATGAGCCTTTTAGTTGAATTCCTTAACCTAAAAACTTTCAAAATCAAAAAGTTAATCAAATCAAATACGGATAGATTTCCATTATCCTTCCTAGTAAACAACTTTGCAAAACTTCATAGGAAAATGGAAAACATTTCAACCCAGGTATTCATTCTAGGTTTTTTCAGCTTTATTTTATTCTTCGTGTCCAGAATGGGATTAGACCCTTTAGTCGCTATGATTGCAAGACAAGCATGTCTTAAGTGGGACTTTTCTAATATGCTTTTTGCCCAAACCGTTATTTCCTTAAATACATACCAAAATCATGGGAGGGGTATCTTTCGAGCTTCTACTGGTCTTTTGTCATTATGGTTCATCTCACACATTCGACCTTGGTGTTGTTTCATGAACATTCGCGAAATTTGTTCGGCGATAAATCCAATTGAACGATACATTCGTCTCCAAAGCAAATTACGCAAACAATCTTTCTTAGATTGGGCCAATTTCATTAGAGTCCTAACTCCTGATCAAATCCAATGGCAGATCAATTGGCCAAAGATTAGCAAGGCGAAGATCACAAGCCGAGAGAGAAATGCGGTACCATTGCTTGGTTTGAGTGGAGGAACAACTTATTGCCCTCTAAGGGTTATTAGATAATTTGGAATACTTCAGCAAGTACCACCGGTATAGAATCCCGAAGAGTTTGCCTTTGACATCCCAAATGAAATTATATCCTAAGAGGAGCAGAATATCCTTCAAGCCAAAATTCACAAGATCATTCTATCTTTGGATAACACACTCGAACAAATAATTGAGTGGCCAAAAAACTTGGAAGAAGATATGAAGATTTGCATGGCCTTGTCGCACTGCACTTTTGGGGCATTCAGGAATTGTGTGCTAAGGAGGTATTTCTGTGTAAGGGTCTCTTTCAAACCATACCTCACATAACAATAGAAGGTAATTTCTTATTTTGTCTAGGTTTTGTTTTTGGAGTCGCCACTGGTCATTATTGATAGGTAGACTAGAAACCTAATCGAGGAACATGAGAAATACCACAATTCTACGAATCATAGATTCTGAGTATGGGGATTTGGTTACGTTATTGATCCTAAAACGAGACCCCTAACGCCATTTCGGTACCCAAGAACGATATGATGTCTAACGTGTCATGCGAATTTCCGAGACTTACCCACTAATCTTATTCGTTCTAATCGCAAGAAAGACCAAACAAGTATTAAATGCACAATCAAAGTCAATCAAGTCAATCAATCCTAAGTAGTCTTTAAAATGAAAATCAATCAAAACATTCAAACCCTAATGAAGTTCTAAAAGCTTATTCATTTCATGATATGCAATATTTACGGTTTTAGGGTTTTTTTAGGGGTTATAACTCTTGAATTTGGAATTTTCTAAAAATGTCACTTAGGCACTTCCGAAAATTTAAATTTCACTTTTTGTGGGTGGCCACATTGTTTTTGGACCATTTTGTGAATTTTTAAAAATTTTGATTTTTGTTTTTTTTCGAAAAAGTTTTTAAACAGAGAATTGATTTTTTTATGATTTTCTGAAAATTTTTACAAATTTTCCAATTTTTTTCAATTTTTTATTGATTTTCTAATTTTTTCGCATTTTTATTTGTATTTTTTGAATTTTCTAAATTTTTATGAATTTTCTGAAAATTTTGGAATTTTTATGAATTTTCTAAATTTTTTGGAATTTTTATGAATTTTCTATTTTTTGTGAATTTTCTATTTTTTTATTTTCCAAAAAAATTTATATTTTTTTATTTTTGATTTATTTTTTTAATTTTCCCTCCATGAGACGAACCGAACCGGCCCGGTTCGGCCAAGACGAGCAGGGCATCGCCGGCGCCGGTTGCTGGTCATCGTCTCCTACGGGCACAGTGCAAAAACGGCACTGTTTTTGGCCTTCTTCATCAGGGCATTTTCACAAACAGGTGGTGTGCATTGTTCTGAGTTTGATGTTTTCAAGGTCGCGACTTTGGATCGGAATTCGGCGACCCTCCGGCGACTATCTCGCCGTTTCGATTGTACCATCATCAAGTGCATATGTTCCAGTAACAATCTAACCCAATCAGATCGCCCCCGGACGTTCGCCGGCCAGCGAAAAATCAGTCTAAACTACCTAGTTTGTAAACTAATCAAGCATGGATTTTCCATAATGCAGATCTTGATCTTAATCGCCCTAGCCGTCTATGTCGAGTCTAATGGCTACCAAAACATCAAACAAGGTTAAAGAATGCTAACTTGGTTGGCCTAAGACCATGGGATGCACCGGCGATGTCACCTGAGCTCCGGCGAGACGGTTCATGGGGAGGTCGACTCGGTTTGTGCATTTTAGTGCCCAAAATGCAATCAATCAACACAAAAAATGATTAGAAACGAGTTTCGCACATCCAGGATCACAAAATCACAAAGAAAATCGCAAGAACAGCAGGATTGAATAGAATCATATTTTTTGAATTCTGGAAAAAACCGTGACCTTGAACGAGATTTACCTTCTTCGTTCGATGATCAAACGAAATTGTCGAAGTAATCTGCACCACAAGAGTTGTTCCTTGACACTTGTACTTCCACCTGATGATCTTGGCTTTGTTGAAATAGGTCTGAGCATGCCAGTCAAGCTCGATTTTCAGAGCTAGCCTTGGGCCAACTGTTCCAGGTGAGGAGGCTCACCACCTAGGCCGATTCGCCGATGCTTTTCTGGTCGAGAAAGCGCCGGTCACTCGGTCTGGGAAGCCTCTACTCACCTCTCGTTCGATCTCTCTCTCTTTCACCCCTATTCTCTCTCTCCTCCCTCTCGGTAATTTCGTCGAACAGGTTCCGTGCAATGTTCAGTTTTTTTTCGTTTATGTTGATCTATTTTTTTCCGCCCAAAGTTCTACCGACTTCCGATCGGTTAGAACGCTTGTCCGGTGCTAGCTGGATATTTTCCAGCTAGCCAAATTGATTAAAGCGTGGCAAATTTTCCACACTAAGTTGGCAAAGTCTCAGGCGTGAGTTGGTTTTTTCTAGGTTTGGTGCGCTTTGGCAGAGTTGGGCAAAGAAGGTGAGTAACCCGAGTCGGGTCGAGTTGACCCAGTCGACCCGACAGACCCGGGTTGGTCTAAATTCTCAAATTTGACCCGATTTTGACCCAATTTTCCAAATTTAACCCCAAAATTGAATTCCTCATCATATTCCGAACCCAAATATATAATTTGCCCCAATTTTTATTATAATTGTGTCCAAGATTTTCTCATTTTTAGATTCGGGTTAATAGGGTTTTGTTCAATTTGATGTCCTAATGACCTGATTAGGCAAAATTGATGCCAAAATTGAATTACCCACATCTGATTAACCTTAGAAATGATGGTCTTATATTTCGACAATTTCGTATTGGGCATGATTCTCAATTTGGGTTCAAAATTCTAAATTTTCAATCAAATCTTAGGGATTTTTTATTTTTATGACAAATTGTGCAATTGGACCGATCATTATGTAATTCAAGGTCCCAGAATCATTTGTTGTGAAGACACAATGACTTAAAATGACTAGGAAAAATTTAATTGCATTTTTGGTTCAATTCGGGTTTAAGTTTGCCCAATTTGGGGAAAAACATATACCCGATTGAGATTTTTCAAAATTGACATTGTATTCATGAAATTGGATTTAAAATAAGACTAATGAATATTTTTATGGAATTTTTTGATTCCATTTACTATTTTTATTGATTTTCTCACTTATTTTGACTAAAAGAAACTAAGAAAAAATGCTAAAAAATGCTAAAAAATTATTTTTTGATTTAGAAATAGGTTTTTAGGCTTGACCAAGATTCCTAGTCCTAATTTTAGAATTTTTGAAAATATGAAAAAAATAAATTAAAAATTAGGTGTCAACAGCTGCCTCTCTTTGAAGTTGAGCTCGTTAGAGGTTGATCTCAAAGATAAGGTGACACTTGAATTTTCAGTCGACTCACTAAACAAGATAAGATGGAAATTTCACAATAACTAATTAGGGGTTTTGCTTTTGAAATTTGTGATCTAATTAAAAGGTTCTCTTTTCATGACAAAATTCGAAATATTCTTAATGATCGAGGGAAAGAAACTTACCTGTTTGTGAGAGTTTCTTTGTTGTTTATCTAAGGGCATAAATTGATGGTGGTGATGATTATAATGGTTATTCTGATTTCGTGGTTTAAGGACGAACTCACGAATCATGAACGCTTGAGGCTCTTCACATGAGGATTTTGGAGACTTGCCAAGCGGTTCCTCACTTGTAGGATTTTGGAAATTGCCTAGGGGCTCCTCGCCTGTAGGACTTTAAATTTGCCTAGGGGCTCTTCGCCAATAGGACTTGAATTTTGGAGACTTGCCATGTGGTTCTTCACCCGTAGGGTTTTGGGAATTGCCTAGAGGCTTATTGCCTGTAGGACTTTGGGATTTGCCTAATGGTTCCTTACTAGTAGGACTTGAATTTTGGAGACTTGCTAAGTGGTTCCTTACCCGTAGGATTTTGAAAATTGTCTAGAGGCTCCTCGCCAATAGGACTTAAGTTTTGGAGACTTGGCATGTGGTTCCTCACCCGTAGGGTTTTGGAAATTGTCTAGAGGCTCCTCGCCAATAGGACTTGAATTTTTGAGACTTGAATTTTGGAGACTTGCCATGTGGTTTCTCACTCGTAGGATTTAGGAAATTGTCTAGAGGCTCCTCGCCAATAGGACTTGGGTTTTGGAGACTTGCTATGTGGTTCCTCACCCGTAGGGTTTTGGAAATTGCCTAGAGGCTCCTCGCCAATAGGACTTGAATTTTAAAGACTTGCCATGTGGATCCTCACATGTAGGATTTTGGAAATTGCCTAAAGGCTCATCGCCTGTAGGACTTGAGTTTTGGAGACTTGCCATGTGGTTCTTCACCCGTAGGGTTTTGGAAATTGCCTAGAGGCTCCTCGCCTATAGGACTTCGGGATTTGCCTAGTGGTTCCTCATCAGTAGAACTTGAATTTGCTTAGCGGTTCCTCACCAGTAGGACTTTGGGAAGACTTCAAACAATGAACGCCTTAACCGTGAGTTTTGTAATTTTGAGGTTTCACTAACTTTTATATGGTTTTTAGTTAACCAAAAACTATTTTGAAAAGTAGTTTTGAAATTAATTAAAACTATTTGAAATGTGGTTTTTGTTTTTTTTTTACCACAAGCTGTTTGAAAACTTGATTTTAAGTTGACCAAAAACTTTTTGAAACTTGGTTTTGAAATATGCATTCTTTTGTATTAAATGCATTTCAGACAATCAAATTTCCTTTTCAAGGAATTATTTGAACAAAATGCTTGTAAACTTTCAAGAAATGCATGAAATGATCGTTTGGAAGACCTTCATTAGAAAAAATTTATTTCAATCTACAAACTTGGTCTTTTCTTCATTTGATTGAAAGGGGACTTGTCTGATATCCCTCAATTTTTCTCTCTTAACCAATCCTTAGGTGTTCAGAGATGTTCGCAATGTATACAATCTAATTGATTTTATAAGGTTTTTCAAAAGGTTGTAATGTTGGTTTGGTCAATGGCTATTCAAAGGATAGGCATTCTGAGGCTAAGAAAAAGGATTTTATCATATCTGATTTCGGGTCTACAAGTTAAGAACCTCGAGGATAATATAAGATAGTATTGCATACACTTCTTTGAGTGATGACTTCTTGTCATAAAGTCATATTTCTATTCTCAACATCCTAATCTGAATAGTCTTTGGGGAGAGGTTATATTGTTGGTATTGGGTAGGCTCAAAAGACTCATTTATTTGAATTTAGGGTTTTCATGAAATTGGTGATCCTCCTGGCATCACCACCTTTTCTTTTCTTCTTTTTTCACTAGAGATCTTTTCTTCTATAAACATCAAAGTCCTAATTGGGCATGATTCTCAATTTGGGTTCAAAATTCTAAATTTTCAATCAAATCTTAGGGATTTTTTATTTTTATGACAAATTGTGCAATTGGACCGATCATTATGTAATTCAAGGTCCCAGAATCATTTGTTGTGAAGACACAATGACTTAAAATGACTAGGAAAAATTTAATTGCATTTTTGGTTCAATTCGGGTTTAAGTTTGCCCAATTTGGGGAAAAACATATACCCGATTGAGATTTTTCAAAATTGACATTGTATTCATGAAATTGGATTTAAAATAAGACTAATTAATATTTTTATGGAATTTTTTGATTCCATTTACTATTTTTATTGATTTTCTCACTTATTTTGACTAAAAGAAACTAAGAAAAAATGCTAAAAAATGCTAAAAAATTATTTTTTGATTTAGAAATAGGTTTTTAGGCTTGACCAAGATTCCTAGTCCTAATTTTAGAATTTTTGAAAATATGAAAAAAATAAATTAAAAATTAGGTGTCAACAGCTGCCTCTCTTTGAAGTTGAGCTCGTTAGAGGTTGATCTCAAAGATAAGGTGACACTTGAATTTTCAGTCGACTCACTAAACAAGATAAGATGGAAATTTCACAATAACTAATTAGGGGTTTTGCTTTTGAAATTTGTGATCTAATTAAAAGGTTCTCTTTTCATGACAAAATTCGAAATATTCTTAATGATCGAGGGAAAGAAACTTACCTGTTTGTGAGAGTTTCTTTGTTGTTTATCTAAGGGCATAAATTGATGGTGGTGATGATTATAATGGTTATTCTGATTTCGTGGTTTAAGGACGAACTCACGAATCATGAACGCTTGAGGCTCTTCACATGAGGATTTTGGAGACTTGCCAAGCGGTTCCTCACTTGTAGGATTTTGGAAATTGCCTAGGGGCTCCTCGCCTGTAGGACTTTAAATTTGCCTAGGGGCTCTTCGCCAATAGGACTTGAATTTTGGAGACTTGCCATGTGGTTCTTCACCCGTAGGGTTTTGGGAATTGCCTAGAGGCTTATTGCCTGTAGGACTTTGGGATTTGCCTAATGGTTCCTTACTAGTAGGACTTGAATTTTGGAGACTTGCTAAGTGGTTCCTTACCCGTAGGATTTTGAAAATTGTCTAGAGGCTCCTCGCCAATAGGACTTAAGTTTTGGAGACTTGGCATGTGGTTCCTCACCCGTAGGGTTTTGGAAATTGTCTAGAGGCTCCTCGCCAATAGGACTTGAATTTTTGAGACTTGAATTTTGGAGACTTGCCATGTGGTTTCTCACTCGTAGGATTTAGG
This sequence comes from Syzygium malaccense, assembly GCA_031216405.1. NCBI lineage: Eukaryota > Viridiplantae > Streptophyta > Magnoliopsida > Myrtales > Myrtaceae > Syzygium > Syzygium malaccense. The sequence goes on along the minus strand of CM062257.1, from coordinate 25,467,802 downwards.
AAATTGTCTAGAGGCTCCTCGCCAATAGGACTTGGGTTTTGGAGACTTGCTATGTGGTTCCTCACCCGTAGGGTTTTGGAAATTGCCTAGAGGCTCCTCGCCAATAGGACTTGAATTTTAAAGACTTGCCATGTGGATCCTCACATGTAGGATTTTGGAAATTGCCTAAAGGCTCATCGCCTGTAGGACTTGAGTTTTGGAGACTTGCCATGTGGTTCTTCACCCGTAGGGTTTTGGAAATTGCCTAGAGGCTCCTCGCCTATAGGACTTCGGGATTTGCCTAGTGGTTCCTCATCAGTAGAACTTGAATTTGCTTAGCGGTTCCTCACCAGTAGGACTTTGGGAAGACTTCAAACAATGAACGCCTTAACCGTGAGTTTTGTAATTTTGAGGTTTCACTAACTTTTATATGGTTTTTAGTTAACCAAAAACTATTTTGAAAAGTAGTTTTGAAATTAATTAAAACTATTTGAAATGTGGTTTTTGTTTTTTTTTTACCACAAGCTGTTTGAAAACTTGATTTTAAGTTGACCAAAAACTTTTTGAAACTTGGTTTTGAAATATGCATTCTTTTGTATTAAATGCATTTCAGACAATCAAATTTCCTTTTCAAGGAATTATTTGAACAAAATGCTTGTAAACTTTCAAGAAATGCATGAAATGATCGTTTGGAAGACCTTCATTAGAAAAAATTTATTTCAATCTACAAACTTGGTCTTTTCTTCATTTGATTGAAAGGGGACTTGTCTGATATCCCTCAATTTTTCTCTCTTAACCAATCCTTAGGTGTTCAGAGATGTTCGCAATGTATACAATCTAATTGATTTTATAAGGTTTTTCAAAAGGTTGTAATGTTGGTTTGGTCAATGGCTATTCAAAGGATAGGCATTCTGAGGCTAAGAAAAAGGATTTTATCATATCTGATTTCGGGTCTACAAGTTAAGAACCTCGAGGATAATATAAGATAGTATTGCATACACTTCTTTGAGTGATGACTTCTTGTCATAAAGTCATATTTCTATTCTCAACATCCTAATCTGAATAGTCTTTGGGGAGAGGTTATATTGTTGGTATTGGGTAGGCTCAAAAGACTCATTTATTTGAATTTAGGGTTTTCATGAAATTGGTGATCCTCCTGGCATCACCACCTTTTCTTTTCTTCTTTTTTCACTAGAGATCTTTTCTTCTATAAACATCAAAGTCCTAATTGGGCATGATTCTCAATTTGGGTTCAAAATTCTAAATTTTCAATCAAATCTTAGGGATTTTTTATTTTTATGACAAATTGTGCAATTGGACCGATCATTATGTAATTCAAGGTCCCAGAATCATTTGTTGTGAAGACACAATGACTTAAAATGACTAGGAAAAATTTAATTGCATTTTTGGTTCAATTCGGGTTTAAGTTTGCCCAATTTGGGGAAAAACATATACCCGATTGAGATTTTTCAAAATTGACATTGTATTCATGAAATTGGATTTAAAATAAGACTAATGAATATTTTTATGGAATTTTTTGATTCCATTTACTATTTTTATTGATTTTCTCACTTATTTTGACTAAAAGAAACTAAGAAAAAATGCAGAAAAATGCTAAAAAATTATTTTTTGATTTAGAAATAGGTTTCTAGGCTTGACCAAGATTCCTAGTCCTAATTTTAGAATTTTTGAAAATATGAAAAAAATAAATTAAAAATTAGGTGTCAACAGCTGCCTCTCTTTGAAGTTGAGCTCGTTAGAGGTTGATCTCAAAGATAAGGTGACACTTGAATTTTCAGTCGACTCACTAAACAAGATAAGATGGAAATTTCACAATAACTAATTAGGGGTTTTGCTTTTGAAATTTGTGATCTAATTAAAAGGTTCTCTTTTCATGACAAAATTCGAAATATTCTTAATGATCGAGGGAAAGAAACTTACCTGTTTGTGAGAGTTTCTTTGTTGTTTATCTAAGGGCATAAATTGATGGTGGTGATGATTATAATGGTTATTCTGATTTCGTGGTTTAAGGACGAACTCACGAATCATGAACGCTTGAGGCTCTTCACATGAGGATTTTGGAGACTTGCCAAGCGGTTCCTCACTTGTAGGATTTTGGAAATTGCCTAGGGGCTCCTCGCCTGTAGGACTTTAAATTTGCCTAGGGGCTCTTCGCCAATAGGACTTGAATTTTGGAGACTTGCCATGTGGTTCTTCACCCGTAGGGTTTTGGGAATTGCCTAGAGGCTTATTGCCTGTAGGACTTTGGGATTTGCCTAATGGTTCCTTACTAGTAGGACTTGAATTTTGGAGACTTGCTAAGTGGTTCCTTACCCGTAGGATTTTGAAAATTGTCTAGAGGCTCCTCGCCAATAGGACTTAAGTTTTGGAGACTTGGCATGTGGTTCCTCACCCGTAGGGTTTTGGAAATTGTCTAGAGGCTCCTCGCCAATAGGACTTGAATTTTTGAGACTTGAATTTTGGAGACTTGCCATGTGGTTTCTCACTCGTAGGATTTAGGAAATTGTCTAGAGGCTCCTCGCCAATAGGACTTGAGTTTTGGAGACTTGCTATGTGGTTCCTCACCCGTAGGGTTTTGGAAATTGCCTAGAGGCTCCTCGCCAATAGGACTTGAATTTTAAAGACTTGCCATGTGGATCCTCACATGTAGGATTTTGGAAATTGCCTAAAGGCTCATCGCCTGTAGGACTTGAGTTTTGGAGACTTGCCATGTGGTTCTTCACCCGTAGGGTTTTGGAAATTGCCTAGAGGCTCCTCGCCTATAGGACTTCGGGATTTGCCTAGTGGTTCCTCATCAGTAGAACTTGAATTTGCTTAGCGGTTCCTCACCAGTAGGACTTTGGGAAGACTTCAAACAATGAACGCCTTAACCGTGAGTTTTGTAATTTTGAGGTTTCACTAACTTTTATATGGTTTTTAGTTAACCAAAAACTATTTTGAAAAGTAGTTTTGAAATTAATTAAAACTATTTGAAATGTGGTTTTTGTTTTTTTTTTACCACAAGCTGTTTGAAAACTTGATTTTAAGTTGACCAAAAACTTTTTGAAACTTGGTTTTGAAATATGCATTCTTTTGTATTAAATGCATTTCAGACAATCAAATTTCCTTTTCAAGGAATTATTTGAACAAAATGCTTGTAAACTTTCAAGAAATGCATGAAATGATCGTTTGGAAGACCTTCATTAGAAAAAATTTATTTCAATCTACAAACTTGGTCTTTTCTTCATTTGATTGAAAGGGGACTTGTCTGATATCCCTCAATTTTTCTCTCTTAACCAATCCTTAGGTGTTCAGAGATGTTCGCAATGTATACAATCTAATTGATTTTATAAGGTTTTTCAAAAGGTTGTAATGTTGGTTTGGTCAATGGCTATTCAAAGGATAGGCATTCTGAGGCTAAGAAAAAGGATTTTATCATATCTGATTTCGGGTCTACAAGTTAAGAACCTCGAGGATAATATAAGATAGTATTGCATACACTTCTTTGAGTGATGACTTCTTGTCATAAAGTCATATTTCTATTCTCAACATCCTAATCTGAATAGTCTTTGGGGAGAGGTTATATTGTTGGTATTGGGTAGGCTCAAAAGACTCATTTATTTGAATTTAGGGTTTTCATGAAATTGGTGATCCTCCTGGCATCACCACCTTTTCTTTTCTTCTTTTTTCACTAGAGATCTTTTCTTCTATAAACATCAAAGTCCTAATTGGGCATGATTCTCAATTTGGGTTCAAAATTCTAAATTTTCAATCAAATCTTAGGGATTTTTTATTTTTATGACAAATTGTGCAATTGGACCGATCATTATGTAATTCAAGGTCCCAGAATCATTTGTTGTGAAGACACAATGACTTAAAATGACTAGGAAAAATTTAATTGCATTTTTGGTTCAATTCGGGTTTAAGTTTGCCCAATTTGGGGAAAAACATATACCCGATTGAGATTTTTCAAAATTGACATTGTATTCATGAAATTGGATTTAAAATAAGACTAATGAATATTTTTATGGAATTTTTTGATTCCATTTACTATTTTTATTGATTTTCTCACTTATTTTGACTAAAAGAAACTAAGAAAAAATGCAGAAAAATGCTAAAAAATTATTTTTTGATTTAGAAATAGGTTTCTAGGCTTGACCAAGATTCCTAGTCCTAATTTTAGAATTTTTGAAAATATGAAAAAAATAAATTAAAAATTAGGTGTCAACAGCTGCCTCTCTTTGAAGTTGAGCTCGTTAGAGGTTGATCTCAAAGATAAGGTGACACTTGAATTTTCAGTCGACTCACTAAACAAGATAAGATGGAAATTTCACAATAACTAATTAGGGGTTTTGCTTTTGAAATTTGTGATCTAATTAAAAGGTTCTCTTTTCATGACAAAATTCGAAATATTCTTAATGATCGAGGGAAAGAAACTTACCTGTTTGTGAGAGTTTCTTTGTTGTTTATCTAAGGGCATAAATTGATGGTGGTGATGATTATAATGGTTATTCTGATTTCGTGGTTTAAGGACGAACTCACGAATCATGAACGCTTGAGGCTCTTCACATGAGGATTTTGGAGACTTGCCAAGCGGTTCCTCACTTGTAGGATTTTGGAAATTGCCTAGGGGCTCCTCGCCTGTAGGACTTTAAATTTGCCTAGGGGCTCTTCGCCAATAGGACTTGAATTTTGGAGACTTGCCATGTGGTTCTTCACCCGTAGGGTTTTGGGAATTGCCTAGAGGCTTATTGCCTGTAGGACTTTGGGATTTGCCTAATGGTTCCTTACTAGTAGGACTTGAATTTTGGAGACTTGCTAAGTGGTTCCTTACCCGTAGGATTTTGAAAATTGTCTAGAGGCTCCTCGCCAATAGGACTTAAGTTTTGGAGACTTGGCATGTGGTTCCTCACCCGTAGGGTTTTGGAAATTGTCTAGAGGCTCCTCGCCAATAGGACTTGAATTTTTGAGACTTGAATTTTGGAGACTTGCCATGTGGTTTCTCACTCGTAGGATTTAGGAAATTGTCTAGAGGCTCCTCGCCAATAGGACTTGAGTTTTGGAGACTTGCTATGTGGTTCCTCACCCGTAGGGTTTTGGAAATTGCCTAGAGGCTCCTCGCCAATAGGACTTGAATTTTAAAGACTTGCCATGTGGATCCTCACATGTAGGATTTTGGAAATTGCCTAAAGGCTCATCGCCTGTAGGACTTGAGTTTTGGAGACTTGCCATGTGGTTCTTCACCCGTAGGGTTTTGGAAATTGCCTAGAGGCTCCTCGCCTATAGGACTTCGGGATTTGCCTAGTGGTTCCTCATCAGTAGAACTTGAATTTGCTTAGCGGTTCCTCACCAGTAGGACTTTGGGAAGACTTCAAACAATGAACGCCTTAACCGTGAGTTTTGTAATTTTGAGGTTTCACTAACTTTTATATGGTTTTTAGTTAACCAAAAACTATTTTGAAAAGTAGTTTTGAAATTAATTAAAACTATTTGAAATGTGGTTTTTGTTTTTTTTTTACCACAAGCTGTTTGAAAACTTGATTTTAAGTTGACCAAAAACTTTTTGAAACTTGGTTTTGAAATATGCATTCTTTTGTATTAAATGCATTTCAGACAATCAAATTTCCTTTTCAAGGAATTATTTGAACAAAATGCTTGTAAACTTTCAAGAAATGCATGAAATGATCGTTTGGAAGACCTTCATTAGAAAAAATTTATTTCAATCTACAAACTTGGTCTTTTCTTCATTTGATTGAAAGGGGACTTGTCTGATATCCCTCAATTTTTCTCTCTTAACCAATCCTTAGGTGTTCAGAGATGTTCGCAATGTATACAATCTAATTGATTTTATAAGGTTTTTCAAAAGGTTGTAATGTTGGTTTGGTCAATGGCTATTCAAAGGATAGGCATTCTGAGGCTAAGAAAAAGGATTTTATCATATCTGATTTCGGGTCTACAAGTTAAGAACCTCGAGGATAATATAAGATAGTATTGCATACACTTCTTTGAGTGATGACTTCTTGTCATAAAGTCATATTTCTATTCTCAACATCCTAATCTGAATAGTCTTTGGGGAGAGGTTATATTGTTGGTATTGGGTAGGCTCAAAAGACTCATTTATTTGAATTTAGGGTTTTCATGAAATTGGTGATCCTCCTGGCATCACCACCTTTTCTTTTCTTCTTTTTTCACTAGAGATCTTTTCTTCTATAAACATCAAAGTCCTAATTGGGCATGATTCTCAATTTGGGTTCAAAATTCTAAATTTTCAATCAAATCTTAGGGATTTTTTATTTTTATGACAAATTGTGCAATTGGACCGATCATTATGTAATTCAAGGTCCCAGAATCATTTGTTGTGAAGACACAATGACTTAAAATGACTAGGAAAAATTTAATTGCATTTTTGGTTCAATTCGGGTTTAAGTTTGCCCAATTTGGGGAAAAACATATACCCGATTGAGATTTTTCAAAATTGACATTGTATTCATGAAATTGGATTTAAAATAAGACTAATGAATATTTTTATGGAATTTTTTGATTCCATTTACTATTTTTATTGATTTTCTCACTTATTTTGACTAAAAGAAACTAAGAAAAAATGCAGAAAAATGCTAAAAAATTATTTTTTGATTTAGAAATAGGTTTCTAGGCTTGACCAAGATTCCTAGTCCTAATTTTAGAATTTTTGAAAATATGAAAAAAATAAATTAAAAATTAGGTGTCAACAGCTGCCTCTCTTTGAAGTTGAGCTCGTTAGAGGTTGATCTCAAAGATAAGGTGACACTTGAATTTTCAGTCGACTCACTAAACAAGATAAGATGGAAATTTCACAATAACTAATTAGGGGTTTTGCTTTTGAAATTTGTGATCTAATTAAAAGGTTCTCTTTTCATGACAAAATTCGAAATATTCTTAATGATCGAGGGAAAGAAACTTACCTGTTTGTGAGAGTTTCTTTGTTGTTTATCTAAGGGCATAAATTGATGGTGGTGATGATTATAATGGTTATTCTGATTTCGTGGTTTAAGGACGAACTCACGAATCATGAACGCTTGAGGCTCTTCACATGAGGATTTTGGAGACTTGCCAAGCGGTTCCTCACTTGTAGGATTTTGGAAATTGCCTAGGGGCTCCTCGCCTGTAGGACTTTAAATTTGCCTAGGGGCTCTTCGCCAATAGGACTTGAATTTTGGAGACTTGCCATGTGGTTCTTCACCCGTAGGGTTTTGGGAATTGCCTAGAGGCTTATTGCCTGTAGGACTTTGGGATTTGCCTAATGGTTCCTTACTAGTAGGACTTGAATTTTGGAGACTTGCTAAGTGGTTCCTTACCCGTAGGATTTTGAAAATTGTCTAGAGGCTCCTCGCCAATAGGACTTAAGTTTTGGAGACTTGGCATGTGGTTCCTCACCCGTAGGGTTTTGGAAATTGTCTAGAGGCTCCTCGCCAATAGGACTTGAATTTTTGAGACTTGAATTTTGGAGACTTGCCATGTGGTTTCTCACTCGTAGGATTTAGGAAATTGTCTAGAGGCTCCTCGCCAATAGGACTTGAGTTTTGGAGACTTGCTATGTGGTTCCTCACCCGTAGGGTTTTGGAAATTGCCTAGAGGCTCCTCGCCAATAGGACTTGAATTTTAAAGACTTGCCATGTGGATCCTCACATGTAGGATTTTGGAAATTGCCTAAAGGCTCATCGCCTGTAGGACTTGAGTTTTGGAGACTTGCCATGTGGTTCTTCACCCGTAGGGTTTTGGAAATTGCCTAGAGGCTCCTCGCCTATAGGACTTCGGGATTTGCCTAGTGGTTCCTCATCAGTAGAACTTGAATTTGCTTAGCGGTTCCTCACCAGTAGGACTTTGGGAAGACTTCAAACAATGAACGCCTTAACCGTGAGTTTTGTAATTTTGAGGTTTCACTAACTTTTATATGGTTTTTAGTTAACCAAAAACTATTTTGAAAAGTAGTTTTGAAATTAATTAAAACTATTTGAAATGTGGTTTTTGTTTTTTTTTTACCACAAGCTGTTTGAAAACTTGATTTTAAGTTGACCAAAAACTTTTTGAAACTTGGTTTTGAAATATGCATTCTTTTGTATTAAATGCATTTCAGACAATCAAATTTCCTTTTCAAGGAATTATTTGAACAAAATGCTTGTAAACTTTCAAGAAATGCATGAAATGATCGTTTGGAAGACCTTCATTAGAAAAAATTTATTTCAATCTACAAACTTGGTCTTTTCTTCATTTGATTGAAAGGGGACTTGTCTGATATCCCTCAATTTTTCTCTCTTAACCAATCCTTAGGTGTTCAGAGATGTTCGCAATGTATACAATCTAATTGATTTTATAAGGTTTTTCAAAAGGTTGTAATGTTGGTTTGGTCAATGGCTATTCAAAGGATAGGCATTCTGAGGCTAAGAAAAAGGATTTTATCATATCTGATTTCGGGTCTACAAGTTAAGAACCTCGAGGATAATATAAGATAGTATTGCATACACTTCTTTGAGTGATGACTTCTTGTCATAAAGTCATATTTCTATTCTCAACATCCTAATCTGAATAGTCTTTGGGGAGAGGTTATATTGTTGGTATTGGGTAGGCTCAAAAGACTCATTTATTTGAATTTAGGGTTTTCATGAAATTGGTGATCCTCCTGGCATCACCACCTTTTCTTTTCTTCTTTTTTCACTAGAGATCTTTTCTTCTATAAACATCAAAGTCCTAATTGGGCATGATTCTCAATTTGGGTTCAAAATTCTAAATTTTCAATCAAATCTTAGGGATTTTTTATTTTTATGACAAATTGTGCAATTGGACCGATCATTATGTAATTCAAGGTCCCAGAATCATTTGTTGTGAAGACACAATGACTTAAAATGACTAGGAAAAATTTAATTGCATTTTTGGTTCAATTCGGGTTTAAGTTTGCCCAATTTGGGGAAAAACATATACCCGATTGAGATTTTTCAAAATTGACATTGTATTCATGAAATTGGATTTAAAATAAGACTAATGAATATTTTTATGGAATTTTTTGATTCCATTTACTATTTTTATTGATTTTCTCACTTATTTTGACTAAAAGAAACTAAGAAAAAATGCAGAAAAATGCTAAAAAATTATTTTTTGATTTAGAAATAGGTTTCTAGGCTTGACCAAGATTCCTAGTCCTAATTTTAGAATTTTTGAAAATATGAAAAAAATAAATTAAAAATTAGGTGTCAACAGCTGCCTCTCTTTGAAGTTGAGCTCGTTAGAGGTTGATCTCAAAGATAAGGTGACACTTGAATTTTCAGTCGACTCACTAAACAAGATAAGATGGAAATTTCACAATAACTAATTAGGGGTTTTGCTTTTGAAATTTGTGATCTAATTAAAAGGTTCTCTTTTCATGACAAAATTCGAAATATTCTTAATGATCGAGGGAAAGAAACTTACCTGTTTGTGAGAGTTTCTTTGTTGTTTATCTAAGGGCATAAATTGATGGTGGTGATGATTATAATGGTTATTCTGATTTCGTGGTTTAAGGACGAACTCACGAATCATGAACGCTTGAGGCTCTTCACATGAGGATTTTGGAGACTTGCCAAGCGGTTCCTCACTTGTAGGATTTTGGAAATTGCCTAGGGGCTCCTCGCCTGTAGGACTTTAAATTTGCCTAGGGGCTCTTCGCCAATAGGACTTGAATTTTGGAGACTTGCCATGTGGTTCTTCACCCGTAGGGTTTTGGGAATTGCCTAGAGGCTTATTGCCTGTAGGACTTTGGGATTTGCCTAATGGTTCCTTACTAGTAGGACTTGAATTTTGGAGACTTGCTAAGTGGTTCCTTACCCGTAGGATTTTGAAAATTGTCTAGAGGCTCCTCGCCAATAGGACTTAAGTTTTGGAGACTTGGCATGTGGTTCCTCACCCGTAGGGTTTTGGAAATTGTCTAGAGGCTCCTCGCCAATAGGACTTGAATTTTTGAGACTTGAATTTTGGAGACTTGCCATGTGGTTTCTCACTCGTAGGATTTAGGAAATTGTCTAGAGGCTCCTCGCCAATAGGACTTGAGTTTTGGAGACTTGCTATGTGGTTCCTCACCCGTAGGGTTTTGGAAATTGCCTAGAGGCTCCTCGCCAATAGGACTTGAATTTTAAAGACTTGCCATGTGGATCCTCACATGTAGGATTTTGGAAATTGCCTAAAGGCTCATCGCCTGTAGGACTTGAGTTTTGGAGACTTGCCATGTGGTTCTTCACCCGTAGGGTTTTGGAAATTGCCTAGAGGCTCCTCGCCTATAGGACTTCGGGATTTGCCTAGTGGTTCCTCATCAGTAGAACTTGAATTTGCTTAGCGGTTCCTCACCAGTAGGACTTTGGGAAGACTTCAAACAATGAACGCCTTAACCGTGAGTTTTGTAATTTTGAGGTTTCACTAACTTTTATATGGTTTTTAGTTAACCAAAAACTATTTTGAAAAGTAGTTTTGAAATTAATTAAAACTATTTGAAATGTGGTTTTTGTTTTTTTTTTACCACAAGCTGTTTGAAAACTTGATTTTAAGTTGACCAAAAACTTTTTGAAACTTGGTTTTGAAATATGCATTCTTTTGTATTAAATGCATTTCAGACAATCAAATTTCCTTTTCAAGGAATTATTTGAACAAAATGCTTGTAAACTTTCAAGAAATGCATGAAATGATCGTTTGGAAGACCTTCATTAGAAAAAATTTATTTCAATCTACAAACTTGGTCTTTTCTTCATTTGATTGAAAGGGGACTTGTCTGATATCCCTCAATTTTTCTCTCTTAACCAATCCTTAGGTGTTCAGAGATGTTCGCAATGTATACAATCTAATTGATTTTATAAGGTTTTTCAAAAGGTTGTAATGTTGGTTTGGTCAATGGCTATTCAAAGGATAGGCATTCTGAGGCTAAGAAAAAGGATTTTATCATATCTGATTTCGGGTCTACAAGTTAAGAACCTCGAGGATAATATAAGATAGTATTGCATACACTTCTTTGAGTGATGACTTCTTGTCATAAAGTCATATTTCTATTCTCAACATCCTAATCTGAATAGTCTTTGGGGAGAGGTTATATTGTTGGTATTGGGTAGGCTCAAAAGACTCATTTATTTGAATTTAGGGTTTTCATGAAATTGGTGATCCTCCTGGCATCACCACCTTTTCTTTTCTTCTTTTTTCACTAGAGATCTTTTCTTCTATAAACATCAAAGTCCTAATTGGGCATGATTCTCAATTTGGGTTCAAAATTCTAAATTTTCAATCAAATCTTAGGGATTTTTTATTTTTATGACAAATTGTGCAATTGGACCGATCATTATGTAATTCAAGGTCCCAGAATCATTTGTTGTGAAGACACAATGACTTAAAATGACTAGGAAAAATTTAATTGCATTTTTGGTTCAATTCGGGTTTAAGTTTGCCCAATTTGGGGAAAAACATATACCCGATTGAGATTTTTCAAAATTGACATTGTATTCATGAAATTGGATTTAAAATAAGACTAATGAATATTTTTATGGAATTTTTTGATTCCATTTACTATTTTTATTGATTTTCTCACTTATTTTGACTAAAAGAAACTAAGAAAAAATGCAGAAAAATGCTAAAAAATTATTTTTTGATTTAGAAATAGGTTTCTAGGCTTGACCAAGATTCCTAGTCCTAATTTTAGAATTTTTGAAAATATGAAAAAAATAAATTAAAAATTAGGTGTCAACAGCTGCCTCTCTTTGAAGTTGAGCTCGTTAGAGGTTGATCTCAAAGATAAGGTGACACTTGAATTTTCAGTCGACTCACTAAACAAGATAAGATGGAAATTTCACAATAACTAATTAGGGGTTTTGCTTTTGAAATTTGTGATCTAATTAAAAGGTTCTCTTTTCATGACAAAATTCGAAATATTCTTAATGATCGAGGGAAAGAAACTTACCTGTTTGTGAGAGTTTCTTTGTTGTTTATCTAAGGGCATAAATTGATGGTGGTGATGATTATAATGGTTATTCTGATTTCGTGGTTTAAGGACGAACTCACGAATCATGAACGCTTGAGGCTCTTCACATGAGGATTTTGGAGACTTGCCAAGCGGTTCCTCACTTGTAGGATTTTGGAAATTGCCTAGGGGCTCCTCGCCTGTAGGACTTTAAATTTGCCTAGGGGCTCTTCGCCAATAGGACTTGAATTTTGGAGACTTGCCATGTGGTTCTTCACCCGTAGGGTTTTGGGAATTGCCTAGAGGCTTATTGCCTGTAGGACTTTGGGATTTGCCTAATGGTTCCTTACTAGTAGGACTTGAATTTTGGAGACTTGCTAAGTGGTTCCTTACCCGTAGGATTTTGAAAATTGTCTAGAGGCTCCTCGCCAATAGGACTTAAGTTTTGGAGACTTGGCATGTGGTTCCTCACCCGTAGGGTTTTGGAAATTGTCTAGAGGCTCCTCGCCAATAGGACTTGAATTTTTGAGACTTGAATTTTGGAGACTTGCCATGTGGTTTCTCACTCGTAGGATTTAGGAAATTGTCTAGAGGCTCCTCGCCAATAGGACTTGAGTTTTGGAGACTTGCTATGTGGTTCCTCACCCGTAGGGTTTTGGAAATTGCCTAGAGGCTCCTCGCCAATAGGACTTGAATTTTAAAGACTTGCCATGTGGATCCTCACATGTAGGATTTTGGAAATTGCCTAAAGGCTCATCGCCTGTAGGACTTGAGTTTTGGAGACTTGCCATGTGGTTCTTCACCCGTAGGGTTTTGGAAATTGCCTAGAGGCTCCTCGCCTATAGGACTTCGGGATTTGCCTAGTGGTTCCTCATCAGTAGAACTTGAATTTGCTTAGCGGTTCCTCACCAGTAGGACTTTGGGAAGACTTCAAACAATGAACGCCTTAACCGTGAGTTTTGTAATTTTGAGGTTTCACTAACTTTTATATGGTTTTTAGTTAACCAAAAACTATTTTGAAAAGTAGTTTTGAAATTAATTAAAACTATTTGAAATGTGGTTTTTGTTTTTTTTTTACCACAAGCTGTTTGAAAACTTGATTTTAAGTTGACCAAAAACTTTTTGAAACTTGGTTTTGAAATATGCATTCTTTTGTATTAAATGCATTTCAGACAATCAAATTTCCTTTTCAAGGAATTATTTGAACAAAATGCTTGTAAACTTTCAAGAAATGCATGAAATGATCGTTTGGAAGACCTTCATTAGAAAAAATTTATTTCAATCTACAAACTTGGTCTTTTCTTCATTTGATTGAAAGGGGACTTGTCTGATATCCCTCAATTTTTCTCTCTTAACCAATCCTTAGGTGTTCAGAGATGTTCGCAATGTATACAATCTAATTGATTTTATAAGGTTTTTCAAAAGGTTGTAATGTTGGTTTGGTCAATGGCTATTCAAAGGATAGGCATTCTGAGGCTAAGAAAAAGGATTTTATCATATCTGATTTCGGGTCTACAAGTTAAGAACCTCGAGGATAATATAAGATAGTATTGCATACACTTCTTTGAGTGATGACTTCTTGTCATAAAGTCATATTTCTATTCTCAACATCCTAATCTGAATAGTCTTTGGGGAGAGGTTATATTGTTGGTATTGGGTAGGCTCAAAAGACTCATTTATTTGAATTTAGGGTTTTCATGAAATTGGTGATCCTCCTGGCATCACCACCTTTTCTTTTCTTCTTTTTTCACTAGAGATCTTTTCTTCTATAAACATCAAAGTCCTAATTGGGCATGATTCTCAATTTGGGTTCAAAATTCTAAATTTTCAATCAAATCTTAGGGATTTTTTATTTTTATGACAAATTGTGCAATTGGACCGATCATTATGTAATTCAAGGTCCCAGAATCATTTGTTGTGAAGACACAATGACTTAAAATGACTAGGAAAAATTTAATTGCATTTTTGGTTCAATTCGGGTTTAAGTTTGCCCAATTTGGGGAAAAACATATACCCGATTGAGATTTTTCAAAATTGACATTGTATTCATGAAATTGGATTTAAAATAAGACTAATGAATATTTTTATGGAATTTTTTGATTCCATTTACTATTTTTATTGATTTTCTCACTTATTTTGACTAAAAGAAACTAAGAAAAAATGCAGAAAAATGCTAAAAAATTATTTTTTGATTTAGAAATAGGTTTCTAGGCTTGACCAAGATTCCTAGTCCTAATTTTAGAATTTTTGAAAATATGAAAAAAATAAATTAAAAATTAGGTGTCAACAGCTGCCTCTCTTTGAAGTTGAGCTCGTTAGAGGTTGATCTCAAAGATAAGGTGACACTTGAATTTTCAGTCGACTCACTAAACAAGATAAGATGGAAATTTCACAATAACTAATTAGGGGTTTTGCTTTTGAAATTTGTGATCTAATTAAAAGGTTCTCTTTTCATGACAAAATTCGAAATATTCTTAATGATCGAGGGAAAGAAACTTACCTGTTTGTGAGAGTTTCTTTGTTGTTTATCTAAGGGCATAAATTGATGGTGGTGATGATTATAATGGTTATTCTGATTTCGTGGTTTAAGGACGAACTCACGAATCATGAACGCTTGAGGCTCTTCACATGAGGATTTTGGAGACTTGCCAAGCGGTTCCTCACTTGTAGGATTTTGGAAATTGCCTAGGGGCTCCTCGCCTGTAGGACTTTAAATTTGCCTAGGGGCTCTTCGCCAATAGGACTTGAATTTTGGAGACTTGCCATGTGGTTCTTCACCCGTAGGGTTTTGGGAATTGCCTAGAGGCTTATTGCCTGTAGGACTTTGGGATTTGCCTAATGGTTCCTTACTAGTAGGACTTGAATTTTGGAGACTTGCTAAGTGGTTCCTTACCCGTAGGATTTTGAAAATTGTCTAGAGGCTCCTCGCCAATAGGACTTAAGTTTTGGAGACTTGGCATGTGGTTCCTCACCCGTAGGGTTTTGGAAATTGTCTAGAGGCTCCTCGCCAATAGGACTTGAATTTTTGAGACTTGAATTTTGGAGACTTGCCATGTGGTTTCTCACTCGTAGGATTTAGGAAATTGTCTAGAGGCTCCTCGCCAATAGGACTTGAGTTTTGGAGACTTGCTATGTGGTTCCTCACCCGTAGGGTTTTGGAAATTGCCTAGAGGCTCCTCGCCAATAGGACTTGAATTTTAAAGACTTGCCATGTGGATCCTCACATGTAGGATTTTGGAAATTGCCTAAAGGCTCATCGCCTGTAGGACTTGAGTTTTGGAGACTTGCCATGTGGTTCTTCACCCGTAGGGTTTTGGAAATTGCCTAGAGGCTCCTCGCCTATAGGACTTCGGGATTTGCCTAGTGGTTCCTCATCAGTAGAACTTGAATTTGCTTAGCGGTTCCTCACCAGTAGGACTTTGGGAAGACTTCAAATAATGAACGCCTTAACCGTGAGTTTTGTAATTTTGAGGTTTCACTAACTTTTATATGGTTTTTAGTTAACCAAAAACTATTTTGAAAAGTAGTTTTGAAATTAATTAAAACTATTTGAAATGTGGTTTTTGTTTTTTTTTTACCACAAGCTGTTTGAAAACTTGATTTTAAGTTGACCAAAAACTTTTTGAAACTTGGTTTTGAAATATGCATTCTTTTGTATTAAATGCATTTCAGACAATCAAATTTCCTTTTCAAGGAATTATTTGAACAAAATGCTTGTAAACTTTCAAGAAATGCATGAAATGATCGTTTGGAAGACCTTCATTAGAAAAAATTTATTTCAATCTACAAACTTGGTCTTTTCTTCATTTGATTGAAAGGGGACTTGTCTGATATCCCTCAATTTTTCTCTCTTAACCAATCCTTAGGTGTTCAGAGATGTTCGCAATGTATACAATCTAATTGATTTTATAAGGTTTTTCAAAAGGTTGTAATGTTGGTTTGGTCAATGGCTATTCAAAGGATAGGCATTCTGAGGCTAAGAAAAAGGATTTTATCATATCTGATTTCGGGTCTACAAGTTAAGAACCTCGAGGATAATATAAGATAGTATTGCATACACTTCTTTGAGTGATGACTTCTTGTCATAAAGTCATATTTCTATTCTCAACATCCTAATCTGAATAGTCTTTGGGGAGAGGTTATATTGTTGGTATTGGGTAGGCTCAAAAGACTCATTTATTTGAATTTAGGGTTTTCATGAAATTGGTGATCCTCCTGGCATCACCACCTTTTCTTTTCTTCTTTTTTCACTAGAGATCTTTTCTTCTATAAACATCAAAGTCCTAATTGGGCATGATTCTCAATTTGGGTTCAAAATTCTAAATTTTCAATCAAATCTTAGGGATTTTTTATTTTTATGACAAATTGTGCAATTGGACCGATCATTATGTAATTCAAGGTCCCAGAATCATTTGTTGTGAAGACACAATGACTTAAAATGACTAGGAAAAATTTAATTGCATTTTTGGTTCAATTCGGGTTTAAGTTTGCCCAATTTGGGGAAAAACATATACCCGATTGAGATTTTTCAAAATTGACATTGTATTCATGAAATTGGATTTAAAATAAGACTAATGAATATTTTTATGGAATTTTTTGATTCCATTTACTATTTTTATTGATTTTCTCACTTATTTTGACTAAAAGAAACTAAGAAAAAATGCAGAAAAATGCTAAAAAATTATTTTTTGATTTAGAAATAGGTTTCTAGGCTTGACCAAGATTCCTAGTCCTAATTTTAGAATTTTTGAAAATATGAAAAAAATAAATTAAAAATTAGGTGTCAACAGCTGCCTCTCTTTGAAGTTGAGCTCGTTAGAGGTTGATCTCAAAGATAAGGTGACACTTGAATTTTCAGTCGACTCACTAAACAAGATAAGATGGAAATTTCACAATAACTAATTAGGGGTTTTGCTTTTGAAATTTGTGATCTAATTAAAAGGTTCTCTTTTCATGACAAAATTCGAAATATTCTTAATGATCGAGGGAAAGAAACTTACCTGTTTGTGAGAGTTTCTTTGTTGTTTATCTAAGGGCATAAATTGATGGTGGTGATGATTATAATGGTTATTCTGATTTCGTGGTTTAAGGACGAACTCACGAATCATGAACGCTTGAGGCTCTTCACATGAGGATTTTGGAGACTTGCCAAGCGGTTCCTCACTTGTAGGATTTTGGAAATTGCCTAGGGGCTCCTCGCCTGTAGGACTTTAAATTTGCCTAGGGGCTCTTCGCCAATAGGACTTGAATTTTGGAGACTTGCCATGTGGTTCTTCACCCGTAGGGTTTTGGGAATTGCCTAGAGGCTTATTGCCTGTAGGACTTTGGGATTTGCCTAATGGTTCCTTACTAGTAGGACTTGAATTTTGGAGACTTGCTAAGTGGTTCCTTACCCGTAGGATTTTGAAAATTGTCTAGAGGCTCCTCGCCAATAGGACTTAAGTTTTGGAGACTTGGCATGTGGTTCCTCACCCGTAGGGTTTTGGAAATTGTCTAGAGGCTCCTCGCCAATAGGACTTGAATTTTTGAGACTTGAATTTTGGAGACTTGCCATGTGGTTTCTCACTCGTAGGATTTAGGAAATTGTCTAGAGGCTCCTCGCCAATAGGACTTGAGTTTTGGAGACTTGCTATGTGGTTCCTCACCCGTAGGGTTTTGGAAATTGCCTAGAGGCTCCTCGCCAATAGGACTTGAATTTTAAAGACTTGCCATGTGGATCCTCACATGTAGGATTTTGGAAATTGCCTAAAGGCTCATCGCCTGTAGGACTTGAGTTTTGGAGACTTGCCATGTGGTTCTTCACCCGTAGGGTTTTGGAAATTGCCTAGAGGCTCCTCGCCTATAGGACTTCGGGATTTGCCTAGTGGTTCCTCATCAGTAGAACTTGAATTTGCTTAGCGGTTCCTCACCAGTAGGACTTTGGGAAGACTTCAAATAATGAACGCCTTAACCGTGAGTTTTGTAATTTTGAGGTTTCACTAACTTTTATATGGTTTTTAGTTAACCAAAAACTATTTTGAAAAGTAGTTTTGAAATTAATTAAAACTATTTGAAATGTGGTTTTTGTTTTTTTTTTACCACAAGCTGTTTGAAAACTTGATTTTAAGTTGACCAAAAACTTTTTGAAACTTGGTTTTGAAATATGCATTCTTTTGTATTAAATGCATTTCAGACAATCAAATTTCCTTTTCAAGGAATTATTTGAACAAAATGCTTGTAAACTTTCAAGAAATGCATGAAATGATCGTTTGGAAGACCTTCATTAGAAAAAATTTATTTCAATCTACAAACTTGGTCTTTTCTTCATTTGATTGAAAGGGGACTTGTCTGATATCCCTCAATTTTTCTCTCTTAACCAATCCTTAGGTGTTCAGAGATGTTCGCAATGTATACAATCTAATTGATTTTATAAGGTTTTTCAAAAGGTTGTAATGTTGGTTTGGTCAATGGCTATTCAAAGGATAGGCATTCTGAGGCTAAGAAAAAGGATTTTATCATATCTGATTTCGGGTCTACAAGTTAAGAACCTCGAGGATAATATAAGATAGTATTGCATACACTTCTTTGAGTGATGACTTCTTGTCATAAAGTCATATTTCTATTCTCAACATCCTAATCTGAATAGTCTTTGGGGAGAGGTTATATTGTTGGTATTGGGTAGGCTCAAAAGACTCATTTATTTGAATTTAGGGTTTTCATGAAATTGGTGATCCTCCTGGCATCACCACCTTTTCTTTTCTTCTTTTTTCACTAGAGATCTTTTCTTCTATAAACATCAAAGTCCTCTAAGCATTCATCACAATTTCTTTCTTTTGATCATTCTCACTTGTTGTGATCTATGATCTCTCATGATCTTGACTTTGCTTTATCACGACTTTTTGTCGTTTTGAGCTTTCTTTTGCATTCTCCTTTTTTCTCATTTTTCTTGAGCATTTAGCCTTGATTTTACCAGGCACACTATTTTTTCATTTGTCTTTGATCTTTTGAATTCTAAGGACTCTGTGTTCTGTCCTTTTATTTCTTATCTATTAAAGTGGATCATATGCTCATGCTCCAATGTGAAGAGATGATAATCAATTTGGGGTTATGAAACGAATATTTAGGCTCAATTAGGCTTTGCCAAAGGTAATGTGTTTGGGTATAAGAAATGAAGTGCTCTTCTTCCTCTTGGGATGTCTTGAGCTTCCATATGACTTTATATGAAGTTATCACAGAAAGATTGATATAAGAGTATACAATAAAATCTTTCTTGGTCCTATTCTCCATAGCTATCAATCCACAAACCTCCTGACTTACCCCAATGTGGGGTGGTTCTTAACAAGGTTGTTTTGAAAAAACTTCTTTACGTTTTGGCTCAAATTTTGGTTTGCAAGGGATAAGCATGTATTTGGGATAATGAAATGATTGCCTTTTCGTCATTTCAATCCATGTAATCATTGCGAATATTCTCTATTTCCTTCAGATGAGTTTTTCTCACTCACTTCTACACTTTGACTTTAAGTGTATAGGAAACGTGTTTGGATATGGCTCACCTTTCATCATTTGAAGGTTTTTCCATTAGATTTGATCCAAACTTTTTCTATGAAATTTTTCAAAGCCTTTTGTCAAATTATCCCTTTTTAGGAATTTTGATGCTTAGTGCATTTTCAAAGAAAGCGTATTTCAAAATCTTTAATTGAAACATTTCTGAGATATTTTCCCTTTCAAAATAATTTGTTTTGTTTTTGCTCAGCCTTAGTATCATTCCGCTTGGGGAAGAAAAAGATTTGATTTTTCTCTTAGAAAGGCAACCTTTTTAGCATATGCCCTCACGATTTAGGGATACCTATTTAATCAACTTACCAAGATTCCTCTTGTTTGCATATTTTTGCTTCGGTTACACTGGGGATTCTTCTGTTGTTGCTCCCTTTTCTTTGTCTCTCTGGGGATGATAAAAAGGAAAACACATTAGAGGATATCAATGGAAAATAGAATTGGAAGTGATACTTCCCTCTACTATTTGATAACTCCATTGGGAATTTTGAAATCATCAACTAGTTCAGATTCTTTTTGCTTTCTTCTGCAAAACAGATAAATATGTTCATGAAATGCATGTCATGCGTGATATACATGATATGCACATATTCTAATGTGACACGAATCTTTCCTTGAATGTTTATCTTCATTTCATGGGTAGAAAATCTTGACAGCATCTGCATTTATAGGATAGGCCAGTTCTGTTCCTATCATATCTACAAGAATCAATGCTCCTCTAGGAAGAACCTTCTCGACAATGTATGGACCCTCATAATTCGGAGTGAATTTGCCACGAGGATCTGAATTGTTAAAGATGACTTTCTTCACTACTAAATCTTCTGTTTTGAAATTCCTCGGTTTCACCTTTCGATTAAAGGATTTAGCCACTCGTCTTTGATAGGCTTGTCCATGGTATATAGCTCTTAATCTCTTTTCATCAATCAGTTGAGTTATTCATATCTTTATTGGATCCACTCAGCTTCTGAAAGTTTTAATTGGGATAGTATCCTTAATGAAGGAATTTCTATTTCAATGGGTAGCACTGCCTCTATTCTATAAACCAAGGAAAATGGGGTTGCTCCAATTGATGTTAGAATTGAAGTTCGGTATGCCATCAGAGCATACGGCAACCTTTTGTGCCAATCACGATAATTTTCGGCTGTCTTGACCAGTATCTTCTTGATATTCTTATTTACTGCTTCAATTGCTCCATTCATTTGTGGACAATATAGAGATGAGTTCAGATGTTGGACATGAAAATGTTCGAGTAAATCATCTACGATCCTGTTGTTTAGATTTGAGCCATTGTCCGTAATTATTGCTTCCGGAACTCCATACCTAGCAATGATGTCCTGCCTGATGAATCTTGCGACATTCTGGGCAGTAACATTTGTGTAGGAGTTTGCTTCAATCCATTTAGTGAAATAGTCAATAGCAACCGGGATGAACCGGTGTCCATTTGAGGCCTTAGGGTTGATTGGACCAATCATATCAATGCCTCACATTGAAAATGGCTATGGATCGGACATTTGATGTAGCTCATTTGGCGGTGCATTGATTTTATCTCCATAAACCTGACATTGATGGCAACATCTCACATGTTGGACGCAATCTGATTCCATTGTCATCCAATAATATTCCAATCTCATAATCTTTCGGGCTAGAAGATGTCAATTCATGTGTGGTCCATATTCACCCTCATGAATTTCTTTCATGATTTGTTAAGCTTATGTAGGATCCACACATCTTAACAAGGTTGAATCAAATGATTTCTTGTAAAGGGTTTGACCACTGAGGAAGAATTTGTTGGCTACCTTCCTTATAAATTTCCTGTCACCTGGTTGGCTTTCTTCAGGGAATTCTCCTGATTGAAGATGTCTTTTAATGTCATGATACAATGGTTCGTTGTCGAACTCTGCTTGGACCATCATGCAATGAGCTGGTTGTTCAAGAATATTGATTCTCAATGGTTTTATATCCATACCATCTTTAACTTGTAGTAAGAATGACAAAGTTGCAAGAGCATCCGTAAAATGATTCTGAGCTCTTGGAAGATAATCAAAAGTTACCTCTTTGAAACTTTCTATCATCTCTTCTAAATGTTTGTGGTAAGGAATCAGCTTGGCATCTCGAGTTTGCCATTCACCAGTTGTTTGCAACATGATGAGTATAGAATCTCCATATACTTGCATTCTTTTTACCTTCATTGAAAGAGCTAATTGTAAGTCGAGAATGCATGCTTCGTATTCAGCGACGTTATTGGTGCATAAAAATGCCAATTTCACAGATACCAGATAGTGTTGGCCTTCTGGAGGGATCAGTACTGCCCCAGTTCCCAATCCAGATAAATTAGTTGCACTGTCAAAATACATGGTCTATTTATCATCGACTAATATCAATATGTGGTCTTCAAGTCGTTCTTCAAAATTGGCGATATTCTGCCAACATGTCTGCTATTGCTCGTCCTTTGATTGACTTTTGGGACGAACTTCTGATATCGAACTCAGATAACAAGACTTGCCACTTTGCCAATTTCCCGATCAAGGAGGATTTCTCAAGAAGGTACTTGATCGGATCATTCTCGGTTACTAGCAAAATCTGGTGATGAAGGGTGTACTGTCTTAATCTGTGTAATATCCAAATTAGTGCAATGTATGTCTTCTCAACTGCTGGGTAATTCACTTTTGATATTGTGAATTTCTTGCTCAAGTAATAAATAGCTTGTTCTTTACCATCATTTGGTCTTTTTTGTACAAGCATCGCTCTTAGCAACTCATAGTGAATCGTCAAATATAAGATTAGCAGGACTCCTGAAATTGGTGGTACCAACACTAGTGGGCATACCAGATATTCTTTGATCTTGTCAAAAGCTTGTTGACATTCTGCATCTCACTTTACTTTGGCATTTTTCTTCAACAGTTTGAAGAATAGTTTAGCAATATCAGAAAGCTGATAGATGATACGGGTAATGTAGTTTAATCGCCCTAACAAGTTTCTCACTTCTTTTACTGTAGAAGGAGTCTTTAAATTATATATTGCCTTGATCTTGAAAGGATCTATTTCGATTCCCATGTTACTCACCACAATTCCTGGCAGTTTGCAAGATTTTACCCCAAATACACACTTGTTGGAGTTCAGCCGCAACTTATACTTTCTAAGTTTTTCGAACAACTTACAAAGCACCTCAATATAATCTTCTCCTTGTTGGATTTTACGATCATGTCATCCACATATACCTCGATTTCTTTGTGCATCATGTCATGAAACAAAGTTATCATTGCCCTTGGATATATGGTACCAGCATTTTTCAGACCAAAAGGCATCACCTTATAACAAAATGTGCTCCATGGTATTATGAAGGACGTTTTCACCTTATCCTCTTTTTTCATGAGGATTTGATTATATCCCGAGAAACCATCTATGAATGAAAATATTTCGAACCCAGCAGTGCTATCCACTAATACGTCGATATGTGGAAGCGAGAAATCATCCTTAAAGCTTGCTTTATTTAGATTGCGATAATCAACGCATACCCGCACTCAACCATCTTTCTTCATTACGGGCACTATGTTGTCAACTCATTTTGGATATGGTACTACCTCGATGAAATCGACTTCGAGTAATTTCATCACTTCTTCTTCTATTTTCTTCGCCAATTTCGGCTTTGTTCGCCTCAGTTTTTGCTTCTTTGGTGGAATACTTGGATCAATTGATAAAGCATGTTCAACTATGCTTGAATTAAGGTCTGACATGTCAGCATAAGACCATGCGAATATATCTTGACATTCCTTAAGCAAATCTGTGATTCTTTCTGCTTCTGCCGAGAGAAGACTTTCTCCAATCTTAACCTCTTTGAGATTCTCTTTATCACCCAGATTAACAGTAATCGTTTTTTCTAATGTGAGTGGTTTTGATTCTTCGTGACGAATCCATTCTCTTCTGACCTATTCCTCATCTTCATTATCCACTTCAATATCGCAAGTAATCTTATCGAAAAGATTTGGGTCACATATAAACCTATTATGGATATGTGAATGCTCATGTCTGGCATGTAACAAACATGATTAGTAATTGCATATAAAGTAAGTAACACACATGGTCTTATGAAAAACTTTTTGAAAATTCATTTTGAAATTTGTTTTGAAAGAACATAAAGACAGAGCTAGTCCTCATATCATCAGACTTGCTTGCTCTTAAAATCATTTTCGCAACGATAGGTAGTATAGAAACCCAAAGCCTCAGGTCTCATGAGTGAGGATGCTGTTCATCATAGTTTGGTTTTGTTTCTACATGTTCTTAACAAAACATTTGATCATTTTTATTAAATTGAAAAACATGATTACATCTACATCAAAAGGAATATAAATTGTAACTGAACTGAAATTGCAAATGAAATCACAAGAAACTTGAAATTGCAATTAACAAAATGCAATGAAAAGAAAAGTTTGCAGCAAAAGTTCAAGAGAATCTTCTTACTCCAGTGCGTAGGTATTTTCTACTTCAGTTATGATAACATTGATGGTATTCTCCTCGAATAAGCTTGGCAGAATAGATTCTTCCTCTGTATGTAAGTATTCTTCTTGAAGTAGCTTGGAGGGTTCCGGGAAAAGTTTTCTTAATGTGAATTTAATGATAGGGAAGCTCTTTAACTTTGGCCTTCCATATGGATGGATTAATGATGCGATCACCTCGGCCTTTACAGCTTCCATAGTTCTTTCGACCTCGGCCCTGGCCTCCATAGTGATCTTTAGAGTTATTTGGAATATAACCTATTCTGTACTTCATCCTTATAGCGAGTGGAGTGATAGGTTCCTTAATTCCTTGAGACTTTGATCCAAGACTATTACCGGGAGTAAATCCATATTGGCATAACATTCTTCCAAACATAATGGATGACTTTGAGAACTCTGGGGATTTTATGATGCAACCAGCAGGAATTTGCACCATTAGGATCATTTCGAAGGAATGATAACTTAGTTCTTCTTTCATTTCGGGTTCGACATACGGTATTGCACTCTCTTTGTAGGTGATGAAATCTGTCTCCTCGTGTATGGTGATCATCTTGCCATAAATGACAAATCTGACCTTCTGATGGAGACTTGAAGAAATGGCGCCAGCCATATGAATCTAAGGCCTTCCGAGTAACAAATTGAAAGTCCTTGGAATATCCACTACTTAGAAGTCAATCAGGAAAGGCACAGGGCCTATGTTTACCTCGAGCTCGATATTGCCAATAACGTCTTTCTTCATTCCATCAAACGAGCGCACAGTTACCTTAGAAGGTTTGATGAGCTCTTCACTAATCCCTAAATGATGCAGTGTGCTTAGTGGACACAAATTAAGTACGGAACCATTATCGATCAGCACCGGTGACACCTCCTTGCCTCGGCATTTGACGTCAATATACAGGGTTTTATTATGGAAACGCCCGTCAATTGGGAAATCTTCATCAGAGAAGGCAATTTGATCCTTTAGAAGAATGGCACCGACAAAGTCTTCCAATTATACCTCATTAATCGTTTCCAGGACATGCACCTCATTGAGAAGCTTCATAAGCACCATTTTGTGGATTTCTAAAGTCTTGAAGAGATCTAACAGAGAAATTTGTGCTGACATCTTTCTTAGCTGTTCAATTACCTCAAATTCACTCGTCTTCATGATCGAAAGTAACTATTTAACATCTTCTTCAGTCACTCATTTCTTTTTGTGTTCATTGTCCTTCGAGGTATTGCATTTCCCCGATCGGGTTATGTCACGCCCCGAACCCCATCGAACACACAACATCCCTCTTCTGTCCAATTAGTGCGACGTCCTAGGAAACGTCGCCGACCCAAATGAACCCATCAGAGTTTAATCGCGGCGAAAACAACAAACACCCAAATAATGATTTACCAGGAGTACTAGGGAGAATATATTGCCAAACCACCAAATCTTATACTATACCTCAATTTAAGTACAATATCCATTTACAATATAAACTTATGCCACAATCGCCCTTTACAAATCACAAAGCAAAATATGCACACTGAACTACTAAACTGTAAACCATCGATAATACAAAAAGATCAGTAGACTGAATAAGCATTACACCAAAATGGGACACTACCAAACTCTTCCTCAGCTCCAAAACAAATCCCTACGCCCTCTAGATGGCGTCCACTCTGACTCACTCTCTTTAGAATCCTCATCCGAATCTTCACTAGGCACATACTCATCCGATGACTCTGAATCGGCCTCAATCTTGATTGGGTATTCTACAACATCATGATCAGTGTGCATAACAATCCCAAAACGCTGCGGCGGTGGCGACGGAAGGTTCATGGCTCGAGCGGGTGCTCTGAAATGATTTGGTTGATATAACCATGAGACACTTCTCAATAAGTTAACAGCCTAAACTCCACTTAAGCTACCACGTATCTCCAGACGAAACATGCATAACGCAAACAACCAATCGTACTAACAATCACATGCGATCCTACCTGGGATCCATTATGCACATCCCTGCATGTCAGACAATAATACAGCCAATTCATTTATATCCATACTCATCCAGCACCATATCACGCGAGGCAAACCACACTTGTACACTAACTCACGGCATGCGTCAACTTTCACAATTCTCGCGCGTCAAATCGAGTCTAGCTCATTCTCAACTTTCTATCTCTACTGCACCCGCGTAAAACGCATCAGGCTAACGGTCTTCTGACCTCGTCAGGCATCGTCACCTCGTCAGGGATGACATCGTCCCGCGTAACACGCCTCAGGACGGAACCTACATTCTCAACCTTCCTTTTCTACTGCGCTCGCGTAAAATGCATCAGGCTAATGGTTTTCTGACCTCGTTAGGCATCGTCACCTTGTCAGGCTGAGCATCATCACCTCTTCAGGGATGACATCATCCTGCATAACACGCCTCAGGATGGAACCTACCCCGCGTAAACAAAAATGCCTTAGGGTACCACTTTTCCAATCATTCAAATCATCTCGTACCATCGTACCACACGAGCCACGCGGCCACACATATCACATAGCCACACAATCACATGCCCCACATACATTTCATCATCACACCACACGGTCACCCATACTCGAACATTAATTAAATGCACCCAATTCAACCATTTCAATTCAGCCCCTAGAACATACAAATAAACATTCAAGCATCAATTCCCATCACAAGGGCAGCAACTATTCAACCTCGACACCCCCACCATTTTACTCATAAAAATGAAAATCCAAAGAATTAGGGTAAATCTGGGTAGTTTACACAGTGACCGAAATCCCATCAAAATAAATAGTAAACGAACTCCAAAAATTCTAAATTTTGGATATATCATAAAAAACATCTTGATAAACATTTCTTATAAGAACACAAAATCCGATTCAATCTGCAATCATGCCTTTTTTCCCTCGAAAACAGACTAGAATCAGTTCGCTCTAACTTGCTATTTTGTCCTCAAAATACATTTCTTTCAATACACAAATCACCTTGAAAAGCTTTGAAATTTTTATATGTCATAGAAATGAAAGTCGTCAACAACTTTTGTGAAAGAAGTTTATTGAAAATAGATCTGGAAAATTTTATAAAAATTCGGCAAGACAAGAAGGTCGGGATGAACGGTGTTTCGGGCAGTTTTGATACGGTCTAAGAATGGGTTTTCGTGCGACCCAAATGGACTCCAAAAATTCTAGATTTAAAATATGTTATACTTCAAGATATTGAGAGCAACTTTCACGAAGAAAACTTCCTCAAATTGAGCCCACAAAATTCTCCACAAAAATAGCAAACCGGATGGGTACAGTAATCACGAATCCGAGAATCACACCAAACCTCACGGATTCAAACCCTAATTGATTTCTACCGCATTTCAACCCGCGAAAACTCATTCCACAAGGTTCAAACTACCATGCCACAACACCATAATATAACATGCCATTTTTCATCATAAAAACCATGGCACAACAATCACGGCGCTACACGGCAATTTCACGCAATTAATTGCCGAATCAAAACATCCAATCTACGTGCCAAACAGAAAATCACAGCATCCAATCTAGCCAATCACAGCCCTTATTTGGCCTCTAATTTACCATCAAAATACCACAATTTCATCCCTACGGTCCCTCATCCAAATCAGCCCCTAAAATCGACTAAACCGTGTCTAAACTAGTTCGTTAATACCCGATAACTAGGGTTTAGATTGCAACTTACTTGGACTCTAGGCTAGCTCGGCTAGAGTGAATTGGGGTGGCGGTCGGCGGCCTCATGGCGGTGATCGGCGACGGCGAGCGATTCGACTACGGCGGACGGCGATCGGGCGGACGGTGGCGCGGCGGCGGCGTGGCCAAGAGGGAGAGAGGGCGATCGGTGAGGGGGAGAGGGGAGAGAGAGAGTTTGCCGTAAGGGAGGGGAGAGAAATGAGAGGTGAGAGAGAGAAAATGGGTTTAAATAATGCACCCAATAATTGAATTCCCTTTATGGCTAAAATGACCATCTTGCCCATTTTTCTACTTTTCAATAAACAGCCGAGATCAAATATTTTCCAAAAATATCCAAGGGCAATTTGGGAATTTCACAAAATTCCAAGGGCAAAATTGTCCATTTCTAAAGTTAGGGTAAAATGACCAAAATGACATTCTCCTTTAACACTTGTCCTTAATAAACTCTTAAGGGTAAAACGACCATTTTCCATCCTTTGCCGGAATTTAATTTTTTTGAAGGATCCAGGAAAATCCAAGACTGAACATTCCAATAACAATATCTTCCAAATGTCCTGTAGTGACTTTCTAAATTTTTTATGCCCAATTTGATCTCTAGTTAATAACTGAATTTTATATAACATAACTTGAGCATGTCTTAGACTAACGGGCAGCTTTTGGAGAAATTCGTATATTCGACCCGTGACTAATACTAAATCAAGTCACGTGCAAGTTTATTCGGATCGTGACGACCTCGATTGTCAATGTAATCGCGAGGATCGATCGCTAGTTCCGACAGGCGTGATCGTTCAATATAGGTTCTGGATCGTTCGTCAACTCACCTCATGGTCAAACGGAATCACCCGTGATCCACTCGTATGACCATGACGAACCGGCCCATAACTATCCTAAGATTGGCCTACATTAGCTCAAAATGTCACCTTGACGATTCTATGGTCGAAAGTCAGTTCACGACCTAATTTCTTTTGTCGCACGAATTTAAATCCCTAATTAGCCCTTCCCTAAGGTTAGTATCCCAAGAATTGCCAGTTCTGAGCAAAACCTAGCTACAAGTATGTTCATAAAACCATTCATTTCATAAATCCCAAATGGGCAAATTTTAGGATGTCACAGGTTATGGCATCGACTTCTTTGGGAGAGTAATCCCAAGGTACACACTTAATGTCAAACTTTTCTTTTGGAGGGAGAGTGATGACCACAGGCTGCGTTTCTTCTTCTTCGATCCTTAGCTGATCAATGGGAAGTTGAATAGTGATTGGTGTGATGGAACCTTCCTCCTCCTTATATTTATCTACCTCATCAAGCTTGATTAGAAAATGTGTAATAATGGATACCATGCTTCTGTTGGCTTCGTCAACATCCATTCCACCCCAACCATCAGGTGTGATTATTTCATTTTTGAATACCCATGAAGGAAGTGTATATTTGACATGGTAATTGTATTTACCGCTATCTTGACCCAGATAGTCAACAACTTCACCTTGTCTTCATGCTTTTCGAGCAAATCGCCTATCACCTCGACGAGTCTTTTTCTTCTTTTTCTCTTCTTGATCTTCTTTCTCCTCGAGATTCAATTGGCTAATCGGGACCTCATCCATGCCACCCCATCTGTCCGGTACAATGACTTCATTTTTGAACGCCTATGGTGGCGTTGTATATTTGACACGGTAATTATATTTACTGCTGTCTTGACTGAGTAAGTCTATAATTTCACCTTCCCTGGCTGCTTTCTAGGTGAAATGCCTTTCATCCGACGGACTTTTTTTTTCTCCTTTTGATCCGGATCTATTTCATCTTGAAGCATTTCTTTCTTGGGTAGAGCTTTCTCCTTAGGACTGGTTTCATTATCCATACCACCCCAGCATCAGGCACAATTACTTCATTTTGGAACGCCCATGGCGGTGGGGTATATTTCACTTGGAAGTTATATTTTCCAGAGTCTTCTCCTAAGTTATCTATAGTCTCGCCTTTTAGGAGTGCTTGTTGACGAAAGCGAGCATCTCCTAATCAAGAAACTTTAATCTTGACTTCATATTCATATTCATCATCGGACTCGATCACTGTTTCTTTATCCTTGATCATGTTTACTGTATTGTGCTCAGGAAGAGGATTCTGATGTATGTTTGGCTCGGGCTCTTGAAAGTTCAATTTCTTTTTGTCAATGAGCTGTTGAATCTTGTACTTTAGAGTGAGACAATTATCCACATCATGTCCCCTTTCTCTCATGTGATAGGCGCAAGTTTTTGACTCATCATACCAAGAAAATTTCGCAGGATTCTCTCGGTACTTCCTTGGCCACAAAATGCCTTTCTAGAAGCATTGATAATAGCTTTGATAGAGGTTGGGACAATGGTATATATTGCCTCACGGGCCTTTTATTTGGCTCAAATTGCTTCGGATTTTTCCAAGCAATATTTGATTGTCTCAGAAATGATGCTTGATGAGTACTTGAACTCAACACCATAGCCACTTCTCGGATGTGTTTTTTGTCTTTTTTCCTAGGATAAGGCCTTCGTGCTGTTGTTTCTTGCGCCTTCTTTTCTTTCAACGCCATTCAATTCTCTCACCCACCTTTACCAACATGGTGAATGTCTGGCAGCCTGATACATGAAGTTTGTCATAATACTCAATTAGCAATGACTTTAGAAAGAGCTCAATGAGCTGTCTTCACTTATGGCGAGCTTTACTTATGAAGCAACAACTTTCCATCTCTGAGCATAGGCTTTGAACCCTTCATTCTTTCATTTCTCAGTTCTGACAAGATCTTCTCTATTTGGGAGTACTTCGACATTAAACTTGTACTGCCGAGGAAATTCTCCCGCCAAATGATCCCATTCAGTGAAGTTTTCTATGTCGAGGGTTGTATATCATGCAAGGGCTACCCCCTCTTAAACTATCTTGAAATGTGCTAATAGGAAGTGGCGTGTTGTCTAAATATCTTGCTATCTTATGGAGATAATACTTCAAACGGCTTTTGGGATAACTAGTGCCATCATACTTGCTTACGAACTCTGGTTCTTTATAATTTTCTGGAATAACCACCTTCATGTACGGTGAGAACTTGTCGAACCTTTGAAGTTCATAGTCTTGACTTGCTAAGCATTCTTCAATTTTGGTCAATCTCTTGGCATCTTCTTCATCATTTAATTTGGATGTCTTTTTAGTTTGATCATCGTCTTCCAAATTCACTATCTCAGGTATAGTCTTTGGAGGATTTTCTTGAACCGGTTCTTTATTTCTGACTGGGTCTTCAATCGATGTTTCGGTAGCGTTTGAAACTCCTACATTTGGAGTAGTAGGATAAGATCATTGAGATACGAGAATAAAAGCCTTCATTTACGCCATCATTGCGACCATTTAAGTCATTTGATTATCAACTTGAACTAGTCGAGCACGGGTTTCTTCTTCTGCTATTCTAACTTGTAGGCGAGTCTGAGGTCTTTTCCCTTCCGTTGCTAAATAACCTATTTCGCCAAAAAAAGACCCGATATCAGCATAGTAAAATGATCACAAAACCCTATATTCTTTTAATTGTATGATTTCATGAGATTGTCAAGGATAAGAAATTTCATACAAGCCTTAGCTTTGTATAAAATTCTTCATCAATGTCTTTCTCAAAGAATCATACAATTCAAAGAATCGTAATCCATGGTGATTCTTCACAAAAATATGTTGAAATTTCATTAAGTAATTGTTCATTAAGCAATTGTTTCAATTTTTATTACAATGCTATTCATCAAAATAGGGAAACACTAGCTTAAATAAGTCTAGGTTTCTTGCTAGCTAAGGTAGCTTCGGCTTCTTCATACTCCTTGATTCGTGTCTCTCATTCTTCCACATCAATCACTACTTCCTCGGGAACATACGGCTCTACACCTGGCATGCTTGCCACAATGTATTCTGGGATATACGGCTCATCAAAATGAGTTGTAACACTCAAAGGTACATAAGGTTCAACGTCAATTGGTCGCTTAGCCTTCAACCACCTTATATACTCATTAGATGCCGAAAAGAGCTTTATTTCTCCTTCCAAATCTTCCAGCCATTGTACTATTTGTTTGGTTGATCTCTTCAAGGAACTCACAATTCCATCAACCCTTGTTTGCAACTCTTTATTCTTCCTTCCAGGTAGAGGTTCTTGCGGTATCTCAAATGTGAACTCCTCGAGATGCCAAATAGGTGGAATTTGTTGAACCATGCCAAATTGTCTTATGACTCTCAGTGGGCAATAAGCCATTCCACCACTCAATCCTAGCAAAGGCACAAAATTACCGTCTTGGGTAGTAATTTAAGCTTCCGCTATATTCGCCAATCGAATTCTCCATTGAAGCTGGTCGGGAGTTAATGCTCTAACGAAGCTTGCCCACTCATGAAAAGAGTATTTTAGCATTTTGTCTTAGAGTTTCAAATACTTCTCAATAGGGTTGGTAGATGAGTCAATCTCTCGAATGCGCATATAATGTTCCCAAGGCCGAATATGGGAGATAAACCATATAGAAAGTAACTCAGCTGAAGCTTGTAGTACATCCTTTTGTTGATTTTGGTATTTGTTTAATGAAATAATGGTCTCCGCCAAGAGCATATTGGAGAAGTCCCATTTTAGGCAAGATTGCCTAGCAATTACTGCAACGAGAGGATTTAATTCCGTCCTTGATGTGGGAAATAAAACGAATATGAAGAAAGCTAGAATAAAAACCCTTGCGGAAGTATTTCTTGTTTCTTTCGGCACTTTGGAGTAATTGTCCACCAAGTATGATAGAGAAAATCTCCCGGTATTCGATTTGATCAACTTTTCCACTTGACGGGTCTTCAAGTTTAAAAATCCAGCTATAATACTTGTAGGTTTCAATCTGAGTGGGGGCTCAACAGTTCTTGATTCGAAATCAATCCCAATGGTTGCCTTATATTCTTCTAATGTAGGTACCATCTCGTGCTCACCCAATTGAAATGTGGCAGTGGTAACTTTCCAGAAATTGGATAATGCTTGTATTAGACTCACTTGGTACTCTAGGTCGATGAGCTTGAACAAATACCCGAGCTTTTCCCTTACGTATGCTTTGTTGTCCTTTGTCATGTTTACCCACCATGCCAAAAGCTCCTTCCTTGGAATAGGAATGACTTGTATGTCTAGTTTTCCCATTTTGATCTAAAGCATGTAAAAGAAAGTGATTATTATTTACCATGGATTACTAATTGATTTTAATGCCCCATTTCACTTATATGTTCTTTTAAGGTAGGACGGAGGTTAAATACACTTGCATGCCTCGAAAGTAATGCAAGTGTCATTTTGAATCCGTTTAAACCTTAAAAGAGCATATAGTTGAGATCATGGATAAATTCAATGTGTGATGTAAATGCCCATTTTGTCATACTCCATTTATACCATAAAGTCTTAATCTATGGTTTGCAATTTTGAACACATTGAAATGAATGAACAAGCATTTGAATTACATGAGAAATCCACCATGGACTAATACATTTCATCTAAAAATGAAAAAAATGGTCAAATGGAGTATGACATCTTAATCATGCATTCTAAAATGAAAGGGCATTTAGACCAAGCATTGAATGTCATTTAGGCATTTTTAAGAATGTGTCAACTAACATGCATAATTGTAAATAAATGGAATGGAACGATATTTGCTTACCATGACATTTTAGTTTGGTTTTAGGTATACCAACCACAAAGACAAGCGAATGCAACCAGTGAAGTTTTGATGCTTAAAAAGAGTAAGATATACTAAAGGCTCAAGGCCATCACCTTAATGGACAAGGGATTCCATTCCAATAGGCAATCGGCCTAAAGTTATAAAATATTATTCTACCTCGATGATCGGCATTGTATTTAAACGATCCCATGAGCAATCGGCCTATAGTTCTGCCGAAACACATATCTCCTAAAGGTAATCCTAAATGTAGCCGGGGTTGGGCCACGGGTGGTGTGTGCTAATGGTGTAGTGCTAAAGTAATTTAAAGACATGCATAGCAATTAATGACCAAACAGTACTTCTAAAATTCATTCAAAACACATTCAATCCCAACACCAACCTGCAAAACAAGAATCAATAAAGACAATACCCTTTATAACACCCGCCTGCAAAACCATTTAAGACTATCATTAGCGAGACGTACCTGGGATCTTTACAAGCACAAAATACAAGCATATCGTTCTATCTAGGCATAAGTCTAATTAGAAAAGGTAGGATTCCCTAGCGGAGTTGCTAAGCCTGTCGCGCCGTGCTTTTGGGGCTTTCGGGATTTACGTGTCACGCCCCGAACCCCATCGAACACGCAACACACTTCTCTGGTCAAATAACGCAATATCCCAAGGTATCGCCGACCCAATTCAACTTATCAGATATTTATATCCATCGGCGAAAGCCACAATCAATACCCGGACAATAATAATTGGGGTAAACAGGGAGAATAAACATATTTATTACTTAACCAATTTTATACAACATCCAACATATACCATTCATCTCCTATACATGCACACCGTACTAACAACTTCACACCACCGATATCCAAAAAGATCGATATCCTGAGTACCCTATCATCAAAAATGGTATCCTTCAAAAGCCTATACCCAACCTCCACTCTAACCCCTACGCCCTTTACTTGGCGTCCACTCAGAATCTGACTCCTCGGCATCTGAATCTGAGTCCTCTTGAACTGTCTGTTTCTCTGAGGAATTCGGCTCGGCCTCGATTTCAATCGAGTTGTTTATATCTCTCGAGTCCGCTGGAACCTTAACCCGCTCCTCTTCGACTGGCTCCTCGTCCGACTCGTCCTCTGGCACAAATTCGGGATCGTACCAAGGAATATCCTCTGGTTCATACTTTGGCTCTCTTTCCCGGTCTTCTTCAGGCTCATCCTCAAGCTCTTCTTCTAGGGCCTCTTCAGGTTCTGCTTCAGGGTCTTCTTCTTCTTCTTCTTCTTCTTCTTCTTCTTCTTCTTCTTCTGCTTCTTCTGGTATCACTTCAAGATCTACGTCCATCAGATCTTACCCTGCCTGAGATTCTTTCGGCTTCGATTCATGCTCGGCCCCTGAAGGCTCAGGTGCTGTAGGCGCAGGCTGAAGTCCGGACTGTGCTAGGCTAGTCTCTAAACTCGTCATCTCGTCGTCGGGAGGGAGTATGGCTGATGGGTCCCAATCTCCAACTCTGTCAAAGGGGACATCAAAACCCCGAACGAGGCCAAACTCATCTACCCCGTCTCAAAAGAACCAAGCAGTATAGGTATGGGCCTGCTAAAGGGGTAACCCTACATCTACCCAAACTACTGTAGTGTGCTTAATCCAAGGCATATTATCGTCCATAGGATACTCTATAACACTGTGGTTGGTGTGCATTGGTACTCCAAAATACTCAGGCAGCGGTGGCGGGACATTCATTGCTCAGGCGAGGGTTATGAAATTATTGGTTGAAACAGCCATGAGATCACATCTCAATAAGTATACACCCTAAATCTCACCTAGGCTATCACGTACCTCCAGACAATCACAATCACAATCACAATCACGATCACAATCACACTCAGCCATCACATCGCAGGCACACAATTTATACTTACTTGGACCTTTTCTGTGTGCAACCTGCACGTTAGCCACAGTAGTATAATTTCCAATCACATACTTGTTCTAAATACATTCCACGCACTCATTCCTATCTCATCACATTATTTCCACATAACTCGCCAGTGACCCGCGTAATGGTACTGCCTCAGGTTCACTGTGACCATCTCACACTCGACTCGCCAGTGACTCGTGTAGTAGTACCGCCTCAGGTTCACTGCGACTAACTCATAACAATACTTCAGGGCCCGCGTAATGGTACCGCCTCAGGCCATATATCTTGCCCGCGTAGTGGTACCGCCTCAGGCTCAACACCCACCACCTACGATACAACCCATGTAATGGTACTGCTTCAGGTTGGCTGTCCTCCGGTAATACCGAGCATCGTCCCATATAGTTATATTGCCTCAAGACGGATCAATTCCTCGCGTAATGGTACCGCCTCAGGGATTTCCGTTATCACAGGTACCACACCACACTCGCTTTCTCACTCATTCACACATTCAACACCCATGTACCAACATATTGATCAATCACACTTGGCCAGTGCACACATCAAACCACGCATTTCTCAAGCTCAATAAACACCCAACACGGCCAATTGACAGTCAATTTCAATTGGGCCCAAGTGTGTACATAGCGAAGCACATATCAATCAATCAAGTCATGGTACAACAAACATACAAGGCCACTAACGGGCCCACAAACACAGCCACTACATGGACACAAAATTCAACATTTCCTCATCCATTTTTGGCCCGGATCGTCACCACAATTCAGCAATAAATCAACGCACCAAACCGATATCGTTTTCCCCGAAATCGAACCATACGCTCGTCAATACGAGCCCAATTTCCAGCACCCAATTTCACATCATCTCAACCCCGAAACATCATCATTTCACCATCTAAAATCAGTCAATATCAGCCCTTAAATCAGTCCACTCAATTAATCCCTAAACAACCCCTAAACGGCCCTTAATTAACCCGAATCAACTCTAATTCGTCCGTCGATACCCGAAATCCTAAATAGAGGTTAGGGCGCAACTTACCCGAACTCTAGACTGGCTTGGCTAGAGTGGAAAGGGGGACGGCGGCCGGTGGCCTCATGGCGGCGCACGGCGAGCGGCGAGTGGTGAGCGGCTTGACGGCGGCGGCTAGCTGGACAACGGCTAGCCTCTCACGGTTAAACAGGACCGAAAGGGGTGCCTGGTGGTGGTGTTCGGTGAGGCGAAACAAAATAGGGGAGAGAGAGATGGTGAGGATGAGCGACGGCTCCGGCGCGGCTGCTCCGGCTGAACGGGAGGGCGGCGACGGTAGCTTCCTTGGCCGCAGTTCATGGCCATAAGGGGAAAGAGAGAGATTGCCGAAAGGGAGAGGGAGAGAGAGAGAGGGGCGGCGATGTAAGGGCGCGGCTCGATGATCGAGCGGCGGTGATCGGGCGGACGGCGACCAGTGAGCGGCGGCGCGGCAAGGGGGAGAGGCGGTCGGTCGGCGAGAAAGGGGGGCTTTTGTCGAGAAGTAGAGAGAGATTGAAGAGAGAGAGAGAGAAAAATTGGGTTTAAATAACCCAAAGCCAATAATTGAAATCCCAATTGACCATCTTGCCCTTCTCTCACAAATCCAATCAGTGGCCTAGTTTCGATCTTATCTTGAGATCGACGGTTCGGATCGAATTTTTTCCAAAATATCCAAGGGCAATTTGAGAATTTCTCAAAACGTCCAAGGGCAAAATTGTCCACAAATCTTTAATTCTAAGTCTAGGGCGAAATTTCCAGGGGTAAAATGGTCATTTTCCATTTCTCCCGAAATTCAATTTTTCTGAAGGATTTGGACAATCCGAGGCTACCCGAGCAAATGACTACATCGTCCAAATGATTTGTTGTGACTTTCTAAATTTTCAATGCCCAACTTAGTCTCTAATTCATGTCTAAGTTCTAAATAACGTAACTTGCACGTATCTCGTATAACAGGTGGCTTTTAGGGAAATTCACATTATTAACCCGTGGCCGATACTAAATCATGCCACATACAAGTTTATTCGGGTCGTGACGACCTTGGTTGTCACTTAATCGCGAGGATCGATCGCTAGTTTCGATAGGCGATCGCTTGATATAGGTTTGGGATCATTCGTTAATTCATTTCGTGGTCTAGCGAAATCACCCACGACTCACTAATATGACAGTGGCGAATTGATCCCTAACTATCCTTGGATCGGCCTTCATTAGCTCAAAATGTCACCTCGACAATTTTCGTGGTCGAAAGTCGGTTCATGATCGAGTTCTTTGGTCGTGCAAATTTAAATCCCTAATTAGCCTTTCCCTAATGGTTAGTATTCTCGAAGTGATCAATTCCAGGCGAGATCTAACTACAAGCACATCCATAAACTATTCACTTCATAACTCCCAAGTGGATCGGATTTCAGAATGTCACGTTGCGCGCTAAGGAGGTATTTCCGTGTAATGGTCTCTCCCAAACCATACCTTATGTGACAGTGGAAGGTAATTTCTTATTTTGTCTAGGTTTTTAATTTTGGAGTCGCCACTAGTCATTATTGGTAGGTAGACTAGAAACCTAATCGAGGTACAAGAGAAATACCACGATTCTACGAACTAAAGATTCTGAGTACAGGGACTTGGTTATGTTATTGATCCCGAATCGAGATCCCTAACGCCCTTTCGGTACCTAAGAACGATATGATGTCTAATGTGTCATGCGAATTTTCGAGGCTTACCTACTAATCCTATTCGTTCTAATCGCAGAAAAGACCAAACAAGTATTAAATGCACAATCAAAGTCAATCAAGTCAATCAATCCTAAGTGGTTTTTAAAACGAAAATCAATCAAAACATTCAAACCCTAATGAAGTTCTAAAAGCTTATTCATTTCATGATATGCATTTTTTAGGGTTTTAGGGTTTTTTAGAGGTTATAACTCCTGAATTTGGAATTTTCTAAAAATGCCACTTAGGTACTTTTGAAAATTCAAATTTCACTTTTTGTGGGTGGTCACAATGTTTTTGGACCATTTTGTGAATTTTCAAAATTTTTGATTTTTGATTTTTTTTCGAAAAAATTTTTTAAATCGAGAATTGATTTTTTATGATTTTCTGAAAATTTTTATGAATTTTCCAATTTTTTTTCAATTTTTTTTATTGATTTTCTAATTTTTTACATTTTGTATTTGTATTTTCTGAATTTTCTAAATTTTTATGAATTTTCTGAAAATTTTAGATTTTTTTATGAATTTTCTAATTTTTTTGGAATTTTTATGAATTTTCTGTTTTTTTTTATTTTTTTTATTTTCCAAAATTTTTTATATTTTTCTGATTTTTTTTTATTTTTTAAATTTTCTAGTTGTGAGACGAACTGGACCGACCCAGTTCGACCCGGTTCGGCTTGGCCAAATCGAGCATTGTCGGTGCCAATCGCCGGTCATCATCTCTGGCGGGCATGGTGCCAAAACGGCACTGTTTTTTGCCTTCTTCATTGGGGCATTTTCACAAATAGGTGGTGTGCATTGTTCTGAGTTTGATGTTTTCAAGGTCGCGACTTTGGATCGGAATTCGGTGACCTTTCGACGACTATCTCGCTGTTCCAATTGTACCATCATCAAGTTTATATGTTCCAGTATCAATCTAACCCAATCAGATTGCTATCGGACGTTCGCCGGCCGGCGAAAAATTAATCGCCCTAGCCATCTATGTCGAGTCTAATGACTATCAAAACATCAAACAAGGTTAAAAGATGCTAACTTGGTTGGCCTAAGGCCATGGGATGCTCCGGCGACGTCACTTGAGCTCCGGAGAGATGGTTCACAAGGAGGTCGACTCGGTTTGTGCATTTTAGTGCCCAAAATGCAATAAATCAACACAAAAATGATTAGAAACGAGTTTTGCACATCCAGGAACACAAAATCGCAAAGAAAATTGCAAGAACAGCATGATTGAATAAAATCATATTTTTTGGATTCTAGAAAAAACTGACTTTGAACGAGATTTACCTTCTTCGTCTGATGATCAAATGAAATTGTCGAAGTGATCCGCACCCCAAGAGTTGTTCCTTGACACTTGTACTTCCACCTGATGATCTTGGCTTTGCCAGAACAGGTCTAAGCGTACTGGTCAAGCTCGATTTTTAGAGCTTCCCGACCAGCTTCGGGCCAACTGGTCTAGGTGAGGAGCCTCACCACCTGGGCCGATTCGCCGACACTTTTCTAGCTGGGAAAGCGCCTGTCACTTGGTCCGGGAAGCCTCTACTCACCTCTCTTTCAATCTCTCTCTCTTTCACCCCTATTCTCTCTCTCCTCTCTCTCGATAATTTCGTCGAACAGGTTCCCTGCAATGTTTAGTTTTTTTTCATTTTTGTTGATCGATTTTTTTCTCCCCAAAGTTTGCTCTATCGACTTCCGATCGGTTAGAATGCTTATCCGGTGGCAACTGGATATTTTCCAACTGGCTAAATCGATTAAAACGTGGTAAATTTCCCACACTAAGTCTGCAAAGTCTCAGGTACAAATTGGTTTTTTCTAGGTTTGGTGCGCTTTGGCTGAGTTGGGTGAAGAAGGTGAGTAACCCGAGTCAGGTCAAGTTGACCCGGTCGACCCGACAGACCCGGGTTGATCTAAATTCTC
The DNA here is from genome assembly GCA_031216405.1 of Syzygium malaccense. Lineage (NCBI taxonomy): Eukaryota > Viridiplantae > Streptophyta > Magnoliopsida > Myrtales > Myrtaceae > Syzygium > Syzygium malaccense. Next base: position 25,427,940 of record CM062257.1, on the reverse strand, counting down.
AAATTCGACTCAATTTTGACCCAATTTTCCAAATTTAACCCCAAAATTGAATTCCCCATCATATTCCAAATCTAAGTATATAATTTGCCTCAATTTTTATTATAATTGTGTCCAAGATTTTCTCATTTTTATATTCGGGTTAATAGGGTTTTGTTCAATTTGATGTCCTAATGACTCGATTAAGCAAAATTGATGCCAAAATTGAATTACCCACATCTGATTAACTCTAGAAATAATGGTCCCATATTTCAAAATTTTCATATTGGGTACGATTCCCCAATTTGGGTTCAAAATTCTTAATTTTCAATCAAATTTTGGGGATTTTTTATTTTTATGTCAAATTATGCAATTGGACTGACCATTATGCAATTCAAGGTCCCAGAATCATTTGTTGTGAAGACACTATGACTTAAAATGACCATAAAAAATTTAATTGCATTTTTGGTTCAATTCAAGTTTAATTTTGCCCAATTTTGGGAAAAACATATACCCGATTGAGATTTTTTAAAATTGATAATGTATTCATGAAATTGGATTTAAAATAAGACTAATGACTATTTTTATGGAATTTTCTGATTTCATTTACTATTTTTCTTGATTTTCTCACTTATTTTGACTAAAGGAAATTAAGGAAAAATGCTAAAAAATGCTAAAAAATTATTTTTTGGTTTAGAAATAGGTTTCTAGGCTTGGCCAAGATTCCTAGTCCTAATTTTGAAATTTTTGAAAATATGAAAAAATGAGCTGAAAATTAGGTGTCAATAGGCATCTAAAGAATACATCAAGTGAATAGAAAATAAGCGTCTAATTGATGTCGAGCTATATATTCCATTGAGCGTGGTATCAGATCTTGTAGATGCGTATGTCCCAAAATACATTTGTTTCAACTATGTCCGGAGTGGAACCCTACGTCCTTGAAGAGGTCGTGAACGATGTAGAAGAATGGGAGTCTCAGGCCAAGGAATGGGAAGAACACCAAAAGGTGAAAGCTGTCTTAGCTAGCAAGAAGCTTAGGATTGGATTATTTAGATTCCCATTTGAGTTTAAAATCATGATGACAAATAATTTCAAATTTTTTATACAATGATGGATTAATCATTTTCTAAACATGCATAGATAATTTCAAAACACGATTTCAAAACATAAAGGAATCACCGTGGATTACAATTCTTTGAATTGTATGATTTCTTGAGAAAGACATTGATGAAGAATTTTATACAAGGCTAAGACTTGTATGAAATTTCTTATCCTTGACAATCTCATGAAACCATACAATTAAAAGGATGTAGGATTTCGTGATCATTTTGCTATGCTAATATCGAGTCTTTTTATAAAGCAGGTTATTTAGTAATGGAAGGTAAAAGACCTCGAGCTTGATTATAAGTTAGAATGGCGGAAGAAGAAACCCATGCTTGACTAGCTGAAGTCGAGAATCAAATGACCCAAATGGTCACAATGATGGCGGAAATGAAGGCTTTTATTCCTACATCCTATAGACAATATCATTGTTGACACCTAACTTTTAACTCATTTTTTTTCATATTTTAGAAAATTTCAAAATTAGGACTAGGAATCTTGGCCAAGCCTAAAAACCTATTTCTAAACCAAAAAATAATTTTTTTTATCATTTTTCTGCATTTTTCCTCAATTTCTTTTAGTCAAAATAAGTAAGAAAATCAAGAAAAATAGCAAATGGAATCAAAAAATTCCATAAAAATAGTCATTAGTCTTATTTTAAATCTAATTTCATGAATACATTGTCAATTTTGAAAAATCTCAATCGGGTATATGTTTTTCCCAAAATTGGGCAAAATTAAACTCGAATAGAACAAAAAATGCAATTAAATTTTTTTTAGTCATTTTTAAATCATAGTGTCTCCACAACAAATGATTTTGGGATCTTTAATTGCATAATGGTTAGTCCAATTGCACAATTTGACATAAAAATAAAAAAGTCCCCAAAATTTGATTGAAAATTAAGAATTTTGAACCCAAATTGGGAATCGTGCCCGATATGAAATTGTTGAAATATGAGACTATCATTTCTAGGGTTAATCAGATGTGGGTAATTCAATTTTGGCATCAATTTTGCCTAACCAGGTCATTAGGACATCAAATTGAACAAAACCCTATTAACCCGAATATAAAAATGAGAAAATCTTGGACACAATTATAATAAAAATTGAGAAAAATTATATATTTGGATTTGGAATATGATGGGGAATTCAATTTTGAGGTTAAATTTGAAAAATTGGATTAAAATCTGGTCGAATTTGAGAATTTAGACCAACCCGGGTCTGTCGGGTCGATCGGGTCAACCCGATCCGACCCGGGTTACTCACCTTCTTCACCCAACTCAGCCAAAGTGCACCAAACCCAGAAAATCAGTTCGTGCCCGCGACTTGACCGATCATTCTCGATCAAACTAGCACGTGTTAATCGGTTTGGCTAGCTGGAAAATATCTGGCTGGCACCAGCTAATCATCCCAACCGATTGGAGTTTGGTTTCGACAAATTTTGAGCGGGAAAAATTGCAAAACAAAAACAAAAAAACAATGACCTGAGAGTAGAGAACCTGTTCGATGAAATTACCGAGAGACAGGAGAGAGAAATAGAGAGAGAAAGAGAGGAAACAAGTGAAAGGTTGAGTCGACACTCCCTGTGACTGCGTGATTGGCGTTTTTTTACGGTTGAAAAAGCGCCGACGAAGTGGTCACCATAGGTGAGTGTCCTCACCTGAGACAACTGGTGAATGACTGGTCGTCATAGCCTGAAAACGAGTCCTTATTGGCTTGTCAAGAGCCTCTCCGGTGGATCCAAGGCCATCAACTTAAAGCCTGAGAGTTGAGGAACATCTTTACGATCGTGGATCAGCTCGGAGAAGTTGTTTGATCATCGAACAGAACAAGTAAAAATCCTTCATCACCTCGGTTTTTCTAGATTCTCAGAAAATGAAGTTGAGCTTGATATTGCCAATCTTACAATTTCTTTGATGATTCTGAGGTCCTTGATGTTCTAAATACATTTCTAATGAATTTTGATGTTGTTTGATTGCATTTTCAGCATTAAAAAACTCATAAACCGAGTCGGCCATTTCTGGAAAATCTTGCCGGAGCAATATGACCTCACCGGAGTGCATCCTGTGGCCTTAGGCCACTCAAGTCAGTCTTCCTTAATCCTTGTTTGGTATTTTGTTAGCAATTAGGATTGAGTTAGACGACTAAGGCGGTTAGAATTAGGATTAGTATTCTGGAAAATCCATGTCGAAAGAGTTTACAAGTTAGGATTTTTGGATCAATTTTTCGCCGGCCAACGAATGTCCGGTGGCCATTTGATTAGTCTAGATTAGTACTGGAATATATGAACTTAATGATGGTTCAATTGGAACGGTGAGACAGTCACCGGAAGGTTGCCGGATTCTGATTCGAAGTCGCGGCCTTGAAAACATTGAACTAGAAAATTGTGCCGACCAACTTTTTATCAAAATGCCTCAATGAAGAAAGCCAAAAACGGTGCCGTTTTGATACCATGCCCGCCGGAGAAGACGATCGTCGCCGGTGCCGGCGACACCCGATTCGGCCAAGCCGAGCCAGGTCGAACCAGGCTAGTCCGGTTCGTTGCCCGGCGGGAACATTCAAAAAATAAAAAAATAAAAAAAATAAAAAACAGAAAATTCACAAAAATTAGAAAATTCATAAAAAAATTAAAAAATATAAAATTCATAAAAAAATTCAAAATTCAGAAAATTCATAAAAATTCAAAAAAATCAATAAAAAAATAAAAAATTTTGGAAAATCAATAAAAAATGTAAAAAAAAATTGAAAAGCTGGAAAATTCATAAAAAATTTCGGAAAACCATAAAAAAATCAATTCTGGGTTAAACAAATTTTTTTCCAAAAAAAAATCAAAAATTTTGAAAATTCACCAAATGGTCCAAAAACATTGTGGCCAACCATAAAAAGTGAAATATGAGTTTTCGGAAGTGCTCAAGTGGCATTTTTAGAAAATTTCGAATTTAGGGGTTATAACCCCTAATAAACCCTAAAACCCTAAAAATGTAAATAATGAAATAAATAAGCTTTTAGAGCTTCAATAGGGTTTGGGTGTTTTGATTGATTTTTGTTTTAAAGACCACTTAGGATTGATTGACTTGATTAACTTTGATTGTGCATTTAATACTTGTTTGGTCCTTCCCGCGATTAAAACGGAGAGGATTTGTGGGTAACCCTCGGAAATTCACATGACACGTTAGACATCATATTGTTCTTAGGTACTGAAAGGGCGTTAGGGATCTCTATTCGAGATAAATAACGTAACCAAGTCCCCGTACTCAGAATCTCTAGGTCGTAGAATCAGGGTATTTCTCCCATACCTCGATTAGGTTTCTAGTATACCTATCAATAATACTAGTGGCGACTCCAAAATCACAAATCTATAATAAATAAGAAATCACCTTCCACTGTCACGTGAGGTATGGTATGGAGAGACCCTTACACGGAAATACCTCATTAGCACACAAATCCCGAAACCCAAGTCAAAAAGCGTGGTGCGACAATCCTACTACTCCAAATGTGGGAACTTCAAACGCAATCGAAACACCGATTGAAGCCCCAGCCAGAAACAAAGAACCGGTTCAAGAAAATCCTCCAAAGACTACGCCTGAGGTGGTAAATTTGGAAGAGGATGATCAAATCAAGAAAACATCCAAAACAAAGGATGAAGAAGAGGTTAAGAGGTTCGCCAAAATTGAAGAATGCTTAGCAAGTCAAGGCTATGAGCTTCAAAGGTTTGACAAGTTCTTGTCGTACGCAAAAGTGGTTGTTCCAAAAAATTATAAGAAGCCAGAGTTCGTGAGCAAGTATGATGGCACTGGCCATCCCAAGAGCCATTTGTAGTATTATCTCTGTAAGATTGTGAGATATTCAGACAACACGCCATTTTTTATCAGGACATTTCAAGATAGTTTGAGAAGAGCGGCCCTCGCATGGTACATAGCCCTCGACATAGAAGACTTCACTGAATGCGATCATTTAGCAGGAGAATTTCTTCGCCAGTATAAGTTTAATGTTGAAGTACTCCCAACTAGAGAGGATCTCGTCATATCTGAGAAATGGAAGAATGAAGGGTTCAGAGCCTATGCTTAGAGATAAAAAGCTGTTGCCTCATAAGTAAAGCCTGCCATAAGTGAAGACGAGCTCATTGAGCTCTTTCTAAAATCATTGCCAACTGAGTATTATGATAAGTTTCATATATCGGGTTGTCAAACATTCACCATGTTGGTAAAGGTTGGTAAGAGAATTGAATGGGGGTTGAAAGAGAAGAAGGCTCAAGAAATAGCGACACGAAGGCCTTACCCAGGAAAAAAAGACAAAGAGCCCATCCGAGAAGTGACTATGGTGTCTAGTCCAAATAATCATCAAGTATCATTTCCAAAGCAATCAAATGTCACTTGGAAAAACCCAAGGCAATTCGAGCCAAATAAAAGACCCATGAAGCAATATACACCGTTTCCCCGATCCCTGTCAAAGCTATTACTAATACTTCTAGAAAGGCATTTGGTGGCCAAAGAAGTACCGAGGACAATCCTATAAGATTTTCTTGGAACGATGAATAAAAAACCTGCGCCTATCACATGGGAGAAAAGGGACATGATGTAGATAATTGTCCCACTCTAAAGTACAAGGTTCAACAGCTCATTAACAAGAAGATATTGAACTTCCAAGAGCCCGAGCCAAATATACATCAGAATCCTCTTCCTGAGCACAATACAGTAAACATGATCAAGGATGAAGAAATAGCGATCAAGTCTGACGATGAAGATGTATATAAAATCAAGATTAAAACTTCTCGATTAAGGGATACCCGCTTTCGTCAAGAAGCACTCCTAAAAGGCGAGATTATAGACAACTTGGGAGAAAACTCTGGAAAATATAACTTCCAAGTGACATATACCCCACCACCATGGGCATTCAAAGATGAAGTAATTGTGCCTAATGATTGGGGTGGTATAGATGATGAAATTAACCCTGAGGAGAAAGCCTTGTCTAAGAAGGAAATGCTCCAAGATAAAACAGATGTGGATGAAAAGGAGAAAGAAAAAGTCCGATAAGGTGAAAGGCGTTTCACCCAGAAATCATCTGTTGAAGGAGAAACCGTAGACTTACTTGATCAAGATAGCAGTAAATATAATTACCATGTCAAATATGCTCCACCACTATGGGCGTTAAAAAATGAAGACATTGTACTAGACGGATGGGGTGGCATGGATGAGGTCTCGATCAGCCAACTAAATCTCGAGGAGAATGAAGATCGGAAAGAGAAAAAGAAGAAAAAGACTCGCCGAGGTGATAGGCGATTTGTTCGAAAAGCACGAAAACAAAGTGAAGTTGTCGATTTTCTAGGTCAAGATAGTGGCCGATATAATTACCGTGTCAAATATACACCTCCTTCATGGGCATTTACGAACGAAACGATCACACCTGATGGTTAGGGTGGAATGGATGTTGACGAAGCCAATAGAAGCATAGTATCCATGATTACACCATTCCTGATCAAGCTTGATGAGGTAGATAAATATAAGGAGGAGGAAGGTCATGTCGAATCAATCACTATCCAACTTCCCATTGACTAGCTAAGGATCAAAGAAGAAGAAACACAGCTTGTGATTATCACTCTCCCTCTAAAAGAAAAGTTTGATACTAAGTGTATACTTTGGGATTACTCTCCCAAAGAAGTCGATGTCATAACCCGATTAGGGAGATGCAATGTCCCGAAAGAAGGTGAGCATAAAAAGAAAGGAGTAACTGAAGAAGATGTCAAACAGTTGCTTTCAGTCATGAAGACGAGCGAATTTGAAGTAATTGAACAGCTAAGAAAGATGTCCACACATATTTCTCTATTAGATCTTTTCAAGACTTCAGAAAGTCACAAAATGGTGCTTATGAAACTTCTTAATGAAGTGCACATCCCAGAGACAATTAATGAAGTATAATTGGAAGACTTTACCGGTACTATTCTTCTGAAAGATCAAATTGCCTTCTGCAATGAAGATTTCCCAATTGACGGGCGTTCCCATAATAAAGCCCTGTATATCGCTATCAAATGCATGGGTAAGGAGTTGTCACGGGTGCTGATCGATAATGGTTCTGCACATAATTTGTATCCACTAAGCACACTGCATCTCTTGGGGATTAGTGAAGAGCTCATTAAACCTTCTAAGGTAATGGTGCGTTCATTTGATGGAATGAAGAAAGACATTATTAGCGATATCGAGCTGAGGTGAACATAGGCCCTGTGCCTTTCCTGATTGACTTCCAAGTAGTGGATATTCCAAGGACTTTCAACTTATTACTCGGAAGACCTTGAATTCATATGGCTAGTGTCATTCCTTCAAGTCTCCATCAGAAAGTCAGGTTCGTCATTAATGGCAAGATGATCACCGTACATGGAGAGACAGATTTCACCACTTACAAAGAGAGTGCATACCGTATGTCGAACTCGAAGTGAAAGAAGAACCAAGCTATCATTCCTTTAAAATGATCTCAATGGTGCAAATTCCTGCCGGTTGCATCATAAAATCCCTAGAGTTCTCAACACCATCCATTATATTTGGAAGGGTGTTATGCCAGTATGGATTTACTTCCGGTAATGGTTTTGGATCGAAATCTCAAGGGATCAAAGAACCTATCACTCCGCTTGTTACAAGAATGAAACATGGAGTAGGTTATGTTCCAGATAACTCCAAAGATCACCATTGAGGCCAGGGTTGAGGTCGAAAGAATCGTAGAGGCTGTAGAAGCCAAGGTGATCGCATCATTAATTCACCTATATGGAAGGGTAAAGCTAAAGAGCTTCCCTATCATCAGATCCACATCAAGGAAATTTTTCCTAAACCTTCCAAGCTATTTCAAGAAGAAGACTTACATGTAGAGGAAGAATCTGTTCTGCCAGATTTATTCGAAGAGAATAACATCAATGTTGTCATAACTGAGGCAGAAGATACCTATGCACTAAAGTAGGAAGATTCTCTTGAACTTTTACTGCTAGCTTTTTCCATTGCATTTTATTGATTACCATTTCAAGTTTCTTGGGATTTCATTTGTAATTTCAGTTCAGTTGCAATTTACATTCCTTTTGATATAGATGTAATCGCGTTTTTCAATTCAATAAAAGTGGTCAAATGTTTTTGTTAAGGACATGTAGAAATAAAATCAAACCTATGATGAAGATTATCCTCATTCATGGGGCTTGAGGCTTTGGGTTTCTATATTGCTCCTTATTGCGAAAATGATTTTAAGAGCAAGGAAGTCTGATGATATGAGGACTAGCTTTGTCTTTATATTCTTTCAAAATTAGTGTCAAAATGAATTTCCAAAAGGGTTTTTTATAGGACCATGTGCGTTACTTAATTTGTATGCAATTACTAATCATGTTTGTTACATGTCAGGTATAAGCATTCGCATATCCATAATAAGTTCATATGTGATCCAAATCTTTTCAAGGAGATCACTTGTGATATTAAAGTGGATAATGAGGATGAGGAATGGGTCAAAAAGGAATGGATTCATCACGAAGAATCAAAGTCACTCACGTTAGAGAAAACGATCACTATTAATTTGGGCGATAAAGAGAATCCCAAAGAAGTTAAGATTGGAGAAAGTTTTCCCTCAGCAGAAGCAGAAAGAATCATAGATTTGCTTAGAGAGTATCAAGATATATTTGCATGGTCTTATGCTGACATGCCAGGCCTTGATCCAAGCATAGTTGAACATGCTTTGTCAATTGATCCAAATATCCTACCAAAGAAGCAAAAACTGAGGCGAACGAAGCCGGATTTGGCAAAAAAAATAGAAGAAGAAGTGATGAAATTGCTCAAAAATTGCTCAAAGTCGGTTTCATTGAAATAGTACCATATCCAGAATGGGTTGCCAACATAATACTCATAATGAAGAAAGATGGTTGAGTACGAGTATGCGTTGATTATCGCGACTTAAATAAAGCAAGTCCTAAGGATGATTTCCCACTTCCACATATTGAAGTATTAGTGGATAGCACTGTCGGGTTCAAAACATTTTCATTTATGGATGGTTTTTCAAGATATAATCAAATCCTTATGAAGAAAGAGGATAAGGCAAAGACGTCCTTCATAATACCATGGGGCACATTTTGTTAGAATGTGATGCCTTTCAATTTGAAAAATGCTGGTGTCACAAATCAAAGGGCAATGGTAACTTTGTTCCATGACATAATGCATAAAGAAATTGAGGTATATGTGGATCACATGATCGCAAAATCCAAACAATGAGAAGATTATGCTGAGGTGCTTCGTAAATTGTTCGAATGACTTAGGAAGTACAAGTTGCGGTTGAATCCCAACAAGTGTGTATTTGGGGTAAAATCCGGCAAACTGCTAAGGTTTTGGTCAGTAGCAGGGGCATCGAAATAGATCCCTCCAAGATTAAGGCAATATACGACTTAAAAACTCCTTTTATGGTAAAAGAAGTAAGAAGTTTATTGGGACGATTAAATTACATTGCTCGTTTCATCTATCAGCTTTCTAAGACTGCTAAACCGTTCTTCAAATTGTTGAAGATAAATGCCAAAGTGAAGTGGGATGCGGAATGTCAACAAGTCTTTGACAAGATCAAAGAATATCTAGTATGCCCATCAGTATTGGTACCACCAATCCCTGGAGTTTCGTTAATCTTATATTTGATGATTAACTATGAGTCGTTAGGAACGGTGTTTATACAAAGAAGACCAAATAATGATAAAGGACAAGCCACTTATTACTTAAGCAAGAAGTTCACAACATCATAAATGAATTACCCGACAGTCGAGAAGACATACATTGCATTGATTTGGGTATTACACAGATTAAGACAATACATTCTTCATCACCAAATTTTGCTAGTGCCTGAGAATGATCCGATCAAATACCTTCGTGAGAAATCCTCCTTGGTCGAGAAATTAGTAAAGTGGTAAGTCTTGTTATCTGAATTTGACATTAGAATTTCATCTCAAAAGTCAGTCAAAGGACGAGCAATAATAGACATATTGGCAAAAAATTCACAAAATATAGCCAATCCTGAAGAACAACTTGATGATCATATATTGACATTGGTCGACGATAAATGGACCATGCACTTCGATGGTGCAACCAACTTATCTGGATCAGGAACTGGGGTAGTACTAATATCCCCAGAAGGCCAATACTATCCGGTATCTGCGAAATTGGTATTTCCATGCACCAATAACATTGTTGAATACGAAGCATGCATTCTCAGCTTGCGATTAGCTTTTTCAATGAAGATAAAAAGGTTACAAGTATATGGAGATTCTATGCTCATCATATTATAAACAACTGGTGAATGGCAAACTCGAGATGCCAAGCTGATTCCCTATTAGAGATACTTATAAGAGATTATAGAAAGTTTCGAAAAAGTAATATTCGATTATATCCCAAGAGTTCAGAATCATTTTGCAGATGCTCTTGCAACTTTGTCATCCTTATTACAAGCTGAAGATTGTATGGATATAAAACCATTGAGAATCAATATTCTTTAATAACCAGCTCATTGCATGATAGTTCAGGCAGAATTTGACAATGAACCATGGTATCATGACATCAAAAGATATCTTCAATCGGGAGAGTTTCCTGAAGAAAGCCAACCAGATGACAGAAAATTTATAAGGAAGATAGCCAACAAATTCTTCTTTAGTGGTCAAATCCCTTACAAAAGATCGTTTGATTCAACCTTACTAAGATGTGTGGATGCTATGGAAGCTGAACAGATCATGAAAGAAATTCATGAAGGTGAATGTGGACTGCACATGAATGGACATCTTCTAACCCGAAAGATTATGAGGTTGTGATACTATTAGATGACAATGGAAACAAATTGCATCCAACACGTAAGATGTTGTCATCAATGTCAAGTTTATGGAGACAAAATCAATACACCGCCAAATGAGCTACATCAAATGTCCGAGCCATCGCCATTTTCAATGTGGGGCATTAATATGATTGGTCTAATCAACCCCAAGGCCTCAAATGGACACCGATTTATCCTGGTTGCTATTGACTATTTCACTAAATGGATTAAAGCAAACTCCCACACGAATGTTACTGCCAAGAATGTTGCAAGATTCATTAGGCGGGACATCATTGCTAGGTATGGAGTTCCAGAAGCAATAATTACGAACAATAGCTCAAATCTAAACAACAAGATTATAGATGATTTACTTGAACACTTCCACGTCCAACATTTGAACTCATCTCCATATCGTTCACAAATAAATGGAGCAGTTGAAGTGGCAAATAAAAATATCAAGAAGATACTGGTCAAGACAGCCGAAAATTATCGTGATTGGCACGAAAGGTTATCGTATGCTTTGATGGCATACCGAATTTCAATTCAATCATCAACTGGAGCAACCCCATTTTCCTTGGTCTGTGGAATGAAAGCAATACTACCTGTTGAAGCAGAAATTCCTTCGTTAAGGATACTATCTCAATTGAAGCTTTCAGAAGTTGAATGGATTCAATAAAGATATGAATAACTCAATATGATCGATGAAAAGAGATTAAGAGCTATATGCCATGGACAAGCTTATCAAAGAAGAGTGGTTAAATCCTTTAATCGAAAAGTGAAACCAAGGCATTTCAAAATAGAGGATTTAGTAGTGAAGAAAGTCATCTTCAATAATTCATATCCCCAATGCAAATTCACTCCGAATTATGAGGGTACATACATTATTAAGAAAGTTCTTTCTAGAGGAGCATTAATTCATGTAAATATAGAAGGAATAGAACTGGCCTTTCTTGTAAATGCAGATACTATCAAGATTTTCTACCCATGAAATGAAGACAAACATTCAAGAAGAAATTTGGGTTATTTTAGAACATGTGCAATATCATGCATATCATGCATACTATGTATTTCATGAACATATTTATCTGTTTTACAGAAGAAAGCAAAAAAAATCCAAACCAGTTGATGATTTTAGAATCCTCAATGAAGTTATCAAATAGTAGAGGGAAGTATTATTTCCAATTCAATTTTCCGTAGATGTCCTCTAAATATGCTTTTCTTTTTATCATCCCTAGGGAGACAAAGAAAAAGGAAGCGACAAAAAGAAAAAATCACCAGTGGAATCAAAGAAAAACAGGCAAACAAGAGGGATCTTGGCAAGTTGATCAGACAGGTATCCCTAAATCGTGAGTGCATGTATCGAAGAAGTTGCCCTTTTAAGAGAAAAACGAACTTCTTTTTTCCCCAAGTATAATAATACTAAATTGAACAAAACAAACAGATTGTTTTGAAAAGGAAAATACCTTAGAAATATTTCAAATCAAAAGTTTTGAAACACGCTTTTTTTAAGAATGCACTAAACATCAAAATTCCCTAAAGGGGTAATTTGACAAAAGGCTTTGAAAAATTTTATAGAAAAAATTTGGATCAAATCAAATGGAAAGACCTTTAAATGATGAAATGTAAGCCACATCTACACACGTCCCTTATACACTCAAAGTCAAAACAGAGAAGTGAGTGAGAAAAACTCATCCGAAAGAAATAGGAGATGTTCACAATGATTACATAGATTAAAATGATGAAAGGCAGTCATTTCACTATCCCAAACACATGCTTATCTCTTGCAAACCAAATTTGAACCAAAACAGTGGAGAAGTTTTTCCAAAATAATCCCGTTAAGAACCATTCCACATTGGGGCAAACTAGGAGGTTTGTGATTGACAGCTATGGAGAATAGGATCAAGAAAAATTTTATTTCATATTCTTACATCAATCTTTCCGTGATAACTTCAGATAAAGTGATATGGAAGCTCAAGACATCCCAAGAGGAAGAAGAGCAATTCATTTCTTATATCCAAACACATTACCTTTGGCAAAATCCAATTGAGCCTGAATATTCATTTCAGAATCCTAAATTGGTGATCATCTCTTCACACTGGAGCATGAGTATATGATCCATTTTAATAGATAAGAAACAAAAGAGCATGACACGGAGTCCTTAGAACTCAAAAAGGTAAAAAACAAAGGAATTTGGGGCATGAAAAAGCAGTGTGCTTGGTAAAAGCAAGGCCAAATTCCAGAGGAAAATGAGAAAGAAAAAGAGAGTTAAAAAAAAAGCTCAAAATGAAAAAAAAGTCATGACAAATCAAAGTCAAGATCATAAGAGATCATTGATCACAATAAGCGAGAATGAGCAAAAGAAAAGAGATTGTAATAAATGTTTAGGAGATTCTGATATTTATAAAAGAAAGACCCCTAGTGAACAAAAAGAAAAAAGGTGGTGATGCCAAGAAGATCACTAATTTCTAAAAATCCTAAATTCAAACAAATGAGCCTTTTGAGCCTATCCAATACCAACAATAAAACCTCTCGCCAAAGACTCTTCAGATTGGGATGTTGAGAGTAGAAATATGACTTCATGATAAGAAGTCATCACTCAAAGAAGTGTATGCAATAATATCTTATCTTGTCCTCGAGGTTCTTAATTTGTAAACCCGAAGTTAGTTGTGACGAAATCCTTTTTCTTGGCCTTAGAATGCCTATCCTTTGAATAGTTATTGATCAAGCCAACATTACAACATTTTGAAAGACCTTATCGGATCAATTGGATTGTATACATTGCGAACATCTCCGAACACCTAAGGATTGTTTAAGAGAGATAAAATTGAGGGATATCAGACAGGTCCCTTTTCAATCAAATAAAGAAAAGATCAAGTTCATTGATTGAAACAAATCCTTTCTAAAGAAGGTCTTCCAAATGATCATTTCAAGCATTTCTTGAAAGATTGCAAACATTCTGTTCAAATAATTACTTGAAAAGGAAATTTGATTGTCTGAAATGCGTTAATGCAAAGAATGCATATTTCAAAACTACTTTTCAAAAGTTTTTGGTCAATTTAAAATCAAGTTTTCAAACAGTTTGCGGTAAGTTAAGAAAAAACCACGCTTCAAATAGTTTTGATTAACTTCAAAACTATTTTCCAAAATAGTTTTTGATCAATTAAAAAATCATATAAAGATTAGTGAAACCTCAAAATCACATAACTCATGGTCAAGGCGTTCATTGTTTGAAGTCTTTCCAAAGTCCTATAGGCGAGGAGCCCCTAGGCAAATTCAAAGTCCTACAGGCAAGAAGCTCCAAGGCAAATTCAAGTCCCACAGGCGAGGAGCCCCTAGGTAAATTTAAAGTCCTACAGGCAAGGAGCCCTTAAGCAAATTCAAAGTCCTACTAGTGAGGAACTACTTTGCAAATTCAAGTCCTACAGGCGAGGAACCCCTATGTAAATTCAAAATCTTACTGGAAAGGAACCACTAGCCAAATTCAAAGTCCTACAGGCGATGAGCCCATAGGAAAATTCAAGTCCTACAAGCGAGGAGCCCCTAGGCAAATTCAAAGTCCTACTGGTGAGTAACCACTAGGCAAATTCAAGTCCAACAGGCAAGAAGCCCCTAGGCAAATTCAAGTCCTACAGGCGAGGAGCCCCTAGGCAAATTCAAAGTCCTTCGGGCGAGGAGCCTCTAGGCAAATTCAAAGTCCTACTGGGGATAAGCCCCTAGACAAATTCAAAGTCCCATAGGTAAGGAGCTCCTAGGCAAATTCAAGTCCTACAGGCAAGGAGTCCCTAGGCAAATTCAAGTCCTACAGGTGAGGAGCCCCTAAACAAATTCAAGTCCTACAAGCGAGGAACCCCTAGGCAAATTCAAAGTCCTACAGACGAGGAGCCCCTAGACAAATTTAAAGTCCTCCTAGTGAGGAACCACTAGACAAATTCAAGTCCTACAAGCACGGAGCCCCTAGGTAAATTGAAGTCCTATAGACGGGGAGCCCCTAGGCAAATTCAAAGTCTTACTAGTGAGGAACCACTAGGAAAATTTAAAGTCCTACAGACGAAGAGCTCCTAGGCAAATTCAAGTCCTACATGTGAATAGCCCCTAGGCAAATTCAAAGTCCTATTGAGGAGGAACCACTAGGCAAATTCAAAGTCCTACAGGCGAGAAGCCCCTAGGTAAATTCAAGTCCTACAGGCGAGGAGCCCCTAGGCGAATTCAAGTCCTATTGGGGAGGAGCCACTAGGCAAATTCAAGTCCTACAGGCGAGGAACCCTTAGGCAAATTCAAGTCCTACTGGTGAGGAATCACTAGGCAAATCCAAAGTCCTACCGGTGAGGAACCACTATGCAAATTCCCAAAATCCTCAGGCGAGGAGCCTCAGGTGTTCATGGTTTGTGGGTTCGTCCTTAAATCACGAAATCAAAAAAACCATCATAATTATCACCACCATCGGTTCATGCCCTTGGATAAGCAATAAAGAGACGCTCACAAACAGGTAAGTTTCTCTCCCTCATTCACTAAGAACTTTTCAAAATATGTATTGAAAAGAAAATCTTTGGATTAGATCACGAATTCTAAAAGTAAGATCCCTAATTAGTTGTTGTGAAATTTTCATCTTATTTTGTTCTTTAAGTTGACTAAAAACTCAGGTGTCACTTTGTTTTTTAGATCAACCTCTAACGAGCTCAATCTCAAAGATGGGCAATTGTTGATACTTGATTTTTAGCTTATTTTTTTCATATTTTCAAAAATCTCAAAATTAGGACTTGGAATCTTGGCAAAGTCTAGAAATATATTTCTAAATCAAAAATAATTTTTTTTAGCATTTTTTAGCATTTTTCCTTAATTTCTTTTAGTCAAAATAAGTGAGAAAATCAAGAAAAATAGCAAATGGAATCAGACGATTCCATGAAAATAGTCATTAGTCTTCTTTTAAATCCAATTTCATTAATACATCATCAATTTTGAAAAATCTCAATCAGGTATGTGTTTTTCCCAAAATTGGGCAAAATTAAACGCGAATTGAACCAAAAATGCAATTAAATTTTTTTTAATTATTTTTAAGTCATAGTGTCTTCACAACAAATAATTCTGGGACCTTGAATTACATAATGATTGGTCCAATTGCACAATTTGTCAAAGAAATCAGAAAACCCCAAAATTTAATTGAAAATTAAGAATTTTGAGCCCAAATTAGGAATCATGCCCAATATGAAATTGTTGAATCATGAGACCATCATTTCTAGGGTTAATCAGATGTGGGTAATTCAATTTTAGCATCAATTTTTCCTAATCAGGTCATTAGGACATCAAATTGAACAAAATCCTATTAACCTGAATATAAAAATGTGAAAATTTTAGACACAATTATAACAAAAATTGTGGAAAATCATATATTTGGGTTCAAAATATAATGGGGAATTCAATTTTGGGGTTTAATTTTGAAAATTGGGTCAAAATTGAGCTTAATTGGCGAATTTAGACCAATCTGGATCTGTCGGGTCGACGAGGTCAACCCGACCCGACCCGGGTCGGTCACCTTCTTCGCCTGACTCACCCAAGTCACATTAAACCCAGGAAAAAAGCGTTTCAATCTCGCCACTTTGCCAATCTTCTCCAGTGAAATAAACACGTGCTTGACCTGAACGATAGCTGGAGAACCTCTAGCTGTCATCGGAGATTGATTATAACCGATCGGAAGTTGATTCTAACGATCTGGAGGCGGGAAAAATGGATCAACAAAAACCAAGAAAAAACTAAAGAAAGAGGAGGCAGTATTCAGTGAAATGCTAGAGAGAGAGAGGAGAGAGAAAGAAGGGGAAAACAAAGAAAATCTAGAAAGAGAGTAGGAAGTTGAGGTCCCCTAATTGTGTGCTCGGCGCCAGTGAACAGAACAGTGCCGGCGAATTGATCGTTTCAAGGAGGACCTCCTCCTCTATTGATCAGTGAAGAACTGGTTAGGAAGCTCTGATAATCAAGCTTGACCGGCGCGCTCAGAGCTCTTCCGGCAAGGCCAAGACCACCAGGGTGAAGATCAAGTGTCGAGGAACAACTCTAGGGGCGTTGATCAGTTCGGCAATTCCTCCTGCTCATTGAACGAAGAAGGTAAAGTTGGTTCATAATCATTTTTTTCAAAATTTCCAGAAAATGACTTTGAACTGAAACTTTGTTGATCATGTGATTTCTCTGCGAATCTGAGTTTGTTAATGTTTGTAAAGAGTTTTTGATCATGTTTTGTGTTACGTGATTGCATTTTGGGCATTAAATGAGCATGAATCGTGTGGGCCATTATCAAAACCATCTCGCCAAAGCTCGAGGACCCTCACCGGAGCCTCATTTTGGTCTTAAAACATCCAAGTCAGTGATTTCAGGCCCTTGTTTGATGTTTTGCTGATCCTTAGAACCGAATTAGATGGCTAGGGCGAATAGGATAGTGATTTGAAATCTGGAAATGTTATTTTAGGTTAGTGTTAGGTTAGGTTTTTCTAATCTATTTTTCGCCGGCCGACGAAGGTCCGACGACACTTCGGTTGGGCTAAATTGATACTGGGTAATGTGGACTTTGTAATGGATCAATCGGAATGGTAAGATAGTCGCCGGAAGGTCATCGTCGACGGGCCCAAACCGGTGACCTCAAAAACATTAAATACAGAACAGTGCCCATCAACTGTTTGAGGGAATGCCTAAATGAAAAATATCAAAACGGCATCGTTTTTTGGCTCTGGTCTCGTCGGAGAAGACGGCTGGCGACTGGCACCGGCGACACCCGAATCGGCCAAGCCGAGCCGTGTTGAACTGGGTCGGTCCGGCTCTTTTCCCGGCAGAAAATTTAAAATTTAAATAAATAATAAAAAATCTAAAAAGTTCGTAAAAAAAATAAAAAAATAAAAAAATTCGAAAAATTTTGGAAAAAATAAAAATTCACAGAAAAATAAAAAAATAGAAAATTCATAAAAATTCAAAAATTTTCAGAAAATTCATAAAATTCAGAAAATTCAGAAAATACAAATAAAAATGTGAAAAATTTAGAAAATCAATAAAAAATTGAAAAATTGGAAAATTCATAAAAATTTTCAGAAAATCATAAAAAATCAATTCTTGGTTCATGAAATTTTCGAAAAAAAATCAAAAATTTTTAAAATTCATAGAATGGTCCAAAAACACTGTGGCCGACCTTAGAAAGTAAAATTTGAATTTTTGGAAATGCCCAAGTGGAATTTTTAGAAAATTTCAAATTCAGAGGTTATAACCCCTAAAAAACCCTAAAATCCTAAAAAATGTAAATCATGAAATGAATTAACTTCTAGAGCTTCATTAGGGTTTGGATATTTTGATTGATTTTCATTTTTAGAGATCATTTAGGATTGATTGATTTGATAGACATCGATTGTGTATTTAATACTTGATTGGTTTTTCATGCGATTAGAATGGATAGAATTAGTGAGTAAACCTCGGAAATTTGTATGACACGTTAGACATTGTATTATTCTTAGGTACCGCAAGGGCATTAGGGATCTTGATTCGAGATCAATAAAGTAATCAAGTCCCCATACTAAGATCTCTGGTTCGTAGAATCGCGGTATTTCTCCTGTACCTCGATTAGGTTTCTAGTCTACCTACCAATAATAACTAGTGGCGACTCTAAAATCACAAACTTAGATTAAATAGAAAATTACTATTCGTTATCACGTGAGGTATGATCCGAGAGAGGTCCTTACACGGAAATACCTTCTTAGCGCGAAAATCCCGAAAGTCCCAAGAAAAAAAAGCACAACACGATAGGTGCTGTAGGTCCTCTAAGCCCACGTCTACCCAAACTGTAGTACAGTGCCTAATGTAAGTCTGATTGGGACCTACCGGGTACTCGGTCTCCTCATGCACTGTATGCATAGGGACCTAAAAATGCCGAGGCAGTGACATGATCAAGGTCGGGGTTAGGGATCTGAAATGATTTGCACTACAGCAATGAGAACAAATCTTAATAAGCAGACAACTTGTACCCCACCTAGGCCAATGTATACCCAGATAAGTCTAACATGCAATCTAGTAGCCAACACATTCGAGCCTACACAAACATACTTACCTTGCCTTAAACCAAGTGCCAACTCTGCATATTAGTCAATTCACATTAATGCAATAACATCTCATGTACATATCACAATCACTCGAGCACCATACACACTTACGTTCACCCAATTCAATCAAGTACATTATACATGCGCATCCATCCAACTTTCACACGACCCGGGTCAACACCCTATAGGTTCTTTCTCGCCATCCGCGTCAACATGCTCCAAGCTAGCAGCCCTCCTATCAATCCGAGCTTTGTCCCATGTTGACACGCCTCAGGACCTTTCTCACGACCCAGGTCAACACTCCACAGGTTCTTTCTCACAACTCGGATCAACAACCTGCAGGTTGGCAACCCTTTGATCGATTCAAGCTTGGTCAAGCAAACACACGCCATTTAATTCAATCAATTTCCATGTCTTTCACATAATCAATTATCACACAACCATTTCCAAATGACCACAACCCAATTCGCCATTCTAACATGTCATAATTCTCAAACTCAAATCATGCTCCCCACATTCAAACATCAATTTCACCCACAAACGCCACGACAACCCGATCATTGAACCCATCTCAATCAATCATTAATTTAAATACAAAATCACCACAATTTAATCCACCAACTAGCCACATTCACACATCAATCCCATTCCAAGCTTAGCCACTAAACCGATACTAATTAACCCATAAACAAGTTTAATGATACCCATTATACTAAGTAAGGTTTAAGGAGTCACTTACCTAAGTCCAAAGCTAAGGGGGCTAAGCAAAAGCCAGCAAAGGCCTGTCGGAGCGGCTTCAAGCTTGGCGCGTCATGGGCATAGCGGCCGACAAGGCACTTGGCCACGGCCGGGGCACGCGACATAGCGCTTGGCATGGCCTTCAGCCACGGGCAAGGCGCTCGGCTACGGCAGGGCACTCGACGGTAGTGCAAGACGATAGGCCAAGGTGCCAATTTTCTCTAAGACCTCGAATGGACCCACGTACTTCGAGCTCAATTTTCCTTTCTTGCCAAATCGTGACAATCCTCTCATTAGCGACACCTTGAGGAAAATGTAGTCCCCCATTTGAAATTCCAAAGGCCTACGTGTCGCGACCTAAAGTTTTTCCTCTTAGGCTAATGGATTATTAGGACTAAACCTAACTCGAGCCCTCCCAAGCCCTACCAATTCGCAACTTAGGTTTATGTTTTTAACATGCAAAAGTTTTCATGCTCAGAGTCGCCACTAATCTATTTGTGGTAGGTCGATTAGAAACCTAAATAAAACATAGGGAGGTATGTTTTATTCCTACGAACCAGAGATTCTAAGCCCGGGGACTTGATTACGCTAGATCTAGTCTAACGCCCTTTCGGTACCTTTTCTTTTCAAAAATATTTTGGCGAGCAATCTGGATCCATTTTAACTTAGTCACTAACATGTGAGGTGTTCATGCGGGTGCGCAAACCACCAATTTAACATCCAAGGAAGCATTAAATAAATTGCAAGTTGGAAGAATCACTTACCTCGAAGCAACGTAAGCATCTGCATTGTTAGCTAGAAAATCACATCAACAACCTAATATGATTTCTAATTAACAAGGAATTCACTCAATTTTTGGCTTTTTGCTTATTTAAATGAAAGCTAATCTACATGCAATGACGTGTAAAAATGACATGCAAGTAATGCAACCTAGCATGCAAACTATATGTCATGCGACGACGTGACCTAATTCTGATGACGGGCAAATGATTTATTTTTGGTATTTTCTAATGAAATTCGGAATAAAAATATGCCTAAATTAACATGCAACCTATGATGACTTAACATATCCTAACATGACTTATTTTTTTGGGATTTTTGTTAAAATTCGAAATAATAAACTACTTAAATTAAGAATGCAATCTATCCTAATCTACCATAAAACAATTCATTCTTCTTTTTTTTGGGATTTTCGTGAAAATTCGGAATAAAAAATAACCTAAATAATCTATTAAGATTAGAATATTACTTAATTTAAACTAGGAAATAGATTATCTCAAGTCCTAATTTAAATTAAATAATTACTCTATCGTCTAGATATATTTAGGATTCCTAAACATGCAAAACTCAAATTCAAATCCTAACTGATATTTTTTGAATTTTCTTTTTTATTTGAAAAAAGAAAAATAATTTAAACAAAGATATCATCCACATTTAAAACAACTACGCGATCCGCAAAATTCGTTTCAAACTCGGATTAGGCACAAAAATCAAACTAACAGTCATATCTATAGGGTTATAGATATCGACAGAAAGTTGATTATTTAAATTTGGAAAGCAAATAAAAGTCATTATCGTACCCAAATGATTATGGATAGAATAATGATTTTCTGTATCACCACGTATCGTACCTTAGGGATAAGGTCAGATAGTTGTCCAGATATATTGCCGAATTAGGAAAGTTTCCTAATTTTGAATATTTTCGAATATTACGAACAAGGCAAACATTATCCTAAAATATCTAGCAATCCACACAATATTCACAGAATATTCAAACATCCAAACTGGGAATCTAAATATTTTGAAAAATATACCGAATAGAGATCTTTACCTGATTTCCGGATTACTTTCCAAATTTGGACTCGCGGATCGGGATTGCGAATCGGGACGAGCGGCGAACGGCGGATCGGCGATGGCGCGACCTCGAGGACGGCGGCGGCGCTGTTTACGGTGGTGCTTGTGACGATGCGGCTCCGGGACAGCAGCGATGGCGGAGCAACGGCGGCAGCGGCGGTGCGGTGGCGGGGAGCAACGGCGCGCAGCAGCAGGCGCGGCAGGGAGCGGCGGCAGCAGGCGCACAGGGAGCGGCGGCAGCAGGCGCGGCAGGGAGCGGCGGCAGCAGGCGCACAGGGAGCGGCGGCAGCAGGCGCGGCGGCGGGAAGCGGCAGCAGCAGGCGGTGTGGAGCGGCAGCAGCAGCGTCGGCGGGAAGCAGGAGCGGCAGGCGCGGCGTCGGCGAGAAGCGGCAGCAGCGGCGTCGCGCGGGAAGCAGCAGCGGCAGGCGCGGCGTCGGCGAGAAGCGGCAGGCGGCGGCGTCGCGCGGGAAGCAGCAGCGGCAGGCGCGGCGTCGGCGAGAAGCGGCAGGCGGCGGCGTCGCGCGGGAAGCGGCAGGCGGCGGCGTCGCGCGGGAAGCGGCAGCAGCGGCGTCGCGCGGCGTGAGGCGCGGCAGCAGCGGCGTCGCGCGGCGTGAGGCGCGGCAGCAGGCGGTCGGCGTGGTTCTGGCCGTGTGGGAGGGGGGCTCCGGCCGGTCTCCTTCTCTCTCTCTTTCTCACTCTCACTTTCTCTAAAAAAATTCTGATCTGAAAATTTTTCCTCCTCCTCAAAATTCTGACCTAATGATGTATATATAATGCTAATCTAGGTCAATTAGATGGGCTCTCTAGTCCTAATGGGCTTAGGCTTGGGCTTATATTTTAATTTAATTTAAATGGGCTGAATTAATTAATGATAATAGGCTGAATTAAGTTCAAATTAAAACAACCGAGCCCGTTTGACTTGTAATTCCCGGCCCTTGCATTTCAAGCGAGCCGAGTCCCATTCGATGAAATTTAAGCTCGTTCGTCACCGCCAGTCCGATGCAAAATGCAATTAATCTAAAATGAATTTAAACTATATGTTCTGCAATTTAAATATTTTTTGTTTAGGGGTTAAAAATTTAATCCCTAATTTTCTATGCAAATTACACTAAGTGATGCGCCAAAATTTAGGTGTCAACAGCTGCCCCTCTTTGAAGGTGAGCTCGTAGATGTTGCATTCAAAGACTAAATGATACCTAAATTTCAACCATGCAAATGCAATGAATGTTGTTTTTGTCGGGACTATGAGTCCCATTTTACAATGCATTAAGAAATGATGCATGCTGACCTGAATAGAAAACATACCTGGAATTACTTACCTGACATAAACGATAGCGCAATTCGAGGCACAACTTTAACTTGTATGTTGTTTTGGCAAATGTATGGGCTCAGTCCCATAGGTATTGCCTGATATACGTTGATGAACTTCGGTGATCTGCAGTTAAGTCAAAACACACGAAGAAAGCTCGACGTATCCAATCATCATCTGGATTCGAGAGAATAGTTTCGATCTTTACGAACTACCTATATATCTCTCTAGGTGTTTGCAAAGATTTGGTCGCTTCACTTATACCTACTCATAAGTGAATTGCGGGGGGAACTTTTGAAATCAAGAGGATATTCTGACCTTTACATATACCTGCTCATATGCAAAGATTTGGCCGCCTCACTTATACCTGCTCATAAGTGAACTGCGGGAGAACACCTGGGGTTGAGAGAATATTCCGACCTTTACATATACCTGTTCATATGCAAAGATTTGGCCACTTCACCTATACCTGCTCATAGGCGAGTAGCGGGGGAACATCTAAGATAATGAGAGTATTCCGACCTTTACATATACCTGCTCATATGCAAAGATTTAGCCGTTTCACCTATACCTGCTCATAGGTGAGTAACGGGGGAATACCTGGGATCGGGGAGAATATTCCGACCTTTACATATACCTGCTCATATGTAAAGATTTGACCGTCATGCCTATACCTGCTCATAGTCATGTAACGGAGGAATCTTCTCGAGATTGTATGAAAATCTGTGATTTGATGAACAAAGGGACTAGCCCAAGTGTTCAAGAGTTCCTTGATAAAGTACCTGGATATCATCAGAAGTACCTGAAAAGGTTTGATTAATAGACACCTGAACACCATCAAAGGCATCTAGAGATCGCAAAAATGATCAAATGTGGGACCTGACAATTGCTTGAACAGGTTAGGGATACCTAGATAGTCATAGACATCCTAGGGACAGAGATATACTTACCTGATGATATCTCCAAGTCTGAAGATGTGTCTCCTGTTAGACACCATTTTAAGTAATATGTAATATGCATTCGCATACTGCCAAGAACACATACACTATGATTTCAACTGATTTTCATGCACGATGGTTTCGTCAAATCAGCATTACAAACTTCACTGGGGAAAAATCATGACAAGACAATCCAGATTCACAAGTAGATATCTTGAAAATGTCGAATGAGGGACTTCCGGTCCAAAAGGGCTTTCTCTCATTCTCATCAAAAAGGCTGATTTATGGAGAATCGCCCCATTTCACCATCATCATGTTGACAAGGGTCTGAGTATTCTCGCAAGCAGTACGACTTTACCAATCTGAGAGGTCCTTGTTAGGACCGTAACATGGGCTTGGTCAATGGCTTAGCAAAAGAGACTCTTCGAGTCGAGGCTATTGAAAGAAAATACTCTGCAATTGTCTCCGGGTTTACAAGTCAAGAACCCTGCAAAATGAGATAGAAATGGACTTGCTCATACTTCTTCGAGCTAAGCTTATAAACATCAGAATCTCTACGTTAGTTCAAGTGTCTTAATTTGAAGAGACTTTGCAAGGGACGTAACGCAGGCTAGGCTCATTGGTTGAGATATGAATGGACCATAAGGCTCAAAATATGTATATAACTGGGGTGAGAGTTGGTGATCATCTTGGCATTATCACCGGTGTTCTTTTCCGTCAGAGATTGTCTCCTCGGTAGATGTTCCATTGGCTTCAAGAATTCATCACTTGATTCCTTAAAACTCTGGATATTTTTGTGACTTTGACACATCTCAACATTTTCTAATCCAAAGCCATCACTTTTTCTCCATTTTTTTTCTTTCACGGGCATTGGCCTTGCTTTTACCAGGCACACTGCTTTTTCATGCCCTCTAGTTTTTTTTTTTTGACACACACTGTCTACAATGCATATATTGGCCAGTCACACTTTGGCTTGTTTTGACCGAATGACTAACATTTGGACTCTTAGGGTCTTCGTCTTTTATCGGCGCTCCGGATATGCTGCCTGAACAATGATGACTTTTGCCTTGCCCCAGTGTGGGGGATGATCACCAACTAGGTTTAAGAAATGAATTTGCAGGCTCAATTGGGCTTAACAAAGGATAAAGTGTGTATAGGATAGAGAAAGAAATGCTCTTCATCATCCTAAGGCACTTGAACTTCACGTGAATTCATCTGAAAAAGCAACACTCGAAGATTGATGCAAGTGAGAGCATGAAAATTTCTACTCATTGTTCACCTTATGACGCTGACTTACCTCCAGTTTTACCCCGATGTGGGGTGGTTCTTGACAGGGGTAATTTGAATGAATTTCTCCAAACGTTTAGGCTCAAAGTGGCAAAACGATGGATAACCTGTAGTGTTTGGGATAGAAAAATGAACCTCCTATCGTCATTTCAGTTGCCGTACCTTTTGCAAGATAACCCTTTGCCTTGCAGACATGGAATTTTTCTACTCAACTCACTGGGGATTAGTGCACGGGACTGTGTATAGGATATGGCTCGCCTTTCATCATCCCGATGTACTCATTCGACACATTCAATTCATTCCACATGAGTTATCATATTGTCTAAATAGATTCCCCCTTTGAGGTCAATGATACAGGTTGACAAATAACCATGCAGAAATTAAAGCCAATGCAAACATCTTAACTTGAAATTGATTGAAACCATTTATTCATAAATGAAATGTTTGCAATTCAGAGTATAAAACCAAACTTTTGAAAACTTTTGCCGCAAAAATATTAGATCTTATCAGGGGTAATATATCTTCACAGCATCAGAATTAACAGGAGTGGAAAACTCACGACCATCCATTTCTGCGAGGATCAGGGCACCTCCGGGAAGCACCTTTTTAACCACATACGGACCAATGTAGTTTGGGGCAAATTTTCCTCCAGGAACAGGAAAGACTGGCAGTACCTTCCTTAGGACTAGATCATTTACCTCGAAGTGTCTTGGACGCACCTTTTGATTGAAGGATCTAGCTATCCTCTGCTGATAGGTTTGATCGTGGCAAATGGCTTTCAATCGCTTTTCATCAATTAGGTTCAACTGCTCATGCCTTTGTCGCATCCATTCTGCCTCGGACAATTCCACTTGAGACAATACTCGCAAGGAAGGGATCTCTACTTCGACGGGTAGGACTGCTTCCATGCCATACACCAAGGAAAAAGGGGTTGCTCCGACAGAGGTTCGGATCGAAGTCCGATATGCCATTAACGCAAATGGTAACCTTTCATGCCAGTCACGATAGTTTTCAGCCGTTTTGGCCAAGATCTTCTTGATGTTCTTGTTAGCGGCTTCAACTGCTCCATTCATATGTGGACGATAGGGAGATGAATTCAAGTGCCGAATTTTGAACTCGTTGAATAACTGATCAATGAACTTGTTCAAATTTGTCCCATTGTCAGTGACGATAGCCTCAGGGACACCATAGCGAGCGACTATGTCTCGCCTGATGAATTTTACAACATTCTTTGCAGTGACGTTTGCATAAGATGCCACCTCAATCCACTTAGAGAAATAATCAATCGCGACCAAGATAAATCGATGTCCATTCGATGCTTTGGGATTAATTGGGCCAATCACATCGATGCCCCACATTGAAAAGGGCCATGGCTCAGACAACTGATGTAATTCCGCCGGGGGAACATTTATTTTATCTCTGTGAACCTGACAGCGATGACATCTTCGAACATGTTGGATGCAGTCACTTTCAAGACTGAGCCAATAATAACCCAACCTCATGATCTTCTTAGCTAACATGTGGCCATTCATGTGTGGACCACATATCCCCTCGTGTACTTCTTGCATGATTCTAGTAGCTTCAGCCGCATCCACACACCTCAATAGGATCGAATCATATGATCTTTTGTACAGCTTCTCACCACTAACAAAGAATTTTGAAGCCATTTTCATTATGTACTTCCTGTCGGCCGGGGTGCTTCCCTCAGGAAATTCTTGTTTCTGGATATAACTCATGATATCATAATACCATGGCTTTTCATCAGGTTCTCCAGTCACAACCATACAGTAGGCCGGTTTTGTCAGAACTTCAATCTTCAAGGGTTCTACCTCTAACCCACCAATTACTTACAACATGGATGATAACGTAGCTAGCGCATCAGCAAACTGATTATGAGACCTCGATAAGTACTCAAAAGAGATATTTTCGAATTCCTCTATGATTTCTTCGAGGTATTCATGGTACGGCACTAGTTTGGTGTCTCTCGTCTTCCACTCTCCCACAGTTTGGAGGATAATCAGAGCAAAATCACCAAACACTTTCAACTTAGTTATCCCCATTTCCACTGCGGCTTGGAGTCCGAGGATGCAAGCTTCATACTCGGCTATGTTGTTGGTACAGGGGAATACCAACTTTGCTGCTACTGGATAATGTTGTCCATCTGGGGATATTAAAACTGCCCCAGTGCCGGAACCGACCAAGTTTACAGCTCCATCGAAAAACATGGTCCATGTGTCTTCCTTTATTACCAAAATGCGATCTTCTGGAGAATATCTATCATCATCCAGGACTCCAGGATTTTCAGCTAACACATCGGCAATTACTCGATCTTTAACTGACTTCTGTGGCTTCATCTGGACATCAAACTCTGAAATTAAAATCTGTCACTTGGCTAACTTCCCTACCAAAGCTGGCTGATCAAGTAAATACTTAATGAGATCGTTCTTAGTCACAAATAGAGTCTCGTGATGCAGTGTATATTGTCGCAGCCTATGGAGCACCCATACTAGCGCAGCGCAAGTCTTCTCTGCTTCAGAATAATTCAACTCCGAGACGGTGAACTTTTTGCTTAGGTAATAAATGGCTCGCTCTTTTCCATCTTCAGGACTTTTCTGGGCTAGCATCGCACCTAAAGACTCGCTATAAATCGTGAGGTAAAGGATCAAAGGCTGGCCCGGCATTGGTGGGACTAGCATTGGTGGTTTCATCAGGTACTGCTTTAGTTCGTTAAACGCTTCCCGACAATCATCGTCCCATTTCACTTGAGCATTCTTCCTTAGAAGTTTGAAGAATGGCTTAGCAGTTTCGGAGAGCTGAGAAATAAAACGGGCTATGTAGTTCAATCTACCCAGGAGGCTTCGCACTTCTTTCACGGTCGATGGGGGTTGTAACTCACATATAACCTTCACTTTAGAGGGGTCAACTTCAATGCCTTTACTGCTTACTATGAACCCAAGTAATTTACCCGAGGTTGCTCCAAATACGCACTTTGCTGGGTTGAGACGGAGCTTAAACTCACGAAGTCTCTCGAATAATTTCTTCAAAGTATCGACGTGACTCTTCCCAAGTCGAGACTTGGCGATCATGTCATCGACATAGACCTCAATCTCCTTATGCATCATATCATGGAAGAGCGTCACCATTGCCCGTTGATATGTTGCCCCGGCATTTTTAAGGCCGAAAGGCATGACCTTATAGTGGAATGTCCCCCAAGGAGTGATGAACGCCGTTTTCTCCTTATCATCGTCCTTCATTTTTATCTGATTATAACCCGAGAAACCATCCATGAAGGAAAACAGCTCGAACCCTGCAGTACTGTCCACCAAAACATCTATATGTGGCAATGGGAAATTGTCTTTAGGGCTGGCCTTGTTTAGATCGCGATAGTCGATGCAAACCCGAACTCGACCATCTTTCTTCATGACTGGCACAATATTGGCCACCCAGCTGGGGTATTGGGTGACTTCGATGAATCCCACTTTCAAAAGTTTCATGACCTCCTCCTCTATCTTCTTCGAAAGCTCAGGTTTGGTTCTTCGCAGCTTCTGTTTCTTGGGCGGCATGTCCGGATTAGTAGGTAGACTATGCTCCACGATGGAAGGGTCTAAACCCGGCATATCGACATACGACCAGGCAAAGATATCCCGATAATCCTTCAGCAGTTGGACCAGGCGTTTAGCTTCACCTTCGAGAAGGGTTGCCCCTATTTTCACCTCTTTGGGCTCCCCTGAATCACTCAGGTTAATAGTAATAGTTTGGTCTATCGTCAGGACTTTAGGCCTTTCATGACGCTCTAGATCGCGCTGAAGGTCCGAGGAATCTTCGAGTTTATCGGTGTCATCGAGATCAGGTTCGATAGCACATAATTCATCAGATTGGATCGTTCCCATACCCTCGTATATCACAAGATTGCCCCTGAAACATAAAGTAGAGGATTCAGAAGGACAAACAGGGCTAAGCATTGCATTTTTTATTGATTGATTGATTTATTTATTTTGAAATTCTTTTCAAAAAGGTTTTAACACGAGGAAGCATGAAGAAGCCCAGGCCTCAGAATTCTCCTTGGATTATATTTTCTTTTATCGGTTGGATATCATCACCGGGCTGGTTTGATGTACCTCAACATGCCCTCAAAAACGAAAATAACTTGTAATTTCATTGATTATCACCAAACGAATTACATTTATTGGAATGGAAATTGCAACAATTAAATCCTAGAAATAAAAAGTCCTAAAAAGTAGCTCCCGAGACAGGGCAAGTCCTAAAAAGCAGTAAAAATTCCCGCGTAGGGGAGTGTGCGAAAAAAGTAAATGTGTTACTCTTGCGGGCCAGTGCCCATTTCCTCCAACGGTCCTTCCTCGATAGCTCCAATGAAGAAATCATCGAATAGGGCAGTGATTCCCTCCATTGCATCATCAGGATCTTCTGTCACTAGAGGTGTTGGATCATCCATACCTCCCCATCCATCCGGGACAATGTCACGGGGGTCAACATAGAAGCTCGGGGGTGCTGAGTATTTCACATAATAATCGAACTTGCCGCTTGGTTGCCCCAAAGTGTCGATCACCTCTTTCTCTTCGTGCATCATTCTTGCAGGGCCCGGGAATGTGGTGCGGATGTGTGAAAGCAACCTACCACACCCAAGCTCTCCGTTATTTTGGGTAATTCCACGCCCACATTCTTCACCATTCAGCTCTTCTTCGAATCGTTGTCTATTCTGCCCGTCTCCTCGACCTTGACCTCGACCTCGACCACGTCCACGTCCGCGTCCACGTGCCCCATTATTTGGCTCACTTGACCCCAGGTATCCCAACCCAGTAATGCAGGGCCTCTGAGAAACTTCCACCGGTTGGCGGATACCTTGACCATTTCTACCAAGGCCTTTACCCGGAGTAAAGCCATGAGAGACCATTACCCTTCCAACCATGACTGCAGCATTTGACACCTCAGGAATAGGCGGTGATGATCCTCTAGACGCATGTATGGTTGATACGAGCTCGAGCGACTGATAGCTCGATTCTATTTTGCAATCCGGCTCAACATAGGGGATAGCCGTTGCGTGGTAAATTGGGTGCTCTTCTTCACCGTGGACTGTGATTAACTTTCTCTCCACAACGAACTTCACCTTCTGATGTAGACTGGATGGCACAGCTCCGGCAGTATGAATCCATGGACGACCCAACAGAAAATTGAATGCAGTGGGAATGTCTATAACTTGGAATAGGACATTAAACATTGTTGGTCCTATCTGTATGTCAAGGTGGATTTCTCCCATCACTTCTTTCTTCGTCCCGTCAAAGGCTCGAACGGAGGTCTTCGCAGAATTTATCTTAGAAGGATCTATCTTCAGGCGGTGTAAAGTTGCCAGAGGACAGATGTTCAAGGCTGATCCATTGTCAATGAGTACCCGGGCTACATGCGAGGCCTTGTATTTGACAGAAATGTAGAGTGCCTTGGTATGCCCCCTCCCTTCCAGAGGGAACTCTTCATCTGAAAAGGCTATGAGGTCCTTGAGGAGTATAGAACCCACAAATTCCTCTAATTTGTCATGATCGATCGTTTCTGGCATGTGGACTTCACTTAACACCTTCATTAAGGCCTTCTGATGCTTGACAGATGTCTGGAGTAGCTCAAGCAGAGAGATTTGTGCGGGCAGCTTGCGCAATTGTTCAACTATGTTGTATTCGCTAGCCTTAATCACGGCTAGGAACTCTTTGGCTTCTTCATCAGTAACAGGTTTTGCAGGTTGAGCATTAGCTTGGCCATAGGAACGCCCGGATCTGGTAACCAAGTCGATATCGAGACTGTAGGACCAAGGGACTGCCTTATTATCACTGTACTCATACGGTTGAGGTATCTCGATCACTATCCCTTCATCAGCTGTAGGCGTGCTTACTACGATCTCTTCATTATCAGATGCGTCTTCAAGCGGAGGCATGTCTTCAGGCAGAGGGTCGCCCTTGTCGCTCCTGGTGTTCAATGTAGCAAACTCCTCCTCCCAATTAATAACCACTTCGGAGATAGTGGAAACGATGCCAGTGTGGTCGGCATAAATAATCATCCTAGCTTCTACCATTCTTGAGATTCTTTCTCTCATGAGAGCCAGGGGCAGGTCCTCATTGCTCGGGTAACAACCGGCTTTCACTAATTCACCGTAGACGTCAGTGGTATACACCTTAATATTCTTGATTCGACCAGCATCGAGGCTAAATATGGCATTCACATTGCCTGCGTGATCAGGGAATGGGTTGTTCTGAACATTCGGCTTAGCAGGTTGAAATGAGAAAGCCTTCGTATCTAGGAGGTTCTGGATTCGGTGCTTGAGGGCATAGCAATCATCGGTTGAGTGTCCCAGCTCACCCATGTGATAATCACATTTCTTTGACGGGTCGAAGTTATAGAACCGCTCAGGATTGGGCCGCTTTGGCTCAGTAGTAAGCAAGCCTTTCTTCTGGAGCACTGTCAATACTTGAGACAACGATCCGGGGAGGGGGGTGAATTGCCTCCTGTTGTTCCTCCTCTGAAAAGGTTGACGACCCGAGTTTTGTTGCTGAGCTTCTGCTACTTGGATTGCTGGGGCGGAGTTAGCATTCCGCCGGCTTGGTTGGTTATAAGCCACATTCACTTCAGCTGCCGGTTCTTTCTCTTTTCTCGCACCAAATCTTCTGGTCGAGGAGGACGGCTCGACAAACCATCTATCTTTTAGCCCTATTTCAATTTGTTCGCCTATGGGGATGAGTTGGTTGAAGTTGTCAGCCGGAATGGCAACCATCTGATTACGGTATTCGAACGGGAGAGTTTTCACGAACATCCTCTTTAACTCACTGTCTATGGGTTCTGGGACAACCTGAGCAGCTAAATTCCTCCATCTGATAGCATAGTCTTTGAAGGACTCAGTCTTTTTCATCTGAGCACGTTCGAGATCATCACGGGTAGGAATGATGTCTGTTATGAATCTGTACTGCTTCAAGAATGCTTCACTGGCTTCTTTCCAAGTTTTGAGGCCATTTATCTTCTTCATGAGATACCAGTTCAAAGCAGGACCCGTCAAACTTACTTGAAAGGCATGGATCATCAGGAGTTCGTTGTCAACGTACGAAGTCATCTGTACGTGATAGAGCTGTAGGTGGGCTTTTGGACATGTGGTGCCATTGTACTTGTCAAAATCTAGCATTTTGAACTTCTTTGGGATTTTGATCTGTGAGTACAGGGACAGATCGATCGAAGGCGAATCCTGCGAACCTTCCAGCTGCTTCACTCTTTCTTCAAGTTTATTGACCCGTTCATCAGGTTTGTCTTTGTTGACGATGATCTGGACGGGGTCATCTTCTAAATCAGGAATATCGTCATCTCCGTCAACATCGACACTTTTTCTGATTTTCTGCTTTGGGACTGATGCTTCGAGGGATGCCGAAACAGGAACCGACCAGAGAGCTTTAATCTCAGCGGACATTTGTTGCATCGCGATGACAAGTTGCTTGATCTGGTCTTCCACACCAACAACACGCTCTTGTAAGTCGGTTTGATCGGCCATTCTAGCTCTCGACCGTGTACGAATGGGCGATCGTGATCGGTCCGTAGCTACCTGATTTTGGAACGAAACAGGCATACATAAGTATCAAGCAAAATCATATGCCAATCCATGACATTGGTCTAACCGCTTTGAATTGAAAAGACCCCTTTATTGAAATGGCGAAAATTTTTACACCAATTAATGACTTGAAATTGAACTGAATATAAAGACAAATGGCTCAATTCCTAAACAAATTTTAAAAACTGAAACTGAAATGAAAAAAGAACTTCGAGCTTTTTATTTAGCTTGATCTATAGACATATGGGAGGCGACTTCCTTCTTCAATTGCTCATAAGCTCGAGCTATTTTGGATGCCTTTTCTTCAGTTTCTTCGGCCTTCCTTTTGAGGCGATTGTTCTCTGAGCGATTGGCGGACTTGAGAGGCACCTTGGGTATCTTCGGGAGCAAATCCCGCGGGATTCTGTGCCGTCGAATGTACTGGGTCGTCGCGAAATAGGACTTCTGCTCTCCCTTTAGTTCTCCTTCGGGCCGAGCTATCTTTAACACACGGCACTTCCTCCACATCTTATTGAGCTGAGCTACGGTCCCTTCGTGGTCTTTATCATCATCGGCGAAGTCAACTTGGAGGAGTTCTGGTTGTAACGCTGGAGGGAGCCCTTGGAGAATCTGATACTGACGAGACACTCTGGCGGGGTAGTATTCAATTGCACCGGTGAAACCCAATAGTGGAACCGGTCCAATACCATTACATGTAAGCCGAGCTTCCTCGACTTTGAACCAGTTAGCATGCCATTGGAAACCTTGGGGTCTAGCGTTTTTCATGAAAATGATCCATTCAGAGTAATGATAATCGGGTGCACCCTCTTGTTTTTCTTTATACCTCAAGACGGGATGGCTAGAATCACTAAGCTCGGATATTGTGAGTAAATCGACACACCCTTTTATGTGAGACAAAAACCAGATTTGCAAAAGTTCAAGGGGAGCATGAAAAGTTTTGTCAACATGTTGCTTAAATTTAGTGAGGGAAATGAAAGTCTCGGCTAAAACGATGTTGATAAAATTCTTTTCAAGACAGACCTATTGGACCAACCAGGCGATTGACGGACTACATGCATTCTTATAATAAGGAAAAATCACGAACCCGAAAAATGCTAGCAAAAAGATTCTGCCTTTTTGAAAAGATGTGGCTTTTTCAAAACACTGACTCAGGAATGAAAAAGGACATGTGCCGCGATTTACTTTTAAAACTTTTCCCAATTCATCTTTTCCGATATTCAAAAATTCGGCCAACATTAAAGTGGAATCAATTCCCAAAGGTGGTGTGACTAACTCCGACTCCAATGGTTTTCCAATGAGCACGCTATATTCTTCCAACGTCGGGGTGAGCTCGTGCTTACCGAATATAAAGGTAGAGGTTTCGGGACACCAGAAGTGCGCTAATGCTCGAACGAGGCCGGTACGGACTTTGACCTCCAGTAGGGGGAGCAGCCTCCCGATGTGGCCCTCAACTAGCTTGCGGTTGGTCGGACTGAGTAGATTCCACCAGGCACGGAGCTCGTCCTTAGGAGCATCAAGAATCCGGATGTCTGCCCCTCCCATAGTGTATAGACCAAGACTCACGACCGACCTAATGTCATGGACCGACCAAAGAAAAAGACGAAACATAAATAAATTGCGAGATAAAGGTTCAGAAATCTTACTTCACCGGGTAGAATGATGGCAATCACATAGACATGCGCATGAAACGTGAGGTTTGATTTCTACCTAGACTCTGGCTTGCAAAATGGAGACATGAGGATTACCGAGCTAAACCAGTCATGGTGGTGGTTAGGCTGGGATTCCCCTGACTCCGGCTTAGTCAAAGAGCCGACCCAGGTTGCAAAGGGTGCAACCGTGGTAGGTATTCAATGACACCATGAAAGAATTTTCGGGACCAAGGAGGGCGACCCATACCACGCGGGTGTGGTCGGGGTGTCCGCTTTCTCAATACCATCCTAAACCTGTACCGCCCAGGTCCGGCAGCGGGAAGTGTGTGCGGTGTAGTGTAAATGCAAGGCATGCACAACAAGTTATATCATACAGCGCTTCGTGCATAAAATAAACCATTCATTCAAACACCTCCCTGCAAAACAAGGGTTAACAATCACGCCTCCCCTTATACCTCCCATTCTGCAAAAACATTTAACACCTAAAATATTAGGGACGTACCTGGGATCCTCGCTGCCAAGAAAAAATATATTTTTTGAAAAGAAAAACTGGTCTAAGTCCACTAAGAGTTTTAACTCACGTCCTCAGCGGAGTCGTCAAGCTGTCGCGACCTAAAGTTTTTCCTCTTAGGCTAATGGATTATTAGGACTAAACCTAACTCGAGCCCTCCCAAGCCCTACCAATTCGCAACTTAGGTTTATGTTTTTAACATGCAAAAGTTTTCATGCTCGGAGTCGCCACTAATCTATTTGTGGTAGGTCGATTAGAAACCTAAATAAAACATAGGGAGGTATGTTTTATTCCTACGAACCAGAGATTCTAAGCCCGGGGACTTGATTACGCTAGATCTAGTCTAACGCCCTTTCGGTACCTTTTCTTTTCAAAAATATTTTGGCGAGCAATCTGGATCTATTTTAACTTAGTCACTAACATGTGAGGTGTTCATGCGAGTGCGCAAACCACCAATTTAACATCCAAGGAAGCATTAAATAAATTGCAAGTTGAAAGAATCACTTACCTCGAAGCAACGTAAGCATCTGCATTGTTAGCTAGAAAATCACATCAACAACCTAATATGATTTCTAATTAACAAGGAATTCACTCAATTTTTGGCTTTTCGCTTATTTAAATGAAAGCTAATCTACATGCAATGACGTGCAAAAATGACATGCAAGTAATGCAACCTAGCATGCAAACTATATGTCATGCGACGACGTGACCTAATTCTGATGACGGGCAAATGATTTATTTTTGGTATTTTCTAATGAAATTCGGAATAAAAATATGCCGAAATTAACATGCAACCTATGATGACTTAACATATCTTAACATGACTTATTTTTTTGGGATTTTTGTTAAAATTCGAAATAATAAACTACTTAAATTAAGAATGCAATCTATCCTAATCTACCATAAAACAATTCATTCTTCTTTTTTTTGGGATTTTCGTGAAAATTCGGAATAAAAAATAACCTAAATAATCTATTAAGATTAGAATATTACTTAATTTAAACTAGGAAATAGATTATCTCAAGTCCTAATTTAAATTAAATAATTACTCTATCGTCTAGATATATTTAGGATTCCTAAACATGCAAAACTCAAATTCAAATCCTAACTGATATTTTTTGAATTTTCTTTTTTATTTGAAAAAGAAAAATAATTTAAACAAAGATAGCATCCACATTTAAAACAACCATGCGATCCGCAAAATTCATTTCAAACTCGGATTAGGCACAAAAATCAAACTAACAGTCATATCTATAGGGTTATAGATATCGACAGAAAGTTGATTATTTAAATTTGGAAAGCAAATAAAAGTCATTATCGTACGCAAATGATTATAGATAGAATAATGATTTTCTGTATCGCCACGTATCGTACCTTAGGGATAAGGTCAGATAGTTGTCCAGATACATTGCCGAATTAGGAAAGTTTCCTAATTTTGAATATTTTCGAATATTACGAACAAGGCAAACACTATCCTAAAATATCTAGCAATCCACACAATATTCACGGAATATTTAAACATCCAAACTGGGAATCTAAATATTTTGAAAAATATACCGGATAGAGATCTTTACCTGATTTCCGGATTACTTTCCAAATTTGGACTCGCGGATCGGGATTGCGAATCGGGATGAGCGGCGAACGGCGGACCGGCGATGGCGCGACCTCGAGGACGGCGGCGGCGCTGTTTACGGTGGTGCTTGTGACGACGCGGCTCCGAGGCAGCAGCGATGGCGGAGCAACGGCGGCAGCGGCGGTGCGGTGGCGGGGAGCAACGGCGTGCAGCAGCAAGCGCGGCAGGGAGCGACGGCAGCAGGCGCGGCAGGGAGCGGCGGCAGCAGGCGTACAGGGAGCGCCGGCAGCAGGCGCGGCGGCGGAAAGCGGCAGCAGCAGGCGGTGTGGCGCGGCAGCAGCAGCGTCGGCGGGAAGCAGGAGCGACAGGCGTGGCGTCGGCGAGAAACGGCAGCAGCGGCGTCGCGCGGGAAGCGGCAGGCGTCGCGCGGGAAGTAGCAGCGGCAGGCGCGGCGTCGGCGAGAAGCGGCAGGCGGCGACGTCGCGCGAGAAGCGGCAGGCGTCGCGCGGGAAGCAGCAGCGGCAGGCGCGGCGTCGGCGAGAAGCGGCAGGCGGCGGCGTCGCGCGGGAAGCGGCAGGCGTCGCGCGGGAAGCAGCAGCGGCAGGCGCGGCGTCGGCGAGAAGCGGCAGGCGGCGGCGTCGCGCGGGAAGCGGCAGCAGCGGCGTCGCGCGGCGTGAGGCGCGGCAGCAGCGGCGTCGCGCGGCGTGAGGCGCGGCAGCAGGCGGTCGGTGTGGTTCTGGCCGTGTGGGGGGGGCTCCGGCCGGTCTCCTTCTCTCTCTCTTTCTCTAAAAAAATTCTGATCTGAAAATTTTTCCTCCTCCTCCTCAAAATCCTGACCTAATGATGTATATATAACGCTAATCTAGGTCAATTAGATGGGCTCTCTAGTCCTAATGGGCTTAGGCTTGGGCTTAGATTTTAATTTAATTTAAATGGGCTGAATTAATTAATGATAATAGGCTGAATTAAGTTCAAATTAAAACAACCGAGCCTGTTTGACTTGTAATTCCCGGCCCTTGCATTTCAAGCGAGCCGAGTCCCATTCGATGAAATTTAAGCTCGTTCGTCACCGTCAGTCCGATGCAAAATGCAATTAATCTAAAATGAATTTAAACTATATGTTCTGCAATTTAAATATTTTTTGTTTAAGGGTTAAAAATTTAATTCCTAATTTTCTATGCAAATTACACTAAGTGATGCGCCAAAATTTAGGTGTCAACACTACGTCTTCGGTCTGCATAATTCTTTTGGCGACTCTGAGCGGTCTTAAGCCTGTCCTAAATCACTTTGACTGTTTCGATTGACTGTTGAACTAACTCTGGACCCATGATGCTCCTCTCACTAACTTCATCCCAACAAACCGGTGTTTTACAAGCTCTGCCATATAGTGCTTCAAACGGTGCCATTTCGATATTCTATTGGTAGCTATTATTGTAGGCAAACTCAACCAGATGCAACTTTTCCTGCCAACTACCCTTAAAATCCAGTACACATACCCGCAGTATATCTTCCAAAGTCTGAATCATCCTTTCAGACTGGCCATCCGTTTGGAGATGGTAGGCCGTGCTAAACTGTAACTTCGTTTCTAATGCCGCATGAAGACTTTTCCAAAAAGCGACAATAAACTTAAGACCACGGTATGAAGTAATCGTCACTGGTACTCCGTGAAGATAGACTATTTGTTGCATGTACATCTCGGCATACCTTTCCAAGGCGAAGTCCTTTCGCACCGGTATAAAATGTGCTGACGTTGTTAATTGGTTGACTACCACCCAAATTGAATCATGACCTCTCTAGCTCCTCGGTAATCCTATTATAAAGTCCATAGAGATGTGTTCCCACTTCTACTTAGAGATTTTCAATAGCTACAACATTCCACCTAACTTGCAATATTGCGCCTTCACTTGTTGGCATGTTAAATACTTAGCCACGTGCTTGGCTACATCTACTTTCATATCATTCCACTAATAACGCTATTGCAAGTTTTGATACATCTTTGTACTACTCGGGCGATTACTGTAATTGCTACGGTGAGCTTCTGACAAAATCTCCTCCTTTAGTTATGCATCAGTGGGTACACACAACCGTTCACGGAACTTCAAAATCCCATCCTCGGATACCTAAAATTTCGATTTCCTTTTTGTGACATCTATTTTTAGAATTTTTTGAATCTTTGGGTCTGTCGATTGTAAGGCCTTAATCTTAGTCTGGATTTCCGGTTTCAATCCTCAATGCTATAAGTAGACTTGAGACATGACTCACTTCAAACTTGAACTCCGAATCCCGAACTCCCTCCAACAGTCTATTCCTTGACCATTATATGCACGACGCTCGATTTCTGGCTCAGTGCATCCGCTACTTTATTAGCTTTTCTAGGATGATACATAATCTCGTAGTCATAGTCCTTAAGGAGTTCCATCCAACGGCACTGTCTCATGTTCAATTCATTTTGGAAGAACAAGTACCTTAAACTTTGATGATCCGTATAAATCTGAAATTTCTCCCCACATAAGTAGTGTTTCCAAATCTTAAGAGCGAAGATAATCGAGGCCAATTCCAAGTCGTGCGTCGGGTAGTTCAGCTCATGTGGTCTTAATTATCGCGATGCGTATGCCACTACTCTTCCGTGTTGCATTAGCATGCATTCCAATCCCCTTAGCGACGCGTCATTATAGATATCATAACCTCTCGGACCTAACGGGATTGTCAACACTAGTGCGGTCGTCAATCTCTGCTTTAACTCTTGAAAACTTCTTTTGCACTTATCTATCCATTTAAACCTCATATCCTTCTTTAGTAACCATGTCAATGGTGTCGCTAATGTCGAAAATCTTTGTACGAAGCGTCTGTAACAACCTGCTAGACCCAAGAAGCTCCGAACCTCGGTTACTATTGTCGGCCTTGGCTAATTCGTGACGGCTTCATCGGATCCACAACAATTCCTTCTCCGAATACCACATGTCCTAAGAACGCCACTCGATGAAGCTAGAATTCGCACTTACTGAACTTAGCATAGAGTGCATGTTTTCTTAAAGTCCGTAGAACCTTTTCCAAATGTAACTCGTGTTCAGCTAAACTCTTTGAGTATACCAAGATATCATCTATGAACATGATTACAAACTAATCCAGAAATTTTTTGAATACCCTATTCATTAAATCCATAAAGGCTGCAGGAGCGCTAGTCAATCCAAACGGCATCACCGTAAACTTGTAATGCCCATACCTCATCCTAAATGCCATTTTTGGTATATCCTCCTTCTTAATCCTCAATTGGTGATAACCCATCCTTAAGTCGATCTTAAAAAATACCGATGCTCCTTGTAACTGATCAAACAGGTCGTTTATCATTGGTAGTAGGTATTTATTCTTGATGGTCACTTGATTTAACTATCTGTAGTCAATGTACAACCTCAAAGACCTATCTTTCTTTCTCACAAATAACATTGGCGCTCCCTGTGGAGACATACTTGGGTAGATAAAGCCTTTATCTAACAACTCCTGCATTTAGACCTTTAATTCCTTTAATTCTGACAACGACATCCTATAGGGCGCTTTCGAGATCGGTTCTGTTCCTAGGGCCAACTCAACCACGAACTCCACTTTTCTATTAGGTGGCAATCCCGACAATTCCGAAGAAAAGATATCGAGGAAATTGCACATCACGGCTATGTCTTCTTGCCTCGGCTCTTTAGTTGTCGAATCAACTACAGTTGCCAGAAATTCTTGGCACCCTTCGTCTAATAGCTTAGTCACCTCAAGTGACGAGATCCAACGGATCGAGGTTCTTTCTTGGTTTTCAATAAACTCGAATCTAGGATATCCAACTGGATTAAATTGGATCACCCTATTACTATAGTCCATTACAGCTTTCTGTTTAACTAACCAGTCTATACCAACAATCAGATCAAAGTCATACATAGCTAAAACCACCAAATTTATCATTTCTTCCCTATCACCAATCACTATTTTACAATCAGGGCATCCAAATGCAATCAGCACTTTATCATTCAACGGAGTAGTCACACACAACATAACTTCAAGTGGGTTTGTCTCAAATCTAGACAATTTAACGAACTACTCAGATATAAACGAATGCGATGCCCCCAGATCAAATAAAGCATATGTAGCATGATCACAGAGAGAGACCGTACCTATGACCACGCTAGGCATGTCCTCAGCTTCCCTTCTCGCCATTGCATATATTCGTTCTTGGGCTGGCGGCCTATTTTGATTGGCCGGTCGGGTAGCTCCGAACTAATTTCCATTCCGAGGCAGTGGTGGCAGCAGCGTGGGCAACCCAGCCTGCCTATTATTGGGGCATTTCCTAAACTGACGGCCCATTCCGGGACATATGAAACATGCTTCGCCCCTATTTGGGCAAGGCCCATTCCCATGTCTCTCTCTACATAATCGACACGGGGCGTTCTGAAAGCGATTCGGCTTCCTAATATTTCTCTGAACGGGAGGGACAAAATGATTATTTCCCGTCATAGGTCTCTTCCCAAAACAACGGTTGTCCCTAATCAAGGCCTGCCGCGATCCAGAGGCAGCAGCCCTATCCATCATATCACGCTCAATTGCCTGAGCTCGATCATATATCTCATGATAATCCCTCAGGTTCAGCGATATCATTTGACTGCGAAGGTCCGGCTTCAGCCAGTCTCGGAACCTCTTGACTTTGTCCACTGGGTTCTCTACCATTCTTAGGGCAAATTTGGACAGCCTTGCAAACTCGATTTCGTATTGATCCACCGACATCTGATCCTAGCGAAGTCTCATAAATTCAGCTAACTTCTGCTCTCGGGCACTTTCCGAGAAATACTTGCCATTGAAGGTCTCGATAAAAATAGTCCAAATCGGGGCAGTACTAGCGGGGAACACTTGACTTCTGGTGGCTCTCCATTAATTGCTTGCATTTTCCTAAAGTTGGTAGACTGCCAGGGTTACTTTTCACTCTTCAGTTCATCCCAGCATTTCGAAGGCTTTCTCTAGTTCTTTCACCCATCGAGGTGCAGCCTTAGTATCACCTCTCCCATTGAATTTCGGAGGCTTCAACATCAGAAATTGCTTGACAGCTTGGACATTGGTCTATTTGCATTTACCTGTCCTTAACCAGGGTTCCCATCATTCACAGTGTTCCTATGATTTCCATTATTTCCATTGGCCCCATTAGCAACGGCTACAGTGGCCTCCGTAGCAGCAGCGATAGTAGCATTCCGCTCTTTAGTTTGTCTACCCATTAAAATCCCAACTTCTTATAGTACCTTCAGAATTCCATCCACCCGGGGATCCTCTGCAACTCTAGCTTGCGGGGCCACATGACCTCGACCTCGATCTCTTCCTCGACTGCTCATTCTCGCTGGGTTCTTACACTCGCCTACTTGCTATAATTCTACTAAGGAATTAGAGACCTAGGCTAACTATACCAGTCTAAAGCCCAAGGCAGTGAATCACAATAATAATTCACTAAGGAGACAACCAATCACATACAGCACTTAATCACAGCCAACATGATTCGTGCATTTACCTCAAGTCCTGACACACCTGCACTTCACACGTTAATGCATAACATCACTTATCAACCACAATCACATAGTCTGGGGTACGCATGACACACGAGTCTCTCTAACTGGCTATCCTAAAGTCATCGCTCCTTATCTCTCCAGGCTTCGACCAATTTGGATCGAGCTGACGTTGCTCTAATACCAAATCAATCGGGATGTCACGCTTCGAACCCCAATGGGCTCGTGACACCCATTCGATGGTTGTATTGAACGCGACGTCTTAGGATGCGTCGCCGACCTAAACAACACACACGAAGACATACACAAGTGGAAGCGAAAATCGAACAATCCAAACAATTTACAATGACAAAAGGGTAGTACTTGCACAAATCAATAAACCCATATCATTAGCAAGAGGCCAAAATTCATACATTAGGCTTCTAGGGTTAGCATCTACCTTCATCATCAAAAAGGGACAAGTGGTAGGGTAAACTAGGGAATACACAAAAAGGGCTCTATCAAAAAGCTTCTAAGCTCAACACCTAAACACTCCTACGGTGACCAGTCCAGATCAGACCCTGAAGACTCGGACTCTGTGTCAGAGTTGATCTCGATTGGCTCATCCTCGTGCTCGGACTCCATAGGCTCCTCCTCAGGCTTAGGCTCAAGCTCTGGTATGGGCTCGGGTTCTGGACCAGGGTTCTCCGGTGGATTGTCGGGATCCGTCACCTCGCCATCGAGAGCATACTTGTCTCAGGGCTCCCAATTCACCGCATTCTCACTACCATGATGTAGCCTCTCAAAACCACGGATTGACCCAGTAGTCTCCAACCCAAAACGATGGAACAAGGCTAAGTAGGTGTGGCACTGCAGGTCTTCTAAGCCTACGTCTACCCAAACTGTAGTAAGGTGCCTAATGTAAGTTTGGTTAGGACTTACCGGGTACTCGATCTCCTCATGCACTGTATGCATAGGGATCCCAAAATGCCGAGGCAGCGGCATGATTAAGGTCGAGATTGGGGATCTAAAATGGTTTGCACTATAGCAATGAGAATAAATCTCAATAAGCAAACAACTTATGCTCCACCTAGGCCAATGCGTACCTAGACGAGTCTAACATGCAATCTAGCAGCCAACACATTTGAGCCCACACAAACATACTTATGTCGCCTTAAACCAAATGCCAACTCTCCATATTCGTCAATTCACATTAATGCAATAATATCTCATGTACATATCACAATCAATCAAGTACATTACACATGCGCATCCATCCAACTTTCACACGACCCGGGTTAACACCCCACGGGTTCTTTCTTGCCACTCGCGTTAACACCCTCCAGGTTGGTAGCCCTCCAATCAATCCGGGCTTTGTCCCGCGTCAATACGCCTCAGAACCTTTCTTACGACCCGGGTCAACACACCACAGGTCCTTTCTCACGTTCTCACGACCCGTGTAAACACGCCTCAGGTCAGCCCTTCGATCAATCCGAGCTTTGTCCTATGTCAACATGCCTCAAGACCTTTCTTACGAGCTGGGTCAACACCCTATAGGTCCTTTCTCACAACCCGGATCAACGCCCTACATGTTGGCAGCCCTCTAATCGATCCGGGCTTGATCAAGCAAACATACACGCCACTTAATTCAATCAATTTTCACGTCTTTCATATAATCAATTATCACACAACCAGTTCCAAATGACCACAACGCAATTCGCCATTCTAACACGTCATAATTCCCAAACTCAAATCATGCTCCCCACATTAGCCCACCAACCCGACATTCAAGTCGATGCATTCAAACATCAATTTCACCCACAAACGCCATGACAACCTGGTCATTGAACCCATCTCAATCAATCAGTAATTTAGGCACAAAATCACCACAATTTAATCCACCAACTAGCTACATTCACACATCAATCCTATTCTAAGATTAG
Organism: Syzygium malaccense; assembly: GCA_031216405.1. NCBI lineage: Eukaryota > Viridiplantae > Streptophyta > Magnoliopsida > Myrtales > Myrtaceae > Syzygium > Syzygium malaccense. Next base: position 25,384,106 of record CM062257.1, on the reverse strand, counting down.
CCACTAAACCGATACTAATTAACCCCTAAACAAGTCTAATGATACCCATTATATTAAGTAAGGTTTAGGGAGTCACTTACCTAAGTCCAAAGCCAAGGGGGCCAACCAAAAGCTAGCAAAGGCCTGTCGAAGCGGCATCGAGCTCGGCGCGGCACGGGCATAGCGATCGGCAAGGCGCTCGGCCACAACACGACCCTCGGCCACAAGTGAGGCGCTCGGCCATGGCAAGGTACTCGGCTAGGCGACGGGCGAGCGAGTGAGCGGTTAGGACGGCTCGGGCATGGTTGGGCGAGATTGGCCATGGGCAAGGATAGCCGCTGGGTTGCTCGGCTACAGCCGGGGCAGTGAGCTAGGCGAGCAGGGCAGGTGGTCGGCGACGGCCAGGCAAGCAGCGACAGTGGCGACGGCGAGCTGGCGATGACGACGATGGCGACTACGGCGGCAATGGGTGACGGCTGCGAGACCTGTGGCGGCGAGCGATCGGGGGCAGGAGCGGTGGCATCGCAGGCGGTAGGGCGAGGCCGGATGGGCTGCTGGGCGCGACGCGAGCTCAGCGCTACGCGCATGGACGAAAGGGGGAGGACGATCGAGTCGGGGGAGTCGGACGGCACAGCTGGGGCGGATGGTGCGGCGGCTAGGCGAGCGATGGTGCCAAGTGGACGGTGGGTGGTGGTTGGGCTGGGGCGATGGTAGAGGCAGTGGCTAGTCTAGCGAGCAGAAGAAAGTAGAAGCCACGACCAAGGAAGAGAAGGAAGAGAAGAAGAAGAAGAAGAAGAAGAAGAAGAAGAAGAAGAAAGAAAGAAAGAAAGAAAAGAAGGAAGAAGAGGAAGAGGAAAGAAAGAAAGAAAGAAAAGAAGAAAGAAGAAGAAGAATGAAAAAGGAGGAGAGAGAGAGAGAGAGAGAGAGGGGAAGGGACGTCTGCATGGGGAAAGGGGGGGAATGGGCGTGTAGCAGGGGGAGGGGACGAGAGAGAGAGAGAGAGAGAAGTCAAACATTTCACTTGAGTGCAATCCAACGGCCCACGTTCAAACCCGAAATCGATCCAATGGTCTACGAAAAATCCTAATTTATAAACTAGGAAAAAGGCCAAAACACTAACTAAAACACAGTACGAAGAACGTCTACTAGTCCAAATCTGCACCCGATCAAAATTTTACTTTTCGATAATTCCGAGCAATATCGACGCTGGCCACAATAATATTGACACTATCCAATTAAATTCGTCACGAAACTCCGATAAATTCGATACCAAAGTTCGAGTTCTAAATAACAGCAAAATTCGATCGAGTGCGATTCTAGCGAAATCTCTAATTTAAAAATAACTCAAGAGTGATCAGTTCCGGCGCGAGATTTAATTATAAGTGCACTGACGAAATACACATTTTATAAATCCAAAAAATAGATCAAAATTCGGAATGTCATGGGCAACTAATAGGTTTCGGCTTCAGTGAAGTGATAGCTACAGCAAACCCCCTTTTAGGGAACCTGTAGAAGTTAGAAGAAGCGATTGCATGGACAATCTTGATTCTAGAATGGGTTACTGCCTACTCTCAAATGGCTAGCTAGATCTCTTTTAAGGTCCCCAATGTTAGATTGCAGACTTCTATATAAGGATTAGTAAAGCATGGAGGACTAGGGACAAGAGATGTATCACAGTTGGGCTTTGAAATCCTCTCTGTTCTTTATTTAATATCTCTCTCTAAAGGTTTAGCATTGTAATAGCATATAATCCAATGTACAAAAGTAAGTGTAGTTGTTGTGTCCTAATACTGTAATCTATCTTGTGAAAGGAACAACATTTGCCAATTATAATTTGCAATGTTGATTACTAGTGAAATCAAGCCATTGTTAGGCTATTAGATAGAGAGTAGATGTAGGTTTGGGTATAAATTTTTTTTATGTCATTAATCCAGCAAATCATGTGATGAAATTGATCAACAAAAGCAAGGAGGGAGCGAAAGGAATACGGATAATCAACTTGTTTGAGGTACATGGAGAGTGTCAACATAAAGATATGATTTTAGCCAGTATAGTCTACGGTAAATAAAAAAGGCTAGTTTGCTTTCTCAATGGCCAAATTCAACTCCCTTTTCTCACCTTGAATATTCCTCATAACGTCAAGATATGACTTCCCTCGAAGCTCACGAGAGAAGCGTCCCTTGAAGAAATCGGCAACGCCTATATTTCTAAATAATGCTGGCTTGTCCGGTGTGATCAGGCTCGGTGCAGGACCCATTTTGCCGTCCAATTTTGGGCCGTAGAATGTGGCAAATGAGAGCCTTTCCTTCATTGAGTTAACTGTTGCTCGGTGCTCAATGCTACGATAAGTGCCATTCGTTACAATCTGTGTCCATCATCAAATACACAAACTATCATGTCTTGTCTCTCATGAATTTTGTTAATAAAATTCTATTATCCATACTCATTTTATGGAACTAACTAGATCAATGCACTCCATAGTACGTTCAGTTTACCATATTATTCAAGATGCATAAATTTTCATTTGGATAGACTCATAAAAGGTTTTTTTATTCATAATGCATAAATAAAATGTTATTCATATTGTGAATGAAATAACAGTCTTGTCATCAGTAGCACATGGATCTAGCAATACCGGGCTCGCATATCAAACAGAATTAGGTGGAACTCCACATCAAAACAACAGATATATGGCCAATCGAAAAGCTTTACCTCTAAAATATCTCCGACATTGACAACGAAAGCATCAGGAAGGGGTTTGACGGGGACCCACTTGCCCTCTTTCTTTATTTGCAGACCTTCCATGTCATTGACATGGAGAAGAATGGTGAGGGCTGAGGCGTCGGAGTGAGGAGTGAGGCCAATGACGAGATCGGGTCGCGGACATGGAGGGTAATAGTTCATCCTCAGGGCTTGCCTGCCTCCATCAAACAGTTCTATCATGTCCTTGGTGTCCATCTTCAGAGGTTTCGCCATGAGAAGGAGTATCTTCATTGCAAGATCTCGTAGCTCTGAGGAGTATTTATCCAAGACATCCCTGCATAAGAATAAGATGATGCATATAAAAATAGGTTAAGAGAGCGAGAGAGAGAGAGAGAGAGAGTAAATTTTTTTTCGTAAGTAATTAATTGTTCACCTCGATGGTGAGAGATGGGAGATGTGAAGAACAGTTAAATAGATGGTACATACAATGTTCCTGTTTTGACAAAGTTAAGGTATTATTGATGATGTGGGCTAATCTTGAAGCCAGTCTTCCATGTGGCCGGATCATGTCAGCCCAACTCACATGCATCAAGTGCATTCAACAATTTTTCCTAATATAGACTCTTAATTCCATTGCTGATGTGTCAATCATTTAATTTAAGTTACTATCCTCCTAATTTTAGATCCAATTTTGAAATAATCCATATTGAGCTAGAAATGATGAGAGATGCGCTTTATAACTTGCAAGATGTGTATTCATCCATTCCATACCCCATCTTCCTTATGTCTCTTCAAGGTTAACTTATATCTATTTTCTTAATAAAATTGTCAATTTAGTAGTTTAAATTGGATATCTTAAATATTGTTGTCTTGCGAGATCTACATTGACAAGATATTTTCGGTGCTTGCTTATCTTATCATGCATACTCCAAAGTGAGCCTACTAAGCTATATGATCACATTCTTTAGGCATAATTCGTTAATATAGTATCATTAATCTTATGATGCATGCAAAATAAGTGATGTATGGTTCTCAAAACTTGTATACACCATATATAAAAGTTCTGTATGGACAACGGACCCATTAATATTTTTAAGGAGAAAGGTTATGCGATACATTTACTCTAAACTTTTTTCTATGGTACAAAAAATCTCAAATTTATACATGTGTGACATATTAACCTCCATCAAAGTTTTGTCAATAGCAACCATTAAAAATCTGCCAATATGGATGAAGGGAAAGCAAATAGTGTTGATATGACTTCAACGTGATTTAAGTGAAATGAAAATGACGTTCTTTTTGATGAAAAATCATTTAACATAACCTTGATAGAGAGTAAATTTATCACATAAGTACACGTTTTGGGGTTTTTTATATCACAAGAAAAAATTTAGGATAAATATATATCAGTAGATATAATTTGAGATTTTTTTATGTCATAAGAAAAATTCAGGGTAAATATATCATAATGAGTATAATTTAAAATTTTTTGTTATTTTTTTCTATTCCTAATTAACTCAAATTCTTTAAAATAACAGCAAAGCACTTAAAAAGATTTCAATAAATATTTAAGATCTACTTATTTATGATTAAACGGATACTAATCCCTCATGGGATTGTTACTCAACAGACACTAGAAAGCCGATGAGATATCGGATCACCTCCTAGTGTATCTTACTTTGATTGGATTGTTCTTTATGAACAAGGAATGGGCAAATCTTTTTAATTGTGAGTAGACATCACGAAAAGCTGAAAGCGACGGCATCATTTGGCCTTACTTGTTTGGCCATAGAGAATCTTTTTCATATTCAAGAATAAAGCATGAAATCATTTGGCTTTGATTTGTTGACGTTGAAAGCGGCGGTACTTTGTCCTCACTCGGGAGTCACAATCATCACGTCAGCATGAAGGGGACAGTGCGTAAATTATTGTTTCGTGTCAGGCTAGATGAACTAGTTTGTGAACTAATTTTGTTAAACAATGGGTTTTTCTTTTTATATTCAATGTTATTCTTTGCTCCCTCCTTTTCACCACGTGCCGTTGTCCTTGCTCCTCTCTCTCGTGGGCACGTTTGACATCTATCTACCCCTTACAACCCACACTCTGATGCCATTGCCGCTCACCAGTCACCCCTCCATCTCGTTTGCTGTTGCTGCCGCCATCACCACCGTCGCGCATCACTTTCGTCGCCATGCTGCCATTGCCGCTCGCCTGTCACCCATCTGCCTCATGCTCTCTATTTCAGTGACAAATAGGGGTGGGATTCGCGCATGTGGTTGCCCGGTAACAGGAAGATGGGGAATGGGAAGGGGCAGCAATAGAAGAAAAGATGGGGAAATTGGGCAAATAAAAATCTAGCCAATTCAATCTCCTTAATCCTGGTGTGTTAGCCTCGGAAAGACAAATTTACTATATAAAATTACTCACCTAAATATAGATTATCCTGATCTTTTTTTTAACTAAATGTCTCATTGGTATATAATATACTCAATGCATGAGTGAGAGAGAGAACCTGAAAGGAGAAGGAAGCATGGGAAAAAGGCGAGGTTTTCTCAAATGTCTTGGGAGGGACACCATGAAAAAGATGTCGCTCCAATCAAGCTTCTGCTCCTCCGACACAACAAACGACTGCCCAAAACCCTCCAAGTCTCCTTCTTCTTGCCAAAACTTCCTCTTCTCCTCCATTGGAAGCTTGAACAACTCTTGTATTCCCAACTTCAGCTCCTCCACCAATGAACAACTCACTCCATGGTTAATCAACTGCATCCATAAAAGGGATCGATGAACTTCAAAAGTCGATTCTTGAAAGAGAAATTCTGGATCTTTTGTCTCAATTAATCCTCACCAAAAAGAAGAGGTACATGTTGCTTTTGTAACATTTTACCTGGAAAAATCCCCAATCTCTGCAAGCAACGTGCAACTTTTCAAGCTCAAACTCCATCAAATCGTCATTGCTGGATGCGAGCTTGTCCAGGTCAATTACTGGCAATTGAAGCAACGAAGTTCCATGATCATCATCCATGAACGGGTGATCTTGGTTAGTACGGACATAGCGAGGCGGGACTTCAGTTACGGGCTCTTTTGCCATCTCCTGAACACATGGGACAGGAAGAGAACCACCAAGCTTAGTGAGATTCGCATCCATTTGAGTGGGCTATAAGTTACCAGGCTCATTTGAGAGTTTAATGGCTGTAGGATGTCACGTAACTTGGTTTCTCATTTATAATAGTTGTCTCAAGAGACCTCGCAATTGGGGCCACAAGAAGGACATGTTCAGGTGCGACGTGTAATTTGGCATAATTTTTCCAGTACATCACATGTTGCAAAAGTTGCATTTGCCTGCTCATATGGGACACACAACATTTCAAATTGCAATATCTTATGTTAATGTCCTCTCTCTCTCTCTCTCTCTCTCTCTCTCTCGCAAGACAATAAAGAGACTTAATACAGCCATAGCCCATTGTGAATCATTAACAAAATTAAGTTTTTGAAGGATGAGATAATAAAGTCCCTTGCAATATGAAGTGTTATCACACCCGCAAGTCAAATGGCCATTTGCTTCATCTACAGCTTCTGGAACTCCAGCTCCATCACTCCTCCATATAAAGAATGGAAGCCAAAATCAGCAAAAGACTGACAACTTTCCTTTTACAATTATCATTCCACAGAAGAAGCTACTCCTTACCTAAAAATCAAAATGGTCTCACAAAAAAAGAAAAGAGAGAGAGATATCTAGAGATTCTTGCAAAACCTGATAAAATTCAATAGCAATGAAGTTTGGCAAAGTATACATATTTTATCATTAAGTAGAATAATAATTACATGGAAAAAGTAGACTACAAGTGTCATAACTTTCATACGGTGCTCACTTAAGTAATACAACTTTCGTGTAAATGGGACAATGAATGAATTTGTTTTTGCTATTAAATAATACAACTGAAATCCCTAACATGTTCCGACCAAAAAAAATCCGCAACATGTAGCTATTATATGGTTGCTTTAGGGCATATAGTCAACACATAAATCCAAGTTTGATGTATGATTAGAGGATGATGATAAGGAGTAGATTGATTGAGTTTTTGTGATGTTTACTTAAGGTTTTCAAGAGTAAATGGATGATATACATTTTCTTTGATGTGGAATGCTTGAATGTATGTTGAATGTTCATTACAATGAGCTTGAAGATGTTACAAAAATGGAAAACACTTAGAACATAGGTTGAAGATGCTTGAATGTTGTTGAAAATGTAAATATAATCTGGAAAAACACGAAATATAACTGACCTTTGCATGTTTATCGATTTTTACAAAAAATACTACAGTGAATATGAAAAAGTTGTCTCAAGTTAATCAAACTAGACATCATAAGATTTCCATGTGTCGGTTAAGAAAGATGAAGAAAAACTGTCATATCTGGGATTTTTGTTCCCGCGTTGGTCAAACTTGTTATGCAATTTTATTGGAGGTCTTTTTGGAAAAATCTTAAAGACCAAAAGTTGTAGAGGAGGTCTTAAACTGTAAATCCGGAAAATTTCAAAAATTTGAGTAAGATTTGGGCTGGAAATTTGATTAATTTTGGAATAGGTCAGAACTGGCCTTCAAACTATTCCGACTTGAGTCTGGGGTGTTTACTATATATGTTTGCTAGTATCCGGAGGGCTCTTTTGCATAAATTCAAAACAATGAAATTTGAAAAGCACATCCTGGGTCACCAGTCCGTAAAATTTAGCGCAAATTGGACCTCATTTGCTATTTTTCTTGTATTTTTTAAAAACCAGGTCAGATCCTGAGTGGGCGAATAAAATTGGTTAAACTGATTTAGTTGGCTCACAATTGGGGAAAATGATTTGGATAAGAATTAAAATAGACTTCCTAAGCTTTCATTAGTTGCTGGTATTACTCAATTTGGACTTAATTAGGTTAGTCAATTGAATTAAAACATAATTGGGCAGAAACAAGGAAAAGACAGATAAGTGACCTTCATGGGTCACTAACTGTTTTTGTAGTTTTTGAGGCTAATTAGCCTGATTGCATGCTGAATTGACTTGGTGCTTGTATCGACACCTAAATTTTGGCTACTATATTTAATTTTTTATCTCATAAAAGAATTAGGGATTGGTTCGACCCCTAAACAAAAATATCATTAGCATAATTCATATTTGCATCACGTGTGCATCATATGACTTGAGCGTGGTGTTACCACGTACCATCCTATGTGTAAAAGGAATTCCTTAAAGATGTGGTCCGCAGTGGCGAATTTAAACTCTACACTCAACTCACTGTTAATGAAGTTCAGTGTCTAGTGGTTATTTGGCTCAACAGTTATCCGTAGCTAACAATTCTATTTGCTTTTGAATCGTTTCAAAACTCATGTTTGATTTTTAAAGGGAAGTTGGGATTATCGAAAAATTGAACTCTTGTTGCTGGATGAAGTTCACGGCCAGGAGAAGATTTTCTCGTGAGAAGAACAAGGTCTATGTCAAACAAGATTATGGGGATGTGCGGGAGATGTTAATTCCTGAGGAATTCTCGCTTATCACCCTCCATTCCGAGAACTCTTTATCATTAGCATCTTATCCACTATTTAAGTAGATCTCTTGAGCACCACATCGTGTGATTTCCATTAATTTCTATTATCACATGTTCAAATCTTGGATGTTGTTGAGCGTACCCGATATCCTATGCACTGAGAGCTCTTCTGGGTAATTGGGAGTCACGCTTTTTGTCAGTTCTTCACGTATGCTTCGCTGCACATCAACAATCGTTAGAGCTAATGGTGTTTCTCCATCCGCGACCGTAAGCTCGAAGCACCCTCAGGCGGACTTCCAGCCACCAACATCAATCCAATGAGTTACCGCCCCTCCTGCTGTCCCTGCACATCCAGACCAGGGGACGAGTACCAAGCGAGCCCATCAAGCTATCCAACAAGCAGTCAGCCACGCAACCATCTACTCCAGCGAGGTCTTCAAGTTCCAGCGAATCACGATCGTGACCAGTTCCTGTACTGACTTCCGGTGGATTCCACCATGGTTTGTGCACTGATGACCTTCGACGATCAGCCGCGATTCCTCCCCGATCCAGCCCTCTCTGCGAGCAACACCAGCCAAACGATGGCCTCAATGCGAGCCAACACGGAGCCACTGCCTCGGCCGAGCTCCATGTTACCTCTAATCAGCTCAAGGCTGCGACTTGTTGATCCACCGCGAGCAGTGCTGCGTCCTCACCGGATTAGACCAGCAAAGTTTCTCTTTTTGCAGGTTGTTGATCGTCGAGCCGAGCTTCCACGACCTGTTGCCTTCTCTGATCACCACCGTGACTCCCAGCTGTGTCCCGTGAAGTCCTTTAGCCACCAGCCGGCTGAGTACGCGTCAGCCACGAGTCACATCGAGAAGCACCACCATCAAGTCGTGCCGCATCACCATCATCTGCCGGTCCGATTAGGATGTTGCCTATTCAAATTTGGTATTTTATTTCCTAATTTGAAGTAATGTGATATTGAATGTTTTAGGCATTATCCGTTAGAATTTTATTGAAAGAATTTAAATATAATCATTAATTTGAGCCGTGAGACGACAGATCATTTTTCCAGATTATTCTTTATTTAATCTCCAAGCCATGTAAGTGGCTTATCAAGATTGCGATATCCATTAATTTAAGAGGTGAGACAACGGATTAGTGTTTTTGGATATTGCAAATATTTATTTGAATCTTGATAGATATCCTGGATGGTTATTGCTATGTTTGAAATTTTGATTAGATAGAATTGCCAACTTTAATGAATGAAAATTATAAAAAGATTGCATGTTAGAAAGGATAGGGTTTTTAGATAATATTGCGTAGTTTAAATTAGATTGCATGTTAGGGTTGATTCTAAAAAAATATATTATAATATATTCTAGATATGAAGTTTCTATAATATATAGGATTTTAGATAATACTTGCATGTTTAAAATAATTTTCTAAAAAAAGGATAGGGTTCAAGTCAAATCAATCTCTAAACTAGATTAGATAACTATTCATTTTGTGTAGTTTAATTAGGGTATTTATTAATTTCGAATTTTAATAAAAATAACAAAATATCATATGCATGTCATGTAGCTTGCATGTTAGGAAATCACATGTCATGTAGATTAAACTTCATTTCAAGATAAAAGAAAACGCCAAAATATTTTATTGTTTTGGTGTGTCCAATTTCTTTACTTTCTTGCAATTTGCTTGCATTGTTATTTGAGTGTTAATTTCATTGATTGCGCACCTGTATGAGCACATTTGCATGTTAGTGGATAAGTTATAATCAATTCAAGCTGTTTGCAAAATATTTTTCTGAAAATAAAAGAGAAAATGTACTGAAAGGATAGAGTAATCTAGCATAATCAAGTCCCCAAATCCATGTAATCTTTGGTTCATAAAAGTAAAGTACACTCTCACACTTTACTTCGGTTTCTAATTGACTTATCAAAAATTGATTAGTGGCGATTCCTAAATAAAATTAATTTGCATGTTAAATAACTTGACCCATAAGTTGCGATTGATATGAGGTTAGGAGAGCCCAAGCTAAGGTAAACTTAGTAATTTATTAGCCAACACCTAGATGGTACACTTTTCGTGTAGGTAACGACAATGTCGTTGATTAGATATATGTTAGGTTCAATTGCAATTAGTAATGCATGATCCTTTGGTGGGTAGATTGGATAAAGGGGATTAGACTCTAATTAGGTGCTAGTGACTTAGCCTACCACTTTGTGAAATGCAAGTGGGGGTTAATTATTGTAACGTCCTGAATTAGACCCACTTTTGTGATCAATGAAATTGATGTTATTTCTCATTTTGTTTTAGTAAGGCTCGCCCGGAACTGATCATTCTTGGGATACTGACCAATAGGAAATGGCTAACTAGGAAAACGGTACGTGGACCCAAGAATTTGATTGTGAATCGAGTCTGATTCCGAGGAACGATGAGGGAATATTTTGGGCCAATGTGGGCTGATCCAAGGAGAGTGACGGATTTGGGTTGGCCAACGATGTACGATCGGATCGCGAGTGATTCCGCACGACCGATAGTACGCGGGGCGAACAATCCCGAACTTATTCCGAACGATCGTGACCCCTGGAACTAGCGATAAATTCACACATTCTCTTGGAAATTGAAATCGTCACGACTCAAGTAACCCTAGGTCGATACATGTAACCCCTAAACAGCTGCCCGTTAGTGAGAGACATTAAAATCGCATTTGAGCGAAATCGATCGTGGAATTGAGTCCGGATTTCGGTGTCGAATTTCGTGGGCATACAAGACTATTTTGCGAGTCATTTTAGTGTGACCATTTATATTTGGGTTTGGTAGAGTTGAAAATTGGAAATTTGACCCGGGACTGAAAAATTACCGTTTTGCTCCTATGCCCTATGCTTGTATTCCGAATTTTATAGATTATTGGAGGATATTATGGACTTGCTCAGCCCTTATTATTGTTAGAATTAGTGGACTAATTTGCCCCTATATATTTTAGTTAGATACGATCCTAGCCCTAGAAATGAGTTCAAGATGGTCATTTTTAGAAATTTGGTCAACCACTCCACTCACTCTCAAGCCTATACACTCTCTCATTCTCTCTCTGCCCCCTTTATTTCTTCCCCTCCAAGCCGGCCAGCTCCCCCTCTCCTCTCCCTCTTGCCGATTCTCTTTCTCTCCCCCTATCCGCGGCGTGCCGCCGCCGCCGGAGTGCCACCGCCGCTCACCTTGCCTTGCACCACCAATCGACCGCCCTCACTCCCTCGTCATTCTCTCTCTCCACCCTTAGCCACAATCGAACCAGCCCCCTTGGCTGTAAGCCGTCGTCGTTCGCCGCCCGTAGGAGTCGCTGGTGCCGTCGCTTGCCCCGCTGTGAATCGACGACCAGCCACCGTTCCCCCACCTGTTCAGCTGTGTTTGGAGCTTAGGAAAATTATGAATAATTACCCCTACACCCTAATTAGGATAATTAAGCATTTCTAGATAGGTTTAGCGTATCTTAGTGGTTAATTAGTGTAATTTTAGGGGTAATTAGTGGGCTAACCATAGCTGTCACGCCCCGAACCTCGTGAGCGCGCAACATCCTGCAATGGTCATTATGATGCGACGTCCCAGGACGCGTCGCCGACCCAACATTTAATCTTTTAATTACGCATGCAGAAGCCAAACAAAGATTCACCCAAACAATAACAATAAACAAGGATAGATAGGAAAACGGTTTACAACATTGAAATCAAAACACCATTTTAATATTTACTTGATTAACCCCTGAGAACATTTTTTTACAAGCCCACTTCAGGCATTTCCAAAAAAATCTACAAAAAGATGTCAGGCTGGGGTCGATCTACTTCACCAAAAGTTAGCTTCCATGCACCCTGAACCATACTGGGTGCATCAACATGCTAAGGGCTTGAAAAATGTTTAACAACCATAAATGAGATAAAAATCTCAATAAGTTAATGCCTAAGCCCTGTTTAGAAGGTCAACTCACCTCGGGGGTCCCTAATCACACAACCATACACAAATCATTAACCAACCACAGGCATCCTTACCTTGCCTTAGCACATATATTATGCATAACATAGATAGTCATATGTCACAACGATGCATCAAACATATCACATACCCAGAACGTGTAATGAGATTTCTCATGCATTAATGCATCACAGTCGCGCGTGTCTCGATTATAAGACAGAATCCACTTGGGCACGTCCCATACCATGTCTAGCAGTTTTTACCACATAATCAAGCACTATGCATCACACGTATTCCATTTATTACGACCCCTCTTGGCTACTACACATCAAGCGATACACAGCGAGATGACAGTCTTTCGGCATAACCAGGTATCGTCCCGCCCCATCGGGCACGGTAACGTCAAACGATACACAGGATGATGGCATTCCAATACGGCAGCATCAAACGGTACACAGTAAGATGGTATCCCGTAAGGAGCATCAGATCCACCCTCGGACCGCGATCCGGCATCCGAAGTATTGGCAATCTAGATAATCTCTAGGCATCCGATAAACCGAGCGTGATACGCAGCAAACCTCGATAAATCAGGCATCGTCAAGTGATACACAGCGAGACAGCTCCAACGTGTGACCACACGAGCACACAAGCATTCAGGCCAATTCTTATCTTTTCATTTAGCCAATGCATACATGAATCGTGCTCACATTCATGCCACACAATAATAACAAGTGGTCACACATGTAAACGGTCAATCGACTTTGTGAACTTCATTTTAAAACATGAATTTACAAAAGCATTCGACATTAGATCAATGCCAAATAAACATCATCAAAAGGCTAGATAATTGTGGTTACTGTTTCCCATAAGATAGAAATCAAAAACCAATGCTTTCAAGTAAGAACCAGCAGATCATGGAAATCTAGTAAAACTGGACAGATTTGCATGATTTGGGAAATCAATCTCAAAGGCATAGCAAATGGTTTCCAAAAATTATAAAATTCGAATATGTTATAAACAAGACCTTCACAAATATTTTCCATGAAGAATACAATCCCAAAATCCTTATACAAAGATCACTTTTGATGGCTCGGAAACAACCTAGAACTGGTCCGCCGGAACAGGGGAACTGAACCAGAAGAAATACTCGTTTTACAAACCAAATCCTTTCAAAACACTTTGAAATTTTTATACATTGTAGACATGGATTTCATTTACAAATCTTGTGAAGGAAGTATGGCCGAAATCAAATTGGAAATTTTTATAAAAATCTGAGAAGGCACGAAGGTCATGGAATCCACAGTATAAAGCAATTCTGATTCGGTAAGAAATTGGACCTTCGTGTAACCCATTGGAGCTCAGAAAAATCTGAAATTTAAGTATGTTATAGATCAAGATCTTGTGAACAACTTTTATGAAGAACACTTTTCAAGATTCTACCCACAAAATGCTTTATAAAAATGGAAAACCAGGGACGTACAGTAGAATCAGTTCTGAAATCAAGATAAAAACTCCAAGAAACGCCTTCAACTTTGAGATCCACCACTTCTCAGCCATGAAAATACCACACCAAGAGTTCAAATCAACATCCAATCATCTATTTCAACTTAGTCTAACAATCAAGACTCGCCAACGCTCATTCTAGAAGTTCAAACATACTAAAATATTAACTAGCTAAACTACCTAATGCAAGTTAAACATCCTAAACAAGAGATTAGATGTTAACTTACTCATCTAAAAACGATGACAATGCGAGGACGACAGCAACGACACGAGTTGTCCGTGGTGGCCTCGGCTTGACATGGCAAGCGGCAAATGGCGGTGAGCGGCACACGGCGATCTACGGGGCTCAAGGGTGGTGGCATGAGGGAGGAGAGGAAGGCGTGAGAAGGGAGAGAGAGACGTGAGAGAGGAGAAGGGGGGGCTTCACGTGAGGCTCTCCCTCTCTCTCTCTCTTCCTATATATACATAGAAGCCTTACTTGGTCACCACTCAAGACATTTAATGCTGGTCATGATGACGGTGCTTTCAAAGTCCAACTTCCATTAATGCGAGTCATGATGAAGGGCCCTAAAGTCTTGAGTCATGATGGCTTGTCATCATGATGGGGGTCTCAAAGTTTTCATTCATTTATTGCGAGCCATCATGAAGGGCCACCAAAATCCAATTTTCATAAATGCAAGCCATTATGAAGGTGGCCTCCAAAGTCAAGAACAATAATGGCCAATTAATAAAGCTTGGAGGATAAGCTTTGACTCGGTCAATGCCTTATCTTCTAGATTCCTCTCCAAATTTCACGAACCGTGTACTCCTTAGAACCTTCTGACTTTGCTGAATTCTCACGCAAATGACTCGGGCCAATCGGATCACACGAAATATACCTATTGGCACAAAAATCACAACCCGTGCCATACTTAATCACAAGATTTTCTGAAGGTTTTCCGCGATAAACACGCATAATAATTCCATCCAACGGCCAAAATTTAATCTAAAAAAGAGGTTTCTAAAAGGGCAAGTTAGTAAATAATTTTCAATGGCCAATTCGTAAAAATTATGAGGCGACGTCCTATAGTTCGGGTGTGATATCCTGGAGCACTCGACACGTGAGATCGGATCATAATTCGTGGCTGAAATCGATCAATTGCAACTATAATTTATCTCGAACCAATGGGCGGCTGCTAGAAATAAATTCTTCGATAGCCTTTCCCCTTTGGTTAGTGTTCCCTGGGTGATCAGGCCAGAGTGAGAATTAACTAATAGAGCCTCGATGAAATCACCATTTCATAAATCACTAAATTTGATCGAATTTTCAGGATATCACAATAGCGGCTAGTGTTGTGATGATTTTGGTGGATCATTATGTCGATTTGGAGGCGGATTGATGGCCTAGAATGCTTGGGTAAGTGGCTGCCCATGATGGAATTAATTGGCCCGAGTTTGGTTATTTAGGGTTCAATTGTGGAATTCTCGAGCATGCTATGTTCTATTGATGTAGTGGCTGATTTGTGCTCATTGGTGATCAATTCTATCGTGCCATGTCGTGTGCCTTAGTGTGGCCAAGAAAGGGGAAATGTAACGGGCCTTGAGTGTGCAAGTTTGCGTTGTGCTAATTGCATGAATTATGTGCCAATGGTATGCCGGAGCCTAATTGCATTGAATTATTTAAACTAGACACGTTAATGCGTTAATTGGGCATGTCGTGACTGATTTGAATTGAGTGATTCTTTGGGCATGATAAGTGTAATTGAGCACATCATGATGTGAATTAGGCATGTTGAGATGCACGTTGAATTGGCATAAGTTGTTAATGTGCATATGTGAAATTGAGTGCTCATTGTGCATGGTGTTGTTGCCCGAATGCCGGATTGCATGGCCACACATTTTGTATGCTGAGCATGGGCTTGAATCGTGAGTTGTGCGAGTATGCGTGCCTGATATGAGCTTGTGATCATCTAATCGCCCTGATGCATCTTTACGCAGGGTTCAGATAAATCTGGTATGTGTATATGCGTGATCACTATAAGCCTTGATGCGTGTTACGCGGGGTATTGAACCCGTCCTGATGCGTTTTACGTGGAACGATGCTCGGATTGCCAGAAGACGGCCAACCTGATGCGTTTTACGTGAGTTTGGTCTGTATATGGAGATCGGTGTTGCGCCTGATGCGTTTTACGCGGGTTAGAGACACTGGGCTTGATGTGTTTTATGTGGGCTAGGAAGTGTTGGAATTGATATAGACCTGATACGTTTTACATGGTTCGAACTCTAATTGAGAAATGGAGCAGTGTGCCAGTATACATAATTGAGCCAGATCATGAGTATGAACATATTGGTGGCATATGTATGCAAGAGTGCATTGGCAGTTGTGCAAGCATGTGCGTATTGATGGCTTGTGCGTGATGCAAGCATTAATGAGCATGAGCATCTGCATGGCGTACGTGTGACTAAGCATGTCGCATATGTGCCATTATGGTGATTATATTAAATGCATAACCTGCAGGGTCATTGGTGTGCTCGATTTGGGCTCGAGGGCCTAGGTCAATTGATTTTGAATTGTTCGTGTGATTGTTTGCCTGTCAGGAGGTGTATGTTAGCCTAGTTTAGATTTAGGGGGTTTTACTCGCTGAGATTCGTTCTTATTGTTGTTAAAACCCAACTTTTCAGACCCCTGGCCTTGAAGATGTCTGAGGTACCAAAACGTTTTGGGATTCCGTTTCGGATAGACCGAGACGTGACCGAATACCCCGTAGGGAATTGGGATACATATATTAGACACTTTACCACAGTATGGGTTAATGTGGGTGAGCAGCATTTTCAGGCCCACGAGTACATAGCGTGGTGCTTTAGAGACTACATAGAGACTTTTAGACCCCTTAGGACTTTTGATGTCCCTTTCAACGGGCTACGTGACCTAGATCCCTAGTGTGCCGACGGAGACCTGGCGAGCCCCGAGTATACATTCGAGGAGTTCTAATGCCGATATCGGACACGAACCTGTTGTCTGGGAGATAGATGAGCTAGACCCTATGGACGAGGAGCCGGTGGATTGGAACTCTAACCTGGAGCCGATGGAGTCGGATGAGGAGCCAGAGCCTATGGAGTAGGACCCTGAGTAGGAGGGCGAGCCTGAGGAGATGGATTATGAGGAGGAGCCGGCAGAAGCCGAGTTCAAACTGGATTCCCTAGACTCCGAGATCGAGTTATCTGACAGCTCCTCTAAGTTCTCGGGATCCGACCCAGACTGGGTTCCGTAGGGTTAGCCTTCACCTCAGTTAGGTCGGGCTAGTACCTTTTTGATTGGAGTCCCACCCTAGGTAGTAGACTAATCGCCTAGTCACCTACTCCTTTTTGTCAGTAGTGGTCATTGACCCGCTTTTGATTTTTGTGTTTATTCTGTAAATGAATATTGTATATGTTATCCCTGTTAATGCAAGTGTACATTCATAATGGTGTTTGTTGTTTGTGCTATCCTTGGTCATGTGTTTTAAATTGTACGGGTGTTATGTTGCTTCCGCGTGTGCATGATTCTCGGTGTTGGGTGTTGGGTCGGCAACGCGTCCTGAGATATCGCACTTGAATCGACCTCCGGTGGGTTGTCGCGCGTCGTAGGATTTGGGGCGTGACAATTATCATGTAGCATTAATTAATCAATCCCTTATTCATATGAGGTGTTTGGGTAATTGACTCGCATAGTTGATATCAAACCTTCGAACCCGGATTTGATTGGCTTGATGAATGGATGGTTGTGTGAGCTTGCTAATGTTTTGTTAAGTGGTTGCATGAGTAATTGAATGTGATTGGTGATAGACGGCTGGTGGCCAAAGGCCACCATGTGGCGGCCGGGAGTTCTGTATGGAGGTCCATGGTGGCGGTCCAAGGATGTGTTTAGACTTAGGACTATTAGTATAGTATAGTGTTGATTAGGCTAGTTTAGTTAATAGACTTACATTTCAATAATCAAATTAGCTTAGACTTTAGTTGACATAGTCTAGCTGAGCAAATTAAACCAATTAGATTGAGGATCACTATCCTAACAAATGGTCAAGTTTAGCTTAGATTAGTCTCATCACCTAATAAAATGAGTAGAATTAGGCTTGTGCTAACTTAGCTCAATTTTAGACTTAGGTTTAGTCTCTAATATCAAGCTTGTGGGGTTCATGTCCCAAGGCTCACAATGAGGCGATGTATATTCTTTGCACAACTTAGTATCAGGTCAAGCTTATGGGGGTTCATGCCTCAATGCTTATTTGCCCAACGAGTATCATGTTTTCATTCCCACACTTTACTTTGAGTTTTAAGATAATTGGCTTCTTAATAAGAGAACTTTCAATAAATTGTTTGTTTCTTTTCTTTTTAGAATAGTTAGTACACGCTTAGGAACATAATAAAACCAAAAGATGACAAATTGATGAACACATTGCGACATCAAATGGCCTTTAGGATCAGAACTGGTAATTGTTTGATAACTTAGATGAATAATCATACCAAATTATAGGTACCGAAATGGCACTAATTAGATTATTAGTGTAATCAAGTCCCTGAACTTAGTAAATCTCCTAGTTGAATAGAAAATAGGGCAAAACTCCCGTGTCTCATTTGGTTTCCAACCGATCCTAAAATGCTAGTGGCGACTCCTAGAATCTCTTAAAATTAATCAAACTCAAAATAATGTTGCACGAGATATGAGCTTGGGAGAGCCCACTCCTAATCAAGTGCCATTGATTTGCCTATAATTGTAATGCCCTCACCTCGGGGTTATTAATGTGACGTCCCGTTCATTGTTATCTTTCTTTACACACAAGCGAAAGCATATCTCGAGACAATCACAATCAATATACACAACAGAATAAGACAAGAAGCATCATAAGCAAACCTTATATTTATAATACATGCAAACATATTTTAACAAGCTCTTTGGGACATGGCAAACAACACATATTTCATAGCCGACTATGAATAGCAAAACTTGACTTGGGTTATCCTATACCCACTACGGCTTCTCGCTCCTCGCTTCTTGACCTCCACTCCGGTCCTGTCCGCTAGGCCATCTCACATCCCACTTGTGGCTTTATCCCGAATACGGCCCACCCACACCGCCAAAGCACCGTTGAACCCACATAGGGATCCAACCCATTCTCTATTCGCATAGCGATACCACGCCACGTACAGATGAGGCACCAAGTCCATTAGGCCCTCATCGAACATCACAAGCGTCGTGACTCGGCGGTAGGCGCGGTTTTCTCTGACATCTATCACGGTGAGTACTTCGGCTCTTTGCTCCACGGGATTGCCAACGTAGGCTGGGGGAGATGCCATCCTACGGACCTGAAAAAGGGAAACAACGGGGGATGAGTCAGAGAGACTCAACAAGTGAAAACACTAATATCAAGTGAGGATATATCGATGGCCGTTAACATAAGTCGGCCCTTACCGCACTCACATCGATGGCAGATCAATAGCAAAGTTCAAATAAGAGAATATCATGCATGGCCATATCATGTACACTTTACCAATCAAGGCTTGGTTCTATCTCAAAATAACATCAAACGTGAAACATGATCAAACCAAGGAAATAAACCAACTAGGACCAACCAAACAACCGAGAAACGGTCTAAGCAATCCACGTCACAACGCATCTCAACATCCTTTCCCGGTATTAGGGAATTCACTTACTCAACAACTAACAAAACTAGAGAACGGGCTAGAAACGGGTGAGCTCGGGAAATTTTGGGCCTTCTCCTTGCTTGGCCGAGCAAACCTAGGCCTACAAGGGCCAAACCATGGGCTCTTGGGTGGAAACGACAAGAAACACGGGCTGGTTCGGGATTTGTTTGGGCGTGAGCTTCTCGGGCCAAAAGATGAGAAAACAAGAAACAAAAAGGGAGAGGAAGAAGATGGTGAGATTGGCATGAGAGAGAGAGGTCTTCACGTGGGGTTCCCTTTCCTTATATAAAATGGCCTTTGGTTGGGTCATGGCTTAGGTCATCAAGGGATTATGTCATGGCTTATGTCACTAAGAGATAAGGTCATTTATACTCATTAATGGACTAAGCCTCTTAGTTAAATTTCATGATGGCGTGTATTTAATGTCATTAATGGACTAAAATGATGAAGAGGCCAACCTTATCTTCACCTCATTGGCTCTCTCTCTCTCTCCCTTCCTTTCGGCTTCTCTCTCTCTCCGTTTCTCTCTCCCCTTGGCCGAATGGCCTTGGTTATCAAGATTCCATTATAGAATCATTCCAGAAGACAACATTTCAACTTCTGCCACTATATGTAAAGCCTCATTTTCCCCTTCATATGACCTCCAATAAAAGTGTAACATATCTCCTTTGAAAGATCATAATGTGTAATTTAAATCACAAGAAGACATCAAGTCAAAATTCTAATGTTCTCGTATAGAAAATACTGAATTTTTGAAATTTGACAAAACCGGATAGCTTTACACTGTTCACGAAATCAGACTTGAAAATATAGTAAATGGACTTCGAAAATTCTCAAATTTGACTATGTCATAAACAAGGCCTTAACAAAAATTTTTCATGAAGAAACGAAATCTGAATATCTCTGTAAACACCATTTTTAGTAGTTCAAAGACAGACTAAAAACAGTTCAGTGGAACAGAATTCTTGTTTCTCAAACTAAGCTCTGTCCATAATCCAAATCATCTCAAAAAATTCTCAAATTTATATATGTTATAGAAAAAGAAGTTCTCAACAACTTTTGTGAAGAAAACTTTTCCAAAATCATCCCAGAAAAGCTTGTAGAAAATAAAGGAAAGGTGAACATCACCAAAATATCCATTCTAGGCAGCTTTACACGGTCCGAAAATCAGGCCATCGTACCACTCATATCAAGTCCAAAAATTCTCAAATTAAAGTATGTAAAACTTCAAGATATTTGGAGAAACTTTCAAGGGGAAGTGTTTGGAAATTCGGATTACAAAAGTCTCCCCAAAAATAACAAAACGAAAGGGTACAAAGGATCCAAAACCGGGTTTTCCAAAACTAGAGTAAAAAAAATGATTCCAATTGAAAAATTACCAAACTTAAACCATAGCCATTTCCTATGGACTAAAATTGAGAATGTTATAGTAATACCCCTAAACTCTTCTTATCCCATCTCCCCTAAATCGAAACTTGAAAAAGAGGATCGAAACAAGAACCACTTCTTGAACCCCATCTTGCAAAGCAACAACTATAAACAAGCACATTCAGGGAAGCTGCAACACCTACAAGCAACTTGCACAAACATGTTTATGCAAGCATAAGCACTACCATCTTCGTCCTTTTACCTAAGAAATTGAAGCAGCTATTTCCCATGTCCAGGACATCCAGAGAGCTGGAAGTTCAGCTGGAAGTAGATAAACAAGAACAAAGAAAAAAAGAAAAAAAGAAAAAAAAAGAAAATCTAAAAACATAGTAGTACTGTTTATCCGAAGAAGATGAAGATGAATGGTAATAGGAAAGAAAAGAAACAAGCAAAGGAAAAAAAAAAGAACATCCAGAAAATTAAGAAAATTGGCATCGTTTTAAGTAAAATTTTTAATGTTAGGTTGCTAGCTGTGCCACGTAAAACAACCAGTAATGATAGGATGCCACGTTAGCATTATTAGGCCATAATTGGTGAGAATGACTATTTTGGAATTTCATAAAAACATTGAGGAGTACATTGGAAAAATTGGAAAGTTTAGATTGAATTGGCATATCTACCACATGTTTAGTTGATTTGGTAATTTTTTTATTGTGAAAGAAGTGGTCAAAATTGTGGCAGTTTTTTTATTTAGGAACAAGTCCAAGATCCATAACTCATCATAAAGGCCTTCCATATCCACTAGCAAGCCATAAACTTATAGCAACAATTGACCAAAAATATGATAGCGGAAATTCCAATTCAAAAGTAACAACTCTTCTTCACAAAATACTTCAAACTTTCGCGTTTCTTGCAATAACCGTACAACATCATAAATCATGGATATTCATATGGGATAAATGATTTCCAAAAGCTAACGTAATCTCGGGTATTGTCTTCCAATTCATGTCATTATATGTGGAAGTTGAAAGAACAAATTAAGTACTCAAGTCTCTTTCTTTCTTGATATATATAAGTTGACTTTCATAAAGGAAACTAGACAATAAATGCATATAAATTGTCTCTTGTTCTGTAGTGCATTAACTAGGCGGAAATCGGATACTTCTTTACTATGTCTACAATAAATGCATATAAATTGTCTCTTGTTCTGCAGTGCATTAACTAGAGGGAAATCGGATACCTGTATATCATGACTACAAGAGCTGTTTTATTCAATCCTGTTTAACTTAGTTTATTATGATCAAGAACGGCCAAACCATAACTTCATGGAATCATATATATATATATAAAATCCATTTTGAAGTACGCAACTAGAAAATTCAACAAGAATGACAACACCACGTCTAAATCCAGTGTGGTTCCTCATTTGCTCTCTCATTGCCATCAAGCCCTTTGGAACCTATGGCTTCAGCACCAAACTCTTCCCAATAGACCAATTTGACAAAATGCCCTTTCCTGAGAATCTCACTTTAGAAGAAAGATATCAAAGAATCTCCGATATATCTAGAGCTCGTGTGCATCAACTTGAATTCTCAATGGTTTCTCCGAGTTCAATGGAGTGAAAGGAATCAACGGGACATGGCCCCAATGCACTGAAACCTATGGTTACTAAGCATCCCATTATTGCGTATTGCATAACCAGCTTCACAGTTGGCACGCCTTCATATTTTCCCAATTTGATTGTGGATGCAGGTGATAATTGTTGACACCTAAATTTTGGCTATCATATTTAATTCTTTTTTTCCCATGAGAAAATTAGGGGGCGGTCCAACCCCTAAACAAACATAACATTATTCGCATTCACATTTCATTTAAGTAGCGTGCATGGGATCTTCCCTCGTCAATACCACCAACACACCACGGACTAGGAAGTACATAATCTTTGAGTAGCACCAAATGAGATTTGCCGGGTATGGTTTGAAAATAGATGAGTTCGATCTTTAAAGGAAAATTGGGATTGTCAAGATTCGAAGTGGTGATATTTGAACTCTCATTGTTGGGATCAAAGTGGATAGAGCTTATAACCAAGTAGAGATTTTTCAATAAAAGCTCAAGGGGTGAATAGCCACAAGAAATAGTTTAAAAAGGGATATTTGATGGACATGTATCCAACTTTAGAGATATCCAAACTCACCAGCTCCATCTCATGATTTCTCTATCACTCCCATATATCCCTTCAAATACTCATTATGATTTGGTTTCAGTTTGCGTCATCATCCCATTACGATCTCGAATATTATTGATAATCTCTACGATGGGTTTTTTATTTGTTGCATCGGATGTTGGTCCTTATCTATAAAAGATATCCAAACGCCTATATATACAGGACCTCATCTCACGTTGAAAGGAGGAACTCAGAGAGCTTTTCTTTTGGAGGACACACAATTCATTTCACAGAGCGCAATACGTGAGAGAGAGAGAGCTGGAAATTTTGGCCAGGGCTTCCCGCGGTTGAGATCCCCAGAGCCAGCCTTGGCCGAGCGACTCTCTGTCGCACTTGCTGCCGTGCCAACGCAGCGGTTGTTCCCTCCAGCCGCACCTTTCACAGACGATCACGTTGATTCCTTGCCGAAGTTGCTGCCGATTCATGACGGTCCATGAACCACTGTTGTGTCCCTTGGCCGACTCTCCCTGCCGATCAATGCCTCCGTGACCTCTATCAACTCTGCTGCTTCCTGACGAGTCCGTTGCCAAAATCTCGACACCAATTAGCTGCATTGATGAAGCACCAAACCTTGCCGCTTCAACTCGAACAAATTCAGTGCCGCAAGTCTTGAAGTCTGGTCTCTATTGCACCAGTGATGTTCCTAAGCGAGAATTGGCGGCCTTGAAGTTCCTTTGGCGCGCAGTCCAGCAATTAGTCCATGCAAGATACGAAGAGAGGGAGGTGAATAAAAGAGCCATAAAAAGAAGACTATTATTTCTTGCAGGTTGTCTACGTTCCACCACCTCCTTGCTTTGTTGACCAGTAAAGTCAGCGAACCAAATTCCGAGACACTACCGTGATCCTTGGCTGAGACCCAGAAGCCAACACCGCGAGCTCGTCATTGAGCACTCCCCATTGACCGTAAGTCATCCACCGAGAGCATCCTTCGCCGCGACGCCGACGAGCTGCTTGTGATCCTTGATCGAGCAGACCACACCGTGAGTAGCCCCGTAGTCGAGCACTGACGGGCACCATTGTCACGCCCCGAACCTGGCGTGCGCGCAACATCTCAATTAGGTCAATAATAGTGTGACGTCGCAGGACTCGTCGCCGACCCAGAGAAACACTAACGATCATGCACCAGTGGAAATGAATTCAAACACTCCATACAACAATTCAATTACACGGGATAGTAGGGAACTCGCTTTAACACAAAACAACAAACATGTTCATACACTTGGCATACTACAACATTTATTTACACAACCTTACACTAGGCCATTAACATTAAACCACATTCATCAAAAAGGGGCGGTGGTTAGGTAGCCTAACTTCACTACCAAAAGAAGTATACAACAGACGGAAGCATTAAACCTATCTTCAATCCCCATGGTATTCTGGCGGCGTCCCCGGGTCTAGCATAACGTCATGAGGCTCAGGGATCTGAAAGGTTTATAATCAACTATGAGAATGAGTCTCAATAAGTGAACAATCAAAGCCCCGCATAGGCCAACACATACTTTCAAACAAGTCTAAGCACGAGATTCAAACTATCAACATGCCGTGACAAACATAGACATCCCTACCTCATCTCGGAACATGCACGAGTCCTACATATTAGTCAAATCGCAATAATGCAGCAATAACTCATGAACACGTACAATCCCATATATGACTTACACATGCATGTGTGCCAGCAATAATCTAAACATGATCACATCTTAATCTCAATACATTGCATACACCAATGCACAACACACACCCGCTCTTCCGTTCAGATTATTCATGACCCGTGTAACATGCATCAGGCCTATGGCACAACCTGCATAAAACGCATCAGGTTGGCGGTCTTTCAGCTTGATCGGGCATTGTTCCACGTAACACGCCTCAAGACGGGTTAAATCCCCATGTAAAGACGCATCAGGGTTTAAGTGATCACACGTACACTCCGTCACATAATTTATTATCTTTTCCCCACGTAAAGACATATTAGGGCATTTAGGTAATCCCACACGCCACATGACCCATTTAATTCCATGTCATTCACGCGCTCGAACATCATTCGAATGTGCTCAATCACCAGTAATGCAAATCAGTTTACACGCCCACCAAATCAACCACGGTTTCACCAATTAAAGCCATAAACACACATTCACAATCAGTCACTCCCTCATGTGCAACAACCACAGCGAAAAGTTCCCGAGAGAGAAACCAAATTTGCATAGAATCGGGCTTAAAATTGGCAATTACACAGTAATTGAAAGTTTTTTGAAATAAATAGTAATTCAACTCTAAAAATTATGAATTTTGTATATGTCATTGAAAATATCTTGATAAACATTTTTTTATGGAGAAGACAAAATCCAATTCTGGTTACAAATAGCTCTTTTTGTCACCCAAAGTCAATTCGAAAATTAGCCCACCAGTGTAAACCGTTTAGCCTTAGAAATCCCTTTCAATCAGTAACCAAATCTCCTTGGAAAACCATGAAATTTTTATATATCATAGATAATAGTGTCATTGACAACTTTAATGAAGAAGTTTGTTCAAAAGAGGTTTGAAAAATTTTATAAAAATTCAGAAAGACACACCGGTCGGGTGAACAGTAAATCCTGCAGAGTAGCGGCAATTCGAAAATGGACTTCCAAATACCCCAAAAAGGTATCCAAAAATTCCAAATTTAATATATGACATACTTCAAGATATTAGGGTCAACTTTTATGAAGAATACTTTCTCAAATTCGGTCCACATTGATCTCCATAAAAATAGCAAGACATAGATGCATAGCATCAACGAATCTAAGAATCAACCAACATGAACCATTCGACAATTCACGCTCATCTAATTACTAAATCAACTATCCATAGCCATGAATTAGCCCCTAACATGTCCATTAGTAACCCCTTGGCCTAGTCAGGAGTTAGGAAGTCCACTTACTAGGAGCCTAAGCTCGAGACAAGCAAGATTAGCCTAGCAAGCAGTTGCTGTTCCGGTGGCCGAACGAGATAGGTGGCAGCGGCTCCGAACATGGTGGTCCACGGCTAAGGCGAGCACAAGCTGGCAGTCATGATGAGTGTGACATTCTGAATTTTAGATCCTGTTCTTGGGATTTATGAAATGAATATTTTGACCAATGCACTTATAGTGAGATCTCACCCGGAACCGCACATTCTCAGGATGCTAACCTTAGGGGTAAGGCCATCACAGGATTGAGTTCGCATGACCAAAGAACTCGACCCTGATTCGAGCTTCAACCATAAGGATTGACGAGGGAATGTTTTGCACCAACAGAGACCGATCTATTCGATCAATCATGTTCGAAGGGAACCAGTGATAGACCCTCACAATTATATAACAATCGAGGTCGCCTTGGCTCGAGCAATCTTAAATGTGACTTGACTTAGTGTCGATCACGGGTTAAAAGCGCATAATCCTAACGAGCCACCCGTTTGTAAGAGGTAAGCTAAAGTTGTAATTGTACAATTTTAATCATTTCCTGGAATCCGGGCTCGAGAATCGAGAATTTTGAAAGTGATAATTTTTAGCGACCGATGACATTTTCGGCGTGGCCAACCTTGGGGCCACCCATTTTTGTAAAAAAATGGATTTCGGTTCGGGACCGGAAAAATGACCGTTTTGCCATTATGCACCACGAACGAATTTTGAGGACTGGATTAAGTTGGGGGACTAATAATTATCCTATATGGTTGAAAATAAAAGGACAAGAATGCCTCTCTCCTCCCATGGTCAATTACCTTTTTGCCCCTGCATTATTGAACAAGATTGAACGTGGGCCGTTGGATTTGGATAAGATCGAATCTTGGCCTTTGGATTGGTGTGGTAGTTAGAAGGATAGTTTGATAAATTTAGATGGGGTTTTAGAGACCAATTATTTGGGGGCACCATATATATATATAGATTTATTTCTCTTTCTTTCTCTCTCATAATTCTCGCTCTCTCTCTCCTCACCCCCCACCGTTCAAAAGCTCTCTCTCTCTCCTCACCCCCCACCGTTCGGAAGCTCTCTCTCTCTCTCTTTCCTCGTGCATGAGCCAAACTTGGCCGCCCACCAGCTACCCAGCTGCCTGGTCACCGCCGGCCCAACTGTCTACCGCCGTTGCTTCTTCTTCCTCGACCGCGCCCCACCGTCCGCCTATCTCTCTCTCTCTGTCTCACCCTATTCTGTTCAGCCCAGCTACCATCGAACCACCCCCGACTATCCTCCCCTAGCCCATACGTCCCCATCGCCGCCCCCAGTCGCCCGTTCGCCGCCCGCTAGCTGCCCGTCCACGGCGTTGCCGTCGCCGGCGCCGCTGCTCGGCTGCTGCTTTTGGTTTGGCTGTTCCGGCCCCTTGTCCGACTTGTTTGTAACCCTTTTAAGGTAAGTGACTTCCCCAAACCCTCCCTAGGACCTCGGGTATTGCTGAACATATTTAAGACTCGATTTGCGTAATTTAGGGGCTATTTGAGGTATGCGAAGGGGGCTGGATATTAGGTCGTTATGGACTGATTTGGTGATTGAATATGTGTGGTTTAGAAGGCTCGGATAAGGCTGTTGTGATGCGGAATGACCTGGACTGAATTGTAAGTTTGATTGGTGATTCAATGTCTTGAATGGGCTCGTATGAGCGATTGTATGATGGATGATTGTTGGCTGATTCTGGAATGTGTTTTGGGCTAAATGTGGTGTAGCTGTGTGCTATGCGTGTGGCTGTGAGGTGTGGTGGTGTGATCGTGCAACGAGGTCACATGCTAAGTATGTGTGGTCGTGTGGTGTACTCGTGCGATGAGATTGTGCATTTGCTGAAATGTTTGGGTAGCATGTGATGGCGTGGTCGTGTGTTGTGTGTGGCCATGTGGCATGTATGACTTGTTGGTACGTGATGATGAGAATGGCTAAAAAAGTGGTACCCTGAGGCGTGTTCGTTTACGCGGAGTAGGTTCCATCTTGAGGCCTGTTACACGGGACGATACCATCCTTGATGAGGTAACAATGCCCGACCCGATAGGGTGACGATGCCTGACGAGGTTAGAAGACCGTTAGCCTGATGTGTTTTACGCGGGCGCGATAGTAATGGAAAGTTGGGAATGAGCTGGACTTGGCTTGACGTGCATGATTTGTGAAAGTTAACGCATGGTGTGAGTTAGTGTGCTAGTGTGGTTTGCCTCGCGTGACGTAGTGTTTGATGAGTAAGGATATAAACGAATTGGCTGTACTATTATCTGACATGCAGGGATGTGCATGATGGATCCCAAGTAGGATTGCATGCGATTGGTTGTTGCGTCATGCGTGTTTCGTCTGGCGGTACATGAGAGCCTATGTGGAGTTTGGGGTTGTGTACTTATTGAGATTCGTCTCATGGTTATATAACCTGTCACGCCCCGTACCCTATCGGAACGCAACACCCTGTCGACGGTCGATTAAGGTGCAACGCTCCCAGGAAACGTCGCCGACCCACACCCCAAACAGAGATCAAGCACAAGCGGAAACACGTATATAAATATATATATACACCCTGACAACACAACATGAGCCACGGATAACCAACCATTAAACTTCTCATGGAAAATAATTACACTTTTATATTATTATAAAACCTTTTTGTACAATATTTACAAGTACAACCAAAACTACACACGATCAGTAGCCACTTGGTTCAAAAAGGGGTAAGTGGCTAAGGAGGTTAGGCTAAAACTAGACAGAGGGTTACAGTCCAAAAAGTTTCTATCCTCAGTACCAGCTAAGGACGCTAGATGATCCTATGGCTCCCAGTCGGGATCGGATGACTCGGTGGGATCGTCTGACAACTCCTCGGAGGCGTCCTCACTAGACTCTGACTCATCGGAATCCATCGCCTGGGCTCGCTCATCCTCGGAGTCCATCTCTAACTCCGGGTCCAAGTACATCTCGAACCCCTCCTCATCTGATCCCATCTCTGCCACCTCTCCGTCCTCCTCTACGTCCTGCTCCATGGCCTCGGGTTCGTCATCCTCCTCCTCATCCATAGGCTCGGGGTCCTCCGCTAGTACATTAGGCTCCTCATCCATCTCTTCATCCTGCCTCATCCACTCGGGCGTGACCTCAGGGTCTATCACCTCCCCAGCAGCTATAATAGGTTGCATCAGCCCAGTATCATCGACCGGGATGTCAAAAGTCCTGAGGGGCTCTCCCACATATCCATCGGCATATCGAAGACACCATGCCACATACTCTTGCTTCTGGTAGAAATACTCGCCTATCTCCACATATACTACTGATCGATACCTCACATAAGTCTCCCCATTACCTGCGGGGTAGGTGCTAGTATACTGTCGAATCTGTACAGGGATCCCAAAAAGAGGCGGTGGTCTCTCCATCCTCACGGTCGGGGGTCTGAAAAGTTTCGGTTTACACAACCGTGAGACGAATCTCAATGAGTTCAACCCCTAAACCTAGGCTAGGCTAGCATGCAATCTCCTGACCGGAAACAAGTATTAATCATAATATAACAATACTCAAACAATTCTCTAACCCTGCAAGTTAGGCAGTTCAATATATAATCATCACGGCACATACTTGGCACACATATCACACGTACGTCAATCACATGTTTATGCACCGACTCTCACACCCTCGCATGGTAATTTAATGCATGTTTATGCATGCAAATGTCATAGGTATGTCATGCACAATTCTTTGGCCCACTAGCCCACACTGGCACACTTGTTCAATTTATTATTATTACGACTCGAGTCAACAAAATTCACGGCCCGGTGCGTCTAGCCTGCTCCAAAGTGCATGAGGCGCAGCAACCGATCTGGCCCAGTGTCTCTAGCCTGCTTCAAAGTGCATGAGGCGCAACACTGATCTACTTACGAACCAGAGCCTACTTCAAAGTACATGAGGATGGTCGTCTTCCGGACGTACCGGGCATCGTCCTGCTTCAAAGTGCATGAGGACGGTATTGACCCGAAGGTCCATAGGTGATCATACAACTCATTATTATCTGAACCCAGCGTATAACGCTTCAGGGTATTTTAGGTGATCACATGCTCATGGCAGGCACGCATTCTCACACAATTTCACCACATGTCTCACTCTAGGCATACATAATGCGTGTCCATGTTATGCGATGCAATGCATCACGAGCACCAACGCAATTCAATCACCATTGAGCATAATTACATACAATCAGTCAATTCAAACATACCCGATAATTTCCAATGGGCTCCTAAATTGGTAATTTAATCCACCAAATAATTCTCAATATTCCACTAAATTTTTCCAATAACCATTTCTATCAATCCATCCTCGACCCAGTCTTAATTACACACCGACGCTACCTAAGCCAGTCCAGATTGTACCGCTAAATAACGGTCCGTACGGAAATGAACAGTAATCCGTACGGACGTGAACAGCACCACCCGTACGGACACTGTACGGACGGCACGGATGGCGACATAAGGCGGTGCTGGACGGCCGGGTGTCGACGGAACGGCGATCGGAGCTCCGGCGAAGCTCCGGCGGTACTGTTCACAGAATGGGAAAATGAGAAAAAGAGAGAAAAAAAGAGAAAAAGAGAGGGAAAAGGGGAGAGAAAGGGATGGAACCAAGGCTGAGCTGAGGCGGGGGACCAAGGGGGTCGACGGCGAGGCACGGTGGCCGGCGACGCGCTCCGGCGAGGCTCCGGCGAGAGAGAAAATGAAGAAAAAATGAGAGAAAAGAGAGAAAAAACTAGAGAGAGGGGCTGCTGGTCTGAGGTCTGCCGAATGGGGGAGCTGAGGAGAGAGAGAGAGTGTTTATCTTGGTCAACAAAGTAGACTAGGGGTGCCAAGTGTCAAAAATCTAGCCACTTTGACCATTTTGCCCCTCATCCAATGGCTCACATTCAATCCTATCCAATAATTCAAGGTCACTTTGGTCTTTTGTTGCCATAATTAAGATAAGTCCAAATTTAATTAATTTCCTTAAAAATTTCCCAAAATTCGGAGCCAAAAATAGCCTAGGGGCAAAATTGTAATTTTTCCGGTCCCGGGGCGAAATTCCAATTTTTGCACATACGCGTTCCATATATGCGTGGCCAACCTAATATGGCGTCGGAATCGCGAAATTCACTTTTTAAGCCCTCGAAAACCCACGTCAAAGTTTCGGGAATAAAATAATATTATTTTCCAATTTTTGTCGAAATTCCAGTTTTTGTCCAAAACGACTCCTGGTATGCGTGGCCACCCAAAAATGGCGTCGGCCTCGAAAAATAACGTCATTTGACCTCAAAAAGCAACGCTGGCGTCCCGAGGGGCAAAATCGTAATTTTTCACCCCCGGACCGAAATTTCAATTTTCACTTGTACTAACTCCAAACATGCGTGGCCAGCGTAATATGACGTCAGATTCCCAAAAATAGTCTCTTAACCCTTCGAAAATCGACATCGAAATCCGGGCCCAATTCCGTGAACCATACTCGCTAAACTTTCAATTTCAGGGTCTCTCACTAACGGGCGGCTGTTTAGAGGTTACGCGTATCGACCTAGGGTTATCCGTATCGTGATGATCTCGATCATTGAGAGAATGAGAAAATTATCATTAGTCCGAGAGGTCACAATCATTAGGTTCAAGTTCAGGACTGGTTGACCACGTGCACTTTTGGTCTTGCAGAATCAACTGCGTCCCATTTGTGCATCGTTGGCCTTGGTCAAAACCCAATCTGTTACCCTTTCCTAAGATCGGCCCACGTTGGCCCAAAATATTTCCTCAGCGTCTCTCGTGATCGGTATCCCATTCGCGATAGGGTCCTTGGTCCACGTACCATTTTCTAGTTAGCCTTACCCTAATGGTTAGTATCCCGAGAGTGATCAGCTCTGGGTGAGACTTACTAAAATGAAATGCGAAATAATATCAGTTTCATTGATCCCGGAAATTACACCGAAATTCGGACTGTTACATAACCACCATTTCAGACCCCCAGTCATGAACCCGAGAGGCCTGCCTCCTCGTTTTCGAATCCCTAGACATGTGGATACTCAGGAGGTGGAGTACTCTTTAGGAGGCGATTGAGTTTTTATCAGACATTCAAGCACTGTTTGGGTTGACGAGGGCGGATTATACTAGAAGCCTTATTGGTACATAGTGTGGACCTATCGTGATGGTTTAGAGGAGACTGGTCCACTGAGGAGCTTCGACATCCCCTTTTTCAACGTTAGTGAGTGGGATCCTATGGTGATCATCCCTCCTGATGGCGAGATCATCGATCCCGAGGAGCTGCCCATGGTACCTCCAGAGGAGCCACAAGCGGTGCAACCATTGCAGGCGATTCCTCCGTATTGCAATCTACGTGATCTTCTAGGGTACAAGCCAGAGGACCCAGGAGCAGATTAGGAGGAGGGCGACCCTTAAGTTTCACCAGGGTATTTTAGCGGTTGTTCAGAGTAGGTCTGACGAGTCACTTTTGGAAGATAGGTCGACCTATAGTGAAGTTAAGTTAACCCAATCACCCGATCCTTTTTGTTGTGTCGGTGGTGTTTTGGATGCTCGTCTTGCTTAGCTTGTATGTAATGTTGTTTGTAAGCTCAGTACGATGGCAATGTATAAAAGTTAGCGTTGTTAGTTCATGTACTATCTTGATGCTCTACCCCGTTGTCATCTTTCTAGTATTGGCATTTTTATATTCATTTTTGCATGTGCCTATGATACGTTGGGTTGAGTCGTCGATGTTCCTGGGATATCGCATTATTCGACCAGAAAGAGGGATGTTGCGAGCTCGATAGGGTTCGGGGCGTGGCATCCCTATTCGATTTGGTATCAGAGCAAGGTTAGCTCGATACCAGTAAGGTCGAGACCTAGAGTGATAAGGAGCGATGACTTCGGGGTAATCAATTAGGGAGCCCTTCGTAGAATGCATGTTTATGTGGATTGTGCATGCCCTGTGAGTACGCGTCTGTGGTTGCTAAGTGGTTTGTTGTGGTTGTGGTTATAATGTTGATTGAGACGAAGGTGCGGTAGGACTTGAGGTGAGTACAAGAACCCTGTTGGTTGATTGGTGATTGGATGTTACTTGATTGGTTTGATGGTTGGTTGTCGGTTGTTGAGTGTTGGTTGTCAAGTTTGTGCCTAGGGCTTGGACTAGTATAGTTGGCCTAGGTCTCTAATTCCAGTATAGAATTATAGCAGGTAGGAGGGTAGCGTGAGCCTGGGAGAATAAGTAGGAGAGGTGCAGGAGCAAGAGGCTCGTCGAGCTCTCAGATTCCGATCACAGAAGATCCGCATATGGAAGGAGTTCTCAGGGTGTTAGAAGGGATTGGGAATTTGATGGATAGGCAAGCTCAAGAGCGAGCTAATGCGACCACTCAAGCTGCTGAGGCTACAGCTGCTTTAGTGAATGAGAATGTGGATAATGGAAATGGGAACTGACAAATGCATCAGTTGGTAGAGCAATTTCTGAAGCTGAAACCATCAAAGTTTGAAGGAGTAGGGGATCCAGAGGCTGCTTCAAAATGGGTCGAGGAGTTAGAAAAAGCTTTTGCTTTATTAGGGTGTACTAAAGCAGAGAAAGTGACGTTAGCAGTGTACTAACTTCAGGGTAATGCGAATGATTGGTGGAAAGCCAGGCAGGGCCGAGTGTTCCCTACTGGCATGGATCAGAATTGGACAGCCTTCGTTCAGGCTTTTAATGAGAAGTATTCTCGGTAAGTGCTCGAGAAAGAAAGATGATGGCTTTCCTTAGACTGCAACAGAACCAAATGACTATGGATCAATATGAGGCAGAATTTGTCAGGCTGTCTAAATTTGCACTGAGCATGGTAGACCATCCTGAGAACAAGGCGCGAATATTTCGAGATGGATTGAGGGCCGACATTCGTAGCCAATTGATACCGATGAATTTGAGAACTTATGAGGAATTATATGAGAGGGCTCAAGCTATCAAGTAGGATATGACAAATCGAGCTAGCGCGTCTGGATCACGGTATACCTCAGCTAGGGACAATTGTCAACAAGGGAAAAGGCCGATAATGGGAAACCGATGTTTTGTTCCTTCGACAAGGAGGAATATTGGGAAATCGTCACATCAATCTAATTTGACCTGCAGACGTTGTGGGAGACATCATGGGAGTGGTCCATGCCCAAGCATAACTAGGGCATGCTTTGGGTGTGGTAGAATAGGACATCACATTCGAAATTGCCTGAATCAGAAGGGTCGACTACCCCCACAATCGCAGTCACCTCGGATTGAGAATTCGATCAGTGCAGCCCCATCGGCTAATCCGAGCAGGCCACCGGCATAAGGACGTGTGTACGCCAAGGCGTGAAAGGAAGTTGAGAATGCGTTAGGCATAATCACAGGTATGGTTTCTCTATGTAATTATGTTGCATATGCTTTATTTGATTCGGGGGCATTGCACTCGTTTGTGTCTGCCCAGTTTGTTGAATTGGCTGGATTGAAACCCGTTTTATTAGAAGTGCAATTATGTGTGACTACACCATTAATGGACAAGATATGCATATCGTTAGGATGTCCGGACTGTAAAATAGTAATTGGTGGTGTAGAAAGCAGGATAGATTTGGCTGTGTTAACCATGTATGATTTTGATGTGATTGTGGCTATGGATTGGCTAGTCAAACAGAATTCTGTAATGGATTACAGCAGTAAGATGATTCAGTTTAGTCCGACTAGATACCCTAGGTTTGAGTTTGTAGGGAGTCAAGGAGAGACCTCAATCCCTTGGGTTTCATCAGTAGAAGTAATCAAATGGTTGGATGAGGGGTGTCAAGGTTACCTAGCAAGTGTGGTGGATTTAATGGCAGAAGAAACGCGGCTAGAGGATATAGCAGTGGTGTGCAACTTTCCCGATGTTTTTCCTCAGGAATTACCGGGATTGCCACTAGAAAGAGAGTGGAGTTTGTTATCGAGTTGGCCCTTGGAACCCAGCCAATCTCGAAGCCGCCTTATAGGATGTCATTGTCGAAGTTGAAAGAATTAAAGGTTCAGATGCAGGAACTGTTGGATAAGGGTTTTATTCGACCGAGTGCGTCTCTATGGGGAGCGCCAGTTTTGTTCGTAAGGAAGAAGGATGGGTCGTGGAGGCTGTGTATTGATTACTGCTAGCTGAATCAAGTGACAATTAAGAATAAGTAACCTCTTCTAAGGATTGATGATCTGTATGATCAATTACAAAGAGCTTCAGTATTTTCTAAGATCGACCTGAGGACGGGTTATCACCAGTTGAGAATCCAAATGGAGGTTATTCCGAAGACGGCATTCAGGATGAGGTATGGACACTACGAGTTCATGGTAATGCCGTTTGGGCTGACTAATGCCCCTGTTGCTTTTATGGACTTAATGAATGGGGTATTCAAAGAATTTTTGGATCAGTTCGTAATTGTTTTTATAGATGGCATTTTAGTATATTCAAAGATTCCTGAGGAATATGAAGTACATTTGGAAAAGGTCCTATAAACATTAAGATAACATGCACTGTATGCTAAGTTTAGCAAGTGCGAGTTTTGGCTTAATCGAATGGCGTTCCTTGGACATGTAATCTCCGGAGAAGGAATCTCCGTAGATTTGGCGAAAATTGAAGCAGTAATAGATTGGCCAAGACCGACGATAGTTATTGAGGTTCGAAGCTTTTTAGGTCTAGCAGGTTACTATCACCGATTCATGGAAGGATTCTCAGCGATAGCCACTCCACTGACAAGGTTACTTAAGAAGGAAATGAAATTTGAATGGACGGAAAGGTGCGAAGAGAGTTCTTAGGAATTGAAATAGAGATTGACAACTGCGCCAGTACTGACAATCCCTTTAGGACTGGGAAGATATGAGATTTATAGCGATGCTTTGCTTAAGGGATTGGGATGCGTGCTAATGCAATATGGAAAGGTGGTCGCTTATGCATCGCGTCCGTTAAGGCCTCATGAGATGAACTATCTAACTCATGACTTGGAACTGACAGCAATTATTTTCGCATTTAAGATTTGGAGGCATTATTTATATGGAGAAAGGTTCCAGATTTATACGGACCACCAAAGTCTCAAGTACTTGTTTTCTCAAAAGGAACTAAACATGAGACAACGTTATTGGATGGAATTGTTGAAGGACTATGAATGTGACATACTGTATCATCCAAGAAAAGCTAACCGGATAGCGAATACCCTAAGTCGAAAGTCAAGCATCGCGCAATTAATAGTCAAAGAGTGGATCTTATTGGAATGAGCACGAGATTCAGAGTTTAAGTTCAAGATAGGACATCTCTCTAGTTTGGTGGCGACGTTAAGAATTGAACCGGAGGTGCAAACCAAAATTAAGGCATTATAGTCTACGGACCCTGAGATTTAGAAAATTCTAGAAATAGATAGTACTAAGAGGAAATCGGACTTCCAAGTGTCCGATGATGGAATTCTGAAATTTCGAGGAAGTTTGTGCGTGCCCGGCGATTTGAAACTTAAGGAAGAGATTTTATCGGAGGCTCATAGGAGCAATTATAGCATTCACCCGGGCAGCACAAAAATGTACCAGAACCTTCGATAACATTACTGGTGGAATAGAATGAAAATGGATGTGGCCAAACATGTGGCCAAGTGTCTGACGTGCCAGTAAGTAAAGGCACAACATTGTAAACCTGATGGAATGTTGCAGCCGTTAGAGATCTCAGAATGGAAAATGAGAGCATATCACGATAGATTTTGTAACGGGATTGCCCAGAAGCTAGAAGGGGCACGACTCTATTTGGGTGATAGTGGATAGGCTGACTAAGTCGGCATACTTCTTGGCAGGATGAAAAGACTACAAGCTAGAAAGGTATACGGAATTCTATCTACGGCACATAGTCCGTCTTCATGGAGTACCGATATCGATCACTTCGGATCGTGATCCCCGATTTACTGCTAATTTTTGGAAGAGTTTACAAGCGACCATGGGAACAAAGTTACAGTTCAGTACGGCCTATCATCCGTAGACGGATGGTCAGTTTGAAAGGACTATTCAGACTTTAGAGGATATGCTGAGAGCATGTGTATAAAATTTTGAGGGCAAATGAGAAGAACACTTACATTTGGTTGAATTTGCTTATAATAATAGCTTTCAGCAAAGCATCGGGATGGTACCGTTTGAAGCACTTTATGACAGAGCATGTAGAACACCATTGTATTGGGATGAAGTGGGAGAAAGAAGTGTAATGGGTCCTGAGTTAGTTCAACAGTTGGTGGAAATGGTAAGGATCATTTGGGAAAGGCTAAAGACAGCATAAAGCCGTCAAAAGAGTTATGCGGATTGAAGGCGTAGATCGTTAGAGTTTCAGGTTGGTGACCACGTTTTCCTTAAGATTTCACCGATGAGAGGACTGTCTTGGTTTGGTAAGAAAGGAAAACTGAGTCCAAGGTTTATAGGCCCGTTCGAGATTTTAGAGAGGATTGGGATGTTGGCCTATCGTCTCGCCTTACTGCCGAATTTGTCGCAAGTTCATAATGTCTTCCATGTGTCAATGTTAAGGAAGTACGAACCGGATCCGACCTACGTGCTGAATCATGAAATACTAGACGTGGACGACAATGTATCGTATGTGGAGAGACCGATAAGAATTGAGGATAAGAAAGAGCAAGTTTTGAGAAATAAAACAGTCCCGTTAGTCAAAGATGTTTGGGAACATCAAGGGACAGAATGTGCCACTTGGGAAAATGAAGAAGTAATAAGACGTCATCACCCTTATTTGTTGGGATAGTTGGGTATAGCTCTAAATTTCAAGGACGAAATTTTTATTAGGGGGGAAGAGTTGTAACATTTTGAATTTTCGATCCTTTTCCCGAGATTTATGAAATGAATATTTTGACCAATGCACTTATAGTGAGATCTCACTCGGAACCGCGCATTCTCGGGATGCTAACTTTAGGGGTAAGGCCATCACAGGATTGAGTTCGCACGACCAAAGAACTCGACCCTGGTTCGAGCTTCGACCATAAGGCTTGACGAGGGAATGTTTTGGGCCAACAGAGACCGATCTATCTGATCGATCGTGTCCGAAGGGAACTAGCGACAGACTCTCAAATTACATGACAATCGAGGTCGCCTTGGCTCGAGCAATCTTAAACGTGACTTGAATTAGTGTCGGTCACGGGTCGAAAGTACATAATCCCAACAAGCCAATGACGTTTTTGGTGTGGCCAACCTTGGGGCCACCCATTTTTGTAAAAAAATGGATTTTGGTTCGGGACCGGAAAAATGGCCGTTTTGCCATTATGCACCACGAACGAATTTTGAGGACTGGATTAAGTCGGGGGACTGATAATTATCCTGTATGGCTGAAAATAGAAGGATAAGAATGCCCCTCTCTTCCCATGGTCAATTACCTTTTTGCCCTTGCATTATTGGATAACATCGAATCTTGGCCTTTGGATTGGTGTGGTAGTTAGAAGGGTAGTTTGGTAATTTTAGGTGGGGTTTTAGAGATCAATTATTGGGGGCACCATATATATATATATATATATATATATATATATATATTTATTTATTTCTCTCTCCTTCTCTCTCATAATTCTCTCTCTCTCTCCTCACCCCCATCGATTGGAAGCTCTCTTTCTCTCTCTCCTTCCCCGTGCGTGAGCCGAACTTGGCCGGCCACCAGCTGCCCAGCCGCCTGGTCGCTACTGACCTAGCCATCCGCCACCGCTACTTCTTCTTCCTCGACCGCGCCCTACCGTCTGCCTATCTCTCTCTCTGTCTCGCCCTATTCTACTCAGCCCAGCTACCACCGAGCCGCCCCTGACTATCCTTCCCTAGCCCATACTTCCCCATCGCCACCCCCAGCCGCCAGTTCGCCGCCCACCAGCCGCCCGTCCGCGGCATTGCCGCTGTTCGCCTGCCTGGCCGCCAGCACCGCTGCTCGGTTGTTGCTTTTGGTTCGGCTGTTTCGGCCCCCTGTCCAGCCTGTTTGTCACCCTTTTTAAGGTAAGTGACTCTCCCAAACCCTCTCTAGGACCTTGGGTATTACTGAACATACTTAGGACTTGATTTGAGTAATTTAGGAGCTGTTTGAGGTATGCGAAGGGGGCTGGATATTAGGTCGTTATGGACCGATTTGGTGACCGAATATGTGTGGTTTAGAAGGCTCGAATAAGGCTGTTGTGATGTGGAATGACCTGAACTGAATTGTAAGTTTGATTGGTGATTCTATGTCTTGAATGTGCTCGTATGAGCGATTATATGACGGATGATTGTTGGTTGATTATGGAATGTGTTTTGGGCTGAATGTGGTGTGGCCATGTGCCATGTGTGTGGTCGTGAGGTGTGGTGGTGTGATCGTGCAATGAGATCGCATGCCAAGTATGTGTAGCCGTGTGGTATACTCGTGCGATGAGATTGTGCATTTGCTGAAATGTTTGGGTAGCATGTGATAGCGTGGTCGTGTGTTGTGTGTGGCCGTGTGGCATATATGACTCGTTGGTATGTGATGATGGGAATAGCTGGAAAAGTGGTACCCTGAGACGTGTTCATTTATGCGGGATAGGTTTCGTCCTGAGGCGTGTTACGCAGGACGATACCGTCCCTGATGAGGTGACGATGTCTAGCCCGACGGGGTGACGATGCCTGACAAGGTCAGAAGACCGTTAGCCTGATGCGTTTTACACGGGCGCGATAGTGATGGAAAGTTGGGAATGAGTTGGACTTGGCTTGACGTGCATGATTTGTGAAAGTTGATGCATGGTGTGAGTTAGTGTACGAGTGTGGTTTGTCTCGCATGACATAGTGTTTGATGAGTAAGGATATAAATGAATTGGCTGTATTATCATCTGACATGCAGGGATGTGCATGATGGATCTCAAGTAGGATCGCATGCGATTGTTTTTATGATTGGTTGTTGTGTCATGTTTGTTTCGTCTGGCGGTACATGAGAGCCTATGTGGGGTTTAGGGTTGTGCACTTATTGTGATTCGTCTCATGGTTGTATAACTACCATTTTAGACCCCCAGCCATGAACCCAGGAGGCCCGCCTCCTCGTTTTGGAATCCCTAGACATGTGGATACTCAGGAGGTAGAGTACCCTTTGGGAGGCGATCGAGCTTTTGTCAGATATTCGAGCACTGTTTGGGTTGACGAGGGCGGATTATACCGGAAGACTTATTAGTACATAGCGTGTACCTATCGTGATGGTTTAGAGGAGACTGATCCACTGAGAAGCTTCGATATCCCCTTTTTCAACGTTGGTGAGTGGGATCCTATGGCGATCATCCCTCCTGATGGCAAGATCGTGGATCCTGAGGAG
This sequence comes from Syzygium malaccense, assembly GCA_031216405.1. NCBI lineage: Eukaryota > Viridiplantae > Streptophyta > Magnoliopsida > Myrtales > Myrtaceae > Syzygium > Syzygium malaccense. The sequence continues at coordinate 25,343,975 of CM062257.1, read as the reverse complement.
CCGCCCATGGTACCACTAGAGGAGCCGTAAGCCGTGTAACCATTGCAAGCGATTCCTCCGTATCGCGATCTACGTGATCTTCCGGGGTACGAGCCAGAGGACCCAGGAGCAAATTGGGAGGAGGGCGACCCTTAAGTTTCACCAGGGTATTTTAGGGGTTGTTCAAAGTAGGTTTGACTAGTCACTTTTTGGAAGATAGGTCGACCTATAGTGAAGCTAAGTTAACGGAACCACCCGATCCTTTTTGTTGTGTCGGTGGTGTTTTGGATGCTTATCTTGCTAAGCTTGTATGTAACGTTGTTTGTAAGCTCGGTACGATGGCAATGTATAAAAGTTAGCGTTATTAGTTCATGTACTATCTTGATGCTCTACCCCGTTGTCATTTTTCTAGTACGGACATTTTTATATTCGTTTTTGCATGTGTCTCTGATGCGTTGGATTGAGTCGGCGATGTTCTTGGGACGTTGCATTATTCGACCAGAAAGAGGGATGTTGCGAGCTCGATGGGTTTCGAGGCATGACAATGAGGGGTGGTGTTAGCTTCGGTGGTGGCTGGTAAGGTTGGAAAACGGCCAAGAAAGAGAGGGAAAAAGAGAGTGATGGTGGTGTTGTAGCAAGACCGGCGATTGGTGGCTATTTCGGCGGCTTCATGGTGGCATTACTATGGCTGGTGGTGGCTGAGAAGGGCTAAGCAGATCGGTAAGAGGGTGAGGAAAGATTTAGCCGAATGAGCAAGGGAGGAGAGAGAGCGACGAAGAGAGAATGAAGGAGAGAGAGAGAGAGAGAGACATAATCTGATTTTTTTACTAACTCCTCTAACAAAACCCCATCATCCACCCTACTCACACATCCAAGCGCTCTCAATCCATCCCCTTTTCCAAGTCAAGATCCAAGGGTTCACACAATTCCTCACATTATTTTCCTAAAATTCCTAAATGGCACACAAAATAAATAAGCAAGATGGGGAGGGGCATACTTATCCATGAATTTCAGCCAAGGGAGGGAAAGTCTATATGTCCAAATTACCCTTCAACCTTTCAAATAAATTCAAATAATCCCACGGGTAAAATGGTCATTTTCTACTCCTGATCCAAATTTCACTTTTCCGACAAATCCGAGTGGCCCTAAGGTTGGCCACACCAAATGTGTTGTCGTCCTATGAATTAGTCTTGGCTTTCGAGAAATTTGATTCCCAAGTCCAGATTCCAAGTAATGATCAATTTCAATTAAATGAAACTTTACTGTGTCTCAAACTAACGGGCAGCTTTTAGGAGTTACGCATATCGACTTATGGCCGATTCGATATCGGGCCATATCTAAGTTTACTCGAGCTATGGTGACCTCAGTTGTTATGTAATTGTGAGGGTCAATCACTAATTCCAATTGACGTGATTGTTCGGATTAGGTTTAGAATCGTTCGAAATTCATACAATGGTCAAGCGAAATCACTCGCGATCCAATTGTATAACATTTGCGAATTGTCCCATAACCATCCTCGGATAAGTCTATAATGACCCAAAATATTTCCTCGTTAATCCTTATGGTCGAAGTGTCGATTCACGGCCAAGTTCCTAGGTCCACATACTTAATTCTTAGTTAGCCATTCCCTAATAGTTCGTCTTATTAAGAGTGATCAATTCTGACTAAGATTTAACTAAAGTGCATCAAAGATACAATCATTTTATAAATCCCAAAAAATGAGTCAAATTTCAAAATGTCACAACCGTACACTGCCAATCATCCTCCAAGCCTCATCTGCAAGCCGTGATCCGATACAATTTCGATAAGATTACGCACGTCTAAATTAGGTAACAATCTTATCCAATTTGACATAAATTGTTTAATTGCTTAATTCTGATGGATTTTGTTATCTAATTGATTTGATTGAGATACTAGGCATTATCCAATTAGGGTGTTATCAATATGAGTTGATTTGATTACTAATTTGATCCGTAAAGATATCAGATCATTTTTTTTAATTATTTCAACTTAATATTGGATAATTGCTATGTCTAAAGATTGCAATAATCTCTAATTTAACCCATGAGACGATGGGTTATTTTTTAGATTATCGTAATCTTTAATTTGAAATCTTCATGAATCACATGTGGGGATTAGGTAAATCTTTATCTTTGGTTCAGATAACTTGCTTGTTTTAAAAAAAATACAAAAAGATTCCTTGCTAGGCTTAATAAGATTGTTAGACAACATTGCTTATAGTATTAGGGTAAATTCTAGAATAGACTAGAATAGGTTTTAGATGTGATGGGATTTTAGATAATGCTTGCATGTTTAAAATAGTTTTTTCTAAGACGGGATAAGGTTTATTTTGAATTAATCCCTAAACTAGATAAGATAACTGTTTTTTTAGATAGTTCAATTAGGGTATTTATTAATTCTGAATTTTAATAAAAATATCAAAAATATCATATGCATGTCATATAGTTTGCATGTTAGGAAATCACATGTCATGTAGATTAGATTTCATTTCAAGATAAAAGAAAACCCCAAAAATATTTGATTGTTTTGGTGTGACCGATTTCTTTACATTCTTGCAATTTGCTTGCTTTGCTAATTGAGTGTTAATTTCATTAATTGCGCACCTGCATGATCATTTCTTGCATTCTAGTGGATAAGTTAAACTTAATTCAAGTTGCATGTTAAAATATTTTTGAAAAATAAAAAAGAAAAGGTACCGAAAGGGCATTAAGTTAATCTAATGTAATCAAGTCTCCGAATCCATAATCTTTGGTTCGTAGGAGTAAAGTAGAACTCCTGATACTTGGGTTTCTAATCGACCCGACAAAAATAGATTAGTGGCGACTCCTTAATGAAAATGATCTTGCATGTCAAAAAACTTGAACCTTAAGTTGCGAATTGATATGCACTTAGGAGAGCCCCAACTAGGTTTAAACTTAGTAATTCATTAGCCGAACCCCTAAGTGGTGCACCCGAGGTTAGGTCACAACAATGATGATACATGGATGCAATGCGAAGGATGCACTAATTATTTCCCCTTAAGGCAAGGTAACTTCAATAGAAGGAAATCGCTAGCTTATCAGACTTTACCTTGTGAACATACCCTTTGTGTTCCTCGTATATGTATAAATGGCAATTGTGCCTATAATATAAGTTATGTCGATTTTGGAACCCTTGATTCTTATAGCAAGGGGCAGGTCGAGTCAGATACCTTTATCTTTCAGGATGATAATAGATCTGTCAGAAGATTCACCAAAACTGTCATGCCTCGAACCCGGCATGCGTGTAACATCCCACTTAGATTGATAATAGTACGACGTCCCATGACTCTTCCCCGACCCAAAGAAACACTAACGATCATGCACAGGAGGAAACAAATTCAAACACTCCATATAACAATTCAATTACATGGGATAGTAGGAAACTTGCTTGAACACATAACAACAAACATGTTCATACACTTAGCATACTTACAATATTTACTTACACAACCTTACAATAGGCCACTAACATTAAACCACGTTCATAAAAAAGGGGTGGTGGTTGGGTAGCCTAACTTCACTACAAAAGGATACACAAGAGACGAGAGCATTAAACCTATCTTCAATCCCTGTGGTACTCTGGCGGCGTCCCTAGGTCTTCCATATCGTCATGAGGCTTAGGGGTCTGAAAGGTTTATAATCAACTATGAGAATGAGTCTCAATAAGCGAACAACCTAAGCCCCACATAGGCTAACGTGTACTCCCGAACAAGTCTAAGCATGACATTCAAACAATCAACATGCCGTGACAAACATAGACATCCCTACGTCATCTCGGAGCATGCACAAGCCCTAAATGTTAGTCAAATCGCAATAATGTAGCAATAACTCATGGACATGTGCAGTCCCGAATATGACTTACATATGCACGTGTGCCAGCAATAATCTGAATATGATCACATCTTAATCTCGATACACTACATACACCAATGCACAACATACATCCGCTCTTCTGTTCAGATTATTTGTGACATCCTAAATTTCGTTTAATTGATTACGGTGTTATATAAGTGGAATTAGCGATGAATGAAGCACACTCATTTCCACGGATTTTATTAATCAAGAGACCCTGATTTATGATTCTTGAGGCATCAAATTTATTTAAATTCGTAGGAATACTCAAAGGAACTTTAATTGGCCATACTTGTTACACCGCTCGTACGGAGTTATTAGGTTGATTAAAAGAAAAGATATGGGTGTGGAAATTTATTATATGATCTAATTAGAGGTATTAGAGCACAAAGTGTGCCCTAATACCCTTTTACATAGCTGAACGTGGATTGCATGAAGAGGGGGGAGAAGTGGCCTTCTTCTTCTTTTATCACTAGATTGCCACTTTGTCTTATTCATTTGTCTCATCCTTTTGTTCTATTTGTTTGTAAGCTAATAGGTAGCCCTAGACACTCAAGTGTGCTACTCACTCTTGCCCAATAAGGATTTTTGCCAAAAATGGTCTTACAAGAAAACCCTTAATCATTATCTAAACCTAGATGTAGCCCTTTTTCCCATGATAAGCCCTCTCTATACCCCTACCGGTGACTCTTCATTTCCCACGCCCCTCACTCCCTCTTATAATCTCATTTCCATCTTCCTTAGCTCATTTTGCTCTCATTCTCTCAAGACTCACCCTCATCCTCTCCCTCTCTCTCTTTCTCGCCTACCTTTCCTCACTGATCAGTAGCCGTCTATCCTCCCTCATAGTCTCATCTCACTCTTTTTGTCTCACCAAGAACAGCCCCTGAGCTGTGTTTAGTTCCACTTAAGGATGCCCCAAAGTTCTAGATCAAGCAAGGAAATTTGGGCTTGATTTTAAGCATTTCCATCTACCCGTATTCTCAACATTCCCTTGTGTGTGTCCATGTGTGTTTCTACGAGTTTTAGAGCTTGTACATGAATGGAAGTTGTTGTTTGAGCTTGCATGTTAGAGACCGAGAATGGTGGTGTTGGTGCATGTGTGAATCTAGGGCCCAAGGGCGTGTTAATCATAGATCTAAGCTTGGTGAGCCTTACATGTGAGTTTTGAATCTCTTAAACCAAGTAGGTGCAAAATGGCGATGAGCTTAGGACTTCTATGTGTCACGGCTCGGATCCCATCGAGCCCGCGATATCCCTCCGTGGTTGTATTTCGAATGCAACGTCTCAGGACTCTTCGTTGACCCAAACGAAACTTCAAAACATAGAATGCATGCGGAAGCAATTATAACATCCAGACAAGTTTCAAAGACCAAGGGTAGTAGGAGAACACTTGAACAAATCAACCACATACTTCATTCAACGACACGTACTTATAAAATTCAATCTTACATACAAAGGCCAATAGGGTTAAAACCACCATCATAAAAAAGGGACAAGTGATCGGGTAGGCTAGTCTAGCTATACAAAAAGGGGCCCATAAAAAGGGTTTTTAAACTTAGCACTAAGACACCACTACGGCTCCCAATCCGAGTTGGAACTTGTAGACTCGGGTTCCAACTCCATAGGTTCCTCTTCGGGCTCCTCCTCCATTGGCTCTTCTTTGGGATCGAACTCCATTGGTTCTGGGATAGCCTCCTCGAGTTCCTCTTCCGGCTCTGACTCCATAGACTCCTCATCGATGTCGGACTCCACTATCACCGGTTGGGGGTCGGAATCTTTAGGGGCAGTATTCGAGCTCGTGACCATGTCGTTGGAAGTGAGGGCTACTGAGGGGTCTCACTCACCTACCCCATTAAACAGAACATCGAAGCCCTAAAGTGGTCCATAGACACCGTATAGATCCCGATAACAGTAAGCCCAATATGTATTAGGCTGCAGCATATGTCCACCCACATCTACCCACACCACAGTAGTATGCTTAATATAGGCCTCCTCCTCTCCTACGGGGTATTCTATCACTGAGTACTCCATATGCCTTGGGATTTCAAAATGATCTAGCGGATCACTCATGGTCGGAGTGTTATATAATAATCATGAGAACGAGTTTCAATAAGTAACACCCTAAACCCTACCTAGGCTAACACGAACCTCCAGACAAATAGGATAACACCCAACACATTCAATCAACATGCAATAACATTCAAAGGCACTATCTAGACTTACCTCGATGCATATATAATCCCGCACGTTAGTCGAATCACGACAACATAACAAACTTCTCAATGCACATGCATGCATCCATGAATAACATTCCAACCTATTCAAATCTCAATCTCTACACATGCTCACATTTTCAACTTCCGACACACACATGTGTTCACCCTGATCAATACCGACCCACGTAACATGCCTCAGGCCTGCCTCATCGTACGACTCGCGTAACACGCATCAAGTCTACGGCACAATAGAGTAAAGACACATCAAGTCGAATGTCCTCCGGTTTATCCGGGCATTGTCTCGCATAACACGCCTCAAGACAAATCCAATTCCTCACATAAACACGCCTCAAGGATTATAGGATCAAATGTACATTCTCATTCAATTTCATGCCTTTCCCTGCGTCAACAAGCCTTAGGGCCTATCGGTTGTCACACCCCGCACCCTACGGCGCATCACATCCCTACCATGATCGAATTTGCGTGCGACGTCCCGGGACACGTCGCCGACCCAACGCCTAACACAGAGGTTAAGGCACACGTGAAAGCAATAAAACACCCGTACAAATCAAAACACCATGACCAGGAATAGCACAACCACAACAACATGAACAGATATACATTTGCATTAACGATGGAAACATATACAATATTCACTTACAGCATACGCTCCAGAAAAATCAAAAGCAGATCAAAGGCCACTACTGATAAAAAAGGGTAAGTGGCTAGGGCGGTCAAGGTTACTAAAACCAGAAGGGGCTCCGATCAAAAAGGTACTGACCCGATTTATCTAGGGCTAAGGTTAAACCTACGGAACCCAGTTCGGGTCGGATCCCAATGACTCGGAAGAGCTATCAAACAGCTCAACCTCAGAGTCTAGGGAATCCAGCTCGGACTCGACCTCAGCTGGCTCCTCCTCAGAATCCATATGCTCGACCTCGTCCTCCTACTCCATGTCCTACTCTATGGGCTCTGGTTCCTCATCCACCTCTATCGGCTTCGGCTCATCCATTTCCCAGACAACCGGTGTGACACCAGAGCTTGAACTCCCATTAGGCGTAGCCTTGGGGCTGACTAAGTCTTCATTGGGACATTGTGGGTCCACCTCACCTAGCCTGTTAATCGGGATATCAAAAGTCCGAAGAGGTCCATGCTCTCCGAATTGGTCCCTAAAACACCAGGCTACATACTCATGGCGTTGGTAGTATACCTCCCCCATATCTATCAATACTACATATTTATACCTAATGTACACATCCCCATTCCTTAAGGGGTACTCGATCGTCGTCCGCCCTAGCTGGTGCAAAATCCCAAAACGCACAAGAACATCTGGCATCCTTAGGGCCGGTGGTATGAAAAGTTGGGTTTTATACAGCAATGAGAATAAATCTCAGCGAGTAGGCCCCCTAAACCTAAACTAGGCTAACATGCACCTCCTGATGAGCACCAAACAACACACAATCTAGAATCTAAATGACTTAGGCCCTCGGGCACAAATCCAATACTTACTTAGCCCTGTAGGTTAGGCACTTTATAAATTCACAATAATAACACACAACCCAATCGTGGCACATGCATAACATCACTTGGTCACAATGCGTGTCATGCATATGCTCATACTCATATTCATGCTCATGTCTCATCAATACATTTTCGTACACTTGCACTCTTGCACACTTGCAATTTATCAATTCTCCTCCGACCCACATAAAACGCATCAGGTCTATCACTTCGAGATCGATCTCTGGTCTGCGTAAAACACATCAGGCTCATGACACAAAACCCGCGTAAAACGCATCAGGTTGGTCATCTTCTGGTAGTCCGGGCATCGTCCCGCGTAACATGCCTGAGGACGGATTCAATATTCCGCGCAAAACGCATCAGGGTTTTATGTGATCACACGTTCACATACACCAGTTATTATTTGAACCCTGCGTAAAATGCATAAGGAAGATTAGGTGATCACATGCTCATGCCTTTTTGTGCACACACACAGAATGCACATGTTATGCCAATTCTCGATATGCGTGCTCATGGCTACAACATCCACACTCGGCATTCGTGAATTTCATACTGGGCACTCGACATGATTTGGCTATATACTCAATTAATGCCACAACACGCTTAATTCGCATCTCAATATGCCCAATGAACTAATCAATCCAAATCAGACACAACATATAATTTGGCATCCAAATTTATGCAATTAAAACACCAAAACTACACATGTCGATAGTCTACCAAGCATCTCATGAATTGGCCACGCCAAGCACATCATAGGGTATTACACAATCACATTCAAGCCATGCTTAAATTAGCCTCCTCATGGGCCAATCATCATTACTTTAGCAAATCACACTAAAATCTCGATCAACCAATTATGGTCTGAATCAACCCGATACCAAATCAGCCATGAACAGTCCACCTTAGGCCACTAAATCACTTCCAATTCATCACATTAGGCTCCCCAAATTCACCACGAAAATAGCCACCATGCTGTCCACAAATTACATCTGCCAAATCCACATTTTTGCCCGAATCAAGGTGCCTATGCTCAGCAGCCATACAGCACACTATAGACCACTAAACCTCGATTAAATTATCACACTAAGCCCCCAAATTAGTCACAAAATTAGCCCCCAACATCCTCCACAAGTTAACCCCTAAATTACCCTAATTAACCCCTAAAACTCATCTAGAAATATACATTAGCCTAACTAGGATTTAGGGTTGTACTCACTAGGATTCCTAAGCTCCAAACACGGTTGAACAAGTGGGGAAAATGGGCGGTCCAAGGTGGCGCTAACGGCGGCGGCAAGTGGCAATCCTCGGCAACGCTAATGGCGGCGACGGTCCGGCGAGCTTGGCGGCCCACACGACCGAGAGAGGAGACCGGTAAGAGGGAGAGGAGAGGGGGACGGGATGGTGGTGGCGGTGCTAGGCGGGGTGTAGACGGTGGCGGCGCCGACGTGCGGCGATGGGGGCTTCCAGGCGGGCGTCGCGTGGCCAAAAGAGAGAGAGAGAGAGTTCGCGGGAGAGGGAGAGAGGAGAAAGAGAGAGTTGGTCGAGTGAGTGGTGGTGACGGTGAGACGGCGGACGGCAGCCTTGGCATGCGGCGGCACAAGTGGCGACGGTCCAGCGAGCTTCTCACGGTAGCGCAAGAAGAAGAAGAGAAGGAGAGTGGCGAGATTGAGAGAGAGGAGGGAGAGTAGCTGGCTTGAGGGGAAAGAAATGAGGGGGAGAGAGAGAATGAGAGAGGTTTATAGGCAAATTGGCTAAGTGGGGTTAGGTGACCAACTTTGGACTAAATGACCATCATGTCCTTGGTTCAAGGGTTAGAATTAATCCCACTTAAAATATCTTGGGGTAATATGGTCCATCATTTCCATCAATAATAGAGGCTAAATTAATCCAATTTAATCTCCCAAAATTCGGAATACTAGGAATAGGCTTAGGGGCAAAATCGTAATTTTTCTATTTCGGGCCGAATTTCCATTTTTCGACCGTACTGATCCCAAATATGATTGGCCACACTTTTACGATGTTGTCCTTGCAAAAATAGTTGCGTACGCCCACGAAATTCGACACTGAAGTCCGGACTTAATTCCACAATCAATTTCGCTCAAATGCGATTTTAGCGTCTCTTACTAACGGGTGATTGTTTAGGGGTTACGCGTATCGACCTAGGGTCACTCAAGTCGTGATGGTCACGATTAACAAGAGAACGCAAGGAATTATCGCTAGTTTCAGAGGTCGCGATCGTTCGAATTAAGTTCGGGATTTGTTTGCCACGCGTACTCTCAGTCGTGCGGAATCACTCGCGATCCGATCATACGTCGTTGGCCAAATCAAATCCGTCACCTTCCTAGGATCGGCCCACATTGGCCAGTCACTAAGGTCATGACAGTCTCGATTAACAAGAGAACGCGAGGAATTATCGCTAGTTTCAGAGGTCGCGATTGTTCGAATTAAGTTAGGGCTTTGTTTGCCACGTGTACTCTCAGTCGTGCGGAATCACTCGCAATCCGATCGTACGTCGTTGGCCAAATCAAATCCGTCACCTTCCTAGGATCGGCTCACATTGGCCCAAAATATTTCCTCGTCGCTTCTCAGGATTGGACCCAATTCACGGTCGAGTTCTCGGGTCCACGTACCATTTTTCCTAGTTAGCCATTCCCTATTGGTCAGTATCCCAAGAGTGATCAATTCCGGGTGAGACTTACTAAAATGAAATGAGAAATAACCATCTATTTTATTAATCCCAGAAGTGGGCGAATTCAGGACGTTACATCGGTCATACACAATACATATCTCATTCCCTTCACACTACATCCACATGCCCTAATCACACACAAACATGCTCAATTCCAATTCAACAACTTAGCCCAATCAATCCACTCATAAGGGCAGCAATGTAGTTCAACCATATCACTCAATCATTCCAACACCTATCAATCCATAATTCAAGCTATAGACTCAATGGCATAAATCCACACATCACAACATTCAACTCAGCCAACAAGCATCACCATAATCAACTCAATCACCAAGCACCACAACTCAGCCACAAGAGTCGAAGAAAACTGAATACACAGATTCAGAGCAATTCTGGGCTAGCGTACAGTTCTGGGATTCCTTTCAAAATAAATAGTAATTCAGCTGTAAAAATTATAAATCTCGGATATGTCCTAGAAGACATCTTGATGAAAAATTTTCATGAAGAACACAAAACTCAATTCTGCGTAGAACCATCTCTTTTTGTCATCCAAATTCGGACATAAAACATTTCATTCGGACTGGCCACCCAACTTTCTAAATGCATTTCAAAAAGTAACCAAATCTCCTTAGAAAACTTTGAGATTTTTATATGTTATAGCCAAAAATGTCCTCAACAAGTTTTGTGAAGGAAGTATTTTGAAAATAGGTCTGGAAAAATTTATAAAAATTCAAACAAACCCGAAGGTTAGAGGAATAATATTTCCGATAGACTAATTTTGATCCAAAGATGGACTTCCGAATAGCCTCAAATGACTTCCAAAAATTCCCAAATTAAATTATGTTATACTCCAAAATGTGTGAACAACTTTCATGAAGGACAAAACCCCAGATTCGGCCCACACAGGTCTTGGAAAAAATAACAAATCTCGGCCAGACAGTAGTAACAAAATCCGAGAACACAATTAACAAGCAAATCAACTTGTCTAGCCCTTAAACCAACTAATCACAGCCACTAATCAATCCCTAATAAGCCCATTAGTAACCCCTTAGCTTACACAAGGTTTAGAATGCCACTTAATAGGGAAAAACCTAAGCAAATCCAAGCTAAGCTAGCAGCAACGGCTCCGGCGGATCAGCAACAAGGGTGAACGGCAGTTCCGGCAAAGACGGGCTGAGACGGTGGCTGGCTGAGGCTGAGCAAGCAGCTGCTCATGCAAGGGGGAGGAGGGGGAGCCGGCCAAGAGAGATGAGGGAGAGAGAGAGAGAGAGTGAGAGAGAGAGCAAGAGGATAATTTTTATTGAATGGCATAGAGAGAGAGAAACAAGTCTTCTAACCCCACTATAAACCCCAATACCAACCCCACTATCTCATCCAATGGCTCACATTATATCTTGTTGGGCAAGACAAGATCCTAGGGCTCACAAAATTCCTCCCAACCAATTACCCAAAATAATAAATGGCAAGAAAAAGAAATATACAAGGAGGAAGGGGCACAATGGTCCTCTAGCTTTGGCCATTGGAGGGAAAATGCCAATTTTCCAATTTGCCCTTCAACCCTCCAAAGGAATTCAAATATCCCAAGGGTAAAATGGTCTTTTTCCAATTCTCGGTCCAAATTTCACTTTTCGATAAATCCAATAAACCTTAAGGTTGGCCACGCTTATGTGACGTTATCCAAATAAATTAGTCGTGACATTTCGAGAAATTTGACGTCCAAGTTCGAATTCAAATGACGGCCAATTTCACTCAAATGCGACTTTAGTATATCTTTGACTAACGAGCGACTTTTTAGGGTTTACGCGTATCGACCTGCGGTTACTCAAGTCATGGCGACCTCAATCGTCACCGAAGGTCAACTCATGATTAAGTTCTTAGGTCCACGTACATTTCCCTAGGTAGTTATTCCCTAAAGGTTACTATCCTGAGAATGATTAGTTCCAGGCGAGATTTAACTACAAATGCATTGAAGAATATACAAATTTCATTTATCCCAAAAGTAGGTTGAAATTCAGAATGTCACACTATGTGCTTGTTAGTTGGCTGTTGGCTTACTGTGGAAAAGAAGACGGATTCGTGAGCCTTGTGAATGCAAAAAAGGGGTGAAAAGTGCATGAGGAGCTAGGAAGGGCAGATCTGGTCGCCTAGAGCTTTAATCTTCTTCATTTTTTGTTCCATTTTGTAAAGTCGAAATCTTAAGTTGAGTCCTTCACAAAAGTTGTTTAAAATCCTTCCCTTTATAACATATCTTGATTTCAGATTTTTCTAAGGTGATTTGGATAGGACGAAAGTCCATTTTCCTCACCATGCTCAAGTTGTTTTCTATACGATTTCAGTGACCTTTCTATTTCTCGATTTTCTACACAAATTTTTAGAATGATTTTGAGGAAAATTTCTTCATGAAAATTCTTAGAAACGTCCTTCTCTACAACATATTTTAAATCCAAAATTTTTAGAGGTGATTTGGACTTTGGATAAAGCCACTTTTGGGAGACAATAGTTTTGGTTCAGTGAACTGTTTTTGTTCCGTCTTGAGCCGCAAAAAAGAAATACTTACCAACGCTTTTAGTCTTTGATTCCTTCATGAAAGTTGTTCATTTTGGTCTCTCCTAACACATATTTAAATCTCAAAAAATTTTAAAGTGATTTACTGTACCTGGTATCTTAAATTTGTAGGGAGTGCAAAACTTGTTGATTTTGTACAATTGTGAAAACCCCTCTTTTTCTACTTGAGAACATGTAAATTGTTCGATGCCTTCTGAGAATGTGTTGTGCATAGCATGAACTTTCAAATGAGGTATGATTGGTTGTACTTGGATGAGAAATGGATGAGGACATGGGGATGACCTTGTGGATGCAATTCTGGTGATAATGATGAGTGGTTGAATTGAAATGATGTATATGTGATACCATTATAATGTTGCGGTGGTGTGTTGTTGTGGGTCCATCTATATTCGTGTTATATGATCCTATCATGTGAATATGGATTTGAGAAATTGAGCACTGCCTACAACCAGCATCCCGTAGATGCCTACGGATGGCAACCCATAGAAGATGATGCTAGTGGCCAGTGTCCCACAGAAGTCTTGGTCCGTAAATCGAGAGTTCCCCAATGACGACCAGGTAGGGTGTCAGGAGGAGATACTTGTGGCTAGCATCCTTCAGATGCCCTAGAGTGAGAAGCCCATGGCCAGTGACCCGTGGAAGTCTGGTCAGTGGACCAAAAGTGACCCGCACGGACCAGCTTGCCCTCGGTTGAATCGTGAGATGGGAGTGGACCCGATATGATGATGATGGGAATATATGATACAAATGCATGTGATAACTATGATTCTTATTCGGTGGTCATGAGACTTATTCTATTGGCTAATCCTATTTGTATGATTACTTTTGGAGCATGTGTTATTGCTGATGCTATGTTGATTTTGCTGGAATTGAGAATTAGTTAGATTGTTGGGTTTAAGAGATTGCCTTATTTTTCCTACTGGGCGATAACTCACTCTTGTGGATTTAACATTTTTAGATTAATAAGATGAGTGCTCGACCTCCCACTCAATATGGAGCGCTATTCCTTGTTGATTCCATATGGGAGGATGTGGTTTTTCCTGGATCTACTATTTATGTGTGTCGAATTACTATTGTCTGGGTAGATGTGAGGAGATTTCATCATGTTTCTTATAAGTTTGTAGCATGGTACAAGAAGCAGGGTGGAATGTTGATAGGACCTTTGGATTTTGGGAGTGATGGTGGTAGTGGTAGTATTGGCGGCAATGGATTTAGCGGAGCGAACGGTGTTAATGGAGGCAATGGAGGAGTGGTAGATATATCATCCGAGGAAAGTGACCCATACGAGATTCCTGGTTCAATGGTGGACTAAGGAGAATCGATAAGATTGGGAAGACTGGTTAGGGAGCCACGGTGGCTTCTTTTTGTGTATACCGTGATGATGTTGGGCTTGGGATAGTAGTTGTTGTTTGTAGGATTTTGTTAATCCTAGTGGGAGCCAGTACCTTTTTGAACCCTTCCGACTTTTGTGAATTGTTGGTTCCATCTTCGCCCATGTAAGATGATGTTTCAATGAAGTAGTAAGACTTTCCATTCCACTTTCCATAGTATGCTGTGTAAACACGTTTAATTCAAGTTATAAATGCTTATCTCAATCACACGTTACCTTCCGAATGCATAATGATATAATAAGAAGATTAAGTGACGCCCTGGGTTGTCACATTATTCACGACCCGCATAACACGCATCAGGCCTGTGGCACAACTCACGTAAAACGCATCAGGCTGGCAGTCTTTCGGTTTAACTGGGCATCGTCCCACGTAACATGCCCCAGGACGGGTTAAATCCTCACGTAAAGGCACATCAGGGTTTAAATGATCACAGTACACTCCGTCACATAATTTATTATCTTTTCCCCACATAAAGATGCATCAGGGCACTTAGGTGATCACACACGCCACATGAACCATTCAATTCCATGTCATTCACACCCTCGAACATCAACCAAATGTGCTCAGTCACCAGTAATGCAAATCAGTTTACACGCCTACCAAATCAGCCACGGTTTCACCAATTAAAGCCATGAAAACACATTCACAATCAGTCACTCCCTCACGTGCAACAACCATAGCAAAAAGTTCCTGAGAGAGAGAAACCAAATTGGCATAGAATTGGGCTTAAAATTGGCAATTGCATAGTAATCGAAACTCTTTTGAAATAAATAGTAATTTAACTCTAAAAATTATGAATTTTGTATATGTCATTGAAAACATCTTAATAAACAATATTTTATAAAGAGCATAAAATCCAATTTCGGTTACAAATAGCTCTTTTTGTCACCCAAAGTCAATTCGAAAATTAGCCCACCAACTAAACCATTTGGCTTTAGAAATCCCTTTCAATCAGTATCCAAATCTCATTGGAAAACCTTGAAATTTTTATATATCATAGATACAAGTGTCATTGCCAACTTTAATGAAGGAAGTTTGTTCAAAAGAGGTTTGGAAAATTTTATAAAAATTCAGAAAGACACACCGGTCGGGTGAACAGTAAATTCGACAGACTTTCGAATACCCCAAAAAAGTCTCCAAAAATTCTAGATTTATTATATAAGATACTTCAAGATGTTAGGGTCAACTTTGACGAAGAATACTTCATCAAATTCGGTCCACATTGATCTCTAAAAAAATAGCAAAACACAAACGCAAAATAGCAACGAATCCGAGAATCAACCAACATGAATCATTAAGCAATTCAAGCTCATTTAACCACTAAACCAACTATCCACAGTCATGAATCAACCCTTAACATGTCTATTGGTAACCCTTTAGCCTAGTCAAGGGTTAGGAAGCCACTTACTAGGAGCCTAAGCTTGAGATTAGCAAGATAAGCCTAGTAAGTAGCTGCTATTCTGATGGCCGGACAGGAAGTACGGCGGCAGCTCCAGTCATGGCAGTTCACGGCTGAGGTGAGTACAAGCTAGTGGTCACGGTGAGGGGTGGTGTTGGCTTCAGTGGTGGCTGGTGAGGCTGGAGAACGGCAAGGAAAGAGAGGGAAAAAAGAGAGTGGTGGTGGTGTGCAGCATGACTAGCGACTGGTGGCTATTTCGGCCGCTTCACGGCAGCATCATGATAGCTGGCGGTGGTTGGAACAGCTGCTAGTCAGGCCAGGTGAGGGGGGGAGTGAAGCTTGTCCGAAAATGGAGGATGAAGGAGGAGAGAAAGTGAGCAAGAGAGAATGAATGAAAGAGAGAGAGAAGACTTGATTAGATTTTCTACTAACCATCACTAAAAACCTCATCACCCATCCTACCCACATATCCAAGGGCTTAAAATCTACCCTCTTCCCCAAGCCAAGATCTATGTGTTCCTAATTTTTCTCACATGAATTTTCCCAAAAATACAAACGGTAACCAAAATAAATAAGCAAGATGGGAAGGGGCATACTTGTATATGAATTTCAGCCAAGGGAGGGAAAGCCCATATGTCCAAATTGCCCTTCAACTTTTCAAATGAATTCAAATAATCTCAGGAGCAAAATGGTCATTTTCCACTCCCAATCCAAATTTCACTTTTTCGACAAATCCGAGTGGCCCTATGGTTGGCCACGCCAAATGTGACATCGTGTTATGAATTAGTCGTGGTTTTCAAGAAATTCGATTCCCAAGTCCGGATTTCAAGTAATTGTCAATTTTGATTAAATGCAACTTTAGTGTGTTTCAAACTAATGGGCGGCTTTTAGGAG
Source organism: Syzygium malaccense (assembly GCA_031216405.1). Taxonomy (NCBI): domain Eukaryota; kingdom Viridiplantae; phylum Streptophyta; class Magnoliopsida; order Myrtales; family Myrtaceae; genus Syzygium; species Syzygium malaccense. The sequence continues at coordinate 25,327,419 of CM062257.1, read as the reverse complement.
TTACGCGTATCAACTTATGATCGATTCAATATCGGGCCACATCTAAGTTTACTTGAGCCATAGTAACCTCGGTTGTCATGTAATTACGAGGGCTAATCACTAGTTCCAATTGACACGATCGTTCGGATTAGGTTTGGAATCGTTCGAAATTCATACAATAATCAAGCGGAATCACCTGCGATCCAATTATACAACATTTACTAATTGTCAGGCCCCGGACCCCACCAAGCCCGTGACATCCCTCCGTGGTCGTATTTCGAATGCAACATTTCAGGACTCGTCACCGAACCAAACGAAACTTCAAGCGTAGAACGCACGTAGAAGCAATTATAACACCTAGACAAGATTAAGACAAAGGGTAGTAGGAGAACATTTGAACAAATCAACCACATAATTCATTCAATGGCACGTACTTATAAAATCCAACCTTATATACAAAAGGCCACTAGGTTAAAATCACCATCATAAAAAAAAGGGATAAGTGGTCGAATAGGCTGGCCTAGCTATACAAAAGGGTCCACCAACTCCATGGGCTCCTCTTCAGGGTCATGCTCCATCGACTCTTCCTCGGGATCCCAAAACAATGTCACGAACCATTCATGATCGGGGTCGGGGGTTTGAAATGGTTATATAATAATCATGAGAACGAGTCTCGATAAGTAACACCGTAAACCCTACTTAGGCTAATACGTACCTCCAGACAAAAGTAAACACCAAACATACTCAATCACACGCAATAACATTTAAAACCACCAGGCTTTACCTCGGCATATGTATTCAACCTTGCATGTTAGTCAAATCACAACAACATAACTAACTTCTCAATGCACATTATGACATTTCAAATTTCAACCCATTTTTGAGATTTATAAAATGTGTATTTTGTCAACGCGCTTGTAGTATAATATCGCCCAAAACTAATCACTCTTGGGTTATTGACCGTTAGGAAAAGGGTAACTGGAAATTAATTACGTGGACCTAAGAACTTGACCATAGTTCGACTGAGGTCGCCCTGGCTCTAGTAAAACTTAGATGTGGCTCGATTTCAAATCGGCCACAAGTCGATACACGTAACTCCTAAAAGCTACCCATTAATTTTGAGATTCGCTGAAGTCGCGTTTGATTGAATTTGACCATTATTTTGAGCCCGAACTTGAGTGTTGAATTTCTTGGAGTTTTATGATGAAATCAATTGGACAATGTCAAAATAAGTGTGGCCAACCTCAATATTGCCCGAATTTGTCGAAAAATGAAATTTGGACTAAGTACGGATTTAAATCAGTATCTTCCTCTTTATTTAAATCCTTTTTATGCATTTTAATCTTTTATTTAAGTTTAGAATTGGGATTAATGGGAGCCTTTGGATCTTGGCATGACCCACAAGATGGAATTGGGGTCCTTAGATCACACTTGAGAGGGCTAGGACGTAGTTTGTACCCTTTCTCCCTCTCCCTCTCTCTCTCTTTTCATAATGCCTTTCTCTCTCTCTCCCTTCACTCTTTCTCTTTCTCCCTCCCTCACGTGGCTGACTCCTCCTCCTCTCCTCTTTTTCTTCTTCTTCTTCTTCTTCTTCTTCTTCTTCTTCTTCTGTTTTCTTTTCCTTCTTGCTGGTTTGTTGCTCCTACTGCTTTTGCTTTGCTGCTTCTTGTTCTGCTTCTTGGCTTCTTTTGGCTACATGCCTGATCCGCAGCCGCCGTCCAAGTCATCAGAAACTGCCACTCACCGTCGGAGACCGCCGCTGCCCACCGCACCACTATTTCTTTCATTTCTTGCTCGGTTTGCTTGGGTTTTTCCAAGTAAGTGGCTTCCTAACCCTTAACTAGGCTAAGGGGTGACTAATGGACATGTGAGGGTTGGTTCAAGGACTATGGATAGTTGATTTAGTGGCTGGTTGTGCTTGGTTTGCTTGGTGGTGCTTGTTGATTGATTTTCGGTAAGGTTGCTACTGCGTCGCTGGATTTTGCTATGTTTTGCTGTGACTTGTGGGCACCGAATTTGAGGAAGTGTTCTTCATGAAAGTTGTTCATAACATTGACATATATTAAATCTGAAATTTTTTAAGATCATTTAGGGTCATTCGTAAGTCCATTTTTGGACCGAATTCAGTTTGCCGGACTTACTATTCACCCGACCTTCTTGTCTTTCCGATTTTCTATAATTTTTTCCAGACCTCTTTTCAATAAAATTTCTTCACAAAAATCATTAATAACATTTGTGTCTATGACATAAATAGATTTTATAGCTTTTCAAAGTGATTTGGGTACTGAATGAGTTATATTTTTTATGGTCTAAGGGGCTGTCCGAGCGAACCGGGTTCTGTCCGGCTTTGAGTGTCAAAACGAGGTGTTTATAGTCAGAAATGGATTTCATGTCCTTCATAAAAAATGTTTATCAAGATGTTTTGTACAACATATCCAAATTTTAGAATTTTTAAAATTGATTTACTATTTTTTTAAAGGAAATTTGGTGATTGTGTTACTGCCAGAATTGCCCGGAATCACCCATTTATGTGTATACTCGGTTTTCTCATTTTCGGGCAATTATTCATAGGCAGGTTTATCAATGAAAAGTGTGGTATTTTATTGGCCGAATAAGTATTTAGTTGGCATGTGACCAATTCTCAAAGATAAAAATTGGCAGCGAGTGGATAATGTATGTGCACGATCACGTCACGTTCCATCTAGACGAGAGTTCTGGACGATGCCCGGTGAGAGTTCGGATGCCATCTGGTACCTAAGGTTGTCGGGGGGTGTTTGATCCCAGACAATGCCGATCGCGGTGGAGGCTGGATCAATACTCCTAAGTGGAATGCCGTTGCGTACTCGGCTTGCCGGGGGGTGTTCGATCCCCAACGTTGCTATCGCCAACGTTGCTGGATAATGCCTAGTTATGCCAAAAGATCGACAGGAGTTCGATGGCCCGAGGGGTCGTTAATAACCTAGATACATGTGAACGTATGCTATGCATTGGTGAATGCTCAAAATCTGGAATATTGAGTATGTTTCTTATGATTATGCCATGATTTGAAGTGTGCTTATTTGACGAGCAATTGGCCATGTTATGGTGACATTCTAACGTGCAGGGCTTGTGTATGTGCCGAGGCGAGGTAAGGATGTCTGTGATTGTTTATGGCACATCGATTGTTCGAATTGCATGTTTAGAATTGTTCAGATGTACACTTTGGCCTAAGCGAGGCTTAGGTAATTGCTTATTGGGATTTATTCTCATTGTTGTAATATAACCATTTCAGACCCACGACCATGATTGATCCGGAGACGCTGCCAAGGTACTACGGGGATTAAGAATAGGTCGAGTTACCCCATTTTTTGAGTGTCCCTTTTAGTAGAGGAGTTAAGCTTACCAACTACCCGATCCTTTTTGTTGTGCGTGGTTCGTCGATAGTGACCTCTAGTAAGGCATGTACCTTGTGCCGTTTATAAGTAACATTATGTTCTTAAAAAGCATTTTGTTGATGTGTATCGTTCGTACCCCATTTCATTGTATGTTGTATGGTGAGTTCGAATTTGCCTTCGCTCGCATTCCTCATTTGAGTTAAGTTGTGTCGATGACAAGTCCTAGGATGTTGCATGCTTGATGTCCCCGGAGGGATGTTGCGTGCTTGTTTGGGTTCGGGGCACGACACACATGCACTCCAAGATATAACTAATTTCCTACAATCCATCCATAATAACATTCTAATCTATTCCAATCTCAATCTCTATACATGTTCACATCTTTCAACTTCTGACACACACGTGTCCACCCCGATCAATACCAACCCGTGTAACACGCCTCAGGTCCACCTCATTGTACGACTTGCGTAACACGCATCAAGCCTACGGCATAACTCGTGTAAAGACGCTTCAAGTCGACAGTCCTCCGGTTTATCCGGGCATTGTGTCACGTAACATGCCTCAAGACAAATCCAATTCCTCGCGTAAACACACCTCAAGGATTATTGGATCAAACGTACATCCTTATTCAATTTCATGCCTTTCCCTGCATCAACACGCCTCAGGACCTATCGATCATACGCGATACATATCTCATTCCCTTCACACAACATTCACATGCTCTAATCACAAACAAACCTGCTCAATTCCAAATCAACAACTTAGCCCAACCAATCCACTCATAAAAGGCAGCAATGTAGCTCAACCATATCACTCAATTATTCTAATACCTTTCAATCCATAATTCAAGCTATACACTTAATGACATAAATCCACACATCCCAATATTCAACTCAGCCACCATGCACCACAACATTCAACTCAACCAACAAGTATCACAACTCAACCACAAGAGGAAGAGAAAACCGAATACACATAATCGGGATAAATTTGGGCCAGTGCACAATTCTGGAATTCCTTTTACAATAAATAGTAATTTAACTCCAAAAATGATGAATTTCGGATATGTCCTAGAAAACATCCTGATGAACATTTTTCATGGAGAAACAAAACCCAGTTTTGTCTAGAATCACCTCTTTTTGTTATCCAAATTCGAACATAAAATATTTCATTCGGACTGGCCATTTGGCTTTCAAAATGCATTTCAAGTAGTAATGAAATCTCCTTAGAAAGCTTTGAAATTTTTATATGTCATAGCCACAAATGTTCCCAACGGGTTTTCTGGAGGAAGTATTTTGAAAATAGGTCTGAAAAAATTTATCCAAATTCGAATAGACCCGAAGGTCGGAGGAACAGTATTTCTAGTAGACTAATTTTGGTCCAAAGATGGACTTCCGAACGGTCTCAAATGACTTCAAAAAATTTCCAAATTAAATCATGTTACGCCTCAAGATGTTTTGAACAACTTTCGAGAAGGACACTCCCCAGATTCAAGCCACACTAATCTTGGAAAAAATAGCAAAACTTAGCGACACAGCAGTAACGAAATCCGAGAACACAACCAACAAGCAAATAAACTTGTCTAGCTCTTAAACTAACTAACCACAGCCACTACTCAACTCCTAATAAGCCCATTGGTAATCCCTTAGCTTAGATAAGGTTTAGAATGCCACTTACTCAAAGCCTAAGCAAGCAAGACCAAGCAAGAAGGGCAGTACAAGGTCTAGAACAGCAGTAGTGAAGTAAAAGCCAGTGGAAGAAGCAGCAGTAGATGCTAGCAAAAGAAGAAGCTAGCGAAAGCATAAGCCAGTGGAAGTAGAAGCCAATGGAAGCAGAAGCCAATGGAAGCATAAGCGGAAAGAAGAAGAAGCAATAGCAGAGCCAGCAAAGGAAGCAACAGTAGAAACTAGCAAAGGGAGCAAAAGCAGAAGCTAGAAGCAGAAGTGGAAGTCAGTGGAAGAAGAAGAAAGGAAGAAGAAAAAGGGAAAAAGAGGAGTGGGTGGGGTTAATAGGGGAAGTCAGCCGAATGATGGAGGGAGAGAGAGGAGAGAGAAGGTCAAATGATGACCCCCACATAAATATCTCCCAATAATTTATCCTTTTCATTTTGTAATTTTCTCAATTTCTTGTCCCCCAAAATTACCACCATGTCCTCGGCCCAAGTGTTGAATTATGGGTGGACTTGTTCTTATTGAGCCTTGATGACCGGCCTTTCTCGAGCACGAGGCCTAATGGCTTTGCTTGGCTCACTTCTGTTTTTCACGTTAAATTTATGATAAATCCAATAAACCTTAAGGTTGGCCACGCTTATGTGACGTCGTGCAAAGAAATTAGTCGTGACACTTAGAGAAATTTGACATCCAAGTTCGGATTCAAATGACAGCCAATTTCACTTAAATGTGACTTTAGCATATCTCTAACTAACGGGTAGCTTTTTAGGGTTTATGCGTATCGACCTGCAGTTACTCAAGTCATGGCGACCTCGATCGTCACCGAAGGTCGACTCATGATCGAGTTTTTAGGTCCATGTCCATTTCCCTAGATAGCTATTCCCTAAAGGTTAGAATTCCGAGAATGATCAATTCTGGGCGAGATTTAGCTACAAATGCATTGAAGAATATACACATTCATTTATCCCAAAAGTGGATCTAAACCCTACCTAGGCAAACACGTACTTCCAGACAAATAGAATAACAGCCAACACATTCAATCAACATGTAATAATATTCAAAGGCACTTTCTAGCCTTACCTCTATGCATATATAACCCTGCACATTAGTTGGATCACAATAACATAGCCAACTTCTCAATGCACATGCACTCCAAGATACAACCAATTTCCTACACATGTATTCATAATAACATTCCAACCTATTCCAATCTCAAACTCTACACATGCTCACATCTTTCAACTTCTGATACACACATGTGTCCACTTCGATCAATACCAATCCGTGTAACATGCCTCGGACCTACCTCATCGTATGTCTCGCGTAACACGTATCAAGTCTATAGCACGACTCGCGTAAAGACGCATCAAGTCCACGGCACGACTCGCGTGAAGACGCCTCAAGTCGGCGGCCCTCCGATTTATCTGGGCATTGTCTCGCTTAACATGCCTGAAGACAAATCCAATTCCTCGCGTAAACGCGCCTCAAGGATTATAAGATCAAACGTACATCCTCATTCAATTTCATGTCTTTCCCTACATAAACACGCCTCAGGGATTATAGAACCAAACGTACATCCTCATTCAATTTCATGCCTTTTCCCGAGTCAACACGCCTAAGGGATTATAGGATCAAGTGTACATCCTCATTCAATTTCATGCCTTTCTCCATGTAAACACGCCTCAGGCCTATCGATCATGCACGATACATATCTCATTCCCTTCACACAACATCCACATGCCTTAATCACATACAAACATACTTAATTCCAAATCAACAATTCAGCCTAACCAATCCATTCATAAGGGCAGCAATGTAGTTCAACCACATCACCCAATTATTCCAACACCTTTCAATCCACAATTCAAGCTATACACTCAATGGCATAAATCCACACATCACAATATTCAACTCAGTCACCAAGCATCACCACAATCAACTTAGCCACCAAGCACCACAACTCAACCACAAGAAACAAGGGAAAACCGAATACACATATTCGGAGCAATTTTGGGCCAACGCACAGTTCTAGGATTCCTTTTAAAATAAATAGTAATTCAACTCCAAAAATTATGAATTTTGGATATGTCTTAGAAGACATCTTGATGAACATTTTTCATGCAAAACACAAAACCCAATTATGCTTAGAACCATCTCTTTTTGTCATCCAAATTTGGACATAAAATATTTCATTCAGACTAGCCATCCGGCTTTCAAAATACATTTCAAGCAGTAATCAAATCCACTTAGAAAACTTTGAAATTTTTATATGTTATAGCTACAAATGTCTCCAACAAGTTTTGTGAAGGAAGTATTTTGAAAATAGGTCTAAAACAATTTATAAAAATTCGAATAGACCCGAAGGTTGGAGGAATAGTGTTTCTAGTAGACTAATTTCAGTCTAAAGATGGACTTCCAAATCGCCTCAAATGACTTCTAAAAATTCCCAAATTAAATTATGCTATACTTCAAGATGTTTTGAACAACTTTTATGCGGGACAATACCCCAGATTCGGCCTACACATGTCTCGAAAAAAATAGCAAAGCTCGGTCCTATAGCAGTAACGAAATCCGAGAACACAACCAACAAGCAAATCTATTTGTCTAGCCCTTAAACCAACTAACCACAGCCACTAATCAACCTCTAATATGCCCATTGGTAACCCCTTCGCTTAAACAAAGTTTAGAATGCCACTTACTAGGGAAAAACCTAAGCAAATCCAAGCAAAGAGAGTAGCACCAGGCTTAGAACAGCAGCTGCAGAGCAAAAGCCAATGGAAGAAGCAGCGGCAGAAGCTAGAACCCGAAGAAACCAATGAAGAAAGCAGCGGTAGAAGGAAAAGAAGAAGAAGAAGCTAGAGAGAGAGAGAGACTTCATTAGATTTTTCTCTACTATTCCCACTAAAATCCCCATCACCCACCCACACTCATACATCCAAGGGCTCACATTCCATCCCCTTCTCCAAGCCAAGATCCAAGGGTCCACATTATTCCTCACATGAATTTTCCCAAAATTACAAATGGCAACCGAAATAAATAAACAAGATGGGAAGGGGTAAACTTGTCCAAGAATTTTGGCCAAAGGAGGGAAATATCAAAAGTCCAAACTGCCCTTCAACCTTTCAGATGAATTCAAATAATCCCAGGGGTAAAACGGTTATTTTTCACTCCTGGTCCAAATTCCAAATTTCCGACAAATCTAATAAACCTTAAGGTTGGCCACACTTATATGACGTCGTCCAAATAAATTAGTCGTGACACTTCCAAAAATTCGACATCCTAGTTCGGATTCAAATGACGGCCAATTTCACTCAAACGTGACTTTAGTGTATCTCTAACTAACGAACGGCTTTTTAGGATTTACGCATATCGACCAGTGGTTACTCAAGTTATGGAGACCTCGATCGTCAACGAACGTCGGCTCATGGTCGAGTTCTTAGATCCACGTACATTTCCCTAGGTAGCCATTCCCTAAAGGTTAATATCCCGAGAATAATCAGTTCTAAGCAAGATTTAACTATAAATGCATTGAAGAATATACACATTTCATTTATCCCAAAAATGGATCGAAATTCAGAATGTCAGATCTCTTCCCCTCTTACAAAAGTTTCGTACTCGAAATTTACAACCCAACTCAACTACTCAAATAAATGGGGGTACTTACGTCACATTAACTCTTCCCTTTCCCATATGGCACCTTTAGTTTTATGATGCTTCAAAATCACTTTGACTATCTGAATTGTCTTGTTGCGTAACACACGTTCCTTTCTGTCTTTGATCCGCACTGGTCTTTTTACGTACGATACCCTATCATCCACGTCTATTTTTTCGTAATTCAGTACGTGGGTCGGATCCGGTTCATACTTCTTTAGCATTGATATGTGAAATACATTATGTACTTGAGACAAATTCAGCGACAAGGTGAGTCTATAGGCTAGATCTCTAATTCTTTCCAAAATTTCAAAGGAGCCTACGTACCTTGGACTTAACTTTTCTTTCTTGCCAAAATGGGACAATCCTCTCATTGGCGACAGCTTGAGAAAAACATGGTCTCCTACTTGAAATTCCAAAGGTCTTCATCTCTGATCCGCATAACTCTTTTGGCGACTTTGCACGATCTTGAGTCTCTCACGAATGCTCTCAATCGCTTCAACTGATTGTTACATTAATTCTGGGCCGGTTATACTTCGTTCTCTGATTTCGTCCCAACATACTGGTGTTCTACAAGCCCAACCACACAATGCCTCAAATGGCGCCATCTTGATACTCTGTTGATAGCTGTTGTTATAGGCAAACTCCACTAGATGTAATTGTTCTTCCCACTTGCCTTGAAAGTCCAAAACACTCGCCCGCAACATGTCTTCCAAAGTCTGAATTGTCCTTTCAAACTGCTCGTCCGTATGTGGATAGTAAGCAGTACTAAACTACAACTTCGTTCCCATTGCCGTCTGAAGACTCTTTTAAAAGCTAATAATAAACTTGGGATCACGGTCCGAAGTAATCATCACCGGCACTCCGTGTGTCATGCCCCGTACCCCATGTAGCGCGAACATCCCACCATAGGTCAAATTTGTTGTGACATCCTAGGAATGTCGCCGACCCAACCCAAACATCAGAGCCACATACGGAAACGGATATTAAAAACTCCAGACAAAAAGATGACGATAACGGGATAGAACATCATAACAATCAAACAACAACATGTCCATACAACACCAAAAATACAAACCTTTGATTACAGACATAATTATCAAACGAACACTCTCAGCCACCGACATTACAAAAGATCAAGGTTCTGGTTAACCTAGCTTCACTATAGATTGACCTATTGAGCGCAACCCCTAAAATACCCTAGGAAAACCTACTGGTTGCCAACTTCCACCCTGCTCCTAATTCTTCTAGCTTCTGCTCCGGAGGATCACCTACAGCTCCACTGGGCACCAGAGCAACTCCTTAAACTCCAAAAAGAGGAGGCAGGCCTCCAGGGTCTAAGGTTGGGGGTCTGAAATTGTGGATTATACAACTATGAGACGAGTCTCAATAAGTGTATAACCCCAAACCCCACGTAGACACTCACGTACCGCCAGACGAAAACACGCATATCACGCGATAATTAACCAAACTAACAACCACACATAACCCTACCTGGAACCCATCATGCACGTTCCTGCACGTTCCTGCATGTTAGACAACAACACAGGCACTATATCACCGCAATACATCACAGCCGCACGCGTGTCTCGATTATAAGACAAAACCTATTTGGACACGTCCCATACCGTGCCTGTCACATCCCAATTTTTGGGCTTGGGAAGCCGCAGGTAAATTGTAATATCCTCAATTTCAGTCCTGGGGAAATGGCTATGGTTTCAGTTCGGTGGTTTTCCAATCGGAACTAAATTGTTTTCTCTTGTTTTGGAAAACTGAGTTTCGGATCCTTTGTACCCCTTCGTTTTGTTATTTTTCGGGAGAATTTTGTGGTCCGAATTTCCAAATACTTTATTCTTGAAAGTTGTTCCAAACATCTTGAAGTTTTACGTAATTTAATTTCAAAATTTTTGGAGTTGATATGAGTGGTACGATGGCCTAATTTTTGGACTGTGTGAAACTGCCCAGAATGGGTATTTCGGTGATGTTTACACTATCTTTATTTTCTACAAGCTTTTCTAGGCCGATTTTGGAAATTTTCCTTCACGAAAGTTGTTGAGAACATCCTTCTCTATAACATATATGAATTTGGGAATTTTCTGAGATGATTTGGATTTTGGACAGAGCTTACTTTGAGAAGCAAAGATTCTGTTCCAGCGAACTGTTTTTAGTCTGTTTTTGAGCTACTAAAAATGGTGTTTACAGAAAGATTCTGAATTTGTGTTCTGCATGAAAAATGTTTGTTAAGGCCTTTTTCATGACATATCCGAAATTGAGAATTTTCTGAATCTATTTACTATATTTTCAAGCCTGATTTCGTGAACAGTGCAAAGCTGTTCGGTTTTGTCAGATTTCAAAGAATCAGCATTTTCTATGTGAGAACGTTGGAATTTGGACTTGGTGCCTTCTGGTGATTTAAAGTACACGTTTCAAGCTTTCAAATGAGATATTTTATGCTTTGATTGGAGGTCATCCCAGGGGAAAACGAAATTAACCAAGTCAAGGGTTAAATCTTCTTGTGAAAGTCACATTTATTGGTCCAACCTTATCACCTTCATCATGACTTTTGGCTTATGTTCTTAATGGGCATGTGAGGTAAGCCACGACCTCATGCTTCAAATGACCTAAGCCATGACCTCCTGCTTGGATGACATATGCCATGACTTCATATCCCAAACTTCGGCCCCAAGTTTTGTCTTTCTACAAATAGAAAGAAGGCCATTCGGCCAAGGGGGAGAGAGAGAGAGAGTAGCCGTGAGGGGGAGAGAGAGAGAGGACCAATGAGATTGAGATAAGCTTTGGCCTTTCATCATTTTAGTTTATTAAGAGCATTTATGACATTAAATGCATGCCATGATGAGTCTTGACTTTGGAGGCTTTGTCATAATGGTCATCTATCTTCTTAGGCAAGCTTGGATTAGCAACTTGGTGACCAAGTTTGAAGTTCTATAAATAGAGAAACCCTCCCCTCTCTCTCACGCCATTCTCACGCCCCTCTCTCCATTCTCACACACACCAACAACCTTCTCTCTTGCTTCTTTACTTCTTGTTCTTGACCGAGAAAGAGAGAAAAAGAAAGAGAGAAAAGCTTACCGACTAGCCCGTGTCTCTCTTGTGATTTGATCGAGCAAGGAAGCCATGTCCAAGGCCATGTGTTCGTGTTTAAGCCCGAGAATCACCAAGAATCGCCCAAGAATCGGCGAAACTCGCGTGTCCTTCACACACTTCGTTTTCTCTAGTTCTTGTGTGATATCATTGTGTAAGTGAATTCCTTAATATCGGGAAAGGATGTTGAGATGCGTTGTGACGTGGTTTGCTTGGACAGTTTCTCGGTCGTTTGGTTGGTCGTAATTGGTTCATTTCCTTTGTTTGACCATGTTTCATATTTGATGTTGTTTTGAGATAGAACCAAGCCTTGATTGGTAAAGTGTACATGAGATAGAACCGAGCCTTGGTTGGTAATCGAGAGTTGGCCAGTAAAGTGCACACGTGATAGCCGTGCGTGATGTTCTCTTGTATGAACTTTGCTATTGATCTGCCATCGATGTGGGTGCAGTAAGAGCTGACTTGTGTTAATGGCAATCGATATATCCTCGCTTGATATTAGTATTTTCACTTGCTGAGTCTCCCTGACTCATCCCCCATTTTTCCCACCCTCAGGTCCATAGGATGGTCGAATGGACGGCAGCGACAGGAGGAGTTTGAGCCATGTTCGAGTTCGGGGAAAGCTAGGAGCGGTGAATCCGAAGTAGCGGGACTTAGGACACCCAAGCCACTTGTTATTATGTGTAAATTGGCTTCGGCTAAGTTGGCTTGTAAAACATGTTTGCGTGTCCTGTAAACATAAGGTTTGCTCATAATGTTGTTTGTCAGAATCCCGCTGTTTGTTTTCAATGTGATTGTCCCGAGATATGCTTCTGCTTGTGTGTTTAAAGAAAGATAATAATGAATGGGACGTCATGTTTATAACCCCGAGGTTGGGGCGACACAGTGCCTAGCAGTTTTTACCCCATAATTGAGCACACTCTACGTGATACAAACACACTCGCACCCTAACTCCTAACACGCGTCACTTTCGCAATCTAACTCGTCAGCCAAATTCTCGCTCATTCTCAACCTTTCCACCACTACCGCGCCCGCGTAAAACGCATCAGGCCAACGATCTTCTGACCTCGTTAGGCATCGATACCCCATCGGACCGGGCATCGTCACCTCGTCAGGGACAGTATCATCTCGCGTAAACGAACACGCCTCAGGACAGAATCCTACACTCTCACTTCCTTAATTACCGCGCCCGCGTAAAACGCATCTAGCCAACGGTCTTCTGACCTCGTCAGGCATCGACACCCCGTCGGGCCAGGTATCGTCATCTCATCAGAGACAGCATCGTCCTGCGTAAACAAACACGCCTTAAGACGGACCTTACCCCGCATAAACGAACACGCCTCAGGGTCTCACTTTTCAAACTAATCCTACATTCCCGTACCTTCGTTCCACTCATACCACATCTGTCACACGACCACACCTACACACGGCCAAACAGACACACCTCACACACATCTCATAATTGTACATTCTCGTCACACGAACACACTCCACGACCCACACACACTTAGCACGCGAATTCAATGCACATTCACATTTCCACGCCACTACACCTCACGGCCACACACACGGCACACCACCACACCACATTCATCCCAATACGCAACCAAAACCAGCCAATAACAACCAACAATACAAATACACCAACAAGCCCAATCAAGCCATAACAATTCTAATCAATCACACCAACTAATCCCAATCATTCCACAACGTCAAAGCCCTAATCAAGCCTCCCAAACCTCGAAATTTCATTGCCCAATCAGTCCACGACAACTAAACAACCAGCCATAAAATTCAGTGCCAAAATAACCACCTAAACTACCAAATTCGAGTCCTAAACGAGCCTAGCAATACCCGAGGTCCTAAGTGGCATTTGGGAAAGACACTTACACTAAAAGGTGAGACAAACAGGACTGGACAGAGGTTGGAATGGGCAGAACAGCAGCAGCAGCCAAACAGGGGCGCCGGTGACCAGGCGGGCGAGTGACGGCGATGCGGCAGACGGGTGGCTGGCGAGCGGCGATCGGGCAGCTAAGGGTGGTGTTGGGGATGTACGGACCAAGGGAGGACGGCTAGGGGTGGCTCGGCGGCGGCGGGGCTGATTAGAACAGTGAACGGGAGAGAGAGTGAACGGCGGGCGGTGATGATGCTCGCCGGGAAAGAGAGAGAGCGGCGGCGGTGACTGGCGGGAGGGTGACGACCAGATAGTGGCGAGCTAGTGGCCAGCCAAAGGTGGGTTCATGCACGGGAGGGAGAGAGAGGGAGAGCCGATCGGTGGGGGGGAGGAGAGAGAAAGTGAGAAAGAAAATGAGAGAGAGAGAAAATGAATAAATAAATCTACCCCTAATAATTGCACCCCGGAAATTACCAAAATACCCTTCCAACTACCCCTTCGATCCAATGGCTAAGATTTAATCTTATCCTCATCCGACGGCCCTTGTTAAATCGCATCCAACAAGCCAAAGGGTAAAAATGTAATTATCCAAAAAGGAAGAGGGGCATTCTTGTCCTTCAATTTTCGGCCACACAGGATATTTCTCAATCCCCCGATTTAATCCGGTCCTCAAAATTCGTTCGTGGTTCCAGGGGCAAAACGGTCATTTTTTCGGCCCTGGACCGAAATCCATTTTTTTGCAGAAATGGGTGGCCCCAAGGTTAGCCAAGCCAAAAACGTCATCGGCCGCTCGAAATTGTCACTTTCAAAATTCTCGATTCTCGAGCTCGAATTCCAAAAAATGACTAAAATCGAACAATCGCAACTTTAGCTTATCTCTGGCTAATGGGTGGCTCATTGGGATTACGCGCTCTCTACCCGTGACCAACACTAAGTCAAATTATGTTTAAGTTTGCTCGAACCAGGGCGACCTCGATTGTCATATAGTTGCGAGGGTGTGTCACTAGTTCCCTTTGGACACGATCAATCAAACAAACCGGTCTCTGTTAGCTCAAAACATTCCCTTGTCAATCGATATGATTGAAGATCAAACCAAGGTCGAGTTCTTAGCATCCCGAGAATGCGCGATTCTGGGTGAGATCTCACTATGAGTGTATTGGTCAAAATATTCATTTCATAAATCCCGAGAAAAAGTTCGAAAATTCATACTATTACACCATGCAAGCGAACTATCTATCGTACATATAACTCGGCATACCTTTCCAACGCAAAATCCTTTCGCACTGCTAGGAAATGCACTGGCTTTGTCAATCGGTCGACTGTCACCCAAATGGAGTCATGGCCTCTTTGGCTTCTTGGCAATCCTATGACAAAATTCATAGTAATATGTTCCTACTTCCATTCGAGGATTTCCAAAGGTCGCAATAATTCTCCGGGCTTAGAATGTTACGCTTTTACTTGTTGGCACGTTAAGCACTTGGCCACATGCTTAGCTACGTCTACCTTTATACCGTTCCACCAATAGTGCTGTCACAAGTTCCGGTACATCTTCGTGCTATCCGGGTGAATGCTATAATTGCTACGGTGAGCTTCCAACAAGATCTCTTCCTTAAGCTCCGCATCATCGGGCACGCATAACCTCCCTCGAAACTTCAAGATCCCATCCTCGAATACTTGGAAGTCCGATTTTCTCTTGGTGGTATCCATCTCCAGTATCTTCTGGATTTCTTGGTTAGTAGATTACATAGCCTTAATCTTAGTCTGAATTTCTGGTTCAATCCTCAATGTTGCAAGTAGGCTCGAAACATGACTCACCTCAAACTTGAACTCCGAGTCTCGCACTCCTTCCAATAGAGTCCATTCCTTGACCATCATACACGCAATGCTTGATTTCCGACTTAATGCATCCGCTACCTTGTTAGCCTTTTCGGGGTGATATAAGATATCACAATCGTAGTCCTTGAGGTGTTCCATCTAACAACTCTGTCTCATGTTTAACTCCTTTTGAAAAAATAAATACCTGAGACTCTAATGATCCGTATAAATCTAAAATTTCTCTCCGCATTGGTAGTGTCTCCAAATCTTAAGGTCAAAGATAATTGCAGCCAATTCCAAGTCATGCGTCTGGTAGTTCATCTCATGCAGTCTTAACTATCGCGATACGTATGTAACCACCCTTCTATGTTGCATTAATACGCATCTGAGCCCTTTTGGCGACGCATCACTATAAATCTCATACCCTCTAGGTCTAGTTGGAATTGTCAACACTGGCGTCATCGTCAATCTTTGCTTTAGTTCTTGAAAGCTTTGTTCGCACTTGTCGGTCCATTCAAATTTTGTTTCTTTCTGAAGCAAATGCGTCAATGGTGTTGCTATTGAAGAGATTCCTTCCATAAAGTGTCAATAATAACCTGCAAACCCCAAGAAGCTTCGAACCTCTGTTACTGTTGTTGGTCTCGGCCACTTCGTTATGGCTTCAATCTTTGTCGGATCTACTGAGATTCCATCTCCCGAAATTATGTGTCTAAGGAGCGCCACTTGATTGAGCTAAAATTCGCACTTACTGAACTTAGCGTATAATGCGTGTTCTCTTGAGATCTGTGAAACTTTACTTAAATGTATCTCATGCTCTTCTGGGCTCTTCGAGTAAATCAATATGTCATCTACGAAGACTATGACGAACATATCTAAGAACTCCTTAAACACTCGATTCATTAAATCCATAAAGGCAATAAGGACATTAGTTAATCCAAACGGCATCACCGTGAACTCATAATGTCCATGTCTTGTCCGAAATGCCGTCTTTAGCACATCTTCCTTCTTGATCCTCAATTGGTGATACCCAGTCCTTAAGTCAATCTTACAAAACACCGATGCACTTTGTAGCTGATCGAACAGATCGTCTACTCTTGGTAGTGGATACTTATTCTTGATAGTTACCTGGTTTAACTGTCTGTAGTCGATACACAACCTCAATATTCTATCCTTCTTCCTACAAACAAGACTGGCGCTCCCCACGGAGATGCACTTGGGCAAATGAACCCTTTGTCTTGTCCTATAATTCTTGCATTTGAACCTTCAATTCCTTCAACTTAAATAATGACATTTTGTAAGGCGCCTTCGAGATTGGCTTAGTCCCAAGGGCCAACTCAATTACAAATTTCACTTCTCTTTCTGTTAGCAATCCCGGTAATTCTTGAGGAAAGACTTCGGAAAAGTTGCACACCACGGCTATATCTTTCAACTTTGGATTCTCCGTCGTCGAAACATCCATAGTTGCCAAAAACCCTTCGCACCCTTCATCCATCAATTTTGTCACCTCAAGTGACAAAATCCAAGGATCAAGGTTCCTCTTTGGCTTCCCATAAACTCGAATCTAGGGTGCCCAATTGGATTACATTAGATCACCCTATTACTGTCACGCCCCGAACCCCATCGAGCACGCGACATACTTCTCCGATCGAATAATGCGACGTCCTAGGGTATCGTCAACCCAATTAAACTTATCAGAGATTTATATCAATCAGCAAAAGCCATAAATACCCGGACAACAACAATTGGGGTAAAGAAGGGAGATTAAACACATCCATTATCGATTCAAACTTATACAATATCAACAATTTACAAAACCACAATATATACAAGCACACCGAACTTCTACACTATATACCACCGATGTCAAAAAGATCGATAGTCTGGGTATACCCTATCTCCAAAAATGGGACATGTCAAAAGGTTTACCTAACCCCTATACTAGCCCCTACGCCCACGAGACGGAGTCCACTCTGAGCTCGACTCCTCGGCGCTCGAGTCTAAATCCCCCTGAACTGTTTGCCTCTTTGAGGACTCCAGCTCGGCCTTGATCTCATTGGGTTGTTTATATCACCCGATTCTGTTGGAACCTCATCCCGCTCCTCTTTAACTGGCTCCTCGTCCGACTCGTCCTCTGGCACAAACTCAGGATCGTACTCTGGTTCATACTCGGGTACGTCCTTTGGTTCTTCTTTAGGCTCTGCTTATGGGGCTTCTTCAGGCTCTGCTTTAGGGTCTTCTTCTTCCTCTGGTATCACGTCGAGATCCACGTCCATCGGATCATATGCTGCCTGGGATTCCTCCAGCTCCGGTTCATGCTCGGCCCCCGAAGGCTCAGGTACTGCCGGCACAGGCTGAAGTCTGGACTGGACTAGACTAGTCTCCAAACTAGTCATCTTGCTATCAGGAGGGGGTATGGCTTATGGATCCCTATCCCCAACTCCATCAAAGGGGACATTGAAGCCATGGACGGGGCCAAACTCATCCACCCCATCTCTGAACATCCATGCAGTGTACATGTGGGCCTGCTAGAGGGGTAGTCCTATATCTATCCAAACTACCGTAGTATGCTTCACCCAGGTCATGTTATCATCTATAGGGTATTCTACAATGTCATGATCGGTGTGCATAGGAATCCCAAAACGCTGCGGTGGCGGAAGATTCATGGCTCGGGCCGGGGCTCTGAAATTTTTAGTTAAAACAACCATGAGATAATATCTCAATAAGTACACACCCTAAACCCCACCTAGGCTATCACATACCTCCAGACAATCACAAACACAACCACACTCAGCCATCACATAGCAGGCACACAATTTATACTTACCTGGTTTTTTCCTGCGTGTAACCTGCACGTTAGCCACAATAGTACAATTTCTAACCATATGCATGTTCTAATTACATTTTACGCACTCGTTCTTGCCTCATCACATTATTTTATCCGACTCGACAGTGACCCGCGTAATGGTGCCATCTCAGGTTCACTATGAGCATCTCATATTTTCCACTCGACTCGCTAGTGACCCATGTAGTAGTACCGCCTTAGGTTTACTGCGACTAACTCATAATAACAACACTTCATGGCCCACGTAATGGTATCACCTCCAGCCATGTATCTTGTCCGCGTAATCATATCACCTCAAGCTCAACGCCCACCACCTACGACACAACCCGCATAATGGTACCGCCTCAGGTTGGTCATCCTCTAGTAATACCGGACAACGTCCCACATAGTAGTACCACCTCAGGACGGATCAATCCCCTGTGTAATGATATCGCCTCAGGGATTTCCATAACCACACATACCGCACCACACACGATTTCTTACTCATTCACATGCTCAACACCCACATTTCAACATATTAGCCAATCACACTTAGCCCGTGCACGCATCAAACCACATACATTTCTCAAGCTTAATAAGCACCCAACATGGCCAATTGACAATCAAATTCAATTCAGCCCAAGCACGCACATAACGACTCACATTTCAATTAACCAAATCACGATTCAACAAACATACAAGGTCACTAACGGGCCCACAAACATAGCCACAATCATGGCATAAATTTCAACATTTCCAAGTCCATTTCCAGTCCAATTTGTCACCACAATTCAACACACCAAGCCGACACCGTTTGCCCTCAAATTGAACCATATGCTCGTCACTACGAGTCCCAATTTCTAGCATTCAATTTGGCATCAATTCAGCCTTGAAACATCACAATTTCACCCACAATTCAACCGATTTAAGTCCCCAAAATCCGTCTACCAATATAACCCCTAAACGGTCCCAATTAACCCCTAAATCGTCGCTAATTAACCCGATTTAACCCCTAATCGCGTCTACCGATACCCGACATGCTAAATAGGATTTAGGGGGCGACTTACATAAACTCTAAGCTACCTCGGCTAGAGTGGAAAGGGGGCAGCAGGCCGGTGGCCTCATAGCAGTGTGCGGCGGCGGTGAGCGGCTTGGTAGCGGTGAACGGCTCAGCGGCGGCATGGCTGGCGGTTTGCTAGTTTTCCATAGCTGAATAGGGCCGTAGGGGGGCTAGTGGTGGTGCTTAGTGAAGATAAAATAGGAGAGAGAGAGGGTTAGTGAGGTGAGCAGCGATAGGGGCGAGCGGCGGCTCCGGCGAGCGGCTACTCCAGCCAAGCGGTGGACGGCTGGCTTGCTCGGCCAACTGCTCATGGCTTCGAAAAGGAGAGAGAGACGGCGACGAGAGGTTGATGAGGATACGACTTGTTGGCCGAGCGGGCAGTGACGGCAAGCGGCGACAGGAATGGCGGCGGTACGGCTAAGGGACGGAAAGAGGCGGTCGGTCGATGGGGGGTTTGCCAAGAGTGAGAGAGAGAGTAGGGACAGAGAGAAAGATTTTGGGACTTAAACAATCTAAGGTCAATTATTGGTGTGCCAATTGACCATCATGCCCCTCTCTCACAATCCAAATCAATGGTCTAGATTCAATCTTATCTTGAGATCAACGCTCCGGATCGAATCTTTTTCAAAATATCCAAGGGCAATTTAGGAATTTCACAAAAAGTCCAAGGGCAAAATTGTCCAAAAATCTCTATTTCTAAAGCTAGGGTGAAATGACCAAAATGCCCTTCCTTAAATACATTTGGCCTTAACAAACCTCCTGGGGTAAAACGGTCATTTTCCATTTCTCGCCAAAATTCGATTTTTCTGAAGGATTCGGACAAATCCGAGGCTACCCGAGCAAATGACAACATCGTCCAAATGATCTGTCGTGACTTTTTAAATTTCCAATGCCCAACTTGGTCTCTAATTAATGACTAAGTTCTAAATAACGTAACTTGCACATATTTCATACTAACGGGTGGCTTTTGGGAAAATTTGCATTATTGACCCGTGGCCGATACTGAATCATGCCATGTTCAAGTTCCACTCGGGTCGTGACGACCTTGGTGGTCACTTAAGCGCGAGGATCAATCGCTAGATCCGACGGGCACGATCGTTTGGTATAGGTTTAGGGTCATTCGTCAATTCATTTCGTGGTCAAGCGGGAAAACCCGTGATCCACTCGTATGACAATGGCGAACTGATCCCTAACTATCATTGGATCGGCCTACATTGGCTCAAAATATCACTTCGACAATTTTTATGGTCGAAAGTCGGTTCACGATCGAGTTCTCTGATTGTGCGAATGTAAATCCCTAATTAGCCTTTCCCTAACGATTAGTATTCCCGAAGTGATCAATACCAGGCAAGATCTAACTATATGAACGTTCATAAACTATTCATTTCATAAATCCCAAGTGGGTCAGATTTCAGAATGTTACAACTTTTCCCCCTTATAAAAATTTCACCCTCGAAATTTACAAATCACATTAACTACTCAAACAAGTTTGGGTATTGACGTTGCATTTGCTCTTCACTTTCCCACGTCGCGCCTTCTGTCCCGTGATGTTCCCAAACAACCTTGACCATTGGGATCGTCTTGTTCTTTAGAATCCGTTCTTTCCGATCTTCGATCCTTACTGGTCTCTTGACATATGATACCCTGTCATCAACTTCTATCTCCTCATAATTCAACATGTGAATTGGGTCCAATTCATATTTTCTCAATATTGATACATGGAACACATTATACACTTGCAACAAATTCGATAAAAGTTCAAGGCGATAAGCTAAATCTCCAATCCTTTCTAAAATCTCAAAAGGTCCTACGTACCTCGGACTCAACTTGCCTTTCCTACCGAATCTAGACAGTCCTCTCATGGGCGATACCTTAAGGAATACGTGATCCCTTACTTAAAACTCTAAAGGTCTTCGCCTTCTATCTGCATAGCTCTTCTGACAGCTTTGAGCTGTTTTCAGCCTTTTACGAATTACCTTAACAGCCTCAACTGACTGTTGAACTAATTCTGGCCCGGTTATACTCCTTTCTCCTACTTCATCCCAACACATGGGCATTCTACAAGCTCTGCCATATAGGGCTTCAAAGGGCGCCATTCTGATGCTCTGCTGAAAACTATTATTATACGCAAATTCTGCTAAGGGCAATTGTTCTTCCCATTTACCCTGAAAATCCAATACACATACCCTAAGCATATCCTCTAAAGTCTGAATCGTCCTCTCAGACTGGCCATCCGTTTGTGGATGGTAAGCTATACTAAACTGCAGTTTTGATCCTAATGTCGTATGTAAACTTTTCCAAAAAATGGCGGTAATTCTAGGATCACGATATGAGGTAATCGTCACTGGTACCCCATGTAATCGAACTATTTGTTGCACATACAACTCAACATATCGATCTAATGCGAAGTCCTTTCGCACAGCCAAAAAGTGTGCCGACTTTGTCAATCTATCAATAATTACCCAAATAGTCCCGTCACAAAGTCCATAATTATATGTTCTCATTTTCACTCTGGGATTTCCAAAGGTTACAATAATCCTCTGGGCTTACAATGTTATGCCTTTACTTACTGGCACGTCAGATATTTGGCTACATGTCTGGCTATGTCTACCTTCATACCATTCCACCAATAATGCTGCCTCAAATTCTGATACATTTTCGTACTACCGGGATGGATGCTATAACTACTACAGTGCGCTTCCGACAAAATTTCTTCCTTAAGTTCCGTATCGTCAGGCACGCTTAATCATCCATGGAACTTCAGTATCCCATCTTCGGATATTAGGAAGTCCGGCTTTCTTTTGGTATCATCCATCTCTAGAATCCTTTGGACTTCTTGATATGTAGATTGCAAGGTTCTAATCTTAGCTTGGATCTCTAGTTCAATCTTAAGCGTGGCTGACAAACTCGAGACTTGACTTACTTCGAATCTAAACTATGAGTCTCGCATTTTTTCCAACAACACCCATTCCTTGATCATCAAGTGTGTGATGCTTGACTTCCGACTTAATGCATCGGCTACCCAGTTGGCCTTTCCGGGATGATATAGTATATCACAATCATAATCCTTCAATAACTCCATCCACCAATGCTGCCTCATGTTTAACTACTTTTGAGAAAACAGATATTTAAGACTTTGATGATCTATATATATCTGAAATTTCTCTCTACATAGATAATGTCGCCAAATCTTAAGGGCGAATACTATAACGGTTAATTTCAAATCGTGCGTCAGATAGTTCAGCTCATGCGGTCTTAACTACCTTGATGCGTAGGCCACTACTTGTCCATTTTGCATGAGTACACACTCTAGTCCTTTCAACGACACATCACTATAAATTTCGTATCCTCCGGGTCCTGATGGAATAGTTAACATCGGTACTGTTATCAATCTATGCTTTAATTCTTGAAAACTCCTTTCACATTTGTCGGTCCATTCAAGCCTCATTTCCTTTTTCAACAAATGTGTCAATGGTGTCGCTATTACCGAAAACCCTTCCATGAAGCGTCGGTAATATCCTGCCAAACCCAAAAAAGCTTCGAACCTTTGTTATCGTCGTTGGTCTTGGCCACTTCGTTACCACCTCAATCTTTGTTGGATCTATCGAGATTCTTTCCCCAGAGATCACATGTCCGAGAAATGTTACTCGATTGAGCTAGAACTCGCACTTGCTAAACTTAACATACAGTGCATTCTCTCTTAAAGTCTGCAAAACTTTACTCAGGTGAAACTCATGCTCCTCTAGGCTCTTCGAGTACACCAGTATGTCGTCTATGAAAACGATCACAAATTGATCTAAGAACTCCTTAAACACCCTATTCATTAAGTCCATAAAGGCAGCAGGGGCGTTCGTCAATCCGAACGGCATTACCGTAATTTCATAATGTCCATATCTAGTCCTAAATGCCGTCTTCGGTATATCCTCATTCCTAATCCTCAATTGATGATATGCCGTTCTCAAATCGATTTTAGAAAATACCGAAACCCCTTGTAACTGATCAAATAAATCATCAATCCTCGGCAGGGGATATTTATTTTTGATCGTCACCTGATTTAGCTACCTGTAGTCGATACATAATCTCAACGATCCATCTTTCTTTCTCACAAATAAAACTGGCGCTCCCCACGGGGATGCACTCGGATGAATAAATCCTTTGTCTAATAACTCTTGCATTTGCACTTTTAACTCCTTTAACTCCGACAACGACATTCTATAAGGTGCCTTCAAGATTGGCTTAGTTCCGGGGGCCAACTCGATTGCAAACTCTATTTCTCTTTCTGGTGGCAATTCCGGCAATTCCTAAGGAAAAACATCGGGATAATCGCACACCACAGCTATATCCTCTAGCCTCGGCTCCTCAGCCATCGAATCAACAACAGCTGCTAGAAATCCTTGACACCCTTCATTCAACAACTTAGTCATTTCTAGCGACGAAATCCATGGGATCGAGGGTCCCCCTCGATTTCCCACAAACTTGAATTTCGAATGTCCAACAGGATTAAATTGGATTACCCTACTACTATAATCCATTACGGCCCTCTGCTTAGACAGCCAATTCATACCCACTATCACATCAAAATCATACATGGCTAGAATCGCTAAATCAATCCTTTCCTCCTATCACCAATCACAATCTTACAATTTGGGCACCCCAACGAGACTAGCATCTTATCATTCAAGGGAGTTGTAACACATAACACAACATCAAGCAATTACGATTCTATACTAGTCAACTCAACAAATTGCTCGGATATAAAGGAATGTGACGCCGCGGGATCAAATAAAGTGTATGCAACATGATCGCACAGAGAAACCGTACCTGTGACAACACCTGGCGCGTTCTCAGTCTCTCTTCTGGCCATGGCGTATACCCATCCTTGTGTCTGGGCAGCTCCGGTTTGGTTCCCGTTCCGGGGTGGCGGTAACGCAGGCGATCTATTTTGCCTGAAATTGGGGTAAAACCTTATATGATGACTAAATCCACCACATCCGAAACATGCTTCGCCCTTGGTTGGACAAGGTCCATTTCCATGTCTTTCCCCACACACCCGACATGGATAATTCTGATTACGGGCCGATTTCCCTATATTCCTTCTAGCAAGAGGGACAAAACATCGATTGCTCGTCATTGGCCTCTTTCCTAACTGACGATTGTCCCTACTATGGGCAAACCTCGACCCAGAAGCAGCGGCCCTATCCGCCAAGTCCCGCTCAATCGCTTGAGCCCTGTCATAGATCTCATTATACTCTCTTAAATTCAACAAAATCATTTGGCTGCGAAGGTTTGGTTTCAAGCCGTCTCAGAACCTCCAAGCCCTATCCAACGAGTCCTCGACCATCTTCGGGGCGAATTTAGACAACCAAGCAAATTCAGCCTCATACTGATCTACTGTCCTCTGCTTCTAACGTAGCCTCATAAACTCAGATAATTTTTGTTCCCGGGCACTCTCAAAAAAATATTTACCATTAAAGGTTTCCACAAACATCGCCCAAGTCTGGGCAGTACCAGTCGAGAATACCCTTCCTCTAATAGCTTTCCACTAATCATTTGCATTTCCTTGCAATTGATATACCGCTAATGTCACTTTCTCCTCGTCTGTACACCCTAATACTTCAAAAGCCTTTTCTAATTCCTCCACCCACAGCGATGCACTCTCAAGATCGCCTCTACCATCAAATTTAGGAGGCTTTAATTTTAGAAATTGCTCGACTAATTGGTGCATTTGCCTATTCGCATCCACCTGGCCCTTCCTTTAATTCCCATTATTATTATTGACAGTAGCGGCCACAGCGACCTCGGCAGCTTGGGCAATAGTGGCAGCTCGTTCTTGAGTCTGCCGTCCTATCAAATTACCAATTTCTTCTAGGGTCCTCATGATCGCATCCATTCTAGGATCTTCTGCTGGTCGGGCTCGGGAGCTGGACGGACCCCCAGTTCCTCTACCTCGCGAACTCATCCTTACAATTTTACCACTCGACTACCTACTATCATTTCACTCAGGAATTAGAAACCTAGGCCAACTATACCAGTCTAGTCCTAGGCAGTGAATTAACACAATAATTTACTCAACAAGAAATCATTCGCCACAGCACAAGGCCACAATCAATAGGGTCTGTGCACTTACCTCAGGTCCAGATGCACCTGTATTTCAATTGTTATAACACTTACTCTACCCAACCATCACAATTGTCATGCCCCGAACCCTACGGCACGTAACATCCCTGCTGAGGTCGAATTTGTGCAACGCTCCAGGACGCGTCGCCGACCCATCACCCAACACAAAGATCATTGCACATGCGAAAGTAACGTAAAAACACCTGTACAAATAAAAACACCTGACCAAGGATAGCATGAACAACAAACAACAAGATAACAGATATACACTTGTATTGACCAGGGAAACATATACATTATCCATTTACAGAGAGCACCAAAATCAAAAGCGATCAACGGCCACTACTGATAAAAAAGGGTAAGTGGCCCTGGGTGGTTAGACTACTATCTAAGGTGGAGCTCCAATCAAAAAGGTACTGGCTCGACCTATCTGAGGCTAAGGCTAACCCTACGGGACCCAGTTCGGGTCGGATCCCAAGGACTCGGAAGAGCTATCAAACAGCTTGACATCAGAGTCTAGGGAATCCAGCTCGGACTCGACCTCTGTCAGCTCCTCCTCAGAGTCCATCTCCTGAGGCTCGCCCTCCTGCTCGGGATCCTGCTCCATAAGATCTGGCTCCTCATCCATCGAGTCCGGCTCATCCATCTCCTAGACATCAGGTCCGACGCCAGAACTCAAACTCCCCTCGGCTATAGCTTCAGGGCTCACCAGGTCTCCGTCGGCACACTACGGATCCATCTCGCCTAGCCCGTTAAACGGGACGTCAAAAGTCCGAAGAGGTCCAAACTCCCCGAAGTGGTCTCTAAAGCACCAAGCTATATACTCGTGGGTCTGGTAATACATTTCCCCTACATCAACCCATACTATAGTATAATGTCTAATATATGTATCCCCGTTCCCTATGGGGTACTCGGTCACCGCTCTCTCTATCTGATGCGGGATCCCAAAACGTACCGGAACTTCATACATCTTCAGGTTCGGGGATTTGAAATGTTGGGTTTAACAACAATGAGACGAATCTTAGCGAGTAAAACCCCCTAAACCTAAACTTGGCTAACATGCATCTCCTGACAGGCAACAAATCACATACAACTAGTGATAATTGACAATCAATTGACCTAGGCCCTCGGGCCCATATCGAGCACACAATTGACCCTGCAGGTTAGGCATAATATAATCACCAAAATGGCATATATGCGATAAGCTTAGTCACACGTACATCATTCACATGCTCATGCTCGTTAATGTCTGCATCACACACGAGTCACCGATACGCACAACTGCCAAAGCACTCTTGCACACATATGCCATCAATATGCCATGCTCATGATCTGACTCAATAATGCACACTAGCACAACGCTCATTTCTCAATTAGAATTCGACCCGCGTAAAACGCATTAGGTCTATCTATCAATATCAACACTTCATAGCCCGCGTAAAATGCATGAGGCCCAGTGTCTCTAGCCCGCGTAAAATACATCAGGACTCAAAATGATCACACGTGCACACAGCCAATTTTATCTGAACCCCACGTTAAACCGATCAGGGCTATTAGGTGATCACATGCTCATGTCAGGCATACATACTCGCACAAATCTCGGTTCAAGCCAATGCTCAGCATGCGAAATGTGTGGCTATGCAATCCGGCATTCAGGCAACAACACTACGCACAATGAGCAATCAATTTCACTTAGGCACATCAACAATTTATGCCAATTCCACTCACATCTCAACATGTCCAATTAACTCATTAACATGCCTAGTTTAAACATTTCAATACAATTAGGCTCCGGCATACAATTGGCATATAATTCATGCAATTGGCACGACACAAATTCGCACATTCGATGCCCGCCATGCCACCTCATACTCGGCCACTATAAGCAAGCGACATGGCATCATCACATTGATTACAATCAAGCACAATTAGCCACCACATCAACCAAACAAGGCATGCTCGGAAATTTCCATGATGAAACCCTAAACTACCCGAACTTAGGCCAATTAAACACAGCATGGCAGCCACCAATTTTGGTCAAATTAGGCTATAATCAACTTCAACATACTCCATCAAGCTTCCCAATTAATCACCAAATCAGCCACCAATCCACATGCCACTAATCAACCTTAAAACACATTAATTAACCCTTAATTGACCCTAATCCTATCTAGAAGTGCTTAATTATCCTAATTAGGGTTTAGGGACTAATACTCACTTATGCTCCTAAGCTCCAACCAGCTAGTCGGGAGAGAGAAACGGGCTGGCAGAGATGGTTCACGGCGGGCTTAGTGGTGGCGAACGGCGGCTCACAAGGGCGGTGATCGGCGGTGGTGAACAACGGTCCAAGGCGGCTAGGGTGACGATGATGGTGCTGGCGATGGTTGGGGAAGAGAGAGAGAGAGGGTAAGGTTGGCTAAGGGTGGCGTGGCGGCGAGACAGCTGACAGTGAGCGGCGGTCCGGCGGTCGTCACTCGCGCGGGCGGTTCCCGGCCAAAGGGCAGATCCGACGGTCCTCATGTGGCCGGATGGAGAGAGAAGAGGAGAGGGTGAGACGGGGTGGTGATGGCGAGGCTAGGTGGACAAACGACACGGCGGCGGCGCTAGCGGTAGCAGTGGCTCCGGCATGGCTGTTCTCACGGCCGAGCAAGGGAAATGAAAGGGAGAGAGAGTGGTATGGAGGAGGGTGAGTGGCTAGTGGTGTGAGGAATGAGAGAGAGAGAGAGATTGAATTATTGGTCTAAAAGGGGGGTTTGACCAAACTTTTCCTAATGCCCATCTTGCCCTTCACTCCAAGGGTTGAGATAATCCAAGGCCAAAATATCCAATGGCATATTAGACCCAAATTTTCTGAATTATTGGGGTTAATATTATCCAATTAAATCGCCAAAATGACCTCCCATAATTTTCCAAAATTCGGAATACAAGACATAAGCTAAGGGCAAAATCGTAATTTTCCAATTCCGGACCGAATTTCCTTTTTTTGACCCTACTGATCCCTAATATAGTTGGCCACACTAAAATGACGTCGTCCTCACAAATAGTCGAGTATGTCAACGAAATTCGACGTCCAAGTCCGGATCCAATTTCGCAATCAAAATTGTTCAATTACAATTTTATGGTCTCTCACTAACGGGTGACTATTTAGGGGTTACGCGTATCAACCTAGGGTTACTCGAGTCATGACGGTCTTGATTACCAGGAGAATGCAAGGATTTATTGCTAGTTCCAGAGGTCGCGATTGTTCGATTTAAGTTCGGGATTTGCTCGCCACGCGTACTCTCGATCGTGCGGAATCACTCGCGATCCGATCGTACATCATTGGCCAAACTAAATCTGTCACCTTCCTAGGATCGGTCTACATTGGCCCAAAATATTTCCTCGCCATTTCTTGGAATCGGTACCTAATTCACAATCAGTTCCCCAGTCCACGTACCGTTTTCCTAGTGAGCCATTCCCTTTTGGTTAATATCCTGCGAGTGATCAATTCCGGGCAAGACTTACTCAAATTAAACAATGAATAATATCAATATCATTGATCCCAGAAATGGATCGAAATTCAAGATGTTACAACAATAAACAATCTGGAGGCAGGTGTAGCTCATTCCACCCTACGACTCGCTATGGTCTCCCTAGATTACTACCCCAGGGTCTCTGCTCCTTATCACTCCAGATTTCGACCAACTTAGATCGAGCTGTTCTCGCTTTGATACTAAATCAAACCGTGATTGTCACGCCCCGAACCCCATCAAGCACGCGACACACTTCTCTGGTCGAATAATGCGACGTCCAAGGGTATCGCTAACCCAATTAAACTTATTAGAGATTTATATCAATCAGCGAAAGCCACAAATACCCGGACAACAACAACTGGGGTAAAGAGGGGAGATTAAGCACATCCATTATCGATTCAAACTTATACAATATTCACTATTTACAAAACCACAATATATACAAGCATACCAAACTTCTACACTATATACCACCCATGTCAAAAAGATCGATAGTCTGGGTATACCCTATCTCCAAAAATGGGACATGTCAAAAGGTTTACCTAACCCCTATACTAACCCCTACGCCTACGAGACGGCGTCCACTCTGAGTCCAACTCCTCGACACTCGAGTCTGAATCCCTATGAACTGTATGCCTCTCTGAGGACTTCGGCTCGGCCTCGATCTCAATCAGGTTATTTATATCACCCGATTCTCCTGGAACCTCATCCCGCTTCTCTTCAACTGGCTCCTCGTCTGACTCATCCTCTGGCACAACTCAGGATCGTACTCTGGCTCATACTTGGGTACGTCCTCTTGTTCTTCTTCAAGCTCATCTTTAGGCTCTGCTTTAGGGTCTTCTTCTTCCTCTGGTATCGCCTTGAGATCCACGTCCATCGGAACATACCTCGCTTGGGATTCCTCCGGCTCCGGTTCATGCTCGGCCCCCGAAGGCTCAGGTGCTGCAGGCGCAGGCTGAAGTCCGGACTGCACTAGACTAGTCTCCAAACTAGTCATCTCGCCATCAAGAGGGGATATGGCTGATGGATCCCAATCCCTAACTCCATCAAAGGGGACATCAAAGCCACGAACGGGGCTAAACTCATCCACCCCGTCTCTGAACATCTATGCGGTGTAGTGTGGGCCTGCTAGAGGGGTAGTCCTATATCTATCCAAACTACCGTAGTATGCTTCACCCAGGTCATGTTATCATCTATAGAGTATTCTATAACATCGTGATCGGTGTGTATAGGAATCCCAAAACGCTATGGCGGCGAAAGATTCATGGCTTAGGCCGGGGCTCTGAAATTTTTTATTGAAACAACTATGAGATCATATCTCAATAAGTACACCCCCTAAACCCCACCTTAGCTATCACGTACCTCCAGACAATCACAAACATAACTACACTCAGCCATCACATAGCAGGCATACAATTTATACTTACTTGGGCCTTTCCTGCGTGCAACCTGCACGTTAGCCACAATAGTACAATTTCCAATCGTATACACGTTCTAATTACATTTCACACACTCATTCCTTCCTCATCACGTTATTTTCATCTGAATCGCCAGTGACCCACGTAATGGTACCGCTTCAGGTTCACTGCGACCATCTCATATTTTCCACTCGACTCGCCAGTGACCCACGTAGTAGTACCGCCTCAGGTTTTCTGCGATCAACTCATAATAACGACACTTATTGGCTCGTGTAATGATACCGCCTTAGGCCGTGTATCTTGCCCGTGTAATGGTACCACCTCAGGCTCAACACCCACCGCCTATGACACAACTCGCGTACTGGTATCGCCTCGGGTTGGTTGTCCTCCGGTAATACCGAGCATCGTCCCGCATAGTAGTATCGCCTCAGGACGGATCAATTTCCCGCATAATGATACCACCTTAGGGATTTTCGTAACCACACATACCGTACCACACACGATTTCTCACTCATTCACATGCTCAACACCCACATGCCAACACATTAGCCAATCACACTTGGCCCGTGCACGCACCAAACCAGATACATTTCTCAAGCTTAATAAGCACCCAACACGGCCAATTGACAATCAAATTCAATTCAGCCCAAGCATACACATAACAACTCACATTTCAATCAACTAAAGCACGATTCAACAAACATACAAAGTCACTAACGGGCCCACAAACACGGCCACAATCATGGCATAAATTTCAACATTTCCAAGTCCATTTCCAGCCCAATTTGTCACCACAATTAAGCCACAATTCAACGCACCAAACCGATACCGTTTGCCCTCAAATTGAACCATATGCTCATCACTACGAGTCCTAATTTTCAGCATTCAATTCAGCATAAATTCAGCCTCGAAACATCACAATTTCACCCTCAATTCAACCGATTCAAGTCCCCAAAATCCATCTGCCAACATAAGCCCTAAACGATCCTAATTAACCCCTAAACCGTCGCTAATTAACCCGATTTAGCCCCTAATCGCGTCTATCGATACCCGACATCCTAAATAGGTTTTAGGGGGCGACTTACACGAACTCTAGGCTGGCTTGGCTAGAGTGGAAAGGAGGCGGCAGGCTGATGGCCTCACGGCGGCGTGTGGCGGCAGCGAGCGGCTTGGCGGGGGCGTGGCTGGCGTTATGCTGGTTTTCCACAGCTGAATAGGACTGTAGGGGAGGCTGGTGGTGGTGCTCGGTGAGGACAAACAGGAGAGAGAAAGGGTTGGTGAGGCGAGCGGCGGCTCCGGTGGCGGTAGGGGCGAGCGATGGCTCTGGCGAGCGGTTGCTTCGGCCAGGCGGTGGACGGCTGGCTTGCTCAGCCGACTGCTCACGGCCTCAGAAAGGAGAGAGATGGCGACGAGAGGGTGGCGAGGACATGGCTTGGTGGTCGGGCGGGCAGCGACGGCGAGCGGCGGCGGGCAGTGACGGCGAGCGGCGGCTGGCACGGCGATGGTATGACCAAGGGAGGGAAAGAGGCGGTCGGTCGGTGGGGGGGTTTGCTGAGAGTGATAGAGAGAGTGAGGAAAAAGAGAAAGAGTTTGGGACTTAAATAATCTAAGGTCAATTATTGGTGTGCCAATTGGCCATCATGCCCTTCTCTCACAATCCAAATTAATGACCTAGATTCAATCTTATCTTGAGATCAACGGTCCGGATCGAATCTTTTCCAAAATATCCGAGGGCAATTTGGGGATTTCACAAAAAGTCCAAGGGCAAAATTGTCCAAAAATCTCTATTTCTAAGGCTAGGGCGAAATGATCAAAATGCCCTTCCCCAAATACACTTGGCCTTAACAAACCTCCTGGGGTAAAACGGTCATTTTTCATTTCTCGTCGAAATTCGATTTTTCTGAAGGATTCGGGCAAATTCAAGGCTACCCGAGCAAATAAGAACATTGTCTAAATGATCTGTCAGGACTTTCTAAATTTCCAGTGCCCAACTTGGTCTCTAATTAATGATTAAGTTCTAAATAACGTAACTTGCGCATATCTCATACTAACGGGTGGCTTTTGGGAAAATTCGCATTATTGACCTGTGGCCGATATTGAATCATGCCACGTTCAAGTTCCACTCGGGTCGTGATGACCTCAGTGGTCACTTAATCACGAGGATCAATCGCTAGATCCGACGGGCACGATCGTTTGGTATAGGTTTAGGGTCATTCGTCATTTCATTTCGTGGTCAACCAGAATCATCCGTGATCCACTCGTATGACAATGGCGAACTAATCCCTAACTATCTTTGGATCAACCTACATTGGCTCAAAATGTCACCTCGACAATTTTCATGGTCAAAAGTCGGTTCACAATCGAGTTCTCTTGTCGCGCAAATTTAAATCCCTAATTAGCCTTTCCCTAACAGTTAGTATTCCCGAAATGATCAATCCCGGGTGAGATCTAACTACAAGTATATCCATAAACTATTCATTTCATAAATCCCAAGTGGGTCAAATTTCAGAATGTCACAGTTACCATAATCTATTATAGCTTTTTTTTTAACCAACCAATCCATACCCACAATCACATCAAAATCAAACATAGGTAAGACTGCCAAATATATCGTTTCCTCTCTATCTCCAATCACCATCTTATAATCCGGGCATCCGAACAAGATCATCACTTTATCATTCAAAGGCATGGTAACACATAGCATAACTTCCAGTAGATTTGGTTCAATTCTAGTCAATTTAACGAATTGCTCAGATATAAACGAGTGCGATGCCTACGGATCAAACAAAGCATATGCAGCATGATCACAAAGAGAGACTGTACGTGTCACCACGCCAAGTACATCCTTAGCTTCCCTTCTCGCCATCGCATATACTCGTCCTTGAGCTAGTGGTCTATTTTGAATGGCTGGCGGGGCAGCTCCCATCTGATTACCATTTTGGGGCGGCTGCGGTAGCACAAGGGGTCTAGCCTATCTATTGGTAGGGCAGTTCCTCATTTGGTGGCCCATTCCACCGCATCCAAAACACACTTCGCTCCTATTCTAAAAGTGGCTCGGTGTTGACACCTAAATTTCGATCGACCATTTAATAATAATTTGCATAGAAAATTAGGGATTTAATTTTAACCCCTAAACAGAAATGTTAAAATTGCATAGCATATAGTTTAAGTTCATATAGGTTAGTTGTATTCCGCATCGGACCGGCGGTGGCGAAAAAGCTAAAAATTCATCGTGTAAACCGAGCTGGAGCACTCGGTTCACTCAAGGGATTGGGGACCAAAATTCACAAGTCTAAAAGGCTTTGATTGTTTCAATTTGAGCTTAAGTCGGCCTGAATTAATTTAGCCCATTTGGAATTAAAATAAGATTAAATGATAAAGCCTAAGTCTAAGCCCATTAGGATTAGGGAGCCCGGTTAATTGACCTAAGGTTGCGATATAAATATGTTGTTATGCGTCATAATCAAGGGGGCTCTCGTAATAATTTTCAGAACACAATTCTTGAGAGCACAAGCGACACACGTGAGGATTTGAGAGAGTGAGAGGCCACACAATTCAATACACGGCCACAATAGCGAGAGGAAAGGAAGCGGCCATACGTTCATTGGTCGGAAAGAGAGAAGAGACCACTGAGCACCCACTCGTATCCACCACTGGGACATTCTACACAGAGTTTTTGGCGATTTCCATGAGCACAAATCAGCGACAGCCTTTCTCCAGCTCTCAGGTTCCTGACCCAGTTCCTAGTGGCTTCTAGCTGCTCGACTAGGAGGTCCAGCGCCTGCTACGTCGTCAGTTTCTCAACTTCGCATTGATTAATACTAACTTCAATCCAGCAATTCAACTCTTCACCACTGTGATTCCAGATGACTAGCGACGCTTCCCGAGAAGCTCTGCGATCACTGTCCATCTTCAGCGAGCCCCTACGACGAGCATTAAAGCTTCTTAGTCTTGCCCTCCAGCAGCTGTGACAATCCCCTGTCGTGGCCAAATTTTCTTATTGCTGTCCGTGTTTTCTTTCCTTTGCAGGTTTCTTGGCGTACCCCATCTTGCAAGAACTAGCTTTTGGCTGCGAATAGAGAAGAAGGAGTAGATCTTTGGTTAAAGGCAAAAGTCCAAGGGGTGGTGGATCACTGGTAGCACGGTCAAACGTGAGAAGAAATTCAACCGAAAGTCCATGAAGCCTTGAACTTTCCTTGTTCATGCGAAAGGCCATCTCACGCACTAGTGTCCTCTTGGACGACACATCTGACGTCATCATCCCAAGCACTTCTTCACAGGAGGAGATAGATCTTGACCGTAGCAACATTGGTGATCCCGGAAGTCATACTAATGTCGCGAACACTGCACCTCAACAACGTCTAGCGAGCTTTGCTCTATCGCTCCACTTGCCACAGCGGTCCAACGAAGCACCATCCCACGAGCCTTTTCTCCACTGTGACTTCGTGGCCCAGCCATGATTCCAAGACGACGTTGAATCATCCCTATTGCACCAAGATGTCCAGCCGGGGCATTCATCGTCCCACCACCGTCACGTCCGCCAACTGCCCATTGTCAATTGCCCATCGTCGATCACCTGCCATTGGCCATTCGGCGATCCCGATCTGCCGGTGATTCAAATTTGGAAAGTAATCTATAAATCAGGTAAAAATCTCTATCCAGTATGTTTTCAAAATATTTGAATTATTAGTTTGAATATTTTGAATATTTCGTCAATATTGTGTGATTGATTAGATGCCTTGGGATAATATTTGCGATATCCGCAATATTCTAAGATATCTTAAATTAGGAATTTTTTCTAATTTGGCAACGTATCTGGGCGACTATCCGACCTTATCCCTAAGGTACGATACATGGTGATACGGAAAATCGTTATCTTATCCATAATCACCTGGATACAATAATAGATTTTATTTACTTTCTAAATTTAAACAATCAACTTTCTGTCGATATCTATAACCCCATAGATATGACCGTTAGTTTGATTTCTTTGCCTTATATGAATTTGAAGAATTTTGTGGATTGCGTGGATTATTTGAATGTGCTTGTTATCTTTGTTTGATTGCTTTCCTTTTAAATAAAGAAAATCCAAAATTTTGTTATTTAGATTTAAATTAGAAGTTTTGCATGTTTAGGAAACCCTAAATGTATCTAGAAGATAGGATAATTATTTAATTTAAATTAGGACTTGAGATAATTTATTTCCTAGTTTAAATTAGGTGTTATTCTAATCCTAATAGATTATTTAGGTTATTTTTAGATTCCGAATTTCCATGAAAATCCCAAATAAATTGAGTCACATTAGGACAGATTAAAATAGATTGCATGTTAATTTAGACATTTTTTTTATTTATTTCGAATTTCATTGGAAAAATACAAAAAATAAATCATTTGTCCGTCATTAGAATTAGGTCACGTCGTCGCATGACATATAGTTCGCATGCTAAGTTGCATTAATCGCATGTCATTTTTGCATGTCATTGCATATAGGTTAGTTTGCATTTTAATAAAGCGCAAACCCTAAAGAACATCTTGAGTGCCTTGCTTTGTTAATTAAAATCATATTAGGATTGTCTGTATGATTTTTTACTAACAATACAGATGTTTGCATTGCTCTAAGGTACGTCATTCTCCTAATCTTGTAATTTATTTATTACTTTCTTGGGTGTTAAATTGGTGGTTTGCGCACCCACATGAACACCTTATATGTTAGTGATTAGGTAATAAAATAGATCCAAACTGCCTGCATAAATATTTTTGACAAGAAAAGGTACCGAAAAGGCATTAGACTAGATCTAATGTAACCAAGTCCTAGAGCTTAGAATCTCTAGTTCGTAGGAATAAAACGTATCTCCCTATATTTTATTTAGGTTTCTAATTAGCCTACCACAAATAGATTAGTAGCGACTCCAAGTATGAAAACTTTTGCATGTTAAAAACTTAAACCCTAAGTTGCGAATTGGTAGGACTTGGGAGGGCCCAAGTTAGGCTTAGTCTTAATAATCCATTAGCCTGAGAAATTTTAGGTCGCGACACTCAGCTTCCCGATGTTCTTCCTAACGGGAGGGATAAAGCGTCGATTCCTCGTCATCGGCCCCTTGCCGAAGTGGCGGTTATCTCTAGCCGGGGCATACCGCAATCCAGAGACAGCAACCCATTCCTTCTGATCTCGTTCAATAGCCTGAGCTCGCTCATACAACTCATTGTAGTCTCTTAGATTCATTGAGATCATCTGCCTACAGAGGTTCGACTTCAGTCTATCTCGGAACCTCCGGGCTTTGTCCAATGGGTCCTCTACCATCCTTGGAGCATACTTGGACAATCTTGCAAACTCGGCCTCATACTGGTCCACCGACAGCTGGCCTTGGCAGAGTCTGAGAAATTTAGTCATCTTCTGTTCTTGGGCACTCTTCGAGAAGTACTTGTCAATGAAGGCCTCCTTAAAAGCAGTCCAAGTTTGTTCCGTACCAGCAAGGCATTTCCACTGGTGGCCCTCTACTAATCACTGGCATTTTCTTGTAGTTGATACACTACCAGGGTCACCTTCTCGCCTTTTGTGCATCCTAGCACGGCAAAGGCTTTTCCACTTCTTCTACCTAGATCGATGTAGTCTCGAGATCACTTTTCCCATCAAACTTAGGAGGCTTTAGCTTTAAAAACTGTTCTACCAACTTATGCATCTGGCGATTTCCATTATTCCCATTGTTTCTAGGGTTCCCATTATTTCCGTTATTTCCATAAGCCCCGTTGGCGACGGCAACAACAACCTCTGCAGTAGCAATAGCAGTAGCAGCTCGCTCTTGAGTTTGTCTACCCATTAAAATTCCAACCTCCTCAAGTACTCTCAATATTCCATCCACTCTGGGGTCCTCTGCAACTCTAGCTCGCAAACCCAATCGGCCTCCTATCCCTCTTCCTCGGTTGCTCATCCCCACGGCTTCTCACCACTCACCTATCTGCTATAATTCCACCCAAAAATTAGAGACCTAGGTCAACTATTCAAGTATATAGTCCTAGGCAGTGAATCACAGCAACAATTCACAAAGCAGGCAACCATCCACAAGTAGCACAAGGTCACAACCAATAGGGTTCGTGCATTTACCTCAAGTCCTGCTACACCTGCAGTTCAAATGTTATTACACCCAATCACTCAGCAATCATAGTCGAACAGTCTGGAGACACGCATAGCACACAAGTCTCCTTAACTGTCTACTCCCAAGGTCGTTGCTTCTTATTACTCTAGGTCTCGACCAAATTGGATCGAGCTGACCTTGCTCTAATACCAAACCAATGGGGATGTGATGCTCCGAACCCCACCGAGCCCGCGACATCCCTCCATGGTCGTATTTCGAATGCGATGTCGCAGGACTCATCGTCAACCAAATGAAACTTCAAGCATAGAACGCATACGAAAGCAATTATAACACCTAGACAAGTTTTAAAGACCAAGGATAGTAGGAGAACACTTGAACAAATCAACCATATATTTCATTCAATGGTACATACTTACAAAAGCCAACTTTACAAACTAAAGGCCACTAGGGTTATCATAAAAAAGGGACAAGTGGTCAGGTAGGCTAGCCTAGCTATACAAAAAGGGTGACCCAATTCCATGAGCTCCTCTTTGGGGTCTTGCTCTATCGGCTCCTCCTCGGGATCCCAAAATGCTGTGATGAACCACTTATGGTCGGGTCGGAGGTCTGAAATGGTTATACAATAACCATGAAAACGAGTCTCAATAAGCAATACCCTAAACCCTACCTAGGCTAACACGTACCTCCAGACAAATAAAATAACACCCAACACATTCAATCAACATGTAATAACATTCAAAGGCACTTTCTAGCCTTACCTCGATGCATATAGAACATTGTACGTTAGTTGGATCGCAATAACATAGCCAACTTCTCAATGCACATGCACTCCAAGATACAACCAATTTCCTACACATGCATTCATAATAACATTCCAACCTATTCCAATCTCAAACTCTACACATGCTCACATCTTTCAACTTCGAACACACACATGTGTCCACTTCGATCAATACCGATCCGCATAACATGCCTCA
The DNA here is from genome assembly GCA_031216405.1 of Syzygium malaccense. Lineage (NCBI taxonomy): Eukaryota > Viridiplantae > Streptophyta > Magnoliopsida > Myrtales > Myrtaceae > Syzygium > Syzygium malaccense. The sequence continues at coordinate 25,288,935 of CM062257.1, read as the reverse complement.
GGCCCACCTCATCGTACGACTCGCGTAACACGTATCAAGTCTACGGCACGACTCGCGTAAAGACGCATCAAGTCCACGGCACGACTCGCGTAAAGACGCCTCAAGTCGGCGGTCCTCCGGTTTATCTGGGCATTGTCTTGCGTAACACGCCTCAAGACAAATTCAATTCCTCACGTAAACGCAACTCAAGGATTATAGGATCAAACGTACATCCTCATTCAATTTCATGTCTTTTCCCGCGTAAACACGCCTCGGGGATTATAGAACCAAATGTACATCCTCATTCAATTTCATGTCTTTCCCCACGTCAACATGCCTTAGGGATATAGGATCAAACGTACATCCTCATTCAATTTCATGTCTTTCCCCGCGTAAACACGCCTCAGGGCCTATCGATCATAAGCGATACACATCTCATTCCCTTCGCACAACATCCACATGTCTTAATCACACACAAACATGCTCAATTCTAAATCACCAATTCAGCCCAACCAATCCATTCATAAGGGCAGCAATGTAGTTCAACCACATCACCCAATCATTCCAACACCTTTCAATCCACAATTCAAGCTATACACTCAATAGCATAAATCCACACATCACAACATTCAACTCAGCCACCAACCACCACAACTCAGCCACAAGAAACAAGGGAAAACCGAATACACATATTCGGAGCAATTCTGGGCCAGTGCACAGTTCTAGGATTCCTTTTAAAATAAATAGTAATTCAACTCCAAAAATTATGAATTTCGGATATGTCCTAGAGGACATCTTGATGAACATTTTTTATGCAAAACACAAAACCCAGTTATGCCAAGAACCATCTCTTTTTGTCATCCAAATTTGGACATAAAATATTTCATTCGGACTGGCCATCGGGCTTTCAAAATGCATTTCAATCAGTAACCAAATCTCCTTAGAAAGCTTTGAAATTTTTATATGTTATAGCCACAAATGTCTCCAACAAGTTTTGTGAAGGAAGTATTTTGAAAATAGGTCTGAAAAAATTTATAAAAATTCGAACAGACTCGGAGGTCGTAGGAATATTGTTTCCAGTAGACTAATTTCGATCTAAAGATAGACTTCCAAATGGCCTCAAATGACTTCCAAAAATTCCCAAATTAAATTATGTTATACTTCAAAATGTTTTGGACAACTTTTATGAAGGACAATACCCTAGATTCGACCCACACAGGTCTCGAAAAAAATAGCAAAAATCGGCAATATAGTAGTGACGAAATCCGAGAGCACAACCAACAAGCAAATCTACTTGTCTAGCCCTTAAACCAACTAACCACAACCACTAATCAATCCCTAATATGCCCATTAGTAACCCCTTAGCTTAAACAAAATTTAGAATGCCACTTACTAGGGAAAAACCTAAGCAAATCCAAGCAAGGAGAGCAGCACCAGGCCTAGAACAGCAGCAGCAGAGCAGAAGCCAATGGAAGAACCAGCAGTAGAAGCTAGAACCCGAAGAAACCAATGCAGGAAGCAGCATCAGAAGGAAGAAGCAGAAGGAAAAGAAGAAGAAGAAGAAGAGAGAGAGAGAGACTTCATCAGATTTTTCTCTACTAATCCCACTAAAAACCCCATCACCCACCCCCACTCACACATCCAAGGGCTCACATTCCATCCCTTTTTCCAAGCCAAGATCCAAGGGTCCACACAATTCCTCACATGAATTTCCCCAAAATTACAAATAGCAACCAAAATAAATAAGGAAGATGGGGAGAGGCAAACTTGTCTAAGAATTTTAGCAAAAGGAAGGAAAGTTCAAAAGTCCAAATTGCCCTTCAACCTTTCAAATGAATTCAAATAATCCCATGGGTAAAGTGGTCATTTTCCACTCCCGGTCTAAATTCCAAATTTTCAACAAATCTAATAAGCCTTAAAGTTGGCCACGCTTATGTGACGTCGTTCAAATAAATTAGTCGTGACATTTCCAGAAATTCGACATCCCAGTTTAGATTCAAATGACAGCCAATTTCACTCAAACACGACTTTAGCGTGTCTCTGACTAATGGGCGGCTTTTTAGGGTTTAAGTGTATCGACCCGCGATTACTCAAATTATGGTGACCTGGATCATCATCGAAGGTCGACTCATGGTTAAGTTCTTAGGTCCACGTACATTTCCCTAGATAGCCATTCCCTAAAGGTTAGTATTTTGAGAATGATCAGTTCCGAGCGAGATTTAACTACAAATGTATTGAAAAATATACACATTTCATTTATCCCAAAAATGGATTGAAATTTAGAATGTCACACTCGAGACATTTTAGGACCATCTCAAGAAACCTATATCAATCATGTCTTAGAGAGATTTCAAATGAAAGATTGTTCACCAAGTATAACACCTATTGTGAAGGGTGACAGGTTCAATTCGAACCAATATCTAAAGAACAATCTCAAAAGGGAATAAATGAAATACTTCCCATATGCTTCTGCTATAGGAAGCTTAATGTATGCTTAGGTTTGCACTTAACCAGACATTGTATTTGCTGTGGGAATGTTGGGAAGATATTAAAGTAATCTGGGTGTAGACCACTAGAGAACTGCAAAGAAGGTAATGAGGCAACTTCAAGGTACAAAAGATTACATGCTTATGTATAAACGAACTTGATTGCTACTTCCACTATGGAAGCTGAGTTTATTTCCTATTTTAAGGCTATCTCACATAGTGTGTACTTGAAGAATTTCATATCTAGGCTTAGAGTGGTGGATTCCATTGCTAAGCCATTAATGATATTTTGTGACAATTTAGCTGCGGTTTTCATGGTTAAAAAAAACAAAAGTGGTAGTCGAATTAAACACATCGGCATTAAGTATTTAACAATTACGAAACGTGTTAAAGAGAATAAAGTGGTCATGGAAGCGCTAAATTGATGTTATATGATCCTTTAACTAAAGACTTGCCATTAATGAGTTATAAGGATCATGTGGTTCTGATAGGAATAAGTCCTATCATGTAAATTTTCATCATATGGACGAATTTGTGAAACTCTTACTCATTTGTGATGTTTATTCGTTAAGTTATGTTATCACATATGGGCTAATAAGACGCATTGTGATACATGGAAGATAATACTCGTTCTAAGAGGACTTATCGCAATGATTTATGTGTTTTATTTTCAGCATGAAGTTTTTGTGTTTGGTTCAATATTTCATTTGATGAAATGTTGGGATCAAGTAGGAGAATGCTATAATTATATTATCACTAATGTGATCCCACATCCAGTTTATTATTATCCACGTTAATTAATTTTTCGATGTTTATTGAATACATTAAAGTGCATGATAACTATGGTAATCACTCAATATTAAGATAATTATCTTGATGAAAGAAGTTATCTATAAAGGTATGTTTGGGAATATAAATAGGTCATCTAAGCCAAACCAACCATCTATCGATCTCTCATTCATTGATCAGAGATATCAAAAAACATACCATTGGTGTTGTGAGGACAATTGGCTAGAAGCACCTATTGAGCATCGTCAAAGTACCGTCAAAGCTCCGCGTATTAGGTTCTCGATTTCATCACTGGCCGGAGAATCTCGATTTTGATTATGCGTGATTTTGTTTATCCATGAATAATCAGAATCTCCACTTTTCCGTTAGATTTATAATTCTAACAGAAAAATGATGGCCATTATGAATAATGGATGCCCATCAACATGCACATGGACCTGTTCCCGTCCTCGCTTGGGGATTATTGATTCAGTTTATCGCCTCATGGCCAAACAAAAATGACAACAGTATATAACTAAACAATAATTCAAATGAAGAAAAATTAAATAAAACTTCTTTAATTGACCTCAAGAGTCTCGTGGGCATGCAAATAAATATTTTTATATGGGAGGAATAGAAAACCCAACCGCCGGGACAGCGATGGCAAAACAGCAGACAAACTACAGTTTATTAGCTCTTGTCCATTACCAATCACCACATCTTTTGAGGTTCTTGTCGTCCTATCCTCTCGTTACGACGATGGACGCGAATCTCACAAAGATTGGTAGTTCTCTTCTAGTCCCAAGCGTTCTGGAGTTGGCAAAAGAGGCCATAACCGAAGTCCCGCCTCGCTATGTCCGTACCGACCAAGATCATCCGTTCATCCATGATGATCGAGGAACTTCGTTGCTTCAAGTACCAGTGATTGACCTGAACAAGCTATCGTCAAGCAATGATGATTCCATGGAGTCCGAGCTTGAAAAGTTGCATGTTGCTTGCAGAGATTGGGGATTCTTCCAGGAAAAATTTCACAAAAGTAGCTTTTGTTCTTTCTGTGAGGATTACATGAGACAAAAGGTCCAGTTGTTTTTTTCTGAGAATCGATTTTTGAAGTTCATCCATCCCTTTTTGAAGTCCTGCGTCGCTATATCCGTACCGACCAAGATCATCATGAATGGATGATCACAGAGCTTCGTTGCTTCGAGTACCAGTAATTGACCTGAACAAACTCTCATCAAGTGATGACGATTCGATGGAGTCCGAGCTTGGAAAGTTTCATTTTGCATGCAGAGATTGGGGATTCTTCCAGGTCTTCCATGAAAGTTAATTGAGACAAAAGGGTCCGGATTTGTTTGTTTGAAGAATTCGACTTTTGAACTTGATCGATCCCTTTTTGTGCATGCAATTGATAAACCATGGAGTGAGTTGTTCATTGTTGGAGGAGGTGACGTTGGGAGTACAAGAGTTCTTCAAGCTTCCGCTGGAGGACAAGAGGAAGTTTTGGCAAGAAGAAGGAGACTTGGAGGGTTTTGGGCAGTAGTTTGTTGTGTCGGAGGAGCAGAAGCTTGATTGGGGCGACCGCTTTTACGTGGTGTCCCTCCCAAGACATTTGAGAAAACCTCAACTTTTTCCCATGCTTCCTTCTCCCTTCAGGTTCTTTCTCTCTCTCTCATTCATGACCAGATTTGATTTGACCAATTTCCCCGTTCTTTCTTTTATTTTCTCCTTTTCTGCTCCTGCCCTTCCCAATAATTGTCGTTTCGATGGTAACAAATTCAAGCCTCGTTAGGTTAATCAAATGGCTAGATTGCTTGCTTTACTCTTGAATAGTGAAAAGATTCTCGATGGCTAAACGAGAAAGGCCAAATGAAGTCGTCGCTTTCAGCTTTTCATGGGCAGCTTTTCTATAGTGGATTCATACGCCATACATGTATGGGTTTTTTGGTCCGCAAATTATTAGTGGAATGATTTGCCCATTCCTTGTTAATACAGAACAAGCCAATAAAAGTGGGATAGATTACCAGGTGATCCTACTCTTTACCGAATTTCTAGTGTCCTTGGATATAGCAATGGTGAGGCTCGCCCACATTAGTGGCCGGATGGAGCGAGGCTTGCAGCCTCGCCTAAGGTGAGCACTCACCTCTGGCCAAGCCTCTCGCTGGTTGCCGAGGCCCGACAATCGGTTGGAGGGGGAAGAAGGGGAGGAAAACAATAAAAGAAAAAGAAAAAAAGAAAAAAATCAAAAAATATTAAAATATTATTAAAGAAATGTTCTCTAAGCTAGCCGGTGTCACATTGGAAATTTCTCGCCAAATTTGATCGGATGGACTCAATTGGAAAAATTGAAATGTTTATAACTTAATTGGCAAAAGTGCAATAAGTTTATGACTTTTTGGACCCAGAACTTTCATTATGACTTATACAAGATTTGGGAACCATATTACATGACTTCGTTTGCGGCATCATATAATATTGAAACTATATTAACAAATTATGTCTAAAGAATGTGACCAGATGGCTTAGTAGGCTTACTGCTAAGTATGCATGATTAGATAAGGAAGCACCGAAAATATATCAACGGTTTGACTATAGATTGTTGTCTGCGGATCATAAATATAACGCTTGACTTGATTCTATATTTCACATAAAATGTACTCATTCATCATCGTAGATCAATTGAAATGTGAAGTGGATGTTTTGTCCTCTGAAGAAAAAACTATATTCATTTTTCATGTAATTTATAAACTAATAGTTCATATATAGCTATCGCAAGTATATAAGGCGTGTCTCCCAGCATTTCTAAGAGAGATGTGAAAACTTGCGCCCTCCCCTTCCCTGCTCTTTCCAATTGTATTTTCGCTCCATAACTAGCCCAATATGGATTATTGTGAAGTGGGATCTAAATTTAGGAAGATTTTAAGTTTACTCTAGGTGATTGACTTATCGGCCTTCAAATTAAAGGTCAAATTATGAAATATTCTTGACAGCACCTGGTCCATAGGAAATATTTTTTTTAACACCCGGTGCATGTGTGGCCACCAATTGTATATTTGAGTGTCGGGAGCACGCCACGGAATTTTGATACCTTCATTCGAGGAGATTACTAAGAGGGAGCTCAAGTCCGAGTCCGTCAATATATCAAATTGAACTCATATTCACTTAAAAGCTTAAGCGAATGGTTTATGAGCCAGCTTGGATATATTAAGTATTCCACAGCACACCAATTTTTTAATGTGAGACTTTTAAAATACAACTCACACGTGCATTTCAACAGTGAGTTAGGCTCACATGGGTTAGATGCATGGAAGACTAGTTTCAAGATTTGCTCACATCATGAAGAGTACCTTAATTTTGTGCTGAATATTTCAATTTCTGTCAGGATGAATAACTGATTACTTATTAAAAGTGAAACTACTCATATTAGTGCCTCATATTTTGTGAGAAAATTTGCGCTCTTTTTGTCTCTCTTACATTTGTAACCCATTCATATTATCATCTTAACATTAAGCAGAGATGTCTTGGACGAATACTCCTCGAAGCTACGAGACCTTACAATGAAGATACTCCTTCTCATGACCAAAGCTCTGAAGATGGACACCAAGGAGATGATAGAACTGTTTGATGAGGGCAGGCAAGCCGTTAGGATGAATTATTACCCTCCATGTCCACGACCTGAGCTCGTCATCGGCATCACTCCTCACTCTGACGCCACAGGCCTCACAATTCTTCTCCAAGTCAATGAGATGGAAGGCCTCCGGATTAGGAAAGAGGGCAAGTGGGTTCGTATCAAGCCCCTTCGTAACGCTTTTGTTGTCAATGTCGGAGACATTTTAGAGGTAAAGATTTTCGACTCACCCTATCTCTGTTGTTTTGATGAGGAGTTCCAGCTAATTTTGTTTGGCATACAAGCTGGTATTGTCTAGATTCATGTGCTATTGATGATTAATTCGTCTAACGTTTCATCTACACATTTTTAAAATTTATCTTCGATATCTAAACGAAAATTTATGCGGTTGTGAATGAATTAGTCATATGATAAAATGGTAGACCTTTCAATTATGGACTTCGGGAAATTTGTGTAGTTACATGTATATATTCAAAATCCCAATGTGGACATCATTGTTTATTCATATGAAATGAGCCAATTAGTTTGATAGAATGAGTATTCACGAAGAAAAATTCCATCAGAGACATGACGAAATAGTACGTGTATTTGATGGTTAACACGGATTGTGACGAATGGTACTTATCGTAGCATTGAGCACCGAGCAACAGTTAACTCGATCAAGGAGAGGCTCTCGATTGCTGCATTTTATGGCCCAAAACTGGAAGGGGAAATTGGTCCTGCAGCTAGCCTGATCACACTGGACAAGCCGGCACTGTTCAGAAGAATAGGCGTTGCAGATTACCTGAGGGGAATCTTTGCTCGTGAGCTTCAAGGGAAGTCGTATCTTGATCTTAAGAGGACGGTTAAGGTTTTGAATAGGTTTCGTAAGTATATTTCCTATTTTGAATAGGTTTCGTAAGTGAATAGCTTACTAGTTGCAGAAGGTTTCTTAAAAAGAGGTTACCTATTTTGGATTCAATTCTTTTCCATATATAAGAAGGGGATATTCTTTGTCAAGAGCATCAAAGAGGTTTCTCGTGAATTACCCTGAGAGCTTTTAATGTTGAAGCTAATTAAATTTGTTGTAAGATTTGTGTAATTCTTTGTTGACACCCGATTTTAGCTTATTTTTTTCATATTTTAAAAAATCTCAAAATTAGGACTAGGAATCTTGGCCAAGCCTAGAAACCTACTTCTAAACCAAAAATAAATTTTTTAGCATTTTCCTGCATTTTTCCTTAATTTCTTTTAGTCAAAATAAGTGAGAAAATCAAGAAAAATAGCAAATGGAATCAGAAAATTCCATAAAAATATTCATTAGTCTTCTTTTAAAACCAATTTCATTAATACATCATCAATTTTGAAAAATATCAATCAGGTATATGTTTTTCCCAAAATTTGGCAAAATCAAACTTGAATTGAACCAAAAATGCAATTAAATCTTTTCTAGTCATTTTTAAGTCATAGTGTCTTCACAAAAAATGATTATGGGACCTTGAATTACATAATGGTTAGTCCAATTGCACAATTTTTCATAGAAATCAGAAATCCCCAAAATTCAATTGAAAATTAGGAATTTTGATTCCAAATTAGGAATCGTGCCCAATTCGAAATTGTCGAACCATGAAACTATCATTTCTAGGGTTAATCAGATGTGGTAATTCAATTTTGGCACCAATTTTGCCTAATTAGGTCATTAGGACATCAAAGTGAACAAAACCCTATTAACCCGAATACAAAAATTTAAAAATCTTGGACATGATTATGAAAAAAATTGGGAAAAATCACATATTTGGGTTCAAAATGTGATGAGGAATTCAATTTCGGGGTTCAATTTTGAAAATTGAGTCAAAATTGAGCTTAATTTGCGAATTTAAACTAACTCGGGTTTGCCAGGTCGATCGGGTTAACCCGACCCGACCCGGGTTGTTCTTCTTCCTTACCCGACTCACCCAAAACGTGCACTAAACCTAGAAAAACATTTTAAACCTGCCACCTTGCTGATCTTTTCCAGCCAATTTAGCACGTGAAAAATCACACGAACAGTTGGAGAATCTCTAGCTGGCGTGGCTAATTGGTTATAACCAATCGGAAGGCGGTGGAAACAAATTTTGGGCGGGAATTTTGATCAACAAAAACAAAAGAAAAAAAGGAACGATGAGGAGAAGGTGTTTGACGAATTGCCGATGAGAGAGAAGAGAGAGAAACGAGTGAAACCAAAGAGAAAAATCTAGAAAGAGAGAGTTGAGGGTCCCCTCACGAGTGTCCGGTGCCGCCATAGGCGGCGAAACGCCGATGAATCGTGGATAGGCCGTGAACCTCCCCTCATCGTTCTGACCAAACCAACTTGTCACGAAGGCCTAAAAACCAGGTTTGACCGATGCGCTCAAGACACTTCTGGTGAAGCTGAAGCCTTCAGTTTGAAGTTCAAGCGACAAGGAACAATTCCACGGGCTTCAATTAGCTTGAAAACCTCATCCGATCATCAAACGAAACAGGTAAAGTCTTCTCCCAGTCACGGTTTTCTAGATTTGAGAAATGTTGAACTTAAGTTTAATCTTGTTGATCGTGCATTTTCTTTCACGAGTCTGAGTTTGTTAATGCTCAAAACATATTCTGACCTCATTTTCATTGTTTGTTTGCATGTGCCAACGATTGAACATGCATTAAAATCGAGTCTGCCATTTCTAGAATTTTCGCCGGAGCTCCAACGCCTCGCCGGAGAGGTCAAGGCCCTAGGCCATTCAAGTAAGCTTTTCGTTACCTTGAATGATGATTTGATTTTGGTTTTGAACAATTTAGATGGCTAGGGCGATTAGGATTAGGATCTATATTCTGGAAAAGCTTGCCAAAATAGTTTGCAAGTTAGGTTTTTAGATTGGCTTTTCGCTGGCCAACGACGGTCCAACGGCTAAGTGATTAGGTTAGTTTGATAGGGGGTGATATGCTCTTCACATTGAATCAATCAAAATGGCAATCAACTCATCGGAAAGTTGCCGAAGATCGACCCAAACCGGCGACCTCGAAAATATTGAATACAAAACCGTGCACACATGTTCGACCAAATGCCTCAATGGAAAAGGCATTAAACGGTGCCGTTTTTTGGTGTTGTGCTCAATGGGCAAAGACAACCGGCTCTGGTGAAGCCTAGTTCGGCCAAGCCAAACCAGGTTGAACCGGGCCGGTCCGGTTCATTTTCCCGGTGGGAAATTTTAAAACAAATAAATAATTCTAAAAAATATAAAAAATTGAAAAATCACTAAAAATTTTATAAAAAATAAAAAATTCAGAAAAATTTTGGAAAATCGAAAAATTCATAAAAATAGGAAATTCACAAAAAAATAAAAATTCTCAGAAAATTAAAAAAATCTCAGAAAATTCATAAAATTCAAAAAATTCAAATAATACAAATAAAAAAATTCAAAAAATGTAAAAAAATTCAGAAAATCTAAAATATTGGAAAATTGGAAAAATCATAAAATTTTTCAAAAAATCATAAAAATCAATTCTCAGTTAATGAAATTCTCAAAAATTCAGTTTTCGAAAAAAAAATTTAAAAATTTCAAAAATTCACAGAATGGTTCAAAAACACAGTGGCCAACCTTAGAAAGTGAAATTTGAATTTTTGGAAGTGACCAAGTGGTATTTCTAGAAAATCTCAAATTCAGGGGTTATAACCCCTAAAAAATCCTAAAATCCTAAAAAAATACAAATCATGAAATGAATAAGCTTCTAAGACTTCATTAGGGTTTGAATGTTTTGATTGATTGATTTGATTAACATTGATTGTGCATTTAATTCTTGATTGATTTTCCCCGTGATTAGAATTGATAGAATTAGTGGGTAAGCCTCGGAAACTTGCATGACACGTTAGACATTGTATCGTTCTTAAGTACCGAAAGGGCGTTAGGAATCCCCATTTGGGATCATTAGTGTAACCAAGTTCCCATACTCAAAATCTCTAGTTTGTAGAATCGTGATATTTCTCTCATACCCCGATTAGGTTTCTAGTTTACCTACCAATAATGACTAGTGGCAACTCCAAAATCAAAATTTTAAACCAAATAGGCAATTACCATTAGCTGTCACGTAAGGTATGGTTTGAGAGAGACCTGTAACATCCTCAATTTCAATCACTGGGAAATGACTATGGTTTAAGTTTGGTGGTTTTCTAATCGGAACTAATTTTACTCTTGTTATGGAAAACACAGTTTCGGATCCTTTGTACCTCTTCGTTTTGTTATTTTTGTGGAGATTTTTGTAATCCAAATTTCCAAAAACTTCCTTCTTAAAAGTTTCTCCAAACATTTTAAAGTTTTACATACTATAATTTCAAAATTTTTGAACTTGATATGAGTAGTACGACATCCTAATTTCCGGACCGTGTAAAACTGTCCAGAATGGGTATTTCGGTGATGTTTACCTTTCTTTATTTTATACAAGCTTTTCTGGCCTGATTTTGAAAAAGTTTCCTTCACAAAAGTTGTTGAGAACTTCTTTTTCTATAACATATATAAATTTGGGAATTTTTTGAGATTGTTATACATGTTTTGTCACAGAAAACCCTTGGAAAATCTTGAGAACTAAGCATGATGCAGGTTGTGATTTTAGTGCCGATGAGTCTATTTCGTGTGACCCAATTGGCCCGAATCAATTACGCAATAAATCAACAAATCTAGAAGGCTCTAGAGAGTCCATGGTTTCCACGGTCCGAAAAGGTTTAGAAGAGGCTAGAAGATAAGGCTTTGACATGGTCAAAGCTTCTCCTTCAAGCTTCCATTATTAAGGTTCATTAATGCCATTAAATGGCCCTTGACTTAGAAGCCCCATTCATGATGACATGCCTTAATTAGTTGGACTTTGGAGGCACCATCATCATGACATGCATTAATGACTTGAGTAGGGACCAAGTAAGGACTTCTATAAATAGGGAAGCCCCCACTTGAAGAAGACACACACACCACTAATTGGCCAACCTTCTCTCTTGTTTCTTTGCTTCTTGTTCACGCCGAGAAAGAGAGAAAGAGAGAAAGAGCTCATCGACTAGCCCGTGTCTCTTCTTGTTGTTTGGTCAATAGGAAGCCACATCCAAGGCCCGTGTGTTCGTGTTCAAGCTCGAGAACCGCCGAGACTCCCGTGTTCCTTTCTTGTTTTTGTTTTATTCCATTGAGTAAGTAAAATTCCTAATGTCGGGAAATAAAGTTGTGATACGTTGTGACACAGTTTGCTTGGACCGTTTCTCAATCATTTGGTTGGTTGTAGTGGGTTCATTTCTCGATTTAATCATATTTCGTGTTTGACATTTGTTTTGGAGATAGAACTAAGACGTGATTGGCAAGGTGCATATGTTATAGCCATGCTTGATGTTTTCATGTATGAACTTTGCTATTGATCTGCCATTGATGCGGGTGTGGTAAGGGCCGACTTGTGCTAACGGCGATCCCTTCGTCCGCGCTTGATATTAGTAGGTTTACTTGTTGAGTCTCCCTGACTCATCTCCCGTTATTTCCTTTTTAGGTTCAAAGAATGGTGTCTTTCCCGACCCGTTTCGGCATCCCCGTGGAAATGAGAGCCCAAGTGCTCACCGTGATAGATGCCCAGGAAGGTCAAGCCTACCGCCGGATCACAACGTATGTGATGGTCGATGAGGGCCTAACGGACTTGGTACCTCACTCGTACGTAGCATGGCATGGCTACACTAACGGAGAATAGGTTGGACCCCTACGTGGGTTTAATGGACCTTTTGGCAGTGCAGACGGGCCAGCTCCGGGGCATGTCATGGGTGGGGTGTAGATCAGCCATGCGGACGGGAAGCGGGGAGGAGATGTGGATAGAGTTAGAAGCGAGAAGATGAAGTAGAGGGGATAGGATCACCCAAGCCGAGTTTTGTTATTCATAGTCGGCTAGGAACGGATGAGCCTCTAAAATATGTGTATGAAATATGTGATGTTTGCCATGGCCCGAAGGGCTTGTTAAAATATGGTTGCATGCATTGTAAACATAAGGTTTGCTCATGATGATGCTTGTCTAAATTCCGCTGTTGTTTTGAATGTGATTATCCCGAGTTTATATTTTCGCTTGTGCTTATTAAAAAGATAATAATGAACGGGACGTCACGTTAATAACCCCGAGGTGGGGGCGTTAGAAGACCCTTACACGGAAATACCTCTTTAGCACGCAAATCCCGAAAGTCTCCAAAAAAAAGGCGCGGTGCGATATTCCCTTGTGAGATTGAGAAATTATTTCATGAGAAATTGTAAGGCTAAACACTATTTGATTTATTGGGTGTAATTAGGGGCTGGGAAATACTGTGAGTGTTTAAGTGTCTCGAGTGTGGTTGTAATATCCATTCTATCGCATGATCTATAATAGAATTATTTATTATTTTCCTTGTGGATGTAGGTTACTACAACCCAACCATGTGAATCTAGTGTCTAATTTATTTTTTTATACATCTATTTTATTGTTCGATTGTTTGCTTCCGCAACAATTGGTGTTAAAGTTAAGCTTCGCTAACTTAAAGTGAATTAATGGTGACAGAAGAAGGCAAAGTGAGAATCAACAAATTTGATGTGAATGATTTGAGTTTATGGAAGATGCAGATTATCTGTACCAAAGGAATCTATACTTACCCCAGTATAGGGTGAAGCCAAAGTTGATGAAGCAAGATGAATAGGAATTACTGGATAGATGAGCGTTGGGTGTTACTCGGTTGACATTGGCTCGTAACGTCGCGTTTAATATCGTGAAAGAGAAGACCACTATGGGTTTAATGAAAGCCCTATCGAATATGTACGAGAAGCCCTCTATAAATAATAAGGTCTATTTAATGTAATGTCTGTTTAACTTGAAGATAAGCAAATGTTAGTCAATTGAATTCAGTTGAGATTGACTTTGAAGATGAGGTGCATGCTTTGATTCTATTATCCTCATTACTTGAAAGTTGGAATACTAATGTTAGTACTGTTAGTAATTCCTCTGAGTTAACAAGCTTGATGTTTGATGGAGCTAGAGATTTGGTTTCACGTGTGGACATCCGTAGAAGAGAATCTAGTGAACCTGTATCTGTTGCTTTAGTAGGTAAAAATAGAGGAAGAATTGGTATTCGTGTTAGCAAAAATAGTATAAACATGAACAAATGTAATCAGTATACGACTGGTGGTGCTGTATGTTGGAATTGTGGCAATAGAAGGCATTTTACAAGGGATTGCTTTAAGATGAAGAATACAAGGGTAAGGGACTTAGAGTTGAGTCTATGGATGAAGTTGCAACTGTAGCTTATAGTAATTTGGATAGTGCTGATTTTGTCTTGTCTATCACGAATTATTCATCGTTTGATGGATAGATTATGGATTATGGTTGTTCTTTTCATGCTACACTAAATAGGATCTGGTTTACTACTTATCCATGCACGGATAATAGTAAAGTGTCACTGGGGAACATCGCTAAATGAGATGTTGTAGGTGTTGGTAATGTTAAAATCAGAATGCATAATAGCAATGTGTGGACATTGACTAGAATGAGGGATGTTTTGGAGTTGAAGAGGAATCTAATTTCCATGAGTACCATAGATTCAGCAGGTGCTATGACTTAAATCAATGGCAGAAAGTGCTACGAAAAAGAAATCATGGAAATTACAAAGTTAATTCACTTAAACGTTCGCAAGTTGTTGAGATTTCTTTCAAAAAAGAATATCGGATTTATGCTAATAGTTGTTGATGACTACTCTAGGAAGACTTGAGTGTTTGTGCTAATGTACAGATTTGATGTTGTTGTCAGAATTAGGCAGTTGAGAGTTTTGATCGAAAATGAGACTAGTAAAATGATTAAGCATGTGCAGACTCATAGTAGTATGGAGTTCTTCTTGAAACTGTTAAACGAATTTTGCATGAAGGAAGGTATAGTGAGACATCGCACTAGTGACTGTGAACCACAACATATTGTAGAGTTGGTGAGCATAACATTACTAGAGACAACCAATAAAATGCTCTCTAATGCTGGTATAGCTAGGAGATTCCTGGTAGATGCGCTTAGTACTGTGAGCTACTTGGTGAATGGATCCCCATCTATTGCGTTGGACTCTCAAAAAAGAGTTATAAGGTAGCATTGCTGATTATTTTATTATTAGAATATTTGGTTGTTGATATTATATTCGAGTGAGTGATGTTAAGGTCAATGGGAGGGTAAGAAAGTGCATGTTCCTAAGTTATGCACATGGTGAGTGAGGCTATCAGTTATGGTGCTTGGAATTAAATTCACCTGTTATTAGTAGAAAAGTTACATTTGACGGATCTTTGGTACTTCTGGGTAGAAATGTTGTTGGCAGTGCTTATACGGGTCTGAACGGTATTCGACTTGAAGTGGAATTGCAACCAAAAAGTTTTGAGGTAATGAGTACAAGCGGAGTAATAGACACAAATGATGCTTGTAGCGAGATAGAGCTTGTGGAGCCAATAGTTGCTTAAATTGCTGATATTGACAAGGTGTGTATTCGATCTCCTGACAGATATAGATGTGATAGTAGTTTTGCTTTATCTTTGATAAAGGAGGTTGTGTTCGTGAATCCTTGTGAAATAGTTAAAGTTGCAGGTGGAATTGGTGTTTTATGAGGTCCACGGTTATGGTAAAATTCAAGTAAGGCTTGAACTTGGAAGTTATCTGTGGCGGTTGAGCCCATGAAGGGGTTTGTGGGAGGATATCAATGAAGTTCATATTTTAGCAAAGCGATTGTGACTTAGTTCAAATGTCAAGTCAAGGTAGAGATTATTATAATATGTCATAAGTTTGAGCTCGAAAAGGAAAGTTTTCTCATTTAAGTAGGTTTCTTATTTTGAATGTGTTTTCTACTTGAATGGTTTCCTAGCCGGAGAAGGTTTCCTAATGTTGACACCTAAATTTTGGCGCATCATTTAGTGTAATTTGCATAGAAAATTAGGGATTAAATTTTTAACCCCTAAACAAAAATATTTAAATTGCATAATATATAGTTTCAATTCATTTTAGATTAATTGCATTTTGCATCGGACTGGCGGTGAACGAACGAGCTTAAATTTCATCGAATGGGACTCGGCTCGCTTGGAATGCAAGGGCCGGGAATTACAAGTCAAACGGGCTTGGTTGTTTTAATTTGAGCTTAATTCAGCCCATTTATCCTTAATTAATTCAGCCCATTTAAATTAAGTTAAAATCTAAGCCCAAGTCTAAGCCCATTAGGACTAGAAAGCCCATCTAATTGACCTAGATTAATACTATATATACATTCATTAGGTCAGAATTTTAGGGGGGACACACAATTTTCAGATCAGAAAATTTTTAGAGTGTGAGAGTGAGAAAGAAAGAGAGAGGAGGAAGGCATCGCGCGACGCGCCCGCTGCCGCACCCACTGCCGCGCTAGCTCCCGCGCCCGCTGCCGCGCCTGCTGCCGCTGCCGCGCACGCTGCCGCGCCCGCTGCAGCGCCTGCTGCCGCGCCCGCTGCCGCGCCCGCGCCCGCTGCCGCGCCCGCTGCCGCGCCCGCGCCCGCTGCCGCGCCCGCCGCCGCGCCCGCGCCCGCCGCCGCGCCCGCTGCCGAGCGCTGCTGCCTCCCGTGCCCGTCGTTGCTGCTTCTCGCCGTGCGCCGCTGCTGCTGCCGTCGCTCCTGACACCGCGCCGCCGGTCCACCGTTCGCCGTTCATCCCGATCCGCAAGTTCGAATTCGGGAATTATCTGCAAATTAGGTAATTAGATATTATCTGATATTTTTCAGAATATTTAATTTACTAATTTGTGTGTTTGAATATTTCGTGAATATCGTGTGGAATATTAGATATATTAGGATAATTATCTGGTATCTGCAATATTTTTTTAAATATTCAAAATTAGGAAACTTTCCTAATTTAGCAACGTATTTGGACAACTATCCGACCTTATCCCTAAGGTATGATACGTGGCGATACGGAGAATCATTATCCTACCCATAATCACTTGGGTACGATAATGATTTTTATCTGCTTTCCAAATTTGAATGATCGACTTTCCGTTAATATCTATAACCCTATAGATATGACCGATAGTTCGATTCTTGCGCCTAATCTGAATTTGAAACGAATCTTGTGGATTGCGTGGCTATTTTAAATATGGATGCTATCTCTGTTTAAATTATTTTTCCTTTTCAAATAAAAAAAGAAAATTCAAAAAATATCAGTTAGGATTTGAATTTGAGTTTTGCATGTTTAAGAATCCTAAATATATCTAGACGATAGAGTAATTATTTAATTTAAATTAGGACTTGAGATAATCTATTCCCTAGTTTAAATTAAGTAATTTTCTAATCTTAATAGATTATTTAGGTTATTTTTTTATTTCGAATTTTCATGAAAATCCCAAAAAAGAATGAATTGTTTTATGGTAGATTAGGATAGATTGCATTCTTAATTTAAGTAATTTATTATTTCGAATTTTAACAAAAATCTCAAAAATAAGTCATGTTAGGATATATTAAGTCATCATAGGTTGCACGTTAATTTAGACATATTTTTATTCCGAATTTCATTAGAAAATACCAAAAATAAATCATTTGCCCGTCATCAGAATTAGGTCACGTCGTCGCATGACATATAGTTTGCATGTTAGGTTGCATTATTCGCGTGTCAATTTTTGCACGTCATTGCATGTAGGTTAGCTCTCATTTAAATAAGCGAAAATCCAAAAATATTGAGTGAACTGCTTGTTAATTAGAAATCATATTAGGATGGTTGATGTGATTTTCTAGCTAACCATGCAGATGCTTACGTTGCTTCGAGGTAAGTAATTCTTCCAAACTTGCAATTTATTCAATGCTTTCTTGGGTGTTAAATTGGTGGTTTGCGCACCCGCATGAACACCTCACATGTTAGTGACTAAGTTAAAATGGATCCAGATTGCTTGCCAAAATATTTTTGAAAAGAAAAGGTACCGAAAGGGCGTTAGACTAGATCTAGCGTAATCAAGTCCCCGGGCTTAGAATCTCTGGTTCGTAGGAATAAAACATATCTCCCTATGTTTTATTTAGGTTTCTAATCGACCTACCACAAATAGATTAGTGGCGACTCCAAGCATGAAAATATTTGCATGTTAAAAACTTAAACCCTAAGTTGCGAATTGGTAGGGCTTGGGAGGGCTCGAGTTAGGCTTAGTCTTAACAATCCATTAGCCTGAGAGGGAAAATTTTAGGTCGCGACAGCTTGGCGACTCCACTGGGGAAATGAGTTAAAACTCTTAGTGGACTTAGGCCAGTTTTTCTTTTCAAGAGAAATATATTTTTTGCTTGGCAGCGAGGATCCCAGGTACGTCCCTAACATTTTAGGTGTTAAATGTTTTTGCAGTATGGGAGGTATAAGGGGAGGCGTGATTGTTAACCCTTGTTTTGCAGGGAGGTGTTTGGATGAATGATTTATTTTATGCACGAAGCGCTGTATGATATAACCTGCTGTGCATGCCTTGCATTTACACTACACCGCACACACTACCCGCTGCCGGACCTGGGCGGCACAGGTTTAGGATGGTACTGAGAAAACGGACACCCCGACCACACCCGCGTGGTATGGGTCGCCTTTCTTGGTCCCGAAAGTTCTTTCATGGTATCATTGAATACCTGCCACGGTTGCACCCTTTGCAACCTGGGTCGGCTCTTTGACTAAGCCGGAGTCAGGGGAATCTCAGCCTAACCACCACCATGACTGGTTTAGCTCGGTAATCCTCATGTCTCCATTTTGCAAGTCAGAGTCTAGGTAGAAATCGAACCTCACATTTCATGCGCATGTCTATGTGATTGCCATCATTCTACCCGGTGAAGTAAGATTTCTGAACCTTTATCTCGCAATTTATTTATACTTCGTCTTTTTCTTTGGTCGGTCCATGACATTAGGTCGGTCGTGAGTCTTGGTCTATACACTATGGGAGGGGCAGACATCCGGATTCTTGATGCTCCTAAGGACGAGCTCCGTGCCTGGTGGAATCTACTCAGTCCGACCAACCGCAAGCTAGTTGAGGGCCACATCGGGAGGCTGCTCCCCCTACTGGAGGTCAAAGTCCGTACCGGCCTCGTTCGAGCATTAGCGCACTTCTGGTGTCCCGAAACCTCTACCTTTATATTCGGTAAGCACGAGCTCACCCCGATGTTGGAAGAATATAGCGTGCTCATTGGAAAACCATTGGAGTCGGATTTAGTCACACCACCTTTGGGAATTGATCCTACTTTAATGTTGGCTGAATTTTTGAATGTCGGAAAAGATGAATTGGAAAAAGTTTTAAAAGCAAATCGTGGCACATGTCCTTTTTCATTCCTGAGTCATTGTTTTGAAAAAGCCACATCTTTTCAAAAAGGCAGAATCTTTTTGCTAGCGTTTTTTGGGTTCGTGATTTTTCCTTACTGTAAGAATGCATGTAGTCCGTCAATCGCCTGGTTGGTCCAACAGGTCTGTCTTGAAAAGAATTTTGTCAACACTATTTTAGCTGAGACTTTCATTTCCCTCACTAAATTTAAGCAACATGTCGACAAAACTTTTCATGCTCCCCTCGAACTTTTGCAAATCTGGTTTTTGTCTCATATAAAAGGGTGCGGCGATTTACTCACAATACCTGAGCTTAGTGATTCTAGCCATCCAGTTTTAAGGTACAAAGAAAAACAAGGGGATGCACCCGATTATCATTACTCCGAATGGATCATTTTCATGAAAAACGCTAGACCCCAAGGTTTCCAATGGCATGCTAATTGGTTCAAAGTCGAGGAAGCTCGGCTTACATGTAATGGTATTGGACCGGTTCCACTATTAGGTTTCACCGGCGCGATCGAATACTACCCCGCCAGAGTGTCTCGTCAGTATCAGATTCTCCAAGGGCTCCCTCCGGCGTTACAACCAGAACTCCTACAAGTTGACTTCGCCGATGATGATAAAGACCACGAAGCGACCGTAACCCAGCTCAATAAGATGTGGAGGAGGTGTCGTGTGTTAAAGATAGCTCGGCCCGAAGGAGAACTAAAGGGAGAGCAGAAGTCCTATTTCGCGACGACCCAGTACATTCGTCGGCACAGAATCCCGCAGGATTTGCTCCCGAAGATACCCAAGGTGCCTCTCAAGTCCGCCAATCGCTCAGAGAACAATCGCCTCAAAAGGAAGGCCGAAGAAGCTGAAGAAAAGGCATCCAAGATAGCTCGAGCTTATGAGCAATTGAAGAAGGAAGTCGCCTCCCATATGTCTATAGATCAAGCTAAATAAAAAGCTCGAAATTCTTTTCTCGTTTCAGTTTCAGTTTTTAAAATTTGTTTAGGGATTGAGTCAGTTGTCTTTATATTCAGTTCAATTTCAAGTCATCAATTGGTGTAAAAATTTTCGCCATTTCAATAAAGTGGTCCTTTCAATTCAAAGCGGTTAGACCAATGTCATGGATTGGCATATGATTTTGCTTAACACTCATGTATGCCTGTTTCATTTCGAAATTAGGTAGCTACGGACCGATCACGATCGCCCATTCGTACACGGTCGAGAGCCAGAATGGCCGATCAAACTGACTTGCAAGAGCGTGTTGTTGGTGTGGAAGACCAGATCAAGCAACTTGTCATCGCAATGCAACAAATGTCCGCTGAGATCAAAGCTCTCCGGTCGGTTCCTATTTCGGCACCCCTCGAAGCGTCAGTCCCAAAGCAGAAAATCAGAAAAAGTGTCGATGTTGACGGGGATGACGATATTCCTGATTTAGAAGATGACCCCGTCCAGATCATCGTCAACAAGGACAAACCTGATGAACGGGTCAATAAACTTGAAGAAAGAGTGAAGCAGCTGGAAGGTTCGCAGGATTCACCTTCGATCGATCTGTCCCTGTACTCACAGATCAAAATCCCAAAGAAGTTCAAAATGCCGGATTTCGACAAGTACAATGGCACCACATGTCCAAAAGCCCACCTACAGCTCTATCACGTACAAATGACTTCGTACGTTGATAACGAACTCCTGATGATCCATGCCTTTCAAGCAAGTTTGACGGGTCCTGCTTTGAGCTGGTATCTCATGAAGAAGATAAATGGCCTCAAAACTTGGAAAGAAGCCAGTGAAGCATTCTTGAAGCAGTACAGATTCATAACGGACATCATTCCTACCCGGGATGATCTCGAACGCGCTCAGATGAAAAAGACTGAGTCCTTCAAAGACTATGCTATCAGATGGAGGAATTTAGCTGCTCAGGTTGTCCCAGAACCCATAGACAGTGAGTTAAAGAGGATGTTCGTGAAAACTCTCCCGTTCGAATACCGTAATCGGATGGTTGCCATTCCGGCTGACAACTTCAACCAACTCATCCCCATGGGTGAACAAATTGAAATAGGGCTGAAAGATGGATGGTTTGTCGAGCCGTCCTCCTCGACCAGAAGATTTGGTGCAAGAAAAGAGAAAGAACCGGCAACTGAAGTGAATGTGGCTTATAACCAACCGAGCCGGCGGAATGCTAACTCCGCCCCAGCAATCCAAGTAGTAGAAGCTCAACAACAAAACTCGGGTCGTCAACCTTTCCAGAGGAGGAACAACAGGAGGCAATTTACCCCCCTCCCCGGATCGTTGTCTCAAGTACTGACAGTGCTCCAGAAGAAAGGCTTGCTTACTACTGAGCCAAAGCGACCCAATCCTGAGCGGTTCTATAACTTCGACCCGTCAAAGAAATGTGATTATCACATGGGTGAGCTGGGACACTCAACCGATGATTGCTATGCCCTCAAGCACCGAATCCAGAACCTCCTAGATACGAAGGCTTTCTCATTTCAGCCTGCTAAGCCGAATGTTCAGAACAACCCACTCCCTGATCACGCAGGCAATGTGAATGCCATATTTAGCTTCGATGCTGGTCGAATCAAGAATGTTAAGGTGTATACCACCGACGTCTACGGTGAGTTAGTGAAAGCCGATTGTTACCCGAGTAATGAGGACCTGCCCCTGGCTCTCATGAGAGAAAGAATCTCAAGAATGGTAGAAGCTGGGATGATTGTTTATGCTGACCACACTGGCATCGTTTCCACTATCTCCGAAGTGGTTATTAATTGGGAGGAGGAGTTTGCTACATTGAACATCAGGAGCGACAAGGGCGACCCTCTGCCTGAAGTCATGCCTCCGCTTGAAGACGCGTCTGATAACGAGGAAATCGTAGTAAGCACGCCTACAGCTGATGAAGGGATAGTGATCGAGATACCTCAACCGTATGAGTACAGTGATAATAAGGCAGTCCCTTGGTCCTACAGTCTCGATGTCGACTTGGTTACCAGATCCGGGCATTCCTACGGCCAAGCTAATGCTCAACCTGCAAAACCTGTTACTGATGAAGAAGCCAAGGAATTTCTAGCTGTGATTAAGGCTAGCGAATACAACATAGTTGAACAATTGCGCAAGATGCCCGCACAAATCTCTCTGCTTGAACTTCTCCAGACATCTGTTAAGCATCAGAAGGCCTTAATGAAGGTGTTAAGCGAAGTCCACGTGCCAGAAACGATCGATCATGATAAATTAGAGGAATTTGTTGGTTCTATACTCCTCAAGGACCTCATAGCCTTTTCAGATGAAGAGTTCCCTCTGGAAGGGAGGGGGCATACTAAGGCACTCTACATTTCTGTCAAATACAAGGCCTCGCATGTAGCCCGGGTACTCATTGACAACGGATCAGCCTTGAACATATGTCCTTTGGCGACTTTACACCGCCTTAAGATAGATCCTTCTAGGATAAGTTCTGCAAAAACCTCCGTACGAGCCTTTGACGGAACGAAGAGAGAAGTGATGGGAGAAATCCACCTTGACATACAGATAGGACCAACGATGTTCAATGTCCTATTTCAAGTTATGGACATTCCCACTGCATTCAATTTTCTGTTGGGTCGTCCATGGATTCATACTGCCGGAGCTGTGCCATCCAGTCTACATCAGATGGTGAAGTTCGTCGTGGAAAGAAAGTTAATCACAGTTCACGGTGAAGAAGAGCACCCAATCTACCACGCAACGGCTATCCCCTATGTTGAGCCTGATTGCAAAATAGAATCGAGCTATCAGTCGCTCGAGCTCGTATCAACCATACATGCTTCTAGAGGATCGTCACCGCCTATTCCCGAGGTGTCAAATGCTGCAATCATGGTTGGCAAAGTAATGATGTCCCATGACTTTACTCCAGGTGAAGGCCTTGGTAGGGATGGTCAAGGTATCCACCAACCGGTGGAAGTTTCTCAGAGGCCCCGCATTACTAGGTTGGGATACCTGGGGTCAAGTGAGTCGAATAATGGGGCACGTAGACGTGGACGTGGACGCGTTCGAGGTCGAGGTCGAGGAAGTGGACAGAACAGATCGCGATCCGAAGAAGAGCCGAATGGTGAAGAACGTGGGCATGGTAGGTTGTTTCCACACATCCGTACCACATTCCCGGGCCCTGCAAGAATGATGCATGAAGAGAAAGAGGTGATCGACACTTTGGGGCAACCGAGCGGCAAGTTCGATTATTATGTGAAATACTCAGCACCCCCGAGCTTCTATGTTGACCTCCGTGACATTGTCCCGGATGGATGGGGAGGTATGGATGATCCAACACCTCTAGTGACAGAAGATCCTGATGATGCAATGGAGGGAATCACTGCCCTGTTCGATAATTTATTAATTGGAGCCATCGAGGAAGGACCGTTGAAGGGAATGGGCATTGGCCCGCAAGAGTAACACATTTACCTTTTTCGCACACTCCCCTACGCGGGAATTTTTACTGCTTTCTAGGATTTGCCTCGTCTCGGGAGCTGCTTTTTACTACTTTTCATTTCTAGGATTTGATTGTTGCAATTTCCATTCCAATAAATGTAATTCATTTGGTCATAATCAATGAAATTACAAGTTATTTTCGTTTTTGAGGGCATGTTGAGGTACATCAAACCAGCTCGGTAATGATATCCAACCGATAAAAGAAAATATAGTCCAAGGAGAATTCTGAGGCCTGGGCTTCTTCATGCAATCCTCGTGTTAAAACCTTTTGAAAAGAATTTCAAAATAAATAAAATTATCAAAAAAAAAATCAAAGTACACTGTTTAGCCCTGTTTGTCCTACTGAACCCCCTACTTTATGTTTCAGGGGCAATTTTGTGACACGTAAGGGTATGGGAACGGTCCAATCTGATGGATTATGTGCTACCGAACCTGATCTCGATGACGCCAATGAATTCGAAGATTTCTCTGACCTCCAGCGTGATCTAGAACGGCATGAAAGGCCCAAAGTCCTCAAGACAGACCAAACTGTCAGTATCAACTTGGGTGATGCGAAGGAACCCAGAGAAGTAAAGAGAGGGGCAAATCCCCCTAAGAGTGAGATGAAATGTTCGATTTAGTTGCCGCATGAGTAAAGGCCCCAAACTATATCAGTCCGTATGTGGTTAAAAAGGTGCTTCCCGGAGGTGCCCTGATCCTTGCAGAAATGGATGGTCGTGAGTTTTCCACTCCTGTTAATTCTGATGCTGTGAAGATATATTATCCCTGATAAGATCTAACATTTTTACGGCGAAAATTTTCAAATGTTTGGTTTTATATTCTGAATTGCAAACATTTCATTTATGAATAAATGGTTTCAATCAATTTAAAGATGAAATGTGTGCCTTGGCTTTAAATTATGCTTGATTATTTTGTCAGTCTACATTATCGATTTCAAAAGGGGAATCTATTTAGACAATATGATAACTCACGTGGAATGAATTGAATGTGTTGAATGAGGTACATCGGGATGATGAAAGGCAAGCCATATCCTATACACAGTCCCGTGCACTAATCCCTAGTGAATTGAGTGGAAAAATTCCATGTCTGCAAGGCAAAGGGTTATCTCGTAAAAGGTACGGCAACCGAAATGACGAGAGGCGGTTCATTTCTCTATCCCAAACACTACAGGTTATCCATTGTTTTGCCACTTTGAGCCTAAACACTTGGAGAAATTCATTCAAATTACCCCTGTCAAGAACCACCCCACATCGGGGTAAACTGGAGGTAAGTCGGCATCATAAGGTGAAGAATGAGTAGAAATTTTCATGCTCTCACTTGCATCAATCTTCGAGTGTTGCTTTTTCAGATGAATTCACATGAAGTTCAAGCGCCTTAGGATGACGAAGAGCATTTCTTTCTCTATCCTATACACACTTTATCCTTTGTTAAGCCCAATTGAGCCTGTAAATTCGTTTCTTAAACCCAGTTGGTTGATCATCCCCTACACTGGGGTAAGACAAAAGTCATCATTGTTCAAGCAGCATATCCGGAGCACCGATAAAAGACGAAGACCCTGAGAGTCCAAATGTTAGTCATTCGGTCAAAACAAGCCAAAGTGTGGCTAGCCAATGTATGCATTGTAGGAAGTGTGTGTCAAAAAAAAAAACTAGAGGGCATGAAAAAGCAGTGTGCCTGGTAAAAGCAAGGCCAATGCCCGTAAAAGAAAAGAAAAGAAGAAGAAAAGAATGAAAAAATGGAGAAGAAGTGACGACTTTGGATTAGAAAGTGTTGAGATGTGTCGAAGTCACAAAAGTATCCAAAGTCTTGAGGAGTCAGGTGATAAACTCTCGAAGCCAATACTGAGAAGGCAATCCCTGGTGAAGAAGAAGACCGGTGACAATGCCGAGATGATCACCAACTTATTCACCCCAGTTATATACATTTTGAGCCTTATGATCCATTCATTTCTCAACCCCTGAGCCTAGCCTGCGTTACGTCCCTTGCAAAGTCTCTTCAGATTAGGGCACTTGAACTAACGTAGAGTTTCTGATGTTTATAAGCTTAGCTCGAAGAAGTGTGAGCAAGTCTATTTCTATCTCATTTTGCAGGTTCTTGACTTGTAAACCCGGAGACAATTGCAGAGTATTTTCTTTCAATAGCCTTGACTCGAAGGGTCTCTTTTGCCAAGCCATTGACCAAGCCCATGTTATGGTCCTAGCAAAGACCTCTCAGATTGGTAAAGTCGTACTGCTTGCGAGAATACTCGGACCCTTGTCCACATGATGATGGTGAGATAGAGCGATTCTCATAAATCAACTTTTTTCGATGAGAATGAGAGAAAGCCCTTTTGGACCGGAAGTCCCTCATTCGATATTTTCAAAATATCCGCTTGTGAGTTCGGATCGTCTTGTCATGATTTTTCCCCAGCGAAGTTTATGATGCTGATTTGACGAAACCATCGTGCATGAAAATCAGTTGAAATCATGGTGCATTCTTGACAGCATGCGAATGCGTATTACGCGAAATCGTGTCTAACTGGAGACACACCTTCAGAGTTGGAGATATCACCAGGTAAGTATATCTCTATCCCTAGGATGTCTATGACTATCTAGGTATCCCTAACCTGTTCAAGCAATTGTCAGGTCCCACATTTGATTATTTTTGCAATCTCTAGATGCCTTTGATTGTGTTCAGGTGTCTATTGATTAAACCTTCTCAGGTACCTCTGATGATATCCAGGTGCTTTGTTAAGGAACTCTTGAACACTTGGGCTAGCCCCTTTGTTCATCAAATCACAGATTTTTATACAATCTCGAGAAGATTCCCCCGTTACATGACTATGAGCAGGTATAGGCAATAACGGCCAAATCTTTACATATGAGCAGGCATATGTAAAGGTCGGAATATTTTTCCCAAATTTCAGGTATTCCCCCGTTACTCACCTATGAGCAGGTATAGGTGAAGCGGCTAAATCTTTGCATATGAGCAGGTATATGTAAAAGTCGGAATACTCTCATTATCTCAGATGTTCCCCCGCTACTCACCTATGAGCAGGTATAGGTGAAGCGGCCAAATCTTTGCATATGAGCAGGTATATGTAAAGGTCGGAATTCTCTCAACCCCAGGTGTTCTCCCGCAGTTCACTTATGAGCAGGTATAAGTGAGGCGGCCAAATCTTTACATATGAGCAGGTATATGTAAAGGTCGAAATATCCTCTTGATTTCAAAAGTTTCCCCGCAATTCACTTATGAGCAGGTATAAGTGAAGCGACCAAATCTTTGCAAACACCTAGAGAGATGTTTAGGTAGTTCGTAAGGATCGAAACTATTCTCACGAATCCAAATGATGATTGGATACGTCGAGCTTTCTTCGTGTGTTTTGACTTGATTGCAGATCACCGAAGTTCATCAACATATATCAGGCAATACCAATGGGAACTGAGCCCATGCATTTGCCAAAACAATATACAAGTTAAAGTCGTGCCTCGAATTGCGCTATCGTTCATGTCAGGTAAGTAATTCCAGGTATGTTCTCTATTCAAGTCAGCATGCATCATTTCTTAATGCATTGTAAAATGGGACTCATAATCCCGACAAAAACAACATTCATTGCATTTGCATGTTTGAAATTTAGGTATCATTTAGTCTTTGAATGCAACCTCTACGAGCTCACCTTCAAAGAGGGGCAGTTGTTGACACCTAAATTTTGGCGCATCATTTAGTGTAATTTGCATAGAAAATTAGGGATTAAATTTTTAACCCCTAAACAAAAATATTTAAATTGCATAACATATAGTTTCAATTCATTTTAGATTAATTGCATTTTGCATCGGACTGGCGGTGAACGAACGAGCTTAAATTTCATCGAATGGGACTCGGCTCGCTTGGAATGCAAGGGCCGGGAATTACAAGTCAAACGGGCTTGGTTGTTTTAATTTGAGCTTAATTCAGCCCATTTATCCTTAATTAATTCAGCCCATTTAAATTAAGTTAAAATCTAAGCCCAAGTCTAAGCCCATTAGGACTAGAAAGCCCATCTAATTGACCTAGATTAATACTATATATACATTCATTAGGTCAGAATTTTAAGGGGGACACACAATTTTCAGATCAGAAAATTTTTAGAGTGTGAGAGTGAGAAAGAAAGAGAGAGGAGGAAGGCATCGCGCGACGCGCCCGCTGCCGCGCCCACTGCCGCGCTAGCTCCCGCGCCCGCTGCCGCGCCTGCTGCCGCTCCCGCGCCCGCTCCCGCGCCCGCGCCCGCTGCCGCGCCCGCGCCCGCTCCCGCGCCCGCTGCCGCGCCCGCGCCCGCTCCCGCGCCCGCTCCCGCGCCCGCCGCCGCGCCCGCTGCCGAGCGCTGCTGCCTCCCGTGCCCGTCGTTGCTGCTTCTCGCCGTGCGCCACTGCTGCTGCCGTCGCTCCCGACACCGCGCCGCCGGTCCACCGTTCGCCGTTCATCCCGATCCGCAAGTTCGAATTCGGGAATTATCTGCAAATTAGGTAATTAGATATTATCTGATATTTTTCAGAATATTTAATTTACTAATTTGTCTGTTTGAATATTTCGTGAATATCGTGTGGAATATTAGATATATTAGGATAATTATCTGGTATCTGCAATATTTTTTTAAATATTCAAAATTAGGAAACTTTCCTAATTTAGCAACGTATTTGGACAACTATCCGACCTTATCCCTAAGGTATGATACGTGGCGATACGGAGAATCATTATCCTACCCATAATCACTTGGGTACGATAATGATTTTTATCTGCTTTCCAAATTTGAATGATCGACTTTCCGTTAATATCTATAACCCTATAGATATGACCGATAGTTCGATTCTTGTGCCTAATCTGAATTTGAAACGAATCTTGTGGATTGCGTGGCTATTTTAAATATGGATGCTATCTCTGTTTAAATTATTTTTCCTTTTCAAATAAAAAAGAAAATTCAAAAAATATCAGTTAGGATTTGAATTTGAGTTTTGCATGTTTAAGAATCCTAAATATATCTAGACGATAGAGTAATTATTTAATTTAAATTAGGACTTGAGATAATCTATTCCCTAGTTTAAATTAAGTAATTTTCTAATCTTAATAGATTATTTAGGTTATTTTTTTATTTCGAATTTTCATGAAAATCCCAAAAAAGAATGAATTGTTTTATGGTAGATTAGGATAGATTGCATTCTTAATTTAAGTAATTTATTATTTCGAATTTTAACAAAAATCCCAAAAATAAGTCATGTTAGGATATATTAAGTCATCATAGGTTGCACGTTAATTTAGGCATATTTTTATTCCGAATTTCATTAGAAAATACCAAAAATAAATCATTTGCCCGTCATCAGAATTAGGTCACGTCGTCGCATGACATATAGTTTGCATGTTAGGTTGCATTATTCGCGTGTCAATTTTTGCACGTCGTTGCATGTAGGTTAGCTCTCATTTAAATAAGCGAAAATCCAAAAATATTGAGTGAACTGCTTGTTAATTAGAAATCATATTAGGATAGTTGATGTGATTTTCTAGCTAACCATGCAGATGCTTACGTTGCTTCGAGGTAAGTAATTCTTCCAAACTTGCAATTTATTCAATGCTTTCTTGGGTGTTAAATTGGTGGTTTGCGCACCCGCATGAACACCTCACATGTTAGTGACTAAGTTAAAATGGATCCAGATTGCTTGCCAAAATATT
This sequence comes from Syzygium malaccense, assembly GCA_031216405.1. NCBI lineage: Eukaryota > Viridiplantae > Streptophyta > Magnoliopsida > Myrtales > Myrtaceae > Syzygium > Syzygium malaccense. The sequence continues at coordinate 25,259,691 of CM062257.1, read as the reverse complement.
TTTGAAAAGAAAAGGTACCGAAAGGGCGTTAGACTAGATCTAGCGTAATCAAGTCCCCGGGCTTAGAATCTCTGGTTCGTAGGAATAAAACATATCTCCCTATGTTTTATTTAGGTTTCTAATCGACCTACCATAAATAGATTAGTGGCGACTCCAAGCATGAAAACATTTGCATGTTAAAAACTTAAACCCTAAGTTGCGAATTGGTAGGGCTTGGGAGGGCTCGAGTTAGGCTTAGTCTTAACAATCCATTAGCCTGAGAGGGAAAATTTTAGGTCGCGACACCTAAAAAGAGGTTTTCTATTTTAGATCCAATTCTTGCATATATATAAGAAGGAAATGTTCTTTGTAAAGAGCATCAAAGAGGCTTCTTCGTGAATTACACCCTGAGAACTTTTAGTGTTGAAGCTAACTAAATCTTGTGGTAAGATTTGTATAATTCCTTCGTGAGATTGAGAGATTATTTCATGAGGAATTGTGTGGCTAAATATTGTTTGATTTATTGGTTGTAATTGGTGGTTAGAAAACATTATGAGTGTTTGAGTAACTTGAGTGTGATTGTAATATCCGTTGTATCTCTTGATTTATAATGAAATTCTTTGCTACTCTTCATGTTGACATAGGTCACTACAATCAAACCATGTAAATCTGGTGTCTAATTTATTTTTTTATTCCGTCTATTTTTTTATTCAATTGTTTGCTTCCGCACTAGTATTGATAGTCAATTTTGCTAGTAGTTATTTTCCTTTTAGAAATAGTTAAGGGAAATGTCGTAAATTTCCATACAAAAATATGTTGATTGAATAATCCAAGTCCTAGTTGGTCTGTCGTTGTGGTGGATGTTCTTGCACCGTTTCCTTTGTTCTTACCTCTAGTTATTCTATAGTTGTTGTCGCGCCGCACCTTTTTTTTTGGGACTTTCGGGATTTATATGCTAAGGAGGTATTTCCGTGGAAGGGTCTTTTCCAAACCATACCTCACGTGGCAATGGATGGTAATTTCCTATTTAATCTAAGTTTTTGATTTTGGAGTCGCTACTAGTCATTATTGATATGTTGACTAGAAACCCAACCGGGGTACGGAAGAAATACCACGATTCTACAAACCAGAGATTTTGAGTACAGGGACTTGGTTATGCTAATGATCCCGAATGGAGATCCCTAACGCCCTTTCGATACCTAAGAATGATACGATGTCTAACGTGTTATGCAAGTATCCAAGGCTTACCCACTAATTCTATCCATTCTAATCGCGGGGAAAATCAATCAAGAATTAAATGTGCAATCAATGTCAATCAAACCAATCAATCCTAAATTGTCTTTGAAAATGAAAATTAATCAAAATATCCAAACCCTAATAAAGCCATAGAGGCTTGTTCATTTCATGATTTGTGTCTTTTTATGGGTTATAACCCCTGAATTTGGTATTTTTCTAAAAATGCCAATTAGGTACTTTTAAAATTTCAAATTTCACTTTCTAAGGTTGGCCACAGTGTTTTTGAACCATTTTGTGAATTTTTGAAATTTTTTATTTTTTTTTGGAAATTGAATTTCTGAGAATTTCATTAATCGAGAATTGGTTTTTATGAATTTTTTGAAAAAAAATTTATAAATTTTCCAATTTTTCAATTTTTTAGATTTTTCTGAATTTTTCACATCTTTTAGATTTTTCTGAATTTTTCACATTTTTTACTGGTATTTTTAGAATTTTTAGAATTTTTATGGATTTTCTAAAATTTTTTATTTTTATGAATTTTTTAAATTTTTTATGAATTTTCTATTTTTCTGAATTTTTTCGATTTTCTGAAAATTTTTGTATGTTTTATTCTGATTTTTTTATATTTATATTTTTTGAATTTATTATTATTATTTTTTAATTTTTCCTACCGAAGTGCGAATCGCCGGCGCCGGCGCCAGTCACCTTCTCCGGTGAGTTCAGTTCCAAAACGGTGCCGTTTTTGGTCTTTTTCTCTTCAGCATTTTGCCAAGCGATTGGTGGGCACATTCTGGGTTAAACATTTTCGAGGCCGCCAGTTTAAGCTCGACGCCGACGACCCTCCAATGACCTTTTTGCTTGATTTTTTGATCCTGTGTCATCTCCTTATCATCACCAATTGTCCTCAACTTATAGATTCATTATTGGACCACCGCTGGCCAGAGAAAAGCCGATCGGAAAAACCTATCTTGCAACTATTCTAGATTAACTCCTCAAAACTTCAAGTCCTAATTATGCTCACGCTAGCCGTCTAGATCGCTCAAAACAAATATCAAGTCATCATAAAAGGTAAGGGAATGCTAACTCGTTTGGTCTATGGCCACGATGACGCATCGGCGAGGACCTCTGAGCTCCGACGAAGTGATTTTCATGCATGGCTGACTCGATTTATGCATATTTTCAATCAACAATGCAATCAAATGATATAAAATGTGATTAGAAACCAGTTTTAAACATCCAGAAGTACAAAATTACAATAATAATGACATGAACAATAAGATTGAGTCAAATCGAGTTTTCTGGAATTCTGGAAAAAATCGTGACTATGAGAGGATTTTACCTTCTTCGTTTGATGATCAAAAACTGTTTCCAGGGCAATCCCCAATCACGAAGCTCGTCCTGGACACTTCGACTTCAAGATGATGATTCTAGCTTGGCCGGAGACCGTCTGGACACGCCGGCCGAGCTCGACTTTTAGACCTTCACAACCAGCTTCTGCACAGGTGTCGACACCTATTTTTCCTTACCCGTTTTAGTTTAGTTACATATAAAATTAGGGGTTAATTTTTGACCCCTAAACATGAATAATTTTCATTTAATCACATGGCTTATAGACATTAGGTGTATTGGCATCAATAGGGTTCATTAGACATATTTTTCTAACCTTAAAAAAAAAAAAGATCCGGGCTTATCCGACCCGATTCGAGTGGGCCGGATCATCCCAGCCCAGTTCTTTTTCCCTCTTTTCTCCTTCCTGCGTGGGCCGGCCCGGTCTTCTTTCTTCTATGGCCCAGCCCAGCTTTCTTCTCCCTCCTTCTATCACTCTCGACAAGGATAGCGAAGCTAGAGAGCAGAGCGGCGTTGCAGGAAGGGGAACATCGTCGCGCGCCGAAGGAGGGCGCGGATCAGATGGCCAATGGTCCTAAAAGGAGAGGAGATTCGGGGATAAAGAGGAGAGAACAAGAGGAAGAGAGGGGGGGAGGGAGTTTTTGAGAGGACAGAACAAGAGGAGGAGAGGACATTCGGGAGTTTTTGGGAGAGAAGAACAGAGAGAGTTTGAGAGGAGAGAAAGGGAGGGGTCCAAGAGGAGAGCGCTTCAGTTCCTCTTCAAGAGGGTCGTCGGCAAATCTCTTCCCCCTCCCAGTGAGCCGTCATTGTCGTCGGACGTCCATCGCCCCGGCCATCGCATTTGGTGTTGGTGAGCCAAGGACGCAGAGAGAGTTAGAAGAAGGAAAAAAAAACGGAGGCCGACTGAGAGTTGAGGGGAATCGGAGAGATTCGACTCTCACCCACTCGTCGGAACGTCGCCTGAGCCACCGTCGAGCCCCCAGTTGTCACGCCTCTCTTCGGTCAGCCCACCAGGTGGGTTTTGCATCCTTTCTTCCCCTGTTTTCGTCCCCCTTCCCCTGCCTCTCGGGTGCCGGGCGCACCGAACCTATTCGATGGTCGCCCGGCCGCGTCGATGGAAGCTAACTCGTTTTTGACACTCAATGAACCTTTTCCAAACATGATGTGTCGAAAAACAACTACGAATCGTGTCGAGATTAGTCATTTAGCTCCCTTTTCAAGTTGCCTAACACCTGTTTGCCAAAATGCTTCAACGAAGTTCTTTGAGCTTATGACCCCGAGTCTGATCTTGCATTTTTGGGTCGTTTTTGTGCAAACCGAGACCTTATTGTGACAAACAATGGTTGTATGGGTCTTCTCGCTTCACGTTTGGGTTGAAAACCGCATCAAATCTCACTCTAGAACATGTTTATGAACTCGCACATCACATGTTCGACGAAATGCCTAAATGGAGGTCCGAGTTATTTTTTGGGAATCAGTGCTTGAAACTCTATTTTTATGCTTGATTGGTTCCCATATTGGTCGAATGGTGTCTGAATTCGTGTTTTCTCTATGATTTCTTTCGGTTTTGCGGCATATCTTGCATCGTTCGAATGGGCCATGGACGTCACCTTCGCCGGAGCTCCATTCCCCTTTGCCCAGTGATACTTGTGGCTTGAAGCCGCTACTGTCAGTTGGCTCTTTTTACATGTCATGTATGCTTGGTTGTTTGGGTTTTACGTTTTCTTGTGGTCGAAAGTTTAGGGGTCGGAGAATGGGTCTTGGTTGCCGGTGTCATTCGGTGGCTGGAGTTAGCCGAAGGTTCGGCAAATAGGGCGGTCGGTGGTGAGAGCGTGAGCCTAGTGTAGGTCGTCGGCGTTGGCGGCACGTGTCGTCGGTCAGAGGCCCAGAAGCGTTCTTGGCGAGGTCTTGGTTGAAGAATAGGAGTTCTCGGGAAGAAAGGAAGAACTGGGAAAAGCACAAAGGAGGGGATGAAGAAGACAAAAAAAAAAAAAGGAAACAAAAGGAAACAAAAAAAATAAAAGAAAATAAAAAGAGAAAAAGAAAAGAAAAAAAATAAAAAAAATCAATCAATCAAAATTTGAAAGTTCGGGCGAGTCCGAAACCCGAGTCGGGCAGTTGGGCGGATCGGGTCAAGGGACCCGGTCCGGAATCTTTATATTATTAATAAAAATTTTCAAAAATTTAAAAGTTCAAAAAATATATATATATATTAAAAATTTAAAAATTCAAAAAATATTAAAATTTTTAAAATTTTAAAATTTCAAAAAAAATTCGAAAATGTTTAACAATCCAAAAAAATTAATTAAATAAAAATATTAAAAATATTAAAAAATTCAGAAAATATTTAAAAAATTTTAAAAATTCAGAAAAATTCCAAAAAAATCAGAAAATTAGGAAATGTTTAGAAATTAGTTTTGGGCTTAATTTCACTAGATTTTAGGTTTAAAAAATGATGAGAAAAAAAATGAGAAAAATCCTCTGAAAAAAATTCTCAAAAAACAGATAAGCCATTAGGGCTTTACCTTAGGGCTTTTGATTTTCTTTTTAGAAACGATGCTAGGTCGCTAGTTGTTTATTTTCTTTGTGATTATTTGGTTGCGCATCTTTAATTTATTGGTTGTTATTTTCTTTTTTTAGCATGGTTAAACGGAATATTAGCTTTTTCGATAGGTTGCCCGGTACGTTAGTTTGCGAGCATTCAAGTTTAGATACCGAAAGGGTACTAGTTAAATTGCTAGTGTAATCAAGTCTTCGAATTTTAGAATCTCTGATTTTCGCACGTATCGAGACGATATTCTCGCGTCTCGATCAGGATTTCTAGCTAACCCTTAATCATGGTTAGTGGTGACTCCAATCAAATGCTTAAATTAGATAATTCTCTTCGTGCGAGGTATAAGGCTTGGGAGTGCCTCGGTCGTTGGATTAATGAACCATTTGGTTCACCATTCAAACGAACCAATCGTTATTCATATCCATCGACAAATACCTCTTGGCCTAAACTCGATCTTTGGACGGTGGGTAGGTCGCGATAACTTGGCGACTCCGCCGAGGACTTGAGGACTTAGGCCTAATATAACTTGCTTGTTTGTTAACTAACGTAGTCTTATGGCAGCATATCGTGAAGGCTAAGGTAAGTCCACTAACGTTGTGTTAAATGGTTTTGTAGGTTGGAAGTTATAAGGGGTGGAGTGATTGTTGACATGTTTGTTTTGCAGGTTGGTGTAAAGGGTGTATGTATGTGTGAATGAAAAATTGAAGTGCTGTTTTGATATCAAATGTTGTGCATGCTTTTACCTGCTTTAGCACTACACCTTGCACACACAACCCGCGATCTAAAACCCCAATCGCCTTAGGAAGCTCATAGGAGGTGCCAAAAGTGTGGAAACCGTGTAGGGAAGGACCCATGGCTATCCTCTTTTAGTTCCGCTCATTTTCAAATAGTGATAAAGAGGACTGTCCGATGTAAGTGCGGAATGGGGAAAACTCTTTTGATCTATTTTGGATGGGGACCTTTAGCCTTTAGAATTCCCACCTTTAGAGAGCCTCACGAGTCGGCATGTGACTTGTTTTTGTGTTTGACGTATCCACCATTTTTGGGTAAAGGTTTGTATCTCCTTCGCGTTCAATAATCGCAACCCCTTTTTCCATGCGAATTTAAATTTACTTCGTAATAAATAGTGATTGATTTAAATGCCCCTAGGCTTAGATATCATGGGCCTCGAAGAACTTCGGATCCTCCCGATCTCGAAGCGAGTGTTGTTGGACATGTGGGATACTCTCGACCCAAGCAAGAAGAACTACGTGGAAAAGAAGATCAGCCACCTCCTTTCTCTTTTGCATATAGAACCCCAAGTGTCATTGATTAAGGCCTTGGCCCACTTTTGAAACCCCAAAACCTCAACCTTTGTGTTTGATCGTCATGAATTAACCCCGACTTTGGAGGAAATTCAAATCATCATAGGCAATGTCCCTTCCCTTAGTGTCATCGATCCTTCTTTAGGCATGGATCCAGTCCCTCGTTTAAGTCAACTTTTAGAGGTCCCGCCACTCGAAATTAGGACACTCCTCAATAGAAACTCCAAAGGTCTCCCACTAGCTTTCCTTGAACAGCGATTCCATAGCTTCCTTTCGAGTCCTAGGGCCAAATCCGCTAAAGTCTTCCTATTAGCTTTCTTCGGGTTTGTCATCTTTCCATTCACTCAAAAAACAATGGACCCCGTTGTCATCCATGTTATCGATGGGATCCTCGTCCTCAAAGGGTTTACCAATATGATCCTCGCCGAAATGTTCATCTCTTTTAATCGTTTCAAAAAAGACAAACGTGTGGCCCTTAGAGTCCCCTTAGGTATTCTCCAGGTCTGGTTTGTGTTCACTTGAAACAATTCGGAGGAAACTTAGCCATTCCTCATATTAGTAAGGACATAAATCCCCTTACCCAATTTAAAGAGATAGAAAAATTCCTTCGTCCTTGGATATTTTGTAGTTGGGTAGACTTCCTCGAGAATCTTACACCTAAGCAAATTCTTTGGCAAGCCCTTTGGGTTCATTTTCCTAAAGTATGTCTTACAAGCGGCCATAGTGACCCAATTCCACTCTTAGGTTTGACGAGATCGACTTCTTATTATCCTTTAAGAGTTGCCCGTCAATTCTATGTGCTTCAAGAAATTCCTTCTCCTCTAAAGCCACATCTATTTTGTTTTGATTTTCGCAATGGGGTTGTCAAGGGGGACCAACTCGAGGAGTTGAAGAACGAGATGAAACGAATCATTGACATACTCTACCGTTGCCAACCGAAGGACGTGGAGCGAGCCACAAACTTGGAGGGATCCATGAAGGAGCACCATGCATCGAAGGAATATATAGCGCGACGTGTCGAGCCCGAGCTCGCCATCACTATCCCGAAATTTCCAGTGATCGCAACCCCCAAGGAGACTCAAATGGGGCGGATCATAAGAGAAAGGGATGAAGCCCTGGCTGAGGCAGAACATTGGCAAAAAGCTTACAAGCGCGTCCGCAACATGCTGTGAAGAGGCCCTATATCCAAGACTAGTCATGTTCTATTAGTTTCTTTTAGGGTGTTTTTTTAATTATCTTAGAATTGATGTATATCGCTTTTTTCTTTTCATGAACTTTTAGAGCAAATGTTTAGGTATGCTTTTTACTATTTAGCGGATGTATAGGGATCTCCTTTCACAAATTTTGATGTGATTAGTGAAATTCTCTCTTTGGTAGGTTGAATGGAACATGACATGGGCATTTGAATCAATCACTATGTGTTACTCCCTTTTGATTGTATAATTTCTTACAATGAAATTTTTATAAGAAACTGCTTAAGTGAGGTGCGGCTTCTGCAAAAGGTTTCTTATTTCAGTTCCATTATAAGAAAATATAAAATTAAAAGGTGTGCAATTTCCGTTCTCTCGCTTTACTACGTACTAACTTTGGCCTTCATGTTTTATTTTACGAACAGGTCCCGAAACTACGGCTTCGTGGCGATCACCTATTCACACACGCTCTAGAGTAGTAAGGATGAACATTGAGGAGCAAAATGCCCGTTTCACCGCGCTGGATAACAAGATCAATGAGCTAACTGCTCAGCTCGCGCAGTTCGCCAATGAACTTAGAGCCGCACTGGCGATGCCAAATGCTAACCAAGCCGCTCCACAAGCTACCCCCGATCCCGAAGAGGGTTATGTAAGGAGTAATGGTGTCGGGGAGACATTGAATGCCACACCCGTAGTGGTAGAACTTGATCCCGTTTCGGAAGCCGTCACGACTCGTTTAGAAGAAGAGCACAACAAGAGGTTTGCAAAGATAGAAGAGAAACTCTGTGTGCTACGGGGATATGAAGAGCACATGATCGAGGATCTTTCCCGATATGCGCAAATGAGCTTTCCTGAGAAGTTCAAGATTCCCGACTTTACTAAGTATGATGGGACCGGAGACCCAAAGATCCACTTGAAGTACTATTTGAACCGAATGGCGAAATATGCCCAGAATGTCCCATTAATGATTCAGACTTTTTAAGAGAGTTTGACGGGGCCTGCTTTGCAATGGTATATGTTATCGAAGCTTGAGAAGTTTGAGAAGTGGGAAGAGTTAGCCGAAGCGTTCATCCTGCAATACAAATACAACACCAAGATAGCTCCCATACGTGAGGTGTTGACTCAAACTGAAAAAAGAAGGAGTGAATCCTTCAGAGCTTTTGTTCAAAGATGGCGTACTCTCGCTGCTCAAGTCTGTCTTCCACTCGATGAAAAAGAGCTATTGAATCTCTTCCTTAAGGCCTTACCTAATGATTTCTATTTGAAGTTGGTGGGTTCTGGATGCCTGACCTTCTCTCAGTTGGTAGATGTCGGAGAAAGGGTGGAGGGAGCCATGTATGATGGTAGATTGAACGAAGGGACTAGCTGGAAGATCCCGAATAAAAAAGAAAAGAATGTGGAGATCGCATATGTACAAGCGCCGGTTGTGACAAGGCTCCCTACCTCATCCTCTCAAGCGCCTATGTTCCGAGAGAAGATATATCAGAGTTATGAATTCAAAAAGAAGGCACCGAGGCAATTCACTCCCTTGCCTAAGCCTCTATCCAAGTTGTTGCCCATGCTGTTGAGAAGGGGAATGATAGCCAAAGAAGTACCTCAGGATAATCCTCCAAAATTCCCCGAATTTGACTTGTTAATGCCCTGCGAGTTCCATAGAGGCGAGAGGGGTCAAGACATAGATAATTGCTTCACTCTCAGGAACAAGGTTCAGAATTTACTCGACAAGGGCCTTTTATCCTTCAAGGATCCGCCCCCTAATATCCAACAAAATCCATTGCCTAATCATGCTGAGAATGTCAACGTGGTTACGAAAAAGGGTAATGAGAGTAAGCAAACCTTTAGAGTGGATGTTTGTAAACTATATGAGCTATTAGTGTCGGCAGGACATTTTGAAGAGGGGGAGGATATCCCGATGGAAGAGAAGTTGAAATATATCACTCGGATGGTAGACATGGGCATAATTTATAGTATGAAGGAGGATGTTACAATGCCCCTGGTAGCCATTATAGACTCATTTTGTGAGATCAAGAAGGGATCGGAGAAGACACCTGTTGAGACTACGGAGACTAATGAACCAACCAATGATGGCACGTCAGAGAATTTTATTGTGACTGATAGTAAAGGAGACAATTCATGTGATGATTACGAGCCTCAAGCTAGAAATGTTGATTGGAACCATGAATTCATGAAGATTGCCCACGAAAACGGGGAAGTGGTTGACACACTAGGTCAACCTAGTGGTAAATTTGACTATTTTGTAAAGTATTCACCCTCACTGAGCTTCTTTATCGATCCCAAGGATATTATTTCTGATGGATGGGGAGGCATGGATGACCCGCTTGAGCCCGAGGAGGAGATGGTCAATATGATCGCCCTCGTGGTCATTGACCTGTCAGTCGAAGAAAACCTATCAGACCCCGATGAACAAGATGTTGAGCATGTAGTCATTGACCTTACGTCAGAAGAGTTTGCTACTCTAGAAGTCGAGGATTATGCCATGGAACCGATGGTGATTGAACTCCCGCCTAAGGATAAAGAAGACATGATAGTAGAGATGGCCCCTAGTTACGATACTAAGGCGGTCCCTTGGAGCTACAAGGTGAATGAAATCGATGCTGTTACTCACTCTAGTTGATGTTATGATCCCACCAAGGTGGTTGAGAAAAAGGCTATTTCAAATGAAGAGGTAGAGCAGTTTTTAGCAATTGTTAAGACTAGCGAGTTTGATGTTGTCAATCAGTTAAGGAAGATGCCGGCCCAGATATCACTTTTGGATCTTTTTAAATCCTCAGAGAAACATAAAAATGTACTACTCAAGGTTCTAAATGAAGTGCACATTCCCGAAACTATCAATGACACCCAATTGGAGGAGTTTGTTGGGTCTATCTTGCTGAAAGATCATATTTCTTTTGCCGATGAAGATTTTTCTCCATAAGGTCGCAATCATACTAAGGCGCTACTTATTTCAGTTAAGTGTTGTGATAGAATGGTGGCAACAGTGCTAATTGACAATAGGTCTGCATTAAACATTTGCCCACTCGCCACCCTTCGTCGTCTGGGAGTGAGTGAAGAGAAAATTTTATCATCTAAATATACTGTTCGTGCTTTTGATGGTATAAAGAAGGAAGTCGTTAGTGAGGTCGAGCTTGAACTACTGATTGGTCTTGTTCTTTTTCTGGTTAACTTCCAAGTCCTGGACATTCCTAGTGCATTCAATTTTCTACTAGGACGACCTTGGATACACACCGCCGGAGCTGTACCCTCGAGCTTGCACCAGAAGGTTAAATTCATTGTGGATGGGAAGTTGATAACTGTTCACGGAGAGACCGATTTTAAAGTCTTCCATGACACTGCAATCCCGTACATAGAGCCCGAGAACAAGGTTGAATCAAGCTACCAGACTTTGGAGTTAGTATCGGTGGTCCATATGCCTGTGGGGACTATTATGCGCAACCCAAAAGTAGCTAAGCCTTCGATAATGTCGAGTAGGGTATTGCTCGAAAATGGTCATGTCCCCGGAGTCGACCTAGGACTACATGGTCAGGGCATCAAAGAGCCCATTCAGGTTTCCAAGTGGCATAAAATGGCAGGCCTAGGTTATCATGGAGGCAATTCTGGTGGCCAAGAAAATCATGGAGGACAAGGCGATTTCGGAGGTCGGGGTAATCATGGAGGTTGTGGTGGCCGTGGAAGCAGTGGAGGCCATACTAGCTATGGGGGCCGTGGAAGCAATGAAGGCTGTGGTGATTATGAAGGCCTAGCTAATCATTGAGGTAGCAGAGGTCGTGGAAATCTATTTAGATTAAAGGGGGGTCAGAGGGGCTTACTTCTTCTAGGGTTGAAAGAGATCTTCTCGGGTCCACCTAAGCTGCTGTAGGAAGAGGAGGCCATCTTTGGCCTAGTTTATTTGTTTGAGGAGGAGTTTGCTTATGTTATCATAGGAAGTGAGGAGACCGAGCCCTCTGCTACTACCACCAACCTTTCTGAGTAGGGATACTGCTTTTCTTTCCTGTTTCGTCTAGTTTGAGTTTATTTTTATCCCTTGCATGGGAAGTCTGTTTAGGTCTAGCTGCTGTTTTCCTTTGTAATCAAAATCTTGGACTGCGAGCCATCAATCTAAGACCTCGAGTCATGTAAACGGCCTTATCCTGTTAATAGAATCATGAATCTATTTTATTAAGGACGTGTGGAAGTACCCGAACCAGTCTGATGATGATGCTTTGAGGCCTGGACTTCCACGCGCTTTCTAGTTTTCAAAATTCCTTGTGGATAGAGATGTTCGAGGATACGAGGACGGATTTCTCATTTTCTATGTTGTAAACTCTTTCAAAATGATTTCAAAATAGATGCATATCATCAATTGTAATAACATTTGCCAAATCTAATTACTAACCTTCTTCATGGCATCTCAGGCATAGCATTCCACATAATCATGATAGTTGCATTTGTAACTCGGATTTGCTTGACGGAAATTCCTCCGGGTCCGATGATGACAAGGAGGACTGTGATCAGAGAAGCATCGAACGAGATTGGATTCGTAATGAAGAATCTAAACCGTTGACTGTAGAGCCTGCAGTCACAATAAACCTGGGTGATTCGGAGAAAGTTAGAGAAGTTAAAATTAGAGCTGGCCTTTTGAGATTAAGGCTAAAAGGATGATTGGGCTGCTAAAGGAATACCAAGATGTGTTTGCATGGTCGTATGCGGAAATGCCGGGATTAGATAAGGAAATCGTAGAGCATGCTCATCCGACTGATCCGAATATCTGACCTAAGAAACAAAGGCTCAGGAGAACAAGGACCGAATTATCCAAGAAAATCGAAGAAGAAGTCATGAAATTATTGAGAGTGGGCTTCATAAAAGTGTCGCATTATTCTGATTGGATCGCTAATGTCGTCCCCGTCATGAAGAAAGATGGTCGGGTTAGGGTTTGTATCGATTACCGCGATTTGAATCGAGCAAGTCTAAAAGATGATTTCTCGTTGCCTCACATTGATGTGTTGGTCGATAGTACTGTGGGATTCGAGCTGTTTTCCTTCATGGATGGATTTTCTAGTTACAATCAAATTCGGATGAAAGAAGAAGATAAAAGTAAGATCTCCTTCATTACCCCATAGTGGACCTTTTGTTACAAGGTAATGCCTTTTAGCTTGAAGAATGCTAGGGCAACGTACCAAAGAGCAATAGTCACCCTATTTCATGATATCATGCATAAGGAAATGGAGGTCTACGTGGACGACATGATTGCCAAATCCAAACATAGAGAGGACCACATCAAGGTGTTGCAGAAATTATTTGATCGACTCCGAAAATTCAAACCAAGGCTTAATCCTGATAAATGTGTGTTTGGAGCAAAGTCTGGGAAGTTATTGGGGTTTATGGTTAGTAGTCGAGGCATTGAAATTGACCCATCGAAAGTTAAAGCCATTTGTGATCTGAAACCTCCTTCAACTGTCAAAAAAGTTCGAAGTTTGCTAGGGAGATTGAATTATGTGGCAACATTCATATCTCAATTGTCTGAGACGGCTAAATCTTTTTTTAAGCTCTTGAAGAAGAACGCCAAAGTTGAGTAGGATACCGACTGTCAAAAGGCCTTTGAAGAAATAAAACAATATCTTTCCCATCCGCCAGTTCTAGTGCCACCTATTCCTAGAGTGCCATTGCTACTCTATTTGACTATTCATGATGAGTCATTAGGAGCCTTGCTAGCCCAAAAAAGGCCGGGTGATGGTCAAGAATGTGTGATATACTATCTCAGTAAGAAGTTCACTTCCTCCGAAACGAATTACCCCGGAGTTGAGAAAACAGTGTGGCTTTAGTGTGGATGTTACACCGTTTATGCCAATACACTCCATCATCGAATTCTGCTTGTAACTGAGAATGATCCCATCAAATTTTTACTGGAAAAACTCGCATTGGTTGGAAAATTAGCAAAGTGGCAAATTCTAGTGTCTAAATTCGATGTTGTTGACACCTAAATTTTGGCACATCACTTAGTGTAATTTGCATAGAAAATTAGGGATTAAATTTTTAACCCCTAAACAAAAATATTTAAATTGCATAACATATAGTTTAAATTCATTGCATTTTTGCATCGGATCGGCGGTGAATGAACGAGCTTAAATTTCATCGAATGGGACTCGGCTCGCTTGAAATGCAAAGGCCGGGAATTATAAGTCAAACGGGCTCGGTTGTTTTAATTTGAACTTAGTTCAACCCATTGTCATTAATTAATTCAGCCCATTATCATTTAATTCAGCCCATTTAAATTAAAGCCCAAGCCTAAGCCCATTAAGACTAGAAAGCCCATCTAATTGACCTAGATTAATACTATATATACTTCATTAGGTCAGAATTTTAGAGGGGGACACACAATTTTCAGATCAGAAAATTTTTAGAGTGTGAGAGTGAGAAAGAGAGAGAGAGGAGGAAGGCATCGCGCGACGCGCCCGCTGCCGCGCCCACTGCCGCGCTAGCTCCCGCGCCCGCTGCCGCGCCCGCGCGTCGCTCCCGCGCCCGCCGCCGCGCCCGCCGCCGCGCCCGCCGCCGCGCCCGCCCGCGCCCGCCGCCGCCGCCGCGCCCGCCGCCGCCGCTGCGCCCGCCGCCGCGCCTGCGCCCGCCGCCGCCCCCGCGCCCGCTGCCGCCCCCGCGCCCGCCGCCGCGCCCGCGCCCGCCGCCGCGCCCGCCGCCGCGCCCGCTGCCGCGCCCGCGCCCGCTCCCGCGCCCGCTCCCGTGCCCGCTGCCGCGCCCGCTGCCGAGCGCTGCTGCCTCCCGTGCCCGTCGTTGCTGCTTCTCGCCGTGCGCCGCTGCTGCTGCCGTCGCTCCCGACACCGCGCCGCCGGTCCACCGTTCGCCGTTCATCCCGATCCGCAAGTTCGAATTCGGGAATTATCTGCAAATTAGGTAATTAGATATTATCTGATATTTTTCAGAATATTTAATTTACTAATTTGTGTGTTTGAATATTTCGTGAATATCGTGTGGAATATTAGATATATTAGGATAATTATCTGGTATCTGCAATATTTTTTTAAATATTCAAAATTAGGAAACTTTCCTAATTTAGCAACGTATTTGGACAACTATCCGACCTTATCCCTAAGGTATGATACGTGGCGATACGGAGAATCATTATCCTACCCATAATCACTTGGGTACGATAATGATTTTTATCTGCTTTCCAAATTTGAATGATCGACTTTCCGTTAATATCTATAACCCTATAGATATGACCGATAGTTCGATTCTTGTGCCTAATTTGAATTTGAAACGAATCTTGTGGATTGCGTGGCTATTTTAAATATGGATGCTATCTCTGTTTAAATTATTTTTCCTTTTCAAATAAAAAAAGAAAATTCAAAAAAATATCAGTTAGGATTTGAATTTGAGTTTTGCATGTTTAAGAATCCTAAATATATCTAGACGATAGAGTAATTATTTAATTTAAATTAGGACTTGAGATAATCTATTCCCTAGTTTAAATTAAGTAATTTTCTAATCTTAATAGATTATTTAGGTTATTTTTTTATTTCGAATTTTCATGAAAATCCCAAAAAAGAATGAATTGTTTTATGGTAGATTAGGATAGATTGCATTCTTAATTTAATCAATTTATTATTTCGAATTTTAACAAAAATCCCAAAAATAAGTCATGTTAGGATATGTTAAGTCATCATAGGTTGCACGTTAATTTAGGCATATTTTTATTCCGAATTTCATTAGAAAACACCAAAAATAAATCGTTTGCCCGTCATCAGAATTAAGTCACGTCGTCGCATGACATATAGTTTGCATGTTAGGTTGCATTATTCGCATGTCATTTTAGCACGTCATTGCATATAGATTAGGTTTCATTTAAATAAGAGAAAATCCAAAAATATTGAGTGAACTGCTTGTTAATTAGAAATCATATTAGACGGTTGATGTGATTTTCTAGCTAACCATGCAGATGCTTACGTTGCTTCGAGGTAAGTAATTCTCCCAACCTTGCAATTTATTTAATGTTTTGATTATTGGGTGTTACTTTGGTGGTTTGCGCACCCGCATGAACACCTCACATGTTAGTGATTAAGTTGAAATGGATCCAGATTGCTTGCCAAAATATTTTTGAAAAGAAAAGGTACCGAAAGGGCGTTAGACTAGATCTAGCGTAATCAAGTCCCCGGGCTTAGAATCTCTGGTTCGTAGGAATAAAACATATCTCCCTATGTTTTATTTAGGTTTCTAATCGACCTACCACAAATAGATTAGTGGCGACTCCAAGCATGAAAACATTTGCATGTTAAAAACTTAAACCCTAAGTTGCGAATTGGTAGGGCTTGGGAGGGCTCGAGTTAGGCTTAGTCTTAACAATCCATTAGCTTGAGAGAGGAAAAATTTTAGGTCGCGACAGCTTGGCGACTCCACTGGGGACTTGAGTTAAAACTCTTAGTGGACTTAAGCCAGTTTTTCTTTTCAAAAAATATATTTTTTGCTTGGCAGCGAGGATCCCAGGTACGTCCCTAATATTTTAGGTGTTAAATGTTTTTGCAGTATGGGAGGTATAAGGGGAGGCGTGATTGTTAACCCTTGTTTTGCAGGGAGGTGTTTGGATGAATGATTTATTTTATGCACGAAGCGCTGTATGATATAACCTGCTGTGCATGCCTTGCATTTACACTACACCGCACACACTACCCGCTGCCGGACCTGGGCGGCACAGGTTTAGGATGGTACTGAGAAAACGGACGCCCCGACCACACCCGCGTGGTATGGGTCGCCTTTCTTGGTCCCGAAAGTTCTTTCATGGTGTCATTGAATACCTACCACGGTTGCACCCTTTGCAACCCGGGTCGGCTCTTTGACTAAGCCGGAGTCAGGGGAATCCCAGCCTAACCACCACCATGACTGGTTTAGCTCGGTAATCCTCATGTCTCCATTTTGCAAGCCAGAGTCTAGGTAGAAATCGAACCTCACGTTTCATGCGCATGTCTATGTGATTGCCATCATTCTACCGGGTGAAGTAAGATTTCTGAACCTTTATCTCGCAATTTATTTATGTTTCGTATTTTCTTTGGTCGGTCCATGATAGGTCTAGGTTGGTTTTAAATTTGAAAGTAATAATCATTGAGTCCTTTTTAAAAAGAAAGAAAGAAAAAAAAAAAGAAAGCTCTTTTAGAGAATTTATTTTCAATCTATGTCTTTGTTTTCCTAGATGTGTCATAGGTGATTATTTTCCTACAAAGTTTGCCATCATCTTTCTTTTACAGAAAAAGGGTTTTAGAGAATTTGTTTTCAGTCCATAGTTTCTAGGGAGTCTCACTTTTTGTTTTTCATAATTTTATGATTAGGGATTTTGGTGCTTCTATTTCCTAGGTTGTGTCTAGGGCGTCATTTATATTTCTTTTCCTACATCACTTTTCATAAAGTCTCGTCCATATACGAATATTGTCATGAATAAACAAAAAAAGACTAGAAGCGTGTCATGGACCAACCTTGTCTTGACCATGTGCTTATTTGGTTCATTTCCTTTACATTAGGTAGCTACGGACCGATCACGATCGCCCATTCGTACACGGTCGAGAGCCAGAATGGCCAATCAAACCGACTTGCAAGAGCGTGTTGTTGGTGTGGAAGACCAGATCAAGCAACTTGTCATCGCAATGCAACAAATGTCCGCTGAGATCAAAGCTCTCCGGTCGATCCCTGTTTCGGTACCCCTCGAAGCATCAGTCCCAAAGCAGAAAATCAAGAAAAGTGTCGATGTTGACGGAGATGACGATATTCCTGATTTAGAAGATGACCCCGTCCAGATCATCGTCAACAAAGACAAACCTGATGAACGGGTCAATAAACTTGAAGAAAGAGTGAAGTAGCTGGAAGGTTTGCAGGATTCACCTTCGATCGATCTGTCCCTGTACTCACAGATCAAAATCCCAAAGAAGTTCAAAATGCCGGATTTCGACAAGTACAATGGCACAACATGTCCAAAAGCCCACCTACAGCTCTATCATGTACAAATGACTTCGTACGTTGATAACGAACTCCTGATGATCCATGCCTTTCAAGCAAGTTTGACGGGTCCTGCTTTGAGCTGGTATCTCATGAAGAAGATAAATGGCCTCAAAACTTGGAAAGAAGCCAGTGAAGCATTCTTGAAGCAGTACAGATTCATAACGGACATCATTCCTACCCGTGATGATCTCGAATGCGCTCAGATGAAAAAGACTGAGTCCTTCAAAGACTATGCTATCAGATGGAGGAATTTAGCTGCTCAGGTTGTCCCGGAACCCATAGACAGTGAGTTAAAGAGGATGTTCGTGAAAACTATCCCGTTCGAATACCGTAATCGGATGGTTGCCATTCCGGCTGACAACTTCAACCAACTCATCCCTATGGGCGAACAAATTGAAATAGGGCTGAAAGATGGATGGTTTGTCGAGCCGTCCTCCTCGACCAGAAGATTTGGCACGAGAAAAGAGAAAGAACCGGCAGCTGAAGTGAATGTGGCTTATAACCAACCGAGCCGGCGGAATGCTAACTCCGCCCCAGCAATCCAAGTAGTAGAAGCTCAGCAACAAAACTCGGGTCGTCAACCTTTTTAGAGGAGGAACAACAGGAGGCAATTCACTCCCCTCCCCGGATCGTTGTCTCAAGTGTTGACAGTGCTCCAGAAGAAAGGCTTGCTTACTACTGAGCCAAAGCGGCCCAATCCTGAGCGGTTCTATAACTTCGACCCGTCAAAGAAATGTGATTATCACATGGGTGAGCTGGGACACTCAACCGATGATTGCTATGCCCTCAAGCACCGAGTCCAAAACCTCCTAGATACGAAGGCTTTCTCATTTCAACCTGCTAAGCCGAATGTTCAGAGCAACCCACTCCCTGATCACGCAGGCAATGTGAATGCCATATTTAGCTTCGATGCTGGTCGAATCAAGAATGTTAAGGTGTATACTACTGATGTCTATGGTGAGTTAGTGAGAGCCGGTTGTTACCCGAGTAATGAAGACCTTCCCCTTGCCATCATGAGAGAAAGAATCTCAAGAATGGTAGAAGCTGGGATGATTGTTTATGCTGACCACACTGGCATCGTTTCTACTATCTCCGAAGTGGTTATTAATTGGGAGGAGGAGTTTGCTACATTGAACACCGGGAAGGACAAGGGCGACCCTCTGCCTGAAGACATGCCTCCGCTTGAAGACGCGTCTGATAATGGAGAGATCGTAGTAAGCACGCCTACAACTAATGAAGGGATAATGATCGAGATACCTCAACCGTATGAGTACAGTGACAATAAGGCAGTCCCTTGGTCCTACAGTCTCGATGTCGATTTGGTTACCAGATCCGGGCGTTCCTATGGTCAGGATAATGCTCAACCTGCAAAACCTGTTACTGATGAAGAAGCCAAGGAATTTCTAGCTGTGATTAAGGCTAGCGAGTACAACATAGTTGAACAATTGCGCAAGATGCCCGCACAAATCTCCCTGTTTGAACTACTCCAGACATCTGTCAAACATCAGAAAGCTTTAATGAAGGTGTTAAGTGAAGTCCATGTGCCAGAAACGATCGATCATGACAAATTGGAGGAATTTGTGGGTTCTATACTCCTCAAGGACCTCATAGCCTTTTCAGATGAAGAATTCCCTCTGGAAGGGAGGGGCCATACTAAGGCACTCTACATTTCTGTCAAATACAAGGCCTCGCATGTAGCCCGGGTACTCATTGACAATGGATCAGCCTTGAATATCTGTCCTCTGGCAACTTTACACCGGCTGAAGATAGATCCTTCTAGGATAAGTTCTGCAAAAACCTCCGTACGAGCCTTTGACGGAACGAAGAAAGAAGTGATGGGAGAAATCCACCTTGACCTACAAATAGGACCAACAATGTTCAATGTCCTCTTTCAAGTTATGGACATTCCTACTGCATTCAATTTTCTGTTGGGTCGTCCATGGATTCATACTGCCGGAGTTGTGCCATCCAGTTTACATCAGAAGGTGAAGTTCGTTGTGGACAGAAAGTTAATTACAGTCCACGGTGAAGAAGAGCACCCAATTTACCACGCAACGGCTATCCCTTATGTTAAGCCGGATTGCAAAATAGAATCGAGCTATCAGTCGCTCGAGCTCGTATCGACCATACATGCATCTAGAGGATCATCACCGCCTATTCTTGAGTTGTCAAATGCTGCAGTCATGGTTGGCAGAGTAATGGCGTCCCATGGCTTTACTCCAGGTGAAGGCCTTGGTAGGAATGGTCAAGGTATCCGCCAACCGGTGGAAGTCTTTCGGAGGCCCCATGCTACTGGGTTGGGATACCTGGGGTCAAGCGAGCCGAATAATGAGGGACGTGGACATGGACGTGGACGCATTCGAGGTCGAGGTCGAGGAAATGGACAGATTAGATCACGATCCGAAGAAGAGCCGAATGGTGAAGAACGTGGGCGTGATAGGTTGCTTCCACACATCCGCACCACATTCCCGGGCCCTGCAAGAATGATGCATGAAGAGAAGGAAGTGATCGACACTTTGGGGCAACCAAGCGGCAAGTTCGATTATTATGTGAAATACTCGGCACCCCCGAGCTTCTATGTTGACCCCCGTGACATTGTCCCGGATGGATGGGGAGGTATGGATGATCCAACACCTCTAGTGACAGAAGATCCTGATGATGCAATGGAGGGAATCACTGCCCTGTTCGATGATTTCTTCATTGGAGCTATCGAGGAAGGACCGTTAGAGGAAATGGGCATTAGCCCGCAAGAGTAACACATTTACCTTTTTTGCACACTCCCCTACGCGGGAATTTTTACTGCTTTTTAGGACTTGCCCTGTCTCGGGAGCTACTTTTTAGGACTTTTCATTTCTAGGATTTGATTGTTGCAATTTCCATTCCAATAAATGTAATTCATTTGGTGATAATCAATGAAATTACAAGTTATTTTCGTTTTGAGGGCATGTTGAGGTACATCAAACCAGCCCGGTGATGATATCCAACCGATAAAAGAAAATATAATCCAAGGAGAATTCTGAGGCCTGGGCTTCTTCATGTTTCCTCGTGTTAAAACCTTTTTGAAAAGAATTTCAAAATAAAAATCAAAAGAAATAAAAATACACTGTTTAGCCCTGTTTGTCCTACTGAACCCCCTACTTTATGTTTCAAGGGCAATTTTGTAACACGTAAGGGTATGGGAACGGTTCAATATGATGAATTATGTGTCGCCAAACCTGATCTCGATGACACCGATAAACTCGAAGATTCTTCGGACCTTCAACGTGATCTAGAGCGGCATGAAAGGCTCAAAGTTCTCACATCAGACCAAACTGTCATCGTTAACCTGAGTGATTCCGGAGAATCCAGAGAAGTGAAGAGAAGGGCAAATTCCCCTAAGAGTGAGATGAAATGCCCGATCCAGTTGCCGCATGAGTAGGTAAGTCTTTCAACCAAAAAATGCATCAATGACACTTCAAGGTAAATGATCTAGTCCTGAGGAATGTACTGCCAGTCTTTCCTGTTTCTGGAGGAAAATTTGCCCCAAACTACATTGGCCCGTATGTGGTTAAAAAGGTGCTTCCCGGAGGTGCCCTAATTCTCGCAGAAATGGATGGTCGTGAGTTCTCCACTCCTGTTAATTCTGATGCTGTAAAGATCTATTATCCCTGATGCAATTTAACATTTTGCAGCAAAAGTTTTCAAATGTTTGGTTTTATATTCTGAATTGCAAACATTTCATTTATGAATAAATGGTTTCAATCAATTTAAAGATGAAATGTGTGCCTTGGCTTTAAATTGTGCTTGATCATTTTGTCGGTCTACATTATCGATTTCAAAAGGGGAAATCTATTTAGACAATATGATAACTCATGTGGAATGAATTGAATGTGTCGGATGAGTACATCGGGATGATGAAAGGCAAGCCATATCCTACACACAGTCCCACGCACTAATCCCCAGTGAGTTGAGTGGAAAAATTCCATGTCTGCAAGGCAAAGGGTTATCTCGCAAAAGGTACGGCAACTGAAATGACGAGAGGCGGTTCATTTCTCTATCCCAAACACTATAGGTTATTCATTGTTTTGCCACTTTGAGCCTAAACACTTGGAGAAATTCATTCAAATTACCCCTGTCAAGAACCACCCCACATCGGGGCAAACTGGAGGTAAGTCAGTGTCATAAGGTGAAAAATGAGTAGAAATTTTCATGCTCTCACTTGCATCAATCTTCGAGTGTTGCTTTTTCAGATGAATTCACGTGAAGTTCAAGTGCCTTAGGATGACGAAGAGCACTTCTTTCTCTATCCTATACATATTTTATCCTTTGCTAAGCCCAATTGAGCCTGTAAATTCGTTTCTTAAACCCAGTTGGTTGATCATCCCCCACACTGGGGCAAGGCAAAAATCATCATTGTTCAGGCTGCATATCCGGAGCACCGATAAAAGACGAAGACCCTGAGAGTCCAAATGTTAGTCATTCGGTCAAAACAAGCTAAAGTGTGGCTAGCCAATATATGCATTGTAGACAGTGTGTGTCAAAAGTCAAAAAAAAAAAACTAGAGGGCATGAAAAAGCAGTGTGCCTGGCAAAAGCAAGGCCAATGCCCGTGAAAGAAAGAAAAGAAGAAGAAGAGAATGAAAAAATGGAGAAAAAGTGACGACTTTGGATTAGAAAGTGTTGAGATGTGTCGAAGTCACAAAAGTATCCAAAGTCTTGAGGAGTCAGGTGATAAGCTCTCGAGGCCAATGGAACATCTGCGGAGAAGACAATCCCTGGTGAAGAAGAAGACTGGTGACAATGCCGAGATGATCACCAACTTATTCACCCCAGTTATATACATTTTGAGCCTAATGATCCATTCATTTCTCAACCCATGAGTCCAGCCTACGTTACGTCCTTTACAAAGTCTCTTCAGATTAAGGCACTAGAACTAACGTAGGGTTTCTGATGTTTATAAACTTAGCTCGAAGAAGTGTGAGCAAGTCCATTTCTATCTCATTTTACAGGTTCTTGACTTGTAAACCCGGAGACAATTGCAGAGTATTTTCTTTCAATAGCCTCGACTCGAAGAGTCTCTTTTGCTAAGCCATTGACCAAGCCCATATTACGGTCCTAACAAAGACCTCTCAGATTGGTAAAGTCGTACTGCTTGCGAGAATACTCGGACCCTTGTCAACGTGATGATGGTGAGATGGAGCGATTCTCCATAAATCAGCCTTTTTTCGATGAGAATGAGAGAAAGCCCTTTTGGACCAAAAGTCCCTCATTCGACATTTTCAAGATGTCCGCTTGTGAGTTCGGATTATCTTATCATGATTTTTCCCCAGCGAAGTTTGTAATGCTGATTTGACAAAACCATCGTGCATGAAAATCAGTTGAAATCATAGTGCATGTGTATATGTGTTCTCGATAGTGTGCGGATGCATATTACATGTTACTTAAAATCGTGTCTAACAGGAGACACGCCTTCAGAGTTAGAGATATCACCAAGTAAGTATATCTCTATCCCTAGGATGTCTATGACTATCTAGATATCCCTAACCTGTTCAAGCAATTGTTAGGTCCCACATTTGATCATTTTTGCAATCTCTAGATGCCTTTGATTGTGTTCAGGTGTCTATTGATCAAACCTTTTCAGGTACTTCTGATGATATCCAAGTACTTTGTCAAGGAACTCTTGAACACTTGGGCTAGCCCCTTTGTTCATCAAATCACAGATTTTTATACAATCTCGAGAAGATTCCCCCGTTACATGACTATGAGCAGGTATAGGCATGGCGGCCAAATCTTTACATATGAGCAGGTATATGTAAAGGTCGGAATATTCTCCCCAAATCTCAGGTATTCCCCCGCTACTCGCCTATGAGCAGATATAGGTGAAGCGGCTAAATCTTTGCATATGAGCAGGTATATGTAAAGGTCGGAATACTCTCTTTATCTCAGATGTTCCCCCGCTACTCGCCTATGAGCAGATATAGGTGAAGCGGCCAAATCTTTGCATATGAGCAGGTATATGTAAAGGTCGAAATATTCTCTCAACCCCAGGTATTCCCCCGCAGTTCACTTATGAGCAGGTATAAGTGAGGCGGCCAAATCTTTGTATATGAGCAGGTATATGCAAAGGTCGGAATATCCTCTTGATTTCAAAAGTTTCCCCCGCAATTCACTTATGAGCAGGTATAAGTGAAGCAGCCAAATCTTTGTAAACACCTATAGAGATGTATAGGTAGTTCGTAAAGATCGGAACTGTTCTCACGAATCCAGATGATGATTGGATACGTCGAGCTTTCTTCGTGTGTTTTGACTTAACTGCAGATCACCGAAGTTCATCAACGTATATCAGGCAATACCTATGGGATTGAGCCCATACATTTGCCAAAACAACATACAAGTTAAAGTTGTGCCTCGAATTGCGCTATCGTTCATGTCAGGTAAGTAATTCCAGGTATGTTTTCTATTCAAGTCAGCATGCATCATTTCTTAATGCATTGTAAAATGGGACTCATAATCCTGACAAAAACAACATTCATTGCATTTGCATAGGTGAAATTTAGGTATCATTTAGTCTTTGAATGCAACCTCTGCGAGCTCACCTTCAAAGAGGGGCAGCTGTTGACACCTAAATTTTGGCACATCACTTAGTGTAATTTGCATAGAAAATTAGGGATTAAATTTTTAACCCCTAAACAAAAATATTTAAATTGCATAACATATAGTTTAAATTCATTGCATTTTTGCATCGGACCGGCGGTGAATGAACGAGCTTAAATTTCATCGAATGGGACTCGGCTCGCTTGAAATGCAAAGGCCGGGAATTATAAGTCAAACGGGCTCGGTTGTTTTAATTTGAACTTAGTTCAACCCATTGTCATTAATTAATTCAGCCCATTATCATTTAATTCAGCCCATTTAAATTAAAGCCCAAGCCTAAGCCCATTAAGACTAGAAAGCCCATCTAATTGACCTAGTTTAATACTATATATACTTCATTAGGTCAGAATTTTAGAGGGGGGACACATAATTTTCAGATCAGAAAATTTTTAGAGTGTAAGAGTGAGAAAGAGAGAGAGAGGAGGAAGACATCGCGCGACGCGCCCGCTGCCGCGCCCACTGCCGCGCTAGCTCCCGCGCCCGCTGCCGCGCCCGCGCCCGCTCCCGCGCCCGCTGCCGCGCCCGCTCCCGCGCCCGCGCCCGCCGCCGCGCCCGCCGCCGCGCCCGCTGCCGAGCGCTGCTGCCTCCCGTGCCCGTCGTTGCTGCTTCTCGCCGTGCGCCGCTGCTGCTGCCGTCGCTCCCGACACCGCGCCGCCGGTCCACCGTTCGCCGTTCATCCCGATCCGCAAGTTCGAATTCGGGAATTATCTGCAAATTAGGTAATTAGATATTATCTGATATTTTTCAGAATATTTAATTTACTAATTTGTGTGTTTGAATATTTCGTGAATATCGTGTGGAATATTAGATATATTAGGATAATTATCTGGTATCTGCAATATTTTTTTAAATATTCAAAATTAGGAAACTTTCCTAATTTAGCAACGTATTTGGACAACTATCCGACCTTATCCCTAAGGTATGATACGTGGCAATACGGAGAATCATTATCCTACCCATAATCACTTGGGTACGATAATGATTTTTATCTGCTTTCCAAATTTGAATGATCGACTTTCCGTTAATATCTATAACCCTATAGATATGACCGATAGTTCGATTCTTGTGCCTAATCTGAATTTGAAACGAATCTTGTGGATTGCGTGGCTATTTTAAATATGGATGCTATCTCTGTTTAAATTATTTTTCCTTTTCAAATAAAAAAAGAAAATTCAAAAAAATATCAGTTAGGATTTGAATTTGAGTTTTGCATGTTTAAGAATCCTAAATATATCTAGACGATAGAGTAATTATTTAATTTAAATTAGGACTTGAGATAATCTATTCCCTAGTTTAAATTAAGTAATTTTCTAATCTTAATAGATTATTTAGGTTATTTTTTTATTTCGAATTTTCATGAAAATCCCAAAAAAGAATGAATTGTTTTATGGTAGATTAGGATAGATTGCATTCTTAATTTAATCAATTTATTATTTCGAATTTTAACAAAAATCCCAAAAATAAGTCATGTTAGGATATGTTAAGTCATCATAGGTTGCACGTTAATTTAGGCATATTTTTATTCCGAATTTCATTAGAAAACACCAAAAATAAATCGTTTGCCCGTCATCAGAATTAAGTCACGTCGTCGCATGACATATAGTTTGCATGTTAGGTTGCATTATTCGCATGTCATTTTAGCACGTCATTGCATATAGATTAGGTTTCATTTAAATAAGTGAAAATCCAAAAATATTGAGTGAACTGCTTGTTAATTAGAAATCATATTAGACGGTTGATGTGATTTTCTAGCTAACCATGCAGATGCTTACGTTGCTTCGAGGTAAGTAATTCTCCCAACCTTGCAATTTATTTAATGTTTTGATTATTGGGTGTTACTTTGGTGGTTTGCGCACCCGCATGAACACCTCACATGTTAGTGATTAAGTTGAAATGGATCCAGATTGCTTGCCAAAATATTTTTGAAAAGAAAAGGTACCGAAAGGGCGTTAGACTAGATCTAGCGTAATCAAGTCCCCGGGCTTAGAATCTCTGGTTCGTAGGAATAAAACATATCTCCCTATGTTTTATTTAGGTTTCTAATCGACCTACCACAAATAGATTAGTGGCGACTCCAAGCATGGAAACATTTGCATGTTAAAAACTTAAACCCTAAGTTGCGAATTGGTAGGGCTTGGGAGGGCTCGAGTTAGGCTTAGTCTTAACAATCCATTAGCCTGAGAGGAAAAATTTTAGGTCGCGACAGATGTCCACAGCATGACCCAAAAATCCGTCAAGGGAAGAGCCATAACTGACATGTTGGCAGAAAACTTCGAAAGGTCGGAGGACCAAGATCAGTCGGATCCCATAGAGGAATGCATTTCAGAGGTAGTGAGTGATAAGTGGACCATGTACTTTGATGGTGCTGTTAATTTGACTAGTTCTAGGACTGGAGCAGTTCTCATTTCCCCGACAGGTCAACATTATCCTGTGGCCGCCAAATTGGTGTTTCCTTATGCTAACAACATATCAGAGTACGAAACTTGCATACTAGGGCTGCAGTTGGTCGTCAACATGAAAGTTAGGAAGCTACAAGTCTATGGTGATTCCGCCCTTATCACTTTGCAAACAGAGGGTCAATGGCGGACCCGTGACCCCAAATTAATCCCTTACCACGAATTTCTAGAGGAGTTGATAAATGAATTTGATGAGGCCATCTTCGAATATTTGCCTTGATCGCAGAATCAGTTTGCCGATGCCTTGGCCATGTTGTCGTCGATGCTGCAAGTTACGAGAGGATTGGACATCGAGCCTTTGAAAATTGAAATTCTAAGATGTCCAGCTTACTGTATGGTGATCATCGATGAACCTGATGGGAAGCCTTGGTATTATGACATTATGAACTACCTTCAAAAGGGTGAATACCCTCCTGGGAGTGAACTGGCTGATCATAAATACATTAGGAAGCTAGCTGCCAAATTCTTCGTAAGTGGCAATACTCTTTATAAAAGGTCTTTTGACTCAATTTTGTTAAAATGCGTTGATGCTAAAGAAGCTAATCAGTTGATAAGAGAAATACATGAGGGGGAATGCGGTCCACACATGAATGGTCATCTTCTAGCTAGAAAAATCATGAGACTGGGATATTTTTGGATGGCCATGGAGACTGACTATATCTGGCATGTTTGTTATTGTCATCAATGCTAGATTTATGCGGATAAAGTCAACGTACCGCCCACCGAACTGCATCAAATGTTTGAGCCATGGCCCTTCTCAATGTGAGGGATCAACATGATTAGGCTAATTAATCATAAGGCCTCTAATGGACATTGCTTCATCTTGGTGGCTATTAATTATTTCACTAAGTAGATTGAGGCGAATTCGTATGCTAATGTCACTGCCAAGAATGTGGCCAAGTTTATCCTCCGTGACATCATCGCTGGCTATGGAGTCCCAGAGGCGATCATTACTGATAATGGCTCAAATCTGAACAACAAGGTCGTGAATGACTTGCTCAACGAATTTCACATTCGTCTCCTGAATTCCTCGCCTTACCGCCCACAAATGAATGAAGCTATGGAGGTAGCTAATAAGAACATAAAAAAGATCTTGTCAAAGACTGCCGATAATTATCGAGATTGGTATGACCGGTTGCCTTATGCATTGATGGCATACCGAACCTCGACTTGTACTTCAACAGGGGCAACTCCTTTTTCGCTTGTCTATGGTATGGAGGCTATCTTGCCTATAGAAGTTGAAATTCCTTCATTAAGTATTCTCTCACAAGCCAGCCTCTCTGAGGAAGAGTGGACTCAATAGAGACACGATCAATTGAACATGATTGAGGAGAAAAGACTCAAGACTTTGTGCCACGGTCAATGCTATCAAAAACGAGTTGCAAAATCCTTCAACCGCAAAGTCCAACCTCGACATTTTGAAACCGGAGATCTCGTGCTAAAGAAAGTGCTGTCTGCCATACCGGCACCGGGTGGGAAGTTTGCCCCGAACTATAAGGGTCCGTATGTAGTTAAAAAAGCACTACCTGGGGGCGCCTTAGTTCTTGTAGAAATGGATGGCCAAGAATTGCCAAAACTTGTAAATGCCGATTCGGTGAAGAAGTATTTTCCTTGAATGAAATCCAAGGCTTGAGAGCCATTTCTGATCCGAGTCATTGTAGGTTATTCACATTGCGCATATAATGCTTATCATGTATCCATGCACACAAATTCATTTTGCAGGTTCCAGATGATCCGTGAATTGACCCGCGATTAATGGAACGGCTTTGACAAGTATTCAGCAAATCAAATGCGAAGGAAGGGGCTACCAAGTCACCCTACTGCAGGTAAGTACCCTTCTTCCTAAAATCAAAGGGGAGTCAAATGGAGAATTTTCATCGCAAAGAAAAAGTCTTTGATGTCTTTGAGATGCAACAAGCGCCGAAGTGGAAATTGAAAGAGCAGAATTTGCGCAAATGTTTAGAATGTCGTTTCATCCAAAAATTGCATTTATGCTTGATGAATCATTCATTTTGAATCAAAATTCCCTATGGAGATTGATCAATTCATGATGATCTCAACAAAACGAAAGGGAAATGTTAATCATGCCAATTGAAAAACATTTCGGACGAGGAAGGGCAAGCCATTCCCAAACACGTCCTGTAAACACTTTGAGAGGAGCGAAAAAAAAAAGATGAAAAAGAAACTCGTGTTGTTTAAGGACGAGAGATCCATTTGCGAATAGTGCATAGACCAAAATGAAAAGAGGCATTTCCTTCTTATATCATATACACTACAGGTGATCATAGTTAAGCCCCTTTGAGCCTTCACATGTGAAGAATTTCTACAAAATAGCCTTGTTAAGAACCACCCCATAATGAGGCAAATTGGAGATTTTGTTTGACACTATTTGGTGAAAAAGATGAGAAAGATTTCTTTGCTCTCACTCGCATCAATCTTTTTGTGGTAACTTCAGGTGAGTCTTTATGGAAGCTTAAAACATCCCGAAATGAAGAAAAACATTCATTTCTCTACCCAAACACTCATATCCTTTGTTTAGCTATATTGAGCCTGAACATTCATTTTAACAGCCCGAGTGATGATTGTCTCCCCATAGTGGGGCAAGGCACATATTTTACCAACGAAATTGGTGCTTATGAGACAGCGTGTAAAAAATCTCGAAAGTCCTAGGAGCTCAAGATGTTCAAATGACCAAAAGTCAAATGAAAGTTAGGGGGCATGAAAAAGCAGTGTGCCTAGTAAAAGCAAGGCCAATGCCCATAAAAAAATCACATCCAGAGAAAAGTTCTCTCGTAAAAAAAATGTCAAAAGCAAAATGCTTACAAAAAAAACAAAGAAAGAAAGAAAGATCATGGCAAGCGCAAACGCCATTAGAGAAAAGAGCAAAGCTCTTGTGTTGAAAGGATTAGTCAATGGACTTTCGAGACAAATTAAATTTCAAAGTCAAGTATATTAAAAAACATCGGATGATATGATAATCAACGGCTCTTAAATCCCTTTTGAGAATTTTTGAGTCTTTCAAGCATTTACCCAGACTAATGTTATAACCTTCTCCAAAGTCTCTTCTGATTAGGATGGTTCAAGTAGAAATTCGGATATCCGAAGAAGCTACTGCTTGAAGAAATGGGGGCAAGGTTATCTTATCTCGTCTTAAGGTTTCTTGACTTGTAAACCTGACGGAAATGCTGATCGACAATTATTTCATTTATTGGCCGATAATGCTCATCCGTTGTTGAGACCATAACCATACCTACATTACAGTCCCTTAAAAGACCTCTTAGATTGGTCGATATGCACTTGTCGCGAATGATTTTCAAAGCCTTCGACATTGGTAGTGTGAGGTATAAGAGAGATCATGTTTACTTCCCACATTAATGGATGAGATCAAACTGCCTTGTCGAGAGTATGTAAGAAGTCCCTTCCGACTAATGAGCTCTTGTTTGGCATAATTAATTAGCCCTTTTCATGAGTCAAGATCATTTTGACAAAGATTTGTCTTCCAAGGGAATTTGAGAATTGATGATATTTTTCAAACTCGATGGCAATTATGTGATGTTCAATGATGCCAAATGTTTTCCAATCAATCGAAATTAGTTTGATTTGCTCATTGCAATCAACACTTTCCAGGTAATAATGTTCTCTATGATTTTACTTGGTATGCCTTCACTACCGAGGCACTTATTATAACACGTTACATTAGATGTGCAGGTGCCTCCTCGGAAGGTCCCCAAAATTTGGCTGACATGGCGAGCATTGGCAGCTAGAGACTATTCTTGCATGACTGGTCTCCTCAGGTGAGACTCCGATTTGAAAAGGTTCATGGGTCTGGCCTTAAACCGTGCTTTGTACAACATCAAGCCTCAAGTGAAAAGCTTTAGGCCAGTCAAGCCCTGTGCGAGAAACCTTAGGCATACCTTCAGGGTTTTATCCACTTTGCCATCCATAGAGTTTTGGTCCCGATGCAAAATCTTTGATGTTCATAGGGTTGCAGCCCTTAGGCGTACCTTCAGGGTTTTATCTCCTTTGCCATTTATAGGGTTTTAGTCTCGATGCAAAATCTTTGACGTTCATAGGGCTGTAGCCCCTAAGCGCACTTTCAGGGTTTTATTCCCTTTCTCGTTCATAGGGTTTTAATCCCTAGACGTACTTTCAGGGTTCTATTCACTTTGCCGTTCGTAGGGTTTTAGCCCCTAGACGTACTTTCAGGGTTTTATCCCCTTGGCTTCATAGGGCTTTAGTCCCGATGCGGAACCGTTGACGTTCATAGGGTTGTAATCCCTAGGCGTCTTTTTATTTTATTTATTATTATTATTATTATCTTCTTTCCTTCTTTCTTTTTTCCAAAAAAAAATCCAATCACTCTCTTGTCTTAACCATTGTGCCATTCCATGCTCCCCGTCAGCAAAATTTAGGTGTCTATTCTTTGAAAGGAACCTCTTCGAGCTCCCCTTCAAAGAGGGGCGGCTGTTGACATCTATTTTTCCTTACCCGTTTTAGTTTAGTTACATATAAAATTAGGGGTTAATTTTTGACCCCTAAACATGAATAATTTTCATTTAATAACATGGCTTATAGACATTAGGTGTATTGGCATCATTAGGGTTCATTGGACATATTTTTCTAACCTTAAAAAAAAAGGTCCGGGCTGATCCGACCCGGTTTGAGTGGGCCAGATCATCCCAGCCCAGTTCTTTTTCCCTCTTTTCTCCTTCCTGTGTGGGCCGGCCCGGTCTTCTTTCTTCTTTGGCCCAGCACAACTTTCTTCTCCCTCCTTCTGTCACTCTCGGCAAGGACTGCGAAGCCAGAGAGCATAGCGGCGTTGCAGGAAGGGGAACATCGTCGCGCATCGAAGGAGGGCGCGGATCAGATGGCCAGTGGTCCCAAAAGGAGAGGAGATTCGGGGATAAAGAGGAGAGAACAAGAGGAAGAGGGGGGGCGGGGGGGAGGGAGTTTTTGAGAGGACAGAACAAGAGGAGGAGAGGACATTCGGGAGTTTTTGGGAGAGAAGAACAGAGAGAGTTTGAGAGGAGAGAAAGGGAGGGGTCTAAGAGGAGAGCGCTTCGGTTCCTCTTCAAGAGGGTCGCTGGCAAATCTCTTCCCCCTCCCAGTGAGCTGTCATCGTCGTCGGACGTCCATCGCCCCAGTCATCGCGTTTGGTGTTGGTGAGCCAAGGACGCAGAGAGAGTTAGAAGAAGAAAAAAAAACGGAGGCCGACTGAGAGTTGAGGGGAATCGGAGAGATCCGACTCTCACCCACTCGCCGGAACGTCGCTTGAGCCACCGCCGAGCCCCCAGTTGTCGCGCCTCTCTTCGATCAGCCCCGAACCAGGTGGGTTTTGCATCCTTTCTTCCCCTGTTTTCGTCCCCCTTCCCCTGCCTCTCGGGTGTCAGGCGCACCTAACATATTCGATGGTCGCCCAGCCACGTTGATGGAAGCTTACTCATTTTTGACACTCAATGAACCTTTTCCAAACATGATGTGTCGAAAAACAACTACGAATCGTGTCGAGATTAGTCATTTAGCTCCCTTTTCAAGTTGCCTAACACCTGTTTGCCAAAATGCTTCAACGAAGTTCTTTGAGCTTATGACCCCGAGTCTGATCTTGCATTTTTGGGTTGTTTTTGTGCAAATCGAGACCTTATTGTGGCAAAAAATGGCTGTATGGGTCTTCTCGCTTCACGTTTGAGTTGAAAACTGCATCAAATCTCACTCTAGAACATGTTTATGAACTCGCACATCACATGTTCGACGAAATGCCTAAATGGAGGTCTGAGTTATTTTTTGGGAATCAATGCTTGAAACTCGATTTTTATGCTTAATTGGTTCCTATATTGGTCGAATGGTGTCTGAATTCATGTTTTCTCTATGATTTCTTTCGGTTTTGTGTCATATCTTGCATCGTTCGAGTGGGCCATGGACGTGACCTTCACCAGAACTCCATTCCCCTTTGCCCAGTGATACCTGTGGCTCGCAGTCGCCACTATCAGTTGGCTCTTTTACATGTCGTGTATGCTTGGTTGTTTGGGTTTTACGTTTTCTTGTGGTCGAAAGTTTAGGGGTCGGAGAATGGGTCTTGGTTGCCAGTGTCGTTCGGTGGCCGGAGTTAGCCGAAGGTTCAGCAGATAGGGCGGTTGGTGGTGAGAGCATGAGCCCAGTGTAGGTCATCGGCGTTGGCAGCACGCGTTGTCAGTCAGAGGCCCAGAAGCGTTCTTGGCGAGGTCTTGGTTGAAGAATAGGAGTTCTCGGGAAGAAAGGAGAAACTGGGAAAAGCACGAAGGAGGGGATGAAGAAGAGAAAAAAAAATAGAAAAGAAAAAGAAACAAAAAAATAGAAAAGAAAAGGAAAAGAGAAAAAAAAAAAATCAATCAATCAAAAGTTGAAAGTTCGGGCGAGTCCGAAACCCGGGTCAGGCAGTCGGGCAGATCGGGTCAAGGGACCCGGTCCGAAATCTTTATTTTATTAATAAAAATTTTCAAAAATTTAAAAATTCAAAAAAATATATAAATATTAAAAATTCAAAAAAATTTAAAAAATTTAAAAATTCAAAAAATATTAAAATATTTAAGAATTTAAAATTTAAAAAAAAAATTCGAAAATGTTTAACAATCCAAAAAAATTAATTAAATAATAATATTAAAAAATATTAAAAAAATTCAGAAAATATTTAAAATTTTTTTAAAAAAATTCAGAAAGATTCGGAAAAATTCCAAAAAAAATCAGAAAATTAGGAAGTGTTTAGAAATCAGTTTTGCGCTTAATTTCACTAGATTTTAGGTTTAAAAAGATGATGAGAAAAAAATGAGAAAAATCCTATGAAAAAAATTCTCAAAAAACGGATAAGCCATTAGAGTTTTACCTTAGGGCTTTTGATTGCATTTTCTTTTTAGAAACGATACTAGGTCGCTAATTGTTTATTTTCCTTGTGATTATTTGGTTGCACATCTTTAATTTATTGGTTGTTATTTTCTTTTTTTAGCATGGTTAGGCGAAATATTAGCTTTTTCGATAGGCTACCCGGTACGTTAGTTTGCGAGCATTCAAGTTTAGGTAACGAAAGGGCACTAGTTAAATTGCTAGTGTAATCAAGTCTCCAAATTTTGGAATATCTGGTTTTTGCACGTATCGAGACGACACTCCCGCATCTCAATCAGGATTTCTAGCCAACCTTTAATCATGGCTAGTGGCGACTCCAATCAAATGCTTAAATTAGACAATTCTCTTCGCGCGAGGTATGAGGCTTGGGAGTGCCTCGGTCGTTGGATTAATGAACCATTTGATTCACCATTCAAACGAACCAATCGTTATTCATATCCATCGATAAATACCTCTTGGCCTAAACCTGATCTTTGGACGGTGGGTAGGTCGCGACAACAGGTTCACTAGATGTGGAAGTCCTCGATCAGAGCAGATTTGCTGGCATTTTTCTTGTCGGAAAAACATCGATCGCTCTGTCCTTTGAACCTCGACACACCTCTCAAGCTATTTCTCTCTCTGGCATTCCACCGAGCACCTTCTGTCCTTTATTCAGTTTTTTCTTCCCTGTTTGTTCATTGATTTTTCCCACCCAAAGTTCGTTCCAACAATTTTTGATCGGTTAGATCGAATATCTAGTGCTAGCTGGAGATTCTCCGGCTGGCCATCTTAATTTTCACGTGCTCATTTGCTCAAGGTAAGTCGGCAAAGTCCCGGGCATGAACTGGAATCTTTCTGGGTTTTATTGCGTTCTCGGCAAACCGGTGATGAAGACAAGTTCCTGGGTCGGGTCGGGTTGACCGGGTCAACCCGGTAGGCCCAATTTTGACCAAAAATTCAAATTAAATTGAATTTTGATCAAATTTTCAGAATTAAATCCCAAAACTGAATTCCTCATAACATTCTGAACCCAAATATGTGATTTTCCCCAATTTTTGTCAAAATCACGTCCTAAATTTTTAAATTTTTGTAATCGGGTTAATAGGATTTCGTTCAATTCGATGTCATAATGATCTGATTAGGCAAAATTGGTGCCAAAATTGAATTACCCATATCTGATTAACCCTAGAAATGATGGTCTCATGGTTTGACAATTTCGAATTGGGCACGATTTCCAATTTGGGCTCAAAATTCCTAAATTTCAATTGAACTTTGAGGATTTTTTTATTTCTATGACAAATTGTGCAATTGGACTGACCATTATGTAATTCAAGGTCCCAGAATCATTTGTTGTGAAGACACTATGACTTGAAAATGACTAGAAATGATTTAATTGCATTTTTGGTTCAATTCGGATTTGATTTTGCCCAATTTTGAGAAAAACACATACTCGATTGAAATTTTTCAAAATTGATGATGTATTAATGAAATTGGATTTAAAAGAAGACTAATGACTATTTTTTATGGAATTTTCTGATTCTATTTGCTATTTTTCTTGATTTTCTCACTTATTTTGACTAAAAGAAATTAAACGAAAATGCAGGAAAATGCTAAAAAAATTTATTTTGGTTTAGAAATAGGTTTTTAAGCTTGGCCAAGATTCCTAATCCTAATTTTGAGATTTTTGAAAATATGGACAAACTAAGCTAAAAATCAAGTGTCAACAGCTGCCCCTATTTGAGATTGAGCTCGTTTAGAGGTTGATCTAAAAAATAAGGTGCACCTGAATTTTTAGTTGACTCAATGAACAAGACAAAATGGAATTTTCACAATAACTAATTAGGAATCTTGCTTTTGAAATTCGTGATCTAATCCAAAGGTTTTCTTTTCAGAACATATTTTGAGAGGTTCTTAATGATTGAGGGAGAGAAACTTATCTGTTTGTGAGCGTCTCTTTGTTGCTTATCCAAGAGTATGAATTGATGGCGGTAATGATTATGATGATTATTCTGATTTTGTGGTTTAAGGACAAACCCACGAACTATGAACACCTAAGGCTCCTCACCTGAGGATTTGGAAATTTGCCTAGTGGTTCCTCACCGGTAGAACTTTAAAATTTTCCTAGTGACTCCTCATCAGTAGGACTTTGAAAATTGCCTAGGGGTTCCTCGCCTGTAGAACTTTGGAAATTGCTTAGTGGTTCCTCATCAGTAGGGTTTTGGAAATTTGCCTAGGGGCTCCTCGCCTGTAGGATTTTGAATTTGCCTAGTGGTTCCTCACATGTAGGACTTGAATTTGCCTAGGGGCTCCTCGCCTGTAGGACTTTAGAAAGACTTCAAACAATAAATGTCTTGGCCATGAGTTATGTGATTTTGAGGTTTCACTAACCTTTGTATGGTTTTTAGTTGATCAAAAACTATTTTGAAAAGTAGTTTTGAAATTAATCAAAACCATTTGAAGCGTGGTTTTTATTAGGTTGACCAAAAACTTTTGAAACCTGTTCAAGAAACATGCATTCTTTGCATTAATGCATTTCAGACAATCAAATTTCCTTTTCTAGGAATTATTTGAACAAAATGCTTACAGTTTTTCAAGAAATGCTTGAAATGATCGTTTGGAAGACCTTCATTAGAAAGGATTTGTTTCAATCTATGAGCTTGGTCTTTTCTTTATTTGATTGAAATGGGACTTGCCTGATATCCCTCAATTTTATTTCTCTTAACTAATCCTTAGGTGTTCGGAGATGTTTGCAATATATACAATTCAATTGATCTGATAAGGTCCTTCAAAAGGTTGTAATATTGGCTTGGTTAATGGCTATTCAAAGGATAGGCATTTTGAGGCAAAAAAAGAAAAGATTTCATCATATCTGACTTCAGGTCTACAACTTAAGAACTGCGAGGACAAGATAAAATATTATTGCATACACTTCTTTGAGGGATGACTTCTTGTAATAAAGTCATGTTTCTACTCTCAACATCCCAGTCTGAAGAGTTTTTGGAGAGAGGTTGTATTGTTGGTATTGGGTAAGCTCAAAAGGCTCATTTGTTTGAATTCAGGATTTTTATGAAATTGATGATCTTCTTGGCATCACTACCTTTTTTCTTTTTTTTTTTTTTGGCTCACTAGGGATCTTTTTTTATGAACATCAGAGTCCCCTAGACATTCATTACAATCTTTTTTCTTTTGCTCATTCTCACTTGTTGTGGTCTATGATCTCTCATGATCTTGGCTCTACTTTATCATGACTTTTTTTGTCATTTCGAGCTTTCTTTTGAACTCTTTTTTTCTTTCTCATTTTCCTTGAGCATTTGGCCTTGCTTTTATCAAGCACACTGCTTTTTCATGCCCATGATTATTTTGCCTTTAACCTTCTTGAATTCTAATAACTCTATGTCATGCCCTTTTGTTTATTATCTACTAAAGTGGTTCATATGCTCATGCTCTAATGTGAAGAAATGATCACCAATTTAAGGTTTTGAAATGAATAATCAAGCTCAATTGGGCTTTGCCAAAGGTAATGTGTTTGAGTATAAGAAATGAAGTGCTCTTCTTCCCCTTGGGATGTCTTGAGCTCTCATATGACTTCATCTGAAGTTATCATAGAAAAATTGATGCGAGAGTATGCAATAAAATCTTTCTTAATCCTACTCTCCATAGCTATTGACTACAAACCTCATGGTTTGCCCCAATGTGGGGTGGTTCTTAACAGGGTTATTTTGAAAAAACTTCTCCACTATTTCGGCTCGAATTTGATTTGCAAGGGATAATCATATATTTAGAATAGTGAAATGACTACCTTTCATCATTTCAATCCATGTAATCATTGCGAACACCTCCTATTTCATTTGGATGAGTTTTTTCTTCACTCATTCCTTTACTTTGGTTTTGAGTGTATAGGGGACGTGTTTGGATACGACTTACCTTTCATCATTTGAAGATCTTTCCATTCGATTTGATTCAAACCGTTTCTTTGAAATTTTTCAAAGCCCTTTGTCAAATTATCCCTGTTAGGGAATTTTAATACTCAATGCATTCTCAAAGAAAGCGTGTTTTAAAACTTTTGATTAGAAAAATTTTTTAGGTATTTTCTTTTCGAAACAATGTGTTTTGTTTTG
The DNA here is from genome assembly GCA_031216405.1 of Syzygium malaccense. Lineage (NCBI taxonomy): Eukaryota > Viridiplantae > Streptophyta > Magnoliopsida > Myrtales > Myrtaceae > Syzygium > Syzygium malaccense. Next base: position 25,222,030 of record CM062257.1, on the reverse strand, counting down.
TTCAATCTTAGTGTCATTCTGCTTGAGGAAGAAAAAGTTTGATTTTCTCTTAGAAAGGTAACTTCTTTAACATATGCACTCACAATTTAGGGATACCTGTCTGATCAACTTACCAAGATCCCTCTTATTTGCATATTTTTGCTTTGATTCCGCTAGGGATTCTTCCTTTTGTTGCTCCCTTTTCTTTGTCTCTCTGGGGATGATAAAAAGAAAAGCACATTAGGGAATATCAATGGAAAATCGAATTGGAAATAATACTTCCCTCTATTATTTGACAACTTCTTTGGGATTTTTGAAACCATTGACTGGTTCGGACTTCTTTTGCTTTCTTCTGCAAAACAGATAAACATGTTTATGAAATACATGGTATGTATGATATGCATGATATTGCACATGTTCTAAAGTAACCCAAATCTCTTCTTGAATGTTCGTCTTCATTTCATGGGTAGAAAATCTTGACAGCATTTGCATTTATAGGATAAGCCAATTCTGTTTCTGTCGTATCTACAAGAATCAATGCTCCTCTAGGAAGAACTTTCTTGACAATGTATGGACCTTCATAATTCGGAGTGAATTTGCCACAAGGATCTGAATTATTGATAATGACTTTCTTCCTTACTAAATCCTCTATTTTGAAATGCCTTGATTTCACTTTTCAGTTAAAGGATTTAGCCACTCTTCTCTGATAGGCTTACTCATGGCATATAGCTCTTAATCTCTTTTTATCGATCATGTTGAATTGTTCATATCTTTGTTGAATCCACTCAGCTTCTGGAAGCTTCACTTGGGACAGTAACAATAATGAAGGAATTTCTGCTTTAATAGATAGCACTGCTTCCATTCCATAAATCAAGGAAAACGAGGTTGCTCTAGTTGATGTTCGAATTAAAGTTCGGTATGCCATTAGAGCATACGGTAACCTTTCGTGCCAGTCACGATAATTTTTCGCTGTCTTGGCCAATATCTTCTTGATATTCTTATTTGCTGCTTCAACTGCTCTATTCATTTGTGGACAATATGGAGATGAGTTCAAATGTCGGATGTGGAAGTGTTCGAGTAAATCATCTACAATCTTGTTGTTTAGATTTGAGCTATTGTCTGTAATTATTACTTCTGAAACTCCGTATCTAGCAATGATGTCCCGCCTAATGAATCTTGCAACATTCTTGGCAGTAACATTCGTGTAGGAGTTTGCTTCGATCCATTTGGTGAAATAGTCAATAGCAACCAGGGTAAACCGGTGCCCATTTGAGGCTTTGGGGTTGATTGGACCAATCATATCAATACCTCATATTGAAAATGGCCATGGCTCGGACATTTGATGTAGCTCATTTGGAGGTACATTGATTCTGTCTCCATAAACTTGAAATTGATGGCAACATCTCACATGTTGGATACAATCTGTTTCCATTGTCATCCAATAATATCCCAACCTCATAATCTTTCGAATTAGAAGATGTCCATTCATGTGTGGTCTACATTCACCCTCATGAATTTCTTTCATGATCTGTTCAGCTTTCGTAGCATCCACACATCTTAGTAGAGTTGAATCAAATGATTTCTTATAAAGGGTTTGACTACTGAGGAAGAATTTGTTGGTTATCTTCCTTATAAATTTTTTGTCACCTAGTTAGCTTCCTTCAGGAAATTCTCCCGATTGAAAATACCTTTTGATGTCATGAAATCATGGTTCATTGTCAAACTCTGCTTGGACTATCATGCAATGAGTTGGCTGTTCAAGAACATTAATTCTCAATGGTTTTTTATCCATACTATCTTTATATTGTAGTAAGGATAACAAAGTTATAAGAGCATATGCAAAATGATTCTGAGCTCTTGGGAGATAATCGAATGTTACTTCTTTTAATATTTCTATCCTCTCTTCTAAGTATCTATGATAAGGAATTAGTTTGGCATCTTGAGTTTGCCATTCACCAGTTGTTTGCAATATGATGAGCATAGAATCTCCATTTACTTGCAACCTCTTTGCTTTCATTGAGAGGGATAATTGTAAGCCAAGAATGTATGTTTCGTATTCAGCGATGCTATTGATGCATGAAAATACCAGTTTCGCAGATACTGGATAGTGTTGTCCTTATGGAGAAATCAGTACTGCCCTAGTTGCTGATACAGATAAGTTGGTTGCACCATCGAAATACATGATCCATTTATTTTCGACCAATGTTAATATATGATCATCATGTTATTCTTCAGGATTGGCGATATTCTACGAATTTTTCGCCAACATGTCTACTGTTACTCATCCTTTGATTGACTTTTGGGATGAACTTCTGAAGTCAAATTCAGATAACAAGATTTGCCACTATGCTAATTTTCTGACCAAGGAAGATTTCTCAAGAAGGTACTTGATCGGATCATTCTCAGTCATTAGTAAAATTGATGATGGAGGGTGTATTGCCTTAATCTGTGTAATACCCAAATCAGCGCAACGCACGTCTTTTCGATCGTCGGGTAATTCATTTATGATGTTGTGAACTTTTTACTCAAGTAATAAATGGCTTGTTCTTTACCATCATTTGGTCTTCTTTGTACAAGCACCACTCCTAACGACTTATAGTAAATCGTCAAATATAAAATCAGCGAAATCCCAGGAATAGGTGGTACCAGCACTGGTGGGCATATAAGATATTGTTTGATCTTGTTAAAGGCTTGTTGACATTCTATATCATACTTTACTTTGGCATTTTTCTTCAACAATTTGAAGAATAGTTTAGCAGTCTCAGAAAGCTGATAGATGAAACAGGCAATGTAGTTTAATCGCCCCAATAGGCTTCTCACTTCTTTTACCATAGAAGGAGTCTTTAAGTCGTATATTGCCTTGATCTTGGAGGGATCTATTTTAATGCCCCTGCTGCTGACAACAAATCCCAGCAGTTTGCCAGATTTTACCCCAAATACACACTTGTTAGGGTTCAGTCGCAGCTTGTATTTTCTGAGTCTTTCGAACAACTTACAAAGCACCTCAACATGATCTTCTCTTTGTTTGGATTTTGCGATCATGTCATTCACATATACTTCGATTTCTTTGTGCATCATGTCATGGAACAAAGTAACCATTGCCCTTTGATATATGACACCGGCATTTTTCAAATCGAAAGACATCACCTTATAATAAAATGTGTCCCATTGTGTTATGAAGGATGTCTTTGCCTTATCCTCTTTCTTTATGAGGATTTGATTATATCATGAGAAACCATCCATGAATGAAAATTTTTCGAACCCAGCAATGCTATCCACTAATACATCGATTTGTGGAAGCAGAAAATTATCCTTAGGGCTTGCTTTATTTAGGTCACGATAATCAATGTATACCCATACTTGACCATCTTTCTTCATTACGGGTACTATGTTGATAACCCATTCTGGATATGGTACCATTTCAATGAAACCGACTTTGAGCAATTTCATAACTTCTTCTTTTATCTTCTTTACCAAATCCGGCTTCGTTTGCCTAAGTTTTTGCTTCTTTAGTAGAATACTTGGGTCGATTGGCAAAGCATGTTCAATTATGCTCGGATCAAGGCCTGGCATGTCAATATAGACCATGCGAATATATCTTGATATTCTTTGATCAAATCTATGATTCTTTTTGCTTCTACTGAGGGAAGACTTTCTTCAATCTTAACTTCCTTGGAATTCTCTTTATTGCCTAGATTAACAGTGATCATTTTCTCTAATGTGAGTGGCTTTGATTCTTCATGACGAATCCATTTCTTCTAACCCATTCCTCATCCTCGTTATCCTCTTCAATATCACAAGTGATCTCCTTAGAAAGATTTGGGCCACATATGAACCTATTATAGATATGTGAATGCTCATGCTTGACATGTAACAAACATGATTAGTAATCGTATACGAACTAAGTAACGCACGTGGTCCTATGAAAAACCTTTTGGAAATTCATTTTGAACTTTATTTTGAAAGAATATAAAAATAGAGCTAGTCCCCATATCATCAGACTTCCTTACTCTTAAAATCATTTTCGCAATGAGGAGCAATATAGAAACCCAAAGCCTCAAGCCTCACGAATGAGGATAATGTTCATCATAGGTTTGGTTTTATTTCTATATGTTCTTAATAAAATATTTAACCACTTTTATTGAATTGAAAAACGTGATTACATCTATATCAACAGGAATGTAAATTGCAACTGAACTAAAATTGTAAATGAAATCATAAGAAATTTGAAACTGTAATCAACAAAATGCAATGGAAAATGCTAATAGCGAAAGTTTAAGAGAATCTTTCTACTCTAGTGCATAGGTATCTTCTATTTTGATTATGATGACATTGATAGTATTCTCTTCGAATAAACCAGGCAGAACAAATTCTTCCATTGCATGTAAGTTTTTTTCTTGAAGTAATTTGGAAGGTCCAGGAAAAGTTTCCTTGATGTAAATATGATGATAGGGAAGCTCTTTAGCTTTACCCTTCCATATGGATGGTTTAATGATGCAATCACCTCAGCCTCCATAGCCTCAATAGTTCTTTCGACCTTGGCCTTGACCTCTATGGTGATCTTTAGAGTTATCTAGAATATAACCTACTCGGTGTGGGTGGAATGTTACAGCCATGGGAAATCCCTGAGTGAAAGTGAGAACATGTCACGATGGACTTTGTTATGAGATTACTGACGAGGCAGAGGGGTCATGATTCAATTTGGATAACAGTTGACCGATTGACAAAGTCAGTATATTTTCTGCTGGTGCAAAAAGACTTCGCATTGGAAAGATATGCTGAGATATATATGCGACAAATAGTCCGTCTTCACGGAGTGCCAGTGACGATTACCTCAGATCGTGATCATAAGTTTGCTGCCGCCTTTTGGAAAAGTCTTTGTTGACACATGATTTTTAGCTTTTTTTTATACTTTCAAAAATCTCAAAATTAGAACTAGGAATCTGGGCCAAGCCTAGAAACCTACTTCTAAATCAAAAATAATTTTTTTAGCATTTTCCCGCATTTTTTCTTAATTTCTTTTAGTCAAAATAAGTGAGAACATCAAGAAAAATAGCAAATGGAATCACAAAATTCCATAAAAATAGTCATTAGTCTTATTTTAAATCCAATTTCATTAATACATTACCAATTTTGAAAAATCTCAATCGGGTATATGTTTTTCCCAAAAATGGACAAAATCAAACCCAAATTGAACCAAAAATACAATTAAATCTTTTCTAGTCATTTTTAATTCATAGTGTCTTCACAACAAATGATTCTGGGACCTTAAATTACATAATGGTCAGTCCAATTGCATAATTTTTCATAGAAATCAGAAATCCCCAAAATTCAATTGAAAATTAAGAATTTTGAGCCCAAATTGGGAATCGTGCCCAATATGAAATTATCGGACCATGAAACCATTGTTCCTAGGGAAAATCAGATGTGGGTAATTCAATTTTGACATCAATTTTGCCTAATCATGTCATTAGGACATCAAATTGAACAAAACCCTATTAACCCGAATACAAAAATGTTAAAATTTTGGACATGATTATAACAAAAATTGGGGCAAATCACATATTTGAGTTCAAAATGTGATGAAGAATTCAATTTTGGGTTTTAATTTTGAAAATTGGGTCAAAATTGAGCTTAATTTGCGAATTTAGACCAACCCGGGTCTGCCGAGTCAACCGGGTCAACCCGACCCTACCCGGGTTGTTCATCTTCTTCGCCCGACTCACCCAAAAGGCACAATAAACCCAGAAAATCAGCTTGTGCACACAACTTCACCGGCCTTAATCTCACCACAAACACATGCGAAATACTGATTTAATAGCTAGAGAATCTCCAGCTATCGTCGGTTATTCATCTTAATCGATTCGGAGGTTGGTTGTAACAAGAATTTAGCAGGAAATCAAGCTAGAAAAAGAAGAAAAACTGAACAATGAGAAAAGAACGTGCTTGACGAATTGCCCCAGAGAGAGAAAATAGAGAAACAAAGAGAAAGAGCGCGAAGTTGAGAGAGAGAGAGAGAGAGGAGAAGAGATCCCTGGATTGAGTGATCGGCGCTGGTCAATTGAACGGCGCTGGCAAATCGATCAAACAAGGAGATCTCCTCCTCGAGAAAGCTTGATCGTGAAAGTCTGAAACCGGAGCTCAGGCAACTTGACCAGGTACCTTCGGACGGAGCTGAAGCCATCAACTTGAAGGCTAAGTGTCAGGGAGCAACTTCACGGGCACCGATTAGCCCGAGAACTCCAATTTGTATGCATTCGAGGCAGGTAAACATTACTCATGGTAACAGTTTTTCCAGAAATTCCAGAAAACATGATACGACTCGATCTTGATATTCATGTTGTTCTAATTATGATTTTGTATTTCTGGATGTTCAAAACTTGTTTCTAATCACGTTTTATGTGGTTTAATTGCATTTTGTTGGATAAATTTGCATAAACCAAATCGGTTGTCCATGAACCATCTCGCCGAAGTTCATCCAACCCTCGCCGGAGCATTGTTGTGGCTGTAGGGCCACTCAAGTTAGCTTTCTTGATCTTGTTTGATGTTTTGTTAGTCATTAGAACCGAGTTGGATGGCTAGGGTGAGTAGGATGGTTATTCATATTCTGGAAATGTAAATCCTAGCCAATGAAATCTAGTGTTTTTGAGACTGGATTTCGCTGGCCGATAAAGGTCCGACAACACTCCAGTTAGGCTAGATTGATAATGGGTAATGTGGATTTTGTAGTGAATCAATCGGAATGGCAAAATACTAACCGGAAAGTCACCGGAGATGGGTTCGAACGGCGGCCTCGAAAATGCTTAATACAGAACTATGCACACAAGGTGCTCGGGGAAATGCCCTAACGAAATTCCCCTGGAACGACGCCGTTTTGGCGTTGCGTTCGCCGGAAAAGATGACCAGCGCCGGCACCAATGAGGCCCAGCTCGGCCAAGTCGAATTGGGTTGAGCCGAGCCGATCTGGTTCATTTTCCTACCTGGAAATTCTAAAAAAATATTTAAAAAATTGAAAATTCACTAGAAAAAAAAATAGTAAATTTCAAAAATTCACAAAATGATTCAAAAACACCGTGGCCAGCCTTAGAAAGTGAAATTTGAATTTTCTGAAGTGCCCAAGTGACATTTTTAGAAAATCTTAAATTCAGGGGTTATAACCCCTAAAAAACGCTAAAATCCTTAAAAAATGCAAATCATGAAATGAATAAGCTTTTAGGGGTTCATTAGGGTTTGGATGTTTCGATTGATTTTCATTTTTAGAGACCATTTAGGATTGATTGATTTGATTGACATTGAATGCGTATTTAATTCTTGATTGATTTTCCTATGATTAGAATGGATAGAATTAGTGGGTAAGGCTCGGAAACTTGCATAACACGTTAGACATTGTGTGGTTCTTAGGTACCGAAAGGGCATTAGGGATCTTGATTTGAGATCATTAACGTAACCAAGTCTCTGTACTTAGAATCTCTGGTTCGTAGAATCGTGATATTTCTCCCATACCCCGATTAGGTTTCTAGTCTACCTACCAATAATGACTAGTGGCGACTCCAAAATAAAAAACTTAGATCAAATAGGAAATTACCATCCGCTATCACGTGAGGTATGGTGTGGGAGAGACCTTTACATGGAAAAACCTCCTTAGCACGCAAATCCCGAAAGTCCAAAAAAAAATGCGGCGCGATAGGCTTGGCGACTTTGCTGGGGAGTTACTTTTTTTAAGTGAACTTAGGCCTAGATAGAACGATATGCATATGTTTTGTGCTTGCAAGGATCCCAGGTACGTCCTGCTAACAATAATGTTAAATAGTTTTACAGGCGGGTGGTATAAGGGGTGTAGTCTTTGCTAACCCTTATTTTGCAGGATGGTGTTGGGATTGAATGTGGTTTGAATAAATTTTAGAAGTGTTGTTTGGTTATTAATTGCTAAACGTGTCTTTAAATTACTTTAGTACTACACCATTAGCACACACTACCTGTGACCCAACCCCGGCTACATTTAGGATTACCCTTAGAAGGTATGTGTTTAGGCGAAACTATGAGCCGATTGCTCATGAGATCATTTAAATGCAATACCAATCACCGAGATGGAATAATATTCCGTTACTTTGGGTTGATTGCCTATTGGAATGGGATTCCTTGTCCATTAAAGTTGTAACCTTGAGCCTTTAGCATATCCTACCCTTTTAAGCATCAAAACTTAACTAGTTACATTCACTTGTCTTTGTGGTTGGTATACCTAAAACCAAACAAAAATATCTTGGTAAGCAAGTATCGTTCCGTTCCATTCTTTTACAATTATGCATGTTAGTTGGCACATTTTCTAAAAATGCCTAAATGACATTCAATACTTGGTCTAAATGCCCTTTCATATTAGAATGCATGATTAGGGCAACATACGCCATTTGACCATTTTTTCATTTTTAGATCAAATGTGTAGGTACATGGCGGATTTTCCATGTAATTCAAGTGCTTATTCGTTCATTTCAATGTATTCGAAGTTGTAAATATAGTTAGGACTTTATGGTCTAAATGGAGTATGATAGAATGGGCATTTACATCACACATTGAATTTGTCCATGATCTCAAATACATGCTCTTTGAAGGTCTAAACGGATTCAAAATGACATTTGCATTACTTCCTAGGCATGCAAGTGTATTTTACCTCCGTCTTACCTTAAAAGGACATATAATTGAAATGGAGGCGTTAAAATCAATCGGTAATCTATGGTGAATAATAATCAATTTCTTTTACGTGCTTTAGATCGAAATAGGGAAACTATAGATACAAGTCATTCCTATTCTAAGGAAGGACCTTTTGGTATGGTGGGTAAACATGACAAAGGATAACAAAGCATACGTAAGGAAAAGGCCCGAGTATTTGTTCAAGCTTATCAACCTGGAGTACCAAGTGAGTTTAATCCAAGCATTATCCCATTTCTGGGAAGTTACCACTACCACATTTCAATTGGGCGAGCACGAGATGGTACATGTACTAGAAGAATATAAGGCAACCATTGGGATTGATTTTGGGTCAAGAACCGTTGAGCCTCCAATTGGATTAAAACCCACGGGTGTTATAGCTGAATTATTAAACTTGAAGACCCCTCAAGTGGAAAAATTGATCAAATCAAATATCGGGAGATTTTCTCTATCTTACTTGGTGGCCAACTATTCCAAATTGCCGAAAGAAACTAGAAATACTTTTGCAAGGGTTTTTATTCTTGCCTTCTTCGGATTTGTCTTAAAACCCACATCAAGGACTAGATTAAATTCTCTCGTTGCAGTAATTGCTAGGCAAGCTTGCCTAAAATGGGACTTCTCCAATATGCTCTTGGCGGAGACCATCATTTCATTGAAAAAATACCAAAATCAACAAAAAGGTGTACTGTAAGCTTTAGCTGGATTACTTTTTGTGTGGTTTATTTCCCATATTTGACCTTGGGAACGTTATATGCGCATTTGAGAGATCGACTCATCTACTAATCCTATTGAGAAGTACTTGAAACTCTAAGACAAAATGCCAAAATACTCTTTTCATGAGTAGGCAAACTTCATTAGAGTATTAACTCCTGACCAGTTTTAATGGAGAATTCAATGGCCGAAGATAACGAAAGCTCAAATTACTACCCAAGACGGCAATTTGATGCCGTTGCTTGGAGTGAGTGGCGGAACTGCTTATTGCCCACTAAGAGTCATACGGCAATTCGAAATGGTTCAACAAATTCCACCTATTTGGCATCTTGAGGAGTTTACATTTAAGATACCATAAAAACCCCTATCGGAAAATGAAGGAAAAGAGCTGCGAATAAGAGTTGATGAGATCGTGAATTCCTTGAAGAAATCAACTAAGCAAATAGTACAATGGCCTAAAGATTTGGAAAGAGAAATGAAGCTCTTTTCGGCGTCCAACGAGTATATAAAGTGGTTGAAGGCTAAGCGACCAATCGACGTCAAACCCTATATACCATTGAGTGTTACTACTCATTTCGATGAGCCATACATCCCAGAGTATATTGTGCCAAGTACGCCAGGTGTAGAGCCGTATGTTCCCGAGAAAGTTATAATCGATGTGGAAGAATAGGAGACACAAGCCAAGGAATATGAAGAAACTGAAGCTACCTTAGCTAGCAAGAAGCCTAGACTTGTTTAAGCTACTGTTCCCCTACTTTGATGAATAGCATTTTAATAAAAATTTCAAAATTGAAAGAATTGCTTAATGAAGTTTCAAAGTATGTTTTGTAAAGAGTCATCATGGATTACAATTCTTTGAATTATATGATTCCTTGATAAAGATATTGATGAAGAATTTTATACAAAACTAAGGCTTGTATGAAATTTCTTATCCTTGACAATCTCATAAAACTATACGATTAAAAGGTATGTAGGGTTTCATGATCATTTTACTATGCTTATATCAAGTCTTTTTGCAAGACAGGTTATTTAGCAACAGAAGGTAAAAGACCTCGGACTCGCTTACAAGTTAGAATGGCGGAAGAAGAAACCCGTGCTCGACTAGCTGAAGGCGAGAATCAAATGACCCAAATGGCCGCAATGATGGCAGAATGAAGGCTTTTATTCTTACATCCCGTGGATAATATCATACTACTCCAAATGCAGGAACTTCAAATACTACTGAAACACCAACTGAAGAACCAGTCAGAAATAAAGAACCAGTTCAAAAAAATCCTTCAAAGACTACGCCTGAGGTAGTAAATTTGGAAGTGGATGATCAAATCAAGAAGATGTCCAAAACAAAGAATGAAAAAGAGGCCAAGAGATTGGCCAAAATTGAAGAATGCTTAGCAAGTCAAGGCTATGAACTTCAAAGATTCGACAAGTTCTCGCCGTATGCGAAAATGGTTTTTCTAGAAAATTATAAAGAACCAAAGTTTGTGAGCAAGTATGATGGCACTAGTTGCCCTAAAAGTCATTTGAAATATATCTCCGTAAGATGATAAGATATTTAGATAACACGTCACTTCTTATTAGCACATTTCAAGATAGTTTGAGAGGAGCAACCCTCGTATGATACACCTCCCTCGACATAGAAGACTTCACTGAATGGGACTATTTAGCGGGAGAATTTCTTCACCAGTATAAATTTAATGTTGAAGTACTCCAAACTAGAGAATATCTTGTTAGAATCGAGAAACGGAAGAATGAAGGGTTTAGAGCCTATGCTCATAGATGGAAAGCTGTTGCCATACAAGTAAAGCTCGCCATAAGTAAAGATGAGCTCATTGAGATCTTTCTAAAATCATTGCCAATTGAGTATTATGACAAGCTTCATGTATTAGGCTGTCAAACATTCACCATGTTGGTAAAAGTGGGTGAGAGAATTGAATGGGGATTGAAAGAGAAGAAGGCTCAAGAAACAGCAGCACGAAAGCCTTACCCCAGGAAAAAAGACAAAGAGCCTATTCGAGAAGTGGCTATGGTATCTAACCCAAATACTTATCAAATATCATTTCCAAAGTAATCAAATGTTGCTTGGAAAAACTCAAAGCAGTTCGCGCTAAATAAAAGGCCTGTGAGGCAATACACACCGTTACCTCGACCCATGTCAAAGCTATTACCGATACTTCTAGAAAGGCATTTGGTGGCCAAAAAAGTACTGAGAGACAATCCTGCGAGATTTTCTTGGTATGATAAATCAAAAACCTGCACTTATCACATGGGAGAAAGGAGATACGATGTAGATAATTGTCTCACTCTAAAGTACAAGGTTCAACAGTTCATTGACAAGAAGATATTGAACTTCCAAGAGCCCGAGCCAAATGCACATCAGAATCCTCTTCCTGAGCATAATACAATAAACATGATCAAGGATGAGGAAACAGTAATCAAGTCTGACAATGAAGATGAATATGAGGTCAAGATTAAAGCTTATTGTTTATGAAATACCCGCTTTCGTCAAGAAGCACTCCTAAAAAGCGAAATTGTAGACAACTTGGGAGAAGACTCCGAATAATATAACTTTCAAGTGAAATATTCCCCACCGCTATGGGCATTCAAAAATGAAGTAATTATGCCTGATGGCTAGGGTGGTATGGATGACGAAATCAGTCCTAAGGAGAAAGTCCTATCTAAGAAGGAAATGTTCCGAGATGAAACAGATAAGGATGATAAGGAGAAAGAAAAAGTCTGACAGGGTGAAAGGCATTTCACCCATAAATGATTCAGGGAAGGCGAAACCGTAGACTTACTCGGTCAAGATAGTAGTAAATACAATTACCGTGTCAAATATACTCCACCACCATGGGCGTTCAAAAATGAAGATACTGTACTGGACAGATGGGGTAGCATGGACGAGGTCCCGATCAGCCAACTAAATCTCGAAGAGAATGAAGATTGGGAAGAGAAAAAGAAGAAAAAGACTCGCTAAGATGATAGACGATTTACTCGTAAAGCACGAAAATAAAGTGAAGTTGTTGATTTTTTGGATCAAGATAGTGGCCGGTATAATTACTGTGTCAAATATACACCCCCTCCATGGGCATTCAAGAATGAAATGATCACGTCTGATGGCTGGGGTGGAATGGATGCTGACGAAGCCAATAAGAGCATGGTATCTATGATTACACCATTTCTAATCAAGCTTGATGAGGTAGATAAATATAAGAAGGAGGAAGGTCTTATAGAACCAATTACTATCCAACTTCCCATTGATCAACTAAGGATTGAAGAAGAAGAAACACAGCTTGTGATTATCACTCTCTCTCCAAAAGAAAAGTTTGATACTAAGTGTGTACCTTAGGGTTACTCTCCCAAAGAAGTTGATGTCATAACCCGATCGGGGAGATGCTATGTCCCGAAAGAATGTGAGCATGAAAAGAAGGGAATGCCTGAAGAAGATGCCAAACAATTGCTTTCAGTCATGATGACGAGCGAATTTGAGGTAATTGAACAGCTAAGAAAGATGCCGGCACATATTTCTCTATTAGATCTCTTTAAGACTTTAGAAAGTTACAAAATGTTGCTTACGAAGCTTCTCAATGAAGTGCACGTCCCGGAGACAATTAATGAAGTACAATTGGAAGACTTTATTGGCATTATTCTTCCGAAAGATCAAATTGCCTTCTCCGATGAAGATTTCCCAATTGACGGGCTTTCCCATATTAAGGCTCTGTATATTGCCGTCAAATGCCGAGGCAAAGAGGTATTACGTGTGTTGATTGATAATGGTTCGGCATTTAATTTGTGTCCACTAAGCACACTACATCGCATGGGAATTAGCAAAGAGCTCATCAAACCTTCTAAGGTAACTATGTGTTTGTTTGATGGAATGAAGAAAGACGTTATTGGCGATATCGAGCTTGAGGTGAACATAGACCTTGTGCCTTTCCTGATTGACTTCCAAGTAGTGGATATTTTGAGAACTTTTAACTTGTTACTCGGAAGACCTTGGATTCATATAGCTAGTGTTATTTCTTCAAGTCTCCATCAGAAGGTGAAGTTCGTCATTAATGGCAAGATGATCACCGTATACAAGGAGACAGATTTCACCACTTACAAAGAGAGTGTAATACCGTATGTCAAATCCAAAGTGAAAGAAGAACCAAGTTATCATTCCTTCGAAATGATCTCAATGGTGTAAATTCCTGCCGGCTGCATCATAAAATCCCCAGAGTTCTTAACACCATCTATTATGTCTGGAAGGGTGTTATGCTAGTATTGATTTACTCCTGGTAATGGTCTTGGATTGAAATCCCAAGGAATCAAAGAATCTATCACTCCACTTGCTATAAGAATGAAACACGGAGTAGGTTATATTCCAGATAGTTCTAAAGATCACCATGGAAGCCAAGGCTGAGGTCGAAAGAATCATGGAGGTTGTAGACGCCAAGGTGATCGCATCATTAATCCATCTATATGGAAGGGCAAAGTTAAAGAGTTTCCCTATCATTAGATCCACATTAAAGAAACTTTTCCTGAACCTTCCAAGCTACTTCAAGAAGAAGACTTATATGTAGAGGAAGAATCTGTTCTACCTGATTTATTTGAAGAGAATATTTTCAACGTTATCTTAATTGAAGCAGAAGACACTTATGCACCGGAGTAGAAAGATTCTCTTGAACTATTGCTATTAACCTTTTCCATTGCATTTTGTTGATTATAATTTCAAATTTCTTGTGATTTCATTTGCCATTTTAGTTCAGTTGCAATTTACATTTCTATTGATATAGATGTAATCATGTTTTTCAATTCAATAAAAATGGTTAAATGTTTTGTTAAGGATATGTAGAAACAAAATCAAACCTATGATGAACATTATCCTCATTCGTGAGGCTTGAGGCTTTGAGTTTCTATATTGCTCCTCATTGCGAAAATGATTTTAAGAGTAAGGAAGTCTGATGATATGAGGATTAGCTCTGTCTTTATATTCTTTCAAAATAAATTTCAAAATGAATTTCCAAAAGGTTTTTAATAGGATCACGTGCATTACTTATTTCGTATACAATTACTAATCATGTTTGTTACATGTCAGGCATGAGCATTCGCATATCCATAATAGGTTTATATGTGGCCCAAATCTTTCCAAGGAGATCAATTGCGATATTGAAATGGATAATGAGGATGAGGAATGGGTTAGAAAGGAATGGATTTGTCATGAAGAATCAAAACCACTCACATTAGAGAAAACGATCACTATTAATCTGGGCGATAAAGATTATTCCAAAGAAGTTAAGATTGGAGAAAGTTTTTCCTCGGCAGAAGTAGAAAGAATCATAGATTTGCTCAAAGAATATCAAGATATATTCGTATAGTCTTATGCTAATATGCTAGGCCTTGATTCGAGCATAGTTGAACATGCTTTGCCAATTGATCCAAGTATTCCACCAAAGAAGCAAAAACTAAGGCGAACGAAGCCAGACTTGACAAAGAAAATAGAAGAAGAAGTGATGAAATTGCTTAAAGTCGATTTCATTGAAGTAGTACCATATTCAGAATGGGTTGCCAACATAGTACCTGTAATGAAGAAAGATGATCGAGTACAAGTGTGCGTTAATTATCACGACCTAAATAAAGTAAGCCCTAAGGATGATTTCCCGCTTCCATATATTGATGTATTAGTGGATAGCACTGCTGAATTCGAAATATTTTCATTCATAGATGGTTTCTTAGGATATAATCAAATCCTCATGAAGAAAAAGGATAAGGCGAAGACGTCCTTCATAACACCATGGGGCACATTTTGTTACAAGGTGATGCCTTTCAGTTTGAAAAATACTGGTGCCACATATCAAAGGGCAACAGTAATTTTGTTTCATGATATGATGCACAAAGAAATCGAGATATATGTGGACGACATGATCGCAAATTCCAAACAAGAAGAAGATGATGTTGAGGTGCTTCGCAAATTATTCGAAAGACTCAGAAAATACAAATTGTGACTAAACCCCAACAAGTGTGTATTTAGGGCAAAATATGGCAAACTGCTAGGATTTGTGGTCAATAGTAGGGGCATCGAAATAGACCCCCCTAAGATCAAGGCAGTATACGACTTAAAGACTCCTTGTACGGTTAAAGAAGTGAGAAGCCTATTAGGGCAATTAAATTACATTGTCCGTTTCATCTATCAACTTTCTGAGACTACTAAATTATTCTTCAAATTATTGAAGAAAAATGCCAAAGTAAAGTGGGATGCAGAATGTCAACAAGCCTTTGATAAGATCAAAGAATATCTGGTATGCTCACCAGTATTGGTACCACCAATTCCTAGGGTTCTGCTGATTTTATATTTGACGATTCACTATGAGTAGCTAGGAGTGGTGCTTGTACAAAGAAAACCAAATGATGGTAAAGAACATGTCATTTATTACTTGAGCAAGAAGTTCACAACATCATAAATGAATTACCGACAGTCGAGAAGACGTGCATTGCATTGATTTGGGTATTACACAGATTAAGGCAATGTACCCTTCGTCATCAAATTTTGCTGGTGACTAAGAACGATCCGATCAAGTACCTTCTTGAGAAATCCTCCTTGGTTAGAAAATTAGCAAAGTGGCAAGTCTTATTATCTGAATTTGACATCAGAAGTTCATCCCAAAAGTCAGTCAAAGGACGAGCAATAGCAGACATATTGGCAAAAAATTTGCAGAATATCACCAATCTTGAAGAACAACTTGATAATCATATATTAACAATGGTCGACAATAAATGGATCATGTATTTTGATGGTGCAATCAACTTATATGGATCAGGAACTGGGACAGTACTAATCTCCCTAGAAGGCCAACACTATCCGGTATCTGTGAAACTGGTATTTCCATGCATCAATAACGTCGCTGAATAAGAAGCATGCATTATTGGCTTACAATTAGCCCTTTCAATAAAGGTAAAAAGGTTGCAAGTACATGAAAATTCTATGCTCATCATATTGCAAACAACTGGTGAATGGCAAACTCGAGATGCCAAATTAATTCCTTATCACAGATACTTAGAAGAGATGATAGAAAACTTCGAACAAGTAACATTCGATTATCTCCCAATAACTCAGAATCATTTTGCAGATGCTCTTGTAACTTTGTCATCCTTACTATAAGTTGAAGATGATATAGATATAAAACCATTGAGAATTAATATTTTTGAACAACCAGCTCATTGCATGATGGTCCAAGCAGAGTTTGACCACGAACCATGGTATCATGACATCAAAAGATATTTTCAATCAGGAGAATTTCCTGAAGGAAGCCAACCAGGTAACAAGAAATTTATAAGGAAGATAGCCAACAAATTCTTCCTCAGTGGTCAAACCCTCTACAAGAAATCATTTGATTCAACCCTACTAAGATGTGTGGATGCTACGGAAGCTGAATAGATTATGAAAGAAATTCATGAGGGTGAATGTGGACCACACATGAATGGATATCTTCTAGCTCGAAAAATTATGAGGTTGGGATATTATTGGATGACAATGGAAACAGATTGCATCCAACATGTGTGATGTTGTCATCAATGTCAAGTTTATGGAAACAAAATTAATGCACCGCCAAATGAGCTATATCAAATATCCGAGCCATGGCCATTTTTAATGTGGGGCATTGATATGATTGGTCCAATCAACCACAAGGCCTCAAATGGGCACTGACTTATCCTGGTTGCTATTGACTATTTCACTAAATGGATTAAAGCGAACTCCTACACGAATGTTACTGCCAAGAATGTTGTAAAATTCATTAGGCGGGACATCATTGCTAGGTATGGGGTTCCAGAAGTAATAATTACGGACAATGGTTCAAATCTAAATAACAAGATTGTGGATGATTTACTCAAACACTTCCACATCCGATATCTGAACTCATCTCCATATCGTCCACAAATGAATGGAGCAATTGAAGTGGCTAATAAGAATATCAAGAAGATACTGGCCAAGACAGCTGAAAATTATCGTGAGTAGCACGAAAGGTGACCGTATGCTCTGATGGCATACCAAACTTCAATTCAAACATCAACTGGCACAACCTCGTTTTCCTTGATTTATAGAATAGAAGTAGTGCTATCTGTTGAAGCAAAAATTCCTTCATTAAGGATACTATCTCAATTGAAGCTTTCAAAAGCTAAGTAGATTCAACAAAGATATGAACAACTCAACATGATCGATGAAAAGAGATTAAGAGCTATTTACCATAGACAAGCCTATCAAAGACAAGTGGCTAAATCCTTTAATCAAAAAGTGAAATCAAGGCATTTCAAAACAGAGGATTTAGTAGTGAGGAAAGTCATCTTCAACAATTCAGATCCTCGTAGAAAATTCACTCCGAATTATGAATGTCCATACATTGTCAAGAAAGTTCTTTCCGGAAGAGCATTGATTTTTGTAGATATGGCAGGAATAGAATTGGACTATCCTGTAAATGCAGACACAGTCAAGATTTTCTACCCATGAAATAAAGACAAACATTCAAGAAAAGATTCGGGTCACTTTAGAACATGTGCATATCATGCATATCATGCATACCGTGCATTTCATAAACATGTTTATCTATTTTGTAGAAGAAAGCAAAAAGAGTCCGAACCAGCCGATGGTTTCAAAATCCCTAATGAAGTTGTCAATAATAGAGGGAAGTATCACTTCCAATTCTATTTTCTATTGATATTCCCTAAAGTGCTTTATCATCCTTAGGGAGACAAAGAAAAGGGAGCAACAAAAAGAAGAATCCCTGGTGGAATCAAAGAAAAACATGCAAACAAGAGGGATCTTAGTAAGTTGATCAGACAGGTATCCCTAAATCGTAAGTGCATGTGTTAAAGAAGTTGCCTTTCTAAAAGAAAATCCAACTTTTCTTCCCCAAGCGGAATGACACTAAGACTGAGCAAAACGAAACACATTGTTTTGAAAGGAATATACCTCAGAAATGGTTAAAATCAAAGGTTTTGAAACACGCTTTCTTTGAGAATGCACTAAGCATCAAAATTCCCTAAAAAGGGATAATTTGACAAAAGGCTCTGAAAAATTTTAAAGAAAAAGTTTGGATCAAATCGAATGGAAAGACCTTCAAATGATGAAAGGTAAGCCATATCCAAACACGTACCCTATACACTCAAAGTTAAAATGGAGAAGTAAGTAAGAAAAACTCATCCAAAGGAAATAGGGGATGTTCGCAATGATTACATAGATTGAAATGATAAAAGGCAGTCATTTTACTACCCCAAACACATGCTTACCCCTTGCAAATCAAATTTGAGCCAAAACAGTGGAGAAGTTTTTCCAAAATCACCCTGTTAAGAACCACCCCACATTGGGGCAAATCAGGAGATTTGTGATTGACAGCTATGGAGAATAGGATCAAAAAAAGATTTTATTGCATACTCTCGCATCAATCTTTCTGTGATAACTTCAGATGAAGTCATATGGAAGCTCAAGACATCCCAAAAAGAAGAAGAGCAATTTATTTCTTATACCCAAACACATTACCTTTGGCAAAACTCAATTGAGCCTGAATATTCATTTCAGAACCCTCAATTGGTGATCATCTCTTCGTACTAGAGCACGAGCATATGATCCACTTTAATAGATAAGAAACAAAAGGGCATGATACAAAGTCCTTAGAATTCAAAAAGGTCAAAGGCAAAAGAATTTAGGGCATGAAAAAGCAGTACGCCTGGTAAAAGCAAGGCCAAATGCCCAAGAAAAATGAAAAGAAAAGAGAGTTCAAAAGAAAGCTTGAAATGACAAAAAAAAGTCATGACAAAGCAAAGTCAAGATCATGAGAGATCATAGATCACAACAAGTGAGAATGAGCAAAAGAAAAGAGATTGTAATGAATATCTAGGGGACTCTGATGTTCATAAAAGAAAGATCTCTAGTGAACAAAAGAGGAAAAGGGTGGCGATGCCAAGAAGATCACCAGTTTCATAAAAATCCTGAATTCAAACAAATGAGCCTTTTTTGAGCTTACCCAATACTAACAATACAACCTCTTCCCAAAGACTCTTCAGATTGGGATGTTAAGAGTAGAAACATGACTTTATGACAAGAAGTCACCACTCAAAGAAGTGTATGCAATGGTATCTTGTCTTGTCCTCGAGGTTCTTAACTTGTAGACCCGAAGTCAAATATGATAAAATCCTTTTTCTTGGCCTTAAAACGCCTATCCTTTGAACAACCATTAACCAAGCCAACATTACAGTCCTCCAAAAGACCTTATCGGATCAATTAGATTGTATACATTGCGAACATCTCCGAACACCTAAGGATTGGTTAAGAGAGATAAAATTGAAGGATATCAGACAAGTTCTCCTTTCAATCAAATAAAGAAAAGACCAAGCTCATAGATTGAAACAAATCCTTTCTAATGAAGGTCTTGTAAACGATCATTTCAAGCATTTTTTGAAAGATTGCAAGCATTTTGTTCAAATAATTCCTCGAAAAGGAAATTTGATTGTCTGAAATGCATTAATGCAAAGAATGCATGTTTCCAAACCAGGTTTCAAAAGTTTTTGATCAACTTAAAATCAAGTTTTCAAACAGTTTGTGGTAAAGCTAAAAAAATAATCACGCTTCAAACAATTTGGATTAATTTCAAAACTATTTTTCAACATAGTTTTTGGTCAATTTAAAACCATACAAAGTTTAGTGAAACCTTAAAAATCACATAACTCATGGTCAAGACATTCATTATTTAAAGTCTTCTCAAAGTCCTACAGTCGAGGAGCCCTTAGATAAATTCAAGCCCTACTGGTGAGGAACCACTAGGCAAATTCAAGTCCTACAGGTTAAGAGCCCCGAGGCAAATTCAAAGTCCTACAGGCGAGGAACCCCTAGGTAAATTCAAGTCCTACAGGCGAGGAGCCCATAGGCAAATTCAAGTCCTACAGGTGAAGAGCCCCTCGGCAAATTCAAGTCTTACAGGCGAAGAGCCTCTAGGCAAATTCAAGTCCTACTGGTGAGGAACCGCTAGGCAAATTCAAGTCCTATAAGCGAGCAGCCCCTAGGCAAATTCAAGTCCTACATGCGAGGAGCCCCTAGGCAAATTCAAGTCCTATATGCGAAGAGCCCCTAGGCAAATTCAAGTTCTACAGGTAAGGAGCCTTTCAGCAAGTTCAAGTCCTACTGATGAGGAATCACTAGGCAAATTCAAAGTCCTACGGGCAAGGAGCCCCTAGACAAATTCAAGTCCTACAGGTGAGGAACCTTTAGGCAAATCCAAAGTCCTATAGGCGAGGAGTCACTAGGCAAATTTTAAAGTCCTACTGGTGATGAACCACTAGGCAAATTTTCAAATCCTTAGGCGAGAAGCCTCATGTGTTCATAGTTCATGGGTTCGTCCTTAAACCATGAAATCTGAATAATCATCACAATCATTACCACCATCAATTCATGCCCTTAGATAAGCAACAAAGAGACACTCACAAACAGGTAAGTTTCTCTCCTTCAATCATTAAGAACCTTTCAAAATATATTTTGAAAAGAGAACCTTTGGATTAGATCACGAATTTCAAAAGCAAGATCCCTAAACAATTGTTATAAAATTTTCCTCTTATCTTGTTCATTGAGTCAACTAAAAACTCAGGTGTCACCTTGTCCTTGAGATTAACCTATAACGAGCTCAATCCTAAAGAGAGGCAACTGTTGACACCTGATTTTTATCTTTTTTTTTATATTTTTAAAAATTTTAAAATTATGACTAAGAATCTTGGCCAAGCCTAGAAACCTACTTCTAAACCAAAAATAAATTTTTTTAGCATTTTCCTTCATTTTTCCTTAATTTCTTTTAGTCAAAATAAGTGAGAAAATCAAGAAAAATAGCAAATGGAATCAGAAAAATCCATAAAAATAGTCATTAGTCTTATTTTAAATCCATTCTCATTAATACATCATCAATTTCGAAAAATCTCAATTGGGTATATATTTTTCCCAAAATTGGGCAAAATCAAACCCAAATTGAACCAAAAATACAATTAAATCTTTTCTAGTCATTTTTAAGTTATGGTGTCTTCACAAAAAATGATTCTGGGACCTTGAATTACTTAATGGTCAGCCCAATTGCACAATTTGTCATAGAAATTAGAAATCCCCAAAATTCAATTGAAAATTAAGAATTTTGAGCCCAAATTGAGAATCATGCCCAATATGAAATTGTCGAACCATGAGACCATCGTTCCTAGGGATAATCAGATGTGGGTAATCTAATTTTGGCATCAATTTTGTCTAATTAGGTCATTAGGACATCAAATTGAACAAAACTCTATTAACCCGAATACAAAAATGTGAAAATTTTGGATATGATTATAACAAAAATTGGGAAAATCACATATTTGGGTTCAAAATGTGATTAGGAATTCAATTTTGAGGTTTAATTTTGAAAACTGGGTGAAAATTAAGCTTAATTTGCGAATTTAGACTAACCTAGGTCTGCCGGGTCGACCATGTCAACCCGACCCGACCTGGGTTGTTCATCTTCTTCGCCCGACTCACCCAAAAGGCACAATAAACCCAGAAAAATTGGCTCGTGCGCACAACTTCACCAGCCTTAATCTCACCACAAACACGTGCGAAGTACCGATTTAACAGCTAGAGAATCTCCAACTATCATCGGTTATTCATCTTAACCGATTCGGAGGTCGGTTGTAACAAGAATTTAGCGGGAAATCAAGCTAGAAAAAGAAGAAAAACTGAACCTTGAGAAAAGAACGTGCTTGACGAATTGCCAGAGAGAGAGAAGGGAGAGAAACAGAGAGAAACAGCGCGAAGCTGAGAGAGAGAGAGAGAGAGGAGTAGAGATCCCTAGATCGAGTGATCGGCACCAGTCGATTGAACGGCGCCGGTAAATCGATCAAACAAGGAGATCTCCTCCATGATAAAGCTTGATCGTGAAGGTCTGAAACCGGAGCTCAAGCGGGTTGACCAACTTGAAGCCCTAGTGTCAGCGAGCAACTTCACGGGTGCCGATTAGCCTGAAAACTCAGATTTGTATACATTCGAGGCAGGTAAACATTACTCATGGTCACAGTTTTTCCAGAGATTCCAGAAAACATGATACGACTCGATCTTGATATTCATGTTGTTCTAATCATGATTTTGTATTTCTGGATATTCAAATTTTGTTTCTAATCACATTTTATGTCGTTTGATTGCATTTTGTTGGATAAACTTGCATAAATCGAACCGGTTGTCCATGAACCATCTCGCCAGAGTTCATCCAACCCTCGCCGGAGCATTGCCGTGGCCATAGGGCCACTCAAGCTAGCTTCCTTGATCTTGTTTGATGTTTTGTTAGTCATTAAAACCGAGTTAGACGGCTAGGGCGAGTAGGATGGTTATTTAGATTCTGGAAATGTAAATCCTAGCCAATGAAAGTTAGTGTTTTTGAGACTAGATTTTGCTCGCCGGCGAAGGTTCGGTGACACTCCAATTAGGCTAGATTGGTAATGGGTAATGTGGATTTTGTAGTGAATCAATCGGAATGGCAAAATACTCATCGGAAAGCCGCCGGAGATAGGTTCGAACGGCGGTCTCGAAAATGCTTAATACAGAACTATGTACACCAAGTGCTCGGGGAAATGCCCTAATGAAATTCCCCTGGAATGACGCCATTTTGGTGTTGCGTTCACCGAAGAAGATGACCGACGCCGGCGCCGGCGAGGCTCAGCTCGGCCAAGCCAAACTGGGTTGAACTGGGCCGGTCTAGTTCATTTTCCTGGCTGGAAATTCTAAAAAAATATTAAAAAAATTGAAAATTCACTAGAAAAAAATAGAAAATTTTAAAAATTCACAGAATGATTCAAAAACACCGTGGCCAACCTTAGAAAGTGAAATTTGAATTTTTGGAAGTGCCCAAGTGACATTTTTAGAAAATCTCAAATTCAGGGGTTATAACCCCTAAAAAACGCTAAAACCCTAAAAAAATGCTATAACTCGTATTCAGAATCTCTGGTTCATAGAATTGTGGTATTTCTCCCATACCTCGATTAAGTTTCTAGTCTACCTACCAATAATGACTAGTGGCGACTTCAAAATCAAAAACTTAGAACAAATAGGAAATTACCTTCCATTGTCACGTGAGGTATGGCCTGGGAGAGACCCTTACACGGAAATACCTCCTTAGCGCGCAAATCCTGAAAGTGCAAAAAAAAAGCGCGTCACGACAGTTTGCATACAGCATTAGGAACGAAGTTACAATTTAGCACGGCCTATCATCCCCAAACGGATGGTCAGTCTGAAAGGGCGATTCAGACTTTGGAAGATATGTTGCGAGCATGTGTATTGAATTTTAAGGATAGTTGGGAGGAATAATTACATCTAGTTGAGTTTGCCTACAATAATAGCTATTAGCAGAGTATTAGAATGGCACCATTTGAAGCGCTGTATGATAGAGCTTGCAGGACACCGGTTTGTTAGGATGAAGTTGGTGAGAGGAGCATCATGGGTGCAGAGTTAGTTGAGCAATCAGCCAAAAATAGTCAAGGTGATTCAGGGTAGGCTTAAGATTGCTCAGAGCCGCCAAAAGAATTACGCAGACCGGAGACGTATGCCTTTAGAATTTCAAGTGGGAGATCACGTTTTCCTAAAAATATCACTGATAAGAGGATTGTCATGGTTTGGCAAGAAAGGAAAGTTGAGCCCGAGGTACGTGGGTCCATTCGAGGTCTTAGAGAGAATTGGCACCTTGACCTATCGTCTCGCACTACCATCGAATTTGTCCCAAGTTCACAATGTGTTCTACGTGTCTATATTAAGGAAATACGAACCGGATTCGACCCACGTGCTGAATTATGAAAAAATAAACGTGAACGATAGAGTGTCGTACGTGGAAAGGCCAGTAAGGATCGAGGACAAAATGGAATGAGTATTGCGGAATAAGATAATTCCGACGGTCAAGGTAATTTGGGAGCATCATGGAATCGAAGGTACGACATGGGAAAGCGAAGAGCTAATACAACATTAATACCGCCATTTGTTCGAATAGTTGAGTTGGATTATAAATTTCAAGGACGAAATTTTTGTAAGGGGAAAGAGACATGACATTTCGAATTTCGACTCATTTTTGGGATTTATAAAGCGTGTATTTCGTTAGTGTACTTATAGTAAAATCTCGTCCGGAACTGATCACTCTTGGGTTATTTTTAATTAGAGATTTCGATAGAATCGTACTCGATCGAATTTGGCCGTTATTTAGAGCTCGAACTTGGGTGTTGAATTTCTTGGAGTTTCGTGATGAATTTAATTGGACGGTGTTAATATTATTGTGGCCAGCATCGATATTGTTCGGAATTGGTGAAAAGTGAAATTTAGAACGGGTGCGAATTTGGACTAGTAGACCTCCGTCTTAGTGTATTTTAGTTAGTGTTTTTGGCCCTTTTTCCTAATTTATAATTAGGGTTTTTAGTGGCCGTTGGATCAAGCTCATGAGATCGATTGTGGACCGTTGAATTGTACTCAAGTGTAATGTTTGACTTCTCTCTCTCTCTCTCCCCCAGTCACGTCCCCCCCATTGTGCGCATGTCCCCGCTCCCCCTTCCCCATGCATACCACTCTCTCTCTCTTCCTTTTTCTTTTCTTCTTCTTCTTCTTCTTCCTTCTTCTTCTTCCTCCTTTCCTTCGACGTTGCCTTGCTTCCCTTCTACCGCTGCCGTTCATCCCAGCCATAGCTTGCTGGCCGTCCACCTTGCGCCATACCATGCCCAGCCACCAGGGCCGCCATCTGTCCGATCGTTCCCCTTGGGCCAACTGCCCTTCCCTTTCATTCCCTCTCCTTGGTACGCGGGCAGTAAGCTCGCCGCCACGTTCGCCATGGCCTAACGCTGCCGAGTCGCCAGAGGGCCCGTCCGGCCTCGCCCAGCCGCCTAAGATGTCGCCGTGCGACCCCCGACGACCTTCAGCTTGCCACCACTGCCCCAGCTCCCCCTCTCGCCTATCGCCACGAATGCCCATCCCTACCACCAGCTCACCGCCACGCGTCTCGCCACTATGCATCTCACCGGCCAGCCCAGCCGCTCACCTAGTCCAGCTCGTCTATCGCCAACCCAGCTCGCCGGCTACTCTCTAGCTCACCTGGCCAAGCCTAACGACACCGCCATCGCCAGCCCACACGCCACCATCCCCGTTGTTCACTTGCTCGCTTTCGGACTGCATGCCAACTGCTTGCCGGCCGTGTCGCCCGTCGCGCTCAACCACTTGCCCATGGCCCAGCCACTCGCCCAGCTGCTCGGCCGCTCTCCCAGCCGTTTACCCGGTCACCCGGCCATGGCCGAGGACTGTGCCGAGCGCCTCGGTCGTGGCTGAGCGCTGTGCCTAGGGCTTTGCCGATTGCTATACCCGTGCCGCGCCGAGCCTGACGCTGCTCCGACCAGCCTTTTGCTGGATTTTGCTTGGTCCCCCTTGGCTTTGGACTTAAGTAAGTGACTCCCTAAACCTTATTTATTATATTGGGTATTAATAGACTTGTTTAGGAGTTATTAAGATTCGTTTAGTGGTTAATGGATATGGCTGAATTGTGGTTTGAACATAGCTGATTTGTAGAATGATTTGTGGTGATTTGGAGGCCAATTAGTGGCTTTTCTTGGCTGATTGAATTGCTGGGATTATGGACTAATGTTGTGGAGCCTATGGTTGGAAAGTGCATGGAAATGTGATGTGTTGGTGATTGTGTGCGTGGCCGGTTCATTGTGGCACTTGGGAGTGAATTTGGGTGCTAAGTATGGTTGGTTTGTGTGAGTAGTGGGTTGAGTTGACTCAATGATCTTGAAGCTTGACTATGGCGTGAAAATTGATTGAATTAAGTGGCGTGTGTGTTTGCTTGACCAAGCTCGGATTGATCGGAGGGCTTCCAACCTGTAAGGTGTTGACCTGAGTTATGAGAAAGGACCTGTGGGGTATTGACCTGGGTCATGAGAAAGGTCCTGGAGGATGTTGACGCGGGACAAAGCCCGGATTGATAGGAGGATTGCCAGCCTAGAGTGTGTTGTCGCGGGTGGTGAGAAAGGACTTGTGAGGTGTTGACCCGGATCGTGAGAAAGTTGGATGGATGCGCACGTGTAATGTACTTGATTGAATTGGGTGAACGCACGTGTGTATGGCACTTGAGTGATTGTGATGTGTCCTTGGCATATTATTGCATTGTAGTGTTTGGCTAATATGCAGAGTTGGCGTATGAGTAGAGGCGAGGTAAGCATGTTTATGTAAATTCTGATATGTGGATGGTTAGATCGCATGTTGAGACTTGTCTGGGTACGTATTGGCCTATCTCGAGTTTAGGTTGTCTGCTTATTGAGATTTATTCTCATTGTTGCAATATAAACCATTTTAGATCCGCAACCGTGATTGATTTGGAGACGCCGCTAGAGTACCTCGGGGATCGAGGATAGATCAAGTTACCCCTTCTTTTGAGTGCCCTTTTTGTAGAGGAGTTAAACTCACTAACCGCTGCCCCCTTTTGATGAATGTGGTTTGAAGTGAGTGGCCTAGGTTGATATTGTGTATTTATGAGTGCTGTAAGTTACACCATGTAATGGAAATGCATTTATTGGTTTGTGTAAGTACTACTCCTTCTTCATTGTTTACTGTCTGGGTGGTTTAAAATTTCGCTTCCGCTTGCGTATGACGTGGGGTGTTTTGTTTGGGTCGGCGATGAGTCCTGAGATGTCATGTTCGAATACGACCTTTGAGGGGTGCTGCGAGCCCGCTGAGGTTTGGGACGTGACAAGAGTCCTTTGATTGCCCTTATTTAGAAAGGATGGACACATGAATGCTCCAACGTTGCTTTTGCCCCTGCACAAAAAAGCGTGCATGAATGGGATACTAAGCAAATGTGAATTGAGACTCAAAAGATTCCAATTAGAACCATGACATTATTTCAATCGAATTTGTGGTCCATTACCATCATCAAAGTTTGACATGCCCTTCAGTTCATCATCCCCTACTGTTGAGCACTCATTTTCGCTCTTCGAAGATAGCATCATGCCCAAGTAGGTGTTGATCCTTTGCTCCACAGGTTCATCATTAATAGAACTCGACGTGTTAATTTCTCATCACAGCAAGCTGGAGAATTATGCTATGAGATATGAAGTAAACGAGTCAGAGAAACAAACATGGTTTATTTGATGCGCGCTTTGGAAAAGTTTTTTTTTTAACGGTAAAATGCTTCTATTTTCAAAAAGTCTTTTTTTGGAGGAAGCATGAAAAAGCCCAGTCCTCAAAATTTCTCCTTAGATAATATTTTCTTTTCATGGTTGGATATCATCACTGGGCTAGTTTAATATACTTTGACATGCCCTCAAAATGAAATGAATTACATTATTGGAAGGGAAATGCAAATAATCAAAGCCCTATGAATCAAAACATAAACATGAATTGAAATCCTAGAAAACACTTGAAATCCTAGAAAGCATGAAAGACTCCTTCGCAAAGGAGTATAAAAACAGAAATTTCTCTACTCAATAAAAGCATCCGCGCTTAAACCCTCTACCCAAATGGTTGGGTAGAGGGTTCCGCTGGACATTTGGTTGATCACTGTGGAAAGAGAATGCCTTTGTGTCCAAGAGGTCTTGAATTCTATACTTTAGTACGTAACAATCATCAGTAGAATGGCTGACCTCCCTCATATGATACTTACACTTCTTAGAGGAGTCATAACCAGAGAGCCGCTCGAGGTTCAAGCGTTTCGGCTCACTTGAAAGCAAAATTTTCTTTTGGAGGATAGGCAGAACTTTGGATAACGACCCAGGCAGAGGCGTGAAGTTCCTTTTAGTATCTTGTTGTCGATTAGTGAATTGGCGTCCACCTTGTTGTTTGCCGGCAAACCCAACACTTGAAGTGAATGTAGCTTACTCTCAACAATTTCCATATTTTCGCTCATCCTAACTTGCATGGGCAGCTCGCTCGCCTTCTTTTTCGCTCATCCAATCAAGAGTCTCAATAAGGTCAAATCATTTTAATGATCACATGAGACTTTTTTATTTGTCTCTTTTTATTGCCTATTTTTCAGAACACTTGATATTGACGTTGTGCTAAATTCGCTGAGAAAGGACCTCAACTAACTACAACCCTTTCTCACCATTATCACTTGTCAGTACAGTGTGCACCGCAAAGAAAAGTAAGACAACTGGAAGGTGGCTGTCTCAGGAAAGGGTCGCGGAACCCCTTAGACAGAGAGAGACGGCAGCCACCTCGTGCGGGATGGTGGTGAATCTGAATGGTGCGAGGATGTGCATATGCGTGCATGTATGGGTGTGTGGTATGCGCACACTCTTTTTTCTAGGGAAAAGAACATCACGAGTATCATAATTTTCATACGGTGATCACTTGAGTATCGTAATTTTTTTCGACTATTGAAGCGCCATAACTTAACTCTTTTCCTCATCACTTATTTGTCATGTAACTTTTCAATTGATCACTTAAGTATCATAATTATTTGAAAATATTCATCACAAGTATTATGTCACGTCGGATTTCCGACACTAAGGTAAACGTATATAAAAAGTTTTGGCACTCAAGTGAACATTTTTTAGAAATTTAGCACTTAAGTGTTAAGAAAAAAGTTATGACAGTCAAGTGAGCACCGTACAAAAATTATGATATTCAAGTGAACGCTATACGAAAGTTACGATATTTTTATCCCTATTTTTCTGGACGAGGGTTTGGTGGTAGCTGCAAAATCCATCCCTCTCCCTCCCTTCTCTCTCTCGATTCTGTTGTTGTTTTTTAGTACTTTCTTGATGTGGCCCTTACGGTACCTTGTGACTATCAGTTGTACTAAAACAAATGAAAACAAAAAGGAACCAATTAAAAAATCTACATCAGATCCTTCCGTCAACTAAAACAAGCAATCCTAATGGAGATATTGCAACATTTTTTTACAAGTTTTAAAATTTGTTAATTCCACTTCGAGTACCATTTGAAGACCTCTGAAGGATTTCAAAAATGAGTGGAAGACCATTAGCACCCCACAAAGTGATCGGAGAATATCCCCAAAAATTGGAATGATCCTCTCTTATGGATATTGAATTTGATCCACAATTGTTACATGTCACCAATGACGGTCTATTAAGTTTCAATGGGATAAGAATAAGGGCTTTGCTAGTTTAATAGCCTTTGGGTCATTGCGAGAGTAACAATATATTGTGAGCCACAAATTCTTGAAAGAGTGGAACCACAATAATTTCTAACCATTTGTTTTTTCTTTTTTCCAGAACATGTTATTATTCTTACAATAGATTAAAAACTGTCGATTAATCATTTCTCTAACAAAAATTAATCCATGTGTAGTTCTTGAGCTTTTGTTCCTTATCAACATGAAATAGTCAAGTGGTAGAGCAAAAGTCGGTGAATGAGGAAGACTAATATAGTCAATGGGGAAAAGAATGTGATGTAACCGTATTGGTTATTAAGTCAACAAAGTCGTCAAGACAGTGGAGTTGATGTTACCGTCAATCTAGTGAGCATGGTATAACAGCTTATAACCGCATATAGAATTATGAAGTTATAAATGGTTATAAATTCAGTAACCGATTGCGTAACTATCGAATGTGGATTATATATACCCCAAGTGTACTCTTTGTATGGATCCCTGAATCACTTACATAACCAACGTTCTTCTGCAACTTTATCTTCATATTTAGGTTTCTACAATATATCTTTTTTGCAATTGACATCGTTAATAACGATTGCTCCTTAGGAGTGTCAATGGTTCGGTTCGGTGGCTTTTCATGGTGCCCAAACCGAACCGAACCATATGGGATGTGTGCATGTTTTGACCAAAACCGTGACCCGAACCAAAAATACAGTTCGGTTTGGTTCAGGCCAGGTTTTGGGATTCCTCTTTGTTTCTTTTTTTGGGCTTTTTAAGGAAGAAGAAAAGAACACGATACATGAATACGTATGTGCTGTGAAGGTTCTTGTTGAAATTAATCTAGAACTCGTTAATGACTTCCGGTTGTTTATTAATTGGTGCACACACATATTATTGTTACTATTACTATTGTTATAATCGATATTATTATTATTATTATCATTATCATGATCATTACTACCACCATGAATGCAGACACTGACGAATATAGCTACAATTAAATTCTGCAGCTATATCGTTTCTGTCAATTCTTGCAAGCAGTCTCAGGTTGATTTTGAACTTAAGTCACTAATATGCAAGGGAGATCATGCGGGTGGACAATCATTATACCTAATAACTTGAAGAGTGATTAACCCACACAATTTCTCACAAAATAATCTCTCAGTATCATAAAAAAAATAACACAAAATCTTACCACAATATCTTCACGGTTTCAAACACTCTCTAATTACTTCAGGGAGTAACTACCGCAAAAGCAATCTCTTGGATACAATTCACGAAGAACATCTATTTCTCAAATCTAGACAAGAATTGGATCCAAAACAATAAATCTACTCAAGTTAGGAATCCAACTCTAATAGAAAATCTATTTGGATCAGATTTTTTATACAAGTTCAAACTCGAAACATATTGTCATCATCTATGTCCATATATTCACTCATGCTGACTTGCATGGCCGGCTCGCCTTCTTGTTCGCTCATCCAATCAAGAGTCTCAAAAAGGTCAAATCATTTTAATGATCACATGGGACTTTTTTATTTCTCTTTTTATGATCTATTTTCCATAACACTTGATATTGATGTTGTGCTAAATTCGCTCAGAAAGGACCTCAACTAACTACAGCCTCGTGCGGGATGGTGACGAATCTGAATGGTGGGCGGATGTACGGGTGTGCGGTACGCGCACGCTCATTTTTCTAATGGAGATATTGCAACATATTTTACAAGTTTTAAAATTTTTTAATTCCAAAATCTAAAAGTTTCAGAAGTAAATTACACTTCGAGTACCATTTGAAGACCTGTGTAACTTCTTATAACAACAAATAGGATAATGATGTTATATGTAGTTATAACTTTAGTAACCGTTTCTGTAACTATCGATTGTGGATTTTTTTGTGGGTTATATATAGCCAAAGTGTACTCTTTGTAAGGATCCCCAAATCACTTATATAACTATAATTCTTTTGCAACTTTATCTTTACATTTAGGTTTTTGCAATTTACATCATTTTTAATGATTGTTCTTTAGGCGTGTCAACGGTTTGGTTCAGTGGGTTTTCATTATACCCAAACCAAACCGAACCATATGGAATGTGTGACATTATGAAATTTGACCCACTTGGGATTTATGAAATTGATGATTTTATGAACGTACTTGTAGTTAGATCTCGCCCGGAACCGATCATTTCTGGGATACTAGCCATTAGGAAAAGACTAATTAGGGATTTAAATTCGCGAGACCAAAGAAACTCGATCGTGAACTGACTTTCGACCATAGAATTGTTGAGGTGACATTTTGAGCCAATGTAGGCCGATCTGAAGATAGTTATGGGCCAATTCGCCACTGTCATACGAGTGGATCACGGGTGATTCCGTTTGACCACGAGATGAATTGGCGAATGACCCTAAACCTATATCAATTGATCGTGCCCGTCGGAACTAGCGATCGATCCTTGCGATTACATGACAACCGAGGTCGTCACAATCCGAGTAAGTTTAGACGTGGCTTGATTTAGTATCGGTCATGGGTTGAATATGCGAATTTCCCCAAAAGCCACCCGTTAGTCTGAGATATGCTCAAGTTACGTTATTTAAAATTTAGTCATTAATTAGAAATCAAGTTGGGCATTGAAAATTTAGAAAGTCATGACAGAACATTTGGATGACGTTGTTATTAGCATGATCAGCCTTAGAATTGTTCGAATCCTTCAGAAAAATCGAATTTCGGCAAGAAATGGAAAATGACCGTTTTACCCTTGGGACTTTGTTAAGGCCAAGTATAATGGGAGAAGGGCATTTTGGTCATTTCACCCTCACTTTAGAAATGATAATTTTTCGACAATTTTGCCCTTGGATTTTTGTGAAATTCCCATTTTACCCTTGGATATTTTGGAAAAGATTCGATCTCAGCCATTGATCTCAAGATAAGAATGAATCGTGGCCATTGATTGAAAAGTAGAGAGAGGGGCAAGATGGTCATTTTACCAAAAAGGGGGACAATTATTGGTATATTTAAGCCATTTTCTCTTTCTCTCTCTCACCCTCTCATTTCTCCCTCTCTCTCGGCACACACTCTCTCTCCCTCCCCCACCGACCGATTGCCCCCAATCCTCTTTGTAACGATCCGGTCCGACGAGGGCGAGGAGTGGTCACCGGGGCCAGAGGGCCTAGATAAGGAGCGGCTCCTGGCAGGTTTCTAGGATGGTAAGGGGGGCATATCTCTGTCCCACATCGCTTCCGGGGGGGAGTCCTGGGATTGCTTATAAGGCTTGGCCCCTAATCTTTGTGTAATGCATTTTAAAACCGTAAGGACTTAGTGTCCAAAGCGGACAATATTACACAAGGAGTGGCGCAGCGGAAGTGTGGTGG
This sequence comes from Syzygium malaccense, assembly GCA_031216405.1. Lineage (NCBI taxonomy): Eukaryota > Viridiplantae > Streptophyta > Magnoliopsida > Myrtales > Myrtaceae > Syzygium > Syzygium malaccense. The sequence continues at coordinate 25,189,165 of CM062257.1, read as the reverse complement.
GGCCGAGGTCCTTACAAATGGTATCAGAGCCAACTCCCGACCGCATGTGGGGCCACAGCGAGGAAGCTGTGCTCGAAGGAGGGGAAAATGTAATGACCCGGTCCGACGAGGGCGGGGAGTGGTCGCCGGGGCCAGAGGGCCTGGACAAGGAGCGGCTCCTGGCAGGCTTCTAGGATGGTAAGGGGGGCATATCTCTGTCCCACATTGCTTCCGGGGGGGAGTCTTGGGATTGCTTATAAGGCTTGGCCTCTAATCCTTGTGTAACGCGTTTGAAAACCGTGAGGACTTAGTGTCCAAAGCGGACAATATTACACAAGGAGTGGCGCAGCGGAAGTGTGATGGGGCCGAGGTCCTTACACTCTTGGCCGTACCGCCGCTGTCCCCAGCCACTGTCCACCCGTCGCCGCCCATCCGATCATCGAGCCATACCTTCACAACCCTCACACCACCGCCGTCTCTCCCTCCCTCTCAGCGATCCCTCTCTCTCTCCCGTGGCCGTGACTAGCCGGCCAAGCAAGCCATCGCCGTCATCGCCAATCGCTGCTGTTCAGTCGGACCGCCGTAGCCGCCGCGTCCCAGTCGCCTTGTCACCCTTGGATAGGTTGTGCTTGCTTGTAAATTTCAAGTAAGTTACAATCTAAATCCTATTTAGGATATCGGGTATTAATGGACTTGTTTAGACGTGGTTTAGTGTAGTTTAGGGGCTGATTTGGATGAGGGACCTTAGGGATGAATTTGTGGCATTTTGGGGGAAAATTAGAGGCCAAATAAGGGCTGTGTTGGCTAGTTTGAATGCTGTAGTTTTCTATTTGGCACGTAGATTGGATGTTTGATTCGGCAATTAATTGCGTGAAATTGTCGTGTAGTGTTGTGATAGTTGTGCCATGGTTTACGATGTAAAATGACATGTTGTATGATGGTTGTATGTTTGTTGTGGGCTGAATTATGACGGTCGGATTTGATGCATTTGGGTGCGTATGATTAATGCCCGAGTATGTGTAAGTATGAGATTTGAGGCGTGTGATGTGCGTGTGATCACTAAAAATCCCTGAGGCGTGTTTAAGTGGGGTAAAGATAAAATACAGCGTGTTGGCATGTTCACGTGATCACTAAATCCCTGAGGCGTGTTTAAGCGAGGAATTGAACTGACTTGAGGCGTGTTTACGCGGGTCGTGGTATGACTGTGAAGCCTGAGGCGTGTTTACGCAGGCTGTAGAAAGAGAATGAGAATGAGATGTACGATGTGGCAAGTGAGAATGTGATCGGGCCTGAGGCATGTTTATACGGGTCGCGATAAGAATGTGTAGCCTGAGGTATGTTTACGCGGGCTGTGGAAAGAGAATGAGAATGAGATGTGTGTTGTGACAAGTAAAAGTGAGATCGGACCTGAGGCGTGTTTACGCGGGTCGTTGGCAAGTTAAATGAAAATGGTGTGGTAGTGCATGAATGAGTGTGAAATGTGGAGTTCGGAAATGTCATGTGTACGACATGTGCTTTTGGGCATGAGAATAGCTTGGAATGTGCATGTGGTTTGAAATTCGTGTATTTGAGACTAATGTGTAGGTCGAGCCCAAGTAAGTACATTTGTGTGCGTGATACGTATGTATTGAATGATTGTGTATTTGGACCTGTCTGGAGATACGTGGTAGCTTAAGTGGGGTTTAGGCTGTCAACTTATTGAAATTCGTCTCATGGTTATTTAACCAAATCATTTCAAAACCCCGCCCTGAATCATGAATCCACCACCGCCACCACCGCCCCAGCGTTTTAGTATACCAATGCAAACCGAGCATTTAGTTGTACAGTATTTGATAGATGACAATATGGCTTGGATCAAACATACGACTGTAGTATGGATAGACATAGGACAACCCCTCTGGCAAACCTACACTTATACCGCCTAGTGTTTCCGGGATGGGTTTGATGAGTTTGGCCCTATCCGAGGTTTTGATGTCCCCTTTGACGGAGTGGGGGACTAGGACCCGTCAGTTATACCCCCCTCCCGATGGCGAGATGACTAGCATAGACACTAGTCTCACACAATCAAGGCATCAGTATGCTCCTACAGCGCCTGAGCCTACAGTGGCGGAGCTAGATCCGAAGCCAAAGGATTCACAGGCTAGGTATGACTCGATGGATGTGGACTTAGGGGTAGAGTTAGAGGAGGAACCAAGAGTGGAACCGGAGGAAAATGTTGAGGAAGAGTCTAAGTCAGAGGAACAGATTGAGGTTCCATTAGAGATGGGGGATGAGGATAACCCGATCGAGATCGAGGTAGACTCCGAGTCTTCAAAGGAGCACGTGCCTTAGGAGGATTTAGATTTGGATTCTGGGGAGACCGAATCGGAATATACTCCGTCTACAGGGCGTAGGGTTAGACTAGGGGTAGCCAAGCCTTTTGAAGTGTCCCATTTTTTAAAATAGAATATACCAAGACTACTAACCTTTTTGGAGTTGATGACATAATTCGTAGAAGCCAGTTTGTATGTGTATCATAGCTTGATGTAAATTTGGTGAGTGCACGACGCGACTAGTGGTGGTGTAATGGTTGAGAATGGATATTGTATATACATCGAGGTGTAATATAATGTTTTGGTGGCTTGGTGAATTATCTCTCCCTATTACCCCATAATCTTACTGTCAGGGTTTACGTTCTTGTTTCTGCCGTGTGCAAACTCTCATGTGATCGTTTTGGTCGGCGATGTTTTCTGGGATGTCGCACTAATTCGACCAAAAGAGGGATGTCGCGAGCTCGATAGGGTTCGGGGCATGACATCCCCGTCCAAATTGGTATCAGAGCAAGGACAACTCAATCCAAGTTGGTCGAAGCCTGGAGTGACAAGGAGTTGAGACCTTGGGGTAGTCATTTAGGGAGACCTTAGTGAGTTATAGGTGTTGGACGAGCTACGCGTGCCTCCAGACTGTTTGTCATGATTGCTGAGTGAATTGAGTGTTCTAATGGTTGAAGTGCAGGTGCGTCTGGACCTGAGGTAAGTACACGAAACTTATTGATTGTGATCTTGTGTTGTGATGGTTGATTGCCTGCTAAGTGGATTATTGCTGTAATTCACTGCTTAGGATTAGACTGATATAGTTGGCCTAGGTTCTAATTCCTGGATGGAATTATAGTAGGTAGAAGAGTAATAGAAATTGTGAAAATGAGCAGCCAAGGAAGAGGTGTAGGAAGAGGTACAGGAAATGGTGCAGGAAGAGGAATAAGAGATCGAGGTGATGCTCGAGCTAGAGCTGTAGAGGACCTCGGAGTTGATGCTAGAGTTGCTGTAGACCCCAGAGTTGATGAAATTTTAAGGGCACTCTAGGAAGTTGGGACTTTGATGGGTAGGCAGACTCAGGAGCAAGCTGCCACTATTGCCTAAGCGGTTGAGGCCGCCGCAGCCATTGCCATCAATGGCAACAATGGAAATCAAGGGCAGGGCCAAGTAAATGTGAATAGGCAGATGCATCAACTAGTTAAGTAGTTTTTGAAATTAAAGCCCCCTAAGTTTGATGGTAGAGGCAATCTTGAGGTTGCATCGCTTTGGGTAGAAGAGTTGGAAAAAGCCTTTGAGGTATTAGGGTGTATCGAGGAAGAGAAAGTGACCTTGGCGGTGTATAGCTCTAAGGAAATTGAAGTGATTGGTGGAAAGCCACCAGAGGTAGGGTGTTCCCTGCTGTATCACCCAGACTTGGGCGATGTTTGTAGAAGTCTTTAATAGTAAGTATTTTTCTGAGAGTGCTCGGGAATAGAAATTAGTTAAGTTTATGAGGCTTCGTCAAGGACTGAGGACTGTGGATCAGTATGGGGCTGAGTTCACTCGATTATCTAAGTTTTCCCCAAGGATGGTGGAGGACCCATTGGATAGAGCTCGGAGGTTCCAAGATGGTTTGAAGCCGGACCTTCGCAACCAAATGATTTCACTGAATTTGAGGGATTATAATGAGATCTATAAGCGGGCTCAAGCGATTGAGCATGACTTAGCGAATAGAGCCGCTGCTTCTGGATCGAGATATGCTCCGGCTAGGGACAATTGTAATCTCGGGAAGAGACCGATATCTGGAAATCAGCATTTTATTCCTTCCGTTAAGAGGAACATCGGAAAGCTGAACTATTATCAGGGTGCGGTGTGTCAGTTGTGTGGTGGAAGACATGGGACTGGACCTTGTCCGAGTAGGAGTATTATATGTTATAGATATGGCGGAGTGGGCCACTGAGTGAGGAATTATCCCAATAACAGACAAGCTAGGTCGTCTGTGCTACCGCAACCGCTCCGAATTGGAAATCAAGTTGGAACTCCCTTACCAACGAACAAGAACAGACCACCGGCTCAAGGACGAGTGTATGCGATGGCTAGAAGGGAAGTTGAGAATGCGCCAAGCGTGGTCACAGGTACGGTCTCTCTCTGTGATTATGCTGCATATGCTTTATTCGATCCGGGGGCGTCACATTCGCTTGTATTTGAGCAATTTGTTAAATTGACTGGTATGGAATCACAATTGCTTGACATTGTGTTGTGTGTTACCACCCCATTGAATGATAAGGTGCTAATCTCGGTAGGGTGCCCGGATTGCAAGATTGTGATTGGTGATAGAGAGGAAAGGATAGATCTAGCGGTTTTAGTCATGTTTGATTTCGATATGATCATAGGTATGGACTGGTTAGTTAAGCAGAGGGCTGTTCTAGATTATAGTAGCAGGGTGATCCAATTTAATCTGGTTGGATATCCTAAATTCGAATTTATGAAAAATCGAGAAGGAGCCTTGATTCCCTGGATTTCATTGCTGGAAGTGACCAAGTTGTTGGATGAAGGGTGTCAAGGATTTTTAGCGATAGTGGTTGATTCCACCATTGAGGGACCAAGGTTAGAAGACATAACCGTGGTGTGCAACTTTCCCGATGTCTTTCCTCAGGAATTATCGAGATTGCCACCTAAAAAAGAAGCGGAGTTTGTAATCGAGTTGACCCCTGGGATTGAGCCAATCTCGAAGGCACCTTATAGAATGTCGTTGTCGGAGTTCAAAGAGTTAAAGGTGCAAATGCAAGAATTATTAGACAGAGGATTCATCTGTCCAAGTGCGTCTCTATGGGGAGTGCCAGTCTTATTTGTGAGGAAGAAGAATGGGTCACTAAGATTATGTATTGATTATCGGCAGTTAAATCAAGTGACGATTAAGAATAAATATCCCATGCCGAGGATAGATGACCTATTTAACCAGTTACAAGGGGCTTCGGTATTTTCTAAAATTTACTTAAGGACGGGATATCATCAATTGAGGATTAGAAAGGAGGACATACCGAAAACGGCATTCAGGATGAGATATGGACATTGTGAATTTACAGTAATGTCGTTTAGGTTGACAAATGCCCTTGCTGCATTTATGGACTTAATGAATCGGGTGTTTAAGGAGTTTTTAGATCAATCTGTCATAGTCTTCATAGACGACATATTGGTGTACTCGAAGAGCCCGGAGGAGCATGAGTTTCATCTGAGTAAAATTATGCAGACTTTAAGAGAAAATGCATTGTATGCTAAGTTTAGCAAGTGTGAGTTTTAGCTTAATTGAGTAGCATTTCATGGACACGGGATCTCTAGGGAAGGAATCTCAGTAGATCCAACAAAGATTGAGGTAGTAATGAAGTGGTTGAGACCAACGATGGTAACAGAAGTTCGAAACTTTTTGGATTTGGTAGGATATTACTGACGCTTCGTGGAAAGGTTTTCGGCAATAGCAATACCATTGACACATTTGTTGAAAAAGGAAATAAGATTTGAATGGACCAACAAATGTGAAAGGAGTTTTCAAGAATTAAAACATAGATTGACGATGGCACTGGTATTGACTATTCCATCGGGACCTAAATGATATGAAATTTGTAGCGATGCATCGTTAAAAGGACTGGGGTGCATACTCATGCAAAATGGACGAGTAGTGGCCTAGGCATCAAGACAGTTAAGACTGCATGAGTTGAACTACCCGATCATGATTTGGAATTAGTCGCTATAGTATTCGCTCTTAAGATTTGGCGACATTATCTATGCGGAGAGAAATTTCAGATATATACATATCATTAGAGCCTCAAATATCTGTTTTCTCAAAAGGAGTTAAATATGAGGTAGCGTCGTTGGATGGAATTGTTGAAAGATTATGATTGTGATATTTTGTATCACCTCGGAAAAGCACACCGGGTAGCGGATGCATTAAGTTGGAAGTCAAGCATCACACACTAGATGGTTAAGGAATGGACCTTGTTGGAAAAAGTACGAGACTCGGAATTTAGATTTAAAGTAAGTCAAGTCTCGACTTTGCTAGCCACGCTAAGGATTGAACCAGAAATCCAAATTAAGATTAAGGCCTTCCAGTTTATAGATCAGGAAATTCAAAAGATTTTGGAAATGGATGCTACCAAAAGAAAGCCGGACTTCCAAGTATCCGAGGATGGGATCTTGAAGTTCCGTGGACGGTTATGCGTGCCTAACGATATGGAACTTAAAGAAGAAATTTTGTCGAAAGCGCATAGTAGTAATTATAGCATCCATCCTGGTAGTACCAAAATGTATCAGAATTTGAGACAATACTTGTAACGCCCCTACCTTGGGGTCATTAACGTGACGTCCCGTTCATTATTATCATTCTTTAAACACAAGCGGAAGCATATCTCAGGACAATCACATGAAAAACAATAGCGGGATTAAGACAAACAGCATCATGAGCAAATTTTGTATTTACAGGACACGCAAACATATTTTATAAGCCAACTTAGCCAATTTTAGCCATTTATACACAACAAACGTTATGGCTTGGGTGTCCTAAGCCCACTACTTTGGATTCATAGCTCCTAGTTTTCCTTGAAATCCAACATGGCTCAAACTCCTCCTGTCGCCGCCATCCGTTCGACCATCCTATGGACCTGAGAGGGAAAAATTGGGGATGAGTCAGGGAGACTCAGCAAGTGAAAACACTAATATCGAGCGAGGATATATCAATCGTCGTTAACATAAGTCGGCCCTTACCACACCGGCATCGATGGCAGATCAATAACAAAGTTCAAACAAAAGAACATCACGCATGGCCACATCATGCACACTTTACAACCCAAGGCTTGATTCTATCACAAAACAACATCAAACATGAAACATGATCAAATCAAGAAATGAACGAACTACGACCAACCAAACAATCGAGAAATGGTCCAAGCAAACCACGTCACAACACATCTCAACATCCTTTCCCGATATTAGGGAATTCACTTACTCAACAATTAAACAAGAACTAGAGAAAACGATGAGTGTAAAGGACACGCGAGTCTCGGCGACTCTTGGGCGATTCACGAACACTCGGGCCTCAGACGTAGCTTTATCACTTGATCGAACAACAAGAAAAAGGATGAGTTCGTGAAGCTCTCTCTCTCTCTCTCTCACTCTCTCTCTCTCTCGGCTTCTCTTTCTCTCTCTATTTCTCTCTCCCCTTGGCCGAATGGCCTTGTTTCTATTTATAGGGAGGCAAAACTTGGGGCCAAAGTTTGGATGAGGTAAGCGCACGTGTCATCGGGAAGGTGAGGTAAGCGCATGTGTCATCGGTTATTAATAGCATAGGCCAAAAGTCATGATGGTGGTGCCTCTAAAGTCTTCGTTCATTAATGCATGACATCATGAAGGGCCACCAAAGTCCAAGCAATTAATACAAGCCATTATGAGGGTGACCTCCAAAGTCAAGAACAATAATGGCCAATTAATAAAGCTTGGATGATAAGTTTTGGCTCAGTCAAGGCCTTATCCTCTAGATTCTTCCATCAATTTCCTGACCGTGGACTCCCTAGAACCTTTTGGATTTACTGAATTCTCACGCAAATGACTCGGGCCAATCGGGTTACACGAAATATATCAATTGGCATGAAAATCACAACCCGTGCCATAGTTAATCAAAAGATTTTCTGAAGGTTTTCCGCGATAAACACGCACAATAATTCCATCCAACCTGAGGTTTGGCGTGGATATGTCTTCAAATATCACCAAAAGACATCAAGTCGAGATTCCAATGTTTTTACATAGAAACTGATAAATCTTTGAAATCTGATAAAACCGAACAGCTTTGCATTGTTCACGAATTTGGATTTGAAAACATAGTAAACGGCCTTCGAAAATTCTCAAATTTGAATATGTCATAAACAAGGCCTTACCAAACATTTCTCATGAGAACACAAAATCAGAATCTCTCTGTAAACACCATTTTTAGTAGCTCAAATGCAGACTAAAAATAGTTCACTGGAGTAGAATTCTTGTTTCTCAAATTAAGCTCTGTCCATAATCCAAATCATCTTAGAAAATTCTCAAATTTATACATGTTATAGAAAAGGAAGTTTTCAACAACTTTTATGAAGGAATCTTTACCAAAATTGGCCCAGAAAAGATTGTAGAAAATAAAGACGGTGTGAACATCACCGAAATACCCATTCTGGGTAGTTTCACACGGTTCGAAAATAAGGCCATCGTATCACCATATCAACTTCAAAAATTCTAAAATTAAAGTATGTAAAACTTCAAGATGTTTGGAACAACTTTTAAGAAGAAAGTGTTTGGAAATTCGGACCACAAAATTCTCCCCAAAAATAACAAAACGAAGGGGTACAAAGGATCCGAAACTGGGTTTTCCAAAATAAGAGTAAAAATTTTAGTTCCAATTGGAAAACCTCCAAACTTAAACCATAGCCATTTCCCAATGACCGAAATTGAGGATATTACAATTTACCTGCAGCTTCCTAGGCCCAAAAATCGGGACGTGACAATTCTCCCCCTCTAATAAAATTTCGTCCTCGAAATTTAAAACGTACCTAGCTCCTCGAATAAATGCAGGTATCAACTTTTCCTCAATTCCTCACTCTCCCATGTGGCTTCTTTTATGCCCTGGTAACACTATAGGACCTTAACTAAGGGAACGACCTTACCTCTCAACACTTGCTCCTTACAATCCACGATCCGCACCTGCTCCTCAGCATAGGACACTCTGCTATCCACTTCGACCTCGTCGAAAAATTCAGCACGCGTGCCGGATCGGGCTCATACTTTCACAATATCAGTACATAGAACATATGTACCTGACCAAGTTTCGGTGGCGGCGCCAACCGATAGGCCAAATTCCTTATTCTTCCTAGAATTTCAAAAGATCCTACGTACTTGGGACTTATCTTACCTTAGTACCTTTACAGCATCCACTATAATGCGGACTAGCTCTGGACTAGCGACCTTTCTTTCCCCGACCTCGATCCAATATACTAGAGTGCAGTAAGCTTGTCCACACTTCTGCTGCGCTACTCTGATAAAATCTTACTCAACATAATTTACTTACTTACAACAATCATGAAGATCACACTTATCATTTCAAGTAACAGTTTCGGTCTTACTTTCAATTCAGTACCTAGTTCGGTTTATTCCTTTTCTTACCCACCATCCCAGAAGCCTGTCAGGAGCCGCTCTTTGTTCAGGTCTTCAACCCCGGCGACACTCTTGCTAGAAGCCGCACCTTGATCAAGCTTCTTGCTCCGGCGTCCACTTCCTAGCCAAGAGCTGCTCCTTGATCAGGTTCTGCCCTGGCGATCACTCCCTACCCTCATCGGATCGGGTTATGTCAAAATTCAATAGCCTTCTCTTGGCTCAACACAGAACTGCAACTTACTAGAGGGGAACCTGCTTAGACTTCTCTTTCGAGGTCGTGACGTCCTACTGGGACTTTCCTTTTTCCTCAACGGTCGCAGCCTAGTCCTGAGCACTTATTTTACTATCAATAGTCAAACAAGACTTTCTACAATACAAGAATATGTCAGTAATCACAAATAAATAGGAGCACTTAACCATAATCAATCATTCACATGCATAGGGGTATTTCCTAGCTAACTACCCCAACTTTAGTACACCTTATCACTCCAGGTCTTTATTCCCGCTTTGATTTCATAATCGTTTTCCCAATTCGATGCACAGTTTGGTCGTTCCTGCCCTTAGCCGTCCTAGAAGCCTGCCAAGAGTCGCTCTATGATCAGGCCCTTCACCCCCGCGCCACTTTTGCCTAGAGGCCGCTCAATGATTAGGCCTCTTACCCCAGCGCCACCTCTGTTACAAGCCACTCAATGATCAAGTTGTATGGCCCCGGTGCCGCTCCCCGCCCTCTTTGGATTGGCCAATCGCAAGCTGCCCGAACTACACCTACTGGAGGGAAAACCTGCTCTGATATCAAATTAAACTGTAATGCCCCCACCTCAGGGTCATTAACATGACGTCCCGTTCATTATTATCATTCTTTAAACACAAGTGGAAGCATATCTCGGGATAATCACATGAAAAACAATAGCGGGATTAAGACAAATAGCATCATGAGCAAACCTTGTATTTACAGGACACGCAAACATATTTTACAAGCCAACTTAGCCAATTTTAGCCATTTACACACAACAAACGTTATGGCTTGGGTGTCCTAAGCCCACTACTTTGGATTCATAGCTCTTAGTTTTCCTCGAACTCTAACATGGCTCAAACTCCCCCTGTCGCCGCTGTCTGTTCGACCATCCTATGGACCTGATAGGGAAAAATGGGGGATGAGTCGGGGAGACTCAGCAAGTGAAAACACTAATATCAACCGAGGATATATCAATCGCCGTTAAGATAAGTCGGCCCTTACCGCACCCGCATCGAGGGCAGATCAATAGCAAAGTTCAAACAAGAGAACATCACGCATCGCCACATCGTGCACACTTTACAACCCAAGGCTCGGTTCTATCACAAAACAACATCAAACATGAAACATGATCAAATCAAGAAATGAACCAACTACGACCAACCAAATGATTGAGAAACGGACCAAGCAAACCACGTCACAACGCATCTCAACATTCTTTCCCGATATTAGGGAATTCACTTACTCAACAATTAAACAAGAACTAGAGAAAACGAGACGTGTAAAGGACACGCGAGTCTCAACAACTCTCGGGCGATTCACGAACACTCGGGCCTCGGACGTAGCTTTCTCACTTGATCGAACAACAAGAAAAAGGATGAGTTGGTTAAGCTCTCTCTCTCTCTCTCTCTCTCACTCTATTTCTCTCTCCCCTTGGCCGAATGGCCTTGTTTCTATTTATAAGGAGGCAAAACTTGGGGCCAAAGTTTGGATGAGGTAAGCGCACGTGTCATCGGAGAGGTGAGGTAAGCGCACGTGTCATCGGTTATTAATAGCATAGGCCAAAAGTCATGATGGTGGTGCCTCTAAAGTCTTCGTTCATTAATGCATGACATCATGAAGGGCCGCCAAAGTCCAAGCAATTAATACAAGCCATTATGAGGGTGACCTCCAAAGTCAAGAACAATAATGGCCAATTAATAAAGCTTGGAGGATAAGCTTTGACTTGGTCAAGGCCTTATCCTCTAGATTCTTCCATCAATTTCCCGACCGTGGACTCCCTAGAACCTTTTGGATTTACTAAATTCTCACGCAAATGACTCGGGCCAATCGGGTTACACGAAATATACCAATTGGCACGAAAATCACAACCCGTGCCATAGTTAATCACAAGATTTTCTGAAGGTTTTCCGCGATAAACACACATAATAATTCTATCCAATCTGAGGTTTGGCGTGGATATGTCCTCAAATATCACCAAAAGATATCAAGTCGAGATTCCAACGTTTTCACATAGAAACTGATAAATCTTTGAAATCTGATAAAACCGGATAGTTTTGCACTGTTCACGAATTTGGACTTGAAAACATAGTAAACGGACTCCGAAAATTCTCAAATTTGAATATGTCATAAACAAGGCCTTAACAAACATTTCTCGTGGGAACACAAAATCAGAATCTCTCTGTAAACACCATTTTTAGTAGCTCAAAAGTAGACTAAAAATAGTTCACTGGAGTAGAATTCTTGTTTCCCAAATTAAGCTCTGTCCAGAATCCAAATCATGTTAGAAAATTCTCAAATTTATACATGTTATAGAAAAGGAAGTTCTCAACAACTTTTGTGAAGGAATCTTTTCCAAAATCGGCCTAGAAAAGCTTGTAGAAAATAAAGACGGTGTGAACATCACCGAAATACCCATTCTGGGCAGTTTCACAGGGTTCGAAAATCAAGCCATCGTACCACTCATATCAACTCCAAAAATTCTGAAATGAAAGTATGTAAAACGTCAAGATGTTTGGAACAACTTTCAAGAAGAAAGTGTTTGGAAATTCGGACCACAAAATTGTCCCCAAAATTAACAAAATGAAGGGGTACAATGGATCCGAAACTGGATTTTCCAAAACAAGAGTAAAAATTTTAGTTCCAATTGGAAAACCTCCAAACTTAAGCCATAGCCATTTCCCAGGGACCAAAATTGAGGATATTACAATTTACCTGCAGCTTCCCAGACCTAAAAATCGGGATGTGATAATACTATTAGTGGAATGGTACGAAGGTGGATATAGCTAAGCATGTGGTCAAGTATTTGACGTGCCAACAAGTGAAAGCGCAACATTGTAAGGCCGGAGGATTGTTGCGACCTTTAGAAATCCCAGAATGGAGATGGGAATATATTACCATGGATTTTGTGATAGGATTGCCAAGGAGCCAAAGAGGCCACGAATCCATTTGGGTGATTGTCGATAAATTGACAAAGTCAGTATACTTCATGGCAGTGCAAAAGGACTTTGCGTTGGATTGATATGCTAAATTATATGTACAACAGATTGTTCGTTTGCACAGGGTGCTAGTGACGATAACTTTAGACCGTGATCCTAGGTTTTCTACCAACTTTTGAAAAAGTCTACAGATGGCATTGGGATCAAAGCTGCAGTTTAGTACAGCTTATTATCCGCAGACAGATGGCCAATTTGAGAGAATGATTCAGACTTTAGAGGGTATGCTTCGAGCGTGTGTGTTGGATTTTCAAGACAAATGGGAGGAACAATTGCTTTTGATGGAATTCCCGTATAATAATAGTTTTCAGCATAGTATTCGAATGACGCCATTTGAAGTGTTGTATGGTAGGGCATGTAGAACGCCCATATATTGGGATGAAGTTGGAGAAAGGAGTATAACCAGGACAGAATTGGTTCAACAGTCGATAAAGGCAGTTAAGATCATACGCGAAAGGCTGAAAACAACTCAAAGCCGTCCAAAAAGTTATGTAAACAGAAGGCGAAGACCTTTGGAATTTCAAGTAGGGGATCACGTATTCCTTAACGTATCGCCCATGAGAGGATTATCCCGGTTTGGCAAGAAAGGGAAATTGAGTTTGAGGTACGTGAGACCCTTTGAGATTTTAGAAAGGATTAGAGACTTAGCTTATAGCCTTACGTTACCGCCAAATTTGTCGTAAGTGCATAATGTGTCACGCCCCGAACCCTACGGCGCGCGAGCATCCCAACAGAGGTCGAATTGGTGCGATGCCCTAGGACGCGTCGCTGGCCCAAAACCCAAAACAGAGAACAGTGCACATGCGGAAGCAAATAAACACTCGTGCATAATAAAACAATCATGACCAAGGATAGCAGTAATACCATAAATACAACTTGCATTAATAACAGGGATTTACAATATCCATTACAACAGAATAAACATATAAAGGCCAAAACGGGTCAATAGCCACAGACATCGTGGCTCGGCGGTCAAGCACTATATCTAGCCGGGGCTACTCCCAAAACGTATCAATACGCCTGCCATCCTCAAGGATGGGAGTCTGAAAAGTGGGATTTAAACAATAATGAGAATAAATCTCAGCGAGTAGGCCCACTAAACCTAAACTAGGCTAACATGCACCTCTTGGACAAGAAAACAAGCACAACAACAGCACAACAACCAAACAACAATTGACCTAGGCCCTCGGGCCTAGATCGAGCATATCCCTGGCCTTGCAGGTTAGGCAATTCATAATAATATCCACAGCACATACGTGAACATGCTTGGTCATACATACGCCATACGCATGCTCATTCGCATCAGTGCCTGCATCACACACGAGTCATCGAGTCACACATACTCGCACACTTGCCTATGCATTCTTGCACGCTTATGCCATCAATATGTCATGCTCATGATCTGGCTATCACGCCCCGAACTCCTTGGTACGTGAGCATCCCACCTTCGGTCGATTATGATGCAACGCTCCCAGGATGCGTCGCCGACCCAACACTCAAACAGAGATAAGGCACATGCAGAAGCAATAAATAAACACCCGTACAATATAAACATATGAGACCAAAGATAGAACAACATTAGGAACATAATTACAAATATATACATTTTCATTTCAAAAGGGAAACCTTTTTACCAAGTACTTTTTACAGAGATCAAAATACACAAACAAAGAAAACAGTGAACAGCCACTAGATCAAAAAGGGGCAAGTGGGTAGGGGAAGATAGACCGTCTACGAGGAAGGTCACAGTAAAAAAGGTACGAGCTTCCCAACTAAGGGCGAGGACTTATACTAGGGCTCCCAGTCCGGATCAGACTCTGAGGACTCCTCTGAAGAACTCTCCTGAGACTCAGACTCCTCGGAATCCATGTCTTCTGCCGCGGCCCTCTCATCTTCGGAGTCCGGCTCTAACTCCGGGTCGAGGTATAGTCCTATCTCTTCATCCGAGCCTAACTCTGCAACTTCCCCATCCTCATCTGAATCTAGGTCTATGGCCTTTGGCTCATCCTCTTCGTCCTCCATTTGATCTGGATCTTCAACTATCACCTGTGGCTCCCTATCCATGACTTCATCCTGGACATCCCAATCATTAGCATCTTGAGGATTTATCACCTAACCATCCGCAACTATAGGCTTCATCAGGTCATTCTCGTCAAGTAGGGCGTCGAAGGTCTTGAGAGGTCGGCTTATGTTCCCGTCACCTTCCCGAAGACACCAAGCAATGTACTCTTAGGTCTGATAGAAGTATTCGCCCACGTTCACAAAAACTATCGATCGATACCTTACATACTCTTCCTCATTCCCTAAGGGAAAAACACTAATAGACTGTCGGATCTGCATCGAGATCCCAAAAAGTGGCGGCAGCCTCGATATGCTCAAGGACGAGGGTCTGAAAAGTTTGGGTTATACAATAATGAGAACGCGACTCAGTGAGTAAAACCCCCTAAACCTAAGCTAGGCTAACATGCATCCCCTGACAGACGAAACAACACAATACACAAATAATGACCTAGGCCCTTGGGCCCATATCGATCATCACACTGACCCTGCAGGTTAAACAGTTCGATATATAATAATCACGGCACATGCGTGGCACACATAGTCACACGTACGCCATATGCATGCTCATAATCACCAGTGCTCGTATCGCATATCCTTCACCGAGTCTCACACGTTTGCACAAGAACCTATGCATTCTTATGCATGCAAATTCTATTATCATGCCATGTTCTCATTCTGGCTCACACTGTGCACTGGCTCAATGCTCAATTATCATTTAATATAACCCGCGTAAAACGCATCAGGTCTCTTTCTTAAACGCAACACTTCGTGGCCTGCATAAAGCGTATTCTGGTCCAGTGTCTCTAGCCAGCATCAAAACGCATCAGGCGCAACACCGATCTCCTCACGAACCAGAGCTCGTGTAAAACACATCAGGTTGGTCATCATCCGGACGAACCGGGTATCGTCCCACGTAAAACGCATCAGGACGGCACACCTCGCGTAACACGCATCAGGGCGAAATGTGATCATACATACACATAGCCAATTATTATTTGAACCCCGCGTAAAACGCATCAGGGCGATTAGGTGATCACATGCCCATGTCAGGCACGTATTCCCGCACAATTTCTATTCATGCCTCATACTCGGCATACAATGCGTGGCCATGCAATGCAATACAATGCAACATGAGCATCAGACACGATTTACACACTCAGCCAATCATTGCTACTAGACCGTGTCCAAATCACAACAACGTGCTCGATTGGCCTACTTAATACCGTGCGGTCTAATGCGTATTTCACAATTCAAATAATTACTCAATGCCATCAATTGGCCAAACACACTACACACTGGTTGGCCACATGAATACACGACATGACATTACTCAATTTACCATAATAGAGCACAACAATCAATAAATCAGTCAACCCGAGCATACCCGGCAATTCTGTCACATAAACCTCAATTTGTCCACACTAAACCAATTACCCCTTAATGTGGAAAGCCACTATTCGCTCCATTATCGGCCTCTAATTCACCACTAGATCGCCACAATAATCCACCAAATTTTTCCGTGATCTCAACCTCGAACTATCAGCATGAATTCTCCCTAAAACATACTAGTATATCCTAAACCGGCCCATCTAAGAATGCACACTCTCCTAGACCGAGTTTAGAAAGTTATATTCATTTAATCCAACTTAGGCGACGAAGATCGGGCGGCCAATTGCCGATAAACGGCGAATCGGCGACGGCATTCCAAGCGGACGGCAGCGGTTCACGGCGACACGGTGGTACGGACGACGGCTCACGGCGGCGTGATGGTACGAACGACGATCCTCGGCATCCGTACAGTGGCGAAGGTGGTGATGGCGAGACGGCGGAAGGGAAGTGGTTCGGTGAGGGTGAGTGACAGTGGCGTGGGCAGCGTGGACAGTGGCGATGGCACCGGCGGCATGCGGCGCGGCTTCCCGGCGATGGTGGCTTGATCGGCGTTCCTTGGCCGGGAGTGAGAGAGAATGAGAGAGGGGGAGAACGGACGGGATGGTGATGATGACGACGGCACGGCGGAATAGCGGCATGGCGGCGTCCCGGCGGTGAGCGGCTCCAGCATCCATGGCCTAGATTATCCGAGTCATCACTAACGGGCGGCTGTTTAGGGGTTACGCGTATCGACTTAGATTATCCGAGTCATCACGACCTCAATTATCGGGAGAACAAGAGGAATTATAGCTAGTTCCGGAGGTTACGATTATTCGGTTTAAGTTCGGGATTCGTTGGTCACGTGTATTTTCTGTCGTACAGAATCACCTGCTATCCGATCATACATCGCTGGCCTTGGCCAAACCAAATCCGTCACCTTTCTACGATCGGCCCACATTGGCCCAAAATATTTCCTCATCATTTCTCAAAATCTGTGCCAGGCTGGCGATTGGGTCCCTGGTCCACATACCGTGCTTCCTAATTAGCCATTCTCATTTGGTCGGTATCTCGAGAGTGATCAGCTCTGGACGAGACTTACTAAAGTGAAATGAGAAATAATACTCGTTTTAGGAATTATAGCTAGTTCCGGAGGTTACGATTATTCGGTTTAAGTTCGGGATTCGTTGGTCACGTGTATTTTCTGTCGTATAGAATCACCTGCTATCCGATCATACATCGCTGGCCTTGGCCAAACCAAATCCGTCACCTTTCTACGATCGGCCCACATTGGCCCAAAATATTTCCTCATCATTTCTCAAAATCTGTGCCAGGCTGGCGATTGGGTCCCTGGTCCACATACCGTGCTTCCTAATTAGCCATTCTCATTTGGTCGGTATCTCGAGAGTGATCAGCTCTGGACGAGACTTACTAAAGTGAAATGAGAAATAATACTCGTTTTATTGATTCCGGAATTGAGTCGAAATTCGGGGTGTTACACTGGCTCAATACTGCACACTGGCACACTGCTCATTTTCAATTAGAGCTCGACCTACGTAAAACGCGTCAGGTCTGACCTACGTAAAACACATCAGGTCTATAATCAATACCAACACTTCCTGGCCCGCATAAAACGCATCAGGCCCGGTGTCTCTAGCCCTCGTAAAACGCATCAGGCGCAACACCGATCTCCTTACGAACCAAAACCCGCGTAAAACGCATCAGGCTGACCGTCTTCCGGACGAACGAGGCATCGTCCCGCGTAAAACGCATCAAGACGAGTTCATACCCCGCGTAAAACGCATCAAGGCTTTTAGTGATCACACATACACACAGCCAGTTTTATCTGAACCCCGCGTAAAATGCATCAGGGCATTTTAGGTGATCACATGCTCATGTCAGGCACGCATACTCGCACAAATCTCGTCTCATGCCCATTCTCAGCATACGAAATACGTGGCCATGCAATTCCCGCACTCGGGCAATAATGCAATGTACAATGAGCATTCAATTCCACCGATGCACATAATCATTCAATGTCAAATCGACGTGCATCTCAACATGCCCAAATAATCAAAGCATTTAATCCAGCCATGGCACATACTTGGCACACGAATTCACGCAATTAAATCATTAAAATATCGCAAGCCCATGGTCCCAAGGCTCCCTCAAGTCACGGCTACACAAGCACCCAACATGGCATCACAACACTAATGTCAAGTCATGTTCAATTCAGCCTCCTCGTGGTCCATTCACAATGCTCTCGGCAATTCACGCTAAAACCATGTTTAATCAAATATGGCCCAAATCAAACCTACACCAAATCAGATATGAACAGTCCACCCTAGGCCCCTAATCCACTTCTAAATCATCACATTGGGCTCCCGAAATTCATCACACAACCAGCCATGACACGGCCCACACATTATACCCGTTTTAATCCACATAATTGCCCAAACTAAGTCCACAATGATCAGCCAACAACCAGCCCATTCTAGGCCACCAAATCACATTTAAATCATCACATTAGACCACAAAAATCACCATGAGAATAGCCACCACACAGCTCACAAATTACACTCGCTTAATCCACATTTTTACCCAAATCAAGGCTTAAATGATCAGTCACCACACATCACATTCTAGGCCACCAAACCTCATTTGAATTATCACGCTAAGCCACCAAAATAGCTATAATATCAGCCCTAATCAATGCACACCTAGCATCTCACAATTGGTCCATTAATCAATCGCGCAAAGTCCAAACGAGCCCACTATGATAAGCCATTAATCATACCGATCTAGGCCTCTAATCCACTTCCAAATCAACCCGTTAGGCTACTAAAATTATCACATTAATCAGCCTAATCACTAGCCTACGATTAACCCTAAAACACCCTAATTTAACCCCTAAACTTGTCTAAAGTGCACAAAATCCTAATTAGGGTTTAGGGTTTGTATTCACCTAGGTCCTAGGCTTCAAACGAGGCTGAACAAGGAGGAGAAATGGGCTGGACCGTGGCTGGGACAAGCTGGTTCCACGGCAGCGCTCCAGCGATCCTCACGGGGGCGCTCGGCGGTGCACGGTGGCGGTGCTCCGGCGGCGGCTTGCTCCGGCGGAGGCTCTCACGCAGCAAGGGGAGGAGAAGAATGGAGAGGGGAGTGGCCGGTGATGGTGATGGTGAGAAATGAGAGGAGAGAGAGTGAGAGGGAGTCTTATCCAAATTGGTGAGTGAGGGTTGGTGAACTACTTCCCCAAAAATGACCATCTTGTCCTCATTTCTAGGGCTAGGATCAAGTCTTGCTAAAATATCTTGGGGCACTTTGGTCCACTAATTTCCAGCATTATTGGGGTTGATTAATCCAATTTAAAACCCCAAAATTCGGAATTAACACTTAAGGGCATAGGGGCAAAACGGTAATTTTTCGTCTCGAGCTGAATTTTTAATTTTCGACTCTACCGATCCCCAATATAATTGGCCACACTTATATGATGTCATCCTTGTAAAATAGTCACATACGTTCACGAAATTCGACACCGAAATCCGGACTCAATTCCACGATCGATTTCGCTCAAATGCGATTTTAGCATATCTCATTAACGGGCGGCTGTTTAGGGGTCATGCGTATCGACTTAGGATTACTCAAGTCGTGATGATCTCGATCTCCTAGAGAACACGAGGGTTTATCACTAGTTTCGGGGGTCACGATCGTTCAGAATGAGTTCAGGATTGTTTGCCACGCGTACTCTCGATCGTACGAAATCACCCGCGATCCGATCGTACATCGTTGGCCAAATCAAATCCGTCACCTTTCTTGGATTGGCCCACATTAGCCCAAAATATTCCCTCATCGTTCCTCGGAATCGGACCCGATTCACGGTCGAGTTCTTGGGTCCACGTACCATTTTCCTAGTTAGCCATTCTCTATTTGTCAGTATCCCGAGAATGATCAGTTCCGAACATGACTTACTAAAACGAAATGAGAAATACATATCCATTTTATTGATCACGGAAGTGGGTCGAATTCAAGATGTTACATAATGTATTCCACGTATCGATGTTGAGAAAATACGAACCAGACCCAACTCATATGTTGAACTATGAAGAGATAGAAGTTGACAAGAGGGTGTCGTATGTTGAAAGGCCAATAAGGATTAAAGATCGGAAAGAACGAGTTTTAAGGAACAAGACCATCCCGATGGTCAAGGTTGTTTGGGAACATCACATGACAGAAGATGCAACTTGGGAAAGTGAGGAGTTAATACAACGTCAATACCCCCATTTGTTTGAGTAGTTAGGTTGAATTGTAAATTTCGAGGACGAAATTTTTATAAGGGGGAAGAGTTGTGATATTCTGAAATTTGACCCACTTGGGATTTATGAAATGGATGATTTTATGAACGTACTTATAGTTAGATCTCGCCCGGAACTGATCATTCCTAGGATACTAACCGTTAGGGAAAGGCTAATTAGGGATTTAAATTCGTGAGATCAAAGAAACTCAACCGTGAACTAACTTTCGACCATAGAATTGTCGAGATGACATTTTGAGCCAATATAGGCCTATCTGAAGATGGTTATGGGCCGATTTGCTACTGTCATATGAGTGGATCACGGGTGATTCCGTTTGACCACGAGATGAATTGGCGAATGACCCTAAACCTATACCAAAAGATCATGCCCATCGGAACTAGCGATCAATCCTCGCGATTATATGACAATCGAGGTCATCACGATCCGAGTAAGTTTAAACGTGACTTGATTTAGTATCGATCATGGGTTGAATATGCGAATTTTCCTAAAAGCCACCCGTTAGTCTGAGATACGCTCAAGTTACGTTATTTAAAATTTAGTCATTAATTAAAGACCAAGTTGGGTATTGGAAATTTAGAAAGCCATGACAGAATATTTGGACGACGTTATTAGCATGATCAGCCTTAGAATTGTCTGAATCCTTCAGAAAAATCGAATTTCGGCGAGAAATGAAAAATGACCATTTTACCCTTGGAACTTTGTTAAGGCCAAGTATAATGGGAGAAGGGCATTTTGGTCATTTCACCCTCACTTTATAAATGACAATTTTTGGACAATTTTGCCCTTGGATTTTTGTGAAATTCTCATTTTATCCTTGGATATTTTGGAAAAGATTCGATCTCGGCTATTGATCTCGAGATAAAAACAAATCGTGGCCGTCGATTGGAAAGTAGAGAGAGGGGCAAGATGGTCATTTTACCAAAAGGGGGACAATTATTGTTATATTTAAGCCATTTTCTCTTTCTCTCTCTCACCGTCTCATTTCTCCCTCTCTCTCGGCATACTCTCTCTCCCTCCCCCACCGGCCAACCACCCCCCTCCCCTTGGCCGTACCGCCGCCGTCCCCGGCCACCGTCCGCCCGTCACCGCCCATCTGGTCACCGAGCCGTGCCCTCACCACCCTCATGCCACCGCCGTCTCTCTCCCTCCCTCTCGACGATCTCTCTCTCTCTCTCTCTCTCTCCCGTGGCCGTGACTAGCCGGCCAAGCAAGCCGCCGCCGCCATAACCGATCGCCGCCATTCAGTTAGACCACCATAGCCGCCGCATCCCAGCCGCCTTGTCGCCCTTAGATAGGTTATGCTTGCTTGGAAATTTCAAGTAAGCTACAATCTAAGCCCTATTTAGGATATCGGGTATTAATGGATTCGTTTAGACACGGTTTAGTGTAGTTTAGGGGCTGATTTGGATGAGGGGTCTTAGGGATGAATTTGTGGCATTTTGGGGTAAAATTATAGTCCAAATAAGGGCTATGATTGGCTGGTTTGAATGCTATAATTCTTTGTTTGGTGCATAGATTGGATGTTTGATTCAGCAATTAATTGCGTGAAATTATCGTGTAGTGCTGTGATAGTTGTGCCATGGTTTGCGATGTAAAATGGCATGTTGTATGATGGTTGTATGTTTGTTGTGGGCTAAATTGTGACAGTCGGATTTGATGCATTTGGGTGCGTATGATTAATGCCCGAGTATGTGTAAGTGTGAGATTTGAGGTGTGTGATGTGCGTGTGATCACTAAAAAGTCCTGAGGCGTGTTTACGTGAGGTACAGATAAAATACGGCGTGTTGGCATGTTCGCGTGATCACTAAATCCTTGAGGCGTGTTTACGCAGGGAATTGAACCGGCTTGAGGCGTGTTTATACGGGTTGTGATACTACTGTGAAGCCTGAGGCGTGTTTACGCGGGCTATAGAAAGAGAATGAGAATGAGATGCACGATGTGGCAAGTGAGAACGTAATCGAGCCTAAGGCATGTTTACGCGGGTCGCGATAAGAATGTGTAGCCTGAGACGTGTTTATGCGAGCTGTGAAAAGAGAATGAGAATGAGACGTGTGTTGTAGCAAGTGAAAGTGAGATCGGACCTAAAGCGTGTTTACGTGGGTCGTAGGCAAGTTAAATGAAAATGGTGCGGTGGTGCATGAATGAGTGTGAAATGTGAAGTTCGGAAATGTCATGTGTACGACATGTGCTTTTGGGCATGAGAATAGCTTGGAATGTGTATGTGGTTTGAAATTCGTGTATTTGAGACTAATGTGCAGGTCGAGCCTAGGTAAGTACATTTGTGTGCGTGATACGTATGTATTGAATGATTGTGTGTTTGGACCCGTCTGGAGATATGTGGTAGCTTAAGTGGGGTTTAGGCTATCAACTTGTTGAGATTCGTCTCATAGTTGTTTAACCAAATCATTTTAGAACCTCGCCCTGAACCATGAATCCACCACCGCCACCACCGCCCTAGTGTTTTGGTATACCGATGCACACTGAGCATTCAGTTGTAGAGTATCTGGTAGACGACAATATGGCTTGGATCAAACATATGACCGTAGTCTGGGTAGACATAGGACAATTCCTCTGGCAAGCCTACATCTATACTGCCTGGTGTTTTTGGGATGGGTTTGATGAGTTTGGCCCTGTCCGAGGTTTTGATGTCCCCTTTGACGGAGTGGGGGACTGGAACCCGTCAATTATCCCCCCTCCCGATGGCGAGATGACTAGCATAGACACTAGTCTCGCACAGTTAGGGCATCAGTATGCTCCTACAGCACCCGAGCCTACAGTGGCGGACCCAGATCCGGAGGCAGAGGAGTCACAAGCTATGTATGACCCTATGGATGTGGACTTAGAGGTAGAGTCATAGGAGGAACCAGGAGAGGAACCGGAGGAAAATGTTGAGGAAGAGTTTGAGTCAAATGAACGGATTGAGGTTTCGTTAGAGTCGGGGATAAGGATAACCCGATGGAGATCGAGGCAGACTCCGAGTCTTCACAGGAGCACATGCCTCAGGAGGATTCAGATTCGGATTCTGGGGAGATCGAATCGGAATGAATGCCGTCTACAGGGCGTAGGGGTTAAACTAGGGGTAGGCAATCCTTTCGAAGTGTCCAATTTTTGGAAATAGTGTCACGCCCCGAACCCCCATCGAGCTCGCGACATCCCCTGCTCCGATCGAATAGTTGCAATGTCCCAGGAACGTCGCCGACCCAACCCAAATATCAGAGCTAGATGCGGAAGCGAAATATAAAAACCCCGGACAGAAAGATGACGACAACGGGGTAGAACACCAAGACAATCAAACAAGCTAACTACAACATTTTATACAGCCACTACACCAAATATATACAAACATTGTATTACAGACATAAATATAGAGGAACATCCTCTGCCATCGTTTTAACAAAGTTCAGGGGTTTGGTTATCTTAACTTCACTATTGGATAACCCAAGTTATACAACCCCTAAAATGCCCTAGGAAAAAACCTAAGGGTCGCCCTTCTCCAATCTGCTCCTGATTCTTCGGGCTTGAGCCTCCGGACACTCGCCTGCAGTTCTACCGGGCATCAAAAGCGGTTCCTCGAACGTCCAAAAAAAAAAGGGCGCACTTCCCGGGTTTAAGGCTGGGGGTCTGAAAGTGACGGTTATACAACCGTGAGATGAATCTCAATAAGTGTACAACCCCAAACCCCACGTAGGCACTCACGTACCGCCAGACGAAAACACGCATAACACACGACCATCAATTAAACTAACAATCACACACGACCCTACCTGGAATCCATCATACACGTTCCTGCACGTTAAACAATGACATAGCCAATATGCCACAGAAACACATCACAGCCGCGTGCGTGCCTCGATTATAGAGCAAAACCCACTTGGGCACGTCCCATACCATGCCTAGCAGTTTTTACCCCATAATCGAGCATCACACCACGCGATACAAATACACTCGCACACCAACTCACACCACACGTCACTTTTTTAATCTCATTCGTCCAGTCAATTCCCGTTCATTCTCAACCTTTCCACCACTATCGCGCCCGCGTAAAACGCATCAAGCCAACGGTCTTCTGACCTCGTCAGGCATCGTCACCCCGTCGGGCCGGGCATCGTCACCTCGTCAAGGACGACATCGTCCCGCGTAAACGTACACGCCTCAGGATAGAATCCTACACACACTTTCCTTCTACCGCGCCCGCGTAAAACGCATCAGGCCAACGGTCTTCTGACCACGTCAAGCATCGTCACCTCGTTGGGTCGGGCATCGTCACCTCGTCAGGGACGACATCGTCCCGCGTAAACGAACACGCCTCAGGACAGACCTTATCCCGCGTAAACGAACACGCTTCAGGGTATCACTTTTCCACTCAATCCTACATTTCCGTACCTTAATTCCACACTCTCACACGTTCCACGCTACCACACAAACACACTACCAAACATACACACTTCACACCCATTTCACATTTTCACAACCTCGTCACGCAAACACCACACAAACACCCATGCTTGGCACTCGAACCCAATGCACAAACACACTACCACACCACCACAGTACACGGCCACATACACACGGCACACCACCACAATTCACGGCCACTCACATAGCACACACAGTCACGCATAATCAGCCCACAGCAATTTCTAGCACACGCGCTCATTACAAAATCACACTACCACACCTCACAGCCACACAATCACACATACAAGCTCATTCAAGCATCAAACTACCCGTCAAAATGCCACGATAACACCAAATAATTCTTGAGAGAGAGAAAAACCGAGAATATATAAAATCGGATCCAAACTGGGTAATTGCGCAGTGACAGAAATCCATTTGAAATAAATAGTAAACCAACTCCAAAAATTCTAAAATTTGGACACATTGCGTAAAACATCTTGCTGAACATTTTTCGTGAAGAACTTGAAACTCAGTTCCAACTGGAAGTACCTCTTTTTGACACTCAAAATCAGACGAAATTCGGTTCACTCGAACAGCCCCTCAGGCCATCAAAATGCAACTCATTCAGTACCCAAATCATTTTGGAAAATCTTGAAATTTTTATATGTTATAGCCACGAGTGTCCCCAACAACTTTTGGGAAGGAAGTATTTTGAAAATAGGCCTGGAAAAATTTATAAAAATTCGAACAGACCCGAAGGTCGGGTGAACAGTAAATCGGGCAGTTTTATTTCGGTCCAAAGATGGACTTCCGAATGGCAACAAATGATTTCCAAAACTTCCCAAATTAAAATATGTTATAGTTTAAGATGTTGGGAACAATTTTCATGAAGAACACTTCCTCAAATTCGGGCCACATAAGTCACAATAAAAATAACAAAAACTAGCGACGCAGCAGCAACCTAACTGGAAATCAGCCAACACACACACCACCGAGCAAACCAGCCACTAAATTCATCCTAAACCGAGCCCTAAACAAGCCTAACAATACCCGAGTTCCTAGGCGACATTTGGGGAGGTCACTTACCTAAAAAGCGAGACAGAACGGGGCTGGGATGGTGCGGAACAGCAGTAGCAGTAGTAGCAGCAGCAACGGTGATGAGAGGAAACAAAAATGAAGAGAATGAGAGAGAGAGAGAGAGAGAGAGAGAGAGAGAGAGAGAGTGATCGTGGAAGGGGGGGTTCTGGCCAGAAGAGGGAGGAGAGAGAGAGAGGTCAGAAATAGTGGGCTGGTGGGGACACATGTCGGCGATCCGCAATTTTTCCCAAAATACCCTTGATCCAACGGTCCTCGTTCGTCTTTATCCAATAATTCAAGGGCGAAGTGGTAATTCAATAATTCCAATTTTTTTTTCACTTATTTTAGTCCTCAATTATTGCCCAAAATTTTCCAAAATTCGGAATTCTCAATACAGGGTCCAGGGGCAAAATGGTAATTTTCCGGTCCCAGGGCGAAATTCCAATTTTCGCACATACGGGTTCCATATGGGTGTGGCCAATATAATATGGCGTCGGAATTGTGAAAATAGCTTCTTAAGCCCGCGAAAATCGACTGCAAAGTCCTGGGAATAAAATAATATTATTTTTCACTTCCGGGCCAAAATTCCAATTTTTGACCGTAACCACTCCAAATATGCGTGGCCACCCTAAAACGACAATAGCCTCGAAAAATAACCTCAAACGACCTCAAAATCCAACATCGGTGTCCACAGGGGCAAAACCGTAGTTTTTCCGGCCCCGGACCGAAATCCATTTTTGTGCAGAAATGGGTGGCCCCAAGGTTGGCCAAGCCAAAAACGTCATCAGCCGCTCAAAATTGTCACTTTCAAAATTCTCGATTCCCGGGCCCGAATTCCAAGAAATGACTAAAATTGAACAATTGCGACTTTAGCTTATCTCTTGCTAACGGGTGGCTCATCGGGATTACACGCTCTCGACCCGTGACCGACACTAAGTCAAATCACGTTTAAGTTTGCTCGAACCAAGGCGACCTCGATTGTCATATAATTGCGAGGGTCTGTCACTAGTGCCCTTTGAACGCGATCAATCAAATAGATCGGTTTCGGTTGGCTCAAAACATTCCCTCGTCAATTGATATGGTCGAAGATTGAACCAAGGTCAAGTTCTTTGGTTGTGCGAACTCAATCCCGTACTGGCCTTACCCCTAAGGTTAGCATCCCGTGAATGCGCATTTCCGGGTGAGATCTCACTATAAGTGCGTTGGCCAAAATATTCATTTCATGAATCCCGGGAAAAGGATCGAAAATTCATACTGTTACAAATAGAATATACCCAGACTACTAACCTTTTTGGAGTTGATGACGTGATCCGTAAAAGCCAGTTTGTATGTGTATCATAGTTTGATGTAAATTTGGTGAGTGCACGACGCGACTAGTGGTGGTCTAATGGTTGAGAATGGATATTGTATATATATCGAGGTGTAATATAATGTTTTGGTGGCTTGGTAAATTATCTCTCCCTATTACCCCATGATCTTACTGTCAGGGTTTATGTTCTTGTTTCCGCCGTGTGGAAACTCTGTTGTGATCGTTTGGTTTGGCAACGTTCTCTGGGACGTCGCACTAATTCGACCAAAAGAGGGATGTCGCGAGCTCGATAGGGTTCGGGGCGTGACAGAATGTGTGCGTGTTTTGACCCGAATCGAAAACACAATTCGGTTCGGTTCAATTCAGCCCGGGTTTCGGGATTCCTCTTTCTTTTCTTTTTTCTTTTTTGGCTTCTTCTTCTTCCTTTGCAGAAGAAGAAAAGAACATGGTACATGAATATGCACATACGGTGCGGTAAGTTTCTTGTTGAAATAAACCTAGAACTCGTTAATGACTTCCGGTTGTTTATTAATTGGTGCACACACATGTTATTTTTACTATTACTATTGTTATAATTGATATTATTATTATTATTATTACTACTACTACCACCATGAATGCAGACACTGACGAATATAATTACAATTAAATTCTACAGCTATATCGTTTCTGTCAATTTAAATAATGTCTATCTTTAATTTTTTTTTCCTTTTAATCAAGAAAAGGTGACCTTATTTATGCCTTTCTTTTGTGTTGTACTTGTACACTAGGTTAGTCATTGCATTTTCATTTAGTAATAAATATAATTTAGAATTAATACCACGAAAAACCCCAAACTAGTACATTTGTGACAAATTTATCCCAAACTAATTTTTGACAATAAAAAACCTCAAATTGGTACACCTGTGACAAATTTATCCTTCGTTAGTTTCCGTTAAATTTTACCGTCAATTTGCTGAGTTGGATGACACAAGACAGTTGACGGATGTATCGATTTGGGGTTTTACCCTTCATTAGTCATAGTTGTACCGGTTTGGGATTTTTCATAGTATTAATCCAATTTAGTAGAAACTAATAGAGGGTAAATTTGTCATAGGTGTACCAGTTTAGGGTTTTTGTAATCAAAAAATTAATTTAGGTAAATTTGCCACACGTGTACTAGTTTGGGGTTTTATTAATATTAATCCTACTATTTATGGGTTGTTCATATTTAGTAGGCACAACACTTTGTTACTATAATTAAATAAAGATCACTGAAGCAATCAATTAGCAGAATCAATTTATTTTCTAGTCGGCTTTCCATATAAGTATCGCTACTGGAGAAACAAATAAGATTACTGTCCATGCGGATATTATTCATAGGTATAAAGCTCGTAAATGGTCGCACCATGTGGCTCGACCATGTGCACCTTTAGAAAATAGGGTACACGAAAATTTGCAATAAGAAATAATTTTTGGTGGAGTTTCTTCGCTATAAGATAGTAAAATGAGAAGCTTGTCGGGGCCTTCGTGCAACTTTTTATAGCAAACAGTTACAGAGAGCAAAATATTATCTCACTTCTCCTTTTACCGCAACCTGTCCTGGTTTCTCTTCCACTAGAACATATATCAAAGTAAAACTGCCACTACAAAAAAACATGTTTTTTCCGACGAAATTTCCAACGAAAAATTCGAAAAAATTCGTTGGAAAACGAATTTCCAACGAATTTTCCAACGAAAAAAAATTCGTTGGTAATAAGTCGTCGCAAATTTTTCCAACGAAAAATTTCAATTTTCGTTGGAAATTTGCGACGAATTTTTTTTCGTTGGAAAATTCATTGGAAAACTCGTGGCTAAATTCGTTGGAAACGAACTTTTTTTTCCGATGAATTTTTTTTCGTTGGAAACTACAAATTTTTTTTTTTCGAAAAATCATGAAAATTTTTTTTCCATCAAAAGAATTTTTTTTTGGTCGAATTTTTTTTTTGGGTCGAAAAATTGCCCTCGCCGCCGGCGAGGGCCAGCCTCGTCGCCGGCGAGGGCCGAGCTCGCCGGCCATGGCAAGCTCGGCCCTCGGCATGGCCGACGAGGGCCAGCCTCGTCGCCGGCGAGGGCAAGCCTCGTCGTCGGCGAGAGCCGAGCTCACCCAGATCTGGGCGAGCTCGTCGCCGGCGAGGGCCGAGCTCGCCCAGATCTGGGCGAGCTCCAAGCTCGCCGGCCATGGCGAGCTCGGCCCTCGCCATGGCCGGCGAGCTCGAGCTCGCCCAGATCTGGGCGAGCTCGGCCCTCGCCGACGACGAGGCTTGCCCTCATGGCCGGCGAGGCTGTTGCGCCTCTTCTTGTTCTTCCCAGAACAAGAAGATGAAGAAGAAGAAGCAGCAGCAGCAGCAGCAGGGGCGCGCGGGAGCAGGCTTTGGGGTCGCCGCCCGTCAAGTCCGTCGTCGTCCCCTAGCCTCGCCGGCGACGAGGCTTGGTGGCATCAGGGGCGTCGGAGGCTTGGTGTCCATGGCGCCGGAGCCGGAGCCGGAGCCGGAGCCGAAGGAGGAGGGGGGGCGGCGGGGGAGGAGGCGGAGGGGGAGACGGAGGGAGAAGGTGAAGACGAAGGGGAGAGAGAGAGAGAGAGAGAGAGAGAGAGAGAGAGAGAGAGAGAGAATGAATGTTGAAATTAAGAGTTGTGGGAGCGCGAAAATATTGAATAAGGAACAAGTAGGGTTTTCGTTGCAAAATTCGTGGGAAATTTCTCACGAATTTTGCAACGAAAATTGTACACACTAAAATAATTTTCCGGAATTGGGAATTTCCAACGAAAATTGTACACACTGAAGTAATTTCTCGGAAAATTGAAATTCGTTGGAAAATTCGTTGGAAATTTCCAACGAATTTTCCAACGAATATCAAAAATGCCGAACAGTGTCGGGTTTTTTTGTAATTCGTTGGAAAATTCGTTGGAAATTTCCAACGAAAAAAATTCGTTGGAAATTTCCAACGAATTTTCCAACGAAAATTGTACACACTGAATTAATTTCCCGGAAAATTGAAATTCGTTGGAAAATTCGTTGAAATTTTCCAACGAATATGAAAAATGTGGGTTTTTTTTGTAATTCGTTGGAAATTTCCAACGAATTTTTCAACGAAAATTGTACACACTGAATTAATTTCCCGGAAAATTGAAATTCGTTGGAAAATTCGTTGGAAATTTTCAACGAATTTTCCAACGAATATGAAAAATGTGGGTTTTTTTGTAATTCTTTGGAAAATTCGTTGGAAATTTCCAACGAAAAAATTTCCAACGAATTTTCCAACGAAAATTGTACACACTGAAATAATTTTCCGGAAAATTGAAATTCGTTGGAAAATTCGTTGGAAATTTCCAACGAATTTTTTTTCGTTGGAAATTTCCAACGAATTTTGCGATGAAAATTTTTTCGTTGGAAATTTCCAACGAAATTTGCGACGAAAATTTTTCGTGGGAAATTTCCAATGAATTTTGCTTTTCGTTGGAAAATTTGTCGCAAATTTGCAACGAAAATTTTTTCGTCGCAAATTTTCGTGGCAAAAAACCAGTTTTTTTGTAGTGTGCTTACTTATCTTTTGAAAATGCCTTCAAAAACATAAACATGATACGGGGACCGAGCAACAATTTGTACAGGAGCCAGCCATTCTCCATGGAATTGAACTTTCTACATTTTACATGGATCATACAAACGAGGTTGTTGCTGTGACAGAGGGTGTGAAAGGATGAAGAAGGTGAAAGAAAAGCCCGAACCCAGCCCGAACCCAGCCCGAACTTTCTACCTTCCGCTCAGAGGAAGGTAACTCCTTTGACTGCATATATGATAAACCTCGGTTGTATCAGGAGAACATTTCACAATATTACAAGTGAAAAATAGCCCTAGAACGAGGAGTTTCACCATATGCTGCATTGTGTTCATGATTTGGCTCTCTACCTTTACCTTTTCTCCTTGATTGTTTTTTCATTGAATTTCGTTTTGCGTGGTCTATATAAGAGTGGTTCTTCTTATAGGTTTCTCCACCAACTTTTTGTTTAAAAATTCAGTGGGAGGCTCTTTCGGATCTTTTCTAAGTATATTTTAGGAATCATTTACCTTCAACTTTGGGAGAAACGTTTGTAACTATCTAAGGTACTCAAAAGGCAATAGCCTTTCATGGATATATCAAATTAATTAAAATACCTTGTCCAAAACCTATTATTGGCTTAAAGGCCAAAAGATATTGTCGAACTCATGCTGTTCATAATGTAGTGAACTAACATGCTCAGTTACAATACGGAAAAATGTGAATTTGTTTGCATTTGTTAACTCATTAATTGAGCTAATGGTTTCTATTGCCTAGATTTTACTTATCCTTTGATGAGCTACACAATTTCGACGATTAATATGGAAAACAACAAGAAATATTACATGGGGAGATCCTCTCTCTCTCTCTCTCTCTCTCTCTCTCTCTCTCTCTCTCTCTCTCTCTCTCTCTCTCTCTCTCTCTCTCTCTCTCATTATGAGAGACAAATTTGTATACATATATTCTTATGAATATCTCTTGTACTAAGTGGATTGAATTCATCGTCCTCACAAAGAATTACCATGATTATATCTTGTTAATTATTGTCCTTGTATTGAAGCAGAATATTCTCATCGAAGTCGTTATCATAAGTCGTTATTTTTTTTGCTAGCATTACAATAAGTCATTGTGATATACATCTTGTTATCTGCTGCCCATAACCCAAAAAAACACAAAACATTCAGTCATCGCCCTCGTTGCACCGTAAAAAAGAAAGAAAAAAATTGGTGAAGTGATTATTTTCATTTGACGCGTGTAAAGTACCATTATTTACGACCAAAATTATTAGATCAAAATATCAAATAATAATTAAGGTTGAGACCGTCGAAGAAATAACGGGTAATCCATTTTCATATTATGCAAATTCATGCTACGAGAAGATCCGTGGAACAATAACTGATGATAATTTTTATGTGCTTATAATTATTACCAGAAATCATTGAAATTATACTACTTTCATTCTAAAGTGATTGAGGTTGGCAAAGTCTTCGTGCATTTGAATTTTTGCTAGTTTTTTTTAAGTATTATCTGGCGCTCGCCCAAGAAACAAAAACTTTGTAAGATGCAGGCAAACTCCTTTATCACAAATTATGGACAAAATCATTTAACTAGATCGGCTTGTCGTTAAATTTTTCCTAGTGTACTAAAAAAGAAAAAAAAAGGATTATTTTTGTTATTGTGATCTTTTCTAAAGTGAACCATCAAGGGAAAGCTAATGAATTACTAAGCTCAACGACTTAGCACGGACTTTCCCAAACCCCATTAATTGCAACTTTCAAATTTTAAAATTAATCAATTTAAACATGCAAAGCAGTTTATTAAAGAGTCGTCACTCATCAATTAAGGTCAATTGAAACCTAAGTAAAGTATTACCTAACTAAATTATTGAAGAATACTTTACTTCTGCAAACTAGAGATTTAATGGATTCAGGAACTTGATAACCCTATATTAATCTAACACACTTTTGATACTTTTTCTCTTTATATTATGGGAAAAAGTTACAAAAATCTCAAACTTTGTCCACTATGATACATTTACCCTATACTATTTTTTGTAATACTAAAAACCCCAAACTTGTACCCATATGACATATTTACTCTAAACTTTTATCGATCACACCAAAAACCCGAAACTTATGCCTGGGCAACACATTTATCTCAAATTTTTTTTGTATATCAAAAACCCCAATTTTTTTTCATGTGACACCAAATAGTTGGGGCAAATGTGCCATATAAATACAAATTTAGTGTTTTTGGTGTCACAAGAAGATGTTTGGGGTAATTGTGTCACGCTGTACAAGTTTAGAGTAAATGTGCTGTATTGGTACAAGTTTGGGGCTTTTTGTACCATAAAAATAAAGTTTATGGTAAATATGTCACTGTGGACATAGTTTAGGGTTTTCAGTAACTTTTACCCTTCTCAAAATATCCCGCAAGCAGTCTTGGTTGATTTTGAACTTAAGCCACTAACATGCAAGGAAGATCATGCGGGTGCGTAATCATTATTGAACACTCAATAATCAAATCGATAAATAAATTGCTTAAAACATTAAGAACCTATAGCGCATATGCAAGCAATAATTGATCCTTATTCATCCATTAAGTGTCTATGCAATCTTAACTTAGAGAACGATAATATTCAATGATATGCATACATTTTATTTCATGAATGAGAATGCAAAATGTCAATGACTATTTTAGAGTTTTTTTTGGTTTATGAAAATGATTCAATTAAAATGCTCTGAAATGCACCCAATCTAATATGCATTATACTAGGATTCTAGATGACACGTATGCTATGCTATGTGAACTAACCTACATGCAATCCTATCTTTTGTGTTTTCCATGTTTATGAATTAAATCCTAGGACAATGTGATCTATTCAAATAAATTATCTAATGATGCAACTCTAATTCATTATTTTTCAAATTGATTCTAAGATTATCTAAAAGATATCAAATTTAAGCTAATCTAATCAAGATTGAAAATACTATCTCCAAACTATTCAAACCTTATCTACTATTAGGTTCATTTAAAACCTAATCTATTTGAAATGTAACCTAATTGATTCTATTTGATTTTTTTGGATATTATTTTCAATGCAATTATCTATATGAAAACTAACATGCATTATCCCTAAGATGCAATCCTATTTATAAGAGCAACTGATAATATATATGTTATCTACAATGGTTATTATCCATAAATTCAAAGTTGCATATGAAAAGAGATTTGTTTCGTCTTTAATTTATCATTATCACATCAAATCTTATCTCTTATCCCTAACACACAATTTAAATTCAATTGATTTTAACTAAAGCTGGAAACCATAGATTATATGACTTATTTCATGCAATGCAAAGGCAATAACGAGGACCCTACCTTAAATCTCGAAGGTCGATATGATATCCTGAAAATTCGACTCAATTTGGTGATTTATCAAATGACGATTTCGTCGACGTTCTATTAGTTAATTCTCAGCCTGACCCGATTACTCAGGGAATAATAACCAAAGGGGAAAAGCTATCGAAGAATTTATTTCTAACAGCCGCCCGTTAGTTCGAGATGTACTGTAGCATCAATTAATCGATTTCGGCCACGAAGTATGATCCGATTTTGAGTGTCGAATGCTCAAGGGTTTCACACCCGAATCATAGGACATCACCTCGTAATTTTTACGAATTGGCCATCGAAAATTCCAATTTCAGAAAAGGATCGAAGAATCGGAAATTCAATGCGAGAAACGGAAGTGAACCGAGCAAAGTCCTTTGGGCCTCGCGCCTAAGGGGGCCGGCCATTAAGGCCCGATAAGGTTAAGTCGGTCCATAATTCAGTACTTGAGTCGAGGACAAATTGGTAATTTAGGGGACAAAATTGAAGAAAAATTGCAAAAGAAAATTTGTGAAAGATATTTTTTATGGGGATAATCATTTTCCCCCTATCTTCTCTCTCTCCTTTCTCTCTCTTCCTCCTCCTTTCCTGTTGACTTTCCTATGCTGCTAACCTTTCTCGCTGACTCCCCTACCAACCCCACCTACTCCTTTTCTTCCTTTTTCTTCTTCTTCTTTTCTGCTTCTTCTTGGCTGCTTCTGCTTTCGCTAGCTTTTGCTTCTTCTGCTGGCTTCTGCTACTGCTTCTTTCGCTGACTTCTGCTGCTACTTCCTCTATTGACTTCTGCTGCTGCTTCTACTCCGCTGCTATTGTTCTACTGACCTTGTGTTGTCCTTCTTGCTTGGTCTTGCTTGCTTAAGCTTTGAGTAAGTGGCTTCCTAACCCTTGACTAGGCTAAGGGGTTACTAATGGACATGTTAGGATTGATTCATAGCTGTTGATAGTTGGCTTAGTGGTTAGATTAGCTTGAATTGCTGAATGGTTCATGTTGGTTGATTCTCGGATTCGTGCTACTATGCGTCTGTGTTTTACTATTTTTGTAGAGATCAATGTGGACCAAATTTTAGGAATTGTTCTGCATGGAAGTTGACCCTAACATCTTGAAGTATGTCATATATTAAATCTGGAAATTTTGGAAATCGTTTTGGGATATTCGGAAGTCCATTTTCGGACCATCACAACTCTGCTGGATTTACTGTTCACCCGACCGGTGTGTCTTTCTGAATTTTTATAAAATTTTCCAGATCTCTTTTCAAAAAACTTCCTTTATGAAAGTTGTCAAGAACACTTGTTTCCATGACATATAAAAATTTTCAAGGTTTACCAAGGAGATTTGGGTACTGATTGAAAGATATTTCGAAGGCTAAACAGTCTACCCTGATGGGCTAACTTTCGATCTGACTTTGGGTGACAAAACGAGCTGTTTGCAGCCATGTTGACACCTAAATTTTGGCGCATCATTTAGTGTAATTTGCATAGAAAATTAGGGATTAATTTTTAACCCCTAAACAAAAAATATTTAAATTGCATAACATATAGTTTAAATTCATTTTAGATTAACTGCATTTTGCATCGGACTGGCGGTGACGAACGAGCTTAAATTTCATTGAATGGGACTCGGCTCGCTTGTAATGCAAGGGCCGGGAATTACAAGTCAAACGGGCTTGGTCGTTTTAATTTGAACTTAATTCAGCTCATTATCATTAATTAATTCAGCCCATTTAAATTAAAGCCCAAGCCTAAGCCCATTAAGACTAGAAAGCCCATCTAATTGACCTAGATTAATACTATATATACTTCATTAGGTCAGAATTTTAGAGGGGGGATACACAATTTTCAGATCAAAAAATTTTTAGAGTGTGAGAGTGAGAAAGAGAGAGAGAGGAGGAAGGCATCGCGCGACGCGCCCGCTGCCGCGCCCACTGCCGCGCCCGCTGCCGCGCCCGCTGCCGCTCCCGCGCCCGCTCCCGCGCCCGCGCCCGCTGCCGCTGCCGCGCCCGCTGCCGCGCCCGCTCCCGCGCCCGCCGCCGCGCCCGCTGCCGAGCGCTGCTGCCTCCCGCGCCCATCGTTGCTGCTTCTCGCCGTGCGCCGCTGCTGCTGCCGTCGCTCCCGACACCGCGCCGCCGGTCCACCGTTCGCCGGTCATCCCGATCCGCAAGTTCGAATTCGGGAATTATCTGCAAATTAGGTAATTAGATATTATCTGATATTTTTCAGAATATTTAATTTACTAATTTGTGTGTTTGAATATTTCGTGGATATCGTGTGGAATATTAGATATATTAGGATAATTATCTGGTATCTGCAATATTTTTTTAAATATTCAAAATTAGGAAACTTTCCTAATTTAGCAACGTATTTGGACAACTATTCGACCTTATCCCTAAGGTATGATACGTGGCGATACGGAGAATCATTATCCTACCCATAATCACTTGGGTACGATAATGATTTTTATCTGCTTTCTAAATTTGAATGATCGACTTTCCGTTAATATCTATAACCCTATAGATATGACCGATAGTTCGATTCTTGTACCTAATCTGAATTTGAAACGAATCTTGTGGATTGCGTGGCTATTTTAAATATGGATGCTATCTCTGTTTAAATTATTTTTCCTTTTCAAATAAAAAAGAAAATTCAAAAAAATATCAGTTAGGAATTGAATTTGAGTTTTGCATGTTTAAGAATCCTAAATATATCTAGACGATAGAGTAATTATTTAATTTAAATTAGGACTTGAGATAATCTATTCCCTAGTTTAAATTAAGTAATTTTCTAATCTTAATAGATTATTTAGGTTATTTTTTTATTTCGAATTTTCATGAAAATCCCAAAAAAGAATGAATTGTTTTATGGTAGATTAGGATAGATTGCATTCTTAATTTAATTAATTTATTATTTCGAATTTTAACAAAAATCCCAAAAATAAGTCATGTTAGGATATATTAAGTCATCATAGGTTGCACGTTAATTTAGGCATATTTTTTATTCCGAATTTCATTAGAAAACACCAAAAATAAATCGTTTGCCCGTCATCAGAATTAAGTCACGTCGTCGCATGACATATAGTTTGCATGTTTGGTTGCATTATTCGCATGTCATTTTTTGCACGTCATTGCATATAGATTAGGTTTCATTTAAATAAGCGAAAATCCAAAAATATTGAGTGAACTGCTTGTTAATTAGAAATCATATTAGGTTGTTGATGTGATTTTCTAGCTAATCATGCAGATGCTTACGTTGCTTCGAGGTAAGTAATTCTCCCAATCTTGCAATTTATTTAATGTTTTGATTATTGGGTGTTACTTTGGTGGTTTGCGCACCTGCATGAATACCTCACATGTTAGTGACTAAGTTAAAATGGATCCAGATTGCTTGCCAAAATATTTTTGAAAAGAAAAGGTACCGAAAGAGCGTTAGACTAGATCTAGCGTAATCAAGTCCCCGGGCTTAGAATCTCTTGTTCGTAGGAATAAAACATATCTCCCTATGTTTTATTTAGGTTTCTAATCGACCTACCACAAATAGATTAGTGGCGACTCCAAGCATGAAAACATTTGCATGTTAAAAACTTAAACCCTAAGTTGCGAATTGGTAGGGTTTGGGAGGGCCCGAGTTAGGCTTAGTCTTAATAATCCATTAGCCTGAGAGAAAATTTTTAGGTCGCGACAAGCCAGAATTAGATTTAGTATCCTCATGAAAAATGTTTATCAAGATGTTTTCAATGACATATCCAAAATTCATAATTTTAGAGTTGAATTACTATTTATTTCAAAAGAGTTTTGATTACTATGCAATTGCCAATTTTAAGCCCGATTATGTGCAAATTTGGTTTCGCTCTCGAGAAATTTTCAATGTGGTTGTTGCTTGGTTAGTGGAGTGATTTAATAGTCGATTTGTGTGTTAGATATGACGAATTGATGGCTGGTTGTTGTGGTCATAGGTGACTAGTTGTGAATGTGTGTTCATGGCTTTAATTGGTGGAACCATGGATGATTTGGTGGGTGTGTAAACTGATTTGCATTGCTGGTGATTGAGCGCATTCGAGTGATGTTTAAGAGCGTGAATGACATGGAATTGAATGGGTCATGTGGCGTGTGTGATCACCTAAGTGCCTTGATGCATCTTTACGTGGGGAAAAGATAATAAATCATGTAACAGAGTGTACGTGTGATCACTCAAGCCCTGATGTGTCTTTATGCCGAGATTTAACCCATCCTGAGGCGTGTTACACGAGACGATGCCCGGTTAAGCTGAAAGACTGCTAGCCTGATGCGTGTACGCGGGTTGTGCTATGGGCCTAATGCGTGTTACGCGGGTCGTGAATAATCTGAACGGAAGAGTGGGTGTGCATTGTACATTGGTGTATGCAGTGTATCCAGATTGAGATGTGATCATGTTCGGATTATTGCTAGCACACTTGTATGTGTGAGTCATATCCGAGATTGTACATGTCCGTGAGTTATTGCTGCATTATTGCGATTTGACTAACATGCAGGGCTTGTGCATGCTCCGAGATGAGGTAGGGATGTCTGTGTTTGTCACGGTATGTTGATTGTTTAAATTTCGTGTTTAGACTTGTCCGGAAGTATGCGTTAGCCTATATGGGGCTTAGGTTGTTCACTTATTGAGACTCGTTCTCTTAGTTGATTATAAACATTTTAGACCCTTGAGCCTTATGAAGATATGGAAGATCTAGGGACACCGACAGGGTACCACGGTGATCGATCAGCTTAGTACTCTCGTCTTTTGGGTACCTTCTTTTAGTATAGGGAAGTTAGGCTATCCAACCATTGTACCTTTTTGATGACCGTGGTTTGTTGTTAGTGGCCTAGTGTAAGGTTGTGTAATTAAATGTTGTAAGTATGCCAAGTGTATGAACATGTTTGTTATTACGTGATCAAGCGAGTTCCTTGTTATCCGGTATAATTGAATTGTTGTATGGGGTGTTTGAATTCGTTTTCGCTTGTGCATGATCATTAGTGTTTCTTTGGGTCGGTGACGAGTCTTGGGACGTCACACTATTATTGACCTAATCGGGATGTTGCACGCATACCAGGTTCGGGGTGTGACATCCTCATTGATTTGGTATCACAGCAAGATTAGCTCGATCTAAGTTGGTCAGAGCCTGGAGTGATAAGGAGCGTTGACCTTTGGGATAGTTTGTTAGGGAGACGTTCGCAAAATGCATGTATGAGTTATGCTATGAATGTTCAATGGGTGTCTGTTTGTGATCGCTGGATGACTCTATGCTATAACATTTGAACTGCATGTGCGGTAGGACTTGAGATAAGTGCACACACCCTGTTGGTTGTGACCTTGTGCTGCTTGTGAATGGTTACTTGCTCTGCGAATTGTTGTTGTGATCTGTTGCCTAGGACTATAGACTTGAATAGTTGGCTTAGGTCTCTAATTCTTGGATGGAATTATATCAGGTAGGTGAGTGGTGAGAACCTTGTAACAATGAGCAACCGAGGAAGAGGGACAAGAGGCTAACTGGGTCCGCGAGCTAGAGTTGCAGAGGATCCCAGAGTGGATGGAATATTGAGGGCACTTGAGGAGGTTGGAATATTAATGGGTAGACAAACTCAAGAGCGAGTGGCTACTACTACTGCTGCTACAGAGGCCCTATTGCCGCCGCCACCAACTGGGCTAATGGAAATAACGGAAATAATGGGAACCCTAAAAACAATGGGAATAATGGAAATCGCCAGATGCATCAATTGGTGGAACAGTTTTTCAAGCTAAAGCCTCCTAAGTTTTATGGGAAAGGTGATCCCGAGGCTGCTTCCCTCTGGGTTAAAGAGTTGAAAAAAGCGTTTGCACTGCTGGGGTGCACAGAAGAAGAAAAAGTGACCCTAGCGGTGTATCAACTTAAGGGGAATGCAAATGACTGGTGGAAGGCCACCCGAGGTAAAGTTTTCCCTATTAACACGGCCCAGAACTGGACTGCTTTTACTAAGGCCTTCAATGGAAAGTATTTCTCGGAAAGTACTCGGGAGCAAAAGATGGCTGAATTCTTGAGACTTCGTCAAGGCAGAGTTTGCAAGGCTGTCCAAATTTGCACTAAAGATAGTAAAGGACCCATTGGATAAAGCCTGAAGGTTCTGAGATAGGCTAAATCCGGACCTCCGTAGTCAACTGATACTGTTGAATCTGAGGGATTACAATGAGATATATGAACGGGCTTAAGTGGTGGAATGAGATATGATGGAGAGAGCTGCCGCTTCTGGATCGCGATATGCCCCGGCTAGGGACAACTGCCATTTTGGAAAGAAACCTAAGGCGGGAAATAGGCGCTTTGTCCCTCCTATTAGAAAGAATATCGAGAAGCTAGCTCACTACTCAAATGCTATATGTCGGAGTTGTGGGGGTAGACACGGAAATGGACCTTGCTCGAGTAGGGGTAGAGCGTGCTTTGGATGTAGTAGACGAGGCCACCAAGTGAGGAATTGCCCTAACCGACAGGCTGGGCTGCCTATGCAGTCGTAATCGCCCCCAAAAACGGAAACCAGATTGGAGCTGCTCAGCCGGCTAATCAGAATAGGCCGCTGACCCAAGGAAGAGTGTATGCTATGGCGAAAATGGAAGTTGAGGATGCGCCCGGCGTGGTCACAGGTACGGTCTCTCTCTGT
Source organism: Syzygium malaccense (assembly GCA_031216405.1). Classification (NCBI taxonomy): domain Eukaryota; kingdom Viridiplantae; phylum Streptophyta; class Magnoliopsida; order Myrtales; family Myrtaceae; genus Syzygium; species Syzygium malaccense. Next base: position 25,148,400 of record CM062257.1, on the reverse strand, counting down.
AATCATGCTGCATATGCTTTGTTTGACCCGAGGGCATTGCATTCATTTGTATATGAGCAATTCGTTAGATTGTCTGGAATTGAACCGAAATCGCTAGAAGTTATGTTGTGTGTAACTACTCCGTTGAATGATAAGGTGCTGATTTTGTTAGGATGCCAAAGCTGTAAGATTGTTATTGCTTGTAGAGAGAATTTGATTGATCTGGCTATCTAGGCTATGTTTGATTCCGATGTTGTTATTGGTATGGATTGGTTGGTTAGACAGAGGCTATGAGGGATTGTCGTAGTAGGATGATTCAATTTAATCCGATTGATTTCTTAGTTATGAAATTATGGGAAACCGAGGAGGAACCTCAATTCCCCGGATTTCATCGCTTAAAGTAACTAAGTTGCTAGATGAAGGATGCCAAAGTTACTTAGCGACTGTGATTGATTCTTTGATTGAGGAGTCGAGGCTAGAGGACATAGCCATGGTGTGCAAATTTCCCGATGTCTTTCCTTACGAATTGTCGAGAATGTCACGTGAAAGAGAAGTGGAATTCATAATTGAGTTGGCACCTGGGACGGAACCTATATCTAGAGCGCCCTATCGAATGGCATTGTCAAAGTTGAAAGAATTGAAGATTCAAATGCAAGAACTACTTGATAAGGGATTTATTCATTCGAGTGCGTCACTATGGGGAGCACTAATGTTGTTCGTGAGGAAAAAGGATGGGTCATTGCACTTATGCATTAACTATCGGCAGTTGAATCAAGTGACTATTAAGAATAAGTATCCACTACCAAAGATAGATGACCTATTCAATCAGTTACAAGGGGCATTGGTGTTCTCTAAGATCGACTTAAGAATTGGTTACCATCAATTGAGAATCAAGAAGGAGGATATACCGAAAATGGCATTTTGGACGAGATATAGATATTATGAGTTTACAGTGATGCCATTCGGATTGGCTAACGCCCATACTGCCTTTATGGATTTGATGAATAGGGTATTCAAGGAATTTCTGGATCAGTTTGTCATCGTGTTCATAGACGACATTTTAGTATACTCAAAGCGCCCCGCAAAGCATGAGCTACATTTGGAAAAGGTTTTACAGACTTTAAGAGAACATGCACTCTACGCTAAGTTCAGTAAGTGCGAATTTCGGCTCAATCGAGTGGCATTCCTTAGACATGTGATCTTTAGGTAAGGAATTTCAATGGATTCGACAAAGATCGAAACCGTCATGAATTGGCCAAGACCTACAACAGTAACTGAGGTTCGAAGCTTCTTGGGTCTGGCGGGTTATTATTGGCATTTCGTGGAAAGATTCTCGGCGATAGCTACTCCTTTGACGCATCTACTAAAAAAGGAAATAAGGTTCGAATGGATGGATAAGTGTGAAAGGAGTTTCCAAGAGCTTAAGCAAAGGTTAACGACCGCGCCAGTGCTGATAATACCCTTAGGACCTGAAGGATATGGGATCTATAGTGACGTGTCGCTAAAGGGACTAGGATGTGTGCTAATGCAACATGGAAGAGTAGTGGCATACGCATTGTGGCAACTGAGACAGCATGAGTTGAATTACCCGACTCACGACTTGGAATTGGCAGCAATTATCTTCGCTCTTAAGATCTGGAGACATTACTTGTGTGAAGAGAAATTTTAAATTTATACGGACCATCAAAGTTTGAGGTACCTGTTTTCCCAAAAGGAATTGAATATGAGAAAGCGTCGTTGGATGGAACTCCTTAAGGATTGTGATTGTGATATTTTATACCACCCTGGGAAAGCTAACAGAGTAGCGGACGCATTGAGTCGCAAGTCAAATATCGCTCACATGTTGGTTAAAGAGTGAACCTTGTTGGAGGGAGCGCGCAATTTGGAGTTTAAGTTTGAAGTGAGTAATCTCTCAAGTTTGATGGTGACATTGAGGATTGAACCGAAAATCTAGACTAAGATTAAGGCCTTACAATCTACAAACTCAGAGATTCAGAAGATTCTAGAGATGGATGCCACCAAAAGGAAATCGGACTTCCAAGTATCGGATGATGGAATCTTAAAGTTTCGTGGACGATTGTGCGTGCCAAATGATACGGTGCTTAAGGAGAAAATCTTAGCAGAAGCTCATCGCAGCAACTATAGTATTCATCCAGGCAGTACAAAGATGTATTAGAATTTGCGTCAGCACTACTAGTGGAATGGAATAAAAGTGGATATAGCTAAAAACGTGACAAAGTGCCTAACGTGTCAACAAGTGAAGGCGCAACATTGCAAGCCTGATAGACTGTTGTGACCATTGGAAATCCCAGAATGGAAATGAAAGCATATCACCATGGACTTCGTCATGGGTTTGTCGAGAAGTCAGAAAGGCCACGACTCAATTTGGGTTATCGTTGACAGATTAACTAAGTCGGTACACTTTCTGGCAGTGCGAAAGGACTTCGAAATGGATAGGTACGCCGAGCTGTATATGCAACAAATAGTCCATCTCCATGGAGTGCCAGTGACAATTATGTCAGATAGAGACCCTAAGTTTACAGCCACATTTTGGAAAAGTCTTCGGATGGCTATGGGAACGAAGCTGCAGTATAGCACGGCCTATCATTCGCAAACGGATGGTCAGTCTGAGAAGACAATTTAGACGCTCGAGGACATGTTACGAGCCTATGTGATAGATTTTAAAGGTGAATGGGAAGAATAATTGCATTTGGTCGAGTTCGCCTATAACAATAGTTTTCAGCAGAGCATCAGAATGGCACCGTTTGAGGCATTGTATGTCAGAGCTTATAGAACTCCAATTTGTGGGATGAAGTTGTGGAACAAAGCATAACGGGTCCAGAGCTGGTACAGCAATCAATTGAGGCAGTTAAGATCATCCAAGACAAGCTTAAGACTGCTCAGAATCGTCAGAAGAATTATGTAGATCGAAGACGTAGGCCTTTGGAAATTTAAGTGGGAGACCATGTCTTCCTTAAAGTGTCGTCAATGTGAGGAACATCCCGATTTGGCAAGAAAGGAAAGTTAAGCTCAAGGTACATAGGTTCATTTGAAATTTTAGAGAAGATTGGAACTCTGGCTTATCGACTCACCTTGTCGCCGAATTTGTCTCAAGTTCACAATGTCTTTCACGTGTCCATGTTGAGGAAGTATGAACTGGATCCGATCCACGTACTGAACTATGAAGAAATAGACGTGGACGATACGGTGTCATATGTGGAGAGGCCTCTTCGGATAGAGGACAGAAAAGAACAAGTTTTATGGAACAAGACAATCCCGCTGGTTAAAGTTGTTTGGCAATATCACGACACCGAAGGAGCCACATGGGAAAGTGAAGAGATCATGAGATGTCAACACCCCCATTTATTTGAGTAGTGTAGTTGGTTGTAAAATTCGAGGACAAAATTTCTGTCATGGGGGAAGAATTGTGATATCCTGAAAATTCGACTCAATTTGATAATTTATGAAATGACGATTTCGTCGACATTCTATTAGTTAATTCCTGCCCTGACCTGGTCATTTAAGGAATACTAACCAAAGGGGAAAGGCTACCGAAGAATTTATTTCTAACAGCTACCCGTTAGTTCGAGATGTACTATAGCAGCAATTGATCGATTTCGATCATGAAGTATGATCCAATTTTGAGTATCAAATGCTCAATGGTTTCACACTCGAACCATAGGACATCACCTCGTAATTTTTATGAATTGGCCATCAAAAATTCCAATTTCATAAAAGGATCAAAGAATCGAAAATTCAATGCGAGAAACGGAAGTAAACCGAGCAAAGCACGTTGGGCCTCGTGCCTGAGGAGGCCGGCTATTAAGGCCCAATAAGGTTAAGTCGGTCCACAATTCAGTACTCGGGTTAAGGACAAATTGGTAATTTGGAGGACAAAATTGAAGGAAAATTGCAAATGAAAATTTGTGAAAGATATTTCTCGTGGGAATAATCATTTTCCCCTTATCTTCTCTCTCTCCTCTCTCTCTCTTCCTCCTCCTTTCCCGCTGACTTCCCCACGCTGCTGACCTTTCCCGCTAACTCCCCCACCAACCCCACCTATTCCTCTTCTTCCCTTTTCTTCTTCTTCTTTTCTTCTTCTTCGTGGCCGCTTCTGCTTCCGCTGGCTTTTGCTTCTTCCACTGGCTTCTGGTTATGCTTCTTTTGCTGGCTTCTGTTGCTGCTTCCTCCAATGACTTCTACTGTTGCTTCTGCTCTGCTACTTCTCTTCTACTGACCTTGTACTGCCCTTCTTACTTGGTCTTGCTTGCTTAGCTTTTAAGTAAGTGGTTTCCTAACCCTTGACTAGTCTAAGGGATTGCTAATGGATATGTTAGGGGTTAATTCATGACTGTGGATAGTGGGTTTAGTGGTTAGATTAGCTTGAATTGCTAAATGGTTCATGTTGGTTGATTCTCGGATTTGTGCTGCTATGCGTCTGTATTTTGCTATTTTTGTAGAGATCAATATAGACCAAATTTGAGGAAGTGTTCTCTCATGAAAGTTTACCCTAGTATTTTGAAGTATGTCATATATTAAATCTGAAATTTTTGGAGACCATTTGGGGTATTCGAAAGTCCATTTTTGGACCATCACAACTCTATTGGATTTACTGTTCACCCGACTGACGTGTCTTTCTAAATTTTTATAAAATTTTCTAGACCTCTTTTCAATAAACTTCCTTCATGAAAGTTGTCAAGGACACTTGTGTCTATGATATATAAAAATTTTCAAGGTTTTCCAAGGAGATTTGGGTATTGATTGAAAGGGATTTCTAAGGCCAAATGGTCTGCCCTAGTGGGCTAATTTTCGATCTGATTTCGGGTGACAAAAAGAACTGTTTGTAGCTGGAATTAGATTTTGTGTCCTCATGAAAAATGTTTATCAAGATGTTTTTAATAACATATCCAAAATTCTTAATTTTTGGGGTTGAATTACTATTTATTTCAAAAGAGTTTCGATTACTGTGCAATTGCCAATTAGAAGCCCGATTCTGTGCAAATTTGATTTCTCTCTCTCGAGAATTTTCGATGTGGTTGTTGCTTGCTTAGTGAACTGATTTAATGCTCGATTTGTGGGTTAGATGTAATGAATTGATGGTTGATTGTTGTGGTCATAGGTGACTAGTTGTGAATGTGTGTTCATGGCTTTAATTGGTGGAACCGTGGCTGATTTGGTGGGTGTGTAAACTGATTTGCATTGCTGGTGATTGAGCACATCCGAGTGATGTTTGAGAGCGTGAATGACATGGAATTGAATGGGTCATGTGGCGTGTGTGATCACCTAAGTGCCCTGATGCGTCTTTCCGCGAGGAAAAATAATAAATTATGTAACAAAGTGTACATGTGATCACTTAAGCCCTGATGCGTCTTTACGCAGGCATTGAACCCATCCTGAGTCGTATTACGTGGGACGATGCTCGGTTGAGCCGGAAAACCGCCAGCCTGATGCGTTTTACGTAGGTTGTGCTATGGGCCTGATGCGTGTTACACGAATCGTGAATAATTTGAACGGAAGAGTGGGTGTGTGTTGTGCATTGGTGTATACAGTGTATCGAGATTAAGATGTGATCATGTTCGGATTATTGTTGGCACACTTATATGTGTGAGTCATATCCGGGATTGTACGTGTCCGTGAGTTATTGCTGCATTATTGCGACTTGACTAACATGCAGGGCTTGTGCATGCTCCGAGATGAGGTAGGGATGTCTGTGTTTGTCACGGCATGGTGATTGTTTGAATCTTGTATTTAGACTTGTCCGGGAGTAAGCATTGGCCTATGTAAGGATTAGGTTGTTTCTTATTGAGACTCGTTCTCATAGTTGATTATAAACATTTCAAACCCCTGAGCCTTATGAAGATATGGAAAATCCGGGGATGCCACTAGAGTACCGCGGTGATTGATCGACTTAGTACTCTCATCTTTTGAGTACCCTCTTTTGGTATAGGTAAATTAGGCTACCCAACCACCACCCCTTTTTTATGACCATGGTTTGATATTAGTGGCCTAGTGTAAGGTTGCGTAATTAAATGTTGTAAGTATGCCAAGTGTATGAACATGTTTATTGTTATGTGATCAAGCGAGTTCCCTATTATCCTGTGTAATTGAATTGTTGTATGGGATATTTGAATTTGTTTTCGTTTGTGCATGATCATTAGTGTTTCTTTGGGTCAGCGACGAGTCCTGGGACATCGCATTATTATTGATCTAAGCAGGATATTGTGTGCACGCCGGGTTCGGAGCGTGATAGTCAAGACCCCATTAGGTTGTGGTTAATGTGAGACCATGAACCAAGGATTAATACTACGATGTCCCCAGCTTATAAGTGTAGAAGAAACCAAGTGGAAAGAATGGAGATAGGTTGATATATTCCAAACTTTTTCGATTAGAGGCTGAATTGGCACCTATATTGGCGCGATTCAATTACTATTTAGAGGAGAGAGAGAAATATTAATAAAAGCCACGTCAGCATTTTTCGTTAGTCAAGTTAGACAGACTTAATGGAAGAACTTGATTGCGCTAATTTGATAAGCTTGGAAACTCGATTGCATTTTCATAATAAGTTTTATGACTTCCAATACAATTATCTCATTTTTTTATGGTAAGGTCAACTCAAGCACTTTTAATCAATTCAGCCCAACAAAGTTAATTTCAATACATTTTAAGCATCCAGAGGAGATTTTGAAGATATTAAACGGTCACAAGGACCCGGGTCAAGCCGATTTGACCGAGATTGACCCGACCCATTGAACCCAAAAATTCAGCCCATTAAGGACTAAGCCCACACGTCCATAATGGCCAGCCATTTCCTTCATTATAAAAGAACCAAGCCATGTCGTCCATCCATATGCTCTCTAATTCTTTATAATTAATCGCTAACAAGTGGGATTAGAAGAAGAATATTCTCTCTTCTCTCATTGGTGGACTGGTGCACCTTAAACCCCAAGACAAAACCTTAGCCATAGAGCAATTGAAGATCAAATGGTGGAGGTTAGAGATAAAAAAAATTATTCATTTTCTCTCTCTTAAAGGCTGGCCTAGAATCACATTATGGGGACACTCATTTGCTCTGAAATTTGGAGAACTCACAAAAACACACACACTCTCTCTCTCTCTCTCTATGCCGAGCTTGTGATCGCTGGTTTCCTTCATTCTCCGATGATACACCACCACACCGGAGCTACTTGGATGTCTCCAAAGCTCTGCCAAGCTTTTTCCTTGCTGACAGTGCCGTGGTTAGTAGTTGGACCTTTCTGTAGTCGTTGGTTTCCGATTTCCTTCGATTCCGAGGTAGGTTCAACTGATTGATGATGTGAGTGTGACATCCTCAAATTTCGACCCTATTCAAGATGAAATGAATAGTTATTTCATCAATGCGCAATGAGTAAAATTAGGCTCTGAATTGATTCCAGAATCATTCAAGAGTATTCTAAGCTTTGGGAAAGGCAATTTAGGATTTCGATGCGCGCGACCAGAGAACTCAAGCATGGATTGACAATTCAACCATAAGGATCATTGAGGGATAATCATGAGCCATTTCAAGACGATCCAGAAATGGTTATAGATCGATTCGATAATAGTATAGAATCGGATTGCGGGTGATTCCGCACGATTACTATATTGATTTCGAACGACCTTAAATCAATTCCTAATGATCGTATACTTCAAAACGGACAATTAACCCCTCATAATTACATGACAACCGAGGGTCATCCATGAGTTGAGAAGGTTTCAAATATGGATTGATTTGGAATCAACTATAGGTTAAACGAACAAAACCCCTAAAAGCCACCCATTGTTCTAATTATGCGAAAGACGCATTTGAGAGATTTTAACAACAAATTCTAATCCAGTTCAGGGTATCAGACTCTAGAGGAATAAGAGACGACTATTGGATAATCTCATGGGATCGCCTATTAATCGATAAACCGCATGTGAATAAGGCCAAGAAATAATTCGGGCCCATTTTCACAAATTAAGCCCATTTGAGCCCACGTGAATAGTATTTTGCATTATTGGGGGTGAATAGTATCACGAATAGTGCCGTGAATAGTGTCAAGAGCTGAAATTACCATTTTGCCTCTAAGTCTTCTAGAATCGCTTTGGCTTGTTTTGCAAGATTTAATCCTAGCCATTCATTTAAACTTGTTGAGCAAGGAATGATCTTGGCTATCCCTTTTTGAGTGTCAAGCAAGACACTTTCTCTCTCCTCCTCATTTCTCTCTTTTAGTCTCACTTTGCTCTCATCTCTCTCTCCTTTCCCCTAGCCGACCACCCCTCTCTCTCTTTCTCTTGCTTGTTTTGGCCGCCCACCTTACCATCACCGACACCACCACCGACACCACCACCGCCCTCAAGCCAGCCTCGTCGTCGCTATCCACAACTGTGAGCCGAGCCACCGTTCGCCGTCACCACCGTTCGCCAGTTCGTGCGTCATCGCCGTCTGTTGCCATGCGTGGTTGTCTTACTGCCGGTGATAGATTTTCTCTTTGGTTTAAGAGTAAGTTACTCTCTAAACCTTGATTAGGATGATAGGTTGTTAATGGATTAGGTTTAGGGCTACTTAGGGTGATTAAAGGTGGATTAGATAGTGGCTTATAATGGTTTAGTTGATAGCCTATATTGGTTAGTTGATAGCTTATCATGCTGTAGGCGATAGGTTATCAATGGTTAGGATGATAGGTTATCAATGGTTAGTGATAGGTTATCACTTGTTTGGGTGATAGCTTATCTTGTGTATCATGTGATAACTTATCAAGTTTTGTATGATAACTTATCTTGTTTGGGTGATAAGCTATCGCTAGATAAATGATAAGCTTTCGAGATATTGTTGATAAGTTATCGCAATAGGGCGATAAATAGTGGTTATATGTGTTTTATGCTTGAGTTATGGGGTGAATTTATACATGTTTTATAGGGTTTGAAGCTTGTTATGCCATGAAAAATGATTGCCCAATTTAAAAACCTTGGTGGCTATTTTTAAAGAAAGGTTTTATGGTTGCATATGGTAATTCACAAGGAGTCATGTTTGGATGCCATGTTTTATGTGTCAAATGGGACAAGGATGTTTTAAAATGAGAGTGTACAAAGTTTGACGGATTAATTATATGTATGTGACGACGTGTGATTATTTTATTGCATTTTTACGTGTGAAAGTCGCAATATTTTGACTTATGAGCACGGACAGTATCTGCATTGGCTAATTGAGAAAGACAACAATTGGGACTTGAGTCATTGCTATGTGTACATGATCACCTAAAAGTTTCATTTGTGCCCGGTTATACCAGAAGACCGCCAACCTAGGGTTTGGCCGTGGCCGCGAGAGGTTGTGCCCAATTTGGTAATTGTATGCCGTCGCGAGGGCAGGGTAAGACGAAGTCATTTGTGAATGGAATTCGGAACGAACCCATTTATGAGATGCCGTCATTGAGGTTGGTGAGACGATGTTGTGCCCGATGGAGCAGGACGATGCCCAGTCATGTCAGAAGACCGCCTTCCTGTGGGATGTGCTGTGGCCTGAGGGGTCGTTTAATAATATGGACAATTATGAGTGCAAAGTGCATGGATGAGTGCATTGTGCGTGAAAGTGATATTCGATCATGTCTGGATTATTAAGTTGAAATTGTGCATGATTATGCATTATGATACTCTTGATTGTGCCTCTCGAGCAGGCGATTTAATGTGATCTATTTATATGCTCGTTGGAGCAAATACAGTTGTATGATGGTGAGTGAATTGCCTCATGTACATAGTTTAGGCAAAGCAGGGGCTTTGCTATTGATCTGTCATTAATGCTAGAATTGTATGTTTAGCTGATTCGGAGGCAACGTATTCTCCTAAACGAGGTTTAGGGAGTGTACTTGCTAAGTTTATATCACTCTTTGTTGTTAAATATTTTCAGGACTGGAGTGACGAATAGTTGTCACGTGTGGTTTGGAGACCAGGGGTGATGATGGGCATTGGATGCATCATCCTTTTTGGATGCCCTCTTGTAGATGAGTTTAAGTTAACCCAACCACCCGATCCCTTTCGTATGCGTGGTATTGTTAGGAAGTCGCCTTTGGATAGGCTTGTAAATTGAAATCTTCCTAGGGTTAACTATATGTTTATAAAATGGCTTAGTTGTTTTGTGTCTCAAGGCATGCTCCTTACTATCCCTTGCTATGATTGTTGATTGGGAGTTTTGAGTATGCTTTCGCATGCGTTTAATTGAAAGATAAAAAGAATGGGTTGATGGCGTGTCTTGAGACGTCGCAACTTAACGACCATGGAGCGATGTTTGTGTTCCCGTGAGACCGGGGGGTGACAATGAGACTCATAGGAACATCCAAGGATTCCTATCTCGATCATAGTGTGTAAAAATTGAAAAGCAATCTTCATTCTATGATTAATGTTAAGGATAGGTTGTGATGAGATTTATGAAGCTATGTTTCCATTGATGATGATTTCCTCTCGCATGAATTTAGAAGTAAGAAATCACTTGTTAAATCATGTTTAGCACACCTAGGATTGTTCAAGGCTTGCTGGCCGAAGCTCTCCTTATGCATTCTTGTGTTGATTTTGCTGCAATTTTGATGATGAAGTCTCGCATGCCTCAATTGCTGATTTAATTTCAACTGTGAGGATGATGTTTAGGAGTGTTTTAAGCTTCTATGAACTTGATTTTATGATTAGAATACTTGTGCGTGAGTTTGATTGCATGTTAGCGTTAGATGCAAATTCAGAGTTCTCTGAGGTAGGCTCTGCCTTTAGGTGATTGGACTTAGAAAACTTCAAAATCTGGAAAAGTGATTGACTAATGAAATGTTCATAACGTCATAAGCTTCGATTTGATAAATTGTGACAAAATTTGAGTGTCAATTGCTAAGTCAAATCAACCATGAAATCCAGATCACAAAATCATTGAAACCGGGGATGTCACGCCCTGCGCCCTCCAACGCGCAACATCCCTCGCAAAGGTCGATTCGAGTGCAACGTCCCAGGACACGTCGCTGACTCAACGCCCAACACAGGGATTAAAGCACACACAGAAGCAATACAATACCCGAACAAATTTAAATCACATAACCAAGGATAGCCACACAGCAAATAATATGAACAAATATACACTTGCATTGATATTGGGAACCATATACAATATTCATGTACAGCCCGATCATCAAAAATCAAAAACGGTCAATGGCCACTACTTAACAAAAAGGGATAAGTGGCCCGGGCAGTCAGGGTTACTAAAAACTAGAAGGGGCTCCAGCTCCTCGTCCTCTGAATCCATTGGCTCCGGACCTGAATCTCCATCCTCCGGTACACGATTAGGGCTCAGCAATTCCCCATCGGGACACTGAGGGTCAATGTCCCCCGAATCGGTAAGCGGAACCTCAAAAGATCGGAGAGGCCCGTAGATCCCCTCATGATCCTTAATACACCACGCTATATATCTATAGACTTGGTCAACTTCCTCGCCGCATCCACTCGAACTGTAGAAAGGTATCTAACCTAAAAGTCCCCATTCCCTGTGGGGTATACTGACTCCTCCCGGTCTATCCGGTAAGGAATCCCAAAATGAACTGGTACGGTCGACATCTCAAGGTCGGGGGTCTGAAAAATTGGGTTTCAACAACAGTGAGAATAAATCTCAGCGAATAGGTTCCATAAACCTAAACTAGGCTAACATTCACCTCCTGACGAGTACTAAGCAATACCTAGATCAAAACATAATTGACTCAAGCCCTCGAGCCCAAATCCAAAATGTACTTGACCCTGCAAGTTAGGCATTTGATATATATATAGTCGCAATAATGCCACATTGTCACGGCACATATACGCATATCACTTAGTCACGACGCATGTCATGCATATGCTCATGCTCACACTCATGCTCATGCCTCATCAATCCATTGTCGCACCCTTGCACTCATGCACACTTGCTATTTATCAATTCTCCTCCGACCCGCGTAAAACGCATTAGGTCCGACCCGCGTAAAACGCATCAGGTCCATCACTTCAAGATCGATCTCTAGCCCGCGTAACACGCATTAGGCTCATGGCACAACACCCGCGTAAAACGCATCAGGTTTGGCCATCTTCTGGTAGTTCGGGCATCATCCCGCGTAACACACCTCAGGACGGGTTCAATAACCCACGTAAAACGCATCAGGACTTTATGTGATCACACATTCATATACACCAGTCATTATCTGAACCCCGCGTAAAATGCATCAGGGTGTTTAGGTGATCACATGCTCATGTCATTCGTATACACTCGTATATGCACATGCCATGCCAATGCTCAAGATGCGCACCCATGGCCATAAAGTTCACACTTGGGCATTCAAGAATTTCACAATGAGCATCCAATTGCACAACGCCACACATCCAATTCACAACGCAATATGCTCAATTCAATAAATCACAAGCCCAACTAATCAAATCATCCAGTCCAGCCATGGCACAAACTTGGCACACGAATCATGAAATTAAAACAACATGAATTTGCGCACTCAAAGCCCGCCAAGCTACTCCATTCTTAGTCACACTAGGCACATGACACGGCATCACAAAATTGGTCATAACCAAGTACAATTCAGCCACTTAATCCGCCAATCTAAACATTCCCGATAATTACACAATTAACCCCCAAATTGATCGCGCCTTGTCCAATTCAATCTCGATATGGACAGCCACCAAACAGGTCACTCTAGGCCAATAAATATCCTCAAAACACTCCATTTGGCTCTCCAAAATATCACCCAAGTCAGCCACCATGAGGACCAAACTAGGCGCGCACTATAATCCGCAATTGAACCCGAACTTACTCCAAACTTAGGCCGATTCAATCCAATATGTCCAGCCATCGCACAGCCCATTCTAAGCCTCTAAACCTCAATTAAATTATCACACTAAGCCGCGAAATCAGCCACCATATCAACCCCTAATAATCTCCACAATTTAATCCCTAAAATACCCTAATTAACCCCTAAAACCCATCTAGAAATGTAAATTAGCCTAATTAGGGTTTAGGGTTGTACTCACTTGGATTTCCTAAGCTTCCAACAAGGCTGGATAGAAGGTGAGGACAGCTGTGCAGTGGCGGCGAGCGGCAGTTCCCGGTGGCGCTGATGGCGGCAGCGCGCGGCTCCCCAACGGACGGCGATCCAATGTGGCGAAGGGGAGGGGGATGCTGGTCGCAGCGGACGGGAGAGAGAGAGGGGAGTGGGACGGCTGGATGGTGCTAGGCGAGGTGGTGGTGGTGGTAGCGAATCGGCTCCGGCGGCGGCAGAGCTCCTCCAGCAAGCTTGGCCTTTCACGGCCAAATGAAGAGGAAAATGGAAGAGAGGAGTTGGCGTGGGAGGAGGGGCTGGCTGGCTGATGATGGGAGGAAATGGGAAGAGAGAGAGTCAAAGGGGAGTGTATAGGCTTGAGTGAGAAAGTGGGGTGGTTGACCAACCATGCAACAAAGACAATCTTACCCCTAATTCAAGGGCTAGGATCAATTCCAATAAAAATATCTAGGGGCATTACGGACCTCAATTTTCAGCATTATTAGGCTGAAATACAACAATATAAAACCCTAAAATATTTCCCCAAAATTCGGAATCCAAGCTTAGGGCACAAGGGCAAAACGGTAATTTTCCGGTCCCAGGTCAAATTTTCAATTTTCAACTCCACTGATCCCAAATATGAGTGGCCACATAAAAATGACCTCGTCTTTGCAAAAATAGTCACGTACGCCCACGAAACTCAACACTAAAGTCCGGACTCAATTCCACGATCGTTTTCACTCAATTTGCGATTTTAGCGTCTCTCACTAGCAGGCGGCTGTTTAGGGGTTACGCGTATCGACTTAGGGCTACTCGAGTCATGACGGTCCCGATTTCCCAGAGAACACGAGGATTTATAGCTAGTCTCAGGGGTCGCGATCGTCCGGAATAAGTTCGAGATCGTTCGCCGTGCATACTCTTAGTCGTGCGGAATCACCCGCTATCCGATCGTACGTCGTCAGTCGAACCAAATCCGTCACTCTCTTTAGACCGGCCCACATTGACACAAAATATTCACTCGTCGTATCTCGGAATCGGACTCAATTCACGGTCGAGTTCTTGGGTCCACGTATCATTTTCGTAGTTAGCCTTTCTCTATTGGTCAGTATCCCGAAAATGATCAGTTCCGGACGAGACTTACTAAAATGAAATGAGAAATACATCAATTTCATTGATCACGACAGTGAGTCGAATTTCAGGACGTTACAGAAATTCAACTATATTCTTAAAAAACTGAACACACCAATCTCAAAAACCTGAAAAACTAAAATACTTAAACTCGGCATTTGAAGAAATCATAAACATGAAAGTTACATAGGACATCACAAGCTTTTCAACGAACCTAATTTCATTAAAATTCTTCAATAGGTTAATTGATTTTTGGAAGAATCGGTCTTGATTCACTTAAGTTACAGAGTTCTAATCTAATCCGTAGGACAATTTTTGAAAAGTTTACACTGAAGATAATATAATATGGATTGATGAACTAAGAACTTTTAGAAGACACATTAATCTACTAAAGTGGTAAGTTTCATGAAATTTCAAGTTAGTTTGATATGTTAGTTGAATTTTCAAAATTGGACTAGCAAACTATCAGTGATTGAAAACTGGGATCTAACCGCCGGGGTAACATATAAAATTTAATACATTGCGGGCCAATGTTGGAAATGTGAAAAACAGGGAAATTGTGGAAGACATCATGAACTACCAGACTGGAAAGTTTCGTGAAATCTTGAATTGATTTGCCACCTGAACCAAATTTTACAAAATTCGGGGTCTGATCAGGAGAAAAATTGGACAGTTGAGGCAAATCTGTAAAATTGAAATCTTAAGGGCCAACTCATAAAAAAGGTCAACTGAGAACTTAAGGAGGACTTCAAAATCTTTTAATACATACAAGAATAATTCAAATCCGAAATCATTTGGTTGACCTAAATCATTATAACTTAACTGATCAGATTAAGGTGAAAATTGAGAAGTCAAAGCTTAGGTATTGACTAAGTGAGCTTAACTTTCCTTTTTTAAGACATGACACAACGTTGCACTTCTCAGAACACTATTCTCTATAGATTAGTGGTGCGTCTTGTGGGGATCGGAAGGAAGAGATGAAATTTCTAGGTGAGGCATTTGGTGATACTGTCTTGAAGACAATGATTTGCTCAATGTGATTCTTGATCTAAGCCAGTCGGCTAGAATGGAAATCCTGTCCCTAGGATACAACGCCCAGACACTGATTTTTCTCACTTAGTCTGCATACTAGGCCAAGGAAGAGCACGATTCTAAGTTTTGAAAATAATAGTCAATACGGAGCAGATGTTTATGATCGACAATGGAAGTGACGAACAAAGAGAGCAGGGACAGAGCTGGGAGTTCTATGTATTTTCTGCTGTTGATGTTCTCAGTTTTGATTCAGTTTTAAGAGACAGACCAATGAGGACCATTCTTCGTTCGAATGGTCACATGAAGACCACAGTGGGAAGGCAAATTCATGCCTATCCACTTGTGGATATCCTTGAACCACTGGGAAACAAAATTTAATAGTTGAGAGGACGAACCTTAATCTCAAACTACTACTTCAGATATTGGTCATATTGGACAAGACTTGTCAGTTCTATTATGGTACTGTGTTATAGGTCACACTCTTATCTCGGCTAGCGAGAGCTTTAGAGCTTTAACATGGTTCATGGGAGGCGACCCCGACTTCCACATTCGCAAAGTCGAATCCCATCAAGAGCAGGTTGCAACCACCTTGTACGCTCTACTTGTGCTATAGGTTCATTCCGAATAGTTCAGTTCAGTCTTACTTTGTTGTCAATGGACAAGGCGCATTTGGCAATGGTAAGAAGAATAGTGATTAGTATAAAACCAAGAATGTTGAACTGATACTTGTAGCAGATTTACACTGTTTTGTTTATTACGAATAGAGCTCACTTGCTTTCCCAACAAAAAAAAAGTATATATACACACGAGTTAAAAAGTTCTATTTATGCCATTATAATGTCGTAGCTGACCAGGGAAAGCAAGGAAGGAGCGGAAAGAATATGGATTGTATATATTGTGTCCATACATGATCGACTTATTCGAGGTACATGGAGACCGGAGAGAGTCAACATAAAGATAGGATTTCAGCTACAATAGTTTATGGTAAAAATAAAAAATAAAAACGAAAAGAAAAGCCAGTATAGTTTGGTTTCTCAATGGTCAAATTCAATTCCCATTATTTTCCTCACCCTGAATCGTCCTCATAACGTCAAGATATGACTTTCCTTGAAGCTCACGAGAGAAGAGTCCCCTGAAGTAATCGGCAACGCCTATTCTCTTGAACAGTGCTGGCTTGTCCGGTGTGATCAGGCTCGGCGCAGGACCCATGTCCCCTTCCATCTTTGGGTTATAAAATGTGGCGATTGAGAGCCTCTCCTTCATCGAGTTAACCGTTGCCCGGTGCTCGATGCTACGATAAGTACCATTCGTCACAATCTGTGTCGATCATCAAATTCACATACTATTTTGTCAAACCTCCGATGAATTTTGTTCATGAAATTCTATTATCTGCACTCATTCTGTTAGACTATCTAGCTCATTGCACATATTGGAATTCGGAAAATATAAACGTAACTACACAAATTTCCGCACTCCATTATTGGTTCTGTCCAACATGTTATTCAAGATGGCTATTGCATTTACAACTGTGTAAACTTCTGTTTATACAGAATATTCATCCAAAGATATCTTGAAGAAATGTACCGATAAAACGTGGACAGATTGTGTATGAAATAACAGTCTTATCATCAATAGCCCGTGAATCTAGACAATACTGGCTCGCATATCAAATAAAATTCAGGTGGAACTGCGCATCAAAACAATAGATATAGGGTCAGAAAATCTTTACCTCTAAAATGTCTCCCACATTGACGACGAAAGCATTAGGAAGGGGCTTGACAGGGATCCACTTGCCCTCTTTCCGTATTTGGAGACCTTCCATTTCATTGACTTGGAGAAGAACGGTGAGGCCCACGGCGTCGGAGTGAGGAGTGAGGCCGATGACGAGCTCGGGTCGCGGACACGGAGGGTAATAGTTCATCCTAAAGGCTTGCATGCCCCCATCAAACAGTTCTGTCATCTCCTTAGTGTCCATCTTCAGAGCTTTTGCCATGAGAAGGAGAACCTTCATTGCAAGGTCTCGGAGCGTTGAAGAGTATTCATCCAAGACATCTCTACATAATAAATAGATGACACGGATAAGAATTAGTTACAAAGTTGAGAGAGAAAGGGAAGTGAGATGTGTAGAAAACATTTAGATGGGTTGTATATACAATATACATCATTTCGACATGGCATAGCCGACGTTGACATAGATATTTTTAAAAATATTTTAATATTTTTAAATATTTTATTTTTTTTTCTTTTTTTTCTTTTCTTTCTCTTTCATTTTTTTTTCATTTTCCTTTCCTTCTTCCTCCGACCAGTCATCGGACCTTGGCGATCGGCCAAAGGCAAGGCCGGCAAGGCTGAACTAGCGAAGCTTGCTAGGTGACGGTGAGGTCAAGTCTCACCCTGGTTGGGCAAGCCCCCACCAGATCTAGTGAGGCTCGGCCTTGCCCAGTGATAGCGAGGTCAATCTTGCCGATCCTTGCCTTTGGCCGATCAACAAGGTGCAATTGGAGGGGGAGGGGAAGGGTAGATTTACGACATACATATGGTTAATCCCGATCATTTTGAGCAAATAGTGAACTCGATGCATGAGAGAGAGAGAGAGAACCTGAACGGAGAAGGAAGCATGGGAAAAAGGTGAGGCTTTCTCAAATGTCTTGGGAGGGACACCATGTAAAAGAGGTCGCCCCAATCAAGCTTCTGCTCCTCCGAGACAACAAACGCCTGTCCAAAACCCTCCAAATCTCCTTCTTCTTGCCAAAACTTCCTCTTCTCCTCCATGGGAAGCTTGAAGAACTCTTGTATTCCCAACTTCACCTCCTCCACCGATGAACAACTCACTCCATGATTTATCAACTGTGTGCACAAAAAGGGACCAATTAACTTCAAAAGTCGACTCTCAGAAAAAATAAAATCCAGGCCTTTCGTCTCAAGTAATCCTCATAGAAAGAAAAAGTAAAAGATACTCTCATGAAATAATACCTGGAAGAATCCCCAATCTCTGCAGGCAACGTGCAACTTTTCCAGCTCGGACTCCATCAAACCGTCGTTGCTTGACGAAAGCTTGTTCATGTCAATCACTGGTACTTGAAGCAACAAAGATCCATGATCAACATGGATGAACGGATGATCTTGGTCAGTACGAACATAGCGAGGCGGGATTTCGGTTATGGCCTCTTTGGCCAACTCTTGAACATTTGGGACCGGAAGAGAACCACCAAGCTTTGTGAGATTCGCGTCCATCAGTCGCAACGAGAGGATTGGACACGAAAACCTCAAAAGAGAAGGTTATAAGTTACAGCTTATATTTTAGGGTTTTTTATGGCCGTAGGATGATATGGAGGTTTCTTGTTTATAGTTGTGTCAAGAGTCCTTACATTTGGATTCACAAGAACACGTGCAGTTGCAATGTGTAGTTTGTCATAATTTTTTTTTTTGGTAAAAGTAAGGATATGTATTACTTTTCAAACCACCATATACAATATAGTGCCAACACCAGACTCCGACCCGATTAGGACATGAAGATGTCCGAACAGAGTCAAAGAAGGCTCAGCCAAAACTATACAACAAGTGACAAAGAAGTCAAACAAAACAACAAGGACGTAGTTTGTCATAAATTTTTTTTTTTTTTATAACCCAGGGAACCCCCGCACGGCCGACAGCCGGGAGGTAAACCCTGGGGGCGACACGTGCTAGCCACCACACACGTGCACCGGTTAAGTCACCCTGCGGCGCTCGGGATTCGAACACTCAACCTTTTGCGAGAGGAAGAGTGCCCTCTCCAGCAGCGCCACCCAGGCGGGTGGTGTAGTTTGTCATAATTTGATTTAGTCACGCATCAAGAAACATCAAGATCAATGCTAAATCTCACGAAAACGCACTAATTATAAATTGGGTTTGGACAGCAGATTTTCCAAATCATATCTCGACTTTATCTTTAACCGAAAATGACAGACAATATTGGGCTGTTTTTTGGCTTCTAGCCAAGCCGAACCGCCAACTTACAAAAGTAAGGCTTCTTATCGATGTGATGAGAAATTTTTTACTGAAGTTATTTTTGCTAAATGATATTGGAACTTTTTTTTAACAATCCAGAGACATGGACACGGAGACCCGCGGTACAGAGGTCCATAAAACACCATGTAGATCTTATCAATCGGTTAAGTTCAGGTTTTGGAATGTACAAGTGATATTGATTCATTTACATGCAGTTGGTGGAATTTGAATAAGATGCCTTCTAAAATCTGAGGTGGAAATCCTTTGAAACCCCAACTGCGTCAACTTTGGGCGTCAATAATGTAACAATTTCGTATTGGGTGGTTAAAGAAGTCAATCATTCAATTCATGGACCCCATTTGTTTCACTACGCTTTCCAAAACTTCACACATCGATTAATAAGTAAAAGTCATAGTACAACCATCTTTTTCCTTACAAAATTGACTCACAAATAGTAGACAAATTTCTTATTTATATGTTCATGTACGGTTTGTCACATCTATTTATGAACTAATACTGTGTGCCCATTTTCATATCTCTATAGCATCTTCCGAGAACAAATGTGTAGTGTCCCCTTCATGTTCCCATAAAAGGGAGGATTTCTCCGCTTTTTTTCCGAGAAAATGATGGAAAGTTCCACCAGCTTCGATTATGAAAATCGTAAGTTTTCGAGCTAAACAGTCTCGTGCCTCCGTGAGGGGGCCCTCAGTTGATGTGCCGTTGTTGCTCGACTGGATGATTTCTTCGCAGTCTAATCACATCCGGTTATAACGAAGATTAAAGCCAGGCAAATACTGGAGAGCAGGGGCATTCCTACTGTTGAAGTGGACTTGTATACTAACCAAGGGATGTTTCACGCGTCGGCTTCGATTGGCGACTAAACCGGAATGTGAGACTTTTCTGCGTCCTCGTTTACCTAGCATCATGTTAATTTGCCGGTGGATTGGTGTGTGTGAATTTGAAGTAGCGGTAGAATTGCTGGAATGTTCACAAGTTCGCTCGTGGAGCACAAGTGAAGTACCAACTGGCTCTGTCAGTTTGAGCGCGAGGCTGATGGCTTGTCTGGTGATGGTTTTAGACTTTAGGTACGAGGCTATGGAATTGATTGTTTTGCTTGGAGTTGCCTGAAGGAGAACATTTCTTTGACGTGATTATTGGAAAAAGATCTTTTTTTTGAGAGAATGCATTTTGCATCCAGAGATTTTACAATCGTCTCTTGTAAGCACATTGCCTAGGATATTTAGGATGCTGGAGCTTTGTACATGGTTTGCCAGCCCTCAGATTGGTGTCCGAGAAATTTTCTTTTAAGAACCTTGTCATGTTTCAGTATGACATTGAACTTCTCCAACTCTTCCATTATGAATAGGCCGTGCATAGTTTTGTCATAATGTGACTTAGTCACGCATCAAGAAACATCAAGATCAACGCTAAATCTCACAAAAACGCACTAATTATAAGTTAGGTTTGGACAATAGATTTTCCAAATTATATCTTGACTTTATCTTTAGCCGAAAACGACAGACAATATTGGGCTGTTTAGTGGCTTCTTATTGATGTGATAAGAAATTTTTTACTAAAGTTATTTTTGCTAAATGATGTGGAATTTTCTTTTTTTTTTTATAATCTAGTGACATGGGCATGGAGACCTGCAATCTAGAGGTCCATAAAACACCATGTAGATCTTATGAACCGGTTCAGTTTGGGTTTTGCAACGTGCAAGTAGCCTTGATCCGTTTATATGCAGTTGGTGGAATTTGAATGAGTTGCTCTCTAAATTATAATATGGAAATCCGCTGAAACACCAACTGAGTGGACTTTGGGGGTTAATAATGTGACAATTTCTTGTCAGGTGCTTAAAGAAGTCGATCATTCAATTCATGTATCCCATTTGTTTCATTTCCAAAACATTGCACATCGATTTAAAAGTAAGGTTTAGTAAAATGTCATAGTTCAACCGTCTTTTTCCTTACAAAATTGATTCAAACAAATAAGTATAACGAATTTCTCATTTATATGTTCATTTACAGTTTGTCACATCTATTTATGAACTAATACCATTTGCCGATTTTCATATCCCTATAGCATCATCCAAGAACAAATGTGTAGTGTCCCCTTCATCTTCTTCCAAAAGGGAAGACTTCAATAATCTCACGAAGTCACGGAACAGTCTACTTGTCCTAGATCAATTACACTTTCCTAGGTATAATTCTGTTGATAATTCAGACATGAAAGTAAGTACAAAGAGTCGTGACCAATTCAAACCCATTAACTTAAACATATGACCGGCTTTCTTGCTTTTCTACGACAGATTAAGAACCTTAGCCGCCCATTCCCCATCAAAGTGATTGTTGACACCTATTTTTAATTTGCCCAAAAATTAATTGCACAAAATTTAAGAATTAATTTTCTTTAATTCCTAAAACAAAAAAAAATATTTCTATTTAAATACATTGCATATAGACATTAGGCATATTTGCATTAATAGGGCCTATTAGAGCATATTTTCTTAATTAATTTTCAAAAAAAATTAAAAATTAATTAATTAAAAAAATCGAATCGAGCCGGGCCAAGGCCGGCCCAACCTGACCCTCTTTTCCTCTTTTCCCCCTTTGTCGCAGGCCCAGCCCACTCCATTTTCTCTCTTCTTTTTCCCACACGAGTTGGGCCCAACCCGGCCCAGCTTTCTTTCTCTTCCACCTTCCCCAATCGAACCTTCCCCCTCTCTCCTCTGTTTTCCTCTGTCCCGACCGCCACAGAAGAAGCGCGGAATATCCGCTCCACCGCGCAAATTGGCCACGAAAGTCATGGTAAGAGCGAAAGGCCAGTGCAGAGCGTTTAATGGAGCAGAGAGTGGCGTCATCATCGTCGGCTATACAAGCCAGCGAGAGGAGAGAGATGGAGAGGTCGGCTAGTTCGGTTTTGGGGAAGAGTAGAAAACAGAGAGAAACCGAGAGAGAAAGGGAGCTTCCAACGGCCACCGCGTCTCAGCCTCAGCCGCCAACCCTCGTCGTCAAGCCGGGGTGTGGCGACACAGAGAGAGAGGCCCGGTCGGCCACATTAGAGAGATAAACAGAGAGAGAAGAGAGAGAATAGAGAGAGAGAAAGAGTAAACCGAGGTCACGCCGGAGCTAAAGTAGAACCAGCAGCGGTCGTCGACGCCCCCAGACCAGCCGGAAGCCACCCAGACGCGCCGTCGACCGGTGAGCCCCCCTACGGCCAAGAACCTCCTCTGCTTTCCCCTGTTCACGAACACGGTTTGACCGGGACTCGCGCCGGCCATTTCACGCGAATCCCGACCCATACCGTCGTCGGTCCTGACCCCCACTTGCTGTCAAAAGCGAACCACAGTCGCTGGAGTCGACCAGGTCGCCGGAGGAGGTCAAAATCCACTGATTTTTATCGCGACCCCCACCCATTTGATAAAATGCCTCAATGAAGCCGAGTAAGTTTTGCTCGCCGGCCGGCGAGTAGGTGGCCGGACGGTGAGCCTGGTAGTCGGTAAAGCTTGGTGGCAATCCCAGGGGGTGGTTTTCGGTTGGCAGTGGCCTAAGTCAGCCGGCGAGAGGCTAATTTTTGGCTTCGCTGGCATCCCCACATGTCTGTACACGCGGATCAACCCAACCCGGATCAGCCGACCCGACCCGGGTCAACGCCCTGGGTCGGATCCGACCGACCTGGATCCATCAACCCGACCCGGTTTATTATGGTATTATTATTTTATTGTACTATATTCTAAAAAATTAAAAAAAAATTTCTTTCTTTTTCTCTTTACGTATTTTTTTTATTTTTTTAAAAAAATTTCGTTTTTCTTTTTTCTTCTCTTCTCTAAATTATGTGATATGTCTGAATGTTTTAATTTATTGTGATATTATTATGCAATGTTGTTATAATTGTATAAATTGCCACGTTTAAATTAGATGAGCCTATAGGGTTTGCAGTAGTATTTTGCATGTTATTTTTACTACTATTTTGTTATTATTATGCATGTTTTTCATTAAAATACTATTGCATGAATGGTTGTGTTTTGAATGTCATTTGGCTTAGTTAGGATTAGAACCTAAGGCTGCATATCTATTTTGACTGCTGATCGTCTATGATTATATACTCGTTTAGTCACCTCACATGTTAGGAGAAAGGTCCTAAAATCAATTCAAATTGCCTGACAAATGTTTTCATAAATAAACAGGATAAAAAGGTACCGAAAAGGCATTAGTTATCCAACTAGTGTAACCAAGTCCCCGAACTCAGTTAATCTTTGGTTCGCAGGAATAGGGTGATCCTTCAATCACCTTATTTGGATTTCTAATCAACCCACCCCAAATCGATTAGTGGCGACTCCTTGATATAAACTACTTGTATGTTAAAAACTTAAATCCTAAGTCGCGATATGGTATGGGCTTGGAAAAGCCCGAGTTAAGTCTCGAACCTAGACTCAGCACGTACCATGCGAAACCCCCATTTTTGCATGTTGTCGATAAAGAGCGGGAGGTTGGTCGCGACAGTGATCACAAATCCCTCCTTATACCAGCAAAAGAGCAAGCGTTTTGCACGCGGAAAGAACATAGAAACAATCGCATGGTTATGAGATAAATGCTTGAAAACCTAGTCCAGGGAAATTTATTTCGTTGATGTAACTATTTTGTCACAACGAAGCATTGTTTTGTTGCCAAATGTTACTGTGACAACCAAAAGATCCGTTGCTAAATCTTACTGTGGCAACCAAAACATTCATTTCTAAATGACGAAAACAAAGGGAAATTTTGATGGGGTATTTCACGGCATTTTTCGCAACAAAAATTTTGGTCGCCAAATAGTTTGAAACGAATTTTTAAGTAATATGAGTTATTTTGAATTTAATTTGAGAATAATGAAATTAGGCGACTAATTTAAGTTAAAGTAAAATGAAAATATGCCTTTTTTATGATGTATCTTGCATATAAAAAGAATTAAATTATGTCGTTTTTATGGAAATTAACTTATTGTATAGACACTACCCTGTATAATAGAAAATATATCTTATTGTGCGAGCAACATATATCAGTTACTAACAAAAGTGCACACATTTGCAAATGATATTACAAAATCTCCTTATTACAAGATATTTAGATTATCATTGAAAGAAAAGAAATTGAGACAATACAAAGAGATTATGCACGTGTATTTCGAAAAAGAAAAATATTTCAAGTTGTAAACTATTTTTGGTAGGTTGTTTATAAGATAGAAAAAAATTCAAATTTTAAATTTGAAATACGTGAGGGATGAAACGTAATCTATTTATTGACACATTTTTCTATCAATGCAATATTTACAAAACGCCTACTGACGATATTTTTTGGAAAAAAGAGATCTCGATCCCCCTTTAGTATAGACAAACAATTTGTTTATAATTTGATATATTCTTTATTTGATTGTAATCAAATAAAAATTACTTAATATAAAGACTATTATAAAACATAATTACATAACAGTCTAGTCATACATCGTATTAAAAGTAAAGTTGAAAAATAAAAAAGACAAAGAAAAGAATGTCATTTGTAAGGACTAAAGTAAATGTTCCTTGCCAAATCAAGCGCAACATAAAAGTACAACGATTCCCGGGACGGGAAGTCTTTAGCTACGGACGAAATAGTCGTTTAAAAACGAGATCTACAAGAATGAAAGTACCCGCGATGTAATTATTTTTTGTGGGCACAAATCACCTGTAGCGACAAATATTCTTTTAATTGCTATAGATAGTTTTCTTGTAATGGGACAAGGGAAGTGTCATATTCAACACGGATTAGTCGTGTACTCAAAAAACCCTAAACAATACCCCTTGATAGCTATTAAATTTACTGACGAAAGGTTAGGTTGACACCATCTTTTGATTTTCTTTCTAAGAGATATGATAGTGCCAATCAAAAGGAATAGATTATGTGGTGATTCCATGCTTATCGGAATTTCTCGAATCTCCTAATGTATAGTTCTTGAGGAATCAATAATTGTTGGATCACGAATAAGTTATACGCCATTATACTATTTGTCGCCTCTTTACCATATTTAAGTCCAATTTCTAACTTTTGTGTGCACTCTTCAATTATCAATGTCAAATGACTAAAAATACCCTTAACTTCAATATAAAAGAAGTGAAGAGAAAACTAGATATGATAAGAATACCATTTCTTTAAGTAGTTAGGTAACTAACCTTTTATTTTCATTTGACACGTACATCACCTTTGAAATCTATATCTCTATTTTTCTAGTAAAAATAACTTGCACCCATTTATTTCCTATCTGTTTATAAACTAATTTTATGCCCCGACTTTTGTATCCCTAGAATCACCCGCAAAAAAAATAATTAACGTTGTGCCTCCTATAGTGGTCACCTAAGGGAAGTATTCTATTATCTGGCGGACCCCTCCACTTGTCCTAGATTTGTCTACTTTCCTAGGTGTAATTTGGTGGACGATTGAGACTTGAGAGTGAGGACAAGGAATTGTTGCTTTCGGTGGTTCATTCATGTCTCATT
The DNA here is from genome assembly GCA_031216405.1 of Syzygium malaccense. Taxonomy (NCBI): domain Eukaryota; kingdom Viridiplantae; phylum Streptophyta; class Magnoliopsida; order Myrtales; family Myrtaceae; genus Syzygium; species Syzygium malaccense. Next base: position 25,122,729 of record CM062257.1, on the reverse strand, counting down.
AGCTCAAACAAATGACTAAATCAACACAATTTTGAGTATACATTTGGCTTATTATATTGATTGGAGAAGTCTAGACAACCATCTCAATGATTGCGCATCGCTTGTTCGTGAAGACCAATCCAACCAAGGTGAGATATACAAGTTATGAGGCAGTCCGTGACCTATGATTTCTATCATCTCCTAAATGTTGTTCGGAGGGTTGTTGCCTGTTCGTTCGAAAATGTTTAAATAAATCTCGATCATTCTTTGAAAAAAAAATTTAGTGTTTATAAGTGTTTTTTTGAAAATGTTTTCTACGAAAACATCTTAATCACAAAATCAGTTGTTATAGATAAAAAAAAACTCAAAATCACGTAGTTGTGGTTCTACAAGCTACGGAATTAGTCACGCGTAGTAGAGAAATGTTCCACGATCAAAAACTCAAAAGATGATTCAGGCCACAGCCTTCAATGGATCACCAATGAGATCCTGTTCTTCTCCATCTCTGTCAACATCTCTTTTAGGCAACATGGTCAAAAAAAGGGGAGCAACAAGATTAGGACCAAAATTAAGAATCAAATTTTCTGATGTGCATGCTTTGCTCAAGTTGTGTGGTTTTATATATTTACACATGAATCATGTGTTTTCCTGCACAAGCTCTACAAATCACAAAAAATTGGACAGTCGGTGGCAATGGCTGACCTAATTATATAAGTCTGATAATTTACATGAACTATTTGGTATTCTCTTCCTACAGTGATAATTGTTGACACCTGAATTTTCCCGACAGTCAAGGTTAGAAAATTCGAGAAACGAGAGTCTCAATTGCGGTGAGGCTCGTTTATTGACTCAAAAAAAATATTTGGATTGGTGTCCACAGTACCTTTATTGCACAAATGAGTCAATTTAGCATAGGCGTGTTGAATTAGTCCTCTAGATTTCAAGTTTCCATAAAAGTGGCAAAAGGTTAGCTTTTTTTTTTAGCCGAAGAATATAATCTTTGACCGAAAAATTAGAATTTCATTAGTCCTTAATCTTTTTTTAGACATTCAATTTGGGCACAGTGAAATTTAAGTAGCTTAGATCCAATTAAAGAATTTCAATCTCAAGAGCAGATCGACCGCTAGGGATGTCAACGGTTCGGATCAGGTCGAGCTCTCATGATACCGTACTTGACCCAAAAACTCCAGGTTCATGCTTGACCCATCCAGACCCACCCCGCAACCCTATTCAGCATACTGCCCAAAGGTCAGATCGGGTTGAATTTCAAGTTTAATATTTTTTTTTGTAGATAGATTGGAAATAAATGATTAGCATTTCGTTTGTTAACCCGACAATAACTTATTTAAATATAATATATATCGATATATATTTTGACAAAACAAATCGATGTAAACCTTGCAAATTAAAAAATTATAAACAGTCAAGGCATGGAAATGTCATTACACGAAATGTCAGTCATTGTAAGAGCATTTGTTCATACAGTCCTCGAGCAACAGGACCTTGGCATCGTAATTCTTGTAAAGCCTATGTTTTCTCCCTCTGCAGGTTTAATACCTTCCTTTCACTATGTTGAACTGTGTATGTGAAACGGGTAGCTGGATCAAATTACGGTTTACAAGAAGCAGCAGCAACTAAGAGCATGCAGCTGTTAAAGCTAAAATGCGCTAAAAAATACCCTTTTCAAATGAATGAGGGAAGATGCACAGAGACGATCTGCGAATTACCTACACCACCGACACTTCTCAAAAGCTGAAAACGAAAGATGCAAAAAGATAAGAGAAGAGAAAAGAAAAGAAAAGAAAAGGGGTACGGAAATGTCAATCGAAAGCCAAGACAAACAACAGAGAGCAGTTTCAAGATAAGCCCATCATGCATGTCGGGACAAAGCTTTCAAATTGACAAGCTTTCCTCCCAACAGAAACACCCATCAAAGAAGAAGCAAAGGAAGAAAATCTCAAGCCAATCAAACCCAAACCGAAAATCAAACCCCCCATCACATTACCCAAAAGCGATCAATCCCCACAGAAGCGAAGGAACGACCTCGCAAACCAGTCGCATTTCATCAAATACCTAGAAGAATCAATTGAGAAGGGCCGCAAACAGGGAGGGGCTGGGTTTCGTCACACTCAAGGAAGCGAACGATGATGGAGGCAAGGACTATCAGTCGCCTAAAGTCCACGGCGAGCAGAGGGGCGATTGGTTCCGTCGTCGATCTAGGGTTTCGTCATGCTCTGCATTGAAAGAGAGAGAGAGGAGAGAGAAGGGGAGAGAGGGAGGGAGATGTGTGGGTGGTCCTGCAGTGTTAATGGGTCAGACCCAACCCGACCCTAACCCTAGTAAAACCGGCACCTAAAAGCCCTACCCAAAGAAGACTAAGGCCCAACCCCAAAATACCCCAAATTTTAGGGCCGGGCCAAGCCGATGTGGGTCGGGCCAGGTCGGCATTGGCTTTTTTGACACCCCTATCAACCGCTTAGAGCACCATACTTGGCACGGTAAGATCAAACTCATATCTCTCAAAACGTGCCACTTGGCACGACCATACAAAACCTAGAGGGAGAATAAAACCTACTCTTTTTCCCATCTTGGAAGGGAGGTGGTGGCACAACAAAGAAAAGAGAGAAAGGCGTCGTTTTTTTCCTTCTCTCTTGGATGCTCGCGGACGTCCCTCCATCAAGAAAATATCCTCTCAACTTCATCTTATGCATCATTCCCTCCAACAACCGCATTCATTGCCACCAACCTTTGTAACCATGTAAGAGTTTTTTTGACGTGGGTTATATTAATTGAGATTGATATTTACTGTTTTATTGGGTTGGTCTACTAAGATAAGATATAAAGATTCTTAATTAGTGTAATATGAGACTGGCTAGTGTGGGTCAAGTTGCAGCAGCCCGAATTTCGATGTAATTTCCGGGACCAATAAAATTGATATTATTTCGCGTTTCATTTTAGTAAGTCTCGCTCAGAGCTGATCATTCTCGGGATACTAATCATTAGGGTATGGGTAACTAGAAAATGGTACGTGGACCGGGGACCCTATCGCGAAAGGGATACCGATTACGAGAGACGCTGAGGAAATATTTTGGGCCAACGTGGGCCGATCTTAGGAAAGAGTAATGGATTGGGTTTGGCCAAGGCCAACGATGTACAATTGGGATACAGGTGATTCTGTAAGACCGAAAGTGCACGTGGTCAACTAGTTCTGAACTTGAATCGAACGATTGTGACCTCTGGAACTAGTGATAAATTCTCATTCTCTCAATAATCGAGACCATTACGATACGGATAGCCCTAGGTCGATACGCGTAATCTCTAAATAGCCGCCCGTTAGTGAGAGACCCTGAAATTGAGAGTTTAGCGAGTTTTGTTCATGGAATTGGGCCCGGATTTCGATGTCGATTTTCGAAGGCTTAAGAGACTATTTTTGGGAATCTGACGTCATATTACGCTGGTCACACACGTTTGGAGTTAGTACGAGTAAAAATTAGAATTTCGGTTCGGAGGTGAAAAATTACGATTTTGCCCCTCGGGACACTAGCGTCGCTTTTCGAGATCAAATGAGGTTATTTTTCGAGGGCGACGCCATTTTAGGGTGGCCACGCATACCAGGAGTCATTGTGGCCAAAAATTGGAATTTCGACAAAAAATTGAAAAAATTTACGTTTTTGCCCCTCAAACTTTGACGTGGATTTTCGAGGGCTTGCGCAATGAATTTCGCGATTCCGATACCATATTATGTTGGCCACGCACATGGAGGGTTGGTATGGGGGAAAAATGGAACTTCGCCCCGGGACCGGAAAAATGACGGTTTTGCCCCTAGGCTATTTTTGGTTCCGAATTTTAGGGGATAATTAAGGAAATTAATTAAAATTGGACTTATCCTAATTATGGCAGCAAAGGGCCAAAATGCCCTTGAATTATTGGATAAGATTCAATATTAGCCCTTGGATGAGGGGTAAAATGGTCACTTTTTGCTAGATTTTGACACTTGGCACCCCTAGTCTCTATTGTTTGATCAAATTAAATCTGTTTCTCTCTCCTCTCACCCTCACTCTTGGTCAAAACTCTCTCTCTCCCTCCCGATCACTCTTTCTCTCTCATTTTCTCTCTCGGCTTAACTTGCCGGAGCTCACCGCCGACCACCGGAGCGCCACCGTTGGCCGCCGTGCCCCACCGTCGACCACCACAGCCCCCGGCCACAGCCTTGCCCCTGTCCGACCCCTTTCTCTCTCCCTTTCTCTCCCTTTTTCTCTCCCGGGTTAGCACCGCCGCCGCGCCGGAGCCTCGCCGCCGCCGCGCCGGAGCCTCGCCGCCACCACGCCGGAGCTCAGATCGCCGTTCCGTCGCCACCCAGCCATCTGGCCGCGCTGTACGATGCCCACGGTACCTGTCCGTATAGTGTCCGTATGGTAGGTACCGTAGCACCGTATGATTTGTACGGTTCGCCGTCCGTACGGTCGTCACACCGGCCACCACCACCTCGCCGGCCACCGTCCTCCGCTCGTCCATGTGGTTTCGTACAGGTCCGTATAGGTCCGTACGTCGCCATCCGTGCACCGTCGGCCGCCGTCCGTACGCCGTCACCGGGAATTCCGCCATCAATTTCACTGTTCACCAGTGATCGGCTGCCATTCCTCGACGTCGTGAATTTGGATTAAGTGAGTAAAATTCCTAAATTCGGATTAGGACTGATAGTGTGATTTTCTGGACTGATTTAGGTATTATCGGTGCATTTTGGACTGGCTTAAGTAGCATTAGTGTGTATTTCAGACTGGGTTGAGGACTGATCGGCAAAAATTATTATCGGGAAAATTTAGTGGATTAATGAGAATTATTTGGGGAGATTAATTAAATGACCAATTTAGGAGCCTAGTGGAAAATTACCGGGTATGTCCGGGTTGACTAGTTGTACGTAAATTGTGCTTAATTGTGATTGATTTCATACTACCATGTCGCATGTCGTGTGGCTGAATTATGTGGAGTGCGATAGGCCAATGATTGGTTTGAAATTAATTATTGAATTGTAAATCGCACGTTGAGCCACACGGTATTAATTGGACCAATTGAGCACGTGTTGTGATATTGAGTGATTTAATTTCATTGGTGCTCATGGTGCATTGCATCGCATAACATGGACACGCATTATGTATGCCTAGAGTGAGGCATGTGGTGGAATTGTGCGAGAATGCGTGCCTGCCATGAGCATGTGATCACCTAAAATACCCTGAAGCGTTATACACTGGGTTCAGATAATAATGAGTTGTGTGATCACCTAAGGACCTTCCGGTCGTGACCTTCGGGTCGATACCGTCCTCATGCACTTTGAAGCAGGACGATGCCCGGTACGTCCGGAAGACGACCATCCTCATGCACTTTGAAGCAAGTTCTGGTTCATAAAGGGATCAGTGTTGCACCTCATGTACTTTGAAGCAGGCTAGAGACACTGGGCCAGATCGGTTGCTGCGCCTCATGCACTTTGAAACATGCTAGACGTACCGGGCCGTGAATATTGTTGACTCGAGTCGTAATAAATAATAAATTGAGCGATTACTAGTGTGTCAGTGTGGGCTAGTGGGCCGGGAAATGCACGTGACATGTCGATGACATTTGCATGCATGAACATGCATGGACTGGCATGCGAGTGTGCGAGTCTCGGTGCATGAGCATGTGATTGGCGTACGTGTGATAATGTGTGCCACGTATATGCCGTGATTACTATATATTGAACTGTCTAACCTGCAGGATCAGAGAATTGTTTGATTGTTGTTGCATTATGGTTTTAAATGTTTGTTTCCGTTCAGGAGATTGCATGCTAGCCTAGCCTAGGTTTAGGGGTTGAACTCGCCGAGATTCGTCTCACGGTTGTGTAAACCGAAACTTTTCAGACCCCAGCCGTAAGGATGGAGAGACCACCGCCTCTTTTTGGGATCCCTATGCAGATCCGACGGTATATCAGTACCTACCTCTCAGGAAATGGAGAGGCTTTTGTGAGGTATCGATCAGAATTAATTGTGAATATAGGTGAATATTATTACCAGAATTAAGAGTACGTGGCATGGTACCACCGAGATGCCGATGGAAATGAGAGAGAGCCTCTCAAGACCTTTGATATCCCAGTTGACAGTGTTGGGATGTTGCAACTAGTTATAGCCGCTGGTGAGGTGATAGACCCTGAGATCATGCCCGAGTGGAGGAGGCAGGGGGAAGAGATGGATGAGGAGCTCAATGTACTAGTGGAGGACCCCGAGCCTATAGATGAGGAGGAGGATGACAAACCCGAGGCGATGGAACAGGACATAGAAGAGGACGGAGAGGTTGCAGAGCTGGGATCAGACGAGGAGGGGTTCGAGATTTACCTAGACCCGAAGTTGGAGCTGGACTCTGAGGACGAACGAGCACAGGCCATGGATTCGGAAGAGTCAGGGTCTAGTGAGGACGCCTCCGAGGAGTTGTCAGACGATCCCATTGAGTCGTCCGATCCTGATTGGGAGCCATAGGGTCGTCCAGTGTCCTTAGCTAGCAGTGAGGGCCGTTATTTTTTGGACTGTAGCCCTCTTCCCTAGTTTTAGCCTGACCTCCCTAGCTGCTTATCACTTTTTGACCAAGTGGCTACTGATCGTGTGTACCTCTTTGTTTGTACTTGTAAATATTATACAAATAGTTTTTAATCGTAATATAAGTGTGTAATTATTTTCTACGATAAGTGTTTGATGTGTGGCTATCCTTGGCTCATATTGTAGTTGTCTGGGTTTATTTGTTTAATACTTCACCATGTGCTTGATCTCTGTTGGGCGTGGGTCGGCGACGCTTCCTGGGGTGTCGCGGTTTATCGACCGAGGTAGGAATGTTGCGCGCCGTGGGGCTCGGGGCGTGACACAAGTAAAGCCCGACCTATGATGAGAGAATATGTGACTAAAAACTCTATAAATAGTGCTCAAGTCTCTCTATTAACCCTGGTACACAAATTACCTCACGTAAGTAGCAATTATTGAATGTTAATCATAAGAAGCAGTCTCATTGAGCTAGTAATACAGAGAGTAATAAAGGAGAAGCACTTAAGCCCAGAATCGTAGCTATTCTGTATCAAGAATAATATATTCCAAATCAGGTGTGCAAATCTCTTTTCTCAATTGCTATGCTCTAGTTTTCTGACTATGGAGATCTTGGGGTGCCGTTTTCGCGGCTTACATGTGGTATCGAAGCGGCCATAGCCTAGGGCTAGAAACCTTTGGATTTGGACTACTTTTAGAATTTTTGTACAATGAAAATTGATTTTGATCACATATATGGATAGATCTTGTTGAGACGGTAAGTTTGATAGGTCCCACGCCATCAAGGGGACACTGCACGCACCCCTACGCACAGCCACTCGCCGCAGCGGTGTTGGCGTGTGTCGACCATACGCAACCACGCACAAGAGTCGCCTAGCGTGTGCTAAGGCTGACATCAATAGATGACGTCAGACACCCGCTGACACAGGCTAACCCGGCTAACCGTGGGTGACCCAACCCGGGGCTCAACTTGTTCACTCGTTGACCCAAGCCAATTGACCGTTGACCAATCAAGCTAGCGATCCAGGTCGAATTAGCATGCCGAGCATGTGCTACACGTGACACGCACTCAGGCAGCGCATGAGGGCTCCATTTAGATCGTGCTCGGTGATGGTGTTCTCGTATCGTGATGCACTACAATGTGGTATATTCATATTATTTTTTTTTGGTAAGGAAAAAAAATGGTATATTCATATTAGATGTTTGATGCTTTCAAGAATGTGAAAATGCGTACAAAACCTATATATGTGTATTATTTGGGTATTTTTGCATTGTTTCATGTATTTCTCCATTGTTTGGAAAATACAGGTACTAGCTCACATGTACATCCTCACATACAAAATGTGTAGAGCATGATTCATTAATAGCATGTATAAGGTTTAACATATATCAATGAATGGAATAATTTAATTGACATGGCATGTGATTTTAGTGACAAATTGCGTCTGTCTTCAAGTTTAAATTACATGTATATGGTAAATGTGAGACATAAAATTTATATTCTTTGTATAAAAGAGTTTCAAGGGTTCAATTGGGTTGTAACCGCCAAAGTAGCACACTTGATTGAGTTTGAGAAATATAGATCTCATATTATGGTGAGATATCTCATATTCTAATGTATGATCATACTCCCAAAAGAGGTGATTGTGTATTAGTTCATGGAGGACACATATACATCATATGGTTAAGGAGTGACTAATCCTAATGGTTCATTCACTTTAAGGTGGTGAATTCATGAAGGTTGGAATATATTATCATAACCGTTGTCATGTGGAGAGTATATTACGTATTCTGCCTAAAGGTGATTATATAATGATGTTTATAACTCTTAGGATGTGTATATATATGGTTTCAAGTTACACGATACTCACATGATGCTAATTGTAAACATTGCATACAAATTAGTCACATTTTCTGTAAACGGCAACTCCATTGCAATTGAGGTTCTTACTGATTAAAACTTTAAGAAATAAAAAAGAGGATGTTCTATTTGGGATGGAGATGGCGGATGTTCACATTGCTCTTACTGAGGATAAGCCGGAAAATCTCACTAACACCAGTATGGAAGCCCAAAAAGCACACTTTGCTGCCTAGGAAAAGAGCAATAGGATTTGCTTGTTATCTATGAAGCGATTCATTCAGGAACACTTGAAGGGTGGCTTGCCAGCTGACTACACTACTAAGTAGATGATAAAAGCCTTGGAGATTAGGAACCATGTCTCTCTAATGCTAAGATTGGGACACATTTGCCAGGACTCTTCAATATGAGATATGATGGTATTGGTGGGGTAAGGGATAAAAAGAGAAAGAGGTCTCAAAATCGTACTCATAAAGGAACTCATGAAACCACCGGTCATTCATACTATTTGAGTCTAAGAAAGCATCTTCAAGAAGGATGGTAACCGTCGCTTCTTTTGTAAGAAGAAATGTCACCTAAAGAAAAACTGCAACAAATATAAAACTTGGTTGTCCAAGCGTGAGTATGCAGATAATGATTTGTTGGCATTTGTTTATGAATCCGACCTATCAGAAGCCCCATCCAATTCATGGTAGCTAGATACCGATGCAACAAATCATGTTGTGTTTACCATAGAGGGATTCATAAACCATAGGAAGCCAAATTAAAATGAATCAAAGTTCACCGTGGAAAACAACAATAAAGTCGACATCGAGTTCGTGGGAGATGTCATTTTTAATTTTTATGGTTTCAATTTAATGTTAAGAAACACATTTTATGTACATTCCTTTAGACGAAACTTAGTTTCTGTATCATGTTTGGACATGTGTGGCTACTCGTTTGAAATAAAGAACAATGCAATTTCTATGTTTTTAATTCGAATAAGGTTAGATGCTACAATATGTATACAGATTGTGTTTAATTCACAATGATATATACGTCACTTATATGACTAAAAAAGTTGTTTTCAAAAGACTTCTACCTAATGAACAATCTTATATGTTGTGGCACAAACAGCTTGGTTGCATCTTTAGGGAAATAGTGGAAAGGCTGACATCCTGCTTGCTTTTAAAAGTGACCTAAAGACTTTCATAGACTATTGTAGGGGTAAGATAATTAAGATAAAGAAGAAAACTATAGTCTAAAGTTCTTCCCTGTTGGATGTCATTCACACTGATATTAGTAGATCATATACAGAAACCTTGTGTAGAAATTTTCATTTCATCACATTTATTTACGACTATTCCCGATATGGTTATTTCTACTTGATTAAGAAAAAGTCTGAGTTTCCTAACAAGTTCAAGATTTTTCGAACTGAAGTCGAGAAACAAAAAGTCATAAAGTTGTTAAATCTGACTGGGTGGTGAATATTTTGGTAGGCATGGCTATGCTGAACAGCTTAAAGGTCTATTTGCCAAATACTTGCAGGATTATGAAATAGTAGCTTAGTTTATAATGCCAAGGAGTCATGAATAAAATAGTGTTGCCGAAAGGCGCAACCGCACTCTTATACAGATGATGAGGAATATGATTAGTAGAATCAATTTACTTAGTTTTTCATAGGGTGAAACTTTAAAAACAACTATTTACATTCTAAGTCATGTTCCTACTAAAACTGTTCAATTGACTCTTTGAGTTATGAACTAGACATAAATCGAGCTTGAACCATCTTAAGGTTTAGGGATGTCTGGTAGAAGTGAAGTTATATAATCAACATTAAGTAAGTTGGACTCCAGAACCACTCGATGTTACTTTGTATTATACCCAGATCATTCAAAGAGGTATCGGTTTTAAAAATCTCAATGCAGACACAAGAATTGGTGGTGAGTATTTTGGTAGGCATGGCAATGCTAAACAGCTTAAAGGTCTATTTGCCAAAATACTTACAGGATTCTGGAGTAGTAGCTTAATTTATAATGCCTAGGAGTCATGAATAAAATAGTGTTGCCAAAAGGCGCAATCGCACTCTTATAGAAATGATTAGTATGATTAGTAGAATCAATTTACTTAGTTTTTTTTTTGGTAAGGATCAATTTACTTAGTTTTTTGTAAGGTGAAACTTTAAAAACAGCTATGTACATTCTAAGTCATGTTCCTAATAAAACTGTTCAATTGACTCTTTTTAAGTTATGAACTAAACGTAAATCGAGCTTGAACCATCTTAAGATTTGGGGATGTCCTACAGAAGTGAAGTTATATAATTAACATTAAGTAAGTTGGACTCTGGAACCACTCAATGTTACTTTATATCATACCTAGATCATTCAAAAGGGTATCGATTTTAAAAATCCCAATGCAGACACAACAATTATGAAATCACAAACAGCGAAATTTCTAGAGTTTGATGTTGTTAAAGAGGGTAGCTGCTTACAAACTATTGAGCATAACAATATGATAGGGACTACTATGTCTTTTTCTCTACCTATATAGACGATTGTGGAGTCTTCTACACCACAGACTGAGCCTATTAAGGTCCAAGTTATTGTTAGTGAGGCAGCTCATGATGAAGTTTCTCAAGCCTCTCGGGTGCAACATGAGGTTGTAATAGCTCCACTTTGGAGATCCATCCAGGAGAGATGATCAGCTAATACCACTAGATTGTATAGTCTATCTAGGAGAGCATGACTACAATATCGGCTAAGGTTGATTTAGTGGCTTATGCATATGCTGTTTCATGTCCTCAATTTGATTAGTGGTTGGATGCGATGAAAGACGAGATACAATCTATGAAATATAATGATGTATGAGAGCTTATTAAATTGCTTGAAGGTTACAAGCTCAACGGTTGCAAATGGGTGTATAAGACTAAAAGGACTCAAAAGGAAAGATTGAAAAATTTAAAGCCAGATTTGTAGCCAAGTGTTTCACTTAGAGAGAAGGAGTAGACTATGAAGAAACATTTTCCCCAATCTATTATAAAAAAATTTTCCGAGTGATCATATCATTAGTAGCTCATTTTGATATAGAGTTACACTAGATGAATGTTAAAATTGTCTTTCTGAATGGAGACCTTGATGAAGAGATCTATATCATGCAACTCAAAGGCTTTGTAGTAGATGATTTGGATAAACTTGTATGTAGACTGACAAAGTAATTTATGGCCTCAAGCAAACTCTTGGAAAAAGGGTTCTTGAAATTTCATAATATTGTCACTTCATTCGATTTTGTTGAGAATAAAGTGGATCAGTGTATGTACTGCAAGGTCAGTAGGAGAAAATTTATTTTTTTTGTACTTTATGTAGACGATATCTTGCTTGCAAGATAGTGAAATTCACAACTCCATGTTCTCCCTTGCCAAAGGTAAGGCCCGAGGTCCGAACTGATTCAATGTGGATTTTTTCACTGTCTTGGGATGTGGTTGGCCCCTCAGTGCTCCTCGCCATTAAGGGTTTCTTCTGGTCTGGCTCGCTGTTGAAGGAGACCAACAACACAATCATCACTCTTATCCCGAAGATACCAAATGCTTTGACTATAAGTGATTTCCGACCTATTGCCTATTGTAACACGATTTACAAATACATCACTAAAATTCTGGCAAATAGGATTGTAGCTATACTGCCCTCCATCATTGATCCATCCCAGAATGCTTTTTTTAGGGGACGAAGGATTGGAGATAATATCATGCTCGCCCAGGAGCTCTTTGTCGGGTTTCACCATAACCCATATTCACCCAAATGTGCTATCAAAGTAGACTTTTAGAAAGCTTATGACACGGTGGACTGAAAGTTTTTGGAAAAGATTTTTCACTCCTTCTCCTTTCCCCAAATGTTCATTAAGCTTGTTATGGAGTGTGTTACTTCCCCTAAGTTTTCTATTGCCATCAATGGAGAATTTCATGGTTACCTTTTAAGTGGAAGGCGCATCCGACAAGGTGACCCTCTATCCCCCTACCTCTTCACTTTGGTGATGGAAGTATTTTCTAGGATCCTTAGTTCCAAGGCTAGGCTCCCGGCCTTCAAGTTCTATTGGCGTTGTAAGCCTTCTCGTCTTACTCACTTATTCTTTGCCGATAACGTGCTCGTTTTTGTGGAGGCAAATCTTGCGTCGGCTACACTCTTGAAGAAAGGCCTCTAATAATTTTCGTCCTGGTCAGGGCTGTACCCAAATGCCAACAAAAGCGAGTTATTTTTCTCTGGCGGGTCTAAAGAAGTTCGAACCCAAATCCGGCTCTTGTTTGGCTTCAACGAAGGTTCCCTTCCCTTTAGATACCTTGGTGTCCCTATCATTACATCTAGAATGAGTAAGACAGATTGCATTTCCCTCGTAAATGCTATTACTGCTCGTACTCATTCTTGGTCGCATCGATTCCTCTCTTTTGCGGGTCGGCTCCGGCTTATAAAATCTATTCTTCATGCTACCCATGTCTATTGGGCTACTGTTTTCCCCTTGCCTCAATCTGTGCTTTCCAGCATAGAACTGATACTGCGGCAATTTCTCTGGAAAGGACCGGAATTGGGAGTTGGGGGGGGGGGCAAAAGTGACTTGAAATGAAGTATGCCTTCCTAAAGATGAGGGTGGATTAGGAATTCGCAGACTCTTTGACTGCAATCGGGCGGCTTTGCTCAAGCACATATGGATTCTCTTCACAGATAAACAATCACTATGGTGCAAATGGATACACTCCATTTTCTTGAAAAACAAGAACTTCTGGACTATGCCCAAGCCAATGGTGTGTTCCTAGGCTTGGAAAAAAATCTTAGACCTCCGCCATGAATTCCACCTTCAATTCTTCTGGTGTATTGGCAACGGAGAAAATACCTTATTCTGGTTTGACAATTGCCATGCTAAGGGCCCTCTTTATAAATTTTTTGTGGGTAGGGATATCTACCACTCCAGTATTCCGAGGAATTCCTCGGTGAGTAAGTTTTTCTCCTTCGAATAGCCCCAATCCGCAGTCCTAGACACATTTCGCTCATGGCAGCTAACTGTTTCTCTTGAATTGGGAGCCAATGACTGCCTCACTTGGCTCGGTCACCCCTCGGGCAAGTTCTCTTCATCCAAGGCATGGGAATTCATAAGGAATAAGGGCCAGAAAGTTAACTGAAGCTCTTTCATCTAGGATCCTTCCATTGCCTCCAGGTACGGATTTCTATTATGGCTCATCACTCTTGATAGGCTTCCTACACAGGAGCGTTTATTGAGGCATAATAGGATTACGGAAGGGGCGTGTGTCTTCTGCCGCCGTAGATCGGACTCCATTAACCATCTTTTCTTCGACTGTAACATCACTGGCACTCTTGCTAACTTTTGGGCATCCAAGTGTAATCTGTTTTGGCAGAATGGCTCGTGGCATGACAACCTCCGATGGGCCAAGCGGGTCATTGGAGGCCAAAGTTTCCATCAACGCATTGCTCGTTTCTCCTTCAACGCTTTATGCCATATCATTTGGTCGAAACGAAATGACATCCTCTTTAGGAGTAAGACATACTTTTTGCCGGCCATTCGTAACCATCTTATTAAGATAACGAAAGATAGAGGTTTATCCTTTAAACCTATTGAAGATAGTCCTCGCAACCGGAGAATCTAAGCCAACTCGGGCATCTCTGCCGCAATATTTGATTCTTAGTTTCGCCTTACTATCGTATAGTTTTCTTTTGGCTGGCGTGGTTAGCCTGTTAATATCGCACTTGTGGCATTCTAGCCTTCTATAATCGTACACCTTGTACTCGTTGGAACACCTTCCTTGTTCCCTCGGGTACAAGGGTTTTGAGTATGATCTCTCATCTTTGTAATTGGTGCGTTAAAAAGTTTATATACATCTTACCTTACCAAAAAAATATATATGTCTTGCTTGCAAGTAGTGATCTTGGATTACTGCATGAGATAAAGTGGATGTTGTCGAAGAATTTTGACATGAAGGATCTTGGTAAGGCATCTTTTGTCATTGGCATTGAGATTCATAGGGATCGTTCTTCTCGTGTATTAGATTTGTCTTAGAGGGCATATGTTGATCATAATTTAGAAAGATTCAATATGCAACATTTCAAGCTAGGAATTGTTCATATCCTTAAGGATGATAAACTGAATCTGTCACAGTGTCCTCATTCAAATATTAAAAAAGCCCAAATGAAGGATGTACCTTATGCCAATGCATTTAGAAGTTATATGTATGCTCAAGTTTGCACTAGACATTGCTTTTGCAATAGAACTTCTGGCCAAATATCAGTCAAATTCAAGATACGATCACTAGGTTTCTACCAACATGATTTTGAGGTACTTAAAGAGGACAAAAGAATACATGCTGATTTACATACATGTTCATGACTTGTATCTAGCATGGAATTCAGATACAAACTTTGCTGGCTGTTAAGTTAACATGAAGTCAATAGCATGATACAATTTTATGCTAGTAAGGTGTGCAATATCATGGAAAAGCGAGAAACAAAAATTTACGTCTTCTACCATGCAAGAGGAGTGTCGCGACCTAAAAAAATCGTGTTTTCGATCTTAGGCTAATGGATTACTAGATCAATTAAATTAACTAACCTAGCTCGAGTTCTCCCAAACTCTACCAAATCGCAACTTAGGTCCAATTGTGAGCATGCAAATATTTTCAACGGAAGTCGCCACTAATCATTTAGGGTAGGTTGATTAGAAACCTAAATAAAATAGCGGGAGTACTATTTTATTTCTACGAACCAGAAATCATAAATTCGGGGACTTGGTTACGCTAGATTCCCTAACGCCCTTTCGGTACCAATTTGGAGAAAAATACTCAATTTGACAATTTTGATAAATCCTGACTTAGAGTTCAAAGGTGTAGAAATTTCTTTTTAATTTTTACTTATTTAAATGAAAGCTAACCTATATGTAATGACGTGCAAAAATTGACATGCAATTAATGCAACCTAACATGCAAACTATATGTCATGCGACGACGTGACCTATTTCTAATGACGGGCATATTATTTTTTTGTATTTTTCCAAATGAAATTCGGAATTAAAATGCCAATTATCTAAACATGCAATTTTAAACTAAAGAAATTGACCTATTCTAAAGCAATCTTTTTGGTATTTTTTTTATCGAAATTCGAAATTAAAATCGAGTGAAAAATATACCTACGAAATCTTTTGAATTAAGTTTCGATCCGAAACCTGACAGATCGACCCTAAAATTCGAAATACCAACTATGGAAATAATTCTATCTAAAGCCTGATAGATAGATTTATTTCCATGTGTGCAGTTGCGGATTAGGAAATTTTCCTAATCGATCACATCTTGAAAAATTCTGATATCTTAAATATCTTGGGTATATTCAAAGGATTTTGAAAATTCTAAATTCTATCCAAATTTGGTAAGCAACAGATATCCAAGATTTCAAAAAAAAAAAACAAATCCTAATTGAGATAATACTTATTATTCAAATATACAAAATTAGATATCAATAAGCACAAATTAGGCAATAAAATATTCAAATCAAATCGGGATAGGATAATTACCTGATTTGCAGATTTATTTCTAAATTTGAATTTGCAGTGGATCGGGATTGCGGATCGGGATGGTGACCGGCGGTGCGTCGGGACAGCGGCGCGGCTACGCAGTGGCGCGGTGCGGCTCCGGGGACGGCGGCATCTTCGACGATCACTCGTCTGGGGCGGCGGTGGTGTCCAGGCGGCGGTACGGCTCCGGGCCGCGACGGCGGTGTAGTTCCGGGCGAGGCTTGCAGGCGGGAACGGCGGCGTGCAGCTCCGGGTGACTGCTTGCAGGCGGGAACAGCGGCGTGCAGCTTCAGGCAGCGGCGGTGGTGCAGCTCTGAGCGGCCCTCTGGCGCGGCGGTGACGATGTGGGCGAGCAGCGGTGATTGCAGCAGCGGCACGCGGCGAAGGGCAGGGCACTGGAGGGCGTGGCAGCAGCAACGTCGGGGTGCTGCAAAGCTCCAGGCGACGGTGTAGGTGGCGGTATGCATTGGAACGATAGGCTGTAGGGGCATCCGGGCGGCGGCGCGAAGCGCGGCGTGCGGCGGTGACAGTCACAGGTCTCTCTCTCTCTCACAGTTGTGCTCTCTAAAAAATTTTTGATCTGAAATTATGAGAGGTCCCCCCAGATTATGAGACATAAACATGTATTTATAATATAAACTTAGGTTAATTAGTCGGGCTTTCTAGTCCTAATGGGTTTAGGCTTGGGCTTAGGCTTTAATTATCATTTAATTCCAAGTGGGCTGAATTAATGTGGGCTTTTATTTAATTAAGCTTGATGGGTTAATCTAAGCTCAAATTAAGACAACCAAGCCCTTTTTACGTGTGATTTTCGGCCCTTGCCTTCCGAGTGAGCCGAGTCTCGTTCGGTACCCGAGCTCGATTTACATGATGAATTTTAAGCTCGCTTGCCACCGCCGATCCAATGCGGAATACAATTATTCTATATGAACCTAAACTATATGCTATGCAATTTTAATATTTTTGTTTGGGGGTTAAAATTTAATCCCTAATTTTCTATGCAATCAACACTAAATGATGCGCCAAAATTTAGGTGTCAACAGCTGCCTCTCTTTGAGTGGAGGCTTGCAGAAGTTTCGCTCAAAGACTGAGACCTAAATTTAAACTATGAAAAGTGATGAATGATGATTTTTTTTAAATGATGCATGATATGCAATCAATAAGGAACATATGCTAAGGCTTCTCACTTCATGCGGAGCGGTGAAAGAGTCTTACATACGGATCGCACAAAAAGCGTCCAAGTGGGAGAAAGCTTTATAATGCTTTGAATTCCCTCAATCTCCAAACTTCTAGTCTATTGGGAGTAAGGTTCTCAAGGTACTGGATTGCCTACCTGTTATCTATAGTTTCCTATAGATGCGAAATAGCGCATGATATGAAGAAAGAATGGGATGTGTTGCCTATACTACTGGGCAATCACGAAAAGGATCATGTCACCTCTTCCATTGGGTGAGCATGAAATGGGGTGTGCTTCGTACTCCACTTAGCAACACCAAGAGAGAAATTATGTCGCCTGTCCTATTGGGCGAACATGAGATAGGGTGTGCTTCGTACTCCACTTAGCAACGCCAAGAGAGAAATTATGTCGCCTGTCCTACTGGGCGAACATGAGAATACGGTGTGCCGCGTACTCTACTTAGCAACACCAAATGTGAAATTATGTCGCCTGTCCTACTGTGCGAACATGAGAATACGGTGTGCCGCGTACTCCACTTAGCAATACCAAGAGAGAAATAATTTCTCCTATTCCGGAGAGATAAATAATGAAGAATAATTAGCAGACGTACCTGAATTCTTCTTATGACGGAGCCAATGGCATCGCTCCTATTTTTACCTAAAAAAAGGTTAAAATAACACATGCGCAGAGGCAGAGAAAATATAATTCATGAATCTGCTTGCATTACCAAGCTTTACTAGGGAATTTATTAATAAAAACAACCATTTTATCCTTTTGACATTTTGATCATATTAAATAAGAGACCTTTAATCAGAAAGGACTTTCCACTCACTCTCAATGAAAGGCTTTTGATCCGACCTTTGATACGGGTATAAGAATCACTCAAACTCTCTTCATCGTGCTTGACAAGGGTTCGGATATTCTCAAAATCAGTATGACTTGGCCAATATGAGAGGTCTTTATAAGGACTAAAATGCAGACTTGGTCAAAGGTTTCACAACGGGGACTCATGAGAGTCATAGCTTCGAAAGAATTGATATCACCGGCTGCTCCGGGTTTACAAGTCAGGAATGCTGCAAAAATGAGATGAAAAATCTTACTCGCACTTCTTCGAGCAATATTTATGAGCATTTGAAATTCTACGTTAACTCAAGTGCCTTATTCTGAAGAGACTTCGATAATGGTTGTAACGTAGGTTCGGGTAGACTTGAAATGAATGGCCTATTTCCATCAAAAAGGGTATTATGAATATAGAAATTGGTGATCATCCAATCATGCTACCGGTATCATTGATCTAGCTCTAACAATTGCTCCACAAATGAACCTTCAAATGGTCTTTTCCTTGAAGAATGATCTTGCATATCGACTCAGTTCTTGCTGAAGCTTTTCTCTTTCTCTTTTTTCTCTTTTTTTTTGTTTTTGAGAGAGAGATTTTTTTTTCTGAGAGAGATTTTTCCGAGAGAGAGAACTTCGATTTGATGGAGTCCTTTTGCATCCTTTCTGATGAATTTTCTTTCGAGCTCCCATTTGCCCCAAGTCACCTTGAACTTGTCTTGAGATGATTTCATTTGTTTATCACAAGAATGATCACCAATCGGGTCAAAATGAATTCACCGCTCAAATTGGGTATGCAAAGGGTATAATATGTAGGGATATAGAAAGAAATGCTCTTCGTCATATTTAAGGCACTCGAGCTAACACAGAATTTACATGCAATAAATATACTTGAAGATTGATGCAAGTGAAAGCAAGAAAATTCTAACCATTTTGAACTTTCTAAGAAATTGCCCCAGTATGGGGTTGTTCCCGACAGGAGTAAGAAATGAAACTCCGTTCAAAGGGGTTAAGTAAATGATAACCTATAGTGTTTAAATAGAGGAAATGAATGCCTCTCATCATTTTGGTCGTCATATTTTTCGTGAGATAATTCTTTACCTTGTCAGCACGGAATTTTCACTCAACTCGCACTAGGGATTATTATTCAGGACGTGTATGGAAATGTCTTTCCTTTCGTCATCTTGAAGTCTCTCATGCAATATGATCGCTTTATTAGGACAGAAACAGATTGCCAAATCAAAAGCCTTCCTCAAACAAAGCTTAGTAACATTAATTGATTCATAAAATTCAACTTGATACTTGATAGAAACAAAGTCAGAATGAGTACAAATCAAGTGTAATATTTCTTCACAGAATCAGAATTAACTGGATTGGAAAAGACACGACTATCCATCTCGGCCAAAATCAAAGCACTTCCCGGAAGGACTTTCTTCATAATGTACGGGCTACCGTAATTTGGGGTGAATTTTCCTTCTGCAAGAGGAACTATCGGCAATAACTTTCGCAGGATAAGGTTGCTTACCTGGAAATATCGAGGCTTGACTTTCTTGTTGAAAGATTTAGCAACTCGTTGTTGGTAGCACTGGCCATGACATAGAGCTCTAAGCCTTATCTCATCAATCATGTTCAACTGGTCCAACCTCTGCTGGATCTAATCTGCTTCTGACAATTGTACCTGTGAAAGAATACGTAATGAAGGAATTTCAACCTCAACAAGTAGAACTGCTTTCATACCGTACACAAGAGAATATGGAGTTGCCCCTGTAGATGTCCAGATAGAAGTCCGATATGCCATAAGTGCAAAAGGTAATCTCTCATGCCAATCACGATAGTTTTTAGCTATTTTAGCAAAAATTTTCTTGATATTCTTGTTGGCTGCTTCGACCGCTCCGTTCATCTGCGGACGATATGGAGAGGAATTCAGATGTTTGATTTTGAACTCCTTGAACAGGTCATCCACCAATTTAATATTTAGATTTGACACATTGTCAGTAATTATGGTCTCAGGTGCATCATATCGAGCAATGATGTCTCGACGAATGAACTTCACCACATTCCGGGCCGTCACTATCGTATAAAACATAGCTTCGATCCACTTCGAAAAACAATCGATAGCGACCAGGATAAATCGATGTCCATTTGACGCTTTAGGATTGATTGGGCCAATCACATCAATGCCCCCACATAGAAAATGGTCATGGTTCAGACATCTGATGTAATTCATTCGGGGGAGTATTAATCTTGTCACCATGGATCTGACATTTATGACAGCCTCGGACATGCTGAATGCAATCACTCTCTAAAGTGAGCCAGTAATAACCCATCCTCATTATCTTCCTTGCTAGCATATGACCATTCATGT
Organism: Syzygium malaccense; assembly: GCA_031216405.1. Lineage (NCBI taxonomy): Eukaryota > Viridiplantae > Streptophyta > Magnoliopsida > Myrtales > Myrtaceae > Syzygium > Syzygium malaccense. The sequence continues at coordinate 25,102,420 of CM062257.1, read as the reverse complement.
GCGGACCACATACTCCCTCATGTATTTCTAGCATCAAATGAACAGCCTCGGTTGAATCAACACACCTTAATAAAACCGAATCATAGGACCGTTTGTATAGACATTCTCCGCTCAAGAAAAACTTCGACGCCATTCTCCTGATATACTTTTGATTGGAGGCGGTACTTTTCTCAGGAAACTCATGTGTTTGAAGATACGCCTTGATATCATGATACCACGGCTTGCCGTCAGGTTCTTCTGTCATGGCCATGCAATAAGCCAGTTTCTGCAAGACCTCTATCTTCAAAGGTTCAACTTCCAAACCATTTGTTACTTGTAGCATTGCCGATAACGTAGCCAGAGCGTCAGCAAAACTGTTTTAAGTCCTTGGCAAGTATTCAAACGAAATGTCTTCAAACTCTTGCACCAACTTCTCTAAATAGACGTGATAGGGTTGTAACTTAGTATCTCTAGTTTACCATTTGTCAACGGTCCGAAGAATAATGAGGGCTGAATCCCCGAACATCTTAAGTCGAGCTACTCCCATTTCGATTGTAGCTTGTAACCCGAGGATGCATGCTTCATATTCAGCGATATTGTTCGTGCAGGGAAATATCAGTTTTGCTGCGATCGGATAATGTTGTCCGCCTGGGGATATTAAGACTGCCCCGATACCTGACCATGACAAGTTTACGACCCCATCAAAGTACATGGTCCATACATACTCATCAATTGTCATGATTCTATCCTCTAGCGGATCCAGATCCTCATTTTTCCCAGGATTTTTGGTCAAGACATCAGCAATTATTCGTTCTTTGACCGATTTCTAAGACATGAATTGAACATTAAATTCTAAGAAGAGAATCTACCATTTTGCCAGTTTTCCAACCAAAGCGGGTTGATTGAGCAAGTATTTGATTGGATCACACTCTGTTGCAAGCAATATCTGATAGTGCAAAGTGTATTGCCTCAATCTGTGTAGCACCCAGATCAGTGCTGCACACGTTCTTTCTGCCTCGGAATAGTTCATCTTAGAGACGGTGAACTTCTTACTCAAATAATAAATCGCACATTCTTTTCCATCCTCTTCACCTTTCTGAGCAAGCATAGCACCTAAGGACTCACTGTGGATTGTGAGGTACAGGATCAGAGGTTGACTTGGCGTTGGTGGAACAAGCATCGGCGGATTCATCAAGTAGTGCTTAATCTTGTCGAACGCCAGTTCACACTCTTCATCCCATCTGACTAGCGCATTCTTCTCGAGGAGTTTAAAGAAAGGCTTTGCTATTTCAGATAGCTGAGAAATAAATCTGGCTATAGTTCAGTCTACCCATTAAGCTACGAACTTCCTTCGCCGAAGAGGGAGATTTTATTTCACAAATGGCCTTCACTTTCGACGGTCAATCTCAATCCCTTTGTTGCTAACAATGAATCCAAGTAATTTGCCAGAGACTGCCCCGAACACGCATTTTGCCGGATTGAGGCGTGATTTGAACTTGCGTAACCTGTCGAATAATTTCGTCAAGGTTTCTATGTGATTTTCTCCATGCCGAGTCTTTGCAATCATGTCGTCAACATAGACCTCGATCTCATTATGCATCATGTCATGGAACAACGTGACCATTGCCCGCTGGTAAGTTGCCCCAGCATTTTTGAGACCGAAGGGCATCACCTTGTAATGAAATGTCCCCCATGGAGTGATAAATGCCGTTTTCAACTTATCATCCTCGTTCATCAAGATCTGGTTATAACCTGAGAAACCATCCATGAAGGAGAATAGTTCGCACCTAGCTGTACTGTCCACAAGCACATCAATGTGCGGGAGTGGAAAATCATCTTTGGGACTAGCTTTGTTCAGATCTCGATAGTCAACACACACTCGAACCCGACCGTCTTTCTTCAATACCGGGACTATATTAGCGACCCATTCTGAGTATTGGGTAGTCTCAATAAATCTCACGTTAAGAAGTTTCATGACCTCTTCCTTGATCTTCTTTGCCAGTTCTGGCTTAGCTCTTCGCGGCCTTTGCTTCACAAGCTCAACTAAAGGATCAGTCGGTAGACAATGTTCAACGATCGATCGATCAAGACCCGGCATGTCAGCATAAGACCAGGTAAATATGTCTTGATAATCTTTCAACAACTGGGTCAAGCGTTTGGCCACATCTTGAGGAAGACATGCCCCAATCTTCACCTCTCTAGGATTCTCCGTGTCGCCAAGGTTGATCACCACAGTTTCTTCGACAGTCAGAGACTTAGATTTCTCATGGATTTTCAAGTTCCGTCGTATCTCTTCATCATTCGAATTAGAATCGTCTGAGTTATCAGATTGACTTGCATCACATATATGAGGATCCTCGATTCCTGTCCCTTTGCATGCCTCGAGATTAGTCCTGAAATATGAAAGAAAGGGATCAAAAAGACAAGAGAGGGCTTAACTACTGTAATTTTCGAAAATTATTCTTTGCTTTTTGAAATTCATTTTGCTTTCGAAGACCTCGAAATGAGAATTCTTGAGAAGCCCAACCCTCAGTTCTTACCGTAGATGATAAATTTTTCAATCGTTGGTTATTATCATCGGGTTGGTTTGGGCCACTTCAACAAGATTCAAAATGATAAAAACCGCTATAATTTTATTGATATTGGATCAATGAATTACATCTTATTGGATTGAAAAACCTAAGCGCAACATGAATTGGAATGAAAATTGAAAAAAACAATAAAGATTCCCATGCAGGGGAGATAAGGAAACTAGAAATGATTACTCTTGAGGGCCAGCGCTCATCCCTTCAAATGGTCCTTCAGTGATTGCACCAATGGAAGTCTCAGCAAACCAACCAGTGAGGTAGGGTATACCGTCATTAAAGTCAAAGTCCACCACCCTCGACTCCGGCTTCTTGAAAATACAGGGTGGCTGGTCATCCTCGGAATCGTCAGACAGACTGACCAAAATCACTTAACCGTGCTTCTTAGGTGGTTCAGTTAGGGCTTATGGCGACTCAAGAAAGATAAGCCCAAGATCATCCTTAGTCGGGCTCAGCTTTAAATTCTCATATCCCCCAACTACCCCAGCTGAGTGAAAGATGTGGTTAATGGGAGGTGGTAAAGGACTTTGACCTCTGCAACAATCGTTGCTTTGTTCGCGTCTTACGGTCCCATGATATCCCAAACCAGTCTTGTGGTATTGTCCATTTATCTCAATCGGGGCATGAATGCCTTGGCCTTCCTTCCCAAGACCCTGACCTGGCTCAAAACCATTACCGACCATGACCTTAGCCGCCATGATAGCTACTTTAGAAACTTCAGGAATGGGCAACGGCATATCAGAGGAAGCCTGAACAACTTGAACTATCTCAAATGAATGATAGCTATCCTCCTTAACATGATCGGGCTCTATGTATGGGATCGATGTTGCATTGAAGATTCGGTGATCTTCCTCTCCATAAATTGTAACCAGCTTTGCTTTAGCCACGAACTTGATTTTCTAATGCAAACTGGAGGGCACTGCGCCTGCATTGTGGATCCATGGCCGTCCCAGCAAGAAATTAAAAGCAAAAGGGATATCCAGCACTTGGAAAAGAATATCGAACACCGAGGGTCCAATTTGCAGCGCTAAGTTAATCTGGCCTATCACATCATTCTTCACTTTGTCAAAGGCTCGAACAGAAGTCTTGGCTGCTTACATGGTAGATGGAGGAATGCCTAACCTTTTCAAAGTAGCCAACGGACATAAATTCAAAGCTGACCCGTTATCAACAAGCACCCTAGCCATGTGAGTCTTTTTGTACTTCACCGATATGTGAAGCGCCTTATTATGACCACGTCCTTCAACTGGGATTTCCTCATCAGAAAATGCTACTTGATCTTTGAGGAGGATCACCCCGACAAACTCTTTTAGCTTATCTTCTTCAATAGTCTCGGGCACATGGATCTCACTTAAAACCTTCATTAGAGCACTCCGATGCTTATCTGATGTCTGGAGAAGTTCCAATAACGAGACTTGTGCAGGTAACTTTCTCAACTGATCAACCACGTTATATTCACTAGTCTTTATCACAGTTAGGAATTCGTTCGCTTCTTTCTCTGCCACTGGCTTGGCCGATTGATTATCAGCGTAAGTTCGCCCTGACCTTGTTATCAGGTCAACGTCGTATGACCATGGAACCATCTTGTCACTTTCATAAGCGTATGGCTAAGGTGATGCCAGGATCAATACTTCTGGAGTGTCGGGTATAATGATTCCGAGGTCATCATCAGAGGCGTCCTCGAGAGCGGGCATGTCGGGATCAAACTTCGCTTGTTCATCGGTCACCCTTGCAAATTCTTCATTCCAATCAATGATGACTTGAGATATAGTGGCCACTACCCCGAATTCATCCGCTGTCCCAATTATTCCTTTTCTCACCAACTCATCCACTTTCTTTCTTATGTCACCGAGTGACATCACCTCACCAGTCGAAATATAATCAGCTCGGACTAAAGCATCGAATATATCTTCGAGAGGGACCCTGAAGCTTTGAACATGTTTGACTCCCGAGCCAAGGACAACATTTGCACTGCTCGAATGATCAGGGAGTGGATTGTTCTGCATATTGGGCTTACTGGCTGGCTGTAGTGCGAACGCTCCAGTCTCAAGTAAATCCTGCACTCGATGTTTGAGTACTTGGCAATCATCTGTCGAATGCCCAACTTCACCTCTATAGTAATCGCATTTCTTCGACGGGTCATACCTTACATAGCCAGCAGCATTAGATCTTTGTGGCTCTGAATTCAGCAGGTTCTTCTTCCTTAGCACCGCCAATACCTGAGATAACGTCCTAGGAAGTAGAGTAAACTGGCGAGTTTTGCGCTACTGGCGCGAGTCCTACTGGCCTTGCCGTCCATAAGAGGTTGCCTGCTGAGTGCTAAATTGTAGTTTCGGGACCTGAGCTGGCGTCTTCTGTACATAAGTCATGTTAATTTCGGGGACATGCTCTTTGTCCTTCTTACTAGTAAATCTTTTGCCCGATGAACCTGACTCACTGTACCATCTCTTCTTGAGCCCGGTCTTAATCTCCTCACCCATGACTATCAGTTGGCCAAAAGATTGGGCGGTCGTCATTAACATTCGTGAACGAACCGGCTGTGGTAGGATAGGCACGAACAACTTCATTAAGTCACGTTCTAAGGGTTCAGGCATGATCTGTCCCGCTATGTTCCTCCAGTGAGTGGCATACTCCTTTAGAGTCTCGCCCTTTTTCTGCTCAGCTCTTTCCAGATCCTCCCTTGTAATGGTGACGTCGAGATTGAACTTGAAATATTTGATGAAAAGGTTTACCACCTCTTCCCACGAGTCCTTCCGGTTGATCTGGTGGTTGGTGTACCACCTCATTGCAGCATCCTTCAAGCTTGTTCGGAAGGTTTGGATCATTAGGGGTCCGTTAGAAATATATCTATTCATGAGCCATTGGTACATCTCGATGTGCTGAATTGGGTTTGAGGTGTCGTCATACTTCTCGAAGGCTGGCATCTTGAATTTATCGGGCACTTAGACCCAGGCAAAAATAGACAGATCAACAGGAGGAAAACTTTGAGTTCCCTCTACTTCGCGTAACCTCTGGTCGATCTTAGCCAGCAACTTGGCATTCTCATCATTTGGGGGTGGATGAAGAACATGGGCCGCTGGAGACGCGCTAGTGTCAGTCAGAATGACATCATCCAGTTGAAGGGTTGGATTAGTGTTCACTGCAGGAGCTTTGTCAAGGCAAAGGCCTTGACGGTTTGGAGGTGGAATCTCCGATTGAGAGGCAGCATTGATCTGCTGCTGCTTAGCCATGAGATCACTCATTATTTTGGACATGGCAGCCGCGATCTGCTCATTGATTGTGTTCATGTGTTCTTTCAGCTTTTCGTCAATCATGGCCGCAATCTCGGCTTGATTGGCCATCCTTCTTTTGGTCACCGATCGAGTATTATGAGGATGAGGAGGGATCCGTGGCAAATTACTTGCAAAAGTAACGACGGAATAAATACAACGAGTAAGAATAACGAGTCGGTCCATGACATCTCCTAGACCTTCAAGATGAATTTCTTGCGAAAGACCGATTCGTCCAGTAAATCCCAAAATTCCAAATTGCTTTATTCAATAAAAATCTGGACTAATTCCAAAATTTACAAATTATAGCTTAACGTTTTTCATTGAATTGCTCAAAATGGAAAATGTCTCAAAAGAATTCTTATAAAAATCGTTCAGAAACGACATCTATTACCAGAAAACGTTAATAGTAAGCTAACATTTCCTCCTAAAAAAAGAAAAACTCCCTAAACCAAACAAGAAATCATACGGTCTTCCTCTTTTTAGAGGCCACGTGCCAAATGACTCAACCTAAATCATGGACCGACCCAAAATAAGATGAAGAAAACTAAAGAAAAAGCTCGAGAAATTACCATCCTTGGGGAGAGAATGTCAATCACAGAGACATGCACATGAATCGTGAGTTTAAACCTTAATCTATCTACCCTAAAGGCTTTTGCAAAATGAAGTGATGATCGGAACGACATGTCGCAGCCTCGCACACACTCATCATGACTAGCCGCAGCCTCGCATACAATAGTCATGACTAGTCGGGTCCAATCACTTCGGCTTGATTCGGTCAACAAGGGGAACCTCCATGCGTAGTAGCCTCACGTGCATGAGGACGACCCTTGAGCCATTTTTTGAAAACTTTTCGGGATCCAAATGGGATAACCTTTAGCGAGGTCTTACCATCAAGGTTGAAGAACCATCTAAATACCATCTTAGAACTATGGGTGTGACCCAGGTCCGGTCACAGGTTGTGTGTGGTGTAGTGTAAATACTGTAAATCATGCACAACAATTATATACAAACACCGCTTCAATAGTGCAAAAATTAAATCACAATTCCACTCCACCAAGCCTGCAAAACAAAGGGTTAGCCAATCACTACTCCCCTTATAACTCCCATCCTGCAAAACTATTTAACACCTAAGAATGAGAATTCAATCAAATTTTGTCAAATCGAGTGGTTTTTTCCATGAAAAAAAAATTTTTTTTTTGGCTTAAGTCCTCCTTAAATTTTCAAAAATTCAAGTTAGTCCCCAGCGGAGTCGCTAAGTTGTCGCGACCTAAAAAAAAACGTGTTTTCGATCTTAGACTAATGGATTACTAGATTAATTAAATTAACTAACCTAGCTCGAGTTCTCCCAAACTCTACCAAATCGTAACTTAGGTCCAATTGTGAGCATGCAAATATTTTCAACGGGAGTCGCCACTAATCATTTAGGGTAGGTTGATTAGAAACCTAAATAAAATAGCGGGAGTACTATTTTATTTCTACGAACCAGAAATCATAAATTCGGGGACTTGGTTACGCTAGATTCCCTAACGCTCTTTCGGTACTAATTTCGAGAAAAATACTCAAATTGACAATTTTGATAAATCCTGACTTAGAGTTCAAAGGTGCAGAAATTTCTTTTTGATTTTTACTTATTTAAATGAAAGCTAACCTATATGTAATGACGTGCAAAAATTGACATGCGATTAATGCAACCTAACATGCAAACTATATATCATGCGACGACGTGACCTATTTCTAATGACGGGCATATTATTTTTTTGTATTTTTCCAAATGAAATTCGGAATTAAAATGCCAATTATCTAAACATGCAATTTTAAACTAAAGAAATTGACCTATTCTAAAGCAATCTTTTTGGTTTTTTTATCGAAATTGGAAATTAAAATCGAGTAAAAAATATACCCGCGAAATCTTTCGAATTAAGTTTCGATCTGAAGCCTGACAGATCGCCCTAAAATTCGAAATACCCGCTATGAAAATAATTCTATCTAAAGCCTAATAGATAGATTTATTTCCATATGTGTAGTTGCGGATTAGGAAATTTTCCTAATCGATCACATTTTGAAAAATTTTGATATCTTAAATATCTTGGATATATTCAAAGAATTTGGAAAATTCTAAATTCTATCCAAATTTGATAAGCAACAGATATCCAAGATTTCAAAAAAAAACAAATCCTAATTGAGATAATGCTTATTATTCAAATATACAAAATTAGATATCAATAAGCACAAATTAGGCAACAAAATATTCAAATCAAATTAGAATAGGATAATTACCTAATTTGCAGATTTATTTCCAAATTTGAATTTGCAGCGGATCGGGATTGCGAATCGGGATGGTGACCGGCGGTGCGTCGGGACAGCGGCGCAGCTACGCAGTGGCGCGGCACAGCTCCAGGGACGGCGGCGTCTTTGACGTTCACCCGTCTGGCGCGGCAGTGGCATCCAGGCGGTGGTACGGCTTCGGGCCGCGGCGGCGGTGCAGTTCCAGGCGGGGCTTGCAGGCGGGAACTACGACATGCAGCTCCGGGCGGCGGCTTGTAGGCGGGAACGGTGGCGTATAGCTCCAGGCAGCGGCGGCGGTGCAGCTCTGGGCGGCTCTTTGGCGCGGCGATGACGATGTGGGCAAGCGGCGGTGACTGTGGCGGCGGCGCGCGGCGGAGGGCAGGGCACCGGAGGGCGTGGCAGTAGTGGTGTCGGCGTGCTGCAAGCTCCGGGAGACAGTGCAAGCGGTGGTATGCAGCGGAACGGCAGGCTGTAGGGGCATTCGGGCGGCGGCGTGGAGCGCGGCGTGCGGCGGTGACAGTCGCCGGTCTCTCTCTCACAGTTGTGCTCTCTAAAAAATTTCTGATCCGAAATTATGAGAGGTCCCCCCAGATTATGAGACATAAACATGTATTTATAATGTAAATCTAGGTTAATTAGTCGGGCTTTCTAGTCCTAATGGGTTTAGGCTTGGGCTTAGGCTTTCATTATCATTTAATTCCAAGTGGGCTGAATTAATGTGGGCTTTTATTTAATTAAGCTCGATGGGCTAATCTAAGCTCAAATTAAGACAACCAAGCCCTTTTTACGTGTGATTTTCGGCCCTTACCTTCCGAGTGAGCCGAGTCTCGTTCGGTACCCGAGCTCGATTTACGTGATGAATTTTAAGCTCTCTTGCCACCGCTGATTCGATGCGGAATGCAATTAATCTATATGAACCTAAACTATATGCTATGCAATTTTAATATTTTTGTTTAGGGGTTAAAATTTAATCCCTAATTTTCTATGCAATTAACACTAAATGATGCGCCAAAATTTAGGTGTCAACAAGGAGTTTGTAGTATGCTTTATAGCCGCTACTCGAGCTATTTGGCTCCGAAAACCTCATTAGGGAGTTAACTGTATTTAACTTTGTCGATAGGCCCATAAGTTGTATTGTGACATAATTCTAGAGTATTGTTTATCAACAACAATAGAGGCTTTAAAGGGTCTAAGCATATGGCGATCAAGTTTTTGGCTATAAAAGAAACAGTTTAGAATTGTGACATTTCGAATTTCGATCCATTTTTGGGATTTATAAAACGTGTATTTGTCAATACTCTTATAATAAAATCTCGCCCGGAACTGATCACTCTTGAGTTTTTTTTTTTAAAACAGAGATTTCGCTAGAATCGCACTCGATCGAATTTGGTTATTATTTAGAGCCCAAACTTTAGCGTCGAATTTCTCAGAGTTTCGTAATGAATTTAATTGGACGGTGTCAATATTATTGTGGCTAGTGTCGATATTGACTGGGATAAGTGCAAAGTGAAATTTGGACTGAGTGCGGATTTGGACTAGTAGACCTCCCTCTGGGTTAATTTTAGTTAGTGATTTGGCTCTTTTTCCTAAATTATTAATTAGGGTTTTTCGTAGACCGTTGGATCATTTTCGGATTCAAATGTGGGTCATTAGAGCGCACTTATTGCGTTGACCTCTCTCTCTCTCTCTCTCTCTCTCTCTCTCTCTCTCTCCCCTCTGCCGCGCCCTCTGCCCCATGCAGACGTCCCCTCCTCCCCCTCACGCTCACAACTTCTCTCTCTCTCCTCCTCCTCCTTTTTCTTCTTCCTTCTTCTTTCCCCTTTCTTCTTCTTCTCTTCTTCTCCTTCCGCCCATGCTCAATCGCCGCTCATCCCCAGTCCAGCCGATCGTTGCGCCCGACCGTCACCGATCATCCGCATATCACCGCCGCCTCACCTTGCCAGCTGCCGCACCGTCCGTCCAACCGGCCCCCTAACCCGACCGCCCTTCTCCTTCCTCCCTCCTCCCCTTCGCGTGCGAGCAGCAACTCGCCGCCGCGTCCGCTGCGAACCCAGCTCGCCAACCCGCCAGCAGCCCGCGACGCCGCGCTACCCGCGACGCCGCCATGCCGCCTCCATTTGCCGCGCAACCATCCCCTCCCTCTATTTTTCTTCTCCCTCAATGCCTCCCCTATTTTCGGCTCACCCCGGCTCCGCCGCTCGCCCAGCCACCGCGCGCTGCCATCCCGGCCTCCTCTATTTCGTCCGCCACCACCGAGCTCCCCCAGCAGCTCTGCCAGCACTAGCAACTGCCGTGCTCGCCTGGACAACCTGCGCTACCCCAGCTCAACCTTGGTCGAACTGTCCCGGCTGTCGCCGAACCTCCGTCGCCTTCACTCTCACCTAGCCGCTGCCCAGGCCGTGGCCGAGCTGTCCAACCATTCGCCCATGGCACAACCGCTCACCCAGCCATTATCGAGCCCGTTGCCCGTGCGACCCGGCCGCTTGCCCGCTGCCCTTGCCCGTGGTCAAGTCGCTCGATCGTTGCCCAGCGGTTACTCAGCCGTCGCTCGTCTGCCTAGGTCACTCGCCCGATCGTGGCCGAGAGTCCCAGGTGTGGCCGAGGGCCGTGTCGAGCCATGGCTGGCCACCGTGCCCATTGCACCCTCGCCCGCGCCGAGTAGTTACCATTCACCCGGGCCATTTTGGCCTCTTACCGATTTTTCCAGGGTCAAATTTAGGTAAATGACTTCCTAAACCCTACTTAGTATAATAGGTATTATTTAGACTTGTTTAGGGTGTGATTAGTATCGATTTAGTGGCTAAGCTTGAAATAGGAGTGTTATGTGAATGTGATTAATTGTTAAAATAAATTGTGGTGATTGTGTGGCTTAATTAATGGCTGGTTTAGGGGAGTTCAATGACCGGAATGTCGTGGCGTTTGTGAGTGAAATTGATGTTTGGATGTGGCCGACTTGAATGTCGGATTGGTGGACTAGTATGGTGAGTTCGTGATTTGAATTTGAATTGTACAATGTATTAGAATGGCGAATTGTGTTGTGGTGCATGTGCATGAGGAATGTCCTGAGGCGTGATTATGTGGGACTAAGTCCGGATTGATCGGAGGGCTGCCAACCTGAGGCGTGGTTACGCGGGTGTGGCTAGAAAAGCAAGAAATGACCTGAGACATGGTTACGCGGGTCGAGAGAAATGTCCTAAGGCGTGGTTACATGGATTGAGCCCGGATTGAGCGGAAGGCTATAAACTTGAGGCGTGATTACGCGGGTCTGGCTAGAAATGCAAGAAATGACCTGAGGCGTGGTTACGTAGGACTGAGCCCAGATTGATCGGAGAGCTGGATCTTAGGTGTGTTGACGCGAGTCGTGGAAAGTTGCTCGGTCACGTATGCGAATTGTGTTTGATTGAATTGGGTGAACGTACATGATTATGGTGCTTGAGTGTTTATATTATGTTCTTGAGTAATTATCGCATTATGGTGTTTTAGCTAATATGCAGGATTGGCACTTGATTTAAGGCGAGGTAAGTATGTTTGTGTGGAATTGAATGTATTGGCTGTTAGATCAACTCTAAGCCCGAGCCCAAGGAGGAGCCTATGGAGTCCGAGACGAGCCAATCGATATCAACTCTGATACTGAGTTAGAGTCTTCAGGGTTCGATCGGATTTGGCACCGTAGGAGGATTTGGGTGCTGGGGGTCTAGGAACCTTTTTGGCAGAGCCATCTTTGTGTATTCAGTAGTCTACCCTGCCACTTGTCCCTTTTTGATGATGAAGGTGGATGCTAACCCTAAAAGCCTAATGTATGAATTTTATGGTCTCAAGCTAATGGGATGAGTATATTGATTTGTGCAAGTACTGCCCTTTTTGTCATTGTTTATTGTCTGGGTTATTTAATTTCCACTTCCGCTCGCGTTTGTCTTTGCATGTTTCATTTGGGTCGGCGACGCATCCTAGGACATCGTGTTCAATACGGCCGTCGAAGAGGTGTCGCAAACTTGTTGGGGTTCGAGGCGTGACAAGAATGGTGACATTGCAATCGAGCAATTTCCATAAATGATATGATTACAAATCCACTAACTAAAGGCCTTCACCCTTGTCTGTTTGAATGATATGTTATCGTTGATTTATGAGCATCATGGGATGATGTTGTTTAGTGGGAGCTATCTTGTTTTTACTCTAATAAAGTTTACATCTGTGTTTGTTATATTTTGTAACATTTTGATATTGATCAACTCTTTTGCATTCAATAAAGTCTTTATAAATGTATTGTTATCACGTTGAATACATATATCTTATGAAAATCTTAAGTTATTGTGTAAACCTTAAGTAAAAGTTAAGGCCATTCAGTTTTAGCCTTAAGAATATATCTTGTTATACATAAAGTTGTCGCGACCTACCTCTCGAGGGCTGAACTCGATGAGGCAGGTTTAGAGGTTAGTGTTCATGAAATAGTCCATACGGTACATCATAAAAGATGGCTCATCCGTACAGTTCATTATTCATGAACGTGAATCTTCCCTAATTCATACCTCGCAAGACAGTAGATCAATTTTATCTTTTTTTAGAAGTCGCCACTAGCCTAGGTCGGAGGTCGGCTAGAATACCTAACCAATATGTGGAAATTCCGTATTGGTTTCTACGAAAACCAGATATCAAAGATTCGGAGACTAGCTTACGTTAATATTTCTATTAACGCCCTTTCGGTACTGCTAAACTTAACATAGTTGTTATTTAAGTTGCCATGCATTTGTTCTTTACCATTTTCATGTCAAAGTTTGAGTCCACTAAGTAATCATGCATCTTGTTTTTTGTGTTTTCATTTAAGATTCTAAACTAATTCTATCTTAGTCTAGAAAAGAAAGAAATAATCAATTATATTGAAAGGCATTGCGTAAAGTAAACACTCAAAATATTAAAAGGACGAGCTAATTTTAGGTGCGAGAAAGTAAAACCCACCACTCGTCAGCTGTTTATTACAACATGAATTGCAAACCCGAGACATGATCAGGGACGAATGAATTGAATACAAATTGAAACCGAATCGGACATCGGTCTATCGCCACCATCAAGTGAATACAAATTGAGACTAGATTGGACATCGGTCTATCGCCTTGGTCTTTTACAATTTTGGATTATCCCCCCCCATGGACCGCTTCTCGGGTGTCGGCATTTGCATTCACAACATACATTCACGACAAACAATATACAAAGGAATAACCAAAGAAAAGCAATGGTGCAAACAATTCATTAGTCAAGCACGGGCCTCAGGATCGGCCTTTGTTTTTCATGCATTTCGATTCACCACCCACCTAATCATCTAACATTATTTGATTAATGGTTAATGATAATGGGCTACCATTTGCATTCACAAAACGGCAACTCATATCAATTAACTCCTAAAGTCGGGTTCTAAATGACCATAATGGACTACCCGTCGAACATGCACCAGGCCTAACATTCATCTAACAAACACATGCATAGCAATGAAAAAGCATGCATTCAGGCCCATGGGCCTTATTTCTCAACCAATCAAGCAATAGGAAGTGGGCTTCATAAGGAGACCACTTATTCAGTTATTATCTAATTCGGATTACTACTGTTCATATGTGATTAACTAACCTAATGATGTTCAGATGAAGTGATTCAGGTGTTATTAGAAAGCTCATGTCATGAGGATCAAAAGTTAAGCGGACTATTTTTTTCTAAATCCCCATCGATTTTCACGAAACAGACAATTTCACTCTCGGTGACAGACTGGACCCGGTTCTATTAGGGATTTCAAAATAATAGTAGAAAAAATAACAAACCTTATCAAAACCATGTCAAAATTTTTATGCAGATAGAATTATCCAGGTGTGACAACTTTCATGTTTTGAGTTTTTCCTAAAAAGTCCTCCAAAGTTTTATAAAATTCATTTTTCACTAAGGACTCATTTGCAAATCAAATTTTAACCCGAGAAGACCTTATATGAAACTTTGAGCAAATTGACCCCCTAAAAATTTCTATTAGGCCCTCAAAATTTCCAATCAACATAATGAAAGGAACAACTTTGTAGTTTTGAGTTTTTGCAAAGGAAGCCTCTAACTTTATCAAATTTGGAGAAACATCTTTTGGATTCCAAAGGAATCAAAATCATATCTGAACACAGATACTAATTAGATCATAAAAATTCATTTTTAAAATCCAAATGAATTATGATTTTGATGAAATTAGTATCACTGGAAAGATCTCGATCTCAGTGTGAACTTTTATGAAGAAAACGTTTTCATATTTTGAACACATGAATTTATAAAAATCAAAGAACACATGAAGATCAGTCAGAAACTAGTCTGTCACCAGATCTATGCATATAAGGCGTTACAGATCGTACAATCCTAACATGCTTAGAATTTTATGAATATTTTATGATGAACAGATTAAGATATGTTCTATGATTTTCATGTGGAAAGTTTCTTCAAAAAACGATCATAGAAAATCAGAAAAATCATAGAACAGCACAATGTCAATCAGGAAATTATCATAACAGACTTGAACATCACATTCCAGATTCTGATCTTAACTTTCGAAAGAGTTTTGACCTAGCAAATTAAGTCTGATTGAGGGATGCAATATATCAAATCGAAGCTTGAGACGTTTTTTATGACTTTCTAGTTCATCACTTTACAAGATTTCAACATTAACGAGCTGAAATCAGCATCTCAAATATATAGGTTTCTCTGTATACAAATTTATAGAATAACATTCAAGTGTACTTACCTTGTTTAATGATGCTTCGACGCGCAATCGAGCTATCTGATCTCCGTATTCAGATCAAGAGCAGTACGGAGAAGTTTTTGAAAGCTCGACAAACCTATGAGAATCAAGTGCACAAGCTATAGTGAGAACTGACTCGATTTCGCGCTAATGAACTAATAACGAAAAATCAAGTAGAAAGAAGCGATCTGGTGGCTATTCAGCGGGAAGCTAGCCACCACAGCCACGTGAAGACACCAAGGAAGGCTGCTGGAGGTTCGGGATCACCGGAGGGACCATCGGCTAGCTGATTCAGCCGCTTGAATCGGCTAATTCAATCACCGGCAACTATGCCAGTGATGTTGCCGCGGAGGAGATCACGCCGGACAGAGTAGTTCCGGCCACTAGCAAGGACAACTGGTCTTGCGACCAGCCTTGTGCCGCCGTGGAGGACGGCGGTGAGGTGGCGGCTAGCCAGAAAACGGCCGGCAGGTGGTGGAAAGGCCGACAGCCGAGAGAGAGAGCAAGAGGGAGAGAGATACGTGAGCTAGAGAGAGAGATAGAGGAGAGGAGAGAGAATTCAGATCTGAAAATGTGAGAGCCTTTTAATTTTGGAGGGAAAAAAAACCTATATACTCCCCTCAACCTTGAATCCCAGCCCTTAGATTAATCCAATTGCCTAAAATGCATCCTTAGGGATTAAGAATATTCCTTAAGGACTAAGGATAGGTGACATGGCATTATGAATGGCCATGATCAATTATGAATGAATGGCCATGATTAAATTATTTACCCCTAATTAATTTGCTTAATCCTTAAGGAAGGGCATTTTAGTAATTTCACTTAGCGGTATTTTCGTAATTTTCAATTAAGGGCATTTTTGTCATTTTTGGGATCAAAGGGATGAGGCCGACCTTGGCTGGTCGGAAAAGACCGCCGATCGCCGAATTTTTTATTGGAAAATAGCCAATCCGATCGGACTGGTTCAATTCGGGTCAAACCGGATTGAACCGATTGGACCGATTTGACCCGAGTTTAATCGGGTTGAACCGGTTCAATCTTTGGCTCAATTTGTTCCAATTTTGTATAATTTGATTTCTATCATGATTAAATGATCCAATTAATATTGAATATGATTAAATTGGATCGAACCAATTTGAAACTTATACACAAATTGATCCAATTTAATTTGTTTAGCCCAAATGTTCTTTAATTTGAGTAATTGCATGGCCAAGCTAGACTAACAAATTTAATTGAAGTTCAATTAATCAGATTGAGCCTCAATTTATCAAATTGGATGTTAGTATAGAGTGGGTCAAGTTGAATTGCACTAATTGGATCAATTACTCTTAGACTTCTCAATCGTTGGATCACTAAATTGATCAAATTGGCTCAAATTCATGTGAATCTTCTAAATTTGATTTCGAATTTGGATTTCATATAAGAAATTAGGCTCATTCGTGTCTCAATTGCGCAAATGATGAAGAATCGATCCAAATCACTGATTATGGCCACAATTGGGGATTTTTGCGTTTGGCTTGGAATCACAAAATTGGTTCCAAAATTGAAAGTAATATGACTTCTAGATCAAATGTCGTGAAGAAAACTAACCTAAAAAATGACTAGAAATGAAGTAATTTCATTTTTGGCCAATTTGAACCAAATTTCGCAAATTGGGAAAAAGTTGATTCTAAACCGATTTTTGTAAAATTTCAAATGCCAAATTCAAATTGAATGTAAAATAAAATGATTTTTGAATTTTTGTATTTTTCAATTTTTTGGTCAAAGGTTTGACCAAAAGTCAAACTCTAGTTGACTTTTCACTAGGAGCTTGATTTTATGATCAAATCTTTGAATTTTTCTGGAATTTCCACTTCTAAAGTGAAATTAAATTTGAAAGGAATCTTTTTATGCGAAAAATCTCAATTTGACCTAGGGTTGACTTTTGGTCAAAGGTTGACCAAAAAGTCAACGCGAAAGTCAACCGTTTGACTTTTCAGGTTTTTGTATGAAATGATTAGAAAATTGTCTATAGAAGCTAGGCCAACAAACAAAATTAAAAAACGACACTTTTTGTTCAAGAAACGGGTTCCGTCGCGATCGGAAACCATAATCTCGAATTTTCTGCATATCAGCTAAAAATTAGGTGTCAACAAAAGTAAAGTTAACTATAAGGATTAGGCATATGTAGGTTCATCGAAGTATAATTATATTCTCTAGTGATATATCATGTTTTGTGATGAAAGGGTTTGTGGCTAAAAACTCTATATATAATGTTCAAGTCTCTCTTCTAACCCTGATACACAAATTACCTCACATAAGGAACAGTTACTGAACGTTAATCGTGAGGAACAGTCTCATTGAGCTAGTGATACACAGGATAATAAGGGAAAAGTACTTGAGTGCAGAGCCATCATT
Source organism: Syzygium malaccense (assembly GCA_031216405.1). Lineage (NCBI taxonomy): Eukaryota > Viridiplantae > Streptophyta > Magnoliopsida > Myrtales > Myrtaceae > Syzygium > Syzygium malaccense. The sequence goes on along the minus strand of CM062257.1, from coordinate 25,085,150 downwards.
ATTCCGCATCAAAAGCGAGGATTTCAATGAGGATTTCAAATCAGGTGCACAAATCCCTTTTCTTGATAACTGTGTTGTAGTTTCTGACTATGGAGATCTTGGGGTGCTGTTTTCGCGACTTACAGACCACTCTCTCTTAAATATACATGGCTCATAAATTGGCCATGTATATTTTTTGCCCGACTTGTATCGGGTTTTCATTTCCACACTTTTGCTTTGAGTTTTTAAGTACTTGGTTGTTTAATTTTCGCACTTTTAATGCATTGAGGTTGTTCGTTTCTTTTTTAGCATGGATAGGGTAAGTTTTTGAATCATAATAAACTCCTAAAAAAACATCGCATGGACACTTAGCAAAGCAAGAACCTTAGGACGCATAATTTTGTAAAATAAATGTCTAGATATCTTAGTTGATAAGCAAGTAAGTTTAGGTGCCAAAAGGGCACTAGTTAGGTAACTACTATAATCAAGTCAGTGACCTTAAATCTATAGTTTCGTAGAAAGTGAGATATCTTCCCATGCCTTACTTGAAATCTAGCTGACTCCAATAGATTAGTGATAGCTCTTGTCACACGTAGAATCATTATGAATTAATTGCGAATTTAAAACGAATCCAGTGTCATGAGGTAAGAGCTTAGGAGAGCCCACGCCCGATCGAGGGCTATTGGCCTACCTTTCAGGCATTACCTCTAAGCTTCACTCTTTTCCCCTTTCGAATGGAAAAGAGGGCTGCGACAATAAACAAACAAAGTGATGGTTATGGATGGAACATAAAAAATATAATATCACATATCTTATGTGCAATGAGACAGATCGTTATCTAAACCATGAAATTGCTGATCTCATGTGCATAGAGGTACACGCTATTTTGAGAGTTCACCAAATTAGCTCACTTACTGTTAAATTATTTCTTGAGTTTAAGCCGGTGTACGGGGTGTGTTCTTTGATGCAACTGTGGTCGTGAGAAGTGGATATGGATAAAGAAGTTGTTCATTTTTCTATTGGAGAAACATATCCAAGATTTGACCGGTTTATCTTGAAGTTTGTATCGGGCTCCGTTGAAGTTTGTATCTTGGACATCTTCTTATATGTGGGATCAAGAGGGTTCAAGAAGGAAATAAAAAGAAAACCTACGTATATATACATATCCAATTGCGGGACTAGTAGGTTTTGTCCAAGAGAAAAGAAAAATAAAAGGGCATGGATACTATTATTTTTATTCTGGCCATCGCCGCACAATGGACTCCATAAAAAGACTAATGCGAAGAAAGAAGCGATGACACGGTGGCATTCTCTTTGATCACACAGGGGAGTTCTAAACCCAGTGATTTTGTGATGTGAGTTTTACATCCAATTAAGTTGTTTTATTTGTAAGTACTAGAGGTTTGAGCTTGATCTAAGTATGGGAAATGCTCGAGTGTGTGAGCAATTATAACTCTAATTTTTTAATTATTAGTGGATTATTTGCAACTAACTCTCTTTGTAGAGTAAGTACAGACACACAGACCGAACCACGTAAATCTCTAGTATACTTTATCATTTTTTGTTTATTTCTCTGGTGATTTCATGTTGATTTAATTGCAAGATCCTACTAGCCTTTCAATATTAAATTTTACAACAATTAGTATTAGAGCTCAAGATCAGATTTTCTAGATTTTGATTGGGGCTTTTGCCTGTCTTTAGAAATTTTACTGCTGCATTATGTTTGGATCGAAAGTAGAAATTGAAAAGTTTAATGGAAGGAACAATTTTTGGGTTGTGCAGCACTAAGATGTGTGTGATATTGACAGCCGAAGCTTTAGGCAAGGCATTGGATGGCAAAGATAATTTGCCGATTTCGATGAAAGAGGCTAATAAGGTAGAGTTAATGGAAAAAGCAAAGAGTATAATCATGTTGAAGTTATAAAATAAGGTGTTAATAGAGGTGGTAGAGGAGAATGATGTCACAGCGATCTAGACAAAACTTCAAGTCCTCTATAAAACGAATGCTTTAAACAATTGTCTATTAGATGCCACCTAAAAATGAGTTTAATAAATTTATGATGGATTTAAAGAATGTCGGTAGGATCCTAGATGATGAAAAACATGACATAATGTTGTTATCTTATCCACTAGAGTCATAAGAGCACTTTTCTTATTTAATAATATAAGCCCACACTACGATTATCTCGGAAGAGATAAAGTCCGCATTATTCTCTAAGTTGCGAGATGACAATCTAGCACAAGATATAGCATGGAAACTAGTGATTCGAGGTGGAGATCAACATCAGAAGTCCAACAGTAGTATAGGTAAAAGCAGGTCGAAGTTACGCCATAGAATGTCCAAGAGACGCATGAAATAATTTGAGTGTCACAAGGAGGGACACATAAGGAGAGATTGTCCGAAGCTTAGAAATAGAGATGACAAGCATAATGGTACAAGTAGTGAGGCGAACATTGTCGAGGAGAGAACCAGTGATGTACAGGTTGTCTTGTGTGTAACTACCGGTTCGTAAAGAGACGAATGGGTGCTACGGGGTGTTTTTTTCATATGATGCTTTATAGGAACTAGTTTATTACTTACCAAATAGCAAATGGTGATAGAATTCCGAGGGGGGATAACGCAACCTGTAAGGTTGTGAAGATAGGGACAATTCGAATTGTGATGCATAATAGGCTGAGGCATGTACCGAAACTCAAGAATCTTATTTCTCCAGGGACACTTAATAATATCGGGTGTAAGTACACCGCTGAAAGTGGAGAACTAAAGATCTCTCGAAGACCATGACAATGATGAAAGAGAAGGGAGTACATACTCTCTATCATCTACTAGAAGAGACCGTGATAAGATCTACTGTAGTTTCATAAGGTGAATCAGATTCTAACTTGACTCAATTATGGTACATGAGTGAAGCAAGTATGACTATGCTGATTGAGAGGGGATTGTTGAAAGATTAGAAGGCAAGAAAATTGGACTATTGTGAGCATTGCATCTTTGGAAAGCAGCATCGAATTAAGTTTAACACAACTATTCATTCGACCAAGCAACTTGTTGAATATATTCATTTAGATGTCTAGGGCCCATCTATGGTTCCTTCAAAATGAGGTGCTTTATATATGTTAAAATTTATCGACAACTATTCGAGGAAAGTTTGTGTGTACTTTATAAAGCACAATTTTGATGTGTTCTATTGGTTCAAGAAATTTAAAAAATTAATTCAGAGGCAATCAGATAAACAAATTAATTGGTTGAGAACCGATAATGGCATGATGTTTTGTGGTAAAGATTTTATAGAGTTTTGCAAGAAATAAGAGATTGTGAAACATGGCACAGTCCCTAAGACACCACAACAGAATGGCGTCGCTGAACATAAGAACAAAACTTTACTTAAGCGAGCTCGGAACATGCTTTCGCATGCAGGACTAAGCAAGGAATTTTGAGTTGAAGCAGTAAACATAGCATGTTACCTGACTAATCAATCTCCATCATTTGCTATAGAATAGAAGACTCCTGAGCAAGTATGGTTAGGAAACCTGCTGATTACTACGAATTACAAGTATTTATATGTCTTGCATATGCTCATGTGAGTAATGATAAGCTTGAGCCCAGGGTGAAAAGATATCTATTCAATTTCTTTTTGAAAAAGAAAGGAATAAATAGTTCCAATTATTTCTTTAATTGGATCACGGCTTCTTGTACCAATTTCTCTTGACACATTACTAATTCACCTGGACCTCATTTTAATAGCCAGCACAGTAACAATGAAAATTATCAATCATTTTTTTGAATTATCAAAAAAAAGTTGTGTAGTGAAGCTGTGGGATGTAAAAATACATCAATAGGGGACCGGATAAATTGATAAGTCGTGCATTCTCGGCCCACTAAGCGAAACCGGTGACCGCGAGAGCGGTACCAAATGAAGGCAAATCTGAAAAGTCAAGGCATTTTGAATTGTTTGTTGACATGGAAAAAGTCAGGGAAAACCTCTGAAATTATTTGATGATTTATTTGATATTATGGATGACTGGTTAGGTAGAGACCGTTTTGTTTTTGTAGGTTGGTCCGATCTTATTGACCCTATAAAAAGATAAGAGCCGGTGTAATGGATACTTTTCGATCATATTTATTTGCATTCACACCTTTTGGAAAGAGCCACTAAATTAGGCTACCGACCGTGGTGCACTTCTCCCAAATCACACAATTTTCTAATTAACAGAGATGTGATCTTTTACGAGATTGCTATTCTTCGATAGAGGAGTCTTGAGACACAACCAGTAGAGCGGACAGATCATGGTGTCAATAATAAGATGTAGTTTTAGGTGGAGACTTTGGAAACCTCAAAGGTAACTAGGATTGAGACTGCAGGTGAGGCCACAATTCCTTTAGTCGGTGATACTAAAACAACCAGCAGGGTTGCAGTACATTATAGCTACAGCACACTTTACTTATGGTAGTTTTTTCTTATTATTTATTTATTTATTTTGAATTTAATAAAAATCCAAAAACAGAATACCATATCACATGGAATTGGGATCATTATATGCCATGACATCTTGCCACGTCATCACTATATGCTATGCCATCATGCCACGTCATTATGTTTGCTACGTCATTGCCATGTCGTCATTTATATCATGTCATCAATTCCATGTCATATTTTCTATGTCATTTAGTGATTGTATGTTATGTTTATTTCATTTAATTAAATCCCAAAAAAATTAATTAGAATTGCATTATTGTTTAGAAAACCACGGTTAGGCTGGGTTTAATATATTTAGTGCTTTTAATTAATTCTTTGTGTTTGAGTTTTTGCTTTCTTGCAATTTATCTATTAAATGCTTTGATTATTGGTTGCTACTTTAATGGTTGTGCACTTACATGATCACCCCTCGCATGCTAGAGGTCTAGGTTTAAATTGATCCAAGTTGCTTGCAAAATATTTTTGAAAATAAAAGAGAAAAGGTACCGAATGACGTTAGATTAATCTAGCATAATCAAGTCCCCAAATCTATTGAATCTCTAGTTTGTAGAAGTAAAGTACATTCACACAATTTACTTAGGTGCCTAATCGACCTACCAATAACCGATTAGTGACGACTCCTAAATTAATTGCTTTACATGCTAATATTAACCCGAAAATTGCAATTGGTATGGACTTCCATGTTAAGTTTTTGGGCTTAGCAATCCATTAGCCATCCTCTAAGTGGTTCACCTAAGGGAAAGTCGCGACAGTGAGCAATATCAATATATATATCACTAACAAAAGTGCACACATAACGCGTATATGAAAAAGTTTGACGCATGATTTTGCAAAATCTCCTTATTACGAAATATTTAGATTATCAATGAAAGGAAAGAATTATTGAGACCACACAAAGAGATTGTACACATGTATTTCGAAAAAGAAAAATATTACAAGTTTTGAACTATTTTTGGTAGGTAATTTATAAAAAAAATCAATTTTGAATTTGAAATACATTCGAGATGAAACGGAATCTATTTATCTACGCATTTTTTTTATCAATGGAATATTTACTAAACGCCCACTAACGATATTTTTTGGAAAAAAAATCTTGATCCCCCTAACAATTTATTTATAATGTTGATGTATTCTTTATTTGATTGTGATCAAATAAAAATTACTTAATATGAAGACTATTATAAAACATAATTACACAACAGTCAAGTCGATACATCCTACAAAAGTAAATTTAAAATAAAATGACATAAAGAATAGGATGTTGTGTTTTTTCATTATGTCTTTATCAACAATGTCATTTATAAGGACCAAAGTTAATGTTCCTTGCCAAATTAAGACCAATTCAAAAGTACAGTGATTCCCGGGAAGTCTATAGCTACGGACAAAATAGTCATTGGAAAAGCTAAATCTATAAGAACGACTATGAAATTTCGTTGCTTCTAATCGCCAGCGACCAAAACAGATTTCCGTCGCTACAAGTAGAGCAGTGGTAGCGACGTAAATATTCATTTCTAAAGAAAAACTTAGATGATAAATTTTATTTTTTGTTGGGACAAAAGATCGTACGTATTACTAACAATTTTTTTTTCATTGCTGTAGACAGTTTTCTTGTAATGGAATTATTTTATTGTGAATGCCTGATATGTATGGGAGGGAAGTGTCATATTCGTCAGGAATTAGCCGTGTACTCAAAAGACCCTAAACAGTGAACAATACCCTTGTTAGTTGTTAAATTTAGGAATAAGTACATTGAAAATCCTAAAACTTGTTACGAAAGTACAATTGAGCCCTCAAACTTTCAAAAAGTGCAATCGAGTCCTAAAATTTTGAAAAGCTACAGTCAAATCCTATAACTTGTCACAAAAGTACAATCAAGTCCTAAAATTTTAAAAGTGCAATCAACTGAAGAACTTAATTAAACTAATTTGATAAGTTTTAGGATTTGATTGTATTTTCTGAAAGTTTTAGAATTCAATTGTACTTTCGTGACAACTTTTATGACTTTTAATACATTTATCCCTTAAATTTATTGATGAACGTTGAGGTTGACACCATCCTTTTTTTTTCTGACAGATATGATATATCCAATCTAAAGGAATAGATTATCAGGTGATCCATGCTTCATGGGATTTCTCGGATCTCCCGAATCGGTGATCGTTGGATCACAAATAAGTTATAACTCATTTACTATTTATCACATCTATACCGTCTCTAAGATCAATTTCCAACTTTGGTATGTACTCTTCAATTATCAATATCAAATGACTAAAATACCCTCAGGTTCAATATTAAAGAAGTGAAGAACAAATTAGGGCTCCGTTTGTTTCTCGGAAAATGTACATTTCTAGAAAAAGAATTTGGGTAAGTCATTTTCCAGAAAAATGACAATATTTTCCAGTGTTTGGCTGAGACCTAAAAATGAATTGAAAAATATTTACCGTCCTTTGGTAAGGAAAATCTCATTTGGTCGGTAATTGCTGACGTGGACGCCAATCGTCCTACGTGGTATAGCCGCACTAACGTGGACAATTTTTTTTATAATTTAAGAAAAAATTGAATTTTTTTATTTGGTTTTATTTTTTCTTTTCTTTTCTTTTGACTTCTTCCTTCGCTAGTTGTTGGGCCTTGCCAATGACCGACGATAGGCCATAGGCAAGGGCTGACAAGATTCAACCTCGCCTGAGGCCAACGAGCTTGAGCATCACCATATCTTGAAGAGGTTCAAGCTAGAGCTTCACTTGATGCCAGCAAGGTCCTCTCCTGTGGTTAGTTGCCGGCCGTTGTTGAGGCCCAACAATCGACGGCGGGAGAAGGGAAAAGAAAATGAAAGAAAAGAAGAAAAAACTAAATTAAAGATTCGATTTTTTTAAAAAAAATTGTAAAACTTATCCACGGCAGCTCTAGTCATGCCACGTAGGACAACCAATATCCATGTTAGGAATTTCCACGCCTAACGTCCTGGGTACTTATGTTTTGGGAAAATGATTTCCCGTTTTTGAAAGAGAAAAATATTTTCTTGAATTTAAGTTTTGGTAGAAAAATATTTTCCGTTGACTAATTTTCTTAAGCAAACCAAATGCTGAAAAATGTTTTTCCAAAAAGTTTTTTCCGCAAAACACACGGAACCTTCAATTTCTCTAAGTAGTTACGTAGCAAACCTTCTATTTTCATTTGACACGTACCTCACCTTTGAAATTCATATCTCTATTATCCTGGCGAAAATTGCACCCATTCGTTTCCTATCTGGCATACCCATAGGACGCTAAAGATCTGGTCAATTTATAAAATAATTTTAGGCATCGACTTTGGTATCCCGAGAGTCACTCGAAAACCCTATACGTAGTGCCTCCGAAAGTGGTCAACGAAGGGAATTATTCTATATTCGGGCGGACCACTCTACTTGTCTTAGATTTAACTTCTTCCCTACGTATGATTTGGCGGACGATTGAGACTTGGGAGTGAGGGCAAATGATCGTTGCTTTCGTTGGCTTATTCATGCCTCATTAGCTTAAACAAATGACTAAATCAACTGGCTTTACTCTTATACATTTGCTGCCTCTTCCTTATCCATGGGCAGGTGACATGATTGTTCAACACAATTTGAGTATCCATATGGAAACGTTCTATGTAAATGGATTATATTCTGGCGACTTCTATTGGTAGATTTGTCCACAAATTACAGCAGGCCAAATCAAATGGAGATTATGATGAGATTATTCTAATGATTGGAGAGGTCTAAACAACCATTAGAATGATTGCACATCGCCCCTTAGTGAAGATCAATCCAATCAAGGTGAGATATACAGATTATCTGAGGCATTTCTATCATGTCCTAACTGGCACTACAAAAAAACATGGATTTTGCCACGAAAATTTGCGACGAGGAATTTTTCGTCGCTAATTTGCGACGGATATTTTTTTCCGTCGCAAATTAGCGACGAAAATTATTCGTTGCAATTTTGCGATGGAATTTGCCACGAAATAAAAATTCGTCACAATTTTGGGACGGAATTTGCCACGAAATAAAAATTCGTCGCAAATTTGTGACGGATTTATTCTCGGTCGCAAATTTGCGATGGATATTGCGACGGATTTTTTTTCGGTCGCAAATTTGCGACGGATTTATTTTCGGTCGCAAATTTGCGACGGATTTATTTTCCGTCACAAATTTGCGACGAAAAAAAAAAATCCATCGCAAATTTGCGCCGGAAATAAAATAGGACACAATTTTGCGACGGAAAAGGAAAAAAAAATCCGTCGCAAATTTGTGCCGAAAATAAAATAGGACACAAATTTACCACGGAAAAAAATATCCGTCGCAAATTTGTGACAAAAAATAAATCCGTCACAAATTTGCGACGGAAAAAAAAATCCGTCGCAAATTTGCGCTGAAAATAAAATAGGAGGCAAATTTGTGACGGAAAATAAAAATCTGCGACGGAAAAAAAAATCCGTATCAAATTTGCATCGAAAATAAAATAGGAGGCAAATTTGCGACGGAAAAAAAAAATCCATCGCAATCCGTCGCAAATTTGCGACGAACTATAAGATTCGTCGCTAATTTTTGCGACGAACATTAGGTTCGTCGCAAATAAGCGACGAACTTAAAAGGTTCGTCGCTAAAATTTGTGACGAAATATGAAGTTCTTCGGTAATTTAATTAAAAAAGGAGCGCCCCAAAGCCCCGCCCTCACCCCTCACCCCCAATTTCTCTCTCTCTCTCTCTTTCACTGTTCATCAATTGGAGGAGAATCCGAAAGGAGGGAGCTCCGTGGAGAAACAGGGCGTGCCCAAGAGGAGGAGGAAATCGAGCGTGACGCCCGGAATCGAGCGGCCCACCAGAGAAAGGACATCCCTCGTCAGGACGCCCTCCAGCAAGGGCTTCTCCATCGAAAAGGTGCTGGCACGCTTGGACTCTCTTTTTTAATCTTTTTTTCCAAGGGATTAATGGCTTGCTGGTATTTCAGGGTCGTGGTATACAGCTTAAGGACATTCCCAATGGTATGTTTCCAGCTTTAATTGTTTCCTCATGGTTTACGGTGGGTTGATGACCATAGCCTATTGCATTCGTGTATGATTGGTTTCTTACGTCTTTTTTTTTTTTTTGCTAGACTATAATCGGTTATAGGTTTCCAGTTGGATCCAATTGTTAACAAGGCTGCTTTATACTTGTGATGTGTTCTTATAAAATTAGAGTTTTGAGGCTTTAAATCAGCGTGCGGTTGCAGTAGTTGTCAAAGGGAAGGTGGTGATTGATGCCTTCCGTTTGATCAACCCACAAACCATGATGCTTGGCCAAGAACCCAGGCAGACAACCTCCAACCTTGGACATCTCAACAAACCGTCCATCCAAGTGAGTGCTGACCAGATAATGCTCTCTTTGAATATTGAGTTTTGATCTTATCTCCTGGGGTTGACTTCATATTTTTAGGCATTGATCCATGGGCTGAACAGACGCTATTACTCAATTGCCATCAATTACAAAAAGAATGAACTGGAGGAAAAAATGCTACTTAATCTTCACAAGAAGAAATGGACAGATGGCTTGACGCTTCGCCGTTTTGACACACATTCTCAAACCAATGAACAGACTGTTCAGGTAAGTCAAGGTCTTAATCTGTCGCATCTAGGTTAGAGAATTGGTTGCACCAGTCACTTAGAGGTGGATTCTGGACAATGCAAGACAAGGCCCTCTGCTCAAGCATATTTTCATCTAGTGTCCATGTTTTCCTAATTAATTAAGATCAATTAGCTTGCGATGCATATAGACTTTCATTGAACTGGATGTTGAGAAGCTGTCGTTTCTTGCAAAACGAATGATTGTTTTCAAATTCAGACCCTTGTTTTAGTTGGATTTTTATTTGGGTGTCCAAGGCTCGGAGGAGTAAAATTTAGGTTTTATCATCCAAAAGCTAAGGACATGTGCTTTATGCTTTAGGTGTAGTGTTGTTCATTCTTTGGTATATTCTCTTCCAAAAACTATTCATGAAAGTGCACTGCAAAGATCCTTTTTTAAAAGGATTGGCAAAGACCTATTCAATGAAAAGCGACAGGGCAAAATTTATAGGTGACAATCTAAAGTCAAAGCTTTACACGATTCTTCGTGCGTACTCTGGACAGGTATGACAGATAAATTACAACGCATCCACCGCAACTATCGTGTACGAAGCAAAAAAGTCCTTATGGCCATTATGCATTCTACTTGGCCTCATTATGGTGTGCAGGTGCTTTAGGTTCTCTCTTGTACAAGTTACAAATGTACTACGCCTTTTTTATCACACCACTGACCTTTTTGATTTCCAGTTTCACTCAAAGAGTGTTGCGACTTGTCATGGGAGACAGATTTTCGAGAATTTCAGGGGAATAACAGAAGATTATTGGTTGAGATCAAGCTCCTCTATCTTCATAAGGAGATATGCTCATTTTACTGGTAAGGGCAACTTATTTCGAGCAACTGTACATATTTTGGTTTTTCATTGGGTTGTTGGGGGAAGGTTTGTCAGAGACTCCCTTTTTTACCTCCCTTATGTAATATGTTGCCATTGTTTAGAAGAAAGATTTGAGTTTTCTGTGGCCTTTGTTTTTGAGTGTTATTAGTGACAACTTGTTATTATCATTTTGGTTGACTGTATCTATTTCTGAGCAGTAAACTTTTGTTAGCGCGAATCCAAGTGCCCCACGGTAATCATATATCAAGACAAGTTCGTTTAACAAATACTCCCTCTGTGGAGATTAATGGCGATCACTTGCTTCAAAGAGGTTACTAGAAGCAGAAGACCAGTGTATGATTTGGACAAGAGGAACTGTCTTGGTATGTCAAATCTGGGGACTTCACCTGCAACCATTGACATGAAGCTACTTAAGTTGACATGGAGAAGGTTAGAAGGTTTGGCTGCTAGACTTGGTGGAGCTAAGAACATATTCTGTGAACTTTTTTCTAATAATAAGGCTGAGAACACCTTTTGGTTGGATAGTTCATCAACTGAGAAGGTCTATCTTGAAGAGGAAGAATGTACCTTTCAGTTTGGTTATTTATTTATGTCATTCTTGTGGAAAATGTAGATGAATGTATTTCATTTTCATATTATTATAATATTTTGATGTTATTAAGTGCTTAATCAATGTTAAATATAAGTTCCAAAAATTAAGTTTGCTTTTAATTAGGTTTAAAATCGAAAAATAAAATAAATGATTTTATCGTACGATCACAAATTACAAAAGTTCGTTACAAAAATAAAATTTCGTCGCTAATTTCGTCTCTAAACGATATTCGTCGCAGAGTTCGTCACAAAAGAATTAATAAAAAATCGTCCCTAAATTCGTTCATGAATAATGTTAATGGCAAAAGTAAAAAAATTTGGTGGCAAATTAGCGACGAATTTTGCCATGAATAAGTTTGCCACAAATTACTGACCAAAAAAATTATTTGTTGGCAAATTAGCGGCTAATTTTGTGACAAATATAGTTCGTGGCAAATTAATGACGAATTTTGCGATGAATTTTGCGACTAAATTTGTGACGAAATTTGCGTCGATATTTGCAACGAATTTTGCAACTACATTTGCGACGAAATTTGCGACGAATTATTTGCGACGAATTTTGAGATGAATTATTTGCGACGAATTTTTTTCCGTCGCAAATTTGCGATGGAAATTGAAATTTTCCGTCACAAAATTTTGCAACGACCTAGTAGCGACGGAAAAAATTCCGTCACTAAATTCGTTGCAAATTCGATTTGCAACGGATTTTTGCAAATTTTTCGTCGCAAAAACCATGTTTTTTTGTAGTGTGGGTTTTGGAGGCTTGTTACCCATTCGGTCGAAATTATTTAAACAAATCTCGACCATTCAATGAAAACTTTTGAAGTGTTTACAAGTGTTTTTTTATGAAAATTTCTTCTCCGGAAACATCGTAATCACAAAATTAGTTGTTATGAAAGAAAAAACACACAAAATCACAGAGTTGTGGTTCTAAAAGCTATGGAATTAGTCACTCGTAGGAGAGAAATGTTGAACGATCAAAACTCAAAAGATGATTCACGCCACAGCCTTCAATGGATCAACCATTTGAAGATCCTGCGCTTCTCCATCTCTATTAGCATATCTTTTAGACAACATGGTGATACGGAGGGGAGCAACAAGATTAGGATCATAATTAAGAGTCAAATTGTGATGTGCATTCTTTGCTCAAGTTGTGTGGTTTTATATATTTGCACATGAATCATGTTTTTTCCTGAAAAAGCTCTATAAAACACAAGTAGTCATTATATAAATTATAAGGTCGGCAGCCACGGGTTGACCGAATTACAATAAGTGTGATAATTTACGTGCACTCTTTGGTATTTCCTCCGTACAATAAGTGTGATAAACAAACCAAGTGATGGTCATGGATGGACCATCCTTCGTGTAATATCACATATCTTAAGTGCAACGAAAGAGATCGTTAACTAATCCATAAATCATGTGCATGTGTGCACACTACTTTGAGAGTTTGTGGAATTAGCTCACTTACAATATTGCACGGTTGAGATATTTGAGGATTACCCTTTTTTTTTTTGTAAATTTGTTTTTGAAGCAGAATACTTTTCTATAATTCGAGGATATGAAGGACTCTTTATTTCTCATTCCGTTTATACAAGTTGAAATGACTACTTGAATTTCGTAAAGGACCTTATATTTCTCCTTTAGCTTTTATAACAATGAGACCACCATCAAAATTAGATCTGCGGCCGGAACAACATGACCACAACCGTATCAGACAACCTGCAAAATCAAATTTTAAGTCGTATCTCCATCAACACGACGTGGATGATGTGGAAGCATTAAATTCCATTGAAGATAATCAACCCACAAGCCCAACTCAAGTCTCGTCAGTTAACGACGCCTATGATATTTATGCAAGCTAAGGGAGATTTTGGCCATCACATGATCTAATGGGTCCCATGAGGAGAAGGCACTCAAGATGGAGATTCTAGGAGCTGCAGATTAAAGGCTGATTCGGCTGGGTCAATGCGAGTGGGTTGTTTTCTAATTTGGAATAAATTTCCTAATTTAAGTAAACTTTTTTGTTTAAGTAGATTTCTTGATTTGAGTAGGTTTTCCAGTTTGATTAAGTTTCCTAGTTTGAGTGATTTCCTACTTTAATATTTCCTAGTTCCTATGTCTTAGTCCGTCTATGAAAAGAAAGTTCACTCTCAAATGTAAAAATTTAGATTTACAGTTGATAATATACAAGAACTCTTCTCAAGTGAGTGAATCATTCAGTTGTTATCCAATTCTTTGGTGCTGAATCTTGAAGTTCTTTATCTTGGTTGATGGAATACTTATTTATGCTTTGGTGATGAACTTTTCTATCCCAAAGTTATTTTCCCTCAAATGCACCAAGCACTTTGATTCATCCCATCAAACATGTTCAACATTCTCATAAACTCATGCGTCTCTTGAGTTAGAAATCGCTCAACATTCCAATCGAATATGTCAATCCAAGAGTGTTACGGGTAGGAGATGTTCAACTTACACTCAAAGTTAAATATCGCGGGTCAAAATTTGTGGAAAATATTGACGGGTCAAGAGTGAGATTTCTTTCAAAACCCATTTTGCAAGATAATTTAATAATATAATATAATATAATATAATATAATATAGTATAGTATAGTATAGTACATATCCAAAGTAATCAATCAAATCTAGAGATCTACATATCTCTTCAATAATTCTTTTAAGAGAAATAACATTTTCCGAAGGACCATTACCCTCGTTGGATACTTCCTATTACGAACAGTCTCGTTGACAAAAATCCATCCATAGATGTCGGCCTCCTAAATAGAAAGAATGCGATATCCCTCTAGCTGAAACACAACTGGCTCACATACTCTCCTCTCTTGTTAGAATACTAAGCTCATCATCCGTCTCTGTGATTTCTCATCCTCTGGATTGTTATCAATGCAGATACAGGTAAGCACGCTAGGGAGGTCGCTCCTCGTGCCGTGTGTTCAGGAAATGCAGAAGGAGAACCCGACCAAAGTCCCGAAGAGATACATCCGCGACGATCAAGAATCTCCCGTGATCACTGACGCTTGTTCCGGCTTGCCTCAAGTCCCCGTGATCGACTTGGGGAGATTGGTTTCGGAGGACGGTGCAGAGCCGGAGCTCGAGAAGCTGCACCATGCGTGCAAAGACTGGGGCTTCTTTCAGGTACAAAACAGCAACTGCATTTCAAATACAAAGTGTTCGACGAAATGTCTGAGAAAAAAAGGGTGTTCATCGATTGAAAGAGATTAAAATCCACATGATGTCCTGAGTACTTTTACTACATGTGGGCTCTCAACGTTGTGATAGATGGTATACGAGTCATTCAAATGGATTTGCGAGGGATGCATGGTAAGGATTAACCCGAGAGGCTGGCAAAGCTCAGGCGACCATCGCCACTAGGGACAGTTAGATGTACAATTTTTAGCCATCATTTAGTGTAGTCTAGGAGATTTTCCCCTGGAATTTCTTTATTTTGCTCCCCGGACTCACTTTTTACCTCATACCAAATCTAAGTTTCCGCATCAGCCCCTCTGCATCCTGAATTCATGGGGTCAAGATAGTGGGATATTTCTGTGCCATCCTGATTTCCTGATTTCATGTTTCGCTTTTGTTGCATCACCGTATATTCAATACTAGATCTTCGTAAAAGGTGTGTGAAATCAGACTTAGATTGGCATATAAGACGATTGGTTTTGCTTCGGAAGAATTTTGAAGACAAGGGCAAAAGAGATTCACTACATTATGAATGAGCCTACCTTTTGATAGGACGAAGAACATGGACTGAGCGTGGCATATAAGCGATTACCTTTAACAAAAAAAAAATTTAAGCAATTACCTAAACTAGACTTAGACATTATAATATTGTGGAGTTAACGAAGAACAAGGAAGATCCAACACTCACAAGTTAAATTGAAAAGATACCCCGTAGATTTTGCCAGGATGTTTTTCTTAAATTGCACCATCTGTGCGCGTTTCTCACGATTAATGGGGAAATATATGCGAACAATAACCAATCCCACATTGGCAAGTCAACGTTTCCGATTGACCGTGCATTACAATTTATTACATTAAATTACAGTCAATTTGAGGTAGTCCACATCTGTTGTTTGCATGCCACACTTAGTCAGTTGACCAGGTATTGACCTCGTGTTCAGAAAAGAAGATTGATTGTTGTACCATTGAGATTAGGTAAAGCAATGTTGTTGTTAAAGGGGATTATGGCCGCACACTGTCTTTATATGAATTTGGAGATGTGAGTTCTTCGATTGTCTCTGTCGTAAAGACTGCTAATAAGACAGATTTATCTATTGCAACATTCTTAATTAATGTTGGAATTGAGATCTGTTGATTACTCATCATTCAGGAGATTAGAACTTTCTCTGTCTTGATCTTAGTGGAATGTCTGTTTCTGGGTGAAGTATGACTGATAGTGTTATGTTAACAATTGTTCAGCTGATAAATCATGAAGTGAGCCCTAAGTTGTTAGGGAAAGTGAAGAAGGGGATCGAAGAGCTGTTCAACATGCCAATGGAAGAGAAGAAGAAGTTTTGGCAGAGAGACGGTGAATTGGAGGGTTTCGGACAGGCCTTTGTGTTCTCGGAAGACCAAAAGCTTGATTGGGCTGACCTGTTCTACGTCAACACCCTCCCTGCTTCTCTCAGGAAGCCTCACTTGTTCCCCAAACTCCCTCTTCCCTTCAGGTTCTCTCTCTCTCTCCTTCACTCTTACCATGGGAAAAACAAGCATAAAAAACACCATAAAATTATTATGTAACAGTTGTGCCACGTGGGCAAACATGCATAAAGTATGATATCATTTGATTAAGTAAGCGATATTGCGTCAGCATGTCACGTGATATAATCGGGATATGAACAACTTTCTTGTTTACAAGGGTTTAGTGTGGGGCGTGCTCCATAATATTCCCTTATCACCTAAAGAATGAAATTGTCTACATGGTAGAGGCGATTTGGACACCTACTCAAAGGAAATGCAAACCCTAGCCATAAAGCTCCTCTACCTCATGGTGAAGGCTTTAGGAATGGAGACAAAGGACCTCGAGGGGATGTTTGAAGACGGGTTGCAAGGGATGAGGATGAACTATTACCCACCATGTCCACAACCTGAGCTCGTGATAGGCCTAAACTCTCACTCCGATGCTGACGCGATCACCATTCTCCTCCAGGTCAACGAAATGGAGGGCCTCCAGATAAGGAAAGATGGAAGGTGGATTCCTGTGAAACCTCTCCCTGGTGCTTTCATCATCAATATAGGAGACATTGTTGAGGTAATATTGCAACATCAAATTACTCATTGGACCATATTCATGATAATTTATTGTCTCATTCTCAAAGCCTTCTCTTCATTGGCCGATGGCAGATTATCTCGAATGGGATATACCAGAGCATCAACCATCGAGCGACAGTGAATGCAGTGAAGGAGAGGATCTCCATTGCAACATTCTTCAGTCCGAGAATTGATGCTAAGATTGGTCCCACGCCGAGCCTCATAACCCCGGAGACCCCAGCATTGTTCAGGAGGACAACGGTGGCAGAACATCTGAAGGGCTATCTAACAAGCGAGCTGAAGGGAAAAGCTCATCTTGACGCTATGAGGGTTAGGCACAAGGAACCCTCGAGGAGCTGAGTTATCTTTTGAGCATGAATGTGAAAATGGTGACGCAGAATGGTCATGAAACCAGACTATATGATATGGGTTTTGTATCGCGTGGAGGTCCTTTTTGAGGAAGACAATAACGACTTCGAAAACTTGCTGTCAGTCTCATCTCTTGCTTATCTGAACCATCAAACAGTCTTGTGAAGTCCATGGCATTGACTTTCTGTTCCATCCTTCTCTTGATCAAGTGATGAATGTGCGGCCTCGTAATAACCTAAGCAGCGCCAAATCGAGGTTCACGAGACTATGGCTCGCATCTTACCTTAACTGATCTATATGGCTAGAGGGGGCATTTTTTTAGCTTGGACATACTTATTTAACGCGGTTTTCTCGTCATTAAGAAAAAATAATGAAGAAAGTCATGAGACTAAGCCAAATTTCAGAACTAAAAACAGTTTCTGAATCGTGTGACCAGAAGTTCGGTGGACTGCAAAGTCATCATAAGGCACGGATATTGCATTTCATAATTTCTCTTTTCTTCTACGAGCAAGCCCATTTTAAGATAAACAATGGTTTCGGTAATTTCCATATCTCAAGTATCATGCGAGCGAGAAAGTTCGGGTGGATGACTCGTGTGTGGAAAATGTATACATTCAATGGCATGGAGATCTGAAGTAATGTCGTGCGCATAATCCTAACTTTATATTTGTTCCTTAACCACTAAGGATGAGGTTTAGCTGCAATGGGGTTGCAACATTAATGTTACTTCCGAACACGTGATGCGCGTTCGCATAAGTCTATAAATCACCGGTAAAGAGATTGAACTATAAATTGATTCCATCAAAACAGGTAGTCACAGTCGTTTGCATTACATTATTGCGGGACCATTGACATATCATTCTTTAATGAGCTAATCTATTTATATATTTTTTTTGGTTGGAAACCTATTTATTTTTATTTGTGGGTTTTTACACTTTATAAACCTGTAAGATTCTTTCCATGAAAGTTATATTTCTGGTGATCCAATTCTAGCCTTGTTTTCATGCCAAAGTTGTAGGATTAGGAAAATACCAATTATAGTGCGCATGGCAATGATTCTATGCCCGGAAACTGATTATGCTCAGAAATGATTCCTTTTTATTTCATGCCCGGGAACAATTTTTAAGCATTTGAAGGCGTTTGGCAACTGTCCAAAATTTCTATTCTTAGAATAGAAAAAGAACATAAATGCGTTTAGTAACTATACAAAATTTCTTTTTATTAATAATATTTTGAAATTTTTTAATATTTCTTTCTTTTTTTCTTTTTTTTTCTTTCTTTCCCTTTCCTTCCCTTCCGACCACAGGCCAAGGCTGGCGAGGGCGTCACGGCCCTTGCCATCGCGATCCATCTCCCTCACCTAGGTCGTGACGGCGAGGTCGGCCTTGCCATGGCTAGGCGAGGCCTCGCCGTCACAGCCGTGAGCCGCCCTCATCGGCCCTAGCTTGTGGCCAGTCGCCGGTGGCAGGTCTGCGACAGGTGAAGAACAAAAAAGCAAGAGGAAAAAGAAAATTAAGAAGAATCAGAAATGGAAAAATTGTTCCCATAATAAAAAAGTTACTTTTTTTTGCTTCTTAATTCTGTTTCAAAACTGATTCTGGAAACACTTTTTTGCAAATTTGTTCCCGAGCACAAAAATTTTAACAAATGGATTTCTGTTCCCAAACTAATTTTGAGATAAAAACAATAGAAATTTTTACTATTTGGTAACTTGTCAACCGGGCCCTAGCCTTTCTCATCCTCCACTCCATTGCCACTTTTCCACCTCTATTATTGAAAGTACCATTCTCCATCCCAGGACAAGATACCATGAGAAAATGTACCAAATTACCCTCCCTGAAAAAACACCGAGCAAACTACTAGGAAATTTCGACCAGAAAAACAAAACAGCTATGAAATTGCAATAAACCCGAAAGTCCATATCCATCAACAAAGTCTAACCCCCTTCACCCACCATGACAAGCTATCATCAGATGCCGCCATCTTGTCACTGCCGTCCTAGCACCTGCAATCACGAGGCGCGACCTTGATCCAAGGTCACCAGGCTCGCACGACCATTGGATTGAGTTTGTGGAAGACTTGGACGATCCGACGTCCACGGCAGATGATGACCTCGAATCGAGGGGCTCTCGGATGTGACCATCTTGATCAAAGGTCGCCGACGCCGAGACCTCACTAGGGGCATCAGAGATCGCCTTAAGTTCAAAGAGAGAGAGAGAGCCGGCAGCCTTCCCACAACTTGGAAAGATTTTGTTTTGCAGGTTTTCAGAAGCATTCCCGACGAGCCATCACAGCCGAGAGCCCGTCGCAGCAGCCGGTCCTTGCTTGTCCGTGGCCGGCTGCCGTGTGTCTCCCACCGTCGTCCTTGTTTTGGAAACAAATCCTCGAATTAGGTAATTTTCCGAATTGAATTTGATTTTAAGATATTACTACCTAATTTTAATTTGTCGTAATCTAATCCAATTTTTTGAGACTTTTTAGGCGCCCTAAGTTAGGAAATTTTTTTATTTTGAACCATGCATATAATCGGTAATTCGATCTTTAGGCATTATAATCGGGTTATGTATTGCACGAAATCGGTAATTCAATCTTTAAGCATTAAGATTGGGTTATCGATTTTATTTGTTTCCTATTTTGGTTGGATGAAATATTTGATTATTGGGTTTATTATCTCCATGTGAAGAAACTTTCGTATTTTGAAAAAAATACAAAAAATTAGGTTGCATGTTAGGATAGATTATTTTCCTAGAATAGAATTGCATGATTAGGTAATACGTAGTAATTTAGGAAAGTTTCCAATTTAGGATATGATTTAATTCAAATTATTTCCTAATTTAAATCTCACATTTGGATAGTTGCATAATTTTATTTTAGAAGAAAATAATAAAAAATAATATGAGCATGCCATATAAAAGAGGTTTGCATCTTTTGCAATGTCGTATTGCCACATCATCATTTTGGCCATTTCATTTTGCCACGTCATCATGCTCTGTCATCGTAGCCATGTTATCATGTTTGTCATGTCGTTACCATGTCATCAATGCTTTGTCACAACATGCCATGTCATTTAATAATTGCATGTCTAGGCCTATATAGTCAGCATTGCATGACATATTAGAATAGTTCATGTTAATTGATATGTCATTAGAATCAGGTCGATTGCATTTTTCATGGCATATTAAGTTAGTAGGATATAGACATAATTTGGAAATTCGATTGCATTACATGCATTGCATATAGTTTAACTTTCATTTAAAAAGAAAAATTGAAATAAAAAATTAATTAGAATTGGACAATTTTTTAGAAAATCATGTTTCGACTAGGCATAGCATTTTTAAGACATTCGGAAATTAATGAGCCTGAGGTATTTGAATTCTTGCCTTATTTCTAACAGTTCATTTATTTAATGCTTTGATTATTAAGTATTGTTTTATTGGTTGCGTACCCGCATGATACCTATTGCATGTTAGTGATTTAGGTTAGGCTTAAAATCAATCAAGACTGCTATCAAAAATATTTTTAAAAATAAAGAAAAAAAGTTACCGAAAGGGCATTAAACTAATTTAGCATAACCATGTCCCCAAATCTATTAAGTCTCTAATTCATAGATTAATCGACTTATCAATAATTGATTAGTGGCGACTCCTAAATAAATTGATTTGTATGATAAAATTGATCTGGAAGTTGCGATTAGTAGGACTTTGGAGAGTCCATGCTAAGTCTTTTGGCTTAGTAATTCATTAGTTTTCTTAGTTCACCTTTGGGAAGGTCGTGATAGTCAAAACTCCAGACATTACTCCTCAAATGTCGAGAGAGAGGGAGGGAGGGAGAGAGGGGGAATAAGTTAAAGATAGTGGGTCCATCTACTATATTTAAAAGACTCGCTAAAGCCAGTATGGATGTGGCATTGGCATCACCGTATGTCCATTTCCCTAACCGTTTTGTCTTGGTTTTCTTTCACATCTAACCCCTGACAAGTTTTTTTGACTGAATTTAGTAATGAACATGTTCAGTTAATTATTTCTTGGAGAAATCATTTAAAATTCCCACTAGGTTTTTTACTTGTACTGCTCAGCCACGGGAAAATTATCCAAAAAGTTTTATACCTATTGCACTTCATTTCAGTCTTAAACCTTTCAAGTTTGCCAATTGAATCATAAACATTTTCACTTCTTGTCAATTGAGTCCATCCGACCAATTTTGGCCGCCTGGAGCTAACGTGGTAATTTTTTAATTTTTTTCGAATTTTTATTTTATTTTTTTCAATTATTTTCCTTTTCTTCTTTGGCCTTCTTTCATTTGGCCGGTCCGGCGACCAGCCAAAGGTGAAGGACGGCGAGATTTGGCGGTCCGATGAGGTCAACCTTGCTCGCCCTCACCTCTGGTCGATTGTCGATTGCCGAACAGGCCAGATAGAATAAGTAAAAAAATTAAAAAATTCGAAAAGAAATATATAAAAAAATTACCACGTCAGTGCCAACTGGCCAAAATTGGCTGGATGGACTCAATTGATAAGAAGTGAAAAGGTTTAGGACTGAATTATCAAACTTAAAAGGTTTAAGACTGAATTGGTAAAAGTGCAATAGGTTTAAGACTTTTTTGACAATTTTGCCGCTCAGCCACCATCCATCATCAATTTTAGTGTAATAGAATGCTAGTGTACATGTATGCATTACACAAGTATGTGATTATTTTTCTTTCCCAATAAATTATCATGATGAATAATAATCCGAATAGGGTTGAACTTTTTTCACTTCCTCTTCGGCTAAAACATTCTTCAACATAATAATTTGACAATATTACCTTTTGCTAGTCTAACCTTTTAGCATCTCTCTTCCGTCAATATTTTAAGAAAGTGTTGTTACATTTTTCTAGTCTCCCTTTTCTGTTATTAATTTCTATTTCTTTTCTTGAGGTCCCCATATTCATTTTCCTTGTCTTCTTCCTTTTCTACGTTCTCTCTCATGTAACCACTCGCAACAATAGAGAGATAGAGAAATGGAGACATCCATGCTTGTATAGACGGAGGGAACTAAACCTGTCCTCATGAATCACAACATCACCTTCTCAAGCCCCCTGAGTAAAGGCTCTACACCATATATCTTACAACGACAAGGAGATGGTGTTCGTGGAGAGTGACACATACTGGCAAGGCATGAGGAGGTTGTGCACTCTACATTTTATGAGCTCAGCAAAGGTGGAGTAGTTCGTGCCGATGAGTAGGAGGAGCTGGGAAGGGTGATGGGGAGGCTGAGGGCAACAGCCTTAAGACATACTCTCCGCAATTTAAAACAGTTCATCGAAAAACCCTTCTATGCATAGGGAATTAATGAAATTCGCAAAGCAGCGTTGCTCATAAGCAAATCATCTTGGCATTTCATTACCTCCCAAAGCCTAACAATCAATTCCTTGCCTTCTCCCAATCTAGCTGTCAAAAATATCCACTGACCAATTTGCTAAATTTCCTCGCAAATAGCGTAAATTACATTGAGGTTGAGCGAGTCAAAACAATAGCCACGAAGATGGAGGTAGTCAAGGACGAGGGCTTCGGTCCCGATGACAGGTTGATGTGGCCGTACCTAGGATATGTGAGCACAAAGACAAGACCTTCATGAATATCCACTTTTCTGCCTCTTGAGAGAGAATATAGAATATAGTTCAACCGAGAGAGAGAGAGAGAGAGAGAGAGAGAGAGAGAGAGAGAGAGAGAGAGAGAGAGAGAGAGAGAGAGAGAGAGAGAGAGAGAGAGAGAACAGATGCGGGACCCACAAAAAAAGAAATAGGAAATCAATAAAAAAAAAAAGGGACCAAAGCATGCTAAAAAGTGGAACTCACAAAAGGCAATATTGTCAGAACATTATGTTAATTAGTGTTTTAGTTGAAGGGAGTAGAAAAAGCGCGGCCCTAAGAATATCTTCAATAGTAGAAAAACCCCAAGCTAATACACTTATGACAAATTTATTTCAAACTAGCAACTAATTTTTTAACCACAAAAAATTCCAAATTAGTATAAATGTGATAAATTTACCCTCAGTTAATTTTCGTTAAATTTTACTGTCAAATTGCTAAGCTGGATGACACGTGACAGTTGACGAGTGCACCCATTTGGGGTTTTATCCTTCATTTGTCACAAGTGTTCCAGTCTGTGATTTTTTGTGGTATTAATCTAATTTAACGGAAATTAACGAAAGATAAATTTGTCGCGAGTGTACCAGTTTGGAATTTTAAGTTGTCAAAATATTAGTTTTGGATAAATTTATCACAAGTATACCAGTTTGAGGTTTTTTATGGTAAAAAAATTAGTTTAGAGTAAATTTATCACAGATGTACCAATTTACAGTTTTTCATGGTATTAACCCTTCATAATATGGAGAAACAAGATTTCTTTGTCCCACTATAAGGATTCTTTTCTGGAAATCAAATACGGAATGAACATTTTGCTATTCTATCAATAGTTAATAGCAAACATTTATTCAAAATGTAGAAACAGAAAACGAGAAAAGCGTAAAGGTGGTTATTATACTGTAACTTGTGAGGATAATTGAAGAATTTCACCAGGTGTCGTTGTTAGGGGGCGTGAACATTTTTCTTTTTTATCCTTTTTCTTTTGCCAATTTTTCTTTTTTTTCCTCTTTAAATTGTAGCACAATATTGAAGTAAAACAGGGATTCAGCTTATATCGACCCTTGGCAGAGATCTCGATTTTTTTATGTGCATCATAAGTTGCCTTACTGTGTTATTGAATTATAATCTTGTCATCTCGCTAATATCGACTAGTGCCTAGGCATTCAGCCTGATGGTACGAATATAAGTGGGTGGAATATGAATACGAGATTGCACTCAGGTCCCAAACGAAGGTCAGAGAAAACATTGAGCATCCTTACATATACCAACAATAGTCTATCAAATTGGTTCTTAAGTAAGATGATGCTTTATAAATGGATATCGAAGTTAATGGACTTATCTAAATATGCAATATGATTCTACAGCATTACTTAATGAATAGATTAAGCTTTCACATCATTTGGGTGGAAGAGTCCATGTTCTATTTCCATGACAAATTGAATATATGGCTCTATTTTGAAAGTTCGTATCTCTCTAGAAGCGTTGTCTAACATTACCCCGACAATTATTACGAATGTTGCTATTTTCTAATGTGGCGGCACAGAAATTTCCACACGTACTTAGACTATCTTTTTCTTTTTTCTTTTGTATTTTCTATCTTTAACTTTTCTCGCTCTCTGACTTTTGCTCTACCTGTTGCAGAGTGTAGGAGTCAAACCTCGCATATGTGATACTAGCGTCCTTACGCCTCTCCCAATCCTTTTACCAGTAGGGCCGCATTCCTATTGGCTACTTAGATCTTTGTCAGCATCCATTTTAGACTATCTAAGTTGTATAACTATCCTTTTTTCTAAGTTATGTTAAGGATAATGACATAAATAGTCCGTGAACTTTGGCCCAATATGCAATGTGATCCTTGAACTTTTAATTTGTTAAATTTAATCCATGAATTTTAGCCTAATGTGCAATGTGGTCTCTAAACTTTTAATTTATTTAATGTGATCCCTAGAATATTCAGAAACAACATTGAACATTTTTCATATAGTTTATGAACTAAGTCGAATATGAACTAAAAGTCCAGATATCACATTGAATAAATTAAAAATTTAGGAATCATATTGTATATTAAACTAAAATTCATAGATCATTTGTGTTATTTCACCTTACGATTAAATAACGGTCAATAAAAATATAATAAATTTCTTTTCACAAAGTCTTTATATGTACAGTGATTGAAAGTCAAAAGGATACGTGCCAGTGGTCACTAGGGATGGTGGATTCCTGAAAAGACAAAGACTTAATGGACTGGGAGAAAATATTCGGTGGTTTGATATCACCACGTCATCCGCCTATATGGCGTATATAAACTTACGTGGCTCCACTCAAAACGGGATATTTGTCCTCCGACGTGGAATTAAAAAAGTGAACCGAAAGCTCTATTATCTCTCTCTCCTCTGGCCGGAAGAGCTGCACACGCAACAATCAATGCTGAATTTATTGCCTCTTTTCTCTCTCCCCCTAAGAACTCATTTCAAGTCTTCAGTCAACACCTCTCTGTTCTGCAACTGTTCTTCCCCTCCCGAATCCCTTTCTCTCTCCCTCACGAGAAAATACTCACTCGCTCACCTCAAGCCCTCCCCCTCTTCCTCCTCCTCCTCCTCCTCCTCCTTCGCCTATGTCTTCGTCGCCGCCGTTGCCTTTCCGGCTCCGGCACTGGCCTCTCGAACTCTTCTTCATCTTCTACTCTAGTCCGTTCCCGATTTCCGGCTCGGTTACGTCGCCAACGATATTGAAACGAAAGAGACTTGTGTGGCTGGATATTCCGGTGGCGGTGCTGAGTTTTGGGGGTTCCACTGATGCAACCGACGGCCGCGAGGAATATTGTGGGGGAGGAGAGAGAAAACTGAGTACTGTGAGATAACTCTCTATCGTGTTCTTTTTTTTTTTTTTGGGTGGAGGAGAGGGAGGAGTATGGCAAAGCCATTAGCCTTCAACTATGTTTGATGCTCACCAGAGGTGCTGGTTAACTGATGTTGGTGGGGAGCAGCAGCTGCACGAGTTGGCCGGACCGGCGGGTTTCTCTGGTTTTGCTGGAAACTTATGTTTAGCATCGCTCAGACGCGTCGCCGCGTTGGTGGCCGCATCGATGTCACTGAAGGGAATGACACAGACTTGGCTTGGTTGGAAGGCGCAGTGACGTGGTGGCAGCAGGGGGCGGTGACCATCAAGGCTCAACGGCGGCAATGACAGGGCGTAGTGAACGTCTAATATTGGCTATATCTTTTCCTTCTTCTTGGGAATTTGGTGCCTTATTGCTGAGATTCTACCTTTCGAGCGTTGGAAAAAATTCTTCTCTTTTCTGTCATTGAGTAAACGGCCCCTACACGGTTGCCTTGTTAGTTTGCTTTTATCTTGTTCAATAATGAATACTTTCCATGTACGCTCGATCGTTTGAAGATAATTCGTCGCACTATGTTCGACCATATTTATATACCCAAATCCTTGACTTTTGCCAAGGATCGAGGTAATCACGTGCCCACAAATTTAGCCCATATTCTCGAGAAAAATATTTGTCGAATCAAATCTCCAATGACGCCTTCCTTGCCGACCAATATAAAAAATGAGGCCTTCCTTAAATTCTTGAGTCCATCGTTAATGAAAAAGAATCCACCGAATTTCGAATTATTTTCAACATTTTTGTATATAAGTCCCAAAATCAAGATCAGTGATTTCATCTTAAGAGGCACTTCCTCCCCAACATTTGGGTAGGAAAGTTGATTCTTTCTGTAAATTCCATACAATGAGATGAGGACAAGCGAACATAAAAGGAGAAAAAAATAAAAATTAAAAGGACCGACAAAAAAAAAGGAAGAGCTAGAAGTTTTGCATCAAACATGGACCACTTGCAAACGCAGAACCAGCAGATGATGAAGCAAGCAAACAAGAAGTTTCCAGCCACATTATATATCTTCACGGCTGCTTTTGTTGTCCATAGTTTTCTCTCTCCTCCGCCACAATATTCTTGACGTAACCGAGCCGGAAATCAGGAACGGACTAGAGTAGAAGACGAAGAAGAGTTAGAGAGGCCAGTGCCGGAGCCAGAAAGGCAATGGCGGCGACGAAGACGTAGGCGAAGGAGGAGGAGGAGGAGGAGGAAGAGGGGGAGAGTGTGAGGTGAGTGAGTGAGTATTTTCTCGTGAGGGAGAGAGAAAGGGGTTCGGAAGGGGAAGAAAAGTTGCAGAACAGAGAGGTGTTGACGGAAGACTTGAAATGAGTTCTTCTGCAAAGAGGGGGAGAGAGAAAAGAGGCAATAAATTCAACATTGATTATTGCGTGTGTCAGTTCTTCCGACCAGAGGAAAGAGAGATAATATAGCTTTCGGTTCACTTTTTTAATTCCACGTCGGAGGACAAATGTCCCGTTTTGAGTGGAGCCACGTAAGCTTATATATATGCTATGTAGGCGGATGACATGGTGATATCAAACCACTGAATATTTTCTCCTGGACCAGGGACCGTTCCACTCGTTGGACACTTCCTAGTATGAACAGACTCGTTAACAAAAATCCACTTATAAATGTGGCCACCTGATTAAAAGGAACGACCAATCCCTCTAGCTGAAACCTACTCTTTCTCTGTCGTTAGCATACTTCCCTTATCATCAAGAATCACAAGAAACACATCATCAGCCTCTGCGATTTCTCATCCTCTAGGTTGTTATCAATGGAGACACAGGTGAACATATCAGGGAGGTCGCTCGTCGTGCCCTGTGTTCAGGACACAGTGAAGGAGAACCCGACCACAGTCCCGAAGAGATACGTCCGCGACAATCAAGAGCCTCCTGTGATCACGGACGCCTGTTCTGGCTTGCCTCAAGTCCCCGTGATCGACTTGGGGAGGTTGGTCTCGGAGGACCTTGCGAAGCCAGAGCTCGAGAAGCTGCACCATGCGTGCAAGGACTGGGGTTTCTTTCAGGTACGAATCAACTTTTGCATTTCAAATACAGAGTATTCAGCGAAGTGTCGGAGAAAAATGGGAGTTCATTGATTGCAAGAGATTTAAATCCACATGACTCCATTTTGGCTCTCAACGTCGTCATATATGTTGATAATGAATGATTCGGATGAAAAACAAGGGATACACAGTTACCGATGAACACAAGAGGCTGGCAAATGCGGGCGACCTTCGCCAGTGGGGACAGTTAGATGTACAATTTTTAGCCACCAATTAGTGTAGTCTATGGGATTCATATGAAATTGACCTCCTATCAAATCTAAGATTCTGCTTGATCAGCCACTGTGCATCCTGATTTTATTGGGTTAAGAAAGTGGAATTTTTCTGTGCCATCTTGCCCTGTTTCACTAGAATAAATGAGTCATTGAAAATTTCCAACGGAAAAAGAAATGTGGGAACTTTAGATGAACTTTGGAGATGGGAGTTCCTCGGTTGTCTCTGTTCTAAAGAATGCTAATAACACAAATTTATCTATTGCAACTTTCTTGATTTACGTTGGAATTGAGATCTCTCGATCACTCGTCGTCAGGAGATCAGAGCTTTCTCTGTCTTGATCTCAAAGAAAAGCCTGTTCTGGGTGGATCATGAATGATAGTTCTGTGTTAACAATTGTTCAGCTGATAAATCATGATGTGAGCCCTAAGCTGATAGAGAAAGTGAAGAAGGGGACTGAAGAGCTGTTCAACATGCCAATGGAAGAGAAGAAGAAGTTTTGGCAGAGAGATGGTGAATCGGACGGCTTTGGACAGGCCTTTGTGCTCTCGGAAGACCAAAAGCTTGACTGGGCTGACATCTTCTACATGATGACTCTCCCTGCTTCTATCAGGAAGCCTCACTTGTTCCCTAAACTTCCTCTTCCCTTCAGGTTCTTTCTCTCTAACACTAATACCATGGGGGCGAAACACGCATAAAAAACACCACAAAACTTTCATGTGACACTTGTACCATGTGGGTGAACATGCATAAAATAGGAGATCGCTTGATTAGATGAGTGATGCTGCGTTAACATGACACCTAATGTAATTGCTACATGAACTTTCTTGTTGTTGAGGGTTTAGTGCGTGGCATGTTCCAAGATATCTTCTTATTGCCTAAAGAATGAAATTATCCACATGCTAGAGACAATCTGGACACCTACTCGAAGGAAATGCAAACTCTAGCGATAAAGCTCCTCTACCTCATGGCGAAGGCCTTAGGAATGGAGGCGAAGGACCTTGAGGGGATGTTGGAAGGCGGGTTGCAAGGGATGAGGATGAACTATTACCCACCATGTCCACAACCCGAGCTTGTAATAGGTCTCAGCTCTCACTCCGATGCTGATGCGATCACCATTCTCCTCCAGGTCAATGAAATGGAGGGCCTCCAGATAAGGAAAGATGGGAAGTGGGTTCCTGTGAAACCTCTCTCTGGTGCTTTCATCATCAATGTTGGAGACATCGTTGAGGTAATAGTATTGCAACATCAACTTACACATTTGACCATACTCATGATAATTCATTGTCTAGTACTCAAGGCCTTCCCTTCATTGGCTTATAGCAGATTATAACAAATGGGATTTACCAGAGCATCGAGCATCGGGCAACGGTGAATGCAGTGAAGGAAAGGGTCTCCATCGCGACCTTCTTCAGTCCAAGAATTAATGCTGAGATAGGTCCCGCACCGAGCCTCATCACCCCGGAGACCCCACCATTGTTCAGGAGGATAACGGTGGCAGAACATCTGAGGGGCTATCTAACGAGCAAGCTGCAGGGCAAAGCTTATCTCGACGCCATGAGGGTTCGGCACGAGGAAGCCTAGAAAAGCCGAATTGAATCTACTGCGCATGAATGTTAAAATGGTGAATGGTCATGAAACCTAATATATAACATGGGTTTTGGATCTTAGGGAGGCCCTTTCTGGGGAAGGCAATAATGAGTTCAAAAATATTTTGTCGTTGTCATCTCTTGCTCGTCTGAACTATCAAACAGCCTTGTAAAATCCATGGCATTGACTTTCTGTTACATCCTTCTCTTGATCAAGTGATGAGTGCACATCCTCCGAACCACCTAACCAAGGCCAAATCGAAATTCATGAGACTATGGCTCGCATCTTACCTCAGCGGATCAGGTAATGTGCATACTTTGATTCAAAATAATCGTAGACCGATAGAGAATGCCACCTGAGACACAAGGGATATATGCAACAGCATTGTCTAAGCACACGCACATTAACATGTTTTACATGAATAATTCATATAATCTCAGATAAGCTCATAGTTTGGCTTGATTTCATAAATATTTTATAAAAGGGGTAAAAATCATGCTCTTGTATACAAGATTCTACAGGCCTTAGACTCGCAGTTACATAGGCCAAGGAGTAGAAAAATCAATGGCGTTGTGAAGTGAGAAAAGCTTGAAAATAGCTCCTTGCTGACCAACAGAGCATCCATTCCTGACTAACCACAAGAGGTAAGAAAGTCAAAATTTATCTTAGACCATTCGCTCGTTACGTCCCTATTATAAGGATTTGTGAATCGGATGCAATCGCCAGCATCAGATGTTGGAAGACTTACCTGGAGTCCGTATAGGACTCAGTGTTCAATAAAGAGCTTGATCCAAATAAAATTATCCCTCTTTTTTCGGGGGAGAGCTGCAAATTGCACTCTGCCATATTATAGAAAAACACAAGTTTCATTAACAAAACCTAGATTTCCCCACAATAAATATAGGTTTCACAATGATTGGAAGATAATAATATTGATGTGTAAACTTGATTTACAAATGAAGAGAGAGATCCGTGTAAATTCAAAATATAGCTGTCTCACTTATGATTGACACATCAGTTTATAAGTCAATTTCGTAAAATTAGATATTATAGTATGCATGATGATATGTTTTATGAGATAAGGTTATCATAGCCCTTGAAAATCACTTTTTGTTTAATGTCATCACTGATCAATTTTATTTTTTTATGTCATCCCTCCATTTTTTAATTTTCATTCAATGTGGTCGTTTTATTATAGACATAACGACATTTGTTGGGGCTATTAAAGTTTGGACTTATCATACCATTTTTTTTTCAATGTCGTCCTTAAACATCATTTATTTGGTCAAATTTGGTCCTTAAACTATTATTTCTTTGTTCTTTCTCGGACAAGTAATTTCCGACACAACCCCTAACAAGACCTGCACAATTTGTTAATGTGCTCATAGAAGCTTAATCATGGTAAATAATCAACTCATAATGCATGAGTTTACCCTTTCACCTGTTTTTAACGCACTCGGACTCGTTCAGTTAAATAAGTTTAAATATTCCTTGTATTAACATGACATGTATAGATAGATTTAGGAATACTTGCAGCATGAAGTGTCAGGCTTGGGCGTTATGGTCTCGAGCCTAGCTTTGGGGGACTCGAGTTTGGCCGTCAAGGTTCCGAGCATAGGTGCAGCAGACTCGAGTTCAAGCTTGGGGGACCGAGGTATAGGAGCCAAGGTCCGAGGTCCAATCACTAGGATTGGGGCACCGTCCCAATCTCAGGGGACTCCGGCGTGGCCTTAAGGACTTCGGTCTAGTCTCATGACCTGGGTATGTGAGCCGGGTACTCGGGCTTGGTACTCGGCTTATTAGGCAGGTCACTGGGGACCCAGGCTAGGGTCTTCCGAGGACCTATTCACTGGGTTTCCTAGTCCAATTTCACAGCCCCTGAACCCTAGTGTCGAAGTTTAGGCGTACTTTGGAAAATGATTTCTGATTTATTAAAACATAATATCATTTTCCTGAATTTATGTATGAGTTTTTTATTGACTATGAAAAATATTTCAGCTAAACCCATTTTTTTAGTAATCCAAACACTAGAAAATAAGCAAAATATTATTCGACAGTAAATTTTTCGCCATACAAAATGAATCCACTCAAAATATGTTTTTTTAATGTAGAGGAAAGGAAACACATGGATCTTTCAGCGAAATCTTTTCCTCACAAAGGTCTCTATTAGAGGTGAGGTTTTTGCACAAGGTGGTATTAATTAATGAATGTTACTGACTGGATCAGTCGAAGAACAATTTGAGTACATGTGACGAGAAATTATATTAGAAAAAAGGGAGAAATTCTCGAGCTAGGGCGGTGCATGGAGTTGCAAGAAAAGGAGAAAGGCAAGGGCACAGGAGAATGGGAACTACAGAGAAGGGAAAGAATGAAAAAGTGAGCCCTATAATTCATTTTTTATTTAGGAAAGGGCATTTCCTTCAACGTACATAGAAAGGGTTGTAGCTTGAGTCGTCATGGCTGTGGCGTTAGTGCCACCCAATAAATTCATAAGGGAAAATATATGATCTCCCTACTTTTTACACTTCCCATAATCTATTTTTCAAAATACAGTTCTGCATCCTCAACTTTTATGTTAGATATCTAATCGCATCTCCCATGATTTAATAGCTTTTAGTGATTCACGAAAATGCAGTCTTTCTTCCCAAACTGTCCCTACCGCTTCTCCAAATTCTTCAATTCTTCATAGCAAAACTCCCATTAGAAAATCATAACCCCAGCCATCCTAACCTCGCTTCCCTTGCCTCAGAAGTTATCTTCATCGAGGTCACCATCCGCCATGGACATCCTCGGATCGTCCATGGCTTCCAAAGCCTAGATTCAAGGTTGTGCAAGCCCGGTAACCTTGGATCAAGGTTGTGAACGTCTTGCAATCGCATGCGCTTACGTCGGCAGTGGCGAGTGGGTGGAGCGAGTTTGATTTTGTTGAGGTAGGGGCTTCTGGGGTCTTGCATTTGGTGGCTTTGGGTTTGCTGCAATTTCAGAGCTAGGGTTTTCTAGGTGTTTTTTCAAGAGAGGGCAATTTGGTACTTTTCATCATGGGACCTTGTCTTAGGAGTAAGAGTGGTATTTTTTATAATAGAGGAGGTAGTGGTCATGCAATGAACTATGAGGAGAGTAAATCATACTTTCCTAATTATTAATCAAATATTTCTATATCAATTTTGGAATAAAAACAAGGCCTGAATTGGATTTGTAGAAATATAGCTTTATTGGGAAGAATCTATTAGGTTTGTCAGCAAGCAGCATAAGCTCGATATCTTTTGTCTAGGGAGATCACTAAGAGGGAACTCAAGTCCAAGCCTATTAATATATCCAGTTTGATATACCTTCACTCAAAAGTTTACGTCATTGAATTATGAGCTAACTAGAATATATTAACTGCTCTACACCACATTAAATTTTCAATGAAAATTTTTCTAACACAATTTATACGTGCATCCTAAAAAAAAGGTTATCTCATCAAAACTAATATGTCCTCGGTCTATGTTCAGCCATAAGTCTCTTTAGGCAGCACGCCATCACCTCACATTCAGCTAGAACATGGCTATCTAACGTTCAGCGAATGCGCTACTAGGAAGTCACTCTTGACTAAGCAACCGGCCAACCAATTTTTTTTAATAATATAAAAAGGGTGGGAGGATAATCTGGTGTAGAAAATTTCTTCTTCCTTTTTTTATTGTCTTTTAAAGATAATATTTTATAAAAACAAAAAAAAAATACAGGACAGATATTGACCACCCAAGCATCTGTTTGTTTGCTAGATAGTCTATAGTGGAAGCAGATGAAGATAGTTACATACTGTCTTTGATGGAACTGGCTCTTTAACATATGAATTATATTGATCATATCAAATCCTGTTCTTCGAGCATATTCTTAACTTACCACCTATTCTAACTATAAATTAAACTTTTCAATTTGGTATCCACCCTTATATTTACAAAACTATCTTCATTTTCTTAGAGTTTATTATTTTTATCGAAATCTATTATCGGGAGCTAACTCTTATCAAAGAAGTTGAAGAGATGCATATCACTTATTTACTAACTCAAAATACGATAAACACCCACAATTTTTTACTCTGCTTATCCACCAACTCGCGTTGCTCATCCACTAATCCACAAGATAAGTATACATAGTTTCAGATAAGGGCACGTTGTAATCGACCTCTTACTTCATGATGTCTTTTATGAAATTCCAATTTCAATTTGCTATGTGAAAGATTTTCATGCGTCTTGCATTACTCAATTTGATTGTTCACATTCATGTAAATATTCTTCATATAATCGGATATTGATTGAAAAAAAAAATTATAGCACAAAAAAGAGCATGAAAGCGACTAGGGTCTTGCTTGAGATTTAGGAGATGTTTTTATTTTCAAAAATTCTGGATCGCAGCTGTGGAGACACTAGTATTTGCAGCCTATGATACTCTGTAAGCTCCATGACTCAGTTAAGTTCAGACCTTTGATTTATGCAAATATCCTTATTCAAAGCAGTTTGCACACAGTTTGTAGGATTCGCAACTTTCAATTCTTGAGTTAAAGGTCTCCAAACTCCAATTGTTGCTTCACCCACCTATCGATGGCCGCGTTGGTTTGCGCTCAGTTCCTTTCACGAGAGGTTTTAGGTTCAAATTCACCCATCGGTGATTTAAGTGAGGGGTCGTAACGGTGGGATGATGCGCTAGCCCCCCTCGAGGACTAGTCGGGCATCACCGCTGGACTCGCCGGCCGCGTGGACACCTCGGTTATAAAAAAAAAAAACTCCAATTGTTGCGTCAATGCTGGGGTGCTAAGCATTGGAGATGTTCAACTTGCACTTATAATTCAAAAGTGGAACATGGCGGGTGAAACTTTCTTTAAAATAATAGAATACATATCCAAACTAATCAATCAAATCTGCAAATTTACATATTTTTTTCAATAATTGTTAGGAGAAAGAACATTTTCTAAAGGACCATTACACTCGTTGGTCACTGCCTATTACGAACAGACTGGTTAACAAAAATCCATCTATAAATATCGGCCTCCTGACTAAAAAGAATGACACCTCCGTCTAGCTGAAATACAACTGTGTCACCTGTTTTCTCTCTTCTTAGCATACTAATCTCATCATTCAGAGCAACTATATACATCATCAGTCTTTGTGATTTCTCATCCTCTTGATTGTTATCAATGGGCACACAGGTGAGAATTCTAGGGAGGTCGCTCCTCGTGCCATGTGTTCATGACCTACTGAAGGAGAACCCGACCATGGTCCCAAAGAGACACGTCCGTGACGATCAAGAGCCTCCCATGGACGTGAAGGGATATATCGAGAACCGAAAAACAGAACGATCACGTAGAAATCAGAAAAATAGACGATGCACGAGTTTACCCAGGTTCACCCTCGAATAGGGCTACGTCCTGCAAAGAGATTTCACTATATTTTCGGTTTACAGCCACTTGACTCGTTACAATGATCAGAAAAACGAACAAAATATATATATGCCCCAAACGGGCCTAAAACCTAAACCTATATGAAATCTCTTAATTTCGCACCATACGGGCCAGCCCAAACCCGTTGAGGTTTCGGGGGCGCTGCCCCCGAACCCCCGCCCGCTCACCGGGCAGCGGGGCACCCGTGTCGGGGGCGCTGCCCCCGAACCCCCGCATTCCGCACGCATGGGTCACATGTCGTCGGACAACACTTCAGTTTCCCTAAGCTCACGTGGGCGTACCCGGTGTGAGAAACAAGGGTCCCCGAAGTATTCGCCAACTCCAACATTCTCCCACTTGGTGGATACTTCGCGCAAATGAGGGCCTTTCCAATATCATTCTTCTTCAATCCAATCGCAGTAGAGCACCATTCAAACTTCACACCTGTGACAGCTTTAGTAAGGAAGTCAGAACTATTTTCTACCGTGTCGACCTTTACAAGACGAACCTCTTTCTTCTCTACCTTTTCTCGGATGAAATGATATTGTATATCAATGTGCTTTGTGCGTGAGTGAAATGCTGGATTCTTAGCTAAATAAATAGCCCCTTGATTATCACATCTCACCTCTATTGCACCTTGCTCAAAACCGAGCTCCAAGCACAACCGCCGTAACCATACAGCCTCTTTTCCAACATGAGTAAGAGCCATATACTCAGCCTCAGTAGAAGAAAGCGCTACCACGCTTTGCCTCCTACTCATCCAACTCAATGCAGCACCAAACAATGTGAAAACATATCCGCTAGTGGATCGTCTACTATCAATATCTCCACCCCAATCAGCATCTACATGGCCTACGATATCAAGCATGTTTCCATTCCCTGTACCTTCAAAACATAAAGAAAAATTCGAAGTTCCACGAAGATACCTGAAAACTCTTTTGATCGCATTCCAGTGTTCTCTACCTGGGTTAGACATGTATCGACTCAAGACTCCCACTGCTTGGGCTATATCCGGACGCGTGCACACCATAGCATACATCAAGCTACCCACTGCACTCGCGTATGGAATTCGGGCCATCTCTTCAGCTTCTTCATCCGTTTTCGGACATTGTTCCGCAGATAGCTTGGTCCCTAAAGGTATAGGGGTACCAACAGGCTTGCAATCTATCATATTAAATTTCTTCAATATTTCTTTTATGTATTTCTCCTGCCCTAGCCACAGCTTCCGTTTCTCACGGTCCCTCCTAATCTGCATGCCCAAAATAAAATTTGCAGGCCCCAAGTCTTTCATTTCGAACTTTTTGGCCAGCAAAATCTTCACGGAATTCACCATCTTCACACTATTCCCGATCAACAACATATCATCCACATATAGCGTGAGAATGACAAACTGATCGCCCGTTCTCTTCACATAAACACAATGATCAGAATTTGAACGCACAAAGTTAAGCTGGAGCATGTACGTGTCAAACTTCTGGTACCACATCCTCGGTGACTGCTTCAGCCCATATAAAGTTTTTTTCAATTTGCATACCAAATTCTCCTTTCCTCTTACTTCAAAACCTTCTGGTTGTCTCATATATATCTCCTCCTCCAAGTCTCCATGAAGGAATGCCGTCTTTACATCCATCTGTTCTACCTCAAGATCATATGCAGCTGCTATAGACAGAACAAACCGTATCGAGGTCAACTTCGCCACAGGAGAAAAAATCTCGTCATAGTCAACTCCCTCAATCTGAGAGTATCCCTTGGCTACAAGCCTAGCCTTGTACTTCTCTACAGTCCCATCCGGTTTCAGCTTTCGCTTGAACACCCATTTACACCCAATTGCCTTTCTATCCTTAGGCAATTTACATAAGCTCCATGTTTCATTTTTATCAAGCGACTGCATCTCATCTATCATTGCAAGCTCCCACTGATTCTTATCATCCATAGATCTCGCCTCTTTTACAGAACTAGGATCATCTCCGGTAATGCTCAAAGCATGAAACGTACTCAAAGCACTAAGTGAGTATCGAAGTGGTACCTTTCTTTCACGCGTCGATCTCCTGAGAGCCGGCATGCTATCTGTATCCAAGTCTTCATCTGAATCTGCATCCTCGACTTCATTAACCAAGTCCCCTTGCTCCGATTCAGAATCAGACTCTATTAGCGTGCCTTGTGAAACCATTTCTACAGTTTCAGTTTTAGGACTTTCTTCGAGCACTACCACTTTCTTGGGCTCATCACCTTTCTGTGTGCTAACCTGGGGTTGTGATTCACGAAAGACAACATCCCTGCTGTATACAATGGTCTTTGATTCTGGATTCCACAGCTTATAGCCTTTAACCCCTTCCTTGTATCCGACAAATATGTTCTTCTCAGACTTGTTGTCAAGCTTACCCCGCTTCTCCTTAGGTACATGAACATATGCGTCACATCCGAACACCCGAACATGCGACAGATTCGGTTTCTTCCCAAACACTGCCTCATATGGTGTACGATCTTTCACTGATGAGGTCGGTGATCGGTTCTTCAAATAACTGGCTGTGGCTACAGCTTCTGCCCAAAATTCTGTCCCCAAACCTGCCCAACTCAGCATGCATCTTGCCTTTTCTATGAGTGACCGATTTAATCTTTCGGCTACCCCATTCTGTTGAGGCGTATATGGAGTCGTCTTCTGCCTTGCAATACCATTATCCACACAAAATTGCTCGAACTTATCCGAACAGAATTCACCTCCGTTATCTGTACGAAGGACCTTGATTTTCCTGCCCAATTGGTTTTCAACCAAAACCTTAAATTCTCGAAATTTCTCGAATACATCTGATTTACTTTTAATAAAATAAATCCAACTATATCTCGAAAAATCATCTATGAACGATACATAATACCTGGATCCTCCAATAGATGGAGTCGGAGTAGGTCCAAAGACATCGCTGTGAATCAGCTCGAGAACCTCAGTTGCTCTTGTACCAGTGTGTTGGAAGCTAACTCGGCTCTGTTTTCCATGAAGACAGTGTTCACAGAACCCGAAACCCATAGAGCATTTTGGAATTCCTTCTACCATCTGACTTGAAGCTAAGGTAGATAGTCCCTTTTCACCGATATGCCCCAACCTCTGATGCCACAACATGGACATCTCATGTCCATCTTCCTTGGCCTCTTCAGAAACGAAACCGCTACCAACAGTCACTGTTTCCCCGAGCAGCTTGTATAATGTCCCGTAACGGACTCCTCGTGCAATCACAATAGAACCTCGAGTCATCTTGCACGAATCCTTATCACAGCTAAAAATAACCCCCGAATCAGCCATCGTACCAACTGATAACAAATTTCTACTCATCAAGGGTATGTGCATCACGTCTGGAATAGTCTTCACTGTGCCATTACTCATCCTCAGCTTCACCCTGCCACGCCCGACAATTTGAACTGCAGTATCATCTCCGAGCATGACATCCCCACCGTTATATTGCTCATATTCACAAAACCAATGTCTATGAGGCGTCATGTGGTATGAAGCACCGGTATCGATCAACCATATATCCTTGTCTGACTGCGCCATATACGCAGCAGCCAAATACATATCTCCCGCATCGACCTCCTTTTTACCCGAGGATGATTCAGCTTCTTTCTTAAAAACTGGCTTGTTTTTACAATCCCGCTTCACATGGCCCCACTCTTGACATTTCCAGCACTGTACCCTCCTCTCCCTACTCTTCGATCGCCCACGAGATTTGGATCTGGATCCTCTCGAATTTAGAGTCTTCTCTGTTGGCCTTCCCCTAGCTGCCAATGCCTCTTTACCGGAATTTCCCGATCCCTTTCTTCGTGTCTCCTCCGATAACAAAGCAGAACACGCACTTTCATACGATAATTCCTTATCCCCACCACCGATCACCACAATTAGATTATCCCATGAATCCGGCAGTGAACAAAGTAGTGTTATTGCCTTATCATCATCCTGGAACTTAACACCGATTGATACGAGTTGACTAATCAATGTGTTAAAGTTATACAGATGTGTAGAAAACGAGTCGCCCTCATGCATCCGAAGATTATACAGCTTTTTTCTCAAGAACAACTTATTAACCAACGACTTACTTTGATACAGCGACTCTAATTTCTGCCACAAATCTCTGGCTGTAGGTTCGCCCATCACATTCGTTAGAATTGAGTCCGCGAGACAAAGCCGAATCAACCCCTTTGCTTTCCGATCAATCCGATTCCAGTCTTCAATCTCTTTCGGATCTGCTGGTTTGGAAGTTGAATCCCCTTCCTTCACCGCTTCCTTGCCTATCACGACACCAGGTTGCGCAGCAACAGGCCTTTCCGTTTCGATTGCCGACCAGAGATCTCGATCACAGAGAAGATCTTCCATCTTCATCTTCCACAGATCAAATCGCGTCCCATCGAATTTTTCTATCTCAATTCGTGATCCTCCTGACATCTCGAATAAACCCTAATTCCTCGAACAACTCCGGCTCTGATACCAATTGAAGGGATATATCGAGAACCGAAAAACAGAACGATCACGTAGAAATCAGAAAAATAGACGATGCACGAGTTTACCCAGGTTCACCCTCGAATAGGGCTACGTCCTGCAAAGAGATTTCACTATATTTTCGGTTTACAGCCACTTGACTCGTTACAATGATCAGAAAAACGAACAAAATATATATATGCCCCAAACGGGCCTAAAACCTAAACCTATATGAAATCTCTTAATTTCGCACCATACGGGCCAGCCCAAACCCGTTGAGGTTTCGGGGGCGCTGCCCCCGAACCCCCGCCCGCTCACCGGGCAGCGGGGCACCCGTGTCGGGGGCGCTGCCCCCGAACCCCCGCATTCCGCACGCATGGGTCACATGTCGTCGGACAACACTTCAGTTTCCCTAAGCTCACGTGGGCGTACCCGGTGTGAGAAACAAGGGTCCCCGAAGTATTCGCCAACTCCAACAGGACGCTCGTTCCAGCTTGCCTAAAATCCCTGTGATCGATTTGGGGAGGTTGGTTTCGGAGGACTGCGCGAAGCCGGAGCTCGAGAAGCTGCACCATACGTGCAAAGACTGGGGCTTCTTTCAGGTACAGAACAACTTCAAGTAATTGTTTAGAGAAAAATGGGAGTCCATCGACTGAAAGAGATTAAAATCCACATAGTGCCCCAAGAACTTTGAATACATTTAGGCTCTCAAAATCGAGACCCATGTTGATGACGAGTGACTCAGATGCATTTGCAAGGGCTGGCGAATCTCGCCACTAGGGACAGATAGATGTCCAACTTGCAATTGAGTGTAGTCTGTGAATTTCATATGAAATTTTTTTATTTTGCTCCCCCGACACACTTTTTGCCTCCTACCAAATCTAAGTTTCTGCATCAGCCGCATCCTGATTTCAATGGCTCAAGAAAGTGGGATATAATCTGTGCCATCTTGCCCTAATTCACTAGAATACTAAAAATGGGTCATTGAAAACTTCCAACGGCAGAAGAAAGGTGGGACCTTAGATGAATTTAAAGATGTGACTTCCTCGATTGTCTATGTTCTAAATAATGCTAATAAGACAAACTTATCTATTGCAACTTTTCTGATTTATGTTGAAATTGAGTTCTCTTGATTACTCTTCACTCAGGAGATCAGAGCTTTCTCTGTCTCGATCCCAAAGGATTGCCTGTTTCTGGGTGAATCATGAATGATAGTGCTGTGTTAACAATTGTTCAGCTGATAAATCATGAAGTGAGCCTTAAGTGAGCCTTAAGTTGATAGAGAAAGTGAAGAAGGGGACCGAAGGGCTATTCAACATGCCAATGGAAGAGGAGAAGTTTTGGCAGAGAGACGGCAAATCGGATGGCTTCGGACAGGCCTTTGTGCTCTCGGAAGAACAAAAGCTTGATTAGGCTGACATCTTCTACATGCTCACTCTCCCTGGTTCTCTCAGGAAGTATTACTTGTTCCCCAAACTTCCCCTTCCCTTCAGGCTCTCTCTCTCTCTCTCTCTCTCTCTCTCTCTCTCTCAGTACCAGGGCAAAATACGCATAAAAAGACACCATGAATCTTTCATACGACACTTTGTACCACATGGGCCAACGTGCATAATATACGAGATTACTTAATTAGGTAAGTGATATCATGTTAACATGACACGTAATGTAATTGCTATATGAATGTCTCTCTTGTTGCAAGGGCTTAGTTTGTGGCCTGTTACCAAATATCCCCTTTATCACCTAAAGAACAAAATTGTCTACATGGTAAAGACAATCTGGATGCCTACTTGAAGGAAATGCAAGCCCTATCAATAAAGCTCCTCTACCTCATGGCGAAGGCCTTAGGAATGGAGGCAAAGGACCTTGAGGGGATGTTCGAAGAAGGGTTGCAAGGGAGGAGGATGAACTATTACCCGCCATGTCCGCAACCTGAGCTCGTGATAGGCCTCAACTCTCACTCTGACGGCGACGCCATTACCATCCTCCTCCAGGTCAACGAAATGGAGGGCCACCAGATAAAGAAAGATGGGAAGTGGGTTCCTGTGAAACCTCTCCCTGGTGCTTTCATCATCAATGTTGGAGACATTGTTGAGGTAATAGTATTTGCAAAATCAAATTGCTCATTTGACCATGTTGATGATGATTCATTGTCTCATCCTCAAAGCCTTCCCTTCATTGGCCGATAACAGATTATAACGAATGGGATTTACCAGAGCATCGAGCGACAGTGAAGGAGAGGATCTCCATTGCAACGTTCTTCAGTCCGGGAATCGATGCCGAGATTGGTCCCATGCCGAGCCTCATCACCCCGGAGACCCCAGCCATGTTCCGGAGGATAACAGTGGCAGAACATCTGAACGACTATCTATCCAGGGAGCTCGACGGCAAAGCTTATCTCGACGCCATGAGGGTTCGGCACAATGAAGCCTACAAGAGCCGAGTCGTATCTATTGAGCAAGAAGGTGAAAATTGTGATACGGAGAATGGTGATGAAACATGATTATATGATATGGTTTGGTATTTAGGGAGGTCCTTTTCGAGGAAGACAATAACGACTTCAAAACTTCAAAACTTCTTGTGATTCTCATCTCTTGCTTGTCTGAACCATCAAACATTCTTCTAAAATCCATGGTATTGACCTTCTGTTCCGCCCTTCTCTTTCTCTTTTTCTTGTTCTTATATCCTCTAACTAACGCCGAATCGAAATTTATGAGACTATCGCTTGCATCTTACGTTAATGGATTTATATGGTGTACGGGGAATTTTTTAAGTTTGGACTAACTTATTTAAGTTAGTTTCCTTGTCACTTAGAACATGGTGCTGTCAGAAAGGAGGGGCTTTTGCTGGTTCGTGGGTCTATACAAAGCTGACGAGACCAAAGCCTATTAGAGACCTGCCATTTACGAGCATGCACATGGAAAAAGCTTGAGCAGAGAGCCTTTTTTTTGCAGTTCTCCTGCCTTGCTGATCCTTGCCTTTCACCGAAGCGCTTCTCGTCTCTGTCAGTTATCGCCGCCGCAAAGAGTGCCCTGTTCTGCCCTGTTCTCGGCCTTGGAGACTCGAAGCGAGTCGTTTGAATCCGAAGCTCCAGACCCGTTGCACATCTTCGCAAGCGACGTTGCCCGGATCTTCTTCCTTGTACTAACTGGACTAGTAGTGATTGCAGCTGAGAACATCTCCTCAGCAAGGTAACCTCGGACCCCTTTGTTAGACCACGTTCTGACTCCGCGATTACCTCTGTTGTTGTGATGCACATGACATGTTCGACAAAATGCCCAAACTAAGTCCGTTTAAATTAGTCCTAAATCCCAACTCGTTCTGAGTGAATAATGATGTGTCACACATGATTGCAACTCTTTGTTGATGGCTAAGCGTGATTTTCTGCCGCATTTATTTCCACCTGAGACCAAATCTGAACAACTTCTCTTTTTGACTGTGCTTGCTCGGTGTTTACACGTCTTCCTGCTGCGTTCAATGATGGTCATCAGGCAAGGAACCCACTCAAGAATCGACGGTCCGAGGGTCAATTTTCAACCGCAATTGGTCAGGTTTGTTCATCACATCCCTTTATGCGATCACGTCCCTGTTTTCTTCCTTGTGCCTGTGGAGGCCGTGGCCGGCGTATGTTTGTGACTGTGTGGCGGATGATGGTGGAGATTTGATAACAAGTATAGGAAGATTAAGGGAGATGAATATATGGTTGATGCTTGGATGATTTGGTAGATGGATCATTGATCGTGTTTTGGGTGCTCTCGGTACTATGAGGAAGGCGATGAAATGCATCAGTACTGCGAGTAAGACGATGAGAAAAAGGATCATGAGAGAGAGG
Organism: Syzygium malaccense; assembly: GCA_031216405.1. Lineage (NCBI taxonomy): Eukaryota > Viridiplantae > Streptophyta > Magnoliopsida > Myrtales > Myrtaceae > Syzygium > Syzygium malaccense. The sequence goes on along the minus strand of CM062257.1, from coordinate 25,041,920 downwards.
AAGTAGAAGTAATGAAAGAGAAATAGGCCTTCGTATGGGCACAAGTGAAGTATGTTTAGGATCCGTTTGGCAAGTTATCAAATAGTGAAAATTTCTATTCTTTGTTCCCAGAATCAGTTTAGAAATAAAAATCCGTTTGTTAAAACTTTTGTGTCCGGGCACAAATTTGCAAAAAATTATTTCCAGAATTAATTTTGGAACAAAATCAAAAAGCAAAAAAAAGTAACTTCTTGATTTTAAGAACAAGAATCAAAATTGGAAAAGAATTTTTTTTTCTTCTTCTTCTTTCCCATTCTTTCTATTCTTCTTCTTCTTCTTCATTCTCTGGCCACCGGCCACCGGCGACATAGGCAAGGGCCGGCACAGCCCTCGTAGCCTGGGTGAGGGCGGCCCTCGCCAGCCTTTTCCAGCCCTCGCCCGAGCCAGCGAGGGCTGCCCTCAAGGCTTGCGGCTTGGGCAAGGGCCGCTCTTACCGGATCTAGTGAGGGTGGCGGCGAAAATCCATCCCTCGCCAGATTCGGTGAGGGCAGCCCTCGCCCAAGCCACGAGCCTCGAGGGTGGCCCTCACCGGTGAGGGCGAGGGCTGGAAAAGGTCGGTGAGGGTGGGCCTCACCGTCCCTGGCCTGTGGCTGGTCACGGGCCATGTCAGCGACTAAGCCATGGCCGAGAAAGAGAAGAAGAAAAAAAGAAATATTTAAAAATATTATTAATAAAAAGAAATTTTATGTCGTTACCAAATGCATTTCTGTTTTTGTTCTATTCCATGAATGAAATTTTGAACTGTTACCAAACGCCAATAGGAGCTCAGAATTAGTTCCCATGCACAAAATGAAAAAGAATCGTTTTTTAACAGAATCAGTTCCTGGGCACAGAATTGTTAAAATGTGCACCCTTAGTAGGGGTGTCAGAACCGAACCGAAAAATCGAACCGAGATACGAATCGAATCGAACCGAACCGAAAATTCGTGTATTTTCGGTTCGGTTTCGATTTCGGTTCGGATAATAAGTAAAAAAATTTGATTAATTGATAGTTCGGTTCGATTCGATTTGGTTCGGATCGGATGTCGGTTTCTTTGTATTTCTTTTTCTTTTCGCGTACACTCTCTCTCCTCACTCTCTCCTGTCTCACTGTCAGGAGCCGTCCTCTCTCTCGCTCTCCCTTTTCTCTCTCTTCCTCTACCTTCGCAACTCTTCTCTCACTCACTTTTCTCTCTCCTCTATCCCTCTCTCTCTTCCTTTCTACTTTATTCTCTCTCTTCCTGACCTCACACGTGCCTCTCCACGCACTGGGGATCGGACGGAGGCCGGAATCGGAGAAGCTTCGTCGCTCGGGCCAGATCCAGGTATCGAGAACCCCGATTATGATGTTGTCCACATAATCGAAATTCGGCCAGAGGCCGGTGCTCTCGGTGAGGCTGAGGAAGTGAGGGGTCCGTGTGGTGTGGAGGTGGCGGATGTGGTCTGGGACGACAGAGAGGACCCCGGGGGCACGGTGGAGGCCTCGGCCTGGGGGGCTATGAGGCAGGCGGAGAAGCTGCCGGCGGCAGCTCGGTAAGTGTAGAGGATCTGGGAAGGAGGGTCCGAGGGTGGGAGGGAATGGTGGAGGGAGAAGTACCAATGGTGGTGGGTGGAGAAGAGGGAGAGCTTGTGGGAGGATGAGGCATGGATGATGAAGGTCTGCTGGGGCTGTGGGGTGATTGCTCTCGTGGGGTTGAGAGAGATGGAGAGATGAAGAGCAGGAGGATGAGGAAGAACGTGGAGGAGTGAGAGAGATTGGCCATGGATGAAGAAGAAGGAGAAGAGGACGAAGGAGATGAGGAGGAGGAAGATGAGATACCCCAAAATCGAATTTCAAGTTGCGAAAAAAAGCAAAAAAAATAGGAAAAAAGAAGAAAAAATCGAAAATCGAACCAAACCAAACTGATTTTTTGGTTCGGTTCATATTTGGTTCGAGTGAGATTTGGTTCGGTTCAAAAGTGCACCCCTAACAGTTCGGTTCAAAAATGCACTCCTAACGGTTCGGTTCAGTTCGGTTCGGTTTTTCAAGAAAACCAAACCGAACCAAATCATTTACACTCCTAACCCTTAGCGTGCTAAGTTTGGTTATATTAAAATATTTAAAAAAAACTAACTAAAAAAATTGGCAAAAAAATTAAAAACTCAAAAAATAGTTTAGAAGCAGGCTGGTGATTAGGTTTTTCATTTTATCTTAGCACTAGACGTGGCTTAGTTTTATTTAGTTAACATGCCTTTTAGTTTAGGGATATTAATGATCACCTTTGATATCAAGTTATTTTTAGTGTATTGATCATTTAAGTAAGAAGCTGGACTCAATTTAAAATTAGATCATGAGGATTACTATCTTCCTCACTTGGTTTAGTAGATTTAAGCGTGCAAAATCACCTTGTACTTCACAAGGATCTTCCCAAGAGAAAATTGATTTTTACATCGTGATCAGGGGCATTTTTGTACAACAAATAAGAAAAATTCCAAATAAAGGTTTGAAGTGCCATCATTTTATCAAATAAGTACCTCAAGTGGACATTATTTCAAATAAGAATATAAAGTATCATCATTTTCTCAAATAAAGGCATGAAATAAACTGTCTCAAATAAAAGCCTAGAAAGAGCTCAACCTTGTTGGCTGAAGAGCATTTTCATTCTTTACTTTTTTGAAATTCCTTTTCCTTTATTTCTTTTTTCTTTTTTCTATAATTTTCGTTTCTTTTTTTTTTCTTTTCCCTCTTTCCGCCATCGGCCATGCGAAGGTCAACGTACTTAGGTGAGGGCCACCCTTGCCTGCCCAACCCAAGCGAGGGTGGCTCTCTCCTGCCTAGGCGAGGGTCCAAATTAGGTGAGGATGGCTCTCGCTTGACATCAGCAAGGGCGGCCCTCGCTTGAGGCCGATGAAGGTCGCCGATAATGGTCGGGAGAGGGATGAGAGAGAAAGAAAAAAAGGAAAAAGAAAATTAAAAAATCAAAAAATTAAAAAATACTTAAAATATTTTGATAAAAATACCCATTCTCTGGTGACAGAAATATTCATCGATCGGCCACAATCCTTACTTGAGACGATTTGGTCACTTCATGCTTTTATTTGAGACAATTTTGACCATTTCATGCCCTTATTTGATACGAGGTTAATTTCATGTCCTTATTTGAGAAAATAAAGGCACTGCAGACTTTTATTTGAAATTTTCCCTAATAAATATTAGGTTTCCATGAGATAACAATATAAAAAAAATATAAAAAAATCCAATAAAGTCGCTCCGTCCTTCTCAAATGAAAAATATAAAAGATACACAAAAGTGGAGACGGGTCGGAGCGGAAGGCCGTACGCTATTATCGTCGTCTTCCCGCCTGGGCAGCTTCCGTTTAAAAAACTCAACCTTCACTGCCTTTTTGTTTTTCTTTTTTTTTTTTTCTGGCGAAATGTCGATACAAAAAAAAATAATGTAAACCCTACGAAAAACATAAAAACCCGCCGATTCAGGACTCTCGTCTCTCACGTCTCCCAAACCCCATCTCTTCCTCCTCTCCTCCGGTCGTTCCGCCACCTGTCACGGCGGCGGAGCCACCACAGCCGAGCTCACCGGCGGCGATCCACCGGCCCGCTGCTACTCCGGCGTTACCTCAAGTATCAGTTGGTTTTTCCTTGTCTTTTTCTTCAGTTCTTTTGTGGGTTGAGATCTTTTTTTTTCTGATTTCTAGCTGTTGTTTTGTGGGTCAAGTTTCTGCTGCTGTCGCTTCTATCTGATATGCCGAGGTTTTTTGGTTTGCGCATTCATTGTTATGTAGTGTTTCGGCTGTTAGCTCATATATTTGTTGTCCCAATGGAGGTCGAGAACTTTGGAAGATCATAAAGAGCAGGCTTTAGATTGATTTAATCTATTCAGATTGTGAGCGGACAGAGCTTGATGCTATGATAAACAGAGCAGATTGTAAGAGACAAGTAAAGATGTTAATGTTGTTCTTCGCTCAAATCTTGTAACTATAGCAAATTTTTATCCTTTATAATAGTGTTCAGAGTCTGCTTGTTATTGTTGTAGAATTATCGGAAAGTTTGTAATTTGATTTTGAATTTGAAGGGAGCCTGCCAAACGGGCAGGTCTATTCTTGAGTTCTATGATCATGTTTAGTCAATCTCAAATGTGGGTTTTGACTACGGCAGGATAATGGAGTTCGAGGATGGGTATTCGGCGCAGAAGCTGTTCCATCAGGGTTACTCCTACACATATGATGATGTCATCTTCCTCCCGGGCTATATAGGATTCCCGGTGGAGCAGGTTGACCTCTCCACAAAGCTCACCCGCAACATCTCCCTCAACATCCCATGTGTCTCCTCACCGATGGACACTGTCACCGAATCCTCCATGGCCCGAGCCATGGCAGCTCTTGGGGGCATTGGCATCATTCACGCCAATATCCCTCCCTCCGACCAAGCCTCCCTGGTCAAAGCAGCCAAATCCTCCCGCTTGCCGGTCCTCTCCAATCCTGTATTTCGATCCCCATCCGATTCCATCATCTCCCTTGAGGATTTTGCTGACACTCCATGCATCCTTGTCACAGACTCCGGTGATTTCCATGGAAAGTTGGTGGGCTATGTGGCCGAGTCTGATTGGATGAACCTCGCAGACAAGGAAACACGGCTGGTTGATTACATGGTCAAGTCCTCTGATTTTGCCCCTTGGGATTGTGATTTGGCAAAAATTATCTCCTACTTTGAGGAGAAGCCAGGGAAGGAATTTACGCCGATAGTGAAGGGAGGAGAGATAGTAGATGTTGCAGGGAGAGAGGATGTGGAGAGGTTGAGAGGCTACCCCCGATTGGTGGGTGGGGGTTCAGTGGATCCGAATGGAGAGTGGATGGTGGGAGCAGCTATCGGGACGAGAGAGGCCGATAAGGAGAGGCTGCAGCACCTCGTCAAGGCTGGTGTCAATGTGGTGGTGCTCGACAGTTCTCAGGGAAATTCCCTTTATCAGATTGATATGATCAAGTACGTGAAGAAAACGTACCCTGAGTTGGATGTCATTGGTGGCAACGTGGTCACAATGTACCAGGCAGATAATTTGATCAAGGCCGGAGTTGATGGCTTGAGGGTTGGCATGGGGTCTGGTTCTATTTGTACCACCCAGGAGGTCTGTGCGGTTGGACGTGGGCAGGTAAAGCCACTTGGCATGTCCCTTTTTTTTATGCTTAAATATAATAGGTCGGATTGCTTAATATCTTTCTCTTTTTTGAGTTATGACTCGCCACAGTGAGTGGTCGACATTCTACGAGGACAGCAACTTCTTATAGAATAATTCTTTGTTTTCCAATTACTGTGTGCTGCGATGATGGGACAAGTAGATGTTTTGAAGTAATTTAGTTGATCTTCCTGTAAATTGCTTCCCCTAAACACTCATTCTAATTAAGATTTCTTAAATTACCTTATTCTTGTAAACTTTCAGGCTACTGCTGTCTACAAGGTTTCATCCCTTGCTTCTCAATGTGGTGTGCCAGTCATTGCTGATGGTGGCATTTCAAACTCTGGGCACATTGTGAAAGCTTTGTCCCTCGGGGCATCCACTGTGATGATGGGAAGCTTCCTAGCTGGAAGTACTGAGGCTCCTGGTGCTTACGTGGTTCAGGTAATATGTAGTTACTACTGTTTATGCGTAATTTTTCTTCCCTCAATAAGGTGCCACACGTTTCTCATTGGTGAAAAATGATCTCTCTTTCCTTTATTTCTCTTTTGCTGTTGATGTGTGGTGTGGTCAGATGAAAAACTCTGAACTTCCTGCCCAAGTGTTCTTAGAGTCTTTTGTCTTTGTTTTTCTGCACCATGTTTCAACTTAGGATTGAGAATGAAACCTTCAGTCTTGTTTGCAAGTGGTTCTAAATTACTTTTGGTCAATTGAGCATTCTTTTTCAAATGCTCTCTAGATAGCATTTTTTTATCACTTTCCTATATATAGATATTCTGTTTGTTGGAGTTTCAAAATGAAGCTTTCACCTGTTCTGGCTTTTGTATCCTAGAGCATTTGAAGAAATCAATGCAAGAACTGAGATCATAAATCTTAATTAAAACTAGACTTTTGGCTAAGGGAATTATACACGTTATTTCTTTAGCAGTAATTTGATTGAAATCTCCCAGAAGCACTTTAAAGGCAAGCTGAGAATTCTACTAGTTTTCGTCCAACAACATTTCCAAACAAATATTTAATATATGATTTGACGTTTCTGTAAGGATTAATATGGCAGAGCGTGCTTCATACTTCTTAAGTTCTGCTTACACAGACTTACAGCTACCTCTTGCCTTCCCCGAGCCTGCAAAGAAAAGCACTACTTATATGACTATCCTTTTGTGGAACATGTCAGGTTGTCCATCATGTGACGCAATGGTTGCGGCGTTAAAATTGCTTTTATCTAGCTTCTTAGCAAGATTAACTACCATGTGCATCATGTAATGGATACAAATGCATAAAATTGATTTAGTTTAAGTGTTGATTCGGCTGTCATTGACCGCAACCATGTCATATGAAAAATTGGTAATGGGCTTGGTCTTTTTTAAGAATTGTTTCAGCAGAAACCTTTTCAAAATTGTGATGATAAGTTTGCATTTATCATCTTTGCATGGACTCATATGGTTCCTATGGATGATTTCTTCTGTCCTATATTAGTGAAGTGTCTTTTGGCTTATTCAGGATGGTCGTCGATTGAAAAAGTACCGAGGCATGGGTTCACTTGAGGCAATGACTAAAGGGAGTGATGCAAGATACTTGGGTGACACATCCAAACTAAAGATTGCACAGGGTGTTGTTGGCGCAGTTGCAGATAAAGGGTCTGTCTTGAAGTTTGTCCCTTATACCATGCAAGCTGTTAAGCAAGGTTTCCAAGATCTTGGAGCTCAGTCTTTAAGAGATGCTCATGACATGATAAAAACAACGCTGAGGCTAGAGGTATGGCCATTCTATAATGTTATGATTTCTAAAGAGGTTTGTTTTAGTTTTTACTTCTCTCAAAAGTTTTAATAAGTTGTCCGGATTTTGAGTAGTGCTTGAAGTTTGATTGTCAGAAAAGATCATAGGACATTTTCTCTTTATTTATTGGAATCTGTTGAATGGTGCCGTTAGGATACCTGTTAAGCAATTAATTAAGGAAATATTACAGTTTATGATGCTTTAAAATATTATATAGCATGCTTAAGGAGTGCCCAATGGGATCCTTTATCCACTATTCTAGAGCATTCCCTTTCTCTTTGGAACATTGTTTGTTGAAGAACTGAGAGATTGTTTTTTTCTTAGTGAATAATGTTGCTTGGAATCTATTGATGAAACTGAGGAAAATGGCACTATCATATGGGGTATTTTACATTGACAATAAGAGTACCCGTTCATCACTTGCTAGAATAATTTCAACATGATTGTCGGAATCCTGTTGCAATCAAAGACACTTCCAAATATAAATGAACCCTGAGAGAAACGTGGTCCTTTATTTCCTTACTTTCATTTATTAGATTACAAAAGGTCGATGGATCTGTTTGATAAATTAGCTGAACTTCACTGTTTAGCATTTGTGTACCTCTTTCTGGATTTACCACTTGAAAGCCGAACCTCTTACCAGATGGAAATTAGATCATAACATCCCATTATTTGTAGTTTGTTCGGTCTGAGTAGTTGTTTGGTCTGTTTGTAGCCTCTCAGAGGTGCTTATGAGGCTTATAATTGTGCAGTTCCCTTATGCTCTTGTTTTATTACAGGTAAGAACTGGAGCTGCACAAATTGAAGGTGGAGTCCATGGGCTGGTTTCCTTCGAAAAGAAACCGTTCTGAGATCCTCTTCCTGTTAGAAGTTAATCTTGCCTGGTTAAGCAACATCAAATTGAATGAGCTGGCAATTGAATGAGCCATCCATTGTGTTATTGGCATTGAATGAGGAAGAACTGCTAGGGATTAGGTCATGCTGGCCAGAGCTCTCTTCGCTTTCGTCAGTACTTATCTCAGAGCTTGTTTTTTTGGCCCTCGCTTGTCTTAAGGTAACATGGCTAATTATATCAAAGCTATTTGTAGGTGATTCTTAGATGAGGATAGGCAGAGGGATCGGAGTGGGGCAGAGCAGGGGTAGGCTTTTACTATTTAGAAGTTTTGCTGTTAACTCGATCAAGATCTGAACCATTCAAATTGTATTTTATCACTGCATGTTAGGAGCTGTTTTGTTCGCGAAAGTTTTTCAGTTTTCATTTTCACAGAAAATGGAAATAGTTGTCTGTCTTCATTCTCTGTTTTCTTGAAAGTGCATTTGGTTCATGCAGATTCAACTTTTCAACTGGAACGGAAATTATGAAAGCGTGTTTCATTCCAAGGGCCTATTTGGTTCAGTTTTTGGGAAATGCATTTGGCAAAATGCAAAGACCTTTGAGCTAAAAGGGTTTTTGAAAATGCAAGTAGTGTTTGGTATTGTGTATTTTAAAATCACATTTGAAAGCAACTTTAGCTTAAATACCGTTTGGTAAAAATTATTTGTAAAAGAAAAATCTGGCCATCGACCACCACCGCCGGCCAACCGCCGACGACCAGATCTGGTCACCGACCAGCCTCGCCTGACCTCAAGCGGCGGTCGCCTAGGGGTCGCGCGACCGTTGCCTAGGGTCGTCAAACCTCAAGCGTCGCCTGGGTCGCGCGACCTAGGCGAGACCTAAGGTCCGGCGACCCTAAGCGACGTTGCTGGCGTCGCGCGACCTTGGTGACCATCGCCTAGGGTCGCTCGACCTCAGGCGGTGGTCACCTCGGGGTCACACAACCTCGGCAACCATCGCCTAGGGTTGTGCGACCTCAGGCGGTGGTCGCCGGACCAACTGCTCGAGAAGAGGATGAACAGTACCTGACTGCATTCTGAAAATGCAATTTGCCAAGGCTCCTCATGAGTTCCCTTCAGTCAAAGGCCTTTGGAAAGCTTTGGAGATGCAATTGCATCTCCACAAAACTTGTCAAACAACTTTACATTTGCCAAGGGACTTTAGACCCCCAAAGCAATATTCAAATGCTGAACCAAACAGGTTCTAATTTTGATCACTGCAGAATGACATGTAATTACACTGCAATGAATGGAATATGTTTACTGAACACACAGTTTTTACGAAATGTATCTCACATAACATAATCATAATTTTTCACATTCCAAACAGGGCCATAAGTTTTCACATACCGTTTGCATAATCATAATTTTTGTGAGCCAAATCTCCTTCTCAAAGCAATTTGAGGTCGTAGCATCACATACGACAAAACCAGATTTCGGTAATTGATTCACATCCAAGGTTCTTTTACTTGCGAATAACAAGGTTTAGTTCATAAAGCGAACATCATAACTGCATTGATTAGCAGTACGTAAACACCTGCTTCGCCTATTCCGCTCCCCATCGAACCTCTCTAGTGGAATATAGCCCAGACACCGGAGCTCCATGCTACACAAAACTCAACAATGACACTGCTTAGAGAGAGCTAATTAAACGAAACATCACCATCCTTCATGCTCGAAGACTTACCAATGTCTTGCATACCTAATCCAACGAACAGTTGCTGAGCTAAGTGACGCCAAGTTATACCTAATTGTCACACTTATCTATCACTTTCAAACTAAAAGCAAGAAGCAAAATGCCCCTCTGACGCCGCAGTCTCATTCTAACTCTACATTCCACGGCCAATATAACCGCAAGAAGCCGAAATATGTCAACTCAAGTCATCAAACCACAACAATGACACTCCATACACAGAATTCACACCATAAAGAAGAGAAACGGAAAAAGGGCCATCAAGAGCATCTTCCCAAGATTCATTCCCTCCAAAGTTCTTTTATGCGACTAAGGATGCAAAGGAGAAGGCCAAAGCCTGAAATTCCCTAGCCCGAATGTCCCTGGTTGGGATTTTGGGCTTACTCCATTCTAGGTTTCGGACCGGGCCTTTAAGTTTCAATGTGCCTAGTATGCAATGGCTCGACACGAACTTTTTCATATATTCTATTAATATGAAAACTTTGAAAAGTGACGTTTAATATAACAAAATAAAAGTATAAAAGCCACTGAAAGTATAAGGTAAATGCGTACGACTCCAAAGTTAAGGTGAGAAGTTTTTTCATGTGATGGTTCTACCAAGCGACAGTGTCATATGATATAATAGGTCAATCAAGTCAGTAATTCTATAATTTAAGTGCCACATAAGATTAGATACAAATGACGCCGGTTATATAATTGGTCATTTATATCACATTATTCTTGCAACGGAGACCTAAAACACCCCGGAAGTTTTAAGTGTGTTTTGTCGGTAATTTTCACATTGTTTTTTAAGGGAAACCAGGCCGTCGCCATTGTTATGTGGAAAGTTGGAAACAGCGGATGCTTTTCGAGTGGAAGAGGAGGGAAAGAGATTTGAAATTCGCATACACACGCACATGACAGCTTCTGCAGGTTCCACTCCCACGGTCTCGTCTCCACCTGCCTTTCCAACCACTTTCTTTTTTAAACCTTCATTCACGGTATTCACGAAAACTTCTGTGTTTTCTCCCACACAGAGAGAGAGAGAGAGAGAGAGAGAGAGAGAGAGAGAGAGAGAGAGAGAGAGAGTTTGTGGGGTGTGAGATTTGAGTGAGGGTCATCATGGCTTCAGCTGCAAAAAGGAGAAAAGCCGCTAGGAAGAAGAAGAAGGAACTGGAGAGCCAAACCACCAGCAACCCTCACGGTGATCTCTCTCGATCAATCATCAATTAGCATTGTTCACCTCTCACCTTCTCTTTTCTGTCAATGGGTACTTGTCAATGTCGTTTGCTTCGCTAGAAGTTTGTTCATTTGGCTGTGTGTGGCTGATCTGATGGCCTATCTTTCAAAATATCCCGATCTTGATTTTTCTTGTAACCTTTTTAACCCCTGTCTGAGTTTTCTTTTGCTTTTTTAGTTTGATCTTGGCATTAGATATTCGGCGATTTCTTTGACTAATTCGTTTCCTTTTCCTTTGGTACTTTTGGGATTAGAAAATGGTGATCTGATAAGTGAAAACGAGAAGGATAGCGATGGCGGTGCCGAGGATAATTCCCCAACATCTGAGGACCATCCTAACTCATTCAATGAAGGCAATGAGGACTTGAAGAGTGGAGAATCTCCGTCTCCTCTGTACGCGTCTAAGAACAAACCTCCAGAGTCAAATGCGGTTGTTCAGATTGTTGAACAGGTGGAAGCCGGAGTTGATTTACAGATCGAGCGGAGGGATGTTGAAGAAGCTGTTGGCGGTGAAACTAATGGCCAAGGAAGCGAGTTAAAGTCTAACGGTGTTCTTGTAGTTAAGGTTGTCAAGAAAGAGGAAACCGAGGAAGAGTTGGAGAGCACAAGCATCTACATCGAGAGGCTTGAGTCCGCCAAGGAATCCTACAATGGAGAGAGTGAGAGTTTGCCGGTGGTGAATTCGGCAGAGAACCCGGTACTTCACTTGTTTTCGATCAATTGTAGCCTCCAATTTCATGACACTTCTTGAATATATGCTTCAGAAATGGAATTCGCTTAATAACTTGTTGCGATGTTGCTCTGCAGCCTGAGGTACCAATGACCCTGAGGGTGGCGCGAAGGTCTTCATGGATGAACTGCTGTGGATTGCTTGATGTCATATCTGGATCCAGGACATAATTTTTCGGATTTGGATTTTCCGGTCACCTGGGAAATCGCTATGATTGTTTCATGGCTAAGAATGGTATCCATTGCATTCTATAGCTGTAGAAGCTAGGTTTAGTAGTACAGCAGCATTTACAAGTTTATCAAGGAGGGTCTCGACTCTTTGAGGTCTCAGTTGTTACCTTTGAGACTAGGCTAGTGCCAAAGAACTTGACCATCCTCATGTTCCCTTCCCTATTTCTATAAAGTCAGCTGTTACTTCCGGGTACTTCTGCATCTTTATTTAAATGAACTCGTTACTTAGCTAGGTCAACATTTTCATGAGCTATCACAACCCTTGTCGCGCTTTCATGGCCCTCAAGCCTGCAAGTGCTTGGAGTCTGTTGTATGTGGGACTCAGGAGTTCCTCTCAAATCCGTTTTGAGACGCGGGTCACAGAAAACGACGTTAAAATACTCGACCCAAGAAGTTAGCAGCAGCAGTTTGCTAAGGGTGAGGAACAATTCGATATGTAGTTACTCCAGATTATTTGCTCCAGCGGGTGCACTTTCACCGGATCGTGTTTTGGTTGGTGCGAATTACCTTGTTCGCTATTCCTTCTAACAACAGTATATATGTTGGCCAAAGGGAATGACAGCCTTGTTGAAAAATTACGTGGCTTTGCTTCTCTTGATTCTGATCAACAAATCTTCGGGATGAGTATTTTCGGACTTGGACCGGTGGAAACTTTCGGAGCTTCACCTGAACTTGAACTGTCAAAGCTTGGCTCCTTCAAATTGTCTTTTGGATGCAGAGAGAACTGGGAATCGGTTTTAGTCAAAAGACAGTGAGCTCAACAAAGAACTTGACAGTTTGCTAGTATGATGATTTTGATCCCTCATATTGGAAGTGTCGAGAGAAAGAGTTACAAGTGGTCCAAAATTAGAGGATGGTGTTATCTTTTGGCTTGATTCAAATGTTATAATCCTCATATCTCACGTACATTTTGTTCAATATTGTATTTCTAAATTTGTAAAATGATGGGTGTGATGAAAGTGCATCACAAGTCCTGGATCTTATTTACTTAATGCAATCGAGTCCTCAATTCAATTAAGTCCTAAACGTTTATCAAAATGTACAATCAAATCCTAAACCTTTCAATTGGTTTAATTAAGTCCTTAGTCTCTATAACAAAAAAACAATTAAGTCTAAAATTATGTTGAAAAGTGCAATTTAAGGATGCCATATGAGCATTTTTGAGCGACATAATATTAATTTTAGGTGCTATTTATTGATAGGGTTAATACCAAAAAAAAATTCCAAATTGATATATACGTGACAAATTCACCTAAAACTAACTTTTTGATCATAAAAAACCTCAATTGGTACACTTGTGATAAATTTACCCAAAATTAATTTTTTGATCGCAAAAAACCCCAAAATAGTACACTTGTAACAAATTTACCTTCTGTTAAATTGAATTAATACAAAAAAAATCACAAACTTGTATACTTGTGATAAACGGAGGATAAAACCCCAAACTAGTACATCTATCAATTGACACGTGTCATTTACTCTAGTAATTTGACAGTAAAATTTAACGGAAACTAACATAGGATAAATTTGTCATAAGTGTACCAGTTTGGGATTTTTCTTGGTATTAATCCTTATTGGTAAGGTTTAAGTGCACTTTTTAAAGAAGTTATACAATTTAATTGAAACAATTGAAAAGTTTAGAACTCAATTGCACATTGCACAAGATTTAGGATTTCTTACTGCACTTACAACTAGTGTAAATGAGGAAACACAATGGAGCTCTACTTAAATCATATTCAATTCAAAGGACTCGAAAAAACGGTGCTAGCATCACGAATGTAAACTTTTATGAATGACTTCACATTTCACCGTTTTCCAAAGTTTTCTATTATCAACTTCGACAGTTTCATCTCAATCTCAACTATTTTCCTTGTAGCTTGATTAACCGAGAAAACTAATAAATGAACTGAGATATTTTATAGGCAAGAAGTAATCGACAGGGGAGGTGATAGACATACATAATTACCTTGTTTATGCTCTTAATATTCGTATGGTCTTTTTCTGTCTACCGACTCTTTTCTTTTATGCTGGCTTGGTGATAGTTAAGTTATGGTATTTTCTCTAGTTTTTCGGCTTTTGGGAAGAGCCTTAGGAAATTGCAAAGACTGCTTGGTAAATCGTAATCGAAAAGTGCATTGGGGAGCAATATGAGAGAAATGTTGTTTGGCATAAAACACATTCTAATAGCACCTTCCCCAACTTCTCCCAATATTAAGGGAGATAATTAGAGACCGATCCTAGTTCCAAAATTTTGAAATCGGGAACGGAATCGTCGAGTCTAATTTTTTTATTTTATTTTATATCGTGTAAAATCTCAAAATTCGTATAATAAAATATAAACATTCATCATATGCTGGTCAAGTTGTTATATTATTTATTTATGTTGAAGACCAAGTTCGATTCTCGATCGGTTCAAAAGTAATTTTTGTTCTGAGAACCTAAAATCAATAGTTTGATTTGATTTCGAGTTGAACCGGGTCGAATGCATACTCTTACTCGACATCGTGACATCAAGATGGCCATAGAGTATATTTAGGAAAGATTTAATATCACGAAAATCCATACATCTGTGACAATTTTACTTTAAATTAATTTATTGACCATAAAAAATCCAAATTTGGTACACCTGTAACGAATTTACTCTCCATTGATTTCCGTTAAATTTTATTGTCAAATTATTGAGTTTGATAAGACGTGGCAATTGACATATGTATCGGTGTGAGGTTTTACCTCTTTGTTTATCACATGTTTATCAATTTGTAATTTTTCGTAGTATTAATCCAAATTAACAAAGGGTAAATTTGTTACATGTACATGTTTGGAGTTTTTGATTGTCAAAAAATTAGTTTGAAATAAATTAATCACAGATGTATCATTTTAAGAGTTTTTGTGATTAGAAAATTAATATGTGATAAATTTATCATAAACATACTAATTTAAGGTTTTTGGTGATATTAACCGTTTAGGAAATTGCATTGCCTTTGATGGAGCAAACCTTAAAAGTTGACCTCGAAAGTAAGGTCAACTCTCACTCACGATTCCGCCCTCTTCCTCGAAACTCTTAGCGGCTGTCTTCCACAGCGACTCCCTCCCTCACGATTCTTCCTCTGCCACCGCGACTCTCTCTCTCTGCGGTGTGCCATTGAGCTGAGCGCTACAGGTGCGTCTTTCTTGTCTCTTTCGTTGTTGACTGTCCTTGACTCGAGCACGCAACCCCCCCCGGGTCGTTTTTCTTGTTCTTTGTTGTTCTGATCTTGGCGACCCACCACATGTCTGAATCTCTTAAGCCTTTTTATGTGATGATTTTGAGTTTGTGATGTTTGGGGGTGTTTATATTTGTGTAATGGGACTGATTCTATGGAGATGGCTAGAATTTGGGGGGGTAATTTCATCTTGTGGTGGTTGCTACGGTTAGCCCGCCAGGTGTTCGTTGAAATTCCCCAGAGAAAATTGAGTTGAACATCTCACCGGATAATCATCTTTTGTGAATGTGTGCTAGAGATGACGACAGTATATTAGAGATGATGTGGAGAGGACCTTGAACGAGCGGAGAATTTACAGATTCTGTGACTGCAGTGGTCTTGCGTGATGTCCTGCTTCATTCGTGGTTGAGCATGATTTGTGAGAGGGCTTTATATTGGTGTGTGATGACGTGCTGCTAGTTTGGTGCACATCAAATTGTGAATCACATCGAAACACAATTTTCCCATTTGAGCAGTTTATGCTAGCTTTGTGTATAGAATTATGTGGTCCTCAATTGAAAATGCGTCCTCACTTGAGTGCATATGCCTGAAAGAAACCTTTTTATACTTTTTATACTTAGTCATCCGTCAAAAACTTGGGTAAGAATAGTCCTCGTACTTTTTTGGAATATGACTTCCACTTTTTAAATTAGGAAGTTGTTTTCCTTATTTTTGAACTTGGTAGTTGATCGAAGTCATTTTCCTTTGACTAGCTTATTTTCCCACACCAAATACTGAAAAATGAAAAGAAAGTTTTCCGGTAAAATATTTTTCTCCAAACAACAGAGCCTAAGTCAAAATGTGTCTTCATCTTTCCCAAACTACCCTTCAATCACAGTCGAAATATAATAGGTCTTTAAGGACCACATACTTCATAAATAATCATCTATTTTCATCTATGAATAAGCATGACCACCTAACCTTTTTTTTTTCTTTTCGCTAAATCCCCTTTAACTCTGGTTAACTTCTTCATATCGTAAAATAAAATTCTGTAATTCTTTCTTCTATTTATTCTTTTTGTTTGTTTTTAATTCTTTCTCTCCACCTTCTTTCTTTGATTTTCCCGTTCTAAGCTCCTTCCTTTCCTCCACCATAGGCAAACTTCGAACTCCGTTGACGCCACTTTCAATATCATGACTGCTTATCATTCATCTGACACGAGCGCGCTTTGACGAAAGGAAGATAGCCACCTACCAATGGATGCGACGAACAGAAGTTCTTCCTAAAACAGCCTAGCAAATCGAAGGTGACGGAGACCGGCGAGTGGAGGTGACAAACTACGACCACTGACCGAAGCCATGGAAACTGATAATGTAGCTTTGGGTGAACGATTCTCTCCTGAGGTTCTGGGTTTTATGCAGCTTGCTATCGATCAGGTAACACCTGGCACGGCCGGATTGTATTGAGTTCATGTAATACTTGAGCTGAATTTTGAATCCGATTCGTTGGTGCTACAATTTGCATGGGAACTTGAAGAATGTATAGTTGAATTTATTCAAGAGACGTTGAATAAGTGTTTCTTTGTAAGTGTTGCCTGTGGATGCTTCATAGTGAATTTATTGGTAATCGAAGCTACACGCTGCAAAATCAACAACAGTCTCTAGAAGGTATAGCTTTTGTTTCTTTGTTTTTGTAGGTGGCAATTTACTGAAAGAAGTAGGTGAAGTCTAGGTTCAAAGGAAAAAGCAAGTGAGGGAGAGGGAAACAAAGGGAATTAGGGCGTACATGGGTTGGTTCAGTCCCTTTCTCAGGTGAAACAATCCGGGTGCTATAGGGTTGGGAACTCCCTCACGCAAAACCATTCATTGAAGCGGACAACCAGCCACACTGAGAGAGAGAGAGAGAGAGAGAGAGAGAGAGAGTCCCTTTCTCAGGTGAAAAACTGAGCCAATCCGGGTGCTATAGGGTTGGGAACTCCCTCACGCAAAACCATTCATTGAAGCGGACAACCAGCCACACTGAGAGAGAGAGAGAGAGAGAGAGAGAGAGAGAGAGAGAGAGAGAGAGAGAGAGAGAGAGAGAGAGAGGTGTCTAGGAAATGCAGATGTGTAGTATTTGCCTGTCATAAAAATATGCAGTGGGTGATAGCTTTGCCAAGACAATTGAATTACGAGAAACTTCGATCACTGGGATAGGACAGTCCTTTTGCCACTTGTTGACTTTGGCACCTAGGGAGAATTGAATTTTTCTTTGGTCTTGTGGCCTGTGGATATGAAAAAGAAAAACTCAAGAGAAACACAGAATTTACCTAAGTTATTCAGTAAAACAGAGACCAAATCACAAGAAGCCGATAGTCAATTCTGATTTCTGGAGGCTTCACTATAGTTTTAGGGATCTCTCTTTATCCTTATCTACCATAGCATGTGTAAAGGAAAATGACCCAGAAGCTAAAATTCCAGGAAGCTTCTTGAATGTTTGAGTGAAACCTCATTAATGAGAGAAAAGCTTCTGAGATACCCATGATAGGACACACTAGAATGAGCAACATGTAGTTTCCCAAATTAGTTCTTGTTTTTGCTGTACTGTTGTTAGAGCCATATCAGTTTAACCGTTAGGTGGGATTTGCATCTCTAGTACTAAATGAGCATGGGGTGATAATCATTGCTTGGAAGTTAGTGACCAGTATATTATACAGGACCTGCAAGAACTTGATCATATAACTATGGGACATGCATTTGTTCCATTAGTAACTGCATATTGATACTGACATATTTCACTGCTGGCAACGTGATGCTGATTTCCTCTTGCATTTGCCTATATGCATGCATGCATGCATGAAAGAATTTCTGACTCTTATTCTTGTATTTTTTTCTCCTAACAAGTAACAAGACCTATTTGCTTTTCCTATACAAGGCAAAGCTTGCGTTGGACAGCCTTGAAGTTCCAGTTGGGTAAGATAATGGTTGTCCGTAATGAGGTGCATTTCATATATGTTTTTTTTTCTAATTAAGATGATTAGGATTTTAGTCTTAATTAGTGAATGATTTTAGATTGGCCTCTTTGATTGAACAGCTGTGTGATTGTTAAGGATGGGAACGTAGTTGCGGCAGGAAGAAACCGGACTAATGAGACACGGAATGTATGTTTATCATTGCTTCTCCACCCCCTCCTATAAATTTTGGCCAACAGCACTTTGTTATTGTTCCGAATTAATACCCTCGAATTATCCACTTGTAGTTTATTGTTGATCATTTTATGTTTCTCCGTTAATATGTATTAATTAGATAATAAAATAATATCTTATCAAATATGTTGATAAGTGGGATTTTCCATGCATTATTAGGCTGTAAGGGGTTTTTTTCTCGTTACTCTTCATAAAATATGGCTACGGCTAACCTTACCAAAAAAAAAAAAAATATGGCTACGGCTAAGAATATTATGCACAAAGTTTTACTTTTTTTGTTCACCATTGTGCTCTGTCTCGAATAATATTACGGTGTTTATCTGCATTTGTGAAGTTCCTAACATTGTTCTCTTGGGCTGTATTTAGCTAGACTTTTGGTGTACTTATATGGTCTAAAAATGCATTATTACCATTGTATTGCCTTTTAAGATGTAAGAACCTGCTCCTTGGGCACAGTTCTTCATACAATGACCATTTACACAACTAGTTTAAGCCTCATTTCAGGTAGGGATCATCTCTTATCTAATAGTCTATTTCTGTAATAATTTATAGTCATGAGGTGGCAATACATTACTATAAATGACTTCATGCATAGTAATGAATAGCTGATGTGAAAAATATTTGACCCTTTTAGTATCTTGTGGACATTAATAAAAAAACAAAAGCACCTTTGCTACAAGGGTATATTTAAAAATACTGTTAGAAAAGGTGGAGGTGGTTAATCCAATAAGAAGCCTTTTTCCTTGTGAGATTCTCAGCAACTTCAAGTGAGCAAAACTTGTTGACTTCATGTAGTATATGCCTTATTCAATCTTATATATACTCTTAATCAGTTAACTTGAAGGAGAATATTTCTCATGAAATGCCTTTCCTAAATTTATGTTGAAACTGCACTATGAGTAACTGTCTCTCTGACAAAGCTCCTAAGTTTGACATGCTTGTGTTGTTTTTCTCCTTGTGCTTTTATAGGCAACGAGACATGCAGAGATGGAAGCTCTTGATGTTCTTCTTGTACAGTGGCAGAGGACCGGATTTTTGGCTGCAGAAGTTGCAGAGAAGTTTTCAGCATGCTCCCTTTATGTGACATGTGAACCGTGCATAATGTGTGCAGCAGCATTATCTATCATTGGTACATCTGTTGATCATACTGAAATAAAACTGAACTTCCTAAAATTTGCTTATTTATGATTAGATGACTATTACCCTTTTTAGGTATAAAGGAAGTATATTATGGCTGTGCAAATGATAAATTTGGAGGCTGTGGCTCAATACTGTCGTTGCATTCAAGTAGCTCTGAGGCATGCATTAGGTCAGTTTATGAACTTGCTTTTGCTGCTGGTTTTGTATTTATGTAGCTTTACTTTGAAATTGTGACATATGACAATTGACAACTAAATCTTACTGGGGGTTTGTGATTCCTTATGTTGATTATTGATGGATGTGGGTTCATTGTGATTCTGTATGTTGTTGCATGTTGAATATTGTAACACATAACCACGAAAAGAAATGGAGGTTTATGGAACTAATTTTCCATCTTTTCTGACCTTTCCTTAGTCTAAATGGAAGAAAGTGTTTCCGGAAGCATTAAGAAGTCAAGTTTATATTTATTCTTTCTTTTCCCGCTTTGTTTCCTTTTTCTTAAATTCTTGGTGACTTTTTAGACATTTATATATTCTTTATTTGCCCTAAAAAGTTTACAGTTTTGGGAAGTGCCACATGTTAAGCTAACATTAGTTTCTTTTTTCCTTTTCCCTCTCCCCCCTGTTTCTTCATCTCTTCTTCCTGGCTTTTTTCACTGCAGTGAGATTCTTTGATGTCTTTAATATTATCATGTTAAAATCAAGATATATAGTATCTTCAAAGAAGTATGATATTTTAACTATGAGGAAAAATTTACGCTTTCTGATCGGCCATGGGCAATGTACTTGATAAAGAAATATCTTTTCTTGTTTAATAGTTGCAATTGTCTCTTCTTGCATACATGAGAGCATGTGCCTGCTAAATTGTGGTGTATTGCTTGTGTTTGCAGTATGATTTTTCATCTCTTTGACTCTGTTCTGAGCTAACATTTCATGTTTCCTAAGTTTGTTCCGAACTCATCAATTTTCTAATCCGACTTTGTTGACATAGAATTAAGATGTAGTGAAACAGGATCTGTTTTATTGTGATCTGAGCAGTACATGAAGTTGCTAATCTAGATTATGGACATTGTTTATCTGTTTAAAGTGTTAGTTTTGAAAGAACAAGCTTGAGTACTGGGGGAAGAAGCAAGAGATGTACCAAGGATGCAGCTCAACAGAAAGTTTAGGGAAAAGAATAAACGATGAAAACCCAATACTTTTAGAGCTTGAAATTTATCTTAACGTTGCGATTAATAATCTGATTATGAGTCAAAAGCATTCTGGGATGCATCTGCCTGATTTATGAATGTTTCCAACTTTGTTCTTGTTTCTCTTGCAGTATTGGGAATTCTGGATCTAAGGGTTTCAAATGCTGTGGGGGTATAATGGCATCAGAAGCCATTTCTCTTCTGCGAGATTTTTATGAACGAGGAAACCCTAATGGTATAAATGGCGATCGACCATTTTAATAAGTTGAACTGTTTGTTCGAAAGAATGTCATTATAATGCAGTTTGCACCTATTTACATTAGATAACCCAAGGGAACTGGTAGTTCGTTTTCAATGGACGCATAGTTAAATACTTTAGAGGAGGCTTTTATGAGCATAATAGAGAAATTCTACCCTTGAACCAAAGTTTTCTTTATCAATCAATGAAGGTGAGCATTGTGCCTGCTAGCAACGTCTCCCTGAAAGACCTTTCTGGAAAAATTTATCTTTTAGAGCCTAATACGATGATCTTCCTAGCACTGATCCCCTTCCATATTGATTATGAAGAATTCAGGAAGCCTGTTTTTATTTCTACTTTTCAATCAATTCTCTCAACCGGCTAGAGAAAGAACTGTAGCTGGGGCTTTTGGTGATTATAGATCTTGCTGAACAACTCTCTCTCTCTCTCTCTCTCTCTCTCTCTCTCTCTCTCTCTCTCTCGCACTTGTCCATATGTAAATTGTTTGCTGCAGTGAAGATATGTTTTTGTATCCTTGATGTGGAGAATTATTTGCACATCCCAGGTAAATAAAGCTGGCCCAATGGAAAGTTTTGTAATGACTTAAGGGTTAGTGAAATTGCAAGCATCGAGCTGGCGGGTCATTGGTTGGATAAGAACCTATTCAGAAGTTTTCTCCATCAAGGATAAGGTGCTCAAGAGTGCTCATTTTGAGATGGTGCACACATCCAAACTGACACTAAGTATAGTTGCTTGAGGGGAGCGGTGTTCAGAGTTGCCATAAGTAGGTGTCGAATTGGCCTAGTAAACAAAAGATAGAGTTTCCAGATGCCCAGTCTTTTTTTTTCTTGGCTGATTTTCAGATACCCTGTTAATCATAAGTAGCTTACCTCTAGACTCGGTATACCTAAGCCAGATTGCCATTTGAAAAATGGGATGTCATGTCCTTGGTTAAGGAAAAGATGAAGTGCAGTATCTTAATAGTCGATCATCCATTGGTTAGACTCGTTAGAGAGAAATATCTTCTTCCTTGATTCCTATTGTGAGTTACTAAACTTATATGGTTCTTGGTCGAGCAAATGTCTAATTTGTGCTCTTCAGTTGCAAATATTTCAAGAGACTGACAGGACCATAACCTTTTCATGCCTCTGAGATAATTAGTATGCTTTAAAACAGAAAAGATGGCCTTAAATAATTTGCCTTTGCAATGATAAAATCAATTTGGTTCATGTTTCTTCTTTGTTTTGTTGAACCTTGTTACATGAAGTATCATTTCTCTTCTCCTTTTTTCCCCTCCTTTTCCATTTATTCTCTGTTTATGACATTGTGGAATCTATGATTTGTTTATATATATGTATGCTGAATGCTAATATTTGATTTTCAGCTCCAAAGCCTCACAGGTCACAGGTTACTCAGGCTTCTCATTAGATCTATGTGCATTGATTCTTCCTGTTGAATCTTCTTATGCCTTTGCACAACTAGGTAAGACCGTTGAACTTATGATTCCTTGCTTTTCTGAACATAATGTACATCATGCATAGTATTATGAAGCACCTCTGCTGCATATTGAACGATTATCAGTTACTTGTGCATATAACAAATGGGCTGCATGGTGAGACCTTTCTGTAGTATAGCCTGTTAACAATTGAATGGCTCGGATTAGGGCGCTGTGGCAATGTTTCTTGCTGTGGCAGTATGATATGATGCTCATGTGACGATTGAGTATACCTATAGCTATAAATTCTCTTGCATGGTGGTATTCAATCACGAGGCAATATAAAGGTCTTCAAAATGAAGTTAGACAACATCCTTGCTCTTCAATCCTGATTCTTGGTTTATTTTAATTATAATGGCCATTGTTCTTATTCCTGTCAGTTAATCTCTTCATTTGACTAAACCTAAAGTCAAACTTGCAGTTCAAGATAGTTCCCATTCTTGAGGTGAACTCATCGCAAAATAACTTATGAACTAATAGTTTTCTGACTCTTTGTATACTACATGAAAAGTGCAAATCTAGATGTGACATCATTGGTGCAGATTCTAGCATAATAAGATTCTCTGCTGTTTGTTTTGTGGTGTCAGAAACAGCTAACTGTAATTATCTTGTCTCTAGATCTTAAAAAGTTGTATAATCATAATGTTGTTCAGATAGCCATTTAAGTAAAGAGATTCATGTGAACGTTATTGACGATAAAGTGTCTGCAAATGATTCAGTGCACTTTGACTGACAATGCATAGTCATTTACTGCTTTTTCAACTTTCATCAAGGGACCTGAGAAAGGAAGCGTGATGCACATCCGGATCAGATTTTGCCTTGATGTTCATGTGTTTATTGAGGGTTGTAGCTGTGATCACAAGTCCATTTCATGCTTTAAATTGATTATCAGATTGTAAGACACTTTATTGCATGACCCTGTGTAGGCATCACTTTTCTGATGCTAATTTTTGTCATCAAAATATTCAGTAATCTAGCTTGATTTTTTTTATGAGCTTTCAATGTTTGAGGTAATCCTGGGCATGCTATTGATGTGTCTGAGCTTCATTATTCTGGTCTATATCATGTGTGATCCCTAACGGTCCGCAATCTAATGGGCCAGTGCCCAGCCGGAGGCCTTAGGATGCGGGGCTGTTCCGTGCCTCACTAATACCATATCCTATTTAGTGTACATGTCATTTACAAAGAAACAAGACTCCAATTCTAGGCAAACAAACCTCTTCCAAGCAACCTTGGCCCCATGAGTATTCTCTGACCTTCCTTTACACAAATGTTGAGCATTTCATGTCAACTTCTTTGGCATGGTAGAAATTTGACAATAATAGTTTATCAAGCTGTAAATAATAACAAACTTGATCAGTTGGGGTCTACCTGCATAATTGAGGTGTTTTTACAGTCCATGCAGTCATTCCAGTTGGAATCTTTCTGATCAAGGACCTACATCCTTTGTCACTCAGTCTTCTGGGGATAAGAGAAAGATCCCAAACCTAAACTTTAACAGACAATTTTCCATATTTAAAACCATTCAATTGAAGCAACTCAGCACAGTATCAATCCTCATATCCAACCAAAAACAATTGTATTTTATCGGGATTCAGTTTCAATCCAGAGAATGCTTTGCAATATATGGAGTACATTGAAGATTTCAAACAGCCATTGAAGAATATCTTAAAGTCATCCACTTTAGAGAGAACCTTGATAGAAATAATAGAAAGGAATAGGGGCAATGGTGTCTTAATTTCTTTTCTCCCTTGAAGAAGCCCTTGTTGACAACTGGATTTTGGTCATCAATGCTAGTGTTCATTCTTATAAAAGTTCCAATTAAAAATAACAAGATAATAACAAAAAAAATAGATAAATAAATAAATAATAAGGAAATCAACAAATAATAATAATAATAATAATAATAATAATAATAATAATAAATGAAGAACACAGAGCCCACTCGGAAAAGGTATAAACCTGAGCCCATTCAAATGAAGGTTCTCTCTAGCACGCACCTAGGACTTTCTGTTCCGGCCAGAGCGAGAATTCCAGTTTCCGTCCAAGGTAAAGTTCAATGACCTGTTCTCCATTACTTTTTCGCCCAGTGTAGAGACAGAGAAATGCTGATGTGATGATTTGTGGTCTAAATGGTGTCCTTATATTGAATATGAGGTCCTTAGCTGAGAGATACTCTACCTGTTCGATGAAAATGTACAAGTTAGATGAACTCTTGTTGTTGAACGATTAGAGAGACTTTTGACATGACTGAGATGAACTTGTCTGTCGTACTGATCATTTGATGTGTCTATTAGTTCATAGATTGAGGATCTCCTTTATATGTGGCTTGTTTGATCTTTGTCCTTTTTTCATTTTTGTGTTCTATCCGTCAAAGTGCTATAGATGTATTTGAGCCTGAGCTTAAACTAAATTGGTACCGCAATAGGTTTGCTAAATGTGAATAGAATTGTATAGATTCTGACGGTCATATACTTGTTGATGGATCAAACTTGCCATCCTCTTCTTGTCATGTTTAAATGATTATCTTTACTGGATATGTCGCACTTGCGAATGGGCAATAGTGTTTGTTGCAAATTCTTGGACCTGTTGTTGAGACTCTCTCTGCACTATGTTTATTTGCTCTGTTTTCTAGTCTGTATGTCTTGGTGTTGGTGGTTGGCGATTGTGGTGAGAACATGAACTGGAATCACTGATACGCTCTTTGATCTCTGGTGATATTTGAGTTAGTTTCTCTGTTGTGGTTCCATTTTTGATATCTGTATCTGGTGCTTTTTCGCAAAGATAGGATCGTAAATTTTGAAAGGCTGTAAATCTGGTGATGGTCAGAGATGATCAATGGTGGGGGTAAATGATTCTGTGTATCAAGTTCTTTTTTTTGACAGTATGTGGATCAAGTTCATACATGTTGATCTTGGCCAAATTCTGGATGCTTATATACTATTTGTTCTATCTTGAAATGTTCAGCTATAGTTGTTTCCAAGGAAGATGTTTTGTAGTCGAGAGGATTCTATTTTGAATGGTTTGATAGATTCTGGATAAGTAACTTTGTATGTTGGTTACTTGAATAGAGATGATAAAGATTTGGCTGAGAATTTGAATTGGAAAATTTGAATTAGAGTGTCCCGTGTAGAGATGGGAAAAGAAGAAGTTTGCGTGTATTATGGAGAAGATGGACTGAGAATAAAAAATTAATAATTAAAAAATCCGAAAATAAAAATTTAGAAAATTGGTTAGATAAATAGGCCTTGATTAGGTTGTTAGATTTTAGTATTATAATTAGCATAGTTTCATTTATTTGATATTCATATAGTTTAGAGATTTTAGTGACCTTTGTTATAGTTTAGTCTTGGTAGATGGATTTTTTAAACAACAAATTGGATTCGATTTGCTTGTAGCTCATGGTATTGCTGTCTTAGGGCTTAATAATAAGGCCATGCTATATTCTTTGCCGAACTCGTATTCGGTTATTTTACTGTACTTCACCATTTTATTCACTTTCATTACTATTCCTGATTTGTTTGTTTGTTGTGATTGTTTTTATATCGATTGTGTGTTTTGATTCATTTTCTTAGTTGAATGGTTAGGTAACATCCTAGGACCATAATAAATACAGAACCATCGCATGGACACTTAGCAACCATAATAAATACAGAACCATCGCATGGACACTTAGCGGCATGAATGACCTTCACTACAAAAAAACACGTGTTTTCCGACGAAATTTCCAACGAAAAATTTGGAAAAATTCGTTGGAAAACGAATTTCTAACGAATTTTCCAACGAAAAAAATTCTTTGGTAATAGGTCGTCGGAAATTTTTCCAACGAAAAATTTCAATTTTCGTTGGAAATTTGCGACGAATTTTATTTCGTTGGAAAACTCGTGGCTAAATTCGTTGGAAAAACTACAAAATTTTTTTTCTGGTCGAAAAATCGTGGAAATTTTTTTTCCAACGAAAAATTTTTCGTTGGTAAAATTACAAATGTTTTTTTTTTGGTCGAAAAATCATAGAATTTTTTTTCCAACGAAAAATTTTTGCTGGTAAAATTACAAATGTTTTTTTTGGTCAAAAAATCGTGGAAATTTTTTTTCCAACGAATTTTTTTTTTCGAAAAATCGCCCTCGCCGCCGGCGAGGGCCAGCCTCGTCGCCAGAGAGGGCTGAGGTTGCCCAGATCTGGGCGAGCTTGAGCTCGTCGTCGGCGAGGGCCGAGCTCGCCCAGATCTGGGCGACCTCGAGCTCGCCGGCCATGGTGAGCTCGAGCTCGCCCAGATCTGGGCGAGCTCGGCCCTCGCCGGCGACGAGCTCGAGCTCGCCCAGATCTGGGCGACCTCGGCCCTCGCCGGCGACGAGCTCGAGCTCGCCCAGATCTGGGCGACCTCGAGCTCGCCAGCGACGGCGATGAGGTGGTTGAGGCGGCGGGCGAGGTGGCGGCCCATGGTGGCGTCGGGGGCGCCGACCGCCGCGGGGGCCTGGCCTTGGATGGCCGTGGCGGCGAGGGAGCCGACGTTGCCCTGGATGGCCACTGGGGAGGGAGCCGACGTCGCCCAGATCTGGGCGCGGAGGAGTTGAGGGCCCCGATCTTGGTGTCCATGGTGCCGGAGCCGGAGCCGGAGGGGGGGCGGCGGGGGAGGAGGCGGAGCGAGAAGGTGAAGGAGAGAGAGAGAGAGAGAGAGAGAGAGAGAGAGAGAGAGAGAGAGAGAGAGAGAGAGAGAGAGAGAGAGAGAGAATGTGGAATTGTTGCAGGAATTGAGCGCGAAAATATGAATAAGGAAGAAGTAGTGTTTTCGTTGCAAAATTCGTGGGAAATTTCCCACGAATTTTGTAACGAAAATTGTACACACTAAAATAATTGCCCGGAAAATTCAAATTCGTTGGAAATTTCCAACGAATTTTTTTTCGTTGGAAATTTCCAACGAATTTTCCAACGAACATTGTACACACTGAAATAATTGCCCGGAAATATGAAATTTGTTGGAAAATTCGCTAGAAATTTCCAACGAATATAAAAAAATGCCGAATAGTACTGGTTTTTTTGGAATTCGTTGGAAATTTCCAACGAATTTTCCAACCAAAATTGTACACACTGAAATAATTGCCCGAAAAATTGAAATTCGTTGGAAAATTCGTTGGAAATTTCCAACGAATTTTCAAACGAATATAAAAAATGCCGAATAGTACCGATTTTTTTGGAACTCGTTGGAAATTTCGTTGGAAATTTCCAACGACAAAAAATTCGTTGGAAATTTCCAACGAAATTTCCAACGAAAATTGTACACACTGAAATAATTGCCCGAAAAATTCAAATTCGTTGGAAATTTCCAATGAATTTTCCAACAAATATAAAAATGCCGAATAGTACCGGTTTTTTTGGAACTCGTTGGAAAATTCGTTGGAAATTTCCAACGAATTTTCCAACGAATATAAAAAATGCCGAATAGTACCGGTTTTTTTGAATTTGTGGCAAAATTCATTGGAAATTTCCAACGAAAAATTTTTCATTGGAAATTTACAAGGAATTTTGCGACGGAATATTTTTCGTTGGAAATTTCCAACGAATGTTGCCACGAAAAATTTTTCGTTGGAAATTTCCAACGAATTTTGCGACGAAAAATTTTTCGTTGGAAATTTCCAACGAATTTTGCTTTTCGTTGGAAAATTTGTCGAAAATTTGCGACGAAAATTTTTTCGTTGCAAATTTTCGTGGCAAAAATCCGATTTTTTTGTAGTGCTTTAGTACTCATAATTAGATAAGATGACTGCATGGATACTTTAGTTAACAAAAAATCAATTTTAAGTACCAAAAAGATACTAGTTAAATAACTAGTGTAATATAGTTTCCAACCTTAAATCTCTGATTGTGTAGGAAGTATACTCCCATACCTCACTTGGTTTCTAGTCGACCTGAATAGGATTGTAGCGACTCTTCATTTAAAATTCTGATAGGATTTATCCAAATTAATTTTCAACGTCAAGCGAGGTAAGGATTTGGGGGAATCCATGCGGATTGAGGATCATTGGTACCCAACTTGACATTACCGGATCATTGGTACCCAACTCGACATTACCTCTAACCTCGTTCGTTTTCCCATTGGAGTCTCCAAGTTGTCGTAACTCTCTTTTCCATTGAGGAAAAAGGATGAGGTTTAGAGGTAATGCCAAAGGTGAACCAACGGTCCCTATTCGGCGCAGGTTCTCCTAAACCCTTACCTAGCTCAATGTTAAAATATTCAATTTTAGTTTCGATTAACCCTATGAAAATTCAAAATGAGGAGTTGCCGCTAGTTTATTGAGATCAGCTAGAAATCAAGTGATATATGAAAGTATACTCACTTCCTATGCAAATAGAGATTTAGGGTTGGTGACTTGATTACAATAATTTTAACTAGTGCTATTTCAATACCTAAACTTGATTATTTGTAGTGTCCATGTAATCTGTTTACCAGTTATTAGTCCTAAAGTTCTTGCTCGCTAGGTGTCCATACAATGTTTTTATTGGTGTTTATTTTAATCCTAAAAAGGTAACCTAACCATTCATCTAAAGAAAGCATATCACAACATAGGAAAACAATATAAAAGAATCACAATCAATTGATCTAAGAAAGCAATGAAGAACGAGTAAAAGATATAGTACAATAAGTAACCCGTTATGATTAGGTAAAGAATATTACACGGCCTTGTTATTAAGCTCTAGAACAACAATCCCCTATGAGCTTAGTTCAAATTGACTTCAATTTCCAAAGTGACTAATTCGCTAAATCTAAACTAGAGGAAATCATGAACTATCCTAAATCATGTGTATACTATCTAAATGAAACTAAACCAATTCTGATACTCAAATCTAATAGCCTAATCAGACGTTATTTCGATAACCAATTTTCAATTGTTTTTAATTTTTATTTCCAAAAAATGGGGACTCGGGCCAGATCCTAATATGTGGACTAAAATCGGACTTTGCGGGTCTAGGCCATGGACACAAGTTGGGCTTTATTAAATCAAGCCACATTTTGATTGGGTGTCAATTTTACTTGACCCGACCCAACCCGAAGAGAAATTTTGAAGTATTTTCGGTTCAGGTCTCATCCAGTTCAAGTATTAAGTAAAGAACTTTGGGTAGTTCTCCGAGTTGGGTTGGGTTTCGGTTTTGTCTTTTTCTTTTTTTTCCCTTCTCACGTGCATTCTCAAGAATTCTAAAAAAGCACTAGATAAGGCGTAACAAAAGGAAGAGGGAAAGGAAAAGGTGAAAGCTTGCCTAAGCGAGAGCGGAGACAATCTAGAGGAAGACCTAGAGAGAAAGTGTGGATGTGATGAGAAGATCCAAGTGATTGGGACTCGTAATGAAAGGCATAGGGGAAGAACTGGAAAGAAAATGAATTTGCTGTTTGCCCCAACAGATCCTTAACAGAGTCATTGTGATGTCATTAATTGCCACATCTTGTAATGAAGTGCCGGTTTTTACACGGGAATACTAACAAATTAAAAAACCAATTCAAGCCATTGATTAAACTAAACCAAACCGAAACCAACTTGGATTCCTTTTATTTGATCAAAGGCAGTTGAAGGAAAACCAAAAACAAATCCAACGATATCGTAGGTTTTAATTGATTTTTGTTTTGTAGTATGATGTACTCAAAATAAAGTAAAATCTAGTAACACGGGGGTTATTGATGATGCAGTCCTCTTCTTGCAATTGTATTTTGCATAGTTTAAAGAACACCAAGTCGATGTTATGCATTGATTTTAAAAAGAGAACTTCATTAAAGTTTCAATAGACTGCATAGGGTTAACATGCTGATTCAGAGTGCTAACAAAGGCAGACAAACGTTCTTCCAACTATTCATTTTCCTTAGTACATCAATTCTTTATGACATCTTGTCTTTTAAACCTCGGGGACAAATGGTCATATTCTTCATTGAGTTCTTTAGACAAGGATTCCCACTCTTCCAATGGTTGACTGAGGTGCGCTACAAGGCCTTGATGAACTTGAATCTCGTGATCAAGGTTGTTCAACTTCTTCAAGATCCTTTCCTTTTCTATCGTTGGTTTGGCAGTCTCACTCTCTGTATCAATTTGAGTATCGAGAATGTTCAGCTTGGTCACAAGCTTCTCCCTATCTTGCATAAGTTTGGAGTGCTCTTCTTTGACCTGTTTGAAGTCCTTATGCCGACCCTTGAGAACCTTTCTTGCACAATGGGTTTGTTTCTCCTTGTCCCAATATTCATCTGCAAAGGACTGGACGGAATCAATTTGCTCAATGTTGGACTTGAAGGCTTGTAAGCTATAGTCGAAGAGAAATGTAAACTCTTCATATTTCTCCCAAAACTTGAGGTTTTCAATGTTACCAGTGAGGTTTAAGTTTGCCAGCAGCACCCTTATTTCTTCCTAAACATCTAGGCGGGAGATGATGTAAGGATATTTAAAAGAAATGAGATCAATTAACCTTTTCCACTTGGACATGGTTTCATCAGCGCAAGGACAATCATGAATAACGAGCCGAGAAGAAGATGTAACCATTTCCAATATTCCAAAGAGGAGCTTCTCAATGGATAGGTAAGAAGTGGTCCGTCTCTAATGAGTAAAAGCAAATACAAAGATCAAATGACTTGAAATAACAAGAACATTACCACTTCTTTTAGTTCAAATTCAGAGAGCTAAGCATCTCAATGTTCCTTACTTATTTCTCCTATCTCATCAATGGGTTGTCCAATGACATTTGTAATCCGATCGACAGTAGCTCTAACAACAGAGCCACCCAGAAGCAGAATCAAAAACACTTAAAAAATGTGTTTTGCATTGTGATATAATTATATAATCAGAGGAAGAAAACAAATATATATTAACTCAAAACAACCACACAACATCATCAACATAAGCTAATTCTTTTAAAAAGACAAAAGGATTAAAGTCTATATACACAGACAATACTATACAAATGAATAATTAATATGCAGGACTGTTTACAACGCCATATCAAAATAAAAAAAGTTGCACTTAAAGAAGAAATTACATGGAAAGGAAAAACTTGAACTTACTCATGTAAATCAGTGAACATTTGAGAAAGCAATAGGGCGACTTCTTATAGAAATCATTCGAAATCCAAAAGAAGGAAATAGTCTCCTCTTCCCTTCTCCATTCTAACAAATGGATGGAGTCGAGAGGAAACCGCACATTCCCCTCGGATTTAAGGTCTGAACATGTTTCGTGGTACTCTGTTCTCAGTCAAACACTTGTTTGGTGGCAATGGAGGTGTTGATCAAGCTCTTCCACCTCAGTTTCTGACTCAATTCGCCAATAAATGTTGAATAAAAGGTTGGAGAAAATGGAATTGAAATGTAGTCGAACTTTGAGGCGTGAAATCACTCTCTTTTAAGATCAATTTGCTCCACGAAGTTGCTATAGGTTACTGACAACCTTCAAGATACAATAAAGTCACGGTGAGAATACTGGATGCAATTTCAGTAAATCTCCTACAAATCTTGCGAAACAATTGAAAAAATTGCTATCTCATTTTTCCTTTTAAGGAAGACGAAAAAAATGAAGGAAGTTAAGTTCATAAAAAATTGAACAGAATTGTCCAATATATAAGATAAATAGAACACTCCTCTTGGTGTCTAAATTGCCAATACGGACACACCTACTCATGTCTGAAAAATTGCAATTCGGACATAACCATTCGTGTGTGAAAACCGCCATTCGGACACAACCCTTCATGTACGAAAAATTACAATTTGAACACAACTCTTCAAACGTGAAAACTATCAATTTTGGACATACCCTTCATGTCCTAAAATGGACAGTTTTGTTTGAACAATCATAAAAAAAATTGTTGATTAAGGCTTATTTTGGTCTGCGTTGCGCTAGCATGCCAAAGGTGTCTAATAATCGTGCACCTGCATGCGGGTATTGTGGGGTCTAGCCCACGCACCCACTTTCTCCATTTACAATAGTAGACAACACTTTAACTTATAAAAAGACCAAAACTTTAATTTCTTTCCTATGTAGGACAAGGAAAATGCCTTATTTGTAAAATTTAGAAACAAACACCAACAATCCCCCACTTTATTTGTAAAACAAATAAATTTAAAACAAATAATCAATTTACACACTTTCTTTTCATTCCTAGGAAATACAAAACCCTCTGGTTGTTCCATGTAAATTTCCTCATTTAACTCTATATAAGAAAGCAATTTTTACATCCATTTGATGAACGTAAAGATTATAAATGAATGCTAAGGCAACTAGAATTCAAATAGTTGTTATACATGCTACAGGAGCATACGTGTCAAAATAATCTATTCCTTCCTTTTGCCTAAACCCTGGGGCCACTGACCTAGCCTTAAAAGCTTGGATAGTACCATAAAAATTATATTTTCTTATGAAAACCCATTTACACCCAATAGGATTCAATCCTTTTGGTAAATCAGCTAATACCCAAGTATTATTGGACATAATCGAATCCATTTCGTCATTTATAGCTTCTTTCCAAAAAGAAGCATCTCTAGAAGACATTGCTTCACCAAAACTTTTACGATTGTCTTCTATGTTTAATAATAAGGGGTATTTATTTACCACGTTATTATTTCTATCTTCCTTCAACAAGGAAAACATTTAGGACCTAAATTTTTCAATTTTCTCGCTCTAATGCTTCTCCTTAGTTCAGTCATGTCTTTCGAATAATTTGTTTCCTTCTCATGAGAATTTACTTGTATTTCTATAAGTCTTGAATTATTATTTTCAATAATTTCAAAGTCCTTAAAACACTTATTCTCAAAGAATTCAACATATCTTGATTCTACAATGACATTTGACTCTAAATCAAGAAGTCTATAAGCTTTACTATTTTCGGCATATCTAAGGAAAACACTTTTAATGACTTTAGGACCAAGTTTTGTTATCTTAGGATCCGGTACTTGGTAATAAGCCAAACACCCTCACATTTTAAGATATGACAAGTTTGGCTTTCTTGCCTTCCATAATTCGTATGGACTTACGTTATTCTTCCTGGATGGTATCCCCATTATGAATATAACATGAGTAAGTAATGCGTCACCCCATAAATTAATGGGTAGCTTTGAATTAGAATGCATAAAATTAACCATTTCTCCAAGAGATCTATTTTTACTTTTAGCCAAACCATTCTGTTGTGGTGTGTATGGTGCTAAGATTTGATGAATAATACCATGTTCTTCACAAAATGATGAAAATTCATTTAAGAAATATTCATCACCTCTATCTGAATGTTGAACTTTAATTTTCCTTTCCAATTGACTTTCTATTTTGGCCATGTATTTCTTAAACATGGTAAATGCTTCATCTTTCGATCTTAGGAGATAAATGTAAAAAAAAAACCTACCGCAATCATCCACAAAGATAATAAAATACCTTTTACCACCACGAGTTAACATTCCATTGAAATCGCATATATTGTTATGCACCAAGTCCAGTAAATTCGAATTTCTTTTTGTACTTGGAAAAGGCCTCTTTGTTAATTTAAACTTAGCACAAATTTCACATTTATCTAATTTGCCATTAAAATTATCAAGTCTAATTTTTTCATATTCTTTAAATAGCGAAAATTTAAATGCACTGATCTACTACGCCATAAAATTGAAGAGTCAACAGTATAAACATAAGATTCAATCTTATTATTGATACTTAGTTGATACATGCCATCGGTGGCACAACCCTTTCCCACAAATGGCCTGTTCTTCGACAAGATAACCTTGTCGGACTCAAATAATATCTGAAATCCCCTCTTACATAGCAAATCGACAGAAATTAAATTCTTCCTAATTTCAAGTACATACAACACATTAAGAAGGATAACCTTCTTTCCAGAAGTAAACTGTAACTCCACGGAGCCTTTACCATTGACCTTTGCAAGACTATTGTTTGCCACTAAGACCTCTTGAAAATTAGCATCCATAGCCTCATCCTAATGATTCAATGTGGATTTATCCTTGCACATGTGGACTGTTGCTCTAGAATCTAGCCACCAACCTGTTTGGACAGAAGCATTGTTGATTTCAGTAATCGTGGTCATGGTACCATCAAATTTCTCAGAAATATTTGTGTTTGAAAATATGTTTGTAACCATGGCGACAAAATTTTCTTCAACCGCATTAGCATCTGCTTTCACATTTAGTGTTGGTGTATTTTTCTCTTTGGAAGTTTTGTTCTTGCAATGCTTACAATCCCTTGCAAAATGCCCCACTTTGCCGCAAACGAAATAGCCACCCTTCTTCTTCTTTTGCACCTTCTTAAAATTCTGCTCTCTCTTGCATTTCAAGTTTGGGTGATTTTTGGCTAAAATCCATTACTCGTCACGACGTTCACTTTGGTCTCATACAATCTAGAATTTTCATGCAAGCATGATTCTTCCTCAACGCGAAGATGTTTCTAGAGTTGAACCAAAGTTGTTTCCTCTGTTTTGTGCATTAGCCTTTTCCCATAGTCCTTCCAACCCGAAGGCAATTTAGTAATAATTGCTCCAACTTGAAATGCTTCTGGTATGTCGATTTTGAGAGCACAAATTTTGTTTTCTAGAACTTGTAGTTCATGGACTTGCTCCAGAAGGGGTTTAGTATCAATGAATTTGAAATCAAAGTACTTAGAAATCAAATATTTGTTAGTACATTGTTCATCTGCTTAGTATTTGAATTCGAGTGCATTCCACATTTCCCTAGCAGACTTCATTCCCATGAACAAGTCGTATAGTCGATTGGACAACGTATTCAGAATGTGCTTGCCATAGAGTAGTTCGTCTTCTTCACGTTTCTATTTTTCTTTGTTCACTCTCTCAACTTTTTCAGCATTTGGTTGTCTTCCTTCAGTGGTAGGAACAGGATCTTCAATAGACGCCAAATTAGGATCTAGTATATATGAGATCTTCAGGGCCGTGAGCAAAAACATCATTTTGTCCTTCCAACGTGCGAAGTTGTTGCCGTCGAATCGATCCAACTTGACCATATCCTGATTCATCGCTTTGATACATTCCAACTCCATTGTTATGTGAATTGATCCTAAAAATTGTTGAATAAAAGGTTGGAGGAAATGGAATCGAAATGTAGTCGGACTTTGAGGCATGTAATCACTCTCTTTTATGATAAATTTGCCTCACAAAGTTGCTATAAATTACTAGTAAATTCCTTTTAGGATGCAACAAAGTTACGGTGAGAATACTGAATAGTAATTCCAATAAATCTCCTAAATTCTATGCGAAACAATTGAAAAAATGGCTATCTCCTTTTTTTTTTAAGTAAGACGAAAAAAAAATGAAGTTAAGTTCATAAAAAATTGAACAGAATTGTCCAATATATAATACAAATAGAACGCACCTCTTGGTGTCTAAACTGCTAATATAGACTTACCCACTCATGTCTGAAAAATTGCAATTCATGCATAACCCTTCGTGTGTGAAAACCGCCATTCGGACACAACCCTTCATGTCTGAAAAATTGCAATTCTGACACATCTCTTCAAACATGAAAACTGTCAATTTTGGACATACCCTTCATGTCCTAAAACGGACAGTTTTGTTCGAACAATCATAAAAAAATTGTTGATTAAGACTTCTTTTGGTCCTCAGCACGCTAGCGTGCCAAGGGCACCTAATAATCGTGCACCCACACGCGAGTATTGTGGGGCCTAGCCCACTCATACATTTTCTCCATTTACAATAGTAGATAACATTTTAACTTATAAAAAGACCAAAACTTTCATTTCTTTCCTATGTGGGACAAGGAAATACCTTATTATTTGTTTTACAAACAAACACCAACAATAAACTAGCTTGGATTTTTCGGAGATATCCCTTAGTCCTGTCTGGGGTACCATGGAGAACTCCGTTGTTGGAAGAGAGAAGAGGAAGCGTGTCACGCCCCGAACCCCAACGGGCTCGCAACACCCCTACGATGGTCGAATCAAACGTGACGTCCCAGGACGCGTCGCCGACCCAAATGAATCACCCACATGTATACACAAGCGGAAGCGAGATATAACAACCTAGATAGTAAACGACGACAAAAGGATAGTATTTGCACAAATCAACAATTGCATTTCATATACTTAGTACTAGCTTACAACCTTCATTTACACCACAACTATCCAGGCTACTAACTTCAAATCACATTTATCAAAAAGGGGCGGTGGTTGGTAAACTTATCTCCTCTACAAAACGGGGTGCTCAAAAGACGGGATAACCCGACCTATTCTCGGTCCCCGTGGTACCCTAACGGTGTCTCCAACTCGGTCACAATCGCGGATCTTAAATTGTTTATAATTCAATAATGAGAATAAATTTCAATAAGCAGACAACCTAAACCCCACATAGGCCAATGTGTACCCAGACAAGCCTTAGCATGCAATCTAACAATTGATATATTCGAATTCACATAAACACACTTACCTCACATCGAATCACACGCCAGCTCTGTACGTTAGTCAAATTACTATTAATATAATAACACCTAATGTACATATCACTATCACCCGAGCGACATGCACACGTGCATTCATCCAATTCAATCAAGTACATTACACATACGCATCCATCCAACTTTCTCACGACCCGGGTCAACACCCCACAGGTCCTTTCTCGCCACCCGCGTCAACACCCTCTAGGTTGACAGCCCTTCGATCAATCTGGACTTTGTCCCATGTCAACACGCTCCAGGACCTTTCTCACGACCCGCGTAAACACGCCTCAGGTTAGCCCTCCGATCAATCCGGGCTTTGTCTCGTGTCAACATGCCTCAGGACCCTTCTTACGACCCAGATCAACACCCCACATGTCCTTTCTCACAACTTTGGTCAACATCCCACAAGTTGGCAGCCCTCCGATCGATCTGGGCTTTTCAAGCAAACACACATGCCACATAATTCAATCCATTTCCATGTCATTCACATATTCAAACATCACTCAAGGATATCCGATCAACCACAATACCATTCGCCACTCATGTGCACCAAGACAACCACAATTCCACCAATTCAAGTCATGAATCACTCACCCGTCCTTGATCACATTTGACAACGACAACCCACTATTAATTCACCACATATGAACACAAATCAAGCATTTGACCACACGGGACAATCACACACTAAATCGACGTTCAAGCATCAACGGCCCCTCATACAATCACATTAAGCCAAAGCTCACATAATGCGCGTTATCCCCATCACGAATCATCAACACGAACTACCGTCAAACGACCATTAAATGACGCACGAATGACCGACGATTTTCGCATAAATTCCAGCACTAACGACCTCCAATCCAACCACAAAAATCAGCCATAAACCACCTCGATTCAGCCCACACTCCGACCCATTCGCTCGCCCCGAACCGACCCATAACTTCGCCACCAAATTGCGCTTAACGGCCACAAAATCAGCCCCGAACAGCCACTATATCCACTACATTCAGCCCACACACGAACTCCTAAACAAGTCTAGCAATACCCATCATCCTAAGTCGGGATTAGGAAGTCGCTTACCTCAACTTGAGCAAGAAAATGGGCAAGGGCAGTGGGGACTTACCGGAATAGCAACGACAACGGCAATCGGCGAGGCTCTCGGCCACAGCCGGGAGGCAGGGGCGATAAGGAGCTTTGGCTGAGGCGGCAACAGCTTGGCGGCAGCAAGGGCGAGCAGGGGCCTCACCGAAACAGTAGCAGCTCCGGCAGCGGCTGGGTAGCGACGGCGATGGGAGGCCGGTAGAGAGCAGCGAGGGAGAGAAACGGGGGAAGGAAGCAGTAGAACGTCGTCAGGGTTAGGGCAAGGCGAGCGGCGACGAGTTGGACGGAACAGAAGTAGCAACGTCGCCGGGACAGCAGCAGCTCCGGCATTCGAGCAGCGGCTCACGGTGGTGACGACTGGCTGTTGAGCACGAGTAGGGGTGCACAAGAGAGGGAGGAGGGGAGCTCGGCCACGCGGACGACAGCAAGCAACATCTCGTCGGCGCCTTCGAGCTAGAGTGGCGACGGGATGAGTAGCGGCGGCGACGCACAACAGCACTGGTTTGGTCTCAGCTCCGGTGCGGCTATAGGCCGTGCGAACAAGGGAAAGAGAAGGAAGAAGAAGCAACCGGGCTCGGGGAGGGTAGCAGCGGCGAACAGCGACTCTAGGCTGGGACGAGCAGCCGGATGGCGCGTGATGGGCTCGGCCGAGCGAGCTGCGAGTTGGGCTTGCGGCGGCGAGCTGCTGGGCGAGCGAGTCGACGACGGCGACAGCGTTCGGTGGCTGGGCGGCGGTGATGGCGGGGGTGGTGGCTGGTCGAGCGAGCGGCTGCGCAAGGCGGACGACGAGTGGCGGTCGGCAGAGGGGAGCAGGAGCAGCGCCCAAGAGGAAGGAAAAGAAGAGGAAGAGAAGAAGAAGAAAGAAGAAGAAGGAAAAGAAAAGAAAAAGGAGGAGAGAGAGAGAGAGAGAGTTTGCATGGGGAGATAGGGAGAGGACATGCTCGCAGGGAGGGAGCGCGGCAGAGGAGAGAGAGAGAGAGAGAGAGAGAGAGAAAAGTCAAGACAATGAGTGTGATCCGACGGCCCACATTCGAACTCAAAATCGATCCGACTGTCCACGAAAAATCCTAATTATAAATTAGAAAAAAGGGCTA
This sequence comes from Syzygium malaccense, assembly GCA_031216405.1. Lineage (NCBI taxonomy): Eukaryota > Viridiplantae > Streptophyta > Magnoliopsida > Myrtales > Myrtaceae > Syzygium > Syzygium malaccense. The sequence goes on along the minus strand of CM062257.1, from coordinate 25,003,170 downwards.
AAAACATTAACTAAAACACATTACGAGAGAGGTCTACTAGTCCAAATTTGCACTTAGTCCAAATTTCACTTTTCACCAATTCCATGTAATATTGACGCTAGCCACAATAATATCGACACCATCCACTTAAATTCATCACAAAACTCCGAGAAATTCAACACCAAAATTTAGGCTCTAAATAACAGCTAAATTCGATCGAGTATGATTCTAGCGAAATCTCTAATTTAAAAATAACACAAGACTGATCAGTTATGGACGAGATTTTATTATAAGCACACTGACGAAATACACGCTTTATAAATCCCAAAATGGATCGAAATTCGGAATGTCACAAAACAACTCCTTTTGAAGTTATCTTAACATGATTGGGTTGCGCCCAAACTTATGTGCATGCCTGTTTCCTCATAAAAATTATGTCTGGCAGGGAGGAGCTCATTCGAGCTTATGTTGTTAACTTGCTGGTTCAGCTTAGAGTCAAATTTCCGCAGGTAGGCTAGTGCCATAAAACTTTCTTAATCTTTCAGTTCTATTAAGTTGGATTCTCTATTTGTTTGCATGGATAGGCTAACAAACAGATTTGCGCGCACGTAGGTTCTGTGGGGTTCGTCTTGTCAAGATTGCGTGTTATTTTTGGTCAACGATGGTACATCCTCTGCTCTTGTGAATGGCCTTGCGTGGATAGCAGCAGTTTGCTCATTGTACCAATGATCATTAATCTCTTTCGCTTGCTCAATGTACTCCCCAGGGCCATGCCTAGACTCTTGTATTTGACTCATAAAATTTGAAAGAAATTAGCTCATGCAAAAGCCCATAAAGAGACTCGGCCCAGTTCAAGAAATAGGAGCCCAACATACCTTTCTTATTCCCTCACCATCATCTGAGCATAAGGCGGCAGTATATGGGCGTGTGAGGGACAGATCGGTGAGCAAAGAAAAATCGGAAAGGAAATGAGATCACGCGAAAAAACGAGGTGATAACAAAAAATGATCTCTCTCTAGTCTCTCTCTCCTCTAGCCGTTTCACAATTCCCATCTAAAATGCTAGTTACGTCACTACAAAAAAACAAGGATTTAGCCACGGAAAATTAGCGACGAAAAATTATTTGTCGCTAATTTGTGACAGAATTTGTGATGAAAACTAACTTCGTCGCTAATTGTGACGGAATTTATGATGAAAAAAAAATTCGTCGCTAATTTGCGATGAAAAATTTTCCGTGGCTAATTTGCGATGGAATTAGCGACGAAAAAAAATTCGTCGCTAATTTTGCGATGAAAAAAAATTCGTGGCTAATTTAGCCACGAAAACAAACTCTCGCTTCACTTTCCCAGCTATTTTTTATTTTTGTGGCTAAATCCATGGTTAAATTAGCCACATATTTAGTTACGGAAATAAATATAGTAGGGAAATGTGGCGATACTTAATTTCCGTGGCTAAATCCGTGGCTAATTAGGGTGCGAATGATAACTATTTTGCTCCAAAAATCAAATTCTTGCAAGAAATTGATTTCTGGAATTTTTGCCAGAAATTGATTTCTGGAGGAGAAATCTGTTTGGTAAAACATGACTAATTTTGCTTCAGAAATTGATTTTTGGAACAGAAATCTATTTTGATTTGTTGATTTTTTTCACCTAAAAAAATTTAAATTTTACTTAAAGTGGGTGGCTATAGGTATTATAAGCCATTCTGTAAATTTTTTTATTTTTTATTTTTAAAATTTTTTTTGGGTACCTAAAAAAATTTAAATTTCACTCAAAGTGGGTGACCACAAGTATTCTAGGCTATTTTGTGAAGTTTTTATTTTTTATTTTTTGGGCACATCAAAAAATTTAAAATTTACTCAAAGTGGGTGGCTACGGGTATTTTAAGCCATTCTATGAAGTTTTAAAATTTTTTATTTTTTTGGGCACCTCAAAAAATTTAAATTTCACTCAAAGTGGGTGGCCGCAGGTATTTTAAGCCATTTTGTGAAGTTTTGAAAAATTTTATTATTTTATTATTTTTCTTTTTTTTGGCATCTCAAAAAATTTAAATTTCACTCAAAGTAGGTGGCCACAGGTATTTTAAGCCATTTTATGAAGTTTTGAATTTTTTGATATTTTTGGGCACCTCAAAAAATTTAAATTTCACTCAAAGTGGGTTGCCACATGTGTTTTAAGCTATTCTGTGAAATTTTTAAATTTTTGATTTTTTTTATTTTCTAAAAAAAATTCCCCAAATTTCATATTTTCCCGAAATCTGACTTTTTTTTATTTTTTGGAAATTTTTATGAATTTTTCTAGAATTTTTCAATTTTTATGCATTTTTTGAAAAAAAAATTCCGAGAAAATAGGGAGAATGCACTCCGGAATCAAGAAGCTACAAAAAGTAGCTTCTCTTTTTCTTGTCAAAAATTCATTCTGGAATCAAAAATGCATTCTGAAATCAAGTATTTTTAATAAACGCATTTTTATTCCAGAATGCAAAAATCGCTCCAGAATGCATTCCGAAAATTTTTTAACAAACGCCATTTTGTTTCGGAATGCATTCCCTAACAGAATTTTTATTCCGGAATGCATTCCATGCGCACCCTTAGCGACGGATTTAGCCACGGAAATAAATATAATAGGAAAATGCCGCGATACTTAATTTTTCGTGGCTAAATTCGTGGTTAATTAGCCACGGAAATAAATATAGTAAGGAAATGTGGCGATACTTAATTCCGTGGTTAAGGGCACGAATGACAACCATTCTATTCCAAAAAGAATTCCTGAAATAGAAATAGAAAAATCTATTTCTATTTTCATGATGAGTTTCTGAGAAAAAAATCCATTTGATAACAACAAAAAATTTCTATTTCTAGAATAGAAACACGTTTGATAACAGCATAAAATTTCTATTTCCTGAAATAAAAACCCGTTTAATAACAACACAAATTTCTATTTCCCAGAGCAGAAATGCATTTTTTTAGAAATGGAATAAAAAATTAGAAAATCCAGAAAATTCCTAAAAAACTCAAAAAAATTTCAGAAAATCCATAAAAATTGAAAATTTCTAGAAAAATTCATAAAAATTTTCAGAAAATAAAAAACAGTTAGACTTCGAGAAAATGGGAAATTTGTTGAATTTTTTTTTAAAATGAAAAAATAAAAAATTTCAAAACTTTACAGAATGACTTAAAATGCTTGTGGCCACCCACTTCGAATAAAATTTAATTTTTTTGAGGTGCCCAAAAATATCAAAAAATAAAAAATTTCAAAACTTCATGGAATGGTGCCTAAAAATTTAAATTTTTGGGCACAATGGGTGACCACAGATATTCTAAGCCATTATGTGAAGTTTTGACGTTTTTAATTTTTTGATTTTTTTGGGCAACTCAAAAAATTTAAATTTCACTCAAAGTGGGTGGCCACAGGTATTCTAAGCCATTTTATGAAGTTTTGAAATTTTTTATTTTTTTATTTTTTTGGGTATCTCATAAAATTTAAATTTTACTCAAAGCGGGTGGCCACAGGTATTCTAAGCCACTCTGTGAAGTTTTGAAATTTTTTATTTTTAATTTTTTTCTGGGCACTTGAAAAATTTTAAATTTCACTCAAAGTGGGTGGCCACAGGTATTTTAAGCCATTCTATGAAGTGTTGAAATTTTTGCCTTTTCGATTTTTTTTGAAAAGATTCACCAAATTTCCTATTTTCCTGAAATCTGACTTTTTTTAAATTTTCTGGACATTTTTACGAATTTTTATGGAAAATTTCAATTTTTATGGATTTTCTTAAAATTTTTTTTGAGATTTTTATAAATTTTCTGAATTTTCTAATATTTTTTGAATTTTTTATTTTTTCTAATTTTTTTAGATTTTTTTTATTTTTTCTGATTTTTCTAATTAGCGACGAATTTAGCTACGGAAATAAATATAGTAGGGAAATGCCGCGATACTTAATTTCCGTGGCTAAATCCATGGCTAAATTAGCCACGGATTTAGCCACGGAAATAAATATAGTAGGAAAATACCACAATACTTAATTAGCCATGAATTTTTTTCGTCGCAAATTAGCGACGGATTTAGCGACGAAAAAAAATTCGTCGCTAATTAGTGACGGATTTAGCCACGGAAAATAATTCGTCGCAAAATTTTTTTATATTTCCAACTTGTTAATGTCAATTGTCGTCGCTAATTAGCGACGAAAAAAAATTCGTGGCTAATTAGCGATGGATTTAGCGGCGACATTTCACATTAATAATTTAGAAAATAAAAAAATTTTGCGACGAATTATTTTTCATGCCTAATTAGCGACGAAAAAAAATTCGTCGCAAAATTTTTTTATTTTCTGAATTAATGTTGCAAAAATTAGCCACGATTCGTCGCTAAAATTTGCGACGCAATATAAGTTCGTCGCTAATTTAATTAACAAAAAGAGCGCCCCAAAGCCCCGCCCTCGCCCCCAATTTCTCTGTCTCTCTCTCTCTCGCTGTTGTCCCTCTCTCTCCCTCTTTCGTTTCTCTCGATCAGAGCAGATCTGCTTCCACACCCCCAAACCTCTCGCGCTCGCTAAAGGTTTTAGGTACCCCCTTCCCCCCACCCGCGCTTCCTCCCGCGACTCCTCCTCGCCCAATGGCCTCCGGAGCCCTAGAGGCCGCGGAGCCCGAAGGGGCGGCGGCTCCTCCCCCCCGTCGAGGGCAAGGAGGAATGGAAACCGCAGAAAAACAGGTTCATCGAGGACTGGAGCACGGCGCGCGAGAACCCTGGAGCACAACTTCCGGTGGACTCGCCAGAACCTCGCCCTCGTCCGCATCTTCGGCGTCGCCCTCCCCCTCCTCGTCTACAAGGGCATCGTCCGCGAATTCGTACGTACCTCCCCCTTTGTACGTGGCCTTTCGGATCTGTTACTTGCCGATTGATTCGATTTGGTCGTTATTCGTGAAATCGTGTCCGTCGTGGACCTTCGGTTCGCACGGGGTGGTCCTGATTAGCCTTCAGGTTCGACACTGATTGCACCATCTGATTGCGGTGGTGATTCGTTCATCTCCTCTGGTGACTTCTTCGGCCGGAGGGGCTGCGGACTGAGAGGGGTTTCGCTATGGGGAAGATCACGAATGGACTTGTGTTGTCAATGCTTCTTTTGACAGGTACCGTCTTACTTGTCGAAGTTTACCCGAGAATTTTGATGGTGATGGTGCATGGCAGCTCTGGGATGACAAGGTCAAGGTTATGGCGACGTAGTTGTGTTCACTAACAGAGATTCATTGAGATCGTTTTCGGCTATAAGGGGCATTAGTTATTAATCGTTGTGTGCTTATGCATAGGTATAGTAATGTATCTGTTGGGTGTGATGATGGATAGTGTATCTCTTCGGTGTGACTTGGTTGTTTTAGGCTGTCATTTCGATCATGCTGCACATATACAATATGGTATTGAAGGAATAAGCAAAATAAAGGTCCTGAGATTGAGTTATTAATGATCTATTTTGGTTGATGGGATCCTAAATGTTTTAGGTTTTGGTCAATTGCACGCATGATGCAGCAACCTTTAATAATTCAAGATGTGAGTTTAATATTGCGCTGTACTCTAACAAGCTAAGTTTCTGGAGCAATTGGTTGTGCATGTAATGTATTTAACACTTTACTCAGAGAAGTAGGAGTAGAGAAACCGCACAACAAGTCGGTGTTTGCTTTGAGTGGGTTATCATGATGAACATGATTCCCCTAGGGGTTTCTTATAATGTTACTACTTGCCTCTCTAATGGAACTTCATTTTCTTTCATCATCTCTCCAGCTGCTTTACTCAGTTCGAATCTGATATCTCTGGTCGATTTGTTGGCTTTTCTTATCATGCAGTTCAATGGTTCAAAAGCAGGTAAAAAGCTATGCTATTGATTCTTTTCGCGACGTATTCATCTCCTAGTCAATACCATCTTAGGAGATGTTTTGGTATTAACATTATTGTCGCTTATCTATCTTGGACTGCTTTTTATCCTTGAAACAGCACAAAAGGAAATGTTGTTTTTAGTTTACCTTTTAATCATCCTTGTCTTCTGTGGGAGTGGAGGTGCTACTTGCCTGGCTGACTTTGTATTGGACTTCACTTTCACTCTTTGGTACTTTTTTGAACAGATTGTATTCCTATGCCCCCTCTACGTCTCTTTTACTCGTGCTGTCTACGTCCCCTCTACTTGAGCCATTGAAAAAGTTAGTTATTTGAATGCAGTGATACCTGCTTAGAATCATGCATTTGTGGAAAGTCATGTGTATTGTTCTTTGTACGTTGCAGGTGCTGGAAGCACTCCACTTCATTATGCTGCTTGTGGTGGAAGTGTGCAGTGTTGTCAGGTATTTTGTGGTAGCTAAAAGATAAATAGCATCCAATATCATTCTTTATTTTGTTCATCTCACTTACATAAATGTTTTTTTTTTTTTGTGGTGGAAGTGTGCAGTTGTGGACAGTGAACCAATTTGGAACACCTACGTTGCACCTTTGTTTTTTTTACTTCTATTAGATTTATCACTGAAAGTGAACTTCAACATTTTTCCTCTATATTTCATTTACCTTCGTTGCTTTACTTAATTAAGATTGCTTGCTTCACAGTCATTATGTGTCCTTTAGAAGCTGAATATATTAACATTTAATTTGGAAACAATGTCACTAATTTTGTGTCTAATTCCAGACAATTTATGTTTTGTAGAAGAACAGCTTTAAGCAATTCTGCATAAGTTATGCAAATGAAAGGTTGCAACAACATTTTAACCGGCATTTGTTAAAACTAGAGCAGGAAGTGAGCATCTCACATGGACCGTGTGTTTAGTTTTGTTCAGTATTTTATATGATGGGGATTGTCGCTAAAAGTAGGATATTCTTTTTTGATTCAAATCTGTCGTCATTATTTATTGTGCAAGATTATTTATTCTCTCGTTATGTGTACTATAAAAAAAATATTTATGTTATTCTTGTGGAAAATGTAGATGAATGTATTTCATTTTCATATTATTGTAATATTTTGATGTTATTAAGTGCTTAATCAATGTTAAATATAAATTCCAAAAATTAATTTTTCTTTTAATTAGGTTTAAAATCAAAAAATAAAATAAATGATTTTATCGTACGATCACAAATTACAAAAGTTCATTGCAAAAATAAAATTTCGTCGCTAATTTTGCCCCTAAATGATAATCGTCGCAGAGTTCGTTACTAAAGAATTAATAAAAAATTGTCGCTAAATTCGTTCATGAATAATGTTGATGGCAAAAGTAAAAAAATTTGATGGCAAATTAGCAACGAATTTTGTCACGAATGAATTCGTCGCAAATTACTGACAAAAAAAAATTTCCTGGCAAATTAGCGATGAATTTTGCCACAAATACAGTTCGTGACAATTAGCGACGAATTTTGCCACGAATAATTAGCGATGAATTTTGCGATGAATATAATTTGTGGCAAATCAGCGGCGAATTTTGAGACGAATAAAGTTCGTGGCAAATTAGCGACGAATTTTGTGACGAATAAAGTTCGTGGCAAATTAGGGACGAATTTTGCCTTGAAGAATTAGGGACGAATTTTTTTTCGTCGCTAATTGAAATTTTTCGTGGCAAAATTCGTCGCTAAAACCTAATTTTTTTGTAGTGCCCACTTTCGGTGTGTTAGGATACTTCAATATTGAATTACGTTTATATGTTTTTTTTTGGTGTGATGTAAGTATTATAAATCAGATGAAGTACAACAGCTTAGGGGCATCCCCATCATTACAAATAGTGCTAATAATTCAAAAAGATAGATGTAGGAAGTCTCTATATAGTAGCCAACACAACTTTTGTTTGGGAAGGTCTAATTTTTTTTATAGAATGAAGCTTTACCTCTAACATTTTTACGTATCTTAGCCAAAAGAATATGGAAGTCAGCTGACTTGTTTTGAAATCATCTATTATTGCGCTCCATCCAAATGCACTATATGATTGTTAGAAAGGACAACTTGACGAGTTTTGCTGCTAAGTCTTTGCCCTTTGTTACCCTAATCATCCATTGAAGTTCTTCATTCCATCCTCCTAAAGGGCGCTTAATCCCATGTTGTGCTAGGATACAATGCCATATGCTACTTGTCCACTTACACCGGAAGAACAGATGTGTTCTGTCTTCCATACTAGCCCTATAGAAATAGCACTAGATATTAACTGAAGGCATCCATCGTGCGACGATCCCTTCTGTCTTCAATACCAGCCCTACAAAAATCATGTCTATATTTGATAGTTTACACTTTTTAAATAGTGAGTAATGGTCTCATGAAATCTCATGACTTATTTTAAGATATAGTGTTCAAATTAGATTAAGTAAATATGATTAGTTAAAAAAAAAAGAAAGCTTAAATAATTCAATGTATGTATCTTGAAAGTAAGAGATGGTTTTGCTTATGAATAAAAGGACACGGTCATATATTATAGAAATCCAAAGATGAATGCATGTTCACATTAGCCTCCTTGCATAGGAAATTATTACGAAGCAGATTAGAGTCGGAGCGGACCAAACTCAAAATGTTTTCAGTAATCAATTGCTGTTTGATGAAGTCCGCAATGCTTTCACCCTTCCGGCCTTTTATTTCAATAAAAAAAAGTGTAAATGGGGCGAAAGAAAATGAGAGATTGAAGAAGCCCTCGAAGAGAAACCGAATGATTGACCCATTTAATGTGATCTCTAAAGGGCAGATTAGACTCTTTTTAATTTGATGGACCCAATTCCGAATTATCATGGCCTAGTTAGAGAAGATGATTTTATCTTCTTCGTTGAAAAACTGATGTCCGTCTTTCCTCCCTGATTTCGTTCATGCATCATGCTTCTTACATATTGCATGCAGTGGTCCTTGCATACGTATGTGATGATAACCACAATGGTCGACATAGTTAATTGACGAAATAAATAGATTTGACACATCATAACATCAGTGCAGACAAAGCACACATTAAAGGCCCTTCGGTGGAGAAATTTGGCAATTTTCGGTATATGCATCCTGAGAAGAGACAGCTCACGTCGGTGCTCTATTTGCATGCATCTCCAATATTCGCACCTACAGAATTCCGAGAAAAAGATCTCTTGCGTCGCATTGGAACTTACAAGAGTCTTTTTCTTCTGTTGAACTCATCGGCTGAGAAAACGACCCACCACCAACCTCAATGCCTTTCTCTCTCTCTCTCTCTCTCCCTATGCACCTGTAGTTGCAGACCCTCCAACAACAGTCGAATCATAGTTTTTGTCCCGTTCCAATTTCCGTCTCTCGCAACTTATTAGACTGATATGTGATTGCTGATGTATATAATCTACTATGGACGTTGCCACATGCATGCATATATTTTGAGAGGCGGTGTGAGCTGACAAGATCTCTTCCCATTGTTTCCCACATATCGTCAGCTATCTAACATTTTAAAGCATGTCAAATACTTATCTCTAAAGCAAAGCCAAAGTCATCTCAGCTCATCATAAGAAGCATGAATCGTAAAATCCTCTTAAAAAGCCTCATTGACCAAAAAAAAAAAAGGCTGCTCCCTCCCCCTATGGTATAAAGCTCCTTTTTTTAAGTCAAACCCAAGAGGACTACAACAAGACTAGTTTATAATACACGAATGCTAGGTAATTTTACTTTTGCAAAGGAAATCAGTGTATAAAGTGATGCGGTAGAGTATAAGCAATCCTTTAAATAAGTTGGTTGCATTTAACGGCCAATAGAGTGTGGTTTACCATATCAATATACCAAGCAGGGTGCAAGTGCAACTTTATTTCAATAAATGCGGATATTCGAAGTTTAAGAATGTTTATCAAGTTGAATAGAGTATACAGATGGAGCAGATCAATATTCGTACATTAAAATTATTCGACAAAAATTAGTGTAATGTAAAACGAGGACTCTAGAGAACTCTTATTGAGTTTCGAAACATGGTCCATTGGTTTAAATACTAATTTATAGTCTATTAATGATATCACTGGTTTTTTTTTTGTTTCCGAAAAAGGGGAATATTGGACAACTAGTATAACTATTCCTAGGATCATTGATACGTCAATTGTTTAGACAAGTATTATTATATGTTTTTCCATCGAACCACACAAAGTCACGTGGGACCGCAAAGTGAGCGAGAGGACAAAATAGAAGATCACATTCGAGATTCCATTTGTCCTTAAAATAATATTTTTGAGATTTTTAAAAGAAGAAAACAATTTAAAATGACTGTATACGTAAATGGATATTGGTCGTGATAATTTTTTTGGACTACTGACCTTAAATAAAGCTTACATATAAAATGATATAAATATAACCATTTCAAAAATCGGGCAAAAGGAACAAATTGTAAACAAAAGAATACAGTAGTAGTATTAAATGGTAAAAAGACTTGGCAAGAATTTTCTCGGACATTACTCTTAAAAATCAAAGCCTTGTTTGTTTAGAATATAGTTTATATCAACAGTTTCGTGAGATTAGGAATTGAAAAAAATTAAAAAGAACATATAGGAGAATTTATTTGTGAATGTGGAATATTGTGAAAATTTCATGAGCTTAGGAATTGAAAAAATTAAAATGTGAGCATTGAACAATTTAAAATCAAATTAAAAAATGAAAAATATATATTCGCCGAGGCATATAATAGATTAAATAGTGAAAAAGCTATATATTAACGAAAAAGAAAATAGCAAGGGCCAGATTCGGGGTCAAAAGCTAATTATTCTGAAAACTACAGACTAGGGCTTGTCCCTCCATGTCAGCCTTCTCCGTCAATCTCTCTTCTCCGTTACTATCTCTCTCTGTGCCTTCTCCTTCATTGCAGTCTCTATCGCAACCGAGAATCCAAGAAGAAATAAAGATCCTGGAGAGCTTCTGGAATTGAAGATGAGCCCCCATGAATAGGATCCAAACCGATAAAGAAGATTAAGGAGGGCAATAGAGAGAGCTATTTTGGTTCAGATAAATCTGAAAAATGGCCCAATCAAAACCGAGAAGAGATAGAGAGGGAGAGGGTTTGGCTCGGTAATAAGCAAATATGCAAAAGCTTTTAGCTAATGGTGTGGGAATGAGTGGCGGGAAACGCAGAAGAAATCGTAGGTGTAAAAGAACTCAAAAAATGGAGCAAGAGAGAAAGAGAATTGATGCTCGGCCCAAATCAGCAGTGGCCTCACGTGCAAACGTCATCCACCGACGTAATCCCAAATCTACGATCGCTATAACCATGCAGAGTTTTATCTCCATCCGCCAGCCAATCCGCGAGCATGCAGTATGCCTGATTGGACTCAGGAGGTTGCATTGTGGAGATATTCAATAGTTTCGAGGTTTTGTACAATTCCGCCACTCACTTGCTCAAGGCCGCCTACCTCCACGAGAAGCAAGAGCTCTGTTCAGTCCCGTTCCCTCTATATCAATGGTTTTTGTTTTTATGATTATGAGCAAATTATGTTTGTGATTAGTTGCTTCCGTTGTGCGGACGGAGGGGTTTGGTGCTTAGCTTTTAGTTTTCTTATTTTTTTTTATTTTTTAATCGGTGACAGATAAGAGTAAATACCCCAATTTCTATGTACTTGGATGGTGCTCAATTGGGAGCAATGTAGAAAAATCCGCTATGCACATTCACGAAGCTGTAAGTTCCAGTTGTGTTGTCCTCTGGTTGGTCGTGATCTTTGCCTTCTATAATGATCGTTGTGTTCACTGGTTTATTCCGTCCATTTGAGCCTTTGAGTTTGACATAGAAAGTGTCTTTCTCTGTGTATGCTTCGACATTTTAGTTAAACAAGGTTGGAACGTCATTGTCAAAGAATACATCTGCTGACGGTTCGATTATGAATTTGTAGACTTTAAATTCTCTAGTAATAGTGTGAAGTGCATTTCGGTGTTATCACAAATGGTAGATATTTGGTGTGAATTGTCTCTTTTAGTTTTTCAATGTGGTGCAACCCCTGTCCAAGTTGGTAGACAAAGCTCCTTTACGAGCTGCTTCATGTATTATCAAGCAAAATGGTTATATGCTCTCCACAGACAAATTTAAATCTCTATTGTTTATCGTTTGTTTGGTGTTTAGATCACAAAATGATGATGGTTGTATGCATTTGGACTAGCTACTTCCGAGTGGCAATTTATAATGCTATTATATTTCATTTACATTGAAAGCCCGATGTACGTTCTTGTCAATCCTTCAATTAATCATGTCCAGAAGAACGTTCTCCATGTTCCTATCTATGAAAGTGGTAAGTGACTTTTTATGTCATTTTCTAAAATTTTGTTGATTATCTTATTACCAACATGGGAATTCCATTCTCATTCCTCACTAAGGTAATGCTTGCCATTCCCCATCCCAACCATGCGAGTGCTTTGGTGCATTGGCTAGATAAAATGTTGGCCCTGTTCTTGGTATATTGTGTTTCGAGAGCAAGTAGTTAGGAGTCCAAGATATTCAGCTCTTTCATTAGAAATAAACATTTTAGCTCTAGGAAAGTTTTGATGTCGTGGTTTATGGACCATATTTTTGGACATTTGCTTTAGCCTTTTCGCATCAGACTGTCTTATAACATTTGTTGCTACTTCCAATGTTTACTAAAATTTTAAGTTGATTGATTTCTCGCAACTAACAACACTGGGATTATTTTTCCTTTATATTGAATGGTTAGCCCCACAACCATAGAGCTGGATCCCATAGATGGAATTCCATGGCTTGTATTCGTCAATGCTAGCTATATCATTGAGGTATGGTCATGTATGTTCTCATGCATATGAGTTTGTCTGCTTATTCTCGACTAGGATAATTGTTTCTCTCTTTCTTTCTTTGAAGACAATAGAAGCATAACGGATGTTAGTTGATCACGTTGCTCATTTGAAGTAGTCTGATGAGGGTACAATGGCTACTTAGTGTAAGGCCTTGTGACCTTCCACACTCTCTAGGGTGTCCCGATCACTAATCAAACATCATCTGCACACTGCATATAATGACCCCTCTTCCTTTTGAAAAAAGAAAGCAAAAATTATAAGGTAGAGAAAGAGAATGCCTCTACGTGGATAAGAGTACAAATAAGCATAATAAATAACTACAATCAATATTGGTTAGACATCTCATTTAGAATTGTTAATTGCATCATGCTCAAAAGTAGGTTTTTATGAAGAAATGGAAAGGACCTCAGAGTATGTTTTATATCTTTTGTGATACCATCGATGCGTGCATGGTCATTTCATAAAAATTGTGTTGTAAATAAAAAAAATTACAAGTGGATTTTTAATTTACGCTAATCATATTGATCAATAACTTTTGTGCTACGTTTAGGTAGTGGTTTTTCAAATAGATTGTAATTTTTATTTCTTGTAGCTAATAATAGTATTCCATTTACTTTACTATGCCCTTCCTATGATGTTTAAAGGTTTGTGAACTCTAGTTGTTATTTGAATAATGAACAAGGAATGTATTATATTTCTTTCATTTTTCATAATGGTCAAAAGAGACATTTGATTTCCCAAAAATTGATGATACTGTTATAAAGTGGGCTAATGTATTCATCATTAATAAAAATATAGCATATATGTGATATATTAAGATGTTCCGGTGGATGTGATGCAAAAAAATAGGTTATAGGGATATAGATAGAGGTGTATTTTCTTATTTATAATACTAAAAATGAAGGATCTCAATAGGACTTGAGATTTAGATCAACCATATACATAGATGGGGATAGCTTCATATCGAACTACACTTTCGAGCAACGTCTTGTTTAGTTTGTTTTTTCTAGGGGAACATGTAGTTCGATATGAAGCTATCCCCATCTACATATACGATTGATCTAAATCTCGGGGCATGTTGAGATCTTTCAGTTGTAGTATTATAAATAGGAAAAGATACCTTGATATTCTACATTAATTTCCATAACCTATTTTTGTTCATCACATCCACCGGAACACTTGAATAAATCACATATATGATATACTTATTATTAATGACGCACACACTAGCACACTTTATAACGGTATCATCCATTTTCAGGAAATTAAATGTCTATTTTGACCATTTGAGAAATAGGAAAAAAGAAGAAGCAGAGTACATCTTTTGTTCGTTACTCAAATAACAATTAGAATTCACAAACCTTTAAACATCATAGAAAGGGCACAACAAAGTAAATGCCAACCATGATTTTCGGTTGGAAAACTATTATTGGCTACAAGGAAAAAAAATTACAATCTATCTGAAAAGCTACTACCTAAACATACCATGGAAGTCATTAATCTATATGATCAACCTATTTTATTTCCACTTGTAAATTTTTTTAATAAAACTATTATAAGCTACTGCCTTATAATTTTTTCATTCCTTTTTTTTAAAATGGAGAGAGGTCATTGTATGAAGTGTGCAAATGATGTTTGATTAGAGATTGGGACTCCCAAGAGAGTATGGAGGTCATGAGGCCTTACGCTGAGTTGCCGTTGTACCCTCATTAGATGACTTCAGATAAGCAACATGATCAACTGACATCCTTTATGCTTCTACTATCTTCAAAGAAAGAAAGAGAGAACCAATTATCCTAGCCAAGAATAAGTAGACAAACTCACATGCATAAGAACATACAAGACCATACCTCAATGGTGTAGCTAGCATGGTCGAATACAAGCCTTGGAATCCCATCTATGGGATGCAGCTCTATGGTTGTGTGGCTAACCATTCAAAATGAAGGAAAAATCATCTTAGTGTTGTTAGTTGTGAGAAATCAATCAACTCAAACTTTCAGTAAACATCGGAAGTAGCAACAAATCTTTTAAAATAGTCTGCCACAAAATAGGTAGAAGTAAATGTTTCGAAAGATGGTCCAATGGCCATGACATCAAAACTTTCCTAGTGCTAAAATGTTTATATTTCTAATGAAAGAGCTAAATATCCTGGACTCCTGGCTACCTGCTCCTGAAACACTAAATGTGACATTCCGAATTTCGGTCTATTTTTGGGATTTATAAAACGTGTAATTTGTCAGTGTGCTTATAGTAAAATCTCGCCCGGGAACTGATCACTCTCGATTATTATTTTTAAATTAGAGATTTCGCTAGAATCGCACTCAATCGAATTTGACCGTTATTTAAGATCTCGAACTTGGCAATCGATTTTCGGGAGTTTCGGGACAAAATAATTTTGATGGTGTCGATATTATTGTGGCCAGTGTCGAGATTGCAAGGAATAGTGGAAAAGTGGAATTTTGGATCGGGTGCGGATTTGGATTAGTAGACCTCCCTCGTAGTGTGTTTTGGGTTATTTTATTTTGGCCATTTGTCCTATAATATTAATTAGGATTTTTGTGGGCCGTTAGATCGTTTTCTGAATTTGAATCGTGATCGTTAGATCGATTTTGAGTTTGAACCGTGTCCATTGGATCGCGCTCGAGTACGCGTTAACTTTTTGGCTCTCTTCTCTCTCCTCTCTCCTCTGCCGCGCACGTTCCTTTTTCCCCCAACGCGTCCGTCCTCTCTTTCTCTCTCCTCATTACGTCTGCCCCTCCTTTTCTCTCTCTCTCTCTCCCTCTCTCTCTCTCTCTTTCCCCCTCTGGCCGTGCACGTCTCCCCCCATGCAGACGTCCCCTCCACGCCCATGCAGACCCCTGACACTCTCTCTCCTCTTTCCTTCTTCCCCTTTCTCTCTCTCTTCTTCTTCTTTTCTTCTTCTTCCTCTTCCTTCTTCCTCCCCCAGCCCCGACTGGTTCTGCTTCGTTTCTGCCCTGCTCGCCGTCTGCCGTTTGACCGCCCTTTCGCCTCAGCCCGACGCCGCCCCACCAGCCGCCGACGCCGCCGTCCTCCTAGCCCCGTCGCGTCGCCCAGCAGCTCCGCCCGACGCTGCCTTCCTCCCCTCCCGAGAGCGCGAGCTCGGCTCGTCGCCGCTTGCCGCCGCGTCCGGCGAGTCCCGGCGGCCGTCCAGCCAGCTCCCCAGCACCGCCCCAACACCTGGACGTCGCCGCCGTCGTCCCAGCCGTCGCCGTGCTGCTCCGTCGTCGCCGGTTCGCCCTTCTTCCTCAGCCCCGTGCGCCTTCGCCGGAGCGCCGTCGCCGCCGCCGCCGTGAGCCGCCGTTCCTCTCACCTCAACCGACAGCCCCTCCTCCCACGCATCACTCTCTCCCTCTCATTTCCTTCTTGTTTGGCCGTGAAAGGCCAATCTCGCCGGAGGAGCTCCGCCGCCACCGAAGCCGATTCGCCGCCACCACCACCTCGTCCAGCCGTCCCACTTCTCTCTCTCTCTCTGGCCGTGTCCCTCTCTCCCTCTCTAGGCCGTGGAATTGCCTAGACCGTCGTCGTCCTCTCGCCGTTCTCCGGGGCCGCCGCTCGCCGCCACTGTTCCGGCGCGGAACCGCCGCTGTCCAGCTGCCCTTGCTGCTTGTTCAGCTTGGTTTGAAGCTTAGGATTCCAAGTGAGTACAGCCCTAAACTCTAATTAGGCTAATTTACATTTCTAGACGGATTTTAGGGGTTAATTAGGGTGTTTTAGGGGTTAAATTGTGGAAATTATTAGAGGCGGATATTGTGGCTGATTTTGAGGCTTAGTGTGATGATTTAATTGAGATTTAGAGGCTCATATTGTGCTGTGAGTCCGCTGAGCTTGAGCGCTTTGATTCGGATAGAATTTGTGGGTTTGGCGGGAGAAACTTGTGATCCAAACGGTGGATGTTATCATGGCTGATTTGGTGGTTTATTGTGTCGATTTTTATTGAGGTTTAGAGACCCGTAAGGTGCTGTGCGATGGTTGGAAATATGGGGTCGAAATGGGCCCGAGTTCGGTTAAGTTCGGGCTCAATGGTGGAGTTTTGTGTGCGCCCCGCATTGTTCTCATGGGAGCTGTTTTGGATGATGTTGTGGGGAGCCAAGTGAAGTAATTTGAGGATATTTATAGGCCCAGAATAATTTGTTTAGTGGCTGGCCATGTCGGGATTTAATTGGACAAGGCGCGGTCAATTCGAGGTTTAATTGTGTAATTATCTGGAATGTTTAGATTGGCGGATTAAGTGGCTGATTTGTACTTGGTTGTGATCAATTCCGTGACGTAGTGCCATGTGCCTAGTGTGACTAAGAATAGAGTAACTTGGCGGGCCTCGGGTGCGTGAATTCATGTTGATCACTTTTTAGCATAAAGTCTATCCATCAATTAGACATGCCTCCTCTAATGACCTGACAAATTCAATGAACATGAAACCAAAATATGTATAAAACATATGACATAATCACTATAGCGTGTCCCTCGCAGATTTTTCAAAAAGAAGTAAACATTTTCAGAGTAGAAATCCAATAAACATCTATGTTCTTCCCTTCCTAGGTCGAGGTAAGCCACTGTGATCCAAATTCTTAAATTGTTATAAGAGTTGCCGCCAATCAATTTTTAGATCGATTGCGAACATAAAAGTCAACTAGAGTATAAAGAAATGATAAAAATTGAAGGTCCGAGGATTTGATAACGTGCCGAAAAGGGTTAGCACCTTCCACATCGCCATTTTTATACCACATTCTTCTGTCATGAGATTTCCTAAAGTAATACACATATAGTTCTCTTTTTATGTTTAGAACACTAAAAAACTTCGCTACTCACTCTCAGGTGAAATCACCTTGTCACGGGGTGAATAAGGGCGCGACTGATTGTGTTGTGTGTGATCCTTGTTCTTCTAAGAGAAATTGCAATAAATGAGTCCGATGCATTTGAATCAAACAAACATGGACGGATCTATACAAAGGCGAATCCAGTTAGCATGCAATGAATCCAATGCATACGATTCCAATAACAAAAGTGAATTCAATCATAACAATATGCATGAATCCGATGCATACGATTCTAATAAAAAAAAGTGAATCTATCAAGATATTGAACCGAACATACATATTCTAATAGGTGCAAAATGACATCCAAATCAAATTACGTGGAAGAATCTAGTACGTATCCAAACATCAAAGGCATAATCCAATGGCATAAAATGCAAGTTCGGGTGAATCAATAATTTCGATGTGAAACATGTTCACGATGTAACGGCATGCAACTAACTAATTTCGCGACATGTGCAGACATGTATGTATTATTCATGGCTTAAATAAATATGGAATGACATGCATTGGTCCTACTGGAGCCTGCCACGTGGCAGTAACAAGGGCTAGTGGCCCCTTAGCTAGTGACTTCTTGGTGCTTGGCAACCCCCGCCCGGTGCTAGCGAAGGCCTAGAGTGAGCCCAGCCCGGGCCAGGCCCAAAATGGCCTTGGTTGTTTTTCGCTCAAAACGTTTATCTGAAGCTAATTAATGAACCCTGCTCGAAATAAATCAAACTGCTTCTACAAACTTGCTCGACACTCCCTCTACTTAGTCAAAAATGGCAACCCCATCTAACTTTTCCACTAAGTCTCTCTGTGGATTCCTTGGCTACAAAGAGCACTAATTTGAATTTGAATGAAATCAATTTAGAGCTCAGTCTCCATTTTCTAGTACTTTGAGTATAGCGTGATCCATCCAAACTTGGTAGTTTCGCCTAATCTCAATTTGTTCACCTTCTACATTTAAATCCTTCCAAGTATATTAATGTATTCATGCTGTCCAAGTTGTTCTCCTTCTATTTGGTCTGTCCAAGCAACTCGATGATCTCATGTCCCTCGCTTGTTCACCAAAATCCAAAAGTTCTTTCAAATCTAACACTTTCCACTCAATATCTTCTTCTCCCATATGCAGAGAAAGAAAGTCCTTCATGTTGTAAACATCATCTACGTATAAACTTATATATGCAGAGGATATTCGTCCGCACATTCAATACACATATTAGCTCTCATAAAATATTTCGTCATTTTCAAACTTAAAGTTACCTTGAAGAAATAATTTTTTTGACCCCTTTACATGGACAAATCAAAATCGCAAGGGACCTCGAGCCTTACGCAAGACCATTGGGCCATTGCAGAGCGTCATAGAGATATTGCACATGGCTCTCGACTTGCTGCTAAGAAGACTCAAGCCTCTAGGCAATAAAGAACCAGCATGGGGCACAGGCTTGGGCTGCAAGCGCCAAGCGACACGCTCTTATTAGGTGTGCCACCACCTGGCACCCATTTTGCCTTTCTTTGAAGAATCATTTATTTTATTTATATATTTGTTTGTCTAGACTTTGACCTCTCATTTCTCTTTCATCCAAATGACTCGATATTCATGTTCGCGGAAAGTTCGGGACTTGAATTTTTCAAAAATTTTGTTCGTTTTCTAGAAAAGTCTTGCTATTATGAGTACAAAGCATTACTTCATTATGGTCTTATTTGAAGAACTAGTTTTGTTTCAATGTGTTGTGACCCTCCCAAGGTAAACCTGAGGGAGTTTAACAGATTGCTAAGGAGGCGCAAAAAATCCTCTTGCAAGATGGCACGAACGCTTCACAGAAACTCTCTCAAAACCTACCGATGACAAATTGATTTCTCATTAATTATTTTATTAGTTATAACTAGAGTCGCCACTAAGGTTAGAGTCGAGTAAGATGTAGAAAATTGCTTACTTCTACGAACTAGAGATTCATAAGTCCAGAGACTTAGTTATACTAAAGAAATGTAATTCTTGTTATGGGTACCTTTTCCTTTTATAAAAGGCTTTGCATGCGATCTTCCCTTTCTTATTTTTTGATTTTTGCAGAAGAAATGGAAATCTAAATAATCATGTACAGACACTCAAACAAATACAAATCCAATTTAATAATAACAAAGAAAGTAAAAGATGAGGAAAGAAATAACCCAAACCATATCGGGCAACATTGTACAGCATCTTGTTATTAAGTTTCAGGATAGGATTTCCATGAGCTATGCATAAAAATTAACGTGCGCTAAAGTGAATAATAAATATGAGTTTCTTAATCTAGGTAACAAAGATCAATACTGCACTAGATGAAATCAGATTAGTTATGAATTAACTAATCTTGTGATGCAATAACCATCTATATGCCAGCTAGGTTTTTGTATTATATATTTACGATTTCTTGTCATTACTTTTACGATTTAATCTAACAAGGGCTTGTGAGTACAAGAAGAGCTAATTGAATGCTTATGAACAAAGTAAAGCTATGTGCATGACCGAAACGGTAAAAAGATCCCCCAACTTTTTGGGTTATTGAAGGCGCGAGTAAAAGGCCAACACTAAGTAAAAACGACGATGAGAATACTTCCAAAAACTGTAAATAACAAACTGCACACATACTAAATTTAATGTCAGAGCAAATCTAATGCCACAGAAACGTATTGGATGAAGCAAAATCATGCAGACAAACAATAAGGTCACTCCAGGATACTTCAAAGGGCCGAACATGGACGAAACATACTCAGTCCAATACCATCATGCGAATGGAACAACTAGACATCATAATTCATCCCTAGAAAAATTCATGCGAAGGGGACTAAGACATAGCGAATTGCGTGTCAAAATAGCATGAGAAACGAATCTTGCACCTTTTGACTCTCAAGCTTTTTCTTCCACTCACCGCTCTTTAATCTTGTCTGATTCTGATTTTCCATTACTTTCCAACTCTCACTCAAATCTTCCTTTTGGATTCCCTAGCCATCGAAAGACATCCCCCCGTGAAGCTTACGATCGATTTTACTTTTCAAAAAAGAACCACCGGATCCTTTTCTCATTCTGTCTCGAAAGCTCACCGACGGATTTTCCCTAATCAATCACCAAATGATCCGCTTTCCGTTTTACCCCTCCTATCTCATCCCTAGCCAGCTCACTTGACCCAATCAATCTTTTCAAACTCCAGATCGCCTTGTTTGCTCTTTCTTTTGGCCATCAAACTCCAGACCATGGACAAAGCATACGAGTATTTGACCATGTTTGATTTTTGTGTAATCCAAATCTCTTGACCGTATTTTGCTCCTTTAAAAATCCTCTTCAACAATCGTTTGTTTTTTCAGAACAGTCCGCTCTCTTGGCCGGCCTCGACTCATCTACTCCTCTTGAAAGTTTTTGATCCAAACTTCCACAATTCTTGGAATCGTGATCCAACTTGTCCGAGTCATATCTAACTCCACAGCAAGGAGTTCGAACCAATTCCACTATCTTGGAATCATGTCCAATCTCACTATCTTAGAGTTAAGACCATCTCCCGTAATCTTGGAGTTGGTTTCAATCACGCTATCTTGAAATTGAAGCTAACTACCACGGTTTTGGAGTTGTGAATTCTAGTTCATCTCGCATGTCAAGCTGTCCATCGAGCCAATTAAAATGAAGAAGTTCGTAGTTGAACCCCTGTTTTATTCGACGCAAACAAGCTTTGTTTAATTCAAATGTGTATGTTGTCTAAATGCAGAGAAATGTAATAAAAGATGCGAATGCAGAACTAAGGTAAGCAAATGTTTTCGTTTAAGGATCCAATCGCACCAATATCGAGGAACTCGATTCTTAGTTTTCTCATGAAACGAAAGAAAAGTCTCCAAACAAAAATTTATGTATCGACACAAGGTTAGAGGTATAAACTTTGAACAACCGACTTCTATGACATTTGGTGAAAATGTTGTGATCATCTAACTATCAGAACGTATTGTTGTCATATGTATTATATGTCGTTTAAGTAGCCTGTGTTAAATTATTACTTAGTCATGGGTAGGCCCGTTTCCATGACTAATCAGGAATAAGCTCGATTCTTAGTGAAAAAATATTTCAATTTCTTTTTTATAGCTATCTTCTAATTCATTCTGTAAACTAACTGAATACATAACTGGAGTAGCTATGCACTTATTCAAACCGCCCCACTAATTTTCTCTCCCTTCGCACAAACATAATGTCTCCGCCCTTCTCTCTCTTAACGACTCATTCAAGGTGTTGAAGCAGAAATCTTCCATAAATTCATGAAACTGAATTGTCACATCATTCGAACAGATAGAATCGAGAATTCTCTAGAGCATCCAAGCTCCATGAAAGCAGGTCCATAAGTGGGCACCCTCGAATAGGCAATTGAAGCGTCGAAGAAGCATCAAAAGAGAAGGGAAACAAATTGATGACGATGAAAAAAAAGCGGCCATATTTGATGCCAATTTGCATTAGATGCTCTCTATGCTCTTTCATTTCATGTTGAAGAAAAGAGTTAAAGAAATATGTACGAGGTCGAGATTTCTCTGAATCTCCATTCGACCAGTTGAATACCGACTTGAATGCTCCCATGGAGGATTTACGAATATCCCAAATGGAAGGGGGATCGCCAATCTCGCAGTTAATGAGGTGAACTATTTGATTGATCTAAATCAAAATCTCTCTAAATCATCTCAAATAAATTATGTTAGCTCTACCACAAATCCAGGGTTGAGACGCTGCCTCCTGCTTAAACTTTAAACTGCCACTCTATTTTTTTTTTATTTTTTTTTTGTTGCCGCTTTGCTTGTCTTCAAAATTACCTTTGGAAATGGCGCCCACTACTTTTTTCCTTAAAAATTTTGCTCCGCGTTCAAATGGGGATATATTGGGAAAGAAAAATGTATTCTCACATAAAACCTTTCACAGACACCTTGTAGCGAAGCTAGAAGCATCATCTCAAAGCATCGTTCCTCTAACTAGTAAAGTTGGAAACTTTTCCCTCCACTTTCGGGCAAATTTCATATGCTTGACTTAAAGTCGTCGCTCTTCTTTCGGTGCTAAGAGAGAGAATTTCATAGGCTTTGACTGAAAGTCGTCGCTCTTCTTTTGGTGCTAAAGAAAAAAAAAGAGGCCTTGTCTCATGGTGAAGAAGACCCTTGTTCAGTACGCAGCGGGACCGACTATACATACATTTTGCTAATATTGGGGCTCTCCGTTACCAACACACTCTCTAAAAGAAAAATTAAGACACTCAAAAAGTTCGAACTTGAATTGGATTTGCTTACAAGAAATTCGAGCTTGAGAATTTATAATGAGAATTTATGATCTTCCACGGATTAACTTCAATTTTTGTGGTACTTAGCTGAACAAATTCCTCTTACACCTATGAATAAGATCATCAGAATCACAATTAATTCTTAAACCACAAGATCATCTATTATGACTGAGGGATTAGGAACACGGCTAAACATCCGATCCGCTTGCACCATTATGATCATCCCCCTGGCTTTAGAAATTGATTAATGAATCTGGTTTACCGTGGATGATTGGCTCATACACAATAGAGAAGGTGAGACTTATGCGAGATCCATCCTCTCAATACATGAGATTTAGTGGATTGAGATTAGACAAGTTTTTTTATTACCGTCGAATTCTTGAAACGGCTTATCTTCTGCATTAGGAAGTAGTGGTATGGTTCTCTATCTAGAAAAATTATGAAGTGAACATAGTGCATAAACTAAATTGAATTTGAACGTTAGAAATAGTAGACTCCATACAAAACCTTAGAGTTTTAATCTACATTCAAATGGGATTATATTGGTCATTGCACTTAAAATAACTATCATATTAGTAATTGTTGACAACTACACACATAATAAATAATAAATATATTTTGAAAAAAAGCTAAATTGATTAAGCTTTATTCTATAATAATCAGGACAATCCACCTAAGGCAAATTAGGGAAAAAATTCAGTATCGCATAAAACCTATCAGAGACACCTTGTCACAAAGCTGGAAGAGTCATCTCCCGGTCGTCTCTTGGTCGTTCACATTCTTCATGACTATCTCGAAGTGTCATTCCAATAAACTAGTAGAGCTGGAAACTTCTTCACTCCACATTGGAAAAATTTCATAGGCTTGACTTAAAAGTTGTCACTCTTCTTTTCTTATGGTGCTAAGAGAAAAATAAGATGTCGTCTCATGGTGAAGAAAGCCTTGTTCAGTGTGCAGCGGGATCGATAGTACACTCAAAATGTTCGAACTTGACTTGGATTGGACTACACTATGCACTTTTAGGATTTTCTTCTAATGACTATATTATACATTTTCAGTGTCAAAAAAGGTTTACACAAGTGGCCTTGTAGTTACACCACTAACTTAAGAAAGAGGTACTATAATCCTAACATCAACTGTGGATGGGTCGATCTTGTAAAATATTTTATAAACTCGCAGTCTCTTTTTCTTTGTTCTCATTTCTTCGTGATAATTAAGACTCAAGATGACTTGATTGATACAACGATTTCCAAATATGGTTTTGGGAGGGTGAGAGAGCTGTGATTGTAGAGGACTTGTCCCGAGGCTCGCACGCGATTCTTTTGCCAAGAGAATTTATACAATGGCTTCCATATATGGTTTTGGGAGGGGGTAGAAACCGATGATTGTAGAGGAGCTTGTCCTAAGGTTTTCATGCAGTTCTTTTCGCAAGAGAGGATAAGAGTTACTCATGGTAATACCAATCAATTCGAACCGGTGACTATAGAGGACCTTGTCTCGAGATTCACACGTAAATCTTTAGCTAGAGAGAGTAATTGTTGTGCACGAGTAATGCCATTATCCCGATGAATGAAGTAGAGTACGTGTGAGAGGAGATTCGGGCAATGTTAAGGGATTTGAATGCAAGGTGGTAGGTTAGAGTTTGATACATCGGTATTAGAGAGATTAAAGATAGTTCTTCCGTTGTGAAATTAACTATCAAATAATTGGTTTAGGGTATTTACATTGAAGGATGGGAAATATCCTGTTAAACATGATGGTGTATTAAAATCGGCTGATGGTGTATTGCAACGTGTAAGGAAGAAACAAGTTAAGAGGTAAGTGGCCCATGTCATAAGAGCATAAGTGGACATTAAGCACAATAAGAAAATGTTAGGGGCTGATAGGGTCAGACCGTTCTTAATGAGCCCCGCTCAGAATGTACTGAGTCAAAACTCTTTAAATCATCTCAAATAATGTTACCTCCGCCACAAATCCATAGTTGAGACGCTGCCTTCTACTTATACTTTAAACTGCCACTTTATTTATTTATTTATTTATTTATTTTATGCCACTTTGCATGTCTAGAAAATTACCTTTGGAATTGGGACCCACTACTTTTTTCCTTAGATTTTTAATGTACATTCAAATGGTATTATATTGGTCATTGCACTTAAAAAAACTGTTGCATTAGTAATTGTTGTTGTGATAATTGCAGAAAAAAATAATTTATCTTGATAAAAACTGAATGCAAAAAGCTTTATTCTAAGTTATTGCTCAAAAGGATCAGGACAACCCATCTAAGGAAAATTAGGAAAAAGCAAATTCATTCTTGCATAAAACGTTTCACAAACACCTCGTAACAAAGTTGGAAGCGTCATCTCCCTATAGTCTCCTGGTCGTCTCTTGGTCGTTCACATTCTTCATGACTCTCTCCAAGTGTCATTCCACTAACTAGAAAAGCTAGAAACTTTTTCCTCCCACTTTGGAAAAATTTCGTAAACTGACTTAAAGTCGTCGCTCTTCTTTCGGTGCCGAAGAGAAAAGAAGATGCCTTATCTCATGGCGAAGAAAAGCCTTGTTCAGTGCGCAGCGGGACCAAAAGCACATCCAATTTTTTTTCTCCCAAACCCTAACATTGGTGCTCTTTGTTACTGACACACTCTCTCTAAAAGAAAAATTAAGACACTCAAAATGTTCCAACCTTACTTGGATTTGTTGACAAGAAATTCAAGGTGGAGAATTTATGATGAGAATTTATAGTCTTCCTTGGATTAAGTTCGACTTTTGTGGTACACGCTGAACGGATTCCTCTTACACCTATAAATAAGATCGTGGGAATCAGTAATCATTTTTAGCCCATAAGATCATCATCCATTATGATCGAGGGATTAGTAACACAGGTAAACATCTGATCCGCTTGCACCAATATGATCACCCCCCTCATTTCAATATTTTATTTAATGAATCTGGTTTACCAAAGGATGATTGGATCAAACGGTGGGTTTTATGTGAGATCGATTCTTTCAAAGCATGAAATTTAGCGGATCAAAATTAGACAAGTGGTATTATTTGCCGGCGGTTCATACACATTAAGAAGTAGTGGCATAGTTATCTATCTAGAAAAATTATTGAGTAGTATATAAACTAATTTGAATTTGAAACATTAAAAAAAGTGAACTCCACATGAATCTCTTCAACTTTTACTATTTAGATGTAGTCGACCATATATATTTTTCATTTAATAATTTCTTACTTATCAGACGCAAATAACTGCCTCCAAGTTGGACTTTTGGTAGTGGAAAGCACCCCGGACTCAGAGTGAAGAAGATCGAAGACAGAATAATTGCAGTAGGGAAATGCATGCTGAAAGAGACAAAATAATTGCAGTAGGTGGTTCATGACATGATGCTTTGAAGCGACAGAATAATTGCAGTAGGGAAATGCATGTGCCAAAAGAAGTGCTCAGAAACTCCCAATCCAAAAAAACAAAAAGTGCTCAGAAACATTCATAAAATATTTTTTCTTTAGAGGAAAGTCAAAAGTTCATAGCACTTAGAATAATTATTTGGGTGGTTGATCACATGATGCTTTGAAAGCATCTGACATTTTCTCACCAAAAACAAACATTGTGGATGAGCTATTGCTGCCTCATTTATTTAATAGATTGGTTAAAACAGCATAGCTGTTTTTGGGGTATCAATTTATGTCACTTTCTATAAGTCCGAGTTATCTTCCTGCCCATTAGTTTTTTTATGATTGGGAATGAAGAATTTAAATATAAACGGGAGTAGAAACTATAAATTGTCAACAATGTTGATCATCATAATTCAACATAGGACATTATGTATAATTAACAATTTAATTATACCACTTTTTATGAGTTCACAATACTTATCTTATTTGGAATTTCAATCTTCGAAATATTTAAGCTATGTGATAAGGAAAATATAAACTTTTTATAACCCACACATAGAGACAACTCTAATTAGATTTTCTTGTTTACCGAATGAGGATTTTTCTCATATCGTATGTTTTTTTTGGGTAAGGCTCATATCGTATGTTTTTTATATGCACAAAGCCCAAAACTTCCCAAGACTTGAACACAATTTTGTTTGCTTGATTATACAATATGGGGATATATTAGGCTTTTTTTTCCGGAGCCTGGAAATCACGCAGAGACATTTATATATGAAAGAAAAATTCTACACCAAAGAGTATGACAACTATAATACATAAGGAAGATGTTTAGATGATCTTTGAGAAAATTGATATGATGGTAACTTTTCTATATTATAACAACAAGAATTTAGTAAACGTTGAGTTTTGAAATGTAATTTCCATATTTTTCTTTTTCAATATATAATCTAGATAATTTTGAAATGGTGCAATAACATGTTTATTATTAAAATATTAACACATAAATTTACAAAAGTTATCCTTCTTATATTTTCATTACATTTTGAAAAATAACTTATATTAATCCTTCGATTCCCGTGCCTGGCTCGGGCTTTGTATCTAGTATAAATTAATGTCGATGTACATAGACCAAATTTATATATGATCTTCTCCCCTGAGAACCAAGTGGGCATAAGTGATGTCATGTAATCATGTGACCCACATGGATAAAGATGAAGAAAAAAATAGAAAGGTTGGGTTCCTTGATTAACACTAGAATCTAAAAACTTTGCCAGTAAGCATGAAGATTTTATTATTATTATTAATTTTACTTTTTGTTAGGCTGGCAGCTAATCACCCTTTTAGTTAGAGAAAACATTATGAGTTTCCATCTTTATTTTATAGAATTATGTTTAGAATATGTATAAACTCCAAATTCAAATGAGAATTAAAGGGAATGCCCGTCTATTCTATAAAGGACTAAGCCTTTCATGAAAACCATTTCATAAACATTTAACTTCATTTCAAATCATTCATCTATGTAAAACTTCTACAAAACTTTAAAAAATATCCATATCATTTTCAAAAGGAAATTTTTTTGTCTAAGCAAAAGGAATTCATAAGTACTCTCAATTCTCAAAAATTTGTTTGGTAAATGCCATTCTAGGTCAGTCCATATCACTTCCGACGTGCCCCCATTTAGTCTTCGTTGTTCTTGTGACATAGAATGGTGATAGAAAGGGAAAGAATGATTATCGCTCTACAAGTGGCAATCCTCATTATTTTTATCAGATCAAATAATAATTACTGCAATTTTTATGAATTCACATAATGCACCATTAAAGTAATACCAATAGATATTCTCAAATAACATGAATATTCACATATTCTCCATAAGTCAAGGCATCACATAATACGCATCTTACCACAGTCCAGATAGTAGGCATTAAATATCAATGTCAACCACTCATGTCAAAAAAATCTGTGTTCACATGTTGCCAGGCGACAAGATCTGACATCCATATGGCTATATATATTACAATTATTCTCAAGTGTATTGTCATAAAAGAAATTGAGCTATTGTGTGGAAATTGCTCTAAGTTAGGAATACGAAGTCCTAGGTCTAGACTTTAATTTGTTCATGAGGCTTGCCAAGTGTTTTATAACCTTCCAGGGTGGCTGGGCTTTTGTTCCGTGTCTTGAGTTATAAAAATAATGAAATAGGGCTACACCAATTATATACTTAATTGTATGTATAAATTATATATCTTTTGAGTAGTCACGTGTTAAAATTATTATTTATAGTTTGAAGGAAAAAAAGCAAAGAAAAAACGATTACTTGGAGGTTGGGATTGCCATTTTGAGGAAGCTATAAATTTTTATTAGTGAGTATATGATAAAAAATAACCTTATGACATGAATTACTTCATTTTCCAAAAGAAAAACGAAGACTAAGGCTGTGTTCGTTTGGCAGAAAATATTTTTCAAGAAAACATTTTTCGGGTTTTCCGGTGTTCGGGGGCAGAAAACATTTTCCCCCGGAAAACATTTTCCCCTCAATGGGGGAAAACATGACCAAATTGGCGGAAAATGATTTCCGCTTCTGAAAAGCGGAAATCATTTTCTGCCAAACTCCTCCTTCCCCCCTTCAGTCGTCGGCCGCCGCTTGCCCGCCAGCCGCCGGCCGCGGGCCGCCGTCGCCGCAAGCGAAAAATATTTTTCAAAACTTTTTCATATTGGTTGCCGAATACCGGAAAATTATGTTCCGGAAAAATATTTTCTAAAAACACAATATTTTTCGTCAAACGAACGGAGCCTAAATAGAGAAAGCCATTCCCTCGAATTTGGTACATTAATTGAGAATACTTTTGTTGACTGGTCAAGTGCATCAATAATTTAACAATAAATTTAATATAAAAATAAAAAAAGTCGTGTCAAATAAGATAATCTGAATATTGTTGTGGTATCCGATCTCAAGTGAAAATAAGTTGATGGGTTCACACCTATTAAATATAGTGGCCCACACTTAAGCACCATTTCTAAAGTTCTAATTATATTAATAGATCTAATATTGTTCTTTGCTGATATATTTAATTGCGCGTATAATGATGTATCTTTTGAGGGGTCATGTGTTTGATTACTATTTAGCAAAGAAGAAACAACTACTCGGAGGTCGTGGATGTGATTTCGAGGAAGCCAGGAAAGTTTCTTTGTCAGTTTGTGCAATAATTGAGTCCACTGGGACCGGAAGTGATCTATACTATTCTCTACCTTTGTCGGCCATTTGGCTTGTTGACCGGTCAAATTTGTCGACAATTTACCGATAAATACAATATCAAACAAACAAACTCGTGCCAATCAAACAATCGGAATAACCTCGTGATATGCGGTCTTCAGGAAAAATAAGTCCACGTGTTCACACCTATTGGATATCTTGGTCCATCCAGAAGCACCATCATTTTCCAAATTTCTAATATTCTTTTTTGTTGACCCTGCCCTAAAAAAGTCATGCACCTCTGTCCTTTAGTATAAGAATAAATCAACAAGAAGATCGAATGATGAACGAACTACCTAAAAACACTCTACCAGATCTTAAGCTAATACTCGTAGCAGACTATTGAACTCCATCATCTAATGGCTTCTTCATCGAAACCTAAAAGGATTTACCACGTGTTCTTAAGTTTCAGAGGCGAGGACGTCCGGAACAACTTTCTCGATCATCTTTACAGAGCTCTTGATCAAAAAGGAATCTACACTTATGTTGATAGCGAGGAGCTCAAGAAAGGAGAGCAAATAGCACCGGCGCTTATGAAGGCGATCGAGGAATCACAGATCGCAATAATTATTTTCTCTAAGGATTACGCTTCCTCATGGTGGTGTTTGGAAGAGTTGGCGAGAATCATGGAGTGCAAGAAAGAAAGAGATCTCGTGGTCTTTCCCTTGTTTTACAAAGTGGAACCTAGAGAAGTGAGAACACCAAGAGAGAGGTATGGAGAAGCTATGATTAAGCATGAGTCCAAGTTCGGGAAGGATTCGAAGGAAGTGAAGAGATGGGAGAAAGCTCTTTTCGATGCCTGTAACTTGTCCGGGCACCATTTGAAAGATGGGTAAGTAGAGCGGAGTTCATATTTTGTGTAAGAAGCCAATTTTTTACAAGTAATTATAGAGATTGTTTGTAAATAGTCTGCATACACATGATTGTAAGTATATGCATAGATGCTTCATCTTATGGTTTATGAAAATTCTTTAGTGGCTCGAGTTAAAGTCAGTAATCTCATATAAGAGTTGGTAAATTTAAGATTTAGTTAAAAAAGAATAATAAAATTTGGCAAAATTGAAGAAAATTTGGTAATTAAAAGAAAATTAAACTTGGCAAGTTTCTCAAACGAGAATTGATGACCCAAAATTAATTGGTAACTTAATTGTAGAGAAGTTGGTAAGTCACTCTAATTAAGATCGGCAATTTCTAAAATTACTTAGTAAATAAGTCAAATGAGAGTTGGTAACTCAATGAAAAAGATGATTAATTAAAAGAACATAAGTCGCTCAAGTGAGAGTTGGTAATCCAAAACTAGCAGGTAATTATTTAATATAACGAATGTTGATAAGTCACTCTAATTTATGTTGGTAATTTCATATAATATTAAGTTTGAGGCCATAAGTTATGCAAATCAATTTTGGTAAGTTACTACGAAAAATTAGTTATTTACTAATTATAAAAAAGATTGGTGATTTCATAAAATCATTGGTAAGGTACAAACAAGTTATGGGAAAGGAAAAGGTCACCGTTCATTTTTTACCGACAATTTTATGAATACTTACAAACACTTATTGAAATTCACTATCACAAAAAAAAAACTATTTTTAGGCATGAAACAATAGAATTCTGCCTTTGGCTTTTGCTAAGCTTTGTTTCATTCGGGTAAGGTCCATAGCTCTTTCTTTTGGATCCTTGTGGCCCTTCTCGAAGTATAATAAAAGTTCTAAACGTTTTGTTTGTGGGCTATTTGAGCTCTTCACGTTTCATTTTTAATTAATTGAGTT
Organism: Syzygium malaccense; assembly: GCA_031216405.1. Classification (NCBI taxonomy): domain Eukaryota; kingdom Viridiplantae; phylum Streptophyta; class Magnoliopsida; order Myrtales; family Myrtaceae; genus Syzygium; species Syzygium malaccense. The sequence goes on along the minus strand of CM062257.1, from coordinate 24,971,966 downwards.
CTGCAAATTTTCAATTTTGGTCAACCGGGTCATAAACTCGGGCATTTTGAGTTTGAAAAATCACATGTAGCTAACCATAGAATAGACACGTGGCTTTTTCCCTTAAAAAATTTGACAATAGGACATCATCGCCTGAAAGTTTTACTGACTTATTTGAACAATATAAAATGCTAAGACTTGATCGACCAATGGACAAGATGATAAGGATGTGTTACTGCACTTACCTCATTTCTTTGGAAGGGATGAGAAAGTTTGCAACGCTTGATACAGGATTCTTAGTGTGTACAGGCAATGACATCGTGCTTTGGGGTACTTTAATAGTTTTCAAATCAATATCTTAACCATCGTTCAAAGTCCTGAATAACTCTTTTTGATTAATCGTATAAATAAATCACATATAACGGTTCAAGAAAAAAATAACTAAATCGTCATGTTTAAATCAAAAGAACATGAATCACTTGGATGACTAAAAGTTGAACCTTGAACTTGTTTTGATTGTTGTGGAGCTCTTTTGAGTTCTAATTCAACTTGGTGGGAATACATTTTGTTTTGGCTGTGGTTACGTGAAAATGTGATGCACTGTTTTTTTCATTGTTGGCTAGTAATTGGTTGTTATTCATTTATTCAAATTGCCAAAATGATGCCACAACTTCTATTTTTTTTTATTTTTTTTCAGAGATGAGTCAGAGCTTATACAAAGAATTGTGATGGAAATCTCCACTCTCCTAGACCGAACACCTTTGCATGTTGCTATACATCCGGTTGGGATAGATTCCCAAGTGGTTAAGTTGATATCAATGTTAAACCTTGAGTCCAATGACGATGTTCTTATGGTGGGATTGTGGGGACAGGGAGGCATAGGAAAGACGACTTTAGCCAAAGCTGTTTATAATGATATTTTCAATCGATTCGAGAATTCATGTTTTTTGGCGAATGTTCGAGAAGTTTCAAAAGATTGCAAGAATTTAGAAACTTTGCAAGAAAAATTACTATTTGAGACATTAACACTGAAAGAAAGATTAGTAGTTCCCAATAAGCACAGAGGTATTAATCTAATACAAGAAAGACTTTGTCACAAAAAGGTTCTCATCCTTGATGATGTGGATGACTTGCACCAGTTACGTGCTTTAGTAGGAGAAGGTAAGTGGCTTCGTCATGGGAGTAGGATCATTGTTACTACAAGATATAGCTGTTTGCTAACTCGTCTTGAGATATATCCAGTTCATGTGTACGAAGTTAGAGAACTGGGTGACAGTGAAGCTCGTGAGCTGTTTAGTAAGCATGCTTTTCCGGCACACCAAAAATTTAAAATTAGGACAGATCTAGTGGATAGTGTTCTAAATTATGCTAAGGGCCTTCCTTTAGCACTTGAGGTGCTAGGTTCCTTCTTACGCGGTAGAAGAGAAAATGAATGGGAAAGTGAACTAGAGAAGCTTGCTAGAATTCCTAATAAAACCATTAATGATGTGCTCAGAATAAGTTATGATGGACTAGAGAAAAGTGAGAAAGAGATCTTTCTCCACATTGCCTGCTTCTTTAAGGGGTGGGACAGTGAGTATGTAAAGAAAGTTCTCAACAGTTGCGATTTTGCGGAAGTAAGAGGATTACAAAATCTCATGGAGAGATCCTTGATAAGAATTGAGTTCGGGAACATAAAAATGCATGACTTGATTCAGTTGATGGGTATGGATATTGTGAACCAAGAAAGTGATGATCCTGGGAGACGCAGCAGACTATGGCTATGTGATGACGTTGTCGATGTTTTGTCAAGCGACATGGTAAGACTTGCAATTATCATCAAAATCATGCTCCTTATCTTTTTGGCTCTAATTGCTGAACATGCATAACCTAAATAGTCTTGTATATACAGGAAAATTGTGCTGTAAAAGCCATAGTGTTGGAGCCACCTGAGCCGACAGAGATATGTATCGGTGCTGATGCTTTAACAAAAATGAGAAGGTTGAGATTGCTCATTTTGCTCAATGTGCATAATTCTTTCCAGGGTCCTATATGTCTTCCTAATGAGCTAAGATGGTATCGATGGGATGGATGTGCTTCTCGAATTCTAGAATTTTCCTCCAGTCGAAAGAAATTAGTGGGACTTGATATGCGCAATTGCAATATCACGGTAGTGCCAAGTCAATTTAAGGTGAGCATTTACCTACATTGACCTTTTCATTATCTGCCTCATTTGTGTACGTATATGCGTATTATATGTATTATTACACAAAAGGTGAGCAACTACAGTATTCCATTATTGTTCCTCTGTTTGAGAAACCATTTCTCTTTTTTCTTTCAAAATGTTGCTAACTACTTACGTTAGAAATATTTTTAAGTGCAGCAAAATTGGCATTTGAAAAATTAGGCGAACAACTTTATTAGAAATACTCAATGTAAACATTTTTTTTTAAAATGCACAATACAAAGAAGTTTTCTACATATACTTGGAAAGAGAACGATATTTTAAGATTTGAAATTTATTTGTGAAGGTCATTGCATCATTAGAAAATTCAAATTTTAATATTGAAATTTGTGAGAGATAACAAAACAAAATAATCAATATCACATATCTGTCCGTGGTATAATATATGTAAAATAAGTAATTGAGGATAATCGATGGAAGGAATATAAAAAAAGAAGAAGATTGAAATATTTTAAAGTAGGAGATCATCTTTACCTTATATAATAGCATAGATAAAGTTTACATACTTTCTAAACCTAATATCTCTAACTATCGACATAGATATATTTCAAAAGTAGATCAAGTCTACGTAGTGAAGATATTCAACATGCAACTTGTTGTCAGTTGTAAACTTTTTTATTTTATATAAAAATTGTATATTGATTGAACAAAAGAGAAACAAAAATATGACGAACCTACTCATTGACCTGTATATAGAAGTAAAAACACTCGAGGAGTAGATGGTTGAGGGGTACGCCACGTAGTCATCAAGCGATAGAACGTTGCTCAATGCACATACCTAAACGGCGGGGATTTGTCCAGCATCAATAAGATTAGCTCAGTCGAAGGCTTGAGTGCACCATTCTGTAAAACAAGGCATTGTTAATTGCTTAAATCATTTCTTAAGGAGCAGCACTTCTAAGTGGGCATAATAGGGTATTTATTAGGAACTTGCTAGTAATGTGTGTAATGTGTGCACAACCAAATCAATGTAAGTGATCCAGTAGGGGCATACCACTAGTTTCTTAATAGAAAGTCAGAGCTAGATTTCAAATTGGATATGTGAAATTTTTATTTTCTTCTGAATGTTTTTCAAAGTTGGCTTCATTTTCTTTGCATGACTTAAAAAAAAGTAAGATTTATTATTTTTTACGCAATTACATTGTGATAGTATTTATATCGCCCATTCATTTATGATATATAGTTAAAGCTAGAACTAGCGGTGTCTTCATTCCTATCCTCGCCACGTGGCACTTCACTTTACTTTTGTGATTGCCACATGATAGACACACGGAATAGTTTTGTCATGTGGCTCACATCCCCCTCCGCCACGTGGCACTCCACCATGCTTTTGTGATTGTCACATGGCATGATGCGATGCATAGTTTTGTCATGTGGCCCACATTGTCGTGCTCGTCACATGACACTTCATTTGAATTTTGTGATTGCCACATGCATGACGCACAACATATTTTTATCCCAAATCAATTTTCATCTACTAATGGAGGGTCAATTTGGGTTAGAAGTACCAGTTTGGGATCGTTTTTGCTAGAGGAAAATTAATTTGGGGTAACTGTATAATAGTAGTACCAATTTAGGTTTTTTGTGAAACGAAAATTAATTGGGAGTAAATCTGCGAATTGATTTGGGAACTTTAAATTCTAATTTTTTTAATAATTGTCTAACACAATTTTATTTGATTTTTATATTGTGTACCTATATGTTATTGAATTCTCACAAATAATATGTAAAATGTAAAATCATAAGAGTTATCGCTGATTTGCTAAAGTGACGATGAAAACTAAATTACTAGGTAAAACTCGGTCATGCGTGTGCCACGTGACACCACTTCGGGCAAGCATTCACCCGGTCAATATAGATTATATAACAGTCAAAGATATGTAATTGTGACATATCCTTTCCCCTAAGAAACCAAATCTTCCCCGTGCGTCGTGTAGCCAATTTTATAATCCTCAATCAAGCTCAGCCCCTACAAATTGATTATGATATTATGAATGACATCCGATGTTAAAATACCATCATTTCACGAGTTTGACTCCCCCGGCTATCTACAACAATTTATACAGACCTATTTGTGGACTTCGCAGCAGACCACCTCTACGTTAAATGAACAAATTGCTTAATATTTACGATTGATGACCTAAGCTACAATAATTTTTTGAAAGACCAATACTGGATATGCTTCAGTAGCAACCTATTCTCAAATGGGAATCCCCCGATTTAAATGTAAGGAAGCAACATCATCATACAAACACCCCTTTTTGTCCCTTTCAGAATGTTTATCAAAGCTGATTTCATTGTTTTTGCAGGGCTTCCAAATGTTGAAGTACCTTAATTTCAATGACTGCAAGTCGCTGGTTCGCATGCCGGACCTCTCGTATACTCCAAATCTTGAGGAATTGCATCTCTGTGATTGTAAAAACTTGGTAGAAGCCCACAAGTCCATCGCAGATCATGGCAAGCTACAGAAGTTGAATTTCTCGGGGTGCTCTGAACTTGGTCTTTTCCCAAATGAGCTCAAGTCAAAAAATCTTCAAACTCTCAATCTTAAAAAATGCACAAAGTTTGAAAGGTTTCCTGATATTCCAAATAAACTCGAAGCCCTAAAAGAACTTTATTTAGAAAGAACCGCTTTCAAAGGACTTCCTGCATCAATAGAAAATCTTGTGTCTTTGAAGAGAATGGGCGTACGTGATTGCAAGAGCCTGACGAGTCTTCCGTCTAGCATTTACAAGTTACAAAACCTTGAAGACTTGGCTATTAATTCATGCACAAATTTAATCAGTTTTCCAAAGTACGAGGATTCGACTGATCCTTGCATGAAGACCAAACTTTCAAAATTAGATCACTTAGACCTTTCGGGATGTAAATTGTCCGAAGTAGACTTTCTTGATAATCTTTCATGTTCTCCATGCTTGAGTTCATTAGAACTGTCGGGGAATCATATTTCTGACCTTCCTACATCCATCAATAAACGTCATCATTTGTCCTATTTGCTAGTTGACAATTGCCATAAATTACAGAAGATTCCCGAGCTTCCACCATTTTTTGAATTTCTTTGTGCGGATAATTGTGAATCTCTACAAAATTGTGGATATTTAACTTCAATTCGTGATTTTGTCCGTAGAGGGTGGACCATTGCTGATATTAACTCACCTTACAAGGTTAGATTCTCTCTCTCACTCACACACATGAACACACGCGCATGCATATCGATGTGGACTATATGCTGGATCGGGTGTGTGCTTGTTTATTGCAATAGCAGAAAATGCAAGATTGGAGGCTTAAGAAAATCAAACAAATATAAAGTGATTCTGCACATGTCCACATGTAATGGAGTTGGCTACCGTATTTTTTATGGGAATGATTTCTATCACATTAGGCTTGGATGTTAATGCAAGCAAGGATCAATGGATCTCTATTCGTTTATAGAGCTCTAATTCCAAGTGGAAATCTTTAGCATTACTTATCAAATTCAAATTGAATTTTTCTATTTGGGTACTAATAACAAACTTGGGTACTTTCTAATGATCTATCTTTGTTTCAGGATGTATATTACTCTATTATTCTCCCTCAAGGAGAGATGCCGGAGTGGGTTATCCCTTATGAGAAGGATGATATATCTTTCATGGTTTCAAAAGACTTGTTTGACAAGTGTTTTGGATTTGCTCTTTGTATCGCTCTAGAAAAGGATAATTATAAGGAAGTAGGGGAAAACGAATATAATTTTGTTGCCCAGGTTAATGGCGAACACAGGAAAGGTGGTTCATTCCGGTTCGAATTGTTGCAGTTGGATCGTATCCATCTTCTTTATTTCAAAACCCTAGAGTTGTTCACAGAAGTCGATTTTGGTAAAATTGACGGGAGATATGCACAATTTAGCCTTGCAGTATTCGGTAAATGCATAAAAAAGTGGGGATTCCGAATATTTTGCAAGCAACTGGAGAAAGATTTGAAAGACGTGCTCCAAGATGATCGGCTAATCGATCTAGCTTTATTCTACGAGATGGATTATGAATCAATAGATTCAGAAATCGAGAGTTTATTTATGCACGAAGATGGTTCGGCCGAAACAGATCTACAGGAAGACCTTGGTTCGATCGAAACAAATCTAGAGGAAGACCTGCAAGATCATCAAAGGAGAAACGAGAGAGATGAACAAATAGCAACCAAGAGAAAGCATGAGCTTATTCCCGCCCAAGGCAAGCGAATCAAGACCACGTCGACTTCCGATTCGATCGATGGAGAAGAGAATGATCGACAAACTTGCGAAGGAAGCAACTCGTAGGTAAGTGAGCTCCCTGATTTTTTTCTTTTCTTACTTGCTCTTCTCGTTTTCTTCTCTCTTTTTACCTCTTTTTCGCTGTTTTTTTTTTTGGCCCTTTTCTCTTTTTCAGATTTTCTCTCTCCACCGGCGCCACTTTCAGCATCGCGACTCCTCCTCATCTTCCTCCATTCGACACCACCGCCGAGCTCTGACGAAACGGAAGATCCCCGCCTGCTGACGGAAGCGACGAACAGAAGGAGGAGTTGGTCTTCCCGAAACAGAGTCCCGAGCGAATCGACGGTGACGGAGACCGGCGAGCGGGAGGCGACAGACTACCACTGCCGACCGAAGCCATGGAAATTGGTAAAGCAGCTTGGGGTGAACGATTCTCTCCTGAGGTTCTGGGCTTCATGCAGATCGCTGTAGATCAGCTCGATTTTGAATTCGATTCGTACGGCGCTGCAATTGCGCGGGAGCTTGAAGAATGTGTCCGTGCATTTGTTAGAGAGACGTTGGATAAGGTGCGTCTTCGTAAGTTTAGTCTGTGGAAGCTTGGTGGTGAATTCACTGGCAATCGACATTACACGCTGCAAAATCAACAACGATCCCTAGAAGGCATACCTTTTTCTTTCTTTCTTTTGATAAGTGGGCAATTTATTCAAAGAAGCAGGTGAAGTCTAGGTTCAATGGGAAAAACAAGCAGAGGGAAAGTGAAACAATGGGAAGTAGCTTGTGCATGGTTTGGTTTAGTTCGCTCTTCAGGCGAAAACTGAGCCAATCCGGGTGCTATAGGTTGGGACTCCCTTATGCGAAACCAGGCATTGCAGCGGACATCCAGCCACAGTGGTGTTAAGGGGGGGTTGCTTTTGAGGTGTCTAGGGAATGCGGATATATGGTATGTACAATTCATACAGATGTGCAGCCGGTGAAATGTTTTCTAGGACTATTGAAATGTGAGGAACTTTGATCGCCGGGTTAGGGCTCTGTCTCTATGTTTTATGCGGTGCTTGAAGAGGCAAAACCATTTAGGAATGGAGAAGATGCAGTGAGATGGCAAGCCACCAGGAAAGGTTGCTGGACAGTCGAGTCCTTTTACCACTTGTTGACTTTGGCATCTATAGAGAATTAAAAACCAAATTTACTTGGAGCATGAGTTGTGCCCATGGATAATTGGTTAGCTAGTTATTTTCTTTCTCCCGTTGGACTGTGGGTATGAAAAAGAAAAAAATCACAAGAAACACGGAATTTACATAAGTTATTCAGTAGAATGGAGACAAAAGCACAAATAGCCTATTGTCAATTATTATTTCTGTGGCCTTCGCAACAGTTTAGTGTTCTCTTTTTATGCTAATGTGCCATAGTGTTTATGAAGGAAATTGACCTAGAAGCTAAAGCTCCTGGAAGCTTCTTGAATGTTTGAGTGAAACCTAATTAATGAAAGATAAACTTCTGAGGTACCAATGATAAGACTTACTGGAGTCAGCAACATGTAGTTTCTCAAATTAATTGCTCTTTTTGCTTCAGTGTTGTTAGAGCCATATCAGTTCGACAGTTAGGTGGGATTACAATCTGAATTACAGGATGAGTATGTGGTAATAACCATTGCTTGGAATTTGTGACCAGTATATTATACAGGACCTGCAAGATCTTGATCACATAGCTATGAGACATGCATTCATTCCATCCATAGCTACGAGACATACTGAATATTTCTACTGGTAGCAACTTGATGCTGATTTCCTCTTGAATTATTTCTGACTCTTATCCTCACGTTTTCTTCTCCTAACTAGTAACAATACCTATTTGCTTTTCTTATATAAGGCAAAGCTTGCTTTGGAAAGCGTTGAAGTTCCAGTTGGGTAAGAAACTGATTTTCAGTAGCTAGGTGCATTTCAGATATGTTACCTTATTTTCTAATTAAGATGATTAATATTTTAGTCTAAATTAGCGAATGGTTTTCAATAATATATCTTAACAAATCTGTTAATAGTGGAATTTTGCATGCATAATTAGGCTGTAAAGGGTTTTGTTCGCATTATTCTTTCATAAGATATGACTAAGCCAACAATAGCAATATTCTTGCTTTATTTTGCACAATGTGTTGCATTTTTCATTTACCATTATGCTTTGTCTGGAGACATATTATGGTCTTCATCTGTTTTTGTGAAGTTCCTAACATTGTTTTCTTAGGCTGCATGTTAGCTTGACTATGGTATTCTTACTCGGTATAAAAATGCGTTGTGAGCATTGTATTGCCTTTTAAGATTTAAGAACCTACTCTTTGGGCACATTTCTTTGTACAATGGCCACATGTACACAAATAGTTTTTTTTTTTTGGGTAAGGGTATGTACACAAATAGTTTAAACTTGGTTTCTGGTAGAAATCATCTCCTATCTAATAGTCTATTGCTACAATTATTTATAGTTTTATGGTGACAATACACTACTAAAAATGATTTTATGGACAGTAATGAATCGTCGATACGAAAAACACATGGCCCTTTTAGTATCTTGTGGAGCATATTGAAAGAATAAAGGCACCTTGCTACTGGGTATATATAAAAATACTGTTATAAAAGGTGGAGGTGGCTAATCCAGTAAGAAGCCTCTTTTTCCATGTGAGATTGCCAGCAACTTCAACCGAGCAAAAATTGTTGAGTTCATGTAGTATATGCCTTAATCTATCTTATATATTCTCTCAATTAGTTAACTTGAAGGAGAAAACATTCCTCATGAAATGCATTTCCTAAATTTATGCTAACCTACACTGTGAGAAACTATCTTTCTGACAAAGCTCCTAAATTTGATATGTTTGCTTTGTTTTTCTTCTTGCTCTTTCATAGGCAACAAGACATGCAGAGGTGGAAGCTCTTGATGTCCTTCAGGAACAGTGGCAGATGACTGGATTTTCAGCTACAAAAGTTGCAGAGAAGTTTTCAGCATACTCCCTTTATGTGACATGTGAACCATGCATATGTGTGCAGCGGCATTATCAATCATTGGTACATCTGTTGGTCATACTGAAATAAAACTAAACTTTCCTAAATTGGTTTATTCATAAATAATAAGATTTGTCCTTCCCCTTGTTAGGTATAAAGGAAGTATATTATGGCTGTGCAAATGATAAATTTGGAGGCTGTGGGTCAATACTGGCGTTGCATTCAAGTAGCTCCAAGGCATACATTTCTGAACTTGCTTTTGTTGCTGATTTCATAGCTACTTAGCTCCACTTTGTAATTGTGATGTATGATGATTGACAACTAAAGCTTACTGGAGGTCTTCCTTATGTTGATTACTGATGGATGTGATTTCGTAGTGGTTCTGTTTGTTGTCGCTATTTAAATATTGCAACACATAACCATGAAAATAAATGGAGGTTTGTGGAACTAATTTTCCATCTTTTCTGTCCTTAAGTGGAGTTTCTGGTAGCGTCAAGAATTCAAGTATATATTAATTCTAAATTTCTCCGATTTGTTTCCTTTTCCTTGAATTCTTTGTGATTTGTTAGACATTTCTATATTCTTTTCATATGCCCAAGAAGATGTACAGTTCTGGGAAGTGCTACAAGTTAAGCTAACATTAGTTTCTTCTTTCCTGTTCCTTTCCCCCTTGTTTCTCACGTTTTCTCACTGCAGTGAGATTTTTGATGTCTTTAGTGTTGTCATGGTTAAATCTGGAAATCTGCAAAGAAATGTGATAATTTAATTATGAGTAAATTATGCTTTCTAATGTGCCATGGGCAATGTACTTGATAAAGAAACCTCTTTTTGTGTTATTAGTTGTAATTGTCTCTTCTTGTATACGTGAGAGCAGGTGCCTACTAAGTTGCAGTGTATGGCTAGTGTTTCCAGAATGATATTTCATCTGTCTGACGCTGCTATGATCTAACATTTCATGTTTTCTAAGCTTGTTTAAAACTCATCAAGGTTTTACTTAAACTTTTTTGACACAAAAGTTAAAACGTAGTGAAACAGGATCTGTTTCATTGTGATTTACGCAGTACATGAAGTAGCTAATCTAGATTACAGACATTGTTTTTCTATTCGAGTATTTTTTAAAGAACAACAGCTCAAGTACAGGGAGATGAAGCAAGAGATGTACTAAGGATGCATCTTAACAAAAAAAATCTAATACTACAGTCTTCCTAGAACTCATCCCCTTCCGTATTGATTAAGAAGAATTCAGGAAGCCTCTTTTTATTTCTACTTTTCAATCAATTCTTTCAACAAGCTAGATAAAGAACTGTAGCTGGGGCTTTCGATGATTGCAGATCTTGCTAAACAACTCTCTCTCTCTCTCTCTCTCTCTCTTGCACACTTGATGTAAATCATTCACTGCAGCAAAGATATCATGTTGTATCCTAGGTCTGGAGAATTATCTGCACATCCCAGGTAAATAATGAGGGCCCGGTGGAATGTTTAGATGGTGGGTACACTTTTCCAGACTGACACTAAGTATAGCTGTTTGAGTGGAGCGCTTTTCAACCATGTAATGGTTGCTACGAATAGGTGTAGAATTTGCCCAATAAACATAAGTTAGGAGTTTCAGATGACCACTCATTTTTTTGGCCAATTTTCAGATGCCCTGTTTATCAAATGTAGCTTTCCTCTAGACTGGGTATTCTTAGTCAAATTGTCATTTGAGAAATGGGACGTCATGTCCTCGGTTAAGGAAAAAGACGAAGTGCAGTATCTTAATAGTTGATAATCCGTTGGTTAGACTCGTTAAGAAAAATATATTCTTCCTCGATCCCTATCATGAATTACTAAACATATATGGTTCTTGGTTGAGCAATTCTCCAATTTGAGCTCTTCAGTTGCAAATATTTCAAGAGACTGATCAGACCATAACCTTTACAAGCTTCTAAGATCATTAGAGAGCTTTGGAAACTCATCACATACTGAAAAGAGGCCGTTGAAATAATTTGTCTACGCAATGATAATATGAATTTGATTTTCTTCTCTGTTCTATAGAACCCTGTAACATGAATATCATTTCTGTTCACCAATTTCCCCTCCTTTTCCATTCATCTTCTGTTTATGACATTGAGGAATCTATTTTTTGTTTGAGTATTATAGATATGTGCTGAATGCTCATATTTTGATTTCAGCTCCAAAGACTCACAGGCCACAGGTTACTCAGGCTTCTCATTTGATTTGTATGCATTGATTCTTCCTGTTGAATCCTCTCGTGCCTCTGCACAACTAGGTAAGACCTTTGAACTTATGATTCCTTGCTTTTATGAACATCATGTACATCATGTGTAGTTTTATGATGCACCTTTGCTGTGTAATGAATGATTATCAGTTACTTGTGCATATAACAAGTGGGCTGCATTGTGTGACCTTTCTAAATTATAGCCCGTTAACCATGATTATCATACGTGATCCCTAATGATGATAAAAAGTGGTAAATAATTTGCATGTGATTCACATGGGTTTCCTAGCAAAGAATGCATCGACTGGATTTAAACTTCCTGATTGCACCAATTATGTCCTAGATACTTAAATTTATAATATTTGTAGAGCTAGTTAACGTCGTGATCGTCGTTGACTTTTCCTAGCATAAAATTGTGGGAAAATCTCGATGATTTGATTGGTCACGTGGTGGCTCCAAAAGTACATAAAAATCTCAATGTTTTGCTCCGTCAAGACATATTTGGCGGCCAGAGGACTCCTCAAGCTCAATACCGATTGCTCGTGGACGGAGGGAGCCTCGGAAGTTCTGATAGCTAGAATTGTTCGGGATTCATGCGGTATGTTGGTGGCTGGCTTTGCGAAAGGCGTGCGAGCTCCCTCGGTTCTGTTTGCAGAAGCCCTAGCAATGAATGAGTCGATTCTCCACTTGTGCTCTGTAGTATCCACCGACTGCTTATCACTAGTGGAGCTTACCACGGGTAATGTTGAAAGCCCATGAGCCATGCAAGAAATCATCGAGGAATGCCGGTTTCTGCTGGCCCACTTGGTTAAGGTGAAGGTTGCTCATTGTCCCTACGAGGTTAATCAAGTTGCTGATTGGATTGTTAAGGCCCATAGGAATAAGACTGTCCCTTTGAATCGGTCTTCTTTACCCCAATAAACCCTTTGGAAAATTTTGTGTTTAGAAACCAACTTGTCTAGCTCTGGTAGAGTTTGATTCATGAATGAATAAATGAATGAAAGTGCTTTTTCTGACCAAAAAAAAAAAAAAGAGAAGGCAATTGGCAATTGTTTCTTCCCTGAGTTTGCTTTCAGTATTGTTCAATCCTACACGTGAGACCTTTTTTCTTTCGATTATGAATGTCGAAATTTTAGTTCTTTCTAGCTAGTACTGATCATAACCCAATCTATTAAAACATTTAAAAATACCAAAGCATTTGACTGAAAGATCCACAGTCTAACATGAGCAGGAAGATGGTAATTTTGGACCACAATGTGTTCGAATTTTTTATAAATGCAGGGTAATATTAATTTTATAATATTTTGGTCCGTGAAAAATACTCTGTTATAGTACTTATAAAATATATGAGAATGTTATATTGCCCAATTATGGTTATGTGTTCATATTATATAGGGCTTAGCATATTTTGGTTACGGAAATAATGTGGTTGGCGATTAGTGAAGACTAGTATTTTAACAGTGACACCTGTAATGGAGGAGTCTATTAAAATATGCTACACAAATAGGTTATGGTCTCCCTTCTCCCCCTAATTTCATACACCTACATTTTATCCATCAAGACCATCTAAGGTAGGAGAAAGAGACGAAAGCCTAGTCCTGAATTTGTATGAATTTATCCGTAGTGCTCGATTCAAAGACGATAAATAGCTAACCAGGTATCTGTTTTTTATTCAAGGCTAGGTGCTGTAAATTCTATATGTCAGTTTTTGATCATTGCATTTCTTACATGTGGTATAAGAGCTGCTATATGTGGGTTTAGAATTCATTTGATGCATAATCTCTATGTAATTACATGTATAGTGCATATATTTCAGGGGTTTTTATGGGCGAGTTCGGGAATTCAATTCTTTTGGTATCAATGTGGGATTTTAAATACCGGTTCTATGTTAAATCTTCTTGGCAAATTTTGTATTATAACTCGGCCTATGCTGTACGAATTTCAAATATTGAAGGGCATGCGAACCGGAAATGATATTTTGCAATTTGACCTTTTCGTTTGTTAGTTTGGACAATTAATTTGTGGCTTTTGTTACTCATGCAATGATTCTTATACTCCATAAATTTCGTGCCCTAATATAATCTGTGCATCAAGAATTTCCAACTTGAAGGTTTCGGCATGAATAAGAGAACCGAAAATCATGTGGTGCAATTTCGACAATTTTACTTGTTAATGCTCAAAATCAGTTAGGGAGTTCTGTTCTACGTTGAATATCAATTCTACTATGCGAATTTCTTATGATTGGAGTAAACGAGCTTCAAATGGGATGTCGATTTCTTATCGTATGTCCAAATCGGCTTCACTATCGTGCTGCCTGTAGCAGTTTTGGTCATTTTGCAGCTTTAATTTCAAATGAAATCCATTCAGGGCACCAGAATCAAGTTTTGGGTGTTTCGGTTGCTAGGCTTAGACGAGACCGAGTGTTAATGGTACAAATTCCTTATAATTGGACCATCATTAGGCTATTAGATGCACGAGTAAGTTTCGTTTATTGGTCTATCTCTCGGTAAATCACAGACTTTATTTTGAATTAAAGCATTCAATCAGGATTTTAGGTTTTTAATGCATAAAAAATCGAGATAGAGCTTCAGTTGTGCTAAAAGGGTCGAATTTGCTACGTTCTAATGCCGGATCTGGAACGAATCTAGATCGGGTCCAGCCAGAGGATGACAATGACTGACTGTGCGCGTATGCAAGGCAAACCCCATGCGCAGAAGAAGCGCGTCTAGGCACGTGACAAGTCTTTTGGGCTCCATTTTCAGTGCGGTCTTTTGCGTTGTGCTCCATGTGCCAATGTCCTTTTTTTTAATTGGCATATTTATGGTAGATTTTATCTTAGAAAAATTGAGATAAATTGAATACTCATAATTTTTTATAAGTTAGGTGCTGCAAAATTACTTTGATATGAGAAATTACGCACATATTCTCTTTGAAATATTGTGTTTTTTGAATGTACAAGTTTGAAACAAAGTCTCTAAACAAATATGTGGGGATAAGAAGTTATATAATGCACCATTAGTGATTGGTTGCCAAAGTCACTTACTCGTGGGGACACGAAAAATTTTCTCATGTTATTTGAGCATTCATGTTTGGAGATGTCACGCGATTCAATATGTGATTGAGCATCAAAGTGCTTCACATATTGAGAACGGTGGAATTGCTCATGTAACTATTGGTTATTTTTAACATCCCGACTTCAAGAATACTTGCACATTTTGATATGGGTGTTTGACCATCAAAGTAGTTCACTCACTGTGACTTGCGGCGTACTCATAGGTTGTAATCTTCATGGGATGTTTATTATCTTATGATATACGATCACATCCTAGAGAGCGTTATTGTATTCTATACATTGAGGATTTGAGGCAGTGTAGTAAGACACACCAGTCTAGGAGGCTTGTTTGCCCATAGGAGATAAGCTTTCTTAGACTGATATTGTCTCATAATTAGCTTCACTAAGAGGCTCTAATTAACGAGTTATTTACTTTGTCGTAATGGGGAGTCTATTATGATCACAAGGATAGTCACTTGGATGAATATTGATTCTTATCAATCACGCACACTTGGCGTGTTGGATTTCTTTGTAGGATAAGATGTGCCATTTTGATTGGCAATAGAGAGAATTTCTAGTTGTCTATTGCAATCTCCATCTACAGGCGAGTTTGTAAAATAGAAAGAGTTAATACCAAGAAAAACCTTAAATTGATATACCTGTGATAAATTTACCACAAACTAGTACACCTGTGATAATTTTACCCCGAACTATTTTTTTGATCACCAAAAACTCCAAACTAGTATATCTGCGACAATTTTACCTTGTTCATTGGAAACACAAGCAGAGGGAGAGTGAAATAATGGGAAGTACCTTGTTCAGTCCACTTTTCAGGCGAAAACTGAACCAATCCGGGTGCTATAGGCTGGGACTCCCTTAGGCGAAACCAGGCATTGCAGTGGACAACCAGCCATAGTGGGGTTGGGGGTGCTTTTGAGGTGTCTAGGAAATGTGGAGATGTAGTATGTACAATTCATATTGATGTGCACTGGGTGAAAGGTTTTCTAGGACTATTGAAATGTGAGAAACTTCGATCGCTGGGATAGGGCTCTGTCTCTATGTCTTATGCTGCGCTTGAAGAGGCAAAACCATTCAGGAATGAAGGAGATGCAATGAGATGGCAAGCCACCAGGAAAGGTTGCCGGACTGTTGAGTCCTTTTACCACTTGTTGACTTTGGCATCTATAGAGAATTAAAAACCAAATTTACTTAGAGCATGAGTTGTGCCCATAGATAACTGGTTAGGTGGTTATTTTCTTTCTCCCTGTGGACTGTGGGTATGAAAAAGAAAAAAAACACAAAAAACACGGATTTTACATAAGTTATTCAGTAGAATAGAGACAAAAGCATGAATAGCTAACTCATCTATCGGTGGCCGCGTTGGTTTGCGCTTAGGTTCTTTCACGAGAGGTCCTAGGTTCAAACTCGTCCATCGGTGATTTAAGTGGGGGTTGTGGCGGTGGGATGCTGCGCTAGCCCCCCTCGAGGACTAGTCGGGCATCACCACTAGTTTGAGCCCTAGTTCGCCGGCCCTGCGGACACTTCGGTTATCAAAAAAAAAAAAGCACGAATAGCTAATTGTAAATTTTGATTTCTGAGGCCTTCGCAACAGTTTAGTGTTCTCTTTTTATACTTATGTGCCATAACGTTTATGGAGGAAATTGACCTAGAAGCTAAAGCTCCTGGAAGCTTCTTGAATGTTTGAGTGAAACCTAATTAAGGAAAGAAAAGCTACTGAGGTACCAATGATAAGACTCACTGGAGTCAGCAACATGTAGTTTCTCAAATTAGTTGCTGTTTTTCCTTGAGT
Organism: Syzygium malaccense; assembly: GCA_031216405.1. Classification (NCBI taxonomy): domain Eukaryota; kingdom Viridiplantae; phylum Streptophyta; class Magnoliopsida; order Myrtales; family Myrtaceae; genus Syzygium; species Syzygium malaccense. The sequence continues at coordinate 24,955,477 of CM062257.1, read as the reverse complement.
GTTGTTAGAGCCATATCAGTTCAATAGTTAGGTGGGATTCACATCTGAATTACAGGATGAGTATGTGGTAATAACCATTGCTTGGAATTTGTGACCAGTAGATTATACAGGACTTGCAAGATCTTGATCACATAGCTATGAGACATGCATTCATTCGATCCGTAGCTACGAGACTTGCTGAATATTTCTACTGGTAGCAACTTGATGCTGATTTCCTCTTGAATTATTTCTGACTCTTATCCTCATGTTTTCTTTTCCTAACCAGTAATGAGACCTATTTGCTTTCCGTATATAAGGCAAAGCTTGCTTTCGAAAGCTTGAAGTTCCAGTTGGGTAAGAAACTGATTTTCAGTAACTAGGTGCATTTCAGATGTGTTACCTTATTTTCTAATTAAGATGATTAGTATTTTAGTCTAAATTAGCGAATGGTTTTCAATAATATATCTTAACAAATCTGTTAATAGTGGAATTTTGCATGCATAATTAGGCTGTAAAGGGTTTTGTTCGCATTATTCTTTCATAAGATATGACTAAGGCCAACAATAGCAATATTCTTTCTTTATTATGCACAATGTGTTGCATTTTTCATTTACCATTATGCTTTGTCTGGAGCCATATTATGGTCTTTATCTGTTTTTGTGAAGTTCCTAACATTGTTTTCTTAGGCTGTATGCTTGACTTTGCTATTCTTACTTGGTATAAAAATGCACTGTGAGCATTGTATTGCCTTTTAAGATTTAAGAACCAACTCTTTGGGCACATTTCTTCGTACGATGGCCACATGTACACAAATAGTTTAAGCCTTGTTTTTGGTAAAGATCATCTCCTATCTAATAGTCTATTGCTGCAATTATTTATAGTTTTATGGTGAAATACACTACTATAAATGATTTTATGGACAGTAATGAATAGTTGATACGAAAAGTATATGGCCCTTTTATTGTCTTATGGAGCATACTGAAAGCATAAAGGCACCTTGCTGCAGGGTATATATAAAAATACTGTTATAAAAGGCAAAGGTGGCTAATCCAGTAAGAAACCTCTTTTTCCATGTGAGATTCTCAACAACTTCAACCCAGCAAAAATTGTTGAGTTCATGTAGTATATGCCTTAATCTATCTTATATGTTCTCTCAATTAGTTAACTTGAAGGAGAAAACATTCCTCATGAAATGTATTTCCTAAGTTTATGCTAACCTACACTGTGAGAAACTATCTTTCTAACAAAGCTCCTAAATTTGATATGCTTGCTTTGTTTTTCTTCTTGCTCTTTCGTAGGCAACAAGACATGTAGAGATGGAAGCTCTTGATGTCCTTCAGGAACAGTGGCAGAGGACTGGATCTTCAGCTACAGAAGTTGCAGAGAAGTTTTCAGCATGCTCCCTTTATGTGACATGTGAACCATGCATATGTGTGCAGCAGCATTATCAATCATTGGTACATATGTTGGTCATACTGAAATAAAACTAAACTTTCCTAAATTGGTTTATTCATAAATAATAAGATTTGTCTTGCCCCTTTTTAGGTATATAGGAAGTATATTATGGCTGTGCAAATGATAAATTTGGAGACTGTGGCTCAATACTGGGTTGCATTCAAGTATCTCCAAGGCATGCATTTCTGAACTTGCTTTTGTTGCAGATTTCGTAGCTACTCAGCTCCACTTTGTAATTGTGACATATGATGATTGACAACTAACACTACAAAAAAACGCATTTTTGCCACGAAAATTTGCGACGAAAAATTTTCGTTGCAAATTTCCAACAAATTTTCCAACGAAAATAAGAATTCGTTGGAAATTAGCGACGAAAATATTTTCGTCGCAAAATTCGTTGGAAATTAGCGACGAAACTTTTTTCCTCGGTAAATTCGTTGGAAATTAGCGACGAAAATATTTTCCTCGGAACATTCGTTGGAAATTAGCGACAAAAAAATTTTCGTCGCAAATTTCGTTGGAAATTAGCGACGAAACTATTTCGTTGGAAATTACCAACGAACTTTGCCACAAAACATTTTTCCTCGCAATTTTCCAACAACTTTTCCGACGAAAATATTTTCGTCGCTAATTTCCAACGAATTATGCGACGAATTCAAAACAAACACGGTATTGTTGGGCTTTTCTAAATTCGTGGCAAAATTCGTTGGAAATTTCCAACGAATTTTCCGACGAATTCATTTTTAGGCTCTTTTATTTTTGAAATTCGTTGGAAAATTCGTCGGAAATTTCCGACGAATTTTCCAACGAAAATAACTCGGTGCAATTATTGGCCGAAACTCTCAAATTCGTTGGAAACTTTTACGTTGTTGCAAAGTTCGTTGCAAAACATGTTTATATATTCGGCAACAATCATTTCGTGTGTACCGAGAATTTTTTACTCAACAAACTCTCTTTCTCGTCTTCCTCTTTGCCGTCCACCTCGCGGTCCTCCTTGCCGCCGCCGCCCTTGCCGTCCGCCTTACCAACCACGGTAAGTATCTCAAGATCCGAGTAATCTCATCGAACTACGCAAATACTTGGTAATACTTGGAAACTTTTTTTAGCATAGTATTTGTCGACAATTTTTTTAGGTTTAGTTTAGCTGTGTTCAATTTTCGGCGCATTAATTTAGTTGTGTTCTAATTTCGTTGCAAAAATCGTGGGAAATTTCCCACGATTTTTACAACGAATTTACATCAAATATTATTTTCCACATATTATCGAAATTCGTTGCAAGATTCGTTGGAAAATTTCCAACGAATTTTGCAACCAAATTAAATTTCTGGTTAATAAAGTTGTTCTGAGTAAATTTGTTGGAAAATTCGTGGGAAATTTTCCACGAATTTACCAACGAATTTTCAAAAGTTTTTTCATTTTCCACATAAACTTTTTCGTTGGAAAATTCGTGGGAAATTTCCCACGAATTTTTCAACAAATATTAATTTCAGTTTAAATGTGCATGTGATACAAATTCATTGGAAAATTCGTGGGAAATTTCCCACGAATTTTCCAACGAAATTAAATTTCATGTTAAAATGTACATGTGATCTCAATAGTCGTTGGAAAATTCGTGGGAAATTTCCCACGAATTTTCCAACGAATATTAATTTCCAGTTAAAATGTGCATGTCTACTTTCCCACGAATTTTCCAACGAATTTAATATTCCGGTTCAAAACTAGACGTGGACAACTTTAATAATATTTGAATATTTTTTTGAATTTTCATTTATTTTTTTCTTTTCTTTTTTTTTCCCCTCCTTTCCCTCCTTCCTCTAGCTGGTCGCCGAACCGGCGACCGACCACAGGCCAGAGGCCGGCGCTAGCGAGGCTCGCCCTCGCCGGCCACTAGCAAGGTCGACCTCGCCGGCCACTAGCGAGAGCGAAGGCAAGCCTTATCATGGCTGGGCAAGGCCCGACCTCGCCAGATTTGGCGAGGTCGTGCCAGCCGCCGGCGAGGATCGACCTCATCGGATCTGCGAGGCTCGACCTCGCCGGATCTGTGAGGTCAAGCCTCGTCGACAGCTGGGTGAGGCACGACCTTGCCAGATCCTGCGAGGTCAAGTCTCGTCGGTTGCTGGGCGAGGCACGACCTCGTCGGATCTGGCGAGGTTAGGCCTTGCCTAGCCATGGTGAGGCTTGCCTTCGCCCTTGCCGGTGAGGACAAGCCTCGCCGGCGGGCAAGGCTGCCCTCACCAGTGGTCACTGACGCCGGCGAGCCTTACCGACGCCGGCCTCTGGCCTTTGGCAGGTCCATCGACCGGCTAGAGGAAGGAGGGAGGGGAGGGGAAAAAAAAGAAAAGAAAAAATATTAATTAAAAAAATATTAAAATATTATTAAAGTTGTCTACGTCAGCGCTGGTGACCGGCCGCCAGCCGATCGACGTCCACATGAGCAAAATTCGGCCAAAATTAGCCGGAAGGACTGAATTAGCACAAAAACAAAACGTTTAGGACTGAATTGGCACAAATGCAAAAGGTTTAGGACTGAATTGGTACCATAAAAAGGTTTAGAACTAAATTGGCACCAAGAAAAGATTTATGACTAAATTGACACCAATGTTATAACATTATGAAATCCGATCCACTTGGGATTTATGAAATGAATAGTTTATGGACGTGTTTGTAGTTAAATCTCGCCCGGAATTGATCACTTCGGGAATATTAACTGTTAGGGAAAGGCTAATTAGGGATTTAAATTCGCGCGACCAAAGAACTCGATCGTGAACCAACTTTCGATCATGAAAATCGTCAAGGTGACATTTTGAGCCAATGTAGGCCAATCCAAGGATAGTTATGGATCAGTTCGCCATTGTCATACGAGTGGATCGCGGGTAATTCCGCTAGACCACAAAATGAATTGACGATTGATCCTAAACCTATACCAAACGATCGCGCCTGTCGGAACTAGCGATCCATCCTCGCGATTAAGTGACCACCGAGGTCGTCACGACCCGAGTAAACTTGTACGTGACATGATTCAGTATCGGCCACGGGTCAAATGTGCGAATTTCCCCAAAAGCCGCCCGTTAGTATGAGATATGCGCAAGTTACGTTATTTAGAACTTAGTCGTGAATTAGAGATCAAGTTGGGCATTGAAAATTTAGAAAGTCACGACAGATTATTTGGACGATGTCGTCATTTGCTCGGGTGGCCTCGGATTTATCCGAATCCTTCAGAAAAATTGAATTTCGGCGAGGAATGAAAAATGACCATTTTACCCCTGGAAATTTGTTAAGGCGAGAAGGGCATTTTGGTCATTTCGCCCTAGCCTTAGAAATAGAGATTTTTGGACAATTTTTCCCTTGGACTTTTTGTGAAATTCCCAAATTGCCTTGGATATTTTGGAAAAGATTCGATCCGGACCGTCGATCTCAAGATAAGATCGAATCTAAGCCGTTGATTGGATTTGTGAGAGAAGTGCAAGATGGTCATTTGGGACATCAATTATTGGCTTGGAATATTTAAGGCCAAATTTCTCCCTCTCTCCTCACTTTCTCCCTCTCTCGGCTCACTCACTCTCTCTCTCCCCTCCCCCACCGATCGCCGCCCACTTCCCCTTGCCGCGCCGCCGCTTGCCGGTCACTATCCGCCCGATCGCTGCCATCCCATCGCCTAACCGTGACACCCCCACCCTCACGCCGTCTCTCCCTCTCTCTCTCCCCTCGTGGCCGTGAACCGTGGCCAAGGAAGCCACTCGCCGTTTGCCGTCGCCGAGCCGCTCGCCGTCGCCGCTTGCCGCCGCGTGGCCGCCGACCGCCACCGCCCTCTTTTCCACTCTAACCGAGCTAGTCTAGAGTTCGGGTAAGTCGCACTCTAAACTCTATTTAGGATTTCAGATATCGACGGATGAATCAGGGCTGAATCGAGTTGATAGGTGACGGTTTAAGGGTTAATTAGAGGCTGTTTAGTGGTTATATTAGTGGACCGATTTGGAGGCTAATTATGGCTTGTTTATGAAGGAAATTATGACCATTCGGGGTTTATTTGGTGCTGAGTTAGATGCTAGAAAATTGGGAAATGAAATGACGGGCATATGGTCTGATTTGGAGACGATTTGTGTCGGTTTGATGTGCTGTGATGTGGCTGTGTTGTGGTGCCTGTTATGGCTTGAATTATGCGTGGAAATGTTGAATTTGTGACTGTGATTGTGGGCCCGATGGCGGCCATAATTGCTCGTTAGTTTGTGAAATATTTGATTGAAAATGAGTTGTTGTGTGCAAGCATGGGCTGAGTTGTGTAGATCGCCAATTAGGCCATGTTTGGGCTTTATCTGAGTATGTGAAATGTGTGGAGTTGGATGCATGCATGAGCCGAATTTAATCTGCTAGTAATTGGGCTTGTTGGTGTGAGAATCGAGCGAGTAATTGAATGAGAAAGTGTGTGAAATGTCGTGTATGAGGTTACGAAAATCCATGAGGCAGTACCATTACGCAGGGAATTGATCCGTCCTGAGGCGGTACGACTACGCGGGACGATGCCCGGTATTACCGGAGGACGGCTAACTTGAGGCGGTACCATTACGTGGCTTGTGTCGTAGGTGGTGGGTGTTGAGCTTGAGGCGATACCATTACGCGGACAAGATACACGGCCTAAGGCGGTACCATTACGCGGGCCCTGAAGTGTTGTTATGAGTTAGTCGTGGTGAACCTGAGGTGGTACTACTACGCGGGTCACTGGCGAGTCAAGTATGAGTTAGTCGCAGTGAACCTGAGACGGTACTACTACGCAGGTCACTGGCGAGCCGAGCATGAGTTAGTTGCAGTGAATCTGAGGCGGTACCATTACGCTGGTCACTGGCGAGTTGTGTGAAAATAATGTGATGAGGCGAGAATGAGAGCGTGAACGTAATTAGAATGTGCATGTGATTGAAAATTATACTACAGTGGCTAACGTACAGGTTACACGCAGGAAAGGCCCAGGTAAGTATAAATTGTATGTCTGCTATGTGATGGCTGAGTGTGATTGTGTCTGTGATTTTCTGGAGGTACGTGATAGCCTAGGTGGGGTTTAGGGTGTGTGCTTATTAAGATGTGATCTCATGGTTGTTTCAACTAACAATTTCAAAACCCCGGCCCGAGCAATGAATCTCCTACCGCCGCCACTTGAGCGTTTTGGAGTACCGATGCACACCGACCATAATGTTGTAGAGTACCCGATAGATGATAATATGACTTGGATCAAGCATACTACAGTAGTTTGGGTAGACGTAGGGTTACCCCTTTGGCAGGCCCATACCTATACCACCTGGTACTTTCGGAACGGGTTAGATGAGTTTAGCCCCGTCCGTGGCTTCGTTGTACCATTTAATGGAGTTGGGGATTGAGATCCATCAGCCATACCCCTTCCTGATGGCGAGATGACTAGTTTGGAGACTAGTCTAGCGTAGTCCGGCCTTCAGCCTCCGCCTGCAGCACCGGAGCCTTCGGGGGCCGAGCATGAACCGGAGCCGGAAGAATCCCAGGCGAGGTATGATCCGATGGACGTGGATCTCGAGGTGATACCAGAGGAAGAACCAGAAGAAGAAGAGGACCCTGAAGCAGAACCCGAAGAGGCCCCAGAAGTAGAGCCTGATAATGAGCTCGAAGAAAAACCTAAGGATGCACCCGAGTACGAGCCAGAGTATGAGCCAATGTACGACCCTGAGTTTGTGCCAGAGAACGAGTCAGGTGAGGAGCCAGTTGAAGAGGAATGAGTCGAAATCCCAGCAGAGTCGGGTGATATAAACAACTCGATTGAGATCGAAGCCGAGACGGAGTCCTCAGAGAAGCAGACAGTTTAGGGGGACTCAGATTCAGATGCCGAGGAGTCGGACTCAGAGTGGACGCCGTCTCATGGGCGTAGGGGCTAGTTTAGGGGTTAGGAATAGGCTTTTTGGAGTGTACCATTTTTGGTGATAGGGTACTCAGGCTATCGATCCTTTTTGACGTCAGTGGTTTATAGTGTAGAAGTTCGGTGTGCTTGCATATATTGTGGTTTTGTAAATTGTGGATATTATAAGTTTGAATCGATAATGGATGCGTTTATCTCCCCTTCTTATCCCAGTTATTATTGTTCGGGTATTGGTGGCTTTTGATAGTTGATATAAATTTCTAATAAGTTTAATTGGGTCGGCGATACTCTGGGATGTCGCATTATTCGACTAGAGAAGGATGTTGCGTGCTCAATGGGGTTTGGGGCGTGACAAATGTAATAGGTTCAGGACTTTTTTGACACTTTTCCCCTATACATTGAGGATTTGGGGCAGTGTAGTGAAACACACTAGTCTAGGAGGCTTGTTTGCCCAAAGGAGATAAGCTGTCTTAGACTGATATTGTCTCATAATTAGCTTCACCAGAGGCTCCAATTGACGAGTTATTTACTCTGTCGTAATGGGGAGTCTATTATGATCACAAGGCTAGTCATTTGGATGAAATATCGATTCTTATCAATCGCGCACACTTGGCGTGTTGGAGTTCTTTGTAGGATAAGATGTGCCATTTTGATTGGCAATAGAGAGAATTTCTAGTTGTCTATTGCATTCTCCACCAACATGCGAGTTTGTAAAAAAATATATCAAAACTCTCGAAGTTTTGTTCGATTGTCTCCTTTGAAATGCTAGATTGAAAATATGAAGGTCTTGGCTAGTTTTGGTTCTATGAGCTCATCATATAGAGTATTTTACAACATCTTGTTACTAAGTGAATGAACTTAGTGATACATATATAATATCTCCTTTGGGAGATGCTTAGTTCTTATAAGGCATGAAGTTGAGGCACATATTAAGGTTGATTGACATTTGATCAAACTCAACATTATTGCAATTTTACAAGAGTTACACTCTTATATCCAAAGTTTATAAGAGATTCTTTTATTATCAGACAGAAAGAAATTGAGTCTGATTCTACCGATCTTTAATGTCAAAATTTGATAATAATGTTGTGATTTTTGTGTTCCATTCCAAAGCTGAATGCCTTTAAGGATCTTTGGAACTTCCACTGCAATTTTGTAATAAACTAATTGATTCATATCAATTTGTGTTAAGTGGCATTAGTAAGAGTGCTACTTTTGTAACATCTTTTGTGCAAAAATTATAAGAAGGCCTAGGTTCGCAAGGGCACATAAGCCTGAATTTTAGTCTAGTGCTGAAAATTATATTTTAAGAGTCGATTAGGGAGTTTTTAACACATGAATATTTGCAGACAAGTTGAAAATGCATTTTTATGAAAAAAAATAAAAGAAAAATAAAAGAAAAAAGAAAAAAGAAAAAGAAGAGAGAAAAGAAAATAATAAATCTCCAGCACATCCCTTAAGTTTGGCCCCATTCTGAGGGCGACGTTTTGAAGCCGTTTGTGGCCTTTGCTGACTCACTGATGATGCCCACAGTTGAATCAGGTCGTTTTGTATCGAATTGAATTCTAGATATGATTTCAGTTCATTCCTGCTTTGCCCTCGCTTTTTTTTCCGAGTTGCATTGCCGTTGATTGCGCTGTGGAGGAGGAATCGAGTTTGCAAGGAAGGTGTTCGATGAAATGACAAAGCTCAATTCTGTTTCGAGAAGTACCTGTTCACGATAGAGATAATCGATGACTCGGCGGTGGTGACCTCAAGCTTTGGGTTGGTGGTCGAGCAAAAGCAAGTCTCTCGAAGATTGAAGTCCAGAGAAGCTCGCTGAACGTGCTCGACAACGCCATGATCGTGCCCGTGGACTCTCTCTCTCTCTCTTTCTCTGCATTCCACGTGCTCGACAACGCCATGATCGTGCCCGTGGACTCTCTCTCTCTCTCTTTCTCTGCATTCCACGTCTTGGTTACGTGCGCTTCTTTGCTTCCGTCCGCCATTAACGTCTCCATTGTTGCTCTGTTTCAAAGGCCTGCGACGTCTTGCCCAGGGATATTTCAGGGGCACTAGTTGTCGATCATCACCGATGCTGCTCGTTTCCCATGAATTCAAGCTCCAGCATGGTTCGTCATTGTCAGTCATGATGACACATACTTGAAGCAAATGGAGCAAGAAATCTTCTATCAATTCATGAAGCTGAGTTGTCATGTCATTCGAATCCATTGAATCAGGAACTCTCTAGAGCGTCAAAGTCCACAAAAGCAGGTCCCAAAGCCGGCACTCTAGATTAGGCAGTTGAAGCGTTGAAAAGGGAAATAGATTGATGACTATGCCAAAAAGAAAAGTTAATTTCTATGATGGAGAGTAATTTGGAGGAAAAAATCAGATCTTATTCAGCGAAAATTGTGATGTCAAGAAGCGCTGAGGGACAAAGTGGCCAAATTTGAAGCGGGTTTGTATTCCATGCTCTCTAAAGCTCTTCCGTTTCATGTTAGAGAATGAGTTGATGTTGGAATAATATGAAGAATTCAAGATTTCTTTGAAACCTCATTTTTCAATGGGGTGAACACCGACTTGAATGCTATCATGGTGGATTGACGAATATCCACGATGAATGAAGATGAGATGGAAGGGGATGATGTTCTTGCAGTCGAACGACGAACTGTTTGATTGATTTCTCTAGTAAATTCGAGAAATAATGCTTTTCATGAATCGTATGATGTTGCAGATCCACTGTTGTCAAGGGGGAGGTGTTGAGGTCTTTGGATGATAGTGTGAAGTGCTGAGTGATGCTACAAATTGTGATGAAAATGAAGTTTGGGAGGAAATGGAGGCTAGCTTAAGTGAGGGACATTACGTTGCTATGCATTTTTTAGGTTTTTCTTTTAATAAATTTTGGCAGACATTGTCAGTATGAAAAAGGATTTACAGGTCTTTACTCTATGAGTTTGGTCATTACTCAACAAATTTAGAAGCCGAGAGTTCACATATGCACGAAGTTAGTCCGATTGAAACAGATCTACAGAAAGACTTGCAAGAATGTCAAATGAGCACCAAGTTACATAGTCAAACAGTATCAGAGAGAAATCACAAGCTCTTCTCCCTCAGGGCATGCGAACCAAGACCATGTGGACTTCTAATTCAATCGGAAGAGATAAGTATTGCAGCGTTGGCTCGCTGCTTTTGTAGCTAGAATGGTGGAAACTTGCTAAGTAAGCAATCCGTAGGTAAGTGAACTCAGCTGATATTCATTACAATGCCTTCGTTCTTCTTGTTTCTTCTCTTAAAAAAAATTGTAACAAGCTGTTAGCACCCACTTTTACCCATATTTTTCCATTCAGTTATATTATGTGTACATTTTAATTGGTGTTAACTTTGCCAGCAACATCGATGGAAATGATCAGTCTGGTAGAGAGCTCGACAAGAAGAGAGAAGCTCCACCTGCTTCTCGACTTAAGATCGAGAAAACGAGTTCGACCAAGAAAGAATGCAAAGGCTGTGGCTGTAGAGTTTCCTGAAGAGGCTTGGGCGAATAATTTCTTGCGAAGACAAGTCATCAAACAAGAACCAGATTGCATGCTCATACATGTGGCAAGCATGCAAACATGGAAAGTGTTCTTGATGGATGAAGATTTGGTGCTGGTCGAGATAAAACTGGAAGAATACTCTCCGTGAGTTTTGTCTATCTTAGTTTTCATTTTTACTTTCTCTTTCCTTGCACCTTTCGATCTTGCACTTTCATTCATGTGACATCCTCGATTTGGATCCTATTTCGGTAAGAGAAGTGGCTTAAACTGTCAATACACTAATAGCAGGGTTAGACCATGAGTCTATTCACGAATCATGCATGGGTCAACTATTCAATTAGAAAGGGCAATTGAGGGTTGGGAAATGCGCTCGACTAGAGTACTCGATCATGGAAAATAGCTTAACCATAAGGATCGATGCGGGACGATCTTATGACGTCACGGGTCAATCAGTGAAAGGTTAGGGATAGATTCAGTGAAAGTATATATAGCTGGATTGTGGGTGATTCCGCACGATCATTATACTAAATCCAAATGATCCTAAGCTAATTTCACAAGACCACGTGCCCCGGGTAAATAAGTCAATTCCACACGATTACATGACAACTGAGAATGATCCATGGATTGACAAGACTTGAATATGGATTGACTGATGAATCAACCATAAGTCATGTTAGCAACACCCCAAGAGGTCACGTAACTCGAATAGGCCGTATTAGGGGCACTTTCCATTGAAGTTTAGCCACGAGCCTTGGCCCAGTTATAGGTTTTCCGATTAAGTATAGTTTAGAGACTTTCCTTTTTGAGTTTGTTGAGGTAGACCCGATGTTGACACCTAAATTTTAGCTATTTTTTTAGTCATTAATTTTTTGCATAAAAATTAGGGACTAACCTTAATACCTAGTAAAAAGTATTTAAATCATTTTTCATATAGGATAGTTTATTTTATGCATTATGTTTTGAATTGGATCGACGAAAAAGGCGAAGCTAAATTGAAGGATATGAAAAATGGGTTGAGTTTGCTTCTCAGGTATTCTGTGCCGCTGGCCGGCATGTCTAATGGACTAGAAGTTTTGGAGTCGTCGTTCAAGAGAAGTCTTTCCCCGTAGTTGCACGACTTGCACCATCTTCACGAGAGCACATTGAAGACAAAGCAGCATATGGAGATTATGACGTGGTGCATGAATTTTCAGCAACTCTGGGGTCTCGAATCTGGTGGATAGGGAGGTTCCCTTTTCATTGAAGATGCTGTAGCAAATCTTGAGATAATCAAGGAGGATGAAGCTTTGAAGGAAGCTTGTCACCTTCTTCCAGAGATCTCAGGCCCAACAACTCATCCTAAGATTGCCCAAGTTCAGTTAGAGAAGAGGATTTGGTCAAATTTGTTGGAAACAGAATTGATTTTCGAAAGAAAGAAGGAAAAAAACAGAAAAGAGATTTGGTTCGGTATGGTTTGTTAGACCTTCTCACCTATAAAAGAACGTAGAGAGGGAGAAAGCTGGAGGGGTATGGAGTGAGGGCTTCGTCAAAAGAAAAGGGGAGCAGAGAGAGTGAATTGGAGAGAAAAAAATACGCTTCACAGTATGTCCAAAAAAGGTGAGAAAAAGTTAGAGGGGAGGGCTTGGTCAAAAAAGAAAGGAGAGAGCATATGTGAAGAAAAGAAAGAGGGTTTTCGATTTCCACTAGCCGAGAACCTTGAATCGGGCATTGTCACCTCACCCGTGGATCAAGCAATCCTTGGTGTTTCAATTTGACAACTTTGTCAAATTAGATAATAAATGTTCTTAACTTGTGATATTTGTCGTGCATGATTTTTAGGTAATGATTATTATTTGGATTACAAGACAAACTTGCATAAAAAAATCCTGGTTTTCCTTCTTTTTTTTTTTTTTTTGGTAAGGTAAGACTATGTATAACTTTCCAAAACACCAAGTACAACCTAAGCTCAAACCAACACCTGACCATATAGGGACATAGTAATGTCCGTACAAGGTCAAGCAGGTCCAGCAGGAACTATACAACAAGCCGAAGGACGGCTACCAACATGGAAGGAAGAAGAGAATCAAATGCAATCTAACCAGCCACAAGAGAAAGGCCGACGCTAAGAACTCCGGAGATCCACTGGAGATGGCACTAGAACGGCTGGGAGCAGCACTAGTCAAATATAGAGGAAGGCAGGTCCCACCTCCTTTGTAGGATACGGTTCCTATATGTGTCATCGACTCTCCCCATAGATATGGCCTTGTCCTTGACAACTTTGATCAAATGCTTACGCATGCCAGGAATAAAAACGCTTTTGTTCCTAAAAATTACATTGTTCCTTTCGGTCCAAATGATGTGACATAGAGCTCCGAAGGAAAATCTAGAGATGCAGTGTGCAAACGAGGATCCTCCACATACCTGCATCGCCCACACAATATGTTCTTGCCAGGGACGGTTGCGCCAGGGTAGATTACATTTTGTGGCCCAAAGAGAGGCCAGTCTACTAGTGGAGGTACAATAAAAAAAGAGGTGGTTGATTGAGTCTGGAGTAGCACCACAAAAAACACACAATGCGTTGTCTATCCTGGTTTTCCTTCTTGTTCTTGCTCAATCCGAAATTCGCATTATATTGGTGATCACGATAAAATTGCAATTTGACTTTGCTAGATGTTAATTGGATCATCATAATTTCGAATCCGTTGATGGTATGGACTTGTGGATGACTATTGTTTGAATCTTTATTCAAAATTAGTGGATGGACGTTTCCCTTGTGGATGAGTTGATCATATTTGAATTTTTGGTGATTGCAAGAGCTTCATCTGAATTTGCTGATGAGTATAGTGCACACGAAGATATCTCTAAAGGATTAAGCATTGTCTAAAAAAAACAACCGAAGGTGCCTCGCTTAATTTAAAAACTGCGATTTAACTTAATATTCTTTGGAAATCTTGGATGTGTATTACTTGTCAAATTTGGATAGAATTTGAAAATTTCAAAATCTTTTGAATATATCCAAGATATTCAAGATAGCAAAATCTTTTTTAAGATGTGATTGGCTAGGAAAATCTCCTAATCCGCAACCGCACACATGGGAATAAGTCTATCTATCAGGCTTTAAATAGATTTATTTTCATAGCGGGTATTTCGAATTTTTAGGGTCGATCGTCAGGCTTCATATCGAAACTTAGTTCGAAAGATATAGCGGTTATAATCTTTCTACTAAAAGATTTGCGACTTGAATTTAAATTCGAAAATACATCAAAAATACAAAAAAAATTCATAAAAAAGAAAAAAAAATTTGCACCTTTGAACTCTAAGTCAGAATTTATCAAAATTGCCAAATTGAGCATTTTTCTTGAGATTGATACCGAAAGGACGTTAGGGTAATCTAACGTAATCAAGTCCCCGGATTTATAATCTCTGGTTCGTAGAAATAAAATAGTACTTCCGCTATTTTATTTAGGTTTCTAATCAACCTACCTTAAATGATTAGTGGCGGCTTCCATTGAAAATATTTACATGCTTATAATTGGACCTAAGTTGGGAATTAGTAGAGTTTGAGAGAACTCGAGCTAGGTTAGTTAATTTAATTGATCTAGTAATCCATTAGCCTAAGATTGGAAAACCTGATTTTTAGGTCATGACACCCGAGAATGGTTTTGGGCCCCAAAACTTTGGACGAAGGAATTATTGGGCTAAGAATGGAAGCCCACAAGGGAGTAGGTCGAGCGAAGACCCAATGGGTCTCACACCCACTTGGGTTCGACCACCAAGGCCCAATGGCCCAAGAAAGGCCAATTAAGCCATTTAAACCCAATTCAAGGCCCGTTTAAGGAGATATTTTCGTGAGGAGCAACCGTGGCCAAGCATTTTGCTTGGTTGAGGTTGAAGGAGGAAAAACTTGAAGGAGAAGTTGAGGAAAGCTTGCAAGACAAGCTCCAACTTCTCTCTCTCTCATTTCTCTCTTGATCTCTCTCTCTCGAGAAAATATTCAGTGGTTTACACACACCACGTCACGTGCCTACGTGGCATGCGTAAACCCACTTGGACCAATAATAATAAGACACGTGACGGTGACGTGGAATAAAAAAATAGAGCTATATTTGTCTTTCTCTCTTCTCTGACCCCCTAGGATAGAAGACCTGTCTCCTCTGTGCCTATAGAGGAGGCGTGAGCAAGGAAATGAAACAATAAATGCGTGCATTAATTGTTGTGACTCTCTCCCCCTCTCCCTCTCTTTACTCTTTCACGTTAGTTTGAATCCGGTTACTTTTTCGTTCTTCTCCTTCCCTTCCCATAACTTCTCCTCGTCTCATCCTTCTTAGCTTTTCTTCTTCACTTTCGTTTTTCGGTGGCTCCGGAAACCACCGGTGAAAAGCGGAGGGCCGGTTGCAACGGCTGGGTCCCAAGACGCCCTCCGCCTCCTCCTCCGCCCTCCCGCCTCTCGCCTCCGTTCACCCCCCTCCGGCCTCCGCCTCCCCCTTTCCGCCTCCGCCTCGTCGCCTTAGCCTCGCGGCCTCCACCCTCTCACCTTTCGCCTCCGCCTCCCCCTCGCGGCCTCCGCCTCGTCGCCTCCCCCTTGCGGCCTTCGCCTCAACCTCGTGGCCTCCACCCTCCCACGTCCGTCCTCCCGCCTCCGCCTCCGCCTCCGCCTCCGCCTCCGCCTCCGCCTCTGCCCTCCCACCTTTCGCCTTCGTCCTTCCGCCTCCGCCTCCGCCTCCTTCTCCGCCCTCCCGCTCGTTGCCTCCCCCTCGCGGCCTCCGCCTCCGCCCTCCCGGCCCCATCCTTCCGCCTCCGCCTCAGCCTCAGCCTCGTGGCCTCCGCCGGAGAAAAGTCGCCTCTGCCCTCCCGCTTCCACCTCCACAATCAGTCCAAATTTTTTTTGTTGGTGTTAAGGTTTGACTAATCTTTCTGCGTAATCCCTTTTTTTTAGAAGTCTCTTAAGTTATATAACCCATTATTTGTGCATATCAAAGTGACTACATGAGAAAATGATTCCTAGGAAAGTTTGAAGGAAAAAATAAGACAACTAAAAAGGGAATATTTTCTCTGATTCGTGGGTCTCAAATGAGGTAAGCAACTTTCTATGCCATGCTTCTTGTTGTTAGTCAAATTTTACTGGGAAAAATTCTATCGTTGTGGTTAATTCTATAAGGCAAGCTTTTTAAGCCACGATTAGTGGAGCTGATAAATTTTGAAAATGATCCACGGGAACATGCAGTGGAAAAAGATTGTTGTAGGTTTTGTTATCTATTACATTTATTTGCTTGGATTACTTTTGCTGATTAAATCTAATCTAATTTTGATTATATGATATTATTATTTTAGTATGGCATCTCGAGGATCTTCAAATTGGTTGGTTGATTTTCCATCCAAGATATGTCCATGTCCTCAAGGAAAATTATGCACAGTAGAAAAAGTGCAAAAAAATCCTATTAATCGAGGAAGGTTATATTATGCTTCAACTTGTAATGTAAGTGTATCAATTTACCATACTGTGCATGTAGTGTCATTTGTAATACTTGATATTGCTTTACACTAATTTTTTTTTTCAGACGGATAATTGTCGGGGGTTTGTACAATGGGTTGAAGATTATATTGAGGAATGCAGGATCTGTTCGCCTAAAAACGTGGACGCAATCAATTCTGGAGAGGCGTCAAGCGAAAATGAAGAATTGGCAATCATAAAAGGAGATTTGAAGTTAATTAGAAGAAAAATAGGCTTTATTATGTCAATGATAATATTATATGGAGTCATTGTATCTTTCCTTCTTGGAATTGTGATTTCTATGTTACTATATAGGTAATTATAGGAGTTAATCTTGATGATTATGTAGAACTTGCTTTACTTTACTATGATCAGTTTAACAAAAGTTAGACGTTGGCTCTTATTTCTCATTTTCAACAACAAAGGGCGATCGTGGAAATTGGTCTGTCATATATCAGTTTACTTTTTCTGGCTTAGAGAGCCTCCGGGTTCGTCAACCATACAATTATGAGTGAACTCCCCAGTTGTTAACAAATGGATTATTTTTTCACAAGACAATAATGTTGTCTTAGGGAGATGAGTATTCATAGACCTCATACACTAGCAATAAGTGAAGCTTCGGTTAGTGATTTGCGGTTGTTTATATATACTTGCTCGAATTCTTCTACAATAACCAAGAATTGTTCCTTCATTATGGAAAGACAATAATGTTTGGAAAGACCGTATTTCTTCTTTGTGCATT
This sequence comes from Syzygium malaccense, assembly GCA_031216405.1. Taxonomy (NCBI): domain Eukaryota; kingdom Viridiplantae; phylum Streptophyta; class Magnoliopsida; order Myrtales; family Myrtaceae; genus Syzygium; species Syzygium malaccense. Next base: position 24,938,444 of record CM062257.1, on the reverse strand, counting down.
CATTTGGAGATTTCATTATCCAATAATTGGTCATGTAAATGGGTCTATCAAATTGAAGTGTGTGTGATATTCGATGTCTGTAATAACATGAACGTGTTTATTTGACATTTCTCCCAGAGTAATTTCTCTCACGTTTCAGATTCATTGAGATGTTCCAATTTTCGAGCACCATGAATTAGGTTTATGATCACATAAGCGATTGAAGGCAATTCCTGATAAGCTGCCAATACATCTGGAGCTAAATGACAGTTTATTTACATGTCAAAATTTCATATAGAATATACAATTTACAATGACTAACAACAGAAGATGGCATGTTATTAAAACAAAACTGACCTTTCAACAGGCCTAACAATCAAGAAAAAAAGAAAATCCTTAGTAGAATCTCGGTGGAAGTTTCAGTCATCTAGCAACCTATAATGGGTTTCTCCCTTCATCAATTTCGACAACGAGGAGATGCTTAGGGTCTAACCCCTTTGGTCCTTCAGATTATAGTGTCGAGAGATAAGCCTCGCATGCTCGGAGGTAACGGGAGACAAAATCTTTAACCTACAAAATGCAAAACTTTTAGAATTCTAGAATCAGATGGCTGCTGCATGTACAACTAAAACCAGAGCATGTCAAAGACTGATAAACAGGAAAGCACCTCCTCATTAGACATCCCAGGATTTTCGGCCTCTCTCATGGCAATTTCTGTCTAAAAAGATTTCGCCAAAACGGTTTGTACACAATTAAAATCATGACAAAGAAAATAAGTAACACGGTGAATTTGCGTATGGGATTCTACATTTCAATAGAACATAATGTGGTCATAGGGAAGGTGAGATGCCAGCCTGCAAGCGCCATTGGTGGATAGAACTGGTGTCCTCAATCTTGATGACTATCCATGCCTTGACAAATTTGTCCCACGCATCATAATAAGCTTCAAGATTCTTGTTTACAGTCTCTAGCTGTATAACAGACTCATAAGGTATTAGTCCAGTTATCATACAACACAATCTCTATAGTTGCCAGTATTTATACTACCAAGCCATTGCGACTTTAACATCTCTATAGCCCATGCCCCTTCTATCGATTAGAAAAGACATACACAATCGATTTTTCAACTAGTGCAAGTCCATCCTCTCACCATCTTGCTGCCTTTTTTGTCTAGAAATATCTTACCGTTAATGGCCCTTCCACTTCTAGCCAAGTCCATGGATCACCTCTGTCGCCCTTTCCATTATAAGCAGACTGCAAGGGAGGAGAACTCAGCAATTGTGGCATAAAAATAACACCTGACGTGTAATGTTCGAGCTACATAATGAACTCTAAGGAAGAAACAAGTTTTGACAGTAATCAAGACCGCCAATCTTAAACCTGAAATCATATGCATCGATTCAGAGTATCTACAATGATCATTCATCAAGTCATCTGCAATGATCATTCATCAACTACAAATCTCCCAGTCCATCCACACTAGACCATGATGGATTCATAACAAGAATTAGAGATGCTAGGCACCCTAGAATTATAGACTTGGCAATCGCATTCACTTGGCCTGGCTAGCCAGTGGATCCGTGAGCTTCAAAGTGTACCAGTGCATTCAAATGAGCATTCATTTCATCTCACATATGGAGAAAACATCACAAACTTTGGGCTGAATTTGCCAAAAGGATCATTTCACTCGGCATCCAAATTGTTTGACTAGAACACATACAAGATGACTTCACCTCAAGCATCAAGGATACAGAATAATAGCTAAAGCTATTCTACAAAAACTTTGTAAGAATGAACAAAAGATGCAACTATTAACTCAGGTGAATCCTCCAATCAAACCGAACTTAAATAAGAACTTTTGATCACAATCCAGCATCTCGCTCATGCTTCAGCCGATGTTCCTTTGGCTCAAAAATTTGTAACGTTGCTCTAGTCTATTTTCAAACTATGGGGAAAGAAGTCAGGATAATCAGCAGCTTCATCAAGTTGTCTCCCCATTATATAAATCAAAAACCTAATCCGAGGTTTTAAAGAGTTGTTGATGCTTTTAATCAGAATCGGAGGATAACCAGTCACCAAATTCGCTATCTACCCATCGTAGTGAATGATTGCCGAAGGTCAATCATGCAAAAAAGGAAGAGTATCATAATAACTTCATGGCTTTCATTGATGAAATCACAAATTAAACAAGCATCATACCTTGTGTGAGGTGCCTCCTGCGCATGAAGATGGTTTTCTCTTTCGCTTTTCACTAGCGCCCTTCAACCGAATGTTTGGTACACCTTTTGGTCTTCTCCGAAGGGGATCAAGTACTTGAATTTCATAGTTTTCTACATCTTCAGCTTCATAACTTTCCACCAAGAAATTAATATGATCATTACCTATCGAAGATTGCATTTTGTTTGTGATATGGGAGCGAAGATGCAGCAAGGTTGTAGTTGTGAGCTCCTCCGAAACATCATCATTTGCACTAATATTCATAACACTGAAAGCCAATTGCATCAATCTCTTCAAGCGTAATGTTTTTGACTTTACCATAACATGAGAGTTTTGTCCAACATCACAATAAGTCCCTTGTTTTGCAGCTTTTGTCCACCTCTTAAGAATGTATTGTGAAGGAATACTTGTAACATTTACATGTCTCAAGATGCATAAAGTATGCCTACACAACCATCCTCGCATTTCAAATAACTTGCAACTACATGTAATGGTCAAATCACTTGAACTAAAACAAACAACATGCCTCCTTTCACTATTTTCAGTTGCCACGATATAAGTGTGCACTAGCCCATCAATTTCCGATCTACAAACACCCACAGCCAAAGCATGCAAGAACTCATCCTGGAATTTCCGATAAATGACATGAGTGTATAAATTTGCAGCATGTTTCAAAATTCCACTATTTTCAACCATAATCCGCAGCTCTCCTCGAGCACACTCAAAATCATCAACAACTTCAGAGTTATGCATTTTTTCTGCTTGCTTCTCATAATGATTGACAAATTCAGACAAAGTCATGGTCTTGCATGCCATATCTTGAAAGACATTATTTGTGCTCTCACTTCTTTGTGTGGATCTAATTCCTGCCGAAAAAATATCTCGGCCAAATGCAGGACACCATTTATGACGTAGCTGATACATGTTATTTAACCACTTGTGATCCCCCAAGCTCCATTCTTGACACATAGCTTTCCAAACATTCTCCATTTCAAATTCAGATTCACAATGATACAAAAGCTTATGCCAATAGTTATCACGAAAACTCGGATTTCTAAGAAGATGCCCAATATGATGCGTAGCATTTTTCGCAATGTGCCATACACATAAACGATGATTAGTATTCGGAAGAACGGTCTTAATGGCATTCGCCATAGCATGATCTTGATCAGTGAAAATAGTCTTGGGTGCTTTATTACCCATTGCCTCTAAAAAGGATTGAAGTGCCCAAACAAAAGAAGCAATAGTTTCATCCAATAAAAATGCACAACCAAAGAGAACATTCTTCCAATGATGATTCAAGCCAACGAAAGGTGCACATATCATATTGTACTTATTTGTACGGTAAGTTGTATCAAATACCACGACATCTCCAAAACTTTCATAGTCTAGCTTGGATACACCATCAGACCAAAAAAAATTGGTCAATCTTTGTTCCTCATCCAGTTGAAATGTATATGAAAAATTGTTTCCATTTGATTGTAAGTAATTAAAATGGTTAATGAGACTTTGACAATCACCCGCACTAATCAAATCCCTTATCTTCGATTGTAAGAAATTTTGACAGTCACGTAAAGTGAAGCCAATATTCTCTTATCCTCCCGCTTCACCACTTAGGTAGGAGTACGCTTTCGTAGCCCTTATACCAGCTCCAGCCATAGAAGTCAAAATGCTTTTATTAGTATCTGTCATGTGCCTGTATGATCTTATTAAGTGTTTCTGATTATCGTCAATGAAAGGATGATTATGATCATCATTAAACTTGTCAACCATCCAAACTCCACTTTCAATTTTGAATCTTATGCAAGCTTGACATCCAGTTCTCTTTACTGTCCTATAAACATCTCTTTGTTCATGAGGTAGGATTGGTGGAGAGTGTCCTTCACAATTACAAAGAAATGTGCATGTTCGCAATATTCCCTTTCTATTGTTTGCCTTTTGTCCTCTTCTCACTCCAAACCCCTTAGAAATTGCATATGCATTGTATGTCTTATATGCTTCGTCCTCGTTAGCAAATATCATGCCAATTCTAAATTCAAATTCTTTATTGACATTATGCACAATGATATTATCCCCTGCAGCCTCTACAAATTTTTAAAAGAAAAATTTTGATCATTTAAAGAAGGCAGATAAAGTGAAAACAAACTTTAATGCTAAGAAGATGAGTCATACCCATTTGTCTCGAGAACAAATCGACCTAGCAGCAAAGTACTCAGAATAATCTGTCCAAAATTTGTACAAATGTAAGTTAGTGGCAGTAAAAGATTGTGAAGTGTGCATATTTCAATCATAATTTGAAATGAGTGTAATGAAGCATGTCTTAATTCCAGTCTATCGAGTGTAATTCTAGGTTTTTGCATTCACAAAAGTTGACATTTCTGAAGCACGATCACATACTTGGAAGCAAAAGCCTATTGCAATGTCTGTGGTAAACTTGCCAAATCTACACATTTAAAAAAAAAAAAACACGATGACTCATAGATATCAAGGATGGTAGTGACGGCAAACCCTCCAGTAAGAAAGACGTAGCAGAAAATTCCCTTATACACATTTTAAAAAAAACACACAAATCACATCACATATCTAAAGATAAATCATTTTCAATTTTATCTTTTATTTCAATACTAATTTGAAATTCAAAATTGAATTTGATTATAGTTCATGTGGAATGTTGAGTCTCTCAGGTATTTAAATTGGGCTTGATAATGTTAATGAAACTCGTTCATGTTTGAATGTGGTCTTGACCAAAAAGATTTCAGGTCGTGACTAAATTGAGTTTAATTGTTAGTGAGGTTAACTGACTCAAGTTACCTAAGGCCCCTGTTCAACTTCATCTGGTATATCTAAAGTGGCAGTGATTTGTTATCGAAACTCGGAACTTCACAATCTCTTTGAGGGAAAAATCTCCAAGTTTGCCATCATCCTTGTTCTTGAGAGATAGATGAAAGACACTGAATCCTTTCCCAGTAAAATTTGACTAACAACAAGAAGCATGGCATAGAAAGTTGCTTACCTCATTTGAGACCTACGAATCAGAGAAAATATTCCCTTTTTAGTTGTCTTATTTTTTCCTCCAAACTTTCCTAGGAATCATTTTCTCAGGTAGTCACTTTGATATGCACAAATAATGGGTTATATAACTTAAGAGACTTCTAAAAAAAAGGGATTACGCAGAAAGATTAGTCAAACCTTAACACCAACAAAAAAAAATTGGACTGATTGTGGAGGTGGAAGCGAGAGGGCAAAGGCGACTTTTCTCCGGCGGAGGCCACGAGGCTGAGGCTGAGGCGGAAGGATGGGGGCAGGAGGGCGGAGGCGGAGGCCGCGAGGGGGAGGCAATGAGCGGGAGGGCGGAGAAGGAGGCGGAGGCGGAAGGACGAAGGCGAAAGGTGGGAGGGCAGAGGCGGAGGCGGAGGCGGGAGGACGGACGCGGGAGGGCGGAGGCCACGAGGTTGAGGCAAAGGCCGCAAGGGGGAGGCGACGAGGCGGAGGCCGCGAGGGGGAGGCGGAGGCGAAAGGTGAGAGGGTGGAGGCCGCGAGGCTAAGGCGACGAGGCGGAGGCGGAAGGGGGGAGGCGGAGGCCGGAGGGGGGTGAACGGAGGCGAGAGGCGGGAGGGCGGAGGAGGAGGCGGAGGGGGTCTTAGGACCCAGCCGCTGCAACCGGCCCTCCGCTTTTCACTGGTGGTTTCCAGAGCCACCGAAAAACGAAAGTGAAGAAGAAAAGCTAAGAAGGATGAGACGAGGAGAAGTTATGGGAAGGGAAGGAGAAGAACGAAAAAGTAACCGGATTCAAACTAACGTGAAAGAGAAAAGAGAGGGAGAGGGGGAGAGAGTCACAACAATTAATGCACGCATTTATTGTTTCATTTCCTTGCTCACGCCTCTTCTATAGGCACAGAGGAGACAGGTCTTCTATCCTAGGGGGTCAGAGAAGAGAGAAAGACAAATATAGCTCTATTTTTTTATTCCACGTTACCGTCACGTGTCTTATTATTATTGGTCCAAGTGGGTTTACGCACGCCACGTAGGCACGTGACGTGGCGTGTGTAAACCACTAAATATTTTCTCCTCTCTCTCACTCCCCCCCACCCCCGTTCGGCTTCCCCTTGCTGCCGCCCCCTCCTCTCTCTTTTTTCTCTTCCTTTTTCCTTCTTTTTGGCTACTGTTCACCTCCATCTCCACCCCCAAGCTGCGCCATGAGCCGCCCTTGCCGAGCCGCCACCGTGCGCCGTCCATCGCCGCCCGTAGCCGCCCGCCCAGCCAACCGCAGCTGCTATCGAGCAGCCGCCTCCTCCTCTGTCTCTTTTCTCTTCCTTTTTCCTTCTTTTTGGCTGCCGTTCACCTCCATCTTCACCCCAAGCCGCACCGTGAGCCAACCTTGCTGAGCCGCCGCCATGCCGCCCCCTCCTCTCTCTTTTTTCTCTTCCTTTTTCCTTCTTTTTGGCTACTGTTCACCTCCATCTCCACCCCCAAGTCGCGCCATGAGCCGCCCTTGCCGAGCCGCCACCGTGCACCGTCCATCGCCGCCCGTAGCTGCCCGCCCAGCCAACCGCAGCTGCTATCGAGCAGCTGCCTCCTCCTCTGTCTCTTTTCTCTTCCTTTTTCCTTCTTTTTGGCTGCCGTTCACCTCCATCTTCGCCCCCAAGCCGCGCCGTGAGCCAACCTTGCTGAGCCGCCGCCATGCGCTGGCCGCCGCCGCCTGTAGCTGCCCGCCCAGCCCACCGAAGCTGCTGTCCAGCAGCCACCCCAGCGAGACCCATTTCTGTGTTGCCACCTCGTGCCGTTCCAGACCAAGCCACGCGTAGCCCTCGTCGTCGCCATCGCGCCCGTGTCATTGAAATCGTTTCCGGATAAGTTAACGCTCTAATCCCTTGATTAGTATGTTAAACTTGCTTAGTGTTAGATTAGACTAAGTTAATTGTGTTTAGTGCTAATTAATGAGGGATTAGTTGATAAGTTATCGCGATTAGTGATAGGCGGAAGTGATAAGATATCGCGATAGGTGATAAGTGAACTTGATAGGTTAACAAGAAAATACGATAAGTTTTCATCAAAGGAGTGATAAGTTATCGTGGATTAGGTGATAAGCTATCATCAAAAGGGTGATAAGCTATCGAGAAAAGGTGATAGGCTATCGTTGAAGGGATGATAACCTATCGGCAGTTGAGTGATAAGCTATTGTTATTTAGACGATAAGATATCGGAGAAATATTGATAAGCTATCACCAAAAGGGTGATAAACTATTGGAAATTTGATGATAAGCTATCGACAAATTGGCGGTAGTCTATCGAGGAATAGATGATAAGTTATCACAAGGGAGCGATAAGTTATTGGTTTTTATATGATAAGTTATCGCAATTAGGGCAATAAGTGGATTTTATATGGGTGTTTTCTACTTGAGTTAAGTATTGAATTATGCCCGTTTCATGTTATTTAATGCCTACTTTACCCTGAAAAATAATTGCCCTATGCGAAATCTTGTTATTTAATTTTTAATAAGGTTTTTGTGGGCATGTAAATAGTAAACCCCGAGGTGTTGGGTTTATATGTCAAGTTTTATGAGTTAAATGGGGCAAGAATGTTTGAAAAGGGGAGTATGCAAAGTTTGATGGTTTAATTGCGTATATGTGATCACGTGTGAATTTATTACTATATTTTTAGGCATGAAAATTTGAGTGATTGAGGTGCTTGTATGATCACATAATGAGAACCGTTACCCCTGCATAAGTGCGGGCATGCCTTGAATGGGTGTGATGAAACCTCTGCCTGATTGTGGGTGTGTCTTGAATGGCCATGATGAGACCCTCGATGGATTTCGGGCGTGCCCTAATTGGCCGTGATAAATACCCGGTTAAGTCGGGAAACCCCCGTGCGAGGACAGGTGTGCCCTGAGTGGCCGTGATAGATGCCCGGTCATGTTGGAAGATCGCCAACCCGTGGGGTTGTGTCGTGGCACCGTGAGGTCGTAGTATTCGGAACAAGCGTCAAAAAATGTGAATGCATTGTGCCTGCTATTTGGGATGAAATTGCGAGGCACGTATGGGATGGGCCAAAATGGTTTCACCTTATAATCGGGACTCGTGTGAATGCTTTATGCATGGGAAAGCTGCTATATGTTTTGATTATATTATAGGCTTATTGCATTATGATTACATATGATGGTTTACAACGTGCAGGACGTGTGTGCCAAGGTAAGGTAAGAATGCCTACGATTGTTTAATGGCACGTTTGTTTATGTTAGGCTGGGTAGCCTGCTCATGTACATAGTTAGAGCAAAGCAGGGGTTGCTTTGCTATTGATCTACCATCGATATATTGTTGCGTGTTTAAGTGCGCCCGAGGCGAGTTAACTTCCTAAACGAGATTTAGGTAGTTAACTTACTGAGATTTATCTCACTCGTTGTTGTTTTAACCTTTTTCAAGCATCTAGAAATGAACACTTAGTTCGTGTGTTTTGGTGTCCCCAGGACGTGAAGGTGGTCGTATTGGAGATAGAGGAACTAGGGATAACCCCAACCCATTTGGTTGTATTCGAGCAAGGGCCGTAAGAGCAGCCTTGTAATTAGAACTTTATATATTAAGTTCAAGTGTTTTCTTTGTTATCCCATTTTATTATTTGTTGTTGGGTGTAAGGATGTACGCTTCCATATCTGCATAATTGAAAGTTAAAATAAATGGGTCGGCGATGCGTCTGCAACGTCGCGATTCCATGATCAAGGAAGGATGTTCACACGCTAGAAGGTTCAAGACGTGACAATTCCCATGTATTTTCGTTTCAATTCATTCCCTTTCTACTTAATTTTCAATTTCCAGTGCATCCACTTTTCTTTGCACTTAGTCAACACGTAGATTCATCACTCGATCCAAGCCCTGTTCGCCATTTTTATACTCGGGTATGGAACTGTGGAGCGATCCCGATCGCTCTCCCTTCGCTCTATTATTACTATAAATAGATTCGAACATGCGATTCATAGTAAATTATCAGCAACCTTGGTCGCATAGTTACCCCACTATGTCATTTTTCCAGAAAAAAATATTTTTTAAAAAAATTATAAATGTCGAATTTTCCTCGAGACAAAAGGAACATATATCAAAACTGGTTTTGGGCTTTCTCAACAATTAATCTTCCATCATAATGGGGAATATAACATATCTTTTGATTATTCGTTTGCTTAAATAAATAAAATTATCCACTTTCCATCTAATACATAACCGTCTGATCAGAAAAGGGAGGAGGAACTCCACCGAACGCCGCTTTCGACATCACGACTCCTCCCTCGTCTTTCCATCCGACACCGCCGAGCTCTGACGAAATGGAAGATTGCCGCCACCTGCCGACGGTGGTGACGAGCAGCAGAAGAAGAAGAAGAAGAAGAAGAAGAAGAAGAAGTTCGTCTTCCGAAAACAGAGTCCCCAGCGAACGGACGGCGATGGAGACCGGCCAGCTGAGGCGACGGGCCACCACCGCCGACCGAAGCCATGGAAACTGGTGACGTAGCTTCGGGCGAACGATTCTCTCCCTGAGGTTCGTTCTGGGCTTCATGCAGTTTGCTATAGATCAGGTATCGCCTGGCACATCCGAATTTTATTTAAGTTGATGTAAAGCTTGAGCTGCATTTTGAATTCGATTCGTTTGGTGCTGCAATTGCGCGGCAACTTGAAGGATGTGTCGGTGAATTTTGTTGGAGAGACGTTGAATCAGTGTTTCTTCATAAGTTTAGTTTGTGGATGCTTGATAGTGAATTCATAGGTTATCGACGTTACGCCCTGCAAAATCAGCGACAATCTCTGGAATGTATAGCTTTTCTTTCTTTGTTTTCATAGGTGGCGATTCATTGAAAGAAGTAGGTGAAGTCTAGGTTCAAAGGAAAAACAAGCGAGAGAGAGTGAAATAATGGGAAGTACGGTGTATATGGGTTGGCTCAGTCCCCTTTTCAGGCGAAAAACTGAGCCAATCCGGGCGCTGCAGGTTGGGACTTGGGAGGGAGGGAGGGATATATGGATGGATTTGGGTGCTTTTGAGGTGTCTAGGAAATGTGGATGTGTAGCATGTACTTATCATACAGATATGCAGTGGGTGATAAGTTTGCCAGGAGAATTGAATTCTGAGAAACTTCGATCACTGGGATAGGGCTCTGTCTCTATGTTTTATGAGGGGCTCCAAGAGGCAAAACCGTAGAGGAATGAAGAAGATGCAGTGAGATGGCAAGCCACCAGGAAAGGTTGCTTGACAGTCGAGTCCTTTAACCACATCTTAACTTTGGCAACTAGGGAGAATTGAAAACCAAATTTACTTGGAGTGTGAGAGTAATATGAACATCGGTTGTGCCCATGGATAACTGGTTAGGGAGTTATTTTCTTTTGCCCTGTAGACTGTAGATATGGAAATGAATTAATCGTGAAAAACGAGGAGTTTATATAAGTTATTCACTACAATAGAGAGAAAAGCACAGGAAGCTGATTGTTAGTTCTAATTTTTAAGGCCTTCGCAACAGTTTAGAGTTCTCTTTTCATCATGATATGCCATAGCGTTTATGAAGGAAAATGACCGAGAAGCTAATAACTCCCGGAAACTTCTAAGAATGTTTGAGGGAAACCTGATCAATGAAAGATAAGCTTCTGAGGTACCAATGGTAGGACACACTGGAATGAGAAACATGTAGTTTCTCAAATTAGGTGCTGTTCTTGCTTTAGTGCTGTTAGAGCCAAATCAGCTTAAAAGTTACGTGGGATTTGCATCTGAATCACGAGATGAGTATGTGGGGATAATCATTGCTTGAAGTTAATGACCGGTATATTATACAATACCTGCAAGATCTTGATCATATAGCTATGACACATGCATTCATTCCATCTGTAGCTGCATATTGTTGTTGAAATATCTCTACTGGTAGCAACTTGATGCAGATTTCCTCTTGAATTGCCTGTATGCATGTGTGTGCATGCTTGAGAGAATTTCTCACTCTTGTCCTCATGTTTTTTTCTCCTAAGAAGTAACAAGAGCTATTTGCTTTTCTTATATAAGGCAAAGCTTGCTCTGTACTGCCTTGAAGTTCCAGTTGGGTAACAAGGTGCATTTCAATATGATAAATTATTTTCTAATTCAGATGATTAGTATTTCAATTTTAATTAGTGAATAATCACAGATTGTACTTTGTTTATATTGTACTTTGACTGACTAGCTGTGTGATTGTTAAGGATGGGAACATTATTGCGGCGGGAAGAAACCAGACTAATGAGACACGAAATGTATGTTTATCATTGCTTCTCCTTCCCCTTCTATAAATTTTGGCCAACAGCACTTTGTTATCCCCTTGTGGTTTATTGTTGATCATTTCATGTTTCTCCCTCAATTGTTTCTTTACTAGATGAAAAAACAATATATCTGAACAAATCTATTAATAAGTGGAATTTTCCATGCATTATTAGGCTGCAAAGGTTTGGTTCGTATCATTTGTTCATAAAATATGTCTACCGCTAACAATAACAATAATCTTGCATTATTATAGACGTTGTTTTACGTTTTTCATTTGCTATTGTGCTTTGTCTGGAACCATGTTACGTTCTTTATCTGCTTTGGGGAAAGTTCCTAATGATATTTTCTTAGGCCGTATGGTAGCTAGACTTTTGATATGCTTTTTCCATATGAAAATGCATTGTGAGCATTGTATTGCCTTTTAAGATCTAAGAACCTGCTCATTTTCCCCATTTCTTCGTACAATGACCACATTTACACAAGTACTTTAAGCTGGGTTTCTGGTAGACATCTCTTATCTAATATTCTATTGCTGTCACATTAATAGATATGTGGTGCAAAATAGTTGATACAAAATATGTGGCCCGTTTAGTATCTCGTGGAGCATAATAAAAAAATAAAGACACCTTGCTACGGGGATATATATATATATATATGTATATATATATATATACATATATATACATATATACATATATATACATATATACATATATATACATATATACATATATATACATATATACATATATATATATTGTTAGAAAAGTTGGAGGTGGTTAATCTAATAAGAAGCCTCTTTTTACAAGTGAGATTCTCAGCCACTTCAAGCGAGTATCTTGTTGAATTCATGTGGTATGCCCGAATCAATCTTATGTATATTCTCAATCAGTTAACTTGAAGGAGAAAACATTTCTCATGAAATGCATTTCCTAAATTTATGTTGAAACTACATTAAGAGCAAGTGTCTCTCTGACAATGCTCCTTAATTTGATATTCTTGCTCTGTTTTTCTCCTTGCGCTTTCATAGGCAAGAAGACATACAGAGATGGAAGCTCTTGATGTTCTTCTTGAACAGTGGAAGAGGACTGGATTTTCAGCTGCAGAAGTTTTCAGTATGCTCACTGTATGTGACGTGAACCATGCATAATGTTTGCAGCATCATTATTGATCATTGGTACATCTGTTGATCATACTGAAACAAAGCTAAACTTTACTAGAATTTGTTTATTCATATGATTAGATGACTCTTACCCATTTTTAGGTATAAAGGAGGAATTTATGGCTGTGCAAACGATAAATTTGGAGGCTGTGGCTCAATACTGCCATTGCATTCAAGTAGCTCTGAGGCATGCATTAGGTCAATTTCTAAACTTGCTTTTGTTGCTGGTTTTGTATCTACATAGCTTTGCTATGAAATTGTGACATACGACAATTGACAACAAAAGCTTACTGAGGGTTTATGATTCCTTATGTTTGTTACTGGTGACTGTGGGTTTGTAGTGATTCTGTACGTTGTCGCACTTTGAATATTGCAACACATGACAGTGAAAATAAATGGAGGTTTATGGAAAGTTTCATAAACCTTATCTTTTCTATCAATTTTGTTTGGTGAATACTTGTCAATGTCGTTTGGTTTGCTAGATGTTTGTTCATTTGGCTGTGCGTGGTTAATCTGATGCCTTATCTTTCAAAAATTTGCAATCTTAATTTAACTCGCAACCTTTTAAACCGTATGGATGAGTATATGTTTTTTGGTTTTTGTTTGGGGGTTAGATATTTGGTGATTTCTTTTACTTATTCATTTCCTTTCTCTGGGTCCTTTTGGGATTAGAAAATGGTGATCTGATAAGTGAAAACAAGAAGTATAGTGACAGCGGTGTCCAGATTAACTCCCCAACATCTGAGGACCACTCTCCCTCATTGAATGAGGCATTGAGGACTTAAATTGTGGAGAATCGCTGTCTCCTCCGTTCGCATCTATGAACGAGCCTCTAGGGTGAAATGCAGTTGTTCAAACTGTTGAGGAAGTGGAAGCTGGAGATGTTTTACAGATCGATCAGAGGGATGTTGAGGAAGCTGGTGGTGATGAAACTGATGGTCAAGGAACTGAGTTAAAGTCTAAAAGAATTCTTATAGTCAAGGTTGTCAAGAAAGAGGAAACCGAGGAAGAGTTGGAGAACGCAGATATCTACATCGAGAGGCCCGAGTCCACGAAGGAATTGTACAATGGAGAGAGTGAGAGTTTGCCTGTGGCAAATTCGGCAGAGCAGTTGGTATTTCACTTGTTTTTGATCAATTGTAGCCTCCAAATTTATGATTATTTTGAATTTATGCATCAGAAATGGAATCTGCTCAATTACTTACTGAGCTATTGCTCCGCAGCATGAGGTAGTGATGACTCCGAGAGTGGCGCAAAGGACTTCATGGATGAATTGCTGTGGATTGCTTGATGTCATAACTGGGTCCAGGGCATAATTTCCAGGTTTGTATTTTCTAGTCACCTGGAAAATTGGTATGGTGGTTTCATGGAAGAGAATAGTGTCTATTGCATTCTATACCTGCATAAGCTAGGCTTTGTAATATAGCAGCATTTACATTTTTATCAAGGAGTGTCTACTCTTTGATGTCTCAGTTGTTACCTTTGAGGTTAGGCTAGTGCCGAAGAACTCGACCATCGTGGAAAACTGTAAAATTCTATTTGTCAAGCGCATAGACTCGTGTTTGCTTCCCCATTTCTATAAACTCAGTAGTTACTTCTGGATACTTCTACATCTTACCTATATAAATGAACTTGTTACTTAGCTTGGTCGACATTTTCACGAACTATTAGAACCCTTATTGTGCTCTCATGGTCCTCAAGTCTGAAAATCATTCTTGTTGGTGAGATGCTCCTCAAGTTTACCACATCCAACCTGCAAGTGCTTGGGGTCTGTTAGCAGCAGCAGTTTACTACGGCTGCTCTATACTTATTTGCTCCAGCCGATGCACTTTCACCGAATCACGTTTTGATTTGTGCGGATTACCTTGTTCGCTATTCCAACAACAGTACATATGTTGGCCAAAGGGAATACAGCCCTGGCAAAGAATATATGGCTTTGGAATCGAGTATTTTCAGACTTGCACCCATGAAAACATCCGGTGCTTCCTCTGAACGTGAACTCTCAAGCTTGATTCCTTCTAATGTCTTTCGGATGCAGAGAGAACTGGGAATCGGTTTTTAGTTGAAATACGGTGAGCTTAGCAAAGAACTTAATAGTTTGCTTTTGGCCCGACGTGAATGTTATATCATCCTCGGATCTTGTGCACACGTAGCTCATGCCCGATTGCTTTTCGCGCTGTTTGGTTTGATATGGTATTTCTAAAATTGTAAATGATGCGATCGATTGTAATTAACGGCTAGCGTACAGTAGGAACAAAACAGAAATGTGCCTAAACTACATTTAGTTCGAAGATTGTAATATATCATTTTCTGAGAAAGAGAGCTCGTTAATTGTGAAATTACTGTTGTGCTATGTACTCAAAATTACAACAGTACTCGTATTGCCAATGTGATTTTTGCTGAATGGTTTCACTTCTTACCCTCTTCGCGGAATGATCTCAATTACTCAAAAATTAGCATCAACTTCGATAATTTCACCCCAATCTCGACTATTTTCTGTGTAGCTTGATTACATGAGAAAGCTATAGAAGTAGTTGATAGGGGAAGAAATGGATAAAATTCATCTACCTTGAGAATATGTCCGTAGCATCCATTGCACGCGGAACACCTTGATTTTCTTAATGATTTCGGAGAAAAGTACCAAAATATATTTAGAAAAAACACGAAAAATATTGCCAAAAACCCGAGATTATACCCCTTTTATTACAAAAATCTCCAAACTAGAACCAGCAACAAAAATACCCTCTTTCTATTATAAAAAAATCATACGCTTTGCCTACTACGATATAATATTCTAAATTATATTTTCTTTGATCACAGAAATCTCAAATTTGTACAAATGTAACAAAAAGATAGTATTGGTGTTACAATTAATATAATTTAGGATTATTAGTAACACAAGAAAAAGTTGGTGCTATAATAGGCGTAGCTTAAATTTTTTGCTGGTTTTAATCCAAGAAAAAAGTTGTGGAGTGTATTTACCTCAGAAATTCTACCACAACTTGGCCGAAATCCTCATACAATCATGAGAATGTGTCTCTGGGCACATGCAAAATCTGTAGAGAACAAGATAATTCTGTAAATTAAGTGAAGAAATTTAGAATATAAGAAAAATCCTTATGAGAACATCAAGGAATTGCATTGCCTTTTTCTTCTTTGTTTCGTTGTTAACGGTACTTGACTCGAATCCCTCCATCGTTCTTCGTCGTTCTTTGTTGTTCTGATCTAGGCGACCCACCACGTCTTGAGTTTCTTAAGCACTTTTTATATGATAATTTTTCCTGCGCTCATCTTCCACTTTCTCCAGATGATAGACTGATAGAGAGATTAGCTCTAAATCCGTGATTTGGATTTTATGATGTTTGTGGGTGTTTCGATTTGTGTAATGGGATTGATTATATGGAGATGGTTAGAATTTGGGGGTATATGTAATTGTAGTGGCTGCTATGATTGGCCCGCCAGGTGTTCGTTAAAATTCCCCAGAGAAAAGTAATCATCTTTTGTGAATGTATACTAGAGATGACGACAGTGTATTAGAGATGAAAGTAGAGAGGAACTTGAATGAGCAGAGAATTACAGATTCTGTACCTGCACTGGTGTTGCACAGTGTCCTGTTTTATTCCTGGTCTGTACTCAATTTGTGGGAGGGCTGTTCAAGCTGTGGACCTCTGAGTCCATGATCAATTTTTTTATTGGTGTGTGATGACATACTGCTAGGATGGTGCATTAACCATCCTCTGTATCAGGCTGTGAATCACATTGAAACACAATTTTTCCATTTGAACAGTTTATGCCTAGTTTTGTCTCGAGAATTCTATAGTCTCCTAATGAAAATGCGTCCTCACTTGAGTGCGTATGCTTGAAAAGATCTTTTTTTTGACCTGGTCATCCGTCAAAACACTTGGGTGAGAATAGTCCTCCTTACTTTTTTGGAATATGACTTCCACTTTTTAAATTAGGAAGTTGTTTTCCTTAGTTTTGAACTTGGTAGTTGATTGAAGTCATTTTCCTTTGACCAGCTTATTTTCCCACACCAAATATTGATAAATGGAAAAAACGTTTTCCGGTAAAATATTTTCCTCCAAACAACATAGCCTTAGTCAAAATGTATCTTCGTCTTTCCCAAACTACCCTTTAATCGTAGTAGAAATATAATAGGTTTTTAAGGACCACATACTTCATAAATAATCACCTATTTTCATCTATGCATAAGCATAACCACCTAACCTTTTTTTTTCTTTTTGCTAAATCCCCTTTAACTCTGGTTAACTTCTTCATATCCTAAAATAAAATTCTGTAATTCTTTCTTCTATTTATTCTTTTTCTTTGTTTTTAATTCTTTCTCTCCACCTTCTTTCTTTGATTTCCCCGTTCTAAGCTCCTTCCTTTTCTCCACCATAGGCAAACTTCGAACTCCATTGATGCCACTTTCAATATCACAACTGCTCATCTTTCATTCGACACTAGTGAGCTTTGACGAATGGAAGATCGCCACCTGCCAATGGAGGCGATGAACAGAAAAAGTTCTACTTCCTGAAACAGCCTAGCGAACTGAATGCGACGGAGACCAGCGAGTGCAGGTGACAGACTCCTACCACCGACCGAAGGCATGGAAACTGATAACGCAGCCTTGGGTGAACAATTATCTCCTGAGGTTCTGGGTTTTATGAAGCTTGCTATAGATCAGGTAACGCTTGGCACAGCCAGATTGTATTAAGTTCATGTAATGCTTGAGCTGAATTTTGAATCCGATTCGTTGGTGCTACATTTGCACGGAAACCTGAAGAATGTATAGTTGAATTTGTTCAAGAGACGTTGAATTAAGTGTTTCTTCGTAGGTGTTGTCTGTGGATGCTTTCGTCGTGAATCCATTGGTAATCGACACTACACACTGCAAAATCAGCAACAATTTCTAGAAGGTGTAGCATTATTTCTTTGTTATTGTAGGTGGCAATTTATTGAAAGACGTAGGTGACGTCTAGGTTCAAAGGAAAAACAAGTGAGGGAGATTGGAACAAAGGGAAGTAGGGTGTACATGGGTTAGTTCAGTCCCTTTCTCAGGTGAAAAACTAAGCCACATCAGGTGCTGTAGGTTGGGAACTATTTGGGGTGTTTTTAGGTGTCTAGGAAATGTGGATTTGTAGTATGTGCTTATCATAAAAATGTGCAGGACAATTGAATTATGAGAAACTTCGATCACTGGGATAGGACTCTGTTGCTAAGTTTCATGATGTGCTTGAAGAGGAAAAACCATAGAGGAATGAAGAAGATGCAATGAGATGACTTGCCATCAGGAGAGGTTGCTTGACAGTCAAGTCCTTTTGCCACTTTTTGACTTTTCTTTATTTGATATTCATATAGTTCAGAGATTTAAAGGAAATGAGATCAATTGACCTTTTCCACTTGGACACGGTTTTGTCAGCATAAGGACCATCATGAAGAACGCGCTGAGAAGAAGATGCAACCATGTCCAATATTCCAAAGAAGAGCTTCTCAATGGATAGGTAAGAAGTGGTCCGTCTCTAATGAGTAAAAGCAAATACAAAGATCAAATGACTTGAAATAACAAGAACACTACCACATTTTTAGTTCAAATTCAGAGAGCTTAGCATCTCGATGTTCCTTAGTTATTTCTCCTATCTCATCAATGGGCTCTCCGATGACATTTATAATCTGGCCGAGAGTAACTCTACCAGTAGAGGCACCTAGAAGCATAATCAAAACCACTTAAACAAAATATGTTTTGCACTGTGATATAATTATATAATTAGAGGAAGAAAACAAATAAATATTAACTCAAAACAACCACACAACATCATCAGCCTAAGCTAATTTTTTTAAAAAGACAAAAGGATTAATGGGAATAACTGATAAGTAAGACTATTTACAACATCATATCAAAATAAAAAAGTTGCACTTAAAGAAGAAATTACATGGAAAGTAAAACTTGAACTTACTCATGTAAATCAGTGAACATTTGAGAAAGCAATAGGGCGACTTCTTAGAAATCATTTGAAATCGAAAAGAAGGAAATAGTCTCCTCTTCCCCTCTCCATTCTAACAAATGGATGGTGTCCTGAGGAAACTGCACATTCCCTTCGGATTTTTCATGGGAATCGCCTATTCTTTTTAAGGTCTGAACACATTTTGCAGTACTCTGTTCTTAGTCAAACACTTGTTTGGTGGCAATGGAGGCGTTGATCGAGCTCTACCACCTCAGTTTCCGACTCAATTCGCCAATCAATGTTGAATAAAAGGTTGGAGGAAATGGAATCGAAATGTAGTCGGAATTTAAGGCGTGTAATCACTCTCTTTTAGGATCAATTTACTCCACGGAGTTGTTATAGGTTACTGAGAAATTCTCTTCATGATACGACAATCACTGTGAGAATACTGGATAGCAATTCCAATAAATCTCCTAAAACTCTCTGCAAAATAATTGAAAAAATGGCCGTCTTCTTTTTCCTTTTAAGGAAGATGAAAAAAATGAAGGAAGTTAAGTTCATAAAAAATTGAACAGAATTGTCCAACTTATAATACAAATAGAACACACCTCTTGGTGTCTAAACTGCCAATACGGAGACACCCACTCAAGTCCGAAAAATTGCAATTCAGACATAACCCTTCGTGTGTGAAAACCGCCATTTGGACACAATCTTTCGTATCCGAAAAATTGCAATTCAGATACAACTCTTCAAACATGAAAACTGTCAATTTTGGACATCCCCTTCATGTCCTAAAATGAACAGTTTTGTGCGAACAATCATAAAAAAAAGGATTGTTGATTAAGGCTTATTTTAGTCCGCGGCACGCCAGTGTACTAAGTGTTAAGTGCGCCTAATAATCGCGCACTTGCACCCGGATATTCTGGGTCTAGCCCACTCACCCATTTTCTCCATTTATGATAGTAGATAATACTTTAACTTATAAAGAGACCAAAATTTTCCTTTCTTTCCTATATGGGATAAGGAAAATGCCTTATTTGTAAATTTAGAAATAAACACCAACAATCCCTTACTTTGTTTGTAAAACAAATAATTTAAAAAAAATTAAAATAAGATACAGCTAAATTTCCATGAGATCAATATACATACATGAAGGTTTCTTTTGAGTTAAACCTTCATTTAATGCAAGTATCTCAAAGCTCTATCAAAGTCACAAGTAGCCGTTGGCTTTAAACTTGGTAGTTTTAGTAATAGAATCGAACATACTGCACATATATTAACCTCTTGTTTCAACGAGAAGTTTATAATTTACTTAACATTGTTATGGCTAATGAGACTAGCAAATATCATCTAGAGGGGGGTGAATAGTTGATTTGAGTGCTTTTTGATCAATTTAAAGCGAAAGTAATTGATCTCAAGTAAAGTCTAAACAATGTTTAGATTTTAGTCAGACTTTGAATGGCAAATAAATAAATGTGCAATAAAAGAGTTTTAGGGAAGAGAAAATATGCACACATATGTATAGTAATTCGACTTAGATCAAGTCTACGTCCACTCTTTCACATTGACAGCCTACTAGCTAGATTTCACTAATCAAATCAATGGGAAGTTATAGCAAGTTGTGCTGCTTAAACTCAAGCACTTATCCTCGAAGCTAGTGCTACTTATACCAATCCGATATATCGCATTATCTCATACCTAAGTACACACTTATAACATTGTCTACACATCTCAAATGATTACACTTTATGGCCCACAAAAGATAAATATAAATGTTCGAAGTACGCTCAGACTTTGGAATTCTAGATTCTGGACTTCGTCTCTTACTTCTGCTCCTCAGCTCATTATTCTCATTTTATACTTCTCTAATTCCAAACTAGCTGTTGGATAGTCTCAAGAGGATCATCTTCCAATCTACCAATTGGATAGAACTCTATCAAGAAGATTGCGTAACCATTGAGGGACAAAATCCGAATCTTCGCTGAATCTAGTCGCCCGTACAATCAAAATCTTGGTTTTCATAAATAGAGCTTCTCCGTTTAGAAAGTAGCTTGCCTTGAGATTAATTGCCAATCAATCAAGATGTTTTGCATATAAAACCATTGCAAGACAATCTTCAAGATTGAGTCAATCAATTTATTTTAAGTGTGAAATCCAATTAAGATTACTAGCCATTATGTACGTTCTGAATACGTGTCACGTTCTCAACTTTGTCACATTCTGGACTTAAGTTTAGAACTTTGTGTCGCAATGGGAACATATGAAGTTCTCTAAGTTTGAAGTTCTTCACTTGTAGTATAAAGTTTGAACCTCTTTATCTGCAGTATAAAGTCTGAATCTCTTTTGCTTGAAGTAATTTCACAATCTAAATACGAATAAAATCAAGATTGCCATATGCTTTTCTTCTAAAAATAACTTCCTGAATCAAAATATTTCAAAGCATTTATCAGACTTACAAAACACTCATGGACAGTTTTGTCAACTTCAAAATATATTATGAGGTTTTCCCAACAATGGCCTTTGGCTTGTACCTTTTCATGAGCTCTCTAGAAAGCAACCCTAACTTTCGTAAGAAGTGGCACCACTTTTAAGCTCATATAGGTGAAGTATCTATCACGTGTTTCTGTTACTAATGAATATGATACATTAATGTATTATACTTCATTAAGAATATAATTCAACCTCTAAAACATAATAGACGATACTGATTTCTCATGTCGAGGCTATGTCAGTATCATATAATCACTTTTAGTAACTTGTTCTCACCCATTTAACCATATAACTAATGATGTGCTAGTATTTGATCGAGTTACCATTACTGGTGATTTTTATTAATTGGTTTCAGCCCCATTTCTTTTGGGCTCATTTTTACTACCTCTCTTGGTAGTGCCCTTGTAAAAGGGTCAGCCAGATTCTTGCTTTATTTCACGTGTAGACAATTGTTATGGTACCATCCTAAATCAATTGTCTCACGTACTCATGCCTTAGGCTAATATGCCTAAACTTACCATTATAAGTGCTACCATAAGC
This sequence comes from Syzygium malaccense, assembly GCA_031216405.1. Lineage (NCBI taxonomy): Eukaryota > Viridiplantae > Streptophyta > Magnoliopsida > Myrtales > Myrtaceae > Syzygium > Syzygium malaccense. The sequence goes on along the minus strand of CM062257.1, from coordinate 24,916,855 downwards.
TTTTGCCAAAGTAGACTGACTATCACAATGTATAGAAATAGGAGGCATAAGACTATGCCATAATTTGACGTCCAACAACAAATTTCGAATACACTCGACCTCTTTTCCGGCTATTGCTAAAGCAATAAATTTAGATTCTATGTGAGATATACAAGTTTGTTTTTTGCACGCTCAAGATACAGTATATCCTCCTAATGTGAAAATCCATCCGGAAGTGGAATATTTATCTCTTACGCTTGTAATCCAACTAGCATCGGTGCATCCTTCTAGTATAGCTAGATGATTATTATAGAACAATCCCAAATTTTTGGTTGTCTTAACATAGCCCAAAATTTTGGTAACAACATTCCAATGTTCTATACTTGAATTACTAGTGTATCTACTCAACTTACATACGGAAAAAGTAATATCAGGTCTAGTACAATGCATTGCATACATTAAAAACCCTATAACACTCGCATATTCAAGTTGTGCTATTGCCATACCAGAATTATAATTTAACTTCACATTGGAATCAAATGGAGTATTCATTACTTTGAAACCCAGATGCTGAAATTTATTTAGCATTTTTTTTAATGTAATCTCCTTGGCTCAAAGAATAACCCCCACTTTGCTCTTTAACTTTAATGCCCAATATAGTATCTACTTCACTCAAATCTTTCATTTTAAAATTCAAAGTTAGATACTTCTTAGTCTCATTGACTCCAGTCATACTAGTTCCAAAAATAAGCATATCATCAACATATAAACAAACCGAGACCCCATAGTCTTTAGTGAACTTAGAGTAAATGTCACGCCCCGAACCCTATGGCACGTGACAACCCTACCGAGATCGATTCAGTGCGACGTCCCAGGACGTGTCGCCGACCCGAAACCCAAAATAGAGAACAATGCACAAGCGGAAGTAAACAAACACCTGTACAAATTAAAATCACATGATCAAGGATAGCAGTAATATCATAAATACAACTTGCACTAATGACGGAGATTTACAATGTCTATTATAACAGAATAAACATATAAAAGCCAAAACGGGTCAACAGCCACCAACGCCAAAAAGGGGGGTACGTGGCTCGGCGGTCAAGCACTATATCTAGCCAGGGCTCCTCCCAAAACGTATCGGTACGCCTGCCATCCTCAAGGCTGAGGGTCTGAAAAGTGGGATTTCAACAACAGTGAGAATAAATCTCAGTGAGTCGACCCCCCTAAACCTAAACTAGGCTTACATGCACCTCCTGACGAGCACTAATCAATACACCAAGCAAATCATAATTGACTTAGGCCCTCGGGCCCAAATCCAATACTCACATTGCCCTGCAGGTTAGGCACTTACAGTTCAAGAATAAAACATAGGACCCAGTTGCAGCACATGTACACATCATTTGGTCACAACGCATGTCATGCTTATGCTCGTGCTCATACGCGTGTTCACGCCTCATCAATGCATTTTCGCACGCTTGCTCTCTAGCACACTTGCCATTTATCAATTTCTCCTCCGACCCGCGTTAAACGCATAAGGTCCGACCCGCGTAAAACGCATCAGGTCCTTTACTTCGAGATCGATCTTTGGCCCGCGTAAAACGCATCAGGCTCATGACACATTACCCGCGTTAAACGCATCAGGTTGGTCATCTTCCGGTAAACCGGGTATCGTCCCACGTAACACGCCTCAGGACAGGTTCACTACCCCGTGTAAAACGCATCAGGGTTTATTATGATCACACATTCACATGCACCAATTTTTATCTGAACCCCGCGTAAAACGCATCCGGGCATTTTAGGTGATCACAATGCACATGTCACTCGGGCACACTTGTAAATGCACATGTCGTGCCAATGCTTGTGACGCACACCCATGACTGCAATAATCACATTGGGCATTCACACATTTCACAATGAGCATTTAATAACACTACACCACTTGTTCAATTCATCACGCAATATGTTCAAGCCACATTTCCAATATGTCCAACCAACATATTAACACAACCATAAAGACAATTCAAGCACTTGGGCACGGTACAAAATTCACACGTATAAGTCACACAAATAGTTCAACATAAATCCGCGCAATTATGGCCCACCAAGCTACTCCATTCTTAGTCATTCTAGGCATGTCACGGCATCACCAAGTCCACCACAAGCAAGGACTACTCAGCAAACTACTCAATCGATGCGACCATTTCCGGCAATTGCACACTTAAACCTCAAGTCCTTCGCGCCTCGCCCAAATCGATTCCCATCATGGACCACCACTAGTCCGGTAATTCTAGGCCATTAATCATCCTCAAAATATATCATTAGACTCTCCAAAATACCATTCTAATCAGCCACCACAAAGCTAAACAAGACGCGCACTTAAGCTCGCATTTGAAACCCGAACTTTCCCGAACTTGGGCCATTCCGATCCAAATCTGTCCAACCAATGTACAGCACCTCTCGGGCCACTAAACCTCCATTAATTCATCACACTAATCCACCGAATCAACCACAACAACAGCCCCTAATCACTTTCACAATTTAACCCCCAAATTACCCTAATTAACCCCTAAAACCCATCTAGAAATGCAAACCATCCTAATTAGGATTTAGGGTCAAACTCACTTGATGTCCTAAGCTTGAAACAGGGCCGAACATGTGACGAGGGAGGCTGGGCAGTGGTGGAACAGCGGCGGCGACAGCGACTTCCCGGCGGCGCACGCGACGGTGGCTTGAGGGCACCGGCAGTCCTAGGCGGGGGAGCGGCTGGTCGTGGCGGACAGGAGGGAGAGGGAGAGGAGTGGGACGGCTGGATGGCTGGGCGAGGGGGTGGATCCGCGCCGGAACAGTAACGGCGAGCGGCGGCTCCGGCGAGGCCCTTGAGCGGCCGGGAAGGAGAGGGGGAGCGGGAGAGAGGGAGACGCGGCGAGAGGGAGAGGGAAATGGAGGCTGAGGGGAGTGCAGACCGGCGGCGGCTGGCCGGACGAGCCGACGACGGGCGAGCTGGCCGGCGGGCAGCAACGACGGGGATGGCCGGCTCGTCGGAACCGAAACAGGGGAAGGTGCCGGGGAAGAGAGAAACAGGGGGGAAAGGAGGTCGCGCGGCGGCCGGAGGCGGCACGGCGGCGTCTCGGGTGGCCGGGCGGCGGAGGACAGGCTGGCGGATGGCTGGGCGATGCCGGACCACGGCGGACGCAGCGGCGAGCTGCTGCTCGCGTGCAGCGCGGGCAGGGCCGGCGACAGGCGAGCAGGGCCGGCGAGCGGCGGTCGCGGGCGACGAGCGGCGGCGCGGCTCGGTCGGGCGACAGCGGGGTGAGGCGGACGGCGGCTGCGCTGGTCCCGGTGTGCAGCAAGCAGGAGTAGAAGCAAGAAGCAGCAGCGTCGGGGGCAAGTCAGCGAAGGAGAAGGAGAAGGGAAGAAAAGAATAGAAAAAGAAGAAATGAAAAGAAAAAGAAGAAGAGAGGAAATGATGGGGGCCGGTGGTGTCAGACGCAAGGGGGACCATCATGCGCGGCAGAGGGGGAGGAGAGAGAAAGAAAGAGGGAAGGGGGGAGAGAGAAAAATAAATAAATAAATAAATATTTAAATAATAATTACGATTCGATGGCCCATATTTAAAATCGAAAACGTTCTAATGATTCAAATTAATCTTAAAATATAATAAGGGATAAAGGTCAAATTAATTAAATCAAAATGTCACGAAGAAGGTCTATTAGTTTAAATTCGCACCCGGTCAAAAGTCCACTTTTCATATATCCCGAAAAATCTCGAGGCTGACTACAACAATATTAACACCGTCCAATTAAATTCGTCTCGAAACTCCGAGAAATTCGACACCAAAGTTTGGGCTCTAATTAACGGCCAAATTCGATCAAATGCGTTTCTAGCGAAATCTCTAATTTAAAATTAAAATAACCGAGAGTTATCAGTTCCCGGGCGAGATTTTACTATAAGCACACTGACGAATTATACGTTTTGTAAATCTCAAAAATAGGTCGAAATTCGGAATGTCACAGTAAATACACTTATCAGCACTATTATGTTTGAAACCATTGGACAATATGACTGAATCAAATTTTTCATGCATAGCTTTGGAGCTTGCTTAAGCCCATAAAGAGATTTAATCAATTTACACACTTTCTTTTCATTCCCCGAAAGTACAAAATCCTTTGGCTGTTCCATGTAAATTTCCTCATTTAATTTTCTATATAAGAAAGCAGTTTTTACATCCATCTGATAAACGTAAAGATTATAAATGAATATTAAGGTAAATAGAAATTCGAACAGATGTTATATGTGCTACAGGAGCATACGTGTCAAAATAATCTATTCCTTCCTTTTGCCTAAACCCTTTGGCCACTAACCTAGCCTTAAAAGTTTGGATAGTACCATAAGAATTATATTTTCTTCTGAAAACTCATTTGCGCCCAAATGGATTTGATCCTTTTGGTAAATCAGCTAATACCCAAGTATTATTGGACGTAATCGAATCCATTTCGTCATTTATAACTTCTTTCCAAAAAGAAGCATCTCTAGAAGACATTGCTTCACCAAAGCTTTCAGGATCGTCTTCTATGTTTAATAATAAGGGGTATTTATTTACCACGTTGTTATTTTTGTCTCCTTCAACAAGGAAAACATGAGTAACAAAGTCAGGACCTAAATCTTTCAATTTTCTCACTCTAGTGCTTCTCCTTGCTTCAATCATGTCTTTCGAATCCTTTGTTTCCTTCTCATGCGAATCTACTTGTATTTTTATAGGTCTTGAATTATTTTTTTCAATAATTTCAAAGTACTTATAATACTTATTCTCAAAGAATTCAACATCTCTTGATTCTACTGTGACATTTGACTCTAAATCAAGAAATCTATAAGCTTTACTATTTTCAACATATCTAAGGAAAACACTTTTAATAGCTCTAGAACCAAGTTTTGTTCTCTTAGGGTCCGGTACTCAATAATAAGCCAAGCACCCCCACACTTTAAGATTTGACAAGTTTGGCTTTCTACCATTCCACAATTCATATGAACTTATGTTCTTCTTCTTGGATGGTATCCTATTATGAATATAACATACAGTAAGCAATGCTTCACCCCATAAATTAATTGGTAAATTTGAATTAGAAAGCACACAATTAACCATTCCTCGAAGAGATCTATTTTTCATTTCAGTCAAACCATTTTGTTGTCGAGTGTATGATGCTGAAATTTGATGAATAACACCATGTTCTTCACAAAATGATGAAAATTCATTTAAGAAATATTCACCACCTATATCCGAATGTAAAACTTTAATTTTCCTTTTCAATTGATTTTCTACTTCAGCCTTGTATTTCTTAGACATGGTGAATGCTTCATCTTTCGATCTTAGGAGATAAACATTCAAATACCTACTACAATCATCCACAAAGGTAATAAAATACCTTTTACCATAATGAGTTAACATTCCATTGAATTCGCATATATCGTTATGCACCAAGTCCAATAAATTCGAATTTCTTTTTGTACTTGGAAATGTCTCTTTGTTAATTTAGACTTAGCACACATTTCACATTTATCTAATTCACCATTAAAATTGATCAAGTCTAATTTTTTCATATTCTTTAAATAGCGAAAATTTAAATGCGCTAATCTACTATACCATAAAATTGAAGAGTCAACAGTATAAACAGAAGATTGAATCTTATTATTAATGCTTAGTTGATACATGCCATCAGTGGCATAACCCTTTCCCATAAATAGCCTGTTCTTTGACAGGATAACCTTGTCGGACTCAAACAGTACCCAAAATCTCCTCTTACATAGCAAATCAACAGAAATTAAATTCTTCCTAATTTCGGGTACATACAACATATTAAGAAGGGTAACCTTCTTTTCAAAAGTAAAGTGTAACTCCACGGAGCCTTTGCCATTGACCTTTGCAAGACTGTTGTTTGCCATTAGAACCTCTTGAAAATTAGCATCTACAGTCTCATCTCAATGCTTGAACACGGACTTATCCTTGCACAAGTAGACTGTTGCTCTAGAATCTAGCCACCAACCCGTTTGGACAGAAGCATTGTTGCTTTCAGTAATCGTGGCCATGAAACCATCAAATTTCTCAGAAATATTTATGTTCGAAAACATATTTGTAACCATGGCGACGAAATTTTCTTCAACTGCATTAGCATCTGCCTTCACATTTAATGTCAGTGTATTCTTCTCTTTGAAAGTGTTGTTCTTGCGGTACCTCCAGTCCCTTGCAAAATGCCCCACTTTGCTGCAAACGAAACAGCCACCCCTTTTCTTCTTTTGTGCCTTCTTAAAATTTTGCTCTCTCTTGCGTTTCAAGTTTGGATGATTTTTGGCTAAAATCCATTACCCATCAGGACATTCACTTTGGTCTCATACAATTCAGAGTTTTCACGTAAGCATGATTCTTCCTCAATGCGAAGATGTTTCTAGAGGTGAACCAAAGTTGTTTCCTCTGTCTTGTGCATTAGCCTTTTCCCATAATCCTTGAAGGCAATTTAGCAATAATTGCTCCAACTTGGAATGCTTTTGGTATGCCGATTTTGAGAGCACATATTTTGTTTACTAGAACTTGTAGTTCATGGACTTGCTCCAGAAGGGGTTTAGTATCAATGAATTTGAAATCAAAGTACTTACCGATAAGATATTTGTTGGTATCTTGTTCCTCTGCTTTGTACTTGATTTTGAGTGCATTCCATATTTCCCTAGCAAACTTCATTTTCGTGAACAAGTTGTACAGTCGATCGGACAGAGTATTTAGAATGTGCCCGCGATAGAGTAGTTCATTTTCTTCACGTTTCTTCTTTGCCTTGCTCACCCTCTCAACTTCTTCAGCATTTGGTTGTCCTCCTTCAGTGTTAGGAATAGGATCTTCAATAGGTGCCAAATTAGGATCCAGTGTATATGAGATCTTCAGGGCCATGTGTCACGCCTCGAACCCCCATCGAGCTCACGACATCTCACTCTGGTTGAATAGTTGTGACGTCCCAGGAACGTCGTCGACCCAACCCAAACATCAGAGCCACATGCAGAAGCAAATATAAAAACCTCGGACAAAAAGATGACGACAACGGGGTAGAACACCATAATAATCAAACAACAACGTATTCATACAACATCAAATATACAAATATCATATTACAGACATAATTAACAAACTAGCGTCCGAAATCACCGTAATAACAAAATATCAGGGGTTTGGTTATCTTAATTTCACTATCGGATGACCCAAGTTAAACAACCCCTAAAATAACCTAGGGAATGTCTACTGGTTGCCTTCCTTTCTGCTCCTGATTCTTCGGGTTTGAGCTTCCGGAAACTCACTTGTAGCTCCACTGGGCACCATGGCAACTCCCCGGACTTCCAAAAAGAGGAGGCGGACTTCCCGGGTTTAAGGTTAGGGGTCTGAAATTGTGGATTATACAACTATGAGACGAATCTCAATAAGTGTACAACCCCAAACCCCACGTAGGCACTCACGTACTGCCAGACGAAAACACACGTAACACATAATCTATCAACCAAACTAACAATTACACTCGACCTTACTTGGAATTCATCATACACGTCCCCGCACGTTAGTCAACCACATAGCCAGTATGCCATAGAAATACATCACAGCCGCGCGCGTGCCTCTATTATAGAGCAAAACCCACTTGGGCACGTCGCATACCATGCCTAGCAGCTTTTACCCCATAATCGAACATCACACCACGCGATACAAACACACTCGCACACTAACTCACACCAAGCATCATTTTCACAACCCTCACACGTCTAGCCAAATCCCGCTTATTCTCAGCTTTTCCACCATTACCGCGCCCCCGTAAAACTTATCAGACCAACGATCTTCTGACCTCGTCAGGCATCGTCACCCCGTCAGGCCGGGCATCATTACCTCGTCAAGGACGGCATCGTCCCGCGTAAACGTACACGCCTCAGGACGGAATTCTACACCCACTTTCCTTCTACCACACCCGCGTAAAACGCATCAGGCCAACGGTCTTCTGATCACGTCAGGCATCGTCACCCCGTCGGGCCAGGCATCGTCACCTCGTCAAGGACGGTATCGTCCCGCGTAAACGTACATGCCTCAGGACGGACCTTACCCCGCGTAAACGAACACGCCTCAGGATCTCACTTTTCAAATCAATCCTACATTCCCGTACCTTCGTTTCACTCATACCACATCTATCACACAGCCACATCTACACACGACCAAACACACACACCTCACACACATTTCACAATTACATATTCTCGTCACACGAACACACTACCCGATCCCATACACTTGGCACACAAACTCGATACGCAATCACACCACCACATTCACGACCACACACACGGGCACACACGGCCACGCACGTGACATATACGGCCACATGTACACAACCCGAAACACATTCCCAAATTAGCCAACAACCACAAATCGCACAATCATTCAATTAAGCCAATTAAGCCATAAAATCACCAATCAAACACACATTTCAGCCGCGATCATTCCACATCACCTCAGCCTTATCCGAGTCTACCAAACCACACATTTTTAATCCCCAAATCAGTCCACAACATCCATTGATCAGCCCCTCTTTCGCATGCCTCAAACAACCCCTAAACTACCCAAACCGAGCCCTAAACACGTCCTACAATACCCGAGATCCTAGAGAGAGTTTAGGGAAGACACTTACTCTAAAAAGGCTAGACAAATGGGCCGGACAAGGGGCTAGAACAGCCGGCCCAGTAGCAGCAACCGAACAGGGGCGCCGGCGACCAGGCGATGAACGGCGGCGATGCGGCGGACGGGCGGCTGGCGGGCGGCGATGGGGGCGGCTGAGGGCGACGTTAGGGACGTATGGACTAGGGGAGGACGGCTAGGGGTGGCTCGGTGGTGGCTGAGCCGATCGGAATAGTGAACGGGGAGAGAGAGTGATAGGCAGGTAGTGGTGAGGTGCGACCGGGAGAGAGAAGCGGCGGTGCAGAAGGCGGGGCTGGGTGGCGACCGGCAACGGCGAACTGGTGGCTGGCCAAGGGGGCTCACGCACGGGGGAAGGGAGAGAGTGAGGGTGCCGATCGGTAGGGGTGGGGTGAGGAGAGAGAGAAAACGTGAGAAATGAGAGAGAGAGAGAGAGAGAGAGAGAGAGAGAGAGAGAGAGAGAGAGAGAGAGAAATGAATTTTAAATCTTAATCCCAATAATTGCACCCCGAAAATTGTCAAAATATCCTTCTCACTATTCTCCGATCCAATGGCCACGATTGATCTTATCCAAAATCCGACGGCCCACGCTTATTCTTGCCCAAAAAGTCAAAGGGCATTCTTGTAATTATCCAAAAAGGTGAGGGACATTCTTGTCCTTCATAATTTCGGCCATACAGGGCATTTCTCAGTCCCTCGACTTAATCGGGTCCTCAAAATTCGTTCGCGGTCCCAAGGGCAAAATGGCCATTTTTCCTGTCCCGGGTCGAAATTCCATTTTTCGCCCGTACCAACCCCAAATGTGTGTGGCCAGCATAATATGGCGTCGGATTCTCAAAAATAGTCTCTTAAGCCTTCGAAAATCAACTTCAAAGTCCGGAGGGCAAAATCGTAAATTTTCACTTCCGGGTCGAAATTCATTTTTTTGCAGAAATAGGTAGCCCCAAGGTTGGCCACACCAAAAACGTCATCGGCCGCTCAAAATTGTCACTTTCAAAATTCTCGATTCTCGGGCCCGAATTCCAAGAAATGACTAAAATCGACCAATCGCGACTTTAGCTTATCTCTGGCTAACGAGTGGCTCTCTGGAATTACACGCTCTCGACCCGTGACCGACACTAAATCAAATCATATTTAAGTTTATTCGGACCAAGGCAACCTCGATTGTCATATAATTGCGAGGGTCTGTCGTTAGTTCCCTTCGGACACAATCAATCAAATAGACTGGTCTCTGTTGGCTCAAAACATTCCCTCGTCAATCAATATGGTCAAAGATCGAACCAAGGTTGAGTTCTTTGGTCGTGCGAACTCAATCCCGTAATGTCCTTACCCCTAAGATTAGCATCCCGAGAATGCGCGGGTCCCGGGTGAGATCTCACTATAGTGCATTGATCAATATTCATTTGCTAAATCCCGGGAAAAGAATCGAAAATTCAGTCTATTACACCATGGGCAGAAACATCATTTTGTCCGTCCAACATGCGAAGTTGTTGCCGTCGAACCGATCCAACTTGACCATATCTTGATTCATCACTTTGATAGATTCTAACTCCATTGTTGTGCGAATTGATCCAAAAAACTGTTGACTAAAAGGTTGGAGGAAATGGATTTTGAGGCGTGTAATCACTTTCTTTTAGAATTAATTTGCCCCACGAAGTTGCTATAGGTTACTGGCAAATTCCGTTCAGGATACAACAAAATCACAATGAGAATACTGGATAGTAATTCCAATAAATCTCCTAAAACTTACTACGACACAATTGAAAAAATGGCCGTCTCCTTTTTCCTTTTAAGGAAGGCAAAAAAAAATGAAGGAAGTTAAGTTCATAAAAAAATTGAACAGAATTGTCCAATATATAATACAAATGGAACACACCTCTTGGTGTCTAAACTACCAATATGGACACACCCACTCATGTCCAAAAAATTGCAATTCGGACATAATCCTTCGTGTGTGAAAACTGCTCTTCATATTCGAAAAATTGTAATTCGGACACAACTCTTCAAACATGAAAACAGTCAATTTTGGACAGACCCTTCATGTTCTAAAACAGATAGTTTTGTCCGAACAGTCATAAAAAAAAGTGTTGATTAAGGCTTAGTGCTAAGTGCGCCTAATAATCGCACACCTGCACGTGGGTATTGTAAGGTCTAGCCCACTCACCCATTTTCTCCATTTACAATAGTAGATAATACTTTAACTTATAAAGAGATCAAAATTTTCCTTTCTTTCCTATGTTCAACAAGGAAAATGCCTTATTTGTTTACAAACAAGCACCAATAATAAATTAGGTTGGATTTTTCGGAGATATCCCCATTCCTGTCTGGGGTGCCATGGAGAACTACGCTGTCGGAAGAGAGAAGAGGAAGCAACTCCTTCCGAAGTTATCTCAGCCTAAGATGAGACTGACAGGCTTGAAGTTTGGGCTGCGCCCAAACTTATGTGCATGCCTGTTTCCTCACAAAAATTATGTCTGACAGGGAGGAGCGCATTCGAGCTTACGTCGTTAACTTGCTAATTCAGCTTAGAGTCAAATTTCCGCAGGTGGTGCCGTAAAACTTCCTTGATCTTTCAGTTCTATTATGCTTGATTCTTTATTTGTTTGCATGGATAGCATAACAAACAGATTGCGCGCATGTAGGTTATGTGGAGTTCGTCTTGTCTAGATTGCGTGTTAGTTTGGTCAACGATGGTACATCCTCTACTCTTGTGAATGATCTTGCGTGGATAGCAGCAGTTTGGTCATTGTACCAATGATCATAAATCTCTTTAGCTTGCTCAATGTACTCCCCGGGGCCATGTCTAGACTCTTTTATTCGACTCATAAAATTTGAAGAAAGTTAGCTCATGCAAAAGACCATAAAAAGACTCAGCCCGGTTCAAGTAATAGGAGCCCAACGTACCTTTCTTATTCCCTCACCATAATCTGGGCATAAGGCGGCAATGAATATGCGTGTGAGGGACAGACCGGTGAGCAAAGCAAAATCGGAGGGGAAATGAGATCAAGCGAAAAAACGAGGTTATAACAAAAAATGATCTCTCTCTAGTCTCTCTCTCCTCTAACCGTTTCACAATTCCTATCTAAAATGATAGTTAGGTGTGTTAGAATACTTCAATATTAAATAACGTCTATATTTGATAGCTTACACTTTCAAAATAGTATCTAGTGGTCTCACGAAATCTCATGACTTATTTTAAGATATAGTGTTCAAATTAGATTAAGTAAAGATGATCAGTTAAAGAAAAGAAAGCTTAAATAATTCAAAAGTATGTATCTTGAAAGTAAGAGATGGTTTTACTTATGAATAAAAGGACACGGTCATATATTATAGAAATCCAAAGATGAATGCATCTCCGCATTAGTCTCCTTGCATAGGAAATTATTACGAAGCAGTTTTGAGTCGGAGCGGGCCAAACTAAAAATGTTTTCAGTAATCAGTTGCTGTTTGATGAAGTCCGCAATGCTTTTACCCTTCCGGCCTTTATTTCAATAAAAAGGTGTAAATTGGGCGAAAGAAAATGAGAGATTGAAGAAGCCCTCCAAGATAAACCAAATGATTGACCCATGTACTGCGATCTCTAAAGGGCAGATTAGAAACTTATAAACTTGATGAACCCAATTCCGCATTATCATGGCCTGGTTAGAGAAGATGATTTTATCTTCTTCGTTGAAAAACTGATGTCCGTCTTTCCTCCCTGATTTCGTTCATGCATTCATGCTTTATACATATTGCATATCATGCAGAGGTCCTCGCATATGCATGTGATGATAGCCACAATGGTCGACATAGTTAATTGACGAAATAAATAGATTTGACACATCATAACATCAATGCAGACAAAGTACACATTAGATGCCCTTCGGTGGAGAAATTTGGCAATTTTCGATATATGCATCCTGAGAAGAGACAGCTCACGTTGGTGATCTATTTGCATGCATCTCCATTATTCGCACTTACAGAATTCCGAGAAAAAGATCTCTTGCGTCGCATTGGAGCTTACAAGAGTCGAGAAAATATTGGGTACCACTAGGGATTCCACCGTGGAGAAATAACAACCCTGGCGTGGCGACACGTGTCCGGGAGGACCCACATGTCAGGAAGGCTCTCCCACTCGCACGCCACTGAGCTGAGCTGAGCTGAGCTGAAGCTGGGCGAAAAATTTTGAAAGACAGCCCTCTCTCTCCACACTCCCTCTCTCTCTTTCGCGCTCCCCATCTGCTCTCCACACTCTCTCTCTCTTTCGCGCTTCCCATCTGCTCTCTGCTCTGCGCTCCGTCTCCCTCACCCGCTTAGGCACCCCATCCACGAACGAGGTCCGCTACCTCCGACAAGCGAGGTCCGTCTCCTCGCGCCGACGCCGATGCCGCCTCCGGCGAGTGACGCCCTAGCCTCCGCCTCCGCCCTAGCCTCTGACACCTCCGACGAGCGAGGTTCGCCGTTGCCCACGAGCGACGTCCATCGCCTCCCACGAGCGAGGTCTGTCTCCTCGCGCCGACGCCGACACCGCATCCGACGAGCGATGCCCTAGCCCCCGACGCCCATGCCGAAGACGCCTCCGACGAGGCCCGACGCCGACGACGCCTACGACGAGCGAGGTCCGCCGTTGCCCACGAGCCGTCGCCTCCCACGAGGGAGGTCCGCTGCCTCCGACGAGCGAGGTCCGTCTCCTCGCGCCAACGCCGACCCCTAGCCTTCGACGAGCGAGGTCTGTCTCCTCGCGCCGACGCTGACGCCGCCTCCGACGAGTGACGCCCTAGCCTCCGCCTCCGCCCTAGCCCCCGATGCCCGAGGTCTGCCGCTGCCCACGAGCGATGTTCGTCGCCTCCGACGAGCGGGGTCTTATCAGCGAGTGTATTCACGATCCATAAGGCATGACATTCTTTGCTTTTGTTATTTTTTCCCCCTTTCTCTCGATCTCTCTTGCTCTTTCTCTGCTTGGGACACTGTTCATGTACCTTTCGTGGTGATCAAATCTGATTCAGCTTGGCATTACAGTCAAGATGGTCTTTAGCCTTTGGGAAGATAATCAGCATCCCCCGCTCCAGGGGCCTCCCACGCCTCCTCTCCGCTGGCAAGCCCGCGCCGCCTTCCTCGGTGAAGGCCGTGCTCCATCTCGAGCGGGCCGGCCATTCATCGTCCCCAGCGGTGAGCGGCCTCGTCAGTCCGGGGACAAGCTTCAGGTGACGTCCTTGTCTCTCAGCTTCGCTTCAAGCGTCATCTTGTTTGTCACGTGGAGTCTTGTTTTTTTTTCCTTCGTATTCGTGCTTTTGTTGCGGAAGTGGTGCTCGGAGGGGTAAGAGTGATTGGGAGCTTGTGAAGGTGGTAACGGATGTCGCCTTGGAAATGGAAATGTGAGCAGATACACTAGGAGAGTTTGTTTCCAGTGTTCCTATTTTATCGGAGATGGATGTTCAGTAAGCTTCAGAGCTAGAGCAGTTTCATTTCTTTCTCTCTTTTTTTTTTAGCACCGAACGGTTTGGGTCAGTGGCAATAATTTTGGATCTTGAAAATCTCATTTGGAATCTTAAATTGTGGAGTTTCTGGAGACCTACTTCGGATACTTATGAGCCTTCTCTGGGTTGCTGCTTAAATTACAGTGTTCAATGGATATAGAGAATAACCAGTGTTCGTCATGGATTACAAACGAGTGCACTGTCCCCTAGTCCCTTTAGATGAACAAATGGGATGAAATAGCTGGCGTGCCTTGATATGCTTTCACTTCTTTTTCTTGAAGCAGTTAATGAGGAACCATTTAGGAGTTAGAATTGTGACGTTGTTGCTCGTTTCATATGTTCTTCTAAAATGCACTACACGGGACTGATCACCTGTGGCTTAGTGATCATTCTAAGTCAGGAAGTTAATGTTCATTTTGAGTATGGAAGAGTGTATATACCCGTGAATGATCATCAGTGATGCCAACAATTTCTAGATGAAGGCACCTTTATTTCTTGCTTCAAGTGTGAGCATGGCTATTTTCTGTTAGACTTAGTATTTTTGCTTCCAAGTGTGAGCATTGATTGCACAATTTCATGTAATTACCATGGAAGTTAGTGTTTGATGTGGTGGATTTGCCTTTTCCCTCCACATTTATTGTAAATATCTTCAGACAAGAAGGTCTCGAGGTGCTTGGATGGAGGCCTGTCCCTGTAGACTCATCCGTAGTTGGTTTCTATGCAAAAGAAACCATGCCTGACATACAGCATGTTTTTGTGAGAGTTGTAAAAGAAGACAGTGTTGATGACATTGAATGAGAATTGTACATTTGCCGGAAATTGATTGAAAAGGCCGCAAGTACGGAAAACTGGGGAAATGAGCTCTATGTTTGTTCTCTCTCGAATCAAACGCTAGTTTACAAGGGAATGCTTCGGTCAGAAGTTCTTGGTTTATTTTACTTGGATCTTAAGAATGATCTGTATGCATCATTTTTCGCTATATACCACAGAAGGTATAGTACAAACACTAGCCCCAGGTGGCCTCTTGCTCAGCCAATGAGGTTTCTTGGTCATAATGGAGATATCAACACCATATAGGTTATCAACTGCTTCCATTTTGTACTATGTTGTTTTCATGTTGCGGACTTCATAAATGTCTCTAAGCTAGTCCAAACGTGTGTGCAGGGCAACTTGAATTGGATGCAATCTTGTGAAAACTCATTAAAGTCCCCTGTTTGGCATGGTCGTGAGAATGAAATCCGTCCTTCTAGTAATCCCAAAGCGTCAGACTCTGCAAACCTTGATAGTGCAGCAGAAGTACGTGTCATCTTTCTCATGGTTCATCATAGTTTATTTTTGTTTGTCGAACCTTCACTATCTTCATGCTTATACACTTTCATGAGTCATCATCTTATCTTTCACTTTATTAGCTATGAAACTTGTTGGATAATTAAGAAAGAAATTGAAAATGTGATTTTCTTTTTATATAAAGGAGTGTGTAACTTAGGTCAATCAATTGCTTTTGTTAGTGCTTTTTGGATGCTACTGAGTGCATAACTTTTCTGTTAATGTGTAGAATGTTCCAGATACTAAGTCTTTTTGTGTGGTCATCTAATGTGGCATATATAACTACGTGTTCCTCTCTTTATTGCTGCATAATGATGCTGTTGAGTTTAATTTGACAGTGAAACCTAGACACCAACTCTCCTGCAATGATAACGGCAATGTATCCAAAAGCTTATGCTGTTGGGCACACAAACTAGAAATGTATATCGACTACAAATTATGACCCAAAAAAAAATATCTAGTGCAATTTGTTTGCTATATGATGTGGTTATCGAAGCATGTTGATATCAAGTGAGCTAGTCTCTGTCTTCTTAAGATATATTTCCAGATAAAATTTATTATTGTACATTTTTTGAAGCTTTGTGCATTTGTGGTTGGTTAGTTTAGAAACCTTTCACATCTTTTCAAATTTTGAGCTTAAGATTAATAAATTAAGTCTTACATAAAATTTGAAATTAGTATATGCAAGCCTACAGGCCAAATACTTAAATAGGGCCAATATTTAAAAATTGTTGTTCTGTGTCTTTGGTGGTTTTGGTATCTTAACCTCCTTAGTCCTGTCTCTCTTCCATGATTGCGAGATTCGTTTGCTGGACTGATGTTTACCACCTTTGCTGAATTACAAAGCTCAATGGGGAACACAATAGGAGACCGTTACGATCACTTCTAATGACTGATAAAGCAAGACCCTAAATTATGCATTCTTTGTTGTAGAAGTTCCCCATGTTTTCTGTGCACCTTTATTTCTTTCCTACTTTTGCCTGTTTTTATCTATGATTGAAACCAATGGATGATCAATCTACTATTTCAGTCCGTTAGTTTCCTTCATGAATCCTCATTCTCTTTGTTGGTTCAGTTGTTGATAAGAAGTGGCCGAGCTCCTGAGGAGTCTCTAATGATTCTTGTTCCAGAAGTATACAAGAACCATCCTACTTTATCGATCAAATACCCTGAGGTACTTCACTTACAGTTCTTTTCACACATAGTGCTTATTTGGATGTGCTGTTGGTCAATCAAATTTTCCATCAAGATCATTGTCAAATGTTCTCTTAGGTTTTGCAAAGGAATTTTCCAGTGTCACTAGATTGGTTCTCCATTCCTGAAGATTGATCATCTAAAATGTGCCAATGCTAGAGTACATTTCCAAACAAAATCTATCATAGCCAAATTGATTCTTTCATGATGGGAAATGGCTTTGTAATCATTATATGTCCTACTTTTTCACTTTATGTAATTAGAAACTAATAGGCAAGTAAGCCAGGTTCGCAATGAGGAATTTATTAATTGGAGGCAGGGACGACTAAATCATATAAATGTATTCTTACAAGAACATGCTGAAGAACTTTTTTGAGAATTGTTCCGGCGGTTGCTTACTGGCAATTTGGTCATCAAATCCTACATAATGAGAAGCTTTTAGTGATAAGATAGACTGTTGAATGCATGACCTAAATATTTGTCTCTGTGACCTGCGAATGCATCACAAAAATCAGAGTTTTTGTTGGGAGCTCTGTGATTTTCCTTTGACTTGAAGCACCTATAGTTTGACAGGCTTTACTCCTCACTTTGAGCAGTATCTTATAAAATCAGACCTGTTGCTTGTCTTGTAATGGGCTTTGCTTATGTTTGGTCTTTGTCTCAAGGTGGTTGACTTTTATGAGTACTACAAGGGTCAAATGGACGCTTGGGATGGACTAGCATTGCTTTTATTCAGGTCATCCTCAAACACTATAAGAAACCATTATGTATGCTTCTATTGAATTATTGTTAGGAGGAGCCTTCACTTCAAATTAAATATGGAGTAAGCTCATTTTACTTGTAAGAACTAATTGAACTGGTATTTATCATTTAAGATTACGAATCTACATAATAGTGGTCTGTGGCAATCTTTTCTCAGGCACATTTCTAGTCACTTAAATTTGGATGGGCTATGTGAGAAACACAGTGCATTATATACTGGCTGGCACACTACATTATACTCTATATGGTTCCAGTGGTCTGCTTTACTACTTCCACAAAAGATCAATAGAGGAATCCACAATAATTATTGGAATTATTGAGAAATCTTTTCCTTCTGTGGCAGGGTCAATGTTACTCGGAGGACATCTTATACATTTTGAAGACACTTTAGCTCTTTTGTCATGCAAATGATATAGATGACATTATTTTGATTACTATAAAACTTGCTTCGCCTTCTTCTCCTTTTTGCCTTCTACTCTATATGGGGATCATGTGTCGTTTGAGGTTTTCGAACATCAAACAAAATTGGCTCATCTTATTCTTCTACATATGTCCTTATTTATTTTATTTTATTCTTTAATATTCTATGTGGCATTAGTTACATGGATTTGGATGGTCATCATGACCAGGCATAGATAGTCGAAGTGTAATTCAGGCTTGCATTAAATTGTAATTCAGGCTTGCAAGTGTAACCAATGATGAGAGTGTTCGCTTTGCCAATTGGATTGAGATAATGACTTTATTTACTTAATTAGTACATGTATTTGCCTAATCATCCACCGATATAAGATAGGGGAAGGTTATGGTTGACATAGAACAGTAGTGACGCTGCAATAATTTTAATGAATCTGCCTGTGCTCTGTTTTCTGTATATTTAGGTTGGTGTTTTGCTAATGAACGAGTCAAAAGTTACAAGGAAGGGCCGGCTTGGACCAGGAATGATGATAACGGTTGATTTAACAAGTGGATCTATTTAGTATATTCATTCCGTTTTATTTCTGATCCTTGATGCTGTTTTAGGTGCGGTACCTAAAGATTATTGAGAAGACCAGCTACCAGGCTTTTCCCTAAGTGAGATACATTACAATGGCAGGCGAGTATGAACTGAGCCTTATTTGAGGTAGATTTACTAGACATGCCAAGACTGATGGACAATGACAGAAGCTTCAAAAAATGCAAGCTTTTCGAAGAGTGGTTTGATGCGGATAATATCGATTTTCTTGTTTTTCGATGTTGTATAATTATTCTTTTGGTTGGGCTTAATTGTTGGTGGTTCCCCAAATATGTAATATTCACCTACTTTTGATAGATTTATCATTTTGATATTGTGAATGAATGTGCTGTCGAGATCTTCGATTCATATTAACTTTGTGGAGTAGATATGCAAAATACGCTTCAATCTTTGTCTTCGGTATAATCCCACAATCGGGTTCTTCAGTTTCATATTGTGGATCTATTCAGTATTCAGACTTGGTGACGTTGGTTGTAACCTGTCTTGACGTAATATTTGGGTTTTTTTTTTTTTTAAAAAGGGTCAAAAAGTCAAAAGCCACTACGGTGGCTCGGTTAAGTTAAAAGGAGACTGAGAGCTCCTTGCCGAGAACAAAACCAGAAAAGGGAAGTGGAAAAAAGGGAAAGGAGAAGAGAAGGGAAAAGAGGTTTTGCGCCACGCGAATCTCACTTAGCCGATTCAACTTCGTATTTCAATGCTCGGTAAGCAGTTGTGCCCCTTGTTCATCAAATAGGAGAAGTTTTTAGATTTAGGGTTTAAATTTAGAATTGGGTTAATACCATGAAAAACCCTAAACTGATATACTTATGACATATTTACTTCAAATTATTTTTTTGACCACAAAAAACCCCAAACTGGTACACATGTGACAATTTTACCCCGAACTAATTTTTTAATATTAATTTTCATTTTTTTTGAATTTTTATATTTTTATATTTTCTTTTGGCCACCGGCCAGAGGTTGAAGATGAAGAAAACAAAAGAAAATAAAAATAAAAATAAAAAATTAATAAAAATTTGAAAAAATAAAAAATAATATTAAAAATTTAATTCAGGGTAAAATTGTCACGTATGTACCAGTTTAGGGTTTTTTCTGGTAAGTTCAGGGTAAAATTGTCACAGGTGTACCAATTTAGGGTTTTTTGTTGTCAAAAAAAATAGTTCGAGGTAAAATTGTTATAGGTGTAACGGTTTAGGGTTTTTTATGGTTAAAAAAATAATTTGGGGTAAATGTGTCATAAGTGTACCAGTTTAGGGTTTTCCGTGATATTAACCCTTCAGAATTTTGGAAAATTTTTCGCTGCGAAGTACGATTTTTGAGTCGTTGAGCTGGGCATTTTTATAGAATTGGTAGTTTAGGGTGTCGTGGAGCCGTGGGATTTTAAGGATCTTGATTTGGATTTACCGTTTACCCAAAACAAATTTTTAAAGTTTTCCACACAAAGTGAACAATGCACATCTGGCAGCTTTCAGGCCATATTTCGCTACGAAATTCGATTTGTGAGTCGCTGAGCTGCGCATATTTGTAGAATTGGTAGTTTAGGGTGTGGTGGAGTCATGAAATTTTACAGATCTTGATTTGGACTTACTATTTGCCAGAAACAAATTTTTAAAGTTTTCCGCGCGAAGTGAACAGTATACGTCCGGCAGCCTTCAGGCCATATTTGGCCGCGAAATCCGATTTTTGAGTTGTTGAGCTACGCTTTTTTTTAGAATTTGTAGTTTAGGGTGTCGTGAAGCCGTGAAATTTTACGAATCTTGATTTGGACTTATTGTTTGCCCGAAACGAATTTTTTAAGTTTTCCGCATGAGATTTTAGAGTAATCAGTAAGCTTAGAGAGAGAGATCTATTCAACTTTGCCCGATTTTGCGTTTCAGCATCTTAATGTTGTTTTGAGCAAATCATGTATTCGAAGAGTAATGAAAACGAAGTGCTTGCAATTATCCTCAATGAGCAGAAGTTTTCTCACACTCAATATGCAGTTAGCTGCGTGAAAAGAGAGTCACTTATATGTCAATGAATTAGAGTAGTATTGACTAAGTAAGGAACTAACCTCAATAAATTTAGAGGTATGCCAGTATAATAACTGAACGAGAGGGAATGCTTAGTTTGAATTCTTGATCCAACTTCTCACTCCTATCAAGTTCTTTGCAAGTGATGAGGTGGTCCGTGATTAACCAAACTTGTGAAACTGCTTTTATCAGCTTAATATTTCGGGTCATCATTTTTTACTGCGTGTCATTTTCCTAGCTCAAAAATTAAGAACTTACACTATTGAATAGGGTTGACATTATCAAAAATCAGAGTGCGGGCTCTTTTTTTGTGAAGGTATCCACCAAATTATTAGCTTTTCTGCTAACAATTACATGTTACACTATATACTATTGATACAACGCTATGTACAGTTATAGACCAATTTCTTTGGTCCGAGGTAAGTAGAAGTACCCTGCCTTAACCCAGGCAATGAGACTCGCTGTTGTTGCTTCACCCTCTTCTCTCTCTCTTTCACTTCAATCTCTATCTCCGCATCTGCCTGCGATCTCCTCAGGTTCTCCATTTCTTCCTCCATGGCTGTCTTCTCTTCCTCCTGCTTCTTCTTATGCTCCAGCAAAGACAGATGGCCTTCCTAATGACATCTGTGTCGGGCCAACTTGAAGTTAATGGGATTCGCAACATCTTGAGAATATCCAGCAATTGAGATCTCACTTCTTGAGCCTTCCGCAAGCCCTTGACAAGCAAAAAGTGATCATTACACCAATCTCCTCTGTACTGTTTACTTTTCCACTGCTGATAGACATTATGCATTGTTAAGTGCCCAGATACCGGAACGAAAAATTTCTCCCTTGTAGCATCGCTCCCCTCTGCTCTATCTTTTGGCTGGAAAAATACAAACGACACCGAGAGCATCGAGACAATTGTCAAAACCTCATCTAGGCAACCTAACTGATCGCCCATCAAGAGCATAAAATGTGATTATTACTTGCCAAAGAAGTTCGAAAATTTTTGTGCATTCAGAGTACCAGATGTTACAATGAGCTTAAAATCGCGACCTCAAGCTACCACCTTTTTCAATATCCCAAGGAGAACATCAGTGTTCAGTGATCTCTCATGTGCTTCATCCATCACGACAACCCTAAAACAAGTAAAAACAACAAAATGTAAGGCTCTGCTTGAAGAACTTGAGTCTGCGTAGGTTATTCTCCATGCATATACAAATCCACTCCAACCCAGTTTAACAAGAAGTAATAGATCAAAGTAGAGAAGACATTGTCATACTGGTACTATTCAAGGTCGGAATCTTTCAGTGTTTCACGGAAAAGCACTCCACCTGTCATGTACTGCAACACGGTAGTGACCACCAAAAAAAACAATTATACATGACGGAGCACAAAACCAAAACGAAAAGGCATAGACTATAATTTTCAGGGAACCAATAAAATTTGAGATATGTCCCAGATTAAAAGCAACAACACTACTTCAGAAAAGTCAGCATTAAAAAAATAGTATCCTAAAGAATTTGCTCTTGGCAACCGAAAATAGTCTCACCTTAATTACCGTGTTTGGCCCAGTCACATCCTCAACACGAATGGCATACCCCACTTTTTCACCTAAGTCAGTTTCTATGGGCATTACTACAACTACTTTTATAAAGGAAAAAAAACAGAGAGAGAGAGAGAGGACACCATCATTCAAACTTGCAAAACACATTACATGGGCTTATGATTTCTCAACACCAACAATATCTCCAAGTTTTGAGCCAGCAAGCTCCCAAAAGCAATGGCGCGATTTATTCGTACTCTGTTTTTCATGAATCTCCTTGAGCAGCGCAGAACCTTTTCTTGAGATTATAGCCATATCTGACGTCGAATCTTTAAGCGGCATTATAGGCTTAGCTTGTTCAGTAAAAACTACTCTTCCATCCAAGAAAGGAGGTTTTCTACCTGAGATATAATACAAGAATATCTTAGCCTAAGCCAGAGCAACCAATTATGGATCTTGTGATTGAATTGCATTTGACAGTGAGTGCTGCAATAATAAGAGTTTAATGTTACTCATCTTAGTTTTCAATTCGACAGAGTTAAATAACATTGTAAGCAGATGACTGCACTTGAACTCCAGCAGATGGAAACAACGGATATTTGCAATCAACTTCAGAAAGTTGAGTATTTCAAAATTTACAAACAAATAAGAAAAAAAAAGAGTTTAGCTCTATTCTGCTGATAAAGGAAGCAACTTTCATTCATCCCCTCCCTCAACAGAAGCAAGCAGAACGAAAGTTCAACATCAGCACAAAAGTCTTACTCGTTCTACCCCCATGAATTTGAAAATGTCGTGAATGAAAATATGCGAAAGGAAAAAAGACATCAAGATCTAGAATGAAACTTTCAATCTGTTACCTAACCAGTAAGCAGATGGGTATCTGCAGCAAGCCTTGATGCAACTGGCCTTGGTGTACATACATGCCAAGTCTGAAAAAGTCCAAATACCAAAATTTTTTAAGGCTTTAAGATTTACAAATTTGTACTTTTAGTTGCTTTCTCACACCTTGGAACTCCAGCTACATAATAGAGTCCTGCAATTACATATAAATTAACAAAAATAGATCCACAACTGCATATTGTCCAACGATAATGGAGATGGACATTCCATGTCCAAAGAGAAGTCTCTCTTCAATCAGCCATGGAAATGTTTCAAACATTCAGAGTTAATAGCAAGGACAAATCATCCAAATGTCTACAACGAAGTGATGTTCATTCACAGAAAGGAAAATATCGCAATAACTCCCGTAACATTAATAATTTAGATGACCCCTATTACCAACCCGAAGGTAACTACTTCAAATTTCAAGGTCAAGCTCTTTTACCTCTTCTTGACGAGAAGTGGCGGGAATCGAAGTCGAGCTCATCCACAATGAGCTATAAATTCAAGCCTCTACATAAAAGAGAGGGAGAGTTCCTCCTCCTCCTCCTAGAGAGAGACAAAATTATGAGTTACTTCAGCCAATTGATTTATGTTCCTTCAAAGTCATTCAACTCATTCACCCTAGGACCCTAGGATGCTGAAAAGAGTTTGATGACCCGTGCACAAAGGAATAACCAATTTATTTACATTTTACTAAACAAATGCCAAGATAAATGTCTCAAATAAGTGTTGATGCACAATTAGATATAGAGTCTAGTTGATGCACCAAACTAGCAGTACGTCATCACACACCAATATAAAGCAGGAAAAGCACTCTCACAAATTATGTTCAACCATGAATGAAGCAGGACCCTATGCAATGCTAGTGCAGGTACAGAATTAGTCCACTCGTTCATGGTCCCCCCCCCCCCCCCCCCCCCACAACAACAAATTCTAGCCGCAGCACACCATTCATTCAGAAGCCATCAGATAAAGGTACAACACGTCATTCATTGTGATGTATCGAGTTGCGCTAGCACTACCCTATTCATTCGGTCCATTCGATCTAGCAACATCAAAACCTCAAACACTCAACAGATTTGGGTTAGGCATTTTTTCAAACACAAGGTGAGCAGCAAGCTAAGGGCAAATATCAATCCATTCGGCACCAAGAAAGTATAAATAAGTACTAGTTATCGGCGGCTCAGTCCATGCCGACTTATTGACAGGAATGTCGAGACATCTACTCTATACTAACTCACGATCTTTCACACACTAACAAAAATACTTCTTTTATTTGATGGGATAATATGCACCTCAGAGAGAGGCATTAAAATGACACTTTCAAATCATTTCAAATGCTCAGAAAACACAATTAACAAAGAACCAATGTTTTGAGACAAGCACCAGAACTATTTTGTCAAAGAAGTTGGAACTCCCACGCCCGGAACAGGTGATTTACAAGTTGGAAAGAGCGACCATAAAGTGAGAAGTATCAAAGAATGCTGCACTAACCAAACAAAGGAACTATAATATTGAAAGTCAACCTCATCCTTGCATCACAAAGAAGAGGCAACTACATGGTCTTTCCCTGATCAAACCAAGCAACACGGAAAATTCATAATCGAGACACAAATTTCACTACAGCAACAGCAACTAGATCCTTATAATAAGACTAGAAAGCTCAGTTTAAACAATCACAGCAATAAACAAACACAGGAGAACCATCACTAATGCTATACCATACAAGGTGAACATAACAAGCGCAAACTCACCATTCTGATAATGCAAATAGAAATTTTCCCTGCTTTATTGAATCTAATTTACAGTCTAATTATTTGCAAGTCATTTACCAAGATCAACCGTAGAACGTCAATCACACTTTCAAATTTGGCCATTCAGAATCCTGATCCCAAGTTGGCACAGCTCAATGAGGGGACCCCAAAAAATGAATTTTTTATCCTAATTCAAGGAGCTCTAGGATTAGTCCCATGTTGCCAAACGTAAACAAGCTCATCCCAACCTGGACTAGCCAGAAGACCTTTGACAAGCACACTCATGTCAACTAAATGTCATGAATGAAAATATAACTGAGGAAAAAAGACATCACGATCTGAAATATGCCTCGCTCGTGGGAGACGACGGCTCGTGGGAGGCGACGGACATCGCTCGTAGGCAAAGGTGGACCTCGCTCGTCGGAGTCGGCGTCAGCGTCGGCTAGGTGGGCGTCAACGCCTAGGCAAATCCAAGCTCAACCTCAAATTGCAAGTAAACAAACACCCACCAAGCAATACACTTCAACTCTACCTCAAGCAAAGGAACCCAACAAGAGAAGAACCCAGAAAAACCATTCTTCTTCAGAGTTCGATAAGCACACTATTCAAAAGTTGCAAAGAACGTACAGTTAACTAGGTCATTATCAAAGGATTAAAGATCGATAAGCACACTATTGACAGAATTAAGGAATTCAATAATCAATACATGACTTTAATTCAAAGCATGTCCCAACAAACATGAAAAAGGAAAACTAAATATGCATATGCGAGTTCTAGTTGACCCATCTAGGCTGCCAAAGGCTAATAAACTACAATGAAGAATCGCTCATGTATGATGATTCCGTGGACTTACAGAAACGGGTCTCATACCCCTTGGAATGGTCTTGCCACTATTGATGATCAAATCATGGAGGGAGGAATATTAGGAGCTGTTGTTGTGGCAAAAGAATAAACCACAAGTTTGACATTATCGAGAATGCCGTGATTTGAATTGAATCTTTTAACTTTTCAAGGACATATTTCTTACTCTAATTATTCAAACAGAGTCCTAGGAGGGGATCTTCTTTTTCATTAAGATCAGGATCTCTTGAGAGAGATCTCAAGGAGAAAGAGGGGTTTGAAGAATATGATGCCTCAGTTGGTGGAATAAAGAGTCAGCTTCCACTTAAAAGTGTTTGAGGTCCAGTCAAGTCTAATAGGGCACTTCTTTTGCTGTTTTTTTTCATTCGGAGTAGTGGAACAGTCTAAAAGACTCGAAGAAAAGGAGGAAAGCAGGCAATTAAGAAGGGAGGGATTATGTGGCAATTTTGTGCAACTGCTCTCTACTCCGCTAAGAAATTCAGCATCTGAAACACAGTGTCGTCATTAAAAAAAACAAGCAAATTTCATGATCTATTTGAGCCAGAGGATCAAATCACGGTGTAGCTACAACTTCAAGTTCGGTCGACACTTAAATCATGAAATTTCAGTCTGGCCATTTGCTTCAAATTCATAAAGCAAACAAAAACATAGAAAAAAAGTTCTCCAATCAAATCTGAAATTGAATTCAGTCGTTGATATTCCCCTGTTTTCCAGATTACATGAGATGAAAAAGCGAAGAACTCACCACCCACCTGAGTGGCGCTGCTGGAAAGGGCGCTCTTCCTCTCGCAAAAGGTTGAGTGTTCGAATCCAGGGCGCCGCAGGGTGACTTAACCGGTGCACGTGTGTGGTGGCTAGCACGTGTCGCCCCAGGGTTTACCTCCCGGCTGTCGGCCGTGCGGGAGTTCCCTGGGTTATCAAAAAAAAAAAAAAAAAAAAGCGAAGAACTCCAATGGCCGTTTGTGAGGGATGGGTTTACCTCCCGGCTGTCGGCCGTGCGGGAGTTCCCTGGGTTATCAAAAAAAAAAAAAAGCGAAGAACTCCAATGGCCGTTTGTGAGGGATGCTGATTATCTTCCCAAAGGCTAAAGACCATCTTGACTGTAATGCCTAGCTGAATCAGATTTGATCACCACGAAAGGTACATGAACAGTGTCCCAAGCAGAGAAAGAGCAAGAGAGATCGAGAGAAAGGGGGAAAAAATAACAAAAGCAAAGAATGTCATGCCTTATGGATCGTGAATACACTCGCTGATAAGACCCCGCTCGTCGGAGGCGACGGACATCGCTCGTGGGCAACAGCAGACCTCGGGCGTCGGGGGCTAGGGCGGAGGCGGAGGCTAGGGCGTCGCTCGTCGGAGGCGGCGTCAGCGTCGGCGCGAGGAGACAGACCTCGCTCATCGAAGGCTAGGGGTCGGCGTTGGCGCGAGGAGACGGACCTCGCTCGTCGGAGGCAGCGGACCTCCCTCGTGGGAGGCGACGGCTCGTGGGCAACGGCGGACCTCGCTCGTCGTAGGCGTTGTCGGCGTCGGGCCTCGTCGGAGGCGTCTTCGGCATGGGCGTCGGGGGCTAGGGCGTCGCTCGTCGGATGCGGTGTCGGCGTCGGCGCGAGGAGACAGACCTCGCTCGTCGGAGGTAGTGGACCTCGCTCGTGGGAGGCGACGGACGTCGCTCGTGGGCAACGGCGAACCTCGCTCGTCGGAGGTGTCAGAGGCTAGGGCGGAGGCGGAGGCTAGGGCGTCACTCGCCGGAGGCGGCGTCGGCGTCGGCGCGAGGAGACGGACCTCGCTTGTCGGAGGTAGCAGACCTCGTTCGTGGATGGGATGCCTAAGCGGGTGAGGGAGACGGAGCGCAGAGCAGAGAGCAGATGGGAAGCGCGAAAGAGAGAGAGAGTGTGGAGAGCAGATGGGGAGCGCGAAAGAGAGAGAGGGAGTGTGGAGAGAGAGGGCTGTCTTTCAAAATTTTTCGCCCAGCTTCAGCTCAGCTCAGCTCAGTGGCGTGCGAGTGGGAGAGCCTTCCTGACATGTGGGTCCTCCCGGACACGTGTCGCCACGCCAGGGTTGTTATTTCTCCACGGTGGAATCCCTAGTGGTACCCAATATTTTCTCGACAAGAGTCTCTTTCTTCTTGCAACTCATCGGCTGTTGGAGTCAAAGTCGCACTGTAAGGGCTGAGAAAACGACCCACCACCAACCTCAATGCCTCTCTCTCTCTCTCTCTCTCTCTCTCTCTCCCTATGCACCTGTAGTTGCAGACCCTCATCGAATCATAGTTTTTGTCCCGTTCCAATTTCCGTCTCTTGCAACTTATTAGACTGATGTGATTACCGGTGTATATATATTTTCCTATGGACATTGCAATATGCATGCATACATTTTGAGAGGCGATGTGAGCTAACAAGATCTCTTCCCATTGTTTCCCACATATCGTCAGCTATCTAACTTTTTAAAGCATGTCAAATACTTGTCTCTAATGCAAAGCCAGAGTCATCACAGCTCGACAAAAGAAGCATGAATCGTAAAATCCTCTTAAAGAGTCGCTTATAATCTAACGTGGTTTTAGAGCCTCGTGGACAAAAAATAAGCTGCTCCCGCCCTCTACGGTATAAGGCTCTTTTTTTTAAGTCAAACCCAAGAGGACTACAACAGAACTAGTTTACAACACACGAATGCTAGGTAATTTTACTTTTGTAAAAGAAATCAGTGTATCAAGTGATGTGGTACAATATAAGCAATGCTTTAAATAAGTTGGTCGCATTTAACGGCCAATAAAGTGCGGTTTACCATATCAATGCACTGAGCAGGGTGCAAGGGCGACTTCTATTTGAATAAAAGCGGATATTCGATGCTTAATAATGTCTGTCATGTCACATAGAGTATATAGATGGAGCGGACCACTATTCATACATTAAAATTATTCAACAAAAATTAGTGTAGTGTAAAACAAGGAGGACTCTTATGGTCCATTGGTTTAAATACTAATTTATAGTCTATTAATGAAATCACTGGACTTTTTTTTTTGGTTTGGGAAAAAAGGGAATGTTGGGAGAACTAGTAAAACTATTCCTAGAATTATTGATTCGTCAATTGTTTAGACAAGTATTATTATATGTTTTTCCATCGAACCACACAAACACATGTGGGACCGCAAAGTGAGCAAGAGGAAAAAATAGAAGATCACATTCGAGATTCCATTTGTCCTCAAAATAATATTTTTGAGATTTTTTAAAAGAAGAAAATAATTCAAAATGACTGTACACGTAAATGGATATTTGTCGTGATAATTTTTTTGGACTACTGACCTTAAATAGAGCTTACATATAAAATGATATAAATATAACCATTTAAAAAATCAGGCAAAAGGAACAAATTTTAAACAAAAGATTATTATAGTAGTAGTAAATCGTAAAAAGACTTGGTAAGAATTTTCTCGGACATTACTTTTACAAATCAAAGTCTTGTTCTATTAGAATAAAGTTTAAATAAAAAGTATATTTTCCTTGTCAAAACTCAAAATAGTATCCAAATTTCAAAAGAACATATATGAGAATTTATCTGTGAACATCATATATTGTGAAAGTTTTGTGAGATTAGGAATTGAAAAAATTAAAATGCGAGCATCGCAAAATTTAAAATCAAATGGGAAAATGAAAATTATATATTCGCCGAGACATGTAATAGATTAAATAGTGAAAAAGCTAAATTAACGAAAAAGAAAATAGCAAGGGCTAGAGTCGGGGTCAAAAGCTAAAAATTACAAAAAATACAGGATCCTCGTCGTACAGACAATAGAGAATAGAGAATAGGGAGGGGCCATTAAGTTTTCTTTATTCGACACAAATTAGAATCGAAAATATTGCCTAGGGCTTGTCCCTCTGCGTCAGCCATCTCTGTCAATCTCTCTTCTCCGTTACTATCTCTCTCTATGCCGTCTCCTTCGCTGAAGTCTCTCTCGCAATCAAGAATCTAAGGAGAAATAAAGATTCCAAAGAGTTTCTAGAATTGAAGATGAGCCCCCATGAATAGGATCCAAACCGATAAAGAAGATTAAGGAGAGCAGTAGAGAGAACTATTTCTGTTAAGATAAATTTGAAAAATGGCCCCATCAGCGGGATCAACACCGGGAAGAGATAGAGAGGGAGAGGGGTTGGCTCGGTAATCAGCAAATATGCAAAAGCTTTTAGCTAATGGTGTGGGAGTGATGGGGGCAGGAAACGAAGAAGAAATTGTAGGTGTGAAAGAACTCAAAAAATGGAGCAAGAGAGAAAGAGGGCTGATGCTCGGGCCAAATCAGCAGTGGCCTCACGTGCAAACTTCATCCACCGATGTCTTCCTAAATCTACGCTCGCTATAACCGTGCAGAGTCTTATCTCCATCTGCCGGCCGATCCTTGAGAATGCACGGTGCCTGATTGAACTCTAGAGGTCGCATTGTGGAGAAATTCAATAGTTTCGAGCTTCTGTACAACTCTGCCACTGGTTGTGTAGTCATTTGGTTGGTCATGATCTTCGCCTTCTATATTGATCCTTGTGTTCACTGGTTTATTCCGTCCATTTGAGCCTTTGAGTTTGACATAGAGAGTGTCTTTCGCTGTGTATGCTTTGACATTTTAGTTAACAAGTTTGGAACGTCATTGTCAAATAATACATCCGCTGACGGTTCGATTATGAATTTGTAGACATCAAATTCTCTAATAATGGTGTGAAGTGCATTTTGGTGCTATCACAAACGGTGGATATTTCATGTGAACTATCTCTTTTAGTTTTTCAATGTGGTGCAACCCTGTCCAAGTTGGTAGACAAAGCTCCTTTACGAGTTGCGTCATGTATCATCAAGCAAAATGGTTATAAGCTCTCCATAGACAAATTTAAATCTCTATTATTTATTGTTTGTTTGGTGTTTAGATCACAAAATGATGATGGTTGTATGGATTTAGACTAAGTACTTATGAGTGGCAATTTATAACGCTATTATGTTTCATTTACATTAAAAGCCTAATGTACGTTCTTGTCAATCCTTCAATTAATCATGTCCATAAGAACGTTCTCTGTGTTACTATCTACGAAAGTGGTACATGACTTTTTATGTCATTTTCTGAAATTTTAACAAAGGAATTCCATTCTCATTCCTCACTAAGGTAATGTTTGCTATTCCCCATTTCAATCATGCAAGTGCTCTGGTGCATTGGCTAGATAAAATTTTGGCCCTCTTCTTGGTGTATTCTATTTTGGGAGCAGGTAGTCAGGAGTTCAAGATATTCAGCTCTTTCATTGGAAAACATTTTAGCTCTATAAAGTTTTGATGTCATGGTTTATGGACCATTTTTTTGGACATTTACTTCAGCCTTTTTTCGACAGACTATCTTATAACATTTGTTGCCAATGTTTATTGAAAGTTTTAGTTGATTGATTTCTCGCAACTAATAACACTGAGATGATTCTTCCTTTATATTGAATGGTTAGCCACACAACCATAGAGTTGCGTCCCATAGATGGGATTCCACAGCTTGTATTCGTCAATGCTAGCTATACCATTGAGGTATGGTTATGTATGTTCTCATGCATGTGAGTTTGTCTACTTATTCTCGACTAGGATAATTGATTCTCTTTGTCTTTCTTTGAAGACAATAGAAGCATAACGGATGTCGGATGATCAAATTGCTCATCTGAAGTAATCTGATGGGGGTACAATGGCTACTCAGTCTAAGTCCTTGTCACCTTCCATACTCTCTAGGGAGTCTCAGTCACTAATCAAACATCATTTGCACACTGTATAAAACGACCCCTCTCCCTTTTAAAAAAAGAAAGCAAAAAGTATAAGGCAGAGGAAGAGAAGGCCTCTCTGCGGATAAGAATAGAAATAAACATAATAAATAACTACAATCGATATTGGTTAGACATCTCATTTAGAATTGTTAATTGCATTATGCTCGAAAGTAGGTTTTTATGAAGAGATGGAAAGGACCTCAGAGTATGCTTAATATCTTTTGTGATACCACTGATGCATGCATGGTCATTTCATAAAAGTTGTGTTGTAAATAAAAAAAAACTTACAAGTGGATTTAAAATATGCTGATCATATAGATCAATAACTTTTGTGCTACGTTTAGGTAGTGGCTTTTCAAATATATTGTAATTTTTATTTCTTGTAGCTAATAGTATTATTCCATTTACTTTACTATGCCCTTCCTATGATGTTTAAAGGTTTGTGAATTCTAGTTATTATTTGAATGACGAACAAGGAATATATTTTATTTCTTTCATATTCATAATGGTCAAAAGAGATATTTGATTTCCCAAAAATTGATGATATTGTTATAAAGTGGGCTAATGTATAGCATCATTAATAAAAATATAGCATATATGTGATTTATTAAGATGTTCCAATGGATGTGATGCATAAAAATAGGTTATAGGAATAGAGATAGAGGTGTATTTTCTTATTTATAATACTAAAAATGAGGGATCTCAATAGGACCAAAGATTTAGATCAATCGTATACATAGATGGGGATAGCTTCATATCGAACTATGTCGACCAACGTAGTTCGATATGAAGCTATCCCCATCTATGTATACGATTGATCTAAATCTCGGTGAATGTTGAGAGCTTTTATTTGTAGTATTATAAATAGGAAAAGATACCTCGATATTCTGCGTTAATTCCCGTAACCTAACTTTGTTCATCACATCCACCGGAACACTTGAATAAATTACATATATGATTTACTTATTATTAATGATGCACACACCAGCACACTTTATAGCAGTATCATTCATTTTCAGGAAGTTGAATGTCTATTTTGACCATTGAGAAATATGAAAAAAGAAGAAGCAGAATTCATCTTTTGTTCGTTACTTAAATAACAATTAGAATTCACAAACCTTTAAACATCATGGAAAGGGCACAACAAAGTAAATGCCAACCTCGATTTTCGGTTGGAAAAACTATTGTTGGCTACAAGAGATAGAAATTACAATTTATTTGAAAAGCCACTACCTAAACATTGCACGGAAGTTATTAATCTATATGATCAACCTATTTTATTTCCACTTGTAAATTTTTTTAATAAAACTATTATAAGCTACTACCTTATAATTTTTTCTTTATTTTTTTTAAAAGGGAGAGGGGTCATTGTATGAAGTGTGCAAATGATGTTTGATTAGAGATTGGGACTCCCTAGAGAGTATGGAGGTCGCGAGGCCTTACACTAAGTTGCCGTTGTAACCCCATTAGATGACTTCATATGAGCAACGTGATCAACTGACATCCTTTATTCTTCTACCGTCTTCAAAGAAAGAAAGAGAGAATCAATTATGCTAGTCAAGAATAAGTAGACAAACTCACATACATGAGAACATACAAGACCATACATCAATGGTGTAGCTAGCATGGTCGAATACAAGTCGTGGAATCCAATCTATGGGACGCAACTCTATGGTTGTGTGGCTAACCATCCAAAATAAAGGAAAAATCATCTCAGTGTTGCTAGTTGCGAGAAATCAATCAACTCAAATTTTTAATAAACATTGGAAGTAGCAACAAATGTTTTAAAATAGTCTGCTGCGAAAAGGTAGAAGTAAGTGTTCTGAAAGACGGTCCGCAGACCACAACATCAAAACTTTCCTAGTGCTAAAATATTTATATTTCTAATGAAAGAGCTAAATATCCTGGACTCCTGACTACCTGCTCCTGAAACACTAAATACTAAGAAGAGGGCCAACATTTCATCCAGACAATGCACCAGACCACTTGCATGGTTGGAATGGGGAATGGCAAATCACCTTTGTGAGGAATGAGAATAGAATTCCCGTGTTGATAACAAGATAATCAACAAAATTTTAGACAAGGACATAAAAAGTCACTTACCGCTCTTGTAGATAGTAACAGGGAGAGTTTTTTCTTAGACATGATTAATTGAAGGATTGACAAGAACATACTTAGGGCTTTCAATGATATCCATCAACCGTTAAATGAAATATACTAGCGTTATAAATCGGCACTCAGATGGAGCTAGTGTAAATACATAAGGCCATCATCATTTTGTGATCTAAACATCCAACAAATAATAAACAATAGAGATGCAAATTCGCCTGTGGAGAGCATATAATCATTTTTCTTGATAATACATGACGCTGCTCATGAAGGAGCTTTGTCTACCGACTTGGACAGGGGTTGCACCACGTTGAAAAACTTAAAAAGACAATTCACACGAAATATCCACAATTTATGATAACACCAAAATACACTTTACACCATTACTAGAGAATTTAAAGTCTACAAATTCATAATCGAACAGTTAGCGGATGTATTCTTTAACAATGATGTTCCAACATTGTTTAACTAAAATATCGAAGCAAACACAGAGAAAGGCACTCTCTACGTCAAACTCAATGGCTCAAATGGATGGAACAAAATAGTGAACACAATGATCAATGTAGAAAGCGAAGATCATGACCAACTAGAGGACTACATGATTGAAACTTACAGCTTTGTGAATGTGCATATCGGATTCTTTGCATCGCTCTTGGTTGAATACCATCCGAGTACATAGAAATTGGGGTGCTTACTCTTATTTGTCCCAAATTAAAAAAATAAAAAAATAAAAAATAAAAAAACTAAAAGCTAAGCACCAAACTCAAATCCCCTCTGTTCGCACAATGAAAGAAACTAATCGCAAACATAATTTGCTCAATCATAAGAACAAAAAAAAAGCATAGATAGAGAGAAGGGGACTCAATAGAGCTCTTGCTTGGGGAATAATTAATTGCAATCTATTCGAAAAGCTATTATTAGCTCCAAGATATAGAAACTACAAGGGGTAATCATGCGAGTGCACAATCAATGAAAGTAACACTAAATAATCGAAAGCAATAAATAAATTGCTAGGATAGGGAAAGAAATTAAATACCTCAATGCAAGCCGAGCATATTAACTAATTTCCCAAATATCTGCAAAGTATTTATAAAAAATATGACATGCCTAACCTAACATGATTTCTATGAACTAATTAACAACTCTAATTAATTCTTTTTTATTTTTGAAAAATAAACTATTTGCAATCCATGCGATACAATTCTAAATCATGGCTATATGACCTAATTTAATATGACATGCAATTAAAATATAACTATTCTAATATAACATGCATTAATTAAATTACCCTAAACATGCAATCATTAATTGACATAAAATTAATGACAAGACATAGATGACGCGCCACATATGACATGGCAATGACGTTGCATATGTGATGATGTGACATGATGATGTGGCAATGATATGTCATGATGACGTGGCATATGACGTGGCAATATGAATGACGTGACACTATGACATGGAATTTATGCAACTTATTATATATGACATGCATATGTATATTTTTGTGATTTTCTATTAAATTTCGTAATAAATAAATAATTAAAATTAACTACAAGACGTGAAAAGTTATCCTACTAAAACTTGAAAATAATTTAGATTAAATCCTATTTTTCGGAAACTTATCCTAATTAGATATATGTCATCCTAGCATGCAACCTAATCTAGAAGATAAATTGATCTATCCTAATCTAAATGAGATGCAATAATTTTGGTATTTTCAAAGTAAGAAATTTATCTATATACAAGATAAGAAACATGTCCAACCCACTTCAAGATTCGTCAAGATTTGAAATAAAGATTAAGATAATTGATAAATAATCCATCATCTCCCAGCTTAAATTAACAATTAGCAAAATCTTTATAAAGCATCACCGACAGCCAAGGAAAATCAAACTAATCAAAAAATGATCCAAGGTCTTGCCGATCAAATTAGTGATTATTGTGATTTTTCCTAATAAAACTCTAATTGGATAATGCCTAAAATCTCAAAAGTTTTTAGGTCAGATTGTGATAATATCATGATAAGCAATAAAATATTCAAATTGAATTCCGATCGGATTATTACCTACGGATAGGCGGACGGATGCTGGCGGTAGTAGGCAAGGATCGACGATGGGATCTCTCAGCTACCCAGCGGCTCCGGCCGTGGCAAGAAGGCTTTCTGGAAATGGAGACAGGCTTGCTATGTGCGTCAGGAGAGGCGTCTGACTTCTCTGAAATTTTTGCAAGGGTACCGAGGGTGTTGAGGACGCAGCAGTGGATTGAAAATCACCTGGAATTCACCTTAAAACCTGCAAAGGACAAATATATAGGTGGGTTGCGCCGAAGATGCTCAAGGGACTCGCCAAGGACTCACCACTCACTGTTGTATGCTCGGTGACTTTGCAGCAAAGTGCTGTGACGATGTGGCTCGGTGATGCAGGCAGGAGTGTTCCGGTCAGGCACAGGCGAGAGACAAATCCGAGGAACTCACCAGAGTTGCCAGATGTCCACCAGAGTTGCCGAAAACTTGCTGTAAGAAGCGTTACAGCAAGCTGAAATCATCCAGGAAACTCACCAAGGGTCTGTGACACACCAAAGCGACTGCTGGTGTCCTCCGGCGCAACTGGAGCCACTGGATCGTCAAGGCGGGGACTGAGGTGGACGGGATTACTGGTTCGCTGGTGCAGCGTCGTGAATACGCCGGAACTTCAGCCGGGGAAGCCGTGATGCGAGCTTGAAGCTTGCTTATCTGGAGCTGGGACGGCTTTGGTTCTCGTTGAGGACGTCTGGAGTTCACTGGACCGAGCACTTCGCTGGGCAAGAGCTGTCGTTGATGCGGCTGCCAGGACTGTGACGAGCAGGAGCGAAGGCGCTGATGTAGTGCGGTAGGGACTCGGCCAGCCAGGGGCGTCATAGCTAGGCTAGACCGGCCGGGAAGGGACTGTGCGTGGCGGTGCGCGGCGACCGGAGGAGGGCTGGAGCGACGAGGTAGCTAGTGTTGGTGGGCAACGAGGCTTCATCCGTTTTCCTTGGAGAGAGAAGAGCTGCCTACCTTTTTGTCCTTTTCCCTTCGGCTGTTCTCCTTCTTCGCAATGTCAGAACGTGCAGACCTTTTCTCTTTGTCTTTCTCCCTTTTCGTGAGAAACGACCCTCTCTCTGTTCTTCTCTCTTTTGGCCGTGAATTGTGAATGTGTTTATATATTGTTAACCCCAGATTTAGTCGCAATTTTACGGGCTTAATCTTGGCCTTATTAGATTAAGTGACTCTAATTACCTAAGGCCTTAACTAATTAAAGGGCTTAATCTTGGCCTTATTAGATTAAGTGACTCTAATTACCTAAGGACTTAACTAATTAAACTCTAATGGGTTAAAATTAATCCAATTAAAGCTCAATGGGGCTTCCCTTCTTTCAACAAATTTCGACCAGCCCTAATATGCATAGGCTTGGCCGAATTTTGCTTATTCATGAGCTCAGTCCATATAAGGCTAGAAATCATGGATTGGCATGTGTTAATTAGTCCTCGCTTAGTTTGCTGATGATCAAGCCAAAAAAGCATATGGTTTTGAAATCTCTTCACAAACGTCTGAATTCACATTCTCTAATTCCATGTCAATTTAACTTAATGTGTCGTGCACATGTCTTAAACTTTTCTCATGGTCTTTAGCACATCTTTAACGCATTAGACATTCAAACTGACAATGTAGAAAGCTTTGGGCAC
This sequence comes from Syzygium malaccense, assembly GCA_031216405.1. NCBI lineage: Eukaryota > Viridiplantae > Streptophyta > Magnoliopsida > Myrtales > Myrtaceae > Syzygium > Syzygium malaccense. Next base: position 24,879,803 of record CM062257.1, on the reverse strand, counting down.
ACCTCAAACTTTGGTCATAACGATCTACTACTTGCTAGACTCGATGATGTGGGAGGGGCATCTGGCGAGAAAGAATTGTCACTATATGACAAGTTATCTGTGAGCCATTTATCAATTCTTGAGATGTTGGTAGGTGAGATGTCAAAATTCGGCCGAGAGTCTAACCACACTTGTTTTGTCCATTCACATAGGAGGAGGAGGTGTTCAGGAGACTCCGAAACATGGCAACACAACAGGCAGAGAGGATCAGGTACATAAAGGGATCTTTAAGAAACAAATTCTAATTTATGTCTCAGTGTTAAAGAATTAAGAGCTAATATCATATTTAAATATTGTTAATATTTGCTTTTCTTTTTTAGAAAAAAAATAAGCTCGTTAAATATTGTTACTATTTATTTAATATCGGACATTATGTTTGGCCGCCCAACACACTTGTTCTATTCGTCTCTGATTACTATACACTTATAAGAACAAGCAATTAAAAAAAAAGGACATAAATTATTAATTGCTTAAATGTAAGCAACGACTACACACTATAATAGAAAAGATTCAAGATGAATAATTAAGCAAAGATAAAAGTGAAAAGCTTTAGTCCTTTATGGGCACGTTTGATTTAGCTTTTTCAAGAGGCTTTGGACCTCTAAAGTCTCTTTTAAAAAAAAAAGTTAGGTCGTTTGTAAAAAAAATTTCGAACTATTTTGGGGAAATGCCAGGATTGGTAAAGCACATCTCTGGGCTTTCAACATTTCCAGAAGGTAGATACCAAGGTTAATGAATTTTCTTTTCTTGTAAAAATTGCTCCCACTTATATTTAATTATTCCAGTCTTGCCCTCATGACTGTTCATCTTCAATCTCTGTAGCTGTACGGACTCCGTCGTGGCTCGAAGCCTCGAAGGAGTTGGACGGATGCTGGTGTTGGGGTTGCTTGGGGTTCGTGCGACCCCCAGGCAATTTGCTGAAAAGCCGCATTAAAGTTGAAATACCATCATTAGTGGTAATGAAATTTGCAAGTTGACCCCAGCCCCACCGAAGCCCTGCGACGCTCTGGCTTTCTGCTCCGCGGCCTCAACGGAAATGACCGAGAGACATTTGTCTCGACATGGCCCCATCTACTCTGGCATCGCTTTGGCCTGAGTCCGGCCAGCGACGGACTCCGTTCCGACCGGACCCCACGCCTGGCCCCGCTCCGACTAGGCTCACTCTCCGCGACATAGCTCCTCCGACGCTCTGACTTTCTGCAGACCCGACTATGACCTCTGTTCAGTGGCCTCTGCTCCGCGCTTTGTTGGAAACGGCCGAGACACCTGCTCCGGTGTCGCCTTGACCGTTGTTTGGCCACACCCGGGGGCGCGGCGAGCCATGGTCGACCACCACGGTCGCCACCGATGCCCCGCCTTTAGATCTGAATCAAGTATTTTATCAAACACCCGGCGGGCGCCGACCGGACAAGCAAGACATGGCCGATTAGGGTTCAAATCGATGCCGACAAAAACACGGACAAGGCAAAGACACACCAAGTTGACTGAGGAAGGCCCGCCGATGCTCGAAACCTAGTGCAAGCGACCGTCGGCGCCCGTTCAGCCGAGACAAGGAAAACAGGGCAATGACAGGGGACTTGCGGCGACGGCTTGGAGGCGAGGTCCGGTGGCCGTTGGTCACGGCGCAGGTGCTGCATTCGCCGGAGGAGCTCGCTCCCTTCTTCTCGACCTCTCTTGGTCCGTCCTTGTCTCCCTGTCTCTCTCTCGGTCCTTCCAAGAACCGAACCACTCCTGTTTTTCTCCTCTGGCCCCTGTCCTGAAAGTCGTCCATTTAGGCTGCACCGGCCTACCCTCCTTCCTTGACTTTGGTGGCCATTTTTTTGCGCGGAGGAGCGGGTTATCCACTTTTGTCGCAGGCGGCGGTCGACTGCAAGGGGGCCAAGGAAGGAGGAAGAGAGGGGAGTAGCCGGGCCAAGGAAGGAGGAAGAGAGGGAGCAGGCTGGGCCGGGCCCAGCTCGCGCGTAAGGAGAAGAGAAGGAAAAAGCAGGCTGGGCCCGCGGGGGAAGAAAGGTGAGGGCCGGGTCGACTAGGCCCGATCCGATTTTTTTAATTAATTATTTTTAAAATTAAAAATAAATATGCTCTAATAGACCCTATTAATGCAAATGTACCTAATGTCTATATGCAATGCAATTAAATAAATTTTTTTGTTTTATGAATTAAAGATATTAACCCTTAATTTTTTGCATAATTAATTTTGAAAAAATTAAATTAAAAATAGGTGCCAACAATGTGACGTGACAGACATTCTTAAACATCGAAAGTCTCACATTCATTAAAATTAAAATTGCAATTGCACCCTGCTCAGTACATTGATATGGTAAGCCACACTTTGTTGGCTATTAAATGTGACCAACTTATTTAAAGGACTGCTTATACTCTATCGCATCAGTTAATGCACCGATTTCTTTTGCAAAAGTAAAATTACCTAGCATTCATGTATTGTAAACTAGTCTTGTTGTAGTCCTCCTGGGTTTGACTTTAATAAGGAGCTTTTATTTGTAAAGAGAGAGAGAGAGAGGAAGCAGCTTAGTTTTTGTCCATGGGGCTCTAAAAACCACGTTAGATTATAAGCAACTACTCAAGAGGATTTTACAATTTATGCTTCTCATGCTTCTAAAACCACATTAGATTCCTCCTTCGTTAGCTTCTTCGTGGGGAAGTGCTTCTATACCGATTTAGACATAATCGTGCGATGAATTATGCTCAACTGGGAGTTGAGCGTGGAAGAAGATTTTTAAGTTAGGGCTTACGCATTTGGCATCGAACGATGAATGATGATGTTCAAAAACGCAAAAATGTAAAATCATTTTTTGAACACAAGAGAAATATGTGTACTTCTAATCAAGAAGGTAGGGTCATTTAAGCTCGACCCTGTTTTCGTGTCTCTTGCTTGATTATTTGGAGTTTTATTAATTCCAAAGTCAAATTTATTGATCCAACGACAATTCGAAAAAGCTAATTCAGATTGCTCAATTTCGATCAATTTTTTTTTTTACTTAAGAATTGACAAAGGGGCAGAGTGCATTTTGAATATGCAAGGGGTGTCCGAGTAAATTTTACGAATTAAGGGGGTGTCCAACTAATTTTTCCGAATTGAGGGGGGTGTCCAAGTAAATAAAAAAAATGACAAAATAAATTACTGCTTAAATGTAAGGAATGACTATGCACTATAGTTGATATCCAAGGATAATTGTCCAAAAAGTCCTAGACCCATTATATAGCAGCCAATTTGGTGTTAATTTTTTCGATTTGATCAATTTAGTCCTAAATCTTTTGACGATTTTATTCATCAAGAATGGTTAAGCAAAGCGAAAAGTTAAAAGCTTCGGTCCTTTCTAGGTACTACTACTTCATTTGCCACACTAGAGTTGAAATACCATTACTTGTAGTGATGAAATTTGCAAGTTAAGGCCTCCAGGCAAAATGAAGTGAAACTCCACGTAAGCACATGCCTTGCACGGATTCTCAAAACAATTTCCTTAAATAAGACAAAGTTAACTTCTACTTAATTGTGCAAATGATTTAGACAAACTAAGAATCTTTGGTGCAAATATTGCGAGTTTTAGCAAAAAAATCGAACGATATACCGAGACTTCACCTTGTTCTTCACGTCGGGACAAGTGCCGACTGTATTTTGAGCAATTTAAAATTTTTAATCTCATCTATCGAATTTTTTTAATATAGAAAACACTTATTAAAGTTAAACAAAAGCCTTGATTTATACATTAAAAAGTTTGTCAAAATCGCCGTTCGAAACTGATAATGCAATTTTGTCAGTCAATTTTTTTATGGTGGAACTCGTCTAATTATGAAAAAAAATCAAAAGCTATACTGTTGCACTACCATAAGCATCAGACTTTGGAACATGGCCTCATCGTGAATATCATGACTTTTTAGCTTAAAGTCTATCCCTCAATTAGACATGCCTCCTCTAATGACCTGACAAATTCAATGAACATGAAACCAAAATATTTATAAAACATATGACATAATCACTATAGCGTGTTCCTCGAGGATTTTTCAAAAAGAAGTAAACATTTTTAGAGTAGAAATCCAATAAACATCTATGTTCTTCCCTTCCTAGGTCGAGGTAAGCCACTATGATCCAAATTCTTAAATTGTTATAAGAGTTGCCACCAATCAATTTTTAGATCGATTGCGAACATAAAAGTCAACTAGAGTATAAAGAAATGTTAAAAATTGAAGGTCCGAGATTTGATAACGTGCCGAAAAGGGTTAGCACCTTCCATATCGCCATTTTGATACCACATTCTTCTGTCATGAGATTTCCTAACGTAATACACGTATAGTTCTCTTTTTATGTTTAGAACATAAAAAAACTTTGCTACTCACTCTCAAGTGAAATCACCTTGTCACATAATGAATAAGGGCTCGAATGATCGTGTCGTATGTGATCCGTGTTCTTCTAAGAAAAATTGCAATAAATGAGTCCGATGCATTTGAATCAAACAAACATGGATGGATCTATACAAAGGCGAATCCAGTCAGCATGCAATGAATCCAATGCATACGATTCCAATAACAAAAGTGAATTCAATCATGACAATATGCATGAATCCAATGCATGCGATTCTAATAAAAAAAATGAATCTATCAAGATATTGAACCGAACGTACATATTCTAATAGGTGCAAAATGACATGCAAATCAAATTACAAGGAAGAATCTAGTACGTATCCAAACATCAAAGGCATAATCCAATGGCATAAAATGTAAGTTCGGGTGAATCAATAATTTCGATGTGAAACATCTTCACGATGTAACGGCATGCAACTAACTAATTTTGCGACATGTGCAGACATGTATGTATTATTCATGGCTTAAATAAATATGGAATGACATGCATTGGTCCTACTAGAGCCTGCCACGTGGCAGTTACAAGGGCTAGTGGCCCCTTAGCTAGTGACTTCCTAGTGCTTGACAACCCCCGCCTGGTGCTAGCGAAGGCCTAGAGTGAACCCGGCCCGGCCCAGGCCCAAAATGGCCTTGGTTGTTCTTCGCTCAAAACGTTTATCTAAAGCTAATTAATGAACCTTGCTCGAGATAAATCAAACTGCTTCTACAAACTTGCTTGACACTCCCTCTACTTAGTCAAAAATGGCAACCCCATCTAACATTTCCACAAAGTCTCTCTGTGGATTCCTTGGCTACAAAGAGCACTAATTTGAATTTGAATCAAATCGATTTAGAGCTCAGACTCCGTTTTCTAGTACTTTGAGTATAGCGTGATCCATTCAAACTTGGTGGTTTCGCCTAATCTCAATTTGTTCACCTTCTACATTTAAATCCTTCCAAGCATATTAATGTATTCATGTTGTCCAAGTTGTTCTCCTTCTATTTGGTCTGTCCAAGCACCTCGATGATCTCATGTCCCTTACTTGTTCACCAAAATCCAAAAGTTCTTTCAAATCTAACACTTTCCACTCAGTATCTACTTCTCCCATATGCAGAGAAAGAAAGTTCTCCATGTTGTAAACATCACCTACATATAAACATATCTATGCAGAGGATATTCGTCCGCACACTCAATGCACATATTAGCTCTCATTAAATATTTCGTCATCTTCAAACTGAAAGTTACCCTGAAGAAATAAATGTTTTGACCCCTGTACATGGACAAATCAAAAGCGCAAGGGACCTCGAGCCTTACGCAAGGCCATTGGGCCATTGTAGAGCGTCATAGAGATATTGCACATGGCTCTCGACTCACTACTTAGAAGACTCGAGCCTCTAGGCAATAAAGAACCAGCACGGGGCACAGGCTTGGGCTGCAAGCGCCAAGCGACACGCTCTTATTAGGCATGCCACCAGCCGGCACCGATTTTCCCTTTCTTTGAAGAATCATTTATTTTATTAATATATTTGTTTGTCTAAACTTTGACCCCTCATTACTTTTTCATCCAAATGACTCAATATTCATGTTCGCGGAAAGCTCATGACTTGAAATTTTTCAAAAAATTTGTTCGTTTTCTAGAAAAGTCTTGCTATTATGAGTACAAAGCATTACTTCATTATGGTCTTATTTGAAGGACTAGTTTTGTTTCAATGTGTTGTGACCCTCCCAAGGTAAACCTGAGGGAGTTTAACAGATTGCTAAGGAGGCGCAAATAACCCTCTTGTAAGATGGCACGAACACTTCACAAAAACTCTCTCAAACCCTACAAATGACAAATTAGTTTCTCATTAATTATTTTATTAGTTATAACTAGAGTCGCCACTAAGGTTAGAGTTTAGTAAGACGCGGAAAATTGCTTACTTATACGAACTAGAGATTCATAAGTCCGGAGACTTAGTTATACTAAAGAAATGTTATTCTCATTATGGGGACCTTTTCCTTTTATAAAAGGCTTTGCATGCAATCTTCCCTTTCTTATTTTTTGATTTTTCAGAAGAAATGGAAATCTAAATAATCATGTACGGATACCCAAACAAAAACAAATCAAATTTAATAATAACAAAGAAAGTAAAAGATGAGGAAAGAAACCACCAGCCTGGGTGGCGCTGCTGGAGAGGGCGCTCTTCCTCTCGCAAAAGGTTGAGTGTTCGAATCCTGGGCGTCGCAGGGTGACTTAACCGGTGCACGTGTGTGGTGGCTAGCACGTGTCGCCCCCAGGGTTTACCTCCCGGCTGTCGGCTGTGCGGGGGTTCCCTGTGTTATCAAAAAAAAAAAGATGAGGAAAGAAATAACCCAAACCATATTGGGCAACATTGTACAGAGCCTCGTTATTAAGTTTCGGGATGGGATTTCCGTGATCTATGCATAAAAATTAACGTGCACTAAAGTAAATAATAAATGAGTTTCTTAATCTAGGTAACAAAGATCAATACTGCACTAGATGAAACCAGATTAATTATGAATTAACTAATCTTGTGATGCAATAACCATCTATATGCCAGCTAGGTTTTTGTATTATATATTTACGATTTCTTTTCATTACTTTTACGATTTAATCTAACAAGGGCTTGTGAGTACAAGAAGAGCTAATTGAATGCTTATGAACTAGGTAAAGCTATGTGCATGACCGAAACGGTAAAAAGATCCCAACTTTTTAGGTTATTGAAAGCGCAGGTAAAAGGCCAACACTAAGTAAAAACAACGATGAGAGTACTTCCAAAAACCGTAAATAACAAACTACACACATACTGAATTTAATGTAAGAGCAAATCTAACGCCACGGAAACGTGCTGGATGAAGCAAAATCATGCAGACAAACAACAAGGTCACTCCAGGATACTTCAAAGGCCGAACATGGACGAAACATACTCAGTCCAATACCATCATGCGAAGGGAACAACTAGACATCATAATTCATCCCTAGACAAATTTGTGTGGAGGGGACTAAGACATAGCGAATTGCGTGTCAAAATAGCATGAGAAACGAATCTTGCACCTTTTGATTCTCATGCTTTTTCTTCCACTCACCGCTCTTTAATCTTGTCTGATTCTGATTTTCCATTACTTTCCAACTCTCACTCAAATCTTCATTTTGGATTCCCTAGCCACCGAAAGGCATCCCCCCGTGAAGCTTATGATCGGTTCTACTTTTCAAAAAAGAGCCATCAGATCCTTTTCTCATTCTGTCTCCAAAGCTCACCGACAAATTGTAACATCCTGTAATTTGACCCTATTCCGATGTAATGAAATGATGATATTAATCAATGCATTATTAGTTTTGTCTTACTCTGAATTGATCGCTCATGAGAGACTAATTGATAGGGAAAGGCTATTAAGGAATTAAGTTCGCGTGACCTGAGAACTCGACCAGGGATTGATAATTCGACTATGAGGATTGACGAGGGACAATTTTGAGCCATTATAGACCGATCAAAGAACGATTATAGAATATTTCACTAATAATATACAATCGGATCGCAGGAGATTCTGCATTACTGTTGTATGTGTTATGAATAACTCTAAACCAATTCCTAATGACCGTGTACTTCAGAATCAGCTATTGACCTCTCATAATTACATGACAATTGAGATCATCCATGGTTCGAGAAAACTTAAACGTGATTTGATATCGAATCAATCACGGGTCAAATATGCGTAACTTCTAAAAGCCGCCCGTTAGTTTGAGATATACTAAAGTTTTACCACGAATTAGAATTCAAATTTGAGTGTCGAATCTACAAGGATTTCAAGACTAAATTATTGGACATCGCCTCCACGAATTACAATGATTTTTAGGCTTAAATTATGTTGCCTAAGTAGGAAATTGCCACGAGTATTAGCTTGTATAATTAATTAATTTTTTGGTTAATATGAAGTATAGCATGTTGGGCATTTAATTAATAAACCCTGAGTTGTCGGGTTTATTTGTGGAATTATATGAGATAAATAGAGTGTGGATATTTGAATAGGGATGTATGCAAAGTTTGGTGATTTAATTGCGTGTCTGTTTTCACGTGTAATTTATTTATGGCATTTTTAGCATGAGAGTGGCATTAAATTGAGAAATTCCAGGATGAGCCGGATGACCCCCGTGTGAGACGGGTGTGCCCTTGTCGGCCGTAATAGACCGATGGATTGTAATTCTCGGATAAGCTGGATGACCCCTATATGAGACGGGCGTGCCCTTGATCGGCCGTAATTGATCGAATGGATATATATCCGGTTGAGTCGGAAGACCCCCGTGAGAGGAAGGGCGTGCCTTGAGCGGTCGTAATGAAATGCCCGGATATATCGGAAGACCGCCAACCTGAGGCGAATATCGTGGGTTGTGTCATGCCCTTGGTGTGGCAGTAGTAATCAGAATACGCATGAAAGATTGTGGTGGCATTGCACTTGATTATGAAATATTTTTGTGAGGCACGGTATGGGATGGGCCAAAGCGATTTCACCTTATAATTGGGACTCGTGTGAATGTATTGTGTGTGAGAAAGTTACTGCGTATTCCGATTGCTTTATATGCTTATTGAATTGTTGTAGCATATGGTGAATTATAACGTGTGGGGTTTGTGCATGTGCCTAGGGCAAGGTAAGGTTGCCTGTGACTGTGTGGTGGCATGTTGTGAATATTATGTATCGTTGCCCGCCTACGATGTATCGTTGCATGTGTTAGGTACATCAGAGATGAGTTGACCTCCTAGTCGAGACTTAGGTCGTGACCTTGATGAGATTTTATATCTCATTTGTTGTTGTTAACCACTTTTCAGGTCTTCCGATGTGATTATGCGTTATGTTCCATGGGAATTGGCTTTTTGAGGGAGAACACCTTTTGAGGTTATCCTCATAGATAGAGGAGCTAGGTTAACCCCTACCTATTGTGATTGTAATCGGGAAGGTTCGCGTGGTGGACTGATAATATATTAAACCCAGATGTACTGCTGATGATGTGTGTGTATATATATATATATATATATATATATATATATATATATATATTGTATGTTTTCTTATCTATCTTTGTTGTTACTGATTGAGAGATTTTAATCTCGCTTCCGCATGTGCTTAATCGAAAGATAAAAAGAATGGGTCGGCATCGCATCTTGGGGCGTCGTATATTGAAGACCGAGGCAGGATGTTGCGAGCTCGTAGTGTTCGGGGCGTGACACATATTTTCCCTAATCAATCACCAAATGACCCACTTTCTATTTTACCCCTCTTATCTCATCCCTGGCCAGCTCACTTGACCCAATCAATCTTTTCAAACTCTAGATTGCCATGTTTGCTCTTTCTTTTGGCCATCAACCGAGGATCCTCCGTCAATGTTTGACCATGTTTGATTTTTGTGTAATCCAAATCTCTTGACCATGTTTTGCTCCTTTAAAAATCCTCTTCAAAAACTGGTTGTTTTTGTAGAACAGTCCGCTCTCTTGGCCGGCCTCGACTCATCTAATCCTCATCTTGAAAGTTTTTTATCCAAACTTCCACAATTCTTGGAATCGTGATCCAACTTGTCCGAGTCTTATCTAACTTCGCAGCAAGGAGTTCGGACCAATTTCACTATCTTGGAATCATGTCCAATCTCACTATCTTAGAGTTAAGACCATCTCCCGTAATCTTTGAGTTGGGTTCAATCGTGCTATTTTGAAATTGAGGCTAACTACCACGATTTTGGAGTTGTGAATTCTAGTTCATCTCGCATGCCAAGCTGTCCATCGGGCCAATTAAAATGAAGAAGTTCTTAGTTGAGCCCCTATTTTATTCGATGCAAACAAGCTTTGTTTAATTCAAATGCATTGTGCCTAAACATAACTGTGTCTATTGTCTAAATGCAAAGAAATGTAATAAAAGATGCGAGTGCAGGACTAAGCTAAGCAAATGTTTTTGTTTAAGGATCCAATTACACCGGTATCGATGAACTCGATTCTTAGTTTTCTCATGAAACGAATGAAAAGTCTCCAAACAAAAATTTATGTATTGACACAAGGTTAGAGGTATAAATTTGAAAAACTGACTCTTTTGACATTTGATGAGAAATGTTATGATCATCTGACTATCATAATGTATTGTTGTCGTATGTATTATATGTCGTTTCAGTAGCATGTGTTAAGTTATTACTTAGTAATGAAGAAACCACTCAAAGGAGTTCTCTCACCGAATTGACGAGCTAGTCTTTGGAGTTGCCCATTCTTCAGAGGCAACAATTTAAGGAGAAAAAATACTAAGAATTGGAGCTCGGATTGAACTAGGTACTGGTTGGGTCCAGATTGAATTGGGCATCGGTTGCTAAAATTATATTACATAAAAAGGGGTCCATATGGTTTCAATAGATCATTTTAGGTCGGACCATTTCCGACCAAACCTAATCAGCTGGTTTGACAGGCTTACCCACGACGCATTAGGAATAAGCTCGATTCTTATTTGAAAAGTAGTTTAATTCCTTTTTTATAGCTATCTTTTAAATCATTCTTGTAAACTAACTGAATACATAGCTGAAATAGCTGTGCGCTTATCCAAACCGCCCTACTAATTTTCTCTCCCTTTGCACATCCATAATGTCTCCGTCGTTCTCTCTCTTAACGGCTTATTCAAGGTGTTGAAGCAGATGGACCCAGAAATCTTCCATAAATTCATGAAGTTGAATTGTCACGTCATTCGAATAGATAGAATCGAGAACTCTCTAGAGCATCAAAGCTCCATGAAAGCAGGTCCCGTAAGTCGGCACTCTCGAATAGGCAATTGAAGCGTTGAAGAAGCATCAAAAGAGAAGCGAAAGAAATTGATGACGATTGAAAAAAAGCGGCCATATTTGAAGCCAATTTGCATTCGATGCTCTCTACGCTCTTCCATTTCATGTTGTGGAACAAAGTTAAAGGAAACACGTAAGAGGTCGAGATTTCTCCAAAATCTCTATTTGACCGACTGGATGCCGACTCGAATGCTGTCATGGTGGATTTACGAATATCCCAAATGGAAGGATGATCGCCAATCTCGCAGTTAATGGGTGAACTGTTTGATTGATCTAAATCGAAAACTCTGTAAATCATCTCAAATAAATTATGTTAGCTCTGCCACAAATCCAAGAATGAGACGCTGCCTCCTGCTTAAACTTTAAATTGCCACTCTATTTTATTTATTTTATTTTTTTGTTGCCGCTTTGCTTGTCTTCAAATTACCTTTGGAAATGGCACCCACTACTTCTTTTCCTTAAAAATTTTGCTCCGCGTTCAAATGGGGATATATTGGACAATCCACCTAAGGCAAATTAGGAACAAAAAAAATGTATTCTCGCATAAAACCTTTCACAGACACCTCATAGCGAAGCTGGAAGTGTCGTCTCATGGTCGTTCACATTCTTCATGACTATCTCGAAGCGTCATTCCTCTAACTAGTCCTCCGCTTGTGGGCAAATTTCATAGTCTTGACTTAAAGTCGTCGCTCTTCTTTTGGTGCTAAGACAGAGAATTTCATAGGCTTTGACTTAAATTCGTGGCTCTTCTTTCGGTGCTAAAGAGAAAAGAAGATGCCTCGTCACATGGTGAAGAAAAGCCTTGTTTAGTGGCCAGCAAGACTGTCTATACATACATTTTTCTAACACTGGTGCTCTCCATTACCAACACACTCTCTCTAAAAGAAATATTAAGACACTCAAAACGTTCAAACTTGGCTTAGATTTGCTTACAAGAAATTCGAGGTTGAGAATTTATAATGAGAATTCATGATCTTCCATGGATTAACTACAATTTTTGCGGTACTTAGCTGAACAAAATTCCTCTTACACCTATGAATAAGATCATCAGAATGACAATTCATTCTTTGTCACGTCCCGAACTCTACGGTGCGCGATAACCCAACCGAGGTCGATTCAGGTGCGACGTCCCAGGACACGTCGCCGACCCAACACCCAACATAGAGAATCATGCACTCGCGGAAGCAACAAGAATAGCTGTACAATTTAAAACACAAAGCCAAGGATAGCACAAGCTACAACCACATTATGAATATACACTTGCATTAACAAGGAGAACATATACAATATCCATTTACACCAAAATATACACCACCAATAAAAAACGGGTCAACGGTCTCTACTAGCAAAAGTGGGTAAGTGGCCGAGGTGATCAGGGTTACTAAAACTAGGTGGGGCTCCGGTTAAAAAGGTACTGGCCCTACCTATCTAGGACTAAGGCTAAAGTCAACCCTACGGGACCTAGTCCGAGTCAGATCTCGAGGACTCTGAGGAACTGTCAGATAGCCCGACCTCGGAGTCTAGGGAATCCGGCTCGGACTCGGCCTCAGCCGGCTCCTCCTCATAATCCATCTCCTCAGGCTCGCCCTCCTGCTCGGGTCTTGCTCCATCGGCTCTGGCTCCTCGTTCGACTCCATCGGCTCCGGGTCAGAGTTCCAATCCACCGGCTCCTCATCCATCGGGTCAAACTTGTCAACCTCCTAGATAATAGGCCGGCGGCCAGAACTAGAACTCCCCTCGGACGTGTACTCAAAGCTCGCCAGGTCTCTGTCCTGACACTGGGGATCCACCTCACCTAGCCCGTTGAACGGGACGTCAAAAGTTCGGAGGGGCTCGAAGGTGCCGGAATAGTCCCTGAAGCACCAGGCTATGTATTCATGGGCTTAGAAGTGCTGGGTGCCCACATCAACCCAAACTGTGGTGAAATGTCTAATATAGGTATCCCCATTCCCTATGGGGAACTTGATCACATCCCGATCTATCGGGGATGGGATCCCAAAATGATAGGTACCTCAGACATCTTCAAGGCCAGGGGTCTGAAAAGTTGGGTTTTAACAACAATGAGAATGAATATCAGCGAGTAAAACCCCCTAAACCTAAACTAGGCTAACATGCACCTCCTGACAGGCAAACAATCACATGAATAGATCAAAATTAATTGACCTAGGCCCTCAGGCCTAGATCGAGCATACAAATGACCTTGTAGGTTAGACAGTTCATAATAATACTCAAGACATATACGCGATCACACTTAGTCACATACACGCTACTTGCATGCTCATACTCATTCGTGCCTGCCTCACACACGAGTCACCGATACACACACCTGCCAACACACTCTTGCACACATATGCATACAATATGCCATGCTCATGATCAGGCTCAATAATGTATACTAGCACATTGCTCATTTCTCAATTAGAGCTCGACCCACGTAAAACGCATCAAGTCTAACCCGCATAAAACGCATAAGGTCTATTCATATCCAACACTTCCTAGCCCGCATAAAACGCATCAGGCCCAGTGTCTCTAACCCACGTAAAACGCATCAGGCGCAACACCGATCTCCTTATACGAACCAAAGCCCACGTAAAACGCATCAGGCTGGCCGTCTTCCGGCAATCCGGGCATTGTCCCGTATAAAATGCATCAGGATGGGTTCAATACCCCGCATAAAACGCATCAGGGCTTATAGTGATCACACATGCACACAGCCAATTTTATCTGAACCCCGCGTAAAACGCATCAGGGCAATTAGATGATCACATGCTCATGTCATGCACGCATACACACACAATCCTCATATCATGCCAATGCTCAGCATACGGAATGCGTGGTCATGCACCATGAGTACTCAATTTCACATAGGCATACAATCAATTAATGCCAATTCAATGTGCATCTCAACATGCTCAATACCGCAAACTAACTTGCCCAATTCATCCAATAATTTAATTCAGCCACGATATGGGCAACTCACAAATTAGCATGCTTAGAAAATCACATTGACACGCCTAATTAATGTAACTAATCTGATTCGAGCACGGCTCACAATTGGCACACGAATTTCATGCGATTAAAACAATCCAAATATGCATACACATGGACCGCCATGCCTTCTCATTCTCGGCTACCCTAGGCATGCATCACGGCATCACAAAATTGGTCACAATTCAGCACAAATCAGCCACCACATGGACAATCCAAGACATGCTCGGGATTCCACAATTGAACCCTAAATTAACCAAACTCGGGCCAATTAATCCCTATAATTCCAGCCATCAAACAGCACATTATTGGGCATTAAACCACCTTGAAATTCACATCTTAGACTCCCAAATCATCACATAATCCGTCATTAATCAAATAGCCCACTAGTCATCCATAATCTCCTCTAATTAACCCCTAAATTAACCTAAACCTATCTAGAAATGCTAATTGGCCTAATTAGGGTTTAGGGTAATTTACTCACAAATTCCTAAGCTCCAAATCAAGGCTGAACAGGCGGGGAACGGCCGATTGAGTGGGCTCACGGCGGCGCAAGCGGCGGCGACGGGCGGCCTTCACGGCGGCGCGAGCAACGACGGTCGACGGTCCACGACGTAGGAGGCTGGTTGGTGGCGGATGGGGAGAGGAGAGGAAGAATGGGATGGTCAGGATGGTGGTGGTACAAGGCGGCGGCGACACCCGTCATGCGGCACCGGCGTGCAGCAGCGGCGGCTCTCCGGCAGGAGGCACATGGCCGAGAGAGGGAGAGAGAGAGAGAGAGAGAGAGCTCACGAGATGGAGAGGGAGGGGGAGCTAGCCGGAAGAGTGAGGGTGCAAAATGAGGGAGAGAGAGAGAGACTAGAGTGTTTAAGCACACTTGGACTTAGTGGGTGGGATTGGTGAACAACCTTCCAACAATGACCATCTTGCCTCCACCATCAAGAGCTTGGATTTAATCTATCTAAAATATCTAGGGGCATCTTGGTCCAAATTTTCCAGCATTATTGGGCTGAAACAAACTAATTTAAAACCCTAAGATACTCTCCAAATAATCCCAAAAATTCGGAATACAAGGCTAGGGGCATAGGGGCAAAATGGTAAAATGGTAATTTTCCGATCCCGGGTCAAATTTTCAATTTTCGACTCTACTGATCCCAAATATAATTGGCCACACTTATACGACGTTGTTCTTACAAAATAGTCGCGTATGCCCACAAAATTCGACGTCGAAGTCCGGACTCAATTCCACGATCAATTTCGCTCAAATGCAGTTTTAGCGTCTCTCACTAATGGGCAGCTGTTTAGGGGTTATGCGTATCGACCTAGAGTTATTCGAGTCGTGACGGTATCGACTCTCAAGAGAATACGAGGATTTATCGCTAGTTTCGGGGGTCGCGATCATTCAGAATAAGTTCGGGATCGCTCACCACATGCACTCTCGGTCGTGCGGTATCACCCGCGATCCGATTGCACGCTGTTGGCCAAACCAAATCCGCCACTCTCCTTGGATTGGCCCACATTGGCACAAAATACCCCTCGTCGTTTCTCGGAATCGGACTCAATTCACAGTTGAGCTCTTGGCTCCACGTACCATTTTCCTAGTTAGCTATTCCCTATTGGTCAGTATCCCGAGAATGATCAATTCCGGGCGAGACTTACTAAAACGAAATGAGAAATAACATCCATTTCATTGATAACGAAAGTGGGTCGAATTCAGGACGTTACAACTCTTCTCCTCTTACAAAAATTTCGTCCTCGAAATTTACAATCTAACCCGACTACTCAAATAGATGGGGGTGCTGACATCGCATTACTTCTTCGCTTTCTCAGGTGGCGCCTTCTGTCCCATGATGTTCCCAACAAACTTTGACCAACGGGATCGTCTTATTCCTCAAAACTTGTTCCTTCCTGTCCTTGATTCACACCGATCTCTCCACATACGACACTCTGTCGTCCACGTCTATTACTTCATGATTCAGCACGTGGGTCGGATCCGACTCGTACTTCCTTAATATTGACACGTGGAAGACGTTGTGAACTTGCGACAAATTTGGCGACAAGGCGAGACGATAGGCCAACGTTCCAATCCTCTCCAAAATCTCGAACGGGCCTATATACCGTGGACTCAGCTTTCCTTTCTTGCCAAACCGAGATAGTCCTCTCATTGGTGAGACCTTAAGGAATACATGGTCACCAACCTGAAACTCTAACTGTCTACGCCTTCGGTCCACATAACTCTTCTGACGGTTCTGAGCTGTCTTTAGCCTTTCCCGGATAACCCTTAATGTTTCCCTCGACCGCTGAACCAACTCTGGACCCGTTACACTCCTTTCTCTCACTTCATCTCAATACAATGGTGTTCTACACGCTCTGCCATAAAGTGCTTCAAATGGTACCATCCCAATACTCTGCCGAAAGCTATTATTGTAGGCAAATTCAACCAAATGCAACTGCTCTTCCCACTTGCCTTAAAACTCTAATACACACGCTCTCAGCATATCCTCTAACATCTGAATAGTCCTTTCGGATTAGTCATCTGTCTGCGGATGATAGGCCGTACTGAATTGTAATTTTGTTCCCATGGCCGATTGCAGACTTTTCCAAAAATTAGCAGTAAACCGGGGATCACGATCCAAAGTGATTGATACCGATACTCCATGAAGACGAACTATCTGCCGCACGTATAAGTCTGTGTACCTTTCTAACTCAAAGTCCTTTCGCACTGCAAGGAAGTACGCTGACTTGATCAATCTATCCACTGTCACCCAAATAGAGTCGTGTTCCCTCTGGCTTCTTGGCAATCCCGTTACAAAATTCATCGTAATATGCTCCCATTTCCATTCTGGGATTTCCAACGGCTGCAACATTTCACCAGGTTTACAATATTGTGCCTTCACTTGTTGGCACGTCAAACACTTGGCCACATGCTTGGCCACATCCGCTTTCATTTCGTTCCACCAATAGTACTATTAAAGGTTCTGGTACATCTTCGTGCTGCCCGGGTGAATGCTATAATTGCTCCTATGAGCTTCTAATAAAATCTCTTCCTTAAGTTCCAAATCATTGGGCACGCACAAACATCCTTGAAACTTCATAATTCCGTCCTTGGACACTTGGAAGTCCGGTTTCCTCTTAGTACCATCCGTCTCTAGAATCTTTTGAATTTTAGGGTCCGTAGACTGCAACACCTTAATCTTGATTTGCACTTCCGATTCAATCTTTAATGTTGCCATCAAACTGGAGAGGTATCCTACCTTGAACTTAAACTCTGAGTTTTGCACTCTTTCCAATAAAATCCACTCTTTGACCATTAACTGCGCGATACTCGATTTTCGGCTTAAGGCATCCGCTACCCGGTTGGCTTTTTCGGGATGATACAAAATGTCACAATCATAGTCCTTCAACAACTCCATCCAACGCCTTTGCCTCATATTTAATTTCTTCTGCGAAAACAAATACTTGAGGCTCTGATGGTCCGTGTAGATCTGGAACTTTTTCCCGCATAAATAGTGCCTCCAAATCTTGAATGCGAAAATGATTGCCGCTAGTTCCAAGTCGTGAGTCGGATAATTCATCTCATGAGGCCTTAACTGACGCGATACATAAGCAACTACCCTACCATGTTGCATTAGCATGCATCCCAATCCCTTGAGCAAAACATCGCTATAAATCTCATATCCTCCCGGTCCTGATGGGATTGTTAGCACCGGCGCGGTTGTCAATCTCTGCTTCAATTCCTGAAAACTCTCTTCGCACTTTTTCATCCATTCAAACTTCATTTCCTTCTTAAGCAACATTGTCAATGGAGTGGCTATTGCTGAGAATCTTTCCATGAATCGACGATAGTAGCCTGCCAGTCCTAAGAAGCTCCGAACCTCAGTAACTGTCATCGGTCTCGGCCAATCCATCACTGCCTCAATCTTTGCCAGATCCACGAAGATTCCTTCTCCGGAAATTATATGCCCAAGAAATGCTATCCTGTTCAGCTAAAACTCGCACTTGCTAAACTTAGCATACAGTGCATGCTTTCTTAATGTTCGTAGGACCTTTTCCAAGTGTACCTCATGTTCCTCGGGACTCTTTGAATACACTAAGATATCGTCTATGAAGACAATGACGAACTGATCCAAAAACTCCTTGAATACTCGATTCATTAAGTCCATGAAAGCAGCAGGGGCATTAGTCAGCCCAAACGGCATCACCGTGAATTCATAGTGCCCGTACCTCGTCCTAAATGCCGTCTTTAGGATATCCTCCTTTTGGATCCTTAATTGATGATACATTTTCCTTAGGTCAATCTTAAAAAATACCGAGGCTCCTTGCAACTGATCAAACAGGTCGTCGATCCTTGGGAGGGGATACTTATTCTTAATTGTCACATGATTCAGCTGACGGTAATCGATGCATAGCCTCAATGACCCATCCTTCTTTCTTACGAATAAGACTGGCGCTCCCTATAGAGACGCACTAGGTCGGATAAAACCTTTGTCTAGCAATTCTTGCATCTGAACCTTTAATTCTTTCAACTCCGACAACGACATCCTATAAGGCGGCTTTGAGATTGGTTTAGTCCCAGGGGCCAACTCGATAACAAACTCCACTTCTTTTTCTGGTGGCAATCCCGGCAATTCCTAGAGAAAGACATCGGGAAAGTTGCACACCACTACTATATCCTCTAACCGCACTTCTCCTGTCGTCGAATCAACCACACTTGCTAAGTAACCTTGACATCTCTCATCCAACAACCTGGTTGCTTCTACTGACGAAACCCAAGGGATCGAGGTTCCTCCTCGACTCCCTATAAACTCAAATTTAGGGTGTCCAGCCGGACTAAATTGAATCACCCTGCTACTGCAATCCATCACGGCATTCTGTCTGACTAACCAATCCATGCCCACAATCACATCAAAATCATACATTGGCAAGACAGCTAAATTTATCCTGCTTTCTACGCCACCAATTACTATCTCACAGTCCGGACATCTTAATGATATGCATATCTTATCTATTAATGGCGTAGTCATACATAACCGCACTTCTAGCAAAACAAGTTTTAATCCAGCCAATTCAACAAACTGAGCAGACACAAATGAGTGCGACACCCCTAGGTCAAATAAAGCATATGTGACATGATTGCATAGAGAATCCATACCTGTGACCACGCCTGGCGCGTTCTCAATCTCCCTTCGCGCCATGGTGTACACCTGTCCTTGTGCTAGCGGCCTATTCATAATAGCCGACGGGGGATTCCCAACCTGGTTCCCAATTCGGGGCTGTTGCGGTTGCACCTAAGGTCCTATAGGATGCTGTTGGGGACAATTTCTTATCTGGTGGTCTATACTCCCGCACTTGAAGCAAGCCCCAAATCTGTTATGCTGGTGGTTCGGCTTTCCGATATTCTTCCTAATCGATGAGACAAATCGCCTGTTTCTTGCCATCGACTTCTTTCCGAGATGACGGTTGTCCCTAGCCGAGGTGAACCGCGATCCCGAAGTAGCTGCCCTTTCCAACTGATCTCGCTCTATGGCTTGAGCCCGTTCATACATCTCCCCGTATTCCCGAATATTGAGCAATATCATTTGACTTCTAAGGTCCGGTTTTAGTCCATCTCGGAATCTCCGAACCTTATCATGCGGGTTCTCCACCATCCTAGGTGCAAATCTCGACAGCCTGGCGAACTCCGCTCCATATTGATCCACAGTCATCTGCCCTTGGCGGAGCCTCATGAATTCTACCAGTTTCCTTTCTCGGGCACTTTCCGAGAAATACTTTCCATAAAAGTTTTCGGTAAACACGGCCCAAGTCTGGGCGGTACCCTCTGAAAACACTCTGCCTTTGGTGGCCTTTCACCAATCATTTGCATTGTCCTGGAGCTGATATACTGCCAAAGTCACCCTTTCAGTCTCGGTGCACCCCAAAACATCGAAGGCTTTCTCTAGTTCTTCTATCCAACGCGGTGCAGCCTCAGGTTCACCCTTCCAGTTGAACTTCGGCGGATTGAATTTTAAGAACTACTCGACCAACTTAGACATCGGCCTATTCACATTTGCCGATACCGGAATTGGATTCTCATTAATCCCCTGATTCCCATTATTTCCATTATTCCCATTGGCCCCATTGGCAGCAGCAACGGTGGCCTCTACAGCAGCAGCAATGGTAGCATTTCTCTCCTGATTCTGTCTATCTCCCAGAATTCCTGCTTCCTCGAGTGCCCTCAAAATTCCACTTACCTTGGATCATCGGCAACCCTCACTTACGGTTCTACACGGTCTTGCTCACGACCTCGACCTCTACCTCTTCCTTGGCTACTCATCTTCCCAACTCGCACACTCACCTACCTGCTATAATTCCGTTCAGGAATTAGAGACATAAACCAAGCTAAATCGATCTAAAGTCCTAGGCAAGGAACTAACACAACATCAATTAATCCCTCAGCATGCGGCCCAACACAGGCAGCATAAGACTTCACCCAAGGAGATACACATACTTACCTCGGGTCCTGCTGCATCTGTACTTTACGGGTCGGTTCAAATAACCAGTCAATCAAGACACAAACAGTCAGAAGGTACACGTAGCACACATAGTCTCCCTACTGGCTACCCAAGGTCACCGTTCCTTATTACTCCAGACTTCGATCAAATTGAACCGCGCTAACCTTGCTCTGATACCAAATCAACGGGAGATGTCACGCCCCAAACCCTATAGTATGCGACAACCCAACCGAGGTTGATTCAGGTGCGACGTCCCAGGACGCGTCGTCGACCCAACACCCAACACAGAGAATCATGCACACGCGAAAGCAACAAGAACACCCATACAATTTAAAACACGAAGCCAAGGATAGCATAAGCTACAACCACATTATGAATATACACTTGCATTAACAGGGAGAACATATAAAATATCCATTTACACCAAAATATACACCACCAATCAAAAACAGGTCAACGGCCACTACTAGCAAAAAGGAGGTAAGTGGCCCGGGAGGTCAGGGTTACTAAAACTAGGTGGAGCTCCGGTCAAAAAGGTATTGGCCCTACCTATTTAGGACTAAGGCTAAAGTCAACCCTACGGGACCCAGTCCGGGTCGGATCCCGAGGACTCGGAGGAACTGTTAGACAACCCGACCTCAGAGTATAGGGAATCCGGCTCGGACTCGGCCTCGGCCTCGGCCTCAGCCGGCTCCTCCTCATAATCCATCTCTTCAGGCTTGCCCTCCTGCTCGAGGTCTTGCTCCATCGGCTTTGGCTTCTCGTCTGACTCCATCGGCTCCGGGTCAGAGTCCCAATCCACCGGCTCCTCATCTATCGGGTCAAACTCGTCAACCTCCCAGATAATAGGCCGGCGGTCAGAACTAGAACTCCCCTCGGACGTGTACTCGAGGCTCGCCAGGTCTCCGTCTTGACATTGGGGATTCACCTCACCTAGCCCGTTGAATGGGACGTCAAAAGTCCGAAGGGGCCCAAAGGTCCCGGAATAGTCCCTCAAGCACCAGGCTATGTACTCGTGGGCCTGGAAGTGCTGGGTGCCCACATCAACCCAAACTGTGGTGAAATGTCTAATATAGGTATTCCCGGTCCCTACGGGGTACTCGATCAAATCCCGATCTATCCGGGAAGGAATCCCAAAACGAATAGGTACCTCAGACATCTTCAAGGTCGGAGGTTTGAAAAGTTGAGTTTTAACAACAATGAGAATGAATCTCAGCGAGTAAAACCCCCTAAATTTAAACTAGGCTAGCATGCACATCCCGACAGACAAATAATCATATGAACAAATCAAAATCAATTGACCTAGGCTGTGACATTCCGAATTTTGGCCCATTTTTGGGATTTATAGAACGTGTAATTCGTCAGTGCGTTTATAATAGAATCTCGCCCGGGAACTGATCACTCTCGGGTTCTTGTTTTAAAAAGAGAGATTTTGCTAGAATCGCACTCGATCGAATTTGACCGTTATTTAGATCCCGAACTTGGCAGTCGATTTTTGGGAGTTTCGGGACGAATTTAATTGGACGGTGTTGATATTATTGTGGCCGGCGTCGAGATTGCCAGGAATAGTGGAAAAGTGAAATTTTGGACCGGGTGCGGATTTGGACTAGTAGACCTCCCTCGTAGCGTGTTTTTAGTTATTTTCTTTTGGCTCTTTTCCTATAATATTAATTAGGAGTTTTGAGAGCCGTTAGATCGATTTTTAGTTTGAACCGTGTCCGTTGGATCGCGCTCGACAACAAAAATTTACTTTTATTTTCTCTCCCTTTTTCTCTCTCTTCTTTGCGCCGCGTCACCTCCCCCACCTGCGCACGTTTGCCCTGTCTCCCTCTCTCTTCCTTTTTCCTTTCTTTTCTCCTCTGCCGCGCCCCTCCCCTACGCGCGCGTCACCTCCCCCTGCCGCATGTCCCTTCCCTCTGCCCATGCAACGTCTCTCTCTCTCTCTCCTTCTTTCTTTTCTTCTCTCTCTCTCTCCTTCTTCTTCCTCCTCCTTCCTCCTTGGCCCGACTGGTTCTGCGTCTGTTCTGTCCGCCCGACCAGTCGCCGCCGATCGCCTGGCCGTCGCGCGCTGCCGTCATCAACTCGACCGCCGCGCCGCGCCGCCCGACCATCCGCCTGTAGCCCCGTCGGCCACCCCCGCCACCTGGTCGCTCTCTCCTCCCCCGACTCCCGACCACCTCCGCAGCCCCTCCTCGCCTCTACAGTCGCCACTCGACCGCCCTCCGCCTCTGCGCGAACGCCGCTCCACCAGCCGCCGACGCCGCCGTCTTCCTCGCGCCGTCGCCGCGCCTCCGCGTCGCTCGGCAGCTCCGCCCGACGCCATCTTCCTCCTCTCTCCAGCGCACGAACTCGGCTCGCCGCCGCTTGCCGCTGCGTCCGGCGAGTCCCAGCCGTCGCCCAGTCGTCCGGCCAGCTCCCCAGCGCCGCCCCGACGCCTGAGGGTCGCTGTCGTCGCCGCCGAACGCCCCTAGCCGCCTCAGCCAACTTTTCCTTCTTCCCTTGGCTTCCTGCAGTTCGCCGCCGCGTCGCCGCCGCTCGCCGTCGCTCCAGCCGGCCAACCCGACGCCGCCCGACCCCGCCAGCAGCCACGCCGTGCCGCTCCGTGCCGTCGCCCGTTGCCCGCGCCCGTGCCCGCGCCCGTGCCCGCGCCCGTGCCCTCGCCCGTGCCCGCGCCCGTCGCCGCGCCCGTGCCCGCGCCCGTGACCGACTGCTGTGCCCGCGCCCGTGACCGATTGCTGTGCCCGCGCGTGTGCCTAGTATGCACTGTTCACCCGGGCCATCCTAGGCCCGAGCCGACTTTTCCCGGGCCAAACTTAGGTAAGTGACTTCCTAAACCCTACCTAGTATTTTGGGTACTTTATTGACTTGTCTCGGGTTAGAACGGCTAGGGCGTGTTTTAATTTAATCTCAATGTGTTTAATTGCGTTATTTAGACTAGATTAAATGCTATGCTTGACTTGGGTATTTGTGCGTGGCCGACCTGAACGTCGGGTGTATGGATTGAGGTGGCGACTTGTGAATTGGATTGAATTGTGAATATGGTTCGCTTGGTGTAACCGGTGTGAAATTGATTGAATTGAATGGCGTGTGCTTGTCTGTCGATTTTAAGCCCGGATTGATCGGAGGGCTACGGACTTGGGACGTGTTGACGGCGGTCCGTGTGAAGGTTTGACTGGCCGGTGTGCCAAATGGTTGCGGGCTTGAGACGTGTTGACGGTGGCCCGTTAAAGGTGTGATTAGACAGGGACGTGTTTACGTCGGTCATTGGAAATTGAGTCCGGATTGATCGGAGGGCTACGGACTTGGGACGTGTTGACGGCGGTCCGTGTGAAGGTTTGACTGGCCGGTGTGCCAAATGGTTGCGGGCTTGAGACGTGTTGACGGTGGCCCGTTAAAGGTGTGATTGGACCGGGACGTGTTTACGTCGGTCGTTGGAATTGATTGAATAGTGTGGCTTGGGACGTGTTGACGGCGGCCACTGGAATTGATTGAATGGTGTGGCTTGGGACGTGTTGACGGCGGCCACTGGAATTGATTGAATGATATGGCTTGGGACGTGTTGACGGCGGCCATTGGAATTGATCGAATTGTGAGGCTTGTGTGCCTGTGAGAATGAATTTGAGGCGCAGTGGCGCGAGTTGTGAGAAAGATGTTCGGACACGCATGCGATTTGAGTGTGATTGAAATGGCTGGGTGCACGTGTGATTGAATCGGTTGGTTGAGCATGTGACTGATTGGGCTGGTTGAGCGTGTGACTGAATTGGCTTGTTGAGCGTGTGACTGAATTGGCTGGTTGACCGTGTGATTTAATTGACCGGTTGAACGTGTGGTTGCTTGGCTGGACTGGTTGAATGCGAGTGAGATTGCGTGTGCCGGGTGATCGTGATATGATGATGAACTATTCTTGCATTATCTTGTTTGGACTGATATGCAGGGTTGGCTCGTGATTCGAGGTGAGGTAAGCTGGTTGTATGAAATTGATTATGTTGTCCGGTGATCGCATGTTAGACTTGTCTGGGTACGCATTGGCCTACGTAGGGTATAGGGGGTTGCTTATTGAGACTCGTTCTCACGGTTATTATATAACCATTTCAGATCCGCGACCGTGAGTGATTGGAGACGCTACAAGGGTATCTCGGAGATCGAGGACGGGTCAAGTATACTGTATTTTGAGTCCCCCTTTGTAGAGGAGTTAAGTTTGCAAACCTTTGTCCCTTGTGAGGGATGTGGGTATGTTGTTGTGACCTAGTGTAGGAATTACAGTTATTGTTTCCTGTTTTTGCTACTCCTTTGTTATTATTAATTGTCTGGGTTGTTTCTATTTGTTTCCGCGCGTGCTTAATCTCTGATGTTTGGGTTGGGTCGGCGACGCGTCTGGGACGTCGCATTCAATGATCGACCATCGAGGGGTGATCACGCGCTCGTAGGGTGCGGGGCGTGACATAGGCCCTCGGGCCCAGATCGAGCATACAAATGACTCTGTAGGTTAGACAGTTCATAATAATACTCAGGACACATATGCGATCACACTTAGTCACACGCACACCACTCGCATGCTCATACTCATTCGTGCATGCCTTACACACGAGTCACCGATACGCACAGCTGCCAAAACACTCTTGCACACATATGCCACCAATATGCCATGCTCATGATCAGGCTTAATAATGTACACTGGCACACTGCTCATTTCTCAATTAGAGCTCGACTCGCGTAAAACGCATTAGGTCTAATCCACGTAAAACGCATCAGGTCTATTCATATCCAACACTTCCTAGCCCGCGTAAAACGCATCAGGCCCAGTGTCTCTAGTCCGCGTAAAACGCATCAGGCACAACACGATCTCCTTATACGAACCAAAGGCCGAGTAAAACGCATCAGGTTGGCCGTCTTCCGCCAATCCGGGCATCGTCCCGCGTAAAACACATCAGGACGGGTTCAATACCTCGCATAAAACGCATCAGGGCTTATAGTGATCACACGTGCACGCAACCAAATTTTATCTAAACCCCTCGTAAAATGCATCAGGGCAATTAGGTGATCACATGCTCATGTCATGCACGCATACACGCACAATCCTCATATCATGCCAATGCTCAGCATACGGAATGCGTGGTCATGCACCATGAGTACTCAATTTCACATAGGCATACAATCAATTAATGCCAATTTAATGTGCATCTCAACATGCTCAATACCGCAAACTAACTTGCCCAATTCATCCAATAATTTAATTCAGCCACGATATGGACAACTCACAAATTAGCATGCTTAGAAAATCACATTGACATGGCTAATTAATGCAACTAATCTGATTCGAGCACGGCTCACAATTGGCACACGAATTTCATGCAATTAAAACAATCCAAATATGCATACACATGGACCGCCATGCCTTCTCATTCTCGGCTACCCTAGGCATGCATCACGGCATCACAAAATTGGTCACAATTCAGCACAAATCAGCCACCACATAGACAATCCAAGACATGCTCGGGATTCCACAATTGAACCCCAAATTAACCAAACTCGGGCCAATTAATCCCTATAATTCCAGCCATCAAACAGCACATTCTTGGGCATTAAACCACCTTGAAATTCACATCTTAGACTCCCAAATCATCACATAATCTGTCATTAATCAAACAGTCCACTAATCATCCATAATCTCCTCTGATTAACCCCTAAATTAACCTAAACCTATCTAGAAATGCTAATTGGCATAATTAGGGTTTAGGGTAATTTACTCACAAATTCCTAAGCTCCAAATCAAGGCTGAACAGGCGGGGAACGACTGACCGAGTGGGCTCACGGCGGCGCAAGCGGCGGTGACAGGCGACCTTCAGGGCGGCGCGAGCGGCGGCGGTCAGCGGTCCACGGCATAGGGGGCTGGTCGGTGGCGAATGGGGAGAGGAGAGGGAGAATGGGACGGTCGGGATGGTGGTGGTATAAGGCGGCGGCGACACCCGGCGTGCGGTGGCGGCGGCTCTCCGGCGAGCGGCACATTGCCGAGAGAGGGAGAGAGAGAGCTCACGGGATGGAGAGGGAGGGGGAGTTGACCGGAGGAGTAAGGGTGGAAATTGAGGGGGAGAGAGAGAGACTAGAGTGTTTATGCATACTTGGACTTAGTGGGGTTGGTGAACAACCTTCCAACAATGACCATCTTGCCTCCACCATCAAGGGCTTGGATTTAATCTATCTAAAATATCTAGGGGCATCTTGGTCCAAATTTTCCAGCATTATTGGGCTGAAACAAACTAATTTAAAATCCTAAAATACTCTCCAAATAATCCCAAAAATTCGGAATACAAGGCTAGGGGCATAGGGGCAAAACGGTAATTTTACAGTCCCGGGTCAAATTTTCAATTTTTGACTCTACTGATCCCAAATATAATTGGCCACACTTATATGATGTTGTCCTTGCAAAATAGTCGCGTACGCCCATGAAATTCGACGCTGACGTCCGGACTCAATTCCATGATCAATTTCGCTCAAATGCAGTTTTAGCGTCTCTCACTGACGGGCGGCTATTTAGGGGTTACGCATATCGACTTAGGGTTGCTCGAGTCGCGACGGTCTCGACTCTCAAGAGAACACGAGGATTTATCGCTAGTTCCGGAGGTCGCGATCGTTCGGAATAAGTTCGAGATCACTCGCCAAGTGCACTCTCGGTCGTGCGCTATCACCCGCGATTCGATCGTACGCCGTTGGCCAAACCAAATCCGTCACTCTCCTTGGATCGGCCCACATTGTTACAAAATACCCCTTTGTCGTTTCTCGGAATCGGACTCAATTCACAGTTGAGCTCTTGGGTCCACGTATCATTTTCCTAGTTAGCCATTCCCTATTAGTCAGTATCTCAAGAATGATCAGTTCCGGGCGAGATTTACTAAAATGAAATGAGAAATAACATCCATTTTATTGATCACGAAAGTGGATCGAATTCAGGACGTTACATTCTTAGCCCACAAGATCATCTACTATGACTGAGGGATTAGGAACATGGCTAAACATCCAATCCGCTTGCACCATCATGATCACCCCCCTGCTTTTAGAAATTGATTAATGAATCTGGTTAACCATGATTGGCTCATACACAATAGAGAAGGTTGGTCTTATGTGAGATCCATCCTCTCAACACATGACATTTAGCGGATCGAGATTAGACAAGTTTTATTATTACTGTCGAATTTTTGAAACAGCTTATCTTATGCATTACGAAGTAGTGGTACGGTTCTCTATCTAGAAAAATTATGAAGTGAACATGGTGCATAAACTAAATTGAATTTGAACGTTAAAAATAGTAGACTCCATACAAAACCTTAGAGTTTTAACCTACATTCAAATGGGATTATATTGGTCATTGCACTTAAAATAACTGTCGTATTAGTAATTGTTGACAACTGCACACATAACAAATAATATATTTTGAAAAAAAAAACGGAATGCTTTAAGCTTTATTCTATAAGGGTAAGGACAATCCACCTACGGCAAAGTAGGGGAAAAAATTCACTCTCGCATAAAACCTATCATAGACACCTCGTAACAAAGCTGGAAGCGTCGTCTCCTAGTCGTTCACATTCGTCATGACTATCTCGAAGAGTCATTCCACTAAACTAGTAGAGCTGGAAACTTTTGTCCCCTTGCATTGGAAAAATTTCATAGACTTGACTTCGAAGTCATTACTCTTCCTTTCTCATAGTGCTAAAAGAAAAATAAGATGCCTTGTCTCATGGTGAAGAAAGCCTTGTTTAGTGTGCAGCAAGACTGACAGTACACTCAAAAGGTTCAAACTTGACTTGGATTTGACAACAGTATGCACTTTTAGGATTTTCTTCTAATAACTATAGCATACATTTTCAGTGTAAAAAAAGGTTTACACAAGTGGCCTTATAGTTACACCACTAACTTAAGAAAGAGGTACTATAATCCTAACATCAACTGTGGATAGGTCGATTATGTAAAATATTTTATAAACTCGCAGTCGCTTTTTCTTTGTTCTCATTTCTTTGTGATAATTAAGATTCAAGATGACTTGATTGATACAACGATTTCCAAATATGGTTTTGGGAGGGCGAGAGAGCTGTGATTGTAGAGGACTTGTCCCGAGGCTCGCACGAGATTCTTTTGCCAAGAGAATTTATACAATGGTTTCCATATATGGTTTAGGGAGGGGGGAGAAACCAATGATTGTAGAGGAGCTTGTCCTAAGGTTCTCATGCAACTCTTTTCGCAAGAGAGGATAAGAGTTACTCACGGTAATACCAATCATCCGGAACCGGTGACTATAGAGGACCTTTTCTCGAGATTCACATGTAAATCTTTAGCTAGAGAGAGTAATTGTTGTGCACGAGTAATACCATTATCCGGATGAATGAAGCAGAGTACGTGTGAGAGGAGATTCAGGCAATGTTAAGGGATTTGCATGCAAGGTGTTAGGTAAGAGTTTGATACATCGGCATTAGAGAGATTAAAGCTAGTTCTTCCGTTGTTAAATTAACTATCAAATAATTGGTTAAGGGTATTTACATTGAAGGATGGGAAATATCCTGTTAAACATGATGCTGTATTAAAATCGGTGGATGGTGTATTGCAACGTGTAAGGAAGAAACAAGTTAAGAGGTAAGTGGCCCATGTCACGAGGGCATAAGTGGACAGTAAGCACAATAAGAAAATGTTAGGGGTTGACAGGGTCAGACCGTTCTTGACGTGCCCCGCTCAGAATGTACTGAGGCAAAACTCTCCAAATAATCTCAAATAATGTTACCTCTGCCACAAATCCATAGTTGAGACGCTGCCTTCTGCTTATACTTTAGAGTGCCGCTTTATTTATTTATTTTTGTTGGCACTTTGCTTGTCTACAAAATTACCTTTGGAATTGGCACCCACTACCTTTTTCCTTAGATTTTTAATCTACATTCAAATGGTATTATATAGGTCATTGCACTTAAAATAACTGTCGTATTAATAATTATTGTTGTGATAATTGCAGAAAAAAAATAATTTATCTTGATAAAAACTGAATGCAAAAAGCTTTATTCTAAGTTATTGCTCAAAAGGATCAGGACAACCCACCTAAGGAAAATTAGGAAAAAACAAATTCATTCTTGCATAAAATCTTTCACAAACACCTCGTAACAAAGTTCGAAGCGTCATCTCCTTGTAGTCTCCTGGTCGTTTCTTGGTCATTCACATTCTTCACGACTCTCTCCAAGCATCATTCCACTAACTAGAAAAGCTGGAAACTTTTTCCTCCCACTTTGGAAAAATTTCGTAGGCTTTGACTTAAAGTCATGACTCTTCTTTCGGTGCGAAAGAGAAAAGAAGATGCCTTATCTCATGGCGAAGAAAAGCCTTGTTCAGTGCGCAGCGGGACCGAAAGCACATCCAATTCTTTTTTTTTCTTTCAAACTCTAACATTGGTGCTCTATGTTACCGACACACTCTCTCTAAAAGAAAAATTAAGACACTCAAAACGTTCCAATCTTACTTGGATTTGTTGACAAGAAATTCAAGGTGGAGAATTTGTGATGAGAATTTATAGTCTTTGGATTAAGTTCAACTTTTGTGGTTTTCGCTGAAATGATTCCTCTTACACCTATAAATAAGATCGTGGGAATCAGTTATCATTTTTAGCCCATAAGATCATCATCCATTACGATCGAGGAATTAGGAAAATGGGTAAACATCTGATCCGCTTGCACCATTATGATCAACCCCCTCATTTCAAGACTTTATTTAATGAATCTGGTTTACCAAAGGATGATTGGATCGAACAGTAGGTTTTATGCGAGATCCATTCTTTCAAAGCATGAAATTTAGCGGATCAAAATTAGACAAGTGGTATTACTTGCGGGCAGTTCATACGCATTAAGAAGTAGTGGCATAGTTTTCTGTCTAGAAAAATTATTGATTAAACTTAGTATATAAACTAATTTGAATTTGAAACATTAAAAAAAGTGAACTCCAGATGAATCTCTTCAACTTTTACTATTTAGATTTAGTCCACCATATATATTTTTCATTTAATAATTTCTTGCTTATCAGACACAAATAACTGCCTCCAAGTTGGACTTTTGGTAGTGGAAAGCACCTCGGACACAGAGTGAAGAAGATCGAAGACAGAATAATTGCAGTAGGGAAATGCATCCGGAAAGAGACACAATAATTGTAGTAGGTCGTTCATGACATGATGCTTTGAAGCGACAGAATAATTGCAGTAGGGAAATGCACGCGCCAAAAGAGAGATTGTTAAGCGGTCCAGAAGCATTCATAAAAATATTTTTCTTTACAGGAAAGTCAAAAGTTCATAGCACTTAAAATAATTGTTTGGGTGGTTGATCACATGATGCTTTGAAAGCATCTAACATTTTCTCACCAAAAACAAACATTGTGGATGAGCTATTGCTGCCTCATTTATTTAATATATTGGTTAAAACTGCATAGCCGTTTTTGGGTATCAATTTATGTCACTTTCTATAAGTCCAGAGTTAACGGAAGTAGAAACTATAAATTGTCAACAATATTGATCCTCATAATTCAACATAGGACATTATGTATGATTAACAATTTAATTATACCACTTTTTATGAGTTCACGGTACTTTTCTTATTTGAAATTTCAATCTTCGAAATATTTAAGCTGTGTGATAAGGAAAATGTAAATTTTTTATAACCCACGTATAGA
This sequence comes from Syzygium malaccense, assembly GCA_031216405.1. Taxonomy (NCBI): domain Eukaryota; kingdom Viridiplantae; phylum Streptophyta; class Magnoliopsida; order Myrtales; family Myrtaceae; genus Syzygium; species Syzygium malaccense. The sequence continues at coordinate 24,848,437 of CM062257.1, read as the reverse complement.
GACAACTCTAATTAGATTTTCTTGTTTACCGAATGAGGATTTTTCTCATATTGTATATTTTTTATATGCACAAAGCCCAAAACTTCCCGAGACTTGAACACAATTTGGTTGCTTGATTATACAATATGGGGATATATTAGGCTTCTTTTCCGGAGCCTGGAAATCACGCAGAAACATTTATATATGAAAGAAAAATTCTACACCAAAGAGTATGACAACTATAATACATAAAGAAGATGTTTAGATGATCTTTGAGAAACTTGATATGATGGTAACTTTTCTATATTATAACAACAAGAATTTTAGTAAACTTCGAGTTTTGAAATGTAATTTTCATATTTTTCTTTTTCAATATATAATCTAGATAATTTGGAAATGGTGCAATAACTTGTTTATTATTAAAATATTAACACATAAATTTACGAAAGTTATCCTTCTTATATTTTCTTACCTATATAATTACTAAGATAATTTGCAAAAGATTAGAGTTGTGTTAAAAGTTTTCATTACATTTTGAAAAATAACTTATGTTAATCCTTCGATTCCCGTGCCTGGCTCGGACTTTGTAGCTAGTATAAATTAATGTCGATGTACATAGACCAAATTTATATATGATCTTCTCCCCTGAGAATTAAGTGGGCACAGTGATGTCATGTAATCATGTGACCCACATAGATAAAGATGTAGAAATAAATAGAAAAGTTGGGCTCCTTGATTAACACTAGAATCTAAAAACTTTGCCAGTAAGCATGAAGATATTGTTATTATTATTATTATTATTATTATTATTATTACTTTTTGTTAGGCTGGCAGCTAATCACCCATTTAGTTAGAGAAAACATCATGAGTTTCCATCTTTATTTTATAGAATTATGTTTAGAATATGTATATACTCCAAATTCAAATGAGAATCAAAGGGAATGTCCATCTATTCTATAAAGGACTAAGACTTTCATGAAAGCCATTTCATAAACATTTAACTTCATTTCAAATCATTCATCTATGTAAAACTTCAACAAAACTTTAAAAAATATCCATATCATTTTCAAAAGGAATTTTTTTTGTCTAATCAAAAGGAATTCATAAGTACTCTCAATTCTCTAAAATTTGTTTGGCAAATGCCATTCTAGGTCGCTCCATATCACTTCCGACGTGCCCCCTATTAGTCTTCGTTGTTCTTGTGACATAGAATGGTAATAGAAAGTGAAAGAATGATTATCGCTCAACAAGTGGCAATCCTCATTATTTTTATAAGATCAAGTAATAAGTACTGCAATTTTTATGAATTGACATAATGCACTGTTAAAGTAATACCAATAGATATTCTCAAATAACATGAATATTCATATATTCTCCATAAGTCAAGGCATCACATAATATGCATACTACCATGATACTAGGCATTAAATATCAATGTCAACCACTCATGTCAAAAAAATCTATGGTCACATTTTGCCAGGTGACAAGATCTGACATCCATAGGGCTATATATATTACAATTATTCTCAAGTATATTGTCAAAAAAGAAATTGAGCTATTGTGTGCAAATTGATCTAAGTTAGGAATACTACGTCCTAGGTCTAGACTTTAATTTGTTCATGAGGCTTGCCAAGTGTTTTATAAGCTTCCAGGGTAGCTGGGCTTTTGTTCCGTGTCTTGAGTTATAAAAATAATGAAATAGGGCTAGACCAATTATATACTTAATTGTATGTATAAATTATATATCTTTTGAGTAGTCATGTGTTAAAATTATTATTGATAGTTGAAGAAAAGAAAGCAAAGAAAAAATGACTACTTGGATGTTGGGATTGCCATTTTGAGGAAGCTCTAAATTTTCATTAGTGAGTATATGATAAAAGCTAACTTATGACGTGAAATACTTCATTTTCCAAAAGAAAAACGAGGACTAAATAGACAAAAGCCATTCCCTCGAATCTGGTACATTAATTGAGAATACTTTTGTTGATCGGTCAGGTGCATCAACAATTTAACAATAAATTAAATATAAAAGCAAAGAAAGTTGTGTCAAATAAGATAATCCGAATATTGCTATTGTATTAGGTCTTCAGTGAAAATAAGTTAATGGGTTCACATCTATTAGATATAGTGGTCCACACTTAAGTACCATTTCCAAAGTTCTAATTTTATTAGTAGATCTAATATTATTCTTTGCTGATATATTTAATTTTGCGTAAAATGATACGTCTTTTGAGGGATCGTGTTTAATTACTATTTAGCAAAGAAGAAACACTACTCGGATGTGATTTCGAGGTAGCCAGCAAAAAGTTTCTTTACCAGTGATCCAGAAAATTCACCCCTCTAAAGTCGTTTGTCAGTTTGTGCAATAATTGAGTCCACTGGGACCAGTAATCTAAACTTTGTCGGCCATTTGGCCTGTTACCAATAGATAAATATCAAACAAAGAAACTCGTGTCAATCATCCGATCGGAATAACCTGTGATATGCGGTCTTCAGGAAAAATAAGTCCACGTCTTCACACCTATTAGATATCTTGGTCCATCCATAAGCGCCATCATTTCCCAAGTTTCTGATATTATTTTTTGTTGACCTGCCCTCGGTGAATAAACTACCTGAAAACACTCTACCAAATCTTAAGCTCATACTCGTTGCTGATTATTGGACTCCATCATCTAATGGCTTCTTCATCAAAACCTAAAAGGATTTACCATGTGTTCTTAAGTTTTAGAGGTGAGGACGTCCGCAACAACTTCCTCGGTCATCTCTACGGAGCTCTTGATCAGAAAGGAATCTATACTTATGTTGATAGCGAGGAGCTCAGGAAAGGAGAGCAAATAGCGCCGGCACTTATGAAGGCGATCGAGGAATCACAAATCGCGATAATTATTTTCTCTGAGGATTACGCTTCCTCATGGTGGTGTTTGGAAGAGTTGGCGAGAATCATGGACTGCAAGAAAGAAAGAGCTCTCTTGGTCTTTCCCTTATTTTACAAAGTAGAACCCAGAGAAGTGAGAACACCAAGAGAGAGGTACAGAGAAGCTATGATTAAACACGAGTCTAAGTTCGGGAAGGATTCAAAGGAAGTGAAGAGATGGGAGAAAGCTCTTTCCAATGCCGGTAACTTGTCCGGGTGGCATTTGAAAGATGGGTAAGTAGAGTGGAGTTCATATTTTGTGTAAGAAGCTAATTTTTACAAGTATAGAGATTGTTTGTAAAAAATCTGCACACACATGATTGTAAGTACACGTGTAGATGCTTCACCTTATGGTTTTTGAGAATTCTTTAGTGGCTTAAGTTAAATTTAGTAATCTCATTGGTAAATCTAAGATTTAGTTAAAAAAGAAAAATGAAATTTGGCAAAATTGAAGAAAATTTGATAATTAAAAGAAAATTAAGCTTGGCAAGTTTCTCAAATGAGAATTGATAACCCAAAATTAGTTGGTAACTTAATTGTAGAGAAGTTGATAAGTCACTCTAATTAAGATCCACAATTTCTAAAATTAGTTAGTAAGTAACACAAATGAGAGTTGATAACTCAATAAAGAAGATGGTCAATTAAAAGAACATAAGTCCCTCAAGTGAGAGTTGATAACCCAAAACTAGTAAGTAATTATTTAATATAACGAATGTTGATAAGTCACTCTAATTTATGTTGGTAATTTCATATAATAGTAAGTTCGAGGCCATAGGTTATGCAAATCAATTTTGGTAAGTTACTACAAAAAATTAGTTATTTACTAATTATAAAAAAGATAGGTGATTTCATAAAATTGTTGGTAAGGTACTAACAAGTTATAGGAAAGGAAAAGGTCACCGATCATTTTTTACCGACAATTTTATGAATACTTACAAACACTTATTGAAACTCACTGTCACAAAACAAAAAAAACTATTTTTAGGCATGAAACAATAGAATTCTGCCTTTGGCTTTTGCTAAGCATTGTTTCATTCGGGTAAGGTCCATAGCTCTTTCTTTTGGATCCTTGTTGCCCTCCTCGAAGTATAATAAAAGTTCTAAACGTTTTATTTGTGGGCTATTTGAGTTCTTCACGTTTCATTTTTAATTAATTGAGTTCTACAAATTTTCAATTTCGGTCAATCGAGTCATAGACTCTGGCATTTTGAGTTTGAAAAATCACATGTAGCTAACCATAGAATAGACACGTGGCTTTTTCCCGTAAAAAATTTGACAATAGGACTTCATCGCCTGAAAGTTTTACTGACTTAATTTGAACAATATAAAATGCTAAAACTTGATCGACCAATGGACAAGATGTTCAGTATGTGTTACTACACTTACCTCATTTCTTTGGAAGGAATGAGAAAGTTTGCAACGCTTGATACAGGATTGTTAGTGTGTATACACCATGTAAGGCGATGTCATCGTGCTTCGGGGTACTTTAATAGTTTTCAAATCAAAATCTTAACCATTGTTCAAAGTCCTGAATAACTTTTTTTGATTAATCATATAAATAAATTATATATAACAGTTCAACAACAAAAATAACTAAATCGTCAAGTATAAATCAAAAGAACACGAATCAATTGGATGACTAAAAGTTGAACCCTCATCTTGTTTTGATTGGTGTGGAGCTCTTTTGAGTTCTAATTTGACTCGGTGGGATTACAATTTGGTTTTGGCTGTGGTTATGTGAAAATGTGATGCTTTTGTCATTGTTGGCTAGTAATTTGTTGTTATTTGCTTATTAAAATTGCTAAAACGATGCCACAACTTTTATTTTATTTTATTTTATTTTCAGAGATGAGTCAGAGCTTATACGAAGAATTGTAATGGAAATCTCCACTTACCTAGACCGAACACTTTTGCATGTTGCTACGCATCCGGTTGGGATAGATTCCCGAGTGGTTAAGTTGATATCGATGTTAAACCTTGAGTCTGATGATGATGTTCTCATGGTGGGATTGTGGGGACAAGGAGGCATAGGAAAGACGACTTTAGCCAAAGCCATTTATAATGATATTTTCAATCAATTCGGGAATTCATGTTTTTTGGCGAATGTTCGAGAAGTTTCAAAAGATTGCAAGGATTTAGTTACTTTGCAAGAAAAATTACTATTTGAGATACTAGCACTGAAAGAAAGATTAGTAGTGTCCAATGTTGACAGAGGTATTAATCTAATACAGGAAAGACTTTGTCACAAAAAAGTTCTCCTCATCCTTGATGATGTGGATAACTTGCGCCAATTACATGCTTTAGTAGGAGAAGGTAATTGGCTTTGTAATGGAAGTAGGGTCATTGTTACTACAAGAGATAGCCATTTGCTAACTTATCTCGGGATAGATCAAGATCATGTATACGAAGTTAGAGAACTGGATGACAGTGATGCTCGTGAGCTGTTTAGTAAGCATGCTTTTCCGATACACCAAAAATTTAAAATCAGAACAGATCTAGTGGATAGTGCTCTAGATCATGCTAAAGGCCTTCCTTTAGCACTTGAGGTGCTAGGTTCCTTCTTACGCGGTAGAAGAGAATATGAATGGGAAAGTGCACTAGAGAAACTTGCTAGAATTCCTAATGAAACCATTAATGATGTGCTCAGAATAAGTTATGATGGACTAGAGAGAAGTGAGAAAGAGATCTTTCTCCACACTGCCTGCTTCTTTAAGGGGTGGGATGGTGAGTATGTAAAGAAAGTTCTCGAAAGTTGCGATTTTAAGGCAGTAATAGGATTACAAATTCTCATGGAGAGGTCCTTGATAAGAACTGAGTTTGGGAACATACAAATGCATGACTTGATTCAATTGATGGGTATGGATATTGTGAACCAAGAAAGTGATGATCTCGAGAAACGCAGCAGACTATGGCTGTACGATGACGTTGTTGATATTCTGTCAAGTGACACGGTACGACTTGCAAATACCATCATAATTCTACTCCTTATCTTTTTTACTCTAATTACTGAACTTGCATAACCTAAATAGTCTTGTATATACAGGGAGATTGTGCTGTAAAAGCCATAGTGTTGGAGCAACCTGTGCCGACAGAGATATGTATCGGTCCTGATGCTTTTACAAAAATGAGAAGGCTGAGATTGCTCATCTTGCGCAATGTGCATGATTCTTTCCGAGGTCCTATATGTCTTCCTAATGAGCTTAGATGGTTTGAATGGCCTGGCTGTGTTTGCCAAATTCCAGAATTTTCCTCCGGTCGAAATAAATTGGTTGGACTTAATATGAGCGGAGGCAACATCCCAGGAGTGGTGAAACAATTTAAGGTGAGCATTTAGACCGTTTTAATGTCTACTTCATTTGTATGTGTATATGCATGTTATATGTACTAGTACACTAAAAGAAGTGGTGTTCCTATGTTGTAGAAACCACGTCTCTCTTTTCTTTCAAAACGATCCTAACTTCTTGGGTTAGAAATATTTTTACGTGCAGCAAAATTGGCATTTGAAAAATTAAGCGAACAATTTTATTAGAAATACTTAATGGAAACATTTTTATAAAATACACAATACAAAGAAATTTTCTAGATATACGTAGAAAGAGAAAGATATTTCAAGATTTGAAATTTATTTATGAAGGTCAGTGCATCATTTAAACATTCAAATTTTAATACTGAAATATGTGAGATATAAAAAATAAATAATCAATTTCATGTATTTGTCCATGGTATAATATCTGTAAAATAAGTAATTGAAGAAAATTGATGGAAGGAATATAAAAGAAAAAGATTGATATCTTTTAAAGTAGGAGATCATCTTTACCTTATATAATATTATAGATGAAGTTTACATACTTTCTAATCTCTAAGTATCGACATAGATATATTTCAAAATCAGATCAAATCTACCTAGTGAAGATACTCAAAATTAGCGACCAAAAAAATATACTTAAATGCAATTTGCTGTCGGCTGTTTACATATAAACTTTTTTATTTTACAGAAAAATTGTATAGTGAAAGAACAAAAGGGAAACAAAAATATGACGAACGTTACCCAATATACATACATAAACGGTGGGGGTTGGTCCAGCATCAATAAAATTAGCTCAGTGAAAGGTTTGAACGCACCTTTCTGTAAAACGAGTCATTGTTAATTGCTTAAATCATTTCTTAAGAAGTAGCACTTCTAAGTGGACATAATAGAGTGTGTATTAGGAACTTTGCCAGTAATGTGTGCACAACTAAATCAATATAAGTGATCCAACAGGGGCATACCACTAGTTTCTTAATAGAAAGATAGAGCTAGATTTTCAATTGAGTACATGAATTTTTTATTTTCTTCCGAATGTTTCTCAAAGTTTGGCTTCATTGTCTTTGCATGACTTAAAAAAAGAATTAAAGTTCATTAATTTTTACGCAATTAGATTGTGAAAGTATTTATATCCCCCATTTATCTATGATATATAGTTAAAGCTAGATCTAGCAGCGTCTTCGTTCCTATGCTCACCATGTGACACTTCACTTTGTTTCTGTGATTGTCACATGACATGAGACATGGAATAGTTTTGTCATGTGACCCGCATCCGCACTCGCCGCGTGGTACTTCACTATGCTTCTATGATTATCACATAGCATGACGCGTGGCATAATTTTTGTCATGTGGACCACATTCGCATGCTTGCTAGGTGACACTTCACTTGAATTTTGGCATAGTTTTATCCCAAACTAATTTCGTCTGCTAATGGAGGGTAGATTTGGGTGAGGAGTATCAGTTTGTGATTTTTTGTTAGATGAAAATTAGTTTAGGGTCAATGTCTCTTAATCGTACTAGTGTAGGATTTTTATGATACGAAAATTAATTAGGTCTAAATCTGCATACTGATTTGGGATTTTTAATGGTCTTTGTTCTAATTTTTTAATAATTGTTAACACAATTTTATTTGTGAACTTTTTTGTATTGTGTATCTATATTAATAATATCTAAATGTATAATGATGAGAGTTAGCTCTTATTAGCTAATATATATATATATATATATATATATATATATATATATATATATATATATATATACTTATATATGTATGCCTACGTATGTATGTATGTATGTATGTATGTATGTATAAGTGCCAGTAAAGTTTTGAAGTGTCTAGTAATTTCTCAAAACAATATTTAATTTTCACAAAATCAGTTTATAGTAACTTTGCATAGGCTAAGAAATTTACTCAGAAACTTGAATAGTAGATTGTCTGATCTACCGAAGCTCTTTGCTTCCTTCTACATGAAGAGTGTTGTGGCCTAAGCATATGTAATTATGACATATACACACGGTCAATATGGATTATATAACAGTCAAGAATATGTAATTGTGACATTTCCTCTCCCTGCGAAACCCAATCTCCCCCATGTGTTGTGTAGCCAATTTTATAACCTTAATCAAGCTAAGCCTCTGCAAATTAATTATGATATTATTGCTGATCAATATTATAAAACCATGGACAACGTGAATGGCATAGGATATTAAATTACCATCATTTCACGAGTTTGACTCCCCCGTCTATGTACAGCAACTAGCACAAGCCCATTTGTGGACTCCACAGCAGATCAATTCTACATTAAATAAACAAATTGCTCAATATTTACCATTGACTACCTAAAATATAATAATTTCTTGAAAGATCAATATCGACTATGCTTTATTAGCAACCTATTCTCATAACGGGAATTCCACGGTTTAAATTTAAGGAAGCATCATCATCATACAAACACTCCCTTTTTTGTACCTTTCAGAATGTTTATCAAACCTGATTTCGCTGTTTTTGCAGGGCTTCCAAAATTTGAAGTACATTAATTTCAGTTGCTGTGAGTCATTGGTTCACATGCCCGACCTCTCGTGTACTCCAAATCTTGAGGAATTGGATCTTCAAAATTGCAAAAACTTGGTAGAAGCCCATCAGTCAATCGCATGTCTTCACAAGCTACAAGTGCTGAATTTCTCGGGGTGCTCTGAACTTAGAGTTTTTCCAAATGAGCTCAAGTCAAAAAATCTTCGAACTCTCAATCTTAAGAAATGCACAAAGTTTGAAAGGTTCCCCGATATTCCACATAAACTCGCAGCCCTAAAGGAGCTTTATTTAGGAAAAACCGCTATTAAAGGACTTCCTTCATCAATAGAAAATCTTGTCTCTTTGAAGTGCATGCATTTAAGTAAATGCCATAACTTGATGAGTCTTCCGTCTAGCATTTACAAGTTACAAAACCTTGAAGAATTGGCTCTTGATCTTTGCACAAATTTAATCGGGTTTCCAAAGTTCGAGGATTCGGCTGATCCTTGCATGAAGACCGAACTTTCAAATTTACGTCAGTTAACCCTTGGGGGATGTAATTTGTCCGAAGTAGACTTTCTTGAGAATCTTTCGTGTTCTCCATTCTTGACAACATTACTGCTATCAGGGAACAATATTACTAGCCTTCCTAAATCCATCAATAAACGTCATCGTTTGTCCTGTTTGAATGTTGAAAATTGCCGTCAGTTACAGGAGATTCCTGAGCTTCCACCATTTATGGAAAGTCTTCGGACGAAAAATTGCGAATCTCTGCAAAATTGTGGAGATTTAACTTCAGTTCATGATTTTGTCCGCAGAGGGTTGACCACGGCTGACATTTGCACACCTTACATGGTTAGATTCTTTCTCTCATGCACACACACAAGCACACACACGCATTCATATCGATGTGGACTATATGCTGGATTGGGTGTGCGCTCGTTTATTGCAATAGCATAAAATGCAAGATTGGAAGCTTAAGAAAATCAAACAAATATAAAGTGATTTTGCACGTGTATGCATGTAATGGAGCTAGCTACCGTACTTTTATGGGAATGATTTCTATCACATGAGATTGTATGTTAATGCAAGCAAGGATCGATGGATCTCTACTCATTTATAGAGCTCTAATTCCTAGTGGAATTCTTTAGGATTACTTACTAAATTCAAATTGAATTTTTCTATTTGGGTACTAATAACAAACTTGGACACTTTCTAATGATCTATCTTTGTTTCAGCTTTTTAATTACTCTATCTCTCTCCCTCGAGGAGAGATGCTGGAATGGGTTCTCCCTGTTGAAAAGGATTCCATATCGTTCATGGCTTCAAAAGACTTGTATGACAATTTTTTTGGATTTGCCCTCTGTGTTGCTCTAGATAAGAATAATTATGGGGAAGCAGAGGAAGAGACATATCATTTTGTTGCCCACATTAATGGCGAAGAGCAGAAATGTCATAAATTCCTTTTTGAACAGTTGGAGTTGAATCATATCCATCTTCTTTATCTCACACCACCAAAGTTGTGGGGAGTAGTCGATTTTGATCGAATTGACGGGAGTTATGTACGATTTAGCCTCACAGTATCCGGTAAATACATGAAAAAGTGGGGATTTCGAATATTTTGCAAGCAATTGGAGGACGGTCTAAAAGTCGTGCTCCGAGATGATCGGCTAATCGATCCAGCTTTACTCTACGAGATCGATTATGAATTAATATGTTCAGAAGTCGAGAGTTTACTTATGCACAGAGATGGCTCGACCGAAACAGATCTAGAAGAAGACGTGCAAGATCATCAAATCAGAATGGAGAGAGATGAACGAATAGCACCCAAGAGGAAGCAGGGGCTTATTCCCGCTCAAGGCAAGCGAATCAAGACCACGTCGACTTCCTCCGATTCGACCGATGCATAAGAGAACGATCGAGAAGCTTGCGAAGGAAGCAATTCGTAGGTAAGTGAGCTCCCTGATTTTTTCTTTTCTTACTTGTTCTTCTCGTTTTCTTCTCTCGTTTATCTCTTCTTCTCTATTTTTTTACTTCTTTTTCAGATTTTCTCTCTCCACTGATGCCACTTTCAGCATCACGACTCCTCCTCATCTTCCATCCGACACCACCACCGAGCTCTGACGAAACAAAAGACCCCCGCCTGCCGACGGAAGCGACGAGCAGAAGAAGGAGTTGGTCTTCCCGAAACTGAGAAAGTCCCGAGCGAATCGACGGCAATGGAGACCGATGAGTGGGAGGCGACGGACTACCACCGCCGACCGAAGCCACGGAAACTGAAAAAGCAGCTTGGGGTGAACGATTCTCTCTTGAGGTTTTGGGCTTCATGCAGATTGCTGTAGATCAGCTCGATTTTGAATTCGATTCGCATGGCACTACAATTGCGTGGGAGCTTGAAGAATGTGTCCGTGAATTTGTTAGAGAGACGTTGGATAAGGTGCTTCTTCGTAAGTTTAGTCTGGGGATGCTTGGTGGTGAATTCACTGGCAATCGACATTACGCGCTGCAAAATCAGCAACGATCCCTAGAAGGTATACCTTTTTCTTCCTTTCTTTTGATATGTGGCAATTTATTCAAAGAAGTAGGTGAAGTCTAGGTTCAATGGGAAAAACAAGCAGAGGGAGAGTGAAACAATGGGAAGTAGCTTATGCATGGTTTGGTTTAGTTCGCTTTTCAGGCGAAAACTGAGCCAATCCGGGTGCTATAGGTTGGGACTCCCTTACGCGAAACCAGGCATTGCAGCGGACAACCAGCCACGGTGGTGTTAACTGTTAAGGGGGGGGGTTGCTTTTGAGGTGCCTAGGGAATGTGGATATGTAGTATGTACAATTCATACAGATGTGTAGCGGGTGAAAGGTTTTCCAGGACTATTGAAAAGAGAGAAACTTCGATCGCTGGGATAGGGCTCTATCTCCATGTTTTATGCATCGCTTGAAGAGGCAAAACCATTCGGTAATGAAGGAGATGCAGTGAGATGGCAAGCCACCAGGAAAAATGGCAAGCCGCTAGGAAAGGCTGCTGGACAGTCGAGTCCTTTTACCACTTGTTGACTTTGGGCATCTACGGAGAATTAAAAACCAAATTTACTTAGAGCATGAGAGTAATATGAACATCATTTGTGTCCATGGATAACTGGCTAGGTGGTTATTTTCTTTCTCCCTGTGGACTGTGGGTATGAAAAAGAAAAAAATCACAAGAAACACGGAGTGAACATGAGTTATTCAGTAGAATAGAGAGAGAAGCACAAATAGCTTATTGTCAATTCTGATTTCTGAGGCCTTTGCAACAGTTTAGTGTTCTCTTTTTATGCTTATGTGCCGTAGCATTTATGGAGGAAATTAACCTAGAAGCTAAAGCTCGTGGAAGCTTCTTGAATGTTTGAGTGAAACCTAATTAATGAAAGATAAGCTTATGAGGTACCAATGATAAAACTTACTGGAGTCGGTAACATGTAGTTTCTCACATTAGTTGCTATTTTTGCTTTAGTGTTGTTAGAGCCATATCAGTTCAACAGCTACGCGGGATTCACATCTGAATTACAGGATGAGAATGTGGTAATAACCATTGCTTGGAATTTCTGACCAGTATATTACACAGTACCTACAAGATCTTGATCACATAGCTATGAGACATGCATTCATTCCATCCATAGCTATGAGATATGCTGAATATTTCTACTGGTAGCAACTTGATGCCGATTTCCTCTTGAATTGCCTGTATGCACTCGTGCATTCATGAGAGAATTTCTGACTCCTATCCTCAAGTATTCTTCTCCTAACCAGTAACGAGACCTTATTTGCTTTTCTTATACAAGGCAAAGCTTGCTTTAGACAGCCTTGAAGTTCCAGTTGGGTAAGAAACTGATTTTCAGTAACTAGGTGCATTTCACATATGTTACCTTATTTTCTAATTAAGATGATTAGTATTTTAGTCTAAATTAGTAAATGATTTTGCAGTGTACTTTATTTATTTATAATGTACTTTGATTGAACAGCTGTGTGATTGTTGAGGATGGGAGCGTTATTGCGGTGGCAAGAAACTAGACTAACGAGCCACGAAATGTATGTTTGTCATGACATCTCCACCTCTTTCTTTAAATTTTGGTCAACAGTACGTTGTTAGTGTTCTGAATTGATACCCTCGAACTATCCACTTGTAGATTATTGTTGATTATTTTATGTTTCTCCCTTAATTATTTCTTTAACAGATGCACAATAATATATTTGAACAAATCTGTTAATAGTGGAATTTTCCATGCATTATTAGGCTCTAAAGGGTTTTGTTCCCATTATTCTTTCATAAAATATGACTAGGGCTAACAATAGCGATATTCTTGCTTTATTATGCACAATGTGCTGCGTTTTTCATTTATCATTGTGCTCTGTCTGGAACCATATTATGATCTTTATCTGCTTTTGTAAAGTTCCTAACATTATTTCCTTAGAGAGAGACGAGAGCACCCAAGAATATTCTCTCCGTAAGTTTTTTATATCTATCTTTGTTTTTCACTTTTTCACTTTTTCTTTTTTACTTTTTCTTTTACCATCATGCTATGTCCGGAACCATATTATGATCTTTATTTTCTGATAAAAATATTATCAGAAGCCTTGACCATATAACTTTGCCGTCATGTCATTTTTCTAGAAACGATTTCTTGAAAATCATTTTTCGACAAACAAAAGGAGCATATCAAAACTGATTCTGATTTTCGTATTATAGAAGTGCAGTATACCATAGTCGATCGCTTGCTTAAAGTAAACAGTTTACCTTTTTCTGTTTTGCTCAAATCCCTTTTAATTAACACTGGTTAGTTAACTTTATTCCCAAATAGAATTCTGTAACTCTTTCTTCTCTTTCTTCATTTTTCTTTGATTTTTTCCCATCGTAAAGCTCCTTCCTTCCTTTCCTCCGCCATTGCTGAACTTCGAACTCCATCGACTCGACGCCACCTTCAGCATCATCACCACTCCTCATCTTCCGTACGACGCCATCGGTGAGCTGAGCTCTGACGACATGGAAGATCGCCGCCGCCTGCCAACGGAGTGGCGACCAACAGCAGAAGAGGAAGGAGTAGTCCGTCTCCCGTAAACAGAGTCCCTTGCGAACCGATGGCATTTAGACTGGCTAGCGGAGGCGACCGAAACCATGGAAATTTGGTGACGTGGCTTCGGGCGAACGATTCTCTCCCTGAGGTTCGTTCTGGGCTCCGTGCAGCTTGCTATAGATCAGGTAACGCCCGGCACATCCGAATTTTAATTAAGTTGGTGTGATGGATTTTGAATTCGATTCGTTTGGTGCTGCAATTGCGCGGGAACTTGAAGGATGTGTTGTTGAATTTTGTTGGAGAGACGTTGAATCAGTGTTTCTTCGTAAGTTGGTTGCCTGACGTTACGTGCTGCAAAATCAGCGATAATCTCTGGAAGGTATAGCTTTTCTTTCTTTGTTTTCATAGGTGGCGATTCATTGAAAGAAGTAGGTGAAGTCTAGGTTCAAAGGAAAAAACAAGCGAGGCAGAGTGAAATAATGGGAAGTAGGGTGTATATGGGTTGGTTCAGTCCCCTTTTCAGGCAAAAAACCGAGCCAATCTGGGTGCTGTAGGTTGGGAGGGAGGGAGGGATTTGGGTGCTTTTGAGGTGTCTAGGAAATGTGGATGTGGATGTGTATGTACTTATCTTACGGATATGCAGCGGGTGATAGGTCTGCCAGGAGAATTGAATTCTGAGAAACTTCGATCACTGGGATAGGGCTCTGTCTCTATGTTTTATGAGTTGCTTCAAGAGGCAAAACCATAGAGTAATGAAGAAGATGCAGTGAGATGGCAAGCAACCAGGAAAGGTTGCTTGGCAGTCGAGTCCTTTAACCACATCTTAACTTTGGCAACTAGGGAGAATTGAAAACCAAATTTACGGAGCATGAGAGTAATATGAACATTGGTCGTGCCGATGGATACATTGGTTAAGTGGTTATTTTCTTTCGCCCTGCGGTCTGTGGAAATTAAAAAGAAAAGAATCACAAGAAACACAGAGTTTGCATGAGTTATTCAGTAGAATAGAGACAAAGGCACAAGAAGCTAATTGTCAATTCTGATTTCTGAGGCCTTCGCAACAGTTTAGGATTTCTGAGGCCTTCGCAACAGTTTGGTGAATACTTGTCAATGTCATTTGGTTTGCTAGATGTTTGTTCATTTGGCTCTGTGTGGTTAATCTGATGGCTTATCTTTCAAAAATTTCCAATCTTAATTTAACTCGCAACCTTTTATACCTGTATGGATGAGTATTTTTTTTGTTTTGGTTGGGGGTTAGATATTCGGTGATTTCTTTTACTGATTCATTTCCTTTTCTCTGGGTTCTTTTGGGATTAGAAAATGGTGATCTGATAAGTGAAAACAAGAAAAATAGCGACGGCGGTTTCCAGATTAACACCCCAACATCTGAGGACCACCCTCCCTCATTGAATGAGGGCCATGAGGACTTAAATTGTGGAGAATCGCCGTCTCCTCCGTTCACATCTATGAACGAGCCTCTAGGGTGAAATGCAGTTGTTCAAACTGTTGGGGAAGTGGAAGCTGGAGATGTTTTACAGATCGATCAGAGGGATGTTGAGGAAGCTGTTGGTGATGAAACTGATGGCCAAGGAACTGAGTTAAAGTCTAAAAGAATTCTTATAGTTAAGGTTGTCAAGAAAGAGGAAACCGAGGAAGAGTTGGAGAACGCAGATATCTGCATCGAGAGGCCCGAGTCGGCGAAGGAATTGTACAATGGAGAGAGTGAGAGTTTGCCCGTAGCAGATTCAGCAGAGCAGTTGGTATTTCACTTGTTTTTGATCAATTGTAGCCACCGAATTTATGATTATTTTGAATTTATGCATCAGAAATGGAATCTGCTTAATTACTTACTGAGCTATTGCTCCGCAGCATGAGGTAGTGATGACTCCGAGAGTGGCGCGAAGGACTTCATGGATGAATTGCTGTGGATTGCTTGATGTCATAACTGGGTCCGGGACATGATTTCCAGGTTTGTATTTTCCAGTCACCAGGAAAATTGGTATGATGGTTTCATGGCAGAGAGCGGTGTCTGTTGCATTCTATACCTGCATAAGCTAGGCTTTGTAATATAGCATTATTTACATTTTTATCAAGGAGTGTCTCTACTCTTTGATGTCTCAGTTGTTACCTTTGAGGCTAGGCTAGTGCCGAAGAACTCTAAGATTCTATTTGTCAAGTGCATAGAATCGTGTTCCCTTCCCTATTTCTATAAACTTAGCAGTTACAAATTTTTTTAAAAAAAATACAAAATTTGTAATGTCAACTTCGGCCATGTCACGTAGGACTCCGACGTTGACTAAATCGCCACGTCAACAATTTCTGGGCAAAATTGGCCGGAATGACTAAATTGGCAAATCGTTAAAAGGTTTATGACTAAATTGATAAATCATGAAAAGTTTTAGGACTAAATTGACACAATTGAATGGTAAATGACTAAATTGGCAAATTGTCAAGGTTTAGAACTAAATTGACACAATTAAAAGGTTTAGGAATGAATCGGTCACTATATAATGGGTTTAGGACTTTTTGGTCAATTTTCCCTTCCTAATTAGGTAAACTGTTCACCATCTACTTCTTATATCATGCAGACATAAGACATGCATAGCCACTATGAAATCCACGTTTGAAACTAAAACAACTATGAAATCCTCATCTGGAACAAATTCTAATGGATCGAAGTCTCATACGAGGACAACGGGAAGTAGCCTTGCAAAACAACGATGCCAGGGAATTTTTTCATATAATTTTGGGGTGGATATAAAGATACATGAAACTTGTTTCAAATATATTGTGATAAGAATTTTGGTTTAAATACGAAATACGTACTTCGCAAAGAAACATTGTATTGCGCTTTTTTCCTCTGGAAACAGCCAAGGTATGTACGGGGCAAGTTCCACATTTACCTCTCAAAATCCCTTCTTCCTTCTAAAGGTAAGTCCAGACACTTTGCTCCCTTTCTTTTCCTTTTTTTTTTTTCAAAATTCTCCTTTCTGGGAAATTACACAAATTGTTCACTCCGACCACACGCGAAAGTGAGCAAAGCTGCTGCTCTATTGAAAATTCCATGCTGTGTTGGTCAATGTTGTGATTAATCATTCTTAATGTTGCCAATTTCGCAATTGAAGTTCGCCTCCTATTTTACGCCACATGCATTCTTTTTTTTTTTGGGCATAATAACGAGTTTCTAGTTGCATAAATTGGAAATAGACCCATAAACAACCTTCCATTACCGGAAGTGGGAATCGAACCCCTCACTCCCCATTCTGAAAGAGAATGGTGGCCATTAGGGCATCACCCTAGTGGTTACACAACATGCATTGTTCACTTTCACATTAATCACTAGATATTCTAATTTGACTTCACATGAGTTTCCTATCTCTCTCTCTCTCTCTCGTCAATCTTGGCGTGCTGCAATTGAAGAATGGAAATGTGGGGGAGAAGAGGCTAGGTGATTTCGACCTTGTTATCATTGAATGTCTGGCATTTTTTAGATACGTCTCTTTTCTTTGCTGGCATACTTAATTGTGCGTGTGATTATGTATCTCCTAAGTGGTCCTGTGTTAAATTATTATTGAACAAAGAAAAAGCAACTTCTCAGAGACTGGGGATGCCATTTCGAGGAAGCCAGCAAAGTTTTTTAATTTTTATATAATATATTTGTGAGCCTATGACGAGGAGAACCAGTAGTGATCTATACTATTCACTCCTATTAGATATTTTGTCGGCCATTTGGCTTGTTGATTAGTCTAAGTCATCAACAACTTAACAATAAATTCAACGTCAAATAAAGAAACCTGTGTCGATAAAACAATCGAATAACGTGGTGGTAGGCGGTCTTAACTGAAAATAAGTCCATGTGTTCACACCTGTTAGATATTTTGGTCCATCCTTAAGCACCATCACCCTGTTAGTTACACAACATGCATTCTTCACTTTCACATTAACCACTAGATATTCTAATTTGTCTTCACATGAGTTTCCTCTCTCTCTCTCTCTCTCTCTCTCTCGTTAATCTTGGCGTGCTGCAATTGAAGAATGGAAATGTGGGGGAGAAGAGGTTAGGTGATTTCGGACCTTTATCATCATTTGAATGCCTGGCATTTTTTAGATACTTCTCTTTTCTATGTTAAATTATTATTGAGCAAAGAAAAAGCAACTTCTCGGAGACTGGGGATACCATTTCGAGGAAGCCAGCAAAGTTATTTTTATTTTTATTTAATATGTTTGTGAGCCTATAACCAGTAGTGATCTATACTATTCACTCCCATTGGATATTTTGTCGGCCATTTGGCTTGTTGACCAGTCTAAGTCATCTACAACTTAACAATAAATTCACCGTCAAATAAAGAAACCCGCGTCGATAAGACAATCCGAATAACGCCGTGGTGGGCGGTCTCAAGTGAGAATAAGTTCATGTGTTCACACCTAGTAGATATTTTGGTCCATCCTCAAGCACCATCATTTGTTGACCCTACCCAAGAAAAGTCGTCTATCTCTGTCCTCCGTTGTAAGAATAAATCAACAAGATCAAATGGCCTAAAAACACTGCCAGATCTTATGCTAATATTCATTGCCGATTCCTATACTCTGTCATCTAATGGCTTCTTCATCGAAACCCAAAAGGAATTACGATATCTTCTTGAGTTTTAAAGGCACGGACCTGCGTAACAACTTCCTCGGTCATCTCTACAAAGCTTGAGATCTGAATGGAATACACACATTCATTGATAGTGAGAAACTGAGTAAGGGAGACCACATATCACCGGCGCTTACGAAGGCCATCGAAGAATCATGCATTGCAATCATTGTTTTCTCAGAGGATTACACATCCTCACGGTCATGCTCGGAAGAGGTGGCAAAGATTATGGAGTGCAAGGAGCAAAAGGACCTCACAGTTAGGGGTGTCAATGGATTGGGTCGGGTCGGGTCGGGCTTTCTTGATACCCGACCCGAAACCTATAGGGTCGTGCTTGATCCGCCCAGACCCACCCGAGACCCTGTTCAGCATACACACCCAAGAGATGGTCAGGTCGGGCCAGGCCGGGTTTAATTTATTCTTGGACAATTTTGAGATCAACAGCAAGTACACCCTCTTCGGAGATGGCGAAGTGCCATCGATGAGGATGATGTGATCCCGGTGGACACGTTCTTTCTCCGCACGCCTCCGTCTCCAACGTCTCCTCCGCCTCCACCAGCGGTGAAATCTTTAGCTCAGCTGCCTACGCCACCGCCACTACCACTGCCTCCTCCGCCGGTGAGGTGCACATACGAGGCCGTTGCTTCCGGAGGCTCGACAGGTATGGCAGGCGATGGAGCTAAATTTGCTAAAGTCAGAAAGTTACCACCGCCGCCGCCTCCCCCGCGGCCAGCGCCCGCACTGCTGACGGAGTACAAGTACGCGAAGATCGAGCGGAGGAAGAGCAGCGTGGCAAAGGAGGTAAAGACGGTTTTGGCTTCGGTGCTGCACAACCAGAGAAAGAGAAAGAAGAAGCAGAGGACCAGAATGCTACACAATGATGCCGCTCGCCAACTGATGCCCGAGACGACCTCCCATTCCGCTGTGCAAGCGCCTCCACCTCCGCCACCTCCTCCTCCGACGTCCGTCTTCCACAGCCTATTCCGAAAGAGCAGCAAAAGCAAGAGACTCCACTCGGTAACCTCGCCTCCGCCGCCCCCGCAGCGACCGGAGCCTCAGCGGAGGAGTCACCTCGCAGCGGCCCCGAAGCCCCCATTGCCCGTGAAGCTAGCCGTCCATTAGCCCAGCAGCCGCGCGCGATCGCCTTTTCGAGTGCCAGAGCTCAGGTTCGCAGCTAGCGGGGACTTGGTCCGGTCACGCAGCGCCCGCAGCTCCCAGTGCAACTCGCCAGAGCTGCCGGAGCTGGGGGACGCGGACATCCCATCGTCGCCGGGCCACGAGGCGGCGGCAGCGTCGGACGGCTAAGATTGGAGCAGCGTGGTGAGAGGGCGCCTGGTGCGCCACGATTGCTAGCGCCGTCGTGGCTTCTCTGAGCTTCGAAGCCATGGCGCCTCTTTTCTCAGGCGATCAAGAACAGTCCTCCTGTTGGCTTAGATCTAGGGTTTCAACGTGAGAGAGAAGAGAGAAGGGAAAAGAGAGAGATTTGCGGGTGGGTCCATGGTGTCAATGGGTCGGGCTTGACTCTACCCAACCCTAACAATACCTATATCTAAAAGCTCTATTGGAAGAAAACTGAGGCCCAATCCCAAAATACTCCAAAATTTAGGATCGGGCCGGGTCAGCGCGGGCCGGGTCGGGCCAGCGCGGGCTTTTTTGACACCCTTACTCACAGTTCTACCAGCGTTTTATAAAGTGGATCCAGGAGAAGTGAGAGGAGGTAGAGAGAGTTACGGGAGAGCTTTGGCTAAGCATGAGTCCAAGTTCGAGAAGGATTCGGAGAAAGTGAATAAATGGAAGAAAGCTCTTTTCAATGCCGGTAGCTTGTCCGGGTGGCATTTGAATGATGGGTAAGTAGAGTGGAGTTCATATTTTGTGGAAGAAACTAATCTTTACAAGCGAGTATAAAGACTGTAAAGAGAAAAATTAATGAGTCAACACACACATGATCGTAAGTATAAAATGTTAAAACTTGATCGATCAATGGACAAAATATTCGGTATTGTTATTGCACTTACCTCATTTCTTTGGAAGGAATAGAAAGTTCGCAATACTTGATACATGATAATTAGTGTCCACAGGCCAAATAAGGCAATGACATCGTGCTTTGGGGTATTTGATAGTTTCGAAATTTTGACCATCGTTCAAAGTCCTAAAAAGCTTGATTAAGCGTTTACACATATCACGTATAATAGTCAAAAAGAAAAATAAGTAAATTATAAAAGAACATGAATGGCGTGGATGATTACGATAAAAAAGTGAAAGAGGGTTAGACCTAACTACAGTCTATATCTTTCACTTGTAGCTATGACACAACGCAACCTTCAGTCGTGGATGCAATAACTATGGTTTATTCCGACATCAGTTCACGCTTTGTTTTGGTTAAGAATAACATTTGACTATTAAACGAAGGCACTAATATATATACAATATTTTTTATTCCGGTAACTTGTCCATGTCACCGAGCCATATTTCCATTGGGAGTGCTTTGAAAAGAAGTTCTTGACTTTTTTGGGCGTAAAACCATTTGAGTTCACAAAAAAGAAACTAGAAAAAATTTTGTGTGACAATCCTCAGCATGAAATATATATTTTGGTATTTCATAAGGTAGTTCAAACGCTATTATAACACGGTTCAAATACTATTCAATTATTTTCTCATGAATGTTCACATATCCTAAATTTCCAGTAGGCTAATATTGCGTTTGTCTATACATAACTGAGTTTCTAGATTCACCATTTCTCATAAGTTTGTCAGTCCGACGGCTTGTTGACGATCACGTTATTCGAGGTGGAGTAAATCCAAGCCAAATCACATGTACGCACGAATGTTAGAAATGCTTCATAATAAAGACTAGAAGAGTACAAACAAGTGGCTCTTGATTAAAGAAAGATTCTTGATTTCAAAACCCAATATCTTTGCACATGCTATCACCACAGATTTCATAGCGCTTTTTTTTATAATGACAAGAAATCAATTAACTAATTAATTAGTGTCCAGTCCACGAAGCAGGTATGCGGTCTTCAGTCAAAATAAGTCCATATGTTCATACCTGTTAAGTATCTTGGTCCATACTTAAGCACCATATTTTTCCAAAGTTCTACTATTATTAATAAGTATAATATTATTTTTTGCTGGTACACTTGATTCCGCATGTAATTATATATCTCTTGAGTGGGCCATGAGGTAGATTATTATATAGCAAGGAAAAAACAGCTTCTCAGAGGTTGGGAATGAAAATTTCGAGGAAGCCAGCAAAGTTGTTTTTATCACCGAGCTCATGTTTTTCCAAAGTTGCTTGTCGGTTTGTGCAATGATCGAGTCTACTAGGACGAGTACTGATCTATAATATTCACTACTTTTGTCGGCCATAGAGAAATTTTGTCCCTCTGACCATCCGAATAAAGCGGGGGTACGCGGTCTTCGGTGAAAATAAGTCCATGTGTTCACACCTTTGGATGTCTTGGTCATAGTAATAAAAAAAAGTCATGCATCTCTGTCCCCTTAGTATAAGAATAAATCAAGAAGAAGATCAAGAGATTACGAACAAACTGCCTAAAAACACTGTATCACATCTTAAGCTAATAGTCGCTGCTGATTGGTGAACTCCATCATCCAATGGCTTCTTCATCGAAACCCAAAAAGATTTACGACGTCTTCTTGAGTTTCAGAGGTACAGACTTGCGCAACAATTTTCTCAGTCATCTCCACAAATCTTTAGAGCAAAATGGAATATACACTTTTGTTGATAGCGAGGAACTGAGGAAGGGAGACCACATATTGCCGGTGCTTATGAAGGCCATCGAGCAATCATGCATTGCAATCATCGTTTTCTCGGACGATTACGCTTCCTCACGATGGTGCTTGGAAGAGGTGGCAAAGATTATGGAGTGCAAGGAACAAAAGGACCTCACTGTTCTACCAGTTTTTTATAAAGTGGATCCAAGAGAAGTGAGAAGGGGGAGAGAGAGTTATGGGAGAGCTCTAGCTAAGCATGAGTCCAAGTTCGGAAAGGATTCGGAGGAAGTGAAGAGATGGAAGAAAGCTCTTTTCAACGTGGGTAGCTTATCCGGATGGCATTTGAATGATGGGTAAGTTGAGTGGAGTTCATAATTTGTGCAAGAAACCAATCTTTACAAGTATAAAGACTATTTGTAAAAAAGAATAAATGAATCGACACACATGATGTCATCTATAATATGTTAATACTTGATCTACCGGTGGATAAAATGTTAAGTAGTGTTATTGCACCTACCCCATTTCTTTGGAAGGAGTAAGAAAGTTCGCAAGGTCAGTTACAAGATAATTCGTGTGTATAGGCCATGTAAGGCAATGACATGGTGCTTTAGGGTATTTAATGGTTTTCGAATCGAAATCTTAACCACCGTTCAAAGTCCTAAATAGCTCTTTTTGATGAAGCATATAGGTATATCACATATAATAGTCAAAAGCAAAACTAAGTAAATTGTCGTATATAAATCAAAAGAGCATGAATCACTTGGATGACTAAAAGTTGAACCCCGAAATGGTTGTTTTGATTGGTGTGGAGCTCTTGGAGTTCTAATTCAACTAGGTGGATATATATAAAATATGAAAATGTGATGCATTGCTCTTTCATTATTAGCTTATGATTGCTCATTATTTGCTTATTCAAATTGCTAAAAAAGATGCTCCAACTTCTTTTTTGCCATTTTTGACAGAGATGAGTCAAAGCTTATACAAAAAATTGTGAAGGAGATCTCTAATCAGCTAGACCGAAAACCTTTGCATGTTGCTAAGCATCCGGTTGGGATAGATTCCCAAGTGGTTAAGTTGAAGTCAACGTTAAATCTGGAGTCTGATGATGGTGTTCTCATGGCGGGATTATGGGGACAGGGAGGTATAGGGAAGACAAGTTTAGCGAAAGCTCTTTACAATGCTATATTTAGACAGTTTGAGGGTTCATGCTTTCTGGCAAATGTTCGAGAAACTTCAAAAGGAAGCATGGGTCTAGTTAATTTGCAAGAAATATTACTAAAAGATACATTATTACTACAAAAAAAATTAGAAGTGTCCAACGTCGATGAAGGTATTAATATAATACAACACAGACTTGGTTGCAAGAAAGTTCTCCTCATCCTTGATGACGTGGATGACTTGCGCCAATTAAATGCTTTAGCAGGAGAAGGCAAGTGGTTTGGTAATGAGAGCAGGATCATTATTACCACAAGAGATAAACATTTGCTAACTTGTCACGGGATAAATCAAGATCACGTGTATGAAGTTGAAGCACTAGATGACAGTCAAGCTCAAGAGTTGCTTTGTAAGCATGCTTTTCAAATGCACCAAATCAAAACAGATCTAGTGGATAGTGTTCTAAATTATTGTAAAGGCCTCCCTTTAGCACTTGAGGTGCTAGGTTCCTTATTATGTGGTACAACGGAAGATATATGGGAAAGTACACTAACGAAACTTTCTAGGATTCCTAACAAAACCATTAATAATGTGCTCAAAATGAGTTACGATGGACTAGATGAAAATGAGAAAGAGATCTTTCTCCACATTGCTTGCTTCTTTAAGGGGCGGGCAAGAGAGTATACAAACAAGGTTCTCAATAGTTGCGATCTCGAGACAGCTGTAGGATTCGAAATTCTTATTAAGAGGTCCTTGATAAGAATTGAGTCCGAAACCCTAGAAATGCATGACTTAATTCAATCGATGGGTATGGATA
Source organism: Syzygium malaccense (assembly GCA_031216405.1). Classification (NCBI taxonomy): domain Eukaryota; kingdom Viridiplantae; phylum Streptophyta; class Magnoliopsida; order Myrtales; family Myrtaceae; genus Syzygium; species Syzygium malaccense. Next base: position 24,824,338 of record CM062257.1, on the reverse strand, counting down.
TTGTGAAACAAGAATGTCGCGATGATCCCGGAAAACGCACCAGGCTATGGCTATATGATGATGTTGTCGATGTTCTGTCACGTGACATGGTAAGACCTGTGAATACGATCAAAATTGTGCTTCTTATCTTTGACTTTAATTACTAAAAATGCATAACCTAAATAATCTTGTATATACAGGGAGATTGTGCTGTAAAAGCCATAGTGTTGGAGCTACCTGAGCCGACAGACATGTATATCGGTCCTGATGCTTTTACAAAAATGAGAAGGTTGAGATTACTCATCATGCACAATGTGCATAATTCTTTCCAAGGTCCTTTATGTCTTTCTCGTGAGCTTAGATGGTTTGAATGGCCTGGATGTGCTCCCTCCATTCCAGAATTTTCCTCCGGTCGAAATAAATTAGTGGGACTTGATGTGAGCAAAAGCAACATCACAGTAGTGCTAAAACAATTTAAGGTGAGGATTTACCTACATAGACCTTTTTATTATTTATTTCATTTGTATGTGTATATGCGTGTTACGTGTACTTGTACACAAAAGGAAGTGGTATTCCTATGTTTTAGAAACCACTTCTCTATTTTCTTTCAAAATGACCCTAATAACTTGCTGATTGAAATATTTTTACATGCATCAAAATTGGCATTTGAAAAATTAAGCTAAATAACCTTATTAGAAATATGTAATGGAAACATTTGTTGTTAAAATAGACGGAACGAAGGAACTTGTCGAAAGAGAAAAATATTTTAAAATTTGAAATATTTTATGAAGGTCATTGGATCATAAGAAAATTCAAATTTTAATTTTTAATCACGTGAGAGATTAAATAGAATAACTAACTTCACGTATTTGTCCATGCGTATAATATCTGTGATATAAGTTATTGAGGATAATTGATGAAAGGAATTAAAAAAAAAATTAAAATCACTTTAAAATGTTTACCAAAGTTGGTTTTGCTGCTTTTGCAGGACTTCCTAAATATGAAGTACATAAATTTAAGTGAATGTGAGATGCTGGTTAGTATTCCCGACCTCTCATGTACTCCAAATCTCGAGGAATTGAATCTCGAGAATTGCAAAAACTTGGTAGAAGCACACGAGTCGATTGCATATCATGACAAGTTACAGGTTTTGACTTTGAAGGGGTGCTTTGAACTTAGCGTTTTCCCTGATATTCCACAAAAATTAGGCCTGAGAGAGCTTGATTTACGAGGGACTGCTATCAGAGAACTTCCTACATCAATAGAAAATCTAGTCTCTTTGAAGAGAATGGATGTAGGTGATTGTAAGAACATGGTAAGTCTTCCATCTAGCATTTACAAGTTAGAAAACATTGAATGGTTGATTCTTGAGGGTTGCACAAAATTAACCGGGTTTCCAAAATACGAGGATTCAGCTGATCCACACATGAAGACTGGACTTCCGAAGTTACTCTACTTAGACCTTGGGGAATGTAATCTGTCCGAAGTAAAATTTCTTGAGAATCTTTCATGTTTTCCCTTGTTGGATCATTTATTTCTGACGGGGAACAAAATTACTAGCCTTCCCACATCCATCAATAAGCGTGATAGTTTGACCCTTTTGGCAGTTTCACATTGCCATCAATTACGAGAGATTCCCGACCTTCCACCATTTTTGGATTTTTTTGGGGCGGTTAATTGCGAATCACTGCAAAAGATTGGAAAATTTACTTCACCTCATGATTTTGTCCGAAGAGCGTTTACCATGGATCATATTTTCTCATGTAACCAGGTCAGATACTCTCTCTCTCTCTCTCTCATGCGCTCATTCGTATGGAGTATGTGCAGGCTGTAGTGTGTGCTTGTATAATGCAAAATCAGAAAATGCAAGATTTGAGGCTTAAGAAAACCAAACAAATCTAAAGATGTTCTGCACGTATAGGCATGTAATGGAGGCGGCTACCGTACTTTTATGGGAATGATTTCTATCGCATGAGACCTGTACATTAATGCAAGCATGGATCAGTGGATCTCTACTCATTTTAGAGCTCTAGTTCGAAATGGATTGCTTCCTAAACTCCAATTGAATTCATTTATTTGGTTGTAAATAACAAATTTGGGTAGATTCTAACGGTTTATCTTACAACAGAATAATTATGATTTCTTTGCCTCGCTCCCTGGGGAAGAGATGCCAGAGTGGGTCATCCCTATTGAAGAGGATTTCATATCTTTCATGACTTCAAAGGACTTGTATGACAAGTTTCTTGGATTTGCTCTCTGTGCCATTATTAAAACTGATAAAGAGATAGAGCAAGACACAATTGAGATTACACTACGTGTTAACGGCGAACATTGGCCAACCATCGGATATTTTATCGAATTGTTGGATTCGGATCATATCTGGTTTAGATATATACCTTCTAAACCATGGGGATTAGTCGATTTTGGTCAAATTGAGCAGAGTTATGCACAATTTCACCTTTCTGTATCTAGTAAAATCATAAAAAAGTTGGGATTCCGAATAATATGCAAGCAACTAGATGACAATTTAGAGGGTGTGCTTCAAGACAATCAGCTAATTGATCCTGCTTTCCTCTACGAGGTTAGTCATGACTCAACAGATTCAGAAACCGAGAGTTCGCTAGTTCAGACTGAAATAGATTTGCAAAAAGACTTGGCAGACTGTGAAATGAGCACCAAGAAGTATAGTCAAATAGCACCAAAGAGAAATCATAATCCTATTCTCGCTCAAGGCATACGAGCCAAGACTGTGTTGACTTCCAATTCGATTGGCGGAGATGAGCACGGTGGAGTTGGCTTACAGCTTTTGTTGTCAGAATGATGGAAACTTGCCAAGGAAGCAGTTCGTAGGTAAGTGAACTCACCTGATCTTGATTAAAATGCCTTCTTTCCTTCTTGTTCCTTCTTGTTTTCCTTTCTCAGAAAAACCAGTAACACGCTGTTAGTACCTACTTTTGCCCAAGTTAACTTTACATCCTAACTAAAATCCGGTAATTCTTTTCTTCTCTTTTATCACTTTTCTTTGTATTTAGTTTTTCTCCCTTCTTTTGGAGGATCCTCTTTTCTCCGCCATGGACAAACTTCGGGACTCCGCCGATGCCACTTTCAACGTCGCGACTGCTCCTCTTCCATCCGACGCCACCGGGCTCCGACGAATGTAAGATCGCCACCCGGCGATGGAGGCGATGAATAGAAGAAGAAGTTCGTCTTCCTAAAACAGAGTCTTTATCGAAGCCACGGCGACGGAGGCTGGCGAGCGGAGGCAACGGACTGCCACGGCCGTCCGAATCAGTGGAGACTGATGACGTTGCTTCGGGGGAACCATTCTCTCCTGAGGTTTTGGGCTTTGTTCAGCTTGCTATGGATCGGGTAATGCCTGGCACATCCGAATTGTATTAGTTGATGTGATACTTGAGCTGGATTTTGAATTCGATTCATTTGGTGCTGCTATTGCGTGGGGACCCGAGTAATGTGTCGTTGAATTTGTTTGAGAGATGTTGAACTGGTGTTTCTTTGTAAGTTTTGTCTGTGGATGATTGGTAGTGAATTCATTGGTAATCGACGTTAGACATTGCAAAATCCGTGACAATCTCTGGAAGGTATAGCTTTTCGAGAGAGAGAGAGACAGAGACAGAGACAGAGAGAGAGAAAGAGAGATTTGGCGGTGCTTTTGACGTGTCTGGGAAATGTAATATGTACCTATCATAAAGATGTGCAGCTGGTGACAGGTTTGCCAGGACAATTGAATCTTGAGAAACTTCGATCACTAGGATAGGACTCTGTGGCTAAGTTTTGTCAGGCACTTGAAGAGGCGAAACTATAGAGGGATGAAGAAGTTGCAGTGAGATGGCAAGCCACCACGAAGTGTTGCTTGACAGTCGAGTCATTTTACCCCTTTTTGACTTTGGCAACTAGGGAGAAATAAAACCAATTCTCTTTAGGGCACGACAGTAATATGAACATCGGCTTGTGCCCATGGATAACTGGTTAGGTGGTTATTTACTCTTGCTCTGTGGACTGTGGATATGAAAAAGAAAAGAATCATGAGAAACATGGTGTTTGCATAAATTATTCTGTTGAATAGAGACAAAAGCACACGAAGCTGATTGTCAATTCTGATTTCTGTGGCCTTTGCAACAGTTTAAAGTTCTCTTTTTATCCTTATGTTCCACAGCGTTTATGAAGGAAATTGAGCTACAAACTAAAACTCCCAGAAGCTTCTTGAATGTTTTAGTGGAACCTGATTAATGAAAGATAAACTTCTGAGGTACTAATAATAAGATGCACTGGAATGAGCAACATGTAGTTTCTCAAATTCGTTGCTGTTTAAGTGTTAGGTGGGATTTGCATCTGAATTACAGGATGAGTATGTACTAATAATCGTTACTTGGAAATTTGTGACCAGCATATTATACAGGACCTACAAGATCTTGATGATATAGCTATGAGACATGGATTCATTCCATTAGTAGCTGCATACTGATACTGAAATATTTCTACTGCTGGCAACTTGATGCTGATTTCCCCTTGAATTGCCTGTATGCACGTACGAGGGAAATTCAAACTCTTATACTCATATTTTTCCTCCGAACAAGTAACAAGACCAATTTGCTTTTCTTATATATGGCAAAGCTTGCTTTGGACAGCTTTGAAGTTCCAGTTGGGTAAGAAACAGATTTTCAGTAACCAGGTGCATCTCAGATATGCTACTTTATTTTCTAATTAAGATGAATAGTATTTTCAGTCCTAATTTATAAATGATTTCACGTTGTACTTTTTAAAATTATACTTTGATTGAACAGCTGTGTGATTGTTGAGGAAGGGCATCTTATTGTGGCTGGAAGAAACAGGACTAATGAGACACAGAATTTATGTCTATCATTGCTTCTCCACCCCTTTATATAAATTTTGGCCGGCAGCACTTTGTTGTTGTTCTGAATTGATACCCTCACATTATCCACTCGTAGGTGTTGCTGATCTTTTTTGTGTTTCTGCCTTAAATTTTTCTTTAATATATGATAAAATAGTATATCCGAACAAATCTGTTAAAAAGTGGGATTTTCTGTGCATTATTAGTCTGTAAATGGTTTTGTTCCCATTATTCTTTCGTAAAATATTACTAAAGCTAACAATAGCAAGAATCTTGGTTTACTATGTACAATGTTTCATGTTTCTCGTTTGCCACTGTGCTCTGTCTGAATTTTGGACCAAGAACAGTCAAAGAAAAAGGTTCAATGAGGAGAGAGAAAATTGGGGAATGACATTTATTTTTTTTGAAAGATATAAAGCCGTTGCAAGCTGCTGGACCAGAATGTTGACTGCTCATGGATTGTGTTGTATTGCATGCTTGAATATGTTAATGAGTACTGATTGCCTAAAACAGATTATAAATTTATAGATTATTCCGAGTACATGTTTATTCTTTACATTACAGGAGAGTGAGTTGTTATCGTGGCTTCACCTCTCTTGATTAAAAAGATGTAGAGAGAGATGCAAAATTCTAAAGGTATGGGAAGCGAGTTAAGAGACTTTGCAAAATCTCAGGGATGGGGAGTATAACTGCAATTTCACATAAAATTTCAAAGAATATAATGCTTGAGTACTAGAAATTAGATCGAATACCTAATAGTAAGGAGAATGCTCTTTAAACAATGTCCACACCTTCACATGGAAGAGCAACAAGAGTTGTCCATGCTTCACGCATAAGATCCTCTCTTAGACTCTTAGTGTTGTGGGTATTTGAAGAAAGAACTGAAATTCCGGATAAGGTGTGTTGATGAATCTGTCTTAAAGACAGTGGTTCTTCTAATTGTAGTCATGATCTAATGCAATTGGCTCTGATGAAAATCCTGTCCCTAGGATACAATGTACACACTGTAATTTTCCTCAGTCTGCGGACCGAGCAAAGGCTGAACATAATTCAAGCCTTGAAAGTATAGTCAACATGGAGCAGATACGAAAGAGGTGATTTGGAGATGAAATAGATTTGGAATCAAATGTTAAGCAAGAGTAAAAAATAAATAAACGTGAAGGATAAAACATTTTTCATGAAATGCATTTCCTAAGTTTATGTTGATACTACAATAAGAGCAACTTTCTCTCTACAAAGCTCCTAAGTTTGATACGCTTTCTTTATTTTTCTCCTTGCGCATTCCTAGGCAACAAGACATGCAGAAATGGAAGCACTTGACGTTCTTTTTGAATAGTGGCGGAGGACTAGATTTTCGTCTGCAGAAGTTGCAGAGAGGTTTTCAGCATGCTCTCTTTATGTGACATGTGAGCCATGCATAATGTGTGCAGCAGCATTATCGATCATTGGTACATCTGTTGATCATACTGAAATAAAACTAAACTTTCATAAAATTTGATTAGTCATAAATGATTAGATGAATCTTAGCCATTTTTAGGTATAAAAATGGCTGTGCAAATGATAAATTTGGAGGCTATGGTTCAATACTGCCGATGCATTCAAGTAGCTCTGAGGTATCCATTAGGTCAGTTTCTGAACTTGCTTTTGTTGCTGATTTGGTATCTACGTAGCTCCACTTTGAAATTGTGACATATGATATTTGACAACTAAAGCTTACCACAGGTTTATGACTCCTTATGTTTATTACTGATGGATGTGGTTTCGTAGTAATTCTGCTTGTTGTTGCACTTTGAATATTGCGACACATAACAATGAAAATAAATGGAGGTTTATGGAAAATAATTTTTCACCTTTTCTGTCCTTTTCCAAGTCTAAATGGAAGAAAGTCGAGTTTCCTTTTTTTTTTTATAAATTCTATGCGACTTGTTAGACATTTCCTTTTTTGTTTTGCCCTAAACATTTACTGTTCTGGGAAGTACCACAAGTTAAGGTAACATTAGTTTGTTCTTTCCATTTCCCTTTCCTCCCCTGTTTCTTCATCTCATTTTCCTCGCTTTTTTCCATTGCAGTGAGATTCTTTGATGTCTTTAATGTTATCAAGTTTAAAGCGGGAAATATCATCTTCAAAGAAATATGATTTAACTATGAGGAAATTATGCTTTCTGATATGTCATGGCCAATGTACTTAATAAAGAAATCTCTTTTTCTTGTTTATTTGTTGCAATTGTCTCCTCTTGCATACATGAGGGCATGTGCTTGGTATGTATTTCCATTATGATTTTTCATCTGTCTGATGCTGCCATGATCTAACATTTCATGTTTCCTGAGATTGTCCAGAAGTCATCAATTTTTAACTCAGACTTTGTCGACATAAAAGCTAAAAACGTAATGAAATAAGATCTGTTTCACTGTGACTTGAGCAGTACATGGAGTAGCTAATGTAGATTACAGACAATGTCTTTCTGTTGAATTATCAGTTTTGAAAGAAGAAACTCAAGTACGGGGAGGAGGGGAGGGGGGGAGGGGGGGGGGGTGTTGGAGGAGCAAGAGTATGAGTAAAAAATTTTAGGGGGGAAAAATAAGCCATGAAAATTTTAGAGCAAGAGATTGAGACATATGCTGCTCTTGATAATCTGGTTATAAGGAAGAAGAAAGAGTACGAGTATGACTGAAAAATTTTAGGGGGAAAAAAATAAGCCATGAAAACTCTAACTTTTAAAGCAAGAAATTGATACTTATGCTGCTCTTAAGAGTCTGATTAGAAGTCAAAAGGATTGTGCGAAATATGAACTAGCTCATTGCCTTTCTGAATAGGACATCAAGCAAGAGGACGCATCTTTCAGATAAAGTACCACCTTGCTCAATTTCCACCGCGTGGAGCTCAAAAACTAGCCCTAATCATTGCATAGTTTCATGTTAGAGAGAATGAGACTGTTGTTATAACGGTGAGCATGGTTCATATGCAATGTTTGGAAGATGTAGCTAATTGAAACCCATCCTAGCCAGTATTAGTATACAAGTCATTTGCAAATCTTCTCTCTATCAGATTCCCCGTGCCAATATCTCTCTGAAGAGAACTTGCCATCCATGTTAAAAGCCCCGAAGTATCCCTTGTTTATAGCTATTGTTTGTTCTCCAAGGACATAGGTTACACTTCAGAGATAATTTATTTGCCTGAAAACCTATTTCCTGGAGTACATACATTTCTTAAAATTGATATTCTTAGGACCTAAGCGTAAACTTCCTACGTTGAGCACATTCCTTTATTGGTGAACTTGTTTTTGCTTAGATGGTACCTTCTTTTGCAAAGTGCTTTCATTAGTCTGCTAAATTATATCTTGCTTGATATTTGGACATGTTTTGCAAATGGAATCTGTCATTGGGTGGTTTTCACATAAATTTCATCTATGTTTCCCCTTTCATGTGTCTACCTGATTTATGAATGTTTCCAACTTTTTTCTTGTTTCTCTTGCAGTAATGGAAATTCTGGATCAAAGTGTTTCAAATGTTGTGGAGGTATAATGGCATCAGAAGCGATTTCTCTTCTTCAAGATTTTTATGAATGAGGAAACCCAGATGGTATGAACGACGATCAACCATTTTAACCAGATGAACTGTCTGTTCAAAAGAATGTTATAATCTTGTAGTTAGCAGCCATTTACATTGGATAACCTAAGGGAAATGATCGTCCTTTTTCAATGGACCCCTAATTAAATGCACTCTTTAAGAGGCCTTTATGAGCATAATAGAGCAATTCTACCTTACGAACCAAAGTTTACTTTATCAATCAATGAACTTGAGCATTATGCCTGCTAGCAACATCTCCCTGAAGGATCCCTCCGAATAAAGCTCTTTCAAAATCTAATGCTATGGTCTTTCTAGCACTCATCCCCATTCATATTGATTGAGAAGAATTCAGGAAGCCTCATTTTAATTCTACTTTTCAATCAATTCTCTCAACCAGCTAGAGAGAACTGTAGCTGGGGCTTTCCGTAATTTTGGAAATCTTGCTGAACAACTCTCTCTGTCTCTCTCTCTCTGTCTCTCTCTCTCTCTCTCTCGTCCATACGTAAATGGTTTTTTTCAGTAAAATATGTTGTTGTACCCTTGGTCTGGAGAATTATCTACCCACATTCCAGGTAAATAAAACTGGTCCACTGGAATTTTTTGTAATTATATAAAGGATAATGAAATTGGTAGCATAGAATTAGTGGGTCGTTGGCTGCATAAGAATCCATTCAGAAGTTTGACACATCAAGGATAAGGTGCACATCTTGAGATGGTGGGTACACTTGTCCAGACAAACACTAAGTATAGTTGCTTAAGTGGAGTGGTGTTCAGCCATTTAATGTGTGACATCCCGAATTTCGGCCCGTTTTTGGGATTTATAAAACGCGTAATTTGTCAGTGTGCTTATAGTAAAATCTCGCCCGGGAACTGATCACTCCCGGTTATCATTTTAAATTAGAGATTTCGCTAGAATCGCACTCGATCAAATTTGGCCGTTATTTAGACCCCGAACTTGGCAGTCGATTTTCGGGAGTTTCAGGACGAAATAAATTGGACGGTGTCAATATTATCGTAGCCAGCGTTGAGATTGTCAGGAATGATGGAAAAAGGAGAGTTTTTGATCAGGTGCGAATTTGGACTAGTAGACCTCCCTCGTTATAACTTGGTCTAATTAATTTGGCCTTTGTCCCTTTTTATATGCGAGACTTATTTTGGACTGATAGATCGCTTTCGATTTTGAATTTGGGCCATTGGATCGCAATTAATATTTGAATGTTTATATTTTCTTTTATTCCTCTTTCTCTTTCTCTCTCTCTCTCCTCTGCCGCGCGTGTCTCCTCCGCGCGTCCCACCTACGCAGACCTGCTTCCCTCCTGACACACTCTTTCTCTCTCTCTTGTCTCCTTCTTTTCCCTTTTCTTTCTTTTTCTTCTTCTTCTTCTTCTTCCTTCCCCCGACGGGTCCTGCTCGTGCGTCTGCTCGCCCGACCGAACGCCGCGTGACCGCCCTTCCGCCTCTAGCCTCGTCGCCGTCGCCGTCGCCGCCGTCGCCCCGACCGAGCCGCGCCGCCGTCTGTCGCCGCGACCGCCCGTCGCCGGTCTGCCCGCGAGGCGCGCGAGGCGCGCGAGCAGCAGCTCGTCGCCGCGATCGCCGCGACCCGGCGCTGCCCAGCCGCCCGGCGACCTATCCTTCATCGCCTGGCCACCCGTGAAGTCGCCGTGCCGCCTCCGTCTGTCGCGAGATCAGCTTTCCTCCTGTCTCTCTCCTCCACGACCTCTCCCCTGTTTCGGTTCCGACAAGCCCAGCCATCCCCGTCGTTGCTGCCTGTCGGCCAGCTCGCCCGTCGCTGGCTCGTCCGGCCAGCCACCGCCGGTCCGCAACCCCCCTCAGCCCCGATTTCCTCTCTCCCTTACCCTTTCCCCTGTTTTTCTCTCCCCAAGGCTTTCCCCTGTTCTGGACTTCTCCCCACCGCTGCAGCTCGCCGTCGCCAGAAACGTGCCGCCGGTTCTACTGTTCACCAGTAATCGGCCGCCGTTCCTCGTCGTCGTGGTCCAAGATTGAGTGAGTAAAATTCCTAAACCCGGATTAGGACTGAGATTGCATTTTTCTGGACTGGTTTAGGTATTATCAGTACAAATTGGACTGGCTTAGGTAGTGTCAGTGTGTAATTGAGACTCGGTTGAGGATGGATTGGTAGAAATTATTATTGAGAAAATTTAGTGGAGTAATGAGTATTATTTGGAGAGGATAAGGGGGTTTAATGACCAATTTAGGACTTCGGGTATCGACGGGCGATTTTGGGCAAAATCTGTATAAAGTTAGGTGCGGAATTATATGAATTGGTAGTGGAAATTTTATGGCGGGCCTTGGGATTTAATTTGGGCATTAATTATTGGAAATTCAGAAAAATAGGGGCTGTGATTTACTGTTCACGTGGCTGTGATGGTCCAATTGGGACGCAAGTTGGATTTCTAGAACCGAGATTTAATGGTGAGAAAGTTCCGTGAAGGACCGGAATCAATTTGGCGTCGTTTGGCGGGAGAAAAATAGAAATTTATGTGTTTTACGTGTGTTTTAATTATAATTAAGTTGGGATGATGAAATTACCGGGTATGTCCGGGTTAATTGGTTGTACGTAATTTGTGCTTGATTGTGATTGAATTTTTTTGGCGCTCATGGTGCATTGCATTGCATAACATGGACACGCATTGTGTATGCCGAGGGTGAGGCATGTGATGAACTTGTGCGAGAATGCGTGTCTGCCATGAGTTGTGTGATCACCTAAAATACCCCGAAGCGTCATACGCTGGGTCCAGATAATAATGAGTTGCGTGATCACCTAAGGACCTTCGGGTCGATACCGTCCTCATGCACTTTGAAGCAGGACGATGCCCGGTATGTCCGGAAGGCGACCATCCTCATGCACTTTGAAGCAGGCTCTGGTTCGCAAGGAGAACAGTGTTGCGCCTCATGCACTTTGAAGCAGGCTAGAGACACTGGGCCAGATCGGTTGCTGCGCCTCATGCACTTTGAAGCAGGCTAGACGCACGGGGCCGTGAAAAATCGATGACTCGAGTCGTAATAATAATGAATCGGGCAAGTGTGCCAGTGTGGGCCAGTGGGCCGGAGAAAGGCGCATGACATGTCGACGACATTTGCATGCATGAACATACATAGACTGGCATACGAAGGTGTGAGAACCAGTGCACGAGCATGTGATTGGCGTACGTGTGATAATGTGTGCCATGAATTTGCAGTGATTATTACTTATTGAACTGTCTAACCTGCAGGGTCAGAAAATAGTTTGATTTTGGTTGTATTATGATTTAATATTTGTTTCCGGTCAGGAGATTGCATGCTAGCCTAGCCTAGGTTTAGGGGTTGAACTCACTGAGATTATTCTCATTGTTGTTTAAACCACATTTTCAGACCCTCAGCCTTGAGGATGGCAGGCGTACCGAAGAGTTTTGGGAGGAGCCCCGGCTAGTTGTAGTGGCCTTGAACCGCTTTTGATTTTTGAGCGTGGGCTGTATATGATTATTGCAAATGCTTCCCAGTAGTAATGCAAGGGTATGTCATTCATGTTGTTGGCTATGTGGCTATCCTTGGTTATGTGTATTTTAATATATGGGTGGTTTTAATTACTTCCGCATGTGCTTTAAATCTCTGTGTTGGGTATTGGGTCGGCGACGCTTCCTGGGACGTCGCACTATAATCGGCCGGAGGTGGGACGCTCGCGCCTCGTAGGGTTCGGGGCGTGACATAATGGTTGCTATGAATAGGCATAGAACTTGCCTAGTAAACAAAAAGGTCGAGTTTCAGAAACCCAGTCTTTTCTTTTGGCCAATTTTCATATGCCCTGTTTATCAAATCTAGCTTTTTTCTAGACTGGGTATTCTTAGCCGGATTGCCATCTGAGAAATGGAACATCTTGTCCTTTGTTTAGAGATGAAGTTAGTTGATAATCTGTTGGTTAGACTCTGTTAGGAGAAGTATCTTCGTCCTTGATCCCTATCGTGAATTACTAAACCTATAGGGTTCTTGGTCGAGCAAATTCTCGAATTTGAGCTCTTCAGTTGCAAATATTTCAAGAGACTGATCAGATTATAACCTTTTCATGCTTCTGAGATAATTAGTAAGCTTTGGAAACTCATACATACGGAAAAGATGGCCTTGAAATAATTTGTCTACGCAATGATAAAATGAATTTCGTTTTCTTCTTTGTTTCACAGAACCCTGTAACATGACTATCATTTCTCTTTGCCATTTTTCCATCTTTTTCTATTTATTTGCTGTTTATGACATTGTGGAATTTATGATTTGTTTAAGTATTATAGATATATGCTGAATGCTAATATTTGGATTTCAGCTCCAAAGTCTCACAAGTCTCGCGTTACTCAAGCTTCTCATTAGATCTGCATGCATTGATTCTTCCTGTTGAATCCTCTCATGGCTTTGCATGACTAGGTAAGACCTTTGGATTAGGATTATTGCTTCTCTGAACATCCTGGACATCATGTATGGTATTATGACGCAACTCTGCTGCATGTTGAATGATTGTCAGTTACTTGTGCATAGAACAAGTGGGCTGCATGGTGTGACCTTCTAGAATATAGCCTGTTAAAAGGGAATGGCACGGATTAGGGCACTGTGCAATTTTTCTTGCTGTGGCAGTAGGAAGTGATGCTCATGCTAAGATTAATAATACCTCTAGCTATAGATTTCCTTGTATCATAGTAGTCAATCACAACGAGGATGCTATAAAGGTCTTCAAGATGAAGTAAGACAACATCCTTGCTCTTCATTCTTAATTCTTGGTTTATTCTGAATATATTGTTCATTGTTCTTATTCCTGTTAGTTAATCTCTTCATTTGACTATAACCCAAGTCAAACTTGCTGTTGAAGGTAGTTCTCATTCTTGAGGCGAACTCATCGCAAAATTACTTTTGAACTATAGTTTTCTGACTCTTTGTATTCTACATGTAAAGCACAAATCTGGATGTGACATCTCAATGGTGCTGATTCTAGCATAATAAGATTCTCTCCCCTTTGTTGTAGTCCTCCTGCGTTTCTAGAATGGGTACCGTATGATAACCATTCTGTTCCGGAATGAGTTCCTGAACCAGAAATAGATTTTTCTATTTCTGGTTCCTGGATGAGTTTTTGAGAAAAAAAACCCGTTTGATAATGACAAAAAATTTCTATTTCTAGAACAGAAACCCGTTTGATAACAGCACAAAATTTCTATTTCCTGAAATAAAAACCCGTTTGATAAACAACAGAAAATTCTATTTCCAGGAACAAAAATCCATTTTTTTAGAAATGGAATAAAAATAATAAAAAATCCGAAAAATTCATAAAAATCTTTAAAAAAATTCAGAAAATCCCAAAAAATTGAAAAATTCCAGAAAAAATCATCAAAATGTCGAGAAAATAAAAAAAATTTAGATTTCGGGAAAATAGGAAATTTGTTGAATTTTTTCAAAAAAAATCAAGAAATCAAAAATTTCAAAACTTCACAGAATTGCTTAGAATACTTGTGGCCACCCACTTTTAGTGAAATTTAAATTTTTTTAGGTGCCCAAAAAAATCAAAAAATAAAAAATTTCAAAACTTCACAGAATAGTTTAGAATACATGTGGCCACCCACTTTGAGTGAAATTTAAATTTTTTAAGGTGCCCAAAAAAATTCAAAAACTAAAAAATTTCAAAACTTTACAGAATGGCTTAGAATACCTGTGGCCACCCACTTTGAGTGAAATTTTAATTTTTGGAGGTAAAAAAAAGCAAAAAATCAAAAATTTCAAAACATTACAGAATGACTTAGAATACATGTGGCCATCCACTTTGAGTGAAATTTAAATTTTTTTAGGTGAAAAAAAACATAAAAAATCAAAAATTTCAAAACTTCACCGAATGACTTACAATACCTCTAGCCACCCACTTTGAGTAAAATTTAATTTTTTTTAGACGCCCAAATGGTATTTTTTGTTTTATTTTTATTTTTTTTGGTTCCTAAAGAAAATTAAATTTCACTAAAAGTGGGTGGCCACATGTATTCTAAGCCACTCTGTGAAGTTTTGAAAATTTTTCTTTTTTGCTTATTTTTATTTTTTTTCGACACCCAAAAAAAATTAAATTTCACTCAAAGTGAGTGGCTACAGGTATTCTAAGCAATTATGTGAAGTTTTTTATTTTTTATTTTTTTATTTTTTTCGGCACCTAAAAAAATTTAAATTTCGCTTAAAGTGGATGGCCACAGGTATTCTAAGCCATTTTGTGAAGTTTTGAAATTTTTTTTATTTTTTTATTTTTTTCGGCACCTAAAAAAATAAAATTTCGCTCAAAGTGGGTAGCCACATGTATTTTAAGCCATTCTGTAAAGTTTTGAAATTTTTACTTTTTTGCTTATTTTTATTTTTTTTGGCATATAAAAAAATTAAAATTTCACTCAAAGTGAGTGGCCACAGGTATTTTAAGCTATTCTGTGAAGTTTTGAAATTTTTTATTTTTTTTATTTTTTTCGGCACCTAAAAAAATTTAAATTTCACTCAAAGTGGGTGGCCACAGGTATTTTAAGCTATTCTGTGAAGTTTTGAAATTTTTTATTTTTTTATTTTTTTGGGCACCTAAAAAAATTTAAATTTCACTCAAAGTGGATGGCCACAAGTATTCTAAGCCATTCTGTGAAGTTTTGAAATTTTTAATTTTTTGCTTTTTTTATTTTTTTCGGCACCTAAAAAAATAAAATTTCACTCAAATTGGGTGGCCACAGGTATTCTAAGATATTCTGTGAAGTTTTTAAATTTTAGAAATTTTTATTATTTTTTATTTTTTTTGGCAACTAAAAAAATTAAATTTTGCTCAAAATGGGTGGCCATAGGTTTTCTAAGCCATTTTATGAAATTTTGAAATTTTTTATTTTTATTTTTATTTTTTTATTTTTTTCGGTACCTAAAAAAATTTAAATTTCACTGAAAGTGGGTAGCCACAGATTCTAAACCATTCTGTTAAGTTTTGAAATTTTTGATTTTTTGCTTTTTTTTCTCACCTCAAAGATCGTGACTTCCATAAGAATATGTGTGTTGAAGAAAATGAATTTCTCAAAAATGGTTCTCACTTTTGTTCCAGAAATGAAAAACCAACTTTTTTTTGGTTCTCATTTCTGGTTTCAGAATCAGTTTTGGAAGCAAACTTGTCCCGGAAATAGAAAAATGAAATTGCGTTACCAAACGGGTTTCTGGTCCAAAACTGATTTCGGGAGCAAAAAACCAGTTCCGGACAGAACCAGAATGGTTATCATGCAGTACCTTATTTTTTGTCCACGAGGCTCTTAAACCACGCTAGAGTATACGTTAGATTTCTCCTTCATCAGCTTCTTCGTGGGGAAGTACTTCTAGACCCATTTAGACAAAATTGCGAGTATGAATCATGCTCGACTGGGAGTTGAGCGTGGAAGAAGATTTTTAAGTTAGTGCTTATACATTTGGCATTGAACGATGAACAACGATGTACAAAAAAGCAAAAATGCAAAATCATTTTTTGAACATGAGAAATATGTGTAATTCTAATCAAGAAGGTAGGGTCGAAATTTATGTTCGACCCTGTTTTCGTGTCTCTTGCTTGGTTATGTGCAGTTTTATTGATTCCAAAGTCAATTTCGATTAATGTTTTTTTACTAAGAATTGACAAAGGGGCAGAGTGCAATTTGAAAAAATACAAGGGGTGTCCGAGTTTTTTTTTTCCGGATTGAGGGGGTGTCCAAGTAATGTACTTGGAAAACTTCTGTTTTTGGTGATGACTGTTGCCCATTACAAGCTCATCACTCTATTAGGTCACAGATGAGATCTTAAGAAAAGAATTCTAATTTATGTCTCAATCTGAAAGAATTAAAGAGATAATAACATATTTAAATATTGCTAATAATTATATTTTTTTTTTAAAATAATTTTCGTTAAATATTGTTACTACATATTTCATATCAGAGAGTATCTTTGGCCGCCCAACTTTCTTGCTCTATTCCGTCTCTGATTACTATACACTTATCAAAACAAGCAATAAAAAAATTGATAGAAAAAATTTGTTGCGTAAATGTAAGGAATGACTATGCACTATAGTTGATCTCTAGGGATAATTGTCTAAAAAATCCTAAATCCATTGTATGACAGCCAATTCAGTCCTAAATTTTTAAATTTGATTAATCTAGTCCTAATTTTTTTTGACGAATCTATTTATCATGAATGGTTAAGCAAAGAAAAATAAGTTAAAAAGCTTTAGTCCTTTCTAGCTACTACTACTTCATTTGCCACACTAGTAATGAAATTTTCAGAGGCCCCATAAATGGGCTTTTTGGCAAATTGAACTGAAACTACACAAAAGCTCGTGCCGTGCACGGATTCTAAAAAAAAAAATTATTAAATAACACAAAATTAACTTCTACATAATTGTGAAAATGATTTAGACAAACTAAAAATCATTTCTTGCAAACATTGCAAGTTTTAGTATAATATCAAATCATATATTGAAACTTCACCATCTTCTTCACATTGGGACCAGTGTTGACTCTATTTCAAGCAATTTAAATTTTTTAATCTCATCTATCAAATTTTTTAATATTAAAAAAATTCATTAAAGTTAAAACTAAAGCAGCACTAATTGCAAGTTCGAAACTGATAATGCAATTTGTCAGTCAATTTTTTCTGGTGGAACTCGTCTAATTATGAAAAAAGAAATACTAAATTTCTGCACTACCAAAAAAGCATCAAACTTTGGATCATAGCCTCATCGTGTATGTCATCAATCTTTAGCATCAAGCATTTGAAATCCTTCAATTAGTCACGTCTCCTCTAATTCAATGTACACGAAAACCAAAACTTTGACAAAACATATGACATAATCACTGTAGCATGTCCCTCGCGGATTCTTCAAAAAAGTTATAATTTTGAGAGTAGAAGTCCAAAAATTTCACCCAAAAGTTTAAGCATGTTCTTTCCTTTCTAGGTCGGGGGTAAGCCCCTTTGACCCAAATGCTTAAATAGTTCTGGGAGTTGAAATTGAAACCAATCAATTTTTAGATTGATTGCTAACAAGAAAGTCAACTAGAATGTAAAGCGACAATGAAAAGTTTAAGGCTAGAGAATTCAGTTACGTGCGCAAACGAGTTAGCATATTCTAGATCACCCTTTCGGTACCACATTCCTTGGTTAAATCCTCATATCCTGAGATTTATTAAAGTAATACATATATAGTTTTCTTTATATGTTTCGAACACTAAAAAACTATGTTACTGGCTTTTAGGTAAAATTGTCGCATCATGGGGCCGAATAAGGGCTCGACTGTTCATGGTGTGAGATCTATGTTTTTTCAATATAAGAAAAATGCCATAAATGAGCCCAACGTATAAGCACGGATGAATCTATATCAAAGCAGCAAGCAAAAAGGGGCATGAATTTGATGCCATGTCAAATAAACGAAAGTAGATTCGAAGCATCAAATTCAAAGACAATGTTTGAATGTCGATCGTGAATCCAACATACGCAACTCAAATAGCAAAGACAAATTCAGTCCAATCTGAGTAGCGTGCCTGAATCTGTTGCGTATGATTCAAATAATAGCATTGAATTCAAGCGTGCATATGTCCTATACGTACCATTCTAAAAAACAAAAGGGAATCTAATCAAAATAGCGAACCGAATGGTTTTTGTGCTTCTTGTAATATTAACCTTCTTTCTAAACTCGAGACCTTTTAATGATGTGCATAATAGAGTATTGCATGTCTATTAGTAGAGGAGCTGAGGATCCGGCGAGAAGATTTTCTCTTTTTAATTTGCTTTCAATATTACTTCTGCTGCTTGCACCATTCTTCTTTTTCCCTAATTTTGATGGGGTGTCTATGCAATATGTTGTGATATTTTTCGGTGACATTCCAAATTTCGATTTATTTTTTGAGATTTATAAAACATGCATTTTGTCAATGTTCTTATAGTTAGATCTCGCCCAGAACTGATCACTCTCGGGTTATTTTTAAATTTGAGATTTCGCTAGAATCGCATTCGATTGAATTTGGCCGTTATTTAGAGCTCGAACTTTGGTGTCAAATTTCTCGGAGTTTCGTGACGAATTTAATTGAACAATGTCGATATTAATGTGGCCAGTCACGAGATTGCCCGGAATTGGTGAAAGTAAAATTTGTACCGGATGCGAATTTTGATTAATAGACCTCTCTCTGGATTTATTTTAATGGTGGTTTTTGGCCTTTTCTCTTATTAATAATTTTGGATTTTGTGGGCCGTTGGATCGTTTTCGGGATTGAACATGGACCGTCGGATCGCACTCAATTTATGTTTGACTTTTCTCTCTCTCTCTATCTCCTCTACCCGGCCACGTCCCCTCCCCCTACACTGCGCACGTTTCCCCCCTGCCATTCAGGAGAAAGTGCCTATTTCTGACAAATTTAATGGAGGGTCGACTTCTGTGGTACACTGCTTGTCATGAATGATGCCCTCCATTTCCTCGCGTCTTTTTCTTTTGATCTTAAATCATATGGAATGCTCTTCCTTTGACTAAGCGAGAGAGACAAAAAGAAAGGGAACCAGAAGGCGTCGCGCAGCAGCAGGGAGGGCAGAGTCGCGCGAGGGGCAGAGGTCAGAGTCGCCCGGAGAATCCTTTGCCCATCCGAGAGGCCCCCGGTTTGAGGCCGGTCCGTTAGTTCACTATCTCGGTTTCTTGTCTTGTATGTTTGGTTGATTAGATTTAGCGCGTCTTCTTTGGGCCGGAAGTTTGGTAGCCGGAACACGAGATTTGGTTGTCGTTTTTAAGTTTTAATGGCAAAACGGTAACCGGGATAGGCGGCCGGCGGTCCGGTGACGGTCAAAGTAGGTAGCGTTGTTTCGGGGACCGGATGTGTGATTGATGGTCGGAGGACATTCCTCCGGCGAAGCAAAAAGGAGACGTTCGAGAGAAAAGATTCTAACTTAACGGGGTGTCAAATATGCATTTTGGCCGTATGCTCGAAATGGTTTGCTGCATATTCTAGGAAAACCGAGCTGCAATGAAACAAAAAGAAAAATTGTAATTAAAACAATAAAAAAAGAAAATAAAAAGTGGCCAGCTTCTGGGTGGAATTGGGAACTAGTAGGTTCGTTTGGTTCCCGGATCCAAAACAGGATAGGCCGATCACCCCCTAGTCATTTGCTGCTAAAATTGAGAATGAAGCTTAATCAGGAGGTGAACTCGGTGAGCGGAAGCTAGGTTTAGATTTCGAGAGTTATTTCTTGCTCTGAAGTGTAATACTCCACGTGTTCGACTTGTTCTGCCACTGCCATTAGTGTTTATTACATGAGTTCGCCTTTCCTTTCTGAACTTGCTCTATTAAGACAATTAAGCATTTCGTTTTGGGCCTTTGATTTTAACTTTATGATTTGATCTTTGAAGGTTCGGACCAGAGATTACCCAACCGGTATGCATTCTCAGAGGAACTACGGTAATTGGACCCGTCAAGGTCCTGAGGTTGAGGCGCCAGCTGCCTTCCCTCCTCCAACTTCCAACTTGCTGCAACTTATTAGGATGTATGGTCATGATAATGGGAATAATGATCCAAAGGCTCTTCCTAGTGTCCCATATCTCAATTATCAAGAGCATTATTCTTTGCATGGAATCCAAAAGTCCCACCTCTTTCCAACTCCCTCACTTCCTCCTCCCCCCACATACTGGCCCCCACGCCCAATCAATTCGCAGCCTCAGCAGCCTAATTGTCCACTCTTCAATCAAAATTCAGGCCTCATTACTTCATTTCCTGCTCAAACTTTCACTCAGTCATTGGCTCCCCAGCAAATCCAATCAACTTGTGAAACAAACTCCTTAACATTGCAGCAGAAGAGAAAAGAGAAGAAAATGCAGAGGAAGAGGAACATAAAAGAGGCAAAAGTTAAGGGGATATATTGCCCGACCATTCAGCGGAAGGGATAAGGAAAAGAGAAAGAGGCCGAGGAAGCAAAAAGAGGCCAAAACTAAGAAGAATATGTGCTATGCAGGCGTAAGTCCTTTGTCAGAGTTGTTGGTGGCTGAAGATGATGTTAAATTGGATATCGATATCAACACAGGAGGGATGTCTATGCAAATTCCGGATATATCGTCAAAGAGGATTAGTGTTGAACCTTCCCAAAACATATGCAATGGCGTGTCCGAATGCTTAGATACAGATACGCCATTTGACTCCCTTGCAGATGCATATGACCTGAGATGACAAAGGAGAATACCTATAAAGTTGGCCCAGTGGAATGTTTTGTAATGACAAAGGGTTAATGGAATTGCAACCATAGAAATAATGGGTCATTTGTTGGATAAGAATCCATTCAGAAGTTTTCTTCGTCAAGGATGTGGTGCGTATCTTGAGATGGTGGCTACAGTTAAACAAGACTGATACTATGTATGGTTGCTTGAGTGGAGCGGTGCTCAGCCATATAATGGTTGCTATGAATAGGTGTAGAATTTGCCTGGTAAACAAAAGGTAAGAGTTTCTGATGCCTGTCTTTTCCTTTGGCCAGTTTTCAGATGTCCTGTTTATCATATGTAGTTGTCCTCTAGACTGGGTATTCTTAGATTGCCATTTGAGAAATGGGAAGTCATGCCCTTGGTTAAGGAAAATGACAAGTAGTGTCTTAATCGTAGATATTCCATTGGTTAGACTCATTAGAGAGAAATATCTTCTTCCTTGATCCCTATTGTGAATTACTAAAGATATATTTCAATTTATATGCTTTTTGATCTAGCAATTCTCCAATTTTAGCTCTTCAGTTACAAATATATCAAGATATTGATTAGACCATGACCTTTTCATACCTCTTAGATAATTAATACGCTTTGGAAACTCATTACATACAGAAAAGATGGTCTTGAAATAATTTGTCTTCAGAATGATAAAGTCAATTTGGTGCATGTTTCTTTTCTGTTTAGTAGAACCCTATTACATGAATATCATTTCTCTTTGCCTTTTTGACCCCTCCTTTTTCCATTCATTTGCTATTTATGACATTGTGGAATCTATGATTTGTTAAGGTATTATATATATTCTGAATGCTAACGTTTGGTTTTCAGCTCCAAAGCCTCACAGGCCATGGGTTACTCAGGCTTCTCATTGGATCTGCGTGCATTGATTCTTTCTGTGAGTCCTCTCATACCTGTGCACAACTTGGTAAGACCTTTGAACTTATGATTCCTTGCTTTCTTGACATCATGTACAGCATCTATAGTATGATGATGCACCTCTGATGCATATTGAATAATCAGTTGCTTGTGCATATTACAAGTCAGCTGCATGGTGTGACCTTTCTATACTATAGCCTGTTAACAACGTAATGGCATGTGTTAGGGCTCTATGGCAATGTTTCTTGCTGTGGCACTATGATATGATGCTCATGCTAAGATTGAGTATACCTATAGCTGTAGATTTCCTTGCATGATGGTAGTCAATCGCAACGAGGACACTATAGAGGTCTTCAAGATGAAGTTAGGCGATATCCTTGGTCTTCATTCTTGATTCTTGGTTTATTCTGATCATATTGTTCATTGTTCTTATTCCTGTTAGTTAATCTCTTCATTTGACTATAACCTAAGTCAAACTTGCAGTTCAAGGGAGTTCCCATTCTTGTGGTGAATTCATCGCAAACTAATTGAACTCTAGTATTCTGACTCTTTGTTCTGCATGTAGAGTGCAAATAGGTATGTGACATCAGTGGTGATGATTCTAGCATAATGAGATTCTCTCCTGTTTCTGTGATGGCAGAAACCGTTAATGCTAATTATTTTGTCTCAAGAAGTTAAAACATTTCATAACCATAATTTGTTCAAACAACGCCTTATGGATAAAGATATGTATGAATGTTATTGACGATGATTAGCATTCTATTCTTTAGTAAGAGGATGTAGTTAATCATGTAGCATTCCATAAATTGTCTTCAAATGATTCAGTGTCCTCTGACTGACAATCCATGTGCCATTTACTGCTTTTCCAAACACAGAATTTCATCAAGGGACCGAGAAAGGAAGCATGATGAATGTCCAGATCAGGTCTTTTCCGGATGTTTATGTCTTTATTGAGGGTTGCAGCTGTGATCACAAGCCCATTTCATGCTTTTAACTTGATTATCAGATTGTTAAGATAATTTATGGCATAATCCTGTCCAGGCATCGCTTTTCTGATGCTAATTTATGTCACCAACATAATATGTAATCTGGCTTGATATTTGTTATGAGTTTTTTGAACTTTGAGGCAAATTTAGGCGTGCTATTGATGTGTCCGAGTTTCGTAGTTCTGGACTATATCAGGTGCAATCCTTGATGATGGTAAAAGAGGTAAATGATTTGCATATGACTACTACCATCAAGTGTAGTACGATAACTGTGATGAAGAATCTTCGCATTTGCGGGGATTGTCATTCCCAATTAAACTTATTGCGAAGATTGTTGATCGTGAGATCATTGTGAGAGATTCCAGCCACTTTCATCACTTCAGGTGGCATTTGCTCGTGGGGAGTATTGGTAGCAAGGGCGTGAGGTTATTTCTCCTGTCATGAACCTGTTAGCATCCTGAGTTTGCTCATTATGTTAAGCATTGATGATAGTGGAGCAGCTACACGAGCACTATTCAATATGGGCTTACTTTTATTGTTGACGTAATAGACAATGAATTCATGTGGAATCCATGGCTTTTTTATCAGCTTTGGTTAGTTTAGGAGGGTAAGGGAGTTCAAGTATTTCTCAGCTGTATGAGCTTGTGGAAAGTTGGAGACCTGGGAGGAAATCTTGCTTTGGATGGCATTGCCATCCATTGGCTCCATTCAGGGGTTTCTGTCACTTAGCTTATGGCTTTGGTCTCACCAGAAAAAAAGAATCTATTCACACGTAGGGTATCCCTTCCGCAGAATTAGATCAAGTGAAAAAACCCAGAGCATTGGAAATAGATACTTTCCATCTAATAGAATTTGTATTTCGACAAAAAAAAAATCTATTAGAATTTGGGACGTTCAGAGAGAAGGAAGCACTGCTTGATAAAAGAAGGAAAAATGACACAAATAGTCCATGAACTTTAGCTCAATGTATAATTTGGTCACTGATCTTTTAATTTGTTCAATATAATTCTTGAATTTTAATTCAATGTGCAATATGATTTTCGAATTTTTAATTTATTTAATGTCATTCTTGAACTTTTGGTACATGTTCAATTCAGTCCCTGAACTTGAGCAGTCTTTTCCATTAATTCAAGTTCAAGGACCGAATTGAACATGTACCAAAAGTTCAGAATGACATTAAATAAATTAAAAGTTCGAGGACTACATTGTATATTGGGTTAATGTTCAGGGACTACATTGAATAAATTAAAAATTTATGGATCAAATTATATATTGAGCCAAAATTTATGAATCGTTTGTGTCATTATCCCATAAAAGAAAGGAAAAGAAACCCACCCAAATAAAATAAAGGTTCCTGCCCTGCCTCCTCTTTTTGATTGGAATTGAAAGTTGGTCCTTTTCTGAAATGTCCCATCAACTCTTCTCCTCCGGCCCTCTATTAAATTCTTAGAGCCTCTTCGCCTCTTTATTAGGTCTATGAGATATAACAAAGGCTTCTTCCATCTGTGGATGAAATTCAACTTCACCAAATGTTGTCTCACAAATTTGCTGGATCTCTTCAACAGATTGACAGTAGCAAGTGAGGTTAGTTTAATTGTGGTGCCAAAGTTAGTACTCTCATGTTCTTTGTCTTATTCAAGTTGAGCCGATGTTAGTGTTAGAAACCGGTAGTCATAAAGCACAATAAAATCTTAATGGTCTAGCAGAGTTGATCAGTTGTCAATGCTCGCTAATGTATTGCACAAGAAGTGGAAACTATTTCTTTTAATAGTGATTAGTCAACTCTTCATGTTGCAGTTTTCACTATCCTAAGAGGTCTGTCTCCCTAAGAGCTCTTTTGCCTTTCCTGTGGATTATTTTGTGTTGTGTGGGGTTGAAATCCATAACTCTTGTGCCATCTATTTTCTCGCGTCTTGCTAATATGAGGCTTGGGCTCACAATTGCCTGAGTCTTCCTAACCACAATGGAGAACCAGTCTTGTTCGTATTGAAGATGAATTTCACAATACCTCTACTAGTAATATTCTAGCACTACCTTGTAGAATTCCTTTTTTCTATGGATGAAAGTTGGACCTTAGAGTACGTTTTAATTCACAGTCCTGACGATGCATACTTGAACTTAGTTTGCTTGCTGTAGGTTTCAGGTTGTGCTTACCAAGCTTAACACTTTCCACAAATGGAAGTTACATTAGAAGCTGGGTGTGCATTAAGAGAAGATTATGGTTTTTTGTCCGACTACTCATGTTCTTTGGCCTCCCTAAACTTGCACATTATGTCAAGACTGGAGAGTTGTCTCCCAAAATGTTTGCATAAACTGGTTATAATTTTTCTTCTTCTGTTTTACTCTGGACACAAAATGCTAACACTCCTTGCCCTTGAGTTACTTTTCATCCTGCTGTTATGTTTAGAAAGCATGAATTCTTTTTTTTTTTTTTTGGTAAGGATAGAAAGCATGAATTCCATCTGGCCTCATTTGAAGAATTAGTTTTGTTTCGAGGTTATAGGTATAAACTTTGAAGAACTGACTCTTTTGACATCTGGTCATGAATGCTGTAATTCTTTGACTGTTAGAAAGTATTGTTGTAATATGTGGGGTAAAATAGAGATGTCATTAGTTTAAATGTGAATATGATTGAAATCCAAGAGGTCTAGACTCGTCATCCTTTAAAGCCGTGTCACGTTGTGATTTGATTCCCAATAAAGCTTTCTTAATATTCATTACTTGCTAGCTTGTATCAGATGTTTATAACATAGCATATGGGTATGGCTGTGTGATGTCTGTGACATTCCGAATTTTGGCCCATTTTTGGGATTTATAGAACGTGTAATTCGTCAGTGCGCTTATAATAGAATCTCGCCTGAGAACTGATCACTCTCGGGTTCTTGTTTTAAAAATAGAGATTTTGCTAGAATCGCACTCGATCAAATTTGACCGTTATTTAGATCCCGAATTCGGCAGTCGATTTTTGGGAGTTTCGGGACGAATTTAATTGGACGGTGTCGATATTATTGTGGCCAGCGTCGAGGTTGCCAGGAATAGTGGAAAAGTGAAAGTTTGGACCGGGTGCGAATTTGGACTAGTAGACCTCCCTCGGGGTAGTTTGATTTAATTAATTTGGCCTTTGTCCCTTTTTATATTCGAGGTTTAATTTGGACCATTGGATCGTTTTCGGTTTTAAATTTGGCCCATCGGATTGCAATTATTATTTGAATGCTTTTCTTTTCTTTTCTCTTTCTCTCTCTCTCTCTCTCTCTCTCTCTCTCTCCTCTGCCGCACGCCACCCTCTGCCGCGCCTCTTCCCCATGCACGTCCCTTTCCCCCCCTTCACGCTCACGTCTTCTCTCTCTCTCTCTTCCTTCTTTTTCTTTTTCTTTTCTTTCTTCTTTTCCTTTCTTTCTCTTCTTCTTCTTCCTTCTTCTTCCTCCTTGGGCCCGACTGGTTCTGGTTCTGCTTCTGCCCGCCCGACCAGTCGTCGCCGACCGCCCTCGCCATCCGCCTCACGCCGCCATCGCTCGACCACCGCGCGCCACTCCGTCCGCCAGCCGCCGCCTCCGATCCCGACCCGGCTGTTCTCTCCCTCTCCTCCGCGCGAGCAACAGCTCGCCGCCGCGCCTGTCACGGCTCGATGCTGCCCAGCCATCGTCGCCCTGCTCGCCCCGCTCGCCCCGCCGCCTGCGACGCCGCCGTGCCGCCCCGACCGCCGCCGACCCGTGCCCCCTCAGCCCCTATCTCCCTCTCCCTTTCGCCCTCCCCTGTTTCGGCTTCCCCCTGACCCCGCTGCTCGCCGAGCCGCCGCTGCTCCACCGGCCCGGCCGCCGTTGCTCCGCCGGCCACCCTGCCCAGCCACCTGCAGCTGCCGTGCCCGCCTGGTCCGCCCAACGCCGCCCAGCTCAGCCTTGGCCGGACTGTCCCGGTCATGGCCGAGCTTCCGCCGCCCCGTCGCCGACGCTCGCCGCCGCCGTCACCGCCGTGTCGCTGCCGCCGCCGGTCGCCGCCCCGACCAGCCAGCCAGCCCCGGCCGGCCAGCCAGCCCAGCCGTGCCCGGGCTTGCCCAAGCCGTGGCCGGCTCGTCGCCCGCGCGACCCGTCGCCGCGCCCGTTGCCCGTGCCCGCGCCCGTGCCCGTGCCCGTTGCCCGTGCCCGCGCCCGTGCCCGTGCCCGTTGCCCGCGCCCGCGCCCGTTGCCTGCGCCCGTGCCCGCGCCCGCGCCCGTGCCCATGCCCGTTGGCCCAAGCCCGCGCCTAGTTCGGCACTGTTCACCCGGGCCATTTTGGGCCCGAGCCGTTTTTCCCCGGGCCAAAACTTAGTAAGTGACTTCCTAAACCCTACCTAGTACATTGGGTATTATTAGACTTGTCTAGGGATTAATTAGTACCGGTTTAGGGGCTAAACGTGAAGTAGGGTCAATATTTGCATGTGCGTAATTATTATATTAAATTGTGATATTAGTGGGGGCTTACTTAGTGGCTATTTATAGTGGGCTAAATGACCGTATTGTCGTGGTGTGTGTGGGGGAAATTGATGTTTGAATGTGGTCGATTTGAATGGTTTTGGGTGCATATTAGAAGCTAATGTAGGTGGGTCAATGATTGACTTGTCTCGGGTTAGAATGGCTAGGGCGTGTTTTAATTTAATCTCATTGTGTTTAATTGCGTTATTAGATTAGATTAAATGCTATGCTTGACTCGAATAATTGTGTGTGGCCGACTTGAACGTCGGGTTCGTATGTTGAGGTGGCGAATTGTGAATTGGACTGAATTGTGAATGTGGATTGTTTGATGCTAGTGGCGTGGAATTGATTGAATTGAATGGCGTGTGTATGCCTGTCGATTTTAAGCCCGGATCGATCGGAGGGCTACGGACTTGGGACGTGTTGACGGCGATCCGTGTGAAGGTTTGACTGGCCGGTGTGCCAAATGGTTGCGGGCTTGAGACGTGTTGACGGTGGCCCGTTAAAGGTGTGATTGGACCGGGACGTGTTTACGTCGGTCATTGGAAATTGAGCCCGGATTGATCGGAGGGCTACGGACTTGGGACGTGTTGACGGCGGTCCGTGTGAAGGTTTGACTGGCCTGTGTGCCAAATGGTGTGGCTTGGGACGTGTTGACGGCGGCCACTGGAATTGATTGAATGATATGGCTTGGGACGTGTTGACGGCGGCCATTGGAATTGATCGAATTGTGAGGCTTGTGTGCCTGTGAGAATGAATTTGAGGCGCAGTGGCGCGAGTTGTGAGAAAGATGTTCGGACACGCATGCGACTTGAGTGTGATTGAAATGGCTGGTTGAACGTGTGATTGAATCGGCTGGTTGAGCGTGTGATTGAGTTGGCTGGTTGAGCGTGTGATCGAATAGGCTGATTGAGCGTGTGATTGAATTGGCTGGTTGAATTAGTTGGATTGATTGAGTGCAAGTGTGGTTGGTATTTGAGTAATTGAGATGTGTCATTTAATTACTATTATTGCATTATCACATGGCGACTGACGTGCAGAGTTTACTTGGGCTTGATGACGAGGTAAGTACAATGACGCGAATTATATATGTTATGGGGTAGATTGCATGTATGACTTGTCTGGGTACGCATTGGCCTACGTGGGATATAGGGGGTTGCTTATTGAGACTCGTTCTCACGGTTATTATATAACCATTTCAGATCCGTGACCGTGAGTGATTGGAGACGCTACAAGGGTATCTCGGAGGTCGAGGACGGGTCAAGTATACTGTATTTTGAGTCCCCCTTTGTAGAGGAGTTAAGTTTGTGAATCTTAGTCCCTTGTGAGGAATGTGGCTCTGTTGTTGTGACCTAGTGTAGGAATTACAATTATTGTTTCCTGCTTTTGCTACTCCTTTGTTATTATTAATTGTCTGGGTTGTTTCTATTTGTTTCTGCGCGTGCTTAATCTCTGATGTTTGGGTTGGGTCGGCGACGCGTCTGGGACGTCGCATTCAATGATCGACCATCGAGGGGTGATCACGCGCTCGTAGGGTGCGGGGCGTGACAATGTCTTTCTTCACTCCCACTCTTTCAATGAAGTCTTCACAGAATAGTCATATACATTTTTTTTGTCTTTTGCATCGGCTATTTTCACTCGTGGCCTCTACTCTGCAAGAAATAGAAAGAGAAGCATGTTAGTTTGCAGCTTTTTGAGGTACATGTAGAAGATTTTCATTGAGAGATGCAACAACCTTGGCTATGTCTGTGGTTGATGTTCTTTGATATATGTCTTACACTATTTATTTTCTTCTATTATTGTTCCACTAGTTCATGGAGGTATATCTATCTTGACTTCATTTTTGCGTATATACCTATGGAATTACCTATAGGCCCAAATCGCAGTGGCAGTCAACCTCTGTGACAGAGGCATGGGCAAGTGCTGCTTGAGAGTTTCTCCTAATATCTCCCGTGAGAGTTCTCTTACCTGACGCAAACAACCACTTCCGGTTGGGGAAGCCGCAGGTGAAGGAATGACTCACTATGGGAGCGAGAGGTTGATGTTTTTGTTGTTGCTTGCAGCGCTAGGAGTAACTGGCTTGGCAGAGAGAACACAGACCTTTGTTACCCTGGGAGCACAAGAACAGTAGTCTTCCCACTCGTCATTGTTTTCAACTTGCTTTTCGTTTTATGGAATATGTATTACAATCATCGATAAATCAATAGGAGCTAGTTGAAATTGGAAAGCAAATATAAAATCAATTTGGAAGAACATAAAAATTTCATTATTATCAGATTTTTTTTAAGGATAATCACACTATAATAAATTTTCATCCGTTTTATTATGTACAAGTACTGCAACTTTTTCTTTTACAATTGAGTATCTGAACTGTCAAAATATAGCTCAACATGGTGACTTGCTTACTCAGAAAAGAATGATGCACATTGATATATAGGAGTGCCAACTCAATTTAAAATTTGATAACAATATTGTGATTTTTGTGTTCCATTCCAAAGCTGAATGCCTTTAAGGATCTTTGAAACTTCCACTGTAATTTTGTAATAAACTAATTGATTCACATCAATTTGTGTTAAGTGGCATTAGTAAGAGTGCTACTTTTGTAACATCTTTCGTGGAAGAATTATAAGATGGCCTAGGTCCGCAAGGACACATAAGCTTGAATTTTTGTCTAGTGCTGAAAGTTATTTTTTAAGAGTCGATTAGGGAGTTTCTAACACATGAATATTTGCCGACAAGTTGAAAATGCACTTTTATGAAAAAAATAAAAGAAAATTAAAAGAAAAAGAAAAAAGAAAAAGAAGAGAGAAAAGAAAATAATAAATCTCCAGCCCATCCCTTAAGTTCGGCCCTATTCTGAGAGCAACGTTTTGAAGCCGTTTGTGGCCTTTGCTGACTCATTGACGACGCCCACAGCTGAATCAGGTCGTTTTGTTTCCAATCGAATTCTAGATATGATTTCAGTTCATTCCTGCTTTGCCCTCTCGCTGTTTTCAGAGTTGCACTGCCGTTGATTGCGATGTGGAGGAGGAATCGAGTTTGTGAGGAAGGTGTTCGATGAAATGACGAAGCTGGACTCTGTTTCGAGAAGTACCTGTTCACGATAGAGATAATTGACGACTCGGCAGTGGCGACCTCAAGCTTTGGATTGGTGATCGAGCGAAAGCAAGTCTCTCGAAGATTGATTCCAGAGAAGCTCGCTGAACTTGCTCGACAACGCCATGATCGTGTCCGTGGAGCTTCTTCGCTTCCGTCCGCCAATAACGTCTCCGTTTTTGCTCTGTTTCAAAGGCCTGCGACGTCTCGCCCAGGGATATTTCAGGCGCACTAGTTGTCGATCATCACCGTTGCTGCTCGTTTCCCATGAATTCAAGCTCCAGCATGGTTCGTCATTCTCGGTCATGATGACACATACTTGAAGCACATGAAGCAATAAATCTTCAATCAATTCATGAAGCTAAGTTGTCAGGTCATTCGAATCTTTTGAATCAGGAACTCTCTAGAGCATCAAAGTCCATAAAAGCAGGTCCCAAAGCCGGCACTCTGGAATAGGCAGTTGAAACGTTGAAAAGGGAAACAAATTGATGACGATGCCAAAAAAAAAAGTTGAGTTCTGGGATGGAGAGTGATTTGGAGGAAAGAATCATTATCTTATTCCACTACAAAAAAACGGGATTTTTGCCACGAAAATTTGCAACGAAAAAATTTTCGTTGCAAATTTGCGACAATTTTTCCAACGAAAAGTAAAATTCGTTGGAAATTTCCAACGAAAAAATTTTCGTCGCAAAATTCGTTGGAAATTTCCAACGAAAAATTTTTCGTTGGAAAATTCGTTGGAAATTTCCAACGAAAAAATTTTCGTCGCAAATTTCGTTGGAAATTTCCAACAAAAAAAAATTCGTTGGAAATTTCCAACGAATTTTGCGACGAAAAATTTTTCGTTGGAAATTTCCAACGAATTTTCTAACGAATTACAAAAAACCCGGTACTATTCGGCATTTTTGATATTCGTTGGAAAATTCGTTGGAAATTTCCAACGAATTTTCCAACGAATTTCATATTTCCGGGCAATTATTTCAGTGTGTATAATTTTCGTTGGAAAATTCGTTGGAAATTTCCAACGAATTTTCCAACGAATTTCAATTTTCCGAGCAATTATTGCAGTGTGTACAATTTTTGTTGGAAAATTCGTTAGAAATTTCCAACGAATTTTTTTCGTTGGAAATTTCCAACGAATTTTCCAACGAGTTACAAAAAACCCGGTACTGTTGGGCATTTTTTATATTCGTTGGAAAATTCGTTGGAAATTTCCAACGAAATTTCCAACGAATTTCAATTTTCCGGGCAAATATTTCAGTGTGTACAATTTTTGTTGGAAAATTCGTTAGAAATTTCCAACGAATTACAAAAAACCCGGTACTATTCGGTATTTTTTATATTTGTTGGAAAATTCGTTGGAAATTTCCAACGAATTTTCCAAAGAATCTTGCAACGAAAACGCTACTTCTCCCTTATTCAATATTTTCGCGCTCTCTCTCTCTTCCTTATTCAATATTTTCGCTCTCTCTCTCTCTCTCTCTCTCTCTCTCTCTCTCTCTCTCTCTCTCTCTCTCTCTCTCTCTCTCTCTCTCTCTCTCTCTCTCTCTCTCTCTCTCTCATCGCCTTTTCGCCTTCTCCGTCTGTCTCCCCCTCCGCCTCCCCCTCCGCCTCCTCCCCCGCCGCCCCCCCTCCTCCTCCGGCTCCGGTGCGCCATGGACACCAAGCCCCCGATGCCCCCGATGCCCCCGACGGCACCAGGCCTCGTCGCCGGCGAGGGCCGAGCTCGCCCAGATCTGGGCGAGCTCGAGCTCGCCGGCCATGGCGAACTCGGCCCTCGCCATGGCTGGCGAGGCTAGGAGACGACGACGGTCTTGACGAGCGGCGGCCCCGAAGCCTGCTCCCGCCCCTGCTGCTGCTGCTACTTCTTCTTCATCTTCTTGTTCTTCGGCGCAACAGCCTTGCCGGCCATGGCGAGGGCCGAGCTCGCCCAGATCTGGGCGAGCTCGGCCCTCGTCGACGACGAGGCTTGCCCTCGCCGGCGACGAGCGCGAGCTCGCCATGGCCGGCGAGCTCGGCCCTCGCCGGCGATGAGCGCGAGCTTGCCTAGATCTGGGCGAGCTCGGCGCTCGCCGGCGCCGAGCGCTGGCCCTCGCTGGCGAGGAGGCTGGCCCTCACCGGCGGCGAGGGCTATTTTTCAACCAAAAAAAAAAATTTCGATGGAAAAAAAAATTCCACAATTTTTAGACCAAAAAAAAATTTGTAGTTTCCAACGAAAAAAAATTCGTTGGAAAAAAAAATTCGTTTCCAACGAAGTTAGTCACGAGTTTTCCAACGAATTTTGCAACAAAAAAAAATTCGTTGCAAATTTCCAACGAAAATTGAAATTTTTCGTTGGAAAAATTTGCAACGAGCTATTACCAATGAATTTTTTTTCGTTGGAAAATTCGTTGGAAATTCGTTTTCCAACGAATTTTTCCAAATTTTTCGTTGGAAATTTTGTCGGAAAAAACATATTTTTTTGTAGTGTTCAGCGAAGATTGTGATGTCAAGAAGTGCTAAGGGACAAAGTGGCCAAATTTGAAGCGGGTCTGTATTCCATGCTCTCTAACGCTCTTCCGTTTCATGTTAGAGAATGAGTTGAAGTTGGAATAATACGAAGAGTTCAAGATTTCTTTGAAAACCTCTATTTGATGGGGGCGAACACCAACTTGAATGCTATCATGGTGGATTGACGAATATCCACAATGAATGAAGATGAGATGGAAGGGGATGATGCTCTCGCAGTCGAATGGCAAACTGTTTGATTGATTTCTCTAATAAATTTGAGAAATAATGTTTTTCATGAATCGTATGATGCTGCAGATCCACTGGTGTCAAGGGGGAGGTGTTGAGGTCCTTGAATGATAGCGTGAAGTGATGAGTGATGCTACAAATTGTTATGAAAATGAAGTTGGAGGAATTGAAGGCTAGCTTGAAGTGAGGGGCAATGAGTTGCTATGCATTTTTAGGATTTTCTTTTAATATATTATAGCATACATTGTCAATAGGAAAAAAGGATTTACAGAATTGGCTTTATACTTACGCCATTAATTTAAAAAAGAGAGTATTATTAACCTCACATCAATTATGGATTGGTCGATTAGGTAAAATTTCCTATAACTTAAGTATAATATATTTTTCCTATTTTTTTTCTCTGTTCTCGTTTCTTTTTGTGATGATCAAGATTCAAGATGACTTGGATTTATACGATGATTGAAAGGGGGAGAGACCGGTGATTGTAGAGGACTTGTCATGGGCTCATGTGAGATTTTTAATTTTTTTTTAGCAAAAGAGGATGAGTGTTGTGCACGAGTAGAGGTGGCAAAATGAATTAATGGACCCATTTTTCCACTCAGTTTTATTAAAATTCGGTGTATAATGGGCCAACCCTCACCCTTGAGTTACTTTTCATCTTGCCGTTATGTTTAGAAAGCGTGACTTCATTCTGGTCTTATTTGAAGAACTAGTTTTTTTCAAGGTTAGAGGTATAAACTTTGAAGAACTTACTCTTTTGACATCCGGTTATCAATATTGTGATTTTTTTACGATTAGATAGTACTGTTGTCATATGTAGGGTAAAAGAGAGCTTTGTCATTTGTTCACATGTGAATATGATTGATATC
The DNA here is from genome assembly GCA_031216405.1 of Syzygium malaccense. Taxonomy (NCBI): domain Eukaryota; kingdom Viridiplantae; phylum Streptophyta; class Magnoliopsida; order Myrtales; family Myrtaceae; genus Syzygium; species Syzygium malaccense. The sequence goes on along the minus strand of CM062257.1, from coordinate 24,790,700 downwards.
CAAGAGGTCTAGACTCATCATTCTTTAGAGTCGTGTCACGTTGTGATTTGATTCCCAATAAAGCTTTCTGAATATTTATTACTTGCTAACTTTTATTAGATGTTTATAACATAGCATACAGGTATGGTTGTGTGATGTCATTCTTCATTCCCACATGACCCATAAATTACAATGGTTACTCTTTCAATGAAGTCTTGACAAATAGTCATATAGATTTATTTTGCGTCTTTTGTAGTGTGGAAATGATAAAAAAGATTTCATTGGAGAGTAATTTGGCTATTTTCATTCGTGGACTTTACTCTGCAAGAAATAGGAACAGAAGCATGTTACTTTGCAGCTTTTTAAAGTACATGTAGAAGATTTTCATTAGGAGATGCAACAAGCTTGGCTGTGTCTGTGGTTGATGTTCTCTGATATATGTTTTATACTGTTACTTCTTCTTTTATTATTGTTCCACTAGTTCATGAAGGTATATCTCCCTTGACTTCACTTTTGCGTATATACTTCATGTAATTACCTATAGGCCCAAATCGCACCGGCAGTTAGTGATGGAGGCATGGGCAAGTGCTGTTTGAGAGTTTCGCCGATTATCTCTCATGAGAGTTCTCTTACTAGATGTAAACAACCACTTCCAGTTGGGAAAGCTGCTGGTGAAAGAATGACTCACTATGGGCATGAGAGGTTTATGTTTTTGTAATTGCTTGCAACACTGGGAGGAACTGGCTTAGCAAAGAGAGCACGAGATCTTTGTTATACAGGGAGCATGAGAACAGTCGTTTTCCACTCTTTATTGTTTTCAACTTGCTGTTCGTTTCGTGGAATATGTATTACAATTGTTGACAAATTAAAAGGAACTAGTTGAAATTGGAAAGTAAATATAAAAACAATTTGTAAGAGTATAAAAAATTCATTATTATCATATTTTTTTAAGGATAATCACACTACAATGAATTTTCGTCCGTTTTCTGTACAAGTACCGCAATATTTCTTTTTTCGAGTGAGCATATGAGCTTTGAAAATATAGCTCAATACAGTGACTTGCTTACTAAGCAAAGAATGATGCACATTGCTATCTAGGAGTGCCAACTCAATTTAAAATGGATTAATTTTTTTTTATCTTAAAATGGTTCTCATTATTTGTTTTTTCCCTTCCATCCTCTTCCATGCTCAGCCATCGTCCACACTGTACAATGCCATTGCTGCCGCCTGTTAATGCTATGAGGCCTGTGCCGTTGTTGTGGTCCACCGCACAGGGGCTTGCGACCATCTCTCTCACTAATAAACCTGAGCCCATTCAAATGTTCTCTCTCGCACGCACCTAGGATTTCCTGTTCCGGCCGGAGCGAGAATTCCAGTTTTTGTCAAAGGTAAAGTTCAATGACCCGTTCTCTATTACTTTTCGTCCAGAATAGAGACAGAGAAACGCTGATGTGATGATTTGTGGTCGAAACGCTGTCCTGATATTGAATGTGAGATCCTTAGCTGAGAGACGCTCTACGTTTATGTGATGATTATTAATATTTTTGTTTCTTGTGTTCTATCCGTCGAGTGCTATAAGTATTTGAGCCTGAGCTTAAATGAAATCAGTACCGGAATAGGTTCGCTAAATGTGAACAGAATCGCATAGATTCTGATGTTCACATGCTTGTTAATGGATCAAACTTGCCATCCTCTTCTGGTCATGCTTAAATGATTATATTTACTGGATACGCCGCACTTGCGAATGGGCAATGGTGTTTGTTGGGAATTCTTGGAACCCTTTGTTGAGGCTCTCCCCGCACTATGTATATTTGCTCTGTCTTCTTGTCTGTATGTCTCAGTGTTGGTTGATGGCGATTGTGGTGAGAACATGAATTGGAATCACTGATAGTCTGATATGCTCTTTGATCTCCGGTGATATTTGAGTTTGTTTCTCTGTTGTGGTTCCATTTTCAATATCTGTATCTTGTGCTTTTTAGCAAACATACAGTTGTAAATGTTGAAAGACTGTAAATCTGGTGATGGTTAGAGATGATCAATGGGGGGGGGGGGGGGGGGGTAAAATGGGTAGAGTGACTTGGTGTATCGAGTTTGTAGGTGTTGATCTTGGGCAAATTCTGGATGCTTACATGTTGATTGTTCTATCTTGAAATGTTCGATTATAGTGGTTTTCAAGGAAGATGTTTTGTAGTTGAGAGAATTCTGTTTTGAATGGTTTGATAGATTCTAGATAAGTAACTTTGTATGTTTGTTACTTTTTTTTTTTTGCTAAAAGTAACTTTTTTTTGATAGATTCTGTTTTGTATGTTTGTTACTTGAACAGAGATGGGTAAAGATCTGGCCGACGATTTGAGTTGGAAAATTTGAATTGGAGTGTCCTGAGTAGAGATAGGAAATGAAGAAGCTTGCGTATTCTGGAGAAGATGGACTGAGAATAAAAAATTAATAAAAAAAGAATGAATAAAAATATTAAATAATTAAAAAAATCTGAAAATAAAGAAAAATTAGAAAATTGGTTAGATAAATATGCCTTGATTAGGTTGTTAGATTTTAGTATTAACATTAGCATAGTTTCATTTATTTGATATTCATATTGTTTAGAGATTTTGGTGACCTTTGTTATAGTTGAGTCTTGGAAGATTGATCTTTTAAACAAGGAATTGAATTCGATTTGATTGTAGCTTATGGTATTGTTGTCTCAAGTCTTAATAACGAGGCCATGTTATACTCTTTTCCTAACTCGTATTGGGTTATTTTACTCTAGTTCACCATTTTATTTACTTTCATTACTATTCCTTATTTGTTTATTTGTTTGTTGTGCTTTTTTTATATCGTTTGTGTGTTTTGATTTATTTTCTTAGTTGAATGGTTATGTTACATTCTATGACTATAACAAATACAAAAACATCGCATGGATACTTAGCGGCTTGAATGACCTTTAGGACTCATAATTAGATAAGATGACTGCATGGACACTATAGTTAACAAATGATCAATTTTAAGTACTGAAAAGGTACTAGTTAAATAACTAATGTAATTAAGTCTTCAATCCTAGATTTCTGGTTGCGTATGAAGTGAAGTATACTCCTATACATCACTTGGTTTCAAGCTGACCTCAATAGGCTAGTGGCGACTCCTCATTTAGAATTATGATAAGGTTAATTGAAATTAAAAATGAAAATTCCAATATTGAGCGAGGTAAGGGTTTGGGGGAACCTATGTCGATTGGGATCACTGGTACCCAACTTGACATTACCTTTGACCTCGTCAATTTTTCCAGTGGAGTCATCAAGCTGTCAAGGCCCTCTTTTCCGTCAGGGGAAAAGGATGAGGTTTACAGGTAATGCCAAAGGTGAACCAACGGTCCTTGTTCAGTGCTGGTTCTCCCAAATCCTTACCTAGTGCAACATTGAAATTTTCAATTTTAGTTTCGATTAACCCTATGAACATTTAAAACGAGGAGTCGCCACTAATCTATTAGGGTCAGCTAGAAATCAAATGGCGTATTGAAGTATTCCTCACTTCCTACGCAAATAGAGATTTAGGGTTGGTGACTTGATTATAATAATTCTAACTAGTGCCATTTTGATACCTAAACTTGATTATTTGTAGTGTCCATGCAATCTTTTTACCAATTACGAGTCATTAAGTTCTCGCCCGCTAGGTGTCCATACGATATTTTATTGGTGTTTACTTTAATCCTAAAAAGGTAACCTAACCATTCATGTGACATTATGAATTTCGACCCATTTTTGGGATTTATAAAATGAATATTTCGTCAACGCGCTTATAGTTAAATCTCGCCCGGAACTGATCACTCTCGGATTATTAACCGTTAAGGAAATGTTAGTTGGGAATTAAGTTCGTGGACCTAAGAATTTGACCATGATTTGGCACTTCGATCATAAGGATTGTTGAGAAAATATTTTGGGCCAATATAGGCCAATCCAAGGATGGTTATAGGCGAGTTGCTAATAAAATACGATTGGATCACGGGTGATTCTGCTTGACCATTGTATGGATTGCGAACGACCATAGACCTAATTCAAAGGATCGCATCATTCGAAACTAGCGATTGACCCTTACAATTACATGACAACCGAGGTCACCATAGCTCGAGTAAATTTAGATATGACTCGATTTCAAATCGATCATGAGTCCATACGCGTAACTTCTAAGAGCTGCCAGTTAATTTGAGATTCGCTAAAGTCACATCTGATTGAATTTAGCCGTTATTTAGAACCCGAACTTGGGTGTCGAATTTCTGGAAGTTTCGTGACGAATTAATTAGACGACGTTAAAATAAGTGTGGCTAACCTTGGGATTGCCCGGATTTGTTGGAAAATAAAATTTGGACCGGGCGCAGATTTAGACCAGTATACCTCCCTCTTTATTTATTTTCTTTTGTGCCTTTTATTCCTTTTCTTTTATTTGAAATGAGGATTAATGAGGACCCTTAGATCCTAGCTTGTCCAACAAGATGCAATTGTGGCCCTTGGATGTGAGTTAGTGGGGTTGTTGGTTTTTATATTGTTTTTTTTTCTCTCTCTCTTCCGCCCACTCTCTTTCTCTCCCCCTCCACGCATGTCCCTGCTGTCGCCCACCCACAGCGTGCCGTTCGCTCAGCCACGCCAGAGCAGCCCGCCGCCGCGGGCTCAGCCGCCGCCGCCGGCTCCATTTCCGCTGGGGCCATCTCTCTCCCTTTCGTCTCCCCCCTTGGCCGAGCAGTTGTTGCTTAGACCACCGGTGTCACGCCGCGAACCCTACGACGCGCGAGCATCCCTACTGTGGTTGATTCAAATGCAACGTCCCAGGACCCGTCGCCGACCCAACACCCAAACAAAGTACAAGGCACATGCGGAAGCAATACGACACCCGAACAATTTAAAACCACATAACTAAGGATAGCCACACAACAACCAACATAAACAAATATACACTTGCATTGCTAGGGAGAACATATACACTATCCATATACAACATGAGCCCAAAAATCAAAAGCGGGTCAACGACCACTATTGACAAAAAGGGATAAGTGGCCCGGGTGATCAGGGGTACTAAAACTAGGTGGGGCTCCGGTAAAAAAGATACTGGCCCGACCTATCTAGGGTCTAATGTCTACTCTAAGGCTCCCAATCTGGGTCAGAGCTCGACGAGTTGGAAGAACTCTTGGACGACACCGACTCGGACTCCATGGACTCCAACTCGGTATTGATCCCGGATGACTCTTCGTCTGAACCGTCCTCCTCTGGTGCTGCCTCTAGCTCGAGATCCTACTCCATCGGTTCTGGCTCATCCTTTGAATCCATCGGCTCTAGGTCCGAGTCCTCATCCTTTGGCTCTTCCTCCGTCTGCTCTGGTTCGTCCATCTCCCAAACCTCCGGCTCGTGCCCTAAGTCAGCACTAGAGCTCCCCTCGGGCGCACGGTCAAGACTCACCAAGTCCCCATCGGGACATTGAGGGTTAACATCCCCTGACTCGCTAAACGGGACCTCAAAGGATTGTAGGGGTCCGTAAGTCCCTGTATGGTCCCTGATACACCACCCTATATACTTGTGGGCCTGGTCAAGCTGCTCGCCCGTGTTAACCCAAACTGTAGACAGATATCTAATATAAAAATCTCAGTTCCCTGCGGGGTACACCGTCTCCTCCCGATCTATCCGGTAAGGGATCCCAAAATGAATAGGTACTACGGGCATCTCAAGGCCGGGAGTCTGAAAAATTGGGTTTACACAACAGTGAGAATAAATCTCAGCGAGTAGGCCCCATAAACCTAAACTAGGCTAACATGCACCTCCTGATGAACACTAAACAACACACAATCCAAAACATAAATGACTCAGGCCCTCGGGCCCAAATCCAATACTTACTTGGCCCTGCAGGTTAGGTACTTTATAAATTCACAATAATAACACAGAACCCAATCGTGGCACATACATTGTCACGCCTCGTACCCCACGAAGCGAGAGCATCCCACGCAAAGATCGAGTTTGTTGCGACGTCCCAGGACGTCACCAACCCAACACCCAACGATCAGAGATCAAAACACAAGCGGAAACAACATATATAAATATATATATACACCCGTACAATAAATAAGACAACCATGAATAGCACCACTCAGAAATCCATCAGAACAAAAACATATACATTTCATTGCTATTAAAAGTAGATACAATATCCATTTACGAGGAGTACAGACTACCACTAAAAATGGTCAATGGCCACTAAGGTCAAAAAGGGATCAGTGGCCAGGGTTTACTGAGCTAAGGCGGGCTTCAGTCAAAAAGATGCAGCCCGCTCTATCTACCCAAAGACAATCTAGGGGACCCAGTCCGGGTCAAAACCAGAAGACTCTGACAAAAAAGAACTGTCAGACAGCTCCTCATCAGAATCTAGCAAGTCTAACTTGGACTCAGCCTCCTCTGGCTCGTCCTCAGCATCCATCTCCTTGGGCTCAAAATCCTCCTCCATAGGCTGCTCTAACTCATCATCATTTGGCCCCATGTCCATTGGCTCGACCTCATCAACCTCGTACTCCACAGGTACACCATTAGAGCTCATACTCTCCTCGTCAGAAGTGCCGGGGTCCATCACCTGTCCATCAGGGCACTGTGGGTCTACCTTGCCCTGCTCGTTAAACGGGACATCAAAAGTCCGAAGGGGCCCGGTCTCTTCTCCATTATACGTCCTATAACACCGCGCAACGTACTCGTGGGTCTCAGATACTAACTCCCCGACATCTACCCATACTAAAGTATAATATCTAATGTACATATTCCTGTTCCCTACGAGATGTACGGATATAGTCTTCTCGATGAAATGGGGAATCCCAAAACGGATTGGCGCCTCTGCCATCCTCACTGCTGGGGATCTGAAATGTTGGTTTCCAACAACCGTGAGACGAATCTCAGTAAGTAATAACCCCTAAACCTAAACTAGGCTAACATGTATCTACTGATAGGCAAATAAAACACACATAACAGTGTACCAAGACATCACAATAATTAACCTAGGCCTGCAGCCCAGATCGCTCATACAATGACCCTACAGGTTAGACATTTCATAATAATATTCAAGGCACATACGCGCACACACTGATCACGCGTACGCCATACGCATGCTCATGAATCGTCTCAAGCAATGCACTCTAGCATGCGGTTCGTTTACAAGTATAAACCCGACCCGTAGGCCCACGGATAAATCGACCCGAAGGCCAATAAGTATTCCGACCCGAAGGCCAATAAATACTCCGACCCAAAAGCCACGACCCGAAGGCCAATAAATACTCCAACCTGAAGGCCACGCCCCGAAGGCCAATAAATACTCCGAACAAGCAGGCATACTTGCACACTTTTCAGCCTCATGTGCATTCTCAGCATACGAATGCTTAGCCAAGCCATATGAGCACTCAATTACAATCGCGAGCACATAACTCAGTAAAAATCAATGCATACTCAATCTATGCCACACGTGTTCAATTTATATGCTAGCCAGTCCAACACGAAATTCACATTCACGGGCACCTTATTTCACGCCAAAACAATGGTCAATCGCATACCGCATTAATCGGTCACACAACCACGCGTCATGGCATAAATGAATGAGCACAGAAAGACACCAATCAACTACTAATCATTCAATCCCGGCAAAGGCAAAAATCAAATTTCAATTTATCCGAATTAATCCAAATTCGGATCTAATAGGGCAGCCCCAAAATAGTCCACGTTTGGGCATTATTCCACCGTCTAATTAGCTCAATTAACTCCCAAATATACCACATAATCATCAGATAACTATCCGCCCATAATTAAGCCTAATACCGGTCTAATTAACCTCAAAATTTACCTAAACCGATCTAGAGAGGCAAATTAGTCCTAATTAGGGTTTAGGAATTTATACTCGCCTAATCCAAATCGGGTTGACGGGAACGAGCGGCCAATCGCTGATGGACAGCAAGATCGGTGGCGGCGTTCCGACGGTACGGACGGCGGTGTATGGACGGCGGTGTACGGACGGCGGCGTACGGACGACGGTTCTCGGCCAAGAATAGGGGAAGGACGGGGATGATGATGCTGCTGATTGGTGTTGGTTGGCGGTGCTCGGCGGCGGCACGGCGGTTGCACGGACGACGGCGGCTTGGGCCGGCGACGGTGGCGACCCGGCGGTCTTCTCGGCTAAGTGCCGATCGGTGGCTGAGGAAGGGCAAGGAAGAGAGAGAGTGGTCGTGATCGGCTAAGGACGAAGGGTTGAGGCGGTCCAGCACGGCGACACGGCTGGACGGCGACGGCGTGTGGTGGCCGGCACCGGCGTGACTCCGACGGTGGGTGGCCGAAGGTGAGAACGGCGGGGGAGGAAGTGAACGGGGGAGAGAATGGCCGGAGGAGAGAGAGAGAATGGGGTCAAAGTTGGGTCAAATACCCCTTAGTGGATTACACATGTCATCATCCTAGCCCCCTTGACCATTTTTCCCTTGATCCAATGGCCTTAATTCATCTCAATCCAATAATTTAGGGGCACAATAGTAATTCAATAAATCCTAACAATTATCCACTTAATAAATTCTCAATTATTGCCCAAAAATTGATCAAAAATTCGGAATAATGAAAATTGGGCACATGGGCATTTTCGTAATTTTTCGATCTCAGGTCGAAATTCCATTTTTCGACTGTATCGACCCTGAATATGTGTGGCCACTCAAAGATGGTGTCGGCCACGCAAAATAGTCACTTACGCCTTCGAAAATCATCTTCAAAGTCTTGAGGGGCAAAACCGTAATTTTTCACCTTCGGGTCGAAATCCTATTTTTCGACCGTATACACTCCAAATATGCGTGGCTACCCTAAAATGATATCGGCCTCGAAAAATAATCTCATACGGCTTCGAAAACCGATGTTGGAGTCTAGATGGGTAAAATCGTAATTTTTCCCATTTTGGCCGAAATTCCAATTTTCGGTTGTACTAGCCTCAATTGTATGTGGCCACTCCAAAACGACATTGGCCATGAAAAATAGTCGCAAACGTCCACGAAATTTCGACATCAAAGTTCGGGTTCAATTTCGCAATCAAATTCGCTCACTTTAGAATTTTAGGGTCTCTCACTAATGGGCGGCTGTTTAGGGGTTACGCGTATCGACCCAGGGTTGTTCGAGTCGTGATGGCCTCGATTTTCGAGAGAACGCAAGGAATTATCACTAGTGCCGGAGGTCACGATCGTTCGGATCAATTTCGGGATTCGTTCGCCATGTGTACTCTTGGTCGTGCGGAATCACCCACGATCCGATTATACGTCGTTGGCTAAATCGAATCTGTCACTTTCCTAAGATCGGCCCATATTGACCCAAAATGTTTCCTTGGCGTTTCTCGATATCTGTGCCCACTTCGCGATCGGGTCCCCAGTCCACGTACCATTTCCTGGTTAGCTATTCCCATTGGGTTAGTATCCCGCGATTGATCAAGTCAGGGCGAGACTTACTAAAATTAATGAGAATTAATATACACTTTATTGGTCCCAGAAACGGATCGAAATTCGGGATGTTACATACATAACATCACTTGGTCACAACGCATGTCATACATATGCATATGCTCATGCTCATACTCGTGCTCATGCTCATACTCGTGCTCATGCTCATCAATGCACTTTCGCACACTTGCACTCTTGCACACTAGCCATTTACCAATTCTCCTCCGACCCGCGTAAAACGCATCAGGTCCGACCCGCGTAAAACGCATCAGGTCTATCGCTTCGAGATCGATCTCTGGCCCACGTAAAACGCATCAGGTTGGTCATCTTCCAGTAGTCCGGGCATCATCCCGCGTAATATGCCTCAGGACGGGTTCAATACCCCGCGTAAAATGCATCAGGGTTTTATGTGATCACACGTACACAATTGCCAGTTATTATCTGAACCCCGCGTAAAACGCATCAGGGCATTTTAGGTGATCACATGCTTATGTCATTCGTGCACACTCACATATGCATATGTTATGCCAATGCTCGAGATGCACACTCATGGCCATAAAGTTCACACTTGGGCATTTAAGAATTTCACAATGATTATTCAACATGATTCGGCTATTTATTCCAAACAACGCCATAACATGCTCAATCCACATTTCAATATGCCCAACCAACATAATAGCACGTCTATTTAAGCAATTCAAAACACCCTTGCATGGCACATAATCTATGCATATAAATCACACAATTGGATCAACATGAATTCGCGCACTCGAGGCCCGCCAAGCTACTCCATTCTTAGTCACACTAGGCATATGACACGGCATCACAAAATTGACCACAACCATGGACAATTCAGCCACCTAATCCGTCAATCTAAACATTCCCGGTAATTACACAATTAACCCCAAATTGATCGCTCTTAGTCCAATTCAATCCCGGTATGGACAGCCACCAAACGGATTACTCTAGGCCAATAATTATCCTCAAAATATTCCATTAGGCTCTCCAAGACATCATCCAAATCAGCCACCATGAGGACAATGCGAGGCATGCTCGAGATTCCACAATTGAACCCGAACTTGATCGAACTCGGGCCGACTCAATCCAATACTTCCAGCCATCACACAGCACAATACGGGCCACTAAACCTTAATTAAATTATCACACTAGGCCCCAAAATTAGTCACAATATCAGCCCCTAACATCCATCGCAAACTAACCCATAGATTACCCTAATTAACCCTTAAAACTTATCTAGAAATGTAAATTAGCCTAACTAGGGTTTAGGGTTGTACTCACTTGGATTCCTAAGCTCCTAACAAGGCTAAACAAGTGGGGAAAATGGGCAAGCTGAGCTGATTCCACGGCGACGCAAGCAGCGGCGATGGGCGGCCGACACGGCGGAGCCAGCGGCGGCGGCTTGCGGACGGTGGTCCATGGTGGGGGGCTGTTCCCATGGTCGAGAGGGGGGGAGAAAGAGAGAGAGGGACCGTTGGAGGGTGTGCTAGGCGGGGCGCGGATGGTGGTGGCGGCGGCCTGCGGCAGCGGCGGCTTCCCGGCAGGCGGCGTGCGGCCGAGGGAGAGAGGGAGAGAGCTCGCGGGAGAGGGAGAGAGGAGGGGGGTTGGCCGGCTGACTTGGGGAGGAGGAAAAATGAGAAGAGAGAGAGAGAATGGGAGAGATATAGGCTCGAGGAAGATAATGGGGTGGTTGACCAACTTTGCAATAATGACTATCTTGCCCCTAATCCAAGGGCTATAATCAATTCTAACAAAATATCTAGGGGCATCTTGGTCTAAGATTCTAACAATAATAATAATAATAAACATGACCATAATATTCGCTAATAAACCTCTAAAATTCGGAATCCAAGCTTAGGGGCCCAGGGGCAAAATCGTAATTTTTCGGTCTCGGGTCAAATTTCCAATTTTCGATTCTGCCGATCCCAAATATAATTGGCCACATAAAAATGACACCGTCCTTGCAAAAATAGTCGGGTACGCCCACGAAACTCGACACCGAAGTCTGGACTTAATTCCACGATCGATTTCGCTCAATTTACAATTTTAGCGTCTCTCACTAATAGGCGGCTATTTAAGGGTTATGCGTATCGACCTAAGGCTACTCGAGTCGTGACGATGTCGATTTCTTAGAGAACATGAGGATTTATCGCTAGTCCTGGGGGTCGCGGTCGTCCGGAATAAGTTCGGGATCGTTCGCCGCGCATACTCTCGGTTGTGCGGAATCACCTGCGATCCGATCGTATGTCGTTGGCCAAACTGAATCCGTCACTCTTCTTAGATCGGCCCACATTGGCACAAAATATTCCCTCGTCGCTTCTCGGAATCGGACTCGATTCACGATCGAGTTCTTGGGTTCACGCACCGTTTTCCTAATTAGCCATTCCCTAATGGTCAGTATCCCGAGAATGATCAGTTCCGGGTGAGACTCAGTAAAACGAAATGAGAAATAATCGTCTATTTTATTAATCCCGGAAGTGGGCGAATTCAGGACGTTACAACTCTTCCTCCCTTACAAAAATTTCGTACTCGAAATTTATAATCCAAACCCGACTACTCAAATAAATGGGGGTGTTGACATCGCATTACTTCCTCGCTTTCCCAGGTGGCGCCTTCAGTCACGTGATGTTCCCAGATAATTTGACCAACAGGATCGTCTTGTTCCTCAAAACCTGCTCCTTTCTATCCTCAATTCGCACCGGTCTTTCCACGTACGACACCCTGTCATCTACATCTATTACCTCATGATTCAGCATATGGGTCGGATCCAGTTCGTACTTCCTCAACATTGACACGTGGAAGACGTTATGAACCTGCGATAAATTTGGCGGCAAGGCAAGACGATAAGCCAACGTTTCAATCCTTTCCAAAATCTCGACTGGCCTATATACCTTGGACTCAGCTTTCCCTTCTTGCCAAACCGAGACAGTCCTCTCATCGGTGAGACCTTAAGGAATACATGAGCACTAACCTGAAACTCCAATAGTCTACGCCTTCGGTCCGCGTAACTTTTCTGACGGCTCTAAGCTGTTCTTAGCCTTTCCCTGATAATCCTTACCGTTTCCATCGACTGCTGAACCAACTCTGGACCCGTTATACTTCTTTTCCCCACTTCGTCCCAACACAACAGTATTTTGCACGCTCTGCCATAAAGTGCTTCAAACGGTGCTATTCTGATACTCTGCGGTAGGCGAATTTAACCAAATGTAACTGTTCTTCCCACTTGCCCTGAAAGTCTAATACACAAGCTCTTAGCATATCTTTTGAGGCATGAATAGTCCTCTCATATTGGCCATCCGTCTGCGGATGATAGGCTGTACTGAGCTGCAACTTCGTTCCTAGGGTTGCTTGCAGACTTTTCCAAAAATTCGCAGTAAACCGTGGATCACGGTCTGAAGTAATTGATACCGATACTCCATGAAGACGAACAATCTGGCGTACATATAACTCTGCGTACTTTCTAGCTCCAAGTCCTTTCGCACTGTCAGGAAATGCGCTGACTTGGTCAGTCTGTCTACGATCACCCAAATGGCATCATGTCCCCTCTGGCTTCTTGACAATCCCGTTACAAAATCCATTGTAATATGCTCCAATTTCCATTCTGAGATTTCCAACAGTTGCAATATTCTACCAGGTTTACAATGTTGTGCCTTTACCTGTTGGCACGTCAAACACTTGGCCACATGCTTGGCCACGTCCCCTTTCATTCCGTTCCACCAATAGTGCTGTCGAAGGTTTTGGTACATCTTCGTGCTGCCCGGGTAGATACTATAATTGCTCCTATGAGCCATCGACAAAATCTCTTCCTTAAGCTCCAAATCATCGGGCACGCACAACCGTCCTCGAAACTTAAGAATTCCATCTTCGGATACTTGGAAGTCCGGTTTTCTCTTAGTACCATCTATCTCTAGGATCTTCTGAATCTCAGGGTTCGTAGACTGCAACGCCTTGATTTTGGTCTACACTTCCGATTCAATCCTTAACGTCACCATCAGACTGGAGAGGTGTCCTACCTCGAACTTAAACTCTGAGTCTCGTGCATCCTCCAATAAAATCCATTCTTTGACCATTAACTGCGCGATGCTCGATTTCCTGCTTAAGGCATCCGCCACCCGGTTGGCTTTTCTAGGATGGTACAAAATGTCACATAGTCCTTCAATAACTCCATCCAACGCCTCTGCCTCATATTCAGTTCCTTCTGCGAAAACAGATACTTGAGGCTCTGATGTTCCGTGTAGATTTAGAACCTTTCTCCACATAAGTAGTGCCTCCAAATCTTGAGCGTGAAAATGATTGCTGCTAGTTCCAAGTCATGGGTCAGGTAGTTCATCTCATGAAGCCTTAACTGTCGCGATGCATAAGCAACCACCCTTCCATGTTGCATTAGCACGCATCCTAATCCCTTAAGCGAAGCATCGCTATAAATCTCATATCCTCCCAGTCCTGAAGGGATCGTTAGCACTGGCGCGGTTGTCAATCTCTGCTTTAATTCCTGAAAACTCTCTTCGTACTTTCTTGTCCATTTAAACTTCGTTTCCTTCTTAAGCAACCTTGTCAATGGAGTGACTATCGTTGAGAATCTTTTCAAGAATTGACGATAATAACCTGCCACTCCTAAGAAACTCCGAACCTCAATAACTGTCATCGGTCTCCGCCAATCCATTATTGCCTCAATCTTTGCCAGATCCACGGAGATTCCTTCTCCGAAAATTATGTGTCCAAGAAAAGCTACACGGTTCAGTCAAAACTCGCACTTGCTAAACTTAGCATACAGTGCATGCTCTCTTAGCGTCCTTAGAACCTTTTCCAAGTGTGCCTCATGTTCCTCGGGACTCTTCGAATACACTAGAATATCATCGATGAAGACAATGACGAATTGGTCTAAGAATTCTTTGAATACCCGGTTCATTAAGTCCATGAAAGCAGTAGGCGCATTAGTCAGCCCAAACGGCATTACCGTGAACTCATAGTGCCCATACCTTGTCCTGAATGTCGTCTTTGGGATATCCTCCTTTTAGATTCTTAACTGGTGATATCCTATCCTCAGATCAATTTTAGAAAATATCGATGCTCCTTGCAATTGATCGAACAAGTTGTCGATCCTTGGGAGGGGATACTTATTCTTGATTGTCACTTGATTCAGTTGATGGTAGTCGATACACAGCCTCAACGACCCATCCTTCTTCCTAACGAATAATACCAGCGCTCCCCATGAAGAAGACGCACTCGGTTAGATAAAACCTTTATCTAGCAGTTCCTGCATCTGCACCTTTAATTCTTTCAACTCCGAAAATGACATCCTATAAGGCGGTTTCGAGATTGGCTCAGTCCCGGGTGCCAATTCGATAACAAATTCCACTTCTCTTTCCGGTGGCAATCCCGGCAATTCCTGGGGAAAGACATCGGGAAAATTGCACACCACTGCTATATCTTCTAGCCGCACCTCTTCTGCTGACGAATCAATGACACTTGTTAAATAACCTTGACAGCCCTCATCCAACAACTTAGCTGCTTCTACTGATGAAACCCAAGGGATTGAGGTTTCTCCTCGACTCCCTACAAACTCGAATCTAGGGTGTCCAGCCGGGCTAAACTGGATCACCCTGCTACTGCAATCCATTATGGCATTCTGCTTGACTAACCAATCCATGCCCACAATCACGTCAAAATCATATATTGGCAAAACAGCTAGGTCTATCCTGCTCTCTACGCCACCAATTACTATCTCACAATTCGGGCATCCTAACGATATGCATATCTTATCCATTAATGGCGTAGTCACACACAACCGCACTTCTAACAAGATAGGTTTTAATCCAGCTAATTCAACAAACTGAGCAGATACAAAGGAGTGCGATGCCTCTGGATCAAACAAAGTGTATGCTATATGATGGTACAGAGAAACCATACCTGTGACCACACCTGGCGCATTCTCTACTTCTTTTCGTGCTATGGCATACACTTGTCCTTGTGCCGGCGGCATATTCAGATTAGCCGGCGGGGGATTCCTAGCCTGATTCCCAACTCGGGTTTGTTATTGTTGCATCGGGGGTCCTGCGGGGCGTTGTTGGGGGCAATTCCTGATCTGATGGTTCATGCTCCCACATTTGAAGCAAGCCCCAAACCTGTTCTGCTGGTGGTTAGGCTTTCCGATATTCTTCCTGATCGGTAGGACAAATGGCCGATTCCCTGCCATCGGCTTCTTCTCGAGATGGCGATTGTCCTTGCTCTGGGTGAACCGCGACCTAGAAGCGGCTGCCCTATCAGTCTGATCTCGCTCTATAGCCTGCGCCCGCTCATACATCTCACCGTAGTCCTTGATGTTCAGTGATATCATCTGACTTCTCAGATCCGGTTTCAGCCCATCCCGGAATCTCCTAACTTTATCTTGTGGGTCCTCAATCATCCTGGGCGCGAACCTCGACAGTCTCACAAATTCTGCCTCGTATTGATCCACCGTCATCGATCCCTGGCGGAGTCTCATGAACTCCGCTAACTTTCTCTCCCTGGCACTCTCGGAGAAATACTTTCCATAGAAATTCTCAGTAAATGCGGCCCAAGTCTAGGCGGTACCTTCCGGAAACACTCTGCCCTTGGTGGCCTTCCACCAGTCATTTGCATTCTCCTGCAGCTGATACACCGCTAAAGTCACCCTTTCAATATCGGTGCACCCCAGCACATCAAAGACTTTCTTCAACTCCTCCACCCAATGTGGTGTAGCTTCGGGGTCACCTTTCCCATTGAACTTTGGCGGTTTCAATTTTAAGAACTACTCTACCAACTTTGACATCGGCTTAATCACATTCGCCGGCCTAGGAATTGGATTCTCTTGATTCCCTTGGTTTCCATTATTTCTGTTGTTCCCATTGACCCCATTGGTAGTAGCAACGGCAGCCTCGACCGCAGCAGCAATATTGGCATCTCTCTCTTGGGCTATCCTATCTCCCAGAATTCCAGCTTCCTCGAGAGCCCTTAAAATCCCATCTACTCTTGGTTCCTTGGCAATCCTCACTTGCAGTTCTACACGGTCCTGTTCACGACCTCGACCTCTACCTCTACCACGGCCTCGACCTCTACCTCTTCCTTGGCTACTCATCTTTCCAACTCGCACGCTCACCTACCTGCTATAATTTCATTCAGGAATTAGAAACCTAAACCAAACTAAACCGGTCTAAGGTCCTAGGAAGAGAACTCAACACAATAGCAGTCAAGCAACTAGCATGCGGTCTTATACAAACAGCACAACATCTCAACCAAGGTGATTCGAGTGCTTACCTCGGGTCCTGCCGCACCTGCACTTTACGGGTCAGTTACAACAATCACTCAATCCAAACACAGACAGTCAGGAGGTATATGTAGCATACAAGGTCTCCTTACTAGCTACCCAAGGTCATCGCTCCTTATTACTCCAGGTTTCGATCAACTTGGACCGAGCTGACCTTGCTCTCATACCAAATCAAACGGGGATATCACGCCTCGAACCCTACGATGCACAAGCATCCTTACCGTGGTCGATTCAAGTGCGATGTCCCAGGACCCGTCGCCGACCCAACGCCCAAACAGAGTACAAGGCACATGCGGAAGCAATACGACACCCGAACAATTTAAAACCACATAACCAAGGATAGCCACACAACAACCAATATAAACAAATATACACTTGCATTGCTAGGGAGAACATATACACTATCCATATACAACATGAGCCCAAAAATTAAAAGCGGGTCAATGGCCACTACTGACAAAAAGGGGTAAGTGGCCCGGGTGATCAGGGGTACTAAAACTAAGTGGGGCTTCGGTCAAAAAGATACTAGCCCGACCTATCTAGGGTCTAAGGTCTACTCTAGGGCTCCCAGTCTGGGTTAGAGCTCGACGAGTCAGAAGAACTCTCGGACGACACTGACTCGGACTCCATGGACTCTAACTCGGTATCGATCCCGGATGACTCTTCGTCTGAACCGTCCTCCTCTGGTGCTGCCTCTAGCTCGAGATCCTACTCCATCGGTTCTGGCTCATCCTTCGAATCCATCGGCTCTAGGTCCGAGTCCTCATCCTTTGGCTCTTCCTCCGTCTGCTCTGGTTCGTCCATCTCCCAAACCTCCGGCTCGTGCCCTAAGTCAGCATTAGAGCTCCCCTCGAACGCACGGTAAGGACTCACTAAGTCCCTATCAGGACACTGAGGGTCAACATCCCCTGACTCGCTAAACGGGACCTCAAAGGATCGCAGGGGTCCGTAAGTCCCTGTATGGTCCCTGATACACCACCCTATATACCTGTGGGCCTGGTCAAGCTGCTCGCCCGCATCAATCCAAACTGTAGACAGATATCTAACATAAAAATCCCCATTCCTTGGGGGGTACACCGTCCCCTCCCGGTCTATCCGGTAAGGGATCCCAAAACGAATAGGTACTGCGGGCATCTCAAGGCCGGGGGTCTGAAAAATTAGGTTTACACAATAGTGAGAATAAATCTCAGCGAGTAGGCCCCCTAAACCTAAACTAGGCTAACATGCACCTCCTGACGAGCACTAAACAACGCACAATCCAAAACATAAATGACTCAGGCCCTCGGGCCCAAATCCAATACTTACTTGGCCCTGCAGGTTAGGCACTTTATAAATTCACAATAATAACACAGAATCCAATCGTGGCACATACATAACATCACTTGGTCATAACGCATGTCATACATATGCTTATGCTCATGCTCACACTCGTGCTCATGCTCATCAATGCACTTTCGCACACTTGCACTCTTACACACTTGCCATTTACCAATTCTCCTTTGACTCGCGTAAAACGCATCAGGTCCGACCCGCGTAAAACGCATTAGGTTTATCACTTCGATATCGATCTCTAGCCCGCGTAAAACGCATCAGGCTCATGACACATAACCGCGTAAAACACATTAGGTGGGTCATCTTCCGGTAGTCCGGGCATCGTCCCACGTAATATGCCTCAGGATGTGTTTAATACCCCGCGTAAAACGCATCAAGGCTTTAGGTGATCACATGTACACAATCGCCAGTTATTATTTGAACCCCGCGTAAAACGCATCAGGGCATTTTAGGTGATCACATGCTCATGTCATTCGTGCACACTCACATATGCACATGTTATGCCAATGCTCGAGATGCACACTCATGGCCATAAAGTTCACACTTGGGCATTCAAGAATTTCACAATGAGCATTCAACATGATTCGGCTATTTATTCCAAACAATGCCACAACATGCTCAATCCACATTTCAATATGCCCAACCAACATAATAGCACGTCCATTTAAGCAATTCAAAACACCCTTGCATGGCACATAATCTATGCATATAAATCACACAATTGGATCAACATGAATTCGCATACTCGAGGCTCGCCAAGCTACTCCATTCTTGGTCACACTAGGCATATGACACGGCATCACAAAATTGACCACAACCATGGACAATTCAGCCACCTAATCCGTCAATCTAAACATTCCAGGTAATTACATAATTAACCCCAAATTGATCACTCTTAGTCCAATTCAATCCCGGTATGGACAGCCACCAAACGGATTACTCTAGGCCAATAATTATCCTCAAAATATTCCATTAGGCTCTCCAAGACATCATCCAAATCAGCCACCATGAGGACAATGCGAGGCACGCTCGAGATTCCACAATTGAACCCGAACTTGGCCGAACTCGGGTTGACTCAATCCAATACTTCCAGCCATCACACAGCACAATACGGGCCACTAAACCTCAATTAAATTATCACACTAGGCCTCCAAATTAGTCACAATATCAGCCCCTAAAATCCATCGCAAACTAACCCCTAAATTACCCTAATTAACCCCTAAAACTCATCTAGAAATGTAAATTAGCCTAACTAGGGTTTAGGGTTGTACTCACTTGGATTCCTAAGCTCCTAACAAGGCTAAACAAGTGGGGAAAATGGGCAGGCTGAGCTGATTCCACGGCGGCGCAAGCGGAGGCGGCGGGCGGCCTCCACGGCGGCGCGAGCGGCGGCGGCTTGCGGACGGCGGTCCACGGTGGGGGGCTGTTCCCGCGGCCGAGAGGGGGGGGGAGAAAGAGAGAGAGGGACGGCTGGAGGGTGTGCTAGCCGGGGCGCGGATGGCGGCGGCGGCGGCGGCTTCCCGGCAGGCAGCGCGCGGCCGAGAGAGAGAGGGAGAGAGCTCGCGGGAGAGGGAGAGAGGAGGGGGGTTGGCCGGCTGACTTGGGGAGGAGGAAAAATGAGAAGAGAGAGAGAGAATGAGAGAGATATAGGCTTGAGGAAGATAGTGGGGTGGTTGACCAACTTTGCAATAATGACTATCTTGCCCTTAATCCAAGGGCTAGGATCAATTCTAACAAAATACCTAGGGTCATCTTGGTCTAAGATTCTAACAATAATAATAATAATAAATATGACCATAATATCCGCTAATAAATCTCTAAAATTCGAAATCCAAGCTTAGGGGTCCAGGGGCAAAATCGTAATTTTTCGGTCCCGGGTCAAATTTCCAATTTTCGACTTTGCCGATCCCAAATATAATTGGCCACATAAAAATGACGTCGCCTTTGTAAAAATAGTCGTGTACGCCCATGAAAATCGACACTGAAGTCCGAACTCAATTCCACGATCGATTTTGCTCAATTTACGATTTTAGCGTCTCTCACTAACGGGCGGTTGTTTAGGGGTGACGCGTATTGACCTAGGGCTACTCGAGTCATGATGATGTCAATTTCCCAGAGAACACGAGGATTTATCGCTAGTCCTAGGGGTTGCGGTCGTCCGGAATAAGCTCGGGATCGTTCGCCGCGCGTACTCTTGGTTGTGCGGAATCATCCGCGATCCGATCGTACGTCGTTGGCCAAACTAAATCTATCACTCTTCTTAGATTGGCCCACATTGGCACAAAATATTCCCTCGTCGCTTCTTGGAATCGGACTCGATTCACGATCGAGTTCTTGGGTCCACGCACCGTTAGCTCGCAGCCCGCACCAGCTCGCTGTTCGCCGGGGCCTTCAACTGTTCTAGTGAGGCAGCTGCTGCTTCTGACCTCACACTCCCCCCTCCCCCCCAGCTTCTCCTCTCCCCTGTTTCGGCGTCTATCCCCTCCTCAGTTTGCCTTGTCACCACACTCGTCGCCGTCGCCGTCGCCGCCCTTGCACCCCAGCCACTTGCTCTTCATGGTCGCCACCATTTCTGCCGTGAGCCCAGTTACGCGCCTCCGCCCTTGCCCCTGTTATGGCCAAGGCATTGCCGCCGCCTCGCCAATCGCCCAGCTGCTGTACCGATGCCGCCACCGCTGCTGCCACCCGCTTGCCCCTGCTACACCGAGGCTGCCGCTGCTCTGTTCGGCCACATTGTTGCCCCTTGCTCGGTTTTGCTTGGCTTTAAACTTAGGTAAGTGACTCCCTAAACCTTACATAGTATAATGGGTATTAATAGACTTGTTTAGGGGTTGTTTAGTGTTGGTTTGGTTGGTGGATGAGTTAGGGGCTGATTTGTTTATTGAATGTAGCTGGTTCATAGACCAATTTGCGGTGATTTTAGGGGTTAAATGGTGGCTGTTCGTGGCTGGTTCAATTGCGGATTTGATGGACTAATGTTGATTAGTTTATGGCTTGAAACTTGAGCTAGATGTGGCGATGGGGTGAATGTGTACATGGCCGGTTTGTTGCGGCACTTGGGGGTGAAGTTTGATGCCAAAACATGGTTGGTTTGCATTGGATTGTCGGCTGAAATTGGTGATCTTATTATGAACAAACTTGCTTGAATCTTGGGCGGATTTAACACTTGAAGTGTGCACGTATGTGGCGAATTGATGGTTGGTCATTGTTACCGAATGTGATCGATTGTGAGTGAGAGTTCATGACTATAATTGGTGGAATCGTGGTTGACTTGGTGCACGTGTACAATGAATTGTATTGCGGATGATTGAACACATTTGATTGATGTTTGAGTAAGTGATTGACATGGAGTTGATTGGGTCATCTGGCGTGTGTGATTGCTAATACCCTGATGCGTGTTTATGCGGGGATTGAAATGTCCTGAGGTGTGTTATGCGGGATAATGCTTGGATAGATCAGAGGGCTGTCAACTTGAGGCGTGTTGACACGGGTTGTGGTATGGACCTGATGCGTATTACGCGAGTCGTGGATAGTTTGAGTGAATTCGTATGTGTACGGTGCTTGGTTGAATGTGATGGTTGTGAGATGTTATTATGTTATAGCAATTCGATTAATATGCAGGGGCTATGCATGGTTTGAGACAAGGTAAGGCTCCATGTGTGAATTTTGGCATGTCGGTTATGGTATTATACGTTTAGTCTTGTCTGGGGTACGCATTGACTGAGGTGGGGCTTATGTTGTCTGCTTATTGAGATTTATTCCCATAGTTGTATACAAAACATTTCAGAACCCCGACCCGGACTATGAGCAACCCGCCGCAACGTTTTTGGGTCCCATGCACACTGTTCATGTGAAGACAGAGTACTTTGTGGGTACAAATAAGACCTATATTATGTACTTTAGTACAGTTTGGGTAGACGAAGGCGTGGACGAATTGAAGCGTCACACCTAACTTGCTTGGTTTTATTGTGAGGGGTTAGAGACGATCGGCCCGATCCGTAGATTCGAAGGACAACATCAAGGCGGTGAGGATGCCACGGATTGTGTAACAGCCTGAATTTCGATATAATTTCGGGATCAATAAAATTGATATTATTTCGCATTTCATTTTAGTAAGTCTCGCCCAGAGCTGATCACTCTCGGGATACTAACCAATGGGGTATGGCTAACTAGGAAACGGTACGTGGACCAGGGACCCGATCGTGAATCGAGCACAGATCACGAGAAATGATGAGAGAATATTTTGGGCCGACATGGGCTGATCTTAGGAAAAGTGACGAATATGGTTTGGCCAAGGCTAACGATGTACAATCGGATCGCAGGTGATTTTGCACGACCGAAAGTGCACGTGGCCAATCTATCCTGAACTTGAATCGAACGATCGCGATCTTTAGGACTAGTGATAATTTCTCATTCTCTTAATAATTGGGACCGTCATGACTCGGATAATCATAGGTCTATATGCGTAACCCCTCAACAGCCACCCGTTAGTGAGAGACCCTTAAATTGGAAATTTAGCGAGGTTTGGTCAAGAAATTGAACCCGGACTTCGAGGTCGATTTTAGAAGGCTTGTGCGACTATTTTCGCGATTCTGACGCCATATTATGTTGGCCACACACATTTGGGGTTGGTACGGGCGAAAAATGGAATTTCGACCCGGGACCGGAAAAATGACCATTTTGCCCCTAGGCCAATTTTGGGTTCCGAATTTTGGGAGTAATTAAGGGAATTAATTAATTTTGGAATTATCTCAATTATTGGACCTATTTACCATTTTACCCCTTAATTATTTGGATAAGATTTATTAGGACCGTTGGATCAAGGGCATTTTGATCAATTCCGTTGGATGGGCGACACGTGACACCCACTAGCCACTATATTTGACCAAGTTGGACCATCCTCTCTCTCTCCTCACTCCCCATTTGGCCGGCTCTCCCCCTCCCTCTCCCGAAAATCCTTTTCGCCGTCCCTCTTGGCCGTGAGTCGCCGGAGCCACCGCCGTCGCTGGAGCCGCCGTTCGCCGGTGCCACCGCCTCGCTCGACCGTGTCTCGCCATCACCATCGCCCCTCACCCCTACCGACTCACCTATCCCTCGCCGCCGTTCCCTTAGCTTTAACCGCCGCCCGGAACATAGTGAGCCGTCACCGCCGCCTTACGCCGCCAGCGCCGACCTAGCACCGTCACCCTCACCGCCTCACTTCCTCCCCACCGCATCACCACCACCAGCTTGGCCACCGTACAGTTTGGCCGAGCCAGCCGATCGCCGTGCTCGCTACCGCTCGTCGTTCGTCGCTCGCCGGAAATCACCACCGGTTTTGCCGTTCATCGGCAATCGGCCGCCGTTCCTCGTCGTCGTGGTTTAGAATTAAGTGAGTATAATTCCTAAGCCCGGATTAGGACTAATGATGCGTTTTCTAGTCGGGTTAGACTGTTAGGGTGACTAGAATGTGAATTTAGCCAATCAGTGGAATTGGCAGGCTGATCAATGAATATGTTTTAAGCGGTGGAGTTGATGGACCGATAAGTTGAATTGGAGGTCGATTGGAGGCCAAGGAAGTGTAAATTGATGGCTATCCAGGTTGAGGACTTAGTGGATTAAATTGACTGCATTGAGGATATAGGGCTGAATTGCCGGATTAGTAATTGATGATTGATTGTGGTCAATTGTGATAAATTATGTATTGGCATGCTGTGTGCTAGTCTGGCCGAATTGTGCGAAGTGTGATTGGCCAATGGATAGCTTGTATTGATGATGGAATTGTGAATTGTGAATTAGGCCGCACGATACTAATTGGCCAAGTGAGCATGTTGCTGTGAGTTGAGCATATTGTTATGGTATTAAATTGACCGGATGCCTGAGTTATGTTTGAGGCTCATGGTGCATTGTGATGCATTGTATGGTCCCGTATTGTGTATGCCTAGTGTGAGGCATGTGACAAAATTGTGCGAAAATGTGTGCCTGCCATGAGCATGTGATCACCTAATTATACCCTGATGCATTTTACCCGGGGTTCAGATAATAACTGGCTGTGTGTATGTGTGATCACATTTCGTCCTGATGCGTGTTACGCGGGGTGTGCCGTCTTCATGCACTTTGTAGCACGACGATGCCTGGTACGTCCGGAAGACGACTAGCCTCATGCACTCTGAAGCAGGCTTTGGTTCGTAAGGAGATCAGTGTTGCACCTCATGCACTTTATAGCAGGCTAGAGACACTGGACCTGGGGCATTTTTACGCTAGCCACGGAGTGTTGTGGGCCTTCGGGTCGGATTATCAATTGTTGGCCTTCGGGTCTTATTAAATAATAAATTGAGCATTCGCCAGTGTGCTAGTGTGGGCTAGTGAGCCGAGACATGAATGTGGTATGATGATAGCATATGCATGCATAAGAATGCATGGGTCAGTGTGCGAGTGTGCGACACTCGGTGAATGGCATGTGATACGAACACTGATGAACGTGAGCATGCGTATGACGTACGTATGCATAGCGTGTTCGTGTATGTGATTTGATCATTATGTTGAAATGCTTAACCTGCAGGGTCAGCCAAGTAAGTGATCGGGGCCCGAGGGCCCAGGTCGGAGGACGGTTGTGATTTGTAATATTATGCTGGTTGTGATATGCATGTAAGGAGAATGCATGTTAGCCTAGCCTAAGTTTAGGGGTTATACTCGCTGAGATTCGTCTCATTGTTGTATAAATCCACTCTTTTTAGACCCCTAGCCATAAGAATGCCGAGGCCATCACCACTTTTTGAGATACCGCATATGATTCAGCGGACTTCGAGTGTACACCCCTGCGGGGATGGGGCAGCCTATGTGAGATATTATTCAGTACTATTTATGAATATGGGAGAGACATACTACCATATCGAGGAGTACGTGACCTGGTGCTATAAAGGAGCTGATGGAGTGACTGGACCCCCTCTCAGGACTTTCGATGTTCCTTTGGATGAGAACGACGTGATGATTCCGCAGATGGCGGATGGTGAGATTCTAGACCCTCCACCTACACCTGTTTGGAGTACTCAAGACGAGACTGTGGACGGACCTGCTGCTATGGACGAGAAGGATGAGGAGCCCGAGGTGATGTATGCTGATCTGGAGCCCTTAGACCATCAGGACGATGTTGAGCCAGAAGCCATGGAGTTAGATCCGGAACAGGATGGAGAAGTAGCTGAACGAGGATCGGATGTGGAGATAGGTTCAGATGAAGAGTTAGGATGGTATCTCGATCTAGAGTTAGAGATGGAGTCGAAGGAGTCAGGGTCTAGTGAGGATGCTTCCGAGGAGTCGTCAGATGATCCTATTGAGTCCTCATACCTGGACTGGGAGCCGTAGTACAGGGTGGAGTGAGAGAAGGGAAGACTGTTCCTTTTTGATAGTAGTCCTCTCTGTAGGTTCAATAGACTTACCCCAACCATCTTGCCCTTTTTGTTAAACAGTGGCTGTTGTTGGTTTAACCTCTGTATAGTTTGGTTGGTATATGTAAATAATGTAAAAAAAATTTTCGTTAGTAATATATAAAGTGTATTTATATCTTCAGCTGTGTTGAGTGATGTTTGGCTATCCTTGGCTCGTATTTATATTGTCAGGGTTTGTTATTTATTGCTTCCGCTTGTGCTTTGCTCTCTGCTTGGGCATTGGGTCGGCGACGCTTCTTAGGACGTCGCGAGCATATCGACCAAGGTAGGGATGTTACGTGCCGTGGGGTTCGGGGCGTGACTTCCCCATTTGAATTGGTATCAGAGCAAGGTCAGCTCGGTCTAATTAGGTCGAAACCTGGAGTGATAAGGAGCGAAGAGACTTTGGGTAGCCAGTAGGGTGACCTCGTGTGCTACATGTACCTCTTGACAGCTTGTGATTGTGTTTAAATTACTTGGCTGTTTGACCCGTAAAGTGTAGGTGCAGCAGGACCCGAGGTGAGTATGTGAATCCCTTGGGTGGAGTGTTTTGCTGTTAAGCCACATGCTGGTTGTTTGATTGTTGTTTGATATCTGCCTAGGACTTAGATTGGGATAGATGGTTTAAGTCATTAATTCCTTAGTGGAATTATAGCAGGTAGTAGAGTAGCTGAATTTTGAGGATGAGTAGAAGAAGGGGCAAGGAACCCCAGGGTCAATCTGGTGCTGGAGGCCATGAAGCCAGGGACCCCAGGTTTGATGAAGTAATGGAGACCCTATAGGAGATAGGGCATATTATGGGATTGCAAGCTTAGGAAAGGGCCGCAGCATATGCGTAGGCTGTTGAGGCCGCATCGATTGCTAGTGTTGGAGGAAATCAAGCCCAGCAAGGACAGGCTTTACCAGCGAGGATTAGGCAGATGCCCTAGTTAGTAGACCAATTCATAAAGTTGAAGTCGCCTAAGTTTCATGGTCGTAGTGACCCCGAGATTGCGCCGAGATGGGTAGAAGAACCGGAGAAAACCTTCAAGG
This sequence comes from Syzygium malaccense, assembly GCA_031216405.1. Lineage (NCBI taxonomy): Eukaryota > Viridiplantae > Streptophyta > Magnoliopsida > Myrtales > Myrtaceae > Syzygium > Syzygium malaccense. The sequence goes on along the minus strand of CM062257.1, from coordinate 24,764,185 downwards.
TTTTGGGGTGCACCGATAAAGAGAAAGTAATGTTGGCGGTTTATCAACTACGGGACGGTGCTAATGATTGGTGGAATGCCACAGAAGGCGGAGTATTTCCCGAAGGAACAGCCTCGACTTGGGCGGTATTTGTTGAGAATTTCTATGAGAAGTATTTTTCGGAGAACGCCCAGGAAAAGAAGTTGATGGAGCTTATGCGATTACGCCAAGGTCAGATGACCGTTGACCAGTATGAAGTGGAATTTGCAAGACTGGCGAAGTTCGCACTAACAATGGTAGAGAATCCGTGAGACAGAGCTTGAAGATTCCGGGATGGATTGAAGCCGGATCTTCGGAGCCTGATTTTGTCACATGATATCAAGGATTACAGGGAGATGTATAGACGGGCTCAGATTATGGAACGGGATCAACAGTAAAGGGCAGCCGCTTCGAGATCGCGGTTTACTCATAATAGAGATAACTGTCGTCTTGGGAAGAAGCCAATGGTTGGCAATCGACGATTTGTCCCGCCAGTTAGGAGAAATATTGGGAAACCGAGTTCCCAGCCGAGTAGATATGGAGCATGTTTTAAGTGTGGGAGCATGGAGCACCAGATCAAGAATTGCTCGTAAATGCATCCCTTAGGACCACCTATGATGTCCCAGCAGCAGTCCCGAGCAGGGAATCAAGCCGGGAATCCCCCATCGGCTAATCAAGGGTGACCGCCAGCTCAAGGAAGGGTCTATGCCATGGCACGCAGGGAAGCCGAGGATGCACCGGGCGTGGTCACAGGTACGATTTCCTTATGTGATCATGCCGCTTATGCATTGTTTGATCCGGGGGCGATCCATTCTTTCATTTCAGAGCAGTTTATTAAGTTGGTTGGTGTAAAATCAGTGTTGCTTGAGAATGTGCTAAGTGTGTCGACACCCTTGAATGATAGGGTGCTAGTTTCTTTTGGATGCCCTAATTGTAAGATAATTATTAGGGGTAAGGAAGAGAGTATCGACTTGGTAGTATTGGCCATGTTTGATTTTGATGTGATCATTGGGTTGGACTGGTTAGTCCGATAGAAAGCTGTATTGGATTGCAGCGATAGGACGATCTAATTTAACCCGGATGGACGCCTTAGTTTTGTGTTTTAGGGAAACCGAGGAGGAACCTCGATCCTTTGGATTTCCTCGCTTGAGGTAAGTAAGTTGCTGGATGAAGGATGTGAAGGATATTTAGTGAATGTTGTGGATCTGACCGTAGCGGAACCTAAGTTGGAAGATATACCCGTAGTATATAATTTTCCCGAGGTGTTTTCTCAAGAATTGCCGGGTTTACTGCCTGAGCGAGAGGTGGAGTTTGTGATTGAATTGACCCCTGGGATGGAGCCGATTTCGAAGGCACCATATCGGATGTCCTTATCAGAATTGAAGGAGCTGAAGGTACAAATACAAGAGTTGTTGGACAAAGGTTTCATTCGCTCGAGTGCGTCTCCTTGGGGAGCGCTAGTTCTGTTTGTTAGAAAGAAAGATGGAACTCTGAGATTGTGCATAGATTACCGGAAGTTGAACCAAGTGACAGTGAAGAACAAGTATCCGCTGTCGAGGATTGATGATCTGTTCGACCAATTACAAGGAGCCTCAGTATTTTTCAAGATAGATTTGAGGACCGGGTACCATTAGCTGAGGATCAGAAATGAGGACATTCCCAAAACTACTTTCAGGACTACATACGGGCATTTTGAATTTATGGCTATGCCCTTTGGATTAACGAATGCCCCAGCTGCTTTTATGGATTTGATGAATCGAGTGTTCAAAGAATTCTTAGATCAGTTCGTGATAGTTTTCATTGATGATATACTGGTGTACTCGAAGAGCCTTGAAGAGCATGAAGTACACTTGGCTGAAGTGCTACGGATCTTAAGAGAATAGGCGTTGTATGCCAAGTTTAGTAAGTGCGAGCTTTGGCTCAGCTGAGTAGGGTTTCTTGGACATATCGTTTCTAGAGATGGGATTTCTGTGGATCCGGCCAAGATCAAAGTAGTGACTAAGTGGGCTAGACCGACATCAGTGACTGAGATCAGGAGCTTCCTAGGCTTGGCTGGCTATTACAGGCGATTCGTAGAAAGATTTTCATCAATAGCTATGCCATTGACAAGGCTGCTTAAGAAGGAGACTAAGTTTGAGTGGGATGACAAATGTGAGAGAAGCTTCCAAGAGCTGAAGCACAGGTTAACAACCGCTCCAGTGTTGACCATTCTATCTGGACCTGGAGGATTCGAGATCTACAGTGATGCTTCTTTGAGAGGGCTCGGATGTGTTTTGATGCAGCATGGAAAAGTGGTAGCATATACGTCGCGCTAGTTGAGACTGTATGAGATGAATTATCCGACGCATGATTTGAAACTAGCTGCTATCGTTTTTGCCCTCAAAATCTGGAGACATTACTTGTGTGGAGAGAAGTTTCAGATTTATACCGATCATCAAAGCCTCAAATATTTGTTTTCGCAGAAGGAGTTGAATATGAGGCAGTGCCGATGGATGGAGCTTCTAAAGGACTACGATTGCGATATTTTGTATCACCCAGGTAAGGCGAATCGAGTTGCTGATGCCTTAAGTCACAAGTCTAGTATGGCGCACCTAATGGTCAAAGAATAAACATTATTGGAAAGGCTCAGAGATTCAGAGTTCAAGTTTGAAATGAACCAGATGTCCAATCTATTGGCTACGTTAAGAATTGAACTGGAGATTCAAGCTAGAATCAAGGAACTGCAGTCTACGGACCAAGAAATCCAAAAGATTATTGGATTGGATGCTACAAAGAGGAAGTCGGATTTCCAAGTGAGCGAGAATGGAATTTTGAAGTTCCGAGGAAGAATATGTGTGCCTGATGACGTAGAGCTCAAAGAGGAAATTTTATCGGAAGCTTAGAGGAGCAATTACAGTATCCACCCAAGCAACACGAAAATGTATCAGAATGTACGGTAACATTATTGGTGAAACGGAATGAAGGAGGATGTGGCCAAACATGTGGCTAAGTGTTTGACGTGCCAACAAGTGAAGGCACAGCAATGCAAGCCAGGTGGCTTATTGAGACCGTTAGAGATCCTTGAGTGGAAATGGGAGCACATCACGATGGATTTTGTGACGGGATTGCCGCGTAGCCAGAGAGGACATGACTCTATTTGGGTAATAGTGGATCGCTTAACTAAGTCAGCGCACTTCCTGGCAGTGCGAAAGGACTTTGAGCTAGAAAGGTATGTAGACTTATATGTGCGGCAAATAGTACGTCTTCATGGAGTGCCAGTGACGATCACATCAGATCGTGATCCAAGATTTACGGCCAATTTTTGGAAGAGTCTGCAAGTGGCCATGGGAACTAAGTTGCAATTCAGTACGGTCTATCATCCGCAGACAGATGGCCAGTCAGAAAGAACAATTTAGACCCTTGACGATATGTTGAGAGCCTGCGTAATTGATTTCCAGGGCAAATAGGAAGAGCAGTTACATTTAGTGGAATTTGCCTATAATAACAGCTGCCAACAGAGCATTCAAATGGCACCTTTTGAAGCCTTATACGGCAGAGCTTGTAGAACGCCATTATGTTGGGACGAAGTTGGTGAGCGAAGTATAACAGGCCCAGAGTTAGTACAGCAGACGGCGGAAGCCGTTGGAACTATTCGGGATAGACTGAGGACGGTGCAGAGTCGCTAAAAGAGTTATGCCAACAAGAGACGATGACCCTTGGAGTTCCAAGTGGGAGAGCATGTATTTCTCAGGGTGTCGCTAATGAAAGGATTATCTCGATTCGGCGAGAAAGGAAAGCTCAGTCCCAGGTACGTCGAGCCATTTGAGATATTGAAAAAGATCGGCGATATGGCTTATCGACTTGCCTTGCCTCCTAACCTATCCCAAGTGCATAATGTTTTCCGCGTGTCGATGTTAAGAAAGTATGAACCAGATCCGACTCACGTTCTAAGGTGCGAGGAGATAGACGTGAACGATAAAGTGTCGTACGTGGAAAGGCCAGTCAGGATCGAAGATAGAAAAGATCGTGTGCTGAGGAACAAGACGATCCCGATGGTCAAAGTCGTCTAGGAGTACCACGGAACTGAAGGTGCCACTTGGGAAAGCGAAGAAGCTATGAGACGTCAACACCCTCAGTTATTCGAGTAGATAAGGATAGATTACAAATTTCAAGGACGAAATTTTTATAAGGGGGAAGAGTTGTAACAGCCTGAATTTCGATGTAATTTCGAGATCAATAAAATTGACATTATTTTGCATTTCATTTTAGTAAGTCTCGCCCAGAGCTGATCACTCTCGGGATACTAATCAATGGGGTATGGCTAACTAGGAAACGGTGCGTGGACCAGGGACCCGATCGTGAATTGGGCACCGATCACGAGAAATGATGAGGGAATATTTTGGGCCGACGTAGGCTGATCTTAGGAAAAGTGATGGATATGGTTTGGCCAAGGCCAATGATGTACAATCGGATCGTAGGTGATTATGCACGGCCGAAAGTCCACGTGGCCAATCAGTCCTGAACTTGAACCGAACGATCGCGACCTCTGGAACTAGTGATAATTTCTCATTCTCTCAATGATCGAGACCGTCATGACTTGGATAACCCTAGGTCGATACGCGTAACCCCTAAACAGCCGCCCGCTAGTGAGAGACCCTGAAATTGAAAATTTAACGAGTTTTGGTCACGAAATTAAACTCGAACTTCGAGGTCAATTTTCGGAGGCTTGTGCAACTATTTTCGCGGTTCCGACGCCATATTATGTTGGCCACGCACATTTGGGGTTGGTACGGGCGAAAAATGGAATTTCGACCCGGGACCGGAAAAATGACCATTTTGCCCCTAGGCCAATTTTGGGTTCCGACTTTTGGGAGTAATTAAGGGAATTAATTAATTTTGGAATTATCTTAATTATTGGACCTATTTACCATTTTACCCCTCAATTTATTTGGATAAGATTTATTAGGACTGTTGGATCAAGGACATTTTGGTCAATTCCGTTGGATGGGCGACACGTGGCACCCACTAGCCACTATATTTGACCAAGTTGGACCATCCTCTCTCTCTCCTCACTCCCCATTCGGCCGGCTCTCCCCCTCCCTCTCCCGAAAATCCCTTTTCGCCGTCCCTCTTGGCCGGGAGTCGCCGGAGCCGCCGCCGTCGCCGGAGCCGCCGTTCGCCGGCGCCGCCGCCTTGCTCAACCGTGTCTCGCCATCACCATCGCCCCTCACCCCTACCGACTCACCTATCCCTCGCCGTCGTTCGCTCAGCTTCAATCGCCACCGGGAACACCATGAGCCGTCATCGTCAGAGTCGCCGCCGCCTCACGTCGTCGGCGCCGACCTAGCACCGTCACCCTCACCGCCTCACTTCCTCCCCATCACATCACCACCACCAGCTTTGCCACCGTACGATCTGGCCGAGCCAGTCGATCGCCGTGCCCTCGGCAGCTCGCCGTTCGCCGTTTGCCGCTTGCCGCTTGCCGGAAACCGCCGCTGGTTTTGCCGTTCATCGGCAATCGGCTGCCGTTCCTCGTCGTCGTGGTTTAGAATTAAGTGAGTATAATTCCTAAGCCCGGATTAGGACTAATGATGTGTTTTCTAGCCGGGTTAGACTCTTAGGGTGACTAGAATGTGAATTTAGCTAATTAGTGGAATTGGCGGGCTAATCAATGAATATGTTTTAAGTGGTGGAGTTGATGGACCGATAAGTTGAATTAGAGGTTGATTGGAGGCCAAGGAAGTGCAAATTGATGGCTGTCCAGGTTGAGGACTTAGTGGATTAAATTGACTGCATTGAGGATATAGGGCTGAATTGCCGAATTAGTAATTGATGATTGATTGTGCTCAATTGTGATAAATTATGTATTGCCATGTCGTGTGCTAGTCTGGCCAAATTGTGCGAAGTGTGATTGGCCAATGGATAGCTTGTATTGATTATGGAATTGTGAATTGTGAATTAGGCCACACGGTACTAATTGGCCAAGTGAGCATGTTGCTGTGAGTTGAGCACATTGTTATGGTATTAAATTGACTAGATGCCTGAGTTATGTTTGAGGCTCATGGTGCATTGTGATGCATTACATGGTCACACATTATGTATGCCTAGTGTGAGGCATGTGATGAAATTGTGCGAGAATGCATGCTTGCCATGAGCATATGATCACTTAATTATACCCTGATGCATTTTACGCGGGGTTTAGATAATAACTGGCTGTGTGTATGTGTGATCACATTTCGCCCTGATGCGTGTTATGCGGGGTGTGCCGTCCTTATGCACTTTATAGCAAGACGATACCTGGTACATTCGGATGATGACCAGCCTCATGCCCTTTGAAGCAGACTTTGGTTCGTAAGGAGATCAGTGTTGCGCCTCATGCACTTTGTAGCAGGCTAGAGACACTAGGCCTAGGGCGTTTTTACGCCGGCCACGGAGTGTTGTGGGCCTTCGGGTCGGATTATCAATTGTTGGCCTTCGGGTCGTATTAAATGATAAATTGAGCATTTACTAGTGTGCTAGTGTGGGCTAGTGAGCCGAGACATGAATGTGGTATGATGATAGCATATGCATGCATAAGAATGCATGGGCCAGTGTGCGAGTGTGCGACACTCGATGAATGGCATGTGATACGAACACTGATGAACGTGAGCATGCGTATGACGTACGTATGAATAGCGTGTTCGTGTATGTGATTTGATCATTATGTTGAAATGCTTAACCTGCAGGGTCAGCCAGGTAAGTGATCGGGGCCTGAGGGCTCAGGTCGGAGGACGGTTGTGATTTGTAATATTATGCTGGTTGTGATATGCCTGTCAGGAGAATGCATGTTAGCCTAGCCTAGGTTTAGGGGTTATACTCGCTGAGATTCATCTCATTGTTGTATAAACCCACTCTTTTTAGACCCCCAGCTGTAAGGATGCCAAGGCCATCACCACTTTTTGAGATACCGCACATGATTCAGCGGACTTCGAGTGTACACCCCTGCGGGGATGGGGCAGCCTATGTGAGATATTATTCAGTACTATTTATGAATGTGGGAGAGATATACTATCATACCGAGGAGTACGTAGCTTGGTGCTATAGAGGAGCTGATGGAGTGACTGGACCCCCTCTCAGGACTTTCGATGTTCCTTTGGATGAGAACGACGTGATGATTCCGCAGATGGTATATGGTGAGATTCTAAACCCTCCACCTACACCTGATTGGAGTATCTAGGACGAGACTGTGGATGGACCTACTGCTATGGACAAGGAGGATGAGAAGCCCAAGGTGATGTATACTGGTCCGGAGCCCTTAGACCATCAGGACGATGTTAAGCCAGAAGCCATGGAGTTATACCCGGAACAGGACGGAGAAGTAGCTGAACGAGGATCGGACATGGAGATAGGTTCAGATGAAGAGTTAGGATGCTACCTCAATCTAGAGTTAGAGATGGAGTCGGAGGAGTCAGGGTCTAGTGAGGATGCTTCCGAGGAGTCGTCAGATGATCCTACTGAGTCCTCAGACCCGGACTGGGAACTGTAGTGTAGGGTGGAGTGAGAGGAGGCAAGACTGTTCCTTTTTTATAGTAGTCCTCTCTGTAGGTTCAGTAGACTTACCTCAGCCATCTTGCCCTTTTTGTTAAACAGTGGCTATTGTTGGTTTGACCTCTGTATAGTTTGATTGGTATATGTAAATATTGTAAAAACAGTTTTCGTTAGTAATATATAAAGTGTATTTATATCTTCAGCTGTGTTGAATGATGTTTGGCTATCCTTGGCTTGTATTTATATTGTTAGGGTTTGTTATTTATTGCTTTCGCTTGTGCTTTGCTCTCTGCTTGGGCATTGGGTCGGCGACGCTTCCTGGGACGTCGCAAGCATATCGACCAAGGTAGGGATGTTGCGTGCCGTGGGGTTCGGGGCGTGATAGATTGGGAGCCTTCGGAGAAGTATGCCCCTGATGGCAAGGTCATTGATCCTGAAGACCCTCGCCCTAAGCTCATGCCGGAGCTTGAGGAGTCCGAACCCAAAGAAGAATCCGAAGAGGAGCCCATGGAGTCCGATCCCGAAGAGGTGCCCATGGAGTTGGAGCTCGAGGAGGAGCCGATTGAGATCGACTCAGATATGAAGTCTGAGTCCGTAGGGTTCGACTCGGATTGGGCACTGTAGCGGTGTTTAGTGCTAAGTATAGAACCTTTTTGGTGGAGCCTTTTTTGTATAGCTAAGTTAGCCTACTCGATCACCTATCCCTTTTTGATGATGATGGTGGGCTCTAACCCTAGTGGCCTAATGCTCGATTTGTAAGGATAAATGTTGTAAGTACGCTTTATGTATGAAATGTGTTGTGGTTTATTCAAGTGTTTTCTTACTACCCCTCCTTTTGATTTTGCCTGGGTGTTTATAATTGTTTCCACTTACGCTTATTGATTGACGCTTGATTGGGTCGGCGACCAGTCCTGAGACGTCGCGTTCGATACGACCGTCGAGGGGTGTTGCGAGCTCGTTGGGGTTCGGGGCGTGACATCCCTGTTGATTTGATATCAGAGCTGACTCCCGACTGGGTGTGGGGCCACAATAGGGACGCTGTGCTCGAAGGGGGGAGAATATAACGACCCGGTTCGATGAGGGCAGGGAGTGGTCGCCGGGGCCAGTGGATTCTGGCCTGTGCAAGGAGCGGCTTTTGGCAGGCTTCTAGGATGGCAAGGGGGGGCATATCTCTTGTCCCATATCACCTAGGGGGAGTCCTAGGCTAGTTTATAAGGCTTGAGTTCTTTACTTTGTGTAACACGTTTTAAAGCCATGAGGGCCGAGGCCCAAAGCGGACAATATTGCACAATGGTAGACCCCGGGTCCTTACAATTCAGCTAAAGAAAGCAAATCACAACATAGGGAAACAACATAAAAATCATAATCAATTGATCTAAGAAAGAAATGAAGAACGAGTAAAATATATAGTGCAACAAGTAACCCGATACGATTTAGGCAAAGATTATTACATGGTATTGTTATTAAGCCCCACGACGGCAATCCCATGAGCTTAGTTCAAGTTGAATTCAATTTTCAAAGAAACTAATTTCCCTAAATCTAAACTAGAGGAAATCAAGAACTATCCAAAATCATGTGTGTACAATCTAAATGAAACTAAACTAATTCTAATACTAAAATCTAATAACCTAATCAAGGGCTATTTCTCTAACCAATTTTTTTGATTTTTAAAATTTTTATTTCCAAAAAATGGGGACTTGGGCCCGATCTGAATATGTGGACTAAAGTCGGACTTTGCAGGTCTAGGCCATGGACACAAGTTGGGCTTTGTTACATCAAGCCACTTTTTGTACGGGTGTCAATTTTACCCGACCCAGCCCAGCCCAACCCGAACCGAAATTTTCAAGTATTTTAAGTTCGGGTCTCATTCAGTTCAAATATTAAGTAAAGAACTTCGGGTAGTTCTCTAGGTCGGATCGGGTTTTTTCTTTTCTTTTTTTTTCCCTGCTCACGTGCATTCTCAAGAATTCTAACAAAGCACTATATAAGGCATAACAAAAGGAAAAGGGGAAGGAAAAGCAAAAGCTTGCCTAAGCAAGAGCAGAGACAATATAAAGGAAGACCTAGAAAGAAGTGGGGATGCGATGAGAAGATCCAAGTGATCGGGACTCGTAATGGGAGGCATAAGGGAAGAACTAGAAAGATAGTGAATTTGTTGTATGCCCCAACTTATTCTAAATAGAGAATCATTGTGATGTCATTAATCGCCACATCTTACAATGAAAGGCCAATTTTTACACGGGAATACTAACAAAACAAGTCAAACATAGAATTGAACTAAACCAAACCGAAACAAACATGGATTCCTTTTATTTGACATGTTTCGCAAAGGCAGTTGAAGGAAAACCAAAAACAAATCCAACAATATTGTAGGTTTTAATTGATATTTGTTTTATAGTATGATGTACTTAGAATAAAGTAAAATTTAGTAGCAGGGCAGTTATTGATGACGCAATCCTCTTCTTGCAATTGAATTTTGCATAGTTTAAAGAACTCCAAGTCATTGTTATGCATTGATTTAAAAAGGAGTACTTCATTAAAGTTTCAATAGACTACATAGGGTCAACATGTTGATTCAGAGTGCTAACAAAGGCAGAAAAACATTCCTCCAACCGTTCATTTTCCTTAGTACATCGATTCTTTATGACGTCATGTTTGCTAAATCTTTGGGGATAGACGGTCATATTCTTCATTGAGTTCATCATATAAGGATTGCTACTCTTCTAGAAGTTGACTAAGGCGCGCCACAAGGCCCTGATGAACTTGAATCTTGCGATCAAGGTTGCTCCACCTCTTTGAGATCCTTTCCTTCTCTACCGTTGGTTTGGCAGTCTCTCTCTATATCTCGATTTGAGTATCAAGAATGTTCAACCTGACCATAAGCCTCTCCCTCTCTTGCATAAGTTTGGAATGTTTTTCTTCGGCTTGTTTGAAGTCCTTATGCCGACTCCTGAGAACCTTCCTTGCATGATGGGCTTATTTCTCCCTGTCCGAAATTTCATCTTCAAAAGACTGGACGGAGTCAATTTGCTCAATGTTGGATTTGAAGGCTTGTAAGCTATAGTCGAAGATAAATGTAAACTCTTCATATCCCTCCCAAAACTTGGGGTTTTCAATGTTACCAACGGGGACTAAGTCTGCCAGCAACACCCTTATTTCCTCCTCAACATCTGGGTGGGAGATGATGTTAGGATATTTAAAGGAAAGGAGATCAATTAACCTTTTCCACTTGGACAAGGTTTCGTCAGCACAAGGACCTCATGAAGAACAGGCTGAGAAGAAGATGCAGCCATGTCCAATATTCCAAAGAAGAGCTTCTCCATGGATAGGTAAGATATGGTCCATCTCTGATGAGTAAAAGGAAATACAAAGATCAAATGGCTAGAAATAACAAAAAACACCACCATATTTTTAGTTCAAATTCAGACAGCTAAGCATCTCGATGTTCCTTACTTATTTCTCCTATCTCATCAATGGGCTCTCCAATGACATTTTTGATTCGGCCGAGAGTAGCTCTACCAACAAAGGCACCTAGAAGCATAATCAAACCCACTTAAAAAAATGTGTTTTGCATGGTGATATAATTATATTATCAGAGGAAGAAAATAAATACATATTAACTCAAAACAGCCACACAGCATCATTAGCCTAAGCCAATTCTTTTTAAAAGATAGAAAAGTCTATATACACGGACAATACTATATAAACGAATAGCTAATAAGTAGGACTATTTAAAGCATCATATCAAAAAAAAAAAAGTTGAACTTAAAGCAAAGATTACTTGGAAATGTAAAACTTGAACTTACTCATGTAAATCAGCGAACATTTGAGAAAGCAATAGGGCGACTTCTTGTAGAATTCATTTGAAACCCAAAAGAAGGAAATAGTCTCCTCTTCCCCTCTCCATTCTAACAAATGGATGGAGTTGAGAGGAATTGTGCGTTTTTTTTATGGTTTGAACATGTTTCGCAGTTCTTTGTTCTTGTTCAAACACTTGTTTGGTGGCAATGGAGGCGTTGATCGAGCTCCGCCACCTCAGAATTTGACTCAATTCCCCGATAAACTAGCTTGGATTTTTTAGAGATGTCCCCCAATCCTGTCTGGGGTGCCATAGAGAACTACACTGTTGGAAGAGAGAAGAGGAAGCAACTCCTTTTGAAGTTACCTTAGCATGAGACAAGACGGACAGGCTTGTAGTTTTGGATATGGGTTTGGTGCTTAGATTTTAGTTTTATGATTTTTTTTCTTTTTTTCGTTTTTAATCGGTGACAGATAATAGTATACACACCAATTTATATATACTTAGATGGTACTCAACAGGGAGCGATGTAGAAGCATCCGATATGCACATTCTCAAAACTGTAATTTCGATCGTGTAGTCCTCTAGTTGGTCTTGATCTTCGCCTTCTATAATGATCCTTGTGTTCATTGGTTTGTTCCGTCTAATTGAGCATTTGAGTTTGGCATAAAGAGTGCCTTTCCCTGTGTTTGTTTCGGCATTTTAGTTAAACAAGGTTGTAATGTCATTGTCAAAGAATACATCCTCTGATGGTTCGAATTTTAAATTTGTAGACTTCAAATTCTCTAGTAATGGTGTGAATTGCATTTCAATGTTATCACAAATGGTGGACATTTCGTGTGAACTGTTTTTTTTAGTTTTTCAATGTGGTGCAACCCCTGTCCAAGTCGGTAGATAAAGCTCAAGCTGCGTTATGTATTATCAAGCAAAATGGTTATATGCTCTCCACAAACGAATTTAAATCTCTATTTTTTATTATTTGTTGGGTAATTTAGATCGCAAAATGATGATAATTGTATGCATTTACACTTGCGACTTCCAAGTGGCAATTTATAACGCTAGTAAATTTCATTTAATGGTTGATGGATATCAATGAAAGCCCGATGTACGTTCTTGTCAATCCTTCGATTAATCATATCTAGAAGAATGCTCTCATGTACATTCTTGTCAGTCCTTCAATTAATCATGTCTAGAAGAATGCTCTCCCTGTTACTATCTACGAAAGCGGTAAGTGACTTTTCATGTCCTTTTCTGAAATTTTGTTGATTATCTTGTTATCAATATGGGAATTTTGTTCTCATTCCTCACTAAGGTAATGTTTGTCATTTCCCATTCCAACCATGTGAGTGTTCTAGTGCGTTGGCTAGATGAAATGTTGGTCCTCTTCTTGGTATTTAGTGTTTCAAGAGCATATAGTTAGGAGTTATATTCGGCTCTTTCGTTAGAAATATAAACATTTTAGCTCTAGGAAAGTTTCGATGTCGTGGCCTATAGACCATTTTTTGGAACATTTACTTCTGCCTTGTTGCGGCAAACTATCTTATAACATTTGTTGCTACTTCTAATGTTTACTGAATTTTTTAGTTGATTGATTTCTTGCAACTAACAACACTGAGGTGATTTTTTGTTTATATTGGATGGTTAGCCATAGAACCATAGAGCTGTGTCCCATAGATGGGATTCCACAGCTTGTATCTGTCCATGATAGCTACACCATTGAGGTATGGTCTTGTATGTTCTCATGCATGTGTGTTTGTCCACTTATTCTTGATTAGGATAATTGATTCTTTTTTTTATTTCTTTAAGGATAATAGAAGCATAAAGGATGTTAGGTGATCACGTTGCTCATTTGAATACATCTAATGGCGGTACAATGACTACTCAGTGTAAGGTCTCGTGACCTTCCATACTCTCTAGGAGTCCCAGTCCCTAATCAAACATCATCTGCACACTGCATACAATGACCCCTTTCCCTTTTATAAAAAGAAAGCAAAAATCATAAGGTAGAGGAGGAGGAGAAGGCCTTTCTGGTCATAGAAGTACAAATAAGCATAATAGATAACTATGATTGGTATTGGTTAGACATCTCACTTAGGATTGTTAATTGCATCATGCTCGAAAGTGGCTTTTATGAAGAAATGAAAAGGACCTCAGAGTATGTTTAATTTCTTTTGTGATACCAATGCATGCATAGTCATCTCAAAGATTAATGACATCCGTGCTACATTTAGGTAATAGCTTTTCAAATAGATTGTAATTTTTATTTCTTGTAGCTAATAATAGTATTCCATTTACTTTACTGTGCCCGTTCCTATGATTTTTAAAGGTTTGTGAATTCTATTTGTTATTTGAATAACAAACAAGGGATGTATTATATTTCTTTCATATTTCATAATGGTCAAAAGAGACATTTGATTTCCCAAAAATTGATGATACTTTTATTAAGTGGGTTAACGTATGCATTATTAATAAAAATATAGCATATATGAAATTTATTAAGACGTACTGATGTGATGCATAAAAAGAGGTTATAGATATATACACAGAAGATAAAGGTTTCTTTTTCAATTTATAATATTAAAAATGAAGCATCTCAATAGGTCCTGAGATTTAGATCAACCATATACATAAATGGGGATAGCTTCATATCGAACTACACTTTGGAGCAACATCTTGTTCAATTTGCTTTTTCTAGGGGAACATGTAATTCTATATGAAGCTATCCCATCTATGTATACGATTGATCTAAATCTCGGGACATGTTGAGATCTTTCATTTGTACTATTATAATTAGGAAAAGACACCTTTATATACTGTGTATATTCCTATAACTATTTTTGTTCATCACATCCACCGGAACACTTGAATAAATTACATATATGATATACTTTTATTAATACTTCATACACCAGCACACTTTATAATGGTATCATCCATTTTCAGGAAATTAAATGTCTATTTTGACCATTGAGAAATATGAAAAAAAGAAGAAGAATACATCTCTTTTTATAACAATTAGAATTCACAAACCTTTAAACATCATAGGAAGGGCACAGTAAAGTAAATACCAACCTCGATTTTCGGTTGGAAATCTATTATTAGCTACAAGAAATAACAATTACAAGCTACTACCTAATACCTAAACATAGCACGGAAGTCATAATCTATATGATCATCCTATTTTATTTTAACTTATAATTTTTTTTGTATTTACAACACAACCTTTATGAGATGACTATGCATGCATTGGTGGAATCACAAAAGAAATTAAACAAACTCTGAGGCCCTTTCCATTTCTTCATAAAAACCCACTTTCAAGCATGATGCAATTAACAATCATGAATGAGATGTCTAACCAATACCGATCATAGTTATTTATTATGCTTATTTGTTCTCTTATCCACAGATAGGCCTTCTCTTCCTCCTTCGCCATATAACTTTTCTTTCTTTTTTAAAAAGGAGAGGGGTCATTGTACGAAGTGTAGAAATGATGTTTGATTAGGGATAGGGACTCCCTAGAGAGTATGGAGGTCACAAGGCCTTACACTGAGTTGCCGTTATACTCCCATTAGATGACTTCAAATGAGTAACGTGATCAACCGACATCCTTTATGCTTCTACCGTCTTCAAAGAAAGAAAGAGATAATGAATTATCCTAGTTGAGAATAACTAGAAAAACTCACATGCATGAGAACATACTAGACCATACCTCAATAGTGTAGCTAGCATGGACGAATACAAGCCATGGAATCCCATCTATGGGATGCAACTCTATGGTTATGTGGCTAACCATCCAATATAAAGAAAATTCATCTCAGTATTGTTAGTTGCGAGAAATCAATCAATTAAAAATTTCAATAAACATTGGAAGTAGGAACAAATGTTATAAGATAGTCTGTTGCGAAAAGGCATAAGTAAATGTTCCAAAAGTTGGTTCATAAGCCATGGCATCAAAACTTTCCTAGAGCTAAAATGTTTATATTTCTAATGAAAGAGCCTAATATCCTGTCCTCCTGACTACCTGCTCCCGAAACACTAAATACTAAGAAGAGGGTCAACATTTCATCTAGCCAATGCAATAGAACATGTGCATGGTTGGAATGGGGAATAGCAAACATTAACTTACTGAGGAATGAGAATAGAATTCCTGTGTTAATAACAAGGTAATCAACAAAATTTAGCAAATGACATAAAAAGTCACTTAAAACTTTCGTAGATAGTAACAAGGAGAGCATTCTACTGGACATGATTAATTGAAGGATTGACAAGAATATACATTGAGCTTTCATTGATATTAATCAGTTGTTAAATGAAATGTATCAGCGTTATAAAATGCCACTCGGAAGTCGCTAGTGTAAATATATACAGCCATCATCATTTTGTGATCTAAACACCCAACAAACAATAAACAATAGAGATATAAATTCACCTGTGCAGATCATATAACCATTTTGCTTTATAATACATGACGTAGCTCATAAAGGAGCTTTGTCTACCGACTTGGACAGGGGTTGCACCACATTGAAAAACTTCAAAAGACAATTCACACGAAATATCCACTATTTTTTATGACACCAAAATGCACTTCACACCATTACTAGAGAATTTGAAGTCTACAAATTCATAATCGAACCGTCAGTGGATGTATTCTTTGACAATGACTTTACTAAAATGCCGAAGCAAACACAGAGAAACGCCCTATCAACATCAAACTCAAAGGCTCAAATGGATGGAACAAAACAGTGAACACAAGGATCAATATAGAAGGCAAAGTTTACGACCAACCAGAGGACAACATGATCGGCACTTACAGCTTTGTCAATGTGCATATCGGATTTTTCTATGTTGCTCCAAGTTGAATACCATCCAAGTACATAGAAGCAACTATTGCAAACATAATTTGCTTAATCATAAGAACGAAAAAAAAAAAGCATAGATATAGAGAGAAGGGGACCGAACAGAGCTCTTGCTTAGGGAATAATTAATGGCAATCTATTTGAAAAGCTATTATTGGCTCCAAGAAATAAAAGCTACAACCTATTCGAGAAGCTACCAGCTAAACAGAACATGAAAGTCATTTATCTATGTAATCATCCTATATTATTTCCACTTGTAAATTATTTTTTCGTATTGGTATCACAAAAGAAATTAAACATTTTCTGAGGTCCTTTTCATTTCTTCATAAGATTCACTTTCATGTGTGATGCAAATAATGATCCTGAATGAGATTTTAACCTACACCGGTTATCATGATTTGATTTAAATGTATTATTAGGTTCATCAACTTTTACATAAATAAAACGATTATGCTTTACTTGATCCGCTTATTTTCTTGTTTGGAATTGCACATGGTATTCTCTTAGCTAATTTCAAGAATTACATGCGCCATAGTTAACGCCCCACAGCTCTTTTTTGTTTCTCTACTTTTTTGGTCACTGATTTGAATATAATAAAACGAAATACTATTGATACTAATTTCTAAAGTTTAGCTTTCGCTTTATATTACTCTTAAAGTTATTGAGGGTATTTCATAGTCAAACTCAAAATTTATCTACTTAAAGTGTCATTTCTACTCATAAAATTTAGAGATAATGGGCTTTTACGTGAAAAAACACTAATTTCTATGAACAACTACCACTAATCTGTATGCATAGGCATTCTTAATAATTACATTTGGTTCATAAAGAAGTGAATTTTTCCCTTTTTTTATGAGAGCAAGCATTTATAAAAATAGACTCACATTTTTCTAAAGGGTCGTCGCCACTCTAACTTCGAAAAACACCAAATAGTTTTGTTGTGACCTTAACATGAATCACCTAGGGTTTGGCCAATGGATTGCTAAGCTTACACCTAGTTCAGGTTCTCCCAAACGCTTACCAATTCGCAACTTTTGTTCAAGTTCTTTACGTGTAAATCATTTTCATTTTGAAGTCGCCACTAATCAATTCTTAAGTGGGTCAATTAGAATCCCAAGTAAAGTGTGGGAGAGTATTTTACTTGTACGAACTAGAGATTATTTATGAATACGAAAACTTGATTACACTAGATTTCTCCAACGCCCTTTTAGGCACCTTTTCTCTTTTATTTGAAAAAAATGTTTTGCAGGCGACTTGAATTGATTTTAACATATCCACTAACATGCAAGAGTGATCATGTGAGTGCGTAATCAATGAAAATAACCTTAAATAATTGAAAGCAATAAATAAATTGCTAGAATAGGGAAAGAAATTAAATACCTCAATGCAAGCCAAGCATATTAACTAATTTCTCAAATATCCGCAAAGTGTTTATTAAAAATATGCAATTCCTAACCTAATATGATTTTTATGAACTAATTAACAACTCTAATTAATTCTATTTTGTTTGCTTTTTTCTTTTATTTATGAAAACTAAACTATTTGCAATGTCTGCAATACAATTTTAAATCACGGCTACATGACCTAAATTTAACATGACATGCAATTAAAATAAAACTATTCTGACATGCATTCTAAATTAAATTACCCTAAACATACAATTACTAATTGACATGAAATTGATGACATGACATAAATGACGTGGCATAGAT
Source organism: Syzygium malaccense (assembly GCA_031216405.1). Classification (NCBI taxonomy): domain Eukaryota; kingdom Viridiplantae; phylum Streptophyta; class Magnoliopsida; order Myrtales; family Myrtaceae; genus Syzygium; species Syzygium malaccense. The sequence goes on along the minus strand of CM062257.1, from coordinate 24,746,294 downwards.
GACATGGCAATGACGTTGTATATGTGATGACTTGGCATGATGATGTGGCAATATATGATGACGTGGCAATGATATGTCATGATGATGTGGTATATGACATGGCAATATGAATGACATGGCACCATGACATGTAATTTATGCAACTAATTCTATATGACATGCACATGTTTATTTATTTGATTTTCTATTAAAATTCGTAATAAATAAATAATTAAAACTAACTACCCAACGTGAAAAGTTATCATACTCAAATCAGGAAATAATTTAAATTAAATCCTATTTTTTGAAAACTTATCCTGATTAGATAGATATTATCTTAGCATGCAATCTAATCTAGAAAATAAATCTATCTATTCAAAGTAGGAAAGCAATCTAAATTCAAGATAAGAAACATATCCAATCCACCTCAAGATATTCGACAAGATTTAAAATAAAGATTAAGATAATTGATTAAATAATCCGTCATCTCACAACTTAAATTAACAATTAGCAAAATCTTTATAAAGCATCACCGACAACCAAGAAAAATCAAAATAATCAAAAAATGATTCGAGGTCTTGCGGATCAAATTAGTGATTATTGTGATTTTTCCTAATAAAACTCTAATTAGACAATGCCTAAAATCTAAAAAATATTCAGGTCAGATTGTGATAATATCAAAATAAGCAATAGAATATTCAAATTGAATTCTGATCGGATTATTTCGTAAGTCGATATACCTTTCCCGGCCGGTGCTCGCAGGGGTAGGCAACGAACAAACAAGGATCGACGATCGGATCTCTCAGCTACCCAATGGTGAGGGAAAACTACGGACGTGGCAAGGAAACTTTCTGGAAACGGCCACAGAGTTGCTATCTGCGTCGGGAGAGGCGTCGACTTCTCTGAAATTTTTACGAGGGTACCGCGAGTGTTGAGGACGTAGCAGTGGATTGATAATCGCCTGGAATTCACCTTAAAACCTGCAAAGGACAAATATGTAGGCAGGTGGCGCCGGAGATGCTCGAGGGACTCGCCAAGGATTCACCAATCACTGTTCTATACTCGGTGACTTTGCAGCAAAGTGCTGTGACGATGTGGCTCGGTGATGCAGGCAGGAGTGTTCCGGTCAGGCACGGGCGAGAGGCAAATCCGAGGTTGCTGGATATCCACTAGAGTTGCTAGAAATTTGCTGCAGGAAGCGTTACAGCAAGCTGGAATCATTGAGGAAACTCACCAAGGGACTGTGACACACCAAAGCGGCTGCTGATGTCCTCCAGCGCAACTGCAGCCACTGGATCGTCAAGGAGGCGGCTGAGGCAGGACGGGATTACTGGTTCACTGGCGCAGTGTCGTGAATCCGCTGGAACTTCCGCCAGGGAAGCCGTGATGCACGCTTGAAGCTTGCTAATCTGGAGCTGGGACGACTTTCTTTCTCGTTGAGGACGTCTGGAGTTCACTGGACCGAGCACTTCGCCGGGCAAGAGCCGTCGTCGATGCGGCTGCCAGGATGACGAGAAGGAGCGAAGGCACTGATGTAGTGCGGCAGGGACTCGGCCAGTTAGGGGCGTCACAGCTGGGGCATGACCGGCTGGGAAGGGACTGTGCGTGGCGGTGCGCGGCGACCGGAGGAGGGCTGGAGAGGCGAGGTAGCTGGCGTCGGTGGCCAGCGAGGCTTCGTCCGTTTCCCTTAGAGAGAAAGAAGTGCTCCCGACCTTTTTGTCCTTTACTTTTGGCTTTTCTCCTTCTTCTCAATGTCAGAATGTGCAGACCTTCTTTCTTTGTCTTTCCCACTTTTTGTGAGAAACGACCCTCTCTCTGTTTTTCTCTCTTTTGGCCGTGAATTGTGAATGTGTTTATATAGTTTTAACCTAGATTTAATCTCAACTTTGCGGGCTTAATCTTGGCCTTATTAGAATAAGGGACTCTAATTACCTAAGGCCTTAACTAATTAAACTCTAATGGGCTAAAATTAATCCAATTAAAGCTCAATGAGGCCTCCCTTTTTCAGCAAATTTCTATCAGCCCTAATGTGTATGGGCTTGGCCGAATTTTGCCTATTCAAGGTCTGAGTCCATATAATTTAATTAAGCTGAGAACCCTAATCCACCGTCGATCAAATTTCAAAGCTGTGACATTCCGAATTTCGACCTATTTTTGAGATTTATAAAACGTGTGATTCGTCAGTGTGCTTATAGTAAAATCTTGCCCGGGAACTAATCACTCTCGGTTATTATTTTTAAATTAGAGATTTTGCTAGAATCGCATTCGATCGAATTCGGCCGTTATTTAGAGCCCAAACTTTGGTGCCGAATTTCTTGGAGTTCCGGGACAAATTTAATTGGACGGTGTCGATATTATTGTGGCTAGCCTCGATATTGCCGGGATATGTAAAATGTGAAATTTTGACCGAGTGCGGTTTGGACTAGTAGACCTCCCTCGTAGTGTGTTTTAGTTATTTTCTTTTGGCCCTTTTTCCTAATTATTAATTAGGATTTTCGTGGGCCGTTGGATCGCTTTCAGGTTTGAATTGTGACCGTCGGATCTCACTCGAATATCTTATTTGACCTTTTCTCTCTCTCTCTCTCTCCCTCTCTCTCTCTCTCTCTTTCCCCTCTCTCCGGTCACGTCCCTCTACCACGCGCCCCACCCCATGCACGTCCCCTCCTCTCTCTCGCCTCCACCGCCCCTGCTTCCCTTCTGCTCGTCACCGCTGCATCGCCGAGCCCGTCGCTCATCGCCGCCGTCGCACGTCGCCGTCGCCGTGTCACCTAGTCGGCTAGCTAGCCAACCGGCCAGCCAGCTCGCCGGCCAGCCTGCCCGAGCTTGCCCAGCTCGCCGACCAGCCGTTGCCCGCCGCCGTAGCTCGCCTCCGTCGCCGTCCGACCGTTGTCCTGGCCAGCCCAGCTTGCCAGCCAGCCAGCTCGTCGGCCGAGCGTGCCCAGTTGTGCTCGAGCTCACCGGCTGAGCGTGCCCGGGCTATGGCCAAGTTGCCCAAGCCGTGGCCGAGCCGTTGCCCGCTCAACCCAGGCTGCTACCCAGCCACTGCTCGTCGCCTAGCCCACTGCCCAGCCGTGCCCGAGCGTGCCCTTGCCGTGGTCAAGTCGCCGGGTCGTGTGCCAAGTGGTGACCGTGCCCTGCGCCCATCGCGCTCTTGCCCATACTACTCACCCGGGCCATTTTAGGCCCGTGCCCATTTTTCCCGGGCAAAACCTAGTAAGTGACTTCCTAATCCCTACCTAATACTTTGGGTATTATTTGGACTTGTTTAGGGGTTATTTAGTATTGGATTATGGGTTGTTTGGGGGCTGAGTTTGGGGTTGAATTGTGGATTGAATATGGCTGATTCGTAGACTAATTTGTGGTGATTTTAGGAGTTAATTGATGGCTGTTCGTGGTTGGTACAGTTGTCGACTCAAGGGGCTAGTATTGGTTAGTTTATGGTTTGAGACATGAGTTTAAATGTGATGGATGGTGGGCGCGTAGGTGGCTGATTGGTGGTGGCACTTGTTGTCACGCCCCGTAGCCCACGAAGCACGAACATCCCACCTCAGGTCGAATTTGTTGCGACGTCCCAGGAACGTCGCCGACCCAACCTAAACATCAGAGCCACATGCAGAAGCGAATATAAAAACCCCGGACAAAAGATGACGACAACAGGGTAAAACAATAGAACAATCAAATAATAACAACATTCATTTTTTATACAATACCATTACAGTAAGCATTCAAACATCGCACTACAGACATAGTTAGCACACGTGCATCCACGACCACCGTCATAACAAAAGGATCGGATGGTCTGGTTAACCTAGTTTCGCTAAAGGTCGATGTATATCACGCAACCCCTAAAATACCCTAGGAAAACCTAATAGTTGCCCTCTTCCAACCTGCTCCTGAATCTCTGGCTTGAGCCTCCGGAAACTCACCTATAGCTCCATTGGGCACCAAAGACAGCTCCCTAGACTTCCAAAAAGAGAAGGCGGACTTCCCGAATTTATGGCTGGGGGTCTGAAAGTGGTGGTTATATAACCATGAGACGAATCTCAATAAGTGTACAACCCCAAACCCCACGTAGGCACTCACGTACCGCCAGACGAAACACGCATAACACGCAACGATCAACCATACTAACAATTACACACGACCCTACTTGGAACCCGTTATACACGTCCCTACACGTTAGATAACAACACAGCCAATATGCCACAGCCACGAATCACAGACACGCGCGTACCTCAATTATAAGATAAAACCCGCTTGGGCACGTCCCATACCATGCCTAGCAGCTTTTACCCCATAATTAAGCATCACATCACGCGATACAAACACACTCGCACTCTAACTCACACCATGCATCACTTTCTCAACCTCACTCGTCAGCCAAATTCCCGCTCATTCTCAACCTTTCCACCACTACCGCGCCCGCGTAAAACGTATCAGGCCAATGGTCTTCTGACCTCGTCAGGCATCGACACCCCATCGGGCCGGGCATCGTCACCTCGTCAGGGATGGCATTGTCTCGCGTAAACGAACACGCCTCAAGACGGAATCCTACACTCTCACTTTCCTTAATTATCGCGCTCGCGTAAAAAGCATCAAGCCAACGGTCTTCTGACCTCGTCAAGCATCGACACCCCGTTGGGTCGGGCATCATCACCTCGTTAGGGACGGCATCGTTCCGCGAAAACGAATACGCCTCAGAACGGACCTTTCTAACCAATCCTACATTTCTGTATCCTCGTTCCACTCAAACCACACATACATACGGCCAACCACACCCACGGTCATACACAACCTCACGTCTCACACACACTCCACAAATGCATATTCTCGCCACACGAACACCACACGACCATACACATTTAACATGCAAACCCAATATACGATCACACCACCACCACCACATCCACGTCCACACACACGCGAGGCACATGGCCACACTTGTCACGCCCCGAACCCTATGGCACGTGACAACCCTACCGAGGTCGATTTAGTGCGACGTCCCAGGACGCGTCGCCGACCCGAAACTCAAAACAGAGAACAATGCACAAGCGGAAACAAACAAACACCCGTACAAATTAAAACCACGTGACCAAGGATAGCAGTAATATCATAAATACAACTTGCACTAATGACGGGGATTTACAATGTCTATTACAACAGAATAAACATATAAAAGCCAAAACGGGTCAACAGCCACCAACGCCAAAAAGGGGGGTACGTGGCTCGGCGGTTAAGCACTATATCTAGCCGGGGCTCCTCCCAAAACATATCGGTACTCCTGCCATCCTCAAGGCTGGGGGTCTGAAAAGTGGGGTTTCAATAATAGTGAGAATAAATCTCAGTGAGTAGGCCCCCTAAACCTAAACTAGGCTAACATGCACCTCCTGACGAGCACTAATCAGCACACCAAGCAAATCATAATTGACTTAGGCCCTCGGGCCCAAATCCAATACTCACCTTGCCCTGCAGGTTAGGCACTTATAGTTCAAGAATAAAACATAGGACCTAGTCGCAGCACATGTACACATCATTTGGTCACAACGCATGTCATGCTTATGCTCGTGCTCATACGCGTGCTCACGCCTCATCAATGCATTTTCGCACGCTTGCACTCTAGCACACTTGCCATTTATCAATTTCTCCTCTGACCCGCGTTAAACGCATCAAGTCCGACCTGTGTAAAAGGCATAAGGTCCATCACTTCAAGATCGATCTCCGGCCCGCGTAAAACGCATCAGGCTCATGACACATAACCCGTGTAAAACGCATCAGGTTGGTCATCTTCCAGTATTCCGAGCATTGTCCCGCGTAACACGCCTCAAGACGGGTTCACTACCTCGCGTAAAACGCATCAGGGCTTTATGTGATCACACATTCACAATTACCAATTATTATCTGAACTCCGCGTAAAACGCATCAGGGTATTTTAGGTGATCACATGCTCATGTCATTCGTTCACACTCATATATGCACATGCCATGCCAATGTTTGAGATGCACGCCCATGGCCATGAAATTCACACTTGGGCACTCACAAATTTCACAATGAGCAATCAATTGCGCAACGCCACATATTCAATTTACCACGCAATAAACTCAATCCACATTTCAATATGCCCAACCAATATACTAGCATGACCATGAAAGCAATTCAAGGCACTCTTGCACGGCACATAAATCACACATATAATTCGCACAATTTGATCAACATGAATTCACGCAACCGAGGCCCGCCAAGTTACTATATTCTTAGTCACACTAGACACATGGCACTACGTCATGGAATTGATCACAACCAAGTACAAATCAGCCACTTAATCCGCCAATCTAAACATTCCAGATAATTACACAATTAAACCTCGAATTGACCGCGCCTTGTCCAATTAAATCCCGATATGGCCAGCCACTAAACAGATTATTCCGGGCCTATAAATATCCTCAAATTACTTCACTTGGCTCCCCACAACATCATCCAAAACAGGTCCCATGAGAACAATGTGTGGCGCACACAAAACTCTACCATTGAGCCCGAACTTAACCGAACTCGGGCCCATTTCGACCCCATAATTCCAGCCATCGCATAACACCTTACGGGTCTCTAAACCTTAATAAAAATTGACATTATAAACCACCAAATCAGCCACGATAACAGCCACCGTTTGGATCACAAGTTTCTCCCGCCAAACCCACAAATTCTATCCGAATCAAAGCGCCCAAGCTCAGCCGACTCACAGCACAATACGGGCCTCTAAATCTCAATTAAATCATCACACTAGGCCTCAAAATCAGCCACAATATCCGCCTCTAATAATTTCCACAATTTAACTCCTAAAACACCCTAATTAACCCTTAAAACCCGTCTAGAAATGTAAATTAGCCTAATTAGGGTTTAGGGTTGTACTCACTTGGATTCCTAGGCTCCAAATTGGGTTGAGCAAGTGTCAATGGCGGCTGGACAGGGGCGGTCCCACGCCGGAACAGTGGCGGCGAGCGGCGGCTCCGGCGATCGGTGTGAGCGGCGACGACGGTCTAGGCGATTCCACGGCCTAGAGAGGGAGAGAGGGACACGACCAGAGAAAGAGAGAGAGAAGTGGGATGGCTGGATGGCTGGGCGAGGTGGTGGATCCGCGCCGGAACAGTAATGGCGAGCGGCGGCTTCAGCGAGGCCCTTGAGCGGCCGAGAAGGAGAGGGGGAGCGAGAGAGAGGGAGACACGGCGAGAGGGAGGGGGAGATAGAGGCTGAAGGGGGTGCAGACTGGCGGCGGCTGGCCAGACGAGTCGGCGACGGGCGAGTTGGTCGGTGGGCAGCAACGATGGGGATGGCTGGGCTCGTCGGAACCGAAACAGGAGAGAGGTCGGAGAGAAGAGAGATAGGGGAAAAACTGATCTTGCGGCAGCCGGAGGTAGCACGACAACTTCACGGGTGGCCAGGCGACGGAGGACAGGCTGTCGAGCGGCTAGGCAGCGTCGGGTCACGGCGGTCGCAGCGACGAGCTACTGCTCGCGCGCCTCGCGGGCAGGCCGGCGACGGGCGGTTGCTACTACAGACGACGGCGCGGCTCGGTCGGGGAGACGACGGCGACAGCGACGGGGCTGGAGGCGAGCTTGATCGGCAGTCGGCGAGCTGGACAGAAGCGAAGCAGAACCAGTCGGGGGAGGAAGGAGGAAGAAAAAGGAAGAGAAAAGGAAGGAGAAGAGAAGAAGGAGGAGAGAGAAAAGGTAGGGGGTAGGTCTGCATGGGCAGAGGCTGAGGGGATGTCTGTAAGGGGGGAGATGTGCGCGGCCAGAGAAGAAAGAGAAAGGAAAAGAAAGAGAGAGGGGGGAGAGAGAGAGAGACGTGCGCGAGGGGACGTTGCACGGGAGTGGGTGATGCGGCGTAGAGGAGAGAGGAGAGAGAGAAAGAAAAGCTAATTTTTGTCTTCGGGCGCGATCCAACGGACACGGTTCAAACTCAAAATCGATCTAACGGCTCGCAAAAATCCTAATTAATATTATAGGATAGATGGCCAAAATAAAATAACTCAAAACACACTACGAGGAAGGTCTACTAGTCCAAATCCGCACCCGGTCCAAAATTCCACTTTTCCACTATTCCTGATAATCTCGACGCTGGCCACAATAATATCGACACCATCCAAATTATTTCGTCCCGAAACTCCCGAAAATCGACTGCCAAGTTCGGGATCTTAAATAACGGTCAAATTTGATTAAGTGCGACTCTAGCGAAATCTCTATTTTAAAAAATAATAATCGAGAGTGATCAGTTCCCGGGCGAGATTTTACTATAAGTACACTGACAAATTACACATTTTATAAATCCCAAAAATGGATCGAAATTCGGAATGTTACAACACTAACACGCCACATTCGGTCCAGACCACATTCCCAAATCAGCCAACAACCACAAATCGAACTACCATTCAATTAAACCCGAGCAAGCCATAAAACTACCAATTAAACACACAATTCAGCTCTGATCGATTCACAACATCACAGCCCTAACCAAGCCTCCTCAACGTCAAAATGTTGTCGCCAAATCCGTCCACGACAACCAATTTCCAGCCCCTCCTTCATAAGCCACAAATAGCCCCTAAACTATCCGAATCATGTCCTAAACATGTCCTACGATACCCGAGGTCCTAAATGACATTTGGGAAAAACATTTACCTAAGAAAAACAGGACAACTCGACTGGACAGGGGCTAGAATGGGCGGAATAGTAGCAGCGGCGGCGGCGGCGTCGCCGACGGCCTAGAGGGCGAGCGGCTGCACCACCGTGGGCGGACAGCTGGCGAGCGACTGGGGGCGGCGTCCTGGTCGTATGCGGCAGGGGAGGGCGGCTAGAGGTGGCTCGGCGGCAGCTGGGCTTGATCGGAGCAGGGAACAGGGAGAGAAAGAGAAGAGGTGGACGGACGGTGGGGCAGAAAGGAGAAGTAGGGACGGCGGGTGGCTGGGCTGGGCGGTAATCGGCGGGAGGGCGGTGACCGGCAGCGGCAAGCTGGTGGCCGGCCTTGCTGGGCTCACGTACGGGGAAGAGGGAGAGAGTGAGAGCTGGTCGGGTGGGAAGGGGTGAGGAGAGAGAGAGCGTGAGTGAAAATGAGAGAAGAGAGAGAGAAAATGAATATTAAAAACCTAACTCCAATAATTTCACCCCGAAAATTACCAAAATGCCATTCTCACTACTTTCTGATCCGACGGCCACGATTCAATCTCATTCAAAATCTGACAGCCCACGCTTATTCTTGCCCAAAAAGTCAAAGGGCATTCTTGTAATTGTCCAAAAAGGTGAGGGGCATTCTTGTCCGTCATAATTTTGGCCATACAGAGTATTTCTCAGTCCCCCAACTCAATCAAGTCCTAAAAATTCATTCGCGGTCCTAGGGGCAAAACGGTTATTTTTCCGGCCCCGGATCGAAATCCATTTTTTTGGCAGAAATGGGTTGCCCCAAGGTTGGCCAAGCCAAAAACGTCATCGGTCGTCCAAAATTATCACTTTCAAAATTCTTAATTCCCGAGCCCGAATTCCAAGAAATGACTAAAATCGAGCAATCGCGACTTTAACTTATCTCTAGCTAACGAGTGACTCATTGGAATTATGTGCTCTCGACTCGTGACCGACACTAAGTCAAATCACGTTTAAGTTTGCTCTACCCTGGACGACCTCGATTGTCATATAATTGCGAGGGTCTATCACTAGTTTCCTTCGGACACCATCAATCAAATAGATCGGTCTCTATTGGCCAAAAACATTCCCTCGTCAATCCTTATGGTCGAAGGTCGAACCAAGGTCGAGTTCTTTGGTCATGCAAATTCAATCCCGTAATGACCTTACCCCTAAGGTTAGCATCCCGAGAATGCGCAGTTCCGGGTGAGATCTCACTATAAGTGCATTGGCCAAAATATTCATTTCATAAATCCCAGAAAAAGGATCGAAAATTCAGACTATTACACTTGTGAGTGAATTTCGATGCTCGAGAGTGGTCGACTCGCGTTGGTTTGTAGGCGGAATGTGGCTAGTTTGAATGCCGGAATTGTGAGCTATTGTAGTGAGTTTATGACTTGGAAATGGGGCCCTTGAGATGTGTTAGAACGATAGTTGTGCAATGTGGCGAACTTGTGATGCCTTAAGGAATGAATTTGATAATCGCATGGATTGATTGGAATGAGTGGCGGTTGAGCATATTATGGCGTTGTTTGAATATGTGATTGACGTGGCAATTGATTGAATTATGTGGCGTGTGTGTTTGCTTGAACAAGCTCGAATTGATCGGAGGGCTGCCAACCTATAGGGTGTTGACCCAGGTTGTGAGAAATGACTTGAGGAGTGTTGACCCGGATCGTGTGAAAGTTTGTTTTTGAAAGGTCCTATGGGGTATTGACCCGGGACATAATCCGGATTGATCGGAGGACTGACCTATAGGGTGTTGACCCGGGTCGTGTGAAGTTTGTTTTTGAAAGGTCTTGTGGGATGTTGACCCGGGACGGAGCTCGGATTGATCGTAGGGCTGACCTGTAAGGTGTTGACTCGAGTCGTGTGAAAGTTTGTTTTTGAAAGGTCCTGTGGGGTGTTGACCTGGGACAGAGCCCAGATTGATCGGAGGGCTGACCTGTGGGGTGTTGACCCGAATCGTGTGAAAGTTCATTTTTGAAAGGTCCTATAAGGTGTTGACCCGGGATAGAGCACGGATTGATTGAAGGGCTGACCTGAGGCGTGTTAACGCGGGTCGTGAGAAAGTGTAAAAAGTCCTGTGGGGTGTTGATTCGGGATAAAGCCTGGATTGATCGGAGGGCTGACCTGTGGGGTGTTGACCCGGGTCGTGGAAAGTTGGATGGACACGCATGCGTATTGTGTTTGGATGAATTGAGTGAATGTACGTATATATGGTGCTTGTGTGATTGTGATGCGTACGTTGAGTGTTGTTGCATTTTAGTGCCTGGGCTAATGTGCAGGGATGGTGCACGAGTTATGGTGAGGCAAGATTGTTGGTTCGAGTTTTAGTATGTCGACTATTAGATTGCATATTAAGACTCGTCTGGATAGGCATTGGCCTACGTGGGGAGCGCTAGTGTTATTTGTGAGGAAAAAGGATGGATCATTGAGATTGTGCATTGACTACAGACAACTGAACCAGGTGACCATTAAAAATAAGTACCCGTTGCCAAGGATTGATGATCAGTTTGATATGTAACGTCCTGAATTCGATCCACTTTCATGATCAATGAAATGGATATGTATTTCTCATTTCGTTTTAGTAAGTCTCGCCCGGAACTGATCATTCTCGGGATACTGATCAATAGGGTAAGGCTAACTAGGAAAAACGGTACGTGGACCCAAGAACTCGATCGTGAATTGAGTTCGATTCCGAGAAAACGACGAGAGAATATTTTGTGCCAATGTGGGCTGGTCTAAGGAGAGTGACGGATTTGGTTTGGCCAGCAACGTACGATCGGATCGCGGGTGATTCCGCACGATCGAGAGTACGCGTGGCCAACAATCCCGAACTTAATCCGAACGATCACGACCCCCGGAACTAGCGATAAATCCTCAAGTTCTCTTGGAAGTCGAGACCGTCACGACTTGAGTAATCCTAAGTCGATACGCGTAACTCTTAAACAGCCGCTTGTTAGTGAGAGACGCTAAAATCGCATTTGAGCGAAATCGATCGTGGAATTAAGTCTGGACTTCGGTGTCGAATTTTGTGGACATATGCGACTATTTTTGTAAGGACAACTTTGTATAAGTGTGGCCAATTATATTTGGGATCAATAGGTCGAAAATTGGAAATTTAACCCGAGGCCAGAAAATTACCGTTTTGCCCCTATGCCCTATGCTTGTATTCCGAATTTTGAGGATTAAGTGGAGGATATTATGGGCTTGCTCAGCCCTTAGTATTGTTGAAATTAGTGGACCAATCTACCCCTAGATATTTTAGTCTTAGTTGATCATGGCCATTGGTGTGAGGGCTTGATGGTAATTTTTGGGGAGTTCGTAAACCACTCCACTCACCACCTTTGCTTAAACACTCTCCCTCACTCTCTTTCCTCTCATTTCTCACCCTCACCAGTCGGCCACTCTCCCCTCTCCTCCCCCTCTCGTCGATTCTCTCTCTGCCTTTCCATTTTCCTTGTTCGACCGTGAGCCGCTGCCGCCGGAGGAGCCGCCGTCGCGCGCCACCGTCGTCCGCCATCTCGTCTTGCACCACCATCACTCACCCTCACTCCCTCAACCACCCATTCTCTCCTCCCTCAACCGCCGATCAGCCCCCTTCGCTGTGAACTGCCCGTCGCCGCCGCCGCCCAAGCACGACCGCGAGGACCGCCGGAGCGTCGCTGTGAGACCAGCTCGGTCCGCCCGTTTTCCCATCGGTTCAGCTGCCTAGTGGAGCTTAGGATTAGGTGAGCAACTAAACCTAAACCCTAATTAGGTCATTAAGCACTTCTAGATAGGATTAGGACTAAATTAGAGGCTAATTAGGGCGATTTAAGGTTGATTAGTGGATTGATGAATTGTGGCTGGTTTAGTGATGATTTGGGGAGCCTAATGGAGTATTTTGAGGATGATTTATTGGCCTAGACAGACCTGATTAGTGGCTGTCCCTATCGGATTTAATTGGACTAAGATCGATCAATTTGGAGTTTAATCGTGATTGTCCGAGAATGCCTTGTATTGGCTGAATAGTGGCTGAATTGTGCTCATTTGGGATCAATATTTTTATGCCATGTCGTGTGGATGTGTGGTTGATTGATGCGGTGTGTGATTGGCCATCTATTTGGCGTGAATCCTATTGGTTAAGTATGTGAATTATGTGTGCCGATTATGTGCCATACAAGATTGAGATGAATTGCTTGATTGGGCATGCTAGTATGTTGATTAGACTTATTGTGATTAAAGGCGAGCATGTCAAATGGTTATTTGAGCACGTCGCGGCATTTGTTTGAGCATGTCTTCGTATGATTTGATTATGTGCCTATGTTGGAATTGAATGCTCATTGTGAATTGCATTGTTGCCCAAGTGCCGGAAGTACATGGCCACGCATTTCGCATGTTGAGCATTGGCTTGATATGAGAATTATGCGAGTATACGTGCCTGACATGAGCATGTGATCACTTAATCGCCTTGATGCGTTTTACACGGGGCTCAGATAAAATTGGCTGTGTGCACGCGTGATCACATAAAGCCCTCATGTGTGTTACATGGGGTATTGAAACCGTCCTGATGCATTTTACGCGAGACGATGCCCGGATTATCGGAGGACGGCCAACCTGATGCGTTTTACGTAGGTTCGGTCCGTATATGGAGATCGGTGTTGTGCCTGATGCGTTTTACGCGAGCCAGGAAGAGTTGGATATTGTCAGACTTGAAGCATTTTACGCGGGTCGATTAATAAATGAGAATTGGTAGTGTGCAAGTGTGTATAATTGTGCCGAATCACGAGCATGGGCATATTGATGGCATATATGTATGCAAGAGTGCATTGGCAAGTGTGCAAGTATGTGCGTATCGGTGAACCGTGTGTGATGCCGACATCAAGGAGCATGAGCATGTGCATGGCGTACGTGTGGCCGCGTATGTTCGCGTATGTGCCATTATTGCGATTATTGTATGCCTAACATGTAGGGTCATTTGTGTGTGTGATCTAGGCTCGAGGGCCTAGGTCAATTGATTTTGGTTTGTTCGTGTGATTGTTTACCTGTCAGGAGGTACATATTAGCCTAGTTTAGGTTTAAGGGGTTTACTCGTTGAGATTCGTTCTCACGGTTATTAAAACCCATATTTTCAAACTCCCGGACTTGAGGATGTCAGAAGTTTCTATCCGTTTTGGGATCCTGTCTCGGATAGATCGGGAGGTGATCGAGTACCCCGTAGGGAACGAGGATACATAAATTAGGCATTTTACCACAGTATGGGTCGACATGGGCGCGCAGCACTTTCAGGCCCACGAGTATATAGCTTGGTGCTTTATGGACTACTCCGGGACATTCGGACCTTTTAGGACCTTTGATGTCCCGTTCAATGGGCTAGGTGATGTAGATCTCCAGTGTGAGGATGGAGATCTGGCGAGGCCCGAGGTCTCTTTCGGAGAGGATTCTAACGACGGACATGGACCCGTCATGTGGGAGGTCAACGAGCCAGACTCGATAGATGAGGAGCCGGTAGACTGGGATTCTGACCCGGAGCCTATGGAGTTGGATAGTGAGCCGGAGCTGCTGGAGCAGGACCCCAAGCCGGAGAGCGAGCCAGAGGAGATCGATTCTGAGGACGAGTCGGCCGTGGTCGAGTCCGAGTTGGATTCCATGGACTCCAAGATTGAGTTGTCTAACAGTTCTTCCAAGTCCTCGGGATCCGACCCGGACTTCGTACCTTAGGGTCTAGCAGTATCCCTAGTTAGGTCAGGCCAGTACCTTTTTGACCGGAGCCTTTCCTTAGGTTAGTGTTTAGATTGACCCTCGAGCCGCCTATCCCTTTTTGTCAGTAGTGGCCGTCGACCCATTTTTGGTTTACTATGTATTCTGTGGTAAATGGATATTATATATGTTTCCCTGATGTTAATGCAAGTGTATATTTGTAATGTTATTTGTTGTTTGTGCTATCTTTAATCACGTGTTTTTAAATTATATGGGTGTTCATGTTGCTTCCGCATGTTCCTCGTTCTCTGTATTGGGTGTTGGGTCAGCGACGCGTCTTGGGACGTCGCACAAATTAGACCTCGGTTAGGATGCTCGCGCGCCGTAGGATTCGGGGTGTGACATCCCCCGTTAGTTTGGTATCAGAGCAAGGTCAGCTCGGTTCATTTCAATCGAAGCCTGGAGTAATAAGGAGCGATGACCTTGGGTTGCCCGTAGGGAGACCGTGTGTGCTACGTGTAGCTCTTGACTGTTTGTGTCTTAATTGACTAGTTGTTTGAACTGACCCGTAAAGTGCAGGTGCGGCAGGATCTGAGGTAAGTATGTGTATCTTCTTAGTTGAGGTCTTATGCTGCTTGTATTTGGCCGCGTGCTGAGTGATTGATTATTGTCGTGTTAGTTCCCTGCCTAGGACCTTAGACCGGTTTAGCTTGGTTTATGTCTCTAATTCCTGAATGGAATTATAGCAGGTAGGTGAGTATGCGAGTTGTGAAGATGAGTAGCCAAGGAAGAGGTAGAGGTCGAGGTTGTGAGCAAGATCGCGTAGAACTGCAAGTGAGGGTTGCAGAGGATCCAAGGGTAGATGGAATTTTGAGGGCACTCGAGGAAGTGGGAATGTTGGGGGGTAGGCAGACTCAGGAGAGAAATGCCACTATTGCCGCTGCTGTTGAGGCCACCGTTGCTGCTGCCAATGGGGCCAATGGGAATATCGGGAATCAGGGGAATAATGGGAATCCAATTCTGGGATTGGCAAATGTGATCAGGCCGAAGTCTAAGTTGGTCGAACAGTTCTTGAAGTTAAAGCCACCGAAGTTCAATGGAAAGGGTGACCTCGAGGATGCACCGCGTTGGGTAGAAGAATTAGAGAAAGCCTTTGAATTTCTGAGGTGCACCAAGACTGCAAGGGTGACATTGGCAGTATATTAGTTGCAGGATAATGCTAACGACTGGTGGAAGGCCACCAAGGGTAGAGTATTTCCCAAGGGAACCGTCCAGACTTGGGCTGTGTTGACCGAGAATTTTTATGGAAAGTATTTCTTAGAGAGTGCTTAGGAAAGGAAACTGGCGGAATTTATGAGACTTCGCCAAGGACAGATGACCGTAGACCAGTATGAAGCAGAGTTCGCTAGGTTGTCGAAGTTTGCACCTAGGATGGTGGAGAACTCACAAGATAAGGTTCAGAGATTTTGAGATGGACTAAAGCCGGACCTTAGGAGTCAGATTATATCGCTCAATATTCGGGATTATGGGGAAATGTATGAACGGGCCCAAGCTATAGAGCGAGATCAGTTGGAAAGGACAGCCGCTTCTGGGTCGCAATTCGCACAGAATAGGGACAATCGCCGCTTCGGGAAGAAGCCGATGGCGAGAAATAGGCGATTCGTCCCACCAATTAGAAAGAATATCAAAAAGCCAAACCACCAACAGAATAGATTTGGGGCTTGCTTCAAGTGCGGGAGTATGGACCACCAGATAAGGAATTGCCCCCAGCAATGCCCAACAGGTCCACCAATACAACCACAACAGCCCCGAGTTGGAAATTAGGCTGGAATCCCCCGCCGGCTAATCTAAACAGGCCACCGGGACAAGGTCGTGTGTACGCCATGGCGTGAAGGGAAGTTGAGAATGCGTCAGGCGAAATCACAAGTATGGTTTCTCTGTGCAATTATGTCGCGTATGCCTTGTTTGATCCGGAGGCGTCGCACTCATTTGTGTCTGCTCAGTTTGTTGAATTGGCCGGATTAAAACCTGTTTTGCTAGAAGTACGGTTATGTGTGACTACGCCATTAATAGATAAGATATGCATATCGTTAGGATGCTCGGACTGTAAGATAGTAATTGGTGGCATAGAAAGCAAGATAGATTTAGCTGTTTTGCCAATGTATGATTTTGACGTGATTGTGAGCATAGATTGGTTAGTCAAATAGAATGCCGTGATGGATTACAGTAGCAGGGTGATTTAGTTTAGTCCGACTGGACACCCTAGATTTGAATTTGTAGGGAGTTGGGAAGGAACCTCGATCCCTTGGGTTTCATCAATAGAAGCAACCAAGTTGTTGGATGAGGGATGTCAAGGTTACCTGGCAAGTGTGGTTAATTCGACGGTAGAAGAGGTGCGGCTAGAGGATATAGCGATGGTGTGCAACTTTCCTAATGTCTTTTCCTAAGAATTGTTGGGATTACCACCAGAAAGAGAAGTGGAGTTTGTCATCGAGTTGGCCCCTGGGGCTGAGCCAATCTCGAAGCTGTCTTATAGGATGTCGTTGTCAGAGTTGAAAGAATTAAAGGTTTAGATGTAGGAACTGCTGGATAAAGGTTTTATCCGACCGACTGCGTCTCCATGGAGAGCACCGGTATTGTTTGTAAGGAAGAAGGATGGGTCGTTGAGGCTATGTATTGATTACCGCTAGCTGAATCAAGTGACCATCAAGAATAAGTATCCCCTCCCAAGGATTGACGACCTGTTCAATCAATTACAAGGAGTCTCGGTATTTTCTAAGATTGATCTAAGGATAGGGTATCATTAGTTAAGGATCCAAAAGGAGGATATCCTAAAGACGGCATTCAGGATGAGGTATTGGCACTATGAATTTACGGTAATGCCATTTGGGCTGACTAATGCCCTTGCTGCTTTCATAGACTAAATGAATCGGATATTCAAGAAGTTTTTGGATCAGTTCATCATTGACTTCATAGATAATATTTTGGTGTATTCAAGGAGTCCTGAGAAACACGAGGTACACTTGAAAAAGGTTCTACGAACTTTAAGGGAGCATACACTATATGCTAATTTTAGCAAGTGCGAATTTTGGCTAAACCAAGTAGCATTTCTTGGGCATGTAATTTCCGGAGAAGGAATCTTTGTGGATCCGGTGAAGATTGAAGCAGTGATGGATTGGCCGAGACCGACGATAGTTACTGAGGTTCGAAGATTCTTAGGACTGGCAGGTTAGTATAGGCGATTCGTGGAAAGATTCTCAGTAATAGCCACTCCATTAACAAGATTGCTTAAGAAGGAGACGAAGTTTGAACGGATAGAAAAGTGCGAAGAGAGCTTTCAGGAGT
The DNA here is from genome assembly GCA_031216405.1 of Syzygium malaccense. Classification (NCBI taxonomy): domain Eukaryota; kingdom Viridiplantae; phylum Streptophyta; class Magnoliopsida; order Myrtales; family Myrtaceae; genus Syzygium; species Syzygium malaccense. The sequence continues at coordinate 24,728,622 of CM062257.1, read as the reverse complement.
TGAAGCAGAGATTGACGACTACGCCAGTGCTAACGATTCCTTCAGGACCTGAAAGATATGAGATTTATAGTGATGCTTCGCTTAAGGGATTGGGATGCATGCTAATGCAACATGGAAGGGTAGTTGCTTATGCATCGCGACAGTTAAGGCCTCATGAGATGAACTACCCAACTCATGACTTGAAGCTGGCAGCAATCATTTTCGCATTTAAGATTTGGAGGCACTATTTATGTAGAGAAAGGTTCCAGATTTACATGGACCACCAGAGTCTTAAGTACTTATTTTCTCAAAAGGAGCTAAATATGAGACAGCATCGTTGGATAGAGTTGCTGAAGGATTATGACTGTGACATATTGTATCATCCTGAAAAAGCCAATCGGGTAGCGGATGCCTTAAGCTGGAAATCGAGCATCGCATAATTAATAGTCAAAGAGTGGATTTTATTGGAAGGAGCATGAGACTCAGAATTTAAGTTTGAGGTAAGACATCTCTCCAGTTTGGTGGCAACATTAAGAATTGAACCAGAAGTGCAAACCAAGATCAAGGCGTTCCAGTTTACAGACTTTGAGATTCAAAAGATTCTGGAGATGGATGGCACTAAGAGGAAATCGGACTTCCAAGTGTCTAAGGACGGAATTCTTAAGTTTCGAGGGCGTTTGTGCGTGCCCGATGATTTGGAGATTAAGGAAGAAATTTTATCGGAAGCTCATAGGAGCAATTATAGCATTCACTCGGGCAGCACAAAGATATACTAGAACCTTCGATAACATTATTGGTGGAACGAAATGAAGGTGGATGTGACCAAGCATGTGGCCAAGTGTTTGACGTGCCAACAAGTGAAGGCACAATATTGTAAACCTGGTAGAATGCTGCAGCCGTTGGAAATCCCAGAATGGAAATGGGAGCATATTACGATGGATTTTGTAACAGGATTGCCAAGAAGCTAGAGGGGACACGACTATTTGGGTGATAGTGGATAGATTGACCAAATCAGCACACTTCCTAGCGGTGTGAAAGGACTTCGAGCTAGAAAGGTATGTAGATTTATATGTACGGCAGATAGTCCTTCTTCATGGAGTACCGATATTAATCACTTCGGACCGTGACCCCCGGTTCACTGCTAATTTTTGGAAAAGTCTGCAATCGGCCATGGGAACAAAGTTGCAATTTAGTACGGCCTATCATCTTCATACGGATAGCCAATCTGAGAGGACTATTCAGACTTTAGAGGATATGCTGAGAGCATATGTATTAGATTTTTAGGGCAAGTAGGAAGAGCAGTTGCATTTGATTGAATTTTCCTACAATAACAGCTTTCAGCAGAGTATTGGGATGACACCGTTTGAAGCACTTTATGGCAGAGCGTGTAGAACACTATTGTGTTGGGATGAAGTGGGAGAAAGAAGTGTAATGGGTCCAGGGTTGGTTCAACAGTCGATGGAAACGGTAAAGATTATCTAGGAAAGGCTAAGGACAGCTCAGAGCCCTTAGAAGAGTTATGCGGACCGAAGGCATAGACCGTTGGAGTTTCAGGTTGGTGACTACGTATTCCTTAAGATCTCACCATGAGAGGGCTGTCTCGGTTTGGCAAGAAAGAAAAGTTGAGTTCAAGGTATATAGGCCCGTTCGAGATTTTGGAGAGGATTGGAACGTTGGCCTATCGTTTCTCCTTGCCACCGAATTTGTCGCAAGTTCATAACGTCTTCCACGTGTCAATGTTAAGAAAGTACGAACTGGATCCCACCCACATGCTGAATCATGAAGTAATAGACGTGGACGACAAGGTATCGTACGTGGAGAGATCGATGCGAATCGAGGACAGGAAGGAGCGGGTTTTAAGGAATAAGACGATCCCGTTGGTCAAAGTTATTTGGGAACATCATGGGACAGAAGGCGCTACCTGGGAAAGTGAAGAAGTAATGCGACGTCAGCACCCCCATTTATTTGAGTAGTCGGGTTTGAATTATAAATTTCGAGGACGAAATTTTTGTACGGAAGGAAGAGTTGTAACGTCCTGAATTCGATCAACTTTCGTGATCAATGAAATGGATATGTATTTCTCATTTTGTTTTAGTAAGTCTCACCCGGAATTGATCATTCTCAAGATACTGACCAATAGGGAATGGCTAACTAGGAAAAACGGTACGTGGACCCAAGAACTCGACCGTGAATTAAGTCCGATTCCGAGAAAACGATGAGGGAATATTTTGTGCCAATGTGGGCCGGTCTAAGGAGAGTGACGGATTTGATTTGGCCAACAATGTACGATCAGATCATGGGTGATTCCGCACGATCGAGAGTATGCGTGGCCAACAATCCCGAACTTATTCTGAACGATCGCAACCCTCGGAACTAGCGATAAATCCTCGCGTTCTCTTGAAAGTCGAGACCGTCACGACTTGAGTAATCCTAAGTCGATACGCGTAACTCCTAAATAGCCGCTCGTTAGTGAGAGACGTTAAAATCGCATTTGAGCGAAATTGATCGTGGAATTGAGTCCGGACTTCGGTGTCGAATTTCATGGACGTACGCGACTATTTTTGCAAGGACAACGTCGTATAAGTGTGGCCAATTATATTTGGGATCGGTAGGGTCGAAAATTGAAAATTTGACCCGAGACCAGGAAATTACCGTTTTGCCCCTATGCCCTATGCTTGTATTCCGAATTTGGAGGATTAAGTGAAGGATATTGTGGTCTTGCTCAGCCCCTAGCACTGTTGAAATTAGTGGATCAATCTACACCTAGATATTTTAGTCTTAGTTGATCATGGCCATTGGTGTGAGGGCTTAATGGTAATTTTTGGGGAGTTAGTGTTGACACCTAAATTTTGACGCATCATTTAGTGTAATTTGCATAAAAATTAGGGATTACATTTTTAACCCCTAAATAAAAATATTTAATTTGCATAACATATAGTTTAAATTCATTTTAGATTAATTGCATTTTACATCGGACTGGCGGTGAATGAACGAGCTTAAATTTCATTGAATGAGGCTCGGCTCGCTTGTAATGAAAGGGCCGGGAATTACAAGTCAAACGGGCTCGGTCGTTTTAATTTGAACTTAATTCAGCTCATTATCATTAATTAATTCAGCCCATTTAAATTAAAGCCCAAGCCTAAGCCCATTAGGACTAGAAAGCCCATCTAATTGACCTAGATTAATACTATATATACATTATTAGGTCAGAATTTTAGGGGGGACACACAATTTTTCAGATCAGAATTTTTTAGAGAGTGTGAGAGTTGAGAAAGAGAGAGAGAGAGAGAAGGAGACCGGCGTGCCTCCACACCGCCGGAGCCACCCTTCGCGCCGTCGCACGCCGTGCCCTGCTGCCGCGCCGACGCTGCTGCCGCCGTCCTCGCCGGAGCCACTCCACGCCGGACGCCTTCGCTATTGCACCGCCGCCCGCCGTGCGCCTGCTGCCGCCGCTCCCTGCCGCGCCCGCCACCGCACGCTGCTGCCCCGAAGTCGCTGCTCCGCCGCCGTACGTCGCGCCTTGACGCCGTCGCACAGCCGCGCCTCCACGCCGCCGGATCCACTTCACGCCGGACGCCCTCGCTGTTGCACCGCCGCCCGCCGTGCGCCTGCTGCCGCCGCTCCCTGCCGCGCCTGCCGCCCGTCGCCGCTGTCCCCGCCGAGCCCGACGCTGCTGCCGCCGTCGCGCCTGCCGCTGCCGCCTCCCGCCGACGCCGCTGCTGCCGTGCGACGCCGCTGCTGTTGCCTCCTGCTGCCACGTCCTGCCGCCTCTCCCGCCGACGCCGTGCCTGCTGCTCCCTGCCGCGCGACACCGCCGCGCCTGCCGCGCCTGCCGCCCGTCGCCGCTGTCCCCGCCGAGCCCGACGCTGCTGCCGCCGTCCTCGCCGGAGCCGTCACACGCCGGCGCTGCCTTGCTGTTCCGTCGCCGTTCCCTGCCGCCGTGCGCCACCGCCGGTCCGCCGTCGCCGCCGTTCCCGACATCGCGCCGCCGATCCACCGTTCGCCGTTCATCCCGATCCGCAAGTTCGAATTTGGAAATTATCCGCAAATTAGGTAATTGAACATTATCCAATATTTTTAGAATATTTCGTTTCTTAATTTTTGAATGTTTGAATATTCTGTGAATATTGCGTGGATTGCTAGATATCTTAGGATAATGTTTGCCTTGTTCGCAATATTTGAAAATATTCAAAATTAGGAATCTTTCCTAATTCAGCAACGTATCTGGACAACTATCCGACCTTATCCCTAAGGTATGATACGTGGCGATACGGAAGATCATTATCCTATCCATAATCCCTTGGATACGATAATGATTTTTATCTGCTTTCCAAATTTGAACGATCGACTTTCCGTCAATATCTATAACCCTATAGATATGACTGATAGCTCGATTTTTGTGCCTAATCCGAATTTGAAACGAATCTTGTGGATTGCGTGGTTGCTTTAAATGTGGATATTATCTCTGTTTAAATTATTTTTCCTTTTCAAATAAAAAAGAAAAATTCAAAAAAATATCAGTTAGGATTTGAATTTGAGTTTTGCGTGTTTAGGAATCCTAAATATATCTAGACGATAGAGTAATTATTTAATTTAAATTAGGACTTGAGATAATCTATTTCCTAGTTTAAATTAAATAATTTTCTAACTTTAATAGATTATTTAGATTATTTTTAATTCCGAATTTTCATGAAAACCCCAAAAAAAGAATGAATTGTTTTATGGTAGATTAGGATAGATTGCATTCTTAATTTGAGTAATTTATTATTTCGAATTTTAACAAAAATCCCAAAAATAAATCATGTTAGGACATATTAGGTCATCATAGGTTGCACGTTAATTTAGGCATATTTTTATTCCGAATTTCACCAGAAAATACCAAAAATAAATCATTTGCTCGTCATTAGAATTAGGTCACGTCGTCGCATGACATATAGTTTGCATGCTAGGTCGCATTACTTGCATGTCATTTTTGCACGTCATTGCATGTAGGTTAGCTTTCATTTAAATAAGCGAAAAATCCAAAAATATTAAGTGAACTGCTTGTTAATTAGAAATCATATTAGGATGGTTGATGTGATTTTCTAAGCTAACCATGCAGATGCTTACGTTGCTTCGAGGTAAGTAATTCTCCTAATCTTGCAATTTATTTAATGCTTTCTTGAGTGTTAAATTGGTGGTTTGCGCACCCGCATGAACACCTCATATGTTAGTGACTAAGTTGAAATGGATCCAAACTGCTTGCCAAAATATTTTTGAAAAGAAAAGGTACCGAAAGGGCGTTAGACTAGATCTAGCGTAATCAAGTCCCCGGGCTTAGAATCTCTGGTTCGTAGGAATAAAACATATCTCCCTATATTTTATTTAGGTTTCTAATCGACCTATCACAAATTGATTAGTGGCGACTCCAAGCATGAAAACATTTGCATGTTAAAAACTTAAACCCAAAGTTGCGAATTGGTAGGGCTTGGGAGGGCTCGAGTTAGGTTTAGTCCTAATAATCCATTAGCCTGAGAAGGAAATCTTTAGGTCGCGACAGCTTGGCGACTCCGCTGGGGAATTGAGTTAAAACTCTTAGTGGACTTAGGCCAGTTTTCCTTTTCAAAAAATATTTTTTGCTTGGCAGCGAGGATCCCAGGTACGTCCCTAACATTTTAGGTGTTAAATGTTTTTGCAGTATGGGAGGTATAAGGGGAGGCGTGATTGTTAACCCTTGTTTTGCAGGGAGGTGTTGAATGAATGGTTTATTTTATGCACGAAGCGCTGTATGATATAACCTGTTGTGCATGCCTTACATTTACACTACACCGCACACACTACCCGCTGCCGGACCTGGGCGGCACAGGTTTAGGATGGTACTGAGAAAACGGACACCCCGACCACACCCGTGTGGTATGGGTCGCCTTTCTTGGTCCCGAAAGTTCTTTCATGGTGTCATTGAATACCTACCACGGTTGCACCCTTTGCAACCCGGGTCGGCTCTTTGACTAAGCCGGAGTCAGGGGAATCCCAGCCTAACCACCACCATGACTGGTTTAGCTCGGTAATCCTCATGTCTCCATTTTGCAAGCCAGAGTCTAGGTAGAAATCGAACCTCACGTTTCATGCGCATGTCTATGTGATTGCCATCATTCTACCCGGTGAAGTAAGATTTCTGAACCTTTATCTCGCAATTTATTTATGTTTCGTCTTTTTCTTTGGTCGGTCCATGATAGGTCTAGGTTGGTTTTAAATTTGAAAGTAATAATCATTGAGTCCTTTTTAAAAAAAAGAAAGAAAGAAAGAAAGCTCTTTTAGAGAATTCATTTTCAATCTATGTCTTTATTTTCCTAGATGTGTCATAGGTAATTATTTTCCTACAAAGTTTGCCGTCATCTTTCTTTTACAAAAAAAAGGGTTTTAGAGAATTAGTTTTCAGTCCATAGTTTCTAGGGAGTCTCACTTTTTGTTTTTCATAATTTTATGATTAGGGATTTTGGTGCTTCTATTTCCTAGATTGTGTCTAGGGCGTCATTTATATTTCTTTTCCTAGATCACTTTTCATAAAGTCTCGTCCATATACGAATATTGTCATGAATAAACAAAAAAGACTAGAAGCGTGTCATGGACCAACCTTGTCTTGACCATATACTTATTTGGTTCATTTCTTTTACATTAGGTAGCTACGGACCGATCACGATCGCCCATTCGTACACGGTCGAGAGCCAGAATGGCCGATCAAACCGACTTGCAAGAACGTGTTGTTGGTGTGGAAGACCAGATCAAGCAACTTGTCATCGCAATGCAACAAATGTCCGCCGAGATCAAAGCTCTCCGGTCGACCCCTGTTTCGCCATCCCTCGAAGCGTCTGTCCCAAAGCAGAAAATCAGAAAAAGTGTCGATGTTGACGAAGATGACGATATTCCTGATTTAGAAGATGACCCTGTCCAGATCATCGTCAACAAGGACAAACCTGATGAACGGGTTAATAAACTTGAAGAAAGAGTGAAGCAGCTGGAAGGTTCGCAGGATTCACCTTCGATCGATCTGTCCCTTTACTCACAGATCAAAATCCCAAAGAAGTTCAAAATGCCGGATTTCGACAAGTACAATGGCACCACATGTCCAAAAGCCCACCTACAGCTCTATCACGTACAAATGACTTCGTACGTTGATAACGAACTCCTGATGATCCATGCCTTTCAAGCAAGTTTGACGGGTCCTGCTTTGAGCTGGTATCTCATGAAGAAGATAAATGGCCTCAAAACTTGGAAAGAAGCCAGTGAAGCATTCTTGAAGCAGTACAGATTCATAACGGACATCATTCCTACCCGTGATGATCTCGAACGCGCCCAGATGAAAAAGACTGAGTCCTTCAAAGACTATGCTATCAGATGGAGAAATTTAGCTGCTCAGGTTGTCCCAGAACCCATAGACAGTGAGTTAAAGAGGATGTTCATGAAAACTCTCCCGTTCGAATACCGTAATCGGATGGTTGCCATTCCGACTGACAACTTCAACCAACTCATCCCCATGGGCGAACAAATTGAAATAGGGCTGAAAGATGGATGGTTTGTCGAGCCGCCCTCCTCGACCAGAAGATTTGGTGCGAGAAAAGAGAAAGAACCGGCAGCTGAAGTGAATGTGGCTTATAACCAACCGAGCCGGCGGAATGCTAACTCCGCCCCAGCAATCCAAGTAGTAGAAGCTCAGCAACAAAACTCGGGTCGTCAACCTTTTCAGAAGAGGAACAACAAGAGGCAATTCACTCCCCTCCCCGGATCGTTGTCTCAAGTGTTGACAGTGCTCCAGAAGAAAGGTTTGCTTACTACTAAGCCAAAGCGGCCCAATCCTGAGCAGTTCTATAACTTCGACCCGTCAAAGAAATGTGATTATCACATGGGTGAGCTGGGACACTCAACCGATGATTGCTATGCCCTCAGGCACCGAATCCAAAACCTCCTAGACACGAAGGCTTTCTCATTTCAACCTGCTAAGCCGAATGTTCAGAGCAACCCACTCCCTGATCACGCAGGCAATGTGAATGCCATATTTAGCTTCGATGCTGGTCGAATCAAGAATGTTAAGGTGTGTACTACCGACGTCTACGGTGAGTTAGTGAAAGCCGGTTGTTACCCAAGTAATGAAGACCTGCCCCTGGCTCTCATGAAAGAAAGAATCTCAAGAATGGTAGAAGTTGGGATGATTGTTTATGCTGACCACACTGGCATCGTTTCCACTATCTCCGAAGTGGTTATTAATTGGGAGGAGGAGTTCGCTACATTGAACACCAGGAGCGACAAGGGCGACTCTCTGCCTGAAGACATGCCTCCGCTTGAAGACGCGTCTGATAACGAGGAGATCGTAGTAAGCACGCCTACAGCTGATGAAGGGATAGTGATCGAGATACCTCAACCGTATGAGTACAGTGATAATAAGGCAGTCCCTTGGTCCTACAGTCTCGATGTCGACTTGGTTACCAGATCCAGGCGTTCCTATGGCCAAGCTAATGCTCAACCTGCAAAACCTGTTACTGATGAAGAAGCCAAGGAATTTCTAGCTGTGATTAAGGCTAGCGAGTACAACATAGTTGAACAATTGCGCAAGCTGCCCGCGCAAATCTCCCTGCTTGAGCTGCTCCAGACATCTGTCATGCATCAGAAGGCCTTAATGAAGGTGTTAAGTGAAGTCCACGTGCCAGAAACGATCGATCATGACAAATTAGAGGAATTTGTGGGTTCTATACTCCTCAAGGACCTCATAGCCTTTTCAGATGAAGAGTTCCCTCTAGAAGGGAGGGGGCATACCAGGGCACTCTATATTTCCGTCAAATACAAGGCCTCACATGTTGCCCGGGTACTCATTGACAACGGATCAGCCCTGAACATCTGTCCTTTGGCGACTTTACACCGCCTTAAGATAGATCCTTCTAGGATAAGTTCTGCAAGAACCTCCGTACGAGCCTTTGACGGAACGAAGAAAGAAGTGATGGGAGAAATACACCTTGACATACAGATAGGACCAACGATGTTCAATGTCCTATTTCAAGTTATGGACATTCCCACTGCATTCAATTTTCTGTTGGGTCGTCCATGGATTCATACTGCTGGAGCTGTGCCATCCAGTCTACATCAGATGGTGAAGTTCGTCGTGGAGAGAAAGTTAGTCACGGTCCACGGTGAAGAAGAGCACCCAATTTACCACGCAACGGCTATCCCCTATGTTGAGCCGGATTGCAGAATAGAATCGAGCTATCAGTCGCTCGAGCTCGTATCAACCATACATGCGTCAAGAGGATCATCACCGCCTATTCCTGAGGTGTCAAATGCTGCGGTCATGGTTGGAAGAGTAATGATCTCTCACGGCTTTACTCCAGGTGAAGGCCTTGGTAGAAATAGTCAAGGTATCCGCCAACCGGTGGAAGTTTCTCAGAGGCCCCGCATTACTGGGTTGGGATACCTGGGGTCAAGTGAGCCGAACAATGTGGCACGTGGACGTGGACGTGGTCGAAGTCAAGTTCGAAGAAATGGTCAAAATAGATTGCGATCCGAAGAAGAGCCAAATGGTGAAGAACGTGGGCGTGGTAGGTTACTCCCACACATCCGTACCACATTCCCGGGCCCTGCAAGAATGATGCATGAAGAGAAAGAAGTGATTGACACTTTGGGGCAACCAAGCGGCAAGTTCGATTATTACGTGAAATACTCAGCACCCCCGAGTTTCTATGTTGACCCCAGTGACATTGCCCCGGATGGATGGGGAGGTATGGATGATTCGACACCTCTAGTGACAGAAGATTCGGATGATGCAATGGAGGGAATCACTGCCCTGTTCGATAATTTCTTAATTGGAGCCATCGAGGAAGGACCGTTGAAGGGAATGGGCATTGGCCCGCAAGAGTAACACATTTACCTTTTTCGCACACTCCCCTACGCGGGAATTTTTACTGCTTTTTAGGACTTGCCCCGTCTCGGGAGCTGCTTTTTAGTACTTTTCATTTCTAGGGTTTGATTGTTGCAATTTCCATTCCAATAAATGTAATTCATTTGGTGATAATCAATAAAATTGCAAGTAATTTTCGTTTTGAGGGCATGTTGAGGTACATCAAACCAGCCCGGTGATGATATCCAACCGATAAAATAAAATATAGTCCAAGGAGAATTCTGAGGCCTGGGCTTCTTCATGCTTCCTCGTGTTAAAACCTTTTCGAAAAGAATTTCAAAATAAAAAAAAATCAATAGAAATACACTGTTTAGCCCTGTTTGTCCTACTGAACCCCCTACTTTATGTTTCAGGGGCAATTTTGTGACACGTAAGGGTATGGGAACGGTCCAATCTGATGAATTATGTGCCACCGAACCTGATCTCGATGACACCAATGAACTCGAAGATTCCTCGGACATCCAGCGTGATCTAGAGCATCATGAAAGACCTAAAGTCCTAACGGTAGACCAAACTATCACTGTCAACTTGAGTGATTCCGGAGAACCCAAAGAGGTGAAGATAGGGGCAACCCTTCCCGAAGGTGAAGCTAAACGCCTAGTCCAACTGCTGAAGGATTACCAGGATATCTTTGCCTGGTCGTATGTCGATATGCCGGGTTTAGACCCTTCTATCGTGGAGCATAGTCTACCCACTAATCCAGACATGCCGCCCAAGAAACAGAAGTTGCGAAGGACCAAGCCTGAACTTTCCAAGAAAATAGAGGAGGAGGTCATGAAGCTTTTGAAAGTGGGATTCATCGAAGTCACCCAATACCCCAGCTGGGTGGCTAATATTGTGCCAGTCATGAAGAAGGATGGTCGAGTTCGGGTTTGCATCGACTATCGCGATCTAAACAAGGCCAGTCCTAAAGACGATTTCCCATTGCCACATATAGACGTTTTGGTGGACAGTACTGCAGGGTTTGAGCTATTTTCCTTCATGGATGGTTTTTCGGGCTATAATCAGATAAAAATGAAAGACGATGATAAGGAGAAAACGGCGTTCATCACTCCTTGGGGGACATTCCACTATAAGGTCATGCCCTTCGGCCTTAAAAATGCCGGGGCAACATATCAACGGGCAATGGTGACGCTCTTCCATGATATGATGCATAAGGAGATTGAGGTTTATGTCGATGACATGATCGCCAAGTCTCGACCTGGGAAGAGTCACGTTGATACCTTGAGGAAATTATTCGAGAGGCTCCGTGAGTTTAAACTCCGTCTCAATCCAGCAAAGTGCGTATTCGGAGCAACCTCGGGTAAATTACTTGGGTTCATAGTAAGCAGTAAAGGCATTGAAATTGACCCCTCCAAAGTGAAGGCTATATGTGAGTTACAACCCCCGTCGACCGTAAAAGAAGTGCGAAGTCTCCTGGGTAGATTGAACTACATAGCCCGTTTTATTTCTCAGCTCTCAGCAACTGCCAGGCCCTTCTTCAAGTTTCTAAGGAAGAATGCTCAAGTGAAATGGGATGATGATTGTCGGGAAGCGTTTAACGAACTAAAGCAATACCTGATGAAACCGCCAGTGCTAGTCCCACCAATGCCGGGCCAGCCTTTGATCCTTTACCTCACAATTCATAGTGAGTCTTTAGGTGCGATGCTAGCCCAGAAAAGTCCTGAAGATGGAAAAGAGCGAGCCATTTATTACCTAAGTAAGAAGTTCACCGTCTCGGAATTGAATTATTCTGAAGCCGAGAAGACTTGTGTTGCGTTAGTATGGGTGCTCCATAGGCTGCGACAATATACGCTGCATCACCAGACTTTGCTTGTAACTGAGAACGATCCCATTAAGTATTTACTTGATCAGCCAGCTTTGGTAGGGAAGTTAGCCAAGTGGCAGATTTTAATTTCAGAGTTTGATATCCAGATGAAGCCACAAAAGTCAGTTAAAGGTCGAGTAATTGCTGATGTGTTAGCTGAAAATCCTGGAGTCCCTGATGATGATAGATATTCTCCAGAAGATCGTGTTTTGGTGATAAAGGAAGACACATGGACCATGTTTTTTGATGGAGCTGTGAACTTGGCCGGTTCCGGCACTGGGGCAGTTTTAATATCCCCAGATGGGCAACATTATCCTGTAGCAGCAAAGTTGATGTTCCCCTATACCAACAACATAGCCGAGTACGAGGCTTGCATTCTCGGACTCCAAGCCGCAGTGGAAATGAGGATAACTAAGTTGAAAGTGTTTGGTGATTCTGCTTTGATTATTCTCCAAACTGTGGGAGAATGGAAGACGAGAGACACCAAACTAGTGCCGTACCATGAATACCTCGAAGAAATCATAAAGGAATTCGAAGATATCTCTTTTGAGTACTTATCGAGGTCTCATAATCAGTTTGCTGATGCGCTAGCTACGCTATCATCCATGTTGCAAGTGATTGATGGGTTAGAGGTAGAACCCCTGAAGATTGAAGTCCTGACAAAGCCAGCCTACTGTATGGTTGTGACCGGGGAGCCTGACGAAAAGCCATGGTATTACGATATCATGAGTTACATCCAGAAACAAGAATTTCCTGAGGGAAGCACCCCGGCTGACAGGAAGTATATAATGAAAATGGCTTCAAAATTCTTTGTTAGTGGTGAAAAGCTATACAAAAGATCATATGATTCAATCCTATTAAGGTGTGTGGATGCGGCTGAAGCTACCAGAATCATGCAAGAAGTACACGAAGGGATATGTGGTCCACACATGAATGGCCACATGTTAGCTAAGAAGATTATGAGATTGGGTTATTATTGGCTCAGTCTTGAGAGTGACTGCATCCAACATGTTCGAAGATGTCATCGCTGTCAGGTTCATGGGGATAAAATAAATGTTCCCCCGACGGAATTACATCAGCAGTCTGAGCCATGGCCCTTTTCAATATGGGGCATCGATGTGATTGGCCCGATTAATCCCAAGGCATCAAATGGACATCGATTTATCTTGGTCGCGATTGACTATTTCTCTAAGTGGATTGAGGCGTCATCTTATGCAAACGTCACCGCAAAGAATGTTGTAAAATTCATCAGGCGGGACATAGTCGCTCGCTATGGTGTCCCTGAGGCTATTGTCACTGATAATGGGACAAATTTGAACAACAAGTTCATTGATCAGTTGTTCAATGAGTTCAAAATCCGGCACCTGAATTCATCTCCCTATCGTCCACAGATGAATGGAGCAGTTGAAGCCGCCAACAAGAACATCAAGAGGATCTTGGCCAAAACGGCTGAAAACTATCGTGACTGGCATGAAAGGTTGCCATTTGCGCTAATGGCGTATCGAACTTCGATCCGAACCTCTGTCGGAGCAACCCCTTTTTCATTGGTGTATGGCATGGAAGCAGTCCTACCCGTCGAAGTAGAGATCCCTTCCTTACGAGTATTGTCTCAAGTGGAGTTGTCCGAGGCAGAATGGATGCGACAAAGGCATGAGCAGTTAAACCTAATTGATGAGAAGCGATTGAGAGCCATTTGCCACGGTCAAACCTATCAGCGGAGGATAGCTAGATCCTTCAATCAAAAGGTGCGTCCAAGACACTTCGAGGTAAATGATCTAGTCCTAAGGAAGGTACTGCCAGTCTTTCCTGTTCCTGGAGGAAAATTTGCCCCAAACTACATTGGTCCATATGTGGTTAAAAAGGTGCTTCCCGGAGGTGCCCTGATCCTCGCAGAAATGGATGGTCGTGAGTTCTCCACTCCTGTTAATTCTGACGCTGTGAAGATCTATTATCCCTGATAAGATCTGACATTTTTGCGGCGAAAGTTTTCAAGTGTTTGGTTTTATATTCTAAATTGCAAACATTTCACTTATGAATAAATGGGTTTAATTAATTTAAAGATGAAATATGTGCCTTGGCTTTAAATTGTGTTTGATCATTTTGTCAGTCTGCATTATCGATTTCAAAAGGGGAATCTATTTAGACGATATGATAACTCACGTGGAATGAATTGAATGTGTTGAATGAGGTACATCGGGATGATGAAAGGCAAGCCATATCCTATACACAGTCCCGTGCACTAATCCCCAGTGAGTTGAGTAGAAAAATTCCATGTCGGCAAGACGAAGGGTTATCTCGCAAAAGGTACGGCAACCGAAATGACGAGAGGCAGTTCATTTCTCTATCCCAAACACTACAGGTTATCCATTGTTTCGCCGTTTTGAGCCTAGACACTTGGAGAAATTCATTCAAATTACCCCTGTCAAGAACCACCCCACATCGGGGCAAACTGGAGGTAAATCAGCATCATAAGGTGAAAAATGAGTAGAAATTTTCATGCTCTCACTTGCATCAATCTTCGAGTGTTGCTTTTCCAGATGAATTCACGTGAAGTTCAAGTGCCTTAGGATGACGAAGAGCATTTCTTTCTCTATCCTATACACACTTCATCCTTTGCTAAGCCCAATTGAGCCTGCAAATTCATTTCTTAAACCCAGTTGGTGATCATCCCCCACACTAGGGCAAGGCAAAAGTCATCATTGTTCAAGTAGCATATCCAGAGCGCCGACAAAAGACAAGACCCCAAGAGTCCAAATGTTAGTCATTCGGTCAAAACAAGCCAAAGTGTGGCTAGCCAATGTATGCATTGTAGACAGTGTATGTCAAAAGTCAAAAAAAAAAAAACTAGAGGGCATGAAAAAGCAGTGTGCCTGGTAAAAGCAAGGCCGATGCCCATGAATTAAAAATGGAGAAAAAATGGAGAAAAGTGACGACTTTAGAAAATGTTGAGATGTGTCAAAGTCACAAAAATATCCAGAGTCTTAAGGAGTCAAGTGATGAACTCTCGAAGCCAATGGAGCATCTAATGAGAAGACAATCCCTGGTGAAGAAGAAGACCGGTGACAATGCCGAGATGATCACCAACTTATTCACCCCAATTATACACATTTTGAGCCTTATGATCCATTCATTTCTCAACCCATGAGCCTAGCCTGCGTTACGTCCCTTGCAAAGTCTCTTCAGATTAGGGCACTTGAACTAACGTAGAGTTTCTGATGTTTATAAGCTTAGCTCGAAGAAGTGCGAGCAAGTCCATTTCTATCTCATTTTACAGGTTCTTGACTTGTAAACCCGGAGACAATTGCGGAGTATTTTCTTTCAATAGCCTCGACTCGAAGAGTCTCTTTTGCTAAGCCATTGACCAAGCCCTATGTTACAGTCCTAACAAAGACCTCTCAGATTGGTAAAGTCGTACTGCTTGCGAGAATATTCAGACCCTTGTCAACATGATGATGGTGAGACGGAGCGATTTTCTATAAATCAGCCTTTTCGATGAGAATGAGAGAAAGCCCTTTTGGACCGGAAGTCCCTCATTCGACATTTTCAAGATATCCGCTTGTGAGTTCGGATTGTCTTGTCATGATTTTTCCCCAGCGAAGTTTGTAATGCTGATTTGACAAAACCATCGTGCATGAAAATCAGTTGAAATCATAGTTCATGTGTATATGTATTCTTGATAGTGTGCGAATGCATATTACATAAAATCGTGTCTAACAGGAGACACACCTTCAGAGTTGGAGATGTCACCAGGTAAGTATGTCTCTATCCCTAGGATGTCTATGATTATCTAGGTATCCCTGACCTGTTCAAGCAATTGTCAGGTCCCACATTTGATCATTTTTGCGAGCTTTAGATGCCTTTGATTGTGTTCAGGTGTCTATTGATCAAACCTTTTCAGGTACTTCTGATGATATCCAGGTACTTTGTCAAGGAACCCTTGAACACTCGGGTTAGCCCCTTTGTTCATCAAATCACAGATTTTCATACAATCTCGAGAAGCTTCCCCCGCTACTCGCCTATGAGCAGATATAGGTGAAGCGGCCAAATCTTTACATATGAGCAGGTATATGTAAAGGTCGGAATATTCTTCTCAAATCTTAGGTATTCCCCCGCTACTCGCCTATGAGCAGGTATAGGCATGGCGGCCAAATCTTTACATATGAGCAGGTATATGTAAAGGTCGGAATATTCTTCCCAAATCTCAGGTATTCCCCCGCTACTCACCTATGAGCAGGTATAGGTGAAGCGGCCAAATCTTTGCATATGAGCAGGTATATGTAAAGATCGGAATATTCTCTCACTATCTCAGGTATTCCCCCGCTACTCACCTATGAGCAGATATAGGTGAAGCGGCCAAATCTTTGCATATGAGCAGGTATATGTAAAGGTCGGAATACTCTCATTATTTCAGATGTTCCCCCGCTACTCACCTATGAGCAGGTATAGGTGAAGCGGCCAAATCTTTGCATATGAGCAGGTATATGCAAAGGTCGGAATATCCTCTTGATTTCAAAAGTTTCCCCCGCAATTCACTTATGAGCAGGTATAAGTGAAGCGGCCAAATCTTTGCAAATACCTATAGAGATGTATAGGTAGTTCGTGAAGATCGGAACTATTCTCACGAATCCAAATGATGATTGGGTACGTCGAGCTTTCTTCGTGTGTTTTGACTTGACTGCAGATCACCGAAGTTCATCAACGTATATCAGGCAATACCGATGGGGATTGAGCCCATACATTTGCCAAAACAACATACAAGTTAAAGTTGTGCCTCGAATTACGTTATCGTTCATGTCAGGTAAGTAATTCCAGGTATGTTTTCTATGCAAGTCAGCATGCATCATTTTTTAATGCATTGTAAAATGGGACTCATAATCCCGACAAAAACAACATTCATTGCATTTGCATGGTTGGAATTTAGGTATCATTTAGTCTTTGAATGCAACCTCTATGAGCTCACCTTCAAAGAGGGGCAACTGTTGACACCTAAATTTTGACGCATCATTTAGTGTAATTTGCATAAAAATTAGGGATTACATTTTTAACCCCTAAATAAAAATATTTAATTTGCATAACATATAGTTTAAATTCATTTTAGATTAATTGCATTTTGCATCGGACTGGCGGTGAATGAACGAGCTTAAATTTCATTGAATGAGGCTCGGCTCGCTTGTAATGAAAGGGCCGGGAATTACAAGTCAAACGGGCTCGGTCGTTTTAATTTGAACTTAATTCAGCTCATTATCATTAATTAATTCAGCCCATTTAAATTAAAGCCCAAGCCTAAGCCCATTAGGACTAGAAAGCCCATCTAATTGACCTAGATTAATACTATATATACATTATTAGGTCAGAATTTTAGGGGGGACACACAATTTTTCAGATCAGAATTTTTTAGAGAGTGTAAGAGTTGAGAAAGAGAGAGAGAGAGAGAAGGAGACCGGCGTGCCTCCACACCGCCGGAGCCACCCTTCGCGCCGTCGCACGCCGTGCCCTGCTGCCGCGCCGACGCTGCTGCCGCCGTCCTCGCCGGAGCCACTCCACGCCGGACGCCTTCGCTATTGCACCGCCGCCCGCCGTGCGCCTGCTGCCGCCGCTCCCTGCCGCGCCCGCCACCGCACGCTGCTGCCCCGAAGTCGCTGCTCCGCCGCCGTACGTCGCGCCTTGACGCCGTCGCACAGCCGCGCCTCCACGCCGCCGGATCCACTTCACGCCGGACGCCCTCGCTGTTGCACCGCCGCCCGCCGTGCGCCTGCTGCCGCCGCTCCCTGCCGCGCCTGCCGCCCGTCGCCGCCGTCGCCGCTGTCCCCGCCGAGCCCGACGCTGCTGCCGCCGCGCCTGCCGCTGCCGCCTCCCGCCGACGCCGCTGCTGCCGTGCGACGCCGCTGCTGTTGCCTCCTGCTGCCACGTCCTGCCGCCTCTCCCGCCGACGCCGTGCCTGCTGCTCCCTGCCGCGCGACACCGCCGCGCCTGCCGCGCCTGCCGCCCGTCGCCGCTGTCCCCGCCGAGCCCGACGCTGCTGCCGCCGTCCTCGCCGGAGCCGTCACACGCCGGCGCTGCCTTGCTGTTCCGTCGCCGTTCCCTGCCGCCGTGCGCCACCGCCGGTCCGCCGTCGCCGCCGTTCCCGACATCGCGCCGCCGATCCACCGTTCGCCGTTCATCCCGATCCGCAAGTTCGAATTTGGAAATTATCCGCAAATTAGGTAATTGAACATTATCCAATATTTTTAGAATATTTCGTTTCTTAATTTTTGAATGTTTGAATATTCTGTGAATATTGCGTGGATTGCTAGATATCTTAGGATAATGTTTGCCTTGTTCGCAATATTTGAAAATATTCAAAATTAGGAATCTTTCCTAATTCAGCAACGTATCTGGACAACTATCCGACCTTATCCCTAAGGTATGATACGTGGCGATACGGAAGATCATTATCCTATCCATAATCCCTTGGATACGATAATGATTTTTATCTGCTTTCCAAATTTGAACGATCGACTTTCCGTCAATATCTATAACCCTATAGATATGACTGATAGCTCGATTTTTGTGCCTAATCCGAATTTGAAACGAATCTTGTGGATTGCGTGGTTGCTTTAAATGTGGATATTATCTCTGTTTAAATTATTTTTCCTTTTCAAATAAAAAAGAAAAATTCAAAAAAATATCAGTTAGGATTTGAATTTGAGTTTTGCGTGTTTAGGAATCCTAAATATATCTAGACGATAGAGTAATTATTTAATTTAAATTAGGACTTGAGATAATCTATTTCCTAGTTTAAATTAAATAATTTTCTAACTTTAATAGATTATTTAGATTATTTTTAATTCCGAATTTTCATGAAAACCCCAAAAAAAGAATGAATTGTTTTATGGTAGATTAGGATAGATTGCATTCTTAATTTGAGTAATTTATTATTTCGAATTTTAACAAAAATCCCAAAAATAAATCATGTTAGGACATATTAGGTCATCATAGGTTGCACGTTAATTTAGGCATATTTTTATTCCGAATTTTACCAGAAAATACCAAAAATAAATCATTTGCTCGTCATCAGAATTAGGTCACGTCGTCGCATGACATATAGTTTGCATGCTAGGTCGCATTACTTGCATGTCATTTTTGCACGTCATTGCATGTAGGTTAGCTTTCATTTAAATAAGCGAAAAATCCAAAAATATTGAGTGAACTGCTTGTTAATTAGAAATCATATTAGGATGGTTGATGTGATTTTCTAAGCTAACCATGCAGATGCTTACGTTGCTTCGAGGTAAGTAATTCTCCTAATCTTGCAATTTATTTAATGCTTTCTTGAGTGTTAAATTGGTGGTTTGCGCACCCGCATGAACACCTCATATGTTAGTGACTAAGTTGAAATGGATCCAAACTGCTTGCCAAAATATTTTTGAAAAGAAAAGGTACCGAAAGGGCGTTAGACTAGATCTAGCGTAATCAAGTCCCCGGGCTTAGAATCTCTGGTTCGTAGGAATAAAACATATCTCCCTATGTTTTATTTAGGTTTCTAATCGACCTATCACAAATTGATTAGTGGCGACTCCAAGCATGAAAACATTTGTATGTTAAAAACTTAAACCCAAAGTTGCGAATTGGTAGGGCTTGGGAGGGCTCGAGTTAGGTTTAGTCCTAATAATCCATTAGCCTGAGAAGGAAATCTTTAGGTCGCGACAGTTAGTCAACCACTCCACTCACTACCTTTGCTTAAACACTCTCCCTCACTCTCTCTCTTCTCATTTCTCACCCTCACCAGCCGGCCACTCTCCCCTCTCCTCCCACTCTTGCCGATTCTCTCTCTGCCTCTCCATTTTCCTTGTTCGGCCGTGAGCCGCCGCCGCCGGAGGAGCCGCAACCGCGTGCCGCCGCCATCCGCCATCTCGTCTTGCACCACCACCACTCACCCTTACTCCCTCGACCCCCCATTCTCTCCTCCCTCAACCACCGATCAGCCCCCGTTCACCGTGAACCGCCCGTTGCCGCCGCCGCCCAAGCATGACCACGAGGACCGCCGGAGCGCCGCCGTGAGACCAGGTCGGTCCGCCCATTTTCCCACCGGTTCAGCCGCCTAGTGGAGCTTAGGATTTGGTGAGTAATTAAACCTAAACCCTAATTAGGCCATTAAGCACTTCTAGATAGGATTAGGACTAAATTATAGGCTAATTAGGGCGATTTAAGGTTGATTAGTGGACTGATGAATTGTGGCTAGTTTGGTGATGTTTTGGGAAGCCTAATGGAGTATTTTGAGGATGATTTATTGGCCTAGACAGACCTGATTAGTGGCTGTCCCTATCAGATTTAATTGGACTAAGATCGGTCAATTTGGAGTTTAATCGTGAATGTTCGAGAATGCCTTGTATTGGCTAAATAGTGGCTGAATTGTGCTCGTTTGAGACCAATATTTTTATGCCATGTCGTGTGGATGTGTGGCCAATTGATGCGGTGTGTGATTGGCCATCTATTTGGCGTGAATCCTATTGGTTAAGTATGTGAATTTTGTGTGCCGATTATGTGCCATACAAGATTGAGATGAATTGCTTGATTGGGCATGCTAGTATGTTGATTAGACTTATTGTGATTAAAGGCGAGCATGTCAAATGGTTATTTGAGCACGTCGCGGCATTTGTTTGAGCATGTCTTCGCAAGATTTGATTATGTGCCTATGTTGAAATTGAATGCTCATTGTGAATTGCATTGTTGCCCAAGTGCCAGAAGTGCATGGCCACGCATTTCGCATGTTGAGCGTTGGCTTGATATGAGAATTATGCGAGTATGCGTGCCTGACATAAGCATGTGATCACTTAATCGCCCTGATACGTTTTACGCGAGGTTAAGATAAAATTGGCTGTGTGCACGTGTGGTGACATAAAGCCCTGATGCTTGTTACTCGGGGTATTGAAACCGTCCTGATGCGTTTTACGCGGGACGATGCCCGGATTGCCGGAGGATGGCCAACCTGTTGTGTTTTACGCTGGTTCGGTCCATATATGGAGATCGGTGTTGCGCCTGATGCGTTTTACGTGGGCTAGACACTGGGCTTGATGCATTTTACGCGGGCCAGGAAGTGTTGGATATTGTCAGACCTGATGCGTTTTACGCAGGTCGATTAATAAATGAGAATTGGCAATGTGCAAGTGTGCATAATTGAGCTGGATCACGAGCATGGGCATATTGATGGCATATATGTGTGCAAGAGTGCATTGGCAAGTGTGCAAGTATATGCATATCGGTGAACCGTGTGTGATACCGACATCAAGGAGCATGAGCATGTGCATGGCTTACGTGTGGCCGCATATGTGCCATTATTGCGATTATTTTATGCCTAACCTGCAAGGTTATTTGTGTGCTGGGTCTAGGCCCGAGGGCCTAGGTCAATTGATTTTGGTCTGTTCGTGTGATTGTTTGCCTGTCAGGAGGTGCATATTAGCCTAGTTTAGGTTTGGGGTGTTTACTCGCTGAGATTCGTTCTCACGGTTGTTAAAACTCACATTTTCAGACCCCCAGATCTGAGGATGTCAGAAGTTCCTATCCGTTTTGGGATCCCGTCTCGGATAGACCGAGAGGTGACCGAGTACCCTGTAGGGAATGGGGATACATATATTAGGTATTTTACCACAGTTTGGATTGACGTGGGCGCGCAGCACTTTCAGGCCCACGAGTATATAGCTTGGTGCTTTAGGGACTACTTCGGGACATTCGGACGTCTTAGGACCTTTGATGTCCCGTTCAATGGGCTAGGTGATGTAGATCCCCAGTGTGAGGATGGAGATCTGGCGAGCCCCGAGGCCTCTTTTGGAGAGGATTCTGACGACGGACACGGACCTATCATATGGAAGATCGACGAGCCAGACCCGATGGATGAAGAGTCGGTAGACTGGGATTCTGACCCGGAGCCTATGGAGTCGGATAGCGAGCCGGAGCGGATAGAGCAGGACCACAAGCCGGAGAGCGAGCCAGAGGAGGTCGATTCTGAGGACGAGTTGGTCGAGGCCGAGTCCGAGTTGGATTCCATGGACTTTGAGGTTGAGTTGTCTGACAGTTCTTCCGAGTCATCGGGATCTGACCCGGACTGGGTCCCTTAGGGTTTAGCAGTATCCCTAGTTAGGTCGGGCCAGTACCTTTTTGACCGGAGCCCTTCCTTAGGTTAGTGTTTAGACTGACCCCCGAGCCACCTACCCCTTTTTGTCAGTAGTGACCGTTGACCCGCTTTTGGTTTACTATGTATTCTGTGGTAAATAGATATTGTATATGTTTTCCTGATGTTAATGCAAGTGTATATTTGTAATGTTGTTTGTTATTTGTGCTATCCTTGGTCACGTGTTTTAAAATTGTACAGGTGTTTATGTTGCTTCCGCACATGCCTCGTTCTCTGTGTTGGGTGTTGGGTCGGCGACGCATCCTGGGACGTCGCACAAATTCGACCTCGATTGGGATGCTCGCGCGCCGTAGGATTTGGGGTGTGACATGATAAGTTACAAGGGGCGTTAGTGTTTTCTAAAGATCGATTTGAGGACTGGCTATCACCAATTGAGGATGAAGAAGGAGAATGTGCCGAAGTCGGCATTTAGGACGAGGTATGGACACTACGAGTTCACGGTGATGCCGTTTGGACTAACGAACGCCCCTACAGCCTTTATGGATTTAATGAATCTGATATTCAAGGAATTTCTGGATCAGTTTGTAATCGTGTTCATAGACGATATTCTGGTGTATTCGAAGAGTTCCGCCGAGCAGGAGGTACATTTGGAAAAGGTTCTACAGACCTTAAGGGAGCATGCACTCTACGCTAAGTTCAGTAAGTGCGAGTTTTGGCTTCATTGAGTGGCATTCTTAGGACATTTGATATCTGAGGAAGGAATTGCAGTAGACCAAACCAAGATCGAAGCTGTCATGAATTGGCCAAGGCCGACAACAGTAACTGAGGTTCGGAGTTTCTTGGGTTTAGCGGGTTATTACCGACGTTTTTATGGAAAGGTTTTCGGCATTGGCAATGCAGCTGACGCGGTTACTAAAGAAGGAAACGAGGTTTGAATGGACGGATAAGTGCGAAAGGAGATTCCAAGAATTAAAACAGAGGTTGACAACCGCGCCAATGTTGACATTCTTGTTAGGTCCGGGAGGGTATGAGATTTATAGTGACGTGTCATTAAGAGGACTCAGATATGTGTTGATGCAACATGGAAGAGTGGTGGCATGCGCATTGCGACAATTGAGACCACATGAGTTGAATTACCCGACGCACGACTTGGAATTCGCTGCGATCATTTTTGCCCTTAAGATTTGGAGGCACTACTTGTGTGGGGAGAAGTTTCAGATTTGTACGGACCACCAAAGCCTAAGATATTTGTTTTCCCAAAAAAAGAACTTAACGTGAGACAACGTCGTTGGATGGATTTCCTTAAGGACTATGACTGCGATATTATGTATCATCCTAGAAAGCTAATAAAGTAGCAGATGTACTGAGCCGGAAATCGAGCATCACGCATATGATGGTCAAGGAGTGGACTCCATTGAAGGGAGTTCGGGATTCGGAATTTAAGTTTGGAGTGAGTCATGTCTCGAGTTTGCTTACAGCATTGAGGATTGAACCGGAAATTCAGACTAAGATTAAGGCTTTTCAATCTACGGACTGGGAGACTCAGAAGATTTTGGGTATGGATGTCACAAAAAGGAAATCGGATTTTCAGGTATCCGAGGATAGGATTTTAAAGTTCCGTGGACGGTTATGTGTACCCGATGATGTAGAACTTAAGGAAGAAATTTGGCAGAAGCTCACCGTAGTAATTACAATATTCACTCGAGTAGCATGAAGATGTATTAGAACTTGTGACAACATTATTGATGGAACGGCATAAAAATGGATGTAGCCAAGCACGTAGCCAAGTGTTTAACTTATCAGCAAGTGAAGGCGCAACATTGCAAGCCGGGTGGAATGTTGCAGCCATTGGAAATTCTCGAATGGAAATGGGAACACATCATGATGGACTTTGTGATGGGATTACCGAGAAGTCAAAGGGGTCATGATTCGATTTGGATGAAAGTCGACCAATTGACAAAATCAGCACATTTTCTACTAGTGTGAAAGGACTTCGCCTTGGAAAGGTATGTCGAGATTTACGTGTGATAAATAGTCCGTCTGTACAGAGTGCCAGTGACAATCACTTCAGATCGTGATCCTAAATTTACTGCCGCCTTTTGGAAAAGTCTTCATACGGCATTAGGAATGAAGTTACAGTTTAGCACGACCTATCATCCCCAAAAGGATGGCCAGTTTGAAAGGACGATTCAGACTTTGGAAGACATGCTGCGAGCGTGTGTATTGGATTTTAAAGGTAGTTGGGAGGAACAGTTGCATTTGATTGAATTTGCCTACAACAATAGCTACCAGCAGAGTATCAGAATGGCACCATTTGAAGCGCTATATGGCAGAGCTTGCAGAACACCGATTTGTTGGGATGAAGTTAGTGAGAGGAGCATTACGGGTCCCGAGTTAGTTTAGCAGTCAGTCGAAACAGTCAAGGTGATTCGGGATAGGCTTAAGACTGCTCATAGCCGTCAAAAGAATTATGCAGACCGGAGACGTAGGCCTTTGGAATTCAAGTGAGGGACCACATTTTCCTCAAAGTGTCGCCGATGAGAGGATTGTCACAGTTCGGCAAGAAAGGGAAGTTAAGCCCGAGGTATGTGGGTCCATTCGAGGTCTTAGAAAGAACTGGCACTTTGCCCTATCGTCTTGTGCTACCGCCAAATTTATCTCAAGTGCACAATGTGTTCCACGTGTCTATGCTAAGAAAATATGAACCGGATTCGACCCACGTACTGAATTATGAAAAATTACACGTGGACAACAGAGTGTCGTATGTGGAAAGATCAGTAATGATCGAGGACCAGAATGGAACGAGTGTTGTGGAACAAGACAATCCCGATGGTCAAAGTGATTTGGGAGCATCATGGAACCAAAGGTGCGACATGGGAAAGCGAAGAGTTGATGCGACACCAATACCCCCATTTGTTTGAATAGTTGGATTAGATTATAAATTTCGAGGACGAAATTTTTGTAAGTGGGAAGAGTTATGACATTCCGAATTTCGACCTATTTTTGAGATTTATAAAACGTGTGATTGGTCAGTGTGCTTATAGTAAAAACTCGCCCGAGAACTGATCACTCTCGGTTATTATTTTTAAATTAGAGATTTCGCTAGAATTACACTCGATCGAATTTGGCCGTTATTTAGAGCCCAAACTTTGGTATCAAATTTCTTGGAGTTCCAGGATGAATTTAATTGGACGGTGTCGATATTATTGTGGCCAGCCTCGATATTGCTCGGGATATGTGAAAAGTGAAATTTTGACCGGGTTCAGATTTGAATTAGTAGACCTTCCTCGTAGTGCGTTTTAGTTATTTTCTTTTGGCCCTTTTTCATAATTATTAATTAGGATTTTTGTGGGCCGTTGGATCGCTTTCGGGTTTGAATCGTGATCGTCGAATCGCACTTGAGTATCTTATTTGACTTTTTCTCTCTCGCTCTCCTTCTCTTTCTCTCTCTTTCCCCTCTCTTCGATCACGTCCCTCTGCTGTGCGCCCCACCCTATGCACGTCCCCTCCTCTCTCTCACCTCCAAGGCCCCTACTTCCCTTCGGCTCATCATTGTCGCGTCGCCGTCACCGAGCCCATCGCTCGTCGCTGCCGTCTCACGTCATCGCCATCGTGTAGCTAAGCCGGCCAGCCAGCCAGTCGGCTAACTAGCCAACTAGCCAACTCGCCGGCCAGCCTGCTCGAGCTCGCCTAGCCTGCCGACCAGCCGCTGCCCGCCGCCATAGCTCGCCTCCGTCGCCGTCCGACCATCGTCCCGGCCAACCTAGCTTGCCGGCCGACCATCCGACCAGCCAGCTCGCCGACCAAGCATGCCCAGCTGTGCTCGAGCTCGCCGGCCGAGCGTGCCCGGGCCGTGGCCAAGTCGCCCAAGCCATGGCCGAGCCGTTGCTCGCTCAGCCTAGGCCACTGCGCAGCCACTACCAGTAGCCTAGCTCGCTGCCCAGCCGTGCCCGAGCGTGCCCTTGCCGTGGCTGAGTCACTGGGCCATGTGCCAAGTGGTGGCCGAGCCCCGCACTCGTCGCGCCCTCGCTAGTATTGTTCACCCGGGCCATTTTAGGCCCGTGTCGATTTTTCCCGGGCCAAAACTTAATAAGTGACTTTCTAATCCCTACCTAGTACTTTGTGTATTATTTAGACTTGTTTAGGGGTTATTTAGTATTGGTTTATGGGTTGTTTGGGGGCTGAGTTCGGGGTTGAATTGTGGATTGACTATGGCTGATTCGTAGACTAATTTGTGGTGATTTTAGGGGTTAATTGATGGCTGTTCGTGGTTGGTACGGTTGTCGACTCGAAGGGCTAGTATTGGTTAGTTTATGGTTTGAGACGTGAGTTAAAATGCGATGGATGGTGGGCGCGTAGGTGGCTGATTGGTAGTGGCACTTGTGAGTGAATTTCGATGCTCGAGAGTGGTCGACTCGTGTTGGTTTGTGGGCGGAATGTAGCTGGCTTGAACGCCGGAATTGTGAGCTATTGTAGTGAGTTTATGACTTGGAAATGGGGCCCTTGAGATGTGTTAGAACAATAGTTGTGCGATGTGGCGAACTTGTGATGCCTTAAGGAATGAATTTGATACTCGCATGAATTGATTGGAATGAGTGGCGGTTGATCATATTATTATGTTGTTTGAATATGTGATTGACGTGGAAATTAATTGAATTATATGGCGTGTGTGTTTGCTTGAACAAGCCCGGATCGATCAGAGGGCTGCCAACTTGTAGGGTGTTGACTCGGGTTATGAGAAAAGACCTGAGGGGTATTGACCCAGGTCATGTGAAAGTTTGTTTTTGAAAGGTTCTGTGGGGTGTTAACTTGGGACAAAGCTCGGATTGATTGAAGGGCTGACCTGTGGGGTGTTAACCCGGATCGTGTGAAAGTTTGTTTTTGAAAGGTCCTATGCGGTGTTAACCCAAGATAGAGCCCGAATTGATCGGAAGGCTGACCTTGTGGGGTGTTGACCCAGGTCTTGTGAAAGTTCATTTTTGAAGGGTCCTGTGAAGTGTTGACCCGAGACAGAGCCCGGATTGATCGGAGGGCTGACCTGAGGCGTGTTGACGTGGGTCGTGAGAAAGTGTAAAAGGTCTTATGGGGTGTTGACCCCAGACAAAGCCCGGATTGATCGGAGGGCTGACCTGTGGGGTGTTGACCCGGGTCGTGGAAAGTTGGATGGACACGCATGCGTATTGTGTTTGGATGAATTGAGTGAATGTACGTGTATATGGTGCTCGTGTGATTGTGATACGTACATTGAGTGTTCTTACATTTTAGTGACTGGGCTAAAGTGCAGGGATGGTGCACGAGTTATGGCGAGGTAAGATTGTTGGTTCGAGTTTTAGTATGTCGACTATTAGATTGCATGTTAAGACTCGTCTAGGCACGCATTGGCCTACGTGGGGTTTAGGTTGTCTACTTATTGAGATTTATTTCATCCCCCATTGTTAAACATTTTCAAGTTTGGAGTGGTGAATAGTCGTCATGTACAGTTCAGAGACCGGGAGTGACTGTGGGCATTGGATGGTTCATTTCATCTTTTGGATGCCCATTTTTATATAGTGAAGTAGGTTAGCCAACCACTGCCCTTTTGATGAACGTGTTTCAATGTTTGTATTTGCAAGCATATTTATAAAACGCGTTTATTGATTTATGCTAGGGCTATCCTGCTGTCATTGTTTATTGATTTCGCTTTTGCTTCCGCTTGCGTATACTGGTGGGTGTTTTGTTTAGGTCGGCAATGCGTCCTGGGGCGTCACGTTTAGTACGACCGTCGAAGGGGTGTCACGAGCCCGTTAGGGTACGGGGCGTGACAAAAGATATCCTAATGACTATATGCAATTTAATAAAAATAATTTTTGTTTCGGACCAAGGTCGATCCCTAGTTTTTATGCTGTAATTACCGAAATGAATTGCAAAAATTTAGGTGCTAACAAGTTTGATTGTGACATTTCGAATTTTGACCCATTTTGGAATTTATAAAACGTGTATTTTGTCAGTGCGTTTATAGTTGAATCTCGCCCAAAACTGATCACTCTCGGGTTATTTTAAATTTGAGATTTCGCTAAAATCGCATTCGATTGAATTTGGCCGTTATTTAGAGCCCGAACTTTGGTGTCGAATTTTTCAGAGTTCTATGACGAATTTAATTGGATGATATCGATATTATTGTGGCCAGCATCGATATTATCAAGAATTATCGAAAAATAAAATTTGGATCGGGTGCGGATTTTAACTAGTAGATCTCCCTCTGGGTTTATTTTGTTTAGTGTCTGTTGGCCATTTCTTTTATTTGAATTGGAATTTTCGTGACTGTCGGATCAAGCTCGGGAGATCGATTTCTGACAGTTGGATTGCACTCGAGGACAAAATTTGTCTCTCTCTCTCTCTCTCCTCTGCCGCGCACCCCTCCCCTACGCGCGTCCCTTCTCCCTGCGCAAATCCCCTCCCCCTTCTCCCTATGCAGACATCCCCTCCCCCTCTCTCTCTCCTCCTCTTTTCTTTTCTTTTCTTTCTTTCTTTCTTTTTCTTTTCTTTTCCCTCTCGATTGCTGCTTCTGCTTCCTTCTCCTTGCTGCTCAACACCAATCGCCGCTCGCCAAGACTAGCCTAGCCACCGCCCGCCGTCCTCCTTGCGCCGTCGCTTGCCCAGCCGCCGCACCGTCCACCTGGCCGCCTCCCCTAACCCGGCTATCCTCCTCTTCCTCTTTGTTGCACAAAGCAGCAAGTCGCCGCCATGTCCGCCGTGGTCCGGCGCTGTCCAGTCGCCAGCCGGCCTGTCCAGCATTGCCCGGCCACCTACAATGCTGCCGTGCCGCCTCCGACCACTGTCAGCCCCGCCATTCTCGCCGTCTGATCATTCTTCCCTTGCTTTGGTTCCCCTCCCTTGTTATGCCTACCGATTGTCGCCGCGGCTGTCCGGCTGTCACCGCCATCGTGCCTAAGCATTGCTAGCCTTATCGGCTCGCCACCACCATCCAGCAACCCCTCAGCAGCCATCCTGACCACCCCTCCCCCTGTTTTCCTCTCCCCCAAGTCCCTCCCCTGTTTCGACTCACCCTGGCTCCATCGCTCACCCAGCCGCCGTTGCTTCGCCAGCCACTACCCAGCTCCCCTAGCAGCTCCGCCGCCACCAGCAGCCGCTGTGCTTGCCTGGACAGCCCGAGCCACCCCAGCTCAACCTTGGCCGGATCCGACAGTAGCCGAGCCTCCGTCGGCCAGTCACCGTCGCCATCGCCTAGCCGCCTCCCGACCGTGGCCCAGCTGCTCGCCCAGTGCTGAACCGTTGTCCTGGCCGTGGCCGAGCGCTCGTCGCTCGTCGGCCGCTCGCCGCTCGCCCCACTCACCGCCGTGCCCGTACCCCACCAAGCCCGCCACTACCCCGATAGGCCATTTAGGCCTTTGCCGATTTTCCGTGGGCTTGGACTTAGGTAAGTGACTTCCTAATCCCTACTTAGTACATTGGGTATTACTGGACTTGTTTAGGGGTTGATTAGAATTAGTTTAGGGACTAAATTAGGGAGCGGATTAGTTTATTAGCTTATGGATTATGTGGTAGGTTGTAAATTAAATTGTGGTGATCGTGTGACTATATTATGGTGGGTTAAATGACTGAATTGTCGTGGCGTTTGTGGGTAGAATCGATGTTTGAATGTGGCCGACTTGAATGTCATATCGGTAGGCTAATGTGTTAAGCTTGTGGCTTGAAGTGGGAGGTAATGACATGTTAGTATGGCAAATTGTGTTGTGGTGTATGTGCATGAGGAATGTCTTGAGGCGTGGTTATGCGGGACTGAGTTCAGATTGATCGGAGGGCTACCAACCTGAGGCGTGGTTATGCGGGTGTGGCGAGGAAAGTAAGAAATGTCCTGAGGTGTGGTTACATGAGACTAAGCCCGGATTGATCAGAGGGCTGCCAACCTAAGGCGTGGTTACGCGGGTGTGGCTAGAAAGGCAAGATATGACCTAAGGTGTGGTTATGCGGGTCGAGAGAAATGTCCTAAGGTATGGTTATGTGGGATTGAGCCCGGATTGATCGGAGGGCTAAAAGTAAGGCGTGTTGACGTAGGTTGTGGAAAGTTGGCTGGACATACATGCGAATTGTGCTTGGTTGAATCGAGTGAATGTGCGTGTATATGGTACTCGAGTGGTTATGTTATGATCTTGAGCTATTATTGCATTATTGTGAATTGACTAATGTGCAAAGTTGGCGTGCGATTTGAGGCAAGGTAAGTGTGTATGTGAATTATGTACGTTACTTGTTAGATTGCATGTTAAGACTTGTCTGGGTATACATTGGCCTTTGTGAGGTTTAGGTTGTTTGCTTATTGAGATTTATTCTCATTGTTGTAATGCAAATCATTTTAGATCCGCGATCGTGATCGAGTTGGAGAAGTACTCAGGGTACCATGGGGATCGGGGATAGGTCGGATTACCCCGTCTTTTGAGTGCCCAGCTTTGTAGAGGAGATAAGTTTGTCAACCACTGCCCTTTTGATGAACGTGGTTTGAAGTTAGTAGCCTAGATGGTTGTGGTGTAAATGAAGGTTGTAAGCCTGTGCCAAGTTTATGAAATGGGTTTATTATTTTGTGCTAACCTTTTCCACTGTTTAATTGTCTGGGTGTTAGTTCGCTTCTGCTTGCGTATTCATGTGGGTGTTTCGTTTGGCTCGGCGACGGGTCCTGGGACATTGCGTTCAATACGACCGTCGAAGGGGTGTCGCGAGCCCGTTGAGGTTCGGGGCATGACATCCCCATTGATTTGGTATTAGAGCAAAGTTAGCTCGATCCAAATTGGTCAAAGCCTGGAGTGATAAGAAGCGATGATTTTGGGTAACCAGTTAGGGAGACTTGTGTGCCGTGCGTACCCCAGACTATGTGATTATGGTTGCTGAACGATGTTATGCAATATTATGTGAAGTGCAGGTGCGTCTGGACTTGAGGTAAGTGTACAAATCTTGTTGGCTGTGATTGAGTGTTGTATGTGATTGACTACCTGCTTGGTGAATTGTTGTTGTGATTCACTGCCTAGGGCTTTAGACTGGTATAGTTGGCCTAGGTCACTAATTCCTGAGTAGAATTATACCAGGTAGGTGAGTGTGAGATCCTGTGAGAATGAGCAGCCGAGGAAGAGGTAGAGGTCGAGGTCACGTGACCCCGCAAGCTAGAGTTGTGGAGGATCCCTGGGTAGATGGAATCTTGACTGCACTACGAGAGGTTGGAATTTTAATGGGCGTCTTGAGATAGAGATGCCACCGTGGTTGTTGTCGCCAAAGCCGTTGTTGCCATCGCTAATGGGGCCAATGGGAACAACGGGAATGGTGGACATCCCGCTCAGGGCCATGTAAATGCAATCAGGCCGATGTCTAAGCTGGTTGAGCAGTTTTTGAAACCGAAGCCTCCGAGGTTCGATGGTAGAGGTGATACTGAGGCTATACCTCAATGGGTGGAAGAGCTAGAAAAGGCTTTCAAAGTGCTGGGATGCACTGAAGAGAAAAATGTAACCTTGGTAGTATACCAGCTTCAAGGAAATGCAAGCGATTAGTGGAGAGCCACAAGAGCCCAAGTGTTTCCCGCTGGTACTGCCCTGACTTGGACTGTCTTTACCGAGACCTTCAATAGCCAGTATTTCTCAAAAAGTGCTTGAGAGCATAAATTGGCAGGGTTCATGAGACCTCGCTAGGGCCAGATGTCAATGGACCAATATGAAGCTAAGTTTGCAAGGCTATCCAGGTTTGCCCCAAGAATGGTAGAGGACCCAGGGGACAAAGTCAGGAGGTTTCGAGATGGACTAAAGCCGGACCTCCGCAGTCAGATGATCTCGCTGAATTTGAGAGCTTACAATGAGATATATGATCGGGCTCAGGCAATTGAGCGTGATTTGATGGAATGGGCTGTCGCCTCCGAATCGCAGCAGGCCCCAGCTTGGGACAACCGTCGTTTTGGGAAGAGGCCTATGATGAGAAATAATCGTTTTTGTCCCTCCTGTTCAGAGAAATATTGGGAAGCCGAATCGCTTTCAGAACGCCCCGTATCGATTATGTGGAGGGAAACATGGGAATGGACCTTACCCAAGTAGGGGCAGAGCACGTTTTAAATGTGGGGGAAGGGGCCATCAAATGAGGGACTACCCTAACAATAGACAGGCTAGGCCGCCTGCAGTATCGCCGCCGCCTCCTCGGAATGAAAATCAGTTTAGAGCTGTCCAGCCAGCCAATTAGAATAGGCTATCGGCCCAAGGACAAGTGTATGCAGTGGCAAGGAGGGAAACTAAGGATGCGCCTAGCGTGGTCACAGGTATAGTCTCTCTCTGTGATCATGCTGCATATGCTTTATTTGATCCGAGGGTGTCGTATTTGTTTATATATGAGTAGTTCGTTGAATAATCTGGTATTGAGCCGAATCTGCTTGAAGTTATGCTGTGTATGACTACTTCGTTGAATGATAAAGTGTTGATTGCATTTGGATGCCCTGATTGTAAGATAGTGATTGGTGATAGGGAAGAAAGGATATATTTGATGGTTTTAACTATGTATGACTTTGATGTGATTATCGATATGGACTGGTTAGTTAAACAGAAAGCCGTAATGGACTATAATAGCAGGGTGATCCAATTTAATCCAGTTGGACATCCTAGATTTGAGTTTATGGAAAGCCGAGAAGGAACTTCAATCCCTTGGATTTCATCACTTGAGGTGACTAAGCTGTTAGATAAAGTGTGTCAAGGTTTCCTGGCAATTGTAATTGATTCGATAGCTAGAGAGCCGAGGCTAGAAGACATAGCCGTGATGCGCGATTTCCCCAATGTCTTTCCTCAGGAATTGTCGGGATTGCCACCTAATAGAGAAGCAGAGTTCGTGGTTGAGTTGGCCCTAGGAACAGAATCGATCTCGAAAGCGCCTTATAGGATGTCATTGTCAGAATTGAAGGAATTAAAGGTGCAAATACAGAAGTTGTTAGATAAGGGCTTTATTTGCCAGAGTGCGTCTCCATAGGGAGTGCTAGTATTGTTCGTAAGGAAGAAGGATAGGTCTTTGAGGTTGTGCATTGACTACAGATAGTTGAGTCAGGTGACCATCAAGAATAAATACCCACTACCAAGGATAGACAACTTGTTTGATCAGTTGCAAGGAGCATCGATATTTTCTAAGATCGACTTGAGGACGGGTTACCACTAACTGAAGATTAAGAAGGAGGATATACCAAAAACGGCATTCAGGACGAGATATGGGCACTACGAGTTTATGGTGATGCCATTTGGATTGACTAATGCCCCTGTAGCCTTCATGGATTTGATGAATCGAGCGTTCAAGGAATTTTTGGATCAGTTCGCAATCGGGTTCATAGATGATATCTTGGTATACTCAAAGAGTTCTGCCGAGCATGAGTTACATTTGGAAAAGATTCTACGGACTTTAAGGGAACATGCGCCCTATGCTAAGTTCGGTAAGTGCGAATTCTCACTTCATCGAGTAGTGTTCTTAGGACATGTGGTATCCGGAGAAGGAATTGCAGTGGATTCGACAAAGATTGAAGCCGTTACGAATTGACCGAGACCGACAATAGTAACTGAGGTTCGGAGCTTCTTGGGTCTAGCGAGTTATTACAGATGCTTCGTGGAAAGATTTTCGGCATTAGCGACACTGTTGATGCAGTTGTTAAAGAAGGAAATGAGGTTTGAATGGATGGATAAGTGTGAAAGGAGTTTGTAAGAGTTAAAGCAGAGATTGACGAACGCGCCAGTGTTGACAATCCCGTCATGACTGGGAGGATATGAGATCTACAGTGACGCGTCGCTTAAGGGACTAGGATGCGTGTTAATGCAACACGGAAGAGTGGTAACATACGTATCTCGACAATTGAGACCACACGAGTTGAATTATCCGACTCACAATTTGGAATTAGCCACGATTATTTTCGCCCTTAAAGTTTAGAGGCATTATCTATGTGGGGAGAAGTTTCAGATTTATATAGACCATCAGAGTTTAAGGTACTTTTTCTCCCAAAAGGAATTGAATATGAGACAGCGCCGTTGAATGGAACTCCTTAAGGACTACGACTGCGATATTTTGTATCACCCCGGAAAAGCTAATAAAGTAGCGGATGCACTAAGTCGGAAATCGAGTATCGCGCATATGATGGTCAAGGAATGGACTCTGTTGGAAGGAGTTCGGGATTCAGAGTTTAAGTTTGAAGTGAGTCATGTCTCAAGTTTGCTTGCCGCATTGAGGATTGAACCGAAAATCCAAACAAAGATTAAGGCTTTACAATCAACAGACCCTGAGATTCAGAAGGTACTGGATTTAGGTGTCACAAAAAGGAAATTGGACTTTCAGGTATCCGAGGATGGGATCCTGAGGTTCCGTAGACGATTGTGTGTGCCCAATGACACAAAGCTGAAGGAAGAAATTTTGTCTGAAGCACACCGTAGTAATTATAGTATTCATCCTAGTAGTACGAAGATGTATCAGAACTTACGGTAGCATTATTGGTGGAACGACATGAAAGTGGATGTAGCCAAGCATGTGGCCAAGTGTTTAATATGTCAACAAGTGAAGGCGCAACATTGCAAGTAGGGAGAGATGTTGTAGCCATTGGACATCCCTGAATGGAAGTGGGAACACATCACTGTGGATTTTGTGATGGGATTATCGAGGAGTCAGATGGGTCATGATTTGATTTAGGTGGTAATTGATCGATTGACAAAGTCAGCGCACTTTCTGTCGATGCGAAAGGATTTCCCCTTGGAAATGTATGCCGATTTATACGTGCGACATATAGTCCGTCTTCATGAAGTATCAGTGACGGTCACTTCATACCGTGACTCTAAGTTTACTGCCGCTTTTTGGAAAAGTCTTCATATGACATTAGGAACGAGGTTACAGTTTAGTACGGCCTATCATCCACAGACAGATAGCCAGTCTGAGAGGACGATTCAGACTTTGGAAGACATGCTGTGAGCATGTGCATTCGATTTTAAGAGCAGTTGGGAAGAACAGTTGCATCTGGTTGAGTTTGCCTATAACAATAGCTATCAGCAGAGTATCAGAATGGTATCATTTCAAGCGTTATATGGCAGAGCTTGTAGAACACCGGTTTGTTGGGATGAAGTTGGTGAGAGGAGCATCACGGGTCCGGAATTAGTTCAGCAATCAGTCGAGATAGTCAAGGTGATTCGAGACAGGTTTAAGACCGCTTAGAGCCACCAAAAGAATTATGTAGATCGGAGACATAGGCCTTTAGAATTTCAAGTGGGGGACCACGTTTTCCTCAAAGCATCGCCGATGAGAGGATTGTCACGGTTTGGCAAGAAAGGGAAGTTGAGCCCGAGATACGTGGGTCCATTTGAGGTCTTAGAGAGGATTGGTACTCTGGCCTATCGTCTCGTGCTACTGCCAAATTTATCTCAAGTTCACAATGTGTTCCACGTGTCTATGTTAAGGAAGTATGAACCGGATCCGACCCACGTGCTGAATTATGAAGAAATAGACGTGGACAATAGAGTGTCGTACGTGAAAAGGCCAGTAATGATCGATGACAGAATGGAGCGAGTGTTACGGAACAAAACGATCTTTATGGTCAAAGTGATTGGGAGCATCATGGAACCGAAGGTGCGACATGGGAAAGCGATGAATTGATGCGACATCAATACCCTCATTTGTTTGAGTAATCGGGTTGGGTTGTAAATTTTGAGGACAAAATTTTTATAAGGGGAGAAGAGTTGTGTCATTTCAAATTTCGACCTATTTTGGGATTTATAAAACGAGTATTTCGTCAGTGCGCTTATAGTTGAATCTTGCCCAGAACTGATCACTCTCGGGTTATTTTAAATTTGAGATTTCGCTAAAATCACATTCGATAGAATTTGACCGTTATTTAGAGCTTGAATTTTGGTGTCGAATTTCTCGGAGTTCCGTGACGAATTTAATTGGACGATGTCAATATTATTGTGGCCAGCGTTGATATTGCCAGGAATTATTGAAAAGTAAAATTTGGACAGAGTGCGGATTTTGACTAGTAGACCTCCATCTGGATTTATTTATTTAATGTCTGTTGGTCGTTTCTTTTATTTGAAATGGAATTTTCATGACCATCGGATCAAGCTCGCGAGATCAATTTGTGATCATTGGGTCGCACTTGAGGACAAAATTTGACACACACACACACACTCTCTCTCTCTCTCCCTCTCTTTTGCCGTGCGCCCCTCCCCCTGCGCACGTCCCCTCTCCCTTCTCCCCATGCAGACGTCCCCTCCCCCTCTCTCTCTCCTCCTCTTTTCTTTTCTTCTCTTCTTTCTTCTTCTTTTCTTTTCCCTCCCGACTGCTGCTTCTGCTTCCTCCTCCTTGCTGCCCAACGCTGACCACCGCCCGTCGTCCACCTTGCGCCGCCGCTCGCCCAACCGTCGTGCTGTCCACATGGCCACCTCCCCCGACCAAGCTATCCTCCTTCTCCTCCCTGTCGCACGCAATAGCAGGTTGCCGCCATGTCCGCCGTTGTCCAGCGCTGCCCAGCCGCCAGCTGGCCTGTCCATCATCGCCTAACCACCTGCACCACCGTCGGCCCCACCATTCTCGCCATCTAACCCTTCTTTCCTTGCTCTAGTTCCCCTCCCCTGTTCTGCCCGCCGATCATCACCACGGCTGTTCGGCAGTTACCGCCGTCGTGCCTGACCATTGCCGGCCTCACCGGCTCGCCACCACCGTCCAGCCACCCCTCAGCCGCCATCCCGACTACCCTTCCCCCTATTTTCCTCTCCCCCGACTCCCTCCCCTATTTCGGCTCACCCCGGCTCCGCCGCTCACTCGGCCACCGCGCGCCGCCATCTCGGCCGCCGCTGCTCTACCCGCCAGCACTCGCTGCTCCCCGGCCGCTCACTGTTCACTGGCGGCTCGCCTCGCTCGCCGCCATACCTGTACCCCGCCGAGCCCACTACTACCCTGACATGCCATTTGGGCCTTTGCCGATTTTCCGTGGGCTTGGACTTAGGTAAGTGACTTCCCAATCTCTACTTAGTATATTGGGTATTATTAAACTTGTTTAGGGGTTGATTAAAATTGGTTTAGGGACTAAATTAGGGAGCGGATTAGTTGATTGGTTTATGGATTATGTGGTAGGTTGTAAATTAAATTGTGGTGATTGTGTGACTATATTATGGTGAGTTAAATGACCGAATTGTCATGGCGTTTGTAGGTGAAATCGATGTTTGAATGTGGCCGACTTGAATGTTGGGTTGGTAGGCTAATGTGGTAAGCTTGTGGTTTGAATTGGGAGGTGATGACATGTTAGTAAGGTAAATTGTGTTGTGGTATATGTGCATGAGGAATATCCTGAGGCGTGGTTACGCGGGACTGAGCCCGAATTGATCGGAGGGTTGCCAACTTGAGGCGTGGTTACGCGGGTGTGGCGAGGAAAGTAAGAAATGTCCTGAGGCGTGGTTACGTGGGACTAAGCCCGGATTGATAGGAGGGCTGCCAACCTGAGGCGTAGTTATGCGAGTGTGGCTAGAAAGGCAAGATATGACCTGAGGCATGGTTATGGGGGTCAAGAGAAATGTCCTGAGGTGTGGTTATGCGAAACTGAGCCCGGATTGATCGGAGGGCTGGAAGTGAGGCGTGTTGACGCAGGTTGTGGAAAGTTGGTTGGACACGCCTGCAAATTGTGCTTGGTTGAATTGGGTGAATGTGCGTGTATATGGTACTCGAGTGGTTATGTTATGATCTTGAGCTATTATTGCATTATTATGAATTGACTAATGTACAAAGTTGACGTGCGATTTGAGGCGAGGTAAGTGTGTGTATGTGAATTATCTATGTTACTTGTTAGATTGCATGTTAAGACTTGTCTGGGTATGCATTGGCCTAGGTGGGGTTTAGATTGTCTACTTATTGAGATTTATTCTCATTACTATAATGCAAACCATTTTAGATCCTCGATCGTGATCGAGTTGGAGACGCAGTCAGGGTACCATGGGGATCGGGGATAGGTTGGATTACCCCATCTTTTGAGCGCTCCGTTTTGTAGAGGAGATGAGTTTATCAACCACTGCCCTTTTGATGAACATGGTTTGAAGTTAGTAGCCTAGATGGTTGCGGTGTAAATGAAGGTTGTAAGCCTGTGCCAAGTTTGTGAAATGAGTTTATTATTTTGTGCTACCACTATCCCTTTGCCATTGTTTAATTGTCTGGGTGTTGTTCGCTTCCGCTTGCGTATTCATGTGGGTGTTTCGTTTGGGTCGGCGACGCGTCTTGGGACGTCGCGTTCAGTACGATCGTTGAAGGGGTGTCGCGAGCTCGTTGGGGTTCGGGGCATGACATTGATAGTAATTTCCTTAATTTGGTAGGATTATTTTCCTCAACATGGCTGCTTGGTAACTTAGTTTTTTGATAAAACTTAGTAATTTTCCAAGTAGATGGAGTAATACTCACATGACAATAAACAAAAAAAACCGCCTTTTTTGGAGACTAATTAATGTCTTGATTTAGTCCATTTATATTAATAGGTGACCAACAAAAAGGATTGGGCATCCTTTTCTTTACCCAAAACAGAAAGAGTGGCTTTTCAAAACAGTGAAGTAATCGATTCGAATGATTAACCCTACAAATTATACTAACCCCGAAAATGGGAATGAAAACACTGGTTGCCTGGGAGTCCATTAGTTAGTGTCGAAGGGGAAAGAAAGGCTAAAAGTTGTGAGCTAATATAAGAAAAGGACACCGATGAATGACAGGCTTGAAAATCGAATAACACCGATTAGGTACACAAACTGAGCTTCATTCAGTCTTGGTGAAGAAATCAAAATGCTGCATGTCATCTATTAATAAATGTTGACATCTAAATTTTGACTAACCATTTAGTGATTAATTGCATAGAAAATTAAGGATTAAATTTTAACCCCTAAACAAAAATATCAAAATCGCATAGCATATAGTTTAGAATCATGTAGGTAAATTGCATTCTACATCGAACCGATGATGGCATGGGAGCTGAAAATCCATTGCGCAAGCCGAGCTTGAGCGCCGAGCAAAATTCGGCTTATTTAGAGGATAGGGTAATGGGTCTTGGTTGTCTTAATTTGAGCATAAATTAGCCCATCAAGTTTAATTGAATAAAAGCCCAAATTAATTCAGCCTACTTTGAATTAAATAAAAATTAAAGGATAAAGCCTAAGCCTTAGCCCACTAGGTCTTGAAAACCCAATCAATTAACCTAGGTATGCGATATAAATATGTCGTTATGCCTCATAATCAAGATGGGGCTCTCATAATTTTTTAGAACATAATTTTTGAGAGGCCACACAACATTGAATACACGGCCACAACACAGAGAGCATTGGCCACCATTAGAGAGAGGAGAGTAGCACTGTAAGTTGGCTCCTCACCAGCAGTGAGCTCGACCCCAACAAGTCTAAGCTTCGTCGCCGCGGCTCTAGATCACTGCTGTATGTCAGCCATTACCGTATGTCAGCCATTGGGTTTTGCTCGCTGTCCACAACGTTGGAAGTCCTGCAAGTTTTGTTACTGTTCACTGGGCCAATCTCCTTCCGTCACTGTTGTTGTGGCAGTTTGCACTCCCCGCAAACGTTTCCGGTTTCCAACAAGCCAAGCAGTTTCGGCATCGGCCCCTATTGAATTCAATCGTGGACGACGAATCACAGCAGCAAAATATCACTGCTCGTCATCCTTGTCGTGCTCGAATTACTCTGTTTTGCAGGTTCCTTAGCGTGTCCTATCTTGTAAAAATCAACTTTGCCGTAAGCGAGAAGAAGGGGCTGATCTTTGATGAAAGTCATAAGTTCAAGCGGTGGATTGGTTTTCTCTCAGATTTTTGCCCAGATTTGACAATATTGTTGTCTCACGCCCACACTTGTGCCCAGTTGCTGCCCCGACATCATCCATTCACTGTGCTGAGCCCACTGCTGGTCACCCCGAGTCCCGACGCCAAGCCATCGCTGTCCCAGTGCCTCGTGGCATCCTTACACTGCCGTGGCCTTATTCTTGTTTTGCATATTGATCGGAAGCACTACCGCACATACCGCCGCACCCGCTGCCGGCCACCCTGTCGCCGTTCCACGACGAGCCTCCATCACCGCCGCCTCTCATCGTCACCGCCGTGTCTGCCATCAATCACCCACCGTTGATCACCGTCCCAATCCACAATCCCGGCGATTCAAATTTCGAAAGTAATCTGCAAACCGGGTAAAAATCTATCCAGTATAGTTTCAAAATATTTAGATTCCTAGTTTGAATATTTTGAATATTCCGTGAATATTGCGTGGATTGCTAGATATCTTAGGATAATTTTGTGAAATCCGCAATATTCGAAAACACCCAAAATTAGGAATTACTCCTAATTGGGCAACGTATATAGACGACTATCCGACCTTATCCCTAAGGTACGATATGCGGCAATACGGAAAAATCGTTATCTTATCCATAATCACTTGGATACGATAATAGATTTTATTCACTTTCCAAATTCGAACAATCAACTATCCGTCGACATCTATAACCCTGTAGATATGACCGTTAATTTGATTTTTTTTCCTAATTCAAATTTGATAAGAAGAATCTTGCAAATTGTGTTGATTGTTTAAATGCGGTTGCTATCTTTGTTTAATTGCTTTATTTTTTTATTTTTTTAAATAAAGAAAATCCAAAAATATGTTAGTTAGGATTTAAATTAGAAGTTTTGCATGTTTAGGAAATCCTAAATGTATCTAGAAGATAGGATAATTATTTAATTTAATTTGGGACTTAAGATAATTTATTTCCTAGTTTAAATTAGGTGTTATTCTAATCCTAATAGATTATTTAGGTTATTTTAAGATTTCGAATTTTAATAAAAATCCCAAAAAAAAAAGAATTACTTTAGGATAGATTAGGATAGTTTGCATGTTAATTCGAGTATTTTTTAATTCCGAATTTCATTGGAAAAATACCAAAAATGAATCATTTATCCGTCATTAGAATTAGGTCATATCGTCGCATGACATATAGTTCGCATGCTAGGTTACATTAATCACTTGTCATTTTTTTTGCATGTCATTGCATATAGGTTAGCGCAAACCCTAAAGAACACCTTAAGTACCTTACTTTGTTAATTAGAAAGCATATTAGGATTTCTTTTTTTTGGTAAGTTAAGTATTGTATAAACTTTTCAAAACCATGCTTACAGGGATGGTAGCCGAACACAAAAACCCCGCACATATAGCGACACCTTTATGTGTCCCAATAGGTGCAAAGGTGTTACGGCTAGACAAGGTATAAGAGCAGTACAAGAAGGCTTAAACATCAGCCAACTAACTATAGAAGTTACAAACAAGGACGCAAAAGTAAGTTACGCGAATATGGACGATGAAATGCCCCAATTAGTTTGGATCTTCCTGTTGTGGCGAGTGTCTTGAACAGGTTGCATGGATAACCCTCTATCCCAAGCAACCTTTACAAGGTGATTGCGCATGGCTGGTAAGAACAGGGGCTGGTTCCTAAAAAGGATATGATTCCGTTTGGCCCAAATAATATGACATAAGGCGCCAAGGGAGAACCGAGCAATCCGATGATGGAAGTTGTCACCACCAATGTACTTGCTTGCCCATCGTAGATTATCTATCCATGGTTTATTCCGCCAGGAAAGATTGCAAGAGTTTGCCCAAAACAATGCAAGGGAACCCGTACATTGGCATCCAAAAAACAAATGATCTATAGAATTTGGTCTATATTTACAAAATGCACAAAGTCCTTCCGGGATTCTGTTGTAGCTGAGTAAGACAACCTGAGTTGGGAGTCTATTTTTCGAGATGAGCCATAGTAAAAAGGCATACCTTGGTGCAATGCTACGGTCCCAGATAAAGGAGCTCCAGAACACTTTTGGCCTCTTGATTCTGATCAACTCCCAAGCCAATGTTGTGGAGAATGTCCCAAAAGAGTGGCCTTACCAAACAAACATATCGGGACTATCAACAATCATGGGGAGCGGGTCTGTCCATGAATTGAAAATTTCCATGAAAGAGGAGTCATCCTAAGTAGAGCAGAGGAAATCATGGACAGATGCATTTCTCGGGATGCCAAAGGAATAGATTACTCTATTAAAGAAAATGTTAGAGAGAGGGCCCTTATGGTGCCAATTATCAAACCGAAACGATACGAATGAGCCATCACCTATGCGCCAACGAAATTGCATCCGAAATTGCATACGGATATCTAGAATCTTCTTCCAAGCCCATGAGCAGACAATGGGTTTCGGTACCATCCAGAAGTTTTTGTTCTTGAGGAAGGTAGAATGAATCCATTTACACTATAGGGACTCTTTATCTATGAATAGAATCCATATGTGCTTTAGCATCGCTGCTCGGTTGCAATCAAGTAGCCTACGAATGCCCAGCCCACCTTCCTCTTTGGGCAAACATACTTCACTCCAAGGGACTTTAGCCCCCCCGATACCCAGTTCAGGTCCTTTCCACAAAAATTGTCAAAGAATCAATTCTATTCTAGACAGCACAGATCGAGGGATAGTGAAGACATTAGTCCAATACACTTGGATAGTATGAAGGATGGACCTGATCAATTGCAATCGACTAGCGAAGGAAAGAAACTGATGGGATCAAGAGCGTGCCCGAGCCGTTATAGAGTTAACTAACGAATTACAGTCCGCTTTAGACATCGGCGATGCAAAGATGGGTACACCGAGGTAACGGAAAGGGAGCATGCCTTCAATAAATCCCGGGGTTAACCGAATCTGTTCCTTTGTATCTGCCGCCCCACCAAAAAAATAAACTTCACTTTTGTTAGGATTCGAGTAGAGGCCCGACCATTTGGAGAAGAGCTGAATACCTTCATTAA
This sequence comes from Syzygium malaccense, assembly GCA_031216405.1. Lineage (NCBI taxonomy): Eukaryota > Viridiplantae > Streptophyta > Magnoliopsida > Myrtales > Myrtaceae > Syzygium > Syzygium malaccense. Next base: position 24,685,983 of record CM062257.1, on the reverse strand, counting down.
AGAGATTGGCAGAGGTGGTGTTTCCTTCCATAAAAAGAAGAACATCATCGACAAAAAACATGTGAGTTAAGCGAGTGGACTTACATCGCCAGAAAAATTTAAAACCCAGGAGCCGAGCTTATGAATTAAGGATTCCAGAGAATATTTCCATAACAAGAGTGAAAAGGTATGGAGACAGTGGGTCTCCTTGACGAATACCTCTTCGACTCACAAAGAAGCCATGTAATTCTCCATTGATAGCTACCGAGAATTTAGGAGTAGTTACACACTCCATAATGAGTTTCGTGGTCATCGTAGGGAATCCGAAAACTTCCAGAACCGTTTTCAAGAAATTCTAGTCTACAGTGTCATATGCCTTCTGGAAATCAACTTTGATGGCACACTTCGGTAGATAGGGGTCATGGTGGAAACCAGTAAATAATTCCTGAGCGAGGAGTATATTATCTCATATTCTCCTACCCTTTACAAAAGCATTCTGCGGAGAACTTATAATTGACGACAACATAGTAGTAATTCGATTAGCCATAATTTTGGCTATACACTTGTAAATTGTATTACAGCAAGCAATCGGCCTGAAGTCATTCATTCTCGTGGCATTAGATACCTTGGGGACAAGTGTAATGATAGTGGAATTGATCTCCTTTAGCATGCAGCCCATTCAGAAGAAATCCTTAGTAGCCAAGATAACAGACGGACTAACGACTTGCCAAGATGATATAAAGAAATCAACATTATACCCATCTAGCCCCGGGGCCTTACCCTTGGCAAGTGAGAAGAGAGTGTTGCGTATTTCCGTATCTGAGACATCCCTGGATAATAGGTTAATTTGCTCATTACTGAGAGTGCGAGCCACCATAGGCCGGATATGTATAGGAAGGCTGATTAGCAGAAACTCTTGCGCATAGAAGATTCTGAAAATGTGAAATGATATGGTTGTGGACTAATCTTGGGTCTGTAATGAGGACACCATTAGAATCAGAGACCGAGAGGATGCGATTGCTATGTTGTCTCTTGTTGACGAAATGATGAAAGTATTTGGTATTCAAGTCCCCATCATTCAGCCATCTAATTCTCGATTTTTGTTTGAAAAAGGCTTCCTCCTAGAGACGTAACTTCGAGAAGATCAGAACCTGCTCCTTCTCTAGGCTCGCCAGTTCCACATTAGTAGGATCTAAAGCTAGGGAGTCTTGTGTGGCAGAAAGAGTCACTCTTGCTTGAGCTGTGCGAGCCGAAATGTCAGAGAAAGAATCTCTGTTCAATTGCTTGAGTCACCCTTTTAGCATTCTGAGTTTTTGGTACAGACGGAACATCATAGTTCCAGTGATAGGTGATTCCCATACTTGCTCAACAATGTTCGAAAATGCCCGATGAGATAGCCCAAAGTTGAAGAATTTGAATGGCTTTCCAGACGAAACTGCAGGTTCAATTCTAATTATCATCAGGGAGTGATCAGAAACTCCCAAAGCCAAGAAGTTAGCCTTTGAGTAAGAGAAGGAGCTGGACCATTGAGCATTAATCAGCACCCTATCGATCTTCCTTTGCTTGTGATTTGCTCCCACTGAAGTTGACCATGAGAAACGATGACCAATATATCTCAAGTCATCAAGAACAGCTTGGTCTAAGCATATGCCAAGTTCATCAAACGCCGGTAACCAAGCGTTAGAACTACCTATTCAGTCAGAGTTGTACCGAATAGCATTAAAGTCCCCGGCAACCAGCCAAGATTCATTTTCAAATAGACGACTTGAATGCACAAGATCTACCCAAAGTGCACGGCGAGACACAAAGGTATGTTCTCCATAAACAACCGAAAAGAGACAAGTCTTATTGAGAGCCAGCAACCGGACCCGTCTATGAATAACTTGCGTGGATCTAGAAAGGACTTGGAGGTCTATCTCTTGAGGTTTCCAACCAATCCATATTCTACCACGAGGCGATAAATCATAATTGGCCGTCCACTTCCAGCCCGGCAAAAGTCCGATAGAGAGCATTTCAAAAAGAGTCGGATTAATCTTTGTCTCAAGGATGCCAAGACAAGAGATATTATGAGCTTTAACAAGGGCTCTTATTTCTGCCTGCTTAAGGGGTTTGCCTAGACCCCTGATATTCCAGACACCAAAAAACATTAGACATGGGTCGATAAGAGTTACCTCCTTTTAGTGCTAGCCTGTTTTTTTGGTTTATGGCTAGCCGCCTTAGCAATTGAGGGACTACTCTCTTGACTTGGTCCCCTAGTCGTATCAGGCACAGATGGGTCTCTATTGCCAAGATCAGCATCATCAGTCGGGAGTTCAGCCAAAGGGACAGTCACTACAGAAGTAGAGGGGCAGTTATCTGGCACTTCCCCTTGGGTCAGTGAAGCTCTGCGGCTTGTTATAGGCGGGAGGGGGGAGGGAGACCCATCCTCAGATTCACTTCCAACATTGCTAGCAGTAGCATCTATCTGGTCCTCCGAGTCAGAGGATTCCAGTGGGGAGTCTAGTGAAGGCACTGCAGGGACAGGATGGGTTTGGAGACCCACATTTTAGGTAATCTGAGGGAGAGCCGAGTGTCCAGCTCTGTCAGGTGGGACAATACTCGCTGAGTTAGTGCGGTTATTGCCCTTCTTGTTTCTCACAAGCTGCCAGGAGTCAGAATTCAGAGGGGCTTCAACAGCAATATTAGGAGGATTAGGTTCCGTAGGAGGCTCGGATGGCACATTGCTTATGGGAGCACATTTGTGCCCAAAGAAGCCACAGGTCGGGCACGAGATTGGGCGCCACTCATATTCAACCTTAATCTTCCAGATTTCATCATTCGTATAAATGTCAATGGAATCAGCCAGATTTTGCGTAGCCTTGATTTCAATACATACCCTAATGTATGATATCATCTTCATCTTCTCAATTTGTAGGTCAACATGCAACGGTTTCCCAATTGCACTGGCGATTGCACTAATTCTAGTAGCTGACCATAGAGAAATAGGAATGTCCCTCAACTTCACCCAAACCGGCAGAGACTTATGCTGGTCTTTTACTAGTTTCAGAGTAGGATGCCACAGTTGTAACATCATAGGGACTCTGAGGATGGTTATAGGCCCCCCATCAAGTATTTTCCGGCGATAACAATCATCAAGAATGTGGAAAAAGAAGAAGCCATCAGCATTTGCTATGACGTCAATGACAATTGACCCCCAAACATTTTTAACTGCTGTTTTTGTCATCTTGAAGGGGAGTTTCTTCCCCACAAAGTATCCAACGATTCATTCTCTCCATTTCGGATTAGCATCCTCTAAGATATCATCAGAGATTCTAACTACAGGTTTGCCATCAACAATAGCATGAGGGATAAAGGAGAGGGCATACCCCTTTTCCATTGTTCTAGCAACCGTCGTCCATGATCTATGGGTTGATTGTTGCTTATTGCCCTGGGGGGTTCCTTGGAAAGTGCTGCCCTTTTGCTGCGACTTCGATGAGATCGATCGCTTGGAGGGTCAGTAGATTTCCTTACAACCCCAGCATCAGTAGGGCGCCTGTTGGACCTGGATCGGCCACGGCTTCGACCACGAGCATTAGGTTGCTCTTGCTGAGCCCCATGTACAGACTTCCCCTTCACTTGAGTGGCATCAGGAGGAGCATGTTGAACCATTTCCCCAGTAGGGTCATATCGTTCAATGACTCTAGAAGAGCCAATATTGTGCATGGGAGGCTTAAGAGGTACCTTCAGAGGGACGACCATACCCATATTGTCCTTCGACTGGGGGGGGCGCTCCCCAAGGTTATGTTTACCAGTCATGGTCAACTTTAAAAGACGAGAGCCATACAGCAGTAATTGCGTCACAAACCCAGTCGAAACAACACCCGTGTCAAGGCTCAAGCACCTACAGTAATGGAATACCCGCAAACGTCCGATTCTGAGTTGAGACAAGAAAGGATTTTCTACGCAAGCTGTTCAGAATCAACCCACAACAGGACCGGCAGAATGCAGAGGATTGAACCATACAGCAGGAAAAATCGTCCAGCCAATCACCGAGAATCTCCGAAACCCAGAAAACCAGAAACCTAGAAACCTAGATTTCCAGATCTGCTCTTCCGAACAGCAGACACAATGAAGACGCGATTCAAGCGAAGTATGTGAAAGGCTAACCTTGCGAGTCTAGCCACCAAGTTATAGCCAAATCGTTGGCTGAAACACCCCAGGAGGCGCACCTTCTGAGCGATTGAACAGTGCCGCGAGAATCAAAATTTGGGAGAGAAATTGAACAGTGCCTGTGTGAACAGTAATCATATTAGGATTATTTGTGTGATTTTCTACTAACAATGCAGATGTTTGCGTTGCTTTCAGGTATGTCATTCCCCTAATCTTGCAATCTATTTACTGCTTTCTTGGGTGTTAAATTGGTGGTTTGTGCGCCCGCATGAACACCTCACATATTAGTGATTAGGTAATAAAATAGATCCAGACTGCCTGCATAAATATTTTTTTGAAAAGAAAAGGTATCGAAAGGACATTAGACTAGATTTAGCGTAATCAAGTCCCCTAGCTTAGAATCACTGATTCGTAAAAATAAAACATATCTCCCTATGTTTAATTAAGGTTTCTAATCGACCCACCACAAATAGATTAGTGGCGACTCTAAGCATGAAAACATTTACATGTTAATAACTTTAATCCTAAGTTGCAAATTGATAAGGGCTTGAGAGGGTCCGAGTTAAGCTTAAACTTAATAATCCATTAGCCTGAGAAATTTTAGGTCGCGACAATAAATTATCACAATTTGCTTTCTCCTCTGCATTAGATAGCATCATAGCATGCCGATTTCTTCGATGCTAACACTAATCACAATTTCCCTTCTCCTAAATAATGGGATGGCGTGGGACTGCTTGAAAAGCTGGAGGGAAGGCATCGATGTGAGCTCACTCTTTTCACAAATGAATCGCCGACTGCATAGGGTGATGCGCGGTTAAAGCTCGACAGCGATGAAACGTGGAAAACAAATGTTGAACTCAAACTCAAATAACATTGTCCGTGCCTTGAAGACCTTGGAACGACAAGATGAGATAGCCGGAATGGCTTAAACCGAACTCCTTTTGTGTCTTTTCTTTTCTGAATTATGTGCCCCCAGATCACTTTCTTGCTTGGCTGTGAATTTCTTTGTCTGAACATTAACACCATCCAAGGTTTTTTTTTTAACGCTGAATTAGATCGACATGAAAACTAATTGAGATCATCTGATCCCCAAAGAAACAAAATCTAACTGGGATTAGACTTTCAACAATTACGAAACTCATGGGATTGGACGAAGGTTCTATCCATTCACTAAGTACAAAGCAAAATAATAATAATAATAATAATAATAATAATAATAATGCAAAAGAGTCGGTACTGCATGACTTTGATAGACCACATAAAAACAACACAAGTTGTACTTGGATGCATGTCATTCCATTATGCATGGTAGTCGTGGAGCACACTTAGGAATGAAGGGAAAAAAGCAATGTCATAACATCTGGGTTTGCAAAAAGCTGTTAATTACATGTTCTCTCCTTTCTGTTCTCGAATCTCTTGACACGGTGATGAAGAGATATTGTTCTTGCTAATCATCGCAAACAAAAAAAAATATCTTTGCCATTTATTTCGTCTTCAGTTCTGCACAATTTGTTTCTTCTTATTACCTTTTACCACGTATATGTGCAAATAAATGTCTCTATGTGTGTATGTGCCTAATTGGTTCTTGCAAGCATGTGCTCCCTCGTATACCTTTTGGTTCCAAATTCATTGGGTGGACTGAGGCTAGAAATCATGGATTGGCAAGTGTTAATTAGTCCTCACTTAGTTTGCTGATGATCGAGCCAAGAAAACTTATGGTTTTGAAATCTCTTGGCGTACGTCCGAATTCACATTCTCTAATTCCATGCCAATTTAACTTAATGTTTTGTGCACATGTTATACTTTTCTCATGGTCTTTAGCGCATCTCTAATGTATTAGACATTCAAACTGATGCTGTAGAAAGCTTTGGATGTAACGTCCTGAATTTGCCTACTTCCAAGATTAATAAAATAGATGGTTATTTCTCATTTCGTTTTAGTAAGTCTCGGCCGAAACTGATCATTCTCGGGATACTAACCAATAGGGAATGGCTAACTAGGAAAAACAGTACGTGGACTCGAGAACTCGACCGTGAATTGAGTTCGCTCCCGAGAAACGACGAGGAAATATTTTGTGCCAATGTGGGCCGATCCGAGGAGAGTGACGGATTCAGTTTAGCCAATGACGTACGATCGGATTGCGGGTGATTACGTACGACCGAGAGTGTGTGTGGCGAACGATTTCGAAATTAATCTGAACGATCGCGACTCCCGAAACTAGCGACAAATCCTCGTGTTCTCTAGGAGATCGACATCGTCATGAGTCGAGTGACCCTAGGTCAATACGCGTAACCCCTAAAAAGCCGCCCGTTAGTGAGAGACGCTAAAATCGCAAATTGACAGAAATCGATCGTGGAATTGAGTCCGGACTTCGGTGTCGAATTTCATGGGCGTACGCGACTATTTTGCCAGGATAACGTCATAAGAGTGTGGCCACTTATATTTTGGATTGGTAGAGTCAAAAATTAGAAATTTGACCCGGGACCGAAAAATTACGATTTTGCCCCTACACCCCTAAGCTTGGATTCCGAATTTTAGAGATTTATTAGTGGATATTATGGTCTTGATTATTATTATAATTGTTAGAACCTTGGACCTTAGTGCCCTTAGATATTTTGTCTAGAATTAATCTCTACCCTTAGATTAAGGGCAAGATAGTCCTTTAGTGAAATTAGGTCACCTAACCCCACTAAACAATGTCCATATACGCCTCTCTCTCTCTCTCTCTCTCTCTCTCTCTCTCTCTCTCTCTCTCTCTCTCTCTCCTTCCCATTTTCTTCCTCCCTAAGTCAGCCGGCCAACCCCCTCCTCTCTCCCTCTCCCGTGAGCTCTCTCTCTCCCCCTTTCGGTCGCGCGCCACCCGTCCAGGAGCCGCCACCACCACACGTCGGCACCGCCATCGTCCATGCCCCGCCTAGCACCACCATCACCATCCCATCCCCCTCTCCTCTCCCTCTCGCCGGTCTCCTCTCTCGACCGTGTGGGCCGCCAAGTTCGTCGGACCGCCGCCGCCGTTAGCGCCGCCGAGGACCGCCGCTTGCCGTCGCCGTTAGCGCCACCTTGGACCGCCCATTTTCCCCACTTGTTCAGCCTTGTTTGGAGCTTAGGAATCCCGGTGAGTACAACCCTAAACCCTAGTTAGGCTAATGTACATTTCTAAATGAGTTTTAGGGGTTAATTAGGGTAATTTAGGGGTTAACTTGTGGAGGATGTTAGGGGCTGATATTGTGACTAATTTGGGGGCTTAGTGTGATAATTTAATTGAGGTTTAGTAACCCATATAGTGCTGTGTGGTGGCTGAGCGTAGGCGCCTTGATTTGGGCAAAAATGTGGATTTGGCGGATGTAATTTGTGGACCGCACGGTGGCTGTTTTCATGGTGATCCTTGTGGTCTAATGTGGTGATTTGGAAGTGAATTAGTGGCCTAAGGTGGGCTGTTCATGGCTGATTTAGTGTGGATTGGATCCGGACCATATTTGATTAATCATGGCCTCAGTGGAAATCGTCGAGTGTTTTGTGAACGGACCATGAGGAGGTTGAATTGAACGCGAATTGACGTTAGTATTTTGATGCCATGTTGAGTACTTATGTGGCCGTGACTTGAGGGAGCCTTGGGGGTCATGGACTTGTGAATTTTAATGATCTAATTTCGTGATTTCATGTGCCAAGTTTGTGCCATGGCTGAATTGGATGATTTGATTAGTTGGGCTTGTGATATATTGAATTGAGCATATTGCGTTGTGAATTGAACAAGTGGTGTTGTGCAATTGAATGCTCATTGTGAATTTCTTGAATGTCCAAGTGTGAACGTTATGGCCATGAGTGTGCATCTCGAACATTGGCATAACATGTGCATATGCGACTGTGCACGAATGACATGAGCATGTGATCACCTAAAATGCCCTGATGCGTTTTACGCGGGGTTCATATAATAATCGGTGATTGTGAACGTGTGATCACATAAAGCCCTGATGCGTTTTACGCGGGGTATTGAACCTGTCCTGAGGCGTGTTACGCGGGACAATGCCCGGACTACCGGAAGATGGCCAACCTGATGCGTTTTACATGGGTTTTGTGCCATGAGCCTGATGCATTTTACACGGGCCAGAGATCGATCTCGAAGTGATAGATCTGATGCATTTTATGTAGGTAAGACCTAATGCGTTTTACGCAGGTCAGAGGAAAATTGATAAATTGCAAGTGTGCAAGAGTGCAAGTGTACGAAAATGCATTGATGAGACATGAGCACGAGTATGAGCATATGCATGATGCACGTTGTGACCAAGTGATGTGCATGTGCCACAATTGGATTCTATGTTATTATTGTGAATTTATAAAGTGCCTAACCTGTAGGGCCAAGTAAGTATTGGATTTGGACCCGAGTGCCAAAGTCATTTAGATTCTGGATTGTGCGTTGTTTGGTGCTTGTCAGGAGGTGTATGTTAGCCTAGTTTAGGTTTAGGAGGCTTACTCACTGAGATTTATTCTCATTGTTATATAAAACCCAACTTTTCAGACCCCCGGCCCTAAGGATGCCAGATGTTCCTGTGCGTTTTGGGATTCCGCACTAGCTAGGGCGGATGTCGACCGAGTACCCCTTAAGGAATGGGGATGCGTACATTAGGTATAAATCTGTAGTATTGGTAGATGTGGGGGAGGTGTACTACCAATGCCATGAGTATGTAGCCTGGTGTTTTAGGGACCGATTCGGAGAGAATGGACCTCTTCGGACTTTTGATGTCCTGATTAACAGGCTAGGTAAGGTGGACCCGCAGTGTCCCGACGGAGACTTAGTCAGCCCCGAGGCTACGCTTGATGGGTGTTCGAGCTCTAGCGTCGCACCGATTGTCTGAGAAATAGATGAGCCAGAGCCGATGGAGGCAGATAAGGAACCAGAGCCTATGGAGCAGGACATGGACAAGGAGGACAAGGTCGAGTAGATGGATTTTGAAGAGGAGCCAGCTGAGGCTGAGTCCGAGCTGGATTCCCTTGACTTTGAGGTTGAGCTATCTAATAGTTCTTCTGAGTCATCGGGATCCGACTCGGACTGGGTTCCGTCGGTTTAGCCTTAGCCCTAAATAGATCGGGCCAGTACCTTTTTGACCGGAGTCCCTTCTAGTTTTAGCAACCCTGATTGCCCGGGCCACTTACCGTTTTTTGTCAGTAGTGGCCATTGACCCACTATTGATTTTTGAGCGTAAGCTTTAAATGGATATTGTATATGTTTCTCAATATTAATGCAAGTGTATATTTATAATCCTGTTGTTTATTCTATCCTTGGTCATGTGTTTAATTTGTACGGGTGTTATGATACTTCCGCATGTGTTTGATTCTCTGTGCTGAGTGTTGGGTCGGCGTCGCGTCTTGGGACATCGCACGTAAATTCGACCGCGGCAGGGATGTGATGTCCTGTAGGGTACGGGGCGTGACATCCCCGTTTGATTTGGTATCAGAGCAAGGTTAGCTCGATCTAATTAGGTCGAAGCCTGGAGTGGTAAGGAGCAATGACCTTGGGTAGCTAGTAGGGTGACCTCGCGTGTTACGTGTACCTCCTGATTGTCTGTGTTTTGATTGAGTGCTTATATGAGTTGACCCGCAAAGTGCAAGTGCGGTAGGACCCGAGATAAGTACATGCATCTCCTTGATTGAAGTCTTGTGCTGTTTATGCTTAGGTCGCATGCTGAGTGATTGATTGCTATGGTGTTAGTTCCCTGCCTAGAACCTTAGATCGGTTTAGATTGATTGAGGTCTCTAATTCCTGAATGGAATTATAGCAGGTAGGTGAGCGTGTGAGTTGGGAAAATGAGTAGCCAAGGAAAAGGTAGAGGTCGAGGCTGTGGTAGAGGTAAAGGTTGTGAGCAAGACCACGTAGAACCACAAGTGAGGGTTGCAGAGGACCCAAGAGTAGATGGAATTCTGAGGGCTTTCGAGGAAGTAGGAATTCTAGGAGATAGGCTTACCCATGAGAGAAATGCCACTATCGCCGTTGCTGTTGAGGCCGCCGTTGCCGTTACCAATAGGGCCAATGGGAATAATGGAAATAATGGGAATCAGGGGAATAATGAGAATCCAATTCCGAGATTGGCAAATGTGATCAGGCTGATGTCTAAGTTGGTAGAGTAGTTCTTGAAACTAAAACCGTCGAAGTTCGATGGGAAGGGTGACCTCGAGGCTGCACCGCGTTGGGTAGAGGAGTTGGAGAAAGCCTTTGATGTCCTGGGGTGCACTGATACTAAAAGGGTGACACTGGCGGTATATCAGCTACAGGACAATGCGAACGACTGGTGGAAGGTCACCAAGAGCAGAGTATTTCCATAGGGTACCGCCCAGACTTGGGCCGCATTTATAGAAAATTTCTATGGAAAGTATTTCTCAGAGAGTACCCAGGAAAGGAAACTGGCTAAATTTATGTGACTCCGCCAAGGGCAGATGACCGTGGATCAGTACGAAGCGGACTTCGCCAGATTATCGAGATTTGCACCTAGAATGGTGGAGAACCCGCAGGACAAGGTTCGAAGATTCCGAGATGGGCTAAAGCCGGACCTTAGGAGTCAGATGATATCGCTCAACATTCGAGATTATGGTGAGATGTATGAGCGGGCGAAGGCTATTGAGCGGGATCAAGTGGACAAGGCAGCCACTTCTGGGTCGCGGTTCGCCTCGGCTAGGGACAACCGCCATCTCGGGAAGAAGTCGATAGCAGGAACAAACGATTTGTCCCACTGATCAAGAAGAATATCGAAAAGCCGAACCACCCGCAGAACAGATTTGGGGCTTGCTTCAAATGTAGGAGTATGGACCATCAAATCAGAAATTGCCCCCAGCAATGCCTCGCAAGACCCCCGATGCAACTACAATAACCTCGAGTTGGGAATCAGGCTGGGAATTCCCCGCTGGCTAATTTGAATAGGCCACCGGCACAAGGACGGGTGTACGCCATGGCGCGAAGGGAAATGGAGAATGCGCCGGGCGTGGTCACAGGTATGGTTTCTCTGTGCAATCATGTCACCTACGCTTTGTTTGATCCGGGGGGCATCGCACTCATTTGTGTCTGCTCAGTTTGTTGAATTGGCTGGATTAAATCCTGTTTTGTTAGAAGTGCGTTTATGTGTGACTACGCCATTGAAGGATAAGATATGTATATCGTTAGGATGCCCAGACTGTGAGATAGTAATTGGCTGCATAGAGAACATGATAGATTTAGCTATTTTGCCAATGTATGATTTTGATGTGATTGTGGGCATGGATTGGTTAGTCAAATAGAATGTTGTGATGGATTGCAGTAGTAGGGTGATTCAATTTAGTCCGGCTGGACACCCTAGATATGAGTTTGTAGGGAATCAAGGAGGAACGTCGATCCCTTGGGTTTCATAAGTAGAAGCAACTAAGTTATTGGATGAGGGATGTCAAGGTTACCTGGCTAGTGTGGTTGATTCGATAGCAGGAGAAGTGTGGCTAGAGAATATAGTAGTGGTGTGCAACTTTCCCGATGTCTTTCCCCAGGAATTGCCGGGGTTGCCACCAAAAAGAGAAGTAGAGTTTGTTATCGAGTTGGCCCCTGGGACCGAGCCAATCTCGAAGCCGCCTTATAGGATGTCATTGTCGGAGTTGAAAGAATTAAAAGTTCAAATGCAGGGACTACTGGACAAAGATTTTATCCGACCAAGTGCGTCTCCATGGAGAGCACCGGTATTATTCGTCAGGAAGAAGGATGGGTCGTTAAGGCTGTGTATCGACTACCGTCAGCTGAATCAAGTGACAATCAAGAATAAGTACCCCTCCCAAGGATTGACGACATGTTCGATCAGTTACAAGGAGCCTCGGTATTTTCTAAAATTGATCTGAGGACAGGGTATCACCAGTTAAGGATCCAAAAGGAGAATACCCCAAAGACGGCATTCAGGACGAGGTATGGACACTACGAATTTACGATAATGCCGTTTGGGCTGACTAATGCCCCTGCTGCTTTCATGGATTTAATGAATCGGATATTCAAGGAATTCTTGGATCAGTTCGTCATCGTCTTCATAGATGATATTCTAGTGTATTCAAAAAGTCCCAAGGAACATGAGGTACACTTGGAAAAGGTTCTACAAACATTAAGAGAGCATGCACTATATGCTAAGTTTAGCAAGTGCGAATTTTGGCTGAATCGAGTAGCATTTCTAGGGCATATAATTTCCGGAGAAGGAATCTCCATGGATCTGGCAAAGATTGAGGTAGTGATGGATTGGCCGAGACTGATGACAATTACTGAGGTTCGGAGCTTCCTAGGACTGGCAGGTTATTATCGACGATTTGTGAAAAGATTCTCAGCGATAGCCGCTCCATTGATGAGGCTGCTTAAGAAGAAGACGAAGTTTGAATGGACGGAAAAATGCGAAGAGAGTTTTCAGGAATTGAAACAGAGATTGACTACTGCGCCAGTGCTAACGATCCCTTCAGGACCGGGAGGATATGAGATTTATAGCGATGCTTCGCTCAAGGGATTGGGATGCGTGCTAATGCAACATGAAAGAGTGGTTGCTTATGCATCACAATAGTTAAGGCCTCATGAGATGAACTACCCAACTCACAACTTGGAACTGGCAGTAATCATTTTCGCGCTTAAGATTTGAAGGCACTACTTATGTGGAGAAAGGTTCCAGATCTACATGGACCATCAGAGCCTCAAGTATCTATTCTCGCAGAAGGAATTGAATATTAGGCAAAGACTTTAGACGAAGTTGCTAAAGAACTATGACTGTGACATTTTGTATCATCCCGGAAAAGCCAACCGGGTGGCGGATGCCTTAAGTAGGAAATCGAGCATCGCACAGTTAATGGTCAAAGAGTAGATTTTATTGGAAGAAGCGCGAGACTCAGATTTTAAGTTCGAGGTAGGACACCTCTCCAGTCTAATGGCGACGTTAAGGATTGAACTAGAAGTGCAAGCCAAGATTAAGGCATTGCAGTCTACGGACCCTGAGATTCAGAAGATTTTGGAGATGGATGGCACTAAAAGGAAACCGGACTTTCAAGTCTCTGAGGATGGAATTCTTAAGTTTCCAGGACGTTTGTGCGTGCCCGATGATTTGGAGCTTAAGGAAGAGATTTTATCGGAAGCTTACAGGAGCAATTATAGCATTCACCTAAGCAGCACGAAGATGTATCAGAATCTTCGACAACACTATTGGTGGAACGGGATGAATGTAGATGTGGCCAAGTGTTTGACGTGCCAATAAGTGAAGCCACAGTATTGTAAACCTGGTAGAATGTTGCAGCCGTTAGAAATCCCAGAATGGAATGGAAGCATATTACAATGGATTTTGTAACGGGATTGCCAAGAAACCAGAGGGGGCACGACTCTATTTGAATGATAGTGGATAGATTGACCAAGTCAGCGCACTTTCTGGCAGTGCGAAAGAACTTCGAGCTAGAAAGGTTCGCAGAGCTATATGTGTAGCAAATAGTCTGTCTTCATGGAGTACCGATATCAATCACTTCGGACCGTAATCCCCAGTTTACTACGAATTTTTGGAAAAGTCTACAATCAGCCATGGGAACAAAGTTGCAATTCAGTACGGCCTATCATCCTCAGACGGATGGCCAATCTGAGAGGACTATTCAGACCTTAGAGGATATGCTGAGAGCATGTGTACTAGATTTTCAGAACAAATGGGAAAAGTAGTTGCATTTGGTGAAATTTGCCTATAATAATAGCTTTCAGCAGAGTATTGGAATGGCACCGTTTAAAGCACTTTATGGCAGAGCATGTAAAACACCATTGTGTTAGGATGAAGTAGGAGAAAGAAGTGTGACGGGTCTAGAGTTGATTCAGCAGTCGATGGAAACAGTAAAAATTATCCGGGAAAGACTAAGAACAGCTCAGAGTCGTCAGAAAAGTTATGCGGACTAAAGGCATAGGCCATTAGAGTTTCAGGTTGGCAACCATATATTCCTTAAGATCTTGCCGATGAGAGAACTATCTCGGTTTGGCAAGAAAGGAAAACTGAGTCTAAGGTATATAGGCCCGTTTGAGATTTTGGAAAGGATTGGGACGCTGGCCTATCGTCTCGCCTTGCTGCCGAATTTGTCACAAGTTCATAACGTCTTCCACGTGTCGATGTTAAGAAAGTACGAACCGGATTCGACCCACGTGTTGAATCATGAAGTAATAGACATGGACGATAGGGTGTCGTACGTGGAGAGACCGGTACGAATCGAGGACCGGAAGAAGCAGGTTTTGAGGAATAAAACGATCCCGTTGGTCAAAGTTATTTGGGAATATCATGGGACTGAAGGCGCCACCTAGGAAAGTGAGGAAGTAGTGCGACGTCAGCACCCCCATTTATTTGAGTAGTCAGATTTGGATTGTAAATTTCGAGCACGAAATTTTTGTAAGGGGAGAAGAGTTGTAACGTCCTGAATTCGCCTACTTTCGGGATTAATAAAATAGATGGTTATTTCTCATTTCGTTTTAGTAAGTCTCACCCGGAACTGATCATTCTCGGGATACTGATCAATAGGGAATGGCTAACTAGGAAAAACGGTACGTGGACCCGAGAACTCGACCGTGAATTGAGTCCGATCTCGAGAAACGATGAGGAAATATTTTATGCTAATGTGGGCCGATCCAAGGAGAGTGACGGATTCAGTTTAGCCAATAACGTACGATCGGAGTGCGGGTGATTCCGTACGACCGAGAGTGTGCGTGGCGAACGATTTCGAAATTAATCCGAACGATCGCGACCCCCAGAACTAGCTATAAATCCCCGTGTTCTCTGGGAGATCGACATCATCACGACTCAAGTGACCCTAGGTCGATATGCGTAACCACTAAATAGCTGCCCATTAGTGAGAGACGCTAAAATCGCAAATTGAGTGAAATCGATCGTGGAATTGAGTCCGGACTTCGGTGCCGAATTTCGTGGGCATACGCGACTATTTTGAGAGGATAACGTCGTATAAGTGTGGCCACTTATATTTTGGATCGATAGAGTCAAAAATTAGAAATTTGACCCGAGAACGAAAAATTACGATTTTACCCCTGCACCCCTAAGCTTGGATTCCGAATTTTAGAGATTTATTAGTGGATATTATGGTCTTGATTATTATTATTAATGTTAGAATCCTTGGACCTTAGTGCCCTTAGATATTTTGTCTAGAATTAATCTCTACCCTTAGATTGAGGGCAAGATAGTCCTTTAGTGAAATTAGGTCACCTAACTCCACTAAGCAATGTCCATATACACCTCTCTCTCTCTCTCTCTCTCTCTCTCTCTCTCTCTCTCTCTCTCTCTTTCCCATTTTCTTCCTCCCCAAGTCAGCCGGCCAACCCCCTCCTCTCTCCCTCTGCTGTGAGCTCTCTCTCTCCCCCTCTCGGCCGCGCGCCGCCCGCAGGGGAGCCGCCACCGCCGCACGCCGGCGTCGCCGCCTGCGTCGCCCCGCCTAGCACCACCATCACCATCCCGTCCCCCTCTCCTCTCCCTCTTGCCGATCTCCTCTCTCCACCATGTGGGCCGCCAAGCTCGCCGAACCGCCGCCGTCGTTAGCGCCGCCGAGGACCGTCGCTTGCCGCAGCCGTTAGCGCCACCTTGGACCGCCCATTTTCCCCACTTGTTCAGCCTTGTTTGGAGCTTAGGAATCCCGGTGAGTACAACCCTAAACCCTAGTTAGGCTAATGTACATTTCTAAATGAGTTTTAGGGGTTAATTAGGGTAATTTAGGGGTTAACTTGTGGAGGATGTTAGGGGCTGATATTGTGACTAATTTGGGGGCTTAGTGTGATAATTTAATTAAGGTTTAGTAACCCATATAGTGCTGTATGGTGGCTGAGCATAGGCGCCTTGATTTGGGCAAAAATGTGGATTTAGCGGATGTAATTTGTGGACCGCACGATGGCTGTTTTCATGGTGATTCTTGTGGTCTAATGTGGTGATTTGGAAGTGAATTAGTGGCCTAAGGTGGGCTGTTCATGGCTGATTTAGTGTGGATTGAATCCGAGCCATATTTGATTAATCATGGCCTTAGTGGAAATCGTCGAGTGTTTTGTGAACGGACCATGAGGAGGTTGAATTGAATGCAAATTGACGTTAGTATTTTCATGCCATGTTGAGTACTTATGTGGCTGTGACTTGAGGGAGCCTTGGGGGTCATGGACTTGTGAATTTAAATGATCTAATTTCGTGATTTCATGTGCCAAGTTTGTGCCATGGCTGGATTGGATGATTTGATTAGTTGGGCTTGTGATATATTGAATTGAGCATATTGCGTTGTGAATTGAACAAGTGGTGTTGTGCAATTGAATGCTCATTGTGAATTTTTTGAATGCCCAAGTGTGAACATTATGGCCATGAGTGTGCATCTCGAACATTGGCATAACATGTGCATATGCGAGTGTGTACGAGTGCCATGAGCATGTGATCACCTAAAATGCCCTGATGCATTTTACGCGGGGTTCAGATAATAATCGGTGATTGTGAATGTGTGATCACATAAAGCCCTGATGCGTTTTACGCGGGGTATTGAACTTGTCCTGAGGAGTGTTACGCGGGACGATGCCCGGACTACCGGAAGATGGCCAACCTGATGCTTTTTACGCGGGTTTTGTGCCATGAGCCTGATGTAATTTACACGGGCCAGAGATCGATCTCAAAGTGATAGACCTGATGCATTTTACGCGGGTAAGACCTGATGCGTTTTACTCAGGTCGGAGGAAAATTGATAAATTACAAGTGTGCAAGAGTGTAAGTGTGGGAAAATGCATTGATGAGATATGAGTACAAGTATAAGCATGAGCATGAGCATATGCATGACGCGCGTTGTGACCAAGTGATGTTGTGCATGTGCCACGATTGGATTATGTGTTATTATTGTGAATTTATAAAGTGCGTAACCCACAAGGCCAAGTAAGTATTGGATTTGGACCCGAGGGCCTAAGTCATTTAGATTCTGGATTGTGTGTTGTTTGGTGCTTGTTAAGAGGTGCATGTTAGCCTAGTTTAGGTTTAGAGGGCCTACTCGCTGAGATTTATTCTCGCTGTTGTATAAAACCCAACTTTTCAGACCCTCGGCCCTAAGGATGCCAAATGTTCCTGTGCGTTTTGGGATTCCACACCAGCTAGGGCGGACATCGACCGAGTACCCCTTAAGGAATAGGGATGTGTACATTAGGAATAAATTTGTAGTATTGGTAGATGTGGGGGAGGTGTACCACCAACGCCATGAGTATGTAGCCTGGTGTTTTAGGGACCGATTCAGAGAGCATGGACCTCTTCGGACTTTTGATGTCCCGATTAACGGGCTAGGTGAGGTGGACCCGCAGTGTCTCGACAGAGACTTAGTCAGCCCCGAGGCTACATCTGATGGGAGTTTGAGCTCTGGCGTCGCACCGGTTATCTGGGAAATGGATGAGCCGAAGCCAATGGACGCGGATGAGGAACCAGAACCCATGAAGCAGGACATGGAGCATAAGGACAAGGTCGAGCAAATGGATTCTGAGGAGGAGCCAGCTGAGGCCGAGTCCAAGCTGGATTCCCTTGACTCTGAGGTTGAGCTGTCTGATAGTTCTTCCGAGTCATTGGGATCCAACCCGGACTGGGTTTCGTAGGTTTAGCCTTAGCCCTAGATAGATCGGGCCAGTACCTTTTTGAACGGAGCCCTTTCTAGTTTTAGTAACCCTAACCGCCCGGGCCACTTACCGCTTTTTGTCAGTAGTGGCCATTGACTCGCTTTTGATTTTTGAGCGCAAGCTGTAAATGGATATTGTATATGTTTCTCAATATTAATGCAAGTGTATATTTATAATCCTGTTGTTTATTCTATCCTTGGTCATGTGCTTATTTCGTACGGTTGTTATGATGCTTCCGCTTGTGCTTGATTCTCTGTGCTGAGTGTTGGGTCGGCGACGCGTCCTGGGACGTCGCACGCAAATTTGACCGCGGCAAGGATGTGACGCGCCGTAGGGTGCGAGACGTGACATTGGACACACCTTGAACTTTCGTCATACCAATCTACTACTCGATTAGACCCCGTACACCATTTATGCCATTTGGTCTTGATAATGCGAAGGTTTGATGCAATCATACTATTTTACCGATCAGTCAAAACCCCAAAGTGCACAGAATATTTCTCTAAGAAGAATTATCTACGTTGTAAAATTTAAATGCAAATCACTCTTTTTTATGTATGATTTCACGATCTCTCTCTTTTTGCCCTTGACTAGTGAATTTTATAATTTCACTTCATTCTATTATAAGGTTGGAAGGCCTTTTCCTTGTTTATTTCTATCCGCTATGATTTTGTTTTTTGGTCGGCTATGTTTGTTTCATACACAATTAGCACAAATAGACACACACAAACCTAAATGAAACCGCAAACTTCCTTCTTGATTACTTCATGTGCACCAAATGATATGCATGACATAGATTACTAAATGATATACATAAGATGGGTCAATGAATCACATGAATCAATGCCGCAAGCACCTAAATGAGATCTCCAACTTCCTTTTTTTATTTTCTTGATTAATTAAAATATTGAATGCAAAGCTGAACTTCTAGAGACTACATAACCACGACCACGTATGCAATCAAACTAATTTAATTAAAGCATGGATGAGTAGCTTAATGTAAAATCCTAAATGTAGAATGAAATGCATGCTGAACTAAACTACATCAGATAAAAATCCAGATTTTTATATATTTTATTAATTAATCAAATACGAAAATAACCCTAAACTTCTACATATGATCGAGATCAACGTGCATTAAGTCCTAACCATGCATAAACTAAACTATCATGCATAAACATGTATAGACTGAGTTTTCTTTTTTTGCTAGAAATGTACAGACTGAGTTACTACATGATTAATACCACAAATATGAATGCAATCTAAATCCTATATGCAAGAGATTATTTAAAAGCAACTACTGTGCACGGAAAATCAAGAACATTTATGAATATGCAATCATATTCAAGAAAGACTAGGATGCATCAAGGTACACTGAAATTGGCCACGCTAGAGTGGATATACCATCATCGGTAGTGATGAAATTTGCAAGTGGGGCTTCCAGGCCCCCATAAATGGGGCCTTTTGACAAATTGAAGTGAAACTACACGTAAGCACGTGCCTTGTACATATTCTCAAAATTATATTATTGAATAAGATAAAATTAATTTCTACCAAACTGTGAAAATGATTTAGACACACTAATAGTCATTTCTCACAAATATTGAAAGTTTTAGTATAAAAATACTGAAACTTCACCTTTTTCTTCATGTTCGGACACATTTCAGCTTTATTTCAAACAATTTATAATTTTAATAGAAAAACACTTATTGAAGCTAAACCAAAGCCTTGATCTATACACAAAAAATTTTGTCAACACTGATCGCAAGTTCGAAACTGACAATCGAATTTGTCAGTCAATTTTTGCCAGTGGAACTGGTCTAATGATGAAAAGAAAATACTAAAGCTATACTTTGCACTACCATAAGAATTAGACTTTAGATTATGGCCTCATCGTGAATATCGTCACTCTTTAGCATAGGTATTTGAAATCGTTCAGTCAGTCATGCCTCCTCTAAGGACCTGACAAATTCAATGTACATGAAACCAAAATATTGATAAAACACATGACATAATCATTTTAGCGTGTCCCTCGTGGATTTTTCAAAAAAAAGTTGACATTTTTAGAGTAGAAATCCAATAGTTCCGTCCAAAAGTCTAAGCATATATGTTCTTCCCTTCCTAAGTCGGGGTAAGCCACTATGATCCAAATTCTTAAATTGTTGTAAGAGTTGCCAAACATCATTTTTTAGATTGATTGTGAACAGAAAAGCCAACTAAACTATAAAACGATAATAAAAAAATTTAAGATCTGAGGGTTCGATTATGTGCCAAAAAGGGTTAGTATCTTCTACATCGCCATTTGATAGCACATTCTTATATCACAGAATTTCCCAATGTAATACACTTATAGTTTTCCTTTTATGTTTAGAACATTAAAAAACTTCGCTACTTGCTCTCAAGTGAAATCACCTCGTCACAAGGTGAATAAGGGCTCGAATGATCGTGTCGTGCATGATCTGTGTTCTTTAAGAAAAAATTGCAATAAATGAGTCCAATGCATTCGAATCAAACAAACATGGACGAATCTAAACTCAGTCAGAGTGCAATTAATCCAATGCATACAGTTCCAATGACAAAAGTGAATGCAATCATAACAGTGTGCATAAATCCGATGCATATGGTTATAATAAAAAAAGTGAATCTAATCAAAATATCTAACTGAACATACATATTCTAACAGGTGCAAAATGACATGCATAGCAAATCACGAGGAAGAATCAAGTGCATTTTGAAACATCAAAGGCATAATCCAGGGCATAAAATGCAAGTTCGTGTGAATAAATAATTTCCATTCGATACATGTTCACGATGTGTGATGGGCAACTAACAAATTGTGCGATCTGTGCAGACATGTACGTATTATTCATGGCATAAATAAATGCAAAATGACATGCATTGGTCCTATCGGAGCCTGCCACGTGGCAGTCACAGGGTTATTGGCTCTTAGTCCTAGAGTGCGCTCAGCTCGGCGCAGGGCCCAAATGTCATTGGTCAGGGCTTTTCTAGCCTATTTTAAGAGTTGTTCTTAGCTCAAAACTAATTAATCAACCTCGTGCGAAATAAATCAAACAGTTTCTATGCACTTGATTGACACTCCCTATGCTTAGTCAAAAATGGCAAACCCCATCTAACTTTTCCACAAAGTCTCTCTATGGATTCCAAGGCCTGAAAAAGTTGGCTACAAAGCACCAATTTGAATTTGAATCCAATCAATTTAGAGCTCAGTCTTTGTTTCCTGGTTTCCTGGTACTTTGAGTACTGTCCATTCCGTTCGTGGCGTGAACTTCATCTACAGCGTGGTCCATCTAAACTTGGAGGTTTCTCCTAATCTCAATATGTTCACCTTCTACACTTAGATCCTTCCAAGCACCTTGATGTATTCATGTTATCCAAATTGTTCTCCATCTATTTGGTCCGTCCAAGCACCTCGATGATCCCATATCCCTCGCTTGTTCACCAAAATCCAAAGGTTCTTTCAAACCTAACACTTTCCACTCAGTATCTTCTTCTCTTATATGTAGAGCAAGAAAGTCCTTCATGTTGTAAACATCACCTGCATATAAACTTTTATATGTAGAGCATATTTCGTCCGCACCCTCAAATACGCATATTAGCTCTCACAAAATGTTTTGTCATCTTCAAATTGCATGTTACCTTGAAAAAATAAGTGTTTTGACCCCTTTACATGGAAAAATCGAAAGCGCAAGGGACCTCAGGCCTTGCTCAAGGCCATTGGCCTATTGTAGAGCTTCATAGAGATATTGCACATGGCTCTTGACTCACTCCTTAGCAGAATCGGGCCTCTAGGCAATAAAGAACCAATGCGGGCCACGGGCTTGGGCTGCAAGCACCATGTGACACGCTCTTATTAGGCGTGCCACCACCCAAACACTGATTTTTCCCTTTCTTTGAAGAATCATTTATTTTATTTATATATTTGTTTGTCTAAACTTTGACCCCTAATTTCTCTTTCATCCAAATGACTCTATATTCATGTTCGCGGAAAGCTTATTACTTGAATTTTTCAAAAATTTTGTTTGTTTTCTAGAAAAGTCTAGCTATTATGAGTACAAAGCATTACTTCATTATGGTCTTATTTGAAGAACTAGT
Source organism: Syzygium malaccense (assembly GCA_031216405.1). Classification (NCBI taxonomy): domain Eukaryota; kingdom Viridiplantae; phylum Streptophyta; class Magnoliopsida; order Myrtales; family Myrtaceae; genus Syzygium; species Syzygium malaccense. The sequence goes on along the minus strand of CM062257.1, from coordinate 24,664,130 downwards.
TTTGTTTCAACATGTTGTGACCCTCCTGAGGTGAACCCGAGGGAGTTTAACAGATTAGTGAGCAGGCGCAAACAACCCTTTTGCAAAATGGCAAATATGCTTCGCACAAACTCTCCCCAGCCCTACCAATGGAAAATTGGCTTCTCATTAATTATTTTATCGATTTTAGCTAGAGTCGCCACTAAGGTTAGGAGCTGCGTAAGACGCGGGAGACCACTTACTTCTACGAACTAGAAATTCATAAGCCCGGGGACTTGGTTATACTAGATAAATGTAATTCTTGTTATGGGTACCTAGGCTATTTCTGAAGAAATGGAAATCTAAATAATCATGTGTGGATACTCAAACAAATAAAAATCCAATTAAATAATAACAAAGAAAGTAAAAGATGAGGAAAGAAATAATCGGAACCGTATCGGGCAACATTTTACAATGTCTCATTGTTAAGTTTCAGGACAGGATCCCCATGAGCTATTCATAAAAATTAACGCTAAAGCAAATAATAAATATGAGTCCCTAATCTAGGTGACAAAGATCAATACTACACTAGATGAAACCGGATTAGTCATGAATGAAGTATCTTGTGATGCAATAATCATCTAATATGCGATCTAGATTTTTTTATCGTGTATTTATGATTTCTTTTAATTACTAATATGATTTAATCCAACTAAGTGCTTGTGAAAAAAATATGAGCTAATTGAATGCTTATGAACTAAGTAAAGCTATATGCATGACCAGAACTGTAAAAAGTTCCAATCTTTTTGGGTGGATGAAGGTGCAGGTTGAAGGCCAACAATGTGAAAACGATGATCAGAATACTTCCAAAAACCGCAAATAATAAACTACACTCATACTGAATTTGATGTAAAAGCAAATCTAACACAATGAAAACATGGTAGATGATGCAAAATCATGTGAACAAACAATGAGGTGACTCAGGAACACTTGAAGGCGCAGACCATGGACGAAGCATACTCAGTCCAATACCATCATGCATAGGGAACGACTAGGCAACATGATTCATCTCTAGACAAGTTCATGCGAAGGGGATTAAGACATAGCGAATTTCATATCAAAATAGCATGAAAAACGAATCATGCACCTTTTGACTCTCAAGCTTTTTCTTCCGCTCACCGCTTTCTAATCATGTATATTTCCCATTACTTTCCAACTCTCCCTCAAATCTCCCTTTTTGAATTCCCCAGCCACCGAAAGCCATCCCCAAGTGAAACTCACGATTGGTTTTACTTTTTTATAGTCTCCATCTCTCGTATTTCTCTCTTTTCAAGAAAGAACCACCGAATCCTTTTCTCATTCTGTCTCCAAAGCTCACGGATAGATTTTCCTTAATCAATCACCAAATGACCCGCTTTCTATTTTCCCCCTCTTATCTCCTCCCTGGCAAGCTCACTTGACCCAATCCATGACATCCTCAAATTTTGACCCTATTGGTGATACACTGAAGTGATTATTCATCAATGCACGGTTAGTAAATCTCGCTCTAAATTGATCACTTATGAGAGACTAACCATTAGAGAAAGGCTATTAAGGAATTAAGACCATAGATTGACAATTCAACCATCAGGATTGACGAGGGACAATTTTGAGCCATTATAGACAATCAAGGAATGGTTATAGAATGTTTCGCTAATAGTGTACAATCGAATCGCGGATGATTCCGCCTGACCATTGTATGAATTGAGAATGACCCTAAACCAATTCCTAATGATCGTGTACTTCGAAACTAATGATTGACCCATTGCAATTACATGACAATCAAGATCATTCATGGTTCGAGAAAACTTAAACGTGGATTGATATCAAGTCAACCATAGGTCGGATATGCGTAACTTTTAAAAGCCGCCCGTTAGTTTGAGACATACTAAAGTTGCGATCAATCGATTTTGATCATGAATTAGAATCCGAATTTGGGTATCGAACTTTCAAGGATTTCAAGACTAAACTATTCGACGTCGTCTCATTAATTCATCAATTTTTCGGTTCGCTCGAAATGCTCAGAAAAGGAATTATCGGGCCGAGATTTGGAGCCCACGAGGAAGTGGGCCGGGGCGAAGGCCCATTGGGCCTCACACCCAATGTGGGCTTCGGCCATTTGGGCCCAAAGACCAGCCCACTAAGCCCAATCTAAGCCCATTAACAATTCAAGCCCAAGTTTGAGCCCAATAGCATTTTCAAGCCCATTCTTTATCCGTTTGAGCCCAAACTTGATTTATACAAGCCCGTACAAAATTCTAGTCCGTATACGTGTATAGTATTTTATACTATCTTTGTGAAAATTACCAAAATGCCCTTCTAGCATTTATGATTTTGGGACAAAAGGCCTTAATGGATGAAGACTTTGGGGGCAATAGGCATGATGGATGAAGACTTTGAAGGCTTGCTTTAATAAGAGAAATATCTCTCATTTGTCTCTCTCTTCCCACCCCCCCCCAAACCGGCCACTCTCTCTCTCTCTTTCCTCCCCCCTCATTTACGTCCATCTGTCCCTCCTCTTTCTTTGGTTCGGTTGAAGCAGCAAGAACAGCCCCTTGGCTGCTGTTTTTGTTGCCGTGGAGCCAACCGTTGAGCGCCGTGACATGCCACGACCGCCCCGGAGCCGAATGTCGCTCATCCAAGCCTTTTCTGCTGTCAACCGAGCCTCGCTGAAGCAAAACAGCCACCCCAAAGCTGCTGTCCAGCCGAGACCCAGCCGCCGTCGTTGTTCGGTGTCATTTTCGGACTGTGCCATGCGTAGCCCTCACCGCCGACGCCGCGTCCGTGTAGTCAGAATTGTTTCCAGATGAGTTATTGCCCTAATCCCTTGATTATTAGTTTAAACTTGATTAGGATGAGTTAGTTTAAGTTAATTATGTTTAGTACTAATTAATTAAGATTAGTTGATAAGCTATCACGATAAGTGATAAGTGGACTCGATAAGTTATCAAGAATATGCGATAAGCTATCTAAGTTTTTGTGATAAGTTATAGTCGATATTGGGATAAGCTATCGAGAATTTTATGATAAACTATCGGATTATTTTATTATTAATATTTTATTATTAAATATATTAATTTTCGGAATTAAAATATTAATATTTTATTAATATTTTTGTGTTGAGTTTAATAATAAGTTGTGATTGTTTTAGGTTTGAATTATGATGCCTACGTTGGAAATTGCCTTATAAATTAGCTCGTATAACTAAATAAATTGTATTACTATTTTCAAGTATGAAATTGCGGGCATATGAACAGTAAAACCCAAGGTGTCAAGTTTATATGCTAAATTTTATGAGTGAAATAGGGCAAGGATATTTAATTACGGAAGCAGGCCTAGAACTTGAAACCTAAACAAGTTTTTTGTGTTTTTTCTTGGTCTATATTTTCACGTGATCCTGCTGTGTTTCATAGCGTTAGATGATAAGTATAAAATCTAAAACCACTAGTTTGAGCTTTCATTTTATGACTTGTTAATGTTTCATATTTTTCGTGTGTCTAAATATAAGTTGTGGTTAGTTGATCATAACAGTTAGTGATGATCATTAAAGGTGATGATTTATTACAATTATTCAATTAATAATATAGGTAGAACCTGAGTAGACTCTGGAACCGACCCTTGAACCTTGATAGAATAGCTTCCATGTTCCAAAAAATGAGGAACCTATTTTTATGGGTGAAACCTATACGGAACATGAAACTGCTCACCCATAGTATCGATTCACATAATGACTTCTTATTTTAGTTATATTTATTTAAAGCGTAATGTCAGGAAAATTAGTCTTTTGTATTCTCTTTGATGAATAACAAATTTGTTTAATATTGTTGCATTCATTTTCAATTTGATGAAATAAAAAAAAACCTGTTTAGACCTTGGAACCTATCCTGGAACCTATGACAGGGTAGGTTTCAGGTTCCAACTTCCGACAGGTAGGTTTCAGATTCCCAAAAATGAGAAATTTATACCTGATGATAGGTTTCAGGCTTCATGTGGAACCTGTAAGGAATCTGGAACCCGTCACCCCTATTAGGAACCACTAGTTCCGGTCCGGTTTCGGGCGGTCCCGAGCGATTCTCAGTTCTTTTGCACACCTCTAGTTTTCACTGCTTCGACTCAGGGCCCAATGTGTGAAAGGGAGATTGTTGAGGTTGTCTTACATCGGTTGTGAAATGGGCTGGTGGTCGGTTTATAAGTGTGAGAGAAAGTCTCATCATTTGAACTAGTTTTTAGGGTGAAAAAGGCCCAAGATCGCCCAAGACCACACACACCCTCTCACACATCGGACCTGGGTCGAAGCCGACCGCAACGGATTGTTCCTCCATATGAGGTAGATTAGGATGCAGATTCTTTAGGCAATGAATTCCTTGTTTTTTAAGAAATATGGGAATACCATTGCAGTGCAATAACAGGATGAACATAAGTAAAAAAAGGGACTTTATTGACTAATTCAAAAATAAAGAAAAGAAACAGGAACTTTATTCACGACAATTAAGCCCCAATTAGGGAAAAAAGTTTGCATATAGATCCATAAAGCTTGGCCCCCCAAATTAATAAGATTTATTTATATTCCAATGTTTAAGGAACTATTAGGAACTTCTAGCAAAAAAAAACTCTGAATGGAGATCTATTTTCCAATAGCGGCATTGATTCTAGGGTAAATTACTTGGACACACCCTCAATTTTGTCAAAATTACACGGAAACCCCCTGCATTCCTGCATTTTCAAAATGCACTCTGACCCCTTGTTAGAGATGTTCCCGGATTTAAAAGATTAATAAAAAAAAGCAAGTGGTCAAACTATAGCCAGAATCCGATCAAGAAAAAAAAATATAGCCAGAATATGAACGATGATTTGAGATTTACAAAATTCATTAATAGCACAGACATCATGGTGTTAGCATCATCTGCATATAAACATGTATATGTAGAAGATATTTCATCCGTGCGAGCACTCACGTATATCTTCAAAATACATAAGGAGTATGACCAACATAATTTACCTTGAAAAAATGAGCCTTTGACGCCCTATTTTAATGGAAAAGAACGGAAGCGCAAGGGAAATGCTGCGCAAGCGACCTGCGCCCTTACTTAAGGCCATTGGGCCACTGCTTAGCAGACCCCCGCCTCTAGGTAACCGGGCGCTGCAAAGTTGCAAACGCCGTGCCACCTAGCACAAATTTTCCTCTTTTTTTAAAAAAATAAATCATTTATTTTAGTTGTACATTTATTGGATCTTGGACCCATCGTTTCTCTTCTGACCAATTGACCCGACATTCATGTTCACGGAAAGCCATGACCTGAATTTTTTGAGAATTCAGTCCGATGTCTGGAAAAGTCTCAAGATTGTGGATTTCTGCAAATCTGGTTAACTGTTTGGTCGCGGTGAAAAGTCACAATTTATTCCTTGCTGAAATTCTAATTGACCCGATTCTCGAGGTGTGTTGCGACTACATATACCTATAATCTGGGAAATCATAATTTTCTCGACACCCTCAAGATCGGACAACCATGGTTAAAAGTCGTGATATCTATGATCTGGCCATCCATTTTAGGGAAAATTGGACGTTGTTGCTCTTGCTAAACACACCCCAATTACACCAATCGATCGTAATTTTAACTAAGTTTATTTTTCTTTCAACACTCAGGGCTTCGATAAATTCGAAATCAAGATATTTTCTACTAGAGAGAGTGCCATCCGAGAATAGCATGCGTGGTCAAACAATGGTAATAAATTGGGTGCCTACAATAATAATTACAAAGAGCGAAGCACCTGTATCAATTTAGAAAATCTAAACCCTCGTGCGAAGGAAATACTCAACAATGCAAAAGTAATTGAAGGCCAATATGAGTCTATGTCAATGAACTTTTGCATGTACAACTTTATAGACCTGGCTTGGTGTTATCGCTCTTGACTTCGAGAAGAGCTCTTTGAGAGAAAGAAATATATGCTTTCGTACTATGCTCGACGTGGAAGAAAAAGTGACCAGCTTCCCATATGGAATGCGTTTATGTAGGGGTTATTAGGATATTAATTAGGAAACATTAAGTATTAATGGATAATATAGATGAATGAGAAGAGAAAGGGGCCAGGAAGAAAATGACCAAATTTCTTACCTAATATATAGAGTAATCCGTGATGCGATTAGGAAAATTGTAGAAAATAAGGAGATTTCTAGAAAGCCACTTCCAAAATAAGCTATATGAGTTTGTAATTACTTAATAATATAGATAGAGGAACGGAGCATGACAATGCTAACAATAATGGTAGAGGAATCCACTCATACCTAAATAGAATCTTTGATTGACCAGTTGGTCCTGGCTGCTAGTTCTGAGGTGTCACACCCCGAACCCCAACGGGCTCGCGACACCCCTCGAGCCTCATATCAAACGAGACGTCCCATGACTTGCCGCCGATCCAAACAAGCGTCAATCAATAAACACAAGCGAAAACGATTATAACACCTAGACAATAATCAAAACAAGGGGATAGTGAGAAAACACTTAAACGTAACCAAAATACATTTCATACATAAAGCGTACTTACAACATCCATCCTTACGAATTGAGCATTAGCCCGCTAGGGTTAGAGTCCACCATCATCGACAAAAAGGGATAGGTGGTCGGGTAGGCTAACTTAGCTATATAAAAAGGGCTCCACCAAAAAGGTTCTATGCCTAGCACTAAACACCCCTACGGTACCTAATCCGAGTCGGACCCTACGGACTCAAACTCCATATCTGAGTTGATCTCGATCGGCTCCTCCTCGGGCTCCAACTCCATGGGCTCCTCTTCGGGATCAAACTCCATGGGCTCCTCTTCAGATTCTTCTTCGGGTACGGACTCCTGAAGCTTCAGCACGGGCTTAGGTACTATAGGTTCTGGCTCAGGGCTAGGGTCCTCAGGAGGGTCTTCAGGATCAATGACCTTGCCATCAAGGGCATACTTCTCTGAAGGCTCCCGGTCCATGGCAACCTCATCGCCATGATGTTGTCCTTCAAATCCACGGATTGGGCCGATCATCTCTAACCCCTCACGATAAAACCAAGCAAGGTACGTGTGACGCTTCAATTCATCCAGACCCTCGTCTACCCAAACTATACTAAGGTGCCTAATATAGGTCTTATATGCACCCACGTGGTACTCGGTTTCCACATGAACAGTGTGCATAAGGACCCCAAAACGCCGCAACGGGTTACTCATAGTCAGGGTTGGGGATATAAAATGGTTTATATACAACTATGAGAATAAATCTCAATAAGCAGACGTCCTAAACCCCACATAGACCAATGCGTACCCCAGACAACACTAAACATACAATACCACAACCGACATGCCAGAATTCACACAAGCAACCTTACCTCGTCTCAAATCATGCATAGCCCCTGCATATTAGTCAAATCGCTATAACATAATAGCATCTCACAACCATCACATTCAACCAAGCACCGTACACATACGAATTCACTCAAACTATTCACGACTCGCGTAATACACATCAGGTCCATACTACAACCCACGTCAACACGCCTCAGGTTGACAGCTCTCCGATCTATCCTGGTATTGTCCCGTGCAACACGCCTCAAGACATTTCAATCCCCGCATAAACACGCATCAGGATATTAGCAATCACAAACGCCACATGACCCAATCAACTCTATGTCAATCACTTACTCAAACATCAATTAAATGTGTTCAATCATCTGCGATACAATTCATTGTACACGTGCACCAAGTCAACCACGATTCCACCAATTAGAGTCATGAACTCTCACTCATAATCGGTCACATTCAGTAACAACGACCAACCATCAATTCGCCACATACGTGCACACTTCAAGTGTTAAATCCGCCCAAGATTCAAGCAAGTAAGGTCATAATAAGATCACCAATTTCAACCCACAATCCAATGCAAACCAACCATGTTTTGGCATCAAACTTCACCCCCAAGTGCCGCAACAAACCGGCCATGCACACATTCACCCCATTGCCACATCTTGCTCACGTTTCAAGCCATAAACTAATCAACATTAGTCCATCAATTCCGCAATTGAACCAGCCACGAACAGCCACCATTTAACCCCTAAAATCACCACAAATTGGTCTATGAACCAGCCACATTCAATCAGCAAATCAGCCTCTAACTTAGCCACCAAACCAACACTAAACAACCCCTAAACAAGTCCATTAATACCCATTATACTAGGTAAGGTTTAGGGATTCACTTACTTAAGTTCAAAGCCAAGCAAAACCGAGCAAGGGGTAGCAATGTGGCCGAATAGAGCAGCGGCAGCCTCGGCGCAGTAGGGGCGAGCGGGTGGCAGCAGCAGCGATGACGTCGGCATAATAGTTGGGCGACCAGCGAGGCGGCGACAATGCCTCGACCACAACAGGGGCAGGGGCAGGGGTAGAGGTGTGCAACTGGGCTCACGGCAGAGATGGCAGCGGCCGTGACGGGCGAGTGGCTGGGGGCCAATGGCAGCGACGACGACGGTGACGACGACGAGTGTGGTGACAAGGCTACTTGAGGAGGGGATGGTCGCCGGAACAAGGGAGAGGGGGAGGGGGGGCGCCAGGTCAGAAGCAGTAACTGCCTCGTCGAAATAGTTGAGGGTCGCAGGACAGCAAGCTAGTGTGGGCGGTGAGGAGACGGGCTGAGTAGCAGCTACACGGACAGGGAGTCGGCTGAGTGGTGGTGGCAACGGGTTGGCAAGGCGGAGCAGGGGAGAAACTTGTGGATAATAAGGGAAAGGGATAGCAGGGGCAGCCTCGACAAAACAAGTGCAACGATGGTGGAGCTGCTGAAGCTCGGTCGGCGTGCGGCGACCCACGGCGGCGATGGACAAGGCAGACGGTGGCTTCGGCAGTCTTAGCAACAGCTGCTCGGCCAAGGAGGGAGACAAAAGGGAGAGAGACGGCCTCGACGAAAATGGAGGTGGCGACAACAGTGGCGACGGCGGCGGCTAAGCGCGCCGCGACAGGCTACTCCGGCACGACTGGGTGAATGGCGTGCAATGGCTAGGCAACGGCAGGGACACACACGAAGGGGGAGAGAAAGAGAGTGGGCAGGAGAGAGAGAGAGAGAGAGAGAGAGAGAGAGAGAGAGAGAGAATATAAAAACCAACAACCCCACTAGCTCACATCCAAGGGCCACAATTTGCATCTTGTTGGACAAGCTAGGATCTAAGGGTCCACAAAAATCCTCAATTCAAATAAAAGAAAAGGGGTAAAAGATGTCACGCCCTGAACCCCATCGAGCTCGCGACATCCCACTACAGGTCGAATTTGTTGCGACGTCCCAGGAACGCCGCCTACCCAACCCAAACATCAGAGCCACATGCGGAAGCGGATATAAAAACAAAACCCCGGATAGAAAGATGACGACAACAGGGTAGAACACCATAACGATCAAACAACAACATCTTCATACAGCACCAAATATACAAATATCGTATTACAGACATAAATACAGACGAACTTCCTCCGCCACCGTTTTAACAAAAGTTCAGGGGTTTGATTATCTTAACTTTACTATCGGATAACCCAAGTCAAACAACCCCTAAAATGGCCTAGGGAAAAACCTAAGGGTTGCCTCCTTCCTTCATGCTCCCACTTCGCTTGGTTCGATCCTCTAGAAGACCTCTTAGACATCGCCTGCAACTCCACTGGGCTCCCTGGGCGACTCCTCAAAACTCCAAAAAGAGGAGGCGGGCCTCCTGGGTCTAAGGTTGGGGGTCTAAAAGTGGTGGTTATACAACCGTGAGACGAATCTCAATAAGTGTACAACCCCAAACCCCACGTAGGCACTCACGTACCGTCAGACGAAAACACACATAACACACCACGATCAATCAATCTAACAATTACACACGACCTTACCTGAAATTCATCATGCACGTCTCTACACGTTAGTCAACCACACAACCAGCACATCATAGCAATACATCACAGACGCGTGCGTGCCTCAATTATAAGACAGAAACCACTTGGACACGTCCCATATCGTGCCTAGCAGTTTCTACCCCATAATTAAGTATCATATCACGCGATACAAATACACTCACACACTAACTCACACCATGCGTCACTTTCTCAAACCTCGCACCTCAAGCCAATTTCTGCTCATTCTCAATTCTTCCACCATTACCGCGCCCGCGTAAAACACGTCAGGCCAACGGTCTTCTGACCACGTCAGGCATCGTCACCCCGTTGGGCTGGGCATCGTCACATCGTCAGGGATGGCATCGTCCCACGTAAATGAATGCGCCTCAGGACGGAATCCTATACACACTTTCCTTCTACCGCGCCCACGTAAAACGCATCAGGCCAACGGTCTTCTGACCACATCAGGCATCGTCACCCCATCGGGTCGAGCATCGTCACCTCGTCAGAGACGGCATCGTCCCGCGTAAACGTACACACCTCAGGACGAATCCTTTCCAACCAATCCTACATTTCCATATCCTCGTTCCACTCAAACCACACTTACACATGGCCAACAAACGCACGACCAAACATACACACCTCACACACACATTTCACAATTTCACATTCTTGTCACACGAACACGCCACCCAATTGCACATTTTTGGCACGCGAATTCAATGCATATTCACACGACCACGCCCCTACACCTCACAGCCACATACACACGGCACAGCACCACATCACATTCGGCCCAAGCACAATCCAAATCAACCCACAATCACAAATCACACAACCACGTACACAATTCAATTCATAGCATTAGGGTAAATCTGGGCAGTTTACACAATGACCGAAATCCCATCAAAATAAATAGAAAACGACCTCCAAAAATTCTAAAATTTGGATATATCATAAAACACATCTTGATTAACATTTCTTATGAAGAACATGAAATCCGGTTCAATCTGTAACGATGCCTTTTTGTCCCTCGAATTAAGACCAAAATCAGTTCGCTCAAATAGACCATTTTGTCCTCAAAATACATTTATTTCAACACCCAAATCACCTTGAAAAGCTTTGAAATTGTTATATGTCATAGTCACAAATGTCCTCAACAAGTTTTGTGAAGGAAGTATTTTGAAAATGGGTCTGAAAAAATTTATAAAAATTCGTACAGACCCAAAGGTCGGGTGAATAGTAAATCGGGCAGTTTTATTTCGGTCCAAAAATGGACTTCCGAATGGCATCAAATGATTTCCAAAAATTCCCAAATTAAAATATGTTATACTTGAAGATGTTGGGAACAACTTTTATGAAGAATACTTCCTCAAATTCTGGTCACACAAGTCACAGTAAAAATAGAAAAATCTGGCAACGCAGCAGCAGCCTAGCCGGAAATCAGTCAACACACACCACCAAGCAAATCAGCCACTAAATTCACCCTAAACCGAGCCTTAAACAAGTCTAAAAATACCTGAGGTCCTAGGTGACATTTGGGGAGGTCACTTACCTAAGAAAGGCGAGACGAACGGGCTGGATGGGTGGCTGAAATGGGCGGAACAACAGCAGCAGCAACAACGGTGATGGTGTCCAAACAGCTAAGGAGGAGAAGAACGTGAGAGAGAGAGGGAGGCTGATCGGGAGAGTTGGCTGAATGAGGGGGACGAGAGAGAGAAAGGGAGTCCATCTGGTCAAAGATGATGGCTAAAGGGCGCCACGTGTCGCCGATCCAACGGTTATGATCAAAATGCCCATAATCTAACTATCCACAATAATTCCAGCCAAATAATTGAGGGGCAAAAGCGTCCAAGGTCCAATAATGCAGCTGAAAATCCATTATTAATAATCCCAAAAATTTTCCCAAAATTCGAAACTGAAACTGGCCTAGGGGCAAAATGATCATTATTCCGGTCCCGAGGTGAAATTCCAATTTTTATCCAAATCAACTCTAAATATGTGTGGCCAACATAATATGATGTCGGAATCGTGAAAATAGCTTCTTAAGCCCTCGAAAGTCGATTGCAAAGTTCTGGGAATAAAATAATATTATTTTTCACTTCCGAGCCAAAATTCCAATTTTTGACCGAAACCACTCTAAATATGCGTGGCCACCCTAAAATGGCATCAGCCTCGAAAAATAATCTCATATGACCTCAGAATCGACATCGGGGTCCAGAGGGGCAAAATCGTAATTTTTCCGATCTCGAACCGAAGTCCATTTTTTTGTAGAAATGGGTGGCCCCAAGGTTGGCCAAGCCAAAAACGTCATTGACCACTCAAAATTGTCACTTTCAAAATTCTCGATTCCCGGGCTCGAATTCCAAGAAATGACTAGAATCGAACAATCGCGACTTTAGCTTATCTCTAGCTAACAGGTGGCTCATTGGGATTACGCGCTCTCGACCCATGACCGATACCAAGTCAAATCACGTTTAAGTTTACTCTACCCGGGACGATCTCGGTTATCGTATAATTGCGAGGGTCTGTCGCTAGTTCCCTTCAAACACGATCAATCAAATAGACCGGTCTCGGTTGGCTCAAAACATTCCCTCGTCAATCCATATGGTCGAGGATCATACCAAAGTCGAGTTCTTTGGTCGTGCGAACTCAATCCCGTAATAGCCCTACCCCTAAGGTTAGCATCCCGTGAATGCGCTATTCCGGGTGAGATCTCATTATAGTGCATTGGTCAAATTCATTTCCTAAATCCCCGGAAAAGGATCGGAAATTTAGACTGTTATAAAAGACACAACAGAAAATAAATAAAGAGGGAATTATGCTGGTCTAAATCCGCATCAGGTCCAAATTTCATTTTCCGACAAATCCGAGTAATCCCGAGGTTAGCCACACTTATTTTGATGTCGTCCAATTAATTTCGTCGTGAATCTTCGATAAATTCGATATACAAGTTCGAGCTCTAAATAACGGCCAAATTCGATCAAACGCGACTTTAGCGAATCTCAAATTAACGGGCAACTTGTCGCGACCTAAAATTTCCTCTTAGGCTAATGGATTATTAAGACTAAGCCTAACTCGGGCCTTCCCAAGCCCTACCAATTCGCAATTTAGGTTTAAGTTTTTAACATGCAAAAGTTTTCATGCTCGGAGTCGCCACTAATCTATTTGTGGTAGGTCGATTAGAAACCTAAATAAAACATAGGGAGATATGTTTTATTCCTACGAACTAGAGATTCTAAGCTCGGGGACTTGATTACGCTAGATCTAGTCTAACGCCCTTTCGGTACCTTTTCTTTTCAAAAATATTTTGGCAAGCAATCTGGATCCATTTCAACTTAGTCACTAACATGTGAGATGTTCATGCAGGTGCGCAAATCACCAAAGTAACACCCAATAATCAAAACATTAAATAAATTGCAAGATTGGGAGAATTACTTACCTCGAAGCAACGTAAGCATCTGCATGGTTAGCTAGAAAACCACATAAACCATCCTAATATGATTTCTAATTAACAAGCAGTTCACTCAATATTTTTGGATTTTCGCTTATTTAAATGAAAGCTAACATATATGCAATGACGTGCAAAAATGACATGCAAGTAATGCAACCTAGCATGCAAACTATATGTCATGCGACGACGTGACCTAATTCTGATGACGGGCAAATGATTTATTTTTGGTATTTTCTGATGAAATTCGGAGTAAAAATATGCCTAAATTAACATGCAACATATGATGACTTAACATATCCTAACATGACTTATTTTTGAGGTTTTTGTTAAAATTCGAAATAATAAATTACTTAAATTAAGAATGCAATCTATCCTAATCCACCATAAAACAATTCATTCTTTTTTGGGATTTTCATGAAAATTCGGAATAAAAAATAACCTAAATAATCTATTAAGATTAGAATATTACTTAATTTAAACTAGGAAATAGATTATCTCAAGTCCTAATTTAAGTTAAATAATCACTCTATCGTCTAGATGTATTTAGGATTTCTAAACATGCAAAACTCAAATTCAAATCCTAACTGATATTTTTTGAATTTTCTTTTTTATTTAAAAAGGAAAAATAATTTAAATAGAGATAGCATCAACATTTAAAACAATCACGCGATCCGCAAAATTCGTTTCAAACTCGGATTAGGCACAAAAATCAAACTAACAGTCATATCTATAGGGTTATAGATATCGACAGAAAGATGATTATTTAAATTTGGAAAGCAAATAAAATCTATTATCGTATCCAAATGATGATGGATAAGATAACGATTTTCCATATCGCCGCGTATCGTACCTTAGGGATAAGGTAGGATAGTCGTCCAGATACGTTGCCAAGTTAGGAAAATTTCCTAATTTTGAATGTTTTCGAATATCGCAAATAAGGCAAACATTATCCTAAGATATCTAGCAATCCACACAATATTCACAGAATATTCAAACATCCAAAAATTAAGAAAACAAATATTCTGAAAATATTGGATAACATCCTTACCTAATTTCGAAATATTTCCAAATTTGAACTCGCAGATCGGGATTGCGGATCGGGATGAGCGGCGAACGGCGGACCGACGGTGGCGCGACCACGAGGACGGCGGCGACACTGTTTACGATGGTGCTTGTGATGGCGCAACTCCGGGACAGCAGCGGTGGCGGAGCGACGGCGGCAGCGGCGGTGCGGCAGCGGGCGCGGCGAGGAGTGGCGGCAGCAGGCGCACGGGAGGCGCGGCAGCAGGCGCGGCAGGGAGTGGCGGCAGCAGGTGGTGTCGCGCGGCGGAGAGCAGCGCACGGCAGGGGCGGCAGGCGCGGCGGCAGCAGGCGCGGCAGGCGCGGCGGCAGCAGGCGCGACAGGCACGGCGGTGACGCGCGGCGGGCGGCAGGCGCGGCGGGCACGGCGGTGACGCGCGGCGGGCGGCAAGCGCGGCGGGCACGGCGGCAGCAGGCGCGGCAGGCGCGGCGGTGATGCGCGGCGATCGGCAGGCTCCGGTGCGGAAGGCGGCAGCAGGCGCGGCGGTGATGCGCGGCGATCGGCAGGCGCGGCGGCAGCAGGCGCGGCAGGCGTGGGTCGGCTCCGGCGTGCGGCGGGCGGCAGGCAGCGGCGTCGGGGCGCGGCGTGCGGCGGCGTGGGTTGGCTCCGGTGCGGAAGGCGCGGCGGCGGCAGGCGCGGCAGGGAGCGGCGGCGATCTTCGCCGGTCTCTCTCTCCCTCTCTTTCTCACTCTCCCACTCTAAAAATCCTGATCTGAAAATTATGAATCCCCCCAAAATCCTGACCTAATAATGTATATATAGTATTAATCTAGGTCAATTAGATGGGCTTTCTAGTCCTAATGGGCTTAGGCTTGGGCTTTAATTTAAATGGGCTGAATTAATTAATGATAATGGGCTGAATTAAGCTAAAAATAAAACAACCGAGCCCGTTTGACTTGTAATTCCCGGCCCTTGCATTTCAAGCGAGCCGAGTCACATTCGATGAAATTTAAACTCGTTCATCACCGCCAGTCCGATGCAAAATGCAATTAACCTAAAATGAATTTAAACTATATGTTATGCAATTTAAATATTTTTTGTTTAGGGGTTAAAAATTTAATCCCTAATTTTCTATACAAATTACGACTAAATGGTCACTAAAATTTAGGTGTCAACAGCTGCCCCTCTTTGAAGGTGAGCTCGCAGAGGTTGCATTCAAAGACTAAATGATACCTAAATTTCACCTATGCAAATGCAATGAATATTGTTTTTGTCGGGATTATGAGTCCCATTTTTAAATGCATTAAGAAATGATACATGCTGACATGAGTAGAAAACATACCTGGAATCACTTACCTGACAGGAGCGAGATAATGCAATTCGAGGCACAACTATAACTTGTATGTTGTTTTGGCAAATGTATGGGCTCAGTCCCCATAGGTATTGCCTGATATACGTTGATGAACTTCGGTGATCTGCAGTTAACTCAAAACACACGAAGAAAGCTCGACGTATCCAATCATCATCTGGATTCGTGAGAATAGTTCGGGTCTTTACGAACTACCTATACATCTCCATAGGTGTTTGCAAAGATTTGGTCGCTTCACTTATACCTGCTCATAAGTGAATTGCGGGGGAAACTTTTGAAATCAAGAGGATATTCTGACCTTTACATATACCTGCTCATATGCAAAGATTTGGCCGCCTCACTTATACCTGCTCATAAGTGAACTGCGGGGGAACACCTGGGGTTGAGAGAATATTCCGACCTTTACATATACCTGCTCATATGCAAAGATTTGGCCGCTTCACCTATATCTGCTCATAGGCGAGTAGCGGGGGAACATCTGAGATTTGAGAGAATATTCCGACCTTTACATATACCTGCTCATATGCAAAGATTTGGCCGCTTCACCTATACCTGTTCATAGGTGAGTAGCGGGGGAATACCTGAGATTTGGGGAAAATATTCCGACCTTTACATATACCTGCTCATATGTAAAGATTTGGCCGCCATGCCTATACCTGCTCATAGTCATGTAACGGGGGAATCTTCTCGAGATTGTATAAAAATCTATGATTTGATGAACAAAGGGGCTAGCCCAAGTGTTCAAGAGTTCCTTGACAAAGTACCTGGATATCATCAGAAGTACCTGAAAAGGTTTGATCAATAGACACCTGAACACAATCAAAGGCATTTAGAGATCGCAAAAATGATCAAATGTGGGACCTGACAATTGCTTGAATAGGTTAGGGATACCTAGATATTCATAGACATCCTTGGGATAGAGATATACTTACCTGGTGATATCTCCAACTCTGAAGGTGTGTCTCCTGTTAGACACGATTTTAAGTAACATGTAATATGCATTCGCACACTGTCAAGAATACATATACACATGAACTATGATTTCAACTGATTTTCATGCACGATGGTTTTGTCAAATCAGCATTACAAACTTTGCTGGGGAAAAATCATGACAAGACAATCCGAACTCACAAACGGATATCTTGAAAATGTCGAATGAGGGACTTTTGGTCCAAAAGGGCTTTCTCTCATTCTCATCGAAAAGGCTGATTTATGGAAAATCGCTCCATCTCACCATCATCATGTTGACAAGGGTCTGAGTATTCTCGCAAGCAGTACGACTTTACCAATCTGAGAGGTCTTTGTTAGGACCGTAACATGGGCTTGGTCAATGGCTTAGCAAGAGAGACTCTTCGAGTCGAGGCTACTGAAAGAAAATACTCTGCAATTGTCTCCGGGTTTACAAGTCAAGAACCTGCAAAATGAGATAGAAATGGACTTGCTCGCACTTCTTCGAGCTAAGCTTATAAACATCAGAAACTCTACGTTAGTTCAAGTGCCCTAATCTGAAGAGACTTTGCAAGGGACGTAACGCAGGCTAGGCTCATGGGTTGAGAAATGAATGGGCCATAAGGTTCAAAATGTGTATAATTGGGGTGAATAAATTGGTGATCATCTCGGCATCATCACTGGTGCTCTTTTCGTCCGAGATTGTCTTCTCAGTAGATGCTCCATTGGCTTCGAGAGTTCATCACTTGATTTCTTAAGACTCTGGATATTTTTGTGACTTTGACACATCTCAACATTTTCTAATCTAAAGTCATCACTTTTTTCTCCATTTTTTCTTCTCTTTTCTTTTCTTTCATGGGCATCGGCCTTGCTTTTACCAGGCACACTGCTTTTTCATGCCCTCTAGTTTTTTTTTTGACACACACTGTCTACAATGCATATATTGGCCAGTCACACTTTGGCTTGTTTTGACCGAATGACTAACATTTGGACTCTCAGGGTCTTCGTCTTTTATCGACGCTCCGGATATGCTGCTTGAACAATGATGACTTTTGCCTTGCCCTAGTGTGGAGGATGATCACCAACTGGGTTTAAGAAATGAATTTGCAGGCTCAATTGGGCTTAATAAAGGATAAAGTGTGTATAGGATAGAGAAAGAAATGCTCTTCGTCATCCTAAGGCACTTGAACTTTACGTGAATTCATCTGAAAAAGCAACACTCGAAGATTGATGCAAGTGAGAGCATGAAAATTTCTACTCATTTTTCACCTTATGACTCTGACTTACCTCCAGTTTGCCCCGATGTGGGGTGGTTCTTGACAGGGGTAATTTGAATGAATTTCTCCAAGTGTTTAGGCTCAAAGTGGCGAAACAATGGATAACCTGTAGTGTTTGGGACAGAGAAATGAATCGCCTCTCGTCATTTCAGTTGCCGTACCTTTTGCGAGATAACCCTTCGCCTTGCAGACATGGAATTTTTACTCAACTCACTGGGGATTAGTGCACGGGACTGTGTATAGGATAAGGCTTGCCTTTCATCATCCCAATGTACCTTATTCAACACATTCAATTCATTCCACGTGAGTTATCATATTGTCTAAATAGATTCCCCTTTTAAAATCGATAATGTAGACTGACAAAATGATCAAGCATAATTTAAAGCCAAGGCACACATTCCATCTTTAAATTAATTGAAACCATTTGTTCATAAATGAGATGTTTGCAATTCAGAATATAAAACCGAACATTTGAAAACTTTCGCCGCAAAAATGTTAGATCTTATCAGGGATAATATATCTTCACAGCATCAAAATTAACAGGAGTGGAAAACTCACGACCATCCATTTCTGCGAGAATCAGGGCACCTCCAGGAAGCACCTTTTTAACCACACACGGATCAATGTAGTTTGGGGCAAAATTTCCTCCAGGAACAGGAAAGACTGGCAGTACCTTCCTTAGGACTAGATCATTTACCTCGAAGTGTCTTGGACGCACCTTTTGATTGAAGGATCTAGCTATCCTCTGCTGATAGGTTTGACCGTGGCAAATGACTCTCAATCGCTTCTCATCAATTAGGTTTAACTGCTCATGCCTTTGTCGCATCCATTCTGCCTCAGACAACTCCACTTGAGACAAGACTCACAAGGAAGGAATCTCTACTTCGACGGGTAGGACTGCCTCCATGCCATACACCAATGAAAAAGGGGTTGCTCCGACAGAGGTTCGGATCGAAGTTCGATACGCCATTAGTGCAAATGGCAACCTTTCATGCCAGTCACGATAGTTTTCAGCCGTTTTGGTCAAGATCTTCTTGATGGTCTTGTTAGCGGCTTCAACTGCTCCATTCATCTGTGGACGATAGGGAGATGAATTCAGGTGCCGGATTTTGAACTCGTTGAACAACTGATCAATGAACTTGTTGTTCAAATTTGTCCCATTGTCAGTGACGATAGCCTCAGGGACACCATAACGAGCAACTATGTCTCGCCTGATGAATTTTACAACATTCTTTGCGGTGACGTTTGCATAAGATGATGCCTCAATCCACTTAGAGAAATAGTCAATCGCGACCAAGATAAATCGGTGTCCATTTGATGCCTTGGGATTAATCGGGCCAATCACATCGATGCCCCACATCGAAAAAGGCCATGGCTCAGACGGCTGATGTAATTCCGTCGGGGGAACATTTATTCTATCCCTATGAACCTGACAGCGATGACATCTTCGAACATGTTGGATGTAGTCACTCTCAAGACTGAGCCAATAATAACCCAACCTCATAATCTTCTTAGCTAACATGTGGCCATTCATGTGTGGACCACATATCCCTTCGTGTACTTCTTGCATGATTCTGGTAGCTTCAGCCGCATCCACATACCTTAATAGGATCGAATCATATGATCTTTTGTACAGCTTTTCACCACTAACAAAGAATTTTGAAGCCATTTTCATTATGTACTTCCTGTCAGCCGGGGTGCTTCCCTCAGGAAATTCTTGTTTCTGGATGTAACTCATGATATCATAATACCATGGCTTTTCATCAGGTTCTCCGGTCACAACCATACAGTAGGCTGGTTTTGTCAGGACTTCAATCTTCAAGGGTTCTACCTCCAACCCATCAATCACTTGCAACATGGATGATAACGTAGCTAGCGCATCAGCAAACTAATTATGAGACCTCGATAAGTACTCAAAAGAGATATTTTCGAATTCCTCTATGATTTCTTTGAGGTATTCATGGTACGGCACTAGTTTGGTGTCTCTCGTCTTCCACTCTCCCACAGTTTGGAGAATAATCAAAGTAGAATCACCAAACACTTTCAACTTGGTTATCCTCATTTCCACTGCGGCTTGGAGTCCGAGGATGCAAGCTTCGTACTCGGCTATGTTGTTGGTACAGGGGAACACCAACTTTGCTGTTACTGGATAATGTTGCCCATCTGGGGATATTAAAACTGCCCCAGTGCCAGAACCGACCAAGTTTACAGCTCCATCGAAAAACATGGTCCATGTATCTTCCTTTATTACCAAAATGCGATCTTCTGAAGAATATCTATCATCATCCGGGACTCCAGGATTTTCAGCTAACACATCAGCAATTACTCGACCTTTAACTGACTTCTGTGGCTTCATCTGGATATCAAACTCTGAAATTAAAATCTGCCACTTGGCTAACTTTCCTACCAAAGCTGGCTGATCAAGTAAATACTTAATAGGATCGTTCTCAGTCACAAGCAAAGTCTGGTGATGCAGTGTATATTGTCGCAGCCTATGGAGCACCCATACTAGCGCAGCACAAGTCTTCTCGGCTTCAGAATAATTCAACTCCGAGACGTTGAACTTCTTGCTTAGGTAATAAATGGCTCGCTCTTTTCCATCTTCAGGACTTTTCTGGGCTAGCATCGCACCTAAAGACTCACTATGAATTGTGAGGTAAAGGATCAAAGGCTGGCCCGGCATTAGTGGGACTAGCACTGGTGGTTTCATCAGGTATTGCTTTAGTTCGTTAAACGCTTCCCGACAATCATCGTCCCATTTCACTTGAGCATTCTTCCTTAGAAGTTTGAAGAATGGCTTAGCAATTGCTGAGAGCTGAGAAATAAAACGGGCTATGTAGTTCAATCTACCCAGGAGGCTCCGCACTTCTTTTACGGTCGACGGGGGTTGTAACTCACATATAGCCTTCACTTTGGAGGGGTCAATTTCAATGTCTTTACTGCTTACTATGAACCCAAGTAATTTACCCGAGGTTGCTCCGAATACGCACTTTGCTGGATTGAGACGGAGCTTAAACTCACGGAGCCTCTCGAATAATTTCTTCAAAGTATCGACGTGACTCTTCCCAGGTCGAGACTTGGCGATCATGTCATCGACATAAATCTCAATCTCCTTATGTATCATATCATGGAAGAGCGTCACCATTGCCCGTTGATATGTTGCCCCGGCATTTTTAAGGCCGAAGGGCATGACCTTATAGTGGAATGTCCCCCAAGGAGTGATGAACGCCGTTTTCTCCTTATCATTGTCCTTCATTTTTATCTGATTATAGCCCAAAAAACCATCCATGAAGGAAAACAGCTCAAACCCTGCAGTACTGTCCACCAAAACGTCTATATATGGCAATGGGAAATCGTCTTTAGGACTGGCCTTGTTTAGATCGCGATAGTCGATGCAAACCCGAACTCGACCATCCTTCTTCATGACTGGCACAATATTAGCCACCCAGCTGGGGTATTGGGTGACTTCGATGAATCCCACTTTCAAGAGCTTCATGACCTCCTCCTCTATTTTCTTGGAAAGTTCAGGCTTGGTTCTTCGCAACTTCTGTTTCTTGGGCGGCATGTCTGGATTAGTGGGTAGACTATGCTCCACGATAAAAGGGTCTAGACCCGGCATATCGACATACGACCAGGCAAAGATATCCCGGTAATCCTTCAGCAGTTGGACCAGGCGTTTAGCTTCACCTTCGGGAAGGGTTGCCCCTATCTTCACCTCTTTGGGTTCTCCGGAATCACTCAAGTTGACAGTGATAGTTTGATCTACCGTTAGGACTTTAGGTCTTTTATGATGCTCTAGATCACGCTGGAGGTCCGAGGAATCTTGGAATTCATTGGTGTCATCGAGATCAGATTCGGTGGCACATAATTCATCAGATTGGACCGTTCCCATACCTTTACGTGTCACAAAATTGCCCTCTTGCGGGCCAACACCCATTTCCTCTAACGGTCCTTCCTCGATAGCTCCAATAAAGAAATCATCGAACAGGGCAGTGATTCCCTCCATTGCATCATCAGGATCTTCTGTCACTAGAGGTGTTGGATCATCCATACCTCCCCATCCATCCGGGACAATGTCACGGGGGTCAACATAGAAGCTCGGGGGTGCTGAATATTTTACATAATAATCGAACTTGCCGCTTGGTTGCCCCAGAGTGTCGATCACTTCCTTTTCTTCATGCATCATTCTTGCAGGGCCTGGGAATGTGGTGCGGAGGTGTGGAAGCAACCTACCACGCCCACGTTCTTCACCATTCGGCTCTTCTTCGGATCGCGATCTGTTCTGTCCATTTCTTCGACCTCGACCTCGACCACGTCCACGTCCACGTCTACGTGCCCCATTATTTGACTCACTTGACCCCAGGTATCCCAACCCAGTAATGCGGGGCCTCTGAGAAACTTCCAACGGTTGGCGGATACCTTGACCATTTCTACCAAGGCCTTCACCCGGAGTAAAGCCATGAGAGACCATTACCTTTCCAACCATAACTGCAGCATTTGACACCTCGGGAATAGGCGGTGATGATCCTCTGGACGCATGTATGGTTGATACAAGCTCGAGCGACTGATAACTCGATTCTATTTTACAATCAGGCTCAACATATGGGATAGCCATTGCATGGTAAATTGGGTGCTCTTCTTCATCGTGAACTATGATTAACTTTCTCTCCACGACGAACTTCACCATCTGATGTAGACTGGATGGCACAGCTCTGGCAGCATGAATCCATGGACGACCCAATAGAAAATTGAATGCAGTGGGAATGTCCATAACTTGAAATAGGACATTGAACATCGTTGGTCCTATCTGTATGTCAAGGTGGATTTCTCCCATTACTTCTTTCTTCGTTCCGTCAAAAGCTCGTACGGAGGTTTTTGCAGAATTTATCCTAGAAGGATTTATCTTAAGGCGGTGTAAAGTTGCCAAAGGACAGATGTTCAAGGCTGATCCGTTGTCAATGAGTACCCGGGCTACATGTGAGGCCTTGTATTTGACGGAAATATAGAGTGCTTTGGTATGCCCCCTCCCTTCTAGAGGGAACTCTTCATCTGAAAAGGCTATGAGGTCCTTGAGGAGTATAGAACCCACAAATTCCTCTAATTCGTCATGATCGATCGTTTCTGGCACGTGGACTTCACTTAACACCTTCATTAAGGCCTTCTGATGCTTGACAGATGTCTGGAGTAGCTCAAGCAGAGAGATTTGTGCGGGCAGCTTGTGCAATTGTTCAACTATGTTGTATTCGCTAGCCTTAATCACAGCTAGAAATTCCTTGGCTTCTTCATCAGTAACAGGTTTTGCAGGTTGAGCATTAGCTTGATCGTAGGAACGCCCAGATCTGGTAACTAAGTCGACATCGAGACTGTAGGACCAAGGAACCGCCCTATTATCACTGTACTCATACGGTTGAGGTATCTCGATCACTATCCCTTCATCAGTTGCAGGCGTGCTTACAATGATCTCCTCATTATCGGACGCGTCTTTAAGCGGAGGCATGTCTTCAAGCAGAGGGTCGCCCTCGTCGCTCCCGGTGTTCAACGAAGCAAACTCCTCCTCCCAATTAATAACCAATTCAGAGATAGTGGAAATGATGCCAGTGTGGTCAGCATAAACGATCATCCCAGCTTCTACCATCCTTGAGATTCTTTCTCTCATGATGGCAAGGGGAAGGTCTTCATTACTCGGGTAACAACCGACTTTCACTAACTCACCGTAGACGTCAGTAGTATACACCTTAACATTCTTGATTCGACCAGCATCGAAGCTAAATATGGCATTCACATTGCCTGCGTGATCAGGGAGTGGGTTGCTCTGAACATTCGGCTTAGCAGGTTGAAATGAGAAAGCCTTCGTATCTAGGAGGTTTTGGACTCGGTGCTTGAGGGCATAGCAATCATCGGTTGAGTGTCCCAGCTCACCCATGTGATAATCACATTTCTTTGAAGGGTCGAAGTTATAGAACCGCTCATGATTGGGCCGCTTTGGCTCAGTAGTAAGCAAGCCTTTCTTCTGGAGCACTGTCAGTACTTGAGACAACGATCCGGGGAGGGGGGTGAATTGCCTCCTGTTGTTCCTCCTCTGAAAAGGTTGACGACTCGAGTTTTGTTGCTGAGCTTCTGCTACTTGGATTGCTGGGGCGGAGTTAGCATTCCGCCGGCTCGGTTGGTTATAAGCCACATTCACTTCAGCTGCCGGTTCTTTCTCTTTTCTCGCACCAAATCTTCTGGTCGAGGAGGACGGCTCGACAAACCATCCATCTTTCAGCCCTATTTCAATTTGTTCGCCTATGGGGATGAGTTGGTTGAAGTTGTCAGCCGGAATGGCAACCATCCGATTACGGTATTCGAACGGGAGAGTTTTCACGAACATCCTCTTTAACTCACTGTCTATGGGTTCTGGGACAACCTGAGCAGCTAAATTCCTCCATCTGATAACATAGTCTTTGAAGGACTCAGTCTTTTTCATCTGAGCACGTTCGAGATCATCACGGGTAGGAATGATGTCCGTTATAAATCTGTACTGCTTCAAGAATGCTTCACTAGCTTCTTTCCAAGTTTTGAGGCCATTTATCTTCTTCATGAGATACCAGTTCAAAGCAGGACCCGTCAAACTTGCTTGAAAGGCATGGATCATCAGGAGTTCGTTATCAACGTACGAAGTCATCTGTACGTGATAGAGCTATAAGTGGGCTTTTGGACATGTGGTGCCATTGTACTTGTCGAAGTCTGGCATTTTGAACTTCTTTGGGATTTTGATCTGTGAGTACAGGGATAGATCGATTGAAGGTGAATCCTGCGAACCTTCTAGCTGTTTCACTCTTTCTTCAAGTTTATTGACCCGTTCATCAGGTTTGTCCTTGTTGACGATGATCTGGACGGGGTCATCTTCTAAATCAGGAATATCGTCATCTCCGTCAACATCGACACTTTTTCTGATTTTCTGCTTTGGGACTGACGCTTCGAGGGGTGCCGAAACAGGAACCGACCGGAGAGCTTTGATCTCAGCGGACATTTGTTGCATTGCGATGACAAGTTGCTTGATCTGGTCTTCCACACCAATAACACGCTCTTGCAAGTCGGTTTGATCGGCCATTCTGGCTCTCGACCGTGTACGAATGGGCGATCGTGATCGGTCCGTAGCTACCTAATTTTGAAATGAAACAGGCATACAGGAGTGTTAAGCAAAATCATACGCCAATCCATGACATTGGTCTAACCGCTTTGAATTGAAAGGACCCCTTTATTAAAATGGCAAAAAAATTTTACACCAATTAATGACTTGAAATTGAACTGAATATAAAGACAAATGACTTAATTCCTAAACAAATTTTAAAAACTGAAACTGAAATGAGAAAAGAACTTCGAGCTTTTTATTTAGCTTGATCTATAGACATATGGGAGGCGACTTCCTTCTTCAATTGCTCATAAGCTCGAGCTATCTTGGATGCCTTTTCTTCAGCTTCTTCGGCCTTCCTTTTGAGGCGATTGTTCTCTGAGCGATTGGCGGACTTGAGAGGCACCTTGGGTATCTTCGGGAGCAAATCCCGCGGGATTTTGTGCCGACGAATGTACTGGGTCGTCGCGAAATAGGACTTCTGCTCTCCCTTTAGTTCTCCTTCGGGCCGAGCTATCTTTAACACACGACACTTCCTCCACATCTTATTGAGCTGGGCTACGGTCGCTTCGTGGTCTTTATGATCATCGGCGAAGTCAACTTGTAGGAGTTCTGGTTGTAACGCCGGAGGGAGCCCTTGGAGAATCTGATACTGACGAGACACTCTGGCGGGGTAATATTCAATTGCACCGGTGAAACCCACTAGTGGAACCGGTCCAATACCATTACATGTAAGCCGAGCTTCCTCGACTTTGAACCAGTTAGCATGCCATTGGAAACCTTGGGGTCTAGCGTTTTTCATGAAAATGATCCATTCAGAGTAATGATAATCGGGTGCACCCCCTTATTTTTCTTTATACCTCAAGACGGGATGGCTAGAATCACTAAGCTCGGATATTGTGAGTAAATCGCCACACCCTTTTATGTGAGACAAAAACCAGATTTGCAAAAGTTCGAGGGGGGCATGAAAAGTTTTGTCAACATGTTGCTTAAATTTAGTGAGGGAAATGAAAGTCTCGGCTAAAATGATGTTGATAAAATTCTTTTCAAGACAGACCTATTGGACTAACCATGCGATTGACGGATTACATGCATTCTTACAGTAAGAAAAAATCACGAACCCGAAAAACGCTAGCAAAAAGATTCTGCCTTTTTGAAAAGATGTGGCTTTTTCAAAACACTGACTCAGGAATGAAAATGGACATGTGCCACGATTTGCTTTTAACACTTTTCCCAATTTATCTTTTCCGACATTCAAAAATTCAGCCAACATTAAAGTAGAATCAATTCCCAAAGGTGGTGTGACTAAATCCGACTCCAATGGTTTTCCAATGAGCACGCTATATTCTTCCAACGTCGGGGTGAGCTCGTGCTTACCGAATATAAAGGTAGAGGTCTCGGGACACCAGAAGTGCGCTAATGCTCGAACGAGGCCGGTACGGACTTTGACCTCCAGTAGGGGGAGCAGCCTCCCGATGTGGCCCTCAACTAGCTTGCGGTTGGTCGGACTGAGTAGATTCCACCAGGCACGGAGCTCGTCCTTAGGAGCATCAAGAATCCGGATGTCTGCCCCTCCCATAGTGTATAGACCAAGACTCACGACCGACCTAATGTCATGGACCGACCAAGGAAAAAGACGAAACATAAATAAATTGCGAGATAAAGGTTTAGAAGTCTTACTTCACCCGGTAGAATGATGGCAATCACATAGACATGCGCATGAAACGTGAGGTTCGATTTCTACCTAGACTCTGGCTTGCGAAATGGAGACATGAGGATTACCGAGCTAAACCAGTCATGGTGGTGGTTAGGCTGGGATTCCCCTGACTCCGGCTTAGTCAAAGAGCCGACCCGGGTTGCAAAGGGTGCAACCGTGGTAGGTATTCAATGACACCATGAAAGAACTTTCGGGACCAAGAAAGGCGACCCATACCACACGGGTGTGGTCGGGGTGTCCGTTTTCTCAGTACCATCCTAAACCTGTGCCGCCCAGGTCCGGCAGCGGGAAGTGTGTGCGGTGTAGTGTAAATGCAAGGCATGCACAACAAGTTATATCATACAGCGCTTCGTGCATAAAATAAACCATTCATTCAAACACCTCCCTGCAAAACAAGGGTTAACAATCACGCCTCCCCTTATACCTCCCGTTCTGCAAAAACATTTAACACCTAAAATGTTAGGGACGTACCTGGGATCCTCGCTGCCAAGCAAAAATATATTTTTTTTAAAAAAAGAAAAACTGGCCTAAGTCCACTAAGAGTTTTAACTCAAGTCCCCAGCGAAGTCGCCAAGCTGTCGCGACCTAAAATTTCCTCTTAGGCTAATGGATTATTAAGACTAAGCCTAACTCGGGCCTTCCCAAGCCCTACCAATTCACAACTTAGGTTTAAGTTTTTAACATGCAAAAGTTTTCATGCTCGGAGTCGCCACTAATCTATTTGTGGTAGGTCGATTAGAAACCTAAATAAAACATAGGGAGATATGTTTTATTCCTACGAACCAGAGATTCTAAGCTCGGGGACTTGATTACGCTAGATCTAGTCTAACGCCCTTTCGATACCTTTTCTTTTCAAAAATATTTTGGCAAGCAATCTGGATCCATTTCAACTTAGTCACTAACATGTGAGGTGTTCATGCGGGTGCGCAAACCACCAAAGTAACACCCAATAATCAAAACATTAAATAAATTGCAAGATTGGGAGAATTACTTACCTCGAAGCAACGTAAGCATCTGCATGGTTAGCTAGAAAATCACATCAACCATCCTAATATGATTTCTAATTAACAAGCAGTTCACTCAATATTTTTGGATTTTATTTAAATGAAAGCTAACCTATATGCAATGACGTGCAAAAATGACATGCAAGTAATGCAACCTAGCATGCAAACTATATGTCATGCGACGACGTGACCTAATTCTGATGACGGGCAAATGATTTATTTTTGGTATTTTCTGATGAAATTCGGAGTAAAAATATGCCTAAATTAACATGCAACCTATGATGACTTAACATATCCTAACATGACTTATTTTTGAGGTTTTTGTTAAAATTCGAAATAATAAATTACTTAAATTAAGAATGCAATCTATCCTAATCCACCATAAAACAATTCATTCTTTTTTGGGATTTTCATGAAAATTCGGAATAAAAAATAACCTAAATAATCTATTAAGATTAGAATATTACTTAATTTAAACTAGGAAATAGATTATCTCAAGTCCTAATTTAAGTTAAATAATCACTCTATCGTCTAGATGTATTTAGGATTTCTAAACATGCAAAACTCAAATTCAAATCCTAACTGATATTTTTTGAATTTTCTTTTTTATTTAAAAAGGAAAAATAATTTAAATAGAGATAGCATCAACATTTAAAACAATCACGCGATCCGCAAAATTCGTTTCAAACTCGGATTAGGCACAAAAATCAAACTAACAGTCATATCTATAGGGTTATAGATATCGACAGAAAGATGATTATTTAAATTTGGAAAGCAAATAAAATCTATTATCGTATCCAAATGATGATGGATAAGATAACGATTTTCCATATCGCCGCGTATCGTACCTTAGGGATAAGGTAGGATAGTCGTCCAGATACGTTGCCAAGTTAGGAAAATTTCCTAATTTTGAATGTTTTCGAATATCGCAAATAAGGCAAACATTATCCTAAGATATCTAGCAATCCACACAATATTCACAGAATATTCAAACATCCAAAAATTAAGAAAACAAATATTCTGAAAATATTGGATAACATCCTTACCTAATTTCGAAATATTTCCAAATTTGAACTCGCAGATCGGGATTGCGGATCGGGATGAGCGGCGAACGGCGGACCGACGGTGGCGCGACCACGAGGACGGCGGCGACACTGTTTACGATGGTGCTTGTGATGGCGCAACTCCGGGACAGCAGCGGTGGCGGAGCGACGGCGGCAGCGGCGGTGCGGCAGCGGGCGCGGCAGCAGGCGCGACGAGGAGTGGCGGCAGCAGGCGCACGGGAGGCGCGGCAGCAGGCGCGGCGGGGAGTGGCGGCAGCAGGTGGTGTCGCGCGGCGGAGAGCAGCGCACGGCAGGGGCGGCAGCAGGCGCGACAGGCACGGCGGTGACGCGCGGCGGGCGGCAGGCGCGGCGGGCACGGCGGTGACGCGCGGCGGGCGGCAAGCGCGGCGGGCACGGCGGCAGCAGGCGCGGCAGGCGCGGCGGTGATGCGCGGCGATCGGCAGGCGCGGCAGGCACGGCGGCAGCAGGCGCGGCAGGCGTGGGTCGGCTCCGGCGTGCGGCGGGCGGCAGGCAGCGGCGTCGGGGCGCGGCGTGCGGCGGCGTGGGTTGGCTCCGGTACGGAAGGCGCGGCGGTGGCAGGCGCGGCAGGGAGCGGCGGCGATCTTCGCCGGTCTCTCTCTCCCTCTCTTTCTCACTCTCCCACTCTAAAAATCCTGATCTGAAAATTATGAGTCCCCCCAAAATCCTGACCTAATAATGTATATATAGTATTAATCTAGGTCAATTAGATGGGCTTTCTAGTCCTAATGGGCTTAGGCTTGGGCTTTAATTTAAATGGGCTGAATTAATTAATGATAATGGGCTGAATTAAGCTCAAAATAAAACAACCGAGCCCGTTTGACTTGTAATTCCCGGCCCTTGCATTTCAAGCGAGCCGAGTCACATTCGATGAAATTTAAGCTCGTTCGTCACCGCCAGTCCGATGCAAAATGCAATTAACCTAAAATGAATTTAAACTATATGTTATGCAATTTAAATATTTTTTGTTTAGGGGTTAAAAATTTAATCCCTAATTTTCTATACAAATTACGACTAAATGGTCACTAAAATTTAGGTGTCAACACAACTCTTTGAAGTTACGCATATCGACTTGTGGCCGATTTGAAATCGAGTCACATCTAAGTTTACTCGAGCCATGGTGACCTCGATTGTCATGTAATTGCGAGGGTCAATCGCTAGTTCGCAATCCGTATGATGGTAAAGCGGAATCACCCGCGATTCAATCATATATTATTAGCAACTCACCCATAACCATCCTTGGATTGGCCTATACTGACCCAAAATATTCCCTTGACAATCCTTATGATCAAAGTGCTGAACCATGGTCAAGTTCTTAGGTCCACGTACTTAATTCCCAACTAACCTTTCCCTAACGGTTAACAACCTGAGAGTGATCAGTTCCGGGTGAGATTTAACTATAAGCGCATTGACGAAATAATCATTTTATAAATCCCAGAAATGGATCGAAATTCAGAATATCACAACTCTTCCCCCTTACAAAAATTTCGTCCTCAATTTACAACCCAACCCAACTACTCGAACAAATGGGGATATTAACGTCGCATCAACTCTTCACTTTTCCATGTTGCACCTTCTGCTCCATGATGTTCTCAAATTATTTTGACCATTGGAATTGTCTTGTTCCACAACACTCGCTCCCCTCTATCTTCGATCCCCACTGGCCTTTCCACATACGACACTCTGTCGTCCACATCTATTTCTTCATAATTGAGCACATGGATCGAATCCGGTTCGTATTTCCTTAGCATAGACACGTGGAACACATTGTGAACTTGTGATAAATTTGGCGGCAGCGCGAGACGATAGGCTAGACTCCCGATTCTCTCCAAAACTACGAATGGACCCACATCCCTTAGGCTCAACTACCCCTTCTTGCTAAATCGTGACAATCCTCTCATTAGTGACACTTTGAGGGAAACGTGGTCTCCCACCTGAAACTCTAAAGGCCTACGTCTCCGGTCTGCATAGTTTTTTTGGCGGCTCTGAGCGGTCTTAAGTCTGTCCTGAATAACCTTCACTGCCTCGACTAACTGCTGAACTAACTCTGGACCTGTTATGCTTCGTTTTCCAACCTCATCCCAATATACCAGCGTTCTACAAGCTTTACCATACAACGCTTCAAACGGTGTCATTCTGATACTCTACTGGTAGATATTATTGTAGGCAAATTCAATCAAATGCAACTGTTCCTCCCATCTGCCTGTAAAATCCAACACACATGCTCGCAGCATATCTTCCAAAGTCTGAATCGTTCTCTCAGACTGGTCATCCGTTTGTGGATGGTAGGCCGTGCTAAACTGTAACTTTGTCCCTAATGCTATTTGAAGACTTTTCCAAAAAGCAGTAGTAAACTTAGGATCATGCTTGTAATATTCCACCCTGCTTGTAATGTTGCGCCTTTACTTGTTGGCATGTTAAACACTTGGCTACGTATTTAGCTACATCTACCTTCATTCCATTCCACCAATAATGCTGTCGTAAGTTTTGATACATCTTTATGCTACTCGGGTGAATACTATAATGGCTACGGTGAGCTTCTGATAAAAGCTCTTCCTTAAGTTCTGCATTATCAGGCACGCATAATCGTCCGCGAAACTTCATAATCCCATCCTCGGATACTTGGAAGTCCAGTTTCCTTTTGGCGACATCTATTCCCAAAATCTTCTGAATCTCCAGGTCCATCAATTGTAGCGTCTTAATCCTAGTCTGGATTTCCGGTTCAATCCTCAATGTGGCAAGTAGACTTGAGACATAACTCACCTCGAACTTAAATTCCGAATACCGAACTCCTTCCAACGGTATCCATTCTTTGACCATCATATGCGCGATGCTTGATTTCCGACTCAGTGCATCCGCCACTTTATTAGCCTTTCCGAGGTGATACAAAATATTGCAGTCATAATTGTTAAGGAGTTCCATTCAACGGCGCTGTCTCATGTTTAGTTCATTTTAGGAAAACAAGTACCTTAGGCTTTAATAGTCCGCATAAATCTGAAATTTCTCCCCACACAAGTAGTGTCTCCAAATTTTAAGAGCGAAGATGATCGCAGCCAATTTCAAGTCGTGCGTCGGATAATTCAGCTCATGCGGTCTCAACTATTGCGATGCGTATGCCACCACTCTTCCACGTTGCATTAGCACACATCCTAGTCTCTTTAGCTACACGTCATTGTAGATCTCATATCCTATCGGACCTGATGGAATCGTCAACACTAGCGCGATTGTCAATCTCTGTTTTAACTATTGGAAGCTCCTTTCGCACTTATCCATCCATTCAAACCTCATTTCCTTCTTTAGTAACCGCATCAACAGTGTCGCTAATACCGAAAACCTTTTCATGAAGCATCTGTAATAACCTACCAGACCCAAGAAGCTCCGAACCTCGGTTACCATTGTCGGTCTCGGCCAATTCGTGACGGCTTCAATCTTTGTCGGATCCATTAAAATTCCTTCTCCGGATATCACATGTCCTAAAAATGCCACTCGATGAAGCCAGAATTCCCACTTACCGAACTTAGCGTAGAGTGCGTGTTCTTTTAAAGTCCGTAAAACTTTTTACAAATGTAACTCATGCTCGACGAAACTCTTTGAGTATACGAAGATGTCGTCTATGAACACGATGACAAAACTGATCCAGAAACTCCTTGAATACTCGATTCATTAAATCCATAAAGTTGGTAAGAGCATTAATCAATTCGAACGGCATCACTGTAAACTCATAGTACCTATATCTCGTCCTAAATGTCATCTTTGGCACATCTTCCTTCTTGATCCTCAATTGATGGTATCCAGTCCTTAAGTCAATCTTAGAGAACACTGAGGCCCCTTGCAACTGGTCGAACAAGTCGTCTATCTTTGGCAGTGGATACTTATTCTTAATTGTCACCTAATTCAACTGTTTGCGGTCGATGCACAACCTTAAATTCCTTCAATTCTAACAACGACGTCCTATAAGGTGCTTTCGAGTTCGGTTTTGTCCCAGGGCCAACTCAACCACAAATTCCACTTCTCTATCAGGTGGCAATCCCGGCAGTTCTTGAGGAAAGATATTGGGAAAATTGCATACCACGGCTTTGTCCTCTAGCCTCGATTCTCCAGCCGTCGAATCAATCACAGTCCCCGGAAATTCTTGACACCCTTCATCCAACAACTTAGTCACCTCGAGTGACGAAATTCAAGGGATCGAGGTTCCTTCTCAGTCTCCCACAAACTTGAATCTAGGATACCCAACTGGATTAAATTGGATAACCCTATTACCACAGTCCATTACAACTTTCTGTTTAACTAGCTAGTCTATACCAATAATCACATCAAAGTCATACATAGCTAAGACCGTCAAATCTATCATTTCTTCTCTATCACCAATCACTATCTTACAATCAGGGATCTCAACGCAATCGACACTTTATTATTCAACTGAGTAGTAACACACAATATTACTTCTAGTGGTTTCAGCTCAATTTTAGACAATCTAAGAAACTACTCAGATATAAACGAATGCGATGCCCCCGGGCCAAACAAAGTATATGCAGCATGATCACAGAGAGAGACCATATCTATGACCACGCCAGGCACATCCGCAGCTTCCCTTCTCGCCATTGCATATACTCGTCCTTAGGCCGGCGGCCTACTTTGAATAACCAGCCGAACAACTCCGAACTGATTTCCATTCCAGGGTAGCAGTGGCAGGGCAGGCGATCTAGCCTGTTTGTTGTTAGGGCAATTCTTGATCTGATGGCCCATTTCGCCACATCCAAAACAAGCTCCGCCCCTGTTCAGGCAACGCCTACTACCATGTCTCCCTCCACATAACCAACATAGGGCATTCTGATAACGGTTCGGCTTCCTGATATTCTTCCTGATGGAAGGGACGAAGTGACCATTCCCCGTCATGGGCCTCCTCCCAAAGTGACGGTTGTCCCTAGCAGAGGCATATCGTGATCCAGAAGCAGCAGCCCAATCTACCAATTCATGCTCAATTACCTGAGCCCGGTCATAAATCTCATGGTAGCCCCTCAAATTTAGTGATATGATTTGGCTGTAGAGGTCCGGCTTCAGCCCATTTCGGAACCTCTAGGCTTTATCCAATGGGTCCTCTACCATTTTCCAGGCAAACTTGGACAATCTTGCAAACTCAACTTCATATTGATCCATTGACATCAGGCTTTGGCGGAGTCTCATGAATTCAGCCAACTTTCATTCTCGAGCGCTTTTCAAGAAATACTTGCCATTAAAGGTCTCAGTAAAAATTGTCCAAGTCTGAGCAGTACCAGCAGGGAACACTTGATCTCTTGTGGCCCTCCACCAATCACTTGCATTTTCTTGAAGCTGGTAAACTGCTAATGTTACCTTCTCTTCCTCGGTACACCCCAATACCTCAAAAGCCTTTTCTAATTCTTCCACCCATCGTGGTGCAGCCTCAGTATCACCTCTCCCATCAAACTTCGAAGGCTTCAACTTCAAAAATTGCTCAACCAACTTAGACATCGGTCTGATTGGATTTACTTGCCCTTGATGTGGATTCCCATCATTCCTATTATTCTCGTTGTTTCCGTTGTAACCCTGTTGACGGCGGTGGCGACGACAGCCTCAGCGGCGACGGCGGCGGCGGCGGCGATGGCGGCCTCAGTAGCAGCGGCGGCAGTAGCATTTCGCTCTTCCGTCTGTCTACCCATTAAGATTCCAACTTCCTCAAGTGCCCTCAGAATTCCATCTACTCTGGGATTCTCTGCAACTCTAGCTTACAGACCCACACGACCTCGACCTCGACCTCGAACTCTTCCTCGGCTGCTCATTCTCACGAGATTCTCACACTCGCCTACCTGCTATAATTCCACTCAGGAATTAGGGACCTAGGCCAACTATACAAGTCTAAAGCTCTAGGCAATGAATCACAACAATAATTCACAAAGCAGGCAGTCAATCACAAACAACACCTCATCACAACTAACAGGGTTCGTGCACTTACCTCATATCCTGACGTACATGTTCACATGTTATTACATAAAATCACTCAGCAATCACAATCAAACAGTATGGAGGTACGCATGGCACATGAGTCTCCATAACTGACTACCCTAAGATCATCGCTTTTTATCACTCCAGGCTTCAACCAACTTGGATCGAGCTGACCTTGCTCTGATACCAAATCAACGGGGATGTCACGCCCCGAACCCCAATGGACTCGCGACACCCCTCGAGGGTCATATCGAATGAGACGTTCTAGGACTCTTCGCCGACCTAAACAAGCGTTAATCAATAAACGCAAGCGAAAACGATTATAACACCCAGACAATAATCAAAAGAAGGGGGTAGTGAGAAAACACTTGAACATAACCACAATACATTTCATACATAAAAGCATACTTACAACATCCATCCTCATGAATTGAGCATTAGGCCACTAGAGTTAGAGTCCACCATCATCATAAAAAAAAAAAGGATAGGTGGTCGGGTAGGCTAACTTAGCTACACAAAAAGGGCTCCATCGAAAAGGTTCTATGCTTAGCACTAAACACCCCTACGCTGCCAAATCCGCGTCGGACCCTACGGACTCAGACTCCGTATATGAGTCGATCTCGATCGGTTCCTCCTCAAGCATTAACTCTATGGGCTCCTCTTCGGATTCTTCTTCGGGTTCGGACTCCTCAGGCTCTGGTATGGGCTCAGGTACTATAGGTTCCGACTCCGGGCTAGGGTATTCAGGATCAATGACCTCTCCATCAGGGGCATACTTCTCCGAAGGCTCCCAGTCCATGGCATCCTCACCGCCATGATGTTGTCCTTCGAATCCATGGATTGGGCCGATCGTCTCTAACCCCTCACGATAAAACCAAGCAAGGTACGTGTGACACTTGAATTCATCCCAACCCTCGTCTACCCAAACTGTACTAAAGTGCCTAATATAGGTCTTATCTGCACCCATGGGGTACTCAGTCTCCACATGAACAGTGTGCATGGGGGACCCCAAAACGCCACGATGGGTTACTCATAGCCAGGGTCAGGGATTTGAAATGGTTTATATACAACTATGAAAATAAATCTCAATAAGGAAACGTCCTAAACCCCACATAGGCCAATGCGTACCCCAAACAAGACTAAACATACAATACCACAACTGACATGCTAGAATTCACACAAGCAGTCTTACCTCATCTCAAATCATGCATAGCCCCTGCATATTAGTCAAATCACTATAACATAATAACATCTCACAACCATCACATTCAACCAAGAACTGTACACATATGAATTCACTCAAACTATTCACAACCCGCGTAATACGCATTAGTTCCATACCACAACCCACGTCAACACGCCTCAGGTTGACAGCTCTCTGATCTATCCTGGCATTGCCCCGCGCAACACGTCTCAGGACATTTCAATCCCCACATAAACACGCATCAAGATATTAGCAATCACACACACCACATGACCCAATCAACTCTATGTCAATCACTTACTCAAACATCAATTAAATGTGTTCAATCATTTGCGATACAATTCATTGTACACATGCACCAAGTCAACCACGATTCCACCAATTAGAGTCATGAACTCTCACTCACAATCGGTCACATTCAATAACAACGACCAACCATCAATTCGCCACATACGTGCACACTTCAAGTGTTAAATCTGCCCAAGATTCAAGCAAGTTCGGTCATAATAAGATCACCAATTTCAACCCACAATCCAATGCAAACCAACCATGTTTTGGCATCAAACTTCACCCCCAAGTGCCGCAACAAACAGGCCATGCACACATTCACCCTATCGCCACATCTAGCTCACGTTTCAAGCCATAAACTAATCAACATTAGTCCATCAATTCCGAAATTGAACCAGCCACGAACAGCCGCCATTTAACCCCTAAAATCACCACAAATTGGTCTATGAACCAGCCACATTCAATCAGCAAATCAGCCCCTAACTTAGCCACCAAACCAACACTAAATAACCCCTAAACATGTCCATTAATACCCATTATACTATGTAAGATTTAGGGAGTCACTTACCTAAGTTCAAAGCCAAGAAAAACCGAGCATGGAGCAGCAATATGGCCAGATAGAGCAGCGGCAGCCTCGACGCAGTAGGGGCGAGCGAGTGGCAGCAGTGGCGGCGGCGTCGACACAGTAGCTGGGCAATCGGCGAGGCAGCGGTAATGCCTCAGCCACAATAGGGGTAGGGGCAGGGGCGGAGGCATGCGGCTGGTCTCACGATAGACACCGGCGGCCGTGATGGGCGAGTGGCTGGGGGGCAAGGGCAGTGACGGCAACGGTGACGAGTGTGGTGACAAGGCAGACTGAGGAGGGGATGGTCGCCGGAATAAGGGAGAGGGGAAGCTAGGGGGAGGCGCGAAGTCAGAAGCAGCAGTTGGCTTGTCGGAAAAGTTGAGGGTCCCGATGGACAGCAAGCTGGTGTGGGCGACGAGGAGACGGGCTGAGCAGCAGCTACATGACTAGGGAGTCGGCCAAGTGGTGGTGGCGACGGGTTGGCGAGGTAGAACAGGAGAGAAACCGGAGGAGAACTGGGGAAGGGAGCAGTAGGGGCGGCCTCGCCGAAACAGGTGTAGCGAAGGCAGAGCTGCTAGAAGCTCGGCCGGCGTGCGGCGACCCACGGCAGCAGCGAACAAGGCGGACGGTGGATGATGGCTCCAGCGATTTGAGCAACAGCTGCTCGGCTAAGGGAGGAGACAATAGGGAGAGAGACGGCCCCAGCAGAAATGGAGGCACAGGCTGCTCTGGTGCGGTTGGGTGAATGGTGCGCTGTGGCTAGGCAACGGCAGGGACGCGCACAGAGGGGGAGAGAAAGAGAGTGGGCAAGAGAGAGAGAGAGAGAGAGAGAGAGAGAGAGAGAGAGAGAGAGAGACACACACACACACACACACACAATATAAAAACCAACAGCCCCACCAACTCACATCCAAGGGCCACAATTGCATTTTGTTTGGACAAGCTAGGATCTAAGGGTCCACAAAAATCCTCAATTCAAATAAAAGAAAAAGGGTAAAAGGCACATAAGAAAATAACTAAAGAGAGAGGTATACTGGTCTAAATCCGTACTCGGTCCAAATTTCATTTTCCAACGAATCCGGATAATCCTGAGGTTGGCCACACTTATTTTGATGTCGACCAATTAATTTCATCATGAATCTTCGAGAAATTCGACATCCAAGTTTGGGCTCTAAATAACGGCCAAATTTGATCGGATGCAACTATAGCGAATCTCAAATTAACGGGCGGCTATTAAAAGTTACGCGTATCGACTCATGGCCGATTTGAAATCGAGCCATATTTAAGTTTACTCGAGCCATGGCGACCTCGGTTGTCATGTAATTGCGAGGGTCAGTCGCTAGTTCTGAATGACGCGATCCTTCGAATTAGGTTTAAGGTCGTTCGCAATCCGTACGATGGTCAAGCAGAATCACCCGCGATCCAATCGTATATTATTAGCAACTCGCCCATAACCATCCTTGGATCAGCCTATACTGGCCCAAAATATTCCCTCGACAATCCTTATGATTGAAGTGCCGAACCGTGATCAAGTTCTTAGGTCCACGTACTTAATTCCCAACTAGCATTGCCTTAATAGTTAACAACCCGAGAGTGATCAGTTTCGGGCGAGATTTACCTATAAGCGCGTTGATGAAATATTCATTTTATAAATCCCAAAAATGGGTCGAAATTCATAATATCACATAAGGTCCCAGTTCAAACGCGGGGATCTTGGGTTTAAGCTTCAGGGTCATGAGGCTGGCTTGGGGGTCCTCAGACCATGGTGTTCAGGTTATGGGCCCAACCCTAGGATCACATGTGTCTCAAAGTATAGTATTCCTGACGTCTCTCTCACAAGGCCTTATAGACAATCCCAATAGGGGCAAAGAGAAGCAAATATACTAACACTGAGCAAGCCCTCGAGGTCCTTGGTGACTCGGTTCTCTATGATTTTGATGGTGATGTAATATAACTATGGTGGTAGTGAAATTTCAATAA
Source organism: Syzygium malaccense (assembly GCA_031216405.1). Lineage (NCBI taxonomy): Eukaryota > Viridiplantae > Streptophyta > Magnoliopsida > Myrtales > Myrtaceae > Syzygium > Syzygium malaccense. The sequence continues at coordinate 24,625,271 of CM062257.1, read as the reverse complement.
GAAGAGTTGCTTGGTAATTCAATTTGAAGTTTAAATATCTTTCCAAGTGAAAAATACAAAATTTTGAATCCCCAGTTCTCTCGGTAATCTGATTCTATAGCCAACAAATAAGACCTTAGTAGAATTCATCCATCATGCATTTATTTCTCAATGCTTTTCCTTACCATTGATGGCCTAACCTTTCCATCGAAGCTAGCCTGCTATTACAAAAATAAATAGAACTTCTGCACCGGGCCTCACCCTAGCATTAGTGGGTTGAGCTTTTCTAAGTAAGACAAATCCTCCAACCTTGCCCATAACACTTCGAGCCTCGCAGGACCGATAGGGTTAGCAACCCGGGTTGTGTTCCTATGACGCCAACTTAAGACCATATTATTAAATAGGCTAACTCGATTACGACCCCTAAAATAGTTGTCTCACAAAATTAAACTTCAATATATCTCGATTAAGAAATGAGCCAAATTTCGTTAAATCCTGAAAGAGAACAAGCAACAAGAATAGCTTTTTTTCAGATGTAATTTAACTTTTGTGGCTTTACTCATGAAATAATGTGCTTAATAAGTAGGCATTGTTATTTAAATGCAATCAAATATATAGAAAAAAATAAATAAAATTACAAACTTAACTTTTTTTTTTTTTTTTTTTGGTAAGAACTTAACTTTTCTTTTTTGTGCTTAATTTATGGAAGAATTCGATGTTCACATTAGATAGCATAGAAACAGTTTATGAGTATAATACCTTACCAAAGTATAACAAAGGCTGGTGTTAATATTACTATTAGCCATATAGTCCAGGGAGAACTCCATTATTAAAGCACTCACTTTTCCGTGAAGTACACATACATACATGTTTGTTAAAGAGATTTCTGTCTCCCGCACATTTGCTGAACTCACGGAAAGAAACTCGTACTTTTTGAGTGAATCTTATACATATATTTGGCTCAAACCAAGACCTCTATTAAATAAATTGTCATGTTATGTAATTATGATAACATGGCTCACTTACTTTGCTCAAGTTAAGCCGAATTGATGACATAACTCACTTGCTAAGCAAAAATTATACCATCTTCATTTAGATGAGAGAGAGAGAGAGAGAGAGAGAGAGAGAGAGAGAGAGAGAGAGAGAGAGAGAGAGAGTCGGCTTCTATTGATGTGGTATCATTTTAAGAGGTCACATTTGGTGCCAATATGGACAGTTAATTGTTATTTACAAAAATGAATAAACAAAAAAATATTTTCATCGTTCACGAAAATGCATAAACATAAATTGTTATCGATAATCAAAACATTTTTCATTGTAATTATTTTAAACAATACAAGTGATCATTTTTAGGAAAATATTTTCCAAATCGTTCATTTTTCTCGAAACAAACGAAATCTTAGAATTATAATTTGCGTTCAAATGGGATTATATTGGTTGTTGCGCTTAAAATAACTATCGTATTATTAACTGTTGACTATTGCACACATAACAAATAACATATTTTGAAAAAATGACCGAATGCATAAAGCTTTATTCTATGTTATTGCTCAAAAGGATAAGGACAATCCACCTAAGGCAAATTAGGAGAAAAAAAAATTCATTCTAGCAAAGCTAAAAGCGTCGTCTCCAGGTCATCTCATAGTCGCTCACATTCTTCAAGATTATCTTGAAGTGTCGTTCCACTAACTAGAAAAGCTGGAAACTTTTTCGTCCCACTTTGGAAAAATTTCATAGGCTTGACTTAAAGTTGTTGCCTTTCTTTCGGTGCTAAAGAAAAAAGAAGATGCCTTGTGGTGAAGACTTGTTTAGTGCATAGCAGGACTGACTGTACATTCATTTTTCTAATGACAAAAGGACACTATAAATGTCATAAGTTATATACGAAGATCACTTTGATGCCATAACTTTTTTTCGGATCACTTTGGTGCCAACTTTTTTGAAAAACGACCTTACCAAAAAAAAAAACTTTTTTGAAAAACGATCACTTTAGTGCTAATGCTGACATAGCCACCGGAAATCTAACGTGGCTCTTTTTTATTAATTTTTTATGCTGGCATGGCTCGCCAAAAATCTGACGTGGCTCACCGGAAATCTGACGTGGCTCGTTTTTTGGCCGGAGTCACAAAAGTGATCTTTTTTCGTCCGACTTGGCACCAAAGTGATCCGAAAAAAAGTTATGACACCAAAGCGATCTCCGTACACAACTTATAGCACTTATAGTGTCCTTTTGCCTTTTTCTAACATTGTTGCTCTCTATCGCCAACACACTCTCTCTAAAAGAAAAATATAGATACTCAAACAGTTCGAACTTGACTTGGATTTGTTGACAAGAAATTCGACGTTAAGAATTTATAATGAGAATTTGTGATCTTCCACGGATTAACTTCAATTTTTGTGGTACTCAGCCGAACAAATTCCTCTTACACCTATGAATAAGATAATGGGAATCAGAATTCATTCTTAGCACACAAGATCATCTATTACGATCGAGGGATTAGGAACAAGGCTAAACATACAATTCGCTTGCACCATTATGATCATCCCCCTAATTTCAGAAATTGATTAATGAATATGGTTTACCATGGATGATTGGCTCATACATCTCAATACATGAGATTTAGCGTATTGAAATTAGACAAGTTTACCATCGAATTCTTGAAATTGCTTATCTTATGTATTAAGAAGTAGTGGTACAGTTATCTATCTAGAAAAATTATGAAGTGAATATAGTGCATAAACTAAATTGAATTTGAACATTAAAAATAGTAGACTCCATACGAAACCTTAGAATTTTAATCTGTGTTCAAATGGGATTATATTGGTCGTTGCACGTAAAATAACTATCGTATTAGTAATCGTTGACAATTGCACACATAATAAATAATATATTTTGAATAAAAACTAAATGCATAAAGCTTTATTCTATGTTATTGCTGAAAAGGATCAGGACAATCCACCTAAGGCAAATTAGGAAGAAACAAATTCATTCTAGCATAAAACCTTTCACAGAAACCTCGTAACAAAGTTGGAACTGTCGTCTCCCTGTAGTCTCTCGGTCATCTCTTGGTCATTCACATTCTTCGTGACTCTCTCTAAGAGTCATTCCACTAAATAGAAAAGTTGGAAACTTTGTCCTACTTTGGAAAAATTTCATAAGCTTTGACTCGCTCTTCTTTCAATGCTAAAGAGAAAAGAAGATGCCTTGTCTCATGGTGAAGAAAAGCCTTGTTCAGTGCACAATGTGACCGATAGTACATACATTTTTTTTTCTCTCAAACTCTTATATTTGTGCTCTCTGTCACCAACGCACTCTCTCTACAAGAAAAACTAAGACACTCAAAACGTTCCAACTTGACTTGGATTTGTTGACAAGAAATTCAAGGTGGAGAATTTATGATGAGAATTTATAGTCTTCCTCGGATTAAGTTCAACTTTTGTGGTATTCGCTGGACAAGTTCCTCTTACACCTTGCGGGAATCAATTATCATTATTGGCCCACAAGATCTTCATCTATTATGATCGAGGGATTAGAAACCCGGCTAAACATCTGATTCGCTTGCACCATTACGATCACCCCCATCATTTCAAAAATTATTTAATGAATCTAGTTTACCTAGGATGATTGGATCAAACATAATAAATAAGGTGGGTTTTATGTGAGATCCACCCTTTCAAAGCATGAAATTTAGTGGATCGAGATAAGACAAGTGGTATTATATCCGTCGAATTCTCGAAAGGGCAGTTCGTACGCATTAAGAAGTAGTGGCACAGTTATTTATCTAGAAAAATTATTGAGTGAACTTAGTGTATAAACCAAAGTGAATTTAAAACATTAAAAACAGTGGACTCCGTACCAATCTCTTCAACTTTTACGATTTAGATTTAGTTTACCATATATTTTCCATTTAATAATTTCTTACTTATTAGACGCAAATAACTTTTGGTCGTGGAAAGCACGTCGGACTCAGAGTGAAGAAGATTGAAGACAGAATGTAACAGACTAAATTTTCGATCCTTTTCCCGGGATTTAAGTAATGAAATTGGCCAATGTATTTATAGTGAGATCTCACCCGAAAATGCGCATTCACGGGATGCTAACCTTAGGGGTAAGGCCAATACGGGATTGAGTTCGCACGACCAAAGAACTTGACCTTGGTTCGATCTTCGACCATATCGATTGACGAGGGAATGTTTTGAGCCAACCGAGACCTATCTATTTGATTGATCGCGTCCAAAGGGCACTAGTGACAGACCCTCATAATTATATGACAATCGAGGTCGCCTTGGTTCGAGCAAACTTAAACGTGATTTGACTTAGTGTCGGTCACGAGTCGAGAGCGCGTAATCCCAATGAGCCACCCGTTAGCAAGAGATAAGTTAAAGTTGCGATTGTTCGATTTTAGTTATTTCTTGGAATTCTTGCCGAGAATCGAGAATTTTGAAAGTGACAATTTTGGGCGGCCGATGACGTTTTTGGCTTGGCCAACCTTGGGGCCACCCATTTCTGCAAAAAAATGGATTTCGGTTCGGGACCGGAAAAATTACGATTTTGCCCCTCTGGTCACCGATGTCGATTCTGAGGCCGTTTGAGGTTATTTTTCGAGATCGATGCCATTTTGGGGTGGCCACGGATATTTAGAGTCGTTACGGTCAAAAATTGGAATTTTGGCTCGGAAGTGAAAAATAATATAATTTTATTCTCAGGACTTTGCAATCGATTTTCGAAGGCTTAAGAAGCTATTTTCACGATTCTGATGCCATATTATGTTGGCCACACATATTCAGAGTTGATTTGGACAAAAATTGAAATTTCGCCCCGGGACCGGAAAAATGACCATTTTGCCCCTGGGCCCGTTTCAGTTCCAAATTTTTGGAAAATTATTTGGGTTAATTTCTGATGTTTATCAGCTCAATTATTGGACAATTGACCTCTTTGTCCCTTAATTATTTGGATAAGATCAACGAGGGCCGTCGGATTAGGGGTATTTTGGTCAAAACTCCCGGATCGCGACACGTGGCGCCCCTAGGCCACTATTTTTGACCAGCTGACTTCCTCTCTCTCTCCTCCACCCCATTCTGGCCAGAACCGCCCACGATCAGCCTCCCTCTCTCTCTCTCTCTCTCTCTCTCTCTCTCTCTCTCCCTCTCCCTCTTTCTCATTCTCTTCATCTTTGTTTCCTCCCATCACCGTGGTTGCTGCTGCTGCTGCTGTTCCGCCCATTTTAGCCACCCATCCAGCCCATTCGTCTCGCCTTTCTTACGTAAGTGTCTCCCCCAAAAACTACCTAGGACCTCGGGTATTGCTAGACGCGGTTATGACTCGGTTTAGGGGGTTTATGTGGTTGTTTTAGGGGCTGTTTGTGGCTGAATTGAAGGCTAGAAATTGGTTGTTGTGTACTGTTTTGGAGACTGAAAATATGAGGTTTGGGAGGTTCGGATAAGGCCGTGATGATACGGAACGATTACGGTTTAAATTCGTGTGATTTGGTGTGATTTTCGGATTTGTGACTACTGTACCCATCCGGTTTGCTATTTTTGTAGAGAATTTTGTGGGCTGAATTGGAAGAAATTTTCTTCATGAAAGTTATTCCCAACATCTTGAAGTATAATATATTTTAATTTGGGAATTTTTCGAAATCATTTGATGCCATTCGGAAGTCCATCTTTGGACCGAAATAAAACTGCTTACTGTTCACCCGACCTTCGGGTGTGTTCGAATTTTTATAAATTTTTTCAGGTCTATGTTCAAAATACTTCATTCACAAGAATTGTTGGAGACATTTGTGGCTATAATATATAAAAATTTCAAGGTTTTCCAAAATGATTTGGGTACCGAATGAGTTGTATTTTGATGGCATGAGGGGCTGTCCGAGCGAACCGGATTTCGTCTGACTTTGAGTGTCAAAAAGAGGTGTTTCCAGTTGGAACTGAGTTTCGAGTTCTTCACGAAAAATGTTCAGCAAGATGTTTTACGCAATATGTCCAAATTTCAGAATTTTCGGAGTTCGTTTACTATTTATTTTGATGGGATTTCGATCACTGTGTAGACTGCCCAGATTTAGCCTAATGCTATGGATGTTTATTTTTATGAGCGAGAAATTGTGTGTGACTACGTGCCAAGCATGTGGCTGTTTTAGGACTGGATTAGTGGCTGGTTATTTGGTTGTCGTGGGCTGATTTGGGGACTGATTTGGCGATGGAAATTCGAGGTTTAGGAGGCTAAGTTAGGGCTGTGATGTTGAGGAGTGATCGGGAATTTAATGTGTGATCGATTGGAATTATTGTGGCTGAATTGTGCAATTGATTGGTAGAATTATGCCTTGAATGGAACTTTGTATGTGGTTGTGTGGCTCGTGATGGTTGGCTGGTTTGGTGTGTGTTTTGGACTGAATGTGGCTTGGTCATGTGCCTCGTGTGTGGGGCCGTGAGGTGTGTGGGTATGGGAATGTGATTGTGCAATGAATTCGCGTGCCCAGAGTGTGTGGTTATGGGATGCGTGTTCATGTGACGAGAATGAGTAATTGTGAAATGTGTGTGAGGTGTGTATGTTTGACGGTGAGTGTTGCTGGCCATGTTTATGTGTGGAGAGTGTGGAATTAAGGAACGGGAATGGTAGGATTGAGTGAGAAAGTGATACCCTGAGGCGTGTTTATTTACGCGGGGTAAGGTCCATCCTAAGGCGTGTATGTTTACGCGGGACGATGCCGTCTCTGACGAGGTGACGATGCTCGGCCCGACGGGGTGTCGATGCCTGACGTGGTCAAAAGACCATTGGCCTGATGCGTTTTACGCGGGTGCAGTAGAAGAAAAGTGTGTGTAGGATTCCGTCCTGAGTGTGTTCGTTTACGCAGGACGATGCCGTCTCTGACGAAGTGACGATGCCCGGCCCGACGAGGTGACGATGCCTGACGAGGTCAGAAGACCGTTGGCCTGATGCGTTTTACGCGGGCGCGGTAGTGGTGGAAGAGTTGAGAATGAGCGGAAATTGGCTTGAGGTGTGAGGTTTGAGAAAGTGACGCATGATGTGAGTTAGTGTGCGAGTGTATTTATATCGCGTAATGTGATGCTTAATTATGAGGTAGAAACTGCTAGGTATGGTATGGGACGTGCCCAAGTGGTTTATGTCTTATAATTGAGGCACGCGCGCGTCTGTGATGTATTGCTGTGATGTGCTGGCTGTGTGGTTGATTAACGTGCAGGAACGTGCATTATGAATTCCAGGTAGGGTCGTGTGTGATTATTAGTTTGGTTGATGGGTTGTGTGTTATGCGTGTTTTCGTCTGGCGGTACGTGAGTGCCTACATGGGGTTTGGGGTTGTACACTTATTGAGATTCGTCTCACGGTTGTATAACCGCCACTTTTAGACCCCCAGCCTTAAACCCGGGAAGTCCGCCTCCTCTTTTTGGAAGTATGGGGAGCTACCCTTGGTACCCAGTGGAGCTGCAGATGAGTTTTCGGAGGTTCATGCCAGAGATTCAAAAGCAGAATGGAAGAGGGCAATCCTTAAGTTTTTCCCTAGGGTATTTTAGGGGTTGTGTAAATCGGGTTAACCCATAGGGAAGTTAAGTTAACCAGGCACTGATATTTTGTTATGACGGTGATTTCGGATGCTAGTTTGCTAATTATGTCCGCAATACGATGTGTGTATATTTGGTGCTGTATGAATATGTTGTTGTTTGATTATTATGGTGGTCTACCCCGTCGTCGTCATTTTAGTCCGGGGGTTTTTATATCCGCTTCCACATGTGGCTCTGATGTTTGGGTTGGGTCGGCAACGTTCCTGGGACGTCGCATCATTTCGATCGGAGCAAAGAATGTCACGAACTCGGTGGGGTTTGGAGCGTGACACAGAAGAATTGCAATTGGTGGTTGATGACATGATGCCTTGAAAGCATCTAACATTGTCTCACAAAAATCAAACAATTGTGGATGAGGATGAGCTGTTGCAGGCTCATTTATTTAATAAATTGATTAAAACAGTACATCCATTTATAAAAGTTCAGTACGTGTCACTTTATGCAAGTCTGACTTATCTTCTTGCCACGGTACTTTTCTTATTTGAAATTTCAACCTCCAAAAGAATTGAGTTAAGTGATAAAGCAAATGTAAACTATTCATACACCACATACAGAGGCAACCCTAATGAGAATTTTTTAAACCAATATAGAAATTTTTATTATATCGTACATTTTTAATATGCCCGAAGCCTAAAATTTTCACAAGGCTTGAACATCAACTTGATTGCTTGATCATGTGCAATATGGGAATACGTACTACTTCTTTTTAAGACTGCAAATCGCTCACAAACATTAATATATGAAAGACAAGTCCAAAAGCGAAGAGTACGGCTACTATAATACATAAGGAAGATGTTTAAACGATCTTTGAGAAATTTGATATGATGGTAAATTTTCTATACCATAATAAGAAGAACTTAGTGTGATTTTGAGTTTTGATACGTAATTTCTATGTTTTGATTAAAATATATAATCTAGATAATTGTGATTGATGCAACGAAATGTTTATTATTAAAAGGTTAACACATAATTTTACCAAAGTTATCCTTCATATATTTTGTTAGCTAAAAACTTACTAAAATGATTTGCAAAAGATGAGTGTTGTTTTAATAGTGTTCATTATGTTTTTAAAAATAAGCAAAATTAATCCTTCAATTGCGAGCGTCCTTCAAGGTCGATGACCTCTGACGGCCATCGACGAGGCTCGACGATGATTGGTGAAGGGAAAATGAAAAGAAAAGAAAAATTGCAAAAATTAAAAAAAATTGCAAAAATTATCCACGTCGGCGCCGGCTGTGCCACATAGGACAGCTGGTGTTGACTAAACCACCACGTTAGCGATTTCAGCCAAAATTAGTCGAAAGGACTATATTGGCAAATCATTAAAATATTTAGGATTAAATTGGTAAATTATCAAAATGCTTATGACTAAATTGACATAATTGAAAATTTTATGATTAAATTGGCAAGTTGTCAAAAGGTTTATGACTAAACTAACACAATTGAAAGGTTTAGGATTGAATTAGCCGGCGTACAATAGGTTAAGGACTTTTTGGAAATTTTCCCATAAAGACGACAATCAGAATACTTTCAAAAACCGCAAATAATAAACTACACGATTTAATCTAAAAGCAAATCTAACACAACAGAAACATGCTGGACGAAGCAAAGTCATGCAACCAGCAATGAGGTCACTCTAGGATACTTCAAGGGGCCGAACATGGGCGAAACATATGCAGTCCAATACCATCATGCAAAGGGAACAACTAGGTAACATAATTCATCCCTAGACAAGTTCATGCGAAGGGGATTAAAGACATAGCAAATTTCATGTCAAGGTAGCATGAGAAACGAATCACATACCTTTTGACTCTCAAGCTTTTTCTTCCACTCACCGCTTTCTGTACTTGTCTGATTCTGATTTTCCGTTGCTTTCCAACTCTTAATAAAAAAATCTCCCTTTTTGAATTCCCTAGCCACCGAAAGCCATCCCGCTTAGAGCTCACGATCGGTTTTACTTTTTTAAAGAGTCTCCAGCTCTCGTATTTCTCTTTTTTACAGAAAAGAACCACTGAATCATTTTCTTATTCTGTCTCCAAAAGCTCAAGGACAAATTTTCCTTAATCAATCACCAAATGACCTGCTTCCTGTTTTCACCCCTCTTATCTCATCCCTGACCAGCTCACTTGACCGAATCAATCTTTTCAAACTTCAGATCGCCTTGTTTGCTCTATCTTTTGGCCATCAACCGGGGGTTCCTCTGTGAGTGTTTGACCGTGTTTGATTTTTGTGTAATCCAAATCTCTTGACTGTATTTTGCTTCTTCAAAAATCCTCTACAAAAACCAGTTGCTTCTTCGTAACAGTCTGCTCTCTTGTCATGTGTTTTATATGTCATTCGAGTAGTTATGTGTTAGTATAGAAGAAAACAGTCAGAGAGGTTCGAGGATGACATTTCCATTTCGAGGAGGCCGGCAAAGTTTTTCTGATTAGAGAACCTATGACCAGATCACAAGCGTCCACCACCCCAGAGTTGTTTCTCCCCTACTTTTGTCGGCCACAAAGAAGCTTGCGTCACTCACCTTAGCACCCCGTTTATCCAAAGTTCTACTGTTATTAATAGATCTAATATTATTTTTTGCTGGCACACTTGATTGTGTGTGTAATTATATGTTTCTTGAGTGGTCAGAGGGTAAATTATTATACAGTAAGGAAAAAACTACTTCTCGGAGGTTGGGGATGACATTCCGGGTAAGACCACCAAAGTTGTTTTTTATGAGCGAGTTTATGACCAAGATGAAAGCGAGCTAGTGCCACGGTCCTGTTACTTCCACAGCAATAAAAGGTAATAAGGTTTCGTGGCATCAGGATGAAATATGAGAGATGCGAAGGATCTTTAGGACAAGGTTTGTCATCCTTGAGCAAAATGATTGGGAGCTGATATCAATATCTCTCAATTGGGTTGGTAAAAATGTTGCGATTTGCTATCTGGGGTTGCGACTCATCAGGCAGCACAAGGGCTAGTCCTCAGCCAAGAAAATCTCAGCCGTGACGCATGTAAATGTGCACACTATAAAAGAGAATGAGAATAAAGCAGGCGCAAAAGTGAGGGAACAGACTAGATCCTGAACATTCGGCCAGAAAGTCTTTCAACACAAAACTCACACAGCAATATCCACAAGATAAATTCATTTGGTACCAATGCCCTAGCGGGTGAATGTACGAGCAACAGGCCGTTCTAAATAGAAGACAAAATTATTTTTACTCATATAGTAAACACAAGAGAAACAATAACTTAACAATCATTCCTCAAAATTATGGCAAAACCATTTCCTAGCCAGCCACACGGGGGTTCAAAGCTGCACTCCTGAAAATAAAACGGTCCGAGAGCACTTGATTGAATAGTAATTACCACTTTCAGCGTTCACCACCGCGCGATGGCCTGGATGACGACCAGGTGGACCTTGAGCCACCACCGCCGCCGCCACCACCACTGCCAATGGCGGAGGGCCTACTGTCACTAGGCTGGGAGAAGCGGTCATCCTGTCTGCCTCCACCACCCCAGCGGTCGGGTTCTGGTGGAGGCGCGGCTCCTGGGCCTCCAGTCCTCTCTCTGAGGAACTTGGGCACATACCTTCCAGGTTTTGTTGGAGGTGCGGCTCCTGGGCCTCCAGTCCTCTCTCTGAGGAACTTGGGCACATACCTTCCAGGGTTTGTTTGAGCCGTGGCAGCAGCAGCGACCGCAACAGGCTCAACAGGATTAGAAGCAGGGGGAGGCTCCACCGGTCTGGAGGGGCCCAAGATAGTTTCTTTCCATTGCTTTTCTTTCTCTTCCGGTTCCATCTCTCTTTGCCTTAGTTTCTCAACAATCTCATCCAATTTAGCTTTCCTTTCAGCTTCCTCTCTGTGGCGCCTCTCGGTCTCCGCAAGTTTTAAATGCTCAGTCATGAAGACGTCTATAGCGAAGTCAAAACGAATCCAAAATCTAACATGTAATAAGAGAAATGAGAATTCAAAGACCCATTGTAACCAAGGCCATAAATGTTGCCTGCCAAAGCACTATAAAAGCACTATAATTCTCCACCATAGGAGCTTTTGGAAGAGAGAAGGGGGAATGGGACCCAGAGACATTATAGAATCCACCACCCTAGTGATTTGTCCACACTTGATTGTGCGTGTAATTATTATCTCTTGACTGGTTCTTCTCGGAGGTTAGGGATGAAATTTCGAGGAAGACCACGAAAGTCGTTTGTCGGTTTATGATCAATTACTAGTCCCTACTTTTGTCGGCCACAAAGGAGCATGAGTCACGCGGTCGTACGCAGTATCATTTTCCAAATTTCTAATATTATTCTTTGTTCACCCTACCCGAAAGAAAGTCATGCATCTCTGGCCTCTAGCATAAGAATAAATCAACAAAAAGATCAAGTGGTGGATGAACAACCTGAAAACACAGTTTCAAATTTTTCGGCTAATAGTCGTTTCCGATTGTTGAACTCCATCGTCCAATGACTTCTTCATCGAAACCCGAAAAGATTTAGGACGTCTTCTTGAGTTTTAGAGGTGTGAACATGCGTAAGAACACCACCCGCCTGGGTGGCGCTGCTGGAGCGCGCACTCTTCCTCTCGCAAAAGGTTGAGTGTTCGAATCCCGGGCGCCGCAGGGTGACTTAACCGGTGGCACGTGTGTGGTGGCTAGCACGTGTCGCCCCCAGGGTTTACTCCCCGGCTGTCGGCCGTGCGGGGGTTCCCTGGATTACCAAAAAAAAAAAAAAAAAAAACATGCGTAAGAACTTCCTTAGCCATCTCTACAAAGCTTTAAACCAAAATGAAATATACACTTTTTGTGATAGCGAAGAATTGAGAAAGGGAGACTAAATATCGTTGACACTTATGAAGGCCATCGAAGAATCATGCATCTCAATCATCATTCTCTCCAGGGACTATGCTTCCTCATGGTGGTGTCTGGAAGAGGTGCCGAACATTATGGAATGCAAGGAGCAAAAGGACCTCAGCGTTTTACCAATGTTTTATAAAGTGGGCCCAAAAGAAGTGAGAGGGGGGAGAGAAAATTATGGGAGAGCTCTGGCTAAGCATGAGTCCAAGTTCGGGAAGGATTCAGAGAAAGTGAAGAGATGGAATAAAGCTATTTTCAACGTCGGTAGCTTGTCCGGGTGGCTTTTGAATGATGAGTAAGTTGAGTAGAGTTCATATTTTGTGCAAGAAACTAATCTTTACAAGTAAATATAAAGATTGTTTTATAAAAATACATAAATAAATATATTGACACACGCGATTGTAAGTATATCTGTAGATGCTTTCATATGATGATTCTTGAATATTCTTAAATCGCTTAAGTTAAAGTTAGTAATTTCATAAAAGAGTTGGTAAATCTAAGTGTAGTTAAAAAAGATAAATAGAAATTGGCAAAATATATGAAAATTTGATAAATAAAGAAAAATAAATGTGGAAAGTAACTCTAACGAGAATTGATAACATAAAGTTAGTTGGTAATTTAATTGAAGAAAAGTCAGTAAGTCACTCTAATTAAGGTTGACAATTTCTAAAATGAGTTAGTAAGTAATTCAAATGAGAACTGGCAAGTCAATAAAAAAGTTGGTAAATCAAAAGAACAAGTAAACATTGGGAAGTAGCTTAAGTGAGAGTTGGTAACCCAAAATTAATGTGTAATTATTTTGTATCACAAAACTCAGAAGGTTGCTCTAATTCATGTTAATGATTTCATATAAAAGTAAATTCGATGCCGTAAATTATGCAAATCTAATATCGTAAGTTAATACAAAATTGATAATTTGGAAATTATAATAAAAGGCTGGTGATTTCATAAAACTGTCGATAAGTTACTAAAATGTTATGCAAAAAGAAAAGTCACGGATCTTTTTTCCCGATATTTTTTGACACTTACCAATATTTGTTAAAATTCACTGACACAAAAAAAAAACCTATTTTTAGGCGTTGAACAATAGAATTCTGCCTTTGGCTTTTGTTAAGCCCTGAGTCATTCACGTAAGGTCCATAACTCTTTCGTTTGGATCCTTGTTGCCCTCTTCAAAGTGTAATAAAAGTTCGCGACACGTGGCTAACCATAGCATAGTGTAGACACCTATTTTTGAATTGCCCAAAATTAATTATACAAAATTTAGGAGTTAACTTTCTTTAATTCCTAAAACAAAAAAATATTTCAATTTAAATGCATTGCACATAGAATTAGGCATTTTGCATTAATATGGCTATTAGAGTAAACATTAAAAAAAATTAATTAAATTAATTAGATTAAAAAAATAATAATAAATATCGAGTCGGTCGGGGCCGGGCCAACCCGGCCCGTTTTTTTACCCGCGCGGGCCTCCGACCCACTCCCTTTCTTTTCCTTTTCTTTCTTTCTCCCCCCCGCGCGGGCCCCCGGCCCGGTTCCTTTTCTTTTTTCTCTCCCCCACGCGGGCCCAGCCCACTTCCTTTTATTTTCTCCTCTCCCTGTGCGGACTGGGCCTGGCCCGGCCCAGCCCCTTCCTTTCTTCTTTCCCCCTCGCCGGTCGCTCTCTCGCCCCTGTTCTCCCCTGTTTGCAACGTCACGCCGACGCACGGCGGCGCCGCTCCTCGCCATCACTATTTGGCCAGAGGAAGGCCGAGAGAGCACGCCGACGGGACTGGCATTAATTGCCAGTCCCGTCCTCCCCGTTTTCCCGGAGCCTCCTTATCCTCTCCTCTCTCCCGATTCTCTGTTCTCTCCTCTGCATTCACAAACTGACACTCCCTCTGCACCGGCCTACGGTCGCGAAATTCGCGGACCCTAGGCTGGTGCAGGCCGTCGTCACACCGACGCACAGGGCCACCGTCGCCGGCTATATATAGCCAGAGAGAGAGAGAGGGCCGGTCGGCCAATTTTGGAGGGAGGCCCGGTCGGCCATTTTAGAGAGACAGAGAGAAACAGAGAGATGGAGAGAGAGACAAAGAGAGAGTGAAAATAGAGAGAGAAAGAGGAAGAGCGGGGGAGTTTGCCGGAGTCGGCGGAATACCCAGAGAGCCCCGGTCGGCCAGACAGAGAGGGAACAGAGAGAAAAGAGAGAGAGTAGAGAGAGAGAGAGAGTTGCCGAGGTCCGCCGGAGCAAAAGAAGAGCCAGCAGCGTCGCCGTCGCCCCCCTGACCAGCCGGAAACCCCTCCGGACACGCCGTCGACGAATGAGCTGCCCTGGGGTCCCGTCCGCCTATGTTTTCCCCTGTTTTTGCACGTGGTCCGCCCGGGACTCGCGTCGGCCGAGTTGCGCGATTCCCGGCCCATGCCGTCGTCGGTCCCGATCCCCACTCGCAGTCGAATATTAGCCGCAGCCGTCGGAGCCGACCGTGCCACCGGAGGAAATCGAAATCGGCTGATTTCCACCGCGCACGCCCAGTGTTCGACGAATTGCCCCCAGGTAAGCCGATTCTAATTCGGTCACCGGTCGGCGAACCGGCGGCCGGACGGCGAGCCAGGTGGTCGGCGACGTTGGTGGCGGCCCCAGGGGCCGATTCGGATGGCGGCGCCGGTCTGGGTCGGCCGGCGGACGGCCAATCTTGGCTCCACTGGCGTTTTTCCCCCGCGGGTTTGTTTGTTCGGGTCGGATTTGACCCGAATCAACAGATCCGACCCGGGTCAACGCCCGGGTCGGATCCGTTGACTCGGGTCGGTTCCGACCGACCCGGATCGATAGATCCGACCCGTGTCAACGCCCGGGTCGGATCCGTTGACCCGGGTCGGTTCCGCCCAACCCGGATCAGCCGAATCGACCCGGGTCGGATCCGACCCGACCTGGTTTTAATATTATATTTTTATTTTTTATTTTTTTAAAAAAATTAATTAAAAATTTAAAAAAATTTAAAAAAATTAAAATTTTTTATTTTTATTTTATTTTCTTCGGTATTATTATTATTATTGTTATATATATATTTTCCCAAAAAAAAAAATTTTTTTAAAGTTTTTTTTATTATGTGATATATCTAAATGTTTTATTTTATTTATTGTATTATTATGTATGTTATTGTCCTATTTAAATTAGACAAGCCTGAGTTACACGGTAGTATTTTGCATGTTATTTTTATTATCGTTGCGTTGTTATTATGCATATTTTTAATACAATTGCATGAGTTGTTGTGTTTTGAATGTCATCTGACTTAGTTAAGGTTAGAGCCTTAGGCTGTATGAATTGTTGTGTTCTTGACTGCTGATCGTTTATGATTATGTACTTGCCTGATCACCTCACATGTTAGGAGAAAGGTCCTAAAATCAATCCAAATTGCCTGACAAATGTTTTCATGAAATGAATAAGGTAAAAAGGTACCGAAAGGGCATTAGTTATTTAACTAATGTAATCAAGTCCCCGAACCCAGTTAATCTCTGGTCCGTAGGAATAGGGTGATTCTCCCGTCACCCTATTTGGGTTTCTAATCGACCTACCCCAAATCGATTAGTGGCGACTCCTTGGTATAAACCACTTGCATGTTAAAAATTTAAACCCTAAGTCGTGATATGGTATGGGTTTGGGAGAGCTCGAGTTAAGTCTTGAACCTAGACTTAGCACGTACCAGGCGAGCCCTCCTTCTTTTTGCATGTTGTCATTCGAAAAGGCTCGGGAGTTCGGTCGCGACAGACTAACGACTCCGCTGGAGAATCGCATTTTTAAAAAAAAGTGGACTTAGGCCAAAAATTTTTATCCTGTTCAAAATGATTTTTGTTTGGCAGCAAGGACTCCAGGTATAATCCTGACATTAAGGTGTTATTTGTTCTTGCAGGTTTAAATTGGTTGTTTATAAATTGTTGTGCATGCTTTAATGATTTAGCACTACACTGTTGCACACACAACTACGCTGCCGAACCTAGGCCGCAATAGGGCATTTTAGGATGGTGTTAAGAAAGATACGACCTCGAACGTGAGCCCGCGATGTAGAGGTTGACTTTTTTTTCCCCGAAATTTATTTCTAAGAAAATCGTAAAGAAATATCTTTGGCCGCTATTCGCGTGACTATAAGATATTCCTTTTGATTTGGCCGAGGTTAAAAGGACTTGACACCAACGCGAGACTGCGACGGTCAGGCACCCTTTTAATCTCACTTTGCTGAGCCAGTTTAGATAGAAATCGAGCCTCACCCCTCATGTGCATGTTGTTGTAATTGCCATGGTTCAAGAAAAGGTATATATTCTATCCCTTCTCATTTTATTATACAGCCTAATTATTCAACTGATTTGTCACTGTTAGGCCACCCGTTGATTGCATTCTATATACGATATGAAAAGCTGATATCCAATCCGTCCCCGCTCCTAAGAAAGAGTTTCTAGCATGGTGGGACCGATGAGACGAGGGATACGCTTATTACGAAATTTGTCTGTGAAAATAAGCGGCTCCGAGAGACTGTAGCTTCCCCATCGTTTATAGAATGAGCATTCGAGAAGGGCGCCTTTTTGTTAAAAAACCCTGTCTTTCATATGTCCTAGTAATTATGTTTAGAGGTTTTGATTTTCATCTTTAAAAGTGTTTTTGGGTTATACTAATGTTAATATAACTCGGACCGCTTTTTATGCTTTAAATAAAATTTTTTGCCCCTTTATGACACCACCGCGGCCTTCGGCCCAGTGGTATCCGGGGGTGAAGCCTCAAGGTCCAAGGTGACCGGGGTTCGAATCCTGAGGACGCCGCCTGTAATGAATATATAAATAAAAACCTTTTTTTGCTTCTGATTTTTTTTTGTTTTTTTTTGTTTTTTGTAAATAAAGAAAATACATGATAGACAGATGCAATACTAGACTAAGTCATGGACTGATCATTTATGAGATTTTATACTCATTTGTTGTCATTTTTTTAACAGGTAATTACGAATTATACCAACCTACCAAGTAAAAATGGCTGAAAAAGATATGACAACTCGTGTGGCGGACATGGAGATCGAAATGAAACAGGTCTTCGCCTTTCTTCAACAACTCTCGAAACAAGTGGAACATCTGTCAAACCGCTTAGACCAACTCACCATGACTCCGCTTCGTTATCCAAGACCACGGGTGACGATTCAAATGGAGCCCTCCAGTGTCAACCAAGAGGGTAAAGATGTCATAGTTGACAATGTCCACGAGTCCCCTAATTCTAAGGAATTGAGCATCCTATGCCCAAAGTTCATGCAACGTGAACAATACAAACCCAGTATCCCTCCATCACAAAAGCAAAACAACCGGAGATAGTTCACTCTCCTCCCAGGATCTCCGTCTCAGATACTGACAATACTCCGGGAAAAGGGACTGCTCTCCACTGAACCAAAAGCGACCTAATCCTGAGAGTTTTTCAAACTACAATCCGTCTAAAAAATGTGATTATCACATGGGCGAGGTAGGGCATTCAACTGATGGGTGCTATACTCTTAAACACCGAATTCAAAACATGTTGGATACCGAGACTTTCTCATTCGAGACCGGTGAAGGGAATGAGTGCAAACCTGCTTGAGTAGAACTCCTCTCATCCTTTTGCATGAATCCCTGGAAAAGGGGTTGTCCTTGTATTTTGCTTTTTGTCGTCATTTCTGTTGGAAGAAATGTCTTTTTAAACTCTCCCTCTTTTGAGGTTGTAAATCCATGTATTGTAAATAAATAATGTTTTAAGGGCATGAGGAAGTATCCCAAACTGGCCCGTTGATGATATCCAGCCATGTAAAAGAAAGTGTTCTGAGGCCCGGGCTTCCTCATGTTTCCTCGTTTCTAAGCTTTTGAAAAAAAAACAAATGTTTTATCATTTTTCAAAAGGTCAAAAAATGGCGGTGAAAAAGCATGCTTGCTCATAACCCTGTTTGTCTTTCTAACTCATTCACTTCGTGTCTCAAAGCATACTCATTTTTTATTACAAATGGGACATTTGAAAATGATACAAACTGAAGTGCACATCAGACCCTGATGAGGTTAGCGGACCAACTCATCTAATAGGGGCAGTCCGAGCGAAGATCGTCCAATCTTTAAATAAAACATGGGGTAAATCTCATTATTACCAATGGGTGACATTAGCCCCAGAAAGTCAATGAGAATACTGAACATTCCCTGATTCCATGATGAGCGAAACATCATCTCGCACAAAAATCGGGGGCAGATCAAGAAAAGATTACCCCTTTTGAAAAAAAAAGTATGTCTCATTCCTCAACAAATTTTGGAAATGACATTCTATCCCTTTCCTTTTGCAGATAATGAACTGGGAAACATGCTAGACTCTGACGTGCTAGCAAGCCGGATAAAACACCAATGTTAGGACTTCTCGAATGAAACACGACGAAGAAGTGCTCAATTGGAAGAGTAGACTAAGGGGCATGCAATCCCCCAGTCCATAAAAAAGGATGTATTTCGTTCCTAAAATTTATTCGCTTTAGCATAGAAATGACATATCTTTTCCTTTTATATAGGACAAAATTGAGTAAACAACACTCATGGTGCAAGCAGCTAGAAAGGACTTTGCATATGACAAAATGGCGTCGAAGCCAATCTTGACAACCACAGAAGTCTTGATGGTAGTCACGTCCATGCCCGTCAAAGACCTTTAAAATAGAGATTAGCTTTGCTGCGAAGCTCCCCATGCAGGCAATTGCACACGCCTGTGTAGTCAAGAATCGAGTCGAGAAACTCCTCAACATACCGGAGCCGCATTGACACAACATGCGCTGACAATAGAACCCTCTATTTGGAAGCATCCTTAATAATAGAGGATTTCATTCGAGCTTCAAGACCAAGAGTATGGAGGAGCAGATTGAGGTAGAGAAGGCTGAACAAAGTAAAGAGAAGAAAAGACTCTGCTAGCTTTGAAGGCAAAATGGAAGAAGGGTAATTTATATCGTTTTCAATTTACCCTCAATCGCCTCATTTCTAACATAAACTCATGTTTTTGTCAGAAGGGAATTATCAATATCCGAGAAAACTCAAGGAGTTACCAGTTTAATCTCAAACGAAAGGATTCACGAAGGGTAATGTTGTATCATTCCTAATTCCTGTCCCTCAAAGAACTGTTCATTAACACTGTTTTCTTTATTACCTTGCAGGTTTGCCTTGCGCTACGGCATAGGTAAGTATTTCTTTCATCAAAGGCCCTCCTCATAATAATGCAAAACAACGAGGGAAAGAGGAAGCATGTTAAAGCAAATAAATGCCTGACCTTCCTCAAGTGCATTACGTGGAAAGTAATTTTGCATGGTAATTTTACTTGTTTAATTCACCAATTTCCTGAGAAAATTTTGACAATTCGATGAACGGTGTCGAACTGCTCCGATGTATTGAACAAGGTGTGTCAAGATGATGAGAGGCAATCCTTGATTTATACACGTTCTCAAGTACCAAACCCTTGCAAGATGAGCGAAAAGTTTCATTTCTACAAGGTAAAGGGATTTCTCACATAAGGTACGGTAGCCAAAATGACGATAGGCAGTTCATTTCTTTGCCCCATACACTACCATTAATCAGAGGTTCCTTTTAAGTTACCCCTGTCAAGAACCACTCCACATTGGGGCAGCTTAAGGTCCGGCAATCCTCGACAGAGTCCTCCAAGACAAGCACACCATCGACGGCTGGACGGTCGAGACTAAGAGGGCTTTGTCAAGAGAGGAGCAGCAAACTAAAGCTTGTCCACTCTTAACTAATTCACTTCTCTTTCCTTACCAAAAAAAAAACTAAAGCTTGTCCAAAATGTCAATATCTTATTGATAACAGCGATGTTTTCACTAAGCAAGACAAGAAGGATGAGGAGTTTGTAATATCTAAAATTTTCTATCATCATCAGCTGCAACAGCTCGCACAAGGTGAAAAGATGAATAAAAGTTTTCTTGCTCTCACTTGCATTAATCTTTGAGTGTTTTTATTACAGATGAACTCTCACGATAATTTAAGTGCCCTAGGATGACGAAGAGCAATTCTTTTTTTATCCCATACACTTATATCCTTTGCTAGCCCAATTGAGCCAACGATTTCATTTCGTACGTAACCCAGTTGGTGACCATCCCCTACACTGGGGCAAGGCAAAAGTCACCACAATTTGAGCATCAGGGTCCAAAGCATCGAATCAAGATGAAGACTTCAAACTCGTTTAGGTTAGTCCTAATAACAAAAAATGCTGAAAACTTAAGGCATGAAAAAGCAGTGTGCCTGGTAAAAGCAAGGCCAATGCCCATGAATGGAGATCTCTGAGAGTGATGAAAACGCTCTCAAATATCTCAAAGACATTAAGTGGTGTAGAATAGACAACCCAAAGGGTTTAAACTTGAGTTCTTCTTCGATGTAAATTCCTACTTTAGGAATTTTGTCTTGGCAAAGATCTGCCACATGACAGATGAAGATGAACCTATTCTTGAGAAAGCAATTGGGACAGAAATAGAATAGTATCCAGAAAAATGCTTGACGCAGAAGCTCCTCAAGAAAAATTGTCAAAGATGCTAAAACACAAGATTACCCAGGGAGTTTGCCAGAAGGATCCTAACGGTGAAGAAAAGACAGGTGACAACGCCAAGATGATTACCAATTCTCACCCTTACACACATTTTTGAGCCTAACGATCATTTCGTTTCTCAATCTGTAAACCAAGCCCACGTTACATTCCCCATGAAGTCTCTTCTGACTAGGACACATGATTTAACGTGAAATTTCAAATGTTTATAAACACCGCTCGAGGAAGTGCGAGCAAGACTACTTCTATCTCTTTTGCAGGGTTCTTGACTTGTAAACCTGGGGATAATTGCAAAATATTTTCTTTCATGGCCTTGACTTGGACAGTCTCCTTTGTTAAGCCATTGACCAAGCCAGCATTACGACCCTAAAAAAGACCTCTCAGATTGGCAGTGTCGTACCGCTTGCGAGAAAACTCAGACCCTTGTTGATATGATAGAGGTCAGATTGAGTGTTTTCGATGTTCCCGCATTAATGGATGAGACAAACAACCCTTTTCAATGAGAGCGAGTGGAAAGTCCTTTCTGACTGAAGGTCCCTCGTTCAGCATCTCGAGAAGTCCACATCGCGAGTGAAAATTGTCTTGATTGACCCTCGGCGGATTTTTGGTGATGCAAACATGGCAAAATCATCATGCATGAATTTTCAAATACACATTCTAGAATAGCCTAGCTTGTCTATTCTTGATCAATGCATGCATGTTTGCGCTAATCGTCTTTGACAGCTCAGAGTTCTAATCCCCAGTGATAGAACACAAAAATTCGGGCACTGGAGAAGCTCTCATCATCATCCCAAAAGAGATGCCACAAAAAAGGTCAGATATTCAGCAGATGATATATCAAATCCTCGGGCGAGGACCCCCGGTGCTCATTATTTGAGCCTTTTCAAGACCTGCTAGCGAGGACCCACCAGGCAAATCATCAAATCCTCAGGCGAGGACCCCCAGGTGCTTATCGTTTGAGCCTTTTCAAGACCTGCTGGCGAGGACCCACCAGACGAACCATCAAATCCTCGGGCGAGGACCACCAGGTGCTCATCGTTTGAGCCTTTTCAAGACCTGCTGGCGAGGACCCACTAGGCGAACCATCAAATCCTCGAGCGAGGACCCTCAGGTGCTCATCTTTTGAGCCTTTTCAAGACCTGCTGGCGAGGACCCACCAGGCGAACCATCAAATCCTCGGGCGAGGACCCCTAGGTGCTCATCGTTTGAGCCTTTTCAAGACCTGCTGGCGAGGACCCACCAGGCGAACCATCAAATCCTCGGGCGAGGACCCCCAGGTGCTCATCGTTTGAGCCTTTTCAAGACCTGTTGGCGAAGACCCACCAGGCAAATCGTCAAATCCTTAGGCAAAAATCTCTAAGTACTTTGACAAACAATCCAGTCAGTCAAGGCGATCGAAGAAAGGTTCGGGTCCTAGACAAACAATCCAGTCAGTCAAGGCAACCGAAAAAAGGTTCGGGTCCTAGACGAACAAAATCCAGTCAGTCAAGGCGACCGAAGAAAGGTTCGGGTCCTCGACAAACAATCTAGTCAGTCAAGGCGATCGAAGAAAGGTTCAGGTCCTCGACAAATAAAATTCAGCCAGTCAAGGCGACCGAAGAAAGGTTTGGGTCCTAGACAAATAATCCAGTCAGTCAAGGCGACCGAAAAAAGGTTCGGGTCCTCGACAAATAATCCAGTCAGTCAAGGCGACCGAAGAAAGGTTCGGGTCCTAGACAAACAATCCAGTCAGTCAAGGCGACCGAAGAAAAGTTCGGGTCCTAGACAAACAATCCAGTCAGTCAAGGTGACCGAAGAAAGGTTCGGGTCCTAGACAGACAAAATCCAGCCAGTCAAGGTGACCGAAGAAAGGTTCGGGTCCTAAACAGACAAAATCCAGCCAGTCAAGACGACCGAAGAAAGGTTCGGGTCCTAGACAAAATCCAGTCAAGGCGACCGAAGAAAGGTTCGGGTCCTAGACAAAATCCAGTCAAGGCTATCGAAGAAAGGTTCGGGTCCTAGACAAATGAAATCCAGTCAAGGCGACCGAAGAAAGGTTCGGGTCCTAGGCAAATGATTTCCCCAGTCACGGCAACCGAAGGTAGATTCGGATTCGAGACAAATGAAATCCAGTCAAGGCGATCGAAGATAGGTTCGGGTCTTAGGCAAGCGATTTCCCCAATCAAGGCGACCGAAGAAAGGTTCGATCCTAAACAAATGAAATCCAGTCAAGGCGACCGAAGATAGGTTCGGGTCCTAGGCAAGTGATTTCCCCAGTCAAAGCGACCGAAGAAAGGTTCGGGTCCTAGACAGACAAAATCTAGCCAGTCAAGGCGACCGAAGAAAGGTTCGGGTCCTAAACAAAATCCAGTCAAGGCGACCGAAGAAAGGTTCGGGTCCTAGACAAAATCCAGTCAAGGCGACCGAAGAAAGGTTCGGGTCCTAAACAAATGAAATCCAGTCAAGGCGACCGAAGAAAGGTTCGGGTCCTGGACAAATGATTTCCCCAGTCAAGGCGATCGAAGAAAGGTTCGGGTCCTAGGCAAATGATTTTCCCAGTCAAGGCAACCGAAGAAAGGTTCGGGTCCGAGACAAATGAAATCCAGCCAAGGCGACCGAAGATAGGTTCGGGTTCTAGGCAAGCGATTTCCCCAGTCAAGGCGATCGAAGAAAGGTTCGGGTCCTAGACAAATGAAATCCAGTCAAGGCAATTGAAGATAGGTTCGGGTCCTAGGCAAATGATTTCCCCAGTCAAGGCGACCGAAGAAAGGTTCGGGGTCCTAGACAACAACAATCCCCGTCAAGGCGACCGAAGAAAGGTTCGGGTCCTAGATAAACCATTTCCTCGTCGAGGCGATCGAAGACAGGTTCGGGTCCTCGACACACAATATCAACTATCTGGAATTACTCTACCCTTCGGCAAGGTAAGTAGCCCTAGGTATGTTCTTATTTGCTTTAGCATGCATTATCTTATCGCATTAAAAATGGGACTCACAGTCTCACCAAAAATAACATTCATTGAGCATGCATGGGTCAAATTTAGGTGTCATTTTATCTTTGAATGTAACCTCTGCGAGCTTAATCTCTGCGAACTCATCTTCAAAGAGGGGCAGCTGTAGACACCTATTTTTGAATTGCCCAAAATTAATTATACAAAATTTAGGAGTTAACTTTCTTTAATTCCTAAAACAAAAAAAATATTTCAATTTAAATGCATTGCATATAGAATTAGGCATTTTGCATTAATATGACTATTAGAGTAAACATTAAAAAAAATTAATTAAATTAATTAGATTAAAATAATAATAATAAATATCGAGTCGGTCAGGGTCGGGCCAACCCGGCCCGTTTTTTTTCCCTGCGCGGGCCTCCGGCCCACTCCCTTTCTTTTCCTTTTCTTTCTTTCTCCCTCCCGCGCGGGCCCTCGGCCCGGTTCCTTTTCTTTTTTCTCTCCCCCACGCGGGCCCAGCCCACTTCCTTTCATTTTCTCCTCTCCCCGCGCGGACTGGGCCTGGCCCGGCCCAGCCCCTTCCTTTCTTCTTTCCCCCTCGCCGGTCGCTCTCTCGCCCTTGTTCTCCCCTATTTGCGACGTCACACCGATGCACGGCGACGCCGCTCCTCGTCGTCGCTATTTGGCCAGAGGAAGGCCGAGAGAGCACTCCGACGAGACTGGCATTAATTGCCAGTCCCGTCCTCCCCGTTTTCCCGGAGCCCCCTTATCCTCTCCTCTCTCCCGATTCTCTGTTCTCTCCTCTGCATTCACAAACTGACACTCCCTCTGCACCGGCCTATGGCCGCGAAATTCACAGAGCCTAGGCAGGTGCAGGCCATCGTCACGCCGACGCACAGGGCCACCGTCGCCGGCTATATATAGCCAGAGAGAGAGAGAGGGCCGGTCGGCCAATTTTGGAGGGAGGCCCGGTCGGCCATTTTAGAGAGACAGAGAGAAATAGAGAGATGGAGAGAGAGACAAAGAGAGAGTGAAAATAGAGAGAGAAAGAGGAAGAGCGGGGGAGTTTGCCGGAGTCGGCGGAATACCCAGAGAGCCCCGGTCGGCCAGACAGAGAGGGAACAGAGAGAAAAGAGAGAGAGTAGAGAGAGAGAGAGAGTTGCCAAGGTCCGCCGGAGCAAAAGAAGAGCCAGCAGCGTCGCCGTCGCCCCCCTGACCAGTTGGAAACCCCTCCGGATGTGCCGTCGACGGGTGAGCTGCCCCGGGGTGCCGTCCGCCTCTGTTTTCCCCTATTTTTGCACGCGGTCCGGCTGGGACTCGCATCGGCCGAGTCGCGCGATTCCCGGCCCATGCCATCGTCGGTCCCGGTCCCCACTCGCAGTCGAATATCAGCCACAACCGTCGGAGTCGATCGTGCCGCCGGAGGAGATCGAAATCGGCTGATTTCCACCGTGCACGCCCAGTGTTCGACGAATTGCCCCCAGGTAAGCCGATTCTGATTCGGTCGCCGATCGGCGAACCGGCGGCCGGACGGCGAGCCAGGTGGTCGGCAACGTTGGTGGCGGCCCCAGGGGCCGATTTGGATGGCGGCGCCGGTCTGGGTTGGCCGGCGAACGGCCAATTTTGGCTCCGCCGGCGTTTTTCCCCCGCGGGTCTGTTTGTTCGGGTCGGATTCGACCCGAATCAACAAATCCGACCCGAGTCAATGCCCGGGTCGGATCCGTTGACTCGGGTCGGTTCCGACCGACCCGGGTCAACGCCCGGGTCGGATCCGTTGACCCGGGTCGGTTCCGCCCGACCCGGATCAGCCGAACCGACCCGGGTCAACGCCCGGGTCGGATCCGTTAACCCGGGTCGGATCCGACCCGACCCGGTTTTAATATTATATTATTATTTTTAAAAAAAATTAATTAAAAAATTAAAAAAAATTAAAATTTTTTTATTTTTATTTTATTTTCTTCGGTATTATTATTATTATATATATATATATATATTTTCCAAAAAAAATTTCAAAAAAATTTCAAATAAAATTTTAAAATTTTTTTTTATTATGTGATATATCTAAGTGTTTTATTTTATTTGTTGTATTATTATGCATGTTATTGTCCTGTTTAAATTAGATAAGTCTGAGTTACACGGTAGTATTTTGCATGTTATTTTTATTACCGTTGCGTTGTTATTATGCATGTTTTTAATACAATTGCATGAGCTGTTGTGTTTTGAATGTCATCTGACTTAGTTAAGGTTAGAACCTTAGGCTGCATGAATTGTTGTGTTCCTAACTGCTGATCGTTTATGATTATGCACTCGCCTGATCACCTCACATGTTAGGAGAAAGGTCCTAAAATCAATCCAAATTGCCTGACAAATGTTTTTATGAAATGAACAGGGTAAAAAGGTACCAAAAGGGCATTAGTTATTTAACTGATGTAATCAAGTCCCCGAACCCAGTTAATCTCTGGTCCGTAGGAATAGGGTGATTCTCCCGTCACCCTGTTTGGATTTCTAATCGACCTACCCCAAATCGATTAGTGGCGACTCCTTGGTATAAACCACTTGCATGTTAAAAATTTAAACCCTAAGTCCCGATATGGTATGGGCTTAGGAGAGCCCGAGTTAAGTCCTGAATCTAGACTTAGCACGTACCAGGCGAGCCCTCCTTCTTTTTGCATGTTGTCATTCGAAAAGGCTCGAGAGTTCGGTCGCGACACATAGACACGTGGCTTTTTCCCGTAATAAAATTTGACAATAGGACTTCATCGCCTGAAAGTTTTACTGACTTATTTAAGCAATATAAAATGCTAAAACTTGATTGATCAATGGACCAGATGTTAAGTATGTGTTACTACACTTACCTCATTCTTTGGAAGGAATGAGAAAGTTTGCAACACTTGATACAGGATAATTCGTGTGTACAGGCCTTGTAAGGCAATGACATCGTTCTTCGGGGGTATTTTAATAGTTTTCGAATCAGAATCTTAACCATCATTCAAAGTCCTGAATAGCTTTTTTAGTTTAAGCGTATAAATAAATAACATATAACAGTTCAACAAGAAAAATAAGTAAATCGTCATGTATAAATCAAAAGAACATGAATCGCTTGGATGACTAATTGAACCCTGAACTTGTTTTGATTGGTGTGGAGCTCCTTTGAGTTCAAATTCAACTTGGTGGGAATACATTTTGTTTTGGCTGTGGTTACTTGAAATGTGATGCACTGCTTTTGTCATTGTTTGCTAGTAATTGCTTATGATTTGCTTATTCAAATTGCTTAAACGATGCCACAACTTCGATTTTTCGTTATTTTTCAGAGATAAGTCAAAGCATATACAAAAGGATTGTGACAGAAATCTCCACTCACCTAGACCGAACACTTTCACATGTTGCTATGCATTCGGTTGGGATAGATTCCCGAGTGGTTAAGTTGAAATTGATGTTAAACCTTGAGTCTGATGATGATGTTCTCATGGTGGGATTGTGGGGATAGGGAGGCATAGGAAAGACAACTTTAGCAAAATTCCTTTATAATGATATTTTCAATCAATTAGAGAATTCATGTTTTTTGGTGAATGTTTGAGAAGTTTCAAAAGATTGCAAGGATTTAGTTACTTTGCAAGAAAAATTACTATTTGAGATATTAGCATTGAAAGAAAGATTAGTAGTGTCCAATGTTGACAGAGGTATTAATATAATACAAGAAAGACTTTGTCACAAAGAAGTTCTCCTCATCCTTGATGATGTGGATGACTTGCGCCAATTACATGCATTAGTAAGAGAAGGTAAGTGGCTTCGTAATCGGAGTAGGATTATTGTTACTATAAGAGATAGCCATTTGCTAACTTGTCACGGGATAAATGAGGATCATGTGTACGAAGTTAGAGAATTGGATGACAGTGATGCTAGTGAGCTGTTTAGTAAGCATGCTTTTTTGACACACCAAAAATTTAAAATCAGGACAGATCTAATGGATAGTGTTATATATCATGCTAAAGGCCTTCCTTTAGCACTTGAGGTGCTAGGTTCCTTCTTATGTGGTAGAAGAGAATATGAATGGGAAAGTGCACTAGATGAAATTTCTACGACTCCTAAAAAAGGCACCAATAATGTGCTCAAAAAAAGTTATGGTGGACTAGAGCCAAAAGTGAAAGAGATCTTTCTCCACATTGCCTGTTTCTTTAAGGGGTGGGGATTGTGAGTATGTAAAGAAAGTTCTCGACAGTGGCGATCTTAATGCAGTAATAGGATTACAAATTCTCATGCAGAGGTCCTTGATAAGAATTGAGTCCAAGAACATACAAATGCATGACTTGATTCAATTGATGGGTATGGATATTGTGACCCAAGAAAGTGACGATCCTGGGAGACGCAGTAGACTATGGCTATATGATGACGTTGTCGATATTCTGTCAAGCGACATGGTAAGACTTGCAAATACCATCAAAATTCTGCTCCTTATCTTTTTTACTCTAATTATTGAACATGGATAACCTAAATAGTCTTGTATATACAGGAAAATTGTGGTGTAAAAGCCATAGTGTTGATGCCACCTAAGCCAACAGACATATGTATCAGTCCTTATGCTTTTACAAAAATGAGAAAGTTGAGATTGCTCATTTTGCGCAATGTGCATAATTCTTTCAAAGGTCCTATATGTCTTCCTAATGAGCTAAGATGGTCTCAATGGCTCCTCGGATTCCAGAATTTTCCTCTGGTCGAAAGAAATTAGTGGGACTTGATATGAGAAATTGTAGTAGAATCACAATAGTGCCAAATCAATTTAAGGTAAGCATTTACCTAATTTAGCCCTTTTGAATTCGATATATGAAATTTGTATCTTCTTCCCAATGTTTTTCAAAGTTGGTTTCATTGTCTTTGAAAAACTTCAACAAATCTTAAATTTTATTAACTTTCGGGAAATTTCATTGTGATAGAACTTATATTCTTGATCTTCTTCTATTATATATAGTTAGAGTCGGAATCCGACAAAGTGTTCACTCATGTGCTCACCACGTGACACTTCATTTTGCTTCTATGATTGTCACATGGCTTAACACGTGGCATCATTTGTTTATGTGGCCCACGTCCACACTCGCCATGTGGCACTTTACTATGCTTCCATGATTGTCACATGGTATGACACGTGACATAGTTTTGTCACATAACATGACACGTTCGCATACTTGCCATGTGACACTTCACTTAGATTTTGAGATTGCCACATGCATAACACGCAGCACAATTTTATCTCAAACTAATTTTTGTAAGTTAATAGTGAGTAGATTTGGATGAGGAGTACCGGTTTGAGATTTTTTTTAGTCGAAAATTGGTTTTAGGGTAAATGTGTTATAATCGTACCAATTTAGGATTTTCATAAGACAAAAATTAATAAGGGGTAAATCGCATGTCGATTTGGAATTTTAATGATACTTATTCTAATTTTTTTAATTATTGTTAACCAATTTTATTTGTGAAACTTTTTATATTGTGTGTCTATATATTATTCAATTCTTTCAAATAATATCTAAAATGTCAAATGATAAGAGTTAACTCTGAGTTACTAAAATGTACACATATATATGTACGTATGTATAATTACTGGTAAAGTTTCTAAGTGTTTAGTAATTTCTCAATGCGATATTTAATTCTCACAAAATTAGTTTATAGTAACTTTGAATGAAAAGTTAATTAATAAAGTTAAGAAATTTACTCAGAAACCTGAATAGTGGATTCCTAGTTGTCTGATCTACCGAAGCTCCTTGCTTCCTTCCACATGAAGAGTGTTGTGGCCTAAGCATATGTAATTATGACATATATATACACCCGATCGATATAGATTATATAACAATCAAAGATATGTAATTGTGACATATCCTTCCCCTGAGAAACCCAATCTCCTCCATGTGTTGTGTAGGCAATTTTATAACCCTCAATCAAGCTAAGCCCCTACAAATAAATTATGATATTATTAATCATTGATATTATAAAACCATGGATGATGTGAATGACATCCGATATTAAATTACCAACATTTCACGAGTTTGGCTCTCCCATCTATGTACAGCAACTTACATTGGCCTATTTGTGGACTCTACAGTAGATCACCTCTACATTAAATAAACAAATTGCTCGATATTTACAATTGACGACCTAAAATGTAATAATCTCTTGAAAGCTCAAAACCGGATATGCTTCAGTAGCAACCTATTCTCATAACGAGAATTCCATGGTTTAAATGTAAGGAAGCAACATCATCATACAAGCAACCCATTTTTGTTCCTTTCAGAATGTTTATCAAAGCTAGTTTTGCTGTTTTTGCACGGCTTTATCAAAGCTGGTTTTGTTGTTTTAGCAGGACTTCCAAAATTTGAAGTACATTGATTTCAAGCACTGCTAGTCGTTGATCCGCATGCCCAACCTCTCGTGTACTCCAAATCTCGAGGAATTGGATCACTTTAATTGCAAAAACTTGGTGGAAGCCCATGAGTTGATCACATATCATAACAAGTTACAGGTGTTGAATTTAGAGGGGTGCTTTGAACTTAGTGTTTTTCCAAATGTGCTCAAGTCAAAAAATCTTCGAACTCCCAACCTTCAAAAATGCTCAAATTTGAAAGGTTCCCTAACATTCCACATAGACTCGAAGGTCTGAAAGTGCCTTTGTTAGAAGTGACCACTATTTAAGAACTTCCCGCATCAATAAAAAATCTTGTTTCTTTGGAGAAAATGTATATAAGTAATTGCAAGAACCTGGAACATCTTCCATCTAGCATTTATAACTTACAAAACCTTGAAATCTTGCAAGTTGCATGTTGCTTGAATTTAATTAGGTTTCCAAAGTATGAGGATTCAATTGATCTGTGCATGAAGACTGAACTTTCAAATTTACACCGGTTAGACCTTTCAAGATGTAATCTATCCGAAGTAGAGTTTCTTGAGAATATTTCTTGTTTTCCCCTCTCAAGTGAATTAATTCTGACGAAGAACAATATTACTACCCTTCCTACATCTATCAATAAGCATGATTGTTTGTTTAGATTGGATGTTGAAAACTGCAGCCAATTACAAGAGATTCCCGAGCTTCCCCCATTTTTGAGTGACCTTTGGGCGGAGAATTGTGAATCTCTACAAAAAAAAATGAAGATTTAACCTCAATTCATCATTTTGTCCGTAGAGATTTGGCTGATACGGTCGACTCATATGGCCAGGTTAGACTCTCTCTCTCTCTCTCTCTCTCTCTCTCTCTCTCTCTCTCTCTCTCTCTCTCTCTCTCTCTCTCTCTCTCTCTCTCTCTCTCTCTCTCTCTCTCTCTCTCTCTCTCTCTCTCACACACACACACACACACACACACACACACACACCCCATATCGATGTGGAGTATATGCTAGGTCCATTGTGTGCTTGTATATTGCAATAGAAGAAAATGCAAGATTGAAGACTTAAGAAAAAGCAAACAAATATGAAGTGGTTTCGCATGCACATGCATGTAACATAGGTGGCTCCCCGTACTTTATGGGAATGATTTCTATCGCATGATACTTGTGTATTAAAGCATGCAAGGATCAATGGATCTTCTCATTTGGGTACTAATACTAACTTGGATACTTTCTACCGGTCTATCTTTGGAACAATATCATTCTCAATTCATAATAATTCTCCCTCAAGGAGAGATGCCACGATGGGTCTTTCCTATTGAAGAAGATTCCATATCTTTCATGGTTTCAGAGGACTCGTATGACAAGATTCTTGGATGGGCATTTTGCGTCGTTCCCGGTAAAGACGAAGAGAACAACAAACCCTCATTTGATATAATACTGCACTTTAATGGCAAAAGGCTGGATAGATTGGGAGGATATTGCGAATTGGTGGATTCGGATCATATCTTTGTTGATTGTTTACCGCCATCTATGCTGTGGGGAGAAGTCGATTTTGCTCAAATTGATAGGCATTATGTACAATGTAGTCTTACAGTATTGAGTTAGGACTGTGAAAAAGTGGGGACTTCGAATAATATGCAAGCAATTAGGGGTCGATCTAAAGGTTGAGATTCGTGATAATCAGTTGATAAATCCATCTTTACTCTGCGAGGTTGGTCATGAATCAATAGATTCAGCAGCGGGGAGTTCACATGTGCATGAAGATAGTTCAAGTGAAGCATATCTATAGGACTTCCACGAATGTCAAATAAGTATTGAGGAACATAGCCAAATAGTATCAAAGAGAAATTACGAGGTTTTCTCCCTTGAGGCATGCAAACCAAGACCATGTGGACTTCTAATTCGATTGGCAGAAATGAGTATGGCAGTGTTTGCTCACTGCTTTTGTTGTTAGAATGATCGAGAAACTTGCTAAGGAAGCAATTCGTAGGTAAGTGATCTCAGCCGATCTTCATTACAATGCCTTTTCTCTTTACCCGGTTCTTCTCGTCTTCTTTTCTCAATAACACGCTGTTAGTTGCCCATATATTTCCATTGAGGTATTTTATGTCACACTTTCAACTGGTGCTGGCTTTGCCAGCAACAATGACAGAAATGACCAGCCTTTGTAGAGAAAGCTCGACAAGGAGAGAGAAGCTCGACCAACTTCTCGACTTCATATCGAGATAAAGAGTTCGAAGGTTGTGGCTGGATATGTACATTTGATACAACTTCCATTGGAGTACAGAGGACGCAGGCATCAGACAAGATAGAACGCTCTCCGTGAGTTGTTTATCTAACCTTTTGTTCTCATTTTTACTTTCTCCTTCCTTGCACTTTCATTTCCATGTGTGTATTTCGTCTCAATTCATGTCCTTTCCATGTTAATTTCGATTTCCGGTGCATCCGCTTTTCTTCGCACTTAGTTAACGTATAAATTCATCACTCGATCCAAGCCCCATTCGCCATTTTTATACTCGAGTATGAAACTATGGAGCGATCCCAATTGCTCTCCATTCGCCATTTTTATATTCAGGTACGGAGCCAAGGAGTGATCCCGATCCCGATCGCTCTCCCTTCGCTCTACTGTTACTGTAAGTAGATTCGAACATGCAATTCATAGCAAATTATCAGCAACCTCAATCGCAGCTCTTTTTTGGAAATTTTTTTTTAAAATTATAAATGTCGAATTTTCCTCAAGACAAAAGGAACATATATAAAAAAAAACTGATTTTCCACTTTCTCAACAGTTAACGTTCCATCATGATAGGAAATATGACATATCTTTTGATGATTCGCTTGCTTAAATAAATAAAATTACCCACTTTCCGTCTTACACACAAACCGTCTACTCAGAAAAAGGAAGGAGCTTTTCAAACTCCACCGAGAGCCGCTTTCGACATCGCGACTCCTCCCTCATCTTTCCATCCGACACCGCCGAGCTCTGACGACATGGAAGATCGCCGCCGCCCACCGACGGAGACGACGAGCAGAAGAAGAAGAAGAAGAAGAAGTTCGTCTTCCGGAAACAGAGTCCCCGGCGAACGGACGGCGACGGAGACCGGCCAGCTGAGGCGACGGGCCACCACCGCCGACCGAAGCCATGGAAACTGGTGACGTAGCTTCGGGCGAACGATTCTCTCACTGAGGTTCGTTCTGGGCTTCATGCAGTTTGCTATAGATCAGGTATCGCCCGGCACATCCGAATTTTATTTAAGTTGATGTAATACTTGCGCTGGATTTTGAATTCGATTCAGTTGGTGCTGCAATTGCGCGGGAACTTGAAGATTGTGTCGTTGAATTTGTTCGAGAGACGTTGAATGAGTGTGTTCTTTCGTAAGTTTAGTCTGTGGACGCTTGGTAGTGAATTCATAGGTTATCGATGTTACGCGCTGCAAAATCAGCGATAATCTCTGGAAGGTATTGCTTTTCTTTCTTTGTTTTCATAGGTGGCGATTCATTGAAAGAAGTAGGTGAAGTCTGGGTTCAAAGGAAAAACAAGCGAGGGAGAGTGAAATAATGGGAAGTAGGGTGTATATGGGTTGGCTCAGTCCCCTTTTCGGGCAAAAAACTGAGCCAATCTGGGCGCAGCAAGTTGGGACTTGGGAGGGAGGGAGGGATAAATGGATGGATTTGGGTGCTTTTGAGGTGTCTAGGAAATGTGGATGTGGATGTGTATGTAATTATCAAACAGATATGCTGCAGGTGATAGGTTTGCCAGGAGAATTGAATTCTGAGAAACTTCGATCACTGGGATAGGGCTCTGTCTCTATGTTTTATGAGGCGCTTGAAGAGGCAAAACCATAGAGGAATGAAGAAGATGCAGTGAGATGGCAAGCCACCAGGAAAGGTTGCTTGACAGCTGAGTCCTTTTACCACTTGTTGACTTTGGCAACTTTGGAGAATTGAAAACCAAATTTACTTGGAGCGTGAGAGTAGTATGAACATTGGTTGTGCCCATGGATTACTGGTTAGGTAGTTATTTTCTTTTGCCCTGTGGACTGTAAATATGGAAATGAATTAATTGCGAGAAACAAGGAGTTTATATAAGTTATTCAGTACAATAGAGAGAAAAGCACAAGAAGCTGCTTGTTAGTTCTAATTCTTAAGGCCTTCGCAACAGTTTAGAGTTCTCTTTTCATCATTATGTGCCGTAGCGTTTATGAAGGAAAATCTCCTAGAGGCTAATAACTCCTAGAAACTTCTAAGAATGTTTGAGGGAAACCTGATCAACGAAAGATAAGCTTCTGAGGTACCAATGGTAGGACACACTGGAATGAGAAACATGTAGTTTCTCAAATTAGTTGTTGTTCTTGCTTTAGTGTTGTTAGAGCCAAATCAGCTTAAAAGTTACGTGGGATTTGCATCTGAATCACTAGATGAGCATGTGGGGATAATCATTGCTTGAAGTTAATGACCGGTATATTATACAAGACCTGCAAGATCTTGATCATATAGCCATGAGACATGCATTCATTCCATCTGTAGCTGCATATTGATGTTGAAATATTTCTACTGGTAGCAACTTGATGCAGATTTCCTCTTGAATTGCCTGTATGCATGTGTGTGTATGCTTGAGATAATTTCTGACTCTCGTCCTCATATTTTTTTTCTCCTAAGAAGTAACAAGAGCTATTTGCTTTTCTTATATAAGGCAAAGCTTGCTCTGGACTGCCTTGAAGTTCCAGTTGGGTAACAAGGCGCATTTCAATATGATAATTTATTTTCTAATTCAAATGATTAGTATTTCAATTTTAATTAGTGAATGATCACAGATTGTAGTTTGTTTATATTGTACTTTGACTGACTAGCTGTGTGATTGTTAAGGATGGGAACATTATTGCGGCAGGAAGGAACCAGACTAATGTGACATGAAATGTGTGTGTATCATTGCTTCTCCTCCTCCTTCTATAAATTTTGGCCAACGGCACTTTGTTATCCCTCGTAGTTTATCGTTGATCATTTCATGTTTCTCCCTCAATTGTTTCTTTACTAGATGATAAAACGATATATCTGAACAAATCTGTTAATAAGTGGAATTTTCCATACATTATTAGGCTGTAAAGGGTTTGATTCCCATCATTCGTTCATAAAATATGTCTACCGCTAGCAATAACAATAATCTTGCATTATTATAGACATTATTTTACGTTTTCATTTGCCATTGTGCTTTGTCTGGAACCATATTACGTTCTTTATCTGCTTAGGGGAAAGTTCCTGATGATATTTTCTTAGGTCGTATGGTAGCTAGACTTTTGATATGCTTTTTTGGTATGAAAATGCATTGTGAGCATTGTATTGCCTTTTAAGATCTAAGAACCTGCTCCTTGGCCACATTTCTTCTTACAATAACCACATTTACACAAATACTTTAAGCTGGGTTTCTGGTAGACATCTCTTATCTAATATTCTATTGTTGTCACATTAACAGATATGTGGTGAAAAATAGCTGATATGAAATATGTGGCCCGTTTAGTATCTCGTGGAGCATAATAAAAAGATAAAGACACCTTGCTACAGGGATATATATATATATATATATATATGAAAATACTGTTAGAAAAGTTTTTTTTGGTAAGGTTAATACTGTTAGAAAAGTTGGAGGTGGCTAATCTAATAAGAAGCCTCTTTTTACAAGTGAGATTCTCAGCCACTTCAAGTGAGTATCTTGTTAAATTCATGTAGTATGCCCGAATCAATCTTACGTGTATTCTCAATCAGTTAACTTGAAGGAGAAAACATTTCTCATGAAATGCATTTCCTAAATTTATGTTGAAACTACATTAAGAGCAACTGTCTCTCTGACAATGCTCCATAATTTGACATTCTTGCTCTGTTTTTCTCCTTGCGCTTTCATAGGCAAGAAGACATGCAGAGATGGAAGCTCTTGATGTTCTTCTTGAACATTAGAAGAGGACTGGATTTTCAGCTGCAGAAGTTTTCAGTATGCTCGCTGTATGTGACATGAACCATGCATAATGTTTGCAACATCATTGTCGATCATTGGTACATCTGTTGATCATACTGAAACAAAACTAAACTTTACTAGAATTTGTTTATTCATATGATTAGATGACTCTTACCCATTTTTAGGTATAAAGGAGGTATATATGGCTGTGCAAACGATAAATTTGGAGGCTGTGGCTCAATACTGTCGTTGCATTCCTGAGGCATGCATTAGGTCAATTTCTGAACTTGCTTTTGTTGCTGGTTTTGTATCTACATAGCTTTACTATGAAATTGTGACATACAACAATTGACAACTAAAGCTTACTGAAGGTTTATGATTCCTTATGTTTGTTACTGGTGAATGTGGGTTTGTAGTGATTCTGTACGTTGTCGCACTTTGAATATTGCACCACATGACCATGAACATAAATGGAGGTTTATGGAAAGTTTCATAAACCTTATCTTTTCTGTCAATTTTGTTTGGTGAGTACTTGTCAATGTCATTTGGTTTGCTAGATGTTTGTTCATTTGGCTGTGTGTGGTTAATCTGATGGCTTATCTTTAAAAAATTTCCAATCTTAATTTAACTCGCAACCTTTTATACCTGTATGGATGAGTATATTTTTTCTGTTTTGGTTTGGGGGTTAGATATTCAGTGATTTCTTTTACTAATTCATTTCCTTTTCTCTGGGTTCTTTTGGGATTAGAAAATGGTGATCTGATAAGTGAAAACAAGAAAAATAGCGACGGCGGTTTCCAGATTTACTCCCCAACATCTGAGGACCGCCCTCCCTCATTGAATGAGGGCCATGAGGACTTAAATTGTGGAGAATTGCCGTCTCCTCCGTTCACATCTATGAACGAGCCTTTAGGGTGAAATGCAGTTGTTCAAACTGTTGAGGAAGTGGAAGCTGGAGATGTTTTACAGATCGATCAGAGGGATGTTGAGGAAGCTGTTGGTGATGAAACTGATGGCCAAGGAACTGAGTTAAAGTCTAAAAGAATTCTTATAGTTAAGGTTGTCAAGAAAGAGGAAACCGAGGAAGAGTTGGAGAACGCAGATATCTGCATCGAGAGGCCCGAGTCGGCAAAGGAATTGTACAGTGGAGAGAGTGAGTTTGCCAGTGGCAAATTCAGCAGAGCAGTTGGTATTTCACTTGTTTTTTATCAATTGTAGCCACCGAATTTATGATTATTTTGAATTTATGCATTAGAAATGGAATCTGCTTAATTACTTACTGAGCTATTGCTCCGCAGCATGAGGTAGTGATGACTCCAAGAGTGGCGCGAAGGACTTCATGGATGAATTGCTGTGGATTGCTTGATGTCATAACTGGGTCCGGGACATAATTTCCAGGTTTGTATTTTCCAGTCACCTGGAAAATTGGTATGATTGTTTCATGGCAGAGAGCGGTGTCTATTGCATTCTATACCTGCATAAGCTAGGCTTTGTAATATAGCAGCATTTATATTTTTATCAAGGAGTGTCTCTACTCTTTGATGTCTCAGTTGTTACCTTTGAGGCTAGGCTAGTGCCGAAGAACTCGACCATCGTGGAAAACTGTAAGATTCTATTTGTCAAGTGCATAGAATCGTGTTCCCTTCCCTATTTCTATAAACTTAGCAGTTGCTTCTGGATACTTCTACATCTTACCTATATAAATGAACTCGTTACTTAGCTTGGTCGACATTTTCACGAACCATTAGAACCCTTATTGTGCTCTCATGGTCCTCAAGTCTGAAAATCATTCTTGTTGCTGGGATGCTCCTAGACTGCGAAGTTTACCATATCCAACCTGCAAGTACTTGGGGTCTGTTGGCAGCATTAGTTTACTACGGCTGCTCTATACTTAGTCACTCCGTATCATTTGCTCTGGCCGATGCACTTTCACTGAATCACGTTTTGATTCGTGTGGATTACCTCGTTCGCTATTCCTTTCAACAGCAGTATATATGTTGGCCAAAGGGAATGGCAGACTTATCAAAGAATATATGGCTTTGGGACCGAGTATTTTCAGACTTGGACAACGAAAACATCCGGAGCTTCCTCTGAACGTGAACTCTTAAGCTTGATCCCTTCTAATTGTCTTTGGGATGCAGAGAGAACTGGGAATCGGTTTTTAGTCAAAAGACGGTGAGCTCAGCAAAGAACTGATAGTTTGCTTTTGGCCCTATGTGAATGTTATATAATCCTTAGATCTCGCACATGCATAGTTCATGCACGATTGCTTTTCGCGCCGTTTGGTTCGATATGGTATTTCTAAAATTGTAAAACAATGCGACTGATTGTAATTAACAGCTAGCGTGAAGTAGGAAATAGAGCATAAACCTAAACTACATTATATTCGAAGGTTGCGAAATTTTTTCTGAGAAAGAGAGCTTCTTACTTGTGAAATTACTGTTGTGCTATGTACTCAAAATTACAGTGCTCGCATTGCCAATGTGATTTTTGCTGAATGATTTCACTCTTTACCCTATTTGCGGAACGATCTCAATTACTCCAAAATTAGTATCAAGTTCGACATTTTCACTCAAATCTCAACTATTTTCAGTGTAGCTTGATTGCCTCAGAAAACTATAGAAGAGGTTGATAGGGAAAGAAATAGATAAAATTAATTACCTTGTGCGTGAAATATTATATAAGATTATGTTCGATTGGATCCGTCGCATGTGGAACATTTTGATTTTCTTAACCATTTATGAGAAAAGTACTAAAATATATTTAGAAAAAAAGGAAATATATCACCAAAAATCCGATACTATACTCATTCCAACACCAATATCGCAAACTTTTTTTTTATATAACAATAATATCCACACTTGAATTAGTGCGACAAAAATACTCTCTATCCACTACAAAAAAATCATACGCTTTGCCTACGACGATACAATACTCTAAACTCTTTCTTATTTTATCACAAAAATCCCAAATTTGTACAAATGTGGCAAAAAGATAATATTGGTTTTACAATTGGTATAATTTAGGATTATTAGTAAAATAAGAAAAAGTTGGTGTTATAGTAAGCATAGTTTACAATTTTTGCTAGTATTAATCCAAGAAATTGTAGAGTGTATTTACCTCAGAAATTCTACCACAACTTGGCTGAGATCCTCCTACAATCATGAGAAGAGATGTGTCTCTGGGCACACGCAAAAATCTGCAGAGAACAAGATAATTCTGTAAAACAAGTGAAGAAATTTAGAATATAAGAAAATTCCTTCGAGAATATTAAGGAATTGCACTGGCCTTCGAAGGTTCAAACCTTGAAAAGTTGACCTCGAAAGTAAAAAGTCAACTCTCGCTGGCGATTCCGCCTCTGCGGTTTGAAGTTGTCTTCTTCTTCCTTGAAACTGTCTCTGCGGTGTGCGTCCTTGACTCGAATCCCTTCGTCGTCCTTCTTGCTCTTTGTTTTTCTGATCTTGGCGACCCACCACATGTTTGAGTTTCTCAAGCCCTCTTATATGACGATTTGTTCTGTGCTCATCTTCCACTTTTTTCCGGATGATAAGACCAATAGAGAAATTAACTCTGATTCCCTGATTTTGAGTTTATCATGTTAGGGGCATTTCGATTTGTTTAGCGGGATTGATTCTATGGAGATTGGCTAGAATTTGGCGGTATATTCATCTGTAGTAATTGCTATGATTAGCTCGCCAAGTGTTTGTTAAAATTCCCCAGAGAAAATTGAGTTGAACATCTCATCGGATGATCATCTTTTCTGAATACATACTAGAGATGATAACAGTGTAGTAGAGATGAAAGTAGAAAGGAACTTGAACGACTAGAAATTTACAGATTTGGTACCTGCACTGGTGTTGCGTAGTGTCCTGCTTCATTCCTGGTCTGTACTCAATTTGTGGGAGGGCTTGTCAGGCTGTGGACCTCTGAGTCCATGATCAATTTTTGTGTTGGTGTGTGATGACGTACTGCTAGGTTGGTGCATCAACTATACTCTATATCAGGCTGTGCATCACATTGAACCACAAATTTCCCATTTGAGCAGTTTATGCTAGTGTTGTCCGGAGAATTCTGTGGTCTCCTAGTGAACATGCGTGCTCGCTCGAGTGCGTATGCAATCCTTTCTTTACCTGGTCATCTATCTAATCACTTTGGTAAGGATAGTCCTTCATACTTTTATGGAAAATGACTTCCACCTTTAAAATTAGGAAGTCATTTTCCTTATTTTTAAGCTTGGTATTTTCTGGTTGACTAAAGTCATTTTTCTTTGACCAGCTTATTTTCCTACACCAAACATTGAAAAATGGAAAAATAAGATTTCTGGCAAAATATTTTCCTCCAAACAAATAGAGCTCAAGTCGAAATCGATTTTCATTTTTCTAGACTACCCTTCGATCATAGTAGAAATATAACAGGTCTTTAAGGACCACATATTTCATAGATAATCACCGATTTTCATCTATGCATGACCAACTAACCTTCTTTTTTCTTTTCGCTGAATGCCCTTTAACCTGGTTAACTATATGTCCTAAAATTAATTTCTGTAATTCTCTCTTCTATATATTCTTTTTCTTTGTATTAATTTTTTCTCTCCACCTTCTTTCTTTGATTTTCCCATTCTAAGCTCTTTCCTTTCCTCCACTATAGGCAAACTTCGAACACCATCGACACCACTTTCAATACCATGACTGCTGATCTTTCATCCGACACCAGCGAGCTTTGATGAAAATGGAGCGATGAAGAGAAGTTCTTTTTCCTGAATCAGCTTAGCAAACTGAAGGTTACGGAGACGAGCGAGTGGAGGCAACAGACTACCACCACCAACCGAAGGCATGGAAACTGATAACACAGCTTTGGGTAAACAATTCTCTACTGAGGTTCTGGGTTTCGTGCAGCTTGCTATAGATCAGATAACTCCTGGCACAGCCAAACTTGAGATGAAGTTTGAATCCGATTCATTTGGTGCTACAATTGCGTGGGAACTTGCAGAATGTATAGTTGAATTTGTTCAAGAGACGTTGAATAAGTGTTTCTTCGTAAGTGTTGTCTCTGGATGCTTGTTAGTGAATCCATTGGTAATTGATATTACACACTGCAAAATCAGCTACGATCCCTAGCAGATATAGCTTTTCTTTCTTTGTTTTCATAGGTGGCAATTTATTGAAAGAAGTAGGTGAAGTCTAGGTTAAAAGGAAAAACAAGCAAGGGAGAGAGCAACAAAGGGAAATTGGGTTTACATGGGGCGGTTCAATCCCCTTTTCAAGCAAAAAACAGAGCCAATCCGGGTGCTGTAGGTTGGAAGGGAGGGAGGGAGGGAGGGATTTGGGTGCTTTTATGCTGTCTAGGAAATGTGGATGTGTAGTATGTGCCTTTCATAAAGATGTGCAGCGGGTGATAGGTTGGCCAGGTTAATTAAATTGTTACAAGCTTCAATCACCAGGATGGGACTCTTTCGCTAGGTTTCATGAGGCGGTTGAAGAGGCAAAATCAAAGACGAACGAAGAAGATGCAATGAGATGGCAAGCCACCAGGAAAGGTTGCTTGACAGTCAAGTCGTTTTACCACTTGTTAACTTTGGCACCTAGGGAGAATTGGAAACCGAATTTACTTGAAGCTTGAGAATAATATGAGCATTGGTTGTGTCCAACTGGTTTGGTGATTATTTTCTTTGGACCTGTGGCCTATGGATACGAAAAAGAAAAAATCACGAGAAACACGGAGTTTACATAAGTTATTCAGTAGAATAGAGACAAAATCATGAGAAGCTGATTGCCAATTTTGATTTCTGAGGGCTTCACAACAGTTTAGGGATCTCCTTTCATCCTTATGTGCCATAACATTTATAAAAGAAAATGACCCAGAGGCCAAAACTCCTCGAACCTTCTTGAATGTTTGTGTGAAGCCTCGTTAATGAAAGATAAGCGTCTTAGGTACCCATGATAGGACACGCTGGAATGAGCAACATGTAGTTTCTCAAAGTAGTAGTTGTTTTTGCATTACTATTGTTAGAGCCATATCGGTTTAACTGTTAGGTGGGATTTGCATCTGTCTTACAGGATGAGTGTCTGGTGATAATGATTGCGTGGAAGTTTTGGACCAGTATATTATACAGGATCTGCAAGATCTTGACCATATAATTTTGAGAGATGCATTTGTTCCATTAGTAGCTGCATATTGATACTGAAATACTTCTACTGCTGGCAACTTGGTGCTGATTTCCTCTTGAATTGCCTTTATGCATGCATGCATGCATGAGATAATTTCTGACTCTTATCCTCATTATTTTTTTTCTCCTAACAAGTAACAAGACTTATTTGCTTTTCTTATATGAGGCAAAGCTTGCGCTGGACAGTCTTGAAGTTCGAGTTGGGTAAGATACTGGTTTTCAGTAACCAAGTGCATTTCACATATGTTACTTTATTTTCTAACTAAGATGATTAGTATTTTAGTCTTAATTAGTGAATGATGTCAGATTGTACTCTTTGATTGAACGCTGTATGATTGTTGAGGATGGCAACATTATTGGGGCAGGAAGAAACTAGACGAACAAGACACATAATGTATGTTTATCATTGCTTCTCCACCCCCTTCTATAAATTTTGGCCAACAGCACTATGTTTTTGTTCCGAATTGATACCCTTGAATTATCAACTCATAATTTAGTGTCGGTCAATTTATGTTTGTCCCTTTATTAGGTGATGAATAATATATCTGATCAAATTTGCTAATAAGTGGAATTTTTCCATGCATTATTAGGCTGTAAGGAGTTTTGGTTCCCATTACTCTTCATAAAATATTGCTATGGCTAACAATAACAATAATCTTGCTATATTATACAAAACGTTTTCTGTTTTTCATTTGCCGTTATGCTTTGCCTGGAACCATAGTATGGTCTTTATGTGCTTTTGGGAAGTTCCTAAGATTGTTCTCTTATGCTGTATCTAGCTAGACTTTTGGTATACTTACATGTTCTGAAAATGCATTATGACCAATGTATTGCCTTTTAAGATGTAAGAACCTGCTCCTTGGGCATAGTTCTTCGTAAAATGATCACATTTACACAACTAGTTTAAGCCTGGTTTCTGGTAGAAATCATCTCTTATCTAATAGTCTATTTCTATAATCATTTATAGTCATGTGGTGACAATACAGTGCTACATATGATTTTATGGATAGTGATGGATGATTGAAAAAATATTTGGCCCTTTTAGTATCTTGTAGAGCTTAATAAAATATGCAAAGGTTCGTTACCAAAAAATATATATATATATGCAAAGGCACCTTGCTACAGGGGTATATATAAAAATACTTTTAGAAAACGCGGAGGTGGCTAATCCAATAAGAAGCCTCTTTTTCCATGTGAGATTCTCAGCAACTTCAAGCGAGTAAAACTTGTTGACTTCATGAAGTATATGCCTTGATCAATCTTCTATATGCCCTTAAACCGGGAAATATAGTATCTTCAAAGAAATATGATTTAACTATGAGGTAATTATGCTTTCTGATATGCCATGGGCAATGTACTTGATAAATAGAATCTATTTTCTTGCTTAATAGTTGCAATTATCTCATCTTGCATTCATGAGAGCATGTGCCTGAAATATTGTGGTGTACGGCTTGTGTTTCCAGCATGATTTTTCATATGTCTCACACTGTTATGAACTAACATTTTATCTTTCCTAAGCTTGTTCAGAACTCATCAATTTTTAATCCGTCTTTGTTGACATAAAAGTTAAAACGTAGTGAAACAGGATCTGTTTTATTGTGATTTGAGCAGTACATGAAGTAGCTAATCTAGATTATGGACATTGTTTATCTGCTCTAAGTGTTAGTTTTGAAAGAACAAGCTCAAGTACTGGGGCAAGAAGCAAGAGATTTACCAAGGATGCATCTGAAGAAAAAGTTTAGGGGGGGACAAACCATGAAAACTCATACTTTTAGAGCTTGAAATTTATAGTTACGTTGCTCTAAATAATCTGATTATGAGTCAAAAGCATTCTGGGAACATGAACTTACTCATTGCCTTTCTGAATACAACATCAAGCTAAAAGACTCATCTCACAGATAAAGGACCGCCCTGCTCAATTCCCTCCTCTGCAGCTCAAAAACTAACCCTAATTATTGCATAGTTTCATGATAGAGAGAAAGAGACTGTTGTTATGACGGTGAGCATGGTTCCTATGC
Organism: Syzygium malaccense; assembly: GCA_031216405.1. Classification (NCBI taxonomy): domain Eukaryota; kingdom Viridiplantae; phylum Streptophyta; class Magnoliopsida; order Myrtales; family Myrtaceae; genus Syzygium; species Syzygium malaccense. Next base: position 24,580,890 of record CM062257.1, on the reverse strand, counting down.
AATGTTTGGAAGACCTAGCTGATTGAAACCCATCCTAGCTAGTACAACTATTTACAGATCTTCTCTCTCAATCAGATTACTGGTACCAGGATTTCTCTGAAGAGAAGTTGCCTATATGAATCAAAAGCCTCTATGTATTGCCCTGTTTACTGCTTCTTGTTTGTTCTCCAAAGGCATTAGGTTTGATGTCGAAGAGAAAATATAGAACGAACCAAAGGCATTGTTAAAGTGAAAAATTTTAAGCCCTAGGCCCAAACAGACAACTATGTGAAATTTGATGCAAGAATTTTGGCAAGGTCAATGCCACTTATTAGAGCCTAGTTACTGTCAATTGAATTATATGGTACACTTCAGATATAATTGCCTTGCATGAAAACCTATTTCCTGGAGTACAGACATTTCTTGAAATTGATATTCTTGAGACCGAAATGTAGAACTTCCTAGACTAAACATATTCTCCTATCGGCGAACTTGTTTTTGCTTAGATAGTACCTTCTTTTCCAAAGTGCTTTGTCAATTAGTCTGCTAAATTCTCTCTCGCATGATATTTGGACATGTTTTGCAAACGAAATCTGTCTCGGGTTTCAAGCTGATGGACTAGGTAAAAGTGCAGAATCATTGGAAATATTGGCTGGTTTCCACAGAAATTTCATCTATGTTCCCCCTTTCAAATGTCTGCCTGATTTATGAATGTTTCCAACTTCTTTGTTGTTCTCTTGCAGTATTGGGAATTCGGTATTAAAGGGTTTCAAATGTTGTGGAGGTATAGTGGCATCAGAAGCCATTTCTCCTTTACGGGATTTTTATGGACGAGGAAACCCTAATGGGAATAAATGGAGATCTACCATTTTAACTAGTTGAAATGTATGTTCGAAAGAATGTTATTTCTATTTACATCAGATAGCCTAAGGGAAATGGTACTTCTTTTTCAATGGACCCATAGTTAAATGCCCTTTTTAAGAAGCTTTTATGAGCATAATAAGAAATTATTTTTTTTGAACCAAAGTATACTTTATCAATCATTGAAGTTGAGCATTGTGCCTGCTAGCAACATCTCCCTGATAGACCCTTACGGAAGAATTTATCTTGTAGATTCTAGTTCGACGGTCTTCCTAGCACTAATCCCCTTCCTCTCTCTCTCTCTCTCTCTCTCTCGCACATCTGTCCATATGTAAATCGTGTGCTGCGGTGAAGATATGTTGTTGTATCCTTGGTTTGGAGAATTATCTCCACATCCCACGTAAATAATGCAGGCCCGATGAAAGTTTTATGATGACTAAGGGTTAGTTAATAGCAAGCATAGAACGAGTGGGCCATTGGTTGGATAAGAACCCATTCAGAGGTTTTGTCCATAAAGTGCTCAAAAGTGCTCATCTTGAGATGGTGCGTGCACCCAGGCTGACACTATGCATAGTTGCTTGAGTGGAGCAATGTTGAGCTTATTATACGACTGTTAATTCAATCTTAAACTTTTTAATTATGTTAATTTAGTCCTAAATCTTTTTGCAATTTGCCAATTTAGTCCTTTATCTTTCAATTGTGTCAATTTAGTCATAAAATTTTTCATGATTTATCAATTTAGTCCTATACCTTTTAACGATTTACTAATTTAGTCCTTCCGATCCAATTTTAGTCGGAAATCTCTGACGTGGCGGTCTAGTCAGCTTTAGCTATCCTACGTGGTACGATCGATGCTGACGTGAACAATTTACAATTTCTTAAAATTTTAAAATTTTAAAATTTTTTCTTTTACTTTTCTTTTTCTTTTTCTTTTTCCTTTTTTCCATCTACCGGCCATCATCGAGCCTCATCAATGGCTGGCAGCCTCAAGTAAGGGCGCCCTCACCCACCTAGTGAGGGCGCCCTCACCCACCTAGTGAGGGCGGCGAGGGTGATCCTCGCTCGAGGTCAGAGAGGGCCCTCGCAAGCATAGGCTTGGGCGTCCCTCGCCCGAGGCCGGCAAGGGCAACACTTGACTGAGGCCGACGACCTTCACCGGCCATCGATGAGGCCTAGCCTTGGAGAGAAAAGAAAAAGAAAAAAGAAAAAAAAAGAAAAGAATCTAAAAAATTTTAAAAAAAATACAAAATTTGTACATATCAACATCGGCCGTGCCACGTAGGACTCCAGCGTTGATTAAATCATCACGTCAATGATTTTTGGTCAAAATTGGCTGAAAGGACTAAATTGACAAATCGTTAAAAGGTTTATAACTAAATTGATAAATCATCAAAAGTTTTAGGACTAAATTGACACAATTGAAAGGTAAAGGGAAAATGCCACAAAAAATCTCAAACTATGCTACTTGTGACAAATTTACCTTAAATTTTTTTTTGTGACACAAAAAATTTCAAATTATACCACTTGTGACACATTTACCCCACAATACTTTGGCCCATGGAAATTTTTGTCGTTTTCCTTTTTCTTTTTTTTTCGTTCTCTCTTCCCTCCGTCGGCCATGGCGGAGGGAAGCCGGCAAGGGCTGCCTTGGCTAGATCCGGCGAGGGCTGCCCTTGCCCGCCCAAGCAAGGGCGACCCTCGCCGGTGTCGGGTGAGGGTCGCCCTCGCCAGATTCGGCGAGGGCAGCCCTCACCTGAGTCGGGCAACCCTCGTTGGCGTTGGGCGAGGGTCGCCCTCGCTTGGCCGAATCCAGCGAAGGTAGCCCGACGCTGGCGAGGGTTGCCTTTGTCAGATCCAGCGAAGGGAGCCCTCGTCGGCTTCCCTCTGCCATGGCCGGCAGAGGGAAGAGAGAGAAAAAAAGAAAAAAAAAGGAAAAAGACGAAAATGCCTATGGACCAAAGTATTGTAGGGTAAATATGTCACAAGTGGCATAGTTTGGAGTTTTTATGTCACAAAAAAAGTTCAGGGTAAATTTATCGCAAGTTGCATAGTTTGGGATTTTTCGTATCACAAAAAAAAGTTCAGGATAAATTTGTGACAAATGACATAGTTTGGAGTTTTTCGTATCACAAAAAAAAGTTCAGGGTAAATTTGTCACAAGTAGCATGGTTTGGGATTTTTAATGGTATTTTCCCAAAGGTAAATGACTAAATTAGCAAATTATCAAGGTTTATGACTAAATTAACACAAGTAAAAGGTTTATGAATGAATCAGCCACTATACTTTAGGACTTTTTGGTCAATTTTCCCTTCCTAATTAGGTAAACTATTCACCATCTACTTCTTATATCATGCAGACATAGACATGCATAGCCACTATGAAACCCACGTTTGAAACTAAAACAACTATGAAATCCTCATCTGGAACAAATTCTAATGGATCGAAGTCTTACACGAGGACAATGGCAAGTAGCCTTGCAAAACAATGATGCCAGGGAATTTTTCATATAATTTTGGGGTGGATATGAAGATACACGAAACTTGTTTCGAATATATTGTGATAAGAATTTTGGTTTAAATACGAAATACGTACTTCGCGAAGAAACATTGTATTGCGCTTTTTTCCTCTGGAAAAAGCCAAGGTATGTACGGGTCAAGTTCCACATTGACCTCTCAAAATCCCTTCTTCCTTCTAAAGGTAAGTCCAGACACTTTGCTCCCTTTCTTGTCCTATTTTTTTTTTCAAAATTCTCCTTTCTGGGAAATTACACAAATTGTTCACTCCGACCACACGCGAAAGTGAGCAAAGCTGGTGCTCTATTTAAAATTCCTTGCTGTGTTGGACAATGTCGTGATTGATCATTCTTAATGTTGCCAATTTTGCAATTGAAGTTCGCCTCCTATTTTACAACACACGCATTCTTTCCTCTTTTTTCTTTTGGGTATAATAACGAGCTTCTAGTCGCATAAATTGGAAATAAACCCATAAACAACCTCCCATTATCGGAAGTGGGAATTGAACCCCTCACTCCCCGTTCTGAAAGAGAATGGTGGCCATTAGGACATCATCCTAGTGGTTACACAACATGCATTCTTCACTTTCGCATTAACCACTAGATATTCTAATTTGTCTTCACATGAGTTTCCTCTCTCTCTCTCTCTCGTCAATATTGAAGAATGGAAATGTGGGGTAGAAGAGGTTAGGTGATGTCGGACCTTTGTCATCATTGAATGTCTGGCATTTTTCAGATACTTCTCTTTTCTTTGCTGGTATCCTTAACTGTGCGTGTATTTATGTATCTCCTGAGTGGTCGTGTGTTAAATTATTATTGAGCAAAGAAAAAGCAACTTCTCATAGACTGGGGATGCCATTTCGAGGAAGCCAGCAAAATTTTTTTTCTTATTTTTATTTAATATATTTGTGAGCCTATGACTAGTAGTGATCTATACTATTCACTCCTGTTGGATATTTTGTCCGCCATTTGGCTTGTTTACCAGTCAAGTCATCGACAACTTAACAATAAATTCAACGTCAAATAAAGAAACCTGTGTCGATAAGACAATCGAATAACGTGGTGGTAGGCGGTCTTAAGTGAAAATAAGTCCATGTGTTCACACATGTTAGATATTTTGGTCCATCCTTAAGCACCATCATTTGTTGACCCTACCCAAGAAAAGTCATCCATCTCTGTCCTCCATTACAAGAATAAATAAAAAAGATCAAATGGCGAACGAACTTCCTAAAAACACAGTGCCAAATCTTAAGCTAATATTCGTAGCCGATTCCTATACTCCATCATCTAATGGCTTCTTCATTGAAACCCAAAAGGAATTACGATATCTTTTTGAGTTTTAAAGGCACGGACCTACGTAACAACTTCCTCGATCATCCCTACAAAGCTTTAGATCAGAATGGAATATATACTTTCATTGATAGAGAGGAACTGAGTAAGGAAGGCCACATATCGACGGCACTTATGAAGGTCTCACTCAAAAATGTCCCTTTTTGAATTCCCCCGCCACAGAAAGCCATCCTCCCTTGAAGCTCACGATCGGTTTTACTTTTGTAAAGAGTCCCCATCTCTCGTATTTATCTCTTTTAAAAAAAGAACCACCGAATCCTTTCTCATTCTGTCTCCAAAGCTCACGGACAGATCACTTGACCGAATCAATCTTTACAAAATCCAGATCGCCTTGTTTGCTGTCTTTTGGCCATCAACCGAGGGTTCTCTCTGGGTGGGAAAATTGGGCGTTGTTGCTCTTGCAGAGCATAGCCCAATCACACCAATCGATCGCTATTTCAACTAAATTTTTTTATTTTCTTCAACGCTCAAGGCTTCGATACTTTGCAAATTGAGAAATTTTCTACTAGGGCGAGTACTAACCAAGAATAGTCCGTGTGATCTAATATTGGTAAAAAAATTGGGTGCCTACAATAATAATTGCAAAGAGAGAAGTACTTGTATCCGTTCAGAAAATCTAAAATCTCATGCAAAGCAAATAGTAAAGAATGCAAAAGTAATAGAAGGCCACCATGAATCTATGACAATGATCTTTTAGATGTACAACTTTATAGATCTGGCTTGGCGTTAACGCTCTCGTTTTCAAGAAGAGCTCCTTGGAAGAAGAGATATATGCACTCGTACTACACTTGATGAGGAAGAAAAAGTGACCAGTTTCCCGTATTTGATGCGTCTCTGTAGGGGTTGTTTGGATAATTATTAGGAAATATTAAGTATTAATGGATGATATAGATGAATGAGAAGAGAAAGGGGTAAGGAAGAAAATGAACATATTTATTACCTAAAATATAGAGTAATCCTTGAGGCAATTAGGAAAATTGTAGAAAATAAGGAGAATCCTAGAAAGCCACTTCCACAATAATAGAAGCTATTTCATGAACTTTTAGTAATCCAAATGGCCACCATTTGAGGATAATAAATTAGATTAGTTTGTTTGTAATTATATAATAATATAGATAGAGAAATGGAGCAAGACAATGCCAACAATAGTGGTAGAAGAATCCATTCATACCTAAACAGAATCTTCGATTGACCAATTGGTCTTGGCCGCTAATGCCGAGGCACTAGGCCAACCACCGGGGTCTTGGGCTTAAGCGTCAGGGTCACGAGGATGACCAGGGATCCCCGGACCACATTGTCGAGGTTATGAGCTTGACCCTTGGGTCCTAGGTGTTTTGAAGTATAATGTTCTTACCGTCTCACTCACAAAACCTTATAGACAATCTCAATTGGGGCGAAGAGAAGCAAATATACTAACACTAAGCTAGCCCTCGAGGTCCAATCTAGCGATTGCAGGTCTGCATTCTTTCAAATCATAGTCCTTGCCGACACCGTAGCACCCACCAATGAATGTTGTTGTGAGCTTGTGAAGGCGAAGAAGAACTGCCATGATCAATTCGTGGAGTTGATCCTCTCAACCCACAAGCCGATCAGGGTGAAAGTATCCGATGTCCATAGGAGGAGCAATGAGGCGTGGAACAACTGCGTTGCAGCTGTATCCCCTCCCGAGCCTGCTCGTTGAGAACTATTCCTATTTTATAGTACACTAAACGTGTAAAATAAAAGAGACGAAAGCACGATAATTTTTCTATTGGATTCTTCTCAAAGAATTTTCCTATTTTTTATGCCTCTTAAGCGAAAGCGCAGTAGTGGATGAATCATATTTTTAGTGTTCAATGTGCTTAGAAACTTGTAATTTTTTTAAAATGATATGCAAAATACAATCTATCAAAGTTTGCAAATATCTTCCAAATGAAAAATCCAAAATTTTGAATCTCCAATTCATTAGGTAATCTGATTCCACAGCCAACAAATAAGACCTAAGTTGAATTCTTTCACTCGTACAAGTGGATATCTATGATTCATTTATTTCTCAATGCGTTTCCTTATCATTGTTGGCCTAACCTTTTCATCATAACAAAGCTGGAAGCGTTGGCTCCTGGTCTTCTTCCGGTTGTTCACATTCTTCGTGACTATCTCGAAGCGTCGTTCCACTAACTCATCAAGCTAGAAACTTTTTCCCTTCACATTAGAAAAATTTGATAGGCTTGACTTAAAAGTTGTCACTCTTCTTTTCTTCCGGTGCAAAGAGAAAAAGAAGATTCCGTGTGTCATGGTGAAGAAAGCCTTGTTCATTGGGCAAAGGGCCCTCCATGAGGGTTTGACCATATTGGATTTTGTGCAATCCAAATCTCTTGACCGTATTTTTCTCCTTAAAAAATCCTCTAGAAAAACGGTTGTTTTTTCATCAAAGTTCACTCTCTTGGCCGTCCTTGACTCATCTGATCCTCATCTTGATAGTTTTTGATCCAAACTTCCACAATTCTTGGAATCGTGATCCAACTTGTCCGAATCATATCTTAATCCACAGCAAGGAGTTATGACCAATTCCACTATCTTGGAATCATGTCCAATCCTGCTATCTTAGAGTTAAGACCATCTCCCGCAATCCTAGAGTTGGGTCCAATTGCACTATCATGAAATTGAAGCTATCTGCCATGATTTTGGAGTTATGAATTCTAATTCATCTCGTATGTCGAGCCGTCCATTAGGCCAATTAAAATGAAGAAGTTCAAGTGTGGGACTAATTTAAGCAAATGTTTTTGTTTAAGCATCCAATCGCACAACTATCGATAAACTTGCTTATTAGTTTTCTCATGAAATGAATGAAAAGTATCCAAGCAAAAATTTATGTGTCAATACAAAGTTTTTTTTTTGATAACCATGTGTCAATACAAAGTTAAGACGCATAAATTTTTAAAAAATTGATTCTTTTGACATTTGGCGAGGAATGTTGTGATTATCTGACTATATACAAAACATATATTTGTCTTGTGATTTATATGTCATTTGAGTAGTCATGTGTTAAATTATTACTCAGTAAAAGGAAACCACTCAGAGACTGGGGATGCCATTTGGAGGAAGCCAGCAAAGTTTTTCTGATTAGCGAGCCTATGATCAAAGCACAAGAATCCACCACACCAAAGTTGTTTCTCCACTACTTTTGTCGGCGACAAAGAAGCTTGTGTCGATCAGATACTCCGAATAACACGGTGGTGAAAATAAGTCCACATGTTCACATTTATGATAGATCTTGGTCCATACTTAAGCACCGTGTTTTTCTCAATGATATATTGTCGTAAAAGCGCTATTTTGTGCAAATTACTCTATATCAAAATTGCTATTCCAGGTCAAGGCCAAAACTTAATTTGTTCAGAGGATTTGCAGATTTTTTTTCACGGGTTTTCAGGGTAATCAGGCTGCTAGTAATTATGCGGATAAAAAAATTGAAATAGGCTTAGACATATATAGTTAGTTGTGAATATAATTTTATATCTTTTGAGTAGTCATATGTAAAATTATTTATTTAGCGAAGAAAAAACAAGACCTTGGAGGTTGGGAATGCCCCTTCGAGGAAGCCAGAAAAGTTTTTTTATTTTATTTATTAGAGCCTTTGACAAAAGTTAACCTAATGACATGAAATACTTCAATTACAGAAAGAAAAATGAAGACTAAACAGATCAAAGCCATTTCCTCAAAGCTGATGTGCGGTCTGCAGTGAAAATAAGTCCATGTGTTCATGTCTTTTACATGTCTCGGCCCATACTTCAGCACCATCTTTTTCCAAAGTTCTATATTATCAAAAGATGTAAAATTTGTTTTTTGCCGGTACACTTGATTGTGCGTGTAAGTTGTATATCTCTTGAGTGGTTATGTAGTAAATCCCTGTATGGCAAGGAAAAAACAACTTCTCAGAGGTTGGGGATGAAATTTCGTGGAAGCCACCAAAGTTGTCAGCGGGCCCGTGACCTACATCACGAGAATCCACCACCCTAGAGTTGTTTGTCGGTCCGTGCAATAATCGAGTCGCACGAGGACCAGTACCGATCTACACTGCTCACAAATCTTGTCGGCCACAGATATGCGGTCTTCAGTCAAAATTAGTCCATGTGTTCACACTTTAGATGTCTTGGACCATCCTTAAGCACCATCATTTACCCGATTTCTAAGAAAAGTCGCGCATCTCTTTCGTTTCATGTTGGATAACAGAGTTAAAAGAAATATGTGAGGGGTTGAGATTTCTCCGAAATCTCCATTCGACCGGCTGAATACCAACTCGAATGCTACCATGGTGGATTTATGACTATCCCAAATGAGAGAGAGATCGTCGATCTTGCAGTTGATGGGTGAACTGTTTGATTGATCTAAATCGGAAACTCTCTAAATCATCTAGTATAAATTATGTTGCCTCTGCTGCAAATTCAGAGTTGAGACACTGCCTCCTGCTTAAACTTAAAATAGCCACTCTATTTTTTGCCGCTTTGCTCGTCTTCAAAATTGCCTCTGGAATTGGGACCCGCTACTTTTTGCCTCGAGATTTTTATTCTACATTCGAATGGGGATATATTGGACAATTCACCTATGGCAAATTAGGAAAGAAAAACTTACTCTCGCATAAAACCTCTCTTCATAGCTATATCTTGAAGCGTCGTTCCTCTCACTAGTAAAGCTGAAAACTTTCTCCCTCCGCTTTAGAAAAATTTCATAGGCTTGACTTAAAAGTTGTCACTTTTCTTTTGTTTTGGTGCTAGGAGAAAAAGAAGATGCCTTGTCTCATGGTTGAGAAAGCCTTGCTCGGTGCGCAGCAGTACACTCAAAACATTCAAACTTGACTTGAATTTGATGACAAGAAATTCGAGGTTGAGAATTTATAATGAGAATTTATAATCTTCCATTGGTTAAGTTCAGTTATTGTGCTACTCGCTGACCAAATTCCTCTTACACCTATAAATAGATCATGAGAATTAGAACTCGCTCTTAGGCCACGATATCATCTCCTGCGATCGAGGGATCAGGAACATGGCTAAAAATCTGATCCACTTGCAACATTATGATCATTCCCCTTACTTCACAAATTCATTTAATAAATTCGGTTTACAAAGGATGATTGGATCGTACACATTACATAAGATGGGTCTTATGCAATGCCCATCCTTTCAACAGAGGAGATTTAGCGAATCGAGATTAGACATGTGATATTATTTCCGTTGAATTCTCAAAAGGACTTTCCATATGCATAATAACTATCGTACAGGTAATATTATTTCCATTGAATTCTCAAAAGGACTGTCCATATGCATAATAACTATCGTACTAGTAATTGATGCTGTGACAATTGCATACATAATAATTAATAGAATTTTAAGAGAAATAAATACGCGTTCTTCATTACTTTCTTGAAGCGTGGTTCCTCTAACTATAAAGCTAGAGACTTTTTCCTCGCACTTCGGAAAAATTGCATAGGCCTGACTTAAAAGTCGTCACTCTTCTTTTCTTTTGGTGCTAAAAGAGAAAAGAAGATAAATTGAACTTGAACTGTTGAATATAGTAGACTCCAGCTTTCGGTTCTAAAACCACTTCTCAAAAACACATTGTGTTAGTGGCATATATCACCAAAACAAGTGGCACTGTTGATGAGAGGTTATAAATTACAATCAACAAAACTCCTTAGCCATATTGAAGCGATAGAACAATTGTAGCATGTGCCAACGGAGAGAAGGTTAGGTGTTCCCAAACCACCACATAATTATTCGTTCATAATAATTTGCTTTAGAGGAAAGTCAACCCGCCTGGGTGGCGCTGCTGGAAAGGGCACTCTTCCTCTCGCAAAAGGTTGAGTGTTCGAATCCCGGGCGCCGCAGGGTGACTGAACCGGTGCACGTGTGTGGTGGCTAGCACGTGTCGCCCCCAGGGTTTACCTCCCGGCTATCGGCCGTGCGGGGGTTCCCTGGATTATCAAAAAAAAAAAATCCATAACACTTGATATTGAATAATTAGTTTTTGGTGGTTGATGACACGATGCTTTGAAAGCATCTTAACGTTTTCTCAACAAAAAAACAAACAATTGTGGATGAGCTGCCGCTGGCTCATTTATTTAATAAGCTGATTAAAACAGCATATCCATTTATAATGTATCAATATGTGACACTTTTATATAAGTCTGATTTATCTTCTTAACCATTACTTTTCTATGATTGAGAATGGAGAATTTAATTATTGGGCGTAAAAACTATAGATTGTCAACATTATTGATCCACATAATTCAGCATAAGACATTATGCATGATTAACCATTTAATTTTACCATTTTCTACACGAGTCCACAGTGCTTTTCTTATTTGGAATCTCAATCTCCAAAAGACTTGAATTATGTGATAAATTAAGCAAACGTAAACTATTTAAACACCACACTTTACCCAAAAAAAAACTATTTAAACACCACATATGGAGACAACTCTAATGGGATTTTTTTTTAAAACCAATACAAAACTTGATGCCATGTCGTATATATTTAATATGCAAGAAGCCTGAATTTTCACAAGGCTTGAACATCAACTTGATTGCTTGATCACGTGCAATATGGGAAAACATACTGCTTCTTTTTTGAAGACTGCAAATCCCTCGCAGATTTTAATATATGAAAGGCAAATCATCCAACAAAGAGACGGATGCCATTTCCATTACGAGGAAGCCAGCAAAGTTTTTCTGATTAGCGAGCCCATGACCAGATCACAAGAGTCCACCACCCCACAGTTGTTTCTCCACTACTTTTGTCGGCCACGAAGAAGCTTGTGGCCATCAGAGCACGAAATTTCGAGGAAGACCACGAAGTTTGTGATTTGTCCACACTTGATTGTGCGTGTAATTATTTATCTCTTGGCTGGTTCTTCTCGGAGGTTAGGGATGAAATTTCGAGGAAGACCACCAAAGTTGTTTGTCGGTTTGTGATCTATTACTAGTCCCTACTTTTGTCGGCCACAAAGAAGCCTGAGTCACGCGGTCGTACGCGGTCTTCATTTTCCAAATTTCTAATATTATTCTTTGTTAACCCTACCCGAAGAAAGTCATGCATCTCTCACCTCTAGCATAAGAGTAAATCAACAAGAAGATCAAGTGGTGGATGAACTACCTGAAAACACAGTTTCAAATCTTCGTCTAAGAGTCGTTTCCCATTGTTAGAACTCCGTCATCCAATGGCTTCTTCATCGAAACCCGAAAAGATTTACGACGTCTTCTTGAGTTTCAGAGGTGTGGATGTGCGTAAAAACTTCCTCGGTCATCTCTACAAATCTTTAGACCAGATTGGAATATACACTTTCCGGGATAGCGAGGAATTGAAAAAGGGAGACCAAATATCGATGCTTATGAAGGCCATTGAAGAATCATGCATCTCAATCATCGTTTTCTCTGAGAACTATGCTTCCTCAACATGGTGCTTAGAAGAGGTGTCCAAGATTATGGAGTGCAACGAGCAAAAGAACCTCACTGTTCTACCGGTGTTTTATAAAGTGGACCCAAGAGAAGTGAGAGGAGGCAGAAAGAGTTATCGGAGAGCTCTGGCTAAGCACGAGTCCAAGTTTGGGAAGGATTCGGAGAAAGTAAAGAGATGGAAGAAAGCTCTTTCCGATGCTGGTAACTTGTCCGGGTGGCATTTGAATGATGGGTAAGTAGAGTGGAGTTCATATTTTCCGTAAGAAAAGTAATCCTTACAAGCAAGTATACATATTGTTTTAAAATTTTTAAAGATAAATAAATAAATGGACGCACACATGCTTGTAAGTATATGTATACATGCTTCATCTTATGATTCCTGAAAATTCTTAAGTTGCTTAAGTTTAAGTTAGTAATTTCATAAAAGAGTTGATGAGTCTAAGTGTAGTTAAGAAAGATAAATAAAATTTGAGAAAAATTGATAATTAAAAGAAAAAATAAAATTGCAAGTAACTCAAACAAGACTTATTAACTTAAAACTAGTTGGTAACTAAATCGAAGAAAAATTGATAAATCACTCTAATTAAGATTGACAATTTCAAAAAAGAGTTCGTAAGTAACTTAATTTAGAGTTGTTAACCCAATAGAAAAATTGGCAAATTAAAAGAACAAGTAAACATTGATAAGTAGCTGAATCAAGAGTTGGTAATTCAAAACTTATAGATAATTATTTAGTATTATCAAAGATGGTAAATCACTTTAATTTCTTTTAGTAATTTCAAATAAAGTTAGTAAATTCGACTTCGCAAGTTATGCGAATCATATTTGGTAAGTTAGTACAAAATGGGTAATGTGCAATGTATAAAAAGTTGTTGGTGATTTCATAAAGCTGTTGGTAAGTTATTAATAAGTAATGTGAAATAAAAAATCGCCAATCTTTTTTCTTTCCCAACAGTTTTTTGACACTTGCCAATATTTATTAAAATTCGCCAGCATGAAAAGAAACCTATCTTTGGGCATCCAATAATAGAATTCTGCCTTTAGCCTTTCATAGCCCGGTTTCATTCGGGTAAGGTCCGTAGCTCTTTCTTTTGGATCCTTGCTGCCCTCTTCAAAGTGTAATAGAAGTTCTAGACATTTTATCAGTGGGCTATTGAGGTCTTCACGTTTCATTTTGGTAAATTGAGTTCTATAGATTTTTTATTTTTGCCAATCAAGTCCCAAACTCGTTACAAGTGGCACTTTAAGTTCGAAAAATCACATATGGCTATCCGTAGAATAGACACGTGGCTTTTCCAATAATAGAAAATTGACACTGGGACTTTATCGGCTGAAAAATCTACTTACTCATTTGAACAGAATAAAATATTAAAACCTGATCGACCAATAGACAAAATGTTAAATAGTGTTATTGCACTTACCCCATTTCGTTGGATAATTAGTGTTTATAGGCCATGTAAGGCAATAACATCGTGCTTCAGGGTATTTAATAGTTTTGACGTCGAAATCATAATCACCGTTCAAAGTCCTAAATAGCACTTTTTAATTAAGTGCATATATAAATCACATATAACGGTCAAAAAGAAAAATAAGTAAATCATCAAGTATATAAAAAAAGAACATAATCACGTGCATAAATAAAAGTTAAAACCTTGAACATATTTTGATTGGTGTGGAGCTTTGATAATCTAAAAATATGACGCACTACTCTGTCATTTTTTTTATTAGACATTGCTCTGTCGTTGTTAGCTAGTGAATCCTTGTTATTTGCTTATTCAAATCCCTAAAATGATGCCATGACTTCCTTTTCCGTTTTTGTCAGAGATGAGTCAGAGCTTATACAAGAAATTGTGGAGAAGATCTCCACTTACCTAGCCCGAACACCTTTGTATGTTGCTAAGCATCCGGTTGGGATAGATTCCCGAGTTGTTAAGCTGAAATCGATGTTAAATCTTGAGTCTGATGATGGTGTTCTCATGGTGGGATTATTAGGACAGGGAGGTATAGGGAAGACAAGTTTAGCAAAAGCTCTTTACAATACTATGTTCAGACAATTTGAGGGTTCATGTTTTCTGGCAAATGTTCGAGAAACTTCAAAAGGCAACGGGGGTTTAGCTACTTTGCAAGAAACATTACTAAATGATGTACTATTACCTCGACAAAGATTAGAAGTGTCCAATGTCAATGGAGGTATTCATCTAATACAACGCAGACTTGGTCGCAAAAAAGTTCTCCTCATCCTTGATGATGTAGATGACTTGCACCAATTGAATACTTTAGCAAGTGACAAGTGGTTTGGTAATGGGAGCAGGATCATCATTACTACAAGAGATAGACATTTGCTAACTTGTCATGGCATAAACCAAGATCATGTGTATAAAGTTCAAGCATTGGATGACAGTGAAGCTCATGAGCTGCTTAGTAAGCATGCTTTTCTGACACACCAAATATTAAAAATCAGCACAGATCTAGTGAATAGTGTTTTGCATTATGCTGATGGCCTTCCATTAGCACTTGAGGTGCTAGGTTCCTTCTTATGTGGTAGAAGAGAACATGAATGGGAAAGTACACTAAAGAAGCTTTCTAGAGTTCCTAACAATAAAATCAATGATGTGCTTAAAATAAGTTATGATGGACTAGAGGAAAATGAGAAAGAGATTTTTCTAGACATTGCATGCTTTTTTAAGGGGAAGAGTAGTGAGTATGTAAAGAAAGTTCTCGATAGTTGCGATCTTGACGCAACAATAGGATTAAAAATTCTCATTGAGAGGTCCTTGATAAGAAATGGTTCCGCAATAGAAATGCATGACTTGATTCAATTCATGGGCATGGAAATAGTGAACCAAGAATGTCGAGATAATCCCAAGAAACGCAGTAGACTATGGTGGTATGTTGATGTTTTTGATGTTCTATCAAGCGATGAGGTAAGATTGCAAATACCATCAAAATTTTGCTTTTTATCTTTTACTCTATTTACTTACATGAATAACCTAACTAGTCTTGAATATACAGGGAGATTGTGTTGTAAAAGCCATAGTGTTGGAGCTACCAAAGCTGACAGAGATGTGTATCAATCCTGATGCTTTTACAAAAATGAAAAGGCTGAGATTGCTCATCTTGCGCAACGTGCATGATTCCTTCCACGGTCCTATATGTCTTCCTAATGAGCTTAGATGGTTTGAGTGGCCTGGATGTGCTCGCAAGATTCCAGAATTTTCCTCTGGTCCGCAGAAATTAGTGGGACTTTATATGAGCGAAGGCAATATCACAGGAGTGTTAAAACAATTTGAGGTGAGCATTTACCTACATAGACCTTTTTATTATCTATTTCATTTGTAAGTGCATATGCGTATTATATGTACTAGTAAAGGGAGCGGTGTTTTTATGTTTTAGAAACCACTTCTCTATTTTATTTTAAAAGGACCCTAGCTTCTTGCCTTACAAATATTTTTACATACAGCAAAATTGGCATTTGAAAAATTAAGCAAGCAACTTTATTAGAAATACTCAGTGGAAACATTTTTATAAAATATATCTTACCAAAAAAAAAACATTTTTATAAAATATACAATACAAAGAAGTTTTCTACGTATATGTGGAAAGAGAAAGATGTTTCAAGATATGAAATTTATTTATGAAGGTCATTGCATCATTAGAAATTTCAAATTTTAATACCAAGATATGTGAGAGATAAAAATTAAAATAATCAATTTCACGTATCTGCACGTGGTATAATATCTGTAAAATAAGTAATTGAATATAATTGATGGAAGGAATATAAAAGAAAAAGATTGATATCTTTTAAAGTAGGAGATCATCTTTACCTTATATAATATTATAGATGAAGTTTACATGCTTTCTAATCTCTAACTATCGACATAGATATATTTCAAAATCAGATCAAATCTACCTAGTGCAGATACTCAAAATTAGCGACCAAAAAACGATACTCAAATGCAATTTGCTGTCGGTTGTTTACATATAAACTTTCTTATTTTACAGAAAAATTGTATAGTGAAAGAACAAAAGGGAAACAAAAATATGACGAAACTTACCCAATATACATACATAAACGGCGGGGTTGGTCCAGCATCAATAAACTTAGCTCAGTCAAAGGTTTGAATGCACTTTTCTGTAAAACAAGGCATTGTTAATTGCTTAAATCATTTCTTAAGGAGTAGCACTTCTAAGTGGACATAATAGAGTATTTATTAGGAACTTTGCCACTAATGTGTGTAATGTGGGCACAACAAAATCAATATAAGTGATCCAGTAGGGTCATACCACTAGTTTCTTAATGGAAAGTTAGAGCCAGATTTCGAATTGGATATGTGAAATTTTTATTTTCTTCCGAATGCTTTTCAAAGTTGGCTTCATTGTCTTTGCATGACTTAAAAAAAAGTAAGATTTATTATTTTTTACGCAATTACATTGTGATAGTATTTATATTCCCCATTCATCCATGATATATAGTTAAAGCCATAACTAGCGGTGTCTTCGCTCATATTCTCGTCACGTGACACTTCACTTTACTTTTATGATTGCCACATGACATGACACGCGGAATAGTTTTGTCATGTGGCCCACATCCGCCTTTGCCACGTGGCACTCCACCATGCTTTTATGATTGTCATATGGCATGACGCGAGGCATAGTTTTGTCATGTGGCCCATATTTGCATGCTCGTCACGTGACACTTCACTTGAATTTTGTGATTGGCACATGCATGACGCACGGCACAGTTTTATCCCAAATCAGTTTTCATCTACTAATGGATGGTCGATTTGGGTCAAAAGTACAAGTTTGGGATCGTTTTTGTTAGAGGAAAATTAATTTGTGGTAATTGTATAGTGGTGGTACCAGTTTAGGATTTTTGTGAAACGAAAATTAATTTGGAGTAAATCTGCGAATTAATTTGGGATTTTTAAATTCTAATTTTTTTAATAATTGCCTAATGCAATTTTATTTGATTTTTATATTGTGTACCTATATGTTATTGAATTCTTACAAATAATATGTAAAATGTAAAATCATAAAAGTTATCTCTGATTTGCTAAAGTGACGATGAAAACTAAATTACTGGGTAAAACTCGATCATGCGTGTGCCACATGACACCACTTCGGGCAAGCTTTCACCCGGTCAATACAGATTATACAACAGTCAAGGATATGTAATTATGACATATCCTTTCCCTGAGAAACCCAATCTCCCCCATGTGTCGTGTAGCCAATTTTATAATCCTCAATCAAGCTCAGCCTCTGCAAATAAACTATGATATTGTTAGTGATCAATGTTATAAAACCATGGACAACATGAATGACATCCGATAATAAATTACCATCATTTCACGAGTTTGACTCCCCCGTTTGGGTACAACAACTTATATAGGCCTATTTGTGGACTCCGTAGCAGATCGCATCTATATTAAATAAACAAATTGCTCAATATTTACGATTGACAATCTAAAATATAAAAATTTCTTGAAAGATCAATACCGGAAATGCTTTATTAGTAACCTATTCTCATAACGGGAATTCCACGGTTTAAATGTAAGGAGGCAACATCATCATACAAGCACCCCTTTTTTGTCCCTTTCAAAATGTTTATCAAAGCTGATTTCGCTGTTTTTGCAGGGCTTCCAAAATTTGAAGTACCTTAATTTCAATGACTGCGAGTCGCTGGTGCGCATGCCAGACCTCTCGTGTACTCCAAATCTCGAGGAATTGGATCTCTGTAATTGTAAAAACTTGGTAGAAGCCCATCAGTCAATTGCATATCTTGACAAGCTACAAGTGTTGAATTTCCGTGGGTGCTCTGAACTTAGTGTTTTTCCAAATGAGCTCAAGTTAAAAAATCTTCGAACTCTCAATTTTCGAGAATGCACAAAGTTTGAAAGGTTCCCCGACATTCCACATAAACTTGAAGCCCTAGAACAGCTTAATTTAGAAAAAACCGCTATTGAAGGACTTCCTGCATCGATAGAAAATCTTGTCTCTTTGAGATATATGTATTTAAGTAATTGCAAGAACTTGATGCATATTCCGTCTAGCATTTACAAGTTACAAAACCTTGAAGACTTGGCTCTTGATTTTTGCACAAGTTTAATTAGGTTTCCAGAGTTCGAGGATTCGACTGATCCTTGCATGAAGACCAAACTTTCAAAATTAAATCGGTTAGACCTTTCGGGATGTGAATTGTCCGAAGTAGACTTTCTTGAGAATCTTTCCTGTTTTCCCGTTTTGGAAGATTTATCTCTGTCGATGAACAATATAACTAGCCTTCCTACATCCATCAATAAGCGTCATCGTTTGTCCCATTTGGGTGTTGAAAATTGCCATCTATTACAGGATATTCCCGAGCTTCCACCATTTTTGAGTTTTCTTAACGCGGATGATTGCAAATCTCTGCAAAATTGTGAAGATTTAACTTCAGTTCATGATTTTGTCCGTAGAGGGTTGACCACAGCTAATATTTTCCCAAGTGGCGAGGTTAGATTCTCTCTCTCACGCATGCATATCGATATGGACTATATGTTGGATCCCATGCATGGTTGGATATTGCAATGGCAGAAAATGCAATATTTGGAGGCTTAAGAAAATCAAACAAATATAGAGTGACTGCGCACATGTATGCATGTAATGGCGTTGGCTACCGTACTTTTATGGGAATGATTTCTATCACATGAGACTTGTATGTTAATGCAAGCAGGGATCAATGGATCTCTACTCGTTTATAGAGCTCTAATCCCAAGTGGAATTCTTTAGGATTACTTACAAAATTCAAATTGAATTTTTCTATTTGGGTACTAATAACAAACTTGGGTACTTTCTAATGATCTATCTTTGTTTCAGCCTATAACACGCAATATTCGTCTCCCTCGAGGCGAGATGCCAGAGTGGGTTATCCCTATTGAAGAGGATTCCATATCTTTCATGGCTTCACAAGATTTGTATGACAAGTTTTTTGGATTTGCTTTCTGTATCGTTTTAGATAAGGATAATTATCAGGAAGTAAAGGAAGTCACATATCGTATTGTTACCCACGTTAATGGCAAAGAGCGGAACAATATCATCTTCCATTTAGAACCATTGCAGTTGGATCATTTACATCTTCGTTATCTCGCACCACCAAAGTTCAATTTTGGTCGAATTGACGGGAGTTATGTACAATTTAGCCTCACAGTATCCGGTAAACGCATGAAAAAGTGGGGATTCCGAATATTTTGCAAGCAACTGGAGGACGATTTAAAAGTCATGCTTCAAGATGATCGGCTAATCGATCCAGCTTTACTCTACGAGATCGATTATGAATTAATATGTTCAGAAGTCGAGAGTTTACTTATGCACAGAGATGGTTCGACCGAAACAGATCTAGAAGAAGACCTGCAAGATCATCAAATCAGAATAGAGAGAGATGAACGAATAGCACCCAAGAGAAAGCATGGGCTTATTCCCGCTCAAGGCAAGCGAATCAAGACCACGTCGACTTCCTCCGACTCGACCGATGGAGAAGAAGAGAACGATCGAGAGATTTGCGAAGGAAGCAATTCGTAGGTAAGTGAGGTCCCTGATTTTTTCTTTTTCTTTCTTACTTGTTCTTCTCGTTTTCTCCTCTCTTTTTATCTCTTTTTCTCTGTTTTTTTTTTACTTCTTTTCAGCATCACGACTCCTCCTCATCTTCCTCTATCCGACGCCACCACCGAGCTCTGACGAAACGGAAGGCCGCTGCCTGCCGACGGAAGCGACGAGCATAATGAGGAGTTGGTCTTCCCGAAACAGAGTCCCGAGCAAATCGACGGCGATGGAGACCGGCGAGCGGGAGGCGACAGACTACCACTGACGACCGAAGCCATGGAAAGTGATAGAGCAGCTCGGGGTGAACAATTCTCTCCTGAGGTTCTGGGCTTCATGTAGATTGCTGTAGATTAGCTCGATTTTGAATTCGATTCGTACGGCGCTACAATTGCGCAGGAGCTTGAAGAATGTGTCCGTGAATTTGTTAGAGAGACGTTGGATAAGGTGCTTCTTAGTAAGTTTAGTCTGTGGATGCTTGGTAGTGAATTCACTGGCAATCGACGTTACACGCTGCAAAATCAGCGACGATCCCTATAAGAAGGTATACCTTTTTCTTTCTTTCTTTCGATAAGTGGCAATTTTTTCAAAGAAGTAGGTGAAGTCTAGGTTCAATGGGAAAAACAAGCAAAGGGAGAGTGAAACAATGGGAAGTAGCTTGTTCAGTCCACTTTTCAAGCGAAAACTGAACCCAATCCGGGTGCTATACGTTGGGACTCCCTTATGCGAAACCAGGCATTGCAGCGGACAACCAGCCATAGTGGGGTTGGGGGTGCTTTTGAGGTGTCTAGGAAATGTGGATACGTAGTATGTACAATTCATACAGATGTGCAGCGGGTGAAAGGTTTTCCAGGACTATTAATTGTGAGAAACTTCAGTCGCTAGGATAGGGCTCTGTCTTTATGTTTTGTGCGGCACTTGAAGAGGCAAAACCATTCAGGAATGAAGAAGATGCAGTGAGATAGCAAGCCACTAGGAAAGGTTCCTGGACAGTCTGAGTCCTTCTTCCAATTGTTGACTTTGGCATCTACGGAGAATTAAAACCCAAATTTACTTGGTGCATGAGTTGTGCCCATGGATAACCTGGTTAGGTGGTTATTTTCTTTCTCCTTGTGGATTGTGGGTATGAAAAAGAAAAAAATCACAAGAAACATGGAGTTTACATAAGTTATTCAGTAGAATAGAGACAAAAGCACAAATAGCTGATTGTCAATTCTGATTTCTGAGGCCTTCGCAACAGTTTAGCGTTCACTTTTTATGCTTATGTGCCATAGCGTTTATGGACGAAATTGACCTAGAAGCTAAAGCTCCCGGAAGCTTCTTGAATGTTTGAGTGAAACCTAATTAATGAAAGAAAAGCTTCTGAGGTACCAATGATAAGAGTCACTGGAGTCAGCAACATGTAGTTTCTCAAATTAGTTGCTGTTTTTGCTTGAGTGTTGTTAAAGCCATATCAGTTCAACCGTCAGGTGGGATTCGCATCTGAATTACAGGATGAGTATGTGGTAATAACCATTGCTTGGAATTTGTGACCAGTAGATTATACAGGACCTGCAAGATCTTGATCACATAGCTATGAGACATGCATTCATTTGATCCGTAGCTACGAGACATGCTGAATATTTCTACTAGTAGCAACTTGATGCTGATTTCCTCTTGAATTATTTCTGACTCTTATCCTCATGTTTTCTTTTCCTAACCAGTAATGAGACCTATTTGCTTTTCGTATATAAGGCAAAGCTTGCTTTCGAAAGCTTGAAGTTCCAGTTGGGTAAGAAATTGATTTTCAGTAACTGGGTGCATTTCAGATGTGTTACCTTATTTTCTAATTAAGATGATTAGTATTTTAGTCTAAATTAGCGAATGGTTTTCAATAATATATCTGAACAAATCTGTTAATAGTGGAATTTTGCATGCATAATTAGGCTGTAAAGGGTTTTGTTCGCATTATTCTTTCATAAGATATGACTAAGGCCAACAATAGCAATATTCTTGCTTTATTATGCACAATGTGTTGCGTTTTTCATTTACCATTGTGCTCTGTCTGGAGCCATATTATGGTCTTTATCTGTTTTTGTGAAGTTCCTAACATTGTTTTCTTAGGCTGTATGTTAGCTTGACTCTGGTATTCTTACTTGGTATAAAAATGCACTGTGAGCATTGTATTGCCTTTTAAGATTTAAGAACCAACTCTTTGGGCACATTTCTTCGTACAATGGCCACATGTACACAAATAGTTTAAGCCTGGTTTTTGGTAAAGATCATCTCCTATCTAATAGTCTATTGCTGCAATTATTTATAGTTTTATGGTGACAATACACTACTATAAATGATTTTATGGACAGTAATGAATAGTTGATACGAAAAATATATGGCCCTTTTAGTATCTTGTGGAGCATACTGAAAGCATAAAGGCACCTTGCTACAGGGTATATATAAAAATACTGTTATAAAAGGCAAAGGTGGCTAATCCAGTAAGAAGCCTCTTTTTCCATGTGAGATTCTCAACAACTTCAACCGAGCAAAAATTGTTGAGTTCATGTAGTATTTGCCTTAATCTATCTTATATATTCTCTCAATTAGTTAACTTGAAGGAGAAAACATTCCTCATGAAATGCATTTCCTAAATTTATGCTAACCTACACTGTGAGAAACTATCTTTCTGACAAAGCTCCTAAATTTGATATGCTTGCTTTGTTTTTCTTCTTTCTCTTTCATAGGCAACAATACATGCAGAGAGGGAAGCTCTTGATGTCCTTTAGGAATAGTGGCAGAGGACTGGATCTTCAGCTACAGAAGTTGTAGAGAAGAAGTTGGTCTTCCCGAAACAGAGTCCCGAGCGAATCGACGGCGACGGAGACCGGCGAGCGGGAGGCGACGGACTACCACCGCCGATCGAAGCCACGGAAACTGATAGAGCAGCTCGGGGCGAGCGATCCTCTCCTGAGGTTCTAGG
The DNA here is from genome assembly GCA_031216405.1 of Syzygium malaccense. Lineage (NCBI taxonomy): Eukaryota > Viridiplantae > Streptophyta > Magnoliopsida > Myrtales > Myrtaceae > Syzygium > Syzygium malaccense. Next base: position 24,558,230 of record CM062257.1, on the reverse strand, counting down.
CTTCATGCAGATTGCTGTAGATCAGCTCGATTTTGAGTTCGATTCGTACGGCGTTGCAATTGCGCGGGAACTTGAAGAATGTGTCCATGAATTTGTTCGAGAGACGTTGAATGAGGTGTGTCTTCGTTAACTTTAGTTTGTGGATGCTTGGTAGTGAATTCATTGGCAATCGACGTTACACACTGCAAAATCAGCAACGATCCCGAAAAGGTATAGCTTTTCTTTCTTTCTTTTGATAGGTGGCAATTTTTCAAAGAAGTAGGTGAAGTCTAGGTTCAATGGGAAAAACAAGCAGTGGGAGAGTGAAACAATGGGAAGTAGCCTGTGCATGGTTTGGTTTAGTTCGCTTTTCAGGTGAAAACTGAGCCCAATCTGGGTGCTATAGGTTGGGACTCCCTTACGCGAAACCAGGCATTGCAGCGGACAACCAGCCACAGTGGTGTTAAGGGGGGGTTGCTTTTGAGGTGTCTAGGAAATGCGGATATGTAGTATGTACAATTTATACAGATGTGCAGCGGGTGAAAGGTTTTCCAGGACTATTGAATTGTGAGAAACTTAAATCGCTAGGATAGGGCTCTGTCTTTATGTTTTGTGCGGCACTTGAAGAGGGAAAACCATTCAGGAATGAAGAAGATGCAGTGAGATAGCAAGCCACTAGGAAAGGTTCCTGGACAGTCTGAGTCCTTCTACCACTTGTTGACTTTGGCATCTACGGAGAATTAAAAACCAAATTTACTTGGAGCATGAGTTGTGCCATGGATAACTGGTTAGGTGGTTATTTTCCTTCTCCCTGTGGATTGTGAGTATGAAAAGAAAAAAATCACAAGAAACACGGAGTTTACATAAGTTATTCAGTAGGGTAGAGACAAAAGCACGAATAGCTGATTGTCAGTTTTGATTTCTGAGGCCTTTGCAACAGTTTAGTGTTCTCTTTTTATGCTTATGTGTCATAGCATTTATGGAGGAAAATGACCTAGAAGCTAAAGCTCTTAGAAGCTTCTTGAATGTTTGAGTGAAACCTAATTAATGAAAGATAAGCTTCCGAGGTACCAATGATAGGACACACTGGAATGAGCAACATGTAGTTTCTCAAATTAGTTGCTGTTTTTGCTTTAGTGTTGTTAGAACCTTATCAGTTTAAGAGTTAGGTGGGATTCGCATCTGAATTACAGGTTGTGACCAGTCTATTATACAGGACTTGCAAGATATTGATCATATAGCTATGAGACATGCATTCATTCCATCCGTAGCTACGAGACATGCTAAATATTTCTACTGGTAGCAACTTGATGCTGATTTCCTCTTGAATTGCTTGTTATGCAAGAGAGAATTTTTTACTCTTGTCCTCATGTTTTGTTCTCCTAACCAGTAACAAGACCTATTTGCTTTTCTTATATAGGGCAAAGCTTGCTTTGGACAGTCTTGAAGTTCCAATTGGGTAGGAAACTGATTTTCAGTAACTAGGTGCATTTCAGATATTTTACCTTATTTTGTAATTTAGATGATTAGTATTTTAGTCTAAATTAGTGAATGGTTTTGCAGTGTACTTTATTCATTTATAATATACTTTGATTGAACAGCTGTGTGATTGTTGAGGATGGAAGCGTTATTGCGGCAGGAAGAAACTGGACTTATCAGCCACGAAATGTATGTTTGTCATTGCTTCTCTACCCCATTCTATAAATTTTGGTCGACAGCACATTGTCAGTGTTCTGAATTGATACCCTCGAACTATCCACTCATAGATTATTGTTGATCATTTTATGTTTCTCCCCTAATTATTTCTTTAATAGATCGTACAATAATATATATGAACAAATCTGTTAATAGTGGAATTTTGCATGCATAATTAGGCTGTAAACGGTTTTGTTCGCATTATTCTTTCATAAGATATGACTAAGGCCAACAATAGCAATGTTCTTGCTTTATTATGCACATTGTGTTGCGTTTTTCATTTACCATTGTGCTCTGTCTAGAGCCATATTATGGACTTTATCTGCTTTTGTGAAGTTCCTAACATTGTTTTCTTAGGTTGTATGTTAGCTTGGCTTTGGTATTCTTACTTGGTATAAAAATGCATTGTGAGCATTTTATTGCCTTTTAAGATTTAAGAACCAACTCTTTAGGCACATTTCTTCGTACAATGGCCACATGTACACAAATAGTTTAAGCCTGGTTTCTGGTAGAGATCATCTCCAGTCTAATAGTCTATTGCTGCTATTATTTATAGTTTATGGTGACAATACACTGCTATAAATGATTTTGTGGACAGTAACAAATAGTCGATTGCCCTCTTTAAGTATCTTGTGGAGCATACTGAAAGAACAAAGGCACCTTGCTACAGGGTATATATAAAAATACCGTTAGAAAAGGTGGAGGTGGCTAATCCATTAAGAAGCCTCTTTTTCCATTTGAGATTCTCAGCAACTTCAACCGAGCAAAACTTGTTGAGTTCATGTAGTATATGCCTTAATCTATCTTATATATTCTCTCAATTAGTTAACTTGAAGGAGAAAACATTTCTCATGAAATGCATTTCCTAAATTTATGCTAACCTACACTGCAAGAAACTATCTTTCTAACCAAGCCCCTAAATTTGATTTGCTTGCTTTGTTTTTCTCCTTGCTCTTTCATAGGCAACAAGACATACAGAGAAGGAAGCTCTTGATGTCCTTCAGGAATAGTGGCAGATGACTAGATTTTCAGCTACAGAAGCTGTAGAGAATTTTCAGCATGCTCCCTTTTATGTGACATGTGAACCATGCATATGTGTACGGTAGCTTTATTGATGATTGGTACATCTGTTGGTCATACTGAAATAAAACTAAACTTTCCTAAATTGGTTTATTCATAAATGATTAGATTTCTCTTATTCCTTTTTAGGTATAAAGGAAGTATATTATGGCTGTGCAAATGATAAATTTGGAGGCTGTGGCTCAATTCTGTCGATTCATTCAAGTAGCTCCAAGGTATCCATTAGGTTAGTTTCTGAACTTGCTTTTGTTGCTGATTTGGTATCCACTTAGCTCCACTTTGAAATTGTGACATATGATGATTGACAACTAAAGCTTACTGGAGGTCTTCCTTATGTTGATTACTGATGGATGTGATTTCGTAGTGGTTCTGTTTGTTGTCACTACTTAAATATTGCAACACATAACCGTGAAAATAAATGGAGGTTATGGAACTAATTTTCCATCTTTTCTGTCCTTAAGTGGAGTTTCTGGAAGCGTCAAGAATTCAAGTATATATTAATTCTAAATTTCTCTGCTTTGTTTCCTTTTCCTTGAATTCTTTGTGATTTGTTAGATATTTCCGTATTCTTTTCATATGCCCTAAAAGATGTACAGTTCTGGGAAGTCCTACAAATTAAGCTAACATTAGTTTCTTCTTTCCTGTTCCCTTCCCCCCTTGTTTCTCACGTTTTCTCACTGCAGTGAGATTTTTTATGTCTTTAGTGTTGTCATGGTTAAATCTGGAAATCTGCAAAGAAATGTGATATTTATCATGGGTAAACTATGCTTTCTGATATGCCATGGGCAATGTACTTGATAAAGAAACCTCTTTTTGTGTTTATTAGTTGTAATTGTCTCTTCTTGCATACGTGAGAGCAGGTGCCTACTAAGTTGTGGTGTATGGCTTGTGTTTTCAGAATTCTGTCCAGTGCTGCTATGATTTAACATATCATGTTTTCTAAGCTTGTTTAAAACTCATCAAAGTTTTACTCAAACTTTGTTGACACAAAAGTTAAAACGTAGTGAAACAGGATCTGTTTCATTGTGATTTACGCAGTAAATGAAGTAGCTAATCTAGATTATGGACATTGTTTTTCTATTCAAGTATTTTTTGAAGAACAACAGCTCAAGTACGAGGAGAAGAAGCAAGAGATGTACTAAGGATGCATCTCAACAAAAAAAATTTTGGAAAAGGAAATAAACCTTGAAAACTCTTGACTTTTAGAGATTGAAATTTATAGTCATGCTGCTCTTAATAATCTGAATATGAGTCAAGAGTAGTTTGGGAAAGATGAACTAGCTCATTGCCTCTCTGAAAACGACATCAAGCAAGAGGACTCATCTTGTAGATAAAGGACTTCCTTGCTCAATTTCCTCCCTCTGGCGCTCAAAAACTAGCCCTAATTATTGCATAGTTTCATGATAGAGAGTATGAGACTGTTGTTATAATGGTGAGCATGGTTCCTATGCAATGTTTGGAAGACATAGCTGATAGAAACCCAACCTAGCCAGTACTGGTATACAAATCATCCGCAAATCTTCTCTCAATCAGATCACTGGTGCCAACATTTCTCTGAAGAGAAGTTACCCATCCGAATTAAAAGCCTCTAAGTATCACTCTGTTTACATCATGTTATTTGTTCTCCGTGGACATTGGATTTTATGCAGAAGAGAAAATATAGAACGGCCCAAAGGCATTGTTAAAGTGAAAAATTTCAAGCCATAGTTACCCCAAACACATCTTTTTTAGATTTGATCCGAGAATTTTGCTGAGGTCAATGCCACTATTAGAGTCTAGTTACTATCAATTGAATTTCAAATGGTACTCTTCAGAGATAATTTGCTTACACGAAAATCGATTTCTTGGAGTACAGACATTTCTTAAAATTGATAATCTTAGGACTGAAATGTAAATTTTTTAAACAAAACATATTCTCCTATCGGCAAACTTGTTTTGCTTAGATAGGACCGCCTTTTGCAAAGTGCTTTGTCAATTAGTCTGCTAAATTATCTCTAAGCATGATATTTGGACACGTTTTGCAATTGGAATCTGTTCCGGGTTTCTAGCTGATGAACAAGGTAAAATTGCAGAATCATTGGGAACATTGACCGGTTTCATTAGAAATTTCAGCTATGTTCCCCCTTTCAACTGTCTGTCTAATTGATGAATGTTTCCAACTTTTTCTTTTTTCTCTTGCAGTAATGGGAACAAAGGGTTTCAAATGTTGTGGAGGAATAATGGCATCAGAAGTGGTTTCTCTTCTGTGTGATTTTTATGAACAAGGAAACTATAATGGTATGAACCATGATCAACTATTTTAACCAGTTGAACTATCTATTCGAAAGAAAGTCATAATACTAGAGTTAGCACCTACTTACATTAGATATCCTAAGGGAAATGATAGTTCTTTTTCAATGGACCTATAGTTAAATACATTTTTTAAGAGTCTTTTATGAGCATAATAGATCAATTCTATTTTTTAAATTGAAGTTCACTTTATCAATCAACGAAGTTGAAGCAACCTCTCTAAATTTTTCTTTTAAAATCTAATACTACAGTCTTCCTAGCACTCATCCCCTTCCATATTGATTAAGAAGAATTCAGGAAGCCTCTTTTTTTTTCTACTTTCAATCAATTCTTTCAACAAGCTAGATAAAGAACTGTAGCTGGGGCTTTCGGTGAATGCAGATCTTGCTGAACAACTCTCTCTCTCTCTCTCGCACTTGATGTAAATCATTTACTGCAGCAAAGGTATCATGTTTTATCCTAGGTCTGGGGAATTATCTGCACATCCCAAGTAAATAATAATGGCCTGGTGGAATGTTTAGATAGTGGGTACACTTTTCCAGACTGACACTAAGTATAGTTGTTTGAGTGGAGTGCTTTTCAACCATGTAATGGTTGCTGTGAATAGGTGTAGAATTTGCCCAGCAAACAAAAGTTAGAAATTTCAGATGGCCAGTCATTTTTTTGGCCAATTTTCAGATGCCTTGTTTATCAAATATAGCTTTACTCTAGACTGGGTATTCTTAGCCGGATTGCCATTTGAGAAATGGGACGTCATGTCCCTGGTTAAGGAAAAAGACGAAGTGCAGTATCTTCATAGTTGATAATCCGTTGGTTAGACTCGTTAAGAAAAATATATTCTTCCTCGATCCCTATCGTGAATTACTAAACATATATGGTTCTTGGTTGAGCAACTCTCCAATTTGAGCTCTTCAGTTGCAAATATTTCAAGAGACTGATCAGACCATAACCTTTACAAGCTTCTGAGATCATTAGAAAGCTTTAGAAACTCATTACATACTGAAAAGAGTCCATTGAAATAATTTGTCTACGCAATAATAATACGAATTTGATTTTCTTCTCTGTTCTATAGAACCCTGTAACATGAATATCATTTCTGTTCACCAATTTCCCCTCCTTTTCCATTCATTTGCTGTTGATGACATTGTGGAATCTATTTTTTGTTTGAGTATTATAGATATATGCTGAATGCTCATATTTTGTTTTCAGCTCCAAAGACTCACAGGCCACGGGTTACTCAGGCTTCTCATTTGATCTGTATGCATTGATTCTTCCTGTTGAATCCTCTCGTGCCTCTGCACAACTAGGTAAGACCTTTGAACTTATGATTCCTTGCTTTTATGAACATCATGTACATCATGTGTAGTTTATGATGCACCTTTGCTATGTAATGAATGATTATCAGTTACTTGTGCATATAACAAGCGGGCTGCATTGTGTGACCTTTCTAAATTATAGCCTGTTAACCATGATTATCATGTGTGATCCCTAATGATGATAAAAATTTGCATGTGATTCACATGGGTTTCCTAGCAAAGAATGCATTGACTGGATTTGAACTTCCTGATTGCACCAATTATGTCCTAAATACTTAAATTTATAATATTTGTAGAGCAAGTTAACGTTGTGATCATCGTTGACTTTTCCTAGCATATAATTGTGGGAAAATCTCAATGATTTGATTGGTCACGTGGTGGCTCCAAAAGTACATAAAAATCTCGATGTTTTGCTCCGTCAAGACGGATTTGGCGGCCAGAGGACTCCTCAAGCTCAATACCGATTGTTCGTGGACGGCGGGAGCCTCTGAAGTTTTGATAGCTAGAATTGTTCGGGATTCATGCGGTATGTTGGTGGCTGGCTTTGTGAAAGGCGTGTGAGCTCCCTCGGTTCTGTTTGCGGAAGCCCTAGCAATGAATGAGTCGATTCTCCACTTGTGCTCTGTAGTATCCACCGACTGCTTATCACAAGTGGAGCTTACCACGGGTAATGTTGAAAGCCCATGAGCCATGCAAGAAATCATTGAGGAATGCCGGTTTCTGCTGGCCCACTTGGTTAAGGTGAAGGTTGCTCATTGTCCCTACGAGGTTAATCAAGTTGCTGATTGGATTGTTAAGGCCATAGGAACAAGACTGTCCCTTTGAATTGGTCTTCTTTACCCCAATAAACCCTTTGGAAAATTTTGTGTTTAGAAACCAACTTGTCTAGCTCTGGTAGAGTTTGATTCATGAATGAATAAATGAATGAAAGTGCTTTTTCTGACCAAAAAAAAAAAGAAGCAAATTGGCAATTGTTTCTTCCCTGAGTGTGCTTTCAGTATTGTTCAATCCTACACGTGAGACCTTTTTTCGTTCGATTATGAAATGTCGAAATTTTAGTGCTTTCTAGCTAGTACTGATCATAACCCAATCTACTAAAAAACATTTGAAAATACCAAAGCATTTGACTGAAAGATCCATAGTCTAACACGAGCAGGAAGATGGTAATTTTGGACCACAATGTGTTCGAATTTTTTATAAATGCGGGCTAATATTAATTGTATAATATTTTGGTCCGTGAAAAATACTCTGTTATAGTACTTGTAAAATATATGAGAATGTTATATTGCCCAATTATGGTAATGTGTTCATATTATATAGGGCTTAGCATATTTTGGTTACGGATATAATGTGGTTGGCCGATTAGTGAAGATTAGTATTTTAATAGTGACCTGTAATGGAGGAGTCCATTAAAATATGCTATATAAATAGGTTATGGTCTCCATTCCCTTCCTAATTTCGTACACCTACATTTTATCCATCAAGACCATCTAAGGTAGGAGAAAGAGACGAAAGCCTAGTCCTGAATTTGTATGGATTTATCCATAGTGCTTGATTCAAAGACGATAATTAGCTAAACAGGTAGCTGTTTTTTATTCAAGGCTAGGTCTTGTAAATTCTATATGTGAGTTTTTTATCATTGCATTTCTTACATGTGGTATAAGAGCTGCTATATATGGGTTCAGAATTCATTTGATGGGTAATCTCTATGTAATTACATGCATAGTGCATATATTTCAGGGGTTTTTATGGGTGAGTTCGGGAATTCAATTCTTTTGGTATCAATATGGGATTTTAAATACCGGTTCTATGGTAAATCTTCTTGGCAAATTTTGTGTTATAATTCGGCATATGCCGTGCGAATTTCAAATATTGAAGGGCATGTGAACAGGAAATGACATTTTGCAATTTGACCTTTTTGGTTGTTAGTTTGGACGATTAATTTGTGGCTTTTGTTACTCATGCAACAATTCTCATACTCCATAAATTTCGTGCCCTAATATCATCTACGCATCAAGAATTTCCAACTTAGAAGATTTCAGCATGAATAAGAGAACCGAAAATCATGTGGTGCAATTTCGACAATTTTACTTGTTAATGCTCAAAATTTGTTAGGGAGTTCTGTTCTATGTTGAATATCAATTTTACTCTGTGAATTTCTTATGACCGGAGTAAACAAGCTTCAAATTGGATGTTGATTTCTTATTACATGTCCAAACCGGCTTCATTATTGTGCTACCCACAACAGTTTTGGTCATTTTGCAGCTTTAATTTCAAATGAAATCAATTCAGGGCACCTGAATCGAGTTTTGGGTGTTTCGGGTTTCTAGGGTTGGACAACACCGAGTGTCAATGGTACAAATTACTTATAATTGGACCATCATTAGGCTATTAGATGCATGAGTAAGCTTCGTTTGATTTTAGGTTTTTAATGTATAATAAAATCGAGATAGAGCTTCGGTTATGCTAAAAGGGTTGAATTTGCTACGTTCTAATGCTGGATCTAGAACGAATCAAGACCGGGTCGCGACCCGTTCAAGCTACCTTGCCAGAGGTTGAAGGTGACTAAGGCTGCGCATGATAATTTGCCAAATAGTATTTGATTCTGTTCTTTGTTTCCAGAATCAGTTTGAGAACAGAAATCCGTTTGTTTAATTTTTTGATTCTGGGCACAAATTCTTGCAAATTTGTGCCCAGAATCAGTTTTGAAGTAGAATCAAGAATAAAAAAAAAGTAGCTTCTTAATTCTGGGAACAAAAATAAGAATTAGCTTTTCTTTCTTCTTCTTTTTCTTGATTTTTAATATAGCTTCTAATGTCCGACGCGAGGGCCACCCTCGTCGTATCTAGCGAGATTAAAATATTTTAATAAAAAAATATTATTAATAAAAAAATTTTACCAGCCATGGCCTGCGACTAGGCCGTGGCGAAAAAAATAAAAAAAATAATTTCAATAAAAAAATATTTTTATTAAAATATTTTAATAAAAAATATTATTAATAAAAAAATTATTTATAGGCCATGGCAAAAAAAATAAAATAATAATTTCAATAAAAATATTTTTTATTAAAATATTTTAATAAAAAAATATTTATAAAAAAAATATTTTACCGGCCATGGCCAGCGACCAAGCCATGGCAAAAAAAAGAGAAAAAATATTTTCAATAAAAATATTTTTTAGTAAAATGTTTTTAAAAAATTATTAATAAAAAATTTTTTATAAGAAAATTTTTTACTAGCCATGGCAAAAAAAAATAAAAAATTTATTTTTAATAAAAGTATTATTAATTAAAAAATATTTTACCGGCCATGGCCAAGAAAGAGGAGAAGAAAAAAAGAAAAGAAAGAAATATTAAAATATTTAAAATGTTATTAAAATATTATTAACAAAAAGAAATTTTATGCTGCTACCAAACGCCTTTCTTTTCCCGGGCACAGAATTTTGGGCTGTTACCAAACGCCTTCAAATGCTCAGAATCAGTTCTCGGGCACAGAATAAAAAAGAATCATTTCTGATCAGAATCTGTTCCCGGGCACAGAATGGTTGTCATGCGCAGCCTAATTGTATGCGTATGCAAGGCAAACCCCATGCGCAGAAGAAGCGCGTCTAGGCACATGACAAGTCTTTTGGGCTCCATTTTCAGTGCGGTCTTTTGCGTTGTGCTCCATGTGCCAATGTCCTTTTTTTTAATTGGCATATTTATGGTAGATTTTATCTTAGATAAATTGAGATAAATTGAATACTCATAATTTTTCATAAGTTAGGTGCTGCAAAATTACTTTGATATGAGAAATTACATACATATTCTCTTTAAAATATTGTGTTTTTTGAAAGTTCCAGTTTAAAACAAAGTCTCTAAAGTGGATAAAAAGTTTCGTGATGTACGATGAGTGATTGGTTGCTAAAGTCACTTACTTGTGGGGACACACGAAAAATTTTCTCATGTTATTTGAGCATTTGTGTCTAGAGATGCCACGTGATTCAATATGTGCTTGAGCATCAGAGTGCTTCACATATTGAGAACGGTGGAATTGCTCATGTAACCATTGGTTATTTTTAACATCCCGGTTTCGAGAATATTTGCACATTTTGATAAGGGTGTTTGACCATCAAAGTGGTTCACTCATTGTGACTTGCGGAGCACTCACAAGTCGTAATCTTCATGGGATGTTTATTATCTAATGATATACAATCACATCCTAGAGAGCATTATTGTAATCTGTACATTGAGGATTTGAGGCAGTGTAGTAAGACACACAAGTCTAAGAGGCTTGTTTGACCATAGGAGATAAGCTTTCTTAGACTGATATTGTCTCACAATTAGCTTCACTGAGAGGCTCCAATTGACGAGTTATTTACTCTGTCGTAATGGGATTCTATTATGATCACAAGGTGTCACGTCCCGAACTCCATCGAGCTCGCGACATCCCGCTCTGGTCGAAATGATGTGACGTCCCAGGAACGTCGCCGACCCAACCCAAACATCAGAGCCACATGCGAAAGCAAATATATAAAACAAAACCCCGGACAAAAAGATGACGACAACGGGGTAGACCACCACTACAATCAAACAACATATTCGTACGGCACTAAATATACAAACATCATATTACAGACATATACAGCAAACCAACATCCGAAATCACCATAATAACAAAAGATCAGGGTCTGGTTAACTTAATTTCCCTATGGGTCAACCTGATTTACACAACCCCTAAAATACCCTAAGGAAAAATCTAAGGATCGCCCTCTTCCATTCTACTTCTGAATCTTTGGCTTGAACCTCCGAAACTCACCTGCAGCTCCATTGGGCACCAAAGTCAGCTTCCCGGGTTTATAGCTGGGGGTCTGAAAGTGGCGGTTATACAATCATGAGACGAATCTCAATAAGTGTTCATGCTAAATTCATATCTCGGCCCACTGGCCCACACTAGCACACTGGCAAATGCTCAATTTATTATTACGACTCGAAGGCCCACAATTGTTAATCCGACCTGAAGGCCCACAACTCTCCGCGGCCAGCGTAAAAACGCATCACATGGCCCAGTGTCTCTAACTTGCTACAAAGTGCATGAGGCGCAACACCGATCTCCTTACGAACCAAAGCCTGCTACAAAGTGCATGATGCTGGTCATCTTCCGGACGTACCGGGCATCGTCCTGTTACAAAGTGCATGAGGACGGCACGACCCGAAGGCCTTAAATGATCACACAGCACACTGCCAATTTTTATTTGAACCCGGCGTAAAACGCATCGGGCAATTAGGAGATCATATGCTCATGGCAGGCACGCATTTCCACACAATTCCATCACATGCCCCACTCTCGGCATACACAATGCGTGACCATGAAAAATGCAACATGAGCATCAACAAGGTACAGGCACTCAATCAAATCAAAGCCACCACACAGTGCCCAATTTATAAATAACATGCTCACTTGGCCAATTAGTATCGTGCGGCCCAATTCCAAATACACAATTCAAGCCATCAATTGGCCAATCACACTCCGCACGATTTAGCCACACGAGCGCGCAACATGGTATTTCACAATTAAGCACCATAAATCACCAATTAAACATCAGCTAATCAATGTGGGTAATCCCGGCCATTCAGCTTTTAATTCTTTCTGTCCAATAAAATCCGGTACATTCCTCAAAAATATGGACATCCGCTATTTCCTCAATCCGAGCCCAATAATTATCTATAATAATCCCACTAAATTCCTCAGATTTTATTTCCACCAATCAGTCCTCAATTCAGTCTGAAATATACAACGATAATACCTAAACCAGTCTAGAAAAATGTACTATCAGTCCTACTCCGGGTTTAGGAAGTATACTCACTTATTTCTAGGCCACGACGATGAGGAACGGCGGCCGATCACTGATGAACAGTGAAACCGACGGCGGCGTTTCCCGGCGACACCGTACGGACGGCGTACTGTCAGCCGTACGGACTGTATGGACCGTACAGACACCGTACGAACCTATACGGACGGGCGATGAACAGTGACGTACGGGGGCTGCCTGGAGGTCGCGGCGGCAGCAACTCGGCCGATTAAGCTCCGGCGCGGCGGCGGCTTGTTCCAGCGGTCCTTTGGCCGGAAGGAGAGAGAGAGAGAGAGAGAGAGAGAGAGAGAGAAGACGGGATGAGAGGGGGATGGGGATGGCGAGGTGCGGACAGCCGCAGCAGATCAGCAACCAGTTCCGGCGAGCGACGGCTCCGGCGATGCTCCGACAAGCTCCGGCGAAATGGCCAAGGGAGAGAAAGAGGGAGAAAATGGGGGAGGAGGGCTGTTCTGGGGTGGTTCTACCGAATGAGGGGGAGAGGAGAGAGAAACTAATCTGATCTGGTCAAATAATAGGGCTGGTGGGCGCCACGTGTCGCCGATCCGGGCCGTTTGATCAAAATACCCCTAATCCGACGGCCGACGTTCGTTCTAGCTAAATAATTGATGGGCAAACTGGTCTTTATCCCCAATAATGCAGCTCATAACCATCAATAATTATCCCAAATAATTTCCCAAAAATTTGGACCAAAAATAGCCCAGAGGCAAAACGGTCATTTTTCCGATCTCGGGGCGAAATTCCAATTTTTGACTATATCAACCCCAATTGGGCGTGGCCAACATAATATGGCGTCGGAATCGCGAAAATAGCCTCTTAAGCCTTCGAAAATCGATCGCAAAGTCCTGAGGATTAAAATAATATTATTTTTCACTTCCGAGCCAAATTTCCAATTTTTGTCCATAACCACTCTAAATGTGCGTAACCACCCCAAAATGTGATCGGTCTCGAAAAATAACCTCAAACGACCTCAAAAACCAACGTCGGCGCCCACAAAGGCAAAATAGTAATTTTTGACTTCTGGGTCGAAATTCCATTTTTCGCCCGTACTATCCCCAAACGTGTGTGGTCAGCGTAATATGACGTCAGAATCATGAAAATAGCTTCTCAGGCCTTCGAAAATCGATACCGAAGTCCGGGTCCAATTTCGTGATCATAACTCGCTCTATTTTCAATTTCAGGGTCTCTCACTAACGGGCGGCTGTTTAGAGATTACGGGTATCGACCTGGGGTTATCCGAGTCATGACGGTCCTGATCATTGAGAGAATGAGAAATTATCACTAGTCCCAAAGGTCACGATCATCCGGTTTAAGTTCAGGACTGGTTGGCCACGTGCACTCTCGGTCATGCAGAATCACCTGCGATTCGATTGTACATCGTTGGCCTTGGCCAAACCAAATCCGTTACCTTTCCTAAGATCGGTCCGCATTGGTTCATAATACTCTCTCATCATTTCTCGTGATCGGTGTCCAATTCACGATCGGGTCCCTGGTCCACGTACCATTTTCTAGTTAGCCATACCCTATTGGTTAGTATCCCAAAAGTGATCAGCTCTGGGCGAGACTTACTAAAATGAAATGCGAAATAATATCAATTTTATTGATCTCGGAATTACACCGAAATTCAGGCTGTTACAACTGCGGCGGTGATGGCGACACGGCGGCGACGGTGCAGAGGAAGGCTGGGGCGATGGCGGCGAGAGAGAGGGGGAGTTAGGGGTTGAAGAGGCGCGAGCCGGCGGCGACGGGGCAGCACGGCGGAGGTCGGTGGCAAGGGGGGCTGGATGGTGGTGGGGGGAGCAGTGGCGGCCGGCACGGTGGTGAAAGGCGGCGGCGGTCGGAGACGGCATGACGGCGGCTGGGGCGATGGCGGTGATGGCTAGGCGCAGCTGGACAGCGTCGGGCGCGACGGGCAGCGGCGGCAAGCTCGCTGCTGCGAGCACGAAGGAAGAGGGAAAGCGGCTGGCGGATGGCGGCTGGTGAGGCGACGGCGTCAGGCGAGCGGCCGGACGGACGGCGCGGCAGGGCGATTGGGCATGGCGAGCGGAACAGAAGTAGGAGCAGAACCAGTTGACCAAGGAGGAAGAAGGAAGAAGAAGAGAAAAGAGAAGAGAAATGAAGAGAGAGAAGAGAAGGGACGTGCATGGGCCAGAGGGGGAGGGACGCGCGCGTAGGGGAGGGGCGCGGGAGAGGGAGAGAGAGAGAGAGACCCAAAAGTCAAATATTGCACTCGAGTGCGATCTGACAGACACGGTTCAAACTCAAAAACGATCTAATGGTCCACAAAAATCCTAATTAATAATTTAGGAAAAAGGGCCAAAAGAAATAACCCAAAACACACTACGAAGGAAGTCTACTAGTCCAAATCCACACCCGGTTAAAAATTCATTTTTCACATATTTCGGGCAATATCGAGGTTAGCCACAATAATATCGACACCGTCCAATTAAATTCGTCCCGGAACTCTGAGAAATTCGACACCAAAGTTTGGGCTCTAAATAACGGCCAAATTCGATCGAGTGCGATTCTAGCGAAATCTCTAATTTAAAAATAATAACCCGAGAGTGATCAGTTCCGGACGAGATTTTATTATAAACGCACTGATGAAATACACGTTTTATAAATCCCAAAAATGGGCCGAAATTCGGAATGTCACATTTTGTATCTAATTAAATTCTAGATATGATTTCAGTTCATTCCTGCTTTGCCCTCGCTTTTTTTCCAAGTTGCATTGCTGTTGATTGCGCTGTGGAGGAGGAATCGAGTTTACGAGGAAGGTGTTCGATGAAATGACGAAGCTGGACTCGGTTTCGAGGAGTACCTGTTCATGATAGAGATAATCGACGACTGGCGGTGGTGACCTCAAGCTTTGGATTGGTGGTGGAGCGAGAGCAGGTCTCTCGAAGATTGAAGTCCAGAGAAGCTCGCTGAACGTGCTCGACAATGCGATGATCGTGTCCGTGGACTCTCCATCTCTCTCTTTCTCTGCATTCCTCGTCTTGGTTACGTGCGCTTCTTTGCTTCCGTCCGCCATTAACGTCTCCGTTGTTGCTCTGTTTCAAAGGCCAGCGACGTCTTACCCAGGGACTTTTAGGGGCGCACCGGTTGTGGATCATCACCGGTCTCGTTTACCATGAATTCAATCTCCAGCGTGGTCCGTCATTCTCAGTCATGATTGGAAGTGAGGTGAGTCAAGGTGAGCAGGTTATACTTAGGGTGCATTTGTTTCTCGGAAAATGAGTAGTTTGAAAGACATTTTCCAAAAAATGATTGCTTATATCGTTTATAAATATTAGTCAACGGAAAATACTTTTATTATCGATAATAATCTATGCCTAACTATTTTTGTGGACGATGATATTCCATTTATTTATTTTTCTAAACATATAAGCCATTATTTTTTGGAAAAATATTTCTCAAACACTCATTTTCCGCGAAATAAACGCAGCTTTAGTGTGTTGTTCTTTTCTTTCGCTTATGGTTTTTGCATGCGTTGAATGCTTGTTCAGAATTAGGAACCATGTATTTACTGTTTCTTCCTTGACTTGTTGAAATGGGTAAAAGCTGCACTGAATTTTCTTCTTGATGAAATAGTTCATTCCCTGCCCAATTTTGTTTGGAGCTTTAATTAGAAATAGTTAGCCTTGTTAAGATGCTTATGTGGGCTACCTTATCCTTTTTGTTTCAATAAAATGATCCCATCTGTGGAATTTGTCTTAGATCTCCTTCAATTGATGCACTAGTTTTACTTCGTAGTTCCCCAAGTTTGGAAATGTTTCTTATTTTACTCGTAACATGCATTAGTCATAAATTTCGTGATATTAGCAAGTCCTTATTCTATGAACTTGTCGTGATTTTAGTCTTCCTACATTTTATTTTTGTGAAGTAAAAGCTCAGTTTACCCATAAATGAAAAAGTAAGGATCGAACCTTACCAAAAAAAAAAAAGATTAAGGATCGAATAATTTTTTTAACAAATTGATATGGGGTTGTCTTTCTTTCTATGTGTGGGAGGAACAAATTCTTTGTTCATGGTTCCCTCTGGTGGTTGATTTGAATTTTGTGGTTTACTCTGTTATTACCGCAAACATGATGGAAATATTATTAGCTTCTGGAGGTCAATTGCGTGCTTTAATGTTTAGCTTCTACTTCTGGATAATGAACTAGCGATCTGCTTATAGCCCATTTGCTTGGCTGGGTTTGTGAAATGTGGTGTTATGGTATTAGGTAATCTAGTAAAAATCATCAATGACTTTTCTTAGGAAAAATCATCATCTAATTGCATTTAAATAGTTGTCACACTATAGGATTTGCGTAGTTCTTTATTGGTCCCATTTCATTTTGAAGGTTGAAGCCCAGCAAAGCCAGCGTCAGAAGGGAGGTGTGGGAACTCAATGGCTACTTCATTAAACAAACGGAGATGATCTTTCAAGTTTTCTCCCGGCTGCCACTTCACTACTAGGTTAATTTCCGTCGTGTGGAAGTGTATCTACCAACCAGTTGATAGAATGAGCTGACAAATCGTGGCTGCAGTACACTAAAACATTTTCTTGCCGCCTCGTTAGGCTTTCTAGGAATGCTCGACTTATGATCGCATACGGTGCTGTGTGCAGACTCATGGAAACCCAGAACAATTCAACTTGATCCAAATGGTCCCTTGAGCCATCGTACTGATGTTGATTGGGTAATTTGAACCCTTTTGGGAGAGGAGCAACCATTGTCTCGTCAGCGAACCTAAATGATGGTAAGAGCTTGCTGTTGACGACTTACGATGATCGATTCTCCGGATAACATCTCCAAATTTTCACTCCATTTCCATAAACCACCTATCCACACCATTATTATCCACTCAATTCGTGGAGTTGTAAGCTCCTCGCCGGGCTCCATGTTCATTCCTAAGCTCGTGGGCTGAAACTTGACCCTGTGGAATCCGCCGGTACACGTCTGAGAGCATGTCAACTATATTTTTCAAGGTGGCAAAATGGTCTCTGGGAATGAATCCTGCATCTGACGTCCAAAGCAGGCTTTTGCAGCACGTAGGCTTCATTTACAAAGGGCGGCAAGTGGTTGTAGCCAAAATGACCATACATTGGAGGAGCGAGAAATGCCGAGGGTGATAACAAGGCATGTAGTATGGAGGCATGTAAGGGAACGGTGGAGGAGCGGCATAAAAATGTGGTGCATGCGTGGCTTGGGAAAGCAAATCCGGAGCATGGGACTCGGTGAAAATATGTTAGGAATAGCTACGTTGGTTGTGTATGTTTTCCATTTCAGGTACTTAACATGAAGAACAATACAACGATTTGCAAGTGAATGCGCACTACCTCCAAGCCTATGACCATGATCGGAAGGCCGAGTTCATAGGGATCCTACACCACGAAAGTGCTCGCGTACGGCAACAGATAGGCACTGCCCATCGGCCTTATCACGGGCATCGCTGACTACATCCGGTTGAAGGCTGGATGGCCGTTAAAGTATTGGCCAACGAGAGGGTCCAAAGCCAGATGGGATAACGGTTAAGCCGTGATGGCATAATTCATTGAGTTCTGCAAAGGGATGAGGCGCTGTTCGTGTCAGACCTCCACGCGATGATGGAGCATTTGTACTCCGGTACGTTCTTTGTGATCCTACTTGGCCAGTCTCTGGACAAACCGTGGGAGGAATATGTTATGCCACAAATTTTGACCATTGTATCGGCATCAGCATTAGCACCAAAGCATGAGGAACTGAATTAATCAATCTTATGACTATGAGACAACTATTGATAGTGTCTAGGGGTGGTTTTTCTGTTTGCTCTTCTCTAAATATATGATACAGGACGAGCACAAAACGTGCATATATTGTGCATTTGTAATTGTTTCCACCACTGATATATAGGGATATGAGATCTAAATAATCAAGTTTACGTATTTTCCAAAAAAGTAAATTCTTTCGCATTTGTTCGGCATGTAAACCGCGCCTCCCGTGACAACTGCGGCTCGATCTAGAAACGTGCTGAAACAAAGATTCAAACAAATCTTTCATTTTATGGCTTTTTTAGATGTTAAAATATGTCTCGAGTTTGAGCCCGATAGATAAAACCCAGCGTGAGATTAATTATCAATTTTGGAGATTTGAATATTCCGAATTGGATATTTTGCGGACGTTCGAAATCAAGCAAAGCAGAATACGGAACTCTCCTTTATGAATCTTTTTGGATGTCAACTTCGTCGACCATATATTTTATATAGGTCAGGGGATGCTTTGAACAGAGAAGTCCTCTTGAAGCGCCGTTTTCACTGTGAGTGCCGTGGGTGTCAAATTTCTGAGCGACGTTCATAGGTGTTGGGTGCTTGGCAATGGATCTTCCAGCAGTGAAGGTTTCTTTGTGAAATTACACCAAGAATTCAAGTGTTAAAATCGATTAAATTCTTATGGTAAGAATTTATCTATAATTTATTCATGAGATTGATAGATTATTTTGTGAGAAGTTATGAGGCTAAACACTACGTGAGTTATTGAGTGTAATTGGGACTTGGAAAATGCTTAGAGTGTTTGAGTATGGTTGTCATCTTTATTGTATCGCTTGATTTATAGTGAAATTTCGTGTTGCTCTCCCTATGAACGTTGATCACTACGATCGAACCACATAAATTTGGTGTCCGATTTATTTTCTTTATTATGTCTATTTTATTGTTCGATTGTTTGCTTCCGCAGCATTAGGTTTGTTAGAAAGTCATTTTTAATCTTTTAGTATATGATGTTTCATAAAGTTTGATCAATTAGACTTAGCTTAGTCTTTGAGTATCCATCAACCTCCATATACTCAAACCTCCGGAGTCTCCTAATTTACACTCCAAACTTACATATCTACCGTTCCCTAGTAAACAATCAAAGTTCGAGAATGAGAAATCTACGGCCACTACTCACTTGAAATCATTAGTGTAGAGGATCTTCGTCGCGTTCTCACGATACAATCAGAAGACAAACGTTGATGGAGGCCCAATTGACACTAAACAAAGGGGTAAAAGATCCGGTCAGACGAAGCATTGACCATTTTTCAGTGGGGCCAATATAGCCAGGGTAGAAGTTATTTTAGTCGTGGATTTTTATGTTTTTATTATATCTTACTATTGTTAGACAGGATTTATATAAATACGAAATAAAATTATCAAATATTTTTTTTGCCACGTTTTTTCCACTCATTCCATAATACACTCCCTATTTTAGTGTTTTGACCATATTATCCTCCATGGGTCCTGCTTTTTCATCATCCTTATATTATTCTATCAAAGGTATTTCTTTTTTTCTCTCAAATGAGATGTCCTTTTGGTTTCTTTATTTTTCTTTTGTTGTGGGTCTCACCTTCTATCTTATCTCTCTTAGAAAACCATGTTGGTGGTCAGGTTGCTGGTTACAATGGAGACTCATTATGCTTTGACGTTGTGGCCTCCCAGTCGGACCCGCAGTAGGAGTAAAAGGCACTAGCTCGAAGTGGTGTTTAAGGAAGGGGGAGACGATATCGAGGATGAGGGTGTCGAAGTTATTGGAGGAGGTGGTGGTAGTGGTGGCGGGCTTTGGTGTCGGTCTCGGTATCCCAATAGTAGGCCTCGGTGAACTAGGGGTGGATGAAGCTCGAACGATAAAAGATCCACGGGTGAACACTCGCCATGTGGTCGAACAATGCCATTGATTGATTTCCGTCTAATTGCTCTCTCTCTCTCTCTCTCTCTCTCTCTCTCTCTCTCTCTCTCTCTCTCTCTCTCTCTCTCTCTCTCTCTCTCTCTCTCTCTCTCTCTCTATCAATCTAAGTACCAAAAGAGTTTATCGAGGTGGTTAAAAGAATAGTTTGTGTGGGTGAGGGAGAGTGAGTGAATTAGGGAGAGATAAAAGAGAAGAAACGGCATGCTGAGGGTGAGATTGTGGGAGAGAGTCAAGAGCAGTTAGCTAAAGTAGAGGTTACACAATATGTCTAGCGTAGTGAACAAGAAGAGGAAGAAGAAATCAAGAGATCAAAGCCAGAGAGAGAGAGAGAGAGAGAGAAGAGGAGGAGGACTACGATGTTGGTGGTCTTATAGTTCGTGACCATAATTCAGTTGACAATGACTATGTTGGGAGTCATGTTGTCCATGGTCATAATTCGGTAGTTGATAAAGAAAACAAAGAAGCATAAAAAGATTAAACCTAGCAATGAAATGTCTCCAACTGCTTCCGATGAGAGCAAAAAAAATGAAATTTGACTTTGAAGCTTTTTTTTCTTTTTCCCTTTCTTTCCATCTTCTTAGCTAATTGGAAAATGAAAATCATTTTTGGAGTGGAATTGAGAAGAAAGAGGGTTATATTCATTTCCGGATAATTGATGAATTACGACCAAGAATTGAATCATGATTAGATTTAATATTTTTGATCGAATCATATGCAATTAAGAGGAATAAGAGAGGGCTAGAATTACATCTAAGAGAGAGATAACAGATAGAATTAAGAAGGAGGAGGAAGGTGGGATCCGCAAGAAAAGAAAAATAAAGAAACAAAATAATGGAGGATGTCGAAAAAGTGAGACTCGCAGAGGATAATATGGTCAAAACACTATTATAAAAAGTGTATTGGCTAAATAAGAAGTGGAAAAAACACCATCTTTTTTTTTTTTTTTGCAAAAAACAAGATTGTTACCATTTTCATATGAAGTAGCGTTTTATATGCCTCGCTAACTTTTGTTCCTTGAAGAAGCCCTCCAAGCCACGATAAGAGATATTACGGAGCAGCAATACAAGCTTTAATCCACATAACAAATTGGTCATCTCCTCAAAACAGCAAGCCAAAATCCCGCGTCCTGCCCACGGGGACAATAGGAGTAGAGAAGCTCGTCCTCATGATCAGATTTCGCGCCATCTTTCCAAATCTCAGATGCTCCTGCACACTCATTCCCTTCTTCATGGCTTGGTTCGTGCGAAACCCACACACAACTCTCCAAACGCTTCCTTAATCATGCGGAGTTATGCGACTCATGACAGTCCTGCAGTCTCCATGCACCTTAGCAAACGGAAAGCTGGATGAAACTCGGGAGGTTTTGGACATAATTCAATGCCCAGATGTTCGTTCGATCGCAAAGATGATCGCGGGTTGCGTGCAAAATGGCCGCCTTGAGGACGCCCTGATACTGTTCTTCGAAATGGCCGTCAGAGACGCCATTTGTTGGAACAACAATGATCAAAGGCTGCTTCGACTGCGGGGACTTAATCAATGAAATGCCCGAACCAAGTGTTGTTGGGTTCTTTTGATTTGGACATGTTGAGCAGGCTGGGAGATTATTCAAACAGATGCCCATAAGAGATCTCGCTGCATCAAATGTGATGCTTCATGGGTACAATAAGAACGCGAGGCTGGACAATGCTGTGAAGTTGTTTGAGTAAATGCCTTCTCCATATGTGATTTCATGGACTTCAATGATTGGTGGGCTTGACCAAAATGGTAAGAGTGAAGAAAGTTTAATTGTTTTTGAAAGAATGTTCAAGTCTGGTGTTGTACCCAATCCGAGTACTTGGACATGTGCGTCAAGCGCCTGCGCATTGTCTTTCCTATTGGTGTGCGGATTCATGGTCATGTTTTCAAGTTAGGATTCTGCCTCCGTGGATTTGTATGATCTTCTCTCATCACGTTCTATGCTAACTGCAAGCGAATTGACAAAGCAACCAAAGTCTTCAATGAAGCAATGGATAGGAATGTGGTCATATGCATGGCTCTTCTAACTGGTCGTGGCTCAAATGTTAGGCATGAAGATGGCCTAAAGGTGTTCAGTGACATGAAGAGAATAAGTGTTCTTATCAATCTTCCTTTGTGAGTGCTTTATATTCTTGCTGTGGTTTAGAGTCTTTAGATTGAGGAGGAGGTCCATGAGTCAGGTGTTAAGCTGAAGTTGGGAAGTGATGTTATTGTTGGCAATTCTCTTGTAGTCATGTATAATAAATGTGGACGTTGATGATGCTATTGGGTGTTCAAAAGACTTAGTGAAGAACATTGTCACATGGAATGCTATTGTTTGCGTGTGCACAACATGGCCAAAGCATGTGGGCCATGGAGTTGTTTAGCCAAATGATACGTGGACTAGTACAACCAAATGAAATCACACTCATGGGATTGCTTTCTTCCTGTAGTTATGCTGAGATGTTATAGAAGGGGAGATGCTTGTTTAGATATATTAGTGAAAACACTTCCATTGAATTGACGCATGAGCTTTATGTATGTGTCACAAGCCGACAATCCCATGACACATGCATGGTGGATGTCCTAGGACGATGTGGGAAGCTAGAGGAAGCAGATGATCTTGCTAGAAACACGCCCCTTAAAGCTAACTCCATAGTGTGGCTGGCTTTGCATAGTTCTTGCAGGGTGTATTGTAACATAGATTTGGCAGAAAGGGCTGCAAACGATATTCTTGAGCTAGAAGCACATTGTAGTGCTGCTTATGTTTTGCTGTCCAATTTATATGCTGCTGCTAATAGGTGGGGTGATGTCTCGATATTAAGAGTGACTATGAGGGATGGAGGGATTGTGAAGCAACTAGGTAGCAATTGGGTTACTATGTAGGGATAAAAGCATTTGTTTCTTTCGGGGATAATTCCTTCCCTTTGAGTGAGAACATGTATTGGAAGCTGGAATTTTTTTAAATGAAGTTGAAGGAATTGGGCGGTGTTCCAGATAAGAGGTTCTCTCTCCATGACATGGAAGAAGAACAGAAGGAAGACTCGTTATTTTACCATAGCAAAAGGCTTGCCGTTGCATTTGCATTGATTAGTACTATTGAGGGCAGTAGGGTAATTGTAATGAAGAATCTTCACATTTGTGGTGATTGTCATCCCGCAATTAAACTTATTGCGAAGATTGTTGATCGTGAGATCGTTGGGAGAGATTCCAGCTGCTTTTGTCACTTTAAAAGTGGCATATGCTCTTGTGAGGATTATTGGTAGCAAGGGCGTGAGGTTATTTCTCCTGTCACAAACATGTAAGAACCCTCAAATTGCTCAACGTGTTTAGCATTGATGTGAGTGGAGCAGCTACATGGGCCCTATTTAATATGGGCTTACTTTTATTGGGACGTAATAAACAATGAATTCATGTGGAATACATGGCTTTTCTATCAGCTCCAGTGTGGAACCAACATGATGTGTGAAATTGATTGGTTCAGTTTGGTAGGCTAAGGGTGCTCAAGTATTTCTCAGCTGTATGAGTTGGGTAGGTGGAAAGTTGGGAGACTTGGGAGGAACTCTTGCTTTGGATGGTATTGCCATCCACGGGCTCCATACAAGCATTTCTGTTGAGTAGTGAGTTTCACTTTGCTTATGGCATTGACCTTAAAAAACAAAAACAAACTCTTCATAAGTTAAATATCCCTTCGCAGAATTTAATCAGGTGAGAAAACTCAGAGCCTTGGAAATAGCTACTTTCTATCTCTCTCTAGCAGAGAGAGAGAGAGAGAGAGAGAGAGAGAGAGAGAGAGAGAGAGAGAGAGAGAGAGAGAGAGAGAGAGAGAGAGAGAGAGAGAGAGAGAGAGAGAGAGAGAGAGAGAGAGAGAGAGATTGTGGCATTTAGGGAGAAGGAAGTTCCACTTGGTAAAAAGAAAAGTAATCTACCCAAACAAAAGAAAGGTACTTCCCCTGCCTTCTCTTTTCTGATTTAGAATTGAAAGTTGGTCCTTTTCTGAAAATTCCGATCAACTTTTCTCCTCAACCCCTCCATTAGCATTCTCACAGCCTCTCTGCACCTTCATTAGGTCTATGAAATTTAAAAAAAGCTTCTTCATCTTTGGATGAAATTCAACTTCACCTCATGTTCTCTCGCAATGTTGCTGGAGTTTTTAACAAATCGACAGTACCAAATTAAATTAGTTTACTTGTGGTGCCAAACTTAGTACTCTTGAGTTCTGTCTTGCTCAAGTTGAGCAGATGTTGGTGATAGAAACTGGTATTCATAAAAGCACAATAAAATCTCAATGGATTGGCACATTTGACTCAATTACAAATGCTTGCTTATGTATCGCACGAGAAGTGGAAACTATTTCTTTTGATTGGGATTAGTCAACTCTTCGTTTTACAGTTTTCACTATCCTAAAAAGTCTGTTTTGCTCACATTCTTTTAAATTTCCTGTGGATGAATTTGTGTTGTGAGAGGTTGAAGTTCATAATTTTTTTGCTATCTATCTATTTTCTCAGTTGCCTGAGTCTTCCTCACCACAATGGAGAACCATTCTTATTCATGTTGAAATGAATTTCACAATATCTCTGCCTGTAATATACTAGACCTGATCACACATACTTGAACTTCATTCGCTTGTTGTAGGTTTCAGGTTGTGCTTAGGAAGTTTAACACTTTCCCCAATTTGCAGTTGCTTTTGGCATTAAATTTGAAGCTATGGTGCATTAAGAAAGGGTTATGGTTTTTGGTCGGACTATTCATGTTCTTGTGCCACCTTGAACTCGCACATTATGTTAAAAAGAGACTGGATAATTGTCTCCTAAAATGTCTGCATGAACTGGTTAGAACTTTAGTTCTCTGTTTTACTAGTTACCTGAAATGCTACTCGAAACACTCCTCGTCCTTGAGTTACTTTTCATCTTGCTGTTATGAGTACAGAGCATTACTTCATTCTGGTCTCATTTGAAGAACTAGTTTGTTTCAAGGTTAGAGCTGTTGGAAATATGGGATAAATTGATGGGTGAATGAATGAGAAATTGATGCTCAAAGAACACCCTTGAGTTGAAAGTGGGAAGTGGAAAAACACTAGTCCCACATCGGAAAAGAAAGAATGCTATGGAGTGCTTTATATACAGTTACACTTATCTGAAGTGGTAACTATCATAGCACAAACTCTCTGCCTCGCGTGCAGGCGCGGGGGGAGGGGGTGCAAATCCGATGCCCGACAAGCTGAAACTTGGGCGCGAGTGCACATCCCGCGTACACGATTGCAGGACTGAAAAGTGGGCCTCGCGACGAGCCCAATTTTGCCTTCTGATTTATTTTTTTTCAACTCAAACAGTTACGAATTTCATAACGTGTGACAGAATTAATCATCCGTTATTTGTATTGATTTTATAACGGCAGATTTAATCGTCCGTTATTCGTATTGATTTTGTAACAACAGATTTAATCGGCCGTTATTATTCCCGAATTGCTCTCCCCTCTGTTCCTTTTTTATCGAAATCATTCTTCCTCTGGTTTTACACTCTCTCTGCATTTTGCACTGTTTTTCGGTAGTATTCATTTCGAGTTTGTTCAAGTTCGCCAGAAGCATGGAAGTGCCGTGCTCTCTTCTTCGTTGTCAACCGTTATACTCTGGGAGATAGACGTTCACGAAACCTCGATCGCGTACTGGAGGGAACGAATCTGTTTTAAGAAAACTGTGTCAAACACAGACCTCGGTATTTATTTGTATCGATTCCAACTTTGTTATTGCAATTTCGCTTCTTTACAACTCTGTATTGTTTGTAATATTTATGCTAATGCCGATTTGAATTTTGTAACAATCTTAAAACAGATTCGAATTTTTGAAAATTCAAATGGCTATTGGAAAAGAAGTCGTGGATACCGCTGCTGCAAACGATGGTGTCAATGTAGCTGCTGACAACATCACCAAAGACTTTACCTATGCCTCGGCTGTCCAACTGCCTGGCTCATCCTCTGTTCCTTCTACTGTTTCTGTCCACCATGGTGAGAAACCTAAAAAGTTCGACGGATTGAACTTTAAAAGGTGGCAGCAAAAGATGCTGTTTCATTTAACAACCTTGAATCTTGCGAGATTCTTGACTGAGGAAGCTCCTAAGTTATCCAATGGAGAAACGGATAAACAAGTCTTCAACGCTGTTGAAGCATGGAAGCACTCTGACTTCCTGTGTCGGAACTATGTCATGAATGGCCTACATGACTCATTGTACAATGTCTATTGTGCAAAAACGACGGCAAAGGAGTTATGGGAAGCCTTGGACCGAAAATATAAAACAAAGGATGCCGGAGCAAAGAAATTTGTTGTCGGTCGATTCCTTGATTATAAGATGATGGACTTTAAGACTGTGATCAGTCAAGTGCAAGAAATTCAAGTGATCTTGCATGAAATTCATGCTGAAGGAATGATCTTGAGTGAAACCTTCCAAGTGGTTGCTATTATTGAAAAGCTACCTCCTGGGTGGAAGGATTTCAAGAACTATCTCAAGCATAAGCGAAAGAAAATGAACTTGGAAGAGCTTATTGTTAGACTTCGAATTGAAGAAGGCAATAGAGGATTTGAACGCAAAGGGTTCAATCCTACTACAGCTAAGGCAAATGTTGTGGAGCTTAAACAAGGCCACAAGAACAAAAAGATTACCAAGCTAAAGTTGGGACCAAAAGGAGGAGTATCCAAGAACAAGTTTCAAGGAAAATGCTTCAACTGTGGCAAAATGGGGCATAGATCTGTGAATTGCAGACTTCCAAAGAAGAAGAATTATGAGGCAAATATGGTGAATGGCATCGCTCAAGAAGTGTCAAATATAAACCTTTCTGCAGTGATCTCTGAAGTAAACTTGGTTGGGTCCAATTCGAAGGAATAGTGGATTGACACTGGTGCCACTAGGCACATATGCTCTAATAAGGACCTGTTCACAAATCTTGAACCAATTAATGGGGAAAAGGTTTTTATGGGAAACTCTGCCTCTTCTGCTGTCGAAGGCCAAGGGAAGGTGTTGCTGAAGATGACCTCAGGAAAAGAGCTGACTCTAAACAATGTTCTATATGTGCCAGAAATTCGAAAGAACCTGGTTTCTGGGTCTCTGTTGAACAAGCATGGATTTCGTATGATATTTGAGTCAAATAAAGTTATTTTGTCTAAATTCGGAATACATGTGGGGAAGGGATATGTAACTGATGGGCTTTTTAAGCTCAATGTAATGATAATTATCAATAAAGATAATAAGTCTTCCGTTTATTTGTTTGAGAAAATTTATGGCATGGTAGACTAGGACATGTTAATTATGATACAGCGTAGATTAATTAACTTGGAGCATATACCTTCATTTCAAATTGATTCAAAACATAAATGTGAAATTTGTGTTGAGGCAAAATTAACAAGATCATCATTTCAAATAATTGAAAGAAACACCGAACCCCTTGAATTAATTCATAGTGATGTTTGCGATTTGAAATTCGTACAAACGAGAGGTGGTAATAAATATTTTATTACCTTTATCGATGATAACACTAAATACTGCTATGTGTATTTGCTTAAAAGCAAAGATGAAGCCCTAGAGAAATTTATTCTCCATAAGAATGAAGTTGAAAATCAACTTAATAAGAGAATTAAAAGATTGAGAAGTGATAGAGGTGGCGAGTATGAAGTACCAATTGATGAATTATGTGCACAACACGGAATTATACATGAAATAACTGCGCCTTACTCTCCTCAATCAAATGGTGTTGCCGAACGTAAAAATCGCACATTGAAAGAAATGATGAACGCGATATTACTAAATTCAGGTTTGCCTCAAAATATGTGGGGAGAAGCTATATTGTCAAGCAATTACCTTTTAAATAAGGTACCTCGAAAGAAAGAGGATAAAACCCCTTATGAGTTATGGAAAGGTAGGAGACCATCCTACAAACACTTGCGAGTGTGGGGGTGTCTTGCAAAAGTGGCGGTTCCAACACCAAAGAAGACAAAGATAGGTCCTAAAACGGTGGACTGTATCTTTATAGGCTATGCATATAATAGTAATGCATATCGATTTCTTATGCATGAATCTAAAATTCCAGATATACACAAGAATACGATCATGGAATCTAGGAATGCATCATTCTTTGAAAATATATTTCCTTGTAAATCCAATGATGAATCAAGTTCATTTAAACGAAAGAATGAAACTATGAACGAAGAAAATCACGATTCGGCTCATGAAATTCATGACTCAGATCATGAACTAGAACCGAGACGTAGCAAAAGAGCAAGAGTGGAAAAATCTTTTGGAAATAATTTTCTAACTTATTTGTTAGAAAAGGAACCATTAAATTATGCAGAAGCTGTAAATTTTTCTGAGGGACCTCTTTGGAAAGAAGCAATAAAAAGTGAAGTTGATTCTATTTTGCAGAATCATACTTGGGAGCTAGTGAATCTTCCTCCTGGTAGTAAGCCTTTAAAGTCCAAATGGATTTTTAAAAAGAAAATGAAAGCAGATGGCTCCATTGATAAGTACAAAGCCAGACTTGTGATCAAAGGATACAAACAACAAGAAGGGTTAGATTATTTTGATACTTATTCTCCTGTGACAAGAATAACCTCCATTAGGATGATAATTGCAATTGCAGCATTGCAAAATCTGGAAGTACATCAAATGGATGTAAAAACAGCTTTCCTAAATGGTGATTTGGATGAAAAAATCTACATGGAACAACCTGAGGGTTTTATAGTTCCAGGACAAGAAAGGAAAGTTTTTAAATTGGTGAAATCATTGTATGGCTTAAAACAAGTACCAAAGCAGTGGCATGAAAAGTTTGATAATTCAATGATTACCAATGATTTTAAGATCAATGAATGTGATAAATGTATCTACATTAAAGAGACAGCAAATGGCTATGTCATTTTGTGTCTTTACGTAGATGACATATTAATTGTTGGTAGTGATGATAAAATGATCAAATCTACCAAGTATATGTTGAATTCAAGATTTGACATGAAAGATATGGGACCTACTGATATGATTTTAGGAATTAAAATTACAAGAACATCAGAAGGTTTTATTTAAATCAGTCACACTATGTGGACAAGATTCTTGAAAAATTCAACATGAATGATTCTGGTATTGCTAGAACACCATTAGACAATAGTCTTCATCTTTCCAAGAATAGAGGAGAGGGTATTTCTCAAGTAGAGTACTCTAGAGTTGTTGGAAGTCTAATGTACTTAATCAGTTGTACTAGACCAGACGTTGCCTATACGGTTGGTAAATTAAGTAGATACACAAGCAATCCGAGTGCTGACGATTGGAAAGCAATAGCGAGAGTATTCAGGTACTTACGATATACTCGGAATTATGGCCTACATTATACCAGATACCTAGCTATTCTGGATGGATATAGTGATGCGAACTAGATATCTGATATAAAAGACTCAAAATTTACTAGTGGATATGTATTCACACTAGCAAGAGCAGCCGTATCTTGGAAATCCCGTAAACAAACTGTTATAGCTACCACCCGCCTGGGTGGCGCTGCTGGAGCGCGCACTCTTCCTCTCGTAAAAGGTTGAGTGTTCGAATCCCGAGCGCCGCAGGGTGACTTAACCGGTGGCACGTGTGTGGTGGCTAGCACGTGTCGCCCCCAGGGTTTACTCCCCGGCTATCGGCCGTGCGGGGGTTCCCTGGGTTATAAAAAAAAAAACTGTTATAGCTAGATCCACAATGGAATCTGAATTTATAGCATTATATAAATGTGGTGAATAGGCTGAATGGCTACGCCATTTCTTAGAGGATATTCCAAAATGGCAAAAACCTGTGCCACCAATAAGTATACATTGTGATAGTCAATCTGCGATTGGAAGAGCACAGAGCAATATGTATAATGGTAAGTCTAGACACATACGTCGTAGACATAATACCATTAGACAACTACTTTCAACAGGAATTATCTCAATTGACTACGTAAAGTCAAGGGATAATATTGCGGATCCGCTAACCAAAGGTTTAAACAGAGAGTTAGTTGAGAAATCGACAAGAGGAATGGGACTGAAGCCCATGAAAGAATAAGTTGATATAAAGGAAATCCAACCTAGTTAACTGGAGATCCCAAGATCTAGGTTCAAAGGGACAACCTAATTATATAAACTTAGTGATGTCACTGTGGGGGTTATCCCTAAAACCATTCCTATATAAAATAACAGTGATATTGTAAAGGAAAGGATAGCAATTTTGCTTTAATGATTCTTAAGTGGAGTAAACAGATTACTCAAAATTAAGTAATCACCTATGTGAGAGAGAAGTGGGGCCGCTTCAAAGAAGAATTATTTAAGGGCTAAATTCTTTAGAAACTCTTACAGAACCAGGTTGATGTTCAAGGCCAAAACGAACATAACTATGAGAACTGAATAAACGTTTAGATGATTCCTGTATGAAGTATATGGTTCATTTATATAAGAAAGCTGGACAGTTCAAGGATATCATGTCTACTGGACAACTAGTAAAGTAAATATACTTTCACAAGGGAAGGTTCAAAGGGTAATATCTACCTATCCTATGCAGGTTTCAATTGTTGAACACTATCATAGAGTCAAAACTAAAACAATTTTCATTCATGTGGGGGTGTCGTGACCTAAAATTTCCTCAGGCTAATGGATTGTTAAGACTAAGCCTAACTCGGGCTCTCCCAAGCCCTACCAATTCGCAACTTAGGGTTTAAGTTTTTTAACATGCAAAATTTTTCATGCTCGGAGTCGCCACTAATCTATTTGTGGTAGGTCGATTAGAAACCTAAATAAAACATAGGGAGATATGTTTTATTCCTACGAACCAGAGATTCTAAGCCCGGGGACTTGATTACGCTAGATCTAGTCTAACGCCCTTTCGGTACCTTTTCTTTTCAAAAATGTTTTGGCAAGCAATCTGGATCCATTTTAACTTAGTCACTAACATGTGAGGTGTTCATGCGGGTGCGCAAACCACCAATTTAACACCCAAGAAAGCATTAAATAAATTGCAAGTTGGAAGAATTACTTACCTCGAAGCAACGTAAGCATCTGCATTGTTAGCTAGAAAATCACATCAACAACCTAATATGATTTCTAATTAACAAGGAATTCACTCAATTTTTGGCTTTTCGCTTATTTAAATGAAACCTAATCTACATGCAATGACGTGCAAAAATGACATGCAAGTAATGCAACCTAGCATACAAACTATATGTCATGCGACGACATGACCTAATTCTGATGACGGGCAAATGATTTATTTTTGGTATTTTCTAATGAAATTCGGAATAAAAATATGTCTAAATTAACATGCAACCTATGATGACTTAACATATCCTAACATGACTTATTTTTGGGATTTTTGTTAAAATTCGAAATAATAAATTAATTAAATTAAGAATGCAATATATCCTAATCTACCATAAAGCAATTCATTCTTTTTTTGGGGTTTTCATGAAAATTCGGAATTAAAAAATAACCTAAATAATCTATTAAGATTAGAATATTACTTAATTTAAACTAGGAAATAGATTATCTCAAGTCCTAATTTAAATTAAATAATTACTCTATCGTCTAGATATATTTAGGATTCCTAAACATGCAAAACTCAAATTCAAATCCTAACTGATATTTTTGAATTTTCTTTTTTATTTGAAAAGGAAAAACAATTTAAACAGAGATAGCATCCACATTTAAAACAGCCACGCGATCCGCAAAATTCGTTTTAAACTCGGATTAGGCACAAAAATCGAACTATCGGTCATATCTATAGGGTTACAGATATTGACGGAAAGTCGATCATTCAAATTTGGAAAGCAGATAAAAGTCATTATCGTACCCAAGTGATTATGGATAGAATAATGATTTTCCGTATCGCCACGTATCGTACCTTAGGGATAAGGTCGGATAGTCGTTCAGATACGTTGCTGAATTAGGAAAGTTTCCTAATTTTGAATATTTTAAAAATATTGCGGATATCAGATAATTATCCTAATATATCTAATATTCCACACGATGTTCACGAAATATTCAAACACTCAAATTAGTAAATTAAATATTCTGAAAAAATATCGGATAATGTCCAATTACCTAATTTGCAGATAATTCCCAAATTCAAACTTGCGGATCGGGATGAGCGGCGAACGGTGGACCGGCGGCGTGGTGTCGGGAGCGACGGCGGCTCGCGGCGATGACACGGCGGGGCAACAGCGTGGCTGTTCGGACAGCGGCGGTGCAGGCGGTAGCGCGCGGCGGGGAGCAGCGTGCGGCAGAGGCGTCCGGCGTACGGCAAGGGTGTTCGGGCAGCGGCGGCGGTGCAGCGGCAGGAGCGTCCGGCGTGCAACAGAGACGTTCGGCGTGCGGCAAGGGTGTCCGAGCAGCAGCGTAGCTCCGTGGCAGCGGCGGTGGGCAGCGGCAGCGGCGGTGTGCAGCGGCGGAGGCGTGTGGTGCGGTCGCTCGTCTGGCGCGGCGGTAGGCAGCGGCAGCGGCAGTGTGCAGCGGCGGAGGGGCACGAACGGCGGTGGTGTAGGCGGTGCCGATGTCTCTCTCTCTCTTTCTCACCTTTTTCAAGTAATTCACTCGTGTCTCTCTAAAAAAAATCTGATCTGAAAATTATGAGAACCCCCCAAATCCTGACCTAATGATGTATATATAACACTAATTTAGGTCAATTAAATGGGCTCTTTAGTCCTAATGGGCTTAGGCTTGGGCTTAGATTTTAATTTAATTTGAATGGGCTGAATTAATTAAGTATAATGGGCTGAATTAAGCTCGAATTAAAACAATCGAGCTCGTTTGACTTGTAATTCCCGGCCCTTGCATTCCAAGCGAGCCGAGTCCCATTCGATGAAATTTAAGCTCGTCCGTCATCGCCAGTCCGATGCAAAATGCAATTAATCTAAAATGAATTTAAACTATATGTTATGCAATCTAAATATTTTTGTTTAGGGGTTAAAAATTTAATCCCTAATTTTCTATACAAATTACAACTAAATGGTCGCTAAAATTTAGGTGTCAACAGCTGCCCCTCTTTGAAGGTGAGCTCGCAGAGGTTGCATTCAAAGACTAAATGATACCTAAATTTCACATATGCAAATGCAATGAATATTGTTTTTGTTGGGATTATGAGTCCCATTTTAAAATGCATTAAGAAATGATGCATGCTGACATGAGTAGAAAACATACCTGGAATTACTTACCTGACAGGAGCGAGATAATGCAATTCGAGGCACGACTCTAATTTTGTATGTTGTTTGGCAAATGTTTGGGCTTAGTCCCATAGGTATTGCCTGATACACTGTTGATGAACTTCGGTGATCTACAATTAAGTCAAAACACACGAAGAAAGCTCGACGTATCCAATCATCATCTGGACTCGCGAGAGCAGTTTTTTAGTAAAAAAAAATGTAAAAACGTTCCGACCTTTACAAACTACCTATACATCTCCATAGGTATTTGTAAAGATTTGGCCGCTGCACCTATACCTGCTCATAAGTGAATTGCGGGGGAAACTTTTGAAATCAAGAGGATATTATGACCTTTATATATACCTGCTCATATGCAAAGATTTGGCCGTCTCACTTATACCTGCTCATAAGTGAACTGCAGGGGAACACCTGGGGTTGAGAGAATATTCCGACCTTTACATATACCTGCTCATATGCAAAGATTTGGCCGTTTCACCTATACCTGCTCATAGGCGAGTAGCGGGGGAACATCTGAGATAATAAGAGTATTCTGACCTTTACATATACCTGCTCATATGCAAAGATTTAGCCGCTTCACCTATACCTGCTCATAGGTGAGTAGCGGGGGAATACCTGAGATTTGGGGAGAATATTCCGACCTTTACATATACCTGCTCATATGTAAAGATTTGGCCGCCATGCCTATACCTGCTCATAGTCATGTAACGGGGGAATCTTCTCGAGATTGTATGAAAATCTGTGATTTGATGAACAAAGGGGCTAGCCCAAGTGTTCAAGAGTTCCTTGACAAAGTACCTGGATATCATCAGAAGTACCTGAAAAGGTTTGATCAATAGACACCTGAACACAATCAAAGGCATCTAGAGATCGCAAAAATGATCAAATGTGGGACCTGACAATTGCTTGAACAGGTTAGGGATACCTAGATAGTCATAGACATCCTAGGGATAAAGATATACTTACTTGGTGATATCTCCAACTCTGAAGGTGTGTCTCCTGTTAGACACGATTTTAAATAACATGTAATATGCATTCGCACGCTGTCAAGAACACATATACTCATGCACTATGATTTCAACTGATTTGCGCGATGGTTTTGTCAAATCAGCATTACAAACTTCGCTGGGGAAAAATCATGACAAGACAATCCAGATTCACAAGTAGATATCTTGAAAATGTCGAATGAGGGACTTCCGATCCAAAAGGGCTTTCTCTCATTCTCATCAAAAAGGCTGATTTATGGAGAATCGCTCCATCTCACCATCATCATGTTGACAAGGGTCTGAGTATTCTCGCAAGCAGTACGACTTTACCAATCTGAGAGGTCTTTGTTAGGACCGTAACATGGGCTTGGTCAATGGCTTAGCAAAAGAGACTCTTCGAATCGAGGCTATTGAAAGAAAATACTCTACAATCGTCTCCGGGTTTACAAGTCAAGAACCCTGTAAAATGAGATAGAAATGGACTTGCTCGCACTTCTTCGAACTAAGCTTAAAACATCCAAATCCTACGTTAGTTCAAGTGCCATAATCTGAAGAGACTTTGTAAAGGACGTAACATAGGCTAGGCTCATGGGTTGAGAAATGAATGGATCATAAGGCTCAAAATGTGTATAATTGGGGTGAGAGTTGGTGATCATCTCGGCATTATCACCGGTGCTCTTTTCCGTCAGGGATTGTCTTCTCGGTAGATGCTCCATTGGCCTCGAGAGCTTATCACTTGACTCCTTAAGACTCTGGATATTTTTGTGACTTTGACACATCTCAACATTTTCTAATCCAAAGTCGTCACTTTTTTCTCCATTTTTTTATTCTCTTCTTCTTCTTTTCTTTTCTTTCACGGGCATTGGCCTTGCTTTTACCAGGCACACTGCTTTTTCATGCCCTCTAGTTTTTTTTTGACTTTTGACACACACTGTCTACAATGCATATATTGGCCAGTCACACTTTGGCTTGTTTTGACCGAATGACTAACATTTGGACTCTCAGGGTCTTCGTCTTTTATCGGCGCTTCGGATATGCTGCTTGAACAATGATGACTTTTTGCCTTGCCCCAGTGTGGGGGATGATCACCAACTGGGTTTATATGAAACGAATTTGCGGGCTCAATTGGGCTTAGCAAAGGATAAAATGTGTATAGGATAGAGAAAGAAATGCTCTTCGTCATCCTAAGGCACTTGAACTTCACGTGAATTCATCTGAAAAAGCAACACTCGAAGATTGATACAAGTGAGAGCATGAAAATTTCTACTCATTTTTCACCTTATGACGCTGACTTACCTCCAGTTTGCCTCGATATGGGGTGGTTCTTGACAGGGGTAATTTGAATGAATTTCTCCAAACGTTTAGGCTCAAAGTGGCAAAACAATGGATAACATGTAGTGTTTAGGATAGAGAAATGAATCGCCTCTCGTCATTTCAGTTGCCGTACCTTTTGCGAGATAACCCTTTGCCTTGCAGACATGGAATTTTTCCACTCAACTCACTGGGGATTAGTGCACGGGACTGTGTATAGGATATGGCTTGCCTTTCATCATCCCGATGTACCTCATTCAACACATTCAATTCATTCCACATGAGTTATCAGATTGTCCAAATAGATTCCCCTTTTGAAATCGATAATGTAGACTGACAAAATGATCAAGCATAATTTAAAGCCAAGGCACACATTCCATCTTTAAATTGATTGAAACCATTTATTTATAAGCGAAATGTTTGTGACTCAAAGTATAAAATCAAACACTTGAAAACTTTCGCCGCAAAAGTGTTAGATCTTATCAGGGATAATATATCTTCACAACATCAGAATTAACAGGAGTGGAAAACTCACGACCATCCATTTCTGCGAGGATCAGGGCACCTCCGGGAAGCACCTTTTTAACCACATACGGACCAATGTAGTTTGGGGCAAATTTTCCTCCAGGAATAGGAAAGACTGGCAGTACCTTCCTTAGGACTAGATCATTTATCTCGAAGTGTCTTGGACGCACCTTTTGATTGAAGGATCTAGCTATCCTCTGCTGATAGATTTGACCGTGGCAAATGGCTTTCAATCGCTTCTCATCAATTAGGTTTAACTGCTCATGCCTTTGTCGCATCCATTCTGCCTCGGACAACTCCACTTGAGATAAGACTCGCAAGGAAGGGATCTCTACTTCGATGGGTAGGACTGCTTCCATGCCATACACCAAGGAAAAAGAGGTTGCTCCGACAGAGGTTCGGATCGAAGTTCGATACGCCATTAGTGCAAATGGGAACCTTTCATGCCAGTCACGATAGTTTTCAGCCGTTTTGGCCAAGATCTTCTTGATGTTCTTGTTAGCGGCTTCAACTGCTCCATTCATCTGTGGACGATAAGGAGATGAATTCAGGTGCCGAATTTTGAACTCGTTGAATAACTGATCAATGAACTTGTTGTTCAAATTTGTCCCATTGTCAGTGACGATAGCCTCAGGGACACCATAACGAGCGACTATGTCTCGTCTGATGAATTTTACAACATTCCTTGCAATGACGTTTGCATAAGATGCTGCCTCAATCCACTTAGAAAAATAATCAATCGCGACCAAGATAAATCGATGTCCATTCGATGCCTTGGGATTGATTGGGCCAATCACATCGATGCCCCACATTGAAAAGGGTCATGGCTCAGACGGCTGATGTAATTCCGCCGGGGGAACATTTATTTTATCCCCGTGAACCTGACAGCGATGACAACTTCGAACATGTTGGATGCAGTCACTTTCAAGACTGAGCCAATAATAACCCAACCTCATGATCTTCTTAGCTAACATGTGGCCATTCATGTGTGGACCACATATCCCCTCGTGTACTTCTTGCATGATTCTAGTAGCTTCAGCCGCATCCACACACCTCAATAGGATCGAATCATATGATCTTTTGTACAGCTTTTCACCACTAACAAAGAATTTTGAAGCCATTTTCATTATGTACTTCCTGTCGGCCGGGGTGCTTCCCTCAGGGAATTCTTGTCTCTTGATGTAACTCATGATATCATAATACCATGGCTTTTCATCAGGTTCTCCGGTCACAACCATACAGTAGGCCGATTTTGTCAGGACTTCAATCTTCAAGGGTTCTACCTCTAACCTACCAATCACTTGCAACATGGATGATAACGTAGCTAGCGCATCAGCAAACTGATTATGAGACATTGATAAGTACTTAAAAGAGATATTTTTGAATTCCTCTATGATTTCTTCGAGGTATTCATGGTACGGCACTAGTTTGGTGTCTATCGTCTTTCACTCTCCCACAGTTTGGAGAATAATCAGAGCAGAATCACCAAACACTTTCAACTTGGTTATCCCCATTTCCACTGCGGCTTGGAGTCCGAGGATGCAAGCTTCGTACTCGGCTATGTTGTTGGTACAGGGAACACTAATTTTGCTGCTACAGGATAATATTGCCCATCTGGGGATATTAAAACTGCCCCAGTGACGGAACCAGCCAGGTTTACAGCTCCATCGAAAAACATGGTCCATGTGTCTTCCTTTATTACCAAAATGCGATCTTCTGGAGAATATCTATCATTATCAGGGACTCCAGGATTTTCAGCAAACACATCAGCAATTACTCGACCTTTAACTGACTTCTGTGGCTTCATTTGGACATCAAACTCTGAAATTAAAATCTGTCACTTGGCTAACTTCCCTACCAAAGCTGGCTGATCAAGTAAATACTTAATGGGATCGTTCTCAGTCACAAGCAAAGTCTGGTGATGCAGCGTATATTGTCGCAGCCTATGGAGCACCCATACTAGCGCAGCGCAAGTCTTCTCGGCTTCAGAATAATTCAACTCCGAGACGGTGAACTTCTTGCTTAGGTAATAAATGGCTCGCTCTTTTCCATCTTCAGGACTTTTCTGGGCTAGCATCGCACCTAAAGACTCACTATAAATCGTGAGGTAAAGGATCAAAGGCTGGCCCAGCATTGGTGGGACTAGCACTGGTGGTTTCATCAGGTACCGCTTTAGTTCGTTAAACGCTTCTTGACAATCATCGTCCCATTCCACTTGAGCATTCTTCTTTAGAAGTTTGAAGAAGGGCTTAGCAGTTGCGGAGAGCTGGGAAATAAAGCGGGCTATGTAGTTCAATCTACCCAGGAGGCTTCGCACTTCTTTCACGGTCGATGGGGGTTGTAACTCACATATAGCCTTCACTTTAGAGGGATCAACTTCAATGCCTTTACTGCTTACTATGAACCCGAGTAATTTGCCCGAGGTTGCTCCAAATATGCATTTCGCTGGGTTGAGACGGAGCTTAAACTCACGAAGTCTCTCGAATAATTTCTTCATGGTATCGACGTGACTCTTCCCAGGTCGAGACTTGGCAATCATGTCATCGACATAGACCTCGATCTCCTTATGCATCATATCATGGAAGAGCGTCACCATTGCCCGTTGATATGTTGCCCCGGCATTTTTAAGGCCGAAGGGCATGACCTTATAGTGGAATGTCCCCCAAGGAGTGATGAACGCCGTTTTCTCTTTATCATTGTCCTTCATTTTTATCTGATTATAACCCGAGAAACCATCCATGAAGGAAAACAGCTCGAACCCTGCAGTACTGTCCACCAAAACGTCTATATGTGGCAATGGGAAATCGTCTTTAGGGCTGGCCTTGTTTAGATCGCGATAGTCGATGCAAATGCGAACTCGACCGTCTTTCTTCATGACTGGCACGATATTGGCCACCCAACTGGGGTATCGGGTGACTTCAATAAACCCTACTTTCAAAAGTTTCATGACCTCCTCCTCTATCTTTTTCGAAAGTTCGGGTTTGGTTCTTCGCAGCTTCTGTTTCTTGGGCGGCATGTCCGGATTAGTAGGTAGACTATGCTTCACGATAGAAGGGTCTAAACCCGGCATATCGACATACGACCAGGCAAAGATATCCTGGTAATCCTTCAGCAGTTGGACCAGGCGTTTAGCTTCACCTTCGGGAAGGGTTGCCCCTATCTTCACCTCTTTGGGTTCTCCGGAATCACTCAAGTTGACAGTGATAGTTTGGTCTACCGTTAGGACTTTAGGTCTCTCATGATGCTCTAGATCACGCCGAAGGTCCGAGGAATCTTCGAGTTCATTGGTGTCATCGAGATCAGGTTCGGTGGCACATAATTCATCATATTGGACCGTTCCCATACCCTTACATATCACAAAATTCCCCCTGAAACATAAAGTAGGGGGTTCAGTAGGACAAACAGGGCTAAACAGTGTATTTCTATTTCTTTTGATTTTTTTTTCGAAATTCTTTTCAAAATCTTTTTTAACATGAGGAAACATGAAGAAGCCCAGGCCTCAGAATTCTCCTTGGATTATATTTTCTTTTATCGGTTGGATATCATCACCGGGCTGGTTTGATGTACCTCAACATGCCCTCAAAAACGAAAATAACTTGTAATTTCATTGATTATCACCAAATGAATTACATTTATTGGAATGGAAATTGCAACAATCAAATCCTAGAAATGAAAAGTCCTGTAAAGCAGCTCCCGAGACGGGGCAAGTCCTAAAAAGCAATAAAAATTCTCGCGTAGGGGAGTGTGCGAAAAAAAGTAAATGTGTTACTCTTGCGGGCCAGTGCCCATTTCCTCTAACGGTCTTTCCTCGATAACTCCAATGAAGAAATCATCGAACAGGGCAGTGATTCTCTCCATTGCATCATCAGGATCTTCTGTCACTAGAGGTGTTGGATCATCCATACCTCCCCATCCATCCGGGACAATGTCACGGGGGTCAACATAGAAGCTCGGGGGTGCTGAGTATTTCACATAATAATCGAACTTGCCGCTTGGTTGCCCCAAAGTGTCGATCACCTCCTTCTCTTCATGCATCATTCTTGCAGGGCCCGGGAATGTGGTGCGGATGTATGGAAGCAACCTACCACGCCCAAGCTCTCCGTTATTTTGGGTAATTCCACGCCCACGTTCTTCACCATTCGGCTCTTCTTCAAATCGCTGTCTATTCCGCCAGTCTCCTCGACCTCGACCTCGACCTCGACCACGTCCACGTCCGCGTCCACGTGCCCCATTATTTGGCTCACTTGACCCCAGGTATCCCAACCCAGTAATGCGGGGCCTCTGAGAAACTTCCATCGGTTGGCGGATACCTTGGCCATTTCTACCAAGGCCTTCACCCGGAGTAAAGCCATGAGAGACCATTACCCTTCCAACCATGACTGCAGCATTTGACACCTCAGGAATAGGCGGTGATGATCCTCTAGACGCATGTATGGTTGATACGAGCTCGAGCGACTGATAGCTCGATTCTATTTTGCAATCCGGCTCAATATAGGGGATAGCCGTTGTGTGGTAAATTGGGTGCTCTTCTTCACCGTGGACTGTGATTAACTTTCTCTCCACAACGAACTTCACCTTCTGATGTAGACTGGATGGCACAGCTCCGGCGGTATGAATCCATGGACGACCTAACAGAAAATTGAATGCAGTGGGAATGTCCATAACTTGAAATAGGACATTGAACATTGTTGGTCCTATCTGTATGTCAAGGTGGATTTCTCCCATTACTTCTTTCTTCGTTCCGTCAAAAGCTCGTACGGAGGTCTTTGCAGAATTTATCCTAGAAGGATCTATCTTAAGGCGGTGTAAAGTCGCCAAAGGACAGATGTTCAAGGCTAATCCGTTGTCAATGAGTACTCGGGCTACATGTGAGGCCTTGTATTTGACGGAAATATAGAGTGCCTTGGTATGCCCCCTCCCTTCCAGAGGGAACTCTTCATCTGAAAAGGCTATGAGGTCCTTGAGGAGTATAGAACCCACAAATTCCTCTAATTTGTCATGATCAATCGTCTCAGGCACGTGGACCTCACTTAACACCTTAATTAGGGCCTTCTGATGTTTGACAGATGTCTGGAGTAGTTCAAGCAAAGAGATTTGCGCGGGCATCTTGCGCAATTGTTCAACTACGTTGTATTCGCTAGCCTTAATCACAGCTAGAAATTCCTTGGCTTCTTCATCAGTAACAGGTTTTGCAGGTTGAGCATTAGCTTGGCCATAGGAACGCTCGGATCTGGTAACCAAGTCGACATCGAGACTGTAGGACCAAGGGACTGCCTTATTATCACTATACTCATACGGTTGAGGTATCTCGATCACTATCCCTTCATCAGCTGTAGGCGTGCTTACAATGATCTCTTCATTATCAGACGCGTCTTCAAGCGGAGGCATATCTTCAGGCAGAGGGTCGCCCTTGTCGCTCCTGGTGTTCAATGTAGCAAACTCCTCCTCCCAATTAATAACTACTTTAGAGATAGTGGAAACGATGCCAGTGTGGTCAGCATAAACGATCATCCCAGCTTCTACCATTCTTAAGATTCTTTCTCTCATGACAGCAAGGGGAAGGCCCTCATTACTCGGGTAATAACCAGCTTTCACTAACTCACCGTAGACGTCTGTGGTATATGCCTTGACATTCTTGATTCGACCAGCATCGAAGCTAAATATGGCATTCACATTGCCTACGTGATCAGGGAGTGGGTTGTTCTGAACATTCGGCTTAGCAGGTTGAAATGAGAAAGCCTTCGTATCTAGGAGGTTCTGGATTCGGTGCTTGAGGGCATAGCAATCATCGGTTGAGTGTCCCAGTTCACCCATGTGATAATCACATTTCTTTGACGGGTCGAAGTTATAGAACCGCTCAGGATTGGGCCGCTTTGGCTCAGTAGTAAGCAAGCCTTTCTTCTGGAGCACTGTCAATACTTGAGACAACGATCCGGGGAGGGGGGTGAATTGCCTCCTGTTGTTCCTCCTCTGAAAAGGTTGACGACCCGAGTTTTGTTGCTGAGCTTCTGCTACTTGGATTGCTGGGGCGGAGTTAGCATTCCGCCGGCTCGGTTGGTTATAAGCCACATTCACTTCAGCTGCCGGTTCTTTCTCTTTTCTCGCACCAAATCTTCTGGTTGAGGAGGACGGCTTGACAAACCATCCATCTTTCAGCCCTATCTCAATTTGTTCGCCTATGGGGATGAGTTGGTTGAAGTTGTCAGCCGGAATGGCAACCATCCGATTACGGTATTCGAACGGGAGAGTTTTCACGAACATCCTCTTTAACTCACTGTCTATGGGTTCTGGGACAACCTGAGCAGCTAAATTCCTCCATCTGATAGGATAATCTTTGAAGGACTTAGTCTTTTTCATCTGAGCGCGTTCGAGATCATCACGGGTAGGAATGATGTCTGTTATGAATCTGTACTGCTTCAAGAATGCTTCACTGGCTTCTTTCCAAGTTTTGAGGCCATTTATCTTCTTCATGAGATACCAGTTCAAAGCAGGACCCGTCAAACTTGCTTGAAAGGCATGGATCATCAGGAGTTCGTTGTCAACGTACGAAGTCATCTGTACGTGATAGAGCTGTAGGTGGGCTTTTGGACATGTGGTGCCATTGTACTTGTCGAAATCCGGCATTTTGAACTTCTTTGGGATTTTGATCTGTGAGTACAGGGACAGATCGATCGAAGGTGAATCCTGCGAACCTTCCAGCTGCTTCACTCTTTCTTCAAGTTTATTGACCCGTTCATCAGG
This sequence comes from Syzygium malaccense, assembly GCA_031216405.1. Lineage (NCBI taxonomy): Eukaryota > Viridiplantae > Streptophyta > Magnoliopsida > Myrtales > Myrtaceae > Syzygium > Syzygium malaccense. Next base: position 24,515,582 of record CM062257.1, on the reverse strand, counting down.
TTTGTCTTTGTTGACGATAATCTGGACGGGGTCATCTTCTAAATCAGGAATATCGTCATCTCCGTCAACATCGACACTTTTTCTGATTTTCTGCTTTGGGACTGATGTTTCGAGGGATGCCGAAACAGGAATCGACCGGAGAGCTTTGATCTCAGCGGACATTTGTTGCATCGCGATGACAAGTTGCTTCATCTGGTCTTCCATACCAACAACACGCTCTTGCAAGTCGGTTTGATCGGCCATTCTGGCTCTCGACCGTGTACGAATGGGCGATCGTGATCGGTCCGTAGCTACCTAATTTTGGAACGAAACAGGCATACATAAGTGTCAAGCAAAATCATACGCCAATCCATGACATTGGTCTAACCGCTTTGAATTGAAAAGACCCCTTTATTGAAATGGCGAAAATTTTTACACCAATTAATGACTTGAAATTGAACTGAATATAAAGACAAATGACTCAATTCCTAAACAAATTTTAAAAACTAAAACTGAAATGAGAAAAGAACTTCGAGCTTTTTATTTAGCTTGATCTATAGACATATGGGAGGCGACTTCCTTCTTCAATTGCTCATAAGCTCGAGCTATCTTGGATGCCTTTTCTTCAGCTTCTTCGGCCTTCCTTTTGAGGCGATTGTTCTCTGAGCGATTGGCGGACTTGAGAGGCACCTTGGGTATCTTCGGGAGCAAATCCTGCGGGATTCTGTGCCGACGAATGTACTGGGTCGTCGCGAAATAGGACTTCTGCTCTCCCTTTAGTTCTCCTTTGGGCCGAGCTATCTTTAACACACGGCACTTCCTCCACATCCTATTGAGCTGAGCTACGGTCCCTTCGTGGTCTTTATCATCATCAACGAAGTCGACTTGGAGGAGTTCTGATTGTAACGCTGGAGGGAGCCCTTGGAGAATCTGATACTGACGAGACACTCTGGCGGGGTAGTATTCAATTGCACCGGTGAAACCCAATAGTGGAACCGGTCCAATACCATTACATGTAAGCCGAGCTTCCTCGACTTTAAACCAGTTAGCATGCCATTGGAAACCTTGGGGTCTAGCGTTTTTCATGAAAATGATCCATTCAGAGTAATGATAATCGGGTGCACCCCCTTGTTTTTCTTTATACCTCAAGACGGGATGACTAGAATCACTAAGCTCGGATATTGTGAGTAAATCGCCGCACCCTTTTATATGAGACAAAAACCAGATTTGCAAAAGTTCGAGGGGGGCATGAAAAGTTTTGTCAACATGTTGCTTAAATTTAGTGAGGGAAATGAAAGTCTCGGCTAAAATGGTGTTGATAAAATTCTTTTCAAGATAGACTTGTTGGACCAACCATGCGATTGACGGACTACATGCATTCTTACAGTAAGGAAAAATCACGAACCCGAAAAATGCTAGCAAAAAGATTCTGCCTTTTTGAAAAGATGTGGCTTTTTCAAAACACTGACTCAAGAATGAAAAAGGACATGTGCCGCGATTTGCTTTTCACACTTTTCCCAATTCATCTTTTCTGACATTCAAAAATTCAACCAACATTAAAGTGGAATCAATTCCCAAAGGTGGTGTGACTAACTCCGACTCCAATGGTTTTCCAATGAGCACGCTATATTCTTCCAACGTCGGGGTGAGCTCGTGCTTACTGAATATAAAGGTAGAGGTCTCGGGACACCAGAAGTGCGCTAATGCTCGAACGAGGCCGGTACGGACTTTGACCTCCAGTAGGGGGAGCAGCCTCCCGATGTGGCCCTCAACTAGCTTGCGGTTGGTCGGACTGAGTAGATTCCACCAGGCACGGAGCTCGTCCTTAGGAGCATCAAGAATCCGGATGTCTGCCCCTCCCATAGTGTATAGACCAAGACTCACGACCGACCTAATGTCATGGACCGACCAAAGAAAAAGACGAAACATAAATAAATTGCGAGATAAAGGTTCAGAAATCTTACTTCACCCGGTAGAATGATGGCAATCACATAGACATGCGCATGAAACGTGAGGTTCGATTTCTACCTAGACTCTGGCTTGCAAAATGGAGACATGAGGATTACCGAGCTAAACCAGTCATGGTGGTGGTTAGGCTGGGATTCCCCTGACTCCGGCTTAGTCAAAGAGCCGACCCGGGTTGCAAAGGGTGCAACCGTGGTAGGTATTCAATGACACCATGAAAGAATTTTCGGGACCAAGGAGGGCGACCCATACCACGCGGGTGTGGTCGGGGTGTCCGCTGTCTCAGTACCATCCTAAACCTGCGCCACCCAGGTCCGGCAGCGGGTAGTGTGTACGGTGTAATATAAATGCAAAGCATGCATAACATGTTATATCAAACAGCGTTTTGTGCATAAAATAAACCATACATCCAATACCTCCCTGCAAAATAAGGGTTAACAATCACGCCTCCCCTTATACCTCCCATTCTGCAAAAACATTTAACACCTTAAACGTTAGGGACGTACCTGGGATCCTTGCTGCCAAGCAAAAAATATTTTTTGAAAAGAAAAACTGGCCTAAGTCCACTAAGAGTTTTAAATCAACCAGTCCCCAGCGGAGTCGCCAAGCTGTCGCGACCTAAAATTTCCTCAGGCTAATGGATTGTTAAGACTAAGCCTAACTCGAGCTCTCCCAAGCCCTACCAATTCGTAACTTAGGGTTTAAGTTTTTTAACATGCAAAATTTTTCATGCTCGGAGTCGCTACTAATCTATTTGTGGTAGGTCGATTAGAAACCTAAATAAAACATAGGGAGATATGTTTTATTCCTACGAACCAGAGATTCTAAGCCCGGGGACTTGATTACGCTAGATCTAATCTAACGCCCTTTCGGTACCTTTTCTTTTCAAAAATGTTTTGGCAAGCAATCTGGATCCATTTTAACTTAGTCACTAACATGTGAGGTGTTCATGCGGGTGCACAAACCACCAATTTAACACCCAAGAAAGCATTAAATAAATTGCAAGTTGGAAGAATTACTTACCTCGAAGCAACGTAAGCATCTGCATTGTTAGCTAGAAAATCACATCAACAACCTAATATGATTTCTAATTAACAAGGAATTCACTCAATTTTTGGCTTTTCGCTTATTTCAATGAAACCTAATCTACATGCAATGACGTGCAAAAATGACATGCAAGTAATGCAACCTAGCATACAAACTATATGTCATACGACGACGTGACCTAATTCTGATGACGGGCAAATGATTTATTTTTGGTATTTTCTAATGAAATTCGGAATAAAAATATGTCTAAATTAACATGCAACCTATGATGACTTAACATATCCTAACATGACTTATTTTTTGGATTTTTGTTAAAATTCGAAATAATAAATTAATTAAATTAAGAATGCAATATATCCTAATCTACCATAAAGCAATTCATTCTTTTTTTGGGGTTTTCATGAAAATTCGGAATTAAAAAATAACCTAAATAATCTATTAAGATTAAAATATTACTTAATTTAAACTAGGAAATAGATTATCTCAAGTCCTAATTTAAATTAAATAATTACTCTATCGTCTAGATATATTTAGGATTCCTAAACATGCAAAACTCAAATTCAAATCCTAACTGATATTTTTGAATTTTCTTTTTTATTTGAAAAGGAAAAACAATTTAAATAGAGATAGCATCCACATTTAAAACAGCCACGCGATCCGCAAAATTCGTTTCAAACTCGGATTAGGCACAAAAATCGAACTATCGGTCATATCTATAGGGTTACAGATATTGACGGAAAGTCGATCATTCAAATTTGGAAAGCAGATAAAAGTCATTATCGTACCCAAGTGATTATGGATAGAATAATGATTTTCCATATCGCCACGTATCGTACCTTAGGGATAAGGTCGGATAGTCGTCCAGATACGTTGCTGAATTAGGAAAGTTTCCTAATTTTGAATATTTTAAAAATATTGCGGATATCAGATAATTATCCTAATATATCTAATATTCCACACGATGTTCACGAAATATTCAAACACTCGAATTAGTAAATTAAATATTCTGAAAAAATATCGGATAATGTCCAATTACCTAATTTGCAGATAATTCCCAAATTCAAACTTGCGGATCGGGATGAGCGGCGAACGGTGGACCGGCGGCGCGATGTCGGGAGCGATGGCGGCTCGCGGCGATGACACGGCGGGGCAACAGCGTGGCTGTCCGGACAGCGGCGGTGCAGGCGGTAGCGCGCGGCGGTGCAGGCGGTAGCGCGCGGCGGGGAGCAGCGTGCGGCAGAGGCGTCCGGCGTGCGGCAAGGGTGTTCGGGCAGCGGCAGCGGTGCAGCGGCAGCGGCGGCGGTGCAGCGGCAGCGGCGGCGGTGCAGCGGCAGGAGCGTCCGGCGTGCAACAGAGACGTTCGGCGTACGGCAAGGGTGTCCGAGCAGCAGCGCAGCTCCGTGGCAGCGGCGGTGGGCAGCGGCAGCGGCGGTGTGCAGCGGCGGAGGCGTGTGGTGCGGTCGCTCGTCTGGCGCGGCGATAGGCAGCGGCAGCGGCAGTGTGCAACGGCGGAGGGGCACGAACGGCGGTGGTGTAGGCGGTGCCGATGTCTCTCTCTCTCTTTCTCACCTTTTTCAAGTAATTCACTCGTGTCTCTCTAAAAAAAATCTGATCTGAAAATTATGAGAACCCCCCAAATCCTGACCTAATGATGTATATATAACACTAATCTAGGTCAATTAAATGGGCTCTTTAGTCCTAATGGGCTTAGGCTTGGGCTTAGATTTTAATTTAATTTGAATGGGCTGAATTAATTAAGTATAATGGGTTGAATTAAGCTCGAATTAAAACAACCGAGCCCGTTTGACTTGTAATTCCCGGCCCTTGCATTCCAAGCGAGCCGAGTCCCATTCGATGAAATTTAAGCTCGTCCGTCATCGCCAGTCCGATGCAAAATGCAATTAATCTAAAATGAATTTAAACTATATGTTATGCAATCTAAATATTTTTGTTTAGGGGTTAAAAATTTAATCCCTAATTTTCTATACAAATTACAACTAAATGGTCGCTAAAATTTAGGTGTCAACAGGGGGATTGTTGGAAATATGGGATAAATTGATGGGTGAATGAATGAGAAATTGATGCTCAAAGAACACCCTTGAGTTGGAAGTGGGAAGTGGAAAAACACTAGTCCCACATCGGAAAAGAAAAAAGGTTATGGAGTGCTTTATATACAGTTACACTTATCTGAAGTGGTAACTATCATAGCACAAACTCTCTGCCTCGCGCGCAGACGCAGGGGGTGCAAATCCGATGCCCGACAAGCTGAAACTTGGGCGCGAGCGCACATCCCGCATATACAATTGCAGGACTGAAAAGTGGGCCTCGCGACGAGCTCAATTTTGCCTTCTGATTTATTTTTTTTTCAACTCAAACAGTTACGAATTTCATAACGTGTGACAGAATTAATCATCCGTTATTCGTATTGATCTTATAACGGCAGAATTAATCATTCGTTATTCGTATTGATCTTATAACGGCAGATTTAATCGTCCGTTATTCGTATTGATTTTATAACGGCAAATTTAATCATCCGTTATTCGTATTGATTTTGTAACGATAGATTTAATCGGCCGTTATTATTCCCGAATTGCTCTCCCCTCTGTTCCTTTTTTATCGAAATCATTCTTCCTTTAGTTTTACACTCTCTCTGCATTTTGCACTGTTTTTCGGTAGTGTTCATTTCGAGTTTGTTCAAGTTCGCCGGAAGCTTGGAAGTGCCATGCTCTCTTCTTCGCTGTCAACCGTTGTATCCTGGGAGATAGACGTTCACGAAACCTAGATCGCGTACCAGAGGAAACGAATCTGTTTTAAGGAAACTGTGTCAAACACAGGCCTCGGTATTTATTTGTATCGATTCCAACTTTGTTATTACAATTTCGCTTCTATACAACTCTGTATTGTTTGTAATATTTATGCTAATGCCGATTTGAATTTTGTAACAAGAGGTATATGCTTTGAAGAACTCTGTTTTGACATCTGGTTGGGAATGTTGTGATTCTTTGACTATTAGAAAGTACTATTGTCATATGTAAGGTAAAACAGAGTTTTCTCATTAGTTTACATGTGAATATGAAGTACTCTAGGGTCGTGTCACGTTGTGATCCGATTCACAATTAGGCTTTCTTAGTATTCATTACTTCTTAAATTGTAATAGATGTTTATAAGCTAGTATACAGGTATGGCTTCGTGATATCTTTCTTCACTCCACATGACCCATATATCATAATGGTTACACCTTCAATGAAGTCTTCACGAAATAGTCATATAGAATTATCTTCTGTCTTTTGCAGTGTGGAAATGATAATAGGGGTTTCACTGGAGAGCGATTTGGCTATACTCACGGCTTTTCCTCCAAAAGAAATAGGAAGAGAAGCATGTTAGTTCACAGTTTTTTGAAGAACATGTAGAGGAGTTTCATTAGGAGATGCAAAAACCTTGGCTGTGCCAGTGGTTGATGTCCTCTGATATATATTTTTACTTTTAATTTTCTTTAATTATTGTTCCACTAATTCACGAAGGTAAATCTCTCTTGACTGTACTTTTGCTTATGTACTTTTTTTTGGTCAGAAATTATTTATATATATACATTTACGTATTTAGCTATATGTCCAAATCACAGTGGCAGTCACTCTTTAGTAATGGAGGCATGGGCAAGTGCTGCTTGAGAGTTTCGTTGAATATCTCCCGTGAGAGTTCTCTTACCAGATGCAAACAACCACTTCTGTTTGGGAAAACTGCTGGTGAAAGAATGACTTTCAATTGATGTGAGAGGTTGATGTTTTTGGAGTTGCTTGCAACATCGGGACGAACTGGCTTAGCAGAGAGAATGCAGGATCTTTGTAACGCAGGGAGCACAAGAACGGTAATCTTCAACTCTTCATTGTTCTCTACTTGCTTTTGGCTTTATTGAATACGTAGTACAATCGTTGATAAATTAACAGGACTAACTGAAATTGGAAAGTAAATATTACAACTTAGTATAAAATAAAAATTTCATTAAATCGACTCACTTATTCAGTATAGACGATGCACATTGATCAATAGGAGTGTCCACTCGATTAAAATGGATTAGAAAAACAATTTTTAATTTTAAATAGTTTTTATTATTTATTTTTTCCCTTTCATCTGCATCATCTTCTTCCATGCTCAGCTGTCATCCAAACTGGTCCAGTGCCATTGCTGCTGCTCGTTAATGCCATGAGGCCATGAAGTGCCGTTGCCATCTGCCGCACTAGAGCTTGTGATTATCTCTCTCACTATCCCCAACCATCGCTTGAGGTTGTCGCCTCGAGTCCAATGTCTCACAACATTGAATCTGAGGTCGCGACCGCTGATTCAAGGTGATGAGATCTCGATCCTGAGGTCTCTGCCTCAGCTAGCCACAGAGAGAGACGGCAATGGAGGTGGTGGTTGCTTGGGTGGTTGATGGTGGTGGAGATGTAATACGTTCTTGGTTGTCAAAGGTGGATGTGGTGAAGGTGATGACAGCGTGGTGGTTGCGGTTGCAATTGTGGTGGGCAGAGGTGGTGTGGTGATGGTAGATCTATCAATATAGGTCATAAACTCATTTCTTAACTCATATATTAATAAATGGATCATAAATGAGTTACTTATATTCGCTAAATGGGCCACAAATAGGTATAAACATAATATGAATGTTAAATGTATTATAAATGGGTTTACGACATTTAAACTCAACTCATCTTTCTCGCCCTCATTAAATCCGCGCTCACTCACTCCGCACTCTCATATCGGTTTGGGAAAGAGTTTTCCTAAATCGAATTAAATATGAAAGTGTTTTAACAATATGGATTGGGTCGGGCATAGATCGGATCGGGTATGGGTCATTATATTTGTATTATATGGAAAATTGGCCAAAATGGTTAAATGGGTCTATTCGGGTAGGATCATTTTTTATTCGACCCAAACTCGACCCGATCCATCCATTTGACAGGTCTAGGTGGTGGTGATCGCATGGTGTTTCGAGAGGGAGAGCCGTAATTCCACGTTGGTTAAATTGCCACTTGATAATAATTTTCCCCATAAGCCCCACATCAACATATTTTATGGTTCTTTAACGGTGTTACTGGTGCATCTACAATTTCTGTCAAGTACTAAACGGAAGCTGAGATTGAGCATAACTTGAAAAGTTGAGGTATCCAATTGAAAAAAAAAGTAATTAAATACTTAATCGGAAAACTGACAAAGTTCAGTCTCTTACCCTTTTTTATTAGCCATAACATCATACTATGTCGGAAAAGTTCCTTCCACAAGGCCCTCGATTCCTCCATCCGCAGGTTGCAAGGACTAAAATATCAGGTGAAGAACAGTAAAAGTACCAAAATTTGTATACGGCACTCATTTTAATACTAAAAGTTTGTTTTGGATCATTTTAGTGCCAAAATTTTTTTAAAACGATCATTTAAGTGCCAACTCCGGTCAATTTGGTCAAAATTTTGACGTGACATTTTTTTATTAATTTCTGAAGCTAATGTGGCTCGTCGGAGGATTTAGTCAGCATGTATACATCAAAATGACGTAGTTTAGCATGTACACTTAAATTTTTCAAATATTTTTTTGATTTTTTTTCCTTCTTTTCTTTTTTTCTTCTCTTTCTTCTTCTTCTTCAACCTCCGGTCATCGGCTGCAACCAGCCGCCTAGCCTCGCTCGAACGAGGCCACCGTCGCCCGCCACAGGCGAGGCCCGGTCAATCCTCGCATAGGCCAGGTCAGGCGAGCCCCTATGAGGGTTGGCCTCGCCTCGCCTGGGCGAGGGTGAGCCCCGAAGAGGGCTCCCCTCGCCAGATCCGGCGAGGCCGTCGTGGCCTGGGCAGCCTCACCGGATCTGGCGAGGGGAGCCCTCGTCGGGGCTCGCCCTCGCCCAGGTGAGGTGAGGCCGACCCTTGCCAGATCCAGCGAGGTAGGCCATTGCTGTGGCCACGGCGGCCTCGCAGGGCGTCGCCTTCCCTCGAGCGACAGCCGGCCTCGCTAGATCTGGCGAGGGTCGGCCTTGCCTCACTTGGGCGAGGGTGAGCCCCGACAAGGCGAGGCCGACCCTCGCCAGATCCGACGAGGCCAGCCGTCGCCCGGGGGAAGGTGATGCCCCGCGAGGTTGCCATGGCCACGGTGATGGTCGACCTCACCAGATTTGGCGAGGGCGAGCCCCGGCGAGGGCTCCCCTTGCCAGATCCAATGAGGCCGCCATGGCCTCGCCAGGGCTCGACCTCGCCCAGGAGAGGCAAGGTCGACCCTCGCCCAGGCGAGGGTCGGCCAGGCCTTGCTGGTAGCAGGCGACGCCATGCGGCTGGCCGTGTCCAGCCTCCGGTCACCGCCGGTGATCGGAGGTAGAAGAAGAAGAAAGAGAAGAAAAAAAGAAAAGAAGGAAAAAAAATCAGAAAACATATTTAAAAAATCTAAATGTACACATGGAAATGCCACGTAGACTTACTTTAAAAAAAATCCAACTAAGATTAAAATTTTAATTATAAAAGCCACGTATTAATTTGGTCGGAATTTCTCGCCGTTGGCACTTAAGTGATTGTTTTTCCTCCGATTTGGCACTTAAGTGAGCCGGCGAAAACTTTTGGTACTAAAGTGAGTGCCGTAGATAAGTTTTGGCACTTCTAGTATTCTTCTCCTACTAAATATCTGTTCTTTATGATAATCAACCACAAGTTTGAACAATGCATAATAGTAATAGTTTTGGCGTTAAACCAAATTTTTAACACTTACATGCCCGTGTAAGCCCAATTGATCTCACATGTTGATTTTCAAGGACTCATGTGGTTGAATATGCACTTAATTCATGTGCGTTAAGAGCAAGTATTGCTCTCACTAAATTGACATACAAAGTGATGAGGCGAAGTTTTATTAAGCGTTGAATGTGACTCACCTTTTCAACGACCTAATCACAATATGCTTCGTTACTTGATGTATCATTCTTGATATAATGCCTAGAATCAATCTAAAAAGTATCCTTCTTTTTCTTCTTTTGCTAGACTAAAAAAAAAATGCTGTTAACAAGGTATGACATCATTAAAGTTAACCCATGGGGAGGCTGTTAGGAGAATATAGTGCTTTATCAAGTAAATGATGGGAGATTTAAGCGGTTAATTTGACTAGTTTTCTTATAACTTAAGAGTTAATTACTTAAATTTTAAAGAAAAAATGAGTCTCAATAGGTATGTTAATGAAGTCGGATTTAAACTCGAATATGATGATCTTCCCTAGCTGAAGGCGTTATCAAAGTGACGTGTATAGGGAGAAATCGAGCCAATTTTCTATGTATAAGTATAAAATCTTACATAAATTTTTGACATTTTCTAGGCACATTAACAAGCGTATTAACAGCCATTAACATTTTCAGATGGTAGTTTATTACATTAATTACCATCCATGACTACTTGACTCTACCTGCAAATAGTTGTATGAAGAAATAAATCCATTTCCTTAGTAAAAAATGAGGCTAACATATTGGATTATCTTCTCACTTGCAGCAAAATTTTACCAGTAACAGGTGAATGGGGTGCCGATACGCTCCATGCAGAGCCATTTTTTGGCTGAATAAGCCATTTTTTCCCCGCAAGTCCAAAACGCCTTGGGAATAAGCTCGGTTCTTATATAAAAAGTATCTTAATTCCTTGCTTTATCTATCTTTTATATCATTTCTTTAAACCAACTGAATACAAAACCAAAATAGCTATGCACTTATGAAAAACCGCCGTACTAATTTTCTCTCCCTTAACACATTCATAATTTTTCCGCCCTTTTCTCTCTCTCTCTCTACACTTTGGAATCATTCAAGGTTGTGAAGCAGATGGAGCAAGAAATCTTCGAAATATATTCATGAAGCTAAAATTGTCATGTCATTTGAATAGATAGAATCGTGAACTCTCTAAAGCATCAGAGCTCCATGAAAGCAGGTCCCGAAGTCGGCACTCTCGAATAGGCAATTGAAGCGATGAAGAAGCATCAAAAGGAGGGAAAGAAATTGTTGACGATGTGAAGAAAAAAAAGTTTAATTTAAGGATGGAGAGTGATTTGGAGGAAAGAAATGGATATGTATTCAGCGAAGTTTGAGATGTCAAGAAGTGTTGAGGCATAAAGAGGCCAAAGTTGAAGCCGATTTGTATTCGATGCTCTCTACGCTCTTCCATTTCATGCTGGTGAATGTGTTAAAGAAATATGAAGAGGTCAAGATTTCCCTGAAATCTTTATTTGAACAGGTGAATACCGACTCGAATGCTATCATGGTGGATTGACGAATGTCGCGACCCTCCCGATGAGGTCATGGAAGATGGGTTTAGACGAAATGCCCAAAAGGCGGGCCGACGGCCTCGATTAGGTGTGGGCTCTCCCAAGCCCTTATCTCGTGCGACGTTGAATTCATTTTAAGTTTCGGTTAACTCTAAGAAATTCTATGTGAAACAGGAGTTGCTACTAGCCTAGAAACCAAGTGAGGCACGGGAAATTGCCTCACTTCCTACGCAACTAGAGATTTTCTAAGATCGGAGACTTGATTACACTAGTAGTTTCTATTAGTACCCTTTCGATACCTCTAACTTGATTGGATTGCTCATCTAAGTGATCAAGCAGTCTTTGTTGCCAATTATAAGTCCTAAAGGTCATTCGACTCGCTAAGTGTTCAGGCAATAGTTTTTAGGGTTTTATTATGGTCCTAAGGCTTACCCTATCTATTCTAAAAAATAGAATAACATCTAATGTAACGAAAGTGCGGGAATTAAACACTCAAGTATTGAAATGCTCAAAATAAAGTATGAGAAAGAAAACCCAATATTTGTCAGGCAAAGAATATATATTGCTTTGTTCTAAGTCCCAAGATATGATCCCCATGAGCTTGATCCGATTCCAAGTTGAGCAAAGACTATACAAGGCTTTGTTCTTAAGCCCCGAGACATGATTCCAGATAAGCTTGAGGCTAGATACTATACTAGTTGCAAAATCTAGGCTAGATTAAGGTCGGCCTAACTTCTACTCATTTTATTAGGAATAATAGTACTAACTAAACTAAGCTACACATTCATTACGAGAGTGATTCTAAGTCTAAATTGATTATTATTATTTAACTAGACTTATTTTGATTAAGTCTACTACTAATTCCTAGGTTTATTAACTAAACTAGCCTAGTTAATACCAAGCTTAGCTAATGAACCTAAGCCTAATTACCATCAAGGACTGCCTTTCCAAGCTCTCGGCCGCCGGTCTTCATCATGAATCTCATCATTCAATCATGCAATCACTCAATCCACACATTAGAAAATTCACTTAATCCAATAATCAACAAGAGAAACTAGTTCGGTTTGGGATTTAGATAATGGCATGCGATTCAATCACTCATCCACCTTGTAATTAACTAGGGGCTAATTCCCGACCAAAAAAAAACTATGGGCTAATTAATTAATGCAAAGCAATTATTAACCCCTAGTTGCAAATTCCTCAGGCGGTGAGCTAAGTCACTAAGCACCTAATTAAAATCTAATCCCTATCCTTAAACTACCCACCGAAAGTGTCATGCTTCGATAGTTGAAATTAAAGGCAATCAATTACCAATTCAACCACAAACAAAGTCAAATAGACATGCATTGAGGCCAATTAACCTTAGAAACCACAAGATCAATTAGTTGACCAAGAGTCAACTTCTTTATTTTTACCTGATTCTGACCAACTCTCAATTAAAGCTTAAGATTTTCTCTTTCACTTTCATTCGGATCACTTTTCCTAATTATGGCCTAATTAATACACAAAATTCGATTAAGCTCCATTACTCCAGATTTTACCCTGTTTTGATCTGTTTCTTTTAAAATCTGGAAAAAATACTAACAGACAACCAAATGGTGCCAAAATTGACTAACTACTAGCTTAATATGCGCTTAACAATTTTCATATTTTGAACTTTCGTAAAATAATCCTCCAACTATGTGTAATTATGCAGTTTATCTTGAGGACTCAATATGTACCAGTTTTGTAGACAAGTCCGACTTTGGCCATATTCAATTAAATTAACCGACTTACTCTATGTGAAATTTTGTGTAATCATGGGTATTTGTAGTTCAGATTCTCTCTTACATCTTTCATGTTTTGAGCTTTTGTGAAATTGTCCTCCAACTATTTATTATATGCAAAACAAAATTAGTTGATGTAGAGATAAAATTTTCAAATGTAGCTCTAGATTACTTTGGTATCTTCGAACTCAATATTCACAGCCTTAATGATCTTCAAATTTTATTAACGTTATACCAAATTAAAGTTGTGAATCTCAGCTACAATTCATTAGAAAACTATTTTTCCTGATTCTAATCCAATGTTCTCGTAAAAATCACTGAGCACCGAAAGATTGCAACAGCTTCGAATTTTCTTGAAAACATTCATACTTTCAGAACATTCAACACATAATCCTATGTATTCATCTAAGCCTAGAACACCTTCAACCAAGTTCATTCAACACATTCAAACATTCAAATATCATCAAACATCATCAAGAATCAATTGGAGCATAACTCCCAAATGTTATGGCTACCTCATGACTGCAACATACAATGCATTTTATTAAGTTAGGTCTAAAGCTAAATTCTCAAGGATTATTATCTAACCATGCAAAATCTAGTTCGATTGACATGAAATTAACTAAAGTGACTTTGATATTCATCTAAGATACTCCTACTAGCAAGGGATTGGAGTTTTGAAGTCACCTAAACCAGCAATTGACATCCAATTTCATCAAACAATCCTAAATCTATAGGCAATCTTATTTTAATTACATCGAATTCCATCATATCCTAACTTATGATTAATCATAGATTGAAGATATCACACCAATTTTAGACAATGATCAACCTAAGTATCCTAGGATAGTCATTTGGAACTGTTACAAGAACTAGAGCTCCTACCTTTGTTTAGGATCACCGATAGACTACAAAAGCAAATTAGCCAAATTGAGGTGGTTTCGTTGACAGAAATGGAAGGCACCTACTATGGCTTGGCCAAGGACGAATCAAGGAACATGGTTGCATGAAGAGGTCGAAGGGTCGTCGTCAGAATTGATGCGGCAACGGTGAAGAACGAGTAGGAGAGAGGGACAATCGTCGAGATCGAGATTGCGATTGAGAGAGAGAGAGAGAGAGAGAGAGAGAGAGGTCTTTTAGAGCTTTCTTCAAAATTTGTGTGAGAAGGAAATTGTGAGAGAGGGGTGGTTGGCCAAGGCTAACTAAGAGAGAAAAAATGTAGGGAAATTTCGAATTAGCCTCTAATATTAGCCCTTGATGTTAATTTTAATCCTATGGTTCGCATTCAATCCTTAATGACAAGAAATGATATGATTGGCTCTTTTTAGGTCACATGAATCAAGGTTAGGTGACATGGCACATCCTAAGATCTTGATTATAGGGGAAATGGATAGCTAAGATTAACCATTCTTAGGGATTGATGATATGGAATTTAATTTTGGTAATCGGAGATAATGGCATTTTTTTAAATAAAGGGAGAGAGGGCCGGCCATTGGGTCTTGTGGGCTGAATGGGTTGACTTGGGTCAACCTTGGTCAAATCGAGTTGACCCGAGACCACGTAATTGCCCTATTTCTCTTCAAATCATGACATGAGCTGGGCTATCTTACTTTGTTCGGCCCATTGGGCCGAATTGGGCTTTAGCCCATTATGCCAAATCGAGTTGAACCCAGCCCAACTTCATTGTTCCCTATTCGTCATTTTATGCTTGACTTCTTCAAAATTTTCAAATTGTGCCTCAATTAATATTGAAATCAAATTAATTTGGCCTTCCTGTTGTTTAAAATGTGCTCCTTGACTATATTATGAAAAGTCAACCATAGCGCTAAACTCAAGTTCAAATATTGACCATCCTCTTCATGTTGAGAATCATTGAAATCGGGCTTGAAATCTTGAATTATCATAGTCCCTGAATCAAATATCTTAAAAAAATGAAAGCAATGAATTTTGAAAATTTTTAATCGAGGGTCCAAGTTTTCAGTTTGACCAAATACAACCTAAAAGTCAATGTTTGATTTATCGAGAAAAAGATACCTAAATACAAATTGAATGGAATGCTCTTAATTTCTATATACTCTAATGACACATAAATGATTCTCTTTGGTCGAGAAACAGGCATTGTCGCCATTAGGAATCTCATGTCTCGAGTATTAACTATATTGGACCAGTCGATGAAAATTTAGGTGTCAACAACAAATATCCTTCAAATTTTCCAAATTTTTCCTAAATTGATATTGAAATTGAATTAATTTGGCCCTAATGTTATTTAAAATGTGCTCCTTGAATTTTTTGTGAAAAGTCAACCATAGCCCTAAGCTCGTGTTCGAATGTTGATCATCCTCTCCATGTCAAGCATCATCAAAATTGATCTTGAAATCTTTAATTATCATAGTCCCTATATCAAATGCTAAAAAAAAATCAAATTAATGAATTGTGGAATTTTTTAATCGAGGGTCAAAAGTCTTCGGTTGAACCAAAAAGTCAACCTTTGATTTATTGAGAAAACAATACCTAAATACAAATAGAATAGAATGTTATTAATTTCTATATACTCTAATGACACATAAATGATTCATTTTGGTCAACAAACGAGCCCTGCCCCATCATAAATCTCAAGTCTAGAGTTTTAGTTGTATTAGACTTATCGGCAAAAATTCAGGTGTCAACAATAAATATCCAAAATGGAAGACAGTTGCCGATCTCAAAGTGGATGGGCAAACTCTTTGATTGATTATTCGAGGAATAATACTTTTCATGAGTCAAATGATGTTGCAAATCCACTGGTGTCGAGGAGATGATGTTGAGGTCTTTGGATGATAGTGTAAAGCAAAGGGTGACGTTATAAATTGAGATGAAAATAAAGTTGGAGGAATTGAATGCTAGCCTAAACTGAGGGACAACGTGTTCGTATGCATTTTTAGGAGTTTCTTCCCGCAATTATAGCATATATTGTCTACGTAAAAAGGATTCACACAAGTGGCCTTATAGTTACACCACTGATTTAAGAAAGAGGTATTATAATCCTAAAATCAATTGCGGATAGGTCAATTATGTAAACTTTCTATCAATTCTCTGTCTCTTTTTCTTTGTTCTCATTTCTCTTCGTGATAATCAAGATTCAGGATGACTTGATTTATACAATGCCTTCCATATATGGCTTTAGGAGGGGAGAGAGACCTGTGATTGTAGGGGACCTTGTCCCAAGGTTCACGCACGATTCTTTTAGCAAGAGAATCTATACGATGGCTTCCATATATGATTTTGGTAGGGGAGAGAGACCTGTGATTGTAGAGGACCTTGTCCTGAGATTCACACGTAATTCTTTTAGCAAGAGAGGATAATAAGCGTTGCACATGGTAATACCAATCATCCAGGACCGGTGATTATAGAGGACCTTGTCTAGAGGTTCACACGTAATTCTTTAAGCTATCGGAGAGATTAAAGATTCAAGCGTCGCACATGGTATAATGACTTGGCATTACCATCCGGACCTTGGCTAGAGGTTCACATGGTAAATACCAATCATCCTGGACCGGTAAGCATTGCGCATGAGTACTACCGATCATCCGGACCAATGAAGTAAAGAAGCCGTGAGGGCAGTTTCAGGCAATGTTAAGGGACTTCAATGCAAGGTGGCAGGTGAGAGTTTGATACATCGCTATTGGAGAGATTAAAACTATAGCTCTTTATTTATCAACAGTGCACATCTGAGCCCACGAAAGGGGTCTCAAGGCAGAGCAGAACCCACAGATCCTTTGGGGGTTGGGGCTAACCAGTATTTGAGGTAAAATTATATCTCTATGGACTTTGGCGATCCAATCAGCGACTCTATTTAGATCTCTATTACAATGGGCTGGTCTCAAATGAGAAAATTGAAATAGGAGCTCCCGGGCACGAGTGATAAGAGCGCGCTCCTCCCTACCTAAAGCGATATGAAGACTTTAGGGAGCTTATCATGTTCAAGTAGTCGGACTCTAAACTGAGTTGTTCATACTTTCAGGGAGCAAGAAAGCGAAGTGCTTCGACCATCGCTAAGGCTTCAACTTGCTCCCCGTTGGAGGCACGAACCAATCTTACAAAGCCATGAAAGAGAATCCGGGAGGAGTTTCTGCAGACACGGGCTATATATCCTTCGTTTGAGCCAGGTACGAAAACCCCATCGGTGTTAAATTTTCAAAGTGCCCTGTTCTAGTGGGATCCAGCTAGGAGAAATATGCTCTGAGATGCTATTTTTTACTTTGTGGCTCCACTTACCCTGAGCTGATTCCAATATCTTGTCGGATTTGGAGTGAGGGCTCTGAAGACATGCTCGCTTCGAGCTTTCCAAACATACTACGACGAACTCAAAATCAAGTGATCTTGTTTTATTCTGTTCCATATCTATTCCCTGATCACTTTTCTGAAAACATGCACAAATTCCATAAGAAGTTCATGATTTTGGTGGGGGCTGCATATTCCAAATTCACGTCCACAGTTTTCACAGTACCTGGAAAATGATGCGCAACATTTACAAAAACTTAAAAATCAGGATAATTTGACAAAGGAAAACAGTATGAATGTAGACTAACAGAGCTCAAAAGTGTGCACATTCACTTTATATCCCTTCATTTTCTGCACTGTTAATTCGCTACAACCTATTTACGTCAAACTTCTACGTGTGCGTGTTGTGTGTGTTGTTGTTCAGTATTCGTATGAAATTATTTTGGAGCAACGTATAACACGCCACGTTCATGTTTTCCCTACTTACATATATTCATCCCTAAAACCTGAATTCCCTATACCTCGAAGTTTTCCAAGGTTGGGGAGTCAGCAATATGTTGCTAAGTGTTAATATCCCCCCAAAGCCGAGAGGAACATTCATAAGGTGTGGGAATGAGAGGCATAAGGTGAAACACTCATCGATGCTTAATAAAGAAATGTTCTGATTATCAATATATTGATTACATATAATACGAAAAAGGACAACGAATTGGAAATTGCAAACTTTCCTTAAAACGATATTCAATTAATGCCCCAGGGGCACGGCATTTTAACTGAAGTTGGAATTGCCACGCCCAAAGAAAGTTTTAACTTCGGTCCCGACGGAGCCTATTAAGGCCTGAAAAAAAATCAGGCTGGTCTGGTCGGAGCATTCGAGGCACTAGGCAATTTTGCTTAGCCATAATATTAATAACTTGAATTGCGGGCTTTTATTCCAAAATTTTATTTTTCACGTTTAAGGGTAATCACATTTCTGAAATACAAGTGGTCTTCACCCAAGCCAACTGCTTGCAAGGACCTAATCTGACAAGGAAAATGAAATGAGAAGGGTTGCACAAAACCATCATCTCTTTACTAGTCCTCCGAGATGACTTGTTTCCAGTAGTCAATAAAACATGCGGCCGCGTTCAAAATACACAAAGTATGGCCACACGAAAAAAGTCAATTCATATGGCAACTTGAGTTGAGTTTGCAGGAAAGAATGCTCGAGCAGCTAGGCTTTCTTCAAGAGCAGAGGCGCGGGAGATCCTTTCCCTTGGTGGACAATTCTGCAAAAGGCCACTGTTAGAGCTGCATGACTATAGACGGAGAAGCTACATCTTCGTAAGGACTTTTAAGAAGTGAAGCAATTATATCAATTAACTCATAACCTATAGCATTTGGAGAACACGGTCTCTCAAGCAAAAAATATAATCCTTTATTAGCGTGTTCTCCTTTCCGGAGATAAGGTTGAAGAATAGCCTGAGCATCGGGATGATCCCATATCAGCGTCTTCCACTTTTCCTCATCTTCCACCCAAATATATGGAAGATCCTCAATATCACGTAATCGCAATTGCAATGGAATCCCCTTCAGTTCAGGGCATTTGAACACACTCAAAATTTTCATGGAATCGCAGCTTATTGGGACTTCACATATGCTCTTGAGCTGGGGTAGATCGCATAGCTACAAGCACTTCAGCTTCTTTGGGAGAGAAATTGAAGGCTGGAATGATGAAGGGGTATTGATTACAGGAGTCATTATGTTTCCTTCTTGGCCTTGTCCTGCTCCGCTTATCATCTCCACCATTCCTTTACGGCAATCAACTTTGATACTGTGAAGATTTCGGAGATGTAGCAGCCACTCATGCAGTAACAGCATTCTCATGTTATCACAACTATATACGTCAAGAGATTGGAGAGAAATCTCTTCAACTGGCATGTATGGCATACCTCCGATTATCTCCTCCATGTTCTCACAATAGCCGACTATGATTTTTCTCAAATTAGGGAAATGAGGCAGCCACTTAGATTCCACCACTCTCTTCATTTTATCACAAAACTCAACAAAAATATCTGCTAGACTAGGAAAGGCTGGGAGTGAATGTATTGGTGGTGATGTAACTACTGCTGTTATCACCGCCATTTCCCCACATTCATATTCAATCTCTCGTGAATGCGGAAGGTAGAATTTGGACCCATGCCCAAAGAGATACTTCAGTTTAGGACATTAAGATATTTTCAAAACCCTAAGGTTTAGGAAGCGGAGAGGGGTTAGGGTTGGGGCAGGGGAGTCATGGACGTCATTTACTTCTTCATCTTGTCCTCTACAGAGCACCCGTTAGTTTTCCCATTATTCTATTTCTAGCTCCTGAAGGTATTCAAGCAGACCCATGCTAGACAAATTTGTCATACCATTGCAACACATTGCTGTTAATGTCTGCACATCTTAGAGATTCAAAATAAAAATGCCGGCGCATTCCCCTCTTATACTCACAATAGCATGACTCCACCTCAAAATGAAGACGCTCCTCTTTCGATTCCCAAATTGAGCATCATCACCTACTTCCACTTCAAACAATGACTCTTTTTGATCCATGCGGAGATAGTAATAGCGAGGGTTACTCAGCCCGATAACCCTCACACACTCGTTGAAATCATCCATATCTTCAAAGTAGCATTCAAGTGTCTCCAATGCCCTCAATTTTGTAATGTCTTCTACATCTACTGCCCCCACTTTAAGATATTGCAAGTTTAGCAAACCCCCCATGGTTCCTTTGGGTAACCTCTTCACGTATAAGAATTAGGTTAAGGTACCTCAAGTTCACCAACATTCCCAGACCCTCGGGTGCTTCAAGCCAATGACAGCCACTAGCATCCAACTTTCTTAAAGATGTGAGCTTCCCCAAATAAGGAATACGGCGCAATTGCCAACACCTTCTAAGCAATAGTGCTCTCAAGTTTACCAAGTCTGAGATGCAATTTGGAAGTTCTGATAGATGACATCCACTCAAGTTTAGAACCTTTAGCCCCCATAAATTTTTTAAGAAAGAATCCGGGATGACATTATAACCCCACAAACTATTATTGGGAAAAGTGTTAAAAAAGTCCTAAACCTTTGGTATTGTTACCAATTTAGTCCTAAATCTCTTTTTGGTGTTAATTCAATCCTAAACCTTTTGCATTTGTGCCAATTTAGTCATAAACCTTTTTCTGGTGTCAATTCAGTCCTAAACCTTTTGTTTTTGTGCCAATTCAGTCCTTTCAACCAATTGATGCCAGCCAGCCGGTCACCAGCGCTGACGTGAACAACTTTAATAATATTTTAATATTATTTTGAATTTTCTATTTTTTATTTTTTATTTTTTTCCCTCCCTTACCTCCTTCCTCCGGCTGATCCGGCTACCGGCAACTGGCGAGGATTGCCCTGGCCAACAACGGCGATGCAAGCCTCGCCATGGCTGGGTGAGGTTGGACCTTGCCAGATCTGGCAAGGTCGTGGCGAGGTCGTGCCTCACCCAGCCACCGACGAGGCCCGACCTCACCAAATTCGGCAAGGTCCAGCCTCGCCCAGCCATGGCCAGGCTCACCCTTGCTGAGCGAGGCCTGACCTCGCCGAATCTAGTGAGGTCGAGCCTCGCCGGCGGCTGGGCGAGGCACGATCTCCTCGAATCTAGCGAGGTCGACCTCGTCGGCCTCTGGCTGATTGCTGGTCCGGCGATCAGTTGGAGGAAGGAGGGAGGGGAGGGAAAAGAAAAATAAATAAATAAATAAAATTTTCAAAAAAATATTATAATATTATTAAAGTTATTCACGTTAGCGCCAGTGATCGGCTACCAGCCGGTCAGCATCCACGTTAGTAAAATCTAGCCAAAATTGGTTGGAATGACTGAATTGACACAAAGATAAAAAGTTTATGATCTAATTGGCATCAATGAAAAAGGTTTAGGACTCAATTGACACAAAAAAAAAGATTTATGACTAAATTGGCACCAACGCAAAAAATTTAGTACTAAATTGGCACAAAAAAAAAGGTTTAGGACTAAATTGGCATCAATGAAAAATGTTTATAACTTTTTTGACACTTTTCCTAGCTATTATTCAATAGAAAAGTTGACAGTTTAGGGCAATTTGGTGACATGTTCAACGGAAATTTTATAGAGTGATTCTCCATCGGAGAAACTTTCTCCAAAGCATTCGTCCAATGTTCCTCAAGTGGAAACCTCCTCAACCACTTTCTTGCTTTTACAATGGAAGGTGCACTCATGATGTGCAATGCCATGTCTCTAATCAAATCGTGCATCTTCATCTTGCTCTCGTGAGCTTCCAATAGGCAAACATTTCCCAATTTGTTCAGTATGGTGAGGCCTCTATCGTATTGTTCCTTCCTTGTATTCAATCCACCAATCAATCCTTGGTCAATAAAGAATTCTATTAACTCGAACTTATCAATCAATTCATCTTCTAAACAAAGTGCACAAGATAAGAAACACGGCAAAATGATACTATAAGTGCCATAAGTTGTATACGGCGCTCACTTTAGTGTCAAAAATTTTCGCCGGCTCATTTAAGTGTCAAATCAGAGGAAAAACGATCACTTAAGTGCCAAAAGTTTTTTTTGGATCACTTAAGTGCTAAAATTTTTGAAAAACAATCACTTAAGTGCTAAAGAAAAGAAAAGAAAAGAAAAAATAAAAAAATTCGAAAAAATAAAAAAAAATAATATTAAAAAATTATTAGTTCGAGGTAAAATTGTCACAGATGTACCAGTTTGAGGTTTTTCGTGGTCAAAAAAAATAGTTTAGAATAACTTTGTCACGAATTTACCAGTTTGGAGTAAAATTGTCACAGATGTACTAGTTTGGGGTTTTTGGTGGTAAAAAAAAAAGTTTGGGGTAAAATTGTCACAGGTGTACCAGTTTGGGGTTTTTGATGATAAAAAAAAATTCGGGATAAAATTATCACACATGTATCAGTTTAGGATTTTTGGTGGTATTAACCCTTAAAACAAAGACTTTCGGTTCACCAGCATCCACTTGTTGCGTGTCCAATGTAAACAAGAGAGAGAGAGAGAGAGAGAGAGAGAGAGAGAGAGAGAGGTTTGCACTCGTTCTGTGGTTCAAGGAGGAGTTAATGCCCAAAGAATACAAATGTAAACAAAGGAGAGAGAGAGAGAGAGAGATTTGCACTTATTCTGTGGTTCAAGGAGGAGTTATTGCCCAAAGAATACAAATGGAGGTGTTAATGAAGCCCAGGGGTCACCGAAACGGACCTTGGGAGCTTCCTCTGAAACATGCACCCATCTCTCGCAAAATCCGGGGAACCTTCTAAAAAAAGAGAAGCTAATGCCTCATATTTATACTAAGTTATTATTCATCGGTTAAATGTATTAATGTTAAGTTGCAATGGAATGTTCTTTAGAAAAAAAACAAGGAGTGTCGTTATTGTTTTTTGGTTTTCAATTGATATATTGATAAAAGGATTTGTTATATCAGTACATGTAGTGTTTCATTTTATGACGATTATGCAGAAAATATGTTACATCAATAATGTACCTCCTGTAGGGATAAGGTTTTGAACTCCCAATCATTCTATTCTGTGATTTTATCTTATTTTAATTATAGATAGGGTACAACGATGTATGATTGCAAATTGCAATAAGGACCTTTGAGGCATCCATTGCGTACCCCTTGTAAGTAGTAGTGCTGGTTATAAACTGGCTGTGGATGCTCTAGTTATGTGGTTTAAAAGTTTGTTTTTAGGGAAATTTCTGTTTTGCATCCTATACTTTTACGCTTTTTGTAATCAACTTATTATACTTTGAATTTGTCTAATTGAACTTCTACTAATTTCATATATTCTATCTTCACAAATCAAATTCTAATCAATTTCCTCTGACACTATGTTCAACCGAATCCAATTGATGTGGCCCTTGAGGAATGTTGTACTCTAACACAGATGAAATTTGGCCAATATGCACGCGCATATTGACTAAATTTTACAAAATGGGTATCCACATTGGCTAAATTTTATCCACATCGTACTCCCATATTGTTTACATTAATTAAACTTTTCCACCCATGTCCACTTTGGGCATTCGAATGCCGCTTTAGCTGAATTTGATCGAATTTGATATCATAGAGATTTGATTAGAAAGTTTGCGGAAATAAAGTGATTTGATTAGATAAACTGAAGAGATTTAATTAAAGAAAGTAAAAATATAAGGACGAAAAGTAGAATATTTTTGGATTGTTTCTTTATACGTACTTTTCAGTATTTCTATCCTTCTTCTTGGGATCCCCTCGTGCCCAACGAAGAGCAAACCCGTGCCCTTTCCACGTGCTTAAAAGGTCGGATAAAGCATGGGATCATAACAAAGCCTCATAAATGCTTTGGGTGCACTTGCTCCGTGGTTCAAGGCGGAGCCAATGGTTGACAGGTATTAATGAAGCCCGGGGGTCACTGAAACGGACCCTGGGAGCTTCCTCTGAAACATGCACCCATCTCTTGCAAAATGTTGGCATCTAAATTTTGATGTCTTAATTAGTTGTTTGTGGCTTAAAAAATTAAGATCATTTTCGGCCGCTAGACAAAAATATTAGTTAAATTTGCATATAGATATTATGAGCATTTTAATTAGTAGTAATAAGCCCGTATATATTTCCATTTAAATTGGACCGACTTAAATGAATGGTTTTGAACTTAATTGGATTAATTGAATTGACCCTATAAGAGCATGAAATTTTGGCCAAGCCCATGGATGCTAGGGAGTCGAAAATTGCCTAATTAAAATGTCAAATTGAAAAATTAATTTATTTAAAACAAACTGGGGGGGGGGGGGGAATTAGTCTTGATATTATCAAAATTCAAATCTTCGAGGATAATTGAGCAAATTCATTTGATATTATCACAATAATAGTAGAGAAGAGGAGGAGGGCAATTTTTTCTCATGAGGGGAAAGCGTTTGCTTTCACAAAGAGAAGAGTTTCCTTGTTGGATACTTCAAAGCTTGAAAGAAAGCCAAGTTTATCTCTCTCGAAAATATTCACGCTCCACGCTCCAATTCGTGGAGTGGCCCCGATCTCACCGTCAAAATTCATCCACGCCTTCACTTCTTCAAACGAGTATCATTGAAGCCAAGGCTGCCGAGGCTTTCCCCGCACGACCTCCATCCCGACGATGCTGTGGTGGCTCCAGTCTCCGCTGCACTGCGTCTCATCTCCGTCTCCATGCTGCACCACTTTCACCATCCGAACTGCAGCGACGCAATACCCAGCCGGTCTTGCACTGACGACGGTTCCCACGATCTTTGCACGCTCAAATCAACCCGAGGAGCGCCGAGCCACCTTGAATACACAACGCTGTTGAACCTTCCAACTAGTTCTCTTGAGTTTCTCGGTGCTTTCTTGCAGGTTTACCGGTGCCTTTGTCCACGACCAGCAACAAAATCACCAGCGTTTCTACGGTCCAACATCTTGTCGCCGCGACCGGTCAAGCCTCCAGCGAAGTTGACGTCTCCGTCGCTCCTGAGAAGCCCTCTCGATGCTCTCTCCCGTCCGTGATATTCAACACTGGAGCTTCCTTCACTGGCGTCTCACATATCGAAGTAATAAAGTTGAAAAAGACCAAGGCTGAAGAAGATTGGTGAGTTTGAAAAGAAATCCAATAATTTTGGTCAAGTAAGTCGAAGCGGTGGATTTATCTTCTTTTGGATTTTGTACAGAATTGATAATAATGTTATGGGTTTTGTGATCATACTTCATGCAAGCAAGAAGAATATTATTTTGGCAAGGAGATCGTGAAGAGTTTGGGCGTGTAGCGACCGGCAGATTCTTCGGAGGAATAATAGACAACATTTTAGGTGGACTGTACCACCGCGCCACTAACTCGCTTGGCGCCTACCTCCACGAGAAGCATGAGCTCTGTTCAGTCTCCTTCTCTCCCTATCTATGCTTTTCTTTTCTTTTTTTATGATTGTGATCATATTATGTTTGCGGTTGCTTCCTTTTGTGTGGACGAAGCGGGTTTGGCTTTTGGAACTTTCCTTTTTATTCCTCAATGTTTTTCCGTTTTTTTAATCAGCGACATGATTATAATACCCCATAATTCCTATGTATTTGGATAGTATTCAATTAGGAGCGATGCAGAAGGAGCGATGATATGCACGTTCACAAAATGATACTCTAGTTAGTCATGATCTTCGCCATCTATATGGATGTTTTGTTCTATCCATTGAAGCCGTTGAATATCTCTACGGTGCGACATTTGGAGTCCTATTCATGGGGGCTCATCTTCACTTCCATGAACTCATCGGATTTTCTGAAAATTGTTTACTTCATGGATTCTCAATGGGGAGAGAGACTACAGAAGAGGAGAAGGCGCAAAGGGAAATAGTAACGGAGAAAGACGGAGGGTATAGAGTAAAGGTGGAAAGTGGATCCACTATATATACGTAATAATTAATGAATGGAGCGGTAGATGGCCGACATGGAAGGATAATCTTATGCAATATTTTTAGATTTTAATTTGTGTCAAATATAGAAAGTTTAATAGTCCCTCCCTATTCTCTATTCTCCATAGTCTATACGACGAGGATCCTATATTTTTTTGAATATATGGCTTTTGTCTCCCACTCTGCCCCTTGCTATTTTCTTTCTCGTTAATACTTAGCTTTTTCACAGTTTAATTTATTACATGTCTCGAAGAATATTTATTTTAATTTTGCACTTGATTTTAAATTTTGCAATGCTCTCATTTCAATTTTTTCAATTCGTAATCTCACAAAACTTTCACAATGTACGTTACAAATAAATTCACATATATGTTCTTTTGAAATTGGGATAATATTCTGAGTTTTGATAAGGAAAGGTAAATATACTTTTTTTTTAAACTAGATTTTAAACAAACAAGCCATTGATTTGTAAGAGCAATATCCGCGAAAATTCTTATCAATTTTTTTTTACCATTTAGTACTACTACTATCTTCTTTTGTTCACAATTTATTCCTTTTGCTCGACTTTTAAAATGATTATATTTATATCATATGAAATGTCATCTCCATTAAACGTCAGTTGTCCAAAAATAATTATCATGGCACATATCCATTTAATTTTAGTCATTTTGAATTCTTTTCATCTTTAAAAAAACCTTCGAAAATATTATTTTAAAGACAAATGGAATCCCAAATGTGATCCTCTATTTTGTCCTCTCGCTCACTCTGTGTTCCCACGTGACTTTGGGTGGTTCGGTGGAAAAACTGATAATAATACTTGTCTAAACTATTGATGTATCAATGTTCCTAGGAATAGTTATACTAGTTGTCCCAACATTCCCCTGTTTCCCAAACCTAAAAAAAACAAGCGATTTCACTAATAGGCTAAATTAGTATTTGAACGAATGGACCATGTTTCGAAACTCAATAAGAGTCCTCTTCCTTTTATAATACACTAATTTTTGTCGAATAACTTTACTGTATGAATATTGGTCCACTCTATCTATACTTTATGTGACATGACGACATTCTTAAACATCAAAGAACACATTCATTTAAATTAAAATTGCACTTGCACCCTGCTTATTACATTGATATGGTAAACCACACTTTGTTGGTTATGCGACTAACTTATTTAAAGGATTGCTTATACTGTACGGCATCAGTTAATACACTGAAGTAAAATTACCTAGCATTTGTGCATTGTAAACTAGTCTTGTTGTAGTCCTCCTAGATTTGACTTTAAAAAGGATCTTTTTTATCGGGAGAGAGAGAGAGAGAGAGAGAGAGAGAGAGAGAGAGAGAGAGAGAGAGAGAGAGAGAGAGAGAGAGAGAGAGAGAGAGAGAGAGAGAGAGAGAGAGAGCAGCTTATTTTTTGTCCACGAGGCTCTTAAACCACGCTAGAGTATAAGCAACTACTTAAGAGGATTTTACAATTCATGTTTCTCATGCTTCTAAAACCATGTTAGATTTCTCCTTCACCAGCTTCTTCGTGGGGAAGTACTTCTAGACCCATTTAGACAGAATTGCGAGTATGAATCATGCTCGACTGGGAGTTGAGCATGGAAGAAGATTTTTAAGTTAGGGCTTATGGATTTGGCATTGAACGATGAAAAACGATGTACAAAAAAGCAAAAATGCAAAATCATTTTTTGAACATGAGAAATATGTGTAATTCTAATCAAGAAGGTAGGGCCATTTATGTTCGACCCTGTTTTCGTGTCTCTTGCTTGGTTATATGGAGTTTTATTGATTCCAAAGTCAATTTCGATTAATGTTTTTTTACTAAGAATTGACAAAGGGGCAGAGTGCAATTTGAAAAAATACAAGGGGTGTCCGAGTTTTTTTTTTCCGGATTGAGGGGGTGTCCAAGTAATGTACTTCGAAAACTTCTGTTTTTGGTGATGACTGTTGCCCATTACAAGCTCATCACTCTATTAGGTCACAGATGAGATCTTAAGAAAAGAATTCTAATTTATGTCTCGATCTGAAAGAATTAAAGAGATAATAACATATTTAAATATTGCTAATAATTATATTTATTTTTAAAAAAAAATAATTTTCGTTACAT
Source organism: Syzygium malaccense (assembly GCA_031216405.1). Taxonomy (NCBI): domain Eukaryota; kingdom Viridiplantae; phylum Streptophyta; class Magnoliopsida; order Myrtales; family Myrtaceae; genus Syzygium; species Syzygium malaccense. Next base: position 24,487,766 of record CM062257.1, on the reverse strand, counting down.
ATTGTTACTATTTATTTCATATCAGAGAGTATCTTTGGCCGCCCAACTTTCTTGCTCTATTCCGTCTCTGATTACTATACACTTATCAAAACAAGCAATAAAAAAAATGATAGAAAAAATTTGTTGCGTAAATGTAAGGAATGACTATGCACTATAGTTGATCTCCAGGGATAATTGTCTAAAAAATCCTAAATCCATTGTATGGCGGCCAATTCAGTCCTAAATTTTTAAATTTGATTAATTCAGTCCTAATTTTTTTTGTCGAATCTATTTATCATGAATGGTTAAGCAAAGAAAAATAAGTTAAAAAGCTTTAGTCCTTTCTAGGTACTACTACTTCATTTGCCACACTAGTAATGAAATTTTCAAGTTTGGGGCCTCCAGGGCCCCATAAATGGGCTTTTTGGCTAATTGAACTGAAACTACACAAAAGCTCGTGCCGTGCACGGATTCTAAACAAAAAAATTATTAAATAACACAAAATTAACTTCTACATAATTGTGAAAATAATTTAGACAAACTAAAAATCATTTCTTGCAAACATTGCAAGTTTTAGAATAATATCAAATCATATATTGAAACTTCACCATCTTCTTCACATTGGGACCAGTGTTGACTCTATTTCAAGCAATTTAAATATTTTAATCTCATCTATCAAATTTTTTAATATTAAAAAAATTCATTAAAATTAAACTAAAGCAGCACTAATTGCAAGTTCGAAACTGATAATGCAATTTGTCAGTCAATTTTTTCTGGTGGAACTCGTCTAATTATGAAAAAGGAAATACTAAATTTCTGCACTACCATAAAAGCATCAAACTTTGGATCATAGCCTCATCGTGTATGTCATCAATCTTTAGCATCAAGCATTTGAAATCCTTCAATTAGTCACGTCTCCTCTAATTCAATGTACACGAAAACCAAAACTTTGACAAAACATATGACATAATCACTGTAGCGTGTCCCTTGCGGATTCTTCAAAAAAGTTATAATTTTGAGAGTAGAAGTCCAAAAATTTCACCCAAAAGTTCAAGCATGTTCTTTCCTTTCTAGGTCGGGGGTAAGCCCCTTTGATCCAAATGCTTAAATAGTTCTGGGAGTTGAAATTGAAACCAATCAATTTTTAGATTGATTGCTAACAAGAAAGTCAACTAGAATGTAAAGCGACAATGAAAAGTTTAAGGCTAGAGAATTCAGTTACGTGCGCAAACGAGTTAGCATATTCTAGATCACCCTTTTGGTACCATATTCCTTGGTTAAATCCTCATATCATGAGATTTATTAAAGTAATACATATATAGTTTTCTTTATATGTTTCGAACACTAAAAAACTATGTTACTGGCTTTTAGGTAAAATTGCCGCATCATGGGGCCGAATAAGGGCTCGACTGTTCATGGTGTGAGATCTATGTTCTTTCAATATAAGAAAAATGCCATAAATGAGCCCAGCGTATAAGCATGGATGAATCTATATCAAAGCAGCGAGCAAAAAGGGGCATGAATTTGATGCCATGTCAAATAAACGAAAGTAGATTCGAAGCATCAAATTCAAAGACAATGTTTGAATGTCGATCGTGAATCCAACATACGCAACTCAAATAGCAAAGAAAAAATTCAGTCCAATCTGAGTAGCGTGCATGAATCTGTTGCGTATGATTCAAATAATAGCATTGAATTCAAGCGTGCATATGTCCTATACATACCATTCTAAAAACAAAAGGGAATCTAATCAAAATAGCGAACCGAATGGTTTTTGTGCTTCGTGTAATATTAACCTTCTTTCTAAACTTGGGACCTTTTAATGATGATCATAATAGAGTATGGCATATCTATTAGTAGAGGAGCTGAGGATCCGGCGAGAAGATTTTCTCTTTTTAATTCGCTTTCAATATTACTTTTGCTGCCTGCACCATTCTTCTTTTTCCCTAATTTTGATGGGGTGTCTATGCAATATGTTGTGATATTGTTCCGTGACATTCCGAATTTCGATTCATTTTTTGGGATTTATAAAACGTGCATTTTGTCAATACGCTTATAGTTAAATCTAGCCCAGAACTGATTATTCTCGAGTTATTTTAAATTTGAGATTTCGCCATAATCGCATTCGATTGAATTTGGCCGTTATTTAGAGCCTGAACTTTGGTGTCGAATTTCTCGAAGTTTCGTGACGAATTTAATTGGACGGTGTCGATATTAATGTAGCCAGCCTCGAGATTGCCTGGAATTGATGAAAAGTGAAATTTGTACCGGGTGCTGATTTTGACTGATAGACCTCATTCTGGATTTATTTTAATGGTGGTTTTTAGCCTTTTCTCTTATTAATAATTTGGGATTTTGTGGGCCGTTGGATCGTTTTCGGGATTGAACATGGACCGCCGGATCGCACACAATTTATGTTTGACTTTTCTCTCTCTCTATCTCCTCTGCCCGGCCACGTCCCCTCCCCCTACACTGCGCACATTTCCCCCCTGCTATGAAGGAGAAAGTGCCTATTTCTAACAAATTTAATGGAGGGTCGACTTCTATGGTACACTGCTTGTCATAAATGACGCCCTCCATTTCCTCGCGTCTTTTTCTTTGACCTTAAATCATATGGAATGCTCTTCCTTTGACTAAGCGAGAGAGACAAAAGGAAAGGGAACCAGAAGGCGTCGCGCAGCAGCAGGGAGGGCAGAGTCGCGCGAGGGGCAGAGGTCAGAGTCGCCCGGAGAATCCTTTACCCATCCGAGAGGCCCGCTGTTTGAGGCCCGTCCGTTAGTTCACTATCTCGGTTTCTTGTCTTGTATGTTTGGTTGATTAGATTTAGCGCGTCTTCTTTGGGCCGGAAGTTTGGTAGCCGGAAAACGAGATTTGGTTGTCGGTTTTAAGTTTTAATGGCCAAAACGGTGACCGGGATAGGCGGCCGGCGATCCGGTGACGGTCAAAGTAGGTAGCGTTGTTTCGGGGACCGGATGTGTGATTGATGGTCGGAGGACATTCCTCCGGCGAAGCAAAAAGGAGACGTTCGAGAGAAAAGATTCTAACTTACGGGGTGTCAAATATGCATTTTGGCCGTATGCTCGCAATGGTTTGCTGCATATTCTAGCAAAACCGAGCTGCAATGAAACAAAAAAAAATGTAATTAAAACAATAAAAATAGAAAATAGAAAGTGGCCAGTTCCTGGGTGGAATTGGGAACTAGCAGGTTCGTTTGGTTCCCGGTTCCAAAACAGGATAGGCCGATCACCCCCTAGTCATTTGCTGTTAAAATTGAGAATGAAGCTTAATCAGGGAGGTGAACTCGGTGAGCGGAAGCTAGGTTTAGATTTCGAGAGTTATTTCTTGCTCTGAAATGTAATACTCCACGTGTTCGACTTGTTCTGCCACTGCCAGTAGTGTTTATTACATGAGTTCGCCTTTGCTTTCTGAACTTGCTCTATTAAGACAATTAAGCATTTCGTTTTGGGCCTTTGATTTTAACTTTATGATTTGATCTTTGAAGGTTCGGACCAGAGATTACCCAACCGGTATGTATTCTCAGAGGAACTACGGTAATTGGACCCGTCAAGGTCCTGAGGCTGAGGGGCCAGCTGCCTTCCCTCCTCCAACTTCCAACTCGCGGCAACTTATTAGGATGTATGGTCATGATAATGGGAATAATGGTCCAAAGGCTCCTCCTAGTGTCCCATATCTCAATTATCAAGAGCATTATTCTTTGCATGGAATCCAAAAGTCCCACCTCTTTCCAACTCCCTCACTTCCTCCTCCCCCCACATACTGGCCCCCACGCCCAATCAATTCGCAGCCTCAGCAGCCTAATTGTCCACTCTTCAATCAAAATTCAGGCCTCATTACTTCATTTCCTACGAAAACTTTCACTCAAACTTCCACTCAGTCATTGGCTCCCCAGCAAATCCAATCAACTGGTGAAACAAACTCCTTAACATTGCAGCAGAAGAGAAAAGAGAAGAAAATGCAGAGGAAGAGGAACATAAAAGAGGCAAAAGTTAAGGGGATATATTGCCCGACCATTCAGCGGAAGGCAAAGGATAAGGAAAAGAGGAAGAGGCTGAGGAAGCAAAAAGAGGCCAAAACTAAGAAGAATATGTGCTATGAGGATGTAAGTCCTTTGTCAGAGTTGTTGGTCGCTGAAGATGATGTTAAATTGGATATTGATATCAACACAGGAGGGATGTCTATGCAAATTCCGGATATATCGTCAAAGAGGATTAGTGTTGAACCTTCCCAAAACATATGCAATGGCGTGTCCGAATGCTTAGATACAGATACGCCATTTGACTCCCTTGCAAATGCATATGACCTGAGACGACAAAGGAGAATACCTATAAAGTTGGCCCAGTGGAATGTTTTGTAATGACAAAGGGTTAATGGAATTGCAACCATAAAAATAGTGGGTCATTTGTTGGATAAGAATCCATTCAGATGTTTTCTTCGTCAAGGATGTGGTGCGTATCTTGAGATGGTGGCTACAGTTAAACAAGACTGATACTATGTATGGTTGCTTGAGTGGAGCGGTGCTCAGCCATATAATGGTTGCTATGAATAGGTGTAGAATTTTCCTGGTAAACAAAAGTTAGAGTTTCTGATGCCTGTCTTTTCCTTTGGCCAGTTTTCAGATGTCCTGTTTATCGTATGTAGTTGTCCTCTAGACTGGGTATTCTTAGATTGCCATTTGAGAAATGGGAAGTCATGTCCTTGGTTAAGGAAAATGACAAGTAGTGTCTTAATCGTAGATATTCCATTAGTTAGACTCATTAGAGAGAAATATCTTCTTCCTTGATCCCTATTGTGAATTACTAAAGATATATTTCAATTTATATGCTTTTTGCTCCAGCAATTCTCCAATTTTAGCTCTTCAGTTACAAATATATCAAGAGATTGATTAGACCATGACCTTTTCATACCTCTTAGATAATTAATACGCTTTGGAAACTCATTACATACAGAAAAGATGGTCTTGAAATAATTTGTCTTCAGAATGATAAAGTCAATTTGGTGCATGTTTCTTCTCTGTTTAGTAGAACCCTATTACATGAATATCATTTCTCTTTGCCTTTTTGACCCCTCCTTTTTCCACTCATTTGCTGTTTATGACATTGTGGAATCTATGATTTGTTAAGGTATTATATATATTCTGAATGCTAACGTTTGGTTTTCAGCTCCAAAGCCTCACAGGCCATGGGTTACTCGGGCTTCTCATTGGATCTGCGTGCATTGATTCTTTCTGTGAGTCCTCTCATGCCCGTGCACAACTTGGTAAGACCTTTGAACTTATGATTCCTTGCTTTCTTGACATCATGTACACCTCTGATGCTTATTGAATAATCAGTTGCTTGTGCATATTACAAGTCAGCTGCATGGTGTGACCTTTCTATGCTATAGCCTGTTAACAACGTAATGGCATGTGTTAGGGCTCTATGGCAATGTTTCTTGCTGTGGCACTATGTTATGATGCTCATGCTAAGATTGAGTATACCTATAGCTGTAGATTTCCTTGCATGATGGTAGTCAATCACAACGAGGACACTATAGAGGTCTTCAAGATGAAGTTAGGCGATATCCTTGGTCTTCATTCCTGATTCTTGGTTTATTCTGATCATATTGTTCATTGTTCTTATTCCTGTTAGTTAATCTCTTCATTTGACTATAACCTAAGTCAACTTGCAGTTCAAGGGAGTTCCCATTCTTGTGGTGAATTCATTGCAAACTAATTGAACTATAGTATTCTGACTCTTTGTACTGCATGTAGAGTGCAAATAGGTATGTGACATCATTGGTGGTGATTCTAGCATAATGAGATTCTCTCCTGTTTCTGTGATGGCAGAAACCGTTAATGCTAATTATTTTGTCTCAAGAAGTTAAAACATTTCATAACCATAAATTGTTCAGACAGCGCCTTATGGATAAAGATATGTATGAATGTTATTGACGATGATTAGCATTCTATTCTTTAGTAAGAGGATGTAGTTAATCATTTAGCATTCCATAAATTGTCTTCAAATGATTCAGTGTACTCTGACTGACAATCCATGTGCCATTTACTGCTTTTCCAAACACAGAATTTCATCAAGGGACCGAGAAAGGAAGCATGATGAATGCCCAGATCAAGTCTTTTCCGGATGTTTATGTCTTTATTGAGGGTTGCAGCTGTGATCACAAGCCCATTTCATGCTTTTAACTTGATTATCAGATTGTTAAGATAATTTATGGCATAACCCTGTCTAGGCATCGCTTTTTCTGATGCTAATTTATGTCACCAACATAATATGTAATCTGGCTTGATATTTGTTATGAGTTTTTTGAACTTTGAGGCAAATTTAGGCGTGCTATTGATGTGTCCGAGTTTCGTAGTTCTTTACTGTATCAGGTGCAATCCTTGATGATGGTAAAAGAGGTAAATGATTCGCATATGATTACTACCATCAAGTGTAGTACGATAACTGTAATGAAGAATCTTTGCATTTGCGGGGATTGTCATTCCCAATTAAACTTATTGCAAAGATTGTTGATCGTGAGATCGTTGTGAGAGATTCCAGCCACTTTCATCACTTCAGGTGGCATTTGCTCGTGGGGATTATTGGTAGCGAGGGCGTGAGGTTATTTCTCCTGTCATGAACTTGTTAGCATCCTGAGTTTGCTCATTGTGTTAAGCATTGATGATAGTGGAGCAGCTACACGAGCACTATTCAATATGGGCTTACTTTTATTGTTGACGTAATAGACAGTGAATTCATGTGGAATCCATGGCTTTTTTATCAGCTTTGGTTAGTTTAGGAGTGTAAGGGAGTTCAAGTATTTCTCAGCTGTATGAGCTTGTGGAAAGTTGTAGACCTGGGAGGAAATCTTGCTTTGGATGGCATTGCCATCCGTTGGCTCCATCCAGGGATTTCTGTCACTTAGCTTATGGCTTTGGTCTCACCAGAAAAAAAGAATCTATTCACACGTAAGGTATCCCTTCCGCAGAATTAGATCAAGTGAAAAAACCCAGAGCATTGGAAATAGATACTTTCCATCTAATAGAATTTGTATTTCGACCAAAAAAAATCTATTAGAATTTGGGACGTTCGGAGAGAAGGAAGTACTGCTTGATAAAAGAAGGAAAAATGACATAAATAGTCCATGAACTTTAGCTCAATGTGTAATTTGATCCTTGGATTTTTAATTCGTTTAATATAATTCTTGAATTTTAATTCAATGTGCAATGTGATCTTCAAACTTTTAATTTGTTCAATATCATTCTTGAACTTTTGGTATATGTTCAATTCAATCCCTGAATTTGAGCAGCCTTTTCCATTAATTCAAGTTCATGGACTGAATTGAACATGTACCAAAAGTTCAGGGATGACATTGGACAAATTAAAAGTTCGAGAATTGCATTGCACATTGAGTTAATATTCAGGAACTACATTGAAAAAATTAGAAATTTATGGATCAAATTATATATTAAGCCAAAATTTAGGAATCGTTTGCGTGATTATCCCGTAAAAGAAAAGAAAAGAAACCCACCCAAACAAAAGAAAGGTTCCTGCCCTGCCTCCTCTTTTTCGATTGGAATTGAAAGTTGGTCCCTTTCTGAAATGTCCCATCATCCGGCCCTCTATTAAATTCTTAGAGCCTCTTCGCCTCTCTATTAGGTCTATGAGATATCACAAAAGCTTCTTCCATCTCTGGATGAAATTCAACTTCACCAAATGTTGTCTCACAAATTTGCTGGTTCTCTTCAACAAATCGACAGTAGCAAGTGAGGTTAGTTTAATTATGGTGCCAAAGTTAGTACTCTCATGTTCTTTGTGTTATTCAAGTTGAGCCGATGTTAGTGTTAGAAACCAGTAGTCATAAAGCACAATAAAATCTTAATGGTCTAGCACAGTTGATCAGTTGTCAATGCTCGCTAATGTATTGCACGAGAAGTGGAACTATTTCTTTTCATAGTGATTAGTCAACTCTTCATATTGCAGTTTTCACTATCCTAAGAGGTATGTCTCCCTAAGAGTTCTTTTGCCTTTCCTGTGGATTATTTTGTGTTGTGCGGGGTTGAAATCCATAACTCTTGTGCAACCTATTTTCTCGCGTCTTGCTAATATGTGGCTTGGGCTCGCAATTGCCTGAGTCTTCCTGACCACAATGGAGAACCAGTCTTGTTCGTATTGAAGATGAATTTCACAATACCTCTACCAGTAATATTCTAGCACTACCTTGTAGGATTCCTTTTTTCTATGGATGAAAGTTGGACCTTAGAGTACATTTTAATTCATAGTCCTGACGATGCATACTTGAACTTAGTTTGCTTGCTGTAGGTTTCAGGTTGTGCTTACCAAGCTTAACACTTTCCACAAAAGGAAGTTACATTAGAAGCTGGGTGTGCATTAAGAGAAGATTATGGTTTTTTGTCCGACTACTCATGTTCTTTGGCCTCCCTAAACTTGCACATCATGTCAAGACTAGAGAGTTGTCTCCCAAAATGTCTGCATAAACTGGTTAGAATTTTTCTTCTTCTGTTTTACACTGGACACGAAATGCTAACACTCCTTGCCCTTGAGTTACTTTTCATCTTGCTGTTATGTTTAGAAAGCACGAAGAACTAGTTTTGTTTTGAGGTTATAGGTATAAACTTTGAAGAACTGACTCTTTTGACATCTGGTCATGAATGTTGTAATTCTTTGACTGTTAGAAAGTATTGTTGTAATATGTAGGGTAAAACAAAGATGTCATTAGTTTACATGTGAATATGATTGAAATCCAAGAGGTCTAGACTCGTCATCCTTTAGAGCCGTGTCACGTTGTGATTTGATTCCCAATAAAGCTTTCTTAATATTCATTACTTGCTAGCTTGTATCAGATGTTTATAACATAGCATATGGGTATGGCTGTGTGATGTCTTTCTTCACTCCCACTCTTTCAATGAAGTCTTCACAGAATAGTCATATAGATTTATTTTGTCTTTTGCGGTGTAGAAATGATAAAAGAGGTTTCACTTGAGAGTGATTCGGCTATTTTCACTCGTGACCTCTACTCTGCAAGAAATAGAAAGAGAAGCATGTTAGTTTGCAGCTTTTTGAGGTACGTGTAGAAGATTTTCATTGTGAGATGCAACAACCTTGGCTATGTCTGTGGTTGATGTTCTTTGATATATGTCTTACACTGTTTATTTTCTTCTATTATTGTTCCACTAGTTCATGGAGGTATATCTCTCTTGACTTCATTTTTGCGCCCAAATCGCAGTGGCAGTCAACCTCTGTGACAGAGGCATGGGCAAGTGCTGCTTGAGAGTTTCTCCGAATATCTCCCATGAGAGTTCTCTTACCTAACGCGAACAACCACTTTCGGTTGGGGAAGCCGCAGGTGAAGGAATGACTCACTATGGGAGCGAGAGGTTGATGTTTTTGTTGTTGCTTGCAGCATTAGGAGTAACTGGCTTGGCAAAGAGAACACGGACCTTTGTTACCCTGGGAGCACAAGAACAGTAGTCTTCCCACTCGTCATCGTTTTCAACTTGCTTTTCATTTCACGGAATATGTATTACAATCATCGATAAATCAATAGGAGCTAGTTGAAATTGGAAAGCAAATATAACATCAATTTGGAAGAACATAAAAATTTCATTATTATCAGATTTTTTTTAAGGATAATCACACTACAATAAATTTTCATCCGTTTTATTATGTACAAGTACCGCAACTTTTTCTTTTACAATTGAGTATCTTAACTGTCAAAATATAGCTCAACATGGTGACTTGCTTACTCAGAAAAGAATGTTGCACATTGTTATATAGGAGTGCCAACTCAATTTAAAATTTGATAACAATATTGTGATTTTTGTGTTCCATTCCAAAGCTGAATGCCTTTAAGGATCTTTGAAACTTCCACTGTAATTTTGTAATAAACTAATTGATTCACATCAATTGCCGACAAGTTGAAAATGCACTTTTATGAAAAAAATAAAATAAAAATAAAATAAAAATAAAAAAGAAAAAGAAGAGAGAAAAGAAAATAATAAGAAATCTTCGATCAATTCATGAAGCTGAGTTGTCATGTCATTCGAATCCATTGAATCAGGAACTCTCTAGAGCGTCAAAGTCCATAAAAGCAGGTCCCAAAGCCGGCACTCTGGAATAGGCAGTTGAAGCGTTCGAAAGGGAAACAAATTGATGAGGATGCAAAAAAAAAAAATTAAGTTATAGTATGGAGGGTGATTTGGAGGAAAAAATCAGATCTTATTCGGTAAAGATTGTGATGTCAAGAAGTGCTAAGGGACAAAGTGGCCAAATTTGAAGCGGGTTTGTATTCCATGCTCTCTAACGCTCTTCCATTTCATGTTATAGAATGAGTTGATGTTGGAATAATATGAAGAGTTCAAGATTTCTTTGAAGCCTCTTTTCAATGGTGTGAACGCCGACTTGAATGCTATCATAGTGGATTGACGAATATCCACGATGAATGAAGATGAGATGGAAGGGGACAATGTTCTCGGAATCGAACGGCGAACTGTTTGATTGATTTCTCTAGTTAATTCGAGAAATAATGTTTTTCGTGAATCGTATGGGGGAGGTGTTGAGGTCCGCAAGGATTGATTTCTCTAGTTAATTCTAGGTAATTCGAGAAACTGCAGATCCACTGGTGTCAAGGGGAAGGTGTTGAGGTCCTTGAATGATAGCGTGAAGTGATGAGTGATACTAGAAATTGTTATGAAAATGAAGTTGGAGGAATTGAAAGCTAGCTTGAAGTGAGGGGCAATGTGTTGCTATGCATTTTTAGGATTTTCTTTTAACATACGTTGTCAGTAGGAAAAAAGGATTTACAGAATTGGCTTTATACTTACGCCATTAATTTAAAAAAGAGAGTATTATTAACCTAACATCAATTATGGATTTGTTGATTAGGTAAAATTTCCTATAAATTAAGTACAATATATTTTTCCTATTTTTTTAATCTATTGTGGTTTCTCTTTGTGATAATTAAGATTCAAGATGATTTGGATTTATACAATGGCTAGAAGGGGGAGAGACTGGTGATTGTAGAGGACTTGTCACGAGTTCATACGATATCTTTTTAGCAGAAGAGAATAAATGTTGTGCACGAGTAGAGGTGGCAAAATGGATTAGTGAACCTATTTTTCCACTCATATTTATTAGAACTGAGCGTATTACGGGCCACCCCAATTTTATAATTGGATTGGAAAGGGTTTTAAAATACAAAGTCCAACTATAAGTGGGTCTAGATGAATTTACCTCATACCCATAAATTAACTCATTTTAATTGGGTTGCGTACGGCTTTTTAGCAATTGCGACATGTACATTTCAGCCCATGTGTATGCTACTCAGAGTTTACTGATAAACACGGACCGGTTGAGGTAAGCTTGTTTGGATACGCTTAGAAACAAGATCTGATTTCTTATCTTTTCAAATTTGAATACAAAAAGAATATCCTTAGTTCGTGAAATATTACAACAAAAAATGATGTATATATTTATATGTCGATATTGTTTTCGTGAGTCGTAATATTGAATAAAAAGCAAAAACTAATTAAAAATATTGTATTGCTTATGAAAGATCTCAAACTAATGACACCCAAACGCTTCATTCCAACTGGTCGGCCCCTCTTCAATCATCTGATGCCTTTTCGCTTTTAGTTTTATCTTTTCAAATTTACTTATACATAACTTCACATCCACCGTTTCCTTTTTACTTTTTACTTTTTTGGATTATTTTATTGAGACCATTTTGCTTAATTTGGTTTTTCTTAGTGATCAATTCAATCCTATATTTTTTAATTTGATCACTTTAGTCTTAAATATTTTTTTTTTTTGGTCAGCTGTCTTAAATCTTTGTTGATTTGCTAATTTTGGCCAAAAATCACTGTCGCAGCGGTCTAGTAAATGGCCATCCTACTTGGCACGGTCGTTGCTGACATGGACGATTTTTGCAATTTTTTCAAATTTTTCAAAATTTTCCTTTTCTTTTCTTTCCTTTTTTTTTGCAATGTTTGCAATATTTTTATGTTTTTTGCTATATTTACTAACATATTTTAATCATGCTAATTTACTTTTTAAATTTGATATGAAATTTTTATCCAAGTAACATTTACAAGTGAAGATTTTAAAGTGGGTTAAATGGGTGGTATGGGTTTAGGTTGGATTAGATATAGATGTATTTTAGTAATATGAGTTGGATCGAGTATGTTGACACCTGATTTTTAGCTTATTTTTTCAATTTTTTCAAAAATCACAAAATTAGAATTAGGAACCTTGGCCAAGCTTAGCAACCTATTTCTAAACCAAAAATAATTTTTTTTATAATTTTCCTGAATTTTTCCTTAATTTCTTTTAGTCAAAATAATATAAAAAATCAAGAAAAATAGTAAATGGAATCGAAAAACTCCATAAAAATAACCATTAGTCTTCTTTTGAATCCAATTTCATCAATACAGCATAAATCTTAGAAAATTTCAATTGGGAATGTACTTTTCCCAAAATTAGGTAAAATCAAGCCCAAATGGAATCAAAAAATTCAATTGAGTCATTTCTAGGCTATAGTGTCTTCACAATAAATGATTCTGGAACCTTGAATTACATAATGGTCCATCCAATTGCACAATTTACCAAAGAAATCAAAAAGCCCCAAAATTCTATTGAAAATTAGGGATTTTAAGCTCAAATTGGGGATCATGATCAATTTGAAATTGTCGAACCTTGAGATCATCATTTCTAGGGTCAATCAGTCATGGGTAATCCAATTTTGGCATCAATTTTTCCCAATCAGGTCATCTAGATGTTAAATTGAACAAAAACCCTAATGATCCGAATTTACAATTTGAGAATTTTAGGTTTAATTGTAACAAAAATTACGTCAAATCTCATATTTGGGTGCGAAATGTGATGAGGAATCCAATTTTGGGGTTAAAATCGAAAAATAGGGTCAAAATCAGGTTGAATTTGCAAATTTAGACCAACTCGGGTCTATGGGGGTCGGTCGGATCGACCCGACTCGACCCGACCCGAGTCGGCCTTCTTTCTCACTCGACTCGCCTAGAATGTTCTAAACCTAGAAAAATATCCCGTGCTCGGGACTTTACCGACTTAATCCGATAAAATGAGCACGTGTTAAACTCCGATTCCAACTAGAGAATCTCTAGCTGGTGTCGGAGATTCGAGCTAACCTATTCGAAATTGGTGATAACCAACTTTGGATGGAAAAATCCAGCTAGAAAAGGGGAGGGAAACATGGTCATTCGCAGACCATATGTTCGAGAGAATTCTAAAGAGAAAGAAAGAGAGAGAATAAGAGGGAGAAGAAAAAAGATTAAACAGAGCATGAGTTGAGGCTTCCCGAACCAAGTGATCGGCATTTTCTAGGCCGGAAAAGCGCCGGCAAATCGGTCCAGGCGGTGAGCTTCCTCACCTAAGATGGTCGGTGAGAGGTTGATCGCCATCGCTTGAAAGTTGTGCTCACCGGCATGTCCAGAGCCCTTCCGGTGAAGCTGAGACCACTAGTTGGAAGTCTAAGTGTCAAAGAACAGCTCCACGGGCACCGATTACTCTAGGAACTCCGATTTGACTACATTCGAAGAAGGTAAAGTTTGATACTAGTCACGGTTTACACCAAAATTCTAGATTTGGTAGTTGAGCCCCATCGTGTTGAATCATGCAATTTTACTCTTGTTGATGTTTAAGATGAGTTATTAAATGTTTTTTTTATTGTTTGATTGCATTTTGAATGCTTAAGCCTACTTGAACTGAGTCGATCACCCATTAAACCACCTCGTCCGAGTGCCTACAATGGCTTAGGCCAGCCAAATCAGTGATTTTCAACCTCATTCTTTGCTTTAATTGTTGTTTGAATCGATTTAGATGGCTAGGGCGTTCTATATGATGATCTGAGGGTTAGAATAGTTCGTTTTGGATAAGTTTGTAAGTTAGGTTTTTTTGAATCGGTTTTTCGCCATCCAGAAGTAGTCCAGCGGCATATTGGTTAGGTTAGATCGAAAGTAGGTGATGAGAACTCTATTAAGAACTAAATGGAATGGCAAAACACTCACCAGAAGGTCGTCGGTGACAAGCTCAAATCGGCGGCCTTGGGAATGTTCAAACTTGGTTTATACATATCAGGTGTTCGAGAAAATGCTCCAAAGAACAAGAAGCCAAACGGTGCCGTTTTGGTGTCGTGCTCGCTGGAGCATCGGTGACGTCCGGTTCAGCTCGGGCAAACCGGACTGAACCGGCTGGTCCTGTTCAACCCCTCGGCGGGAAAATTTAAAAAATAATAAAAAAAGCTAAAAAAATTAGAAATTTAGAAAAATCAAATAAAAATCTAGAAAATCAGAAAAAAATTCTAAAAATTTAGAAATTCAGAAAATCGAAAAAAAAGAATAAAAAATAAAAATTTCAAAAAAATAATAAAAAATTCGGGAAAATTCCAAAAATTCAAAAAAATTCAGAAAATCCATAAAAATGTGAAAAATAGAAAATTAAAAAATCCATAAAAAAATCTAAAAATTTTGGAAATTCCAGAAAAATAAAAAGTAAAAAAAGGCTCCTGTGAAAATAGATTTTCGAAAAAAAATCGAAAATTTAAAAAATTCATAGAACTCAAAAACACTATGGCCAACCTTTTCAAGTGAAATTATAATTTTTGGAAGTGCCAAGTGGCATTTTTACAAAATCCTTAGTTTAGCTATAAAAAGGTGTTCTTACCCCTAAAAAAACCAAAAGCCCAGAAACCCTAAAATGACATGAATCATTGAATGAATAAGCCTTTAGGGTTTTACTAGGGTTTGAGTGTTTTGAATTGGCTTTCATTTTAGAAACCCAAATTAGGATTGCTTTGTTTGATTGCAATTGATTGTGCTGCTTATATTGATTGATTGAGGTCCCACGATTAGAATGGTTGGAATCAGTGGATAGACTTTAGAAACTCGTGTGACACGTTAGACACATCGTATCATTTTAGGTACTGAAAGGGCATTAGGGATCTCGACTCAAGATCATTAGCTTAATCAAGTCATTGTATTCAGAATCTCTGATTCGCAGAATCCTGGTATTTCTCCTGTACCCTGATTAGGTTTCTAGCCAACCTACCAATAATAACTAGTGGCAATTCCAAATCGAAAGCCTAGATTAAATAGAATGATAAAAATTACAACCCGCTGTCACGTGAGGTATGGCTTGGGAGAGGCCTCTATTTGTCTAGTGATGGGATATTTGTGGAACGTTTGGGCGAAATATCCGTATCGGACCTTAGTAACCCATTCAGGGACAATTTTCCCATTCGTGACGAATGGAAGTGCCTCCTTAGCGTGCTCGAAAAGGAGCGGTGCGACAGAGTATGAATCACTAAATTTGAATTAATTGGTCAAAAATAGTTAAACGAGTCAATTTGGATCGGATCATCCTCGACCCGACACAAACCCAACACAACCCACTATTCGATGGCCCTACGCACGAGTAATACCAATTATCTGGGACTAGTTACAGAGGACCTTGTCCTTTCACTCGCGATTCTTTAGCAAATAGAGGGTGAGTATTGGGCATGAGTAATACCAATCATTCGGATGAATGAAGCACAGAACGGGAGCTTCGACAATCTTAAGGGACTTTAATGCGAGGTGGCAGGTGAGAGGTTGATACATTGCTATCGAAGAGATTAAAGAAGTACATCTCTTGTTGTGAATATAACTATCAAGAAAATGGTTTAGGGTATTTATAGTGAAAGATGATAAATTGCCATTAAACAGGATGGCATGTTAAGATTGACGGATGTTGTATCGCCACGTGTCAAGAGGAAAAAAGTTAGGGACAAGTGGCCCATGCCATAAGGATATAAGTTGATGTTAAGTCCAATAAGAAAATCTTAGGGTTTGACCTCCTTAACTTGGCCCGCACAGAGCGTACTAACTCAAATCTCTCGGAACATCCCAACTAAATTGCGTTTAACTCTGCCACAAATTCAGAGTTGAGTCACTCCCTTCTGTTGGAACATAAAACTGTCACTTTCTTTCTTTGATTTTTCCCCCCACTTTGCTCGTCTACAAAATTACATTTGGAATCATATCGTATTTCGACCGCCAATCATTATTCGTGGGCAATGCCTTTCATTTAAAAAGAAGAGAAATTCTAAACTTTCCTGCTTAGCTACACTTCACACATTATAGTAACGAAATCAAATTTGGATGTGTTAGAGCCACGCAAGGCACATTGCTCTTTTCTTGTTAAAAAAACAAATCGATACAATCATGTCAAACTCGAGATTTCCATTTCCTTCAAACATCAATGAGGCAAAATGTGAGATTTTGGTGGAACCACTGCCAACTATTCTAAAAGTTTAAGCTATTAGATGAAGGCGTGGTTTAATACTTAATACTCTAACAAATCTTAGCTCAACTTAACTCAAATTACCGACTTGGATTTGTTCACAAGAAATCCAAGGATGAGAATTTATAATCTTCCATAGCTTAAGTTCAATTTTTGTGGTAATTGCTGAACAAATTCCTCTTACACCTACAAATTAGAACATAGGTTAGCCCACAATCCAAAAACTTATTATCATCTATTACGATCGATGGATGGGGACATAGTTTAAAATCTGATTTGCTTGCACCACTATGATCATCTCCCTCGTTTTGTAAATTTTTTTTTATGAATCTGATTTACCATGGATTATTGGATCATACATATTAGATAAGATGGGTTTCATACAAGATATATCCTTTTGACCATTGAGATTTAATGGATCGAACTTTTTTTTTGGTCGAAGATCAAATTTAGACATGCGGTATTATTATGGTTGAATTCTAGAAACTGACCGTTGCATTTGTGGTACAGTTATCTATTGAATAGAATTATTGAGCGAACTTAGTGCATAAACAAAATTGACTTTGAACCGTCCAAAATAGTAGGCTCAACACGAATGTCTTCAAGTTTTACGATTCAGATTTAGTTTATTACATACATTTTCATTTAATAATATCTACTTGTTAGACCCTAATAATTGCCTCAACATTGGACTTTTGGCAGTGGCATATGGCACTCTTAATGAGAGCTTAAAATTGTCCAAACTCCGAAGCCATATTGAAGCGACAGAATCCTTGCAGTAGGGAGATGCAAGCGCGCAAAGAGAGATTGAAAGGTGCTCCCTAAACACCTCATGATGATACTTTCAACCAATCTTTTCCATAAAAATTAGAGGAAATGTCAAAAGTTCATAGCACTCGACATTGAATACTCACTGGGTGGTTGGTCTCATGATGCTTTGAAAGCATCTAACATTTTCTCAAACAAACTATTGTGGGTTAGCTGTTGCTAGCTCATTTACTTAATAGATTGGTTAAAACAACATATTCATTTTTAGAGTATCAATATATGTCACTTTATGTAAGTCCAATTCATCTTCTTATCCATTAATTTTTTCTGATTGAGAATGAAGAATTTAAATATAAACGAGAGTAGAAACTAGACCTGTTAAATGGATGGGTCTGGTTGGGTTGGGTTTGGGTCATGTCAAAAATGGTTCGACCCAAATTGAACAATTAACCTGTTTATGACCCATTTATACCTAATGCAATTTTCTTGACTCATACCAAACCCAACTCATATTGCTAAAATACTGTTATATTTAACTAAATCTAGGAAAACTATACCTAAACTGATATGAGAGTGTGGAGTAAGTAAGCGCGAAAAAGATAAGTTGAGTTTAAATAAATTGTAAATCCATTCATGATCTATTTATGATCTGTTTATGATCCATTTAACACATATATTATACATATACCCATTTATGATCAATTTACTAATATATGGGTTAAAAATGGGTTTATGATCCATCTTAACAGGTCTAGTAGAAACTATAAATTGTCAACAATGTTGATCCAAATAATTCAATGTAGGACATTATGTGTGATTAACAATTTAATTATTCCATTTTCTATGAGTCCACATAACTTTTCTTATTTGTAATTTCAATCTCCGAAAGACTTAACTTACGTGATAAAGGAAATGTAAACTATTTATAGCCACATATAGGAACAACTATAATGAGATTTTTTTTTACCAATAGCGAAATTTTCTCATATCATATTTTTTAGTATGCACAAAGCCTAAAACTTCACCAGATTTGAACAAAAGTTTGTTTGCTTGATAATATAAAATATGGGAATCTATAATGCTTCTTTTCAGGAGACTGCAAATCACTCACAGAAAAGAAAATTCCTAAAACAAAGAATATGACAAATTTAATACGTAAGGAAGATGTTTAAATCTTTGAGAAATTTGATGTGACAGAAAATCCTCTATATTATAATAAGAATAATTTAGTGTAATTTTAAGTTTTGATATGTAATTTCCGTACTTTAATTTTTCAATGTATAATCTAGATAATTTTGAAATGATGCAATAAAGTATTTATTACAAAAATTAACACATAAATTTACCAATGTTATCCATCATATATTTCTTATCAAAATAATTACTAAAATGATTTGCAAAGGAGTGCAGTGTTAATAATTTTCATTATGTTTTGCCTAGTCATGGCCACGGTTCAGGAACCGCCGATTCTGGTTCGGAACCGGCGGTTCCGGTTCGTGGCCACGTATGAACCGGAACCAAAACCGCAAGGGGGCGGTTCCGATTCCAGGCCGATTTCGATTCTGGCCGGTTCCTGTTCGTAATTTAAAAATTAATAAAATAAATTATAAAATAAAAATTGCAAGGCCTGGTCCTCCGTCGGTTGTCACTCCGGCTTCGCGGCCTTGGCCACGATGGCGGAGGCGGGGTTCAAGGCGGCGAGGAGATGAAGCGGGAGACGGGGCGGTGGCGAGGGGGAGAAGGAGGGGGCCGGGAGGGGGACGGGGACGGGGACGGGGACGGGGAGGAGGAGCGGGGGGTCCTCCTCCTCCGGGGTCGGGAGGAGGGGAGGAGGAGGGGGCGTCGGCAGCTGCGGCCATGGGTGGTGACGGCGGCGGCGGGGTTAGATCTGGGAAGACGGGGGGCGGGCGGAGGAGAAAAGGGGAGGAGGCGCAGGGTAGCGAGGGGGAAGAAGGATGGGGCGTCAGCATCGGCGGCTGCGGTCATGGGCGGGGGCGACGGCGGCAACGGTGAGGGTCAGATCTGAGAAGACAGGGGGCGGGCGGAGAAGAAGAAGAAGGAGAAGGAGAAGGAGAAGAAGAAGATGCAGAGCACGTGAGAAAGAGAGAGAGAGAGGCGTAGTACTGTATGCAAATGGCGACAATGTAGGAAGAAAGAGAGAGATATCGCAGTTTTTTTTTTTGGAATCGGGCCCGGAACTGCCGGTTCCGACCCGAGTCAAACCCGGAACCGACCCGTGGCCTACAGGCCCAGTTCCGGTTCCGAACCGCAGGTCCGGTCAACGGGCCGGTCCCGGATTTGACCCGGGCCGGTTCCGGGCCAAAACCGGCCCGTGGCCATGACTAGTTTTGCTGATATACCGAAATTAATCATTCAGTTCCTATGCATAACACTGATTTTGTAGCTAAAATGAAATGATGTTTGATGTACGTAGACCGAGTTATGTAAGACCTTCGCCGTTGAGAACAAAGTGGGTATAGGTAATGTCACAAAGTCATGTGGCCCACATAGATAAAAGACGGATGAATAAACCAAAAGGTAGGGTTCTTTAATTAACACGAAAATCTAAAAACTCTGCCGATAATGACGAAGATGTGAGTTTTTTTTTCCCCCAATTTGGTAGGCTGGCAGCTAAGCACCCATTTAGTTAGTGAAAATATAATGAGTTTCCACTTTTATTTCCTGAAATATGTTTAGTATATGTATCATACGTCAAAATTAATACCGAAATCAAAGAAACTTAACTTCATATAACCCATTTGGTAAAACTTGTATTCACAAAACTTAGAAATATCCAAACCATTTTCGAAAGGAATTCACTTGTACTCTCAATTTACTAAAATTTATTTGGTAAATATTATTTTAAGTAACCTCATATCACTCTCCGCCTGCCCCCCATTACTCTTTTCGTTCTTGAGACATATAATGGTAATAAAAGGGAAAAGCAAAATCACAGCTCAGCAAGTGGTAATAATCACTATTTTTATGACTAGAATGGCAATAAAAGGGGAAAGCAAAATCATAGCTTAGCAAGTGGTAACCATCATTATTTCTATGACATCAAGTAAAAAAAATGCAACTTTATAAATGTGTACCAACAATATGCATCGTGAAAGTCATACCAACGGATGTAATCAAAGCCCTAAATAATGGGTTCATGGGCTTACAAGGTGTTTTCTATGTCTCCAAGGTAGCTATGATTAGTGAAAGAGGGTTAGACCTCTTTTAATGAATAAAACAACTAAAAACCAAATGACTCCGGTGAAATATCTCCCCCTCTCTCTCTCGTCCGTATTTATGCACCATGTGGTTCCAAAGTTCTGCCGCTATTGATAGATCTAATATTATTTCTTGCTGGTACACTAATTTTGCGTGTCATTATATGTTTTTTAAGGGATCATGTGGTAAATTATTATATAGCAACTAAAAAAGAACTTCTCGGAGCTTAGGGATGAAATTTCGAGGAAGCCACCAAATTTGTTATCAGGCAAAAATTTCAAATAGAGGTCTGAAGTGTTATCGTTTTCTCAAAAGAGGATTTAGAGTGAATTTTATTTCAAATAAGAAACTGAATTAGTCATTTAGTCTCAAATAAGAGCCTAACTTGTCGGGGGACGAATAATCCCAAAATCCTTACCCAAAAATTGATGAGCCCCAATTTTGCCTTTTATCTCACGGAAACTTCTCTCATTTGCTACTCACACCACAGTCGTTTGGTAGATGTCTCTTTGCCTGTCTCCCCGAGAGAACACAGAAAATGGTACGCCCCAATTCCGTTGTTCTTGATTTGGGCAATGCCTATCATCAACATTGATGAAGAAGATGATGAATAGGGACACCGTGGCTCGGATCAAGAAGAAGATGAATACGGTAAAAGAGAGAGAAAAATAAATATCTTTGGACAAAATTATCCAAATGGCTGCCCAAATTCGCACGGGAGATGCATATATTCACCGGCTGATAAGTCAAATTCTTATTTGGAATTAAATGATTATTTCGAATTTTTATTTAAGATAAAATTTATTTTAGGTTTTTTTATAAAGTCAGGCCCTTGTACGTGTGAGCCTATGGCCTAGTGTTGTTTGTTGGTGGGTGCAATAATTGAGCCCACTAGGACCAGTACTGATCTACACTATTCACTACTTTTGTCAACCACAAAAAAGCTTGTATCACTCTGACAGTCCGAAGAAAATGGTACGCCCCAATTCCGGTGTTCTTGATTTGGGTAATGCCTATCTGTAGCAATGATGAAGAAGTTGATGAATAGGGACACCATGGCTCGGATCAAGAAAAAGAAGGAAAATTCCAATTAAGGATCCTAAGTAGAATAGGGTAAAAGAGAAAGAAAAATAAATATCTTTGGATAAAATTATCCAAACGGTTGCCAGAATTCGCACGGGAGATACATATGTTCACCGCGTGATAAGTCAAATTTCTATTTGAGATTAAATGATTATTTCGAATTTTTATTTGAGATAAAATTTATTTTGAATCTTTTTTTTTTATAAAGTCAGGCCCTTTTTACGTGTGAGCCTATGGCCTAGAGTTGTTTGTCGGTGGGTGCAATAATTGAGTCCACTAGGACCGGTACTGATTTATACCATTCACTACTTTTGTCAGCCACAAAAAAGCTTGTGTCACTCTGACGGTCCGATTAACGCGGTGGTACGAGTTCTTCAATGAAAAAAAGTCCATGTGTTCACACCTGAAGATGTGCTGGTCCATCCATAAACATCGCCATTTACCAAAGTAGTACAAAAAGTCATGCGTCTCTGTCCTCTATTATAAGAATAATTCAATAAGAAGATCAAGTGGTGAAAGAACCGCCTGGTAAAACACTCTGCCAAATCTTAAGCTAGTACTCTTTGCTGATTGTTATACTCCATCCTCCAATGGCTTCATCATCGAAATTCAAAGGGACTTACGACGTGTTCTTGAGTTTTAGAGGTAAGGATTTGCGCACCAACTTTATCAGTCATCTCTACAAAGTTTTAGACCAGAATGGAATATACACTTTCATTGATAGTGAGGAATTGAGGAGGGGAGATCAAATATCGCCGGCGCTTATGAAGGCCATCGAAGAATCATGCATCACAATCATCGTTTTCTCGGAGGATTACGCTTCCTCACAATGGTGCTTGGAAGAAGTGGCAAAGATTATGGAGTGCAAGGAGCAAAATAACCTAACTGTTCTACCAGTTTTCTATAACGTGGACCCAAGAGAAGTGAGAAGGGGGAGAGAGAGTTATGGGAGAGCTTTGGATAAGCATGAGTCCAAGTTTGGAAAGGATTCAAAGGAAGTAAAGAGATGGAAGAAAGCCCTTTTCGACGCCGGGAGCTTGTCCGGGTGGCATTTGAACAATGGGTAAGTTGAGTGGAGTTCATAATTTGTGTAAGAAACTAATCTTTACAAGTAAATATAAAGATTATTTGTAAAAATAAAAAATAAATAAATCAACACACACATTTCCTTACCAAAAAAATAAATAAATCAACACACACATTATTTTAAGTCTAAAATGTTAAAACTTCATGGACCAATGGATTGCATTTAGCCCATTTCTTTGGAAGAAGCAAGAAAGTTCGCAACGCCATATACAGGATAATTAGTGTGTACAAGCCATGCAAGGCAATGACATCATGCTTCAGGTATTTAATCATTTTTATTAGATATTTTAACCATTGTTCAAAGTCCTAAATAGCTCTTTTTGATAAAGCGTGTAGATAAATCACATATAACAGTCAAAAGTAAAAATAAGTAAATTGTCATGTATAAATCAAAAGAACATGAATCACTGGATGATTAAAAGTTGAAACCTAAAATTGTTTTGATTGGTGTGGAATTCTTGGAGTTCTAATTCGACTTGGCGGGAATACATTTTGTTTTGGTAGTGATTATCTAAAAATGTGATGCACTGTTTTGTCATTGTTGGCTGGTGACCGCTTGTGATTTGCTTATTCAAATTGCTAAAACAATGCTACAACTTCTTTTTTCATTTTTGTCAGAGATGAGTCAGAGCTTATACAAAGAATTGTGAAGGAGATCTCCACTCGCCTAGCCCAAACACCTTTGCATGTTGCTAAGCATCCGGTTGGGATAGATCGCCGAGTGGTTAAGCTGAAATCAATGTTAAAGCTTGAGTCTAATGATGATGCTATCATGGTGGGATTATGGGGACAAGGAGGCATAGGGAAGACAACTTTAGCAAGAGCTCTTCACAATGCTATTTTTAGACAATTTGAGGGTTCGTGTCTTTTGGCAAATGTTCGAGAAGCTTCAAAAGATTCCAAGGATTTAGTTCAATTGCAAGAAAACTTACTATCTGAGATTTTATCACTACAAAAAAGATTAACAGTGTCCAGTGTTGATAGAGGTATTAATCTAATACAACATAGACTTCGTTACAAGAAAGTTCTCCTTGTCCTTGATGATGTGGATGACTTGCGCCAATTAAATGCTTTAGCAGGAGAAGGCAAGTGGTTTGGTAATGGAAGTAGGATCATTGTTACTACAAGAGATAAACATTTGCTAACTTGTCATGGGATTGATCAAGATCACGTGTATGAAGTTGAAGCACTCGATGATAGTGAAGCTCGCGAGCTACTTAGCAATCACGCTTTTCCGACACACCAGAAATTAGAAATCAGGATAGATATGGTGGATAGTGTTCTCAATCATGCTAGAGGCCTTCCTTTAGCACTTGAGGTGTTGGGTTCCTTCTTATGTGGTAGAAGAGAAGATGTATGGGAAAGTACACTACGGAAACTTTCTAGGTTTCCCAACAAAACCATTAATGATGTGCTCAAAATAAGTTATAATGGACTAGAGGAAAATGAGAAAGAGATTTTTCTCCACATTGCTTGCTTCTTTAAGGGAAAGCATAGTAATTACATAAAGAAAGTTCTTGACAGTTGTGATTTTGAGACAGCTGTAGGATTTGATATTCTCATTGAGAGGTCCTTGATAAGCATTGAGAACGGACCATTACAAATGCATGACTTGATTCAAGCAATGGGTATAGATATTGTGAACCAAGAATGTCGATATGATCCTAGGAGACGTAGCAGACTATGGTTGTATGATGATATTCTTGATGTTCTATCAAGCGACATGGTAAGACTTGCAAATACGATTAAATCTTTTGCTTTTTATTTTTGACTCTAATTATTAAAGATGCATGACCTAAAGTGTCTTGTATACAGGGAGATTGTGTTGTAAAAGCCATAGTGTTGGAGCCATTTGAGCCAATAGAGATATGTATCGATCCTGATGCTTTTACAAAAATGAGAAGGTTGAGATTGCTCATTTTGCGGAATGTGCATAATTCTTTCCAAGGTCCTGTATGTCTTCCTAATTGGCTAAGATGGTTTGAATGTCCTGGTGCTTCGTGGATTCCAGAATTTTCCTCTGGCACAAAGAAATTAGTGGGACTTAATATGAGCGAAGGCAATATCACAGGAGTGGTAAAAAAATTTAAGGTGAGCATTTACCTACATAGACATTTGTATTAACTACTTCATTTGTATATGTATATGCGTATTATATGGGCTAGTACACCAAAGGCAGTGGTGTTCCTATGTTTTTTAAACCACTTTTCTATTTTCTTTCAAAATGACGCTGACAACTTGTGTTAGAAATATTTTTACGGGCAGCAAAATTGGCATTTGAAAAAATTAGGCGAATAACTTTATTAGAAATACTCAAAGGAAACAATTTTTGTTCAAAAAATAGACAATACAAAGAAGTTTTATACATATATGTGGAAAGAGAAAGATATTTCAAGATTTGAAGTTTTTGTATGAGGTCATTGCATCATTAGAAAAATAATACTTTTCAAATTGAAAATGTGAGTGACAAAAAATAAAATAATCAATTTCACATATCTGTCCATGGTATAATATCTGTTAAATAAGTAATTGAGGATAATTGATGGAAGGAATATAAAAGAAGATTAAAATCTTTTAGTAGGAGATCATCTTTACCTTATATAATAGTATAAATAAAGTCCACACACTTTCTAAACCTAATATCTCTAACTATCGACATTGATATATTTTAAAATCAGATCAAATCTACCTAGTGGAGAAATTCAAAATGCAATTTACTGTCGGTTGTTTACATATAGACTATTTTTATTTTACAAAAAATTGTATAGTGATCGAACAAAAGGGCAACAAAAATATAACGAGCCTACCCGTTGACATGTATATAGAGGTAAAGACACCCAAGGAGTAGCTGGTTAAGTGGTGATAGGCCACGTAGTCATCAAGTAATAGATCCTTACTCAATGCACATACCTAAACAGCAGGGATTTGTCCAGCATCAATAAAATTAGATCAGTCAAAAGTTTGAATGCACCATTCTGTAAAACGAGGCATTTTTAATTGCTTAAATAATTTCTTAAGGAGCAGCACTTCTAAGTGGATATAATAGAGTATTTTGTTAGGAACTTTGCCAGTAATGAGTGTAATGTGTGCACAACGACATCAATATAAGTGATCCAGTAGGGGCATACCACTAGTTTCTTAATAGAAAGTCAAAGCTAGATTTGAATTGAGTATATGAAATTTTTATTATCTTCCAAATGTATTTCAAAGTTGGCTTCATTGTCTTTGCACGACTTCAAAAAAATTTTAAGTTTATTAATTTTACGCAATTACATTATGATAGTATTTATATTCCCCATTCATCTATGATATATAACTAAAGCCGGAACTAGCAGAGTCTTCATTCCTATGCTTGCCATGTGGCACCTCACTTTACTTTTGTGGTTGCCACATGACATGACGTGTGGAATAGTTTTGTCACGTGTCCCACACTCGCAATCACCATGCGGCACTTTTTTTTTTTTTGGTATTTCATGCGGCACTTTACTATATGCTTCTATGGTTGCCACATGGCATGATGCGTGGCGTAGTTTTGTCATGTGAATTACATTCGCATGCTCGTCACATGACACTTCACTTGAATTTTGTGGTTGCCAGATGCATGATGCAGCATAATTTTATCCCAAACTAACTTTTATCTACTACTAGAGGGTAGATTTGAGTCAAGTGTATCAGTTTGTGATTTTTTTGTTAGAAAAAAATTTGTTTTGGGTAAAAGTTTTGGATTTTTGTAAAACGAAGATTAATTTGGAGTAATTCTACGTACTGATTTGGGATTTTTAATGGTATTAATTCTAAATTTTTTAGTAATTGTCAAACAAAATTTTATTTTTGAATTTTTTGATTGTGCCCAGTTGCCTGATCTACCGATGCTCCTTCCTTCCTTCCACATGAAGACTAAAAGTATTGCGGCCTAAGCATGTAATTATGACATATTCACCCGGTCAATATAGATTATATAACAGTCATGGATATGCAATTGACATATCCATTCCCTGAGAAACCCAATCTCCCCCATGTGTTGTGTAGGCAAATTAATTACTGTTTTATTAATCATCAATATATAAAACCAGGATTAACGTGAATGACATCCGTTATTGAATACCATCATTTCCCCAGTTTGAGCGAATGATTGACTCCCCCGCCTATGTAGAAACACCCCTTTTTGTCCCCTTCAGATTGTTTATCAAAAGTTGTTTTGCTATTTCTGCAGGACTTCCAAAATTTGAAGTATATTACTTTCAGTTACTGCGAGTCGCTAGTCCGTATCCCTGATATTTCATATGCTCCAAATCTTGAGCAATTGAATCTCCCATATTGCAAAAACTTGGTAGAAGCCCATGAGTCCATCGCATATCATGACAAGTTACAGATGTTGAATTTACGGGAGTGCTCTGAACTTAGCATTTTTCCAAATGTGCTCATGTCAAAAAATCTCCAAGCTCTCAACCTTTTAAATTGCACAAAATTTGAAAGGTTCCCTGATATTCCACATAAACTTGAAGGCCTGAAACACCTTAATTTACAAGGGACTGCTATTAAAGAACTTCCTGCATCAATAGAAAATCTTGTTTCTTTGGAGAATATGTATATGCATCATTGCAAGAACCTGGTAAGTCTTCCGTCTAGCATTTATAATTTACAAAACCTTATAAACTTGCAAGTTAACTCTTGCACAAATTTAATCGGGTTTCCAAAGTATGACGATTCAGCTGCTCCCTGCATGAAGACCGGACTTTCAAATTTACTTTGGTTGGACCTTTTTGGATGTAATTTGTCCGAAATAAAGTTTCTCGAGAATCTTTCATGTTTTCCCTCCGTGCAAACATTATCGCTCGGGGGGAATAATATTACTAGCCTTCCTACATCCATCAATAGGCGTGATCATTTGCTCTTTTTGAGTGTTAGAGAAATCCATCAATTACAAGAGATTCCTGAGCTTCCACCACTTTTGAATTGTCTTCTGGCGGATGGTTGCGAATCTATGCAAAATACTGGAGATTTAACTTCATTTCATGATTTTGTCCGTAGAGGGGCGACCATGGCTGATAGTTCCTCACCTGACCTGGTTAGTCTCTCTCTCTCGCTCTCTCTGACACACACACACATCTATGTGGAGTATATGCTGGATTTAGTGTGTGCTTGTATATTGCAATAGGAGAAAATGCAAGTGGAGGCTTAAGAAATGCAAACAAATATGAAGTGAGGTCAAACTTTTTATATCAATGCGCCTTCTCACAAGATAACTTGTCAAAAGAATGTTAGAGTTTTTTCTTTATATCAATGTGGTATTCCAGAGTTTTTTTGAGTACCCAACTAATCTCCACTAGATCGGACAGTCTCTCCTCTGGTCAAACCCACTAACATTGGGTAATTACCAAGGACATGCAAGTTCATGTTCCTGGGAGTCACATAAAGAAAATGTGCCAATTTGGTGATTTGAACTCGGGCCTTGATTGAGGAGGATAAACATGTTCACAACTTGTGAAACCTCTTTAGGGTTAAAGACATATCAATACAATAATGCAAAGTTGGATGGAATAGTGTGCTATGGCTATATCGTGTGTCGCAAAATCATTGGCTCCGTTTTCCTCCCTCAAAATATATTTCGTTAAAGGAAATAAAAAGAGTGTTAATTAAATAGATAACATTTATGTTCTTTAGGACTGTAACTTAAAAAATTCATTTCTATAGTTGTACACAAACTTTGTCATTTACTGATTTTTCTTTTACCATTAACTCTTAATTAAAAATCAAATGAAGTTAGAAAACGTAACGGCATAACTAACTTACATAGCAATTAACCATATATAAAAAGGTAATTTACATAAAATATTTAGTTATTATGTAGCCAAGAAAAACTTTATTAACTAATCGTTTTTAGATGGGCATTAATTGATAAGGCTAGATCATATGGTGAACACATAATTTTGAATGGCGTTCTTTAAATCAATTATCATGTGGATGGTATAAAATGAAAACCAATACTTTACAAAAATTAACTGAGAAAGAGAAATGTCGCACCATATAGTCTATATCTTGGCGTAAATAATCAGTATATGGCATTGATTTAAGACTAACAATACCAAGAACAAGGAAAATGTTGCATATATATCATTGGCTTGAATAATCAGTGTCTGCCAAATGCATTGTAATGGAGGTGGCTACTGTGCTTTTATGGGAATGATTTCTATCACGTGAGACTCGTATATTAACGAAGCAAGGATTATTTGGACCTCTACTCATTTATACAACACCAGTTCTAAGTGGAATTCACTAGGATTACTTACTAAACTGAAAAATGAATTTTCTATTTGGGTACTGATAATAGACTCAGTATTTTCTAACGGTCTACCCTTATAACAGATTCCTTTTCGTTGCCCTCGTTACCTAATTACTCTTCCTAGAGGAGAGATGCCAGAGTGGATCCTTCCTATTGAAGAGGATTCCGTATCTTTCATGGCTTCAAAGGACTTGTATGACAAGTTTCTAGGATTTGCTCTCTATGTCGCTCTCGGTAATGATGAACAGAAAAAGGGAGCCCCTTTTCAGCTCGTACCATGTGTTAATGGGGAGCGTCGGGAATATTGGGTACCACGTTACGATACCTTTTTGTCGGATTCGGATCGTATTTGGCTTCAGTATTTAACACCATCTCAGTTGTGGGGAGTGGTCAATTTTGGTCAAATTGATGGGAGTTATGTACAATTTAGCCTTACCATATCGGGTAGAATTGTGAAAAAGTGGGGATTCCGAGTAATATGCGTGCAATTAGAGGACGATTTAAAGGTTGTGCTCCGAGACACTCAGCTAATGGATCTAGCTTTACTCTACGAGGTTATTCTTGAATCAACAGATTCCGAAGCCAAGATTTCACTTATGCATGAAGATAATTCGATCGAAACAGATCTACAGAAGGACTTACAAGATTGTCAAGTGTGTGCCGAGGAAAAAAGTCAAATAGTACCAAAGAGAAATCATGAGCTTATTCTCCCTCGAGGCATGCAAACCAAGACTATGTTGACTTCCAATTCGATTGGCAGAGATGAGAATGGTAGTGTTGGCTTGCAGCTTTTGTTGTTAGAGTGATCGAATCTTGCTAAGGAAGCAATTCGTATGTAAATGAACTCACTTGGTCTTGTTTTTAGTTTTTCTCTCCCCACATTCTTTCTTTGGGTATTAAACCCAATTATAATATATCTAGTTTTTCTCCGCCATTGGCAAACTTCGAACTCCACCGACGCTACTTTCAGCATCATCACTGCTCATCTTCCATCCGACACCACCAAGCTTTGACTATTGTAAGATCGCCACCTACCAACGGAGGCGACGAACAGAAGTAGTCCTTCCTGAAACAGAGTCCCTAGCAAACGATGGAGATGGAGACCACCCATTTGAGAGGACAGATTACAACTGCTGACCGAAGCCATGGAAACGGATGATGTAGCTTCGGGTGAACGATTCTCTGCAGAGGTTCTGGGCTTCATGCAAGTGGCCATAGATCAGGTAATGCCTAACACGTCTGAATTGTATTAGTTGATGTAATACTTGAGATTTTGAATTTGATTCTATGATGCTACAGTTGCCTGGGAACTTGAAGAATGTGTCGTTGAATTTGTTCGAGAGAAGTTGAATAAGTGTTTCTTCGTAAGTTTAGCCTGTGGATGCTTGGTAGTGATTCCATTGGTAATCACTGTTACACGCTGCAAAATCAGCAACAATCCCTAGAAGGTATAGCGTTTCTTTCTTTCTTTTTATAGGTGGCGAATTATTTAAAAAAGTAGGTGAATTCTAGGTTTAAAGTAAAAACAAGTGAGGGCGAGTGAAACAATGGGAAGTAGGGTGTACATGAGTTTTCAGTCCCCTTTTCAGGCAAAAAATTGAGCCAAATTGGGTGCTATAGGTTGAGGACTCCCTTACGCGAAACCAGGCATTGCAGACAACTAGCAACACGCGTGAGAGAGAGAGAGAGAGAGAGAGAGAGAGAGGTATTTACCTCTCAGCGGGTGATAGGTTTGCCAGGACAATTGAATTGTGAGAAAATTCAATCATTGGGATAGCACTCTGATAGGACTCTGTCGCTAAGTTCTATGAGGCGCTTGAAGAGGCAAAACCTTATGGGAATGAAGAAGTGAGATAGCAAGCCATCGAGAAAGGTTGCTTGACAGTCAAGTCCTTTTACCACTTGCCGACTTTGGCAACTAGGGTTAATTGGAAAGCAAATTTACTTGGAGTGTGAGAGTAATATGAACATCGGTTGTGCCCATTGATAACTGGGTGGGTGGTTTTTTTTCTTTCTCCCCATGGACTACGGATATGAAAAAGAAAAAAATCATGAGAAACACAGAGTTTGCATAAGTTATTCAGTAGAATAGAGACAATGAGCCATATCAGTTTAACAGTTCGGTGGGATTTGCATATGAGTTACAGGATGAGTACCAGGTGATAATCATTGCTTGGAAGTTTGTGACCAGTATATTATATAGGATTTACAAGATCTTGATCATAACTATGAGACATGCATTCATTCCATTAGTAGCCACATATTGATACTGAAATATTTCTTGCAACTTGCTGATTTTCTCTTGAATTGCCTGTATGCAGGCATGCATGCATGAGAGAATTTCTGACTCTTATCCTCATTTTTTTTATCCTAACAAGGAACATGGCCTCTTTGCTTTTCTTATACAAGGCAAAGCTTGCGTTGGAAGTTCCAGTTTGGTAAGATGCTAGCTTTCAGTTACTAGGTCCATTTCATATATGTTACTTTATTTTCTAATTAAGATGGTTAGTATTTCAATCTTATGCATGATCTCTGATTGTACTCCTTGATTGAACAGCTAGGTGATTGTTGAAGATGGGAATGTTATTGCGGCAAAAAGAAACCGGACTAGCGAGACACAAAATGTATGTTGATCATTGCTTCTCCACCCCCTCCAATAAATTTTGGGCAACAGATCTTTGTTATTGTTCTGAAATTGGTACCCTCGAATTATCCACTCCTAGTTTATCGTTGATCATTTTATGTTTCTCCCTTAATATTTCTTTAATAGATGATAAAATAATATATCTGATCAAATCTGTCAGTATGTAGAATTTTCCATGCACTATTTGGCTGTAAAGGATTTTGTTCCCATTACTCTTCATAAAACATGGCTATGGCTAACAATAACAATACTATTGCTTTAATATGCACGATGTTTTGCGTTTTTCATTTGCTGTTGTCCTATGTTTGGAACCACATTACGGTCTTTATCTTTTGAAAGTTCCTAACATTGTTTTCTTAGGCCGCATGTTAGCTAGACTTTTGGTATACTTAAATGGTATAAAAATGCATTGTGACCATTGTAAGGCCTTTTAAGATGCAATGACCTGTTCCTTGGGCACATTTCATCATACACTGACCTCATTTACACAGATATTTTAAGCCTGGTTCCTGCCAGAGATCATCACCTATCCAATAGTCTGTTTTTGTAATCATTTATAGTCATATGGTGACAATGTACTACTATAAATGATTGTATGGATGGTAATGAGTAGTTTTTTTTTTTTGGTAATGAGTAGTTGATGCGTAAAATATTTGGTCCTTTTAGTATCTTGTGGAGCTTAATAAAAAAACAAAGGCGCCTTGCTACAGAGGTATGTGTAATAATACTGCTCCAAAAGGTGGAGGTGGCTAAACCAATAAGAGGCCTCTTTTTCCATGTGGGATTCTCAGCAACTTCAAGCAAGCAAAACTTATTAACTTCATGTGGCATATGCCTGGATCAATCTTATATATACTCTCAATCAGTTAACTTGAAGGAGAAAACATCTCCCATGAAATGCATTTCTTAATTATGTTGAAAATACAATAAGAGCAACTGTCTCTTTGACAAAGCTCCTAAGTTTCGTATGCTTGCTTTGTTTTCTCCTTGGGCTTATATAGACAGCAAGACATGGAGAGATGGAAGCTCTTGATGTTCTTCTTGAACAGTGGCAGAGGACTGGATTTTTGGCTGCAGAAGTTGCAGAGGAGTTTTCAGCATGCTCCCTTTATGTGACATGAACCGTGCATAATGTGTGCTGCAACATTATTGATCATTGGTACATCTGTTGATCATACTGAAATAAAACTAAACTTTCCTAAAATATGTTTATTTATAAATGATTAGATGACTCTTACCCGTTTTTAGGTATAAAGGAAGTATATTATGGCTGTGCAAATGACAAATTTGGTGGCTGTGGCTCAATACCTGTCATTGCATTCAAGTAGCTCTGAGGCATGCATTACATCAGTTTCTGAACTTGCTTTTGTTGCTGATTTTGTATCTACATAGATCCACTTTGAAATTGTGACATATGTCAATTGACAACTAAAGCTTTGTGGAGGTTTATGATTCCTTAGGTTGACTACTGATGGATGTTGTCGCACTTTGAATATTGCAACACATAACCATGAAAATAAATGGAGGTTTTTGGAACTAATTTTCCATCTCTTCTGTCCTTTCCTTAGTCTCAATGGGAGAAAGTGGTGTTTCCGGAAGCATAAATGTGATTGGCTTTCTGAATACGACATCAAGCAAAGGGGGTCTCGCAGATAAAGGACCGCCGTGCTCAATTTCCTCCCTTTGGAGCTCAAAAACTAGCCCTAGTTGTTGCATAGTTTCACAATAGAGAGAATGAGACTGTTGTTATAACGGGGAGCTTGGTTCCTATGCAATGTTTGGAAAATTGATGGAAGTTATGTACAATTTAGGCTTACAATATCGGATAGAATCGTGAAAAAACGGGAATTCCGAATAATATGTAAGCAACTAGAGGATGGCTTAAAGGTTGGGATTCAAGATAATCGGCTTATAGATTCAGCATTACTCTACGAGGTTGGTCATGACTCAACAAATTCAGAAGCCGAGAGTTCACATATGCACAAAGTCAGTCCGATCAAAATAGATCTACAGAAAGACTTGCAAGATTGTCAAACGAGTACTGAGGAACATAGTCAAGCAGTATCAGAGAGAAATCATGAGCTCTTCTCCCACCAGGCATGCGAATCAAGACCACGCGGACTTCTAATTCAATTGGCAGAGATGGGTATTGCGGCGTTGGCTCGTTGCTTCTGTAGTTAGAATGATGGAAACCTACTGAGGAAGCAATTCGTAGGTAAGTGAACTCGCTGATCTTCATAACAGTGCCTTCTTTCTTCTTGTTTCTTCTCGTTTTCATTTCAAAAATAAATTAAAAAAAAAACTCGTAACAAGCTGTTGGTACCCACTTTTACGCATATATTGCCATTCAGGCATATCATGTGTGCATTTTAATTAGTGTTAACTTTGCTGTTGTTTCTGGCAGGAGAGCTCGACAAGAAGAGAGAAGCTCCACCTACTTATCGACTTAAGATCGAGAAAACGAGTTCGACCAAGAAAGCATGCAGAGGCTGTGGCTGGAGAGTTACCTGAAGAGGCTTGGGCGAATAATTTCTTGCGAAGAAAACTCAAACAAGAACCAGATCGCGTGCTCATACATGTGGCAAGCATGCAAACATGGAAAGTGGTCATGATGGATGAAGATTTGGTGAGTTTTATCTATCTTTGTTTTCATTTTTACTTTCTCTTTCCTTGCACTTTTCGATCTTGCACTTTCATTCCCACGCATTTTCGTTTCAGTTCATTTCCTTTCTAAGTAATTTCAATTCCCAGTGCTATCTGCTTTCTTCGCACTTAGTTAAAGCATAGATTCGTCACTCGATCCAAGCCTCGTTCGCCATTTTTATAATCAGGTATGGAACCATGGAGCGATCCTGATCGCTCTCCATTCGCTCTATTATTACTGTAAATAGATTCGAACACGCGATTCATAGCAAATTATCAGCAACCTCGGTCGCATGGTTACCCAGCTATGTCATTTTTCCGGAAAAAAAAAGTTTTAAAAAAATTATAAATGTCGAATTTTTCTCGGGACAAAAGGAACAAATATAAAAAAAAAAAATTATTTTGGGCTTTCTCAAAAATTAACCTTCCATCATGCTAGGGAATATGATATATCTTTTGATGATTCGCTTGCAATTACCCACTTTCCATCTTATACATAAACCGTCTGCTCAGAAAAGGAAGGAGGAACTCCACCGAACGCCGCTTTCGACACCACGACTCCTCCCTCATCTTTCCATCCGACACCGCCGAGCTCTGACGAAATGGAAGATCGCCGCCACCTGCCGACGGTGGCGACTAGTAGAAGAAGAAGAAGAAGAAGTTCGTCTTCCGGAAACAGAGTCCCCGGCGGACCGACGGCGACGGAGACCGGCCAGCGGAGGCGATGGGCTACCACCGCCGACCGAAGTCATGGAAACTGGTGACGTAGCTTCGCGTGAACGATTCTCTCCCTGAGGTTCGTTCTGGGCTTCATGCAGCTTGCTATAGATCAGGTAACGCCTGGCACATCCGAATTTTATTTGAGTTGATGTAAAGCTTGAGCTGGATTTTGAATTCGATTCGTTTGGTGCTGCAATTGCGCGGGCACTTGAAGGATGTGTTGTTGAATTTTGTTGGAGAGACGTTGAATCAGTGTTTCTTCGTAAGTTTAGTTTGTGGATGCTTGGTAGTGAATTCATAGGTTATCGACGTTACGCCCTGCAAAATCAGCGACAATCTCTGGAAGGTATAGCTTTTCTTTCTTTGTTTTCATAGGTGGCGATTCATTGAAAGAAGTGGGTGAAGTCTAGGTTCAAAGGAAAAAACAAGCGAGGGAGAGTGAAATAATGGGAAGTACGGTGTATATGGGTTGGTTCGGTCCCCTTTTCAGGCAAAAAACTGAGCCAATGCGGGTGCTGCAGGTTGGGACGGAGGGCTGGATTTGGGTGCTTTTGAGGTGTCTAGGAAATGTGGATGTGGATGTGTAGAATGTACTTATCATGCAGATGTGCAGTGGGTGATAGATTTGCCAGGAGAATAGAATTGTGAGAAACTTCGATCACTAGGATGGGGCTCTGTCTCTGTGTTTTAAGAGGCGCTTGAAGAGGCAAAACCATAGAGGAATGAAGAAGATGCAGTGAGATGGCAAGCCACTAGGAAAGGTTGCTTGACAGCTGAGTCCTTTTACCACTTGTTGACTTTGGCAACTTTGGAGAATTGAAAACCAAATTTACTTGGAGCGTGAGAGTAGTATGAACATTGGTTGTGCCCATGGATAACTGGTTAGGTCGTTATTTTCTCTCGCCTTGTGGACTGTAGATATGGAAATGAGTTAATCGCAGGAAACAAGGAGTTTATATAAGTTATTCATTACAATAGAGAGAAAAGCACAAGAAGTTGATTGTTAGTTCTAATTTTTAAGGCCTTTGCAACAGTTTAGAATTCTCTTTTTATCATTATGTGCTGTAGCGTTTATGAAGGAAAATGACCTAGGGGCTAATAACTCCTGGAAACTTCTAAGAATGTTTGAGGGAAACCTGATAAATGAAAGATAAGCTTCTGGGGTACCAATGGTAGGACACACTGAAATGAGAAACATATAGTTTCGCAAATTAGTTGATGTTCTTGCTTTAGTGTTGTTAGAGCCAAATCAGCTTAAAAGTTACGTGGGATTTACATCTGAATCACGAGATGAGTATGTGGTGATAATCATTGCTTGAAGTTAATGACCGGCATATTATGCAAGATCTGCAAGATCTTGATCATATAGCTATGTGACATGCATTCATTCCATCTGTAGCTGCATATTGATGTTGAAATATTTCTACGGGTAGCACATTGATGCAGATTTCCTCTTGAATTGCCTGTATGCATGCATGCATGCATGCATGCTTGAGAGAATTTCTGACTCTTGTCCTCATATTGCATGCATGCTTGAGAGAATTTCTGACTCTTGTCCTCATATTTTTTTCTCCTGAGAGGTAACAAGAGCTATTTGCTTTTCTTATATAAGGCAAAGCTTGCTCTGGACTGCCTTGAAGTTCCAGTTGGGTAACAAGGTGCATTTCAATATGATAATTTATTTTCTAATTCAGGTGATTATTATTTCAATTTTGATTAGTGAATGATCGCAGAGTGTAATTTGTTTATATTGTACTTTGACTGACTAGCTGTGTGATTGTTAAGGATGGGAACATTATTGCAGCAGGAAGAAACCAGACTAATGATACACGAAATGTGTGTTTATCATTGCTTCTCCTCCCCCTTCTATAAATTTTGGCCAAAAGCACTTTGTTATCCCCTCGTAGTTTATCGTTGATCATTTCATGTTTCTCCCTTAATTGTTTCTTTGCTAGATGATAAAACAATATATCTGGACAAATCTGTTAATAAGTCGAATTTTCCATACATTATTAGGCTGTAAAGGGTTTGGTTCCCATCATTCGTTCATAAAATATGTCTAGCGCTAACAATAACAATAATCTTGCATTATTATAGACATTGTTTTACGTTTTTCATTTGCCATTGTGCTTTGTCTGGAACCATATTACGTTCTTTATCTGCTTTGGGGAAAGTTCCTGATGATATTTTCTTAGGCTGTATGGTAGCTAGACTTTTGATATGCTTTTTTGGTATGAAAATGCATTGCGAGCATTATATTGCCTTTTAAAATCTAAGAACCTGCTCCTTGGCCACATTTCTTCATGCAGTGACCACATTTACACAAATACTTTAAGCTGGGTTTCCGGTAGACATCTCTTATCTAATATTCTATTGCTGTCACATTAATGGATATGTGGTGAAAAATAGTTGATACGAAATATGTGGCCCGTTTAGTATCTCGTGGAGCATAATAAAAAAATAAAGACACCTTGCTACAGGGATATATATGAAAATACTGTTAGAAAAGTTGGAGGTGGCTAATCTAATAAGAAGCCTCTTTTTACAAGTGAGATTCTCAGCCATTTCAAGCGAGTATCTTGTTGAATTCATGTAGTATGCCTGAATCAATCTTATGTGTATTCTCAATCAGTTAACTTGAAGGAGAAAACATTTCTCATGAAATGCATTTCCTAAATTTATGTTGAAACTACATTAAGAGCAACTGTCTCTCTGACAATGCTCCTCAATTTGATATTCTTGCTCTGTTTTTCTCCTTGCGCTTTCATAGGCAAGAAGACATGCAGAGACAGAGGCTCTTGATGTTCTTCTTGAACAGTGGAAGAGGATTGGATTTTCAGTTGCAGAAGTTTTCAGTATGCTCACTGTATGTGACATGTGAACCATGCATAATGTTTGCAGCATCATTATCGATCTGTGGTACATCTGTTGATCATACTAAAACTAAACAAAACTTTACTAGAATTTGTTTATTCATATGATTAGATGACTCTTGCCCATTTTTAGGTATAAAGGAGGTATATATGGCTGTACAAACGATAAATTTGGAGGCTGTGGCTCAATACTGTAGTTGCATTCAAGTAGCTCGGAGGCATGCATTAGGTCAACTTCTGAACTTGCTTTTGTTTCTGGTTTTGTATCTACATAGCTTTATTTTGAAATTGGGACATACGACAATTGACAACTAAAGCTTACTGGAGGTTTATGATTCCTTATGTTTGTTACCGGTGAATGTGGGTTTGAAGTGATTCTGTACATTGTCGCACTTTGAATATTGCAACACATGACCATGAAAATAAATGGAGGTTTATGGAAAGTTTCAAACCTTCTGTTTTCTG
Organism: Syzygium malaccense; assembly: GCA_031216405.1. Classification (NCBI taxonomy): domain Eukaryota; kingdom Viridiplantae; phylum Streptophyta; class Magnoliopsida; order Myrtales; family Myrtaceae; genus Syzygium; species Syzygium malaccense. The sequence continues at coordinate 24,449,675 of CM062257.1, read as the reverse complement.
TCAATTTTGTTTGGTGAATACTTGTCAATGTCGTTTGGTTCGCTAGATGTTTGTTCATTTGGCTGTGTGTGGTTAATCTGATGGCTTATCTTTAAAAAATTTCCAATCTTAATTTAACTCGCAACCTTTTTTACCCGTATGGATGAGTATATATATTTTTTGTTTTGGATTGGGGGTTAGATATTCGGTGATTTCTTTTACTGATTCGTTTCCTTTTCTCTGGGTACTTTTGGGATTAGAAAATGGTGATCTGATAAGTGAAAACAAGAAGGATAGTGACGGCGGTGTCCAGATTAACTCCCCAACATCTGAGGACCACCCTTACTCATTGAATGAGGGCAATGAGGACTTAAAGAGTGGAGAATCACCATCTCCTCCGTTCACATCTATGAACGAGCCTCTAGGGTCAAATGCTGTTGTTCAAATTGTTGAGGAAGTGGACGCTGGAGATGTTTTACAGATCGAGCAGAGGGATGTTGAGGAAGCTGTTGGTGATGAAACTGATGGCCAAGGAACTGAGTTAAAGTCTAGAAGTATTCTTATAGTAAAGCTTGTCAAAGAAGAGGACACCGAGGAAGAGTTGGAGAACACAAGTATCTACATCAAGAGGCCCGAGTCTGCGAAGGAATCATACAATGGAGAGAGTGAGAGTTTGCCCATGGAATTCGGCAGAGCAGCTGGTGCCTCACTTGTTTTTGATCAATTGCAGCCTCCAAATTTATGAGTATCTCGGATTTATGCATCAGAAATGGAGTCTGCTTAATTACTTATTGAGCTATTGCTCCGCAGCATGAGGTAGCGATAGCTCTTAGAGTGGCGCAAAGGACTTCATGGATGAATTGCTGCGGATTGCTTTATGTCATAAATGGGTCTAGGACATAATTTCCAGGTTTGTATTTTCCAGTCACCTGGAAATTGGTATGACGTTTTCATGGCTGAGAGCGGTGTCTACTGCATTCTATGGCAGCATTTACATTTTTATCAAGCAGTCTCTACTCTTTGATGTCTCAGTTGTTACCTTTGAGGCTAGGCTAGTGCTGAAGAACTGGACCAACATGGAAAGCTGTAAGATTCTATTTGTCAAGTGCATAGAATCGTGTTCCCTTCCCTTTTTCTTTAAACTCAGCAGCTACTTCCGGATGCTTCTACATCTTGCCTATATAAATGAACTTGTCACTTAGCTTGGTCAACATTTTCACGAACTATCAGAACCCTTATTGTGCTTTCCTGGTCCTCAAGTCTGAAAATCATTCTTGTTGCTTAGATGCGCACCCAGACTATGAAGTTTACCAAATCCGACCCGCAAGTACTTGGGTTCTCTCATATGCGGGACTGAGGAGATCCTCTCAAATCCCTTCTCTTTTGAAGACGCGAATCGCAGAAAGCGATGTTAAAAGTTACTCGAATCAAGAAGTTAGCAGCAGCAGATTTACTACGGCTGTTCTATACTTAGTTACTCCATATCATTTGCTCCTGCGATGCACTTTCACCGAATCACGTTTTGATTCGTGCGGATTACCTCATTTGCTATTCCTTTCAACAGCAGTACATATGTTGGCCAAAGGGAATGACACACTTGTCAAAAGAATATATGGCTTTGGGACCGAGTATTTTCAGACTTGGACCCATGAAACATCCGGAGCTTCCTCTGAACGTGAACTCTCATGCTTGATCCCTTCTAATTGTCTTTCGGATTCGGAGAGAACCGGGAATCGGTTTTTAGTCAAAAGACGGTGAGCTCAGCAAAGAACTGATGGTTTGCTTTTGGCCCGATGTGAATATTATATCACCCTAGGATTTTGCGTACACGCAGCTCATGCGCGATTGCTTTTACCGCCATTTGGTTTAAGATGGTAATTCAAAAATTTTAAAACGATGCGACTGATTGTAATTAACAGCTAGCGTAAATTAGGGAATAGAGCATAAGCCTAAACTACATTATATTCGAAGATTGCGATATTTTTTCTGAGAAAGAGAGCTTGTTAATCGTGAAATTACTTTTGTGCTATGTACTCAAAATTACAGTACTCGCATTGCCAATGTGATTTTTGCTGAATGGTTTCACTTCTTACCCTCTTCGCGGAATGATCTCAATTACTCAATAATTAGTATCAACTTCGGCAATTTCACCCCAATCTCAACTGTTTTCTATGTAGCTTGATTACCTGAGAAAGCTATAGAAATAGTTGATAGGGGAAGAAATAGATACAATTCATTTACCTTAAAGAATATGTCCGTAGCATCCATTGCATGCGGAACACCTTGATTTTCTTAGCGATTTTTGAGAAAAGTACTAAAATATATTTAGAAAAAAATATGAAAAATATTACCAAAAACCCGAAATTCTGCCCATTTTTTCACAAAAATCTCCAAACTGGAACCAGCAACAAAAATACAGTCTTTCTACTATAAAAAATCATACTCTTTATCTACTACGATATAATATTCTTTGATCTGACAAATCTTAAATTTGTACAAATGTGACAAAAAATAGTATTGGTGTTATAGTTAATATAATTTAGGATTATTAGTAACACAAGAAAAAGTTGGTGCTATGATAGGCGCAGTTTAAATTTTTTGATGGTTTTAATCCGAGAAAAAAGTTGTGGAGTGTATTTACCTCAGAAATTCTACCACAACTTGGCTGAAATCCTCATATAATCATGAGATGTGTCTCTGGGCACATGCAAAAATCTGCAGAGAACAAGATAATCCTGTAAATTAAGTGACGAAATTTAGAATATAAGAAAAATCCTCAGAGAGAACATCAAGGAATTGCATTGCCTTTGAAGGAGACAGGTGCGTCTTTCTCTCTGTTTCGTTAACGGTACTTGACTCGAATCCCTCCATCGTTCTTCATCGTTCTTTCTTATTCTGATCTTGGCGACCCACCACATGTCTGAGTTTCTTAAGCCCTTTTTATATGATGATTTTTCCTGCGCTCATCTTCCACTTTCTCCAGATGATAGACCGATAGAAAGACTAGCTCTTATTCCGTGATTACGAGTTTATGATGTTTGGGGGTGTTTCGATTTGTCTAATGGGATTGATTCTGTGGAGATGGCTAGAATTTGGAGGGTATATTCAACTGTAGTGGTTGCTATGATTAGCCCGCCAGGTGTTTGTTAAAATTCCCCACAAAAAATTGATATTTGAATATCTCACCGGACAATCATCTTTTGTGAATGTGTACTTGAGATGATGACATTATATTAGAGATGATGTGGAGAGGACCTTAAACGAGCAGAGCATTACAGATTTGGTACCTGCAGTGGTGTTGCATAGTGTCCTGCTGTATATTGGCGTGTGATGACGAACTGCTAGTTCGGGCGTCAACTAGACTCTATATCTAATTGTAAAACACAATTTTCCCCTTTGAGCAGTTCATCGCATTGAAACACAATTTTCCCCTTTGAGCAGTTCATGCTAGTTTTGTCTGGGGAATTCTATGGACTCCTAATGAAAATTCGTCCTCACTTGAGTGCGTATGCTTGAAGAAATAATTTTTTTACCTGGTCATCTGTCAAAACACTCAAGTAAGAATAATCCTCCTTACGTTTTTTGGAATATGACTTCCACTTTTTAAATTAGGAAGTTGTTTTCCTTAGTTTTGAACTTAGAAGTTGATTGAAGTCATTTTCCTTTGACTAACTTATTTTCCCACGCCAAATACTAAAAAATGGAAAAAAAGTTTTCGATAAAATATTTTCCTCCAAACAACATAGCCTAACTCAAAATGTATCTTCGTCTTTCCCAAACTACCCTTCAATCGTAGTACAAATATAATAGGTCTTTAAAGACCACATGCTTCATAAATAATCATCTATTTTCATTTATGCATAACCACCTAACCTTTTTTTTTCTTTTCGCTAAATCCCCTTTAACTCTGGTTAACTTCTTCATGTCTTAAAATAAAATTCTGTAGTTCTTCTTCTATTTATCCTTTTTCTTTGTCTTTAATTCTCTCTCCACCTTCTTTCTTTGATTTTCCCATTCTAAGCTCCTTCCTTTCCTCCACCACAGGCAAACTTCGAACTCCATTGACGCCACTTTCAACGTCACGGCTGCTCATCTTTCATTCGACACTAGTGAGCTTTGACGAATGGAAGATTGCCACCTGCCAATGGAGGCGATGAACAGAAGAAGTTCTACTTCCTGAAACAGCCTAGCGAACTGAAGGCGACGGAGACCAGCGAGTGCAGGTGACGGACTCCCACCACCGACCGGAGGCATGGAAACTGATAACGCAGCATCGGGTGAACAATTCTCTCCTGAGGTTCTGGGTTTCATGGAGCTTGCTATAGATGAGGTAACACCCGCACATCCAAATTGTATTAAGTTGACGTATTACTTGAGCTGAATTTTGAATCCAATATGTTGGTGCGACAATTGCGCAGGAACTTGAAGAATGTATAGTTGAATTTGTTCAGGAGACATTGAATAATTGTTTCTTCATAAGTGTTGTCTGTGGATGCTTTCGTCGTGAATCCATTGGTAATCGACACCACATGCTGCAAAATCAGCAACAATTTCTAGAAGGTGTAGCTTTTATTTCTTTGTTATTGTAGGTGGCAATTTATTGAAAGACGTAGGTGAAGTCTAGGTTCAAAGGAAAAACAAGTGAGGGAGAGTGGAACAAAGGGAAGTAGGGTGTACATGGGCTGGTTCAGTCCCTTTCTCAGGTGAAAAACTGAGCCACATTGGGTGCCGTAGGTTGGGAACTATTTGGGTTTTTTTTAGGTGTCTAGGAAATGTGGATGTGTAGTATGTGCTTATCATAAAAATGTGCAAGACAATTGAATTATGAGAAACTTTGATCACCGGGATAGGACTCTGTCGCTAAGTTTCATGAGGCGCTTGAAGAGGCAAAACCATAGAGGAATGAAGAAGATGCAATGAGATGGCAAGCCATCAGGAGAGGTTGCTTGACAGTCAAGTCCTTTTGCCACTTTTTGACTTTGGCACATCGGGAGAATTGAAAACGAAATTTGCTTCAAGCATGAGCATAAAATGAACATCAGTTGTGCCCATGGATAACTGATTAGGTGGTTTTTATCTGTGGCCCTGTGGCCTGTGGATATGAAAAAAGAAAAAATCATGAGAAACACGGTTTACAGAAGTTATTTAGTAGAATAGAGATAAAATCACAAGAAGCTCGTTACCCAAAAAAAAATCACAAGAAGCTGATTATCAATTCTGATTTCTGAGGGCTTCACATCAGTTTGAGGGATCTCTCTTTATTCTCATGTGCCATAGCATTTGTAAAGGAAAATGACCCAGAAGCTTAAACACTAGGAAGCTTCTTGAATGTTTGAGTGAAACCTCTTAATGAAAGAAAAGCTTCTGAGGTACCGATGATAGGACACACTAGAATGAGCAACATGTAGTTTCTCAAATTAGTTGCTTTGTTTTGCTGTACTGTTGTAGAGCCATATCAGTTTAACCGTTTGGTGGGATTTGCATCTGCATTACTAGATGAGTATGGGGTGATAATCATTGCTTCGAAGTTAGTGACCAGTATATTATACAGGACCTGCAAGATCTTGATCATATAACTATGGGACATGCATTTGTTCCATTAGTAACTGCATATTGATACTGAAATATTTCTACTGCTGGCAACACGATGCTGATTTCGTCTTGAATTTGCCTTTATGCATGCATGAAAGAATTTCTGACTCTTGTTCTTATTTTTTTTCTCCTTACAAGTAACAAGACCTATTTGCTTTTCTTATATAAGGCAAAGCTTGCGTTGGACAGCCTTGAAGTTCCAGTTGGGTAAGATACTAGTTGTCCGTGACCAAGTGCATTTCATATGTTACTTTTTTTTCAAATTAAGATCATTACTATTTCAGTCTTAATTAGTGAATGATTTCAGATTGGATTCTTTGATTGAACAGCTGTGTGATGGTTGAGGATGGGAATTTTATTGCTGCAAGAAGAAACCGGACTAATCAGACACAGATGTATGTATGTTTATCATTGCTTCTCCACCCCCTTCTATAGATTTTGGCCAACAGCACTTTGTTATTGTTCCGAATTAATGACCTCAAATTATCTACTCGTAGTTTATTGTTGATCATTTTATGTTACTCTGTTAATATGTATTTATTGGATAATAAAATAATATATCTGATCAAATCTGTTAATGAGTTGAATTTTCCATGCATTATTAGGCCGTAAGGGGTTTCGTTCCCATTACTCTTCATAAAACATGGCTACGGCTAACAACAACAATAATCTTGCTTTATTATGCACAATGTTTTATGTTTTTCGTTTACCACTGTGCTCTGACTGGAACCATATTACGGTCTTGATTTGCATTTGTGAAGTTCCTAACATTGTTCTCTTAGGCTGTTTTTAGCTAGACTTTTGGTGTACTTATATGGTCTAAAAATGCATTGTGACCATTGTATTGCCTTTTAAGATGTAAGAAGCTGCTCCTCGGGCACAGTTCTTCATACAATGACCATTTACACAACTAGTTTAGGCCTGTTTTCTGGTAGGGATCATCTCTTATCTAATAGTCTATTTCTGTAATCATCTATAGTCATGAGGTGACAATACATTACCATAAATGATTTTATGGATAGTAATGAATAGTTGATGTGAAAATTATTTGGCCCTTTTACTATCTTGTGGAGATTAATAAAAAAATACAAAGGCACCTTGCTACAGGGGTATTTTTTAAAATACTGTTAGAAAAGGTGGAGGTGGCTAATCCAATAAGAAACCTCTTTTTCCTTGTGAGATTCTCAGCAACTTCAAGCAAGCAAAACTTGTTGACTTCATGTAGTATATGCCTTGAGCAATCTTATATATACTCTTAATCAGTTAACTTGAAGGATAAAATATTTCTCACGAAATGCCTTTCCTAAATTTATGTTGGAACTACACTATGAGTAACTGTCTCTCTGACAAAGCTCCTAAGTTTGATATGCTTGTGTTGTTATCTCCTTGCGCTTTCATAGGCAACGAGACATGTAGAGATGGAAGCTCTTGATGTTCTTCTTGTACAGTGGCAGGGGATTGGATTTTCGGCTGCAGAAGTTGCAGAGAAGTTTTCAGCATGCTCCCTTTATGTGACATGTGAACCATGCATAATGTGTGCAGCAGCATTATCTATCATTGGTATCCATTGATCATACTGAAATAAAACTGAAGTTCCATAAAATTTGTTTATTTATGATTAGATGACCATTACCCTTTTTAGGTATAAAAGAAGTATATTATGGCTGTGCAAATGATAAATTTGGAGGCTGTGGCTCAATACTGTCGTCGCATTCAAGTAGCTTTGAGGCATGCATTAGGTCAGTCTATGAACTTGCTTTTGCTGCTGGTTTTGTATTTACATAGCTTTACTTTGAAATTGTTATATATGACAATTGACAACTAAAGCTTACTGGAGGTTTATGATTCCTTATGTTGATTACTGATGGATGTGCATTCATTGTGTTTCTGTATGTAGTTGCACGTTGAATATTGCAACACATAACCACGAAAATAAATGGAGGTTTATGGAACTTTTTCCATCTTTTCTGTCCTTTCCTTAGTCTAAATGGAAGAAAGTGGTGTTTCTGGAAGCATTAAGAAGTCAAGTTTATATTTATTCTTTCTTTTCCTGCTTTGTTTCCTTTTTCTTAAATTCTTGGTGACTTGTTAGACATTTCTATATTCTTTATTTGCCCTAAAAAGCTTACAGTTATGGGCCACATGTTAAGCTAACATTAGTTTCTTATTTCCTTTTCCCTCTCCCTCCTGTTTCTTCATCCCTTCTCCCTGACTTTTTTCACTGCAGTGAGATTCTTTGATGTCTTTGATGTTATCATGTTTAAATCGAGAGATACACTATCTTCAAAGAAGTATGATATTTTAACTATGAGGAAAAATTTATGCTTTATGATCGGCCATGGGCAATGTACTCGATAAAGAAATTTCTTTTCTTGTTTAATAGTTGCAATTGTCTCTTCTTGCATACATGAGAGCATCTGCCTGCTAAATTGTGGTGTATTGCTTGTGTTTGCAGTATGATTTTTCATCTGTCTGACACTGTTATGAGCTAACATTTCATATTTCCTAAGTTTGTTCAGAACTCATCAATTTTTTACTCCGACTTTGTTGACATGAAGTTAAAATGTAGTGAAACAGGATCTGTTTTATTGTGATCTGAGCAGTACATGAAGTTGCTAATCTAGATTACAGACATTGTTTTTCTGTTTAAAGTGTTAGTTTTGAAAGAACAAGCTCAAGTACTGGGGGAAGAAGCAAGAGATGTACCAAGGATGCATCTCAACAGAGAGTTTAGGGAAAAGGAATAAACCATGAAAACTCATACTTTTAGAGCTTGAAATTTATATTTACATTGCGATTAATAATCTGATTATGAGTCAAGCATTCTGGGATGTATCTGCCTGATTTATGAATGTTTCCATCTTTTTTCTTGTTTCTCTTGCAGTGTTGGGAATTCTGGATCTAAGGGTTTCAAATGCTGTGGGGGTATAATGGCATCAGAAGCCATTTCTCTTCTGTGAGATTTTTATGAACGAGGAAACCCTAATGGTATAAATGGCGATCAACCATTTTAATTAGTTGAACTGTCCGTTCGAAAGAATGTTATTATAATGCAGTGTGCACCTATTTACATTAGATAACCCAAAGGAACTGGTAGTTCGTTTTCAATGGACGCATAGTTAAATACTTTAGAGGAGGCTTTTATGAGCATAATAGAGAAATTCTACCTTTGAACCAAAGTTTTCTTTATCAATCCATGAAGGTGAGCATTGTGCCGGCTAGCAATGCTTCCTTGAAAGACCTTTCTGGAAAATTTTATCTTTTAGAGCCTAATACGACGATCTTCCTCGCTCTGATCCCCTTCCATATTGATTAAGAAGAATTCAGGAATCCTCTTCTTTTTTTTTTTTCCTACTTTTCAATCAATTCTCTCAACCAGCTAGAGAAAGAACTGTAGCTGGGGCTTTCGGTGATTATAGATCTTGCTGAACAACTCTCTCTCTCTCTCTCTCTCTCTCTCTCTCTCTCTCTCTCTCTCTCTCTCTCTCTGCATGCGCGCGCGGTTTCCCATATGTAAATTGTTTGCTGCAGTGAAGATATGTTGTTGTATCCTTGATGTGGAGAACTATTTGCTAATCCCAGTTAAATAAAGCTGGCCCAATGGAATGTTTTGGAATGACTTAAGGGTTAGTGAAATTGCAAGCATCGAACTAGTGGGTCATTGGTTGGATAAGAACCTATTCAGAAGTTTTCTCCATCAAGGATAAGGTGCTCAAGAGTGCTCATCTTGAGATGGTGCATACACTTATCCAAACTGACACTAAGGATAGTTGCTTGACTGGAGCAGTGTTCAGCGTTATGATGGTTGCTATAATTAGGTGTAGAATTGGCACAGTAAACAAAAGATAGAGTTTCCAGATGCCCAGTCTCTTTTTTTTCTTGGCTAATTTTCAGATGCCTTGTTAATCACGAGTAGCTTACCTCTAGACTCGGTATGCCTAGCCAGATTGCCATTTGAAAAATGGGATGTCATGTCCTTGTTAAGGAAAAAGACGAAGTGCAATATCTTAATAGTTGATAATCCATTGGTTAAACTCGTTAGAGAGAAATATCTTCTTCCTTGATCCCTATTGTGAGTTACTAAACTTATATGGTTCTTGGTTCGAGCAATTGTCGAATTTGTGCTCTGTAGTTGCAAATATTTCAAGAGACTGATTGGACCATAACCTTTTCATGCCTCTGAGATAATTAGTATGCTTTAAAACAGAAAAGATGGCCTTAAATAATTTGCCTTGGCAATGATAAAATCAATTTGGTTAATGTTTTTTCTTTGTTTTGTTGAACCTTGTTACATGAAGTATCATTTCTCTTCTCCTTTTTTCCCCTCCTTTTCCATTCATTCTCTGTTTATGACATTGTGGAATCTATGATTTGTTTATATATATATCTATGCTGAATGCTAATATTTGATTTTCAGCTCCAAAGCCTCACAGGTCACGGGTTACTCATGCTTCTCATTAGATCTATATGCATTGATTCTTCCTGTTCAATCTTCTTATGCCTTTGCACAACTAGGTAAAACCGTTGAACTTAATGATTCCTTGCTTTTCTGAACATAATGTACATCATGTATAGTATTATGAAGCACCTCTGCTGCATATTGAACGATTATCAGTTACTTGTGCATATAACAAATGGGCTGCATGGTGAGACCTTTCTGTCGTATAGCCTGTTAACAATTGAATTGCTCGGATTAGGGCGCTGTGGCAATGTTTCTTGCTGTGGCAGTATAATATGATGCTCATGTGACGATTGAGTATACCTATGGCTATAAATTCTCTTGCATGGTGGTATTCAATAACGAGGCAATATAAAGGTCTTCAAAATGAAGTTAGACAACATCCTTGCTCTTCATTCCTGATTCTTGGTTTATTCTAATTATAATGGCCATTGTTCTTATTCCTGTCAGTGTCAGTTAATCTCTTCATTTGACTAAACCTATAGTCAAACTTGCAGTTCAAGATAGTTCCCATTCTTGAGGTGAACTCATCACAAATAAGTTATGAACTAATAGTTTTCTGAATCTTTGTATACTACATGAAAAGTGCAAATCTAGATGTGACATCATTGGTGTAGATTCTCGCATAATAAGATTCTCTGCTGTTTCTTTTGTGATGTCAAAAACAGTTAATGGTAATTATCTTGTCTGAAGATCTTAAAAAGTCGTATAATCATAATGTTGTTCAGATAGGCCTCTAAGTTTTGAGATTTGTGTGAACGTTATTGACGATAAAGTGTCTGCAAATGATTCAGTGCACTTTGACTGACAATGCATTGTCGTTTACTGCTTTTTCAATCATGGAATTTTGTTACTGACCAAAAAAAAAATCATGGAATTTGTTCAAGGGACCTGAGAAAGGAGCGTGATGCACATCCGGATCAGTTTTTGCCTAGATGTTCATGTGTTTATTGAGGGTTGTAGCTGTGATCACAAGTCCATTTCATGCTTTAACTTGATTATCAGATTGTAAGATAATTATTGCATAACCCTGTGTAGGCATCACTTTTCTGATGCTAATTTTTGTCATAAAAATATTCTGTAATCTAGCTTGATTTTGTTTATGAGCTTTCGAAGTTTGAGGTAATTCTAGGCATGCTATTGATGTGTCCGAGCTTCATAATTCTGGTCTATATCATGTGTGATCCCTAACGGTCTGCGATCTAATGGGCTAGTGCCCAGCCACAGGCCTTAGGATGCGGGGCTGTGCTGTGCCTCACTAATACCATATCCTATTTAGTGTACATGTCATTTACAAAGAAACAAGACTCCAATTCTAGGCAAACAAACCTCTTCCAAGCAACCTTGGCCCCATGAGTATTCTCTGACCTTCCTTTACACAAATGTTGAGCATTTCATGTCAACTTCTTTGGCATGGAAGAAATTTGACAATAATAGTTTATCGAGCTGTAAATAACAACAAACTTGATTAGTTGGGGTCTACCTGCATTATTTAGGTGTTTTTACTGTCCAGGCAGTCATTCCAGATTGAATCTTATCTTTCTCATCAAGGACTTACATCCTTTGTCACTTATTCAGAAAGATCCTAAACCTTAACAGACAATTTTCCACATTTTAAACCTTTTAATTGAAGCAACTCAGCACGGTATCGATCCTCATATTCAACTAAAAACAATTGTATTTTAACAGGATTCAGTTTCAATCCAGAGAAAGCTTTGGAATATATAGAGTACATTGAAGATCTCAAACAATCATTGAAGAAAATCTTAAAGCCATCCGCTTTAGAGAGAACCTCGATAGAAATAATAGAAAGGAATAGGGGTAATGGTGTCTTAATTTCTTTTCTCCCTTGAAGAAGCCCCTGTCTGACACCCGAATTTCAGTCAATAATTCTAGTGTTCATTCTTATAAAAGTTCCAATTAAAAATAACAAGATAATAACAAAACAAATAAATGATAAATAAATAAATAAATAAATAACAAGTAAATCAACAAATAATAATAAATAATAATAATAAAAAAGATGAAGAACACAGAAAAGCCCACTTGGAAAAGATATAAACCTGAGCCCATTCAAATGAAGGTTCTCTCTCGCACGCACCTAGGACTTTCTGTTCCGGCCGGAGTGAGAATTCCAGTTTCTGTCCAAGGTAAAGTTAAATGACCTGTTCTCGATTACATTTCGTCCAGAGTAGAGACAGAGAAACCTGATGTGATGATTCATGGTTGAAACGCTGTCCTAATATTGAATGTGAGATCCTTTGCTGTGAGATGCTCTACGAGTTCGATGAAAGGCACAAGTTTAGATGAACTCTTGTTATTGAACGATTAGAGAGAGTTTCGACATGACTGAGATGAACTTGTCCGTCATACTGATCATTTGATGTGTCTATTAGTTCATAGACTGAGGATCTCCTTTATATGTGGCTTGTTTGATCTTTGTCCATTTTTCGTTTTTTGTGTTCTATCCGTCAAGTGCTATAGATGTATTTGAGCCTGAGCTTAAACTAAATTGGTACCGAAATAGGTTCGCTAAATGTGAATAGAATCGTATAGATTCTGACGGTCATATACTTGTTAATGGATCAAACTTGTCACCCTCTTCTGGTCATATTTAAATGATTATCTTTACTGGATATGCCTCACTTGCGAATGGGCAATGGTGTTTGTTTCGAATTCCTGGACCCGTTGTTGATACTCTCTCTACACTCTGTATATTTGCTTTGTCTTCTTTCTGTTTGTCTCAGTGTTGGTTGATGGCGATTGTGGTGAGAACATGAACTGGAATCACTGATACGCTCTTTGATCTCTGGTGATATTTGAGTTAGTTTCTCTGTTGTGGTTCCATTTTCAATATATGTATCTTGTGCTTTTTAGCAAACATACAGTTGTAAATGTTGAAAGACTGTAAATCTGGTGATGGTAAGAGATGATCAATGACAGGGTAAAATGTATGTACGTTGTTCTCTGCTTAAGAGTTGGGTAGGTGATTCTGTATATCAAGTTCCTTCGTGTTGAACTTGGGCAAATTCTGGATGCTTGTTTGTTCTATCTTGAAATGTTTAGCTATAGTGGTTTTCAAGGAAGTGTTTTGTAGTTGAGTGAATTCCATTTTGAATGGTTTGATAGATTCTGGATAAGTAACTTTGTATGTTTGTTACTTGAATAGAGATGGATAAAGATTTGGCTGAGAATTTGTGTTGGAAAATTTGAATTAGAGTGTCCTGGGTAGCTATAGGAAAAGAAGAAGCTTGCGTTTTCTGGAGAAGATGGATTGAGAATAAAAAATTAATAAAAAAATGAGTTAAAAAATAAAAAATCTGAAAATAAAAAATTAGAAAATTGGTTAGATAAATAGGCATTGAATTGGTTGTTAGATTTTAGTATTAGAATTAGCATATTCTTCTTTATTTGATATTCATATAGTTTAGAGATTTTAGTAACCCTTTTTATAGTTTAGTCTTGGTATATCGATCTTTTGGACAAGGAATTGGAGTTGATTTAATTGTAGCTCGTGAGTTAGCTGTCTCACGGCTTAATAACAAGGCCGTGTTGTATTCTTTGCCCAACTCGTATTGGGTTATTTTACTGCACTTCACCATTTTATTTACTTTTATTACTATTCATGATTTGTTAGTTTGTTGTGATTGTTTTTATATCCTTTGTGTGTTTGATTCATTTTCTTAGTTGAATGGTTAGGTTACATCCTAGGACCATAATAAATATAAAACCATCGCATGGACACTTAGCGGCTTGAATGACCTTTAGGACTCATAATTAGATACGATGATTGCATAGACACTTTCGTTAACAAAAAATCAATTTTAAGTACCGAAAAGGTACTAGTTAAATAACCGGTGTGATTTAGTCTCTGACCCTAGATCTCTGATTGTGTAGGAAGTGAAGTATATTCCCATACCTAACTTGATTTCTAGCCAACCTCAATAGGCTAGTGGTGACTCTTCATTTAGAATTTTGATAGAGTTAATTGAAATTAATTTCCAACGTCGAATGAGGTAAGGGTTTGGGGGAAACTGCGCCGATTGAGGATCGTTGGTTCCCAACTCGACATTACCTCTAACCTCATCCATTTTCCCATTGGAGTCACCAAGCTGTCGCGTCACTATTTTCCTTTGGGTGGATAGGGATGAGATTTAGAGGTAATGCTAGAGGTGAACCAACGGTCCCTGTTCAGCGCGAGTTCTCCTAAACCCTTACCTAGCTCAACGTTGAAATATTCAATTTTAGTTTCGATTAACCCTACGAAAAATTCAAAATGAGGAGTCACCACTAATTTATTGGGATCAGCTAGAAATCAAGTGATCTGTAGAAGTATACCTCACTTCTTACGCAAATAGAGAGTTAAGGTCGGTGACTTGATTACAATAATTCTAACTAGTGCCATTTCGATACCTAAACTTGATTATTTGTAGTGTCCAGGCAATCTTTTTACCAATTATTAGTCCTAAATTTCTCGCCCGCTAAGTGTCCATGCGATGTTTTTATTCGTGTTTATTTTAATCCTAAAATGGTAACCTAACCATTCAGCTAAAGAAAGTAGATCACCACATAAGAAAACAATATAAAATAATCACAATCAATTGATCTGAGAGAGGAATGAAGAACAAGTAAAACAGTGTAGTGCAATAAGTAATTCGTTATGATTTGGGCAAAGAATATTACATGGTCTTGTTGTTAAGCCCTAAGACGACAACCCCTATGAGCTTAATTCAAATTGACTTCGATTTTTAAAGAAACTAATTTCGCTAAATCTAAGCTAGAGGAAATCATGAACTATCCTAAATCATGTGTATGCTATCGAAATGAAACTAAACTAATTCTGATACTAAAATCTAATAGCCTAATCGAGGGTTATTTAGCTAACCAATTTTTCAATTGTTTTTTACTTTTTAATCTGTATTTCCAAAAAATGGGGACTCGGGCCCAATCCTAATATGTGGACTAAAATCGAACTTTTCAGGTCTAGGCCATGGACACAAGTTGGGCTTTATTACATCAAGCCACTTTTTGATTGGGTGTCAATTTTACTTGACCCAACCCAAATAGAAATTTTCAAGTATTTTCGGTTTAGATCTCGTTCTGTTCAGGTATTAAGTAAAGAACTTTGGGTAGTTCTCCGAGTCGGGTTGGTTCGGGTCGGGTTTCGGCTTTTTCTTTTTCTTTTTTTCCCCTACTCATGTGCATTCTCAAAAATTCTAAAAAAGCACTACATAAGGCGTAACAAAAGGAAAAGGGAAAGGAAAAGGCAAAATCTTGCCTAAGCGAGAGCAGAGACAATCCAGAGGAAGACTTAGAGAGAAAGTGGGGATGCAACGAGAAGATCCAAGTGATTGGGACTCGTAATGAAAGGCATAGGGGAAGAACTAGAAAGAAGAAGAATTTGTTGTATGCCCCAAGAGATCCTTAACAAAGAGTCAGTGTGATGTCATTAATCGCCACATCTTGTAATGAAGCGCCGGTTTTTACATGGGAAAACTAACAAATAAAAAAGACAATTCAAGCCATTGATTGAACTAAACCAAACCGAAACAAACTTGGATTCCTTTTATTTGATTTGTTTCACAAAGGCAGTTGAAGGAAAACCAAAAACAAATCCAACAATATCGTAGATTTTAATTGATTTTTGTTTTGTAGTATGATGTGCTCATAATAAAGTAAAATCTAGTAACATAGTGGTTATTGATGATGCAATCCCCTTCTTGCAATTGAATTTTGCGTAGTTTAAAGAACACCAAGTCGATGATATGCATTGATTTAAAAAAGAATGCTTCATTAAAGTTTCAATAGACTACGTAGGGTTAAGATGCTGATTCAGAGTGCTAACAAAAGACAGACAAACATTCTTCCAACCGTTCATTTTCCTTAGTACATCGATTCTATATGATGTCAAGTCTTTTAAATCTTGTGGACAGACGGTCATATTCTTCATTGAGTTCGTCAGACAAGGATTGCTGCTCTTCCAAAAGTTGACTAAGGCGTGCCACAAGGCCCTAATGAACTTGAATCTCGTGATCAAGGTTGTTCAACCTCTTCAAGATCCTTTCCTTCACTATCGTTGGTTTGGCAGTCTCACTCTCTGTCTCGATTTTAAGTATCGAGAATGTTCAACCTAGTCACAAGCTTCTCCCTGTCTTGCATAAGTTTGGAATGTTCTTCTTTGGCCTGTTTGAAGTCCTTATGTCGACCCCTGAGAACCTTCCTTGCACGATGGGCTTGTTTCTCCTTGTCCCAATATTCATCTGCAAAAGACTGGAAGGAGTCAATTTGCTCAATGTTGGACTTGATGGCTCGTAAGTTACAGTCGAAGAGAAATGTAAATTCTTCATATTTCTCCCAAAACTTGAGGTTTTCAATGTTGCCAATGAGGTCCAAGTCTGCAGCAACACCCTTATTTCCTCCTCAGCATCTAGGTGGGAGATGATGTAAGTATATTTAAAGGAAATGAGATCAATTAACCTTTTCCGCTTGGACATGGTTTCGTCAGCACAAGGACCATCACGAAGAACGGGCCGAGAAGAAGATGTAACCATGTCCAATATTCCAAAGAAGAGCTTCTCAATGGATAGGTAAGAAGCGGTCCGTCTCTAATGAATAAAAGCAAATACAAAGATCAAATGACTTGAAATAACATGAACACTGCCACATTTTTAGTTCAAATTCAAAGAGCTAAGCACCTCGATGTTCCTTACTTATTTCTCCTATCTCATCAATGGGCTCTCCAATGACATTTATAATCCGGCCAAGAGTAACTCTACCAGCAGAGGCACCCAGAAGCAGAGTCAAAATCACTTAAAAAAATGTGTTTTGCACAATGATGTAATTATATAATAAGAGGAAGAAGACAAATATATGTTAACTCAAAACAACCACACAACATCATCAGCCTAAGCTAATCCTTTTAAAAATACAAAAGGATTAAAGTCTATATATAAACGAATAACTGATAAGTAGGACTATTTACAACATCATATCAAAATAAAAAAGTTGCATTTAAAGAAGAAATTACATGGAAAATAAACTTGAACTTACTCATGTAAATCAGTGAACATTTGAGAAAGCAATAGGGCAACTTCTCATAGAAATTATTCGAAATGCAAAAGAAGGAAATAGTCTCCTCTTTCCCTCCCCATTCTAACAAATGGATGGAGTCTTGCGGAAACTGTACATTCCCCTTGGATTTTCATGGGAATCGCCTATTCTTTTTAAGGCCTGAACATGTTTCGCAGTACTCTGTTCTCAATCAAACACTTGTTTGGTGGCAATGGAGGCGTTGATTGAGCTCTACCACCTCAGTTTCCGACTCAATTCGCCAATAAATGTTGAATAAAAGGTTGGAGGAAATGGAATCGAAACGTAGTCGGATTTTGAAGCGTGTAATCATTCTCTTTTAGGATCAATTTGCCCCCACAAAGTTGCTATAAGTTACTGGCAAATTCCCTTCAAGATACAACAAAGTTACTATGAGAATACTGGATAGCAATTTCAGTAAATTTCCTAAAACTCTCTACGAAACAATTAAAAAAATTGATGTCTTCTTTTTCCTTTTAAGGAAGATGTAAAAAATGAAGGAAGTTAAGTTCATAAAAAATTGAACAGTATTGTCCAATATATAATACAAATAGAACACACCTCTTGGTATCTAAACTGTCAATACAGACACACCCACTCATGTTCGAAAAATTACAATTCGGATAGAACCCTTTGTGTGTGAAAACCGCCATTCGGACACAACCCTTCATGTCCAAAAAATTGCAATTCAGATACAACTCTTCAAACATGAAAATTGTCAATTTTGGACATACCCTTCATGTCCTAAATCGGACAGTTTTGTCCTAACAATCATAAAAAAAAATTGTTGATTAAGGCTTATTTTGGTCCACAGTGCGCTAGCATGCCAAGTGCTAAGTGCGCCTAATAATTGCGCACCCGCACGCGGGTATTGTGGGGTCTAGCCCACTCACCCATTTTCTCCATTTATGATAGTAGATAACACTTTTACTTATAAAGAGACAAAAACTTTCATTTCTTTCCTATGTGGGATAAGGAAAATGCCTTATTTGTAAGGGGAACAACATTAGAAGTGCCAAAACTTGATACAGCGCTCACTTTAATGCCAAAAGTTTTCGCTAGCTCACTTAAGTGCCAAATCGGAGAAAAAACGATCACTTAAGTGGCAACGACGAGAATTTTCGGCCAAATTAATATGTGGCTTTTATAATTAAAATTTTAATCTGAGTTGGATTTTTAAAAAAAAAAAAATCAGTCTGCGTGGCATTTCCATGTGTATATTTCGATTTTTTAAATGTTTTTTCTGATTTTTTTTTCTTCTTCTTCTACCTTTGGCCAGTGACCGAACACCGGCCATTGGCCATGGCTAGCCGCTTGGCCTCGCTCGGACGAGGCCGCCGTCGCCCACCACAAGCGAGGCCTGGCCGACCCTCGCCTAGGCAAGGGCGGGCGAGCTCTGGCAAGGGTCGGCCTCGCCTCGCCTAGGCAAAGGCAAGCCCCGGCGAGGGCTCCCCCTGCCAGATCAGGCGAGGCCGGCCCTCGCCCAGGCCACCGTAGCCTCACCGAGCGTTACCCGAGGGAAGGCGACGCTCACCATTGATGCACTAGTCTATAATCTCACCATTCCTTATCTTAGGAAAAAGACTCTATAGAAGCTCATGCTGCGGAACTGAGAGGTGATGGTGTTGGTATTGATATGTAGGAGGTTTGTCTCTAGTTGGGACATCGGAATTATTGTTTTCTTTATTAAGATGAACTTTGATACGTGGAAGAGGGTTCTTTATTTAATTTATGGGTTGAGGAAAGCAATACAGAATTGTCTGTGGTTGGGGCTAGTCTTGCTAGCATGGCACTTCCTGTTTGATAAAAAGGTTGAGAGAGAGACCAGTAGCAAAAACATTTAGTTTGTGACCAAGGTCTTTGTGAGTTTATTGGTTGGCACAATTATTTGGCTTGCGAAAACTCGTATAGTCAAGGTATTGTCATCTTTCTTTCTCATGAGTATCTACTTTGATAGGATTAAGTAGGCTCTGTACAATCAACATGTGATCGAGACACTTTCAGGCTTGTTGGTTGAGATAAGGAAAACGGATGAAGAGATGGAGAATATTGCTGTCGAAGTTGAGAAGTTATAGAAAGCGAGGGCCATGCTACCTCCCGACCTTAATGTGATTTAATTGCCATCAAAAGGTAGTGGGAGAGTGATAAGTAGCTGGAGAGTGCAGAAGAGTCCTAGAGGAAATGACAAAGGGAAAGAGGGGATCACAATCGATCACGTGCATATATTGAGTCTGAAGAATGTATCTGTCTGGAATATGAATAAGCTAATGAATTTGGTGCATATGAGAACCCTACGACACTGGATAAGCAAAAATCTAATCATGTTGATGAATCTTTGAAGCAAATAAATAGCGAAAGTGAGGCAAGAGCAACGGTGAAGAAAATTTTCCAGAATGTGGTTTAGCAAGATCTAGGTATGCCTCATTACCGTGATCTTTTAAATTTTTTTGTTATACTATTTCACTGTTATGATAATCCTTAACCATGTCACTCTCTTGGCCATATTAAGCCTTTATGTTATAATAGGCTAAACTATTCGATAAGAAGCCCCACAGTTTGTCTTATCTATCAATTTGGTATCATCTTGCAAAATTATTTTAAGAGTTGAATAGTCTGCTCTGCTGCAATTCTGAACTACCCATTTTACATTAATCCATGCTATGTCTTTTCATCTATGTTCTTTTTGTATCTCTATTAGCTCTATAACCTTCTTAATCACTAGTCTTGTTTTTTATCGATCTTTTGACTTGCTATTTCTATGTTGGACACATATACCTAGAGAACTTGATGCGGTTTATGCCAGAAGATGAGGTTGTAAAGACAATGAGTCTATTTGAAAGAGCATTTGAGAGCCAGAAAATTAGCAAATCATTCTTAAAAAACTGGGTGATAAGAGATCATAGAAAGCATTTAACGCTGTTATCTTGACTCTTTTAGCACTTGATTGAAAGGCTAGTAGAAGTCAAATAAAAACGTGTATATGAAGAAGGAAATAATGACAATGTAATTCTGAGATAAGTCATGGGATGCTGGTGTATAATTAAGTGATAACTAATTGTGACGTCATCCAAGACCCTTGACAATCGACTAGCCTAAAAGTAAACAATGCGCCACAATTAGCACCTCTTAGCCTTTGTGTTTGGGATTTCATTTAGATGATGCTCGACCTGGTTGTCCTGCTTGAGTGGGTGAGTTTGATCTTGATCGCAGGTGCACTAGTCTGTAGCCTCATCATTCCTTATCTTAGGAAGAAAACTCTGTAGAAGCTCATACTATGGAATTGGAAGGTAATGGTGTTGGTGTTGATATGTGGGAGGTTGGTCTCTAGTTAGGGCACTAGGATCACTGTGTTCTTTATTGAGAGAAACAATAGAACGTGGAAGAGGGTTCTTTGTTTAATTTATGGTTTAAGGAAAGCAGTGCAGAATTGTTTGTGGTTGGGGCTGGTCTTGCTAGCATAGCACTTCCTATTTGATGAAAAAGTTCGAGAGAGAGAGAGAGAGAGAGAGAGAGAGAGAGAGAGATCAGTAGTAGGAACCTTCAGTTTGTAACCAAGGTCTTGTTGAGTTTCTTGGTTGGCACAGTTATTTGACTTGCGAAGACTCTTATAGTCAAGGTTTTGGCATATTCCTTCCGCGTGAGCACCTACTTTAATAGGATTGAGTATGCTTTGTTCAATCAGTGTGTGATCGAGACACTTTCAGGCCCGTTAGTCGAGATGAGGAAAACGAAAGAAGAGAAGCAGAAGATTGCAGTCGAAGTTGAAAAGCTACAAAAGGTGAGGGCTGTGATACCTCCCGATCTTAATGTGGTTTAATTGCTAGCAAAAGATAGCGAGAGAGTACAAGAGAGTCCTAGAGGAAATGACAAGTAGAAAGAGGGGATCACAATCGATCACTTCCATAAACTGAGCCCGAAGAATGTATCTACCTAGAATATGAAGGGGCTAATGAATTTAGTGCGATATGAAAACCTCACGACACTAAGATGAGCAGATATCTAGTTATGATGATGAATCTTCGAAGCAAATAAATAGAGAAAGTGAGGCAAGAGCAGCGGCAAAGGAAATATTCCAGAATGTGGCTTAGTAAGGATCCAGGTACACCTCATTATTGTGATCTTTTAAATTGTTTTGTTCTATTCTTTCACTGTCTTGATGATCCCTAACCATGTCATTCTCTTGGCCATATTAAGCCTTTATATTATAGTAGGCCAAATTATACGAGAAGAAGCCCAAAACTTTATCTTATCTATCAATTTTGGAATTATCTTGCAAAATTATTTTAGGAGCTGAATAGTCTCCTCTGCTACAATTCTGATCTACCTATTCTGCATTAATCCATGTTATGTCTTTCCATCTATGTTCTCTTTGTATCTCTATCAGATGTATAACCTACTTAATCACTGGTCTTGTTTTTTATTTGTCTTTTGACTTCTTGTTTCTATTTCGGACACATATACCTAGAAGACTTGATACAGTTTATGTCAGAAGATGAGGCTTTAAAGACAATGAGTCTATTTGAAAGAGCATCTGAGAGCAAAAAAATTAGCAAATCATCCTTAAAAAGCTGGGTGGTAAGAGATCATAAAAACTATCTCACGTTGTTGTCTTGACTTTTTTGGCACTTGATTGAAGGTTGGTAGAAGTCAAATGAGGTAGTGTATAAGAAGGAAATAATGAAAATGTAATTCTAAGGTAAGTCATGAGATGTTGAAATATAATTAAGTGATCACTAATTGTGACCTCATTCATGATCCTTGACAACCAACCTGCCTAAAATGATACAATGCGCCACAATTGGAACCTCTCAGCCTTTGCGTTTGGGATTGCATTTAGATGGTCAATAAGGTTCAATGAAAATCTTGCAATTTGTTCAATGTCTCACCATAAGTATTGAGCAATATAGCTTTTTATCATGTAGTATAAGACCTTAGAAGACTCCCCTTATTACAAATTTAACATATATTGATCTACCTTGTCGAACCAAAGTTCAACAAATTATCTCTAGAAATCTAGTTAGTTTAGTGGATGTTAAGGTAATAGATTTTGCTTTTGATGTGAAAGGGGTAATTATTATTGCTAGTTGTGAGTGCTCATGAGAAAACTTCTATTGAATGAATATTTTCAGAGTCGGGTCAAAGAACTCCCTAGTTTTAATTTAGATACAAAATAAGACCGTTTTATATAGCTCAAACAGCAAAAAAACTAGTTGGCACTTTTTTTAAAATGTGGATATAATGAAACCAATTTATTGCACTAGGCTTATAAATGCAATCTTCTCAAATTGGAGTTACCCGATAAAGTAGTTACAATGTCTATCTATATGTGTTGAACTTCTATAGTTGTAGTCTCCACTAATTGAGTTGTAAGTTTGCGTTTGAATGTAATGAAGTTATGCTTTCAAAGAATGAACAACACTAGCTTTGATGCTGGTTTGTCCTAAGATAGCTGTGAACAAACTCCATCGGATGGTGAACATTCTAGTTGGCATCCTCATAGCCGTTATATGGCTCCTTATACTAGGAATCGCCATGACAAAGTTTCTGCTTCTAATAAGCTCCCAATGGCTACTTGTGGTATTCATATTTGGAAACTCCTGCAAGATGACATTTGAAGTGATTATTTTCTTGTTAGTGATGCATCCATTTGACATTGACCATCAATGTGAAGTCGATGGGGTCAGGTATACAAGCGAATAGAGCTTCGTGCTTTCAACAGATGTTCAAAATATATGTTTCTAAACATGATGCACTGTGTTTCAAATGGTGGTGGAACAAATGAACATCTTAATGACTGTTTTCCTGAGGTACGACAATCAAAAGCTAATAATTCCGAACATTACTCTTGCTACTAAGGCCATCAGTAACTACTATTGAAGTCCTGATATGGAAGACGCAATTGAATTCTGTGTGCACATATCTAAACCAACTAAGAAGATTGCCACGATGAAACAGAGAATAACAAGAACAATGTTCGAAATTCAACTGCATCTCCCATGTCAAGACTTTGATAGTAGTTACTAATGGCCTTAGTTGTAAGAATGATAATGGCCTTAGTTGTAAGAATGATGTTTGGAATTATTATCTTCTGGTTATCGTATCTAAGGTCAACAGTCATTGAAATGTTCACCTCTTCCACCACCATCTGAAACACAATGTATCATGGTTTAGAAACATATATTTTGAACAACCATTGAAAGCACAAAGCTCTATTCGCTTGTATATGTGGACCCCATCAACTTCATAACAATTGTCAATGTCAAATGGATGCATCACAAACAAGAAAATAATCGCTTCAAATGTCATCTTGCAGGAGTTTCCAAATATGAATACCACAAGTAGCAATTGGGAACTTATAAGAAGCAGAAACTTTTTCATGGTGAATCCTAGTATAAGGAGCCATATAGGTACCGCATGATAACCATTCTGTTCCGGAATGAGTTCCTGAACCAGAAATAGATTTTTCTATTTCTGGTTCCTGGATGAGTTTTTGAGAAAAAAAACCCGTTTGATAATGACAAAAAATTTCTATTTCTAGAACAGAAACCCGTTTGATAACAGCACAAAATTTCTATTTCCTGAAATAAAAACCCGTTTGATAAACAACAGAAAATTCTATTTTCAGGAACAAAAATCCATTTTTTTACAAAAATGGAATAAAAATAATAAAAAATCCGAAAAATTCATAAAAATCTTTAAAAAAATTCAGAAAATCCCAAAAAAATTGAAAAATTCCAGAAAAAATCATCAAAATGTCGAGAAAATAAAAAAAATTTAGATTTCAGGAAAATAGGAAATTTGTTGAATTTTTTCAAAAAAAATCAAGAAATCAAAAATTTCAAAATTTCACAGAATTGCTTAGAATACCTGTGGCCACCTACTTTTAGTGAAATTTAAATTTTTTTAGGTGCCCAAAAAAATCAAAAAATCAAAAATTTCAAAACTTCACAGAATAGTTTAGAATACATGTGGCCACCCACTTTGAGTGAAATTTAAATTTTTTAAGGTGCCCAAAAAAATAAGCAAAAAAGTAAAAATTTCAAAACCTTACAGAATGGCTTAGAATACCTGTGGCCACTCACTTTGAGTGAAATTTTAATTTTTGGAGGTAAAAAAAAAGCAAAAAATCAAAAATTTCAAAACTTCACAGAATGACTTAGAATACATGTGGCCATCCACTTTAAGTGAAATTTAAATTTTTTTAGGTGAAAAAAAACATAAAAAATCAAAAAATTTAAAACTTTACAGAACGACTTACAATACCTCTAGCCACCCACTTTGAGTAAAATTTAAATTTTTTTTAGATGCCCAAATGGTATTATTTATTTATTTTTATTGTTTTTTGGTTCCTAAAGAAAATTAAATTTCACTCAAAGTGGATGGCCACATGTATTCTAAGCCACTCTGTGAAGTTTTGAAAATTTTTCTTTTTTGCTTATTTTTATTTTTTTTCGACACCCAAAAAAAATTAAATTTCACTCAAAGTGGGTGGCCACAGGTATTCTAAGCAATTATGTGAAGTTTTTTATTATTTATTTTTTTTATTTTTTTCAGCACCTAAAAAAATTTAAATTTCGCTTAAAGTGGATGGCCACAGGTATTCTAAGCCATTTTGTGAAGTTTTGAAATTTTTTATTATTTTATTATTTTTTTTATTTTTTTCGGCACCTAAAAAAATAAAATTTCGCTCAAAGTGGGTAGCCACAGGTATTTTAAGCCATTCTGTAAAGTTTTGAAATTTTTACTTTTTTGCTTATTTTTATTTTTTTTGGCATATAAAAAAATTTAATTTTCACTCAAAGTGGGTGGCCACAGGTATTTAAGCTATTCTGTGAAGTTTTTTTATTTTTTTATTTTTTTCGGCACCTAAAAAAATAAAATTTCGCTCAAATTGGGTGGCCATAGGTATTCTAAGATATTCTGTGAAGTTTTTAAATTTTAGAAATTTTTATTATTTTTTGGCAACTAAAAAAATTAAATTTTGCTCAAAGTGGGTGGCCATAGGTTTTCTAAGCCATTTTATGAAATTTTGAAATTTTTTTATTTTTATTTTTATTTTTTTATTTTTTTCGGTACCTAAAAAAATTTAAATTTCACTGAAAGTGGGTAGCCACAGATTCTAAACCATTCTGCTAAGTTTTGAAATTTTTGATTTTTTGCTTTTTTTTCTCACCTCAAAGATCGTGACTTCCATAAGAATATGTGTGTTGAAGAAAATGAATTCCTCAAAAATGGTTCTCACTTTTGTTCCAGAAATGAAAAACCAACTTTTTTTTTGTTCTCATTTCTGGTTTCAAAATCAGTTTTGGAAGCAAACTTGTCCCGGAAATAGAAAAATGAAATTGCGTTACCAAACGGGTTTCTGGTCCAAAACTGATTTCGGGAACAAAAAACCAGTTCTGGACAGAACCAGAATGGTTATCATGCGGTACCATAACAGCTCTGAGGATGCCAACTAGAATGTTCACCATGCTATGGAGTTTCACTACAAAAAAACTGGATTTTTGCCACGAAAATTTGCGACGAAAAAATTTTCGTCTCAAATTTGCAACAAATTTTCCAACGAAAAGTAAAATTCATTGGAAATTAGCGACGAAAAATTTTTCGTCGCAAAATTTATTGGAAATTAGCGACGAAAAAATTTTCGTCGCAAAATTCGTTGGAAATTTGGGACCAAAAATTTTTCGTCGCAAAATTCGTTGGAAATTAGCGACGAAAAATTTTTCGTCGCAAAATTCGTGGGAAATTTCCAACGATTTTTCCCACGAATTTCAATTTTCCGGGCAATTATTGCAATGTGTACTATTTTCGTTGCAAAATTCGTGGGAAATTTCCCACAAATTTTGCAACGAAATTCAATAGGCGCCTTTTTTGAAATTCGTGGAAAAATTCATTGGAAATTTCCTATGAATTTTGCTACGAATTCAAAAAAACCCGGTATTAGTCGGCATTTTTTAAATTCGTGAGAAAATTCGTTGAAAATTTCCAACGAATTTTGTGACAAAATTAGTACATGCGACATCTTTCAAATTTGTTGCAAAATTCGTGAGAAATTTCCAACGAATTTTCCCACGAATTTCAATTTTCCGGGAAATTATTTTAGTGTGTACAATTTTCGTTGGAAAATTCGTGGGAAATTTCCCACAAATTTTGCAACGAAAACCCTACTCCTTCCTTATTCAACATTTTCGCGCTCATTATTCGGGCAATTTCGCAACGATTGTCAATTTACACATTGTCTCTCTCTCTCTCTCTCTCTCTCTCTCTCTCTCTCTCTCTCTCTCCCCGCGATCGACGCCTCCACCTGCTCCACCGCATCTGCGTACTGGTCGGCACACTCGCTGAGGCACTGCTCCACCGCCGGGCCCAAGCTCCCCCCGCGGCCGCCGAGCATCCGGCCGATGAAGGGGGCGGTGTCCATTGCGTTCGCAGCGGCGAGGCTGAGCGCGACTGCCGTGAGCCAGGCCTTCGCCATGATAGGCGAGCTCAAGCTCGCCCAGATCTGAGCAAGTTCTGGGCGACCTCGAGCTCACCGGCGACGAGGCTAGCCCTCGCCGGCCATGGCGAGGGCCGAGCTCGCCATGGCCGGCGAGCTCGAGGTCGCCCAGAACTTGACTAGATCTGGGCGAGCTCGAGCTCGCCCAGATCTGGGCGACCTCGAACTCACTGGCAGCGAGGCTGGCCCTCGCCGGCCATGGTGAGAGCCGAGCTCGCCATAGCCGACGAGCTCGAGGTCGCCCAAAACTCGCCCAGATTTGGGCGAGCTTGAGTTTGCCAGCCATGGCGAGCTCAGCCCTCGCCGGCGACGAAGCTGGCCCTCGCCGGCCATGGCGAGGGCCAAGCTCGCCGGCGGCAAGGTTGGCCCTCGCCAGTGCCGGCAACAAGGCTGGCCCTCGCTCGCACGATTTTTGTCACGACGAATTTTGCAACAAATAATTACCAACTAATTTTGCCACGATTTTTCGACCAAAAATTTTTTTTTTGTAGTTTTCCCAACGAATTTAGCTACGAATTTTCCAACGAAAAAAATTTCGTTGCAAATTTCCAACGAAAATTGAAATTTTTCGTTGGAAAAATTTGCGACGACGAATTACCAACAAATTTTTTTTCGTTGGAAATTCGTTTTCCAACGAATTTTTCCAAATTTTTCATTGGAAATTTCATCGGAAAAAAAGATGTTTTTTTTGTAGTATTTGGTCATAGCTATCTTAGTATCATCCAGCGTCAAAGCTAGCACTTTTCGTTCTCTAAAGGTGTAACCCTGCATTACATCCAAATCCACATGAATGCGTGCCAGAATTTGCCATTGAGATGTAATATGGGATGAATTTGGCCTTCCTCGAATCCTACTTTTACTCGTCCATGATTAAGGATTAATTTGTGATCATCTTGATACCATGATCAATCGTTCAAGTTTAAGAAAAATTGTAATAAGCTTGATGTTGGCTTCTTATACCCCAAGTTCTTTTGTTTCCCATAAATTCGTTGCTCGAATAGCATAAAATGAATGGAGAGATGTGTGTAGATTATTCTGGTCAATACATAATTCATTGATAGGACTTCCTGTCTGTTCCCTCCATGATAATGACATTGTGCAAAAAATATGAATAGTGCAATCTTTCGATCCTCGATTGAATTAGTCTATGGGCTACATATTATGTCAACATCCGAGAAATATAAAATTATCATTAAGGCCATATATTGATATGGCCATACAAACATGATAGGAAGTGAAAAAGAAAGAAAGAAGAAATTGAAGAAATATGGTATTCTATATTGATTCTACTTGTTTTCTTTACATGTACAAGTCTCTATTTATAATACAATCTATGACTACTAAAGGAAATATTAGAGGAATATACATAATCAATTCCAATCATAAATTGATTCTCGCATATCTCCAACACCCCCCTTCAAGCTAGCAGCTTATATATGTCTAAGTTGCCTAGTAGATATGCATGTGGTCTTTGACATAAAGGCTCGTGAAAATATCAGCAGGATGTTCTGTGTTTCTAATTCCATTTGTCTTGAGTGAAGAAACACTCGACTACTATATGCTTCATTCTTTCATGGACTATGAGATTTGTTGCAAGTTTGAGCGCTGCATCATTGTCGTAAAATGGCATGGTCGGTCGTTCAACCTGTACACCGAGGACTAAAAGCAGACCTCACATCCATACTATTTTACAAATAGTTTTGGCCATGGCTCGATACTCAACTTCAGTTGATGACAACGATACGGTTGATTGCTGCTTTGTTTTTCATGAAATAAAGACTTTCCCAGTTTTATGCAGAATCCAGTAATGGATCTTTGGCTCCCAAGACATATGGCATAGTCTGTGTCACAATAGGCTGTCATTTTCATATTGCACTCTCGAGAAAGAAGTATTCTAAGTCCCGAACATTTTTCAAAGACTTCACAACTTTTAGGGCTGCATTCATGTGGTCTTCTTCTCCATTGGGATGTGGCCGATCACGTGGTTGTACATCTCAAAGATCTTCCCGTTGAGGATGCATGCATAGGGGTTCACAATCAGCGTTGTTTTGTGTCAAGTGGTGAGCATAATATTATCGATGGTGTTCTTACCACTCTACAAGCCAATCAACCTCGACTGTGCCGCCTTCTTATTTGCAGTGATCATGATTTTCGCATGTGTGTTCATCTACAAGATGATGCTAGAGACAAAGCGGCGGACACTAGAGGAGATGGGGCTATTTTTCAGTGAATGCACCAATTAGATGTCCACGGCGAGGGAGATTGAGATGCAAAGAACAGTGACGCAGTCGAGACATTGTTGAGGGGGGAAACATTGTGAAACAGATTGTACCGCATGTACCATGAGCCAAAGATCCATTATTGGATTTTACATTCAACTAGGAAAGTCTTTGCTTTCACAGAAAACAAAGAAGCAATCAATAGTATTGTTGTCATCGGCTGAAGCTGAATATCAAGCCATGGCCAAAACTGTTTGTGAAATAATTATGGATGCAAGTCCTGCTTTTAGACCTCGACGTATGGGTTGAAGGATCGACCATGCTATTTTGTGACAATGATGCAACGCTCAAACTTGCGGTAAATCACATAGCCCACGAAAGAACGAAGCATATAGTAGTTGATTGTCACTTCGCTTGAGACAAGATCCAAAAAGGAATAATCAAGACAAATGGAATTGGAACCATAGAACAGCCTATCGATATTTTCACAAAGCCTTTATGTCAAAGACAACATGGATATCTACTAGGTAAGCAAGGCGTCTTAGACATGTATATGCCGCCAGCTTGAGAGGGAGTATTGGAGATATGCGAAAATCAATTTATGATTGGAATCGATTGAGTGAATTAATCCGGGATTAAAATTGATTATGTATATTCCTCTTTATTATTTCCTTTATTAGTCATAAATTGTATTATAAATAAAGACTTTTACATGTAAAGAAAACATGTTTACGCAATACATAATACAAAATTTCTTAAATTTCTTCTTTCTTTTTCAATTCGTGTCATGTTTGTATGGCCTTGACGATAATTTTATATTTCTCAGATGTTGACATTTTCTAAGTTCTCCATAGACTAATTCAATCGAGAATCGGAAGATTGCAATGTTTAGATTTTTTGCGCAGTGTCATTTTCATTGAGGGAAGAGGAAGTCCTATCAATGAATTAGGTATTGACTAGAATAATCTACATACATCCCTCCATTCATTTTATACTATTCAAGCAACAAATTTATAGGACACAAAAGAACTTGGGGTATAGAAAGCCAACATCAAGCTTATTACAATTTTTCGTAAACTTTTTTTTTTGGTCGAAAATGCATCCTTCCATTTCGTTTAAGTAGATAAAGTGAAAGCACAACCGAAATGGGTTTCGGCATACAAAATATCTAAAAGGGATTGAGGGGGATTGGAAACCCAGCACTGAGGAAGAGCCCCGCAAAGTTGAGCTTTAGCGACCCAATCCAGTGCATTATTTTGGGTTCTAGAGCAGTGGGATAAACATAAAAAAGGCATACAAGAAAGCGAGGTCCGACATTCTTTTATGAGTACTTCCACATCCCAATTTTTCGTAAACTTGAATGATCAAACATGGTACCAAGATGATCACAAATTAACTCCTAATCATGGACGAGCAAAAATAGGATTCGAGGAAGGCCAAAATCATCCCATATTACATCCCAATGGCAAATTCTAGCATGCATTCATGTGGACAAAACATGATCACAAATTCAATCATCTCCCATAAGAGTGCAGGTGTTTATGTGCCCTATTAAAGTGTAGACAGTGCCAAATCACCTTCAATCTGACTCACACCTGAGCACGGGCAGCACCCCACTCATTCTCACTTGCTCAACATAAGACATATACATGCATTGGTTTGGCGAGGAATTTGCGGGTATCAAACACAATATGCTCCTACATTGATATGTGCTCTTATGTAATCGAAACGATATGCAAATCGAGTCGACTAACACCAATCAAGACTGAAGACCAATATGGACAATAGGTATTCAAACGGTGTTCCACATATTCAAAACTTGAAAATGTGACGATTCAAAGGGAAATTGATATGGCTTCCATGTAATGCTTTCCTTTCTTACACGAACATATGTGTTTGTATGGCCCAAACAACACGGGAATAATATCCAGTCAATCAAGCCGGCATAGAACATTAACAATGAGTAGAGAATACATTCAGCAATGATTACAACTAGTCAGAGATGGAAATAACATTTGAATTGCGCAACAGGGTTATACAACGTGCGAGGGTTATGGGGAACCATTGGAGTAGTAATGCGACCTCATGATCGATTAACCAAGCATTTAAATGAGACTCGAATACCACTATTTCAAGACCAAAGAAATGCGACCAGCAAACCTTAAGTAGCAAACACGTAGGCAATAGAGGCTGAAGAATGCGTTTGGAAGCTAGAGGTGACAATGGTGGATCTATGAGAGCAGTAACAATGATGGGCGAACTGAACTCATTGTCCAATGCTTGTACGAGTCAAGTGGTGGAACTTGTTTGGTTTGAACCAGACGAGCGACGGTGAGAGTCTTTGCAACGAAGTGACAACAGCGCCTAGTTGAAAAGGACTCTGACGTTGGCAAGACACCAGCGAACCGTGTATAACAATGTCAATGCTTAATGCTGGGTCTTCACCCTACGTTGAATCCAAGCTCAATTCTGGCGAGAATCTGAACCGTGATGTAGGGTTTGTTCAACGTGTTTACATTGGAGAATGCATAAAGTTAGGTTCCAATGAGGCCTTGATCTGCTACGTTTGCATATTGTGAATTTAATTCTTCCCTGAAGAGCAAAAAATCATGGACAGGGTTGAATGAACCCAATAAGTAGTGATGGCATGCTCGGTGTAATGGAGAACAATGTCACGTTCAAGCTGGTGGTCCCTTCACTGGCTGTCGGTCAACGAAACGTTGGTCAAGATTCCCACCATTCACAACACTTCCATGGCTTGCACACACGCTTGAATTGATCAAAGTCTTCACAAGAAGCCTTAGGAGCATTTCAACTTCGATGTCTTCATTGGTACCGTGACAGATCATGGGCGATACCTAATTTAGGTTCCTGGTGATGATTTTGAGGGTCAAAGTTTGGAGCTGAGGAAAGTCAATCAGAAAGTGGGATGTCATAAGTTTTTATTTGAAGAAGGGGCTCCCCTTTTCTTAGCTCTGTGCATGTATATATTTATCTCCAAGTGCTGTGCATGAGTCCCCCTAAATCCAAAGTTCGCGGCTTCAGAGTTAATGAACGCTTCTTCGAGTGATTGTTGGCTGTGAATCTTGATTGAATCTTCTTTGGCGTTACAACTGCGACTTCAACCTTTTTTCTTTAATTTCACGGAGATATATAGGAGAAGTCTTGTCTGGATGGGGGCAGAGTTCGGAATTTTTTTATCAAAATTGCACCTCCTCCCAAGGACGCTAGATTTGCAGGACCACGCTTGTTCTTCAACACCCGAGGGATTTCAGTCTGTCTTTTCTAGAGTTCTTCAAGCCGACAAATAAGGAGGGTCCACAAATTGATTTTTCCATTCCAAACCCCCGGTTGCCTACCTTATTTGGCCATTGTGTCGGCCCCTCCTTATGGACATCCCTTACAAAAGGGGTGAACACCGGTTGATGCAAATCAATCGATAACCCTCAATTCAATTTAGAAAAGCAGCTTGCTAAAAAACAAGTCTCAAAATTTAGAATGGAACAATTGAGTGGCTCATTGAATGTCATGGAGCACCTGGAGGATGACGACGTCATTGTGCTATTGGACATGAGGGAAAGGGAGGAAAATCTTGAGTATCTACAAAATACCAATGATACGATTCAAGAAGCTCCTGTGGAATTGATGGATGTAAGTTTGGTTTTGTCTTCCTCTTTTATAGCCAGATTTTTAAATTTAACATGAGTTTCCCTTGTGGCTAGGCGCCACTTATTGAGTGCGGATTGACT
Source organism: Syzygium malaccense (assembly GCA_031216405.1). Lineage (NCBI taxonomy): Eukaryota > Viridiplantae > Streptophyta > Magnoliopsida > Myrtales > Myrtaceae > Syzygium > Syzygium malaccense. The sequence continues at coordinate 24,417,092 of CM062257.1, read as the reverse complement.
TACTTTGCTGGTATCAAAAAACACACACAGTGATCCTAAGGTCGAAGACAACGCCCAACCCAATTCGACCGAGGACCTCCATCCTCTAGCAAACCCTCGCCTGAACAATTACACCTTAAAATGCGCCATTGCCACCTCAATTACCGCAATGCCATACATACGGACGCTTCTTCTTTATAGTGCCTGCATAAAATATCGTCCCCTTCTGCATTTTGTAATGGATAACAACATGGGACTCAAAATTTATGAAGAAAGGTCGGCAATCTTAAGGGACTTGAATACAAGGTGACAGGTAGGAAGCCGATACATTGCTATTGGAGAGACTAATGCTGTAGTTCTTCCATGGTGAATTCAACTATCAAGCGAATGGTTTAGTATATTTATCGAGAAAGATAAGAAATGCATGTTGAGCGAGATTTTACCATGTGGCGATCCGTGTATATTAAAATCGGATGGTGTATCGCCACGTGTAAGAAGAAAAATATGTTGACATTAAGCCCATATCATAATGGTATAAGTTGCCATTAAGCCCAATAAAAATATGTTAGGGATTGATCAGATCAGACAGTCCTGAACGTGCCCTAGCTTTATAAAGGGGCACGAGCAAAGTCACCACATATTCTACCACTGCCAGTTTAATCCGATCTGCTCTTCGATGATGATTCTCAGTCAAATCTTTCCAACAAAGAGAAGTCCTAACATTTCCAGCTTCTCGCTCTCTCCGAGGTCAGGGGTCATCATCAACTAGACTTCACGCATTCTAGTAAATGAAATCAAAATTGGACGTGTCAATCTCAGCTCAACTTAACTCAAATTAACGAAACCGAAAAAATTAAGACGCTCAAACTGTTGGAACTGGACTTGGATTTGTTAACAAGAAATTCAAGGTTGAGAATTTGTAATGAGAATTTATAATCTTCCACGGATTAAGTACAATTTCTTGCGGTACTAGCTGAACAAATTCCTCTTACGCTTATAGAAAAGATCATGGGATCCGAATCGGAACTCATTCTTAGCCCATGATCCAAAAACTGATTATCATCCATCACAGTCAAGGTTTTAATGACACGGCCAAAAATCTGATCCGCTTGCACCATTACGGGGGACCACGGATGGTTAGATCATACACAAAAGATAAGGTAGGTCTCATACAAGAGCTATCCTTTCAACAGTTGACATTTACAAATCGAGTTTAGACAAATGATATTATCAATTCTCGAAACGACTCTTGTATGCACTAGGAAGTGGTACGGTTATCTATCCAGAAACATTATCGAGTGAGTTTGGTGCATAAGATAAATTTAAATTTGAACCATTAAAAGAAGTAGACTTAATAAAATGTCTTCAACTTTTACGATTCAGATTAGTTTACTACATATATGTTTCATTTAGTAATTTCTTGCTCATTAGACGCAAATAACTGCCTCAACGTTGGATCGAAGATAGAACCTCCCACGCAGCTTTTTTCTGACTGAATTCGCCAAACTAAAACCACTTCTTAGCAACTGCTTGAGTTACCAACTATTGTGTCGAAGATCCAACAAATTTTGTTAGTGGCATATATCTCTAAAATAAAAAGTCAAGTGGCACTCTTAATGAGAGCTTAAAATTAATCTAACTCCTTCGCCTTATTGAAGCAATAGAAGAACTGCAGTAGGGGAACGCATACGCAAACGGAGAGATTGTTACAGGCTCCCGAAACACCACATGATGATCCATTCAATTGTCTGCTTCAATCTAATATTCTCCTTTAGAGGAAAGTCAAAAGTTCACAGCACTTGATATTGAATAATTATTGGGGGTTGATGACATGATACTTTGGAAGCATCTAACGTTTTCTCACAAAAACAAATTATTGTTGATGAGGTGTTGCTGACTCATTTTCATTTAAAAAATTGAATAAAACAGCATATCCATTTATAAAATATCAATATTATGGGTCACTTTACGTAAGTCTCATTCTTTTTCTGACCTATTACTTTTCTATTATTGGGACTGAATAATTTAGATATAAACGGGAGTAGAAACTATAGATTGTCAGCAATATTGATCCACATAATTCAGCATAGGACATTATCTATTGTTTGCAATTTAATTGTTCCATCCTTTATATACGTCCATAGTATTTTTCTTGTAATTCAAATCTCCGAAAGATTTGAGTTATGTGAAGAAGAAGAAAATGTAATCTATTTATGAATAACTTATAGAGACAACTCTAATGAGGATTTTTTTCTACCCTCATGTTGTATATATATATTTTTTGGTAAGGCAATCATGTTGTATATTTCAATATGCGCAAAGCTTAAAATTTCACAAGACTTGAATATCAATTTGATTGCTTAATAATATACAATATGGGAATAGATAATGCTTCTTTTTCTAAAAATGCATATCATTCACAAACATTAATATATGAAAGAAAAATTCTACAACAAAGAGTATGCCTATTATAATACATAAGGAAGATGTTTAAATGATCTTTGAGAAATTTGATGATGACAAACTTTCTGCAATATAATAAGAAGAATTGTGTAATTTCAACTTTTGAAAAGTAATTTCTATATTTTAGTTTCCCTATATATGATCCAGATAATTTCGAAATGATGCAATAAAATGTTCATTATTAAAAGTGATTACTAATTACCAAAGTTATTCTTCATATGTTTTCTTATCTAAATAACATCTAACGTGATTTGCCTTAGAAGTAGCTAATTTCTATCTCTAGGGGAGAGAGAGAGAGAGAGAGAGAGAGAGAGAGAGAGAGAGAGAGAGAGAGAGAGAGAGAGAGATTGGGGCATTTAGGGAAGAGGAAGTACTGCTTGGTATACGAAAAGAAACCCACCAAACAAAAGAAAGGTACCTGCACTGCCTCCTCTTTTCTGATTTGCAATTGAAAATATGATCCTCTTTTCTGAAAAGTCCCATCAACTCTTCTCCTCAATCCCTCGATTAACATTCTCAGAACCTCTATGTTTCTGCATTTGGTCATTTAACAAAAGCTTCTTCATCTCCCGATGAAATTTAAATTCACCTAACATTCTTAAATAACGTACTGCGGAAGCCAAACGATCGAACAGTAAAATTGACAGAAAAAAAAAATAAATCGGACACCAGAATTACATGGTTCGGTCGTAGTGACCTACGTCCATAGGAAGATCAGTACGGAATTCCACTATAGATCAAGCGATACAACGGAGATTAGAACCACACTCGAGTCACTCAAACATTCTCAGTATTTCTCAAGCCCTAATTACACCCAATAATGCACGCAGTGCTTAGCCCCATAATTCCTCACGAAATAATTTTTCAATCTCGCGGAAGAATTATATACAAATCTTATCACAAGATTTACGCTTGAACACTAATTCTTCTTGGATTTAATTCACGAACGAAATCAACTGTCAAGCACTCGCAAGCAGCGGTGCTTCAAGAAGTCTTCGCTCTTGCTCTGGACATAGGCTTCACAGAAGCCACTCTGCTTTTTTATCAACAATCGTTCATCAGGGCTCCTCTATCCGAATATTTATATGCATATAAATGTGAGCCCCTTCTTCTTTGCCGACTTCATCAAGGAAGGATAATTCTTATCCTTTTATTTCTTTCTTGTCTCTGACTAATTAGCAAACCCAGAAGTCCACACGGAAATTGATTTCCATATATTCCCAACACAGTCCAAGTTGGACTTTCCTGTTTCACGCCCAAGACTCAGACGCATATTCGGAAAGCTAATTTCTGAAACTTGGCTTGGATTCTTCTTTTCTGTCCTTTTATTTCACGATTCGGACTCTAACGTGAGAATAGCAAAATTGATGTGTCCATATATTTCCTTTTTACTCGATTTCGAAGATCCACAAAATATGCAATTCTGAATATTTAGATTTTTGTTTCGGGCTCAACCTCGAGACATATTTTCAACATAACATTTCTAGATCTCTTCAACAAATCGACAGTACCAAGTGAGGTTAGCTTGCTTGCAGTGCGAAAATTTGTATTCTCATGTTCTCTGTCGTGTTCAAGTTAAGCAGATGTTAGTGATAGAAACTGGTAGTCATAAAGCGCAATAATTAAAATCTCTATGGACTAGCCCGAGAAGTGGAAATTATTTCTTTTAATAGGGATTAGTCAACTCTTCATTTTGCAATTTTCACTATCCTGAAAGTTCTGTCTCCCTAAGAATTTTTTGTAATTTTCCTGTGGATGAATTTGTTTTGTGTGGGGTTCTGTGTGGGGTTGAAGTCAATAATTTTTATGCTATTTATTTTCTCACGTCTTGCTAATGTATGGCTCCGCCTCCCAGTTGCCTGAGTCTTCCTGACCACAATGGAGAACCAATCTTGTTCATGTTGAGATGAATTTAGAATAAACTCGGCCAGTAAAGTACTGGCACTTCCTCGTGGGATTCCATTTTTCTATGGATGAAAGTTGGATCTGAGAGTGCATTTTCAGTCATTTTCAGTCAAAGTCCTGATGACACATATTTTGCTTTTTAGAGGCCGGGTTGTGCTCACCGACTTTCACACTTTCCCCGACTGGAAGTTGCACTGGGCATTAAATTTGAAGCTGCGGTGCATTAAGAGAAAAGTTTATGGTTTTTTCTCTGACTATACGTGTTCTTTTGCCTCCTCAAAATTGCATATTATGTAAAATGAGAAAGCAGAATTGTCTCCCAAAATGTCTGAATCAATCATTAACTGGTTATAACTTCTCTTCTTCTGTTTTACTAGGTACCCGAGATGCTACTCGAAACACTCATTGTCCGCAAGTTACTTCTCATCTTGCTGTTATGAGCAGAAAGAATTTCTTCATTCTAGTTTTATTTGAAGAACTAGTTTAGTTTTAAGAACTGACCCTTTTGACATCTGGTCAGAAATGTTGTAATTCTTTAACTATTAGAAAGTACCGTTGTCATCTGTAGGGTAAATGGAGTTCTCTCATTTGTTTGCATTTGAATATGATTGATAGCTGTTGACACCTAAATTTTTGCGCATCATTTAGTGTTAATTGCATAGAAAATTAGGGATTAAATTTTTAACCCCTAAACAAAAATATTAAAATTGCATAGCATATAGTTTAGGTTCATATAGATTAATTGCATTCTGCATCGGATCGGCGGTGGCAAGCGAGTTTAAAATTCATCACGTAAATCGAGCTCGGGTACCGAACGAAACGCGGCTCACTCGGAAGACACGGGCCGAAAATCACACGCGAAAGGGCTTGGTTGTCTTAATTTGAGCTTAAATTAGCCCATTATGCTTAATTAAAGAAAAGCCCAAATTAATTCAGCCCACTTAGAATTAAATTAAAGCCTAAACCTAAGCCCATTAGCACTAAAAAGCCCGGCTAGTTGACCTAGGTTTGCAATATAAATACATGTTTATGCTTCATAATCGGGGAGCTCTCACAATTTCAGAGCAGAATTTTCAGAGAGAACAAGAAACACACGTGAGCGAGAGCAAGAGTAAGAGAGAGAGTTTGTCGCCTACACGCATGGCCACCCGATTTGCGGACCCCCTGCTCGTGCCGTTGCTGTTCTTCCCTCGAAGCCTACCATCGAGTCCAGGCTTTTCGACGAGTTCCCGCTGCGTATGATCTCCTCCGTCCAGTTCGGGCGGAGCCTTATTAACTTGGGTTTTGCATACGGTCCCGGCAAGTTCTTGGCAAGATCCACGAAGAGACGACCGACAATTTTGAGGACATCCACGATTGAGGAAAAAAAAGGATTTGTGGGCATTGCCATCTCATCCTAGTGGGAGCTCATTGGACTTTTCACGCCTCCACTTCCACAATGCATGAAATATCACAGGAGAGAATGCTGAGAGGGCAAGAGTGAAATCTGAGTCTTCAAAAGCCAAGTCTTCTCTGCCACGATCTTCACGTCCAGGATTAGAACTCCACTGTCCATCACCAATCCGAGAAGTCGCCTGTGATCTCCCCCTCTTGCCACTCATCACTGAACGTCTCATCGTCGCCGTCACGCCCGCCGTCGCCGTCGCCACCACCGTCGCGAACCACCACAAGCACCACCGCAAGCTGCTGCACGCCCGCTGCCGTGACACCGCCGCTGCACCGCCGCTGTACCTCCCACGTCGCTGCATCTCCGCTGTCCCGATACTGCCGTTCTCGACGTCGCGCCGCCATTCCCGACGCATCCCGATCCGCAATCCCGATCCGCTGCAAGTTCAAATTTGGAAATAAATCCGCAAATCAGGTAATTATCCTATCTTGATCTTATTTGAATATTTTGTTGCCTGATTTATGCTTATTGATATCTAATCTTGTATATTTGAATAATAAACATTATCTCAATTAGGATTTGTTTCCTTTTTTTAAAATCTTGGATATCTATTACTCGTTAAATTTGAATAGAATTTAGAGTTTTCAAAATCCTTTAAATATATCCAAAATATTTGAGATATCTAATTTTTTTCAAGATGTGATCGATTAGGAAAATTTCCTAATCCGCAACCGCACACGTGGAAATAAATCTACCTATCAGGTTTTAGATAGAATTATTTCCATAGTAGGTATTTCGAATTTTAGGGTCGATCTGTCAGGCTTCAGATCGAAACTTAATTCGAAAGATTTCGCGGTTATATTTTTTACTTGATTTTAATTTCGAATTTCGATAAAAAAAATACCAAAAAGATTGCTTTAGAATAGGTTAATTTCTTTAGTTTAAAATTGCATATTTAAATAATTGACATTTTTAATTCCGAATTTCATTAAAAAAATACAAAAAAAATAATATGCCCGTCATTAGAAATAGGTCACGTCGTCGCATGACATATAGTTTGCATGTTATGTTGCATTAATCGCATGTCAATTTTTGCACGTCATTACATATAGGGTAGCTTTTATTTAAATAAGTAAAAATCAAAAAAGAAATTTCTGCACCTTTGAACTCTAAGTCAGGATTTATCATCAAATTGAGTATTTTTCTTGAAATTGGTACCGAAAGGGCGTTAGGGAATCTAGCGTAACCAAGTCCCCGAATTTATGATTTCTGGTTCGTAGAAATAAAATAGTACTCCCGCTATTTTATTTAGGTTTCTAATCAACCTACCCTAAATGATTAGTGGCGACTCCCGTTGAAAATATTTACATGCTCACAATTGGACCTAAGTTGCGATTTGGTAGAGTTTGGGAGAACTCGAGCTAGGTTAGTTAATTTAATTGATCTAGTAATCCATTAGCTTAAGATCGAAACCCAATTTTTTTTTAGGTCGCGACAATAACCAAGAGGTCTAGACTCATTATTTTTTAGGGTCTTGTCCCGTGGTGATCTGATACGCAATAAAGCTTTCTCAATTAGCATTACTAGCCTGTGTTAGATGTTAATAAGCTAGCAGCCAGGTATGGCTTTGTGATATCTTTCTTCGCTCCCACATGACCCGTTAATTACAATGGTTACTCTTTCAGGGAGGTCTTCACAAAATAGTACCATACGCATCATACTCCAAATACATTTTGGAATTCTAGAGAACGCCAGCTGTCCTATTTAGGAGTCTTTAACAAAAACCATTTGGTAAAAAATTAACCTCATAGGAAATCATTCATCAGGTAAAACTTGCACTCACAATAATTAAAAATATCCAGACCATTTTCAAAAGGAATTCACAAGTACTCTCAATTTCCTAAAATTCATTTTGTAAATGTCATTTTAGGTCACGCCACATCACTCTCCATGTGCCCCGTTTACTCTTCTTCATTCTTGTGACGTGGAATGGTAATAGATGGGGAGAGCAAAATCACGGCTCAGAAAGTGACAATCATCATTATTAATGATTAATGCCACTTATATAAATATGTATTGATATATAAATCATGGAAGTAATTAATACCAACAAATATTCTCAAATCACATGAATATTCCCTATATTCTCCACAAATGCTCCATACAGTATGCATTATCACATAAACAAACTAGTAGGCAGCAAATATCAATTTCAACCACACATGTCAAGAAACCCTATGGTAACATTTACCGGTGACAAGATCTGACATCCATATCGGCTATATATATTGTCGTAAAAATCATCGAGCCATTGTGTGCAAATTGCTCTAAATCAGGACTACTAGTGCAAGTCAAAGTCCTAGCTAGACAAACTTTTTCATAGGTATTATGGGGCGTTTTATGAAATAGGATTAGACCTTTTATATATAATCATTTATGTTTTGAGTAGTCCTTTGTTAAACTATTATTCACATGGGGGAGGAAAAAACAGAAAAAGCAACTACTCGGAGGTTGGAAATGCCCTTTCGAGACGCCAGCAAAGCTTTTTTTTTTTTTTTAAGTTAGTGAGCATATGACAAAAGCTAACCTAATGACGTGAAATCCTCAATTACAAAAATAAAAATGAAGACTAAACAGATGAAAGTCATTTCCTCAAAGACGGTATGCGGTCTTCTGTGAAGATAAGTCAATGTGTTCATACCTACTGGATACCTTCGGCCATACTTAAGCAACACGATTTACCAAAGTTGTTCTACTATTATTAGATCTAATATTAATCTTTCCTGATTTACTTAATTGTGCTTATAATTATATATTTTTTGAGTAATCATGTGCTAATTTCTTTTTTCTTTTTTCTTTTTTATAACCGAGGTGTCCGCGCGGCCGGTGAGCTTACGCTCGAACCAGCGGTGAAGCCCGACTAGTCCTCGGGGGGCTAGCGCAGCATTCCACCACCACGATCATGTGCTAATTATTGTTTAGCAAAGAAAAAATAACTACTCAGAGGTTGGGATGTCATTTCGTGGAAGCCAGTAAAGTTTTCTTTATTAGCGAGCCTATGAATCTACCCCTCTATAGTTGTTTGTCGGATTGTACAATAAGTGAGTCCACTAGGACTAGTTGTGATCTAAACTATTCACTGCTTTTGTCGGCCATTTGGCTTGTTGACCGGTCAAGTTCATCAACATTTTAATAATGACTTCATCAAATAAAGAAACCTGTGTAAATCAGACAATCCGAATAAAGCCGTGATGTGTGAGTCCATGTGTGCAAATTATTATTCATATATCTAATATTATTCTTTGTTGACCCTACCGAAAGACAAGTCATGCATCTCTGTCCTCTAGTATAAGAATGAATCGACAACAAATTAAAATGGTAAACGAACCACCTAAAAACACAGTTCCCAATCTTAAGCTAATACTCATTGCTTATTGTTAAACTCCATCATCCGATGGCTTCTTCATCAAAACCCAAAAGGGTTTACGACGTCTTCTTGAGTTTCAGAGGCACAAATCTGCGCAACAACTTTCTCGGTCATCTCTACAAAGCCTTAGACCAAAATGGAATATACACTTTCATTGATAGCAAGAAACTGAGGAAGGGAAACCAAATATCGTCGGCACTTATGAAGGCCATTGAAGAATCGTGCATCGCAATCGTCATTTTCTCCGACGACTACGCTTCCTCACGATGGTGCTTGGAAGAGCTAGCAAAGATTATGGAGTGCAAGGATCAAAAGAATCTCATTGTTCTACCAGTGTTTTATAAAGTGGACCCCGGAGAAGTTAGAGGGAGCAGAGCAAGTTATGGGAGATCTATGGCTAAGCATGAGTCCAAGTTTGGGAAGGATTCGGAGAACGTGAAGAGATGGAGGAAAGCTCTTTTCGATGCTGGTAGCTTATCCGGGTGGCATTTGAACGATGGGTAAGCACAGTGGAATCCGTATTTTGTGTAAGAAACTAATCTTTACAAGTATGTATAAAGATTCTTTGTAAAAATAAATAAATAAATCGACATACACATTGCTGTACGTATATGTATAGATGCTTCATCTTATGATTCCTGAAAATATGTAAGTCACTTAAGCTAAAGTTAGTAATTCCATCTAAGATTTAATAAATCTAAGACATAGTAAAGAAAGATCAATAAAACTTGGCAAAAGATGAAAAAGTTGACAATTAAATTCAAAATTAACTTGGAAAATAACTCAAATGAGAATTGATTACCAAAATTAGTTGGTAACTTAATGGAGAAAAGTTGGTAAACCACTTCAATTAAGGTTGGCAATTTCTAAGATGAGTTAATAAGTAACTCAAATTAGAGTTGGTAACCCAATAGATAAGGTGGTAAACTAAAAGAGCAAGTAAACAAGGAAAGTAGTTTAAAAGAAAATTAGTAACCCAAAAGTAGTAGGTAATTATACAGGACAAAAGTTGATAAGTCAAGCTAATTTATGTTGACAATTTCGTATAAAAGTTAGTAAATTCGAGACCGTAAGTTATGCAATTCAAACTTGGTAAGTTAGTACAAAATTAGTAATTTGGTTTTACAAGAAGTTGGTGATTTCATAAAATTGTCGGTAAGTTACTAACAAGTTATGTAAAAGAAAAGTCACTGATTTTTTTGTTACCGACATTTGTTTGACACTTACAAACACTTATTGCAATTTACCGGCCCGGAAAAAGAAAAGAAAACCTATTTTGGATCCTCGTTGCCTTTGGCTTTTGCTAAGCTCCGTTTTATTCGGGTAAGGTCAATAGCTCTTTCTTTTGGATCCTTGTTGCCCTCCTCGAAGAATAATAAAAGTTCCAAACGTCTTGTTTGTGGGCTATTTGAGTTCTTCACGTATCAATTTTGTTTAATTGAGTTGTACAAATTTTCAATGGTCAGCCATCCTAAACTCGTTACTAGTAGCATTTTGAGTTCGAAAATTGTGGCTAACAATAGAATAGACACGTGGCTTTATCCAGTAATAAAAAAGCTGACCCGAGGACTTCATCGGCTAAAAAATTTACTGACTCATTTGAACAAAATAAAATGTTAAAACTTGATCGACCGATCAACAAAATGTTAAGTAGTGTTATTGCACTTATCCCACTTCTTTGACAAATAAGAAAGTTTGCAGTGCTTGATACCAAATACTCATGTACATATCAAAAGATCGTGAATCGCTTGGATGACTAAAATTAGAACCCTAAATTTGTTTTGATTGGTGCGGAGCTATTTGGAACTCTAATTCGACTCTCTGAGGATACATTGTTTTGGTTGTGGTTATCTGAAATTGTGACGCACTGCTTTGTCATTGTTGGCTGGTGATAGCTCGTTAATTGCTTATTCAAATAGCTAAAACAATGTTACAACTTCTTTTTCCGTTTTTGTCAGAGATGAGTCAGAGCTTATTCAAAGAATTGTGAAGGAGATCTCCATTCACCTAGACCGAATACCTTTGCATGTTGCTAAGCATCCGGTTGGGATAGATTCCCGAGTGGTTAAGCTAAAATCAATGTTAAACCTTGAGTCTAACGATGGTGTTCTCATGGTGGGGTTATGGGGACAAGGAGGTGTAGGAAAGACAACTTTAGCAAAAGCCCTTTACAATGCGATTTTTAGACAATTTGAGGGTTCATGCTTTTTGGCAAATGTTCGAGAAACTTCAAAAGATTGCAACGGTTTAGTTACTTTGCAAGAAAAATTACTTTCAGAGATATTATCACTAGAACAAAGACTAGTCATGTCTAGTGTCGACAGAGGTATTAATCTAGTACAAGACAGACTTCGTCATAAAAAAGTTCTCCTTATCCTTGATGATGTGGATGACTTGCACCAGTTAAATGCTTTAGCAGGAGAAGGCAAGTGGTTTGGTAATGGGAGTAGAGTTATCATTACTACAAGGGATAGTCATTTGCTAACTTGTCATGGGATAAATCAAGATCATGTGTATGAAGTTAGAGCACTGAATGATAGTGAAGCTCATGAGTTGCTTAGTAAGCATGCTTTTTTGACACTCCAAAAATTTGAAATCAGGACAGATCTAATGGATAGTGTATTGAATCATGCTAATGGCCTTCCTTTAGCACTTGAGGTGCTGGGTTCCTTCTTATGTGGTAGAAGAGAACACGAATGGGGAAGTACACTAAAAAAACTTTCTAGGATTCCAAACAAAACTATTAATGATGTGCTCAAAATAAGTTATGATGGACTGGAGGAAAATGAGAAAGAGATTTTTCTCCACATTGCCTGCTTCTTTAATAGGTGGAATAGTGAGTACATAAAGAAAGTTCTTGATAGTTGCGATTTTGAGGTAGCCATAGGATTAGAAATTCTCATTGAGAGGTCCCTGATAAGCATGGAGCACGAAATCCTACAAATGCATGACTTGATTCAATTGATGGGTATGGATATTGTGAACCAACAATATTGCGATGATCCTGGAAGACGCAGCAGATTGTGGCTGTATGACGATGTTCTCGATATTCTGCAATGTGACAAGGTAAGACTTGCAAATTCAATCAAAATTCTTCTCTGTATCTTTGCTTTAACCACTTAGTATGCATATCCTAAATAGTCTTGTATATATAGGGAGATTGTGCTGTAAAAGCCATAGTGTTGAATCTACCTGAGCCGAAACAGATATGTATCGATCCTAATGCTTTCATAAAAATGAGAAGGTTGAGATTGCTCATCATGCGCAATGTGCATAATTCTTTCCAAGGTCCTATGTATCTTCCTAGTGAGCTAAGATGGTTTGCATGGCCCGGATGTGCTCCCTTTGTTCCAGAATTTTCCACTGGTCCAAAGAAAATAGTGGGACTTGACATGAGCAAAGGCAGCATCACAGAAGTGGCAAAACGATTTAAGGTGAGCATTTACCTACATAGACCTTTTTATTATCTACATAGTTTTTGTATGTAAATGCGCATTATTTGTGCTAGTACACGAAAGGAAGTCGATATCCTACGTTTTATCTTTCAAAATGACCCTAACTACTTGCTTTACAAATACTTTTACGTGCAGCAAAATTGCCATTTAAAGATCAAGCGAAACAACTTTATTAGAAATATTTAATGGAAGTATTTTTCTGATAAAATACATGATACTGATAATTATTTTAAACATACGTGGAAAGAGAAAGATATTTCAAGATTTAAGCTTTCTTCGTGAAGGCTGTTGCATCATAAGAAAATTCAAATTTTAACATTGAAGTATGTGAGAGATAAAATAGAATAATCAATTTCGCGTATCTTTCCATGGGTATATAATATTTGTAAAATTAATAGGCGAGGATAATTGATGGAAGGAATAGAAAAAAGGAAATTCCTTAAAAGTATGAGGTCTTCTTTACTTTATATAACAGCATAGATGAAGTTAAAATACTTTCTAAACCTAATATTTCTAACTATCCACATAGTTATATTTGAAATTCAAATCAAACCTACCTAGTGAAGAAATTCAAAATGCAAAATGCTAGTGTAAGTTGTGTAAATAGATCTAGTTGGATGTAACAAATCAAATATCCTAAACGCAATTTCTCCCACTCAAACTAACCTTAATGGCCACGTAGTCACCAACTAATGGAGCCTTACCCAATGCACTTACCACTAGTTTTTTGATAGGAAAACCGAGCCAAATTTTGAATTGAATATATGAAAATTTTTATTTTCTTTGGAATGTATTTTTAAAGTTGGTTTCATTGTCTTTGGATGATTTAAAAAAAAACTTCGAAGTTTATTCGTTTTTGGAAAGTTTCCTTGTGAGAGAATTTATATCCTTGATATTCATATATTATCTATATAGTTAAAATCAAAACTGAGAGAATATTTACTCTTTTGCTCCCCACTGGACACTTCATTTAGATGGTGTAGTTCAAATGATACAGCTTATTTAATTCAACTAATGTTAACTAAGAATGAGATAGAATATATAATTTAAATGATTTGGTTTATCTAATTTAGCCAAATCTATTTAGCTAAGAGCAAAATAAATGATATAGTTTAATGTATACAAGAAACGAATCTAATCACTAAAAATGAAATAAATAATATAATTTACTTTATTAAACAAAAGTACAGCTTTATTTAAAATTAAAATAAATACACTGAATAAACAAATCAATTAAAAAGTGAAAATAAAAAATTAATATATTATGGATTTTTAAAGTACGATTTGTTATGTTCATTGCTTTTAATCATAAGAATTAAAAACATAAATAAATCCTCTTAAGTTAAGATTAGAATACAATTTTAACTCATCTTAGACTTGCAGTAAAATCTATAAAGTCGAAGATTATCACCACTTAATAAAAAATAGTGGGCATTAGTTGTTTAACTTCACCATTTCAAAACATTTTTGTAGTTACTATTAAATTCGTAAGTGCTTACTAATTTTTCAGCATGAGATGAATTTTCAAAGATAGTTTTTTTAAATTTTATGCAAAGTTCTGATTTGTTAAGAAACTTACTCAATGTAGCATCTGAACTTTTTAAGTAGATTAATAATTTTGGCAAGTTCCTAGTAACTTTTTTTTATTTAAAAGCAACCGGTAAGATGTCATAAAATTGCAATATGTAATAAATCATAATATAAGAAATACAATATTTCAAGCATGTAAAATAATACGAATCAATAAGAAACATAATAAAATAAAGTAAGAATATAAATTCCCCTCTCTTGATTGCTTTCCTCCATTGGTCGAAATCTTTACCTTTGTGCAATCAACATGGTGTCGAAAATGTGAGCAAGCTATTCATGCAGAAGTTTCTTGAGGGTAAAATGGCTTTTTCTCTATTCCCTACTTTCTTTTTTCTCTTTATGGAGAGTTAGAGATGATTCTTTGCAAGATCGTATATTTCAGTTTCCTTTCTAATGGAAACTCACTCTAATCTTTTGGTAACAATTTGATGTTTATATCTTTTGTTTAGCTAAGAGTAGATGAATACCTCACCATCAATGACAATGTATCACAAAGAGAATTGTTCAATATCTTGTGAAAATATGCAATATTTAATTTGTATTGTTAAAGAAAACGGCAGTATTTCCTTCCTGAATAATGCATTTCTAATATTTCCTTCATTTATTTTTAGTATACAAGTATTCACATATTCTTTCGTTTTCTTGTGCATATTTTGTTGTCCATTGTTTGTTGTTATTATACTTTGCATTTATTGAGGCTTTGAGTTAAATATTTGTTGCTATTTCATAAATTTTAATTAGGTTGCATCATGGTTATTGGATAAATATTTTTACTTGCTTTACTATATTTAACATGTTATTAGACATTCATGTCACAATTGTGATATATTGGAGGTCCCATACTGTAACAACTCTAAGCGAAAAAAAATTATGATAAAGTAAAAGGAGTATAATATCATGGAGTCTATGATATTGTTTAAAAGGTATAATGAAATATAAATTAGATATATGTTAAGGTGCGGTGGAGACTACAGTTTGGATTTGTTGCTGTAAAATATTCTTTGGAATAGTCGTATTAGTTAAACAAAAACTCATTAAAAATATTAAAAAATCACCAGAGCGCCAATAGATTTTTAGAATTTTTTAACGTGTTGGAACACATATCTATATATTTGATATTTCTTATAAGCAACACCTTTATTGAAAATTAACAGCAAGAAGTCTTAATTATCATTACTAGATGTAGCTAGGGTGATTAAATGCCAATCTAATATTTATTTAAGGGAAAATTACCAATTCAATCCTAAACTTATTATATAAGTGCCAATTTAGTCCTGAATTTTCAATTTTGTCGATGTAATCCCGAACCTTTGCACAAAATTCCATTGATTTATTCCGGCTAATTTCCATCGAAGATCGCTGATGTGGCAAACCATGTAGAACGTTGTTTCGAGTAAAATTGTCCACGTGAACATGTCATATAGGATGGCTAATGATGACTGGACATCACGTCAGCAATTTTCGATGACAATTGGTACATTAGAAATTCATGCAAAGGCTTAGGACTATATGAGGCAAAATGGAAAAGCTTAAAACTGAATTGACATCTGTATAATAAGTTTATGACTGATTTGATAATATATCTTTTTTTTTATCTCATCTTTCTTGTTGATACAATACCTTGGCGCAATATTATTCTTTTATAAATTTTTTGAAATCACTGGATAACTTTTTCTTTGTTGATTTTCATTTAAATTTTATCATTTTACAAGTTATTTGTAAAATATGTGCTGACCAAAGCGGTCAAATGATACGTCATCAGATAATCGTACAACAACCCCTTAAAGTTCCTCCGTGGTCATACAAATTAATCAAATCTTCATCGTATGTAGGCTTTTCCTAGTATTTTATTGTTAAGTATAGTCATGATACTTTCGGTCTCCTAATTTTTCCAGAGCAACTAAAAAGAGATTCTTTAACCAGAAAGAGCTCATTAGCTTACCTCCATCGATCTCAATGATGGTTCGTAGTTCGGGAGGAAGTTATAAAATAAAGTGGAACATTTGTTTATATTTATTATAATGAATTCCTTTTCGAAATGTTGCGGAAGCCAAGCGATCGAACAATAAAATTGACAGAATAAGAAAATAAATCGAACACCAGATTTACGTGGTTCGATCGTAGTGACCTACGTCCATGGGGAGAGCAGCACGGAATTCCACTATAGATCAAGCAATACAATGGAGATTACAACCACACTCAAGTCACTCAAATACTCTAAGTGTTTCCCAAGCTCTAATTACACCCAATAATGCACGCAGTGTTTAGCCCCACAATTCCTCACGAAATAATCTCTCAATCTCGCAAAAGAATTGTACACAAATCTTAACACAAGATTTAATCGCTACGAACACTTGAACTCTTGGTGTAATTCCACGAACAAAATCACAGGGAGATAAACCCACGCCAAGCACTCGACGTCAACCGCGGTGCTTCAATATGTTTTCTTCCCTCTGCCACGGCATATATATATATATATAAGAAAGACTGAAAAATAAACCCTTAGAATCATTAATATCACCACCACGGAAGAAGTCCAGTTCGGTCAGCACATATTGATCAAGAAAGAAATCAAAGTTGACCGAATATTGTCTCCACGTTGGACTTTCCAATTTCAGCCCAAGAGCCCAACATAATATAGGAAAGTTAATATTATCTTTGTTTCCTCTGGCACATATTTGGAAAGTAAATTTCCAATATTTCCTTTTTGCTCTGTTTCGGAAATCCGCAAAATATCCAATTCGGAATATTTAGATTTCTCTTTGGGCTCAAACTCAAGACATATTTTTAACAATCTCCACCTTGGCTTGACGTTTGAGCCAAGTCACAATCACTTTGATAGAATCCGAATTTCGCTACTACTCTCCCATAGCCCCCGATGGGCTCAACCGCCACAGACGTCTTTCAAGTCCAAGCCTCGCTTGAACTTCGCCATAGCCGTGGACCTCATCAGAACATCAACTCCACATGCACCTTTAACCGCTCCACAAGGATTTTCCGACACAACCTCCTCAATCACAGATAAAGCAAAACCATCATTGCATTCATATCTGTCAGGAGATCGAATACGCACCTTGTCAATATCAGCAGTTACAGCAGCCGTTGGCTCAATAGGCTCCACCTCGCTACAAGCACCATCTGTGTCGATTATTTCGCTAGCACCCGCTACCTTAGAAGTTTTTGGTTACAACTCCACCTCAAGCTGAACACCGTCCAGATTCGTATAAACACTGCTATTAACACTCATAGCCAGAAGTACTAGAGACTCGTCAAATGTAACTTCTCTGCTGATAATAGGTGAATTTAATTCCGGGCACTACAACTTATAGTCCCGCTCACCTTGTGCATAATCTAGGAACATGCACTTTCTTGTCCTTCCATCGAGCTTACCATCACTATGGACAACCGAATATTCTAAGAACAGAATAATCAGCAACGTTACCTGACCACACTTCTTCGGGAGTCTGACATTCAATCGCAGTCAATGGGGATCTATTCTTCTTGTAGCTCGCCATGTTAAGGGCATCCATCAGGAATCTCCTAGCCATACCAGCACTAGAGAGTATTATATGGGCCGTCTCTAGTAATGTTTTGCTCATCAACTTTGTAACTTATTGTGATTCAATAGCACTAGTGCAGTGTTTCACTATGCCTTCCTTCATGCAGAATTCGTTTAACAGCTTCGAGCAAAACTCCATACTACTGTCAGTCCGCACTTGCTTGATCGTTTTATCAGTCTCCTTTTCGATCAAAGCTTTTAACTGCCTGATCCTGACAATAGCACCAAACTTGTACCTTAGCACAAACACCCAAGTCTTCCTCGAGTAGTCATCAACAACTGTTAGCATAAATCTGGCACTCTTCCTCGAAGGAAATCGCGACAACCTGCGAATATATAAGTGAATTAATTCTGCAATATCCGTGGTTTCTCTGACGGTCGTACTGAATTGCACTTTCCGCCGTTGATCTAAATCACAGTACCTACATACATTCAATTCGTTAGGCACATAACCACATAGAAAATTTCTTTCACTTGGAACCTTCAGGCTTCTCTTGCTAATGTGCCCCAAACACATATGCCACAATTCAAACTCTCGAATCGATGCATTCGACGTCTCCGCGGCGAATTCTGTCACTGTCTCACCTTGAAGCTCATCCAGGCCACTATGCTTGATTCCTTTCATTATCACCAAGGCACCTCGAATAACTTTCAGAAGTCCACATTCTGAAGAATACCGACACCCAGCTGAATCCAGGGCACTTAAGGAAATCAGATTTTTCTTTAATTCTGGAACATGCCTCACTCCAGTCAACGTCCACACAATATCATCACGCATTCTGATTATGACATTACCAACACCAATAACATCGCATTCGGAATTGTTTCCCAACTGCACTTTACTACTATCCGTGCACTGATAAATAGTAAACTAATTCCTGTTTGGTGTAGCATGAAAAGAACAATCAGAATCCATAATCCATCCGTCAAACGACGAATTATCAGTGACAGACAAGACATAATCAGCATCATCCAAATTACTGTTTGCTATAACTGCAACATCATCCACAGGATCAATTCTAATTCCTTTACCTTTCTCGTTTTTCAGTTTAAGGTAATCCCTTCTAAGATGCCCCCTCTTGCCACAGCTCCAACAGACAACACCACCAGTCTTAGACTGACTTCGTCTATTCGAGTTCATACTACTCCTGCTAACACGTGTACCAGTTCTTCCTCTATTTTCACCTACTAAAGCAGCAGATACATGTTCGCCAGATTCTCTTCTACGGATGTCTTCACTTAGAATTAAATCTCGAACACCATCAAACGTCAAACTTGTCGATCCAGAGAAATTACTAACAGCAGTAACAGTAGTATTCCAACTATCAAGCAATGAGGATAATAGAATCAAAGCACGTACCTCATCTTCAAAGTCAATCTCAACTAAACTCAATTGACTAACGATCACATTGAATTCATTGATATGATCTGCAACTGACGCACCTTCGCTCATCTTCAAATTAAATAGACGTCGCATCAAATAGACCTTGTTGATCGCAGAGGGCTTCTCGTACATGTCCGACAGGGCTTTCATCAAACTCACAGTGGTTTTCTCATTCACGATGTTAAACGCAACGTTACAAGCCAACGTCAGCCGAATAACACCCAAAGCTCGTCTATCCAGCAATTCCCAATCAGCTTGCTTCATCGTCTCTGGCTTCTCCCTGGACAGGGGCAAGTGCAATTTCATCTGATATAGATTATCCTCAATCTGCATCTTCCAGAAATCAAAATCCTTCCCATCAAATCTGTCGATTTTCGCTTTTCCTTCTTCTATCGCCATCGATTCGCTTCAACTAAGCCAAACCAGGCTTTGATACCAATTGTTGCGGATACCAAGCGATCGAACAATAAAATTGACAGAATAAGAAAATAAATCGAACACCAGATTTACGTGATTCGATCGTAGTGACCTACGTCCACGGGGAGAGCAGCACGGAATTCCACTATAGATCAAGCGATACAATGGAGATTACAACCACACTCGAGTCACTCAAATACTCTAAGTATTTCCCAAGCTCCAATTACACCCAATAACGCACGCAGTGTTTAGCCCCACAATTCCTCACGAAATAATCTCTCAATCTCGCAAAAGAATTGTACACAAATCTTAACACAAGATTTAATCGCTACGAACACTTGAACTCTTGATGTAATTCCACGAACAAAATCACAGGAAGATAAACCCACGCCAAGCACTTGACGTCAACCACGGTGCTTCAATATGTTTTCTTCCCTCTGCCACGGCATATATATATATATATATATATATATATATATAAGAAAGACCGAAAAATAAACCCTTAGAATCATTAATATCATCGCCACGGAAGAAGTCCAGTTTGGTCAGCACATATTGATCAAGAAAGAAATCAAAGTTGACCGAATATTGTCTCCACGTTGGACTTTCCAATTTCAGCCCAAGAGCCCAACATAATATAGGAAAGTTAATATTATCTTTGTTTCCTCCGGCACATATTTGGAAAGTAAATTTCCAATATTTCCTTTTTGCTCGGTTTTGGAAATCTGCAAAATATCCAATTCGGAATATTTAGATTTCTCTTTGGGCTCAAACTCAAGACATATTTTTAACACGAAATCCAAAGAAATTTCCATATTATCTATATAAAAATTCAAAATATAATCCAACGAAATAGAATAAGATTTACCCGATGTGCTATATCACATTGTTCGTGGAACCCTAGATGCTATTATCTTGACCCATTCAGAAGGATTACATCTCACAATTTGGACCGTAGGTGCAATGACTTACTTCACAGAAGAGTGTTGTGGCCTAAGGATGAAAATCCTTGAAAGTGGCAACAACATTGTACAAACACCCTTTTTTGTCCCTTTCAGAATGTTTGTCAAAGTTGGTTTCGCTATTTTTGCAGGACTTCCAAAATTTGAAGTACATTAATTTTAGTAACTGCGAGTCACTGGTTTGCATGCCTGACCTCTCATGTACTCCAAATCTAGTGGAATTGGATCTTCAGAATTGCAAAAACTTGGTAGAAGCCCATGAGTCGATTGCGTATCATGACAACTTACAGGTTTTGAATTTAAGGGGGTCCTCTGTACTCAGTGTTTTTCCAAATGTGCTCAAGTCAAAATCTCTCCGAGATCTCAATCTTAGTGGTTGCACAAATTTTGCAAGGTTCCCTGATATTCCAGATAAACTTGAAGGCCTGAAAGAGCTTTTTTTAGATGGGACTGCTATTAAAGAGCTTCCTGCATCAATAGAAAATCTTGTCTCTTTGGAGAAAATGTATTTAAGTCATTGCAAGAACCTAGTAAGTCTTCCCTCTAGCATTTATGAGTTACAAAACATTGAATTTTTGGGAATTGGGGGTTGCACAAATTTAATCGGGTTCCCAAAGTACGAGGATTCGGCTTATCCGTGCGTGAAGACCGGACTTTCAAACTTACGCTGGTTAATTCTTAGAGAAACTAATCTTTCCGAAGTAGAGTTTCTTGAGAATTTTTCTTGTTTTCCCTCCTTGAGACATTTAGATCTGTCGGGGAACAATATTACTAGCCTTCCTTCATCCATCAGCAAGCGTGATCAATTGGCTACATTGGAAGTCACAAATTGCCATCAATTACAAGAGATACATGAGCTTCCACCATTTATGGATAGACTTTGGGCAGCAGGTTGCGAATCTCTGCAAAAAATTGGAGATTTAACTTCAATTCATGATTTTGTCCATAGAGGTTTGACCATGGGTGATATTACCTCACTTGACGAGGTTAGATTCTCTCTCTCTCTCTCTCTCTCTCTCTCTCTCTCTCTCTCTCTCTGAAACGTATTGATGTGGAATATGTGCTGGATCCATTGTGTGCTTGTAAATTGCAAAAGCAGAAAATGCGAGGCTGGAAGCCTATGAGAAGCAAATAACTATAAAGTGGTTCTACGCATATATGCATTTAATGGAGGTGGCTCCCGTACTTTTACCTGAATGATTTTTTATCATAAGAGACTATTATATCAATGCAAGAACGGATCAACGGATCTCCACTCATTTATAGAGATCTAGTCCGAGGTGGAATTCACTAGGATGACTTACTAAACTCAAATTGAATTCTTCTATTTGGGTACTAAAAACAAACCCAGGTACTTTCTAACAGTCTATCTCTGTAACAGTTTTTAGGTTACTCTATTCTTCTCCCTGGAGGAGAGATGCCAGAGTGGGTCCTTCCTGTTGAAGAGGGTTTTGTGTCTTTCTTGGCTTCAAAGGACTTGTATGACAAGTTTCTTGGATTGGCTCTTTGTGTCATTGTCGGTAATGCTGAACAGAGAGAAGAACTACCATTTGAGATTGTACCACATGTCAATGGCGAACGGCGGGATTGCCCTGTGCATTTTCCCTTTATGTTGGATTCAAATCATATATGGCTTCTATATACGACACCATCTCAACTATGGGGAGAAGTGGATTTTGGTCAAACTGATGGGAGTTGTGTACAATTTAGCCTTACATTATCGGGTACGGACATGAAAAAGTGGGGATTGCAAATAATATGCAAGCATATAAAGGATGATTTAAAGATTGTGCTTCAAGACAATCAGCTAATAGAACCAGCTTTACTCTACGAGGTTGGTCATGAATCAACAGATCCAAAAGCCGAGAGCTCACTTATGCACGAACATAGTTCGACCAAAACAGATCTAGAGAAAGACTTGCAAGATTGTCAAAGGAGTATTGAGAAACCTAGGCACATAGTATCAAAGAGAAATCGGGAGCTTATTCTCCCTCAAGGTATGGGAACCAAGACAATGATGACTTCCAATTCGATTGGCAGAGATGAGTATGGTAGAGATGGCTTGCAGCTTTTGTTGTTAGAATGAACGAAATTTGCTAGGGGAGCAATTTGTAGGTAAGTAAGCTCGCTGACCTTGATTACAATACCTTCTTTTTTCTTGTTCTTCTCGTTTTTTTCTCCTCAAAAAGACTTGCAACATGCTATTAGTACCCCTTCTACCCATATATTTCCACTAAGGTATTTTTTGTGTCCATTTTAATTAGTGTTAACTTTTCCAGCTACACCGGTGGAAATGATCAACCTTGTATAGAGCTCGACAAGGAGAGAGAAGCTCGACCTACTTCTTGACTTGACATCGAGAAAGTGAGTTCGACCAAGAAAGCATGCTAAAGGCTGTGGCTGGAGAGTGCAGGAGGAGGCTTGGGCGAATAATTTCATGGGTGGAGAGTACATATCATGCGAAGAAAAGTCAAACATGAACAAGATCACATACTCTTACATGTGGCAAGCATGCAAACAATGGAAAGTGGTCAAGATGGTTGAAGATTTGGTCACAATGAGGAGTATTTCTAGCAGTAATTAAGTTGTATGATCCTTATTTATAGAACACTTCAATCCAATCATTGGAGACCTTTAGAGATCTGGCTAACAGTTTGAGAGCAAGCGGAACCTATGCCAAAATGAGGATTGCCCATACAATCGTTTCTTTTGACTTCCGCAATATTTCTAAAATAAAGCATGCTGCAATTGTCACTTCTCGTGAAAGCAAAAATCCCTTAGTTATTTTTCTGATATTTTTCCCGATTTTTCAGTTACAGAACCCAGACTTGTAATGGCTCTTTTTTGTACCATCAACGGTCATCTTTAAACGCATATCTCACCATCATCAGTATTAACTCCTCATGAGCATGATACGACATTTGTCATCAGCATGTGCAAATTGTGAGCAAGTTAATTGACGATCTCCAATGACGATATCGATGAAATGATGCGTGATGACAAGATCAATGATCCTTCCACTTTTGTCGATACCCAAAGACCTTCAAGAACACTAGCTTGACATAGGTAGCTTTAAGTCACCATGAGAGACCACTCACTTTGGTACTTGTTCACCTTATTTATCACAGCCTAATTTCTCATCTTTGCTATTGCAAAAAATCATTAACATCTGCAAAAGACAGTTTTGGAATCATCAAAATTCCAAAAGGGTGTTTTCCCAACACTACTGTGCTTTATGTAATGATAAGAAACATTTCAAAACCTATACACATGTAGAGAAGGAACAAGTATTGATGAAAAATCACAAAACTGTAATTGTTCTATGCAAAGGCACAATGGAATTACACTTCACTTATAGAAGGAAATTGACTTTGATTAATGTGCTGCATGTTCTTGATGTTGTGGAAGCAAGTGATCGAATAGTAAAATTGAAAGAATAAAGAAAATAAATTGGACACCAGATTTACGTGGTTTGGTTGTAGTGACCTACGTCCACAGGAAAAACAACACGAAATTTCACTATAAATTAAGCGATATAATAGAGATTACAACCACACTCGAGTTACTCAAATATTTTCAGTGTTTTCCAAGCCTTAATTATACTCAATAACTCATGTAGTATTTAGCTCCACAATTCCTCACGAAATAATCTCTCAATCTCACAAATGAATTAGACACTAATTTTACCACAAGATTTAATCACTACAAATATTTGGATATCTCCATAGTGTAATTCACTAGCAGAAACTCCTCTTTGATGATGTTCACAAATAACACCCCATTCTTATTTATAGGCAAGAATTGGATCCAAATTAGGAAACATCCTTTTAGGAAACCTTCATCAATTAGGAAACCTTTTCCAACATGGAAACCATTCAATTAGGAAACATATTTGAATTACGAAACTTTCCTTTTTTTTTTTGCTCAAAATCGAGACATTATTTTAATAATCTCCACCTTGACTTGACGTTTGAGCCAAGTCACAATCACTTCGTCAGAACTTCGCTACTACTCTCCCACAGCCCTCAATGGGCTCAACCACCACAGACATTTTTCAAGTCCAAGCCGCACTTGAACTTCAATATATCCGTGGACCTAATCAGAATACCAACTCCACATGCATCTTTAACTACTCCACAAGAATTTTCCGACACGACCTCCTTAACCGCAGATAAAGCAAAACCATCATTGTATCAATATCTATTAGGAAATCGAATATGCACCCTGTCAATATCAATAGTTACAACAACTATTGGCTCTATAGGCTCCACCTCGCTACAAGCACCACCTATGTCAATTATTTTGCTACTCGCTATCTTATGAGTTTCTAGTTGCAACTCCACCTTAAGCTGAACACCGTTCAGATTCCTATGAACACTGCTATTAACATTCCTACCCATAAGTATTGGAGACTCGTTAAATATAACTTCTCTACTGATAACAAATGAATTTAATTTCGGGCACCACAACCGATAGCCCCGCTTACCTTGTGTATAACCTAGGAACATGTACTTTCTTGCCCTTCCATCGAGCTTACCATCATTTACTTGAGCATAATATGGGCAACCAAATATTCTAATAATAGAATAATCAACAACGTTACCTGAGCACAATTCTTTGAGAGTCCGACATCCAATCGCAATCGATGAGGATCTATTCTTCATATAGCTCGTTGTACTAAGTGCATATGCTAGAAATCTCATAGCCATATCAGCACTAGAGAGCATTTTATGGGCCATCTCTAATAATGTTCAGCTCATCAATTTTGCAACATGTTGTGGTTCATTGGCACTAGTACAGTGCTTCACTATGCCTTCTTTCATGCAGAATTCATTTAACAGCTTTGAACAAAACTCCATACTATTGTCAATCCGCACATGCTTGATTGTTTTACCAATCTCCTCCTTTTCGATCAAAGTTATGAACTGTCTGATCCTGACAATAGAGTCAAACTTGTGCCTAAGCACAAACACCCACGTCTTCTTTAAGTAGTCATCAACAACTGTTAGTATAAATCTTGCACTCTTCCTCGAAGGAAACTGCAACAACCTACGAACATCCAAGTGAGTTAATTTGTAATATCTATGGTTTCTCTAGCAATCGTAAACTTCTGCTTGACTCGATTTTCATAGTGGTTGCCAATTTCCACAAAATTGTCAAAGTTTATTAAACAGCCTATTCACTCCTCTCTAAATTGTATTGTTAGCCCTAACAATTAGTATCAAAACTTCATTGCTTATTATTTGAAGAGTATTTCTTCTTAGCATAAAGATCTTCTCTTATGGCTAACCTTGGGGGTTTCTTTACAAAGGACGCACAAGCTCTTAGCAAGCCGCATTACTTTGATAGAACCAACTATGGATATAGGAAAAAAAAGAATGCAAGCCTACATTGAGGGAACAGATCTTGTCAAGTGAGAGGTGATTGAAAATGGCTTATCTATACCAGCTCAAGCTCCTCAAGCTTTTGCTTGACAAGAAGGACAAGAAGCTCAAGCTGAAGATGCTGTAGCTACTGCTGCTGCTACTACTGCTGTTGCTACTTTTGCAGAAGAAGCTCAAAGAAGAGCTGCTCATAATGCTAAAACTGAACATCTTCTATCTTATGCTTGGTCTCCATCTAAATTCATTTGAATTTCTTCTTTTGTTGCAACTAAGGAAATTTGGGATAGACTCCTACTGACATCCGAAAGAACCGACAAAGTAAAGGAGACAAAAATGAACATTCTTCTTGGAAATATGAGCTTTTCAGAATGAAATCTGATGAAATATTAGCATATATGATCGCAAGATTCACCGAGACAGTGAATGGCCTGGCAAACCAAGGAAAAACAGCCACTGATGGAAAAAAGATAAATAAGCTACTAAGAGAACTTCCAAAAGAAGGGAGTAACGTGAAGACTTCAGTTTGAGAAACGATGAGAGTTCAACCAATCTCAATGGACAAATTGATAAACACATTGATGTCTAATGAATCAAAACACATGAATGAGGAAAGCAACTCCAAAGGTAAGAAAGATATAGCCTTTAAAGCTAATCTTGATGATGCGGGTAAGCAAACATCGTCAGAAGGTGAAGTTGATGATGAAGATATGACACTATTGACCAGAAGATTCAAGAGTTTCATGAGAAAGAAGGAAACTTCAAAGGCAGAAGACCAATGAAATTTTCAGAGGATAAAAAACCAATCAAAACCAAAGAAGAAGTCAAAGGTAATGATATTGTCTGCTATGAATGTTGGAAACCAGATCACATAAAACTAGATTGCCCATCTCTCAATAAAAGGAAAGGAAAAATTCAAAAAACTGTAAATTACTGCTCGTATCTTCATCGGCTATGAAAATTTCTCGAGAATAAATGGACTCGAACACAAGACTCATAAAAAATTATCAGCAGCCTTGAACACATTGCTGCCCCACTAGACAGTATCATGCAGATTAGCTCAATTACATCTCGTTGTGGCATATTTCCACACCATGTACCTTAAAGAGCTTGGAGTCCTTAATGAAAGTTTGATGAATGGAAGCGTTTTTTCTCCATGCAACATAATAAACTAGAAACCACAGTGAAAATATCTTTATGGCAAATAGAAAGCCTTATTCAGGATGTCCTCTCACTTTTTGAACAAATCCTCCTGGTCATACATCGGACTGGGAAGAAAGCTACTCATGAAACTAGATAAATATGGGTACTATTACGTGCACTCTCTTTATCCTCTCTAATGTCCTTCGCCCTCGCACATATCTAGTCCTTCAAAAGAATAGCTTCCACTTATAACTCTCTGTATTGGCTTGTTATTTAAATGCAGCTCGACTCACTTTGTCGGAGGGACAAAATTTGACAGCAGCAAATTCACTAGGTCATCCCAAAGAGATTAAAATTCTTTTATTGTCGAGAACTTATCCAGAGTAACTGGATGACGATCGGGGATAAATTGAAATCAAGTCACAAAGTAATGGTGGAAATAAGACGTGATGTTCCACATCCCATAATTGCCATATTCAGTGATATAGCATATCCACCCAACATAGGCCTTACAGAATCTAAATTGAGCTACCGCGGTACCGTTCAGACTTCTTCATGCATGTTAGGTACATCGTGGCTACGTTTGTCATCAGGTCTAGAATCGAATTTGTCCTTGAGCGGTGATGCCCAAACATGAAGATGACAAATAGCACAAATGCCAATCAAAGTAAGCTTAGGGTGCGCATGACAACTCGCCAAATAGTTTTGATTATGTTCTTTTGTTCCCAGAATCAATTTGGGAACAGAAATCCGTTTGTTTAATTTTTTGATTCTGGACACAAATTTACAAGAATTTATTCTCAGAATCAATTTTGGAATAGAATCAAGAATAAAAAAAAAAAAAAGTAGCTTCTTGATTCTGGGAACAAAAATAAGAATTCATTTTTTTTCTTCTTCTTTTTCTAGATTTTTGATGTAGCTTCTATTGCTCAGTGCAAGGGCCACTCTTGCCGGATCTGCCGAGATTAAAATATTTTAATAAAAAAATATTTTTAATAAAAATATTATTATTGAAAATATTTTTTTTTTCGTTTTTTTGGCCATGGGCGGCGACCAGGCCATGGCAAAAAAAAAAGAAAAAAAATATTTTTTATTAATAATATTTTTTACCGGCCATGGCAAAAAAAACTAAAAAAATTATTTTTAATAAAAATATTATTGATGAAAAAAATATTTTACCGGCCATGGGCAAGAAGAAGGAGAAGAAAAAAAGAAAAGAAAAAAAAAGAAAGAAAGAAATATTAAAATATTATCAATAAAAAGAAATTTTGTGCCATTACCAAACACATTTCTGTTCCTTTTCTATTCCATGAATGGAAATTTTGGACAGTTACCAAACGCCTTCAAATATTCAGAATCAATTCTTGGGCACAAAATCGTTACCATGAGTACCCTTATTATATTCACCAAGTTATGCCAACTCAAGTGTAATTAGCTTAGTCCGGGGGATTAAAGGACACTTATCATCCAAAGGAATGAGACAACTTCTCTGTTTATTCCTCTTATGTTTCCTGCCTAAATGCCGTCAAAACTCAAGTACATCATAACTTTTCTGCAGTTAAGCGGCTACCTTCTCGAGATTAATAGATGCACTTCTGTTTTGGCCAGAAAGAAGAGGAAGCTAAACCATTCAAAGGACAAAACCACATCATAAAATAACTAACCCGCACAGGTCTCACTGAAAATACAAAAGAGGTGATTTGACACTAACTTGGGTTACATTGAGCGGCTAGAAAATCCAACAAGCCAAACTCACAAGAAAATATACACTGGTGTTGCGATCTATCCTCGTACCGATCGAGTTTAGGCCAAGAGGCATTTGTGGCAGGATGTGAACATTAATTGATTCGTTCGAAGGACAAACCAAATGGTTCATTAATCCAAAGACTGAGGCACTCCCGAGTCTCATACCTCGCGCTACGAGAATTGTCTAATTTACACATTCGATTGAAGTCGCCACTAGCCATGATCAAGGGTCGGCTAGAAACCCTGATCGAGACGTGAGAGTGTCGTCTCGATACGTGCGAAAATCAGAGATTCCAAAATTCGGGGACTTGATTATACTAGCGATCTAACTAGTGCCCTTTTGATACCTAAACTTGAATGTTCGCAAACTAACGTACCGGGCAGCTTATCGAAAAAGTTAAGGTTCCACCTAACCGTTCTAAAAATAGAAAATAATAATCAATGTATTAAAAGTACGCAACCAGATAATCATAAAGAAAATAAACAACCAGAGACCTAGCATCGTCTCTAGAAAGGAAAATGCAATCAAAAGCCCTAAGGTAAAGTCCTAATAGCTTATCCAATTTTTGGGAATTTTTTAAAGGGTCTTTCGCATTTTTCAATTTTTTTGAGAGTTTTTAACCTAAAATCTAGTGAAATTAAGCTAAGATCTGATTTCTAAGCATTTTCTGATTTTTTGGGATTTTTTGAATTTTTTTTGAATTTTTCTGGATTTTTTTAATTTTTTTAATTGATTTTTTTAAAAATGTTTCTGAATTTTTTAATTTTATTAATGTTTTTCAGACTTTTTTTAAAAAAATTGGATTTTTAAACATTTTCGATTTTTTTTATTTTTTATTTTTTAATATTTTTGAATTTTTTAATATATTTTTTAATGTTTTTAATAAAATAAGGATTTTGGGCCGGATCCCCTGACCGATCCGCCCGACACCTGACCCGACTCTCCGCCGGAGACCCACATTTTCCATTTTTCTATTTTTTATTTTCTTTTCTTTTGATTTTCTCTTTTTCTTTTAGTTTTTCTTTTTACTGTTGCTCCCCTACGTGCCTTTTGCCATGCACGTGCTCTTCTTCCTGAACTCCTTCACCGAGAGCTCTTCATCACCGAAGCCAGGTCCATGGTGATTACACCAGGGGACGTCCGCCGCCGGCCGTCAGCTCAGGCCGCTAGCGCCAACAACCGGCGCTAGCCTTACACCGTCACTGCCGGTTGGCGCTCTGGGGACCACTCCGACAACGAAAAGACGCACTCTCCGACTATCCTACTTTCGGCCTCAGAGATCTCTCCTCCCGAATCCATACCATAAACCAGTAAATAAACAAGCATGCACACACTAAAACGAGGAGGAATGGACTGGCTAGGGTGGCCTCAAACCGCGAGCTTCGTTGGTGCGGAAGATTGTCTCCATTGAGGGGGTGCATACGCGAGGCCGACTCAGACAACGTTAAAATGCCACCAAAAACACATGAAAGGCAACCAAACTCAGAGTCAGTAAGAACATCAATGCAAACCACACACACAACAAAGCTTTAGAGCTCGATTTCACAAGAAAAGAGTTGAAGCTTCATTCGGGCATTTCATCGAGCATATGGCGGGCGTGGTTCATTGAGAGTTTTAGGCGGAGATTTGAAGTGGTTTATGACTCGAACGTGAAGTGTGAAGCTTTAAACAACCATATTTTGCAATAAAATGGTTTCGGTTTGCAAAGAAACGACCCAAAAAAAAGCAAGTCCAAATTTCGGGGTTCTAAGCTCACAGAGTAAGGGCTAATAGATCTGAGTTTTATGCAATTTTTCGGCTCAGATGGGGTGTATTAGGCTCTAAATCTACCTTGCTAGTCACAAAATTGCCTTGGTTTCAAGTGGACTCGTCGGAGATGTTCAGCATCTTAAACTCGCCCAAAGCGGGGTAAAAAACAGGGATACTGAGGAGGAGAATTGCCGGTCAGAAGTGGAGCGGAAATCGTAGTCGGCGTGAATGGGAACGGCGGCGACTGGAATCTTCCACGGAGGCTCGGACGCTCGTTTCGTTGATCCGAGGAACAAGTAGCTCGGACGTTTCGTTTCGTTGACGGGTCAGCGCATCGAGAAGAGGGAGGGGATTTGTCGGCACTCCTGAGCTTAGGGGCCGGATCGCTCCCCTCTCAAACATCTCTTCCGGCTCCCGCTCTCCCCTTTTCAGCTTCCCCCTTTTGTTTTGCTCTCTCCGTTTTCACCTCCCCTTCCCTGTCTTCTCCTTTCGTTTTTGTCTTTCTCGGTTCTTGTCTGCTCTGTTCCTTATCTCTTCTGTTGGTGTCTTGAACGAACGTGAGGGAGAGGGAAAGAAAGGTGGGGCTGGGCCGAAATAAAAGAAAGGGAAGTTGGCTGAATGTGGGCTGGTGAAAAAGCAATGCAGAGGAAGAGAAAGGCTAAGCCCGAAAGGGAAATAAGCAAAAGGGCTGGGCCCAGGCGAGAATAAAAGGGAAGGAACGAGGCTAGGGCCGGCGGGCCGGGTCTAATCAGCCAATTTTTTTTTTAAAAATATTTCAATATTATCTCTCTTTTGCACTAATTTGGCTCATTTACCATTTGAGCGTTAACTTATCGAGGTGGGCAAAATTAGGTGTCAACAGTTAGTTATTTGTTGAACAACATAATAATTGTGCCAGATACCTATAGCTTTTCTATAGTATCAAGTATATTTGAATAACAACAAATCTGTTCATTGCCAAGGACAACATATCTATCTCATGAGATCATTGAGAACTTATGATTCGTGTATGCTTTCAAAAGGGGCATCCCTTGAATGGATAATCAACTATAAATTCAGCATTTTTTTAAGCTCTTTTGTGGCTTAGTATTAGTTGAGTCACTTCAAGCATATTGCAAAGATCAATCGGCTTTTGTTAGGATTAGGCACACAAACACAATAAAATAGAGAGTAAAAGCGAGGAAAGAAAAATCAACACATAAAGTTTATCATGGTTCAACCTTAAATTAAAACTACATACAACAAATGATTTCGCTATAATTAGCACCTACCACCTCTTTATATTACTATCAATTACAAGTGAAAAAGATTAAATATGTGTAGTACAAGAAAACCCCTGAGGCCGAGAGCCCTAAGCTACTTAGTAGCTATTTATGAGTTTAAAACTAAACTACCAATAAAATACGGACCCAAACTATAAAAGTTCTCTGGCAACCCAAGCGTCTTGCGATCCCTGTGCCTTCCTGTTGATGGAGAATATAAACCACACCCTAACAGCTTTACCAATACTATTGGATGACATTTCCACAATTCAGCATTGACAATCATCTTCCCCAGCATGACTGCATCCTCCGGAAGGAACTTAATGAAGGCAAGCAAAAGTATTAAGCTAAAAGAATGAGAATTTAATCAAACAATTTCAACATGGTTGAGATAGTTTGCCATTGTTTGCCACACAAGGGGAAATTCTTCCACTGCAATTTCCAAAATTCATCTTCGTCGAAGTTCAAA
The DNA here is from genome assembly GCA_031216405.1 of Syzygium malaccense. Taxonomy (NCBI): domain Eukaryota; kingdom Viridiplantae; phylum Streptophyta; class Magnoliopsida; order Myrtales; family Myrtaceae; genus Syzygium; species Syzygium malaccense. Next base: position 24,384,813 of record CM062257.1, on the reverse strand, counting down.
AACTTTCCAAAGTCCCTTTGAAACCGACATTATAGATTAATACCAACATCCTCATTAAAGCAAGATCACGAGAGAGGGGATTCAAAAGAAGTTATACAACAAAACAATTAAATATTTTCTAGACAGTTATAAACAAAATAAACTTGCGAGTCAAATAAACTATTGCTTGCATAATTTGCATCCACGTAATCATCTTCTCTTCTTCTCCGTTAACCCATTATCTGAAAAGTTCAGGCTATAGTAAGCTGGAAATGTTTGTAAAGCCGACAATGCAATATAAGAGACTTGATCACTCTACCTTGGTAGCACAAATTAGAGAGTTTAAAGCTTTCTTGCACAGATACATTATCTGACAGGACCAGATGTTGAAGTAGATTGATACCTCCAACTCAGAGTGAGAGGAATCGGGCCTCTGTATGACTAATCTTTCCAGGCCCGGCAAACTCTCCAGCAGCATTGCTTTCCTTGGGAGGTCCAATCTACTAACTCCCATAAAAAAGACAAAGCAAGTATAGAACCTGAATTTAGACTCCTAGCCTCGACCCATTTCCAGTGCCACTGCCGCAACACAGCATGCTGCAGATGCAAATGGAGTCAGAGGATTGACGGCAACCAGGGTGAATTGTGGCCACGTCTTTGTGTATGTTGCTGTCCGCGACCGAAAAGCCAATATTTTCTCAACAATGCGTTGCAGAGGGACATTACAGGAGTCCGAACGCTTCCTTATGTCCAGGAAAACCCATGCCTCAACTGCTCATAATCTCTTAATTTATTGGGCTCTACGATCTCCCTCTCTACTATAATTCTCAGTCGATATCATTTGATCGACAAAGAACAACATGCACATTCGTGGTAAGCGTACATAGATTTCAAAATCCTTTCTTAGCTAAATTTGACCGTCCATCTATTTAGCCTACGATATATCCAGTTACTTCTATGATTAAGTGTGCGCATGATAACTATTCTATTTCTGGTTAGATATATTTTTTAGTTCCCAAGAACATGTTTGAAACAAAATTTCATTTGGTAACACAATTTCATTTTTTTTTAAACAAATTTTGATTTTAGAAATAGGTTTGAACAGAAATGAGAAATAATTTTTTTTTTACTTTTCTATTTCTTGAACGAAAGGAGAAATAAGAACTCTTCTCATTGCTGGCCCTTGCCTCCCGCCACATGCGGCCGCTACCACCTCTTATTGCTCGCTGATGGCTACCCCTACCCCCCACCGGCCGCCATCTCTTGCCGCCCCCTGCCAGCCGCCCCCTCTCATTGCCCGTCGCCCCCCGCCATTTGTCGATAAATGGAAAAGAGTACAAGAGGGAGATATTTAAGAAGGCCTATCAAATGAATTTTTGTTGCAGGAAGAGAAATTTTGTGTCGTTCAAACGCGTATTTTTGTTTAGAAACTTGTCTAGAGAAAAAAAATAGATTTGACTAAAAATCTATTTTGGGAATAGAATGATTATCATTCGCGCCTTAAGTTATTATCTAATTTTAGTTTTATCGACTTTTATTTGATTGATAGATGAACATTTTATTTAATTCTTTGTTTGCTTGTAATTTTAATTCGTTGGAAAGCTCCCCAACGAAATGTGGAGAAATCAATGGATTAGTTGGTATTTTAAGATAATTTAGAGTGCGTTTGTTTCTGGGAAAGTGCTTTCCAGAAATCCAATTTTCTGGACTTTCCCCTGTTTGATTCGCCGAAAATGATTAGTCAACCGAAAACACTTTCCGGTCAAGGAAAACATTCATGTATAAATTTAGGAAAGTGAATTCTCTAATCTAAGAAGGTGAAAACACATTTCAAAAATTGCTTCCCTTGAGTTTTTAAGTATTTTATTCTTTTCTTTTTTTTCTTTTCTTTCTTGTCTTTTTTCTCTATTTTATTTTTAAAAATAAAAATATTAAAAATTTCGAAATTATTTTTTTGCTTGAGATAAAATCATGGGATTGAAATCATTTTCCAAATGAGATCCAAACACCAGAAAATATTTTCGATCACATATTACCAAACAAAGGAAAACTAACTATTTCTCAGGAAAATAATTTTTCCAAAAAAGTTACGTTTTCCGTGAAACAAATGCACCCTTAATAAAAATTGATAAGTGACTGAATGGAATTGGTAAATTCATGTAGGAGTTTATAATTTAACTTCAGAAATAAACGTCGGTATTTTATTGGAATGGAGTTGGTAATTTCGAAAAAAAAAGTGGGTAATTTCCATATTAGAGTAATATTATTAACATATTTGTAAGCTCTCCCTATTAACGTGAGCAAATCATTGAAACGATCGATATTTTCGAAACAACCCAAATCAACCTGGTTTGACTAAGGTTGGCACAAGTCAACCCAAAAGTCAATGATTTCAGCCCATAGACCCGTGGTAGGCCCCCTCTCTCCTTAATTACACAAGATGTTATTTCTTCTCAATTACCAAAATTTAATTCCATGTCACCCATTCTTGAGAGAGATAATAATCTTGATCATTCATTCTTTGATAATCCTAGCCATTGAGGTGTCATATCACCCATCCATGTGCCTGAACAGGAGCCAATACGATCACCTTTTACTCATTAAGCAAAGAACTTCAATCATCGAATCATAAGGTGAGTTGTAGGGCTATGATTAATTTCTATTTTAATTTTCTCACTCCAAAAACCCCCTCGAAAACCAAAGGCCCGAATTATGTGAAAGCTACAGGTGAAAGAAAGACTCGCTAGGGGCACGAGAGGTTGAAGCTTTTGCAGTTGCTTGCAGCACAACTGGCTTGACAGAAAGAACACAGGCTCCTTGTTACATAGGGAGCACAAGAACAGTAGTCTTCCCACTTGTCATTGTTTTCAACTTGCTTTTCGTTTCTTGGAATACAATCGTCGATAAATCAATAGGAGCTAGTTGAAATCGGAAAGTAAATATAAAAACAATTTCGAAAAACGTAACATTGTCATTATTATCAGATTTTTTTTTAAAGGTAATCGCACTACAATAAATTTTCGTCCGTTTTATTATTTACATTTCCAATTGAGTATCCGAACTTTCAAAATATAACTCAATATGGCGACTTGCTTACTCAGCAAAGAATGAGGCACATTGCTATATAGGAGTGCCAACTCAATTTAAAATGGATTAATTTTTTTTTTATCTTCAAATGGTTCTTATAATCTATTTTTTCCCTTCCATCCTCTTCCATGCTCAGCGTCGTCCACACTGAACAATGCCATTGCTGCCGCCTGTTAATGCTATGAGGCCATCACTGTGCCGTTGCTGCCTCGAGTCCCGAGGTCTCGCAACCTCGAATCTGAGGTCGGAACCTCTGATTTGAGGTAAACGAGACCCCGATTCTGAGATTTACGCCTCAGCTAGCCACAGTTTATAATTTAAGGATTATTAGTAACGCAGGAAAAAGTCGGTATTATGGTAGGCATAGTTTAAAATTTTTGCTGGTATTAATCCAAGAAAAAGAAATTGTAGAGTGTATTTACCTCAGAAATTGTTGAAGGTGTGTGTCTTCTCCTTCCGTCTCCCTTTCTTAGTGCGACTCTCTCTGCGGTCTGCGTCCTTGACTCGAATCCCTTCGTCTTTCTTCTTCTTCTTCTTCTTCTTCTTCTGAGTTTATGATGTTTGGGGGTGTTTAGATTTGTGTAATGGGATTGATTCTTCGGAGATAGCTAGAATTTGGAGATATATTTATTTGTAGCGGTTGCTATGATTAGCCCGCCAGGTGTTCGTTAAAATTCCCCAGAGAAAATTGAGTTGAATATCTCACCCGATGAACATCTTTTGTGAATGTGTACTAGAGATGACGACAGTATATTAGAGATGATGTGGAGAGGACCTTGAACGAGCAGAGAATTACGGATTATGTACCTGCACTGGAGTTGCACGGTGTCCTGCTTTATTCCTGGTCTGTACTCAATTTGTGGGAGGGCTTGTCAGGCTGTGGACCTCTGAGTCCATGATCAATTTTTGTATTGGTGTGTGATGACATACTGCTAGGTTGGTGCATTAACTATCCTCTATATCAGGCTATGAATCACATTGAACCACAATTTTCCCATTTGAGCAGTTTATGCTAGTGTTGTCCAGAGAATTCTGTGGTCTCCGAGTGAACATGCGTGCTCGCTTGAGTGCGTATGCTCAAAAGAATCATTTTTTACCTTGTCATCTATCAAAACACTTTGATCAGGATAGTCCTCCACACTTTTTTGGAAAATGACTTCCACCTATAAAATTAGGAAGTCATTTTCCTTATTTTTAAGCTTGGTATTTTCTGGTCGACTAAAGTCATTTTTCTTTGACCTGCTTATTTTCCCATACGAAACACTTTGAAAAATGGAAAACTATGTTTTCTAATAAACTATTTTCCTTCAAACAAACAGAGCCTAAGTCAAAATCAAGTTTCGCCTTTCCAAACTACCCTTCGATCATAATAGAAATATAAAAGGTCTTTAAGGACCACATATTTCATAGATAAGCACCCATTTTCATTTATGCATAACCACCTAACCTTCTTTTTTCTTTTCGCTGAATCCCCTTTAACCTGGTTCACTATATATCCTAAAATTAATTTCTGTAATTCTTTCTTCTATATATTCTTTTTCTTTGATTTTCCCATTCTAAGCTCTTTCCTTTCCTCCACTATAGGCAAACTTCGAACACCATCAACACCACTTTCAATATCACGACTGCTGATCTTTCATCCGACACCAGCGAGCTTTGATGAAAATGGAGCGATGAAGAGAAGTTCTTTTTCGTGAAACAGCTTAGCAAACTGAAGGCTACAGAGACGAGCGAGTGGAGGCGACAGACTACTACCACCAACCGAATGCATGGAAACTGATAACACAGCTTTGGGTGAACAATTCTCTGCTGAGGTTCTGGGTTTCGTGCAGCTTGCTATAGATTGGATAACGCCTGGCACAGCCAAACTTGAGCTGAAGTTTGAATCCGATGCATTTGGTGCTACAATTGCATAGGAACTTGAAGAATGTATAGTTGAATTTGTTCAACAGACGTTGAATAAGTGTTTCTTCGTAAGTGTTGTCTCTGGATGCTTGTTAGTGAATCCATTGGTAATTGACATTGCACACTGCAAAATCAGCTACGATCCCTAGCAGATATAGCTTTTCTTTCTTTGTTTTGATAGGTGGCAATTTATTGAAAGAAGTAGGTGAAGTCTAGGTTAAAAGGAAAAACAAGCAAGGGAGAGAGCAACAAAAGGAAGTTGGGTTTACATGGGGTGGTTCAATCCCCTTTTCAAGCGAAAAACAGAGCCAATCCGGGTGCTGTAGCTTGGGAGGGAGGGAGGGAGGGATTTGGGTGCTTTTATGCTGTCTAGGAAATGTGGATGTGTAGTATGTGCCTTTCATAAAGATGTGCAGCGGTTGATAGGTTTGCCAGGTTAATTAAATTGTTACAAGCTTCAATCACCGGGATAGGACTCTTTCGCTAGGTTTCATGAGGCGGTTGAAGAGGCAAAATCAAAGACGAACAAAGAAGATGCAATAAGATGGCAAGCCACCAGGAAAGGTTGCTTGACAGTCGAGTCCTTTTACCACTTGTTAACTTTGGCACCTAGGGAGAATTGGAAACCAAATTTACTTGAAGCGTGAGAGTAATATGAACATTGGTTGTGCCCAACTGGTTTGGTGATTATTTTCTTTGGACCTGTGCCCTATGGATACGAAAAAGAAAAAAACATTAGAAACACGGAGTTTACATAAGTTATTCAGTAGAATAGAGACAAAATCACAAGAAGCTGATTGCCAATTTTGATTTCTAAGGGCTTCACAACAGTTTAGGGATCTCCTTTTATCCTTATGTGCCATAACATTTATAAAAGAAAATGACCCAGAGGCCAAAACTCCTGGAACCTTCTTGAATGTTTGTGTGAAGCCTCATTAATGAAAGATAAGCTTCTTAGGTACCAATGATAGGACACGCTGGAATGAGCAACATGTAGTTTCTCAAAGTAGTAGATGTTTTTGCATTACTATTGTTCGAGCCATATCAGTTCAACTGTTAGGTGGGATTTGCATCTGTCTTACAGGATGAGTATCTGGTGATAATCATTGCGTGGAAGTTTAGGACCGATATATTATACAGGATCTGCAAGATCTTGACCATATAATTTTGAGACATGCATTGTTCAAGCATTCATTCCATTAGTAGCTGCATATTGATACTGAAATACTTCTACTGCTGGCAACTTGATGCTGATTTCCTCTTGAATTGCCTTTATGCATGCATGCATGCATGCATGAGAGAATTTCTGACTCTTATCCTCATTATTTTTTGTCTCCTAACAAGTAACAAGACCTATTTGCTTTTCTTATAGAAGGCAAAGCTTGCATTGGACAGTCTTGAAGTTCCAGTTGGGTAAGATACTGGTTTTCAGTAACCAGGTGCATTTCACATATGTAACTTTATTTTCTAACTAAGATGATTAGTATTTTAATCTTAATTGGTGAATGATTTCAGATTGTACTCTTTGATTGAATGCTGTATGATTGTTGAGGATGGCAACATTATTGGGGCAGGAAGAAACTGGACTAACGAGACACGTAATGAATGTTTATCGTTGCTTGTCCACCCCCTTCTATAAATTTTGGCCAACAGCACTTGGTTTTTGTTCCGAATTGATACCCTTGAATTATCCACTCATAGTTTAGTGTCGGTAATTTTATGTTTGTCCCTTTATTAGGTGATGGATAATATATCTGATCAAATCTGCTAATAAGTGGAATTTTTCCATGCATTATTAGGCTGTAAGGAGTTTTGGTTCCCATTACTCTTCATAAAATGTTGCTACGGCTAACAATAACAATAATCTTGCTTTATTATGCACAATGTTTTATGTTTTTCATTTGCTGTTGTGCTCTGTCTGGAACCATATTATGGTCTTTATCTGCTTTTGGGAAGTTCCTAAGATTGTTCTCTTATGCTGTATCTAGCTAGACTTTTGGTATACTTATATGTTCTAAAAATGCATTATGACCAATGTATTTCCTTTTAAGATGTAAGAACCTGCTCCTTGGGCATAGTTCTTCATAAAAAGATCACATTTACACAACTAGTTTTTTTTTTTGGTAAGGACATTTACACAGCTAGTTTAAGCCTGGTTTCTGGTAGAAATCATCTCTTATCTAGTAGTCTATTTCTATAATCATTTATAGTCATGTGGTGACAATACAGTGCTACATATGATTTTATGGATAGTGATGAATGATGCAAAAAATATTTGGCCCTTTTAGTATCTTGTAGAGCTTAATAAAAAAGGCACCTTGCTACAGGGTATATATAAAAATACTGTTAGAAAAGGCGGAGGAGGCTAATCCAATAAGAAGCCTCTTTTTCCATGTGAGATTCTCAGCAACTTCAAGCGAGTAAAACTTGTTGACTTCATGAAGTATATGCCTTGATCAATCTTCTATATGCCCTTAAACTGAGAAATATAGTATCTTCAAAGAAGTATGATTTAACTATGAGGAAATTATGCTTTCTGATATGCCATGGGCAATGTACTTGATAAATAGAATCTCTTTTCTTGCTTAATAGTTGCAATTATCTCTTCTTGCATTCATGAGAGCATGTGCCTGAAATATTGTGGTGTACGGCTTGTGTTTCCGGTATGATTTTTCATATGTCTCACTCTGTTATGAGCTAACATTTTATCTTTCCTAAGCTTGTTCAGAACTCATCAATTTTTAATCTGTCTTTGTTGACATAAAAGTTAAAACATAGTGAAACAGGATCTGTTTTATTGTGATTTGAGCAGTACATGAAGTAGCTAATCTAGATTATGGACATTGCTTATCTGCTCTAAGTGTTAGTTTTGAAAGAACAAGCTCAAGTACTGGGGGAAGTAGCAAGAGATTTACCAAGGATGCATCTGAAGAAAAAGTTTAGGGGGGAAAAACCATGAAAACTCATACTTTTATAGCTTGAAATTTATAGTTATGTTGCTCTAAATAATCTGATTATGAGTCAAAAGCATTCTGGGAACATGAACTTGCTCATTGCCTTTCTGAAGACAACATCAAGCAAAAAGACTCATCTCACAGATAAAGGACCTCCCTGCTCAATTTCCTCCTCTGCAGCTCAAAAACGAACCCTAATTATTGCATAGTTTCATGATAGAGAGAAAGAGACTGTTGTTATGACGGTGAGCATGGTTCCTATGCAATGTTTGGAAGACCTAGCTGATTGAAACCCATCCTAGCCAGTACAACTATTTACAGATCTTCTCTCTCAATCAGATTACTGGTACCAGGATTTCTCTAAAGAGAAGTTGCCTATATGAATCAAAAGCCTCTTTGTATTGCCCTGTTTACTGCTTCTTGTTTGTTCTCCAAGGGCATTAGGTTTGATGTCGAAGAGAAAATATAGAACGAACCAAAGGCATTGTTAAAGTGAAAAATTTTAAGCCATAGGCCCAAACAGACACCTATGTGAAATTTGATGCAAGAATTTTGCCAAGGTCAATGCCACTTATTAGAGCCTAGTTACTGTCAATTGAATCATATGGTACACTTAAGATATAATTGCCTTGCATGAAAACCTATTTCCTGAAGTACAGACATTTCTTGAAATTGATATTCTTAAGACCGAAATGTAAAACTTCTTAGACTAAACATATTCTCCTATTGTCGAACTTGTTTTTGCTTAGATAGGACCTTCTTTTCTAAAGTGCTTTGTCAATTAGTCTGCTAAATCTCTCTGGCATGATATTTGGACATGTTTTGCAAATGAAATCTGTCTCGGGTTTCAAGCTGATGGACTAGGTAAAAATGCAGAATCATCGGAAATATTGGCTGGTTTCCACAGAAATTTCATCTATGTTCCCCCTTTCAAATGTCTGCCTGATTTATGAATGTTTCCAACTTCTTTGTTGTTTCTCTTGCAGTATTGGGAATTCGGTATTAAAGGGTTTCTAATGTTGTGGAGGTATAGTGGCATCAGAAACCATTTCTCTTTTGCGAGATTTTTATGAACGAGGAAACCCTAATGGGTATAAATGGAGGTCTACCATTTTAACTAGTTGAAATGTATGTTCGAAAGAATGTTATTTCTATTTACATCAGATAGCCTAAGGGAAATGGTACTTCTTTTTCAATGGACCCATAGTTAAATGCCCTTTTTAAGAAGCTTTTATGAGCATAATTGAGAAATTGTACTTTTTGAACCAAAGTATACTTTATCAATCAATGAAGTTGAGCATTGTGCCTGCTAGCAACATCTCCCTGAAAGACCCCTACGGAAGAATTTATCTTTTAGATTCTAGTTCGACGGTCTTCCTAGCAATAATCCCCTTCCTCTCTCTCACTCTCTCTTGCACATCTGTCCATATGTAAATCGTGTGCTGCGGTGGAGATATGTTGTTGTGTCCTTGGTTTGGAGAATTATCTCCACATCCCGCGTAAATAATGCTGGCCCGATGAAAGTTTTATAATGACTAAGGGTTAGTTAAATAGCAAGCATAGAACTAGTGGGTCATTGGCTGGATAAGAACCCATTCAGAAGTTTTCTCCATAAAGTGCTCAAGAGTGCTCATCTTGAGATGGTGCGTACACCCAGGCTGACACCATGTATAGTTGCTTGAGAGGAGCGGTATTGAGCCTATTGTACAGCGGTAAATTTAGTCTTAAAATTTTCAATTGTGTCAATTTAGTCCTAAACCTTTTGGCAATTTGTCAATTTAGTCCTTTACCTTTCAATTATGTCAATTTAGTCATAAAATTTTCCATGATTTGTTAATTTAGTCCTATACCTTTTAACGATTTACTAATTTAGTCCTTCCGATCCAATTTTGGCCGGAAATCACTGACGTGGTGGGCTAGTCAGCGTTATCTATCCTACGTGGTACGGTGGACGCTGATGTGAACAATTTACAATTTTTTAAAATTTTATAAATTTTTTCTTTTTCTTTTTCTTTTTCCCTTTTTCCATCTACCGGCCATCACCGAGCCTCATCAATGGCCAACAGCCTCAAGTAAGGGCGACCTCGCCCAATTAGGTGAGGGCAGCGAGGGTGATCCTCACCTGAGGTCGGAGAGGGCCCTCACAAGCATAGGCTTGGGCGTCCCTTGCCCGAGGCCAAGAAGGGCGGCACTCGCCTGAGGCCGACGACCTTCACCGGCCATCAATGAGGCCCGGCCTTGGAGAGAAAAAAAAAAGGAAAAAGAAAAGTAAAGAATCTAAAAAATTTTAAAAAATACAAAATTTGTACATGTCAACATCAACCGTCATATCAACGATTTCTGATCAAAATTGATTGGAAGGACTAAATTGGCAAATCGTTAAAATGTTTATGACTAAATTGACAAATCATCAAAAGTTTTAGGACTAAATTAATTTAATTGAAAGGTAAATGACTAAATTGGTAAATTATCAAAAGATTTAGGACTAAATTGACACAATTAAAAGGTTTAGGAATGAATCGGTCGCTATACAATAGGTTTATGACTTTTTGGTCAATTTTCCCTTCCTAATTAGGTAAACTATTCCCCATCTACTTCTTATATCATGCAGACATAGACATGGATAGGCACTATGAAATCCACGTTTGAAACTAAAACAACTATGAAATCCTCATATGGAACCAAATTCTATTGGATCGAAGTCTCACACGAGGACAACGGCAAGTAGTCTTGCAAAACAACGATGCCAGGGATTTTTTTCATATAATTGGGGTGGATATAAAGATACATGAAACTTGTTTCAAATATGTTGTGATAAGAATTTTGGTTTAAATACGAAATACGTACTTCGCGAAGAAACATTGTATTGCGCTTTTTTCCTCTGGAAAAAGCCAAGGTATGTACGGGGCAAGTTCCACATTTACCTCTCAAAATCCCTTCTTCCTTCTAAAGGTAAGTCCATACATTTCGCTCCCTTTCTTTTCCTTTTTTTTTTTTTTCAAAATTCTCCTTTCTGGGAAATTACACAACTTGTCCACTCCGACCACACGCTAAAGTGAGCAAAGCTGCTGCTCTATTGAATTCCTTGCTTGGTTGGACAATGTCGTGATTGATCATTCTTAATGTTGCCAATTTCGCAATTGAAGTTCGCCTCCTATTTTGCTCCACAAGCATTCTTTCTTCTTTTTTCTTTTGGGCATAATAACGAGCTTCTAGTTGTAGAAATTGGAAATAAACCCATAAACAACCTCCCATTATCGGAAGTGAGAATCGAACCCCTCACTCCCCGTTCTGAAAGAGAATGGTGGCCATTAGGGCATCACCCTAGCGGTTACACAACATGCATTCTTCACTTTCACATTAACCACACTAGATATTCTAATTTGTCTTTCACATGAGTTTCCCCTCTCTCTCTCTCGTCAATCTTGGCGTGCTGCAATTGAAGAATGGAAATGTGGGAGAGAAGGGGTTCGGTGATTTCGGACCCTTTGCCATCATTGAATGTTTGGCATTTTTTAGATACTTCTTTTTTCTTTGCTTGTATACTTAATTGTGCGTGTGATTATGTATCTCTTGAGCGGTCCTGTGTTAAATTATTATTGAGCAAAGAAAAAGCAACTTCTCAGGGACTGGGGATGCCATTTCGAGGAAGCCAGCAAATTTTTTTTTCTTATTTTTATTTAATATATTTGTGAGCCTATGACCAGTAGTGATCTATACTATTCACTCCTGTTGGATATTTTGTCGGCCATTTGGCTTGTTTACCGGTCAAGTCATCGACAACTTAACAATAAATTCAATGTCAAATAAAGAAACCTGTGTCAGTAAGACAATCCGATTAGTGGTGGGCGATCTTAAGTGAAAATAAGCCAATGTGTTCACACTTGGTAGATATTTTGGTCCATCCTTAAGCACCATCATTTGTTGACCCTACCCAAGAGAAGTCATCCGTCTCTGTCCTCCGTTACAAGAATAAATAAAAAAGATCAAATGGCGAACGAACTTCCTAAAAACACAGTGCCAAATCTTAAGCTAATATTCGTTGCCGATTCCTATACTCCATCATCTAATGGCTTCTTCATTGAAACCCAAAAGGAATTACGATGTCTTTTTGAGTTTTAAAGGCACGGACCTACGTAACAACTTCCTCGATCATCCCTATAAAGCTTTAGATTAAAATGGAATATATACTTTCATTGATAGAGAGGAACTGAGCAAGGGAGATTACATATCGATGGCGCTTATGAAGGTCATCACTATGTAAAAATGGCCATGAGAATACTTCAAAAATCGCAACTAACAAGCTACACACATACTGAATTTAATGTAAAAGCAAATCTAACGCAACAAAAACGTGTTGCATGAAGCAAAACCATGAAGACAAACAACGAGGTCACTCAGGGATACTTCAAGGCGCTGAACATGGACGAAACATAAACTGTCTAATACCATCACGGAAAGGGAACAACTAGGCAACATAATTCATCCCTAGACAAGTTCATGCGAAGGGGATTAAAGACAGCAAATTTCATATCAAAATAGCGTGAGAAACGAATTCTACACCTTTTGACTCTCAAGCTTTTTCTTCCACTCATCGCTTTCTAATCTTGTCTGGTTCTGATTTTTCATTACTTTCCAACTCTCACTCAAAAATGTCCCTTTTTGAATTCCCCCGCCACAGAAAGCCATCCTCCCTTGAAGCTCACGATTGGTTTTACTTTTGTAAAGAGTCCCCATCTCTCATATTTATCTCTTTTAAAAAAAGAACCACCGAATCCTTTCTCATTCTGTCTCCAAAGCTCACGGACAGATCACTTGACCTAATCAATCTTTTCAAAATCCAGATCACCTTGTTTGCTGTCTTTTGGCCATTAACCGAGGATTCTCTCTGGGTGGGAAAATTGGGCGTTGTTGCTCTTGCAAAGCATAGTCCAATCACACCAATCGATCGCTATTTCAACTAAATTTATTTATTTTCTTCAATGCAGGCTTCGATACTTTGCAAATTGAGAAATTTTCTATTGGAGCGAGTACTAACCAAGAATAGTCCGTGTGATCAAATATTGGTAAAAAAATTGGGTGCCTACAATAATAATTGCAAAGAGAGAAGTACTTGTATCCGTTTAGAAAATCTAAAATCTTATGCAAAGCAAATAGTAAAGAATGCCAAAGTAATAGAAGGCCACCATGAATCTATGACAATGATCTTTTAGATGTACAACTTTATAGATCTGGCTTGGCGTTAACGCTCTCGATTTCGAGAAGAGCTCCTTGGAAGAAGAGATATATGCTCTCGTACTACACTTGATGAGGAAGAAAAAGTGACTAGTTTCCCATATTTGATGGTTCTCTGTAGGGGTTGTTTGGATAATTATTAGGAAATATTATGTATTAATGGATGATATAGATGAATGAGAAGAGAGAGGGGCAAGGAAGAAAATGAACAAATTTATTACCTAAAAGATAGAGTAATCCTTGAGGGAATTAGGAAAATTGTAGAAAATAAGGAGAATCCTAGAAAGCCACGTCCATAATAATAGAACCTATTTCATGAACTTTTAGTAATCCAAATGGCCACCATTTGAGGATAATGAACTAGATTAGTTTGTTTGTAATTATATAATAATATAGATAGAGGAATGGAGCAAGACAATGCCAACAATAGTGGTAGAAGAATCCATTCATACCTAAACAGAATCTTTGATTGACCAATTGGTCTTGGCCGCTAGTGTCGAGGCACTAGGCCAACCACCGGGGTCTTGGGCTTAAGCGTCAGGGTCATGAGGATGACCAGGGATCCCCGGACCAGATTGTCGAGGTTATGAGCTTGACCCTTGGGTCCTAGGTGTTTCGAAGTATAATGTTCTTACCGTCTCACTCATAAAACCTTATAGACAATCTCAATTGGGGCGAAGAGAAGCAAATATACCAACACTAAGCTAGCCCCCGAGGTCCAATGACTAGCGATTGCGGGTCTGCATTCTTTCAAATCATAGTCCTTGCCGACGCCGTTGCACCCACCAATGAATGTTGTCGTGAGCTCGTGAAGGCGGGGAAGAACTGCCATGATCAATTCGTGGAGTTGATCCTCTCGACCCACAAGTTGATCAGGGGGAAAGTATCCGATGTCCATAGGAGGAGCAATGAGGGGCGGAACAACTGCGTTGCAGTTGTATCCCCTCCCGAGCCCGCTCGTTGAGAACTATTCCTATTTTATAGTACACTAAACGTGTAAAATAAAAGAGACGAAAGGATGATAATTTTTCTATTGGATTCTTCTCAAAGAATTTTCCTATTTTTGATGCCTCTTAAGCAGAAGCACAATAGTGGATGAATCATATTTTTAGTGTTCAACGTGCTTAGAAACTTGTAATTTTTTAAAATGATATGCAAAATACAATCTATCAAAGTTTGAAAATATCTTGCAAATGAAAAATCCAAAATTTTGAATCTCCAATTCATTAGGTAATTTGATTCCACAGCCAACAAATAAGACCTAAGTTGAATTCTTTCACTTGTACAAGTGGATATCTATGATTCATTTATTTCTCAATGCGTTTCCTTACCATTGTTGGCCTAACCTTTTCATCATAACAAAGCTGGAAGCGTCGGCTCCTGGTCTTCTTCCGGTTGTTCACATTCTTCGTGACTATCTCGAAGCGTCGTTCCACTAACTCATCAAGCTGGAAACTTTTTCCCTTCACATTAGAAAAATTTGATAGGCTTGACTTAAAAGTTGTCACTCTTCTTTTCTTCTGGTGCTAAGAGAAAAAGAAGATTCCGTGTCTCATGGTGAAGAAAGCCTTGTTCATTGGGCAAAGGGCCCTCCATGAGGGTTTGACCATATTGGATTTTGTGCAATCCAAATCTCTTGATTGTATTTTTCTCCTTAAAAAATCCTCTAGAGAAACGGTTGTTTTTTCATCAAAGTCCGCTCTCTTGGCCGTCCTTGACCCATCTGATCCTCATCTTGATAGTTTTTGATCCAAACTTCCACAATTCTTGGAATGGTGATCCAACTTGTCCGAATCATATCTTAATCCACAGCAAGGAGTTATGACCAATTCCACTATCTTGGAATCATGTCCAATCCTGCTATCTTAGAGTTAAGACCATCTCCCGCAATCCTGGAGTTGGGTCCAATTGCACTATCATGAAATTGAAGCTATCTGTCATGAATTTGGAGTTATGAATTCTAATTCATCTCGTATGTTGAGCCATCCATTAGGCCAATTAAAATGAAGAAGTTCAAGTGTGGGACTAATTTAAGCAAATGTTTTTGTTTAAGCATCCAATCGCACAACTATCGATAAACTCGCTTATTAGTTTTCTCATGAAATGAATGAAAAGTATCCAAGCAAAAATTTATGTGTCAATACAAAGTTTTTTTTTTTGATAACCATGTGTCAATACAAAGTTAAGACGTATAAATTTTTAAAAAACTGATTCTTTTGACATTTGGCGAGGAATGTTGTGATTATCTGACTATATACAAAACGTATATTTGTCTTGTGATTTAGATGTCATTTGAGTAGTCATGTGTTAAATTATTACTCAGTAAAAGGAAACCACTCAGAGACTAGGGATGCCATTTGGAGGAAGCCAGCAAAGTTTTTTTGATTAGCGAGCCTATGATCAAAGCACAAGAATCCACCACACCAAAGTTGTTTCTCCACTACTTTTGTCGGCGACAAAGAAGCTTGTGTCGATCAGATACTCCGAATTACACGGTGGTGAAAATAAGTCCACATGTTCACATTTATGACAGATCTTGGTCCATACTTAAGCACTGTGTTTTTCTCAATGATATATTGTCGTAAAAGCGCTATTTTGTGCAAATTACTCTATATCAAAATTGCTATTCCAGGTCAAGGCCAAAACTTAATTTGTTAAGAGGATTTGCAGATTTTTTGTCACGGGTTTTCAGGGTAATCAGGCTGCTAGTAATTATGCGGATAAAAAAATTGAAATAGGCTTAGACATATATAGTTAGTTGTGAATATAATTTTATATCTTTTGAGTAGTCATGTGTAAAATTATTTATTTAGCGAAGAAAAAACAAGACCTTGGAGGTTGGGAATGCCCCTTCGAGGAAGCCAGAAAAGTTTTTTTATTTTATTTATTAGAGCCTTTGACAAAAGCTAACCTAATGACATGAAATACTTCAATTACAGAAAGAAAAATGAAGACTAAACAGATCAAAGCCATTTCCTCAAAGCTGATGTGCGGTCTGCAGTGAAAATAAGTCCATGTGTTCATGTCTTTTACATGTCTCGGCCCATACTTTTTTTTTTTTTTGGTAAGGTCTCGGCCCATACTTCAGCACCATCTTTTTCCAAAGTTCTATATTATCAAAAGATGTAAATTATTTTTTTGCCGGTACACTTGATTGTGCGTGTAAGTTGTATATCTCGAGTGGTTATGTAGTAAATTACTATGTGGCAAGGAAAGAACAACTTCTCAGAGGTTGGGGATGAAATTTCGTGGAAGCCACCAAAGCTGTCAGCGGGCCCGTGACCTACATCACGAGAATCCACCACCCTAGAGTTGTTTGTCGGTCCGTGCTAGAGATGGCCACGGTTCGGAACCGACCGGTTCCGGTTCGGAACCGGCGGTTCCGGTTCGTGGCCAAGTGTGAACCGGAACCGGAACCTCCTCTGGCGGTTCCGGTTCCGGTTCTGAACCGTACGGTTCAGGGCCGGTTCCGGTTCGGAACCGGTTCCGGGCCGGTTCCGGTTCGGAACCGGTTCCGGGCCGGTTCCGATTTTTTTTCTATTTTTTTCTAATTTTCTTCCTCCGCCCGTCCGCCGCGGCCGGCCATAGCCGGGGTCGGCGCGGAGGTCGGCGGCCTCAGGCGAGGCGGCCCTCGCCGGCGTCGGGCGAGGCCGGCCCTCGCCTGGGCTGGGCGAGGCCGACCTCGCCCGACGCTGGCGAGGTCGAGCCTCGCCCGACGCCGGCGAGGTCGAGCCTCGCTAGATCTGGCGAGGCTCGACCTCGCCGGCGTCGGGCGAGGCTCGACCTCGCCTGGGCTGGGCGAGGCCGACCTCGCCCGACGCTGGCGAGGTCGAGCCTCGCCGGCGTCGGGCGAGGCCGGCCCTCGCCGGGGCTGGGCGAGGCCGACCTCGCCCGACGCTGGCGTCGCGAGGTCGAGCCTCGCCCGACGCCGGCGAGGTCGAGCCTCGCCGGCGTCGGGCGAGGCCGGCCCTCGCCTGGGCTGGGCGAGGCCGACCTCGCCCGACGCTGGCGAGGTCGAGCCTCGCCGGCGTCGGGCGAGGCCGGCCCTCGCCGGGGCTGGGCGAGGCCGACCTCGCCCGACGCTGGCGTCGCGAGGTCGAGCCTCGCCGGCGTCGGGCGAGGCCGGCCTCGCCCAGCCCAGGTGAGGGCCGCCCTCGCCCGACGCCGGCGAGGGCGGCTCTCGCCCGACGCCGGCGACCTCCGCGCCGGCCCCGGCCATGGCCGGCCGCGGAGGAAGAAAAAAAAATTGTAATATAAATTATAATTTTAAAAAACAGAAACAAGAAAAAAAGACAAAAGAGAAAAAGAAAAAACAGAAAAGAAAAAGAAAAAGAAGAAAAACAGAAATGAAAATAAAAAAAACTTAAAAAATACTATTCTTGTGAATTGTGGTACAACATTATTCAATATAAATTGTGATTAAAATACAAATTGTACTCAAATTTGATGACAAAAAGATAAGAGAGAAAGAGAGGGCTTCAAATTAATAAATTATCATTAAGCACGTTACAATTCGTTACAACGATCTTAAAAAAAAGGAGTACAATATATATATCCTAAAATTATCCCAAAACCTAAGCATTCCGTGCGTAGGGGACCAAAGGTCACATATCGTCGGATTATATTTCGGTTTCCCTAAGCTCATGTGGGCGTACCCGGTATGAGAAACAAGAGTTCCCGAAATATTTGCCAACTCCAATAGTTCTTTTACCCTCAATTGTCACTACCCGTTTCAGTACCGATACTGGTAGCGGTAGTATCTCCGTCGTTAAAGAATTCGGATTCATTATTCCGATCTATCTCTTGTTGCCGGTATTGAGCCTTCGTCCAATCAGCAACACAAGCTTGCATCTCCACTGATTCTGGATCTAATCTTGAACGATGTTCGTTCAAAATATTACCTCCGGCACTGAATGCTTGTTCGACCGCAACTGTGGAACAAGGGGTTGAAAAAATCTGTTTTGCAATAAGAGAAAGGATTGGGTATTGGCTTGCGTGCCTCTTCCACCAATCCAAAATTAAAAAATCTGTACCACCTTCGGCTTCAGTAAACTCAAATAAAATGGTTAGATAACTCTCTAATTCAGAAATATTTCCCATTACTCCCTTTTGTTTTTTTTGTCTATGTAATAAAAGTTTGTACCCTCTACTAATTTTACCTGTATTGTCATTTTGTATATCCGTAGATTGAGAAGATCCAATATCACCTAAATTATATTTAGTATAAAATTCATTATATAATTCTATTATTACGTTTTTAACCTCACGTACAATGGTTGTAATATTTATCGCGTCATAATGTAAACATTGATAATATACACGTAAAAAATCATTTAAACCATCCAATTTGCAACGTGGATCAAAAACACAAGCAACTAAATAAATCATGGGAATTTCACTATAATAATGAAGCCATTTCATTTTCATTGCAACTATAGTATGTTGTAATTCAATATCATTTTCATATTCATCAAAAGTTCCAACAATATTAGTACACTCTACTAAAAATAAATGTGTAGTTGGATAATAAACACCGGACAAAGTATAAGTTGCATCATTAAAAACCTTTAAAACATCTAAAATTTTTTGGCAAATATGCCACTCTTGTGGGTATAAATTAATATGAGGTATATTATTAGAAATGAATGCACATAATAAATCTTTATATGGTAAAGATTCATTAAGCAAGTGGAAAGTAGAATTCCAACGAGTTGGAACATCTCTTGAAAATTTTTTTGGCTTTGCCTGATTTTCTCTACAAAATTGACCCCATTCTTTCATTTTTTTGGGATGTTTCCATAAAAATTGAATCGCCGTTTTTATTGGTTGAAGAAAAATATCAAGAGTTTTCAAACCATCTTGTACACATAAATTTAAAACATGACAAGCACATCTAATGTGAAAAAATTTTCCGCCAAAAGCAGGTTTACAAATATTTTCTAACTCGGCAATTGAAGCGGTATTTGCTGCGGCATTATCAAAACCAATTGAAAAAGTTTTGTTAAGCAAATAATATTCTTCTAAAACTTGCCTAATCATTCTATAAATATTATTTGCCGTATGATGATCATCGAAAACTCTAAATGCAATAATTCTTTTTTGAATAGTCCACTCGTCATCTATCCAATGACATGTTATACCCATGTAAGAATGACTTTGCCAATGATCACTCCAAATATCACTACCTATATGCACGCATCCATTAAATTGCATAAAAAAGTTTTTTAAATCTTTTTTTCCATTTTTGTAAAGATCTTTAATTTGTCGTTTAATTGAATTTCTAGGAACACGTTTTGCTTGTGGAGCACATGCTTTTTGTACAAATTCATTAAAACCAAATCTTTCTCCAAAATTAAATGCTAAATGCTCAACGGAAATAAATTTGCCTAATTCTTCCTTATAAGTTTTTTCATTAAAACGAAATAAAGGGGAAGTGTTAGGATTGACGTACCCGGAAATTTGTTGTTGCCTGATATCGATTCCCGTTTCGGTTGGATGTTTGCTTCTAAGATGTCGTTTAAATGTTCCATATCCTTGTCCACCTGTATGTTTATATATTTTTCCACAATATTTACAAATTATATCATACCTTTTTTGACCGATATCAAACCTTTCCACTTTCGTGAAGTGATTCCAAATGTCAGATGTAAATTCCCGTTCCGCTTCCTTTGTTGTAGATATTTCGGCAGGAGGATGAAAACTTTCTTGCGTCGGGACGTGCTCCACATCAGGAAAAATGTTGATTCCATCATCTTGAAAATCTGCATATTCACGAGGATCAAAAGAATGATGGGATTCCGTCGCGATATTCTTACCTTTGTCAGTTGGCACTCGACTTCCACTTGCCATTTTTCGAATGGATTGAGAGAATTGAGCGGATTAATTGGGAGAATTAAGAAAAAATTGCGTGGATTGAGAAAATTGAGAGAATTTCAGAGAATTTGAGAGAATTTTGAGTATTGAGAAAATTTGAGACTTGAGAGAAGAGAATTTGAGAGAATTGTGTGTGTATTGTGAGAATTTGAGAGAATTTATAGGGAAAAAATAGAAGAAAATTTAGAATTAAAAAAATAAAAACATAACCGTTGCAATTTGCAACGGTTATGTCTTTTTTTTTTTTTTTATTAAAAATGCCCGTTGGGGCGTCCGGCGTAGCCGTTGGCGCCCCAACGGGCCGCTGCAGCAGGGCCTGCACGTCTGCAGGCCCTGCTGCAGTTTTTCTTTTTTTTTTTTATTTTTTGGCCGTTGGGCCGTTGCCAGGGAGGGGCCTGGCAACGGCCCAACGGCAACGGGCTGCTGCTGCTGCTGCAGCGCGCCGTGCACGTGCAGCCTGCAGCAGCAGCGGAAAGGCCCGTTTTTTTTTTTTTTTTTTTTTTTCGTAGAACCGGCCCGGAACCGCCGGTTCCGGGCCGGTTCAATTTTTTCTGGAACCGGAACCGGGCCCGTATGCCACGGGCCGGTTCCGGTTCCGAACCGTTGGCCCGGTCAACGGGCCGGGCCCGGGTTTGACCGGGCCGGTTCCTGGCCGGTTCCGGGCCAAACCCGGCCCGTGGCCATCTCTAGTCCGTGCAATAATCGAGTCCACGAGGACCAGTACCGATCTACACTGCTCACAAATCTTGTCGGCCACAGATATGCGGTCTTCAGTCAAAATTAGTCCATGTGTTCACACTTTAGATGTCTTGGACCATCCTTAAGCACCATCATTTACCCGATTTCTAAGAAAAGTCGCGCATCTCTTTCGTTTCATGTTGGATAACAGAGTTAAAAGAAATATGTGAGGGGTTGAGATTTCTCCGAAATCTCCATTCGACCGGCTGAATACCAACTCGAATGCTACCATGGTGGATTTATGACTATCCCAAATGGAAGAGAGATCGTCAATCTCGCAGTTGATGGGTGAACTGTTTGATTGATCTAAATCGGAAACTCTCTAAATCATCTCATATAAATTATGCTGCCTCTGCTGCAAATCCAGAGTTGAGACACTGCCTCCTGCTTAAACTTAAAATAGCCACTCTATTTTTGCCGCTTTGCTCGTCTTCAAAATTGCCTCTGGAATTGGGACCCGCTACTTTTTGCCTCGAGATTTTTATTCTGCATTCGAATGGGGATATATTGGACAATTCACCTATGGCAAATTAGGAAAGAAAAACTTACTCTCGCATAAAACCTCTATTCATAGCTATCTCGAAGCGTCGTTCCTCTCACTAGTAAAGCTAAAAACTTTCTCCCTCCGCTTTAGAAAAATTTCATAGGCTTGACTTAAAAGTTGTCACTAGTAAAGCGTCATTCTTCTTTTGTTTTGGTGCTAGGAAAAAAAGAAGATGCCTTGTCTCATGGTTGAGAAAGCCTTGCTCGGTGCGCAGCAGTACACTCAAAACATTCAAACTTGACTTGAGTTTGATGACAAGAAATTCGAGGTTGAGAATTTATAATGAGAATTTATAATCTTCCATTGGTTAAGTTTATTTATTGTGCTACTCACTGACCAAATTCCTCTTACACCTATAAATAGATCATGAGAATTAGAACTCGTTCTTAGGCCATGATATCATCTCCTGCGATCGAGGGATCAGGAACATGGCTAAAAATCTGATCCACTTGCAACATTATGATCATTTCCCTTACTTCACAAATTCATTTAATAAATTCGGTTTACAAAGGATGATTGGATCGTACACATTACATAAGATGGGTCTTATGCGATGCCCATCCTTTCAACAGAGGAGATTTAGCGAATCGAGATTAGACAGGCGATATTATTTCCATTGAATTCTCAAAAGAACTTTCCATATGCATAATAACTATCGTACAGGTAATATTATTTCCATTGAATTCTCAAAAGGACTGTCCATATGCATAATAACTATCGTACTAGTAATTGATGTTGTGACAATTGCACACATAATAATTAATAGAATTTTAAGAGAAATAAATACGCGTTCTTCATTACTTTCTTGAAGCGTGGTTCCTCTAACTATAAAGCTGGAAACTTTTTCCTCTCACTTCGGAAAAATTGCATAGGCCTGACTTAAAAGTCGTCACTCTTCTTTTCTTTTGGTGCTAAAAGAGAAAAGAAGATAAATTGAACTTGAACTGTTGAATATAGTAGACTCCAGCTTTCGGTTCTAAAACCACTTCTCAAAAACACATTGTGTTAGTGGCATATATCACCAAAACAAGTGGCACTGTTGATGAGAGGTTATAAATTACAATCAACAAAGCTCCTTAGCCATATTGAAGCGATAGAACAATTGTAGCATGTGCCAACGGAGAGAAGGTTAGGTGTTCCCAAACCACCACATAATTATTCGTTCATAATAATTTGCTTTAGAGGAAAGTCAAAAATCCATAACACTTGATATTGAATAATTAGTTTTTGGTGGTTGATGACACGATGCTTTGAAAGCATCTTAACGTTTTCTCAACAAAAAAACAAACAATTGTGGATGAGCTGCCGCTGGCTCATTTATTTAATAAGCTGATTAAAACAGCATATCCATTTATAATGTATCAATATGTGACACTTTTATATAAGTCTGATTTATCTTCTTAACCATTACTTTTCTATGATTGAGAATGGTGAATTTAATTATTGGGCGTAAAAACTATAGATTGTCAACATTATTGATCCACATAATTCAGCATAAGACATTATGCATGATCAACCATTTAATTTTACCATTTTCTACACGAGTCCACAGTGCTTTTTCTTATTTGGAATCTCAATCTCCAAAAGACTTGAATTATGTGATAAAGCAAACATAAACTATTCACCACCCACCTGGGTGGCGCTACTGGAGCGCGCACTCTTCCTCTCGCAAAAGGTTGAGTGTTCAAATCCCGGGCGCCGCAGGGTGACTTAACCGGTGGCACGTGTGTGGTGGCTAGCACGTGTCGCCCCCAGTGTTTACTCCCCGGCTATCAACCGTGCGGGGGTTCCCTGAGTTATCAAAAAAAAAAAAAACTATTTAAACACCACATATGGAGACAACTCTAACGGGATTTTTTTTAAAACCAATACAAAACTTGATGCCATGTCGTATATATTTAATATGCAAGAAGCCTGAATTTTCACATGGCTTGAACATCAACTTGATTGCTTGATCACGTGCAATATCGGAAAACATACTGCTTCTTTTTTGAAGACTGCAAATCCCTCGCAGATTTTAATATATGAAAGGCAAATCATCCAACAAAGAGACGGATGCCATTTCCATTACGAGGAAGCCAGCAAAGTTTTTCTGATTAGCGAGCCCATGACCAGATCACAAGAGTCCACCACCCCACAGTTGTTTCTCCACTACTTTTGTCGGCCACGAAGAAGCTTGTGGCCATCAGAGCACGAAATTTCGAGGAAGACCACGAAGTTTGTGATTTGTCCACACTTGATTGTGCGTGTAATTATTTATCTCTTGGCTGGTTCTTCTCGGAGGTTAGGGATGAAATTTCGAGGAAGACCACCAAAGTTGTTTGTCGGTTTGTGATCTATTACTAGTCCCTACTTTTGTCGGCCACAAAGAAGCCTGAGTCACGCGGTCGTACGCGGTCTTCATTTTCCAAATTTCTAATATTATTCTTTGTTAACCCTACCCGAAGAAAGTCATGCATCTCTCACCTCTAGCATAAGAGTAAATCAACAAGAAGATCAAGTGGTGGATGAACTACCTGAAAACACAGTTTCAAATCTTCGTCTAAGAGTCGTTTCCGATTGTTAGAACTCCATCATCCAATGGCTTCTTCATCGAAACCCGAAAAGATTTACGAAGTCTTCTTGAGTTTCAGAGGTGTGGATGTGCGTAAAAACTTCCTCGGTCATCTCTACAAAGCTTTAGACCAGATTGGAATATACACTTTCCGGGATAGTGAGGAATTGAAAAAGGGAGACCAAATATCGATGCTTATGAAGGCCATTGAAGAATCATGCATCTCAATCATCGTTTTCTCTGAGAACTATGCTTCCTCAACGTGGTGCTTAGAAGAGGTGTCCAAGATTATGGAGTGCAACGAGCAAAAGAACCTCACCGTTCTACCGGTGTTTTATAAAGTGGACCCAAGAGAAGTGAGAGGAGGCAGAAAGAGTTATCGAAGAGCTCTGGCTAAGCACGAGTCCAAGTTTGGGAAGGATTCGGAGAAAGTGAAGAGATGGAAGAAAGCTCTTTCCGATGCTGGTAACTTGTCCGGGTGGCATTTCAATGATGGGTAAGTAGAGTGGAGTCTATATTTTCGGTAAGAAAAGTAATCTTTACAAGCAAGTATACATATTGTTTTAAAATTTTTAAAGATAAATAAATAAATGGACGCACACACATGCTTGTAAGTATATGTATACATGCTTCATCTTATGATTCCTGAATAAACTTAAGTTGCTTAAGTTTAAGTTAGTAATTTCATAAAAGAGTTGATGAGTCTAAGTGTAGTTAAGAAAGATAAATAAAATTTGAGAAAAATTGATAATTAAAAGAAAAATAAAATTGCAAGTAACTCAAACAAGACTTGTTATAAAACTAGTTGGTAACTAAATCGAAGAAAAATTGATAAATCACTCTAATTAAGATTGACAATTTCAAAAAAGAGTTCGTAAGTAACTTAATTTAGAGTTGTTAACCCAATAGAAAAATTGGCAAATTAAAAGAACAAGCAAACATTGATAAGTAGCTGAATCAAGAGTTGGTAATTCAAAACTTATAGATAATTATTAGTATTATCAAAGATGGTAAATCACTTTAATTTCTTTTAGTAATTTCAAATAAAGTTAGTAAATTCGACTTTGCAAGTTATGCGAATCATATTTGGTAAGTTAGTACAAAATGGGTAATGTGCAATGTATAAAAAGTTGTTGGTGATTTCATAAAGCTGTTGGTAAGTTATTAATAAGTAATGTGAAATAAAAAATCGCCAATCTTTTTTCTTTCCCAACAGTTTTTTGACACTTGCCAATATTTATTAAAATTCGCCAGCATGAAAAGAAACCCATCTTTGGGCATCCAATAATAGAATTCTGCCTTTAGCCTTTCCTAAGCCCGGTTTCATTCGGGTAAGGTCCGTAGCTCTTTCTTTTGGATCCTTGCTGCCCTCTTCAAAGTGTAATAGAAGTTCTAGACATTTTATCAGTGGGCTATTGAGGCCTTCACGTTTCATTTTGGAAAATTGAGTTCTATAGATTTTTTATTTTTGTCGACCAACTCCCAAAGTCGTTACAAGTGGCACTTTAAGTTCGAAAAATCACATATGGCTATCCGTAGAATAGACACGTGGCTTTTCCAACAATAGAAAATTGACACTGGGACTTTATCGGCTGAAAAATCTACTTTCTCATTTGAACAGAATAAAATATTAAAACCTGATCGACTAATAGACAAAATGTTAAATAGTGTTATTGCACTTACCCCATTTCGTTGGATAATTAGTGTTTATAGGCCATGTTAATTAGTGTTTATAGGCCATGTAAGGCAATAACATCGTGCTTCAGGGTATTTAATAGTTTTGACGTCGAAATCATAATCACCGTTCAAAGTCCTAAATAGCGCTTTTTAATTAAGTGCATAAATAAATCACATATAACAGTCAAAAAGAAAAATAAGTAAATCATCAAGTATATAAAAAAAGAACATAATCACGTGCATAAATAAAAGTTAAAACCTTGAACATATTTTGATTGGTGTGGAGCTTTGATAATCTGAAAATATGACGCACTACTCTGTCATTTTTTTTTATTAGACATTGCTATGTCGTTGTTAGCTAGTGAATCCTCGTTATTTGCTTATTCAAATCCCTAAAATGATGCCACGACTTCCTTTTCCGTTTTTGTCAGAGATGAGTCAGAGCTTATACAAGAAATTGTGGAGAAGATCTCCACTTACCTAGCCCGAACACCTTTGTACGTTGCTAAGCATCCGGTTGGGATAGATTCCCAAGTTGTTAAGCTGAAATCAATGTTAAATCTTGAGTCTGATGATGGTGTTCTCATGGTGGGATTATTAGGACAGGGAGGTATAGGGAAGACAAGTTTAGCAAAAGCTCTTTACAATGCTATGTTAAGACAATTTGAGGGTTCATGTTTTCTGGCAAATGTTCGAGAAACTTCAAAAGGCAACGGGGGTTTAGCTACTTTGCAAGAAACATTACTAAATGATGTACTATTACCTCGACGAAGATTAGAAGTGTCCAATGTCAATGGAGGTATTCATCTAATACAACGCAGACTTGGTTGCAAAAAAGTTCTCCTCATCCTTGATGATGTAGATGACTTGCACCAATTGAATACTTTAGCAAGTGACAAGTGGTTTGGTAATGGGAGCAGGATCATCATTACTACAAGAGATAGACATTTGCTAACTTGTCATGGCATAAACCAAGATCATGTGTATAAAGTTCAAGCATTGGATGACAGTGAAGCTCATGAGCTGCTTAGTAAGCATGCTTTTCTGACACACCAAATATTAAAAATCAGCACAGATCTAGTGAATAGTGTTTTGCATTATGCTGATGGCCTTCCATTAGCACTTGAGGTGCTAGGTTCCTTCTTATGTGGTAGAAGAGAACATGAATGGGAAAGTACACTAAAGAAGCTTTCTAGAGTTCCTAACAATAAAATCAATGATGTGCTTAAAATAAGTTATGATGGACTAGAGGAAAATGAGAAAGAGATTTTTCTAGACATTGCATGCTTTTTTAAGGGGAAGAGTAGTGAGTATGTAAAGAAAGTTCTCGATAGTTGCAATCTTGACGCAACAATAGGATTAAAAATTCTCATTGAGAGGTCCTTGATAAGAAATGGTTCCGGAATAGAAATGCATGACTTGATTCAATTCATGGGCATGGAAATAGTGAATCAAGAATGTCGAGATAATCCCGAGAAACGCAGTAGACTATGGCGGTATGGTGATGTTTTTGATGTTCTATCAAGCGATGAGGTAAGATTGCAAATACCATCAAAATTTTGCTTTTTATCTTTTACTCTATTTACTTACATGAATAAGCTAACTAGTCTTGAATATACAGGGAGATTGTGTTGTAAAAGCCATAGTGTTGGAGCTACCAAAGCTGACAGAGATGTGTATCAATCCTGATGCTTTTACAAAAATGAAAAGGCTGAGATTGCTCATCTTGCGCAACGTGCAAGATTCCTTCCACGGTCCTATATGTCTTCCTAATAAGCTTAGATGGTTTGAATGGCACGGATGTGCTCGCAAGATTCCGGAATTTTCCTCTGGTCCAAATAAATTAGTGGGACTTTATATGAGCGAAGCCAATATCACAAGAGTGTTAAAACAATTTGAGGTGAGCATTTACCTACATAGACCTTTTTATTATCTATTTCATTTGTATGTGCATATGCGTATTATATGTACTAGTAAAGGAAGCGGTGTTTTTATGTTTTAGAAACCACTTCTCTATTTCATTTCAAAAGGACCCTAGCTTCTTGCGTTACAAATATTTTTACGTACAGCAAAATTGGCATTTGAAAAATTAAGCGAGCAACTTTATTAGAAATACTAAGTGGAAACATTTTTACCAAAAAAAAAAACATTTTTATAAAATATACAATACAAAGAAGTTTTCTACGTATATGTGGAAAGAGAAAGATATTTCAAGATATGAAATTTATATATGAAGGTCATTGCATCATTAGAAATTTCAAATTTTAATACCAAGATATGTGAGAGATAAAAATTAAAATAATCAATTTCACGTATCTGCACGTGGTATAATATCTGTAAAATAAGTAATTGAATATAATTGATGGAAGGAATATAAAAGGAAAAGATTGATATCTTTTAAAGTAGGAGATCATCTTTACCTTATATAATATTATAGATGAAGCTTACATGCTTTCTAATCTCTAACTATCGACATAGATATATTTCAAAATCAGATCAAATCTACCTAGTGCAGATACTCAAAATTAGCGGCCAAAAAACGATACTCAAATGCAATTTGCTGTCGGTTGTTTACATATAAACTTTCTTATTTTACAGAAAAATTGTATAGTGAAATAACAAAAGGGAAACAAAAATATGACGAAACTTACCCAATATACATACATAAACGGCGGGGTTGGTCCAGCATCAATAAGATTAGCTCAGTCAAAGGTTTGAACGCACTTTTCCGTAAAACAAGGCATTGTTAATTGCTTAAATCATTTCTTAAGAAGTAGCACTTCTAAGTGGACATAATAGAGTATTTATTAGGAACTTTGCCAGTAACGTGTGTAATGTGGGCACAACAAAATCAATATAAGTGATCCAGTAGGGTCATACCACTAGTTTCTTAATAGAAAGTTAGAGCCAGATTTCGAATTGGATATGTAAAATTTTGATTTTCTTCCGAATGCTTTTCAAAGTTGGCTTCATTGTCTTTGCATGACTTAAAAAAAAAGTAAGATTTATTATTTTTTACGCAATTACATTGTGATAGTATTTATATTCCTCATTCATCCATGATATATAGTTAAAGCCATAACTAGCGGTGTCTTTGCTCATATTCTCGTCACGTGACACTTCACTTCACTTTTGTGATTGCCACATGACATGACACGCGGAATAGTTTTGTCATGTGGCCCACATCCGCCTTTGCCACGTGGCACTCCACAATGCTTTTATGACTGTCTCATGGCATGACGCGAGGCATAGTTTTGTCATGTGGCCCATATTTGCATGCTCATCACGTGACACTTCACTTGAATTTTGTGATTGGCACATTCATGATGCACGGCACAGTTTTATCCCAAATCAGTTTTCATCTACTAATGGAGGGTTGATTTGGGTCAAAAGTACCAGTTTGGGATCGTTTTTGTTAGAGGAAAATTAATTTGTGGTAATTGTATAGTGGTGGTACCAGTTTAGGACTTTTGTGAAACAAAAATTAATTTGGAGTAAATCTGCGAATTAATTTGGGATTTTTAAATTCTAATTTTTTTAATAATTGCCTAATGCAATTTTATTTGATTTTTATATTGTGTACCTATATGTTATTGAATTCTTACAAATAATATGTAAAATGTAAAATCATAAGAGTTATCTCTGATTTGCTAAAGTGACGATGAAAACTACATTACTGGGTAAAACTCGGTCATGCGTGTGCCACGTGACACCACTTCGGGCAAGCTTTCACCCGGTCAATACAGATTATACAACAGTCAAGGATATGTAATTATGACATATCCTTTCCCTGAGAAACCCAATCTCCCCCATGTGTCGTGTAGCCAATTTTATAATCCTCAATCAAGCTCAGCCTCTGCAAATAAATTATGATATTATTAATTATCAATGTTATAAAACATGGACAACGTGAATGACATCCGATAATAAATTACCATCATTTCACGAGTTTGACACCCCCATCTAGGTACAACAACTTACATAGGTCTATTTGTGGACTCCGCAGCATATCACCTCTACATTAAATAAACAAATTGCTCAATATTTACGATTGACGAGCTAAAATATAATAATTTCTTGGAAGATCAATATCGGATATGCTTTATTAGCAACCTATTCTCATAACGGGAATTCCACGGTTTAAATGTAAGGAAGCAACATCATCATACAAGCACCCCTTTTTTGTCCATTTCAGAATGTTTATCAAAGCTAGTTTCGCTGTTTTTGCAGGGCTTCCAAAATTTGAAGTACCTTAATTTCAGTGACTGCGAGTCGCTGGTTCGCACGCCGGACCTCTCGTGTACTCCAAATCTCAGGGAATTGGATCTCCATAATTGTAAAAACTTGGTAGAAGCCCACGAGTCCATCGCATATCATGGCAAGCTACAGGTGTTGAATTTCCGGGGGTGCTCTGAACTTAGTGTTTTTCCAAATGAGCTCAAGTCAACAAATCTTCAAGCTCTCCGCCTTGAAAATTGCACAAAGTTTGAAAGGTTCCCTGATATTCCACATAAACTCGAAGCCCTAAAAAAGCTTAATTTAAAAGGAACCGCTATTAAAGGACTTCCTGCATCAATAGAAAATCTTGTCTCTTTGGACAGAATGGTCGTAGGTCATTGCAAGAACCTGATGAGTCTTCCGTCGAGCATTTACAAGTTACAAAACCTTGAACACTTAAATCTTGATTCATGCACAAGTTTAATCAGGTTTCCAGAGTACGAGGATTCGGCTGATCCTTGTATGAAGACCAAACTTTCAAAATTAAATTGTTTAGTCCTTTCGGAATGTAATTTGTCCGAAGTAGACTTTCTTGAGAATCTTTCATGTTTTCCCGTTTTGGAAGCATTACATGTGTCGATGAACAATATTACTAGCCTTCCTACGTCCATCAATGAGCGTCACCGTTTGTCCCATTTGGATGTTGAAAATTGCCATCTATTACAGGATATTCCCGAGCTTCCACCATTTTTGAGTTCTCTTTGGACAGATAATTGCGAATCTCTGCAAAATTGTGGAGATTTAACTTCAGTTCATGATTTTGTCCGTAGAGGGTTGACCACGGCTGATATTTGCTCACCTTACCAGGTTAGATTCTCTCTCTCACGCATGCATATCGATGTGGACCATATGCTGGATCGGGTGTGTGCTCGTTTACTGCAACAGCAGAAAATGCAATATTGGAGGCTTAAGAAAATCAAACAAATATAAAGTGATTCTGCATGTGTATGCATGTAATGGAGTTGGCTACTGTACTTTTATGGGAATGATTTCTATCACATGGGACTTGTATGTTGATGCAAGCAAGGATCAATGGATCTCTACTTGTTTATAGGGCTCTAATTCCAAGTGGAATTCCTTAGCATTACTTACTAAATTCAAATTGAATTTTTCTATTTGGGTACTTTCTAATGTTCTATTTTTGTTCCAGCTTCCTAATTACTCTATCAGTCTCCCTCGAGGAGAGATGCCGGAGTGGGTTCTCCCTGTTGAAAATGAGTACATATCTTTCATGGCTTCAAAAGACTTATATGACAAGTTTTTGGGATTAGCTCTCTGTGTTTCTTTCGATAAGATTAATTATAAGGAGGACAGATACAAATATGACACATTTACTTGTTCTCCCCATGTTAATGGCAAACGGCTTTTTGATCGGTCATTCGGTTTCATGCCGTCGCAGTTGGATCTTATGCAACTTCATTATTACTCACCACCAAACTTGTGGGGAGAAGTCGATTTTGGTCGAATTGACGGGAGTCATGCACAATTTGGCCTTACAGTATCCAGTGAAAAAGTGAAGAAGTGGGGATTCCGAATATTTTGCAAGCAACTGGAGAACGATTTAAAATTCGTGCTCCAAGATAATCGGCTAATCGATCCAGCTTTACTCTGCGAGATCGATTATGAATCCACGTATTCAGAAGTCAAGAGTTTACTTATGCACAGAGATGGCTTGACCGAAAAAGATCAAGGAGCCGGGGAGTTCACATATGCACAAAGATAGTCCGATCGAAATAGATTTACTAAAATAATTGCAAGAGAGCTCACATATGCACGAAGACAGTCCAATCGAAATGGATCTACCAAAGAACTTCCAAGATTGTCAAACGAGTACTGCGGAGCATAGTCGAATAGGATCGAAGAGAAAGCATGAGCCTATTCTCCCTCGAGGCTGGCTGCATTGGTAGTTGGAATGATGGAAACTTGCCGAGGAAGCAATTCGGAGGCGAGTGAACTAGGCCGATCTTCATTACAACGCCTTCTTTCTACTTGATCTTCCCGTTTTCTTTTTGCTAGAAAAAAAAACTATTAAATAAAATTCTGTAATTCTTTCTCCCCTTTATCTCTTTTCTTTGTTTTTATTTATTTATTTATTTATTTTTTGGCTAAATCCTCTTTTCTCCGCCATAGGCAAACTTCGAACTCCACCGACGCCACTCTCAGCAGCACGACTCCTCCTCATCTTCCATCATCCGACACCACCCCCGAGCTCTGACGGAATGTAAGATCGCCACTGGAAGACGGAGGCGACGAGCAGTAGAAGTTCGTCATCTTCCCGAAACAGAGTCCCTAGCGAACCGATGGCGACGGAGACCGGCGAGCGGGGGCGACGGATTACCACTGCGGACCGAAGCCGTGGAAGCCGACGACGTGGCTTCGGGCGAACGATTCTCTCCCTGAGGTTCGTTCTGGGCGTCATGCGGCTTGCTATAGATAGATCGGGTAACGCCTGGCACATCCGAAGTGTATTAAGTTTATTTGTGATACTCGAGATGGATTTGAAATTCGATTCGTGTGGTGCTGCGATTGCGCGGGAGCTTGAAGAATGGGTGGGTGAAGTCGTTCGACAGGCGTTGAATTAGTGTTTCTTTGTAAGTCTTGTCTGTGGATGCTTCGTTGTGAATTCATTGGTAATCGACTTTACAAGCCGCAAAATCAGCAACGATCGCTACAAGGTATAGCCTGTCTTCCTTTCTTTTCCCAGGTGGTGGCAATTGTTATGGAAGAAGTAGGCGAAGTCTAGGTTTAAGGAAGAAACCAGCGAGCAAGAGCGAAACAAAGGGAAGTAGGGTACCGGCCACTATATAAGGATGTGCAGCGGGTAATAGGTTTGCCTGGACAATTGAATTGTGAGGAACTTCGATCACTGGGATAGGACTCTGTCACTAGGTTTCGTGAGGCACTTGAAGAGGCAAAACCGGAGAGGAAAACAGAAGATGCAGTGACATGGCGAGCTACCGGGAAAGGTTGCTTGACCGTCGATTCCTTTTACCATGACTTTGGCAACTAGGGAGAATTGAAAACCAAATTTACTTGGAGTGTGAGAGTAATATGAATATCAGTTGTGCCCATGGACTGTGGCTATTAAGAAGAAAACAAATATGATAAACACGGAGTTCACATGAGCAAAAGCACAAGAAGCTGATTGTCAATTCTGACTTTTTAGAGCCTTCACAACAGTTGAGGGTTCTCTTTTCCTCCTTATGTGCCATAGGTGTTATGAAGGAGCATGACCGAGAAGCAAAAACTTCTGGAAGCTTCATGAATGTTTGAGTGGAACCTAATTAATGAAAGATAAGCTTCCGATTTACCAATGATAGGACACGCTAGAATGAGCAGCATGCAGTTTCTCAAATTTGTTGCTGTTCTTGCTTTAGTGCTGTTAGAGCCATATCAGTTAAACAGTGAGGAGGGATTTGCATCTTAATCATGAGATGAGTACGTGTTGATAGTCATTTCTAGGAAGTTTGTGACCAGTATATTATATAGGATCTGCAAGATCTTGATCATATAGCTATGACACATGGATTCATTCCATTAGTAGCTGCATATTAATGCTGAGATATTTCTACTGGTAGTAACTCGATGCTGATTTCCTCTTAAGTTACCTGTATGCATTCATGCATGCATGAGAGAATTTCTGACTCTTATACTCCTGTTTATTTCTCCTAACAAATAACAAGACCTATTTGCTTTTCTTCTATAAGGCAAATCTTGCTCTGGACAGTCTTGAAGTTCCAGTTGGGGTAGGAAACTGATTTTCAGTAACCAGGTGCATTTCATATATGTTACTTTATTTCTGATTAAGATGATTATTTCAATCTTAATTAGTGAATGATTTCTGATTGTACTTTATTTATATCATACTTTGATTGAACAGGTGTGTCATTGTCGAGGATGGGAACGCGATTGCGGCTAAAAGAAACCGGACTAATGAGACACAAATTGTATGTTTATCATTGCTTCTCCACCCCCTTCTATAAATTTTGGCCACCGGCACTTTGTTGTTCTGATTTGATACCCTCGAATTATCCACTTGTAGTTATTGTTGATCATTCTATGCTTTTCCCTTTATTATTTCTTTAATATATGATAAAAAAATATCTGACCAGATCTGTTAATAAGTGGAGTTTTCTACGCATTATTAGGCTGTAATGGTTTTGTTCCCATTATTCTTTCACGGAATGTGCCATGGTAATAAATGCACAATGTCTTACGTTTTTCATTTGCCATTGTTCTCTGTCTGGAACCATATTATGGTCTTTATCAGCTTTTGTGAAGTTCTTAACATTGTTTTCTTAGGCGTATCTTAGCTAGACTTCAGTATACTTATTGCATTGTGAGCATTGTATTGCCTTTTAAGATGTAAGAATCTGCTCCTTGGGCACATTGCTTCATACAATGGCCACATTTACACAAATATTTTAAGCCTGGTTTCTCTTAGAGATGATCTCTTATCTAATAGTGTACTTCTGTAATCATTTATAGTTATGTGGTGACAATACACTACTATACTGACTTTGTGGACTGTAATAAATAGTTGATGTGCAAAATATTTGTCCCTTTTAGTATCTTGGGGAGCATAATAAAAAAGACAAAGGCATTTTGCTACAGGGGTATATATAAAAATACTGTTACAAAAGGTGGAGGTGGCCAATCCATGATAGAGAGAATGAGACTGCTGTTATGACAGTGAGCATGGTTCCTATGCAATGTTTGGAAGACATAGCTGATTGAAATCCAACCTAGCCGGTACTAGTAGACAAGTCATCTGCAAATCTCCCCTCAATCAGATCACTGGTGCCAAGATCTCTCTGAAGAGAAATAGCCCATCCGAATTAAAAGCCTCTAAGTTCACCCAGTTTATAGCATGTTGTTTGTTCTCCAAGGACATTAGGTTTTATGTCGAAGAAAGGTCAATGCGTTTAATAGAGCCCAATTAATGTCAATTGAATCAAATGATAAACTTCAGAGAAAATTTGCTTGCACGAAAACCTATTTTTTGGAGTACAGACATTTCTTAAAATTGATATTCTTAGGACTGAACTGTAAGTTTCCTAAACTAAGCATATACTCCTATCAAGCGAACTTGTGTTTGCTTAGGTAGTACAGTCTTTTGCAAATTGCTTTGTCAATTAGTTTGCTAAATTATCTCTTGAATGATATTCAGACATGTTTTGCGAATGGAATCTTTCTTGGGTTTCAAGCTGCTGAGCCAGGGAAAAATGTAGAATCATTGAAAACATTGGCTGGTTTCAACAGAATTTTCATCTGTGTTTCCCCTGCCAGATTTATGAATGTTTCCAACCGCTTTCTTGTTTCTCTCGCAGTAATGGGAATTCTTGATTAAAGTATTTTAAATGTTGTGGAGGTATAAGGGCATTGGAAGCAATTTCTCTTCTGTGAGACTTTTATGGACGAGGAAACCATAATGGTATGAACGGTGATCGACCATTTTAACCAGTTGAACTGTTTGTTGGGGAGAATGTTATAACACTGCAGTTAGCACCTATTTACATTAGATAACCTAGGGAAATGGTAGGTTTTTTTCAGTGGACCCACAGTTAAATACACTTTTTAAGAGGCTTTTATGATAATAATAGAGCAACTCCACTTTTTAAACCAAAGTTTACTTTATGAATCTAAGAAATTTAGCATTCTGCCTACTAGCAACATCTCCCTGAAAGACCCTTCTGGAGAAGGTTCTCTTAATGCTACGGTCTTCCTAGCACTCATGCCCTTCCATATAGATTAAGAAGATTTCAGGGAGCCTCTTTCTATTTCTACTTTTCACTCAATTCTCTCAACCAGCTAACGAGAGAATTGTAGCTGGGGCTTTCGGTGATTGCAGATCTTGCTGAACAACTCTCTCTCTCTCTCTCTCTCTCTCTCTCTCACGCGTGCGCGCGCACGCACACACACACAATTGTCAATGTCTTAGTTGTTTGCAGCAGCTGCATATGTTGTTGTATCCTTGGTCTGGAGAATTATCTGCACATCATATAAGTAAATAAAGCTGGCCCAGTGGAACGATTTGTAATGACAAAGGGTTAATGAAATTACAAGCATAGAACTAGAGGGTCATTGGTTGGATAAGAACCCATTCAGCAGTTTTCTCCATCAAGGATGAGGTGCTTTTCTTGAGTTGGTGGGTACACTTATCCAGACTGACACTCTTCTCATGTCAACATACTTTATTGTCCAAGAGGAATTATGCTTACTTGTTTTTTAGTACAAGTAGCTACGGGGTTTGCTTTGACTTTTTACTACCGTCCAACTAAGTATACTTGCTTGAGTGGAGTGGTGTTCAGCCATATAATGGCTATACTATGAATAGGTGTAGAATTTGCCCAGTGAGCAAAAGGTAGAGTTTCAGATGCCCATGTGGCTTTCCTCCAGGCTGGGTATTCTTAGCCAAATTGCCATTTGAGAAATGGGACGTTTCAGATTGCCATCTGAGAAAAGACAAAGTGCAGTATCTTAATAGTTGATAATCCATTGGTTAGACTTGTTTGTGAGAAATATCTTCTTCCTTTATCCCTATCGGGAAATACTGAACATGTATTGTTCTTGGTCAAGCAATTCTCTAATTTGAGCTCTTCAGTTGCAATATTTCAAGAAACTTGTCAGACCATAACCTTTTCATGCCTCTGTGATAATTAGTACGCTTTGGAAACTCATTACATACTGAAAACATGGCCTTAAAATAATGTCTTCACAATGATACAATCAATTTGGTTCACGTTTCTTCTCTATTTTTTAGAAACCGGTAACATAAATATCGTTTCTCTTCACCTTTTTTCTCTTCCTTTTCCATGCATTTGCTGTTAATGACATTGTGGAATGTATGATTTGTTTTAAGTATTAATCGATATACTGAATGCTAATATTTGGTTTTCAGCTCTAAAGCCTCATATGTCGCGGGTTAATCAGGCTTCTTATTAGATCTGCGTGAATGATTCTTCCTGTTGAATCATCTCAAGCCTTTGCACAACTAGGTAGGACCTTTGAACTTATGGTTCCTTACTTTCATGTACATCACTACATCATGTATAGTATTATGATGCACCTCTGCTGCATATTGAATGATCTCAGTTACTTGTGCATATAAGAAGTGGTCTGTATGGTGTGACCTTTGTATATTATAGGCTGTTAACAATTGGAATGGCACGGATTAGGGCGCCCTGGCAATGTTTCTTGCTGCGGCAGCATCACATGATG
The DNA here is from genome assembly GCA_031216405.1 of Syzygium malaccense. Lineage (NCBI taxonomy): Eukaryota > Viridiplantae > Streptophyta > Magnoliopsida > Myrtales > Myrtaceae > Syzygium > Syzygium malaccense. The sequence goes on along the minus strand of CM062257.1, from coordinate 24,347,768 downwards.
CTCATGCTAAGATAGAGTATGTCTATAACTATAGGTTTCCTTGTACATAGTAGTCAATCACAACTAGGACACTATAAAGGCCTTCAAGATGAAGTTAGACACTATCCTTGCTCATGATTCGTGATTTTTGGTTTATTTTGATCATATTGTTATTGTCCTTATTCCTGTTAGTTAATCTCTTCATCTGACTGTAAGTCTAACTTGCAGTTTAAGATAGTTTCCATTCTTGAGGTAAATGCATCGCAAAATAACTTTTGAACTATAGTTTTGTGACTCTTTGTATTCTACATGAAGTGACATCATTGGTGCTGATTCTAGAATAATAAGATTCTCTGCTATTTGTGTGTGATGTCAGAAACAGTTAATGTTAATTATTTTGTCTCAAGATGTTAAAACATTTCATAATCATAGTGTGTTCAAACAGCCCTTTAAGTATAGAGATCTTTATGAATGTTATTGATGATGATGAGCATTCTATTTTATGGTAAGAGGACGTAGTTAAATATCTAGCATTCCATAAAGTATCTTCAAATGATTCTGTGCACTCTGACTGACAATTCATATGCCATTTACTGCTTTTCTAATTACAGAATTTCCTCGAAGGACCAGAGTAAGGAAGCGTGATGCATGTCCAGATCAGTTTTTGCCCTAAGAATTCTTGCTATGGCAGCTGCAGCCCTGATACTTTTCATGTGTTTACCGTGGGCTGCAGCTGCCATAGCAAGTCCATTTCATGCTTTAACTTGATTATCTGATTGTTAAGATAATTTACGGCATAACCCTGTGTAGGCATCACTTTTCTGATTTTTTTTAGTTTTTCAAACTTTGAGGTCATTTGGGGGTGCTTCTGAGCTTCATAGTTTTAGACTATGTCATGTGTCATCAACATATTCTCTAATCTAGCTAGATTTTTTTGAGTTTTTCAAGCTTTGAGGTCATTTGGGGGTGCTTCTGAGCTTCATAGTTTTAGACTATGTCATGTTTGATCCTTGATGATAGAAGAGGCATGTGATTCGCATGGAGCTGCTGGAAAAGAATTGCATTGACTGGAGTTGAGCTTCCTGGCTATAGCAATTATGTCCTAAAACACTTGAAACCTTGATACTGTAGAGTCAATCGATGTCATAATCACTGTTGACTTTGTCTGGCCCACTATTGTGAGAAAGTCTCGGTGATTTAACCGGTCACATGGTGAGGATGATTGGTTGAGATAGTCACGTGGTGGCACATAAGGTCCATAAAAATCTCAATGTTTTGATCGGTCAAGGGACTGGCCATTGCTTTTGCCTTAAAAGTGTGCTTTACTTATTGTTCAATACTTAACGAGAGAGGCCCCATATTTTCCCGTAATGAAAGGTATAAATTTGAGTTTTTTTTTAAGCTAGTAATGATTATACTATAATCAAATGTAGTAGGACATTAGAAACTAACGTGCCTGAAAGATCCGAAAGTCTAAAACGAACAAGATGGTAATTTTGGACCATAATCTGTTGGAAATTCTTATAAATATGGGCTAACATTTATCGCTTAACATTTAGTTTGTGAAGATAGGTGTTATAAAGTTTATAAAATATATGAGAACGCTATATTGCCCAAATATGGTCGTATAGTATTATATTGGGCTTCGTACATCTCAATTACAGTAATAATGTGGTTGGATATTTAGTGTAGGTTAGTATTTTAACAGTGTCGTATGTTGAATAGATCTATTAGAATATGTTGCAAAAATAAGCCGTGTTTTATTTTCCCCCCTAATTTCATGTACTTACGATTTATTCATTGAGACCATCTTTGGAGGCGAAGAGGAAAACCTAGTCTTGGATTTGTATGACTTCATTCTTATTGATTGGTTTAACGACGATGATTAGGGGAAAAGTGTTAGAAAAGTCTTAAACCTATTGTTTTTGTGTCAATTTAGTTCCAAAATTTTTAATGGTGTCAATATAGTCATAAACCTTTTGATCTAGAGCCAATTCACTTGTCAATTTTGGCTGGACACTTGGCGGTTTACGTGGCACGGCCGGCGCTGCGTGAACAACTTTTAATAATATCTTTTTGATTTTTTTTTCCTTTTTTTCTTTTCTTTCTCTTTCTTTTTTTTTTCCTTCCCTTCCTTCTTCTTCCAGCCAGTTGCCAAGCCTCAGCAACCGACCAGAGGTGACCTTGCCGACCACTGACTAAGCTCGCCCTCGCTAATGACAGTAGCAGCGAGCCTCGACATGGCTAGTTACCTCGAGGACGGCCTCATGTTGGGCGAGCGAGGCAAACCCTCGCCTCTAGCCAGTCACTCAAATGAGGCCAGCCCTCACCAGCCATGGCTGTGCTGCCCACCGAAGGAAAGAGGAAAAAAAGAGAGAAATAATAAAAAAAAATTGAAAATTATTATAAAAATGTTCGTGTCATGACAGTCGTGTCATGTAGGTCGCCCGGCGTTCACGTCAGCAATATCCGGCCAAAATTAGCCAAAATGATTGGATTTGCTTTGAATTAAAAAGTTTGTGATTAAATTGGCACAATTAGAATGTTTAGGACTAAATTGGCACAAATACAATAAGTTTAGAACTTTTATGACACTTTTCCCCCAATGATTGACTAAACTAAGGCATGTTTTTGATTCAAGACAGGGTATTCTAAATTCTATATAAGAGGTTTAGATCATTGCATTTCTTATACGTGGTATAATACGAACTGTATATGGGTTTAGAATCCAATTGATGCATGACCTTGATGCAAATCCATGTATAATGCATATATTATGAGGTTTATGGGTGACTTCAGGAATTTGATTTGGTTGCTTATTTTCGTTATCAATATGGGATTTTAGCTGCCCATTTTGTGGCAAATGTTCTTCAAAAATTACGCGGTATAACTCGGTGTATGTGAAGGGCATGTGAACCGTAAATGATATTATGCAATTTGACCTTTTTGCTTGTTATTTTGCACAATCAATTTATAGCTTTTGTTACACATGCAATGATTCTTGTACTCTCTAAATTTTCGAATTCTAATCTAATCCTTTTATAAGGAATTCAAACTTGGAAGATTTTGATATGAATAAGAGAACCGAAAATTATGTAATGCAATTCGACAATTTTAATTGTTAATGTGCAAAATTAGTTAGGGGGTTCTGTTCTACGTCGAATATCAGTTCTACTTTGTCAATTTTTTGTCGTGATATGATTTGGTTCGTGAGAAATTCGATTTAGAAGTCTCAGAAATTTTTGGGATAATTATTTTGTGACCGAGTAGACAAGCTTCAGATTGGATGTCGATTTCGTATTATATGTCCAAATTGGCTCCATTATCGTATTACCCACAGCAATTTCGGTCATTTTACAGCTTTAATTTCGAATCAAATCCATTCAAAGGACCCGATACAAGTTTTGGGTGTTTTGGTTTCTGGGGTTAGACGAAACCGAGTGTTAATGGTAAAAATTCCTTATAATTGGACCGTCATTAGGCTAGTTAGATATGCGTGAGTAACCCTTCGTGATGCCATTTTTCGATCTTAGAAGTTGTTTCATCGGGTATGACTTCGAGATATTATGCATTTACACTGAGAATGCATTTGACGGGCTATAGAGTTATTCACAAGCTTTATGGTTATTGGTCTCTCTCCAAAAATCAGAGGCTTTATTTATAATCAAAGCATGATTTTCTGTTATAAGTATATATTAAAATCGAAATAAAGCTTTACTTGCGCTTTAAAAGGGTCGAATTTGCTGCGTTTTCAGCCTAGTCTGTAACAGGTCAAGTTTTCAAAACGGCTTTTTATTTTTTGTTGTGCTCCACACGCCATGGCTTATTCTTGTATGAACATACTTATGATGCATTTTCTCTTAGATAAAATGGAGATAAATTTTAGACATGCATAAATTTTAGAAGTGAGGTGCTGCAAGATTACTTTGATACTTGAGGAATGGGATAACAATAGTCACTCTCCTTAATACGGCGTATGAGCCATACACTCTATTTTGTTAAATATGCATGTATTTTTGTTTGGGCATTTGAGATTAATGAATACGACGTTAAAAATGAATTTTTTGATCTGCTGAGATACGTGAGGTTTTGTATCTTATTCAAAGTGGTCATGAGTAAATATTCATAGAAAAAAGTGTTTAGCTATGCAATAATATCGTGAGCATGTGTCATTTGAGATTTTCCATAGCATGTATGGTAATATGTCACCTTATTTTTACTGACACCTTATTCATTGATTACATTGTAAAATATTTATGGATTAGATAAAATGGATCAAATTTAGATTAATTGTTTTAGGAGACGTTTGATTTATTTATTATATGAAACATATTTAAGAAACTAATACAAATAACCATCAAATAATGGCCAGAGATGGCGGTGGCTGAGTAGGGTTTTTTGGTGGTTTTGGACTCTGGTGTCTAAGTGCAGCGTCCGTAGCTGTGGAGCGGCAGCGCTATCCGGCACACGGCGGAGATGTTAGACTCATGGGAGGAGAAGAGAGGAGGATGAGGAAAGGAGGACAGAAGAAGAAAAAAGGAAAAAAAAAACATTTTATATGTTGAGTTCGAAAAATTAACGTCGTAATTGTCCACATTATCATTTTCTCTTAGTCAGACACCCCCACGTAAACTAAAATAGGTAACATGGCACAGAAATCTCACATTTAGCTAAATTTGAAATATTTTGGTACTTAATTGGATAGAAAAGTCCGGATACTCGACTGCACTATTAATAAAAGTTAAAACCCTCGGGCAATGTTTGTTTACTAGAATGAGAAGAGTAGAACGGGAATGAGACCTCATTTTCGTATCCGCTATAGTGTTAGATAACTTGGAATAAGATGTAATGGTACTAGATATTGCAATGAAACAGACTTCATTATCGCGTTTTCATTACTATGGGGAGATGTAGGTCGAAGTAGGAGGGAATGGGTATGACTTAACAAAAATGAGAATTCCATAAATGCAAGAATCTTTCCCTTTTTACTTTTCCCCTTTTTTTAGCAACTTTTGGAATTAATTTAATTAACCTGCTCTTTGCTGTGGTAAATTTTAATAATATATGAAATTATACGAACCTTACGCCCAATTTCAAGGTGCTCCCAAACATGGTAAAATTAAGATACCAAATGCTCATTCCAATTCTTTTTAATTTATTCCAATAGCTTCATTAGGACTTATCAAACGTGATGTTAAGGTATGCTCGCACTAAAAAGACCAAAAGCAGTGGAGGCAACACTACTAAATTGGTATGATTTTTACCTATAATGGCGATTCAAAAATGTCAAATTACATCGAGACCCCTGGAGGTATATGAAATAGTAAGCTATTGCCCAGTCTCCGGCGAAAAACCTGAAGTAATTAGATTGGGTTATTCTTATACATGAAAACATCCATTTTTGGAACAATTTGAAGTAACCATATTCGTTTTTTCTCATTTTTGGAACCTCTTCTTATTGGAAAATGTCTCATATATTTTGTTATGTCGATTGTCTAGTTAAGCGAGCCACACCAGAAATTTGTCCGTGCCAACAATACCACTTTTGCATTTCGACGATTTCATTAATGACTTACGACAGAACAATTTGATTATGCAAGTCGCACTAGTAGGAGGACTCGATTATAGGGAAATGAAAATTTAGAGGACAAAATTGCAAAAACAATATGAGATCAGGGACCCGCATATAGGAACCAGAACAATGCAGGCTTTGTTCAGATCTAGATTCATTTTTTACTCTTGAATTATATCTTTAATGGTCTGTGGAGTTATTCACAGCATCGATTTTTAAGCCGTGCGGCCAAAAGTTTGATGTCCCAAAGGACCAACTTAATGTGATTATCATCGGCAAAGCCTTATCGACAGGCCAAAAGTTTCTCCTTCACTCAAATATTCATACAGGGTGTCGAGGTTAGAGACCCGACCTTGGGGTCTGAGGTGCCCCAAAGTATAACATTCTTGACATTGCTCTCACAAAATCTTATAGACGAAATCGGTGCGCAAAGAGAAGCAAATATACCGACATGGAGCTGGTCCTCGAGTTCCTTGGCGACTCAGGTGTTCCACGATTTCGATGGTGATGTAGTACAATTATCATGGTAGTGAAATTTCAATAGTAAGTGTTACTTGGTAAATCAATTTAACTTTTGTTTTTTAGGAATCATATTCCACTAATAATCCAATTCGTAGTTTAGATCTCTTTCCAAAATAAAAATAAAAAATTCTTGAATTTTGAGCTCCCAATTCTTTATGTAATTTAATTTCTCAGCCAATCAAATAAGACTTAAGTACAATTCTCCCAATCGTACAAGTGGATATCTATTATGCATTTATTTCTCAAGGCTTTTAGATGTAATGAAGCAATGGAATATGTCTCCCTCGCTTGGTTAATCATTTGAATAATGTGGTGCCCCAAACAATCTCTTTGAGCTCGTTAGGGAAGCTGCCGACCTTGCAGCACGAGCAGTTTCATGCGCATTTCAGTATTCTTCAAGCATAAGCTGGACCATTTTAACGGGCCCAAGGTCTTTGTGCAATGCTCAGACACTAATTCCTTCCTCGGCCCATTCAATTGCTTTGAGTGGTTATTCATTTTCTCTAACCATGCCATTAATACAGGCAGCATACGATCTTTCAGGTAATGACCAATTGGTTTCCCAACCAGGAGTACAAGCTTTTTCGTCGCTGCATTGACAAGCTGGTCAAAACCTCACTTTGGGTCCATAGAAGAAGCCACCTCGTGTGCATGCATCAAGAAATGAATCCCCAACACATATTGTCACTTTTCTTCACAGAACCACCAAAGTAATAGCTACATTTACAGAAAGGCTCTCTGCAGAAGCAAAACAAAGTTTGTCGTTGCTCACAAGACCAACCCGTGGTGGTAGCTGTGCGAATCCGAGGCGACAATGTCGCCAATAATGTTCACTTACTCACTGCTCATTTTAATGTCTCTTAAAATGAGATTTTATATGTTGAGCCAATTCCATTCAACAAACTGGACACTACAAAAGATTTATGCACTCGTGACTCATAAAAAAATAACAATTTGACCATCGAAAGTCGACCTTTACTAATAAAGGCAAGTATATAAGGGTAAGATGAAATCTTACGTTCGGTTACTTCATTTTGCAAAGCCACATAAGTTGCTAATCTAACCTTTACTAATAAAGACAGCTATATGAGGGTAAGGTGAAATCTTACATCTAGTTACTTCACTTTTCAAAGCCACATAAGTTGCTAATTAAATAGCTCGATTAACAAGGCATTTTCTATTTACATTGAACTTTCTCATCCTATTTCTCATGAATAAATGCAATATAAACCACATGTGGGCAGTGAGAAAGATAGTCTTGTGTTGGGGGGTCTACAAAGCACCAACTCATGCAACCATATTTTCTTAGCATTGCTCTACTAGATGAAGTTAATGATAATTAACCATATCCAGATCCAGAAAGCCAATGATGTCTACAACATCTTCAACCGAAAGTTGTTAAAAAACCACGGGTAAAAGTACAATTTCTGTGTTTCGGTCTAACAATTCGTGCACTGTATGAAAGAGACGCTGGAATGTTTGATAAGTAGAAATTAAAGAGCTTAAATTAATTTGTGTCTTTATATATCTTATTCTTTGGGGTAAGGCCACATCCATGAAACTCTCATCTATTTATGTAAAGTTCACTTTGTTAAATCGAGAAAACAAATCATGAGTAACATAACTTTCTAGTCAACAGAGTTATAAACGCAAGAGAATATGATGAAAGATTTGATGGGGACATGTAATCATCAAACTTCCCTCTCGGTTTCTGCCTAGTAGCTGTAATAAGATGAATTATTGTCATCCAATTTTACTGAAACTCTACAAAATTTCATTTCCTTTAAGTATTTCCTTGTCGAGTAACAGACCACACCCGGCCCACACGGGACCACATAGGCCGTGGGTCACTAGGCTGCGTGGGCCGCAGCCCAACTGAGGCACATTGGTCACATACGTACGGATTTTGGGAGGACTTGCACAAAAGGGTTTGGGATTTTGGGGCTTGTGTTTCTATAGGAACAGGAAAGGTCGTTTATATTTGTGGTGCTTATTATTTATACACGAGAATCACAGCAATCTTTAAGAAAATAATATTTCATTGCCCTTGAATATGTAATTTTGCTATCGATTTTTACGTAGGAGTATTACAAGCTTTAAAAAGGAGTGATCAAATGAAAAGGTCGGTAGCAAGCTTTAAAGAGGTTTATATGATGGAATTGAGAGTACATTCATTAAACGAGAGTTGGATGGGTATGTGTATAAATGAGTAGCTGCTATTTCTTGTAAATGGTCATTCAAAGCATTAGTTACCAAAATAGTCCTATAATATTATCTTTTTCTTATTAACGGTATTCCTATTTGTTAGCATGGATGGATGTGACCTCTCTCTCTACATAGAACAAAGAGACAATAAATGTGGACGGTTAGTAATCACATATACAAACCACATAAATAGTAAAGTAGAGTTAGGGTGCACATGATAACTTGCTAAATAGTGCTTGATTCTGTTCTTTTGTTCACAGAATCAATTTAGAAACAGAAATTCGTTTATTTAATTCTTTTATTCTGGGCGCAAATTCTTGAAAATTTGTGCCTAAAATCAGTTTTGGAGTAGAATCAAGAATAAAAAAAAAGTAGCTTCTTGATTCTAGGAAAAAAATGAGAATAAGTTTTTTCTTTTTCTTTTTCTTTTTATTGGTTTTTAATGTAGCTTCTAATGTCCGGCGCGAGGGATGCCATCGCCGTATCTGACGAGATTAAAATATTTTAATAAAAAATATTATTAATAAAAAAAATATTTTATCGACCATGGCCGATGACCAGGCCATGAACAAAAAAATTATTATTAATAAAAAAATATTTTATCTGCCATGGTCGACGACCAGGTCATGAAAAAAATATTATTAATAAAAAATATTTTACCGGCTATGGCTAGTGATCAGGCCATGGCAAAAAAAAAAGAAAAAATATTTTCAATAAAAAAATTATTAATAAAAAAATATTTTACCGGCTAAGGCCAAAAAAATAAAAAAATATTTTTAATAAAGTATTATTAATAAAAAAAAATATTTTACTGGCTAGGGCCAAGGAGGAGAAGAAAAAAAGAAAAGAAAGAAATATTAAATATTTAAAATATTATTAATAAAAAGATATTTTGTGCCGTTACCAAATGCATTTATGTTCTTTTTTTATTTCAGGAATGAAAATTTTGGGTTATTACCAAATGCCTTTAAATGCTCATAATCAGTTCTCAGACACAGAATAAAAAATAATCATTTCTAAGTAAAATCAATTTTCGAGTACAGAATTGTTGCCATACGCACCCTAAAAGTTCAAAAATGAGTTGTGCAAGAGAGGCAACATTTAGATAGAATTGGCAAAATTTTTACCTTATTTTGGCGTGGGCTGTATGCTCTATGCATATAGAGAGAGAAAAATCATGTGATTCTCGTGTGTACGGTCATTCTTCGCGGTTTCTTCATTTGAAATTAAAAAGATATAATTAATAAAATGATAATAATAATAGGCCATGGTTCTCGACGACCTTTCTAAATTGAGGTATTTATGCTAGGGGAGGTGTTTGTGCTAGGGGTTGGGCATGATCCGAGTGGATGGTTTTCATGCCGAAACCGAAAACTGCATACTAGGGACCAGTTTCGATTTTTTGGAATCAAGATCCGTCCGTCAGCTCCATAAATCCACTCGAGAATCGAATCATCAGTCCGGTCCGGTTCCTAGATGGATCCAAAGAACCGGTGGCGAGGCAGAGAAGGGGTGGGAAGGGAAGGGGCGGAGGAGGACGATCCGGTCGACATTAAAGAAGAAATTTTTTCCCTTTTGTCTCGTGCAACCTCCCCGCCTCTAGTGCCCTTCCTCACCTTCAATCGAAATAAAAGAAGATATTTTTCTCCAAATTCTCCTCTTGCCCTCACTCTGTTCCACTTGATTTGCTTGCGATTTCACTTCAGTTCAGTATGTCTCTTGCGGCTTTTGACCTTCTCCTAGCAGACAACCCTCGCCTTCAACAAACGCCCCCACTGTCTACTCCTCTAGTTTTCCTCCGTGTTGACTTCCTCTCTCTTTATTTAAAACCTTCCTCCTCCTCCGCTCCTGCATCCTCACTGCATGTGACGCCATGAACAAGCGAGAGAGACCGCTTCAAGAAGCCACCGCCCAACCCACTGTCCCGTAGAAAGCAAAGAGCCCGTCCTTCTCCTCCGCCCTCCTCGAGTCCTTCTACCGCTCCATCGATGAGTCCAACGGCCAGGAGCACGCCTCTCCTCTGTTCCCAGAGCCGGCCTGATAAAAAAAATAGGGCACCCACTAGACCTGCATCTCTATGGAGAGAGAGAGAGAGCATTCCTTGGGGAGTGTGAGAATCTGTGGGGGACGTGAAAAGAAGCGATGTGAAAAGACTGACATGGGTAAGGTGAGAGAGAGAAAGAGCTTTTAGGATTTTTAAAATTTTTAACATGAAAATTAAAATATATATTATATATATTTCAATTCGATTCAGGTGAGCCGTTTCGTACCTGGAATAAAAAATTGAATCAGTATCCACCGATTCCAGCAAATTGGAATCGAGAACTGGCCGTTCCTTTTGGGAATCGCCAATTCTGAGCTGGTCCGATCTGATTTTGGGCGGTCCGAACGGTTTTCGATTCTTTTACACATCCCTAATTTGTATTAAAATTTTTTAACATAATGATGAGGTCATAGATACCTTCCCATTAAATGCACAGATAATGCTTAATTATAATTGGGAAAAATTAAGAATGGCGAAAGATGAATTGCTTGAATGGCGAAAAAAAGAGAAAAAACTTTCAGGTGAAATGAGAAAATTAATGAATCTCCCTCTTGTCAACATCAATAGTTGTCTGTCTCTCGCTCTCAAGTTATGGCTACTCGTGACAATATACCTATGCGACCCCTTTGGCCATGATAGCTTAGCTGTGATAGTGACGATGATGGCAATGTGTAGATGTTGGTACTTCGGCGGCTCAGAAATTGTCTCTATCTCTCTCGTCCAATTTAGTGAAGTTCTTTAATGTACTCTCACAAGCAAAGCTTGCAATTAGGACATTGCATATAGTCAAAACAAAATAAAAGAAGATACGCTCAACGAGGACAATATTATAAAAATTCTTTCCATTTTCTTATCATGTTGCATTCACAATTCTTCATCAATCAGCATAATTAAGCCCGATGTTTTGAAATATGCATTTATATTCAGTGGTGGCTGAATGATCTTTTTCTTCGTTTCTTTTGCATTAATAAGCAAAGAAGGCACACTTAATCACCCCAGAAAAGAAAAAAAAATTAAAAATTGCGGCCAGTCCCTGCCTACAAATATAATGTAAACAAACCTCAAAGAAGATGCTAACAGTAAATAAGAGACTTATGTAAACATTTATTGTTCCATTTAAAGTCCACCTCGCGATATTTAATACTTTCATCCTAAAAGGCCAAAAAAGAAGATCAGCTTTTGTCTTAAGAAATGAACAATAGAAACGATTTGGTATATGCCAAAAGTCTAACAGGAAGACAAAGAGTTGTTTCATTATTAAGCATTTTTCTAAGGAGGATTGAATGCCAGTCCAATCTCCACTACATGCTCTTTTAAACTTTTTACTTTACATATCTTTTTTGCACTTGATTTCTATTTTATATTTAAATGTATTTCTTCTTCTTTTTTCATGAATGTTGGTTTTAGAAGAATTTTGAATTACGTATTGCCGAATTTTCTATATTAAGGTGCTTGTATCATGATTTTTTTGTTAACATAACGATTATGGCCCTTAAAATGAGAGGGAGGTTGGGATGATTGCACATCCCCATCAAATCTTTTATCGTATTGTCCTCGTTCAGCGCACCTTATCTTGTTTGGACAATCTGTGTTGTGCCATCCAAGAGAGAGAATACTTGCAGGCTTTTGTTTTGGTGTGCGAGAGTAAAATGAAGATTTTTACCAGGTTGGACGAGAGAGATGGAGACGTATTCTGAGACAGTCTGCAACGCTTGCTTTCTTTAGCGGCTCAATGACTCCTCTCCCTCCCTCTCTCTCTCTCCCAAGGTAGTAGAACTCAGAAATGATTTAGCTAGGCAAATCTAATGAAGTCGTTTGTCGCCATTGGGTGACCCGAAGGGAACCAACTTGCGAGTTGTGCTAAGACTAAACGACGATGAACACCATCTTTGTTTTTCTAGTGATGACTGAGGATAAAGATATTTTTCTACTTGATGTCTTTGATGGAGGAAATGACAGAAGATGATCCATGTGTATGCACTCCTTTCTTAAACCCGTTAATCTTTTTACCAGCTTGTCTTTGATAGAGGTAATTTGGTTTAATCCCAGAGGGGTCAAAATTGATTGTAAATGAAAGACAATGTGATAGCCGGCCTGCCTGGCCTGGATGACAATTTTGTGCTTCTTCTTAGCCTCAATTTAGCATAAGAAAAAGTCACTTGCACATAGGTGAGGAAGCTCTCTTAAATTGCTTTTCACGACAAGCTTTTCTATGCACTGAGAGCAGTATGTAAAGCTGACTCATAGGTGAAAGGTAACCATTTGTTGCCAGAAAAATCTTGGGTGGGTTCCGCTTTACTGAATGATGATCGTGCCTTTGATTTTGTAAGAGATTCCCATGTTTCTCATCCCTTTGCGTTTTGAAATCTTACGAGGGGAAAAGGAAACCTGACCATGCGGAAGAAATGGGAAATCCACACTGTCCAAACATGCTTGAATTTTTTGATTTTGGTGGGATTATATCTCGAAGCTTTCTGATTGCTAGGAGGAGCATTAATAGGCCCATCATGGGACCCCGTCTTAATTGAACTTTTAGTTTGTATGGGGACCTTCGTGGTACGATTTGGTTGTACAATCCTGCGCTGGTATTGCAACTAAAAGCTTCAGCACCCTAAAGTGCCTCTCTGCCAATGCGGAGCTAAGGCTTTGTGCAGTTCAATTTGTTTACAGAAATTCATTGTACGTGTTTTTAGATTTCTTCATTTTTTGAAGTAAATTTGTTTTGTAAGTTGATAGGGAGTAATAGGATACTTTTCCACCTCTTTTTGGTCACTTCTCTTTTCTTTTCAGGAAAGGTCGGAAAGGTTCTCTTATTAAAAAAATCTGGATCTAACTGGTCCCGAGCAGACTTTATCACTGGTACAAAAGGACGCTACTCATTTTTGGCTTTTGGTTAGTCCCCCTTGTGTGATCCAACAATCACATTGGGTTGGACCATTTCTGCATGAACCGAAGGGTGCTTTTTGACCATCCCACGCCCTATTTCATGGCCTCTTTGAATCTGACCCAACCTCCAAGTTCACGTTTAACGGAAGCAGTTAACATTCCAAAAGCATATGGGATTGAAAAATTCTTAGACCATATGTTGTGCACGTCAAACAAGATGAGCAAGACTTAGAATAATTGACCAAATTCCATAAATTCTAGGGGACACATGCAGATGATACTGTGACATGACATGCGAAATGAATGCAAAATCCCCTTGCTTGGTGTATTAACAGACTTTATTAGTCATCATAAATCAATGCTTAAACATGCAAGAATCGAAGAAATGGGTGAGTATTAGGAATGTATGGGATTGGATCCATCTTTATCTGGAGGTGCTCTTTTAATCATTGGTGACTAATTTTCTCAATCATTGATTCTATATACTCATTCTTAAGCCACATTTATCGTGCATTGCCCATACATTGCCCATATAGCCCGACCATGGCCCGCAAGCACCTTTATCCCTGTAAAAAGCTTTATGAGCATTTGTGTTCCCAACAGGAGGAGACATACACCATTCATGAGATGGCACCACGTCTCTAAAAATAATTACAATTCAATGGTCATTTAGAAGACTAATCTAGAATAGTTGTGCCCTCATGAGGGATTGCTTGGTGTGGCTTGGCCCTACTCGAACCGACCAAATTATGTCATTATCCACAAAAGAAAAAAGTCTGCAATCTATCTCTTTTTGTAAGTATGTAAATTTTGTATTGCTATTTACTTGTGTATTCTAAGAAATAATTTGGCAAGGATTCCATTGCACAAACCATATAAATTAGAGAATTTGATGACCAATGAAATGCAATTTGGTCTATCGATGTCTAAGAGGAAGAAGAAGAGCGGTTTGGGTTCTGTGCTTATTTAATTAATGAGCATTTTCTGAGAAGCATTGAATGACAATCCAATCTCCGTCATCCGTTCTTCTCAACTTTTCTATTATATTTGAACGTATATCTTCTTTTTAATTTTCATGGATGTTATTGGTTTGAGAAGAATTTCGAATTTCATATTGCTCAATTTTCTAAATAAAAGGTGTTAGTACTATGTTTTCTATCAACATAATGATTATGGTCTTTAAAACATACTGATTATTTAATTTCCGTTTAATTTTTTTAAAGATGACAGATTTTGAGGTAAGAAAGTGACACAGTGTTATGTCCCACGCGGCCCATATTGCCCGTGACTTCCATCTCTCATTTTCTATTCTTTTTGTTCTCTTCTCCCCCGCTCTTCTCCCCACTTCAAGCCGAGACCACCCCCTTCCACTTCACCTTCAATTCTTCTCTCGACACATGCCGGTTTTGGCAGCAAGAATAGTCCTTGATAAATGCCGGAACATCTATCAGACTTCTATGATCTTGGAGAAATCTAAGGAATGTCGGATCTTCTTGCATCTCTCGGACCTCCTCAGATTCTTCAAGATCAAAGAAGTATGATCGATGCTCATCTGATGTGAAAAACCAGATGGAAAAGAAAAAGAATAATGCGAAACAGATGGGATCTCTTGTTTTTTCCTTTTTTTTGGGTTCACATATGGTCATTTTGAGAAGGGTTTGTACAGTTTTCCCTCTCGCTCTCTTTCCATTAATATGTTGCCGACGCTGGAGCCTCTCTGGGAAAAATTTTCAAGTGTTCCCTGTTCTTTATCTTTTGTCGTTTCCCTTAGTTAGCATCGTAGGCCCGAACCCAGCAGGAACATTACTTCTTCTTTTCTTTTTTTCTTTCTGAAAAGATGGTCGTGCATAATGTGAGGTTAGAGTCTTTCTTTCTCGAGGCTCCCTCTTTTGCGAGGAATGACTGTTAGTCGAGGATCCTAGATGATTTCTGGCACAGCTGAGATGTGATGTGCTTGAGATGTAAAGCATAACTGTTCGAGCGGCTCTGTCGCTTTTCTTTGTTCTAGCGGAGTGATTTCCAGTGTGCCTGAAAAGGATTTACTCTCCCTGGTGCTTCGTCAATTTGGTTCTGCTTGAATTCATTCCTCCACTCAGGCGTGTTAATACCAATATCGTCTGATGCCGTACCTATTGTCGGTCGCATACAATTTTCCACCTCGCTCCGAGCGCATAGCTCTCATCATCTCTTACAACCCATGCTGCCAACAATGAAAACGTCTTTCTTGCCGCAATGGGCCATTGCCTGCTTCGTGATTTTCACGAGCATTGCAAAAGGAGTTTCCTGCAGCACAAAGCAACAAGGAAAACCTTAAATGCCGCTCAAATATATGTCAGAATAAAGGTATAAGGGTCTGACTCTCCAAAGCTGCAGATAAGCCGGCACAAACTGCAGTACGGTCGCTTAGAACATGTTTGTATCTTTTAATATGAGAGTACGCTTGTTATTGTGATCAACTTTGTGATGGAGGAGCTAGTCATCCGGCTTCTGAGAATGGACTTTGGGGTTCATAAACATCCGTTGGTCTCCCGATGGTCCTTCAAGCATTTTCGTTGAAGAAGACGAACATCAGGGTGGGGAAATATGTATTACTTGATCCAGAGAGGAGTATGTTTCAGACTTAGAGCCCTATCTGGTTGGTAAATGATCTTTGAGTATAGATTTTTTGGCTTTTAGGTTCGATTACCAGAAGTCTGCAATGTGGGTTTACTTTGGTGCCAAATTTGCTCGAAAGCTAATGAACGTGAAGTGAAATCTGAATCAATGGCGATTAGGTGGATGAGGATTGCATGGCCGACATCTTCTGTGGACTAGATGCTTCTTAAGCTGTGCTCGGCTAGAACAAAACGAAATTAATAGGAAAAATAGTGTGTCAATTCAAACTAAAACTTCGATCAAAAAAAAAATTCAAACTAAAACCAACTTGAATCAAATCCTTTTGTTTTTGTTTTTTTGTGCACCGTACGACCTGAATCGCTATCATTCGGCCTTCCTGAAATGCTTTCTTATTTCCTTCTTATTCCCAGCTGTTCCTTTTTTCATTCTTTTCTAAGTTTGTGAGAGTCTAAGATAGATTCTCTATCGATCCGGCTGGGCCACTCCTAGTAAATTAAAGAACTTTTGGGAGCTCTACATTTTGTCCATTGTCATAGTCTTTCGAGAGCTGAGCCATCAAAACAAAGACATCTGGTTCAGCAGCGTCCAGCTGTTGCGTGTACAATGTATACAAAGGAGAGAGACAAATTTGCACGATAGAGAGACTCTGTGGCTCAAGGAGGAGTTAATGGTTTGCCCAAAAAATACAATGGAGGCATTAATAAAGCCGAGGGGTCACCGAGACGGACCCTGGGAGCTTCCTCTGAAACATGCACCCATCTCTCGCGTAATCCTGGAACCTTCGAGAAAAAATATTGACACTTAAATTTTGATGACCTAATTAGTTATTTGTTGCATAAAAAATTAAAAAATATTAGTTAAATTTGCATATAGATATTGTGAGCATTTTAATTAGTAGTGATAAGCCCACATACTTTTACATTTAAATTGGCTTGGCGACAGATGGACTTAAATGAATGGTTTTGAACTTAATTGAATTAATTGGATTGAGCCCATAAGAGCATGGAATTTCGGCCAAGACCATGGATGCTAGGTAGTTGAAAATTGCATAATTAAAATGTCAGATTGGAAAAATGATTTATTAAAAGCAAACCTAGGGGGCAATTAATCTTGATATTATCAAAATTCAATTCTTAGACGATAAAATTGATCAGATTAATTTGATATTATCACAATAAGATAAGAGAAGAGTTTCTTATTGTTAAGATAGAGTATATCTTTTAGAATTCGATTATGTAAAGATATCTCTTACTCTTGAAAGAAACCCTGATTATCAGCCCTATATAAACTCAAGAGGGGAAAGCCCTTGCTTTCACAATGAGAAAGAGTTTCCTTGTTGGATTATCCAAAGCTTGAAAGAAGGCCAAAGGGTATCTCTCTCGAAATATTCACGCTCCACACTCCAATTCGTGAAGTGGCCCGATCTCACCGTCAAAATTCATGCACGCCTTCACTTCTTAAACGAAGTATATCATTGAAGCTAAGGCCGCCAAGGCTTTCCCCGCACGACCTCCATCCTGACGATGGTGTGGTGGCTCCAGTCTGTCGCTGCACTGCCTCTCACCTCCGTCTCCATGCTGCACCACCTGCACCATCCAAACCGCACTGACGCAATACTCTAGCCGGTCTTGCGCTGACGCTGGTTCCTGCAATCTTTGCACGCTCAAATCGACCCGAGGAGAGCCGAGCCACCGCGAATCAAGCCCCACCACTAGTCCGCCGAGCATACCCACAACGCTGGCGAACCTTCCAGCTAGTTCTCTTGAGTTTTTCGGTGCTTTCTTGCAGGTTTACTGGTGCCTTTGTCCACGACCAGCAACGAAATCACCAGCGTTCCTACAGTCCAACATATTGTCGCCGTGACCGATCAAGCCTCCAGCGAAACCGACATCTCCGTCGCTCCTGAGAAGCCCTCGCGATGCTCTCTTCCGTCCGTGATATTAAACACTGGAGCTTACTTCACTGGCGTCTCACATATCGAAGAAATAAAGTTGAAAAAGACCAAGGCTGAAGAAGATTGGTGAGCTTGAAAAGAAATGCAATAATTTTGGTCAAGTAAGTGCAAGCGGTGGATTTATCTTCTTTTGGATTTTGTACGGAATTGACAATAATGTTATGGGTTTTGTGATCTTACTGCATGCAAGCAAAAGAATATTAATTTGGCAAGGAGATCGTGAAGAGTTTGGGTGTGTAGCGACGGGCAGATTCTTCGTAGGAACACTAAACAACATTTAAAGTGGACCGTACTACCCCGCTACCAAGGCTGCGAATGATAATCATTTTATTTCTCTGTTATTCTATTTTTCTGTTTCTGAAATGGGTTTGAAATAAAAATCCGTTTGATAACGTAATTTCATTTTTCTATTTCTAGAATAAATTTTGATTTCAGAAATAGGTTTGGAACATAAATGAGAAGTAAAAATTTTCTACTTTTCCATTTTTGGAACAAAAATTAGAAATAAAAATTTTCTACTTTTTTATTTTTGGAACAAAAATTAGAAATAAAAATTGTTCTCATTGTTCACCCGGTCACCCACTTGCCGCACACCGCCACCCACCATTTGCCGCCCGCTGCCTCCCACCCATCCATCGACCGCCATCTCTTGCTACTGGCCACCGCCCGCCTCCCATAGCCACCCGCCGCCCACCGTCCGCCACCTCTCGCCAATCGCCATCTACCACCACTGGTCGCCGCCTGCCTCCCACAGCCGCCCACCGTCTGCCACCCGCCCGCAGTCCACTCGTTGGTCGTCCGGGAGGGAGAAATTTTGTGTCGTTATCAAATAAACTTTTGTTTCGGGAACGTAAATTTTGTGTCGTTATCAAACGCGTATTTTTCTCAAAAACTCATCCATGAGCCATAAATTGATTTCTGAAACAGAATGGTTGTCATTTGCGTCCTAACTCGCTTGGCGCCTACCTCCACGAGAAGCATGAGCTTTGTTCAGTCCCCTTCTCTCCCTACTATGCTTTTCTTTTCTTGAGCATATTATGTTTGCGGTTGCTTCCTTTGTGCGGACGAAGTGGGCTTGGCTTTTGGAGCTTACCTTTTTAGTCCTCTATATGTTTCCTTTTTTAATCGGTGACATAATTATAATATACCATAATTTCTATGTATTTGGATAGTATTCAACTATGAGCAATGTGGAAGAATCCAATATGCACATTCACAAAATGATACTCTAGTTAGTCATGATCTTTGCCTTCTATATAGATGTTTTGTTCCATCCATTGAGCTTTTGAGTTTGCCGTAGAGAGTGCATTTTTCTATGCTTGATTCTGCATTTTTGCAAGGTCGGTGTGAAAGAATATATCCGCCGATGGTTTGATTATGAATGTACAGACTTCAAATTTTCTAGTAATGGTGTGAAATGCATTTCGAAGTCATCGCAAATGGTAATGATTTTCTAGATTACTTGAGAATTTGAAGTCCAAAAATTCAAATTGAACCGTCATCACCCGATATAATCTTTGACAATGATGTTCCAACCTTGTTTTTAACTAAAAATGCTGAAGCCAACCAATAGAAAGCCACACTCTACATCAAACAGTGAACACAAGGATCAATATAGAATGCGAAGATCATAACCAGCTAGTGGACAACATGATCAGAACTTACAACTTTGTGAAGTGCATATCCGATTCTTCTACGTCACTCCCAGTTGAGTACCATCCAAGTACATAGAAATTGGGGTGTATAATCTTATATATCGCAAATTAAAAAAGAGAAAATAAAATAACTAGAACACTAAAAGCTAAGCTTGAAATCTGAACCTTCTTCGTCTGCGTAGTAGTGGAAGCAAACAACCACAAACATAGGCTCTTACTTCTCGTGGAGGTAGGCTCCTTCGAGTGAATGAGTGGTGGGTTGTACAGAAGCTTGAAGCCGTTGAATATCTCTATGGTGCGACCTTTGGAGTCCTATTCATTGGGGCTCATCTTCAGTTCCATAAACTCTTCCGATTTTCTGAAAATTTTTTACTTCCTGGACTCTCGATGGGGAGAGAGATTGCAGAAGAGGAGAAGGCGCAAAGAAAAATTGTAACGGAGAAAGATTGGCCGAGGGTATAGCGTAAAGGTGGAAAGTGAGTCCACTATATATACGTAATAATTAATGAATGGAGTGGTAGATGGCCGACATGGAAGGACAAACTTATGCAATATTTTTAGATTTTAATTTGTGTCAAATAAATACTCCATTCCCCATGGTCTATATGACAAGGATCCGCTTTCGTCTCCCACTTCGCCCCTTGCAATTTTCTTTTTCGTTAATATTTAGCTTTTTCACAGTTTAATTTATTACATGTCTCGACGAATATTTATTTTTCATTTTTCAATTGACTTTAGATTTTGTGATGCTCTCATTTCAATTTTTTCAATTCGTAATCTCAATAAACTTTCACAATATACGTTACAAATAAATTCGCATATATGTTCTTTTGGAATTTGGATAATATTCAGAGTTTTGATAAGGAAAGGAAAATATACTTTTTATTTAAACTAGATTTTAAACAAACAAGCCTTTGATTTGTAAGAGTAATATCCGCAAAATTTCTTACCAATTCTTTTTACCATTTAGTACTACTACTATATTCTTTTGTTCACAATTTATTCCTTTTGCTCGACTTTTAAAATGACTATATTTATATCATATGAAATGTTAGCTCTATTAAAGGTCAGTCGTCCAAAAATAATTATCACGGCACATATCCATTTACCTTTAGCCATTTTGAATTGTTTTAATCTTTTAAAAAAACTTTGAAAATATTATTTTAAAGACAAATGGAATCCCGAATGTGATCTTCTATTTTGTCCTCTCGCTCACTCTGCGGACCCACGTAACTTTGGGTGGTTCGGTGGAAAAACTAATAATAATACTTGTCTAAACTTGTCACGCCGCGTACCCCACGGCACGCAACATCCCTACCTTGATCGATTATAGTGCAACGCTCCCAAGATGCGTTGCCGACCCAACACCAAATCAAAGATAAGGTACATGAGAAAACAACGTATATAAATATATATATACACCCGTACAAAACAATACTCATGAGACCAAGGCAGAACAACCATCACACAAGAATATACATTTGTATTACTATAAGAAGACCTTTTTTACATCATTTACAAAATACACAACCCAAACAAATACAAAACAAAAGCATCGGAGAACGACCACTAGACAAAAAGCGTAGGTGGCTGGAGTGAGTCTAACTAACCTAAAAGGAGGATTACAGTCAAAAAGGTACTATCCTCCCTACCCAACTCGGGTCTCTCCTACGGCTCCCAGTTTGGATTAGACGACTCCGAAGACTCCTTGGAAGAACTCTCCTGAGTCTTAGACTCCTCAGAATCCATAGCCTCTGCCGCGATCCTCTCATCCTCTGAATCGAGCTCTAATTCCGGATCCAGGTAAAGACCTAACTCGTCATCTTCCTCCGCTCCTATCTCCACATCCGATCCTACCTCAGCTACTTGCCCATAGTTTTCATCAAAATCTAAGTCCATGTCCTCCAGTTCGTCTTCTTCCTCGGCATCTTGGTCTAGGTCTTCAGCTATCACCTGTGGCTCCTGTAGCTCCCCATCCATAGGCTCATCAACGCCATCTACATCATACACATCCTGAGGATTGATCACCTCGCCCTCCGCATATATGGGTTCCATCAATCCATTTTGACCGATTGGCGTGTCAAAAGTCCTAAGGGGTTGCCCTAGGTTTCCGTCAGCATCCCTCAAACACCAAACCACATACTCCTGAGTCTGATGAAAATATTCATCCACGTTTACAAACACCACGGATTGGTATCTTACATACGATTCCCCATTTCCTGCGGGATATGTACTGGTATACTAATGTATCTGTACAGGTATTCCAAAAAGCGACGGATTTGGCATCTTTACGGCTGGGGTTCTGAAAAGTTGGGTTATTACAATCGTGAGACGAATCTCAGCGAGTATAACCCCTAAACCTAGGCTAGGCTAACATGCATTCTCCCGACAGGTATAAAACAAGCAACAAAGCAATGTCAATCGCAATCATTCTTTGACCTTGGCCCTCGGGCCCTAGTCACTTACCTGGCTGCCCCTGCAGGTTAGCATTTTAATATAATGCTCAGTTCACATACACGAACACACTATTCACACGTACGTCATACGCATGCTCATGCTCTTCAGTGTTCGTATCACAAGTCATTCACCGAGTCCCACACACTCACATACTAGCCCATGCATTTCTATGCATGCATGTGTTATTTTCATGCCAAATTCATATCTCGACCCACTAGCCCACACTACCACACTAGCGAATGCTCAAATTATTATCACGACCTGAAGGCCACGACCCGAAGGCCATAATTGTTAACTCGGCCCGAAGGTCACAACTCTCCGCGGCCAGCGTAAAAACGCATCACTTGGCCCAGTGTCTCTAGCCTTCTACAAAGTGCATGAGGCTGGTCATCTTCCAAACATGCCGGGCATCGTCCTGCTATAAAGTGCATGAGGATGGCACGACTCGAAGGCCTTAAGTGATCACACGGCACACTGCCAATTTTTATCTAAACCCCGCGTAAAACGCATCGGGCAATTAGGTGATCACATGCTCGTGGCAGGCACGCATTTCCACGCATTTCCATCACATGCCCCACTCTCGGCATACACAATTCGTGACCATGAAAAATGCAACATGAGCATCAACAAAGTATAGGCACTCAATCAAATCAAAGCCACCACACAATGCCCAAATTCACAAATAACATGTTCACTTGGCCAATTAATACCGTGCGGCCCAATTCCAAATACACAATTCAAGTCATCAATTGGCCAATCACACTCCGCACGATTCAGCCACACGAGCACGCAACATGGCATTTCACAATTAAACACAATTGATCGCAAATCAATCAACAACTAATCACTATGGGTATTCCCGGCCGTTCAGCTTATAATTCTTGTTGTCCAATATAATTCGGTACATTCCCCAACAATATGGACAGCCGCTATTTCTTCAATCTGAGCCCCATAATTATCTATAAAAATCCCACCAAATTCCTCGGATTATAATTCTACCAATCAGTCCTCAAATCAATCCGAATTATACACCGATAATACCTAAACCAGTTCAAAAAAAACGCACTATCAGTCCTAATTCGAATTTAGGAAATATACTCACATATTTCTAGGCCACGATGACGAGGAATAGAGACCGATCACTGATGAACAGTGAAATCGACGGCGGCGTTCCCAGCGACACCCGTATGGACGACCATACGGACTGTACGAAATCGTACGGGGACTATACGAAACCATACGGATGGCGATGAATAGTGACGTACGGACTGGCTAGAGGTTGCAGCGGCAGTAGCTCAGCCGATCGGGCTCCAGCGTTGCGGCGGTTCACTCCGGCGGTCCTTTAGCCGGACGGGAAAGAGAGAGAGAGAGAGAGAGAGAAAAAAAATAGGGACGAGGGAGAGAGAACGGACAGGATGAGGGTGAGGCTAGGCTGTGCCGGCGAACGGCGGCTCCGGCGATGCTCCGGCGTACAGACGGCAATCAAGAGGAGGATGGGCGGAGGAGGACAAAACGTGGAGGAGGGGGCTGGTGGTGGTGGTCTGGCCTAATGAGGGGGAGAGGAGAGAGAAACTGATCTGATCTTGGTAAAAAATATCAATCCAAAGTGCCGCGTGTCGCCGATCCGGGCCGTTTGACCAAAATACCCCTAATCCGACGGCCGACGTTCGTTCCAACCCAATAATTGATGGGCAAAATGGTCATTAGGTCCAATAATACAGCTGATAATCCATATTTAATTACCCCAAAATTTTCCCAAAAATTCGGACAAAAAATAGGCCTAGGGGCAAAATGGTCATTTTTCCAGTCCCGGGCCGAAATTCCAATTTTTGGCTATATCAACCCCAAATATGTGTGGCCAACATAATATGGCGTCGAAATCATGAAAATAGCCTTTTAAGCCCTCGAAAATCGATCGCAAAGTCCTGGGAATAAAATAATATTATTTTTCACTTCCGAGCCAAAATTCCAATTTTTGACCGAAACCACTCTAAATATGCATGGCCACCCAAAAATGGCATCAGCCTTGAAAAATAACTTCATACGGCCTCAAAAACCAATGTCGGCGTCCACAGGGGCAAAATAGTAATTTTTGACTTCCGGGTCAAAATTCCATTTTTCACTCGTACTATCCCCAAACGTGTGTGGCTAGCGTAATACGACATCAGAATGGTGAAAATAACTTCTCAGGCCTTCGAAAATCGATACCGAAGTTCGGGTCCAATTTCGTGAACAAAACTCGCTAACTTTCAAATTTCAGGGTCTCTCACTAACGGGTGGCTATTTAGAGGTTACGTGTATCGATCTAGAACTATCCGTATCGTGATGGTCTCGATCATTGAGAGAATAAGAAATTATCACTAGTGTCGCGACCTAAAAATTTCTTTTTCAGGCTAATGGATTATTAGGACTAAACCTAACTCGAGCCCTCCCAAGCCCTACCAATTCGCAACTTTGGGTTTAAGTTTTTAACATGCAAATGTTTTCATGCTTGGAGTCGCCACTAATCAATTTGTGGTAGGTCGATTAGAAACCTAAATAAAACATAGGGAGATATGTTTTATTCCTACGAACCAGAGATTCTAAGCCCGGGGACTTGATTACGCTAGATTTAGTCTAACGCCCTTTCGGTACCTTTTCTTTTCAAAAAAAAATTTTGGCAAGCAATTTGGATCCATTTTAACTTAGTCACTAACATGTGAGGTGTTCATGCGGGTACGCAAACCACCAATTTAACACCCAATAATCAAAGCATTAAATAAATTGCAAGATTGGGAGAATTACTTACCTCGAAGCAACGTAAGCATCTGCATGGTTAGCTAGAAAATCACATCAACCATCCTAATATGATTTCTAATTAACAAGCAGTTCACCCAGTATTTTTGGATTTTCGCTTATTTAAATGAAAGCTAACCTATATACAATGACGTGCAAAAATGACATGCGAATAATGCAACCTAACATGCAAACTATATGTCATGCGACGACGTGACCTAATTCTGATGACGGGCAAATGATTTATTTTTGGTGTTTTCTAATGAAATTCGGAATAAAAATATACCTAAATTAACATGCAACCTATGATGACTTAACATATCCTAACATGACTTATTTTTGGGATTTTTGTTAAAATTCGAAATAATAAATTAATTAAATTAAGAATGCAATCTATCCTAATCTACTATAAAACAATTCATTCTTTTTTGGGATTTTCATGAAAATTCGAAATTAAAAAAATAACCTAAATAATCTATTAAGATTAGAAAATTACTTAATTTAAACTAGGAAATAGATTATCTCAAGTCCTAATTTAAATTAAATAATTATTCTATCGTCTAGATATATTTAGGATTCCTAAACATGCAAAACTCAAATTCAAATCCTAACTGATATTTTTTTGAATTTTCTTTTTTATTTGAAAAGGAAAAATAATTTAAACAGAGATAACATCCATATTTAAAATAGCCACGCAATCCACAAGATTCGTTTCAAATTCAGATTAGGCACAAGAATCGAACTATCGGTCATATCTATAGGGTTATAGATATTAACGGAAAGTCGATCATTCAAATTTGGAAAGCAGATAAAAATCATTATCGTACCCAAGTGATTATGGATAGGATAATGATTTTCCATATCGTCGCGTATCGTACCTTAGGGATAAGGTAGGATAGTCGTCTAGATACGTTGCTAAATTAGGAAAGTTTCCTAATTTTGAATATTTTAAAAATATTGCAGATATCAGATAATTATCCCAACATATCTAATATTCTACACGATATTCACGCAATATTCAAAAGCACAAATTAGTAAATTAAATATTCTGAAAAATATCAGATAATATCTAATTACCTAATTTGCAGATAATTCCCAAATTCGAACTTGTGGATCGGGATGAACGGCGAGCGGTGGACCGGCGGCGCGGTGTCGGGATGACGGCGGGGCAACGGCGACGGAACAGCAAGGCAGCGACGACGGGCGCGGGAGGCAGCAGCGCTCGGCAGCGGGCGCGGGAGCGGGCGCGGGCGCGGGCGCGGGCGCGGGAGCGGGCGCGGGCGCGGGCGCGGGCGCGGGCGCGGGCGCGGGCGCGGGCGCGGCAGCGGGCGCGGGCGCGGGCGCGGCAGCGGGCGCGGGAGCGGGCGCGGCAGCGGGCGCGGGCGCGGGAGCGGGCGCGTCGCGCGAGGTCTTCCTCCTCTCTCTCTCTTTCTCACTCTCACACTCTAAAAATTTTCTGATCTGAAAATTGTGTCTCCCCCTAAAATTCTGACCTAATGAAGTATATATAGTATTAATCTAGGTCAATTAGATGGGCTTTTAGTCCTAATGGGCTTAGGCTTTGGCTTTAATTTAAATGGGCTAAATTAATGGGCTGAATTAATTAATGACAATGGGCTGAATTAAGTTCAAATTAAAACAACCGAGCCCGTTTGACTTGTAATTCCCGGCCCGTGCATTTCAAGCGAGCCGAGTCCCGTTTGATGAAATTTAAGCTCGTTCGTCACCGCCAGTCCGATGCAAAATGCAATTAATCTAAAATGCATTTAAACTATATGTTATGCAATTTAAATATTTTTTTGTTTAGGGGTTAAAAATTTAATCCCTAATTTTCTATGCAAATTACACTAAATGATGCGTCAAAATTTAGGTGTCAACAGCTGCCCCTCTTTGAAGGTGAGCTCATAGAGGTTGCATTCAAAGACTAAATGATACCTAAATTTCACCTATGCAAATGCAATGAATGTTGTTTTTGTCGGGATTATGAGTCCCATTTTTAAATGCATTAAGAAATGATGCATGCTGACATGAGTAGAAAACGTACCTGGAATCACTTACCTGACATGAACGATAACGTAATTCGAGGCACAACTTTAACTTGTATATTGTTTTGGCAAATGTATGGGCTCAGTCCCCATCGGTATTGCCTGATATATATTGATGAACTTCGGTGATCTGCAATCAAGTCAAAACACACGAAGAAAGCTCGACGTACCCAATCATCATTTGGATTCGTGAGAATAGTTCCGATCTTTACGAACTACCTATACATCTCCATAGGTGTTTGCAAAGATTTGGCCGCTTCACTTATACCTGCTCATAAGTGAATTGCGGGGGAAACTTTTGAAATCAAGAGGATATTCCGACCTTTACATATACCTGCTCATATGTAAAGATTTGGCCGCCTCACTTATACCTGCTCATAAGTGAACTGCGGGGGAACACCTGGGGCTGAGAGAATATTCCGACCTTTACATATACCTGCTCATATGCAAAGATTTGGCCGCTCCACCTATATCTGCTCATAGGCAAGTAGCGGGGGAACATCTGAGATAATGAGAGTATTCCGACCTTTACATATACCTTCTCATATGCAAAGATTTGGCCGCTTCACCTATACCTGCTCATATGTGAGTAGCGGGGGAATACCTGAAATTTGGGAGAATATTCCGACCTTTACATATACCTGTTCATATGTAAAGATTTGGCCGTTTCACCTATACCTGCTCATAGGTGAGTAGCGGGGGAATACCTGATATTTGGGAAGAATATTCCTACCTTTACATATACCTGCTCATATGTAAAGATTTGGCCGCCATGCCTATACCTGCTCATAGTCATGTAACGGGGGAATCTTCTCGAGATTGTATGAAAATCTGCGATTTGATGAACAAAGGGGCTAGCCCAAGTGTTCAAGAGTTCCTTGACAAAGTACCTGGATATCATCAGAAGTACCTGAAAAGGTTTGATCAATAGACACCTGAACACAATTAAAGGCATCTAGAGATTGCAAAAAATGATCAAATGTGGGACCTGACAATTGCTTGAACAGGTCAAGGATACCTAGATAGTCATAGATATCCTAGGGATAGAGATATACTTATCTGGTGATATCTCCAACTCTGAAGGTGTGTCTCCTGTTAGACACGATTTTAAGTAACATGTAATACGCATTCGCACACTGTCAAGAATACATATACACATGCACCATGATTTCAACTGATTTTCATGCACGATGGTTTTGTCAAATCAGCATTACAAATTTTGCTGGGGAAAAATCATGACAAGACAATCCGAACTCATAAACGGATATCTTGAAAATGTCGAATGAGGAACTTTTGGTTCGAAAGGGCTTTCACTCACTCTCGTCGAGAAGTGGCTAATTTATGAAAATAACTCTATCTCACCATCATCATGCCGACAAGGGTCCGAGTATTCTCGCAAACGGTATGACTTTACCAATCTGAGAGGTCTTTGTTAGGACCGTAACATGGGCTTGGTCAATGGCTTAGCAAGAGAGACTCTTCGAGTCGAGGCTACTGAAAGAAAATACTCTGCAATTGTCTCCGGGTTTACAAGTCAAGAACCCTACAAAATGAGATAGAAATGGACTTGCTCGCACTTCTTCGAGCTAAGCTCATAACCATCCGAATCCTACATTAGTTCAAGTGCCTTAATCTGAAGAGACTTTGTAAAGGACGTAACATAGGCTAGGCTCATGGGTTAAGAAATGAATGGATCATAAGGCTCAAAATGTATATAACTGGGGTGAATAAGTTGGTGATCATCTCGGCATTGTCACCGGTCTTCTTCTCCGTCCGAGATTGTCTTCTCAGTAAATGCTCCATTGGCTTCGAGAGTTCGTCACTTGACTCCTTAAGACTCAGGATATTTTTGTGACTTTGACACATCTCAACATTTTCTAAAGTCGTCACTTTTCTCCGTTTTTCTTCTCTTTTTTCTTTTCTTTCACGGGCATCGGCCTTGCTTTTACCAGGCACACTGCTTTTTCATGCCTTCTAAATTTTTTTTTTGACACACACTGTCTACAATGCATACATTGGCTAGCCACACTTTGGCTTGTTTTGACCGAATGACTAATATTTAGACTCTCAGGGTCTTCGTCTTTTATCGGTACTCCGGATATGCTGCTTGAACAATGACGACTTTTGCCTTGCCCCAGTGTGGGGGATGATCACCAACTGGGTTTAAGAAATGAATTTGCAGGCTCAATTGGGCTTAACAAAGGATAAAGTGTGTATAGGATAGAGAAAGAAATGCTCTTCGTCATCCTAAGGCACTTGAACTTTACGTGAATTCATCTGAAAAAGCAACACTCGAAGATTGATGCAAGTGAGAGCATGAAAATTTCTACTCATTTTTCACCTTATGACGCTGACTTACCTCCAGTTTGCCCCGATGTGGGGTGGTTCTTGACAGGGGTAATTTGAATGAATTTCTCCAAGTGTTTAGGCTCAAAGTGGCGAAACAATGGATAACCTGTAGTGTTTGGGATAGAGAAATGAACTGCCTCTCGTCATTTCAGTTGCCGTACCTTTTGCGAGATAACCCTTTACCTTGCAGACATGGAATTTTTCCACTCAACTCACTGGGGATTAGTGCACAGGACTATGTATAGGATATGGCTTGCCTTTCATCATCCCGATGTACCTCATTCAACACATTCAATTTATTCCACATGAGTTATCATATCGTCTAAATAGATTCCCCTTTTGAAATCGATAATGTAGACTGACAAAATGATCAAGCATAATTTAAAGTCAAGGCACACATTCCATCTTTAAATTGATTGAACCTATTTATTCATAAGTGAAATGTTTGCAATTCAGAATATAAAACCAAACATTTAAAAACTTTTGCTGCAAAATGTTAGATTTTGTCAGGGATAATATATCTTCACAGCATCAGAATTAACAGGAGTGGAAAACTCACGACCATCCATTTCTGCGAGAATCAGGGCACCTCCGGAAAGCACCTTTTTAACCACATATGGACCAATGTATTTTGGGGCAAATTTACCCCCAGGAACAGGAAAGACTAGCAGTACCTTCCTTAGGACTAGATCATTTACCTCAAAGTGTCTTTGATGTACTTTTTGGTTGAAAGACTTACCTACTCATGCGGCAACTGGATCAAGCATTTCGTCTCACCTTCGGGAAAGGTTGTCTCTATCTTCACTTCTTTGGGTTCTCCGGAATTACTCAGGTTAATAGTGATGGTTCAGTCTGAAGTGAGAACTTTGGACCTTTCATGTCGTTCTAGGCCACGCTGAAGTTCCGAGAAATCTTCGAGTTTATCGGTGTCATCGAGATCAGGTTCAGTAGCACATAATTCATCAGATTAGACCGTTCCCATACCCTTTCGTGTCACGAAATTGCCCCTGAAACATAAAGTAGGGGGTTCAGTAGGACAAACAGGGCTAAACAGTGTGTTTTGATTTTTTTTTTTTATTTGTGACTTTTTTTTTTGAAATTCTTTTCAAAAAGGTTTTAACACGAGGAAGCATGAAGAAGCCCAGGCCTCAGAATTCTCCTTGGACTATATTTTATTTTATCGGTTGGATATCATCACCGGGCTGGTTTGATGTACCTCAACATGCCCTCAAAACGAAAATAACTTGTAATTTCATTGATTATCACCAAATGAATTACATTTATTGGAATGAAAATTGCAACAATCAAATCCTAGAAATGAAAAGTACTAAAAAGCAGCTCCCGAGACGGGGCAAGTCCTAAAAAGCAGTAAAAATTCCCGCGTAGGGGAATGTGCGAAAAAGGTAAATGTGTTACTCTTGCGGGCCAATGCCCATTCCCTTCAACGGTCCTTCCTCGATGGCTCCAATTAAGAAATTATCGAACGGGGCAGTGATTCCCTCCATTGCATCATCGGAATCTTCTGTCACTAGAGGTGTTGAATCATCCATACCTCCCCATCCATCCGGGACAATGTCACGGGGGTCAACATAGAAGCTGGGGGGCGCCGAATATTTAACATAATAATCGAACTTGCCACTTGGTTGCCCCAGAGTATCGATCACTTCCTTCTCTTCATGCATCATTCTTGCAGGGCCTGGGAATGTGGTGCGGAGGTATGGAAGCAACCTACCACGCCCACGTTCTTCACCATTTGGCTCTTCTTTGGATCGCAATCTATTTTGACCATTTCTTCGAACTTGACTTCGACCACATCCACGTCCACGTGCCACATTGTTCGGCTCATTTGACCCCAGGTATCCCAACCCAGTAATGCGGGGCCTCTGAGAAACTTCCACCGGTTGGCGGATACCTTGACCATTCCTACCAAGGCCTTCAACTGGAGTAAAGCCGTGAGAGATCATTACTCTTCCAACCATGACCGCAGCATTTGACACCTCAGGAATAGGCGATGATGATCCTCTTGACGCATGTATGGTTGATACGAGCTCGAGCGACTGATAGCTCGATTCTATTCTGCAATCCGGCTCAACATAGGGGATAGCCGTTGCGTGGTAGATTGGGTGTTCTTCTTCACCGTGGACCGTGACTAACTTTTTCTCCACGACGAACTTCACCATCTGATGTAGACTGGATGGCACAGCTCCAGCAGTATGAATCCATGGACGACCCAACAGAAAATTGAATGCAGTGGGAATGTCCATAACTTGAAATAGGACATTGAACATCGTTGGTCCTATATGTATGTCAAGGTGTATTTCTCCCATCACTTCTTTCTTCATTCCGTCAAAGGCTCGTACGGAGGTTCTTGCAGAACTTATCCTAGAAGGATCTATCTTAAGGCGGTGTAAAGTCGCCAAAGGACAGATGTTCAGGGCTGATCCGTTGTCAATGAGTACCCGGGCAACATGTGAGGCCTTGTATTTGACGGAAATATAGAGTGCCCTGGTATGCCCCCTCCCTTCTAGAGGGAACTCTTCATCTGAAAAGGCTATGAGGTCCTTGAGGAGTATAGAGCCCACAAATTCCTCTAATTTGTCATGATCGATCGTTTCTGGCACGTGGACTTCACTTAACACCTTCATTAAGGCCTTCTGATGCATGACAGATGTCTGGAGCAGCTCAAGCAGGGAGATTTGCGCGGGCAGCTTGCGCAATTGTTCAACTATGTTGTACTCGCTAACCTTAATCACAGCTAGAAATTCCTTGGCTTCTTCATCAGTAACAGGTTTTGCAGGTTGAGCATTAGCTTGGCCATAGGAACGCCCGGATCTGGTAACCAAGTCGACATCGAGACTGTAGGACCAAGGGACTGCCTTATTATCACTGTACTCATACGGTTGAGGTATCTCGATCACTATCCCTTCATCAGCTGTAGGCGTGCTTACTACGATTTCCTCGTTATCAGACGCATCTTCAAGCGGAGGCATGTCTTCAGAGAGAGGGTCGCCCTTGTCGCTCCTGATGTTCAATGTAGCAAACTCCTCCTCCCAATTAATAACCACTTCGAAGATAGTAGAAACGATGCCAGTGTGGTCAGCATAAACAATCATCCCAACTTCTACCATTCTTGAGATTCTTTCTTTCATGAGAGCCAGGGGCAGGTCTTCATTACTTGGGTAACAACCGGCTTTCACTAACTCACCGTAGACGTCGGTGGTATACACCTTAACATTCTTGATTCGACCAGCATCGAAGCTAAATATGGCATTCACATTGCCTGCGTGATCAGGGAGTGGGTTGTTCTGAACATTCGGCTTAGCAGGCTGAAATGAGAAAGCCTTCGTATCTAGGAGGTTCTGGATTCGGTGCTTGAGGGCATAGCAATCATCGGTTGAGTGTCCCAACTCACCCATGTGATAATCACATTTCTTTGACGGGTCGAAGTTATAGAACCGCTCAGGATTGGGTCGCTTTGGCTCAGTAGTAAGCAAGCCTTTCTTCTGGAGCACTGTCAGTACTTGAGACAACGATCCGGGGAGGGGGGTGAATTGCCTCCTGTTGTTCCTCCTCTGGAAAGGTTGACGACCCGAGTTTTGTTGTTGAGCTTCTACTACTTGGATTGCTGGGGCGGAGTTAGCATTCCGCCGGCTCGGTTGGTTATAAGCCACATTCACTTCAGCTGCCGGTTCTTTCTCTTTTCTTGCACCAAATCTTCTGGTCGAGGAGGACGGCTCGACAAACCATCCATCTTTCAGCCCTATTTCAATTTGTTCGCCCATGGGGATGAGTTGGTTGAAGTTATCAGTCGGAATGGCAACCATCCGATTACGGTATTCGAACGGGAGAGTTTTCACAAACATCCTCTTTAACTCACTGTCTATGGGTTCTGGGACAACCTGAGCAGCTAAATTCCTCCATCTGATAGCATAGTCTTTGAAAGACTCAGTCTTTTTCATCTGAGCGCGTTCGAGATCATCACGGGTAGGAATGATGTCCGTTATGAATCTGTACTGCTTCAAGAATGCTTCACTGGCTTCTTTTCAAGTTTTGAGGCCATTTATCTTCTTCATGAGATACCAGCTCAAAGCAGGACCCGTCAAACTTGCTTGAAAGGCATGGATCATCAGGAGTTCGTTATCAACGTACGAAGTCATTTGTACGTGATAGAGCTATAGGTGGGCTTTTGGACATGTGGTGCCATTGTACTTGTCGAAATCCGGCATTTTGAACTTCTTTGGGATTTTGATCTGTGAGTAAAGGGACAGATCGATCGAAGGTGAATCCTGCGAACCTTCCAGCTGCTTCACTCTTTCTTCAAGTTTATTGACCCGTTCATCAGGTTTGTCCTTGTTGACGATGATCTGGACGGGGTCATCTTCTAAATCAGGAATATCGTCATCCCCGTCAACATCGACATTTTTTCTGATTTTCTGCTTTGGGACTGACGCTTCGAGGGGTGCCGAAACAGGAACCGACCGGAGAGCTTTGATCTCAGCGGATATTTGTTGCATTGCGATGACAAGTTGCTTGATCTGGTCTTCCACACCAACAACACGCTCTTGCAAGTCAGTTTGATCGGCCATTCTGGCTCTCGACCGTGTACGAATGGGCGACCGTGATCGGTCCGTAGCTACCTAATGTAAAAGAAATGAACCAAATAAGCACAAGGTCAAGACAAGATTGGTCCATGACACACTTCTAGCCCTTTTTTGTTTATTCATGACAATATTCGTACATGGACGAGACTTTATGAAAAGTGATCTAGGAAAAGAAATATAAATGACGCCCTAGACACAACCTAGGAAATAGAAGCACCAAAATCCCTAATCATAAAATTATGAAAAACAAAAAGTGAGACTCCCTAGAAACTATGGACTGAAAACAAATTCTCTAAAACCCCTTTTTTTGTAAAAGAAAGATGACGGCAAACTTTGTAGGAAAATAATTACCTATGACACATCTAGGAAAATAAAGACATAGATTGAAAATAAATTCTCTAAAAGAGCTTTCTCTTTTTTTTTTAAAAAAGGACTCAATGATTATTACTTTCAAATTTAAAACCAATCTAGACCTATCATGGACCGACCAAAGAAAGTACGAAACATAAATAAATTGCTAGATAAAGGTTCAGAAATCTTACTTCACCGGGTAGAATAATGGCAATCACATAGACATGCGCATGAAATGTGAGGTTCGATTTCTACCTAGACTCTGGCTTGCAAAATGGAGACACGAGGATTACCGAGCTAAACCAGTCATGGTGGTGGTTAGGCTGGGATTCCCCTGACTCCGGCTTAGTCAAAGAGCCGACCCGGGTTGCAAAGGGTGCAACCGTGGTAGGTATTCAATGACACCATAAAAGAACTTTCGGGACCAAGAAAGGCGACCTATACCACACGGGTGTGGTCGAGGTGTCCGTTTTCTTAGTACCATCCTAAACCTGTGCCGCCCAGGTCCGGCAGCGGGTAGTGTGTGCGGTGTAGTGTAAATGCAAGGCATGCACAGCAGGTTATATCATACAGCGCTTCGTGCATAAAATAAACCATTCATTCAAACACCTCCCTGCAAAACAAAGGTTAACAATCACGCCTCCCCTTATACCTCCCATACTGCAAAAACATTTAACACCTAAAATGTTAGGGACGTACCTGGGATCCTCGCTGCCAAGCAAAAAATATATTTTTTGAAAAGAAAAACTGGCCTAAGTCCACTAAGAGTTTTAACTCAAGTCCCCAGCGGAGTCGCCAAGCTGTCGCGACCTAAAAATTTCTTTTTCAGGCTAATGGATTATTAGGACTAAACCTAACTCGAGCCCTCCCAAGCTCTACCAATTCGCAACTTTGGGTTTAAGTTTTTAACATGCAAATGTTTTCATGCTTGGAGTCGCCACTAATCAATTTGTGGTAGGTCGATTAGAAACCTAAATAAAACATAGGGAGATATGTTTTATTCCTACGAACCAGAGATTCTAAGCCCGGGGACTTGATTACGCTAGATTTAGTCTAACGCCCTTTCGGTACCTTTTCTTTTCAAAAAAAAAATTTTAGCAAGCAATTTGGATCCATTTTAACTTAGTCACTAACATGTGAGGTGTTCATGCGGGTACGCAAACCACCAATTTAACACCCAATAATCAAAGCATTAAATAAATTGCAAGATTGGGAGAATTACTTACCTCGAAGCAACGTAAGCATCTGCATGGTTAGCTAGAAAATCACATCAACCATCCTAATATGATTTCTAATTAACAAGCAGTTCACCCAGTATTTTTGGATTTTCGCTTATTTAAATGAAAGCTAACCTATATGCAATGACGTGCAAAAATGACATGCGAATAATGCAACCTAACATGCAAACTATATGTCATGCGACGACGTGACCTAATTCTGATGACGGGCAAATGATTTATTTTTGGTGTTTTCTAATGAAATTCGGAATAAAAATATACCTAAATTAACATGCAACCTATGATGACTTAACATATCCTAACATGACTTATTTTTGGGATTTTTGTTAAAATTCGAAATAATAAATTAATTAAATTAAGAATGCAATCTATCCTAATCTACTATAAAACAATTCATTCTTTTTTGGGATTTTCATGAAAATTCGAAATTAAAAAAATAACCTAAATAATCTATTAAGATTAGAAAATTACTTAATTTAAACTAGGAAATAGATTATCTCAAGTCCTAATTTAAATTAAATAATTATTCTATCGTCTAGATATATTTAGGATTCCTAAACATGCAAAACTCAAATTCAAATCCTAACTGATATTTTTTTGAATTTTCTTTTTTATTTGAAAAGGAAAAATAATTTAAACAGAGATAGCATCCATATTTAAAATAGCCACGCAATCCACAAGATTCGTTTCAAATTCAGATTAGGCACAAGAATCGAACTATCGGTCATATCTATAGGGTTATAGATATTAACGGAAAGTCGATCATTCAAATTTGGAAAGCAGATAAAAATCATTATCGTACCCAAGTGATTATGGATAGGATAATGATTTTCCATATCGTCGCGTATCGTACCTTAGGGATAAGGTAGGATAGTCGTCTAGATACGTTGCTAAATTAGGAAAGTTTCCTAATTTTGAATATTTTAAAAATATTGCAGATATCAGATAATTATCCCAACATATCTAATATTCTACACGATATTCACGCAATATTCAAAAGCACAAATTAGTAAATTAAATATTCTGAAAAATATCAGATAATATCTAATTACCTAATTTGCAGATAATTCCCAAATTCGAACTTGCGGATCGGGATGAACGGCGAGCGGTGGACCGGCGGCGCGGTGTCGGGATGATGGCGGGGCAACGGCGACGGAACAGCAAGGCAGCGACGACGGGCGCGGGAGGCAGCAGCGCTCGGCAGCGGGCGCGGGAGGGGCGCGGGAGCGGGCGCGGGCGCGGGCGCGGGAGCGGGCGCGGCAGCGGGCGCGGGCGCGGCAGCGGGCGCGGGAGCGGGCGCGGCAGCGGGCGCGGGCGCGGCAGCGGGCGCGGGAGCGGGCGCGGGCGCGGGAGCGGGCGCGGCAGCGGGCGCGGGCGCGGCAGCGGGCGCGGGCGCGGCAGCGGGCGCGGGAGCGGGCGCGTCGCGCGAGGTCTTCCTCCTCTCTCTCTCTTTCTCACTCTCACACTCTAAAAATTTTCTGATCTGAAAATTGTGTCTCCCCCTAAAATTCTGACCTAATGAAGTATATATAGTATTAATCTAGGTCAATTAGATGGGCTTTTAGTCCTAATGGGCTTAGGCTTGGGCTTTAATTTAAATGGGCTAAATTAATGGGCTGAATTAATTAATGACAATGGGCTGAATTAAGTTCAAATTAAAACAACCGAGCCCGTTTGACTTGTAATTCCCGGCCCGTGCATTTCAAGCGAGCCGAGTCCCGTTTGATGAAATTTAAGCTCGTTCGTCACCGCCAGTCCGATGCAAAATGCAATTAATCTAAAATGAATTTAAACTATATGTTATGCAATTTAAATATTTTTTTGTTTAGGGGTTAAAAATTTAATCCCTAATTTTCTATGCAAATTACACTAAATGATGCGTCAAAATTTAGGTGTCAACAACTAGTCCCAGAGGTCACGATCGTTCGGTTCAAGTTCAGGATTGGTTGACCACGTGTATTTTCAGTCGTGTAGAATCACCTACGATATGATTGTACAATGTTGGCCTTGGCCAAACCACATCTGTCACTTTTTCCTAAGATCGGCCCACGTTGGCCCAAAATATTCTCTCATCATTTCTCGTGATCGGTGTCAAATTCACGATCGAGTCCCTGATCCACGTGCTCTTTTCTAGTTAGCCATACCCTATTGGTTAGTATCCCGAGAGTAATCAGCTCTGGGCGAGACTTGCTAAAATGAAATACGAAATAATATCAATTTTATTAGCTCCGGAATTATATCGAAATTTAGGCTGTTACAATTCTTCCACCCTTACAAAAATTTCATTCTCGAAATTTGTAATTTACACTTATTCTTCAAACAAATGGGGATGTTGACGTCGCATGACCTCTTCACTTTCCCAAGTAGTACCTTCCGTTCCGTGGTGCTCCCAAACAACTTTGACCATCGGGATTATCTTGTTCCTCAACACCCGATCTTTCCTATCGTCGATTCTGACTGGTCTTTCCACGTACGACACTTTATCATCCACGTCTATCTCCTCATACCTTAGGACGTGAGTCGAATCTGGTTCATACTTTCTCAATATTGACATGTGGAATACATTGTGTATCTGGGATAGATTAGGTGGCAATGCTAACCGGTATGCCATATTTCCAATCTTTTCCAATATCTCAAACGGACCGACATATCTTGGGCTAAGTTTTCCTTTCTTGTCAAATCGTGATAGTCCCTTCATAGGCGACACTTTGAGGAACACATGATCTCCGACTTGGAATTCCAAAGGTCGTCGTCTCTGATCGGCATAACTTTTTTGATGACTTTGTGCTGTCTTCAGCCTTTCCCGAATAATTTCAACAGCTTCCACAGTCTGCTGAACTAATTCTGGGCCCGTAATACTTCTTTCACCAACTTCATCCCAACATACAGGCGGTCTACATGCCCTACCATACAAAGCTTCAAACGGGGCCATCTGGGTACTCTGTTGGTAACTGTTATTATAAGAAAATTCTACCAAATGCGGTTATTCTTCCAATTTGCCCTGAAAATCCACCACACAAGCTCGCAACATGTCCTCCAGAGTCTGAATTGTCCTTTCAGATTGGCCATCCGTATGGGGATGATAAGCCGAACTGAACTGCAACTTTGTTCCCAGGGCTGTTTACAGACTTTTCCAAAAGTTCGCCGTAAATCTCGGATCACGATCTGATGCAATTGTCACGGGTACTCCATGAAGATGCATAATTTGCCGCACATATAACTCGGCATACCTTTCTAGTTCGAAGTCTTTTCACACTGCCAGGAAGTGCGCTGACTTAGTAAGTCGATCCACTATCACCCATATAGAGTCGTGCCCTCTCTGACTTCTTGATAATCCCGTTACGAAATCCATGGTGATATGTTCCCATTTCCATTCAGGGATCTCTACCGGTCGCAGTAGTCCTCCGGGCTTATAATGTTGTGCCTTCACTTATTGGCACGTCAAACATTTGGCCATATATTTGGCCATATCAACCTTCATCCCATTCCACCAAAAGTGTTATCGAAGGTTCTGGTACATCTTAGTGCTGCTCGGGTGAATGCTGTACTTACTGCGGTGCGCTTCACTTAGAATTTCTTCCTTGAGCTCCAAATCATCGGGCACTCACAGTCACCCACGAAACTTCAAAACTCCGTCCTCGGACACTTGGAAATCCGATTTCCTCTTGGCAATGTCCATCTCAATTATCTTCTGAATCTCTGGATCCGCAAACTGCAGTTCCTTAATTCTAACTTGAATTTCTGGTTCAATTCTTAATGCAGCTAGCAAGTTGGACACTTGGCTCACTTCAAATTTGAACTCTAAATCTCTGAGCCTTTCCAATAACATTCACTCCTTGACCATCAGATGCGCCATACTAGATTTGCGACTTAGGGCGTCAGCAATTCGATTTGCCTTACCAATGTGATACAATATGTCGCAATCGTAGTCCTTTAGAAGTTCCATCCATCGGCGCTGCCGCATATTCAATTCCTTCTGTGAAAATAAGTACTTGAGGCTCTGATGATCCGTATAGATATGAAATTTTTGCCCGCACAAATAGTGTCTTCAGATCTTGAGTGCGAAGACAATCGTAGCTAATTCCAAATCATGCATCGGATAATTCAATTCATGCGGCCTCAACTGACGTGACGCGTACGCAACTACTTTTTCATGCTGCATCAGGACACAACCAAGTCCTCTTAATGAAGCATCACTATAAACCTCGAATCGTCCCGGTCCTGACGAAATGGTCAAAACCGGGGCAGTTGTTAACCTATGCTTCAATTCCTGAAAACTCTTTTCACATTTATCGTCCCAAACGAACTTAGATTCTTTCTTCAACAACCGCGTCAACGGCATGGCTATCGACGATAATCCTTCCACAAAACGACGATAGTAGCCAGCCAATCCCAAGAAACTTCTTATCTCTGTTACTGAGGTCGGTCTGGGCCACTTCATCACTGCCTCAATTTTCATCGGATCCACAGAGATTCCATCTCCAAAGACTATATGACCAAGAAACGCCACTCTACTTAGCCAA
The DNA here is from genome assembly GCA_031216405.1 of Syzygium malaccense. Classification (NCBI taxonomy): domain Eukaryota; kingdom Viridiplantae; phylum Streptophyta; class Magnoliopsida; order Myrtales; family Myrtaceae; genus Syzygium; species Syzygium malaccense. Next base: position 24,307,996 of record CM062257.1, on the reverse strand, counting down.
AACTCACACTTACTGAATTTGGCGAAGAGCGTGTGTTCTCTTAAAGTCCGTAATACTTCAGTCAAATACACCTCATGCCCCTCTGGGCTTTTCGAATACACCAAAATGTCGTCAATAAATACTATGACGAATCTGTCCAGAAATTCCTTGAACACCCTGTTCATTAGATCTATAAAGGCTGCGGGGCATTGGTCAATCCGAAGGGCATCACTGTAAACTCGTAGTGCCCATACCGCGTCCTAAAGGCGGTCTTAGGTATATCCTCCTTTCGGATTCTCAACTGGTGATATCCAGTCCGCAGATCAATCTTAGAAAACATGGATGCTCCTTGCAGCTGATCGAACAAATTGTCGATCCTCGATAGTGGATATTTGTTCTTAATCGTGACCTGATTCAACTACCGGTAATCAATACATAATCTTAACGTCTCATCCTTTTTCCTCACAAATAAGACTGGTGCTCCCCATGAAGACACACTAGGACGAATAAAACCTTTGTCCAACAGTTCATGTATCTGGACTTTCAGTTCTTTCAATTCTGATAACGACATCCGATATGATGCCTTCAAAATCGGTTCTGTCCCAGGGGCCAATTCAATCACAAATTTTACCTCTCGCTCAGGCGGTAAACCCAATAATTCCTGAGGAAACACCTTGGAAAAATTACATACTACAGGTATATCCTCCAACTTAGGTTCCGCCACTATCGGATCCACAATATTCACCAGATATCCTTCATACTCATCATCTAACAACTTGGTCGCCTCAAGCGAGGAAATTCAAGGGATCGAGGTTCCTCCTCAATTTCCTTGGAATACAAAACTAGGACGTCTATCCAGACTAAATTGGATCGTCCTATCGCTGCAATCCAATTCAGCTTTCTGCTGGACTAACCAGTCTATACCAATAATCACATCAAAATCGAACATGACCAATACTGCCAAGTCGATACTCTCTTCCTTACCCCCAATAATTATCTTACAATTAGGGCATCCAAAAGGAATTAGCACCCTATCATTCATAGGTGTCGACACACACAGCACATTCTCAAGCAATACTGGTTTTATACCAACCAACTCAACAAGCTGCTCAGAAATGAAAGAATGGGTCGCCCCCGGATCAAACAATGCATAAGCGGCATGTTCACATAAGGAAATCGTACCTGTGACCACGCCTGGTGCATTCTCAACTTCCTTGCACGCCATGGCATAGACCCTTCCTTGAGCTGGTGGCCTTCCCTGATTAGCCGGTGGGGGATTCCCGGCTTGGTTTCCCACTCGGGGCTACTATTGGGACCTTATCACAGGCGGTCCTGAGGAACGTATTTGCGAGCAATACTTGATCTGGTGCCCCATGCTTCCACACCTGAAGCACGCTCCAAACCTACTCGGTTGGGGATTCAGTTTCCCAATATTTCTCCTAACAGGTGAGACAAATCGTTGATTGCCTACCATTGGCTTCTTCCCAAGACAACGATTATCTCTATTCGGAACGAACCGTGACCCCGAAGCAGCTGCTCTTTCCTGTTGATCTCGCTCCATAATTTGAGCCCGTCTAAACATTTCCCCGTAGTCCTTGATATCGTGTGATAAAATCAGACTCTGAAGATCCGACTTCAGTCCATCTCGGAATTTTCGAGCTCTGTCTCGGGGATTCTCTACCATTGTCGGTGCGAACTTCGCCAGTCTTGCAAATTCTGCTTCATATTGGTCAACAGTCATCCGACCTTGACGTAATCGCATGAACTTCATCAACTTTTTCTCTTGGGCGTTCTCAAAGAAATACTTCTCATAAAAATGCTCCACAAATACTGCCCAAGTCGGAGATGTTCCTTTAGGGAATACGCTCCTTTCTGTAGCATTCCACCAATCATTGGCACCGTCCTGTAGCTGATAAGTGGCTAACATCACTTTCTCTTCGTCGGTGCACCCCAAAACTTTAAAAGTTTTCTCCAATGATTCCACCCATCTCGGTGCAGTCTTGGGGTCACCACGACCATGGAACTGGGGCGATTTCAACTTGATGAACTATTCCACTAATTGGGGCATCTACCTAACCCTTACTGGTTGAACTTGCCTTTGCTGGGCCTGATTTCCCCCAACACCAGCATTCTCATTAGCTACAGCAGCTGCAGCCTCAGCAGCTTGGGCTGTCACATTATCTCTTTCTTGAGCTTGTCGATCCATCATGTTTTCAATCCTCTCTAACACTCTGAGGACTCCTTCCATACGTGGGTCTTCCGTAGGTCTAACATCATCTTTGGGGTCTACTGCAGCTCCTACACCCACTCCAGGGTTTTCTACCACCCTAGCACCCATATCAATATCTTCTACCGCTCTAGCCCGAGCACGACCTCCACCTCTTGAACCTTTTCCAGCGCCCCTTCTTGGGACTCTTCCTATACCTCTTCCTTTGCTGCTCATGGTATTAATCTCCTACCACTCTCCTACTTGCTATAATTCCACCAAGGAATTAATGACTTAAACCAATCAAACCCAGTCTAAGTCCTAGGTAGGTATTAACAACAATCAAACAATCAGCATGCGGCCTAACAACATAACACTTCACCCAAGAGATTTGCATACTCACCTCGGGTCCTGCCGCACTTGCACTTTACGAGTCAACAGCTAAGCAATTCAAACACAATCATAAGCTGTCAGGAGAATCATGTAGCACACGAGCTCACCCTACTGGCTACCCAAGGTCTCATCGCTCCTTATTACTCCAGATTTCGATCTAATTGGACCGAACTGACCTTGCTCTGATTCCAATTCGAAAAAGGGATGTCACGCTCTGTACCCCACAACACACAACATCCCTACCTTGATCGATTATAGTGCAACGCTCCCAGGATGCATCGCTGACCCAATACCAAATCAGAGATAAGACATATGCGGAAACAATGTATATAAATATATATATATATATATATATATATATATATACACACACACACACACCCGTACAAAACAACACTCGTGAGACCAAGGCAGAACAACCATCACACAAGAATATACATTCGTATTACTATAGGAAGACCTTTTTTACAACATTTACAAAATACACAACCCAAACAAATACAAAATAAAAGCATTGGAGAACGGCCACTAGACAAAAATCGTAGGTGGCTGGAGTGAGTCTAACTAACCTAAAAGGAGAATTATAGTAAAAAAGGTACTATTCTTCCTACCAACTCGAGTCTCTCCTGCGGCTCCCAGTCTGGATCAGACGACTCCGAAAACTCCTCGGAAGAACTCTCCTGAGTCTCAGACTCCTTAGAATCCATAGCCTCTGCCGCGATCTTCTCATCCTCTGAATCGAGCTCTAATTCCGGATCCAGGTAAAGACCTAACTCGTCATCTTCCTCCGCTCCTATCTCCATATCCGATCCTACCTCAGCTACTTGCCCATAGTCTTCATCAGAATCTAAGTCCATGTCCTCCAGTTTGCCTTCTTCCTCGGCATCTTGGTCTAGGTCTTTAGCTATCACCTGTGGCTCCTGTGGCTCCCCATCCATAGGCTCATCAACGCCATCTACATCATACACATCTTGAGGATTGATCACCTCGCCCTCCGCATATATGGGTTCCATCAATCCATTTTGACCGATTGGCGTGTCAAAAGTCCTAAGGGGTTGCCCTAGGTTTCTGTCAACATTCCTCAAACACCAAGCCACATACTCCTGAGTCTGATGAAAATATTCACCCACGTTTACAAACACCACGGATCGGTATCTTACATACGATTCCCCATTTCCTGCGGGATATGTACTGGTATACTAGTGTATCTGTATAGGTATTCCAAAAAGCGGCGGATTCGGCATCTTTACGGCTGGGGTTATGAAAAGTTGGGTTATTACAACTGTGAGACGAATATCAGCGAGTATAACCCCTAAACCTAGGCTAGGCTAACATGCATTCTCCCGACAGGTATAAAACAAGCAAAAAAGCAATGTCAATCGCAATCATTCTTTAACCTAGGCCCTCGGGCTCTAGTCACTTACCTGGCTGTCCCTGCAGGTTAGCATTTTAATATAATGCTTAGTTCACATACACGAACACGCTATTCACACGTACGTCATACGCATGCTCACGCTCTTCAGTGTTCGTATCACAAGTCATTCACCGAGTCCCATACACTCACATACTAGCCCATGCATTTCTATGCATGCATGTGTTATTTTCATGCCAAATTCATATCTCGGCCCACTAGCCCACACTAGCACACTAGCGAATGCTCAAATTATTATCACGACCCGAAGGCCACGACCCGAAGGCCATAATTGTTAACTCGACCCGAAGGTTACAACTCTCCGTGGCGAGCGTAAAAACACATCACTTGGCCCAGTGTCTCTAGCCTTCTACAAAGTGCATGAGGCGTAACACCGATCTCCTTATGAACCAAAATCTACTACAAAGTGCATGAGGCTGGTCGTCTTCTAGACATGCCGGGCATCGTCTTACTACAAAGTGCATGAGGACGGCACGACCCGAAGGCCTTAAGTGATCACACGGCACACTGCCAATTTTTATCTGAACCCCGCGTAAAACGCATCGGGCAATTAGGTGATCACATGCTCATGGCAGGCACACATTTCCACACAATTCCATCACATGCCCCACTCTCGTCATACACAATGCGTGACCATAAAAAATGCAACATGAGCATCAACAAGGTACAGACATTCAATCAAATCAAAGCCACTACACAGTGCCTAAATTCACAAATAATATGCTCACTTGGCCAATTAATACCGTGCGGCCCAATTCCAAATATACAATTCAAGTTATCAATTGGCCAATCACACTCCGCACGATTCAGCCACACGAGCACGCAATATGGTATTTCACAATTAAACACAATTGATCGCCAATCAATCAACAACTAATCACTCTGGGTATTCCCGGCCGTTCAGCTTATAATTCTTGCTGTCCCATATAATCCGGTACATTCCCCAACAATATGGACAGCCGCTATTTCTTCAATCCGGGCCCCATAATTATCTATAAAAATCCCACTAAATTCCTTGGATTATAATTCCACCAATCAGTCCTCAAACCAGTTCGAATTATACACCGATAATACCTAAACCAGTCCAGAAAAATGCACTATCAGTCCTAATTCGAGTTTAGAAAATATACTCATGTATTTCTAGGCCGCGACGACGAGGAACAGCGGCCGATCACTGATGAACAGTAAAATCGGCGGCGCCGTTGCCGGCGACACCCGTACGGACCACCGTACGAATTGTACGAAACGTACGTATGGCGATGAACAATGACGTACGGACTGGCTGGAGGTCGCAGCGGTAGCAGCTTGGCCGATCGGGCTCCGGCGCGGCGGCGGTTCACTCCGGCAGTCCTTTGGTCAGACGGGAAAGAGAGAGAGAGAGAGAGAGAAAACGGGGACGAGGGAGAGAGAACGGACGGGATGGGGGTGAGGCTAGGCTATGCTGGCGTCCAGCAGCTCCGGCGAACGGCAGCTCCGGTGGTGTTCCGGCGTACGGATAACGATCAAGAGGAGGATGGGCGGAGGAGGACAAAACGTGGAGGAGGGGGCTACTGGTGGTGGTCTGGCCGAATGAGGGGGAGAGGAGAGAGAAACTGATCTAATCTTGGTCAAAAATATCAATCCAAAACGCCGTGTATCACCGATCCGGGCCGTTTGACCAAAATACTCCTAATCCGACGGCCGACGTTCGTTCCAGCCCAATAATTGATGGGCAAAATGGTCATTAAGTTCAATAATACAGCTGATAATCCATATTTAATTACCCCAAAATTTGTCCAAAAATTCGGACCAAAAATAGGCCTAGGGGCAAAATGGTCATTTTTCCGGCCCAGGGCGAAATTTCAATTTTTGGCTATATCAACCTCAAATATGTGTGGCCAACATAATATGGCATCGGAATCACGAAATAGCCTCTTAAGCCCTCGAAAATCGATCGCAAAGTCCTTGAAATAAAATAATATTATTTTTCACTTTCGAGCCAAAATTCCAATTTTTGATCGAAACCAATCTAAATATGCATGGCCACCCAAAAATGGCATCGGCCTCGAAAAATAACTTCATACGGCCTCAAAAACCAATGTCGGCGTCCATAGGGGTAAAATAGTAATTTTTGACTTCCGGATCGAAATTCCATTTTTCGCTCGTACTATTCCCAAACGTGTGTGGCTAGCGTAATACGACGTCAGAATCGTGAAAATAACTTCTCGGGCCTTCAAAAATCGATACCGAAGTCCGGGTCCAATTCCGTGAACAAAACTCGCTAACTTTCATATTTCAGGGTCTCTCACTAATGGGCGGCTGTTTAGAGGTTACGCGTATCAACCTAGGGCTATCCGTATCGTGATGGTCTTGATCATTGAGAGAATGAGAAATTATCACTAGTCTCAGAGGTCACGATCGTTCGGTTCAAGTTCAGGACTGGTTGACCACGTGTATTTTCAATCGTGCAGAATCACCTGCGATCTGATTGTATAACGTTGGTTTTGGCCAAACCACATCCGTCACTTTTTTCTAAGATCAGCCCACGTTAGCCAAAATATTATCTTATCATTTCTCGTGATCGGTGTCCAATTTACGATCGGGTCCCTGATCCACGTGCTCTTTTCTAGTTAGCCATACCCTATTGGTTAGTATCCCGAGAGTGATCAGTTCTGGACGAGACTTGCTAAAATGAAATGCGAAATAATATCAATTTTATTAGTCCTGAAATTACTTCGAAATTCAGGCCGTTACAAAACTATTGATGTATCAACGTTACTAGGAATAGTTATACTAGTTGTCCCAGCATTCCCCTTTTTCCCAAAACTTAAAAAAACAAGCAATTTCATTAATACACTATAAATTAGTATTTAAACAAAAGGACCATGTTTCGAAACTCAATAAGAGTCCTCCTCGTTTTATAATACACTAACTTTTGTCGAATAACTTTAATGTATGAATATTGGTCCACTCTATTTATACTCTATGTTACATGACAAACATTCTTAAACATCGAAAATCTCGCATTCATTTAAATTAAAATTGCACTAGCACCCCGTTCAGTACATTGATATGGTAAATCACACTTTATTGGCCGTTAAATACGACCAACTTATTCAAAGGATTGCTTATACACCGATTTCTTTTGCAAAAGTAAAATTATCTAGCATCCGCGTATTGTAAACTAGTCATGTTGTAGTCCTCCTGGGTGGTTTGACTTATAAAAGGAGCTTTATATCGTAAAGAGAGAGGGAGAGGAAGCAGCTTATTTTTTGTCCATGATGCTCTAAAACCACGTTCAATTGTAAGCAACTACTTAAGAGGATTTTACGATTGATGTTTCTCATGCTTCTAAAACCACGTTAGATTTCTCCTTCATCAGCTTCTTCGTGGGGAAGTACTTCTAGACCGATTTAGACATACTCGCAAGATGAATCATGCTCAACTGGGAGTTGGGCGTGGAAGAAGATTTTAAGTTAGGGTTTACGCATTTGGCATCGAACGATGAACGATGATATTCAAAAAACCAAAAATGAAAAATCATTTTTTGAGCACGAGAAATTTGTGTAATTCTAATCAAGAAGGTAGGGTCATTTAAGTCCGACCCTGTTTTCATGTCTGAAGGATATGCGGAGTTTTATTAGTTCCAAAGTCAAATTTATTGATCCTACGACAATTCGAAAAAGCTAATTCAGATTGCTAAATTTGGATTAATTTGTTTTACCGAAGAATTGACAAAGGGGCAGAGTGCAATTTGAAAATGCAAGGGGTATCCGAGTGTTTTTTATCCAGATTGAGGGGGTGTCCAAGTAATGTACTTGGAAACCTTCTGTTATAGGTGAAGACTGTTGCCCATTACAAGCTCATCACTCTATTAGGTCATAGAATTCTAATTTATGTCTCAATATGAAAGAATTAAAGAAAAATCGAAAGCGCAAGGGACCTCAGGGCTTACTCAAGGCCATTGGGCCATTGTAGAGCATCATAGAGATATTGCACAGGACCCCAACTCACTCCTTGGCAAACTTGGGCCTCTAGGCAGTAAAGAACCAGCGTGGGGCATAGGCTTGGGCTGCAAGCGCCATGTGACACGCTCTTATTAGGCGTGCCACCACCTGGCACCGATTTGCCCCTTTCTTTGAAGAGTCATTTATTTATTTTTATATTTGTCCAAACTATGATCCCTCAGTTCTCTTTCATCCAATTGACTCGATATTCATGTTTGGGGAAAGCTCATGACGTGTTCCAAAAAAATTGTCCGCTTTCCAGAAAAGTCTTGCTATTATATGTACAAAGCATTACTTCATTCTGGTCTTATTTGAAGAACTAGTTTTGTTTAAATATGTTGTGACCCTCCTGAGATGAACTTGAGGGAGTTTAATGGATTGCTTAGGAGGCGTAAATAACTCTCTTGCAAGATGGCACTTACGCTTCGCAGAAACTCTCTCAAACCCTACCGATGACGAATTGGTTTCTCGTTAATTATTTGATTGCTTATAACTAGAGTCGCCACCAAGGTTAAGAGCCAAGCAAGACACGCGAGATTGCTTACTTCTGCAGACTCAGTTATGCTTAAGAAATGTAATTCTTGTTATGGGTACCTTTTCCTTTTATAAAAGGCTTTGCATGCAATCTTCCCTTTCTTATTTTTTAATTCTTTTCAGAAGAAATGGAAATCTAAATAATCATGTACGGATACTCAAACAAAAACAAATCCAATTTAATAATAACAAAGAAAGTACAAGGTGAGGAAAAAAATAACCCAAACCGTAGTGGGCAACACTGTACAACGTCTCGTTATTAAGTTTTAGGATAGGATTTCCGTGAGCTATGCATAAAAATTAACGTGCACTAAAGTAAATAATAAATATGAGTTTCCTGGTGACAAAGATCAATACTACACTAGATGAAATACCAGATTAATAATGAATTAACTAATCTTGTGATGCAATAATCATCTAATATCAATCTAGATTTTTTATTGTGTATTTATGATTTCCTTTCATTACTAATATGATTTAATCTAAGTGCTTGTGAACAAAACAAGAGCTAATCGAATGCTTATGAACTAAGTAAAGCTATACGCATGAGCAAAACGGTAAAAAGATCCAATCTTTTTTGGGTGGGATGAAGGCGCAGGTAAAAGGCCAACACTAAGTAAAAACCACGATGAGAATACTTTCAAAAACTGCAAATAATAAGCTACACACATACTAAATTTGATGTAAATGCAATTCTAATGCAACGAAAACATGCTGGATATAGCAAAATCATGCAGACAAACAACAAGGCCACTCCGGGATACTTCAAGGGGCCGAACATGGACGGAACATACTCGGTCCAATACCATCATGCGAGGGAACAACTAGGCATCATAATTCATCCCTAGACATAGCGAATTGCGTGTCAAAGTAGTATGTGAAACGAATCCTACACCTTTTTGACTCTCAAGCTTTTTCTTCCACTCACCGTTCTTTAATCTTGTATGATTCTGATTTTCTATTACTTTCCAACTCACTCAAATCTTCCTTTTAGATTGCCCAGCCACCGAAAGGCATCCCCCCCTTGAAGCTTACGATCGGTTTTACTTTTCAAAAAAGAACCACCGAATTCTTTTCTCATTCTGTCTGCAAAGCTCACCGATAGATTGTCCCTAATCAATCACCAAATGACCCGCTTTCTATTTTACCCCTCTTATCTCATCCCTAGCCAGCTCACTTGACCCAATCAATCTCCCACGATCGTGGAGTCGGGTCCAATTGTGCTATCATGAAATCGAACCTAACTACTACGAATATGGAGTTTTGAATTCTTGTTCATCTCGCATGTCGAGCCGTCCATCGAGTTGATTAAAATGAAGAAGTTCGTGGTCGAGCCCCTGTTCTATTCGACGCAAACATGTTTTGTTTAATTCAAATTCAATGTGCATAAACATGAACGTGTCTATTGTTTGAATGCATAGAAATGTAACAAAAGATGCAAGTGCAAGACTAAGCTAAACATATGTGTTTGTTTGAGGGTCCAATCGCACTACTATTGACGTACTCAATTCTTAGTTTTCTCATAAAGTGAATGAAAAGTGTCCCAGCAAAAATTTATGTATCAACGCAAGGTTAGAGGTATAAACTCTCAAAAACAGACTCTTTTGACATTTGGGGAGGAATGTTGTGATTATCTGACTATTAGTAGGCATTGTTGTCATATGTACATAAGATCGTTTGAGTAGTCATGTGTTAAATTATTACTTAGTAAAAAGGAAACCACTCAGAGATTGGAGATGCCATTTCGAGGAAGCCAGCGAAGTTTTTCTTTATTAGCGAGCCTATGGCCAGAGCACAAGGATCCACCACCCCAAAGTTGTTTCTCCACTACTTTTGTCGGCCACAAAGAAGCTTGTGTCAATCAGAGAACCGGAATAATGCGGTGGCGAAAATAAAGTCCATGTGTCCACACCTATTAACAATGCTTTTATAAAGTTCTATTACTATTAATAGATTTGATATTATTTTTTGCCGTTACACTTGATCGTGCATGCAATTATATATCTCTTGAGTAGTCATGCGGCAAAACAACTTCTCGGAGGCTGGGGATGAAATTTCGAGGAAGGCCACCAAAGTTGTTTTATAAGCGAGCCTATATAACCTAGATCACGAGAATCCACCGCACTAGAGTTTTTTTTTTTTTGGTAAGTTGTTTGTCGGTTCATGCAATAATTTTTGCGGTAATCGCTGGACAAATTCCTCTTACACCTATTATTAGAACATAGGATACGAATCGGAACTCATTCTAAGCCCACAATCCAAAAACTGATTATCATCTTTTAATCATCTATTATAAACGATGGATTGGGACACGGTTTAACATCTGACACGCTTGCACAACTTCGATCATCCCCCTCGTTTCAAATTTTTTTTCTATGAAGCTGGTCTACCATTGATTATTGGATCATAAACATTAGATACGATGAGTTTCATGCAAGATACACCGCTTGAACAATTGAGATTTAATGGATCGAGCTTAGACATGTGATATTATTAGTGGCACAGTTATCTATTGAATAGAATAATTGAGTGAACTTAGTGCATAAACAAAATTGACGATTCAGATTAGTTTACTACATATATTTTCATTTAATAATATGTTACTCATCAGACCGTAATAATTGCCTCAACGTTGGACTTTTGGTTGTGGCATATGGCACTCTTAATGAGAGCTTAAAATTGTCCCAACTCCTAAGCCATGTTGAAGCGACGGAATAATTGCAGTAGGGAAATGCATGCGCAAAAAGAGAGATTGAAAGGCGATCCCTAAACACCACACGACAATCCTTTCTACCAATCTTTTTCATAAAAATTGGAGGCAAGTCAAAAGTTCATAGCACTTGATATTGAATACTCGCTTGGGTGGTTGATCACATGATGTTTTGAAAGCATCTAACTTTTTCTCACAAAACAAACTATTGTGGATGAGCTGTTGCTGGCTCATTTATTTAATAGATTGGCTAAAACAGCATATCCATTTTTGGAGTATCAATATATGTCACTTTATGTAAGTCCGATTCATTTTTTTACCCATTAATTTTTTATGATTGAGGATGACGAATTTATATATAAATGGTAGTAGAAACTATAAATAATCAACAATGTTGGTCCACATAATTCAACATAGGAAATTATGTGCGATTAAAATTTTAATTATACCATTCACTATGTGACTATATAACTTTTCTTATTTGTAATTTCAATCTCTGAAAGACTTGGGCTATGTGATAAACAAAATGTAAACTATTTGGAAGCCACATATAGAGACAACTCTAGTGGGATTTTCTTTTTTACCAATAGCGAAATTTTCTCATATTGTATTTTTTATTATGCACAAAGCCTAAAACTTCACAAGATTTGAACAATAGTTTGTTTGCTTGATAATATACAATATGGGAATCTACAATGCTTCTTTTCAGGAGAATGCAAATCAATCACAGGAAAGAAAAAATCCTTAAACAAAGAATATGACAACTATAATAAGTAAGGAAGATATTTAAATGATCTTTGAGAAATTTGATATGATTGTAAATCTTCTATATAATAATAAGAAGAATTTAGTATAATTTTACGTTCATGTAACTTCCATATTTTAATTTTTAATATATAATCTAGATAATTTTGAAATGATGGAATAAAATATTTATTACTAAAAAATTAACACATAAATTTACCAAAGTCATCCTTCATATATTTTCTTATCTAAATAATTACTAAAATGGCTTGAAAAATATCAGTGAGATGTTAATAATTTTCATTATGTTTTGAGAAATAACCGAAAATAATCATTCGAGTTTTGTGAATAGCATTGGTTTTGTAGCTAATATCAAATGATGCTGATGTGCGCAGACTGAGTATATGTAAGACCTTCTTCGTTGGGAACAAAGTGGGTATAGACACGAAGTCATGGGGCCCATATAGATAAAAGACGGAGAAATAAACTAAAAGGTGGGTTTCTAGATCCACCATTTCCCACAAGTTTGTCAGTCCAACAGCTTGTTGACGATCACGTTATTCGAGGTGGTGTAAATCCAAGCCAAATCACATGTTGGCACGAATGTTAAAAATGCTTCGCAATAAAGACTAGATGAGTACGAACAGGTGGCTCCTGATTAAGGAAAGATTCTTGGTTTCAAAACCCAATAACTTTGCACATGCTATCACCACAGATTTCATAGCGCCTTTTTTTTATAATGACAAGAAATCAATTAACAAATTAATTAGTGTCCAGTCCACGAAGCTGGTATGCGGTCTTCAGTCAAAATAAGTCCCTATGTTCATACCTATTAAGTATCTTGGTCCATACCTAAGCACCATATTTTTCCAAAGTTCTACTATTATTAATAAGTCTAATATTTTTTGCTGGTACACTTGATTCTGCGTGTAATTATATATCTCTTGAGCGGGCCATGAGGTCGATTATTATATAGCAAGGAAAACACAACTTCTCAGAGGTTGGGAATGAAAATTTCGAGGAAGCCAGCAAAGTTGTTTTTATCACCGAGCTCATGTTTTTCCAAAGTTGCTTGTCGGTTTGTGCAATGATCGAGTCGACTAGGACGAGCGCTGATCTATAATATTCACTACTTTTGTCGGCCACAGAGAAGCTTGTGTCCCTCTGACCATCCGAATAAAGCGGTGGTACGCGGTATTCGGTGAAAATAAGTCCATGTGTTCACACCTTTAGATATCTCCGTCATAGTACTAAAAAAAATCAAGCATCTCTGTCCTCTTAGTATAAGAATAAATCAAGAAGAAGATCAAGTGGTAATGAACAAACTACCCAAAAACACTGCATCGGATCTTAAGCTAATAGTCGTTGCTGATTGTCGAACTCCATCATCCAATGGCTTCTTCATCAAAACCCAAAAGGATTTATGACGTCTTCTTGAGTTTTAGAGGTACAGACTTGCGCAACAACTTTCTCAGTCATCTCTACAAATCTTTAGAGCAAAATGGAATATACGCTTTTGTTGATAGTGAGAAACTGAGGAAGGGAGACCAAATATCGCCGATGCTTATGAAGGCCATCGAGCAATCATGCATTGCAATCACCATTTTCTCTGAGGATTATGCTTCCTCACGATGGTGCTTGGAAGAGTTGGCAAAGATTATGGAGTGCAAGGAACAAAAGGACCTCACCGTTCTACCAGTTTTTTATAAAGTGGATCCAAGAGAAGTGAGAAGGGGCAGAGAGAGTTATGGGAGAGCTCTAGCTAAGCATGAGTCCAATTTCGGAAAGGATTCGGAGGAAGTGAAGAGATGGAAGAAAGCTCTTTTCAACGTGGGTAGCTTATCCGGATGGCATTTGAATGATGGGTAAGTTGAGTGGAGTTCATATTTTGGGCAAGAAACTAATCTTTAATAGTATAAAGACTGTTTGTTAAAAAGAATAAATGAATCGACACACATGATGTCATCTATAATATGTTAATACTTGATCTACCAATGGATAAAATGTTAAGTAGTGTTATTGCACCTACCCCATTTCTTTGGAAGGAGTAAGAAAGTTCGCAAGGTCAGTTACAAGATAATTAGTGTGTATTGGCCATGAAGGCAATGACACGGTGCTTTAGGGTATTTAATAGTTTTCGAATTGAAATCTTAACCACCGTTCAAAGTCATAAATAGCTCTTTTTGATGAAGCGTATAGATATATCACATATAACAGTCAAAAGCAAAACTAAGTAAATCGTCATATATAAATCAAAAGAGCATGAATCACTTGGATGACTAAAAGTTGAATCCCGAAATGGTTGTTTTGATTGGTGTGGAGCTCTTGGAATTCCAATTCAACTCGGTGGATATATATAATCTGAAAATGCGATGCATTGCTTTGTCATTATTAGCTTATGATTGCTCATTATTTGCTTATTCAAATCACTAAAAAAGATGCTCCAACTTCTTTTTCTGTTTTTGACAGAGATGAGTCAAAGCTTATACAAAAAATTGTGAAGGAGATCTCTAATCGCCTAGACAGAAAACCTTTGCATGTTGCTAAGCATCCGGTTGGGATAGATTCCCAAGTGGCTAAGTTGAAATCGACGTTAAATCTGGAGTCTGATGATGGTGTTCTCATGGTGGGATTATGGGGACACGGAGGTATAGGGAAGACAAGTTTAGCAAAAGCTCTTTACAATGCTATATTTAGACAATTTGAGGGTTCATGTTTTCTGGCAAATGTTCGAGAAACTTCAAAAGATAGCATGGGTCTAGTTAATTTGCAAGAAATACTGCTAAAAGATGTATTATTACTGCAAAAAAAATTAGAAGTGTCCAATGTCGATGAAGGTATTAATATAATACAACACAGACTTGGTTGCAAGAAAGTTCTCCTCATCCTTGATGACGTGGATGACTTCCGCCAATTAAATGCTTTAGCAGGAGAAGACAACTGGTTTGGTAATGAGAGTAGGATCATTATTACCACAAGAGATAAACATTTGCTAACTTGTCATGGGATAAATCAAGATCATGTGTATGAAGTTGAAGCACTAGATGACAGTCAAGCTCATGAGCTGCTTTGTAAGCACGCTTTTCAGATGCACCAAATGAAAACAGATCTAGTGGGTAGTGCTCTGAATTATTGTAAAGGCCTCCCTTTAGCACTTGAGGTGCTGGGTTCCTTATTATGTGGTACAACGGAAGATATATGGGAAAGTACACTAACGAAACTTTCTAGGATTCCTAACAAAACCATTAATAATGTGCTCAAAATTAGTTACGATGGACTAGATGAAAATGAGAAAGAGATCTTTCTCCACATTGCTTGCTTCTTTAAGGGGCGGGCAAGAGAGTATACAAACAAGGTTCTCAACAGTTGCGATCTCGAGACAGCTGTAGGATTCGAAATTCTTATTAAGAGGTCCTTGATAAGAATTGAGTCCAAAACCCTAGAAATGCATGACTTAATTCAATCGATGGGTATGGATATTGTGAAACAAGAATGTCGCGATGATCCCGGAAGACGCACCAGGCTATGGCTATATGATGATGTTGTCAATGTTCTGTCACATGACATGGTAAGACCTGTGAATACGATCAAAATTGTGCTTCTTATCTTTGACTTTAATTACTAAAAATGCATAACCTAAATAATCTTGTATATACAGGGAGATTGTGCTGTAAAAGCCATAGTGTTGGAGCTACCTGAGCCGACAGACATGTATATCGGTCCTGATGCTTTTACAAAAATGAGAAGGTTGAGATTACTCATCATGCACAATGTGCATAATTCTTTCCAAGGTACTTTATGTCTTTCTCGTGAGCTTAGATGGTTTGAATGGCCTGGATGTGCTCCCTCCATTCCAGAATTTTCCTCCGGTCGAAATAAATTAGTGGGACTTGATGTGAGCAAAAGCAACATCACAGTAGTGCTAAAACAATTTAAGGTGAGGATTTACCTACATAGACCTTTTTATTATTTATTTCATTTGTATGTGTATATGCGTGTTACGTGTACTTGTACACAAAAGGAAGTGGTATTCCTATGTTTTAGAAACCACTTCTCTATTTTCTTTCAAAATGACCCTAATAACTTGCTGATTGAAATATTTTTACATGCATCAAAATTGGCATTTGAAAAATTAAGGTAAATAACCTTATTAGAAATATGTAATGGAAACATTTGTTGTTAAAATAGACGGAACGGAGGAACTTGTCGAAAGAGAAAAATATTTCAAAATTTGAAATTTTTTATGAAGGTCATTGGATCATAAGAAAATTCAAATTTTAATTTTAATCACATGAGAGATTAAATAGAATAACTAACTTCACGTATTTGTCCATGCGTATAATATCTGTGATATAAGTTTTTTTTTTGCTAGAACTGTGATATAAGCTATTGAGGATAATTGATGAAAGGAATAAAAAAAATATTAAAGTCACTTTAAAATGTTTACCAAAGTTGGTTTTACTGTTTTTGCAGGACTTCCCAAATATAAAGTACATAAATTTCAATGAATGTGAGATGCTGGTTAGTATGCCCGACCTCTCATGTACTCCAAATCTCAAGGAATTGAATCTCGAGAATTGCAAAAACCTGGTCGAAGTACACGAGTCGACTGCATATCATGACAATTTACAGGTTTTGACTTTAAATGGTTGCTCTGAACTTAGCGTTTTCCCAAATGAGCTAAAGTCAAGAAATCTTCAAGCTCTCCGTCTTGCAAATTGCCCAAAACTTGGAAGGTTCCCTGATATTCCACAAAAATTAGGCTTGAAAGAGCTTGCTTTACGAGGGACCGCTATCAGAGAACTTCCTACATCAATAGAAAATCTAGTCTCTCTGGAGAGAATGGATGTAGGTGATTGCAAGAACTTGGTAAGTCTTCCGTCTAGCATTTACAAGTTACAAAAAATTGAACAGTTGTTTCTTAACGGCTGCACAAAATTAATCGGGTTTCCAAAGTACGAGGATTCAGCTGATCCACACATGAAGACTGGACTTCCAAAGTTACTCTACTTAAACCTTGAGCGATGTAATCTGTCCGAAGTAAAATTTCTCGAGAATCTTTCATGTTTTCCCTTGTTGGATCATTTAATTCTGGTGGGGAACAAATTTACTAGCCTTCCCACATCCGTCAATAAGCGTGATAGTTTGACCTGTTTGGCAGTTACAGATTGCCATCAATTACGAGAGATTCCCGAGCTTCCACCTTTTTTGGATTTTTTTGGGGCGATTAATTGCGAATCACTGCAAAAGATTGGAAAATTTACTTCACCTCATGATTTTGTCCGAAGAGTGTTTACCATGGATCATATTTTCTCACGTGACCAGGTCAGATTCTCTCTCTCTCTCTCTCTCTCTCTCTCTCTCTCTCTCTCATGCGCGCATTCATGTGGAGTATGTGCGGGCTGTAGTGTGTGCTTGTATATTGCAAAATCCGAAAATGCAAGATTTGAGGCTTAAGAAAAGCAAACAAATCTAAAGAGGTTCTGCACGCACAGGCATGTCATGGAGGCGGCTACCGTACTTTTATGGGAATGATTTCTATCGCATGAGACCTGTACATTAAAGCAAGCATGGATCAGTGGATCTCTACTCATTTTAGAGCTCTAGTTCGAAATGGATTGCTTGCTAAACTCCAATTGAATTCATTTATTTGGTTACGAATAACAAGATTGGGTACATTCTAATGGTTTATCTTACAACAGAATAGTTCTGAATTCTTTGCCTTTCTCCCTGGAGAAGATATGCCAGAGTGGGCCATCCCTATTGAAGAGGATTTCATATCTTTCATGGCTTCAAAGGGCTTGTACGACAAGTTTCTTGGATTTGCTCTCTGTGCCGTTGTTAAAACTAATAACGAGACAAAGGACTACTCAATTGGGATTACACTACGTGTTAACGGCGAACATGAGACAACCTTCACACGAAATTTCGGATTGTCGGATTCGGATCATGTTTGTTTTACATATATACCTTCTAAACAATGGGGAGTAGTCGATTTTGGTCAAATTGAGGAGAGTTATGTAGAATTTCACCTTGCAGTATCCAGCAAAATCATAATAAAGTCGGGATTCCGAATAATATGCAAGCAACTAGATGACGATTTAGAGGGTGTGCTTCAAGACAATCAGCTAATTGATCCAGCTTTCTTCTATGAGATTAGTCATGACTCAACAGATTCAGAAGCCGAGAGTTCGCTAGTTCAGACTGAAATAGATTTGCAGAAAGACTTGGAAGACTGTCAAATGAGCACCAAGAAGTATCGTCAAATAGCACCAAAGAGAAATCATAATCCTATTCTCGTTCAAGGCATACGAACCAAGACTGTGTTGACTTCCAATTCGATTGGCGGAGATGAGCACGGTGGCGTTGGCTTACAGCTTTTGTTGTCAGAATGATGGAAACTTGCCAAGGAGGCAATTCGTAGGTAAGTGAACTCACCTGATCTTGATTAAAATGCCTTCTTTCTTCTTGTTCCTTCTTGTTTTCCTTTCTCAGAAAATCCTGTAACACGCTGTTAGTACCAACTTTTGCTCAAGCTAACTGTACATCTTAACTAAAATCCTGTTATTCTTTCTTCTCTTTTATCACTTTTCTTTGTATTTAGTTTTTCTCTCTTCTTTTGGGGGGATCCTCTTTTCTCCGCCATGGGCAAACTTCGGGACTCCGCCGATGCCACTTTCAACGTCGCGACTGCTCCTCTTCCATCCGACACCACCGAGCTCCGACGAATGTAAGATCGCCACCCGCCGATGGAGGCGATGAATAGAAGAAGAAGCTCGTCTTCCTAAAACAGAGTCTTTATCGAAGCCACGGCGACGGAGGCCGACGAGCGGAGGCGACGGACTACCACCGCCGTCCGAATCAATGGATACTGATGACGTTGCTTCGGGGGAACCATTCTCTACTGAGGTTTTGGGCTTTGTTCAGCTTGCTATGGATCGGGTAAAGCCTGGCACATCCGAATTGTATGAGTTGATGTGATACTTGAGCTGGATTTTGAATTCGATTCGTTTGGTGCTGCTATTGCGTGGGGACCTGAGTAATGTGTCGTTGAATTTGTTTGAGAGATGTTGAACTAGCGTTTCTTTGTAAGTTTTGTCTGTGGATGATTGGTAGTGAATTCATTGGCAATCGACGTTAGACGCTGCGAAATCCGTGACAATCTCTAGAAGGTATAGCTTTTCTTGAGAGAGAGAGAGAGAGAGACAGAGAGAGCGAGAGAGAGAGATTTGGGGGTGCTTTTGACGTGTCTGGGAAATGTAATATGTACCTATCATAAAGATGTGCAGCTGGTGACAGGTTTGCCAGGACAATTGAATCTTGAGAAACTTCCATCACTAGGATAGGACTCTGTGGCTAAGTTTTGTCAGGCACTTGAAGAGGCGAAACTATAGAGGGATGAAGAAGTTGCAGTGAGATGGCAAGCCACCACGAAGTGTTGCTTGACAGTCGAGTCATTTCACCCCTTTTTGACTTTGGCAACTAGGGAGAAATAAAACCAATTCTCTTTAGGGCACGGCAGTAATATGAACATCGGCTTGTGCCCATGGATAACTGGTTAGGTGGTTATTTTCTCTCGCCCTGTGGACTGTGGATATGAAAAAGAAAAGAATCACGAGAAACACGGTGTTTGCATAAATTATTCTGTTGAATAGAGACAAAAGCACACGAAGCTGATTGTCGATTCTGATTTCTGTGGCCTTTGCAACAGTTTAAAGTTCTCTTTTTATCCTTATGTTCCACAGCGTTTATGAAGGAAATTGAGCTAGAAACTAAAACTCCTGGAAGCTTCTTGAATGTTTTAGTGGAACCTGACTAATGAAAGATAAACTTCTGAGGTACCAATAATGAGATGCACTGGAATGAGCAGCATGTAGTTTCTCAAATTCGTTGCTGTTTAAGTGTTAGGTGGGATTTGCATCTCAATTACAGGATGAGTATGTTCTAATAATCATTACTTGGAAATTTGTGACCAGTATATTATACAGGACCTGCAAGATCTTGATGATATAGCTATGAGACATTTATTCATTCCATTAGTAGCTGCATAGTGATACTGAAATATTTCTACTGCTGGCAACTTGATGCTGATTTCCCCTTGAATTGCCTGTATGCACGTACGAGGGCAATTCAAACTCTTATACTCATATTTTTCCTCCGAACAAGTAACAAGACCAATTTGCTTTTCTTATATATGGCAAAGCTTGCTTTGGACAGCTTTGAAGTTCCAGTTGGGTAAGAAACAGATTTTCAGTAACCAGGTGCATCTCAGATATGCTACTTTATTTTCTAATTAAGATGATTAGTATTTTCAGTCCTAATTAATAAATGATTTCACGTTGTACTTTTTTTAAATTATACTTTGATTGAACAGCTGTGTGATTGTTGAGGAAGGGCATCTTATTGCGGCAGGAAGAAACAGGACTAATGAGACACAGAATGTATGTCTATCATTGCTTCTCCACCCCTTCATATAAATTTTGGCCGGCAGCACTTTGTTGTTGTTCTGAATTGATACCCTCACATTATCCACTCGTAGTTATTGTTGATCTTTTTTATGTTTCTGCCTTAAATGTTTCTATAGTATATGATAAAATAGTATATCTGAACAAATCTGTCAAAAAGTGGAATTTTCTGTGCATTATTAGTCTGTAAATAGTTTTGTTCCCGTTATTCTTTCATAAAACACGACTAAAGCTAACAATAGCAAGAATCCTGGTTTACTATGTACAATGTTTCATGTTTCTCGTTTGCCACTGTGCTCTGTCTGAATTTTGGACTAAGAACAGTCAAAGAAAAAGGTTCAATGAGGAGAGAGAAAATAGGGGAATGACATTTATTTTTTTGAAAGATATAAAGCCGTTGCAAGCTGCTGGACCAGAATGTTGACTGCTCATGGATTGTGTTGTATTGCATGCTTGAATATGTTAATGAGTACTGGTTGCCTAAAACAGATTATAAATTTATATATTATTCTGAGTACGTGTTTATTGCTTTACATTACAGGAGAGTGAGCTGTTATCATGGCTTCGCCTCTCTTGATTAAAAAGATGTAGAGAGAGATGCAAAATTCTAAAGGTATGGGAAGCGAGTTAAGAGACTTTGCAAAATATCAGGGATAGGGAGGATAACTGCAATTGCACATAAAATTTCAAAGAATATAACGCTTGAGTACTAGAAATTAGATTGAATACCTAATAGTAAGGAGAATGCTCTTCAAACAATGTCCACACCTTCACATTGAGGAGCAACAAGAGTTGTCCATGCTTCACGCATAAGATCCTCTCTTAGACTCTTAGTGTTGTGGGTATTTGAAGAAAGAACTGAAATTCCGGATAAGGTGTGTTGATGAATCTGTCTTAAAGACAGTGGTTCTTCCAATTGGAGTCATGATCTAATGCAATTGGCTCTGATGAAATCCTGTCCCTAGGATACAATGTACACACTGTAATTTTCCTCACTTAGTCTACAGACCGAGCAAAGGCTGAACATAATTCAAGCCTTGAAAGTATAGTCAACGTGGAGCAGATACGAAAGAGGCGATTTGAAGAGGAAATAGATTTGGAATCAAATGTTAAGCAAGAGTGAAAAATAAATAAACGTGAAGGAGAAAACATTTTTCATGAAATGCATTTCCTAAGTTTATGTTGATACTACAATAAGAGCAACTTTCTCTCTACAAAGCTCCTAAGTTTGATATGCTTTCTTTATTTTTCTCCTTACGCATTCCTAGGCAACAAGACATGCAGAAATGGAAGCACGTGATTCTTTTTGAATAGCGGCGGAGGACTAGATTTTCGTTTGCAGAAGTTGCAGAGAGGTTTTCAGCATGCTCTCTTTATGTGACATGTGAACCATGCATAATGTGTGCAGCAGCATTATTGATCATTGGTACATCTGTTGGTCATACTGAAATAAAACTAAAATTTCATAAAATTTGATTAGTCATAAATGATTAGATGACTCTTAGCCATTTTTAGGTATAAAAATGGCTGTGCAAATGATAAATTTGGAGGCTATGGTTCAATACTGTCTATGCATTCAAGTAGCTCTGAGGTATCCATTAGGTCAGTTTCTGAACTTGCTTTTGTTGCTGATTTGGTATATACGTAGCTCCACTTTGAAATTGTGACATATGATATTTGACAACTAAAGCTTACCACAGGTTTATGACTCCTTATGTTTATTACTGATGGATGTGGTTTCGTAGTAATTCTGCTTGTTGTCGCACTTTGAATATTGCGACACATAACAATGAAAATAAATGGAGGTTTGTGGAAACTAATTTTTCACCTTTTCTGTCCTTTTCCAAGTCTAAATGGAAGAAAGTCAAGTTTCCTTTTTTTTTTTTTTAAATTCTATGCGACTTGTTAGACATTTCCTTTTTTGTTTTTCCCTAAATATTTACTGTTCTGGGAAGTACTACAAGTTAAGGTAACATTAGTTTGTTCTTTCCATTTCTCTTTCCCCTTCTGTTTCTTCATCTCATCTTCCTCGCTTTTTTCCATTGCAGTGAGATTCTTTGATGTCTTTAATGTTATCAAGTTTAAAGCGGGAAATATAGCATCTTCAAAGAAATATGATTTAACTATGAGGAAATTATGCTTTCTGATATGTCATGGGCAATGTACTTAATAAAGAAATCTCTTTTTCTTGTTTATTAGTTGCAATTGTCTCCTCTTGCATACATGAGGGCATGTGCTTGGTAAATTGTGGTGTATGGCATGTATTTCCATTATGATTTTTCATCTGTCTGACGCTGCCATGATCTAACATTTCATGTTTCCTGAGATTGTCCAGAAGTCATCAATTTTTTACTCAGACTTTGTCGACATAAAAGCCAAAAACGTAATGAAATAAGATCTGTTTCATTGTGATTTGAGCAGTACATGGAGTAGCTAATGTAGATTACAGACAATGTCTTTCTGTTGAATTATCAGTTTTGAAAGAAGAAACTCAAGTACGGGGAGGAGGGGAGGGGGGGAGGGGGGGGGGGTGTTGGAGGAGCAATAGTACGAGTAAAAAATTTTAGGGGGGAAAAATAAGCCATGAAAATTTTAGAGCAAGAGATTGAGACATATGCTGCTCTTGATAATCTGGTTATAAGGAAGAAGAAAGAGTATGATTATGAGTGAAAAATTTTAGGGGGAAAAAAATAAGCCATGAAAACTCTGACTTTTAAAGCAAGAAGTTGATACTTATGCTGCTCTTAAGAGTCTGATTAGAAGTCAAAAGTACTGTGGGAAATACGAACTAGCTCATTGCCTTTCCGAATAGGACATCAAGCAAGAGGACGCATCTTTCAGATAAAGTACCACCTTGCTCAATTTCCACCGCGTGGAGCTCAAAAACTAGCCCTAATCATTGCATAGTTTCATGTTAGAGAGAATGAGACTGTTGTTATAACGGTGAGCATGGTTCATATGCAATGTTTGGAAGATGTAGCTAATTGAAACCCATCCTAGCCAGTATTAGTATACAAGTCATTTGCAAAACTTCTCTCTATCAGATTCCCCGTGCCAATATCTCTCTGAAGAGAACTTGCCATCCATGTTAAAAGCCCCAAAGTATCCCCTGTTTACAGCTATTGTTTGTTCTCCAAGGACATAGGTTACACTTCAGAGATAATTTACTTGCCTGAAAACCTATTTCCTGGAGTACAGACATTTCTTAAAATTGATATTCTTAGGACCTAAGCGTAAACTTCCTACGTTGAGCACATTCCTTTATTGGTGAACTTGTTTTTGCTTAGATGGTACCTTCTTTTGCAAAGTGCTTTCATTAGTCTGCTAAATTATATCTTGCTTGACATTTGGACATGTTTTGCAAATGGAATCTGTCATTGGGTGGTTTTCACATAAATTTCATCTATGTTTCCCCTTTCATGTGTCTACCTGATTTATGAACGTTTCCAACTTTTTTCTTGTTTCTCTTGCAGTAATGGAAATTCTGGATCAAAGTGTTTCATATGTTGTGGAGGTATAACGGCATCAGAAGCGATTTCGCTTCTTCAAGACTTTTATGAATGAGGAAACCCAGATGGTATGAACGACGATCAACCATTTTAACCAGATGAACTGTC
This sequence comes from Syzygium malaccense, assembly GCA_031216405.1. Taxonomy (NCBI): domain Eukaryota; kingdom Viridiplantae; phylum Streptophyta; class Magnoliopsida; order Myrtales; family Myrtaceae; genus Syzygium; species Syzygium malaccense. The sequence continues at coordinate 24,283,930 of CM062257.1, read as the reverse complement.
TGTTCAAAAGAATGTTATAATCTTGTAGTTAGCAGCTATTTACATTGGATAACCTAAGGGAAATGATCGTTCTTTTTCAATGGACCCATAATTAAATGCACTCTTTAGGAGGCCTTTATGAGCATAATAGAGCAATTCTACCTTACGAACCAAAGTTTACTTTATCAATCAATGAACTTGAGCATTATGCCTGCTAGCAACATCTCCCTGAAGGACCCCTCCGAATAAAGCTCTTTCAAAATCTAATGCTATGGTCTTTCTAGCACTCATCCCCGTTCATATTGATTGAGAAGAATTCAGGAAGCCTCATTTTAATTCTACTTTTCAATCAATTCTCTCAACCAGCTAGAGAGAACTGTAGCTGGGGCTTTCCGTAATTTTGGAAATCTTGCTGAACAACTCTCTCTCTCTCTCTCTCTCGTCCATACGTAAATGGTTTTTTTCAGTAAAATATGTTGTTGTACCCTTGGTCTGGAGAATTATCTACCCACATTCCAGGTAAATAAAACTGGCCCAGTGGAATTTTTTGTAATTATGTAAAGGATAATGAAATTGGTAGCATAGAATTAGTGGGTCGGTGGCTGCATAAGAACCCATTCAGAAGTTTGACACATCAAGGATAAGATGCACATCTTGAGATGGTGGGTACACTTGTCCAGACCGACACTAAGTATAGTTGCTTCAGTGGAGTGGTGTTCAGCCATGTAATGGTTGCTGTGAATAGGCATAGAACTTGCCTAGTAAACAAAAAGGTAGAGTTTCAGAAACCCAATCTTTTCTTTTGGCCAATTTTCAGATGCCCTGTTTATCAAATCTAGCTTTTCTCTAGACTGGGTATTCTTAGCCGGATTGCCATCTGAGAATTGGAACATCATGTCCTTTGTTTAGAGATAAAGTTAGTTGATAATCTGTTGGTTAGACTCTGTTAGGAGAAGTATCTTCGTCCTTGATCCCTATCGTGAATTACTAAACCTATAGGGTTCTTGGTCGAGCAAATTCTCGAATTTGAGCTCTTCAGTTGCAAATATTTCAAGAGACTGATCATATTATAACCTTTTCATGCTTCTGAGATAGTAAGCTTTAGAAACTCATACATACAGAAAAGATGGCCTTGAAATAATTTGTCTACGCAATGATAAAATGAATTTCGTTTTCTTCTCTGTTTCATAGAACCCTGTAACATGACTATCATTTCTCTTCGCCATTTGTCCATCTTTTTCTATTTATTTGCTGTTTATGACATTGTGGAATTTATGATTTGTTTAAGTATTATAAATATATGCTGAATGCTAATATTTGGATTTCAGCTCCAAAGCCTCACAAGTCTCCTCACAAGTCTCGCGTTACTCAAGCTTCTCATTAGATCTGCATGCATTGATTCTTCCTGTTGAATCCTCTCATGGCTTTGCATGACTAGGTAAGACCTTTGGATTAGAATTATTGTTTCTCTGAACATCCTGGACATCATGTATGGTATTATGATGCAACTGTGCTGCATATTGAATGATTGTCAGTTACTGGTGCATAGAACAAGTGGGCTGCATGGTGTGACCTTCTAGAGTATAGCCTATTAAAAGGGAATGGCACGGATTAGGGCACTGTGCAATTTTTCTTGCTGTGGCAGTAGGAAGTGATGCTCATACTAAGATCAATAATACCTCTAGCTATAGATTTCCTTGTATCATAGTAGTCAATCACAACGAGGATGCTATAAAGGTCTTGAAGATGAAGTAAGACAACATCCTTGCTTTTCATTCTTAATTCTTGGTTTATTCTGAATATATTGTTCATTGTTCTTATTCCTGTTAGTTAATCTCTTCATTTGACTATAACCCAAGTCAAACTTGCTGTTGAAGGTAGTTCTCATTCTTGAGGTGAACTCATCGCAAAATTACTTCTGAACTATAGTTTTCTAACTCTTTGTATTCTACATGTAAAGCGCAAATCTGGATGTGACATCTCATTGGTGCTGATTCTAGCATAATAAGATTCTCTCCCCTTTGTGTGTGATGCCAGAAACAACTAATTATTTTGTTTCGAGATCTTACAAAATTTAATAGTTACAGTGCATTCAGACAACCCTTTTAAGTATAGAGATCTGTGTCAATATTATTTATGATTATTCACGTTCTTTCTCATGGCAAGAGGATGTAGTTAGACATTTAGCATCCCAAAAGTGTTCAAAATTCGGTGCACTCTTACTGACAAAGCATGTGCCATTTACTGCTTTTCCAATCACAGAATTTCATCAAGGGACCCACGAAAGGAAGCGTGATGCATGTCCGGATCTTGCCCGGATGTTCATGTGCTTACTGAGGGTCGTAGCAGTGATCAGAAGTCCATTTCATGCTTTAACTTGATAATAAGATTGTTAAGATAATTTGCGGCATAAACTGTGCAGGCATCACTTTTCTGAGGCTAATGTTTGTCATCAACATGTCCAATAATCGAGCTTAATTTTTGTTCTAGCTTTTCGAACTTTGAGTTATTCTTGATGTGTTATTGATGTGTCTGAGCTCCAGAGTTCTGAACTATATCATGTGTCATCCTTAATGATGATAAAGAGGTTAATGATTTGCATGTGTTTCGTGTATATTTCCTAGCAAATAATTGCAATGACTGGATTTAAGGTTTCCACTTATACCGATTATCTCGTAAATACTTGAATTTGTAATAATGATGAGTCAATTAATGTTTTGATCGTTGTTGACTTTGCCTAGCATATTATTGTGAGGAAGTCTTAGTGATTTGATCGGTCACGTGGTGACCATGATTGGTTGAGATAGTCATGGGGTGGCTCCAAAAGTACATGAAAAACTCAATATTTTGCTCGGTCAAGGGGCAATTTGCAATCGCTTCTTCCCTGTGTGCTTTCATTTACTGACGTGATCTCTTTTCTTCTGGTAATAAAATGTCGAAATTTGAGTGTTTTTTTTTTTGCGAGTCATGATTATGTTCTTATCATTGTCTAGTAAAACGTAGAAATACCAAACCAGTTGCCCAAAAGACCAGAGTCTAAAATAAACAGGAAAATGGTGATTTTGAACCATAATCCGTTAGGACTTTTTATCAATTTGTGGGGGTTCTTTTCTACGTTGAATATCAGTTCTATTCTATTAATTTCATGTGGTGGTATGATCTGGGTCGTGGGAATTGTGATCCAGAAGTTTCAGAAATTTTTGGAATAAATTTTAGACCTAATAGACAAGCTTCAAATTGGATGTCAATTTCTGTTCATATGTCTATATTGGATTGATTATCATATTACCCACAGCAATGTTGGTCATTTTGCGCCTTTAATTTCTGATCAATTTCATTCGGGGCACCTGCATGCATGGGTAAAATTCCTCGTAATTTTACCGAGTGTTAATGGTAGAAATTCCTCATAATTGGACCGTCATTAGGCTAGTAGATGCATGGGTAAGCTTCGTGATTCTATTTCCGATCTTAATGACAGTTTGATTACATGCAATTTCGAGTTATTATGCATTTACACGAGAATGCATTTGATTGGCTATAGAGTTATTCAGAAGCTTTTCCTTTATCGGGTCTATCTCTCGATAAATCAGAGACTACTACAGAATTTAATCAGGATTTTCGATGATTAATATTTAACAAAATAAAAAATAGAGCTTTAATTGCGCTCCAAAAGTGTCGGATTTGCTGTGTCTTTAAATTCGACCCAAAAGAAAAAACAGAACAGGTCATTAACTGGTCATCCCCGCGGAGAGGATGCAAAAGACTGTATGCGTGTACAAGGCAAATGCCACGTGCGGAAGAAACGTGCGTGGGTGCATGACAGCTTTTTTTGCGTCGTGCACCATGGGGTCTTTCGAGATATATTGGTATACATGCATAATTTTCTAGGAGCGAGGTGCTGCAAAATTACTATAATATATGAGGGATGTAATAGCATTAGTCACTCCCTTTAGTATGGCACAAGGGTCATCTAATCTATTTTGCGAATATGCATGTAAATTGGCTTGGACATTTGAGATTCAGGAATGTAACGTTGAACTTAAATTTTCTGTTATCATGAAGTACATAAGATTTCGTATCTTATTCAGAGTGGTCATGAGTGAATATGCATAGAAAATGTATTTGGCGTGCAATAACATTGCATAATCGAGAAAATACTCATATTTTGCTGGAAATGCTTGGCCACCAAAGTGACACATGTACAGCAACATTTTGAGAATTCCCCTCTATTAATGTCTTCTCAAGCGATTCTTCTTTGTTACTTAAGGCGCATCCCACCATCAACTCACCTTGTAGCAAGCCGACCTACGTGCTGAATTACGAGGAAATAGACGTGGACGACAGAGTGTCGTACGTGGAAAAGCCAGTAAGGATCGAGGACAAAATGGAACGTGTGTTGCGGAACAAAATAATTCCGATGATTAAGGTGATTTGGGAGCACCATGGAACCGAAGGTGCGACGTGGGAAAGCGAAGAGTTGATGCGACACCAATACCCCCATTTGTTTGAATAGTTGGTTGAATTGTAAATTTTGATGACGAAATTTTTGTAAGGGGGGAAAAGTTGTGACATTTCGAATTTCGGTCTATTTTTGGGATTTGTAAAACGTGTAATTCATCAGTGTGTTTATAGTAAAATCTCGCCCGGGAACTTATCACTCTTGGTTATTATTTTTAAAATTAGAGATTTCGCTAGAATCGCACTCGATCGAATTTGGCCGTTATTTAGAGCCTAAACTTTGGTGTCGAATTTCTCGGAGTTCCGAGATGAATTTAATTGGACGGTGTCGATATTATTGTGGCTAGCGTCGTTATTTCCAGGAATAGTGGAAAAGTGAATTTTTTACCAAGTGCGGATTTGGACTAGTAAACCTCCCTCGTAGTGTGTTTTGTGTTATTTTCTTTTGGCCTTTTTCCTAATTTATAATTGGGATTTTCATGGGTCATTGGATCGTTTTCGGATTCGAACGTGAGCCGTTGGATCGTAATTATCGCGTTGACTTTTGGTTCTCTCTCTCTCTCTATCGCGTCTGCGCCCTCTGCCCCATGCATGCACGTCCTCTCTCCCCCACTCCCCCATGCAACGTCCCATCTCTCTTCTCTCTCCTCCTTTTCTTCTTCCCCATTTCTTCTTCTTCTTCCTTTCTTCCTCCCCCGGCCGCGACTGGTTCTCCTTCTGCTTAGCCGCTCGCCTCCCTCTCTCCGCCGACCATCTCGCTGTCCGCCTTGCGCCGCCACGAGCCCCGCCATCGCTGTCGGTGTCGCCGTCCAGTAGCAGCTCGCCGCCGTGGGTCTCGCCCAACCACTCGTCACTGCGAGCTCTGCTCGCTGCTCGCCTGGTAGCTCGCCGGACCGAGCTCATCCGTCCCACGTCGCTCGCCCCACCCGACCACCACCGAGTCGTTCGCCCTGCTTGTCGCTCGACTATCGCCCTAGCCGAGCCCCGCTGTCGCCCGTCACCCCTATCCACCAGCTCGCGATCGCGCCTGCAACTCGCCGTTGCTGCTCAACCGCTCGTCGGCCGGCCTTGCTTCGCTAGCCGCCGCGCCGTGCCGCCTCGTCGCCGCCAACTCAACCCCCCCTCAGCCCCTATCTCCCACTCCCTCTCGCCCTCACCACCCCGGCTAACTTCCCCCTCCCCTCCGCACCGTCGTCGCCGCATCGCCGTCGCCGTCGCCGTCGCCATCACCGCCGCAACTCGCAGGCCAGCCAGCCCCCAGCCAGCCAGCCCCCCGGCCAGCCAGCTAGCCCGCGGCCAAGTCGCCCAAGCCGTGGCCGGCGCCTTGCCCGTTCATGCCAGGCACCTCGCCCATCCAGCTCGGGCCACTCGCCCATCCAGCCCGGGCCACTCGCCCATCTAGCCTAGGCCACTGCCCATAGCCGGCCGTCGCTCGCCAGTGCCCACTCGCCCGCTCGCTCGCCCGGCCATTTGCTCGCCCGTGGCAGAGCGCTGCGCCCGTGGGCGAGGGCCTTGCCGAGCGTCGTGCCGAGCGCCTAGCCTGCGGCCGATCTCCGTGCCCGTGCATATGCCGAGCCCGCACTGTTCACCCAAGCCATTTTAGGCCTGAGCTGACTTTTCTCGGGTCAAAATCTAGTAAGTGACTTCTTAAACCCTACTTAGTATAATGGATATTTTTAGACTTGTTTAGGATGTGATTAGTACCGGTTTAGGGGCTAAACGTGGATTATGGGCAATATTTGAATGTGATTAATTGTTAGATTAAATTAGGATGATTGTGGGGTTTAAATTGTGGCTGATTTTATATGGATATGATGATCGGATTGTCGTGGCGCTTGTGGGTGAAATGGACGTTTGATTGGGCCGGCTTGAGTATTGGATTGGCGGGTTAGGAAGTGAATTGGTGATTTGAATGTGAACTGTACGATGTGTTAGATGGCAAATTGGCATGTGTACTTGTAAGAACGGACTTGAGACGTGTTGACGATGGTCCGTAGAATGAAAGTTAACGGACTTGAGACGTGTTGACGGTGGTCCGTAGAATGAAAGTTAACGGACTTGAAACGTGTTGACGGTGGTCCGTAGAATGAAAGTTAACGGACTTGAGACGTGTTGACGGTGATCCGTGGAAGGAGAGTTAGACCTGGGACGTATTGACGGTGGTCTTTGGAAATTAATTGAATTGTGTGGCTTGTGTGCTTGTGAAAACGGACTTGAGACGTGTTGACGGTGGTCCGTGAAAGGAAAGTTAGACCTGAGGCGTGTTTACGCGGGTCATGGGAAAGAAAGAAATGTCCTGAGGCGTGGTTACGCAGGACTGAGCCCAGATTGATCGGAGGCCTGACCTGAGGCGTATTTACGCGGGTTGTGAGAATGAGCCTGAGGCGTGCTTACGCAGGCTATGAGAAAGGACCTGAGGCGCATTGACGCGGGTCGTGAGAAAGTTGGTTGGACACGTGTGCGTAATGTGACTAGTTGGATTGGCTGAATGCACATGTGGGTGTTTGGTTGAATTGGTTGAATGCAAGTGTGTATGGCGCTCGAGTGATTGTGATATGATTATGAACTATTATTACATTATCATGTTTGGACTAATATGCAGGGTGGGCACGTAGTTCGAGACGAGGTAAGTATGTTATGTGGAATTGATTGTGTTGGTTGGTAGATTGCATGTTAACTCGTCTAGGTACGCATTGGCCTAGGTGGGGTATAGGTTGTCTACTTATTGAGATTTATCTCATTCTCCGTTGTTAAATATTTTCAGGATTGGAGTGACGAATAGTCGTCAGGTGCCGTTTAGAGATCAGGAGTGACTTTGGGCATTTGATGCTTCGTTTCATCTTTGGATGCCCCTCTTTTGTATAGCGAAATAGGATACCCAACTACTGTTCTCTTTTGATGTTGTGTATTTGAAATTATTGTTTTGGTGTTATCCCTTTGCCATTATTTATTGTCTGGGTTGTTTAAATTTCGCTTCCACCTGCGTATGATTTTGGGTGTTTCGTTTGGGGTCGGCGACGTGTCCTGGAACGTCGCGATCAATACGACCTCGTGGAAGGGGTGTCGCGAGCCCGTCGGGGTTCGGGGCGTGACAAGGGGTAATTTTAGGTGTCAACAGGTGAATAAATAATTTTGATGCGAAACACGTTGACGATATACGATGTGAAACTAGCTAGTTTCTCGACACGTGCTAACGTGTATGTATTATTCATGGCTTAAATAAATACACTACTAACATGCATGGTCACAAGGGCTAGTGAGCCCTTAGCTAGTGACTGGCTGGTGCTAGCGAAGGCCTAGAGTGCGTCTAGCCCGGCTCAGGGCCCAAATGGCCTTGGTCAAGGCTTTTCTAGCCTTTCTCAAGAGTTGTTCTTAGCTAAAAACATTTCCACAAAGTTTTTCTATGGATTCCAAGGCTTCAAAAGGTTGGCTGCAAAGCACCAATTTGAATTTGAATTAAATCGATTTAGAGCTACGACTTTGTTTCCCGGTACTTTGAGTATTGTCCATTCCATCCTTGGCATGAACTTCATCTACGGCGTGGTCCATCCAAACATGGCGGTTTTGCCTAATCTCAATTTGTTCACTTTCTACACTTAAATCCTTCCAAGCATATTAATATATTCATGTTATCCAAGTTGCTCTCCTTCTATTGGTCCATCTAAGCACCTCGATGATTCCAAGTCCCTTGCATGTTTACCAAAATCCAAAGGTTTTTTCAAATCTAGCACTTTCCACTTAGTATCTTTTTCTCCCATATGCAGAGCAAGAAAGCCTTTCATGTTGTAAACATCACCTGCATCCGCACACTCAAATACACAGATTAGCTCCCATGGAATGTTTTGTCATCTTCAAACTACATAAAGAGTTTTGTTGACAGAAGTTACCTTGAAGAAAGAACTATTTTGACCTCTTAGTTACATGGAAAAATTGAAGGCACAAGGGACCCTAGGCCTTACTCAAGGCCATTGCGCCATTGCAGAGCATCATAGAGATATTACACAAGGCCCTCGACTCACTCCTTAGCAGACTCTGGCCTCTAGGCAGTAAAGAAACAGTGCGGGGCATAGGCTTGCGCTGCAAGCGCAATGTGACACGCTCTTATTAGGCGTGCCACTACCGGGCACCGATTTTTCATCTTTCTTTGAAAAATCATTTATTTTATTTATATATTTTTCCAAATTATGATCCCTCGTTTCTCTTTCATCCAATTGACTTGATATTCATGTTCGTGGAAAGCTCATGGCTTTCCAAAATATTTGTCCCTTTTTTTGAAAAGTCTTGCTATTATGTGTACAAAGCATTACTTCATTCTGGTCTTATTTGAAGTACTAGTTTTGTTTTAATGTGTTGTGACCCTCCCGAGGTGAACTCGAGGGAGTTTAACGGATTGCTAAGGAGGCACAAATAACCCTCTTGCAAGATGGCACTTACGCTTCGCAGAAACTCTCTCAAACCCTACTGATGACAAATTTGTTTCTCATTAATTATTTGATTACTTATAACTAGAGTCGCCACTAAGTTAGGAGCCAAGGAAGACACGGGAGATTGCTTACTTTTATGAACTAGAGATTCATTAGTCCGGGAACTCGGTTATATTAAAGAAAGGTAATTCTCGTTATGGGTACCTTTTCCTTTAATAAAAGGCTTTCCATGCAATCCTCCCTTTCTTATTTTTTGATTTTTTCCGGAAGAAATGGAAATCTGAATATTCATGTATGGATACTCAAACAAATACAAATCCAATTAATAATAACATAGAAAGTAAAAGATGAGGAAAGAAATAACCCAAACCGTATCGGGCAACATTGAACAACGACTTGTTATTAAGGTTCGGGATAGGATTTCCACGAGCTATGCATAAAAATTAATGTACGTTAAAGTAAATAATAAAAATGAGTTTCCTAATCTAGGTGACAAAGATCAATACTGCACTAGATGAAACCGGATTAATTATGAATTAACTAATCTTGTGATGCAATAGTCATCTAATATGCCATCTAGTTTTTTGTATTATATACTTACGAGTTCTTTTCATTACTTTTACGATTTAATCTAACTAAGTGCTTGTGAGTACAAGAAGAGTTAATTGAATGCTTGTGAACTAAGTAAAGCTATGTGCATGACCGAAACGGTAGAAAGATCCAAACTTTTTGGGTTATTGAAGGTGCAAGTAAAAGGCCAACACTACATAAAAACGACGATGAGAAACTGCTAGATGAAGCAAAATCTAATGAATTTAACGTAAAAGCAAATCTAATGCAATAGAAACCGCTGGATGAAGCAAGATCATGCCAACAAACAACGAGGTCACTCCGGGAAACTTCAAGGCACCGAACATGGACGGAACATACACTTTCTGAAACTGAAACCATCATGGAAAGGGAACAACCAGGCAAAATAATTCATCCCTAGACAAGTTCATGTGAAGGGGATTAAAGACAGCGAATTTCATATCAAAGTAACATGAGAAACTAATCCTACACCTTTTGACTCTCAAGCTTTTTCTTCCACTCACCGCTTTCTAATCTTGTCTGATTGTGATTTTCCATTACTTTCCAATTGTCACTCAAATCTCCCTTTTTGAATTCCCCAGCCACCAAAAGCCATCCCCCCTTGAAGCTCACGATCGGTTTTACTTTTGTAAAGAGTCCCCATCTCTCGTATTTATCTCTTTTTTCAAAAAAGAACCACCGAATCCTTTTCTCATTCTGTCTCCAAAGCTCACGGACAGATTTTCCTTAATCAATCTCCAAATGACCGGCTTTCTGTTTTTCCTCTCTTATCTCATCCCCGGCCAGCTCACTTGACCCAATCAATATTTTCAAACTCCAGATAGCCTTGTTTGTTCCCTCTTTTGGCCATCAACCGAGGGTTCTCTTTGAGTGGGAAAATTGAGCGTTGTTGATCTTGCAGAGCATAGCCCAATCACACCAATCGATCATTATTTCAACTAAATTTTTTTTTTCAATGCTCAAGGCTTCGATACATTTGAATTCGAGAAGTTTTCTACTAGAGCAAGTGCTATCCAAGAATTGTCCGTGTGATCAAATATTGGTAAAAAAATTGGGTGCCTACGCTAATAATTGCATAGTGAGAAGTACTTGTATCCATTCAAAAAATCTAAAAACTCGTGCAAAGCAAATAATTGAAGGCCACCATGAGTCTATGGCAATGGACTTTTGGATGTACAACTTTATAGATCTGGCATAGCGTCAACACTCTCAATTTCGAGAAGAGATCCTTGAAAGAAGAGATATATGCTCTCGTACTACACTTGATGAGGAAGAAAAAGTGACCAGCTTCCCATATCTGATGCGTCCTTGTAGGGGTTGTTTGGATAAGTATTAGGAAATATTAATTATTAATGGATAATATAGATGAATGAGAAGAGAAAGGGGCAAGGAAGAAAATGGACAAATTTATTACCTACAGTATAGAGTAATCCTTGAGGCAATTAGGAAAATTGTAGAAAATAAGGAGAATTCTAGAAAGCCACTTCCACAATAATAAAAGCTATTTCATGAACTTTTAGTAATCCAAATGGCTACCATTTGAGGAAAATAAACTAGATTAGTTTGATTGTAATTATATAATAATATAGATGGAGGGATTGAGCAAGACGATGCCAACAATAGTGGTAGAAGAATCCATTCATTACCTAAACAGAATCTTCGATTGACCAATTGGTCTTAACCCCTAGTGCCAAGGTCCCAGGTCAACTGCTGGGGTTTTGGGCTTAAGCGCCAGGTTCACGAGGCTGACCAGGGATCCCTGGACCAGTGGGTAAGGGGCCTTCCATGAGTGCTTGATCATGTTTTATTTCGTGCAATCTAAATCACTTGACCGTATTTTGCTCCTTAAAAAATCCTCTAGAAAAACGGGTTGTTTTTGCATCAAAGTCCGCTCTCTTAGCCGGCCTTGACTCATCTGATCCTCATCTTGGTAGTTTTTGATCCAAGCCTCTACAATTCTTGTAATCATGATTGTCCGAATCATATCTTAATCCACAGCAAGGAGTTAGGATCAATTCCACGAACTTGGAATATTGTCCAGTCCCGCTATCTTAGAGTTAAGACCATCTCCCGCAATCCTGGAGTTGGGGCCAATCGCACTATCATGAAATTGAAGCTAACTTCCATGATTTTGGAGTCATGAATTCTAATTCATCTTGCATGTCGAGCCGTTCATCAGTCTGATTAAAATGAAGAAGTTCGAGTGTAGGACTAAGCTAAGCAAATGTTGTTGTTTAAGCATCCAATCGCACCACTATCGAAAAACTCGATTGTTAGTTTTCTCGTGAAATGAATGAAAAGTCTCCAAGAAAAAATTTGTGTCAATACAAAGTTAGAGGTATAAATTTTTAAGAACCGACTCTTTAGACATTTGGCGATGAATGTTGTGATTATCTTACTATATACAAAACGTATATTTGTCTTGTGATTTATATGTCATTTGAGTAGTCATGTGTTAAATTATTACTTAGTAAAAGGGAAACCACTCAGGGACTGGGGATGCCATTTCGAGGAAGCCAGCAAAGTTTTTCTGATTAGCGAGCCATTGACGAGAGCACAAGAATCCACCACCCCAAAGTGTTTCTCCACTACTTTTGTCGGCCACAACGAAGCTTGTGTCGATCAGATACTCCGAATAACACAGTGGTGAAAATAAGTCCACGTGTTCACACTTACGACATATCTTGGTCCACACTTAAGTGCCGTGTTTTTCTGAATGATATATTGTCGTAAAAGCGCTATTGTGTACAAATTACTCTATATCAAAATTGCTATTCCAGGTCAAAGCAAAACTTAATTTGTTCATAGCACTTGCAGATTTTTTTCATGGGTTTGCTAGTAATTATGCGGATAAAAAAATTGAAATAGGCTTGACCTTTATATAGTTAGTTGTTCATATAATTTTATATCTTTTGAGTAGTCACGTGTAAAATTATTTATTTTGTGAAAAAAAACAACACCTTGGAGGTTGGGAATGCCCTTTCGAGGGAGCCAGAAAAGTTTTTTTATTTTATTTATTAGAGCCTTTGACAAAAGCTAACCTAATGACATGAAATACTTCAATTACAGAAAGAAAAATGAAGACTAAACAGATCAAAGCCATTTCCTCGAAGCTGATATGCGGTCTTCAGTGAAAATAAGTCCATGTGTTCATACCTTTTACATATCTTGGTCCATACTTCCGCACCATTTTTTTTTCCAAAGTTCTATATTATCAATAAATGTAAAATTATTTTTCCTGGTACACTTGAGTGGGCGTGTAATTTGTATATCTCTTGAGTGGGTTATGTGGTAAATCCCCATATGGCAAGGAAAGAACAACTTCTCAGAGGTTGGGGATGAAATTTCGAGGAAGACCACCAAAGTTGTTTTTATCAGCGGGCCTATTACCTAGATCACGAGAATCCACCACCCTAAAGTCGTTTGTCGGTCCCTGCAATAAGCGAGTCCACGAGGACCAGTACCGATCTACACTGCTCACTAATCTTGTCGGCCACAGATATGCGGTCTTCAGTCAAAATTAGTCCATGTGTTCACACTTTAGATGTCTTGGACCATCCTTAAGCGCCTTCATTTACCCGATTTCTAAGAAAAGTCGCGCATCTCTTTCGTTTCATGTTGGATGACCGAGTTAAAGAAATTTGTGAGGGGTCGAGATTTCTCCGAAATCTCCATTCGACTGGCTGAATGCCAACTCGAATGCTACCATTGTGGATTTATGGCTATCCCAAATGGAAGAGGGATCGTTGATCTCGCAGTTGATGAGTGAACTGTTTGATTGATCTAAATCGGAAACTCTCTAAATCATCTCGTATAAATTATGTTGCATCTGCCGTAAATCCGAAGTTGAGACACTGCCTCCTGCTTAAACTTAAAATAGCCACTCTCTTTTTGCTGCTTTGCTCGTCTTCAAAATTGCCTCTGGAATTGGAACCCGCTACTTTTTGCCTTGAGATTTTTATTCTGCGTTCGAACGGGGATATATTGGACAATTCACCTATGGCAAATTAGTCCATGTGTTCACACTTTAGACGAAAAATTCTTCGTCGCAAAATTCGTCGGAAATTTCCAACGAAAAATTATTCGTCGCAAAATTCGCCGGAAATTTCGACGAAAAATTATTCGTCAGTAAATGTGACATTCCGAATTTTGACCCATTTTTGGGATTTATAAAACGTGTAATTCGTCAGTACGCTTATAATAGAATCTCGCCCGGGAACTGATCACTCTCGGGTTCTTGTTTTTAAAATAGAGATTTTGCTAGAATCGCACTCGATCGAATTTGACCGTTATTTAGACCCCGAACTTGGCAGTCGATTTTCGGGAGTTTCGGGACGAATTAAATTGGATGGTGTCGATATTATTGTGGCCAACGTCGAAATTATCAGGAATAGTGAGAAAGTGGATTTTTGACCGGGTGTGAATTTGGACTAGTAGACCTCTCTCGTAGTGTATTTTGAGTTGTTTTATTTTGGCCCGTTGTCCTATATTATTATTTGGGATTTTTTTCGTGGACTGTTAGATCTTTTTCCAAATTTGAATCGTGATCATTAAGTCGATTTTTAGTTTGAACCGTGTCCGTTGGATCGCGCTCGAAAATAAAAATTAACTTTTTGTTCTCTCTCCTCTCTCTCCTCTCTCCTCCGCCGCGCACGCTCTCTCTCTCCTCATTGCGTCTGCCCCTCTCTCTTTCTCTCTCCCTCTCTCTTTCCCCCTCTGGCCGCGCACGTCTTCTCCATGCTCACGTCCATCCCGCATGTCAGACCTCCCTTCCCCATGCAACCACTCCCTCTCTCTCTCCTTCTTTTCCTCTTTTCTTTCTTTTTTTTTCTCTTTCTTCTTTCTTCTTCTTCCTTTCCTCCCCCATGGGCCCGACTGGTTCTAGTTTTGCTTCTGCCCACCCGACCAGTCGCCGCCGACCGCCCTCGCGCCGCCGTCGCCCGACCGCCGCGCGCCGCACCGTCCGCCAGACGCCGCCCCCGACCCCGACCCAGCTGTTCTCTCCCTCTCCTCCGCGCGAGCAACAGCTCGCCGCCGCGCCTGTCACGGCTCGGTGCTGCCCAGCCGTCGCCGCCCTGCTCGCCCCGCCGCCTGCGACGCCGCCGTGCCGCCGTCGCCCGGCATGCTCGTCGTCGGTTCACCCCCCCAGCCCCCAGCACGCCCCCTCTCGCCACCACTGCCCCAGCTTTCTTCCTCTCCCCTCCAGTCCGTCGCCGCCGTGCGCCTACGCCGCCCGTCCGGCCGCCGCGCGTCGCTCGTTCCAGCCCGGAGCTGTCGCCGTCACCCTCCTCTTCCCTTTCTTCCCCTGTTCGCGCGGCCGTTGGTTGCGCCGGGGTCGTGACTGACCAGATCTGCCGAGTCGCCGCCGTCCAGTCTCCGTTGCCGCCGTCGTGTCGCCTCGCCGGCCAGCTAGCCAGCTCGCCGGCCAGCTTGTCCGAGCTCGCCCAGCCCGCAGACCAGCTGCTGCCCGCTGCCGTAGCTCGCCTCCGTCGCCGTTCGACCGTCGTCCCGGCCAACCCAGCTTGCCGGCCAGCCATCCGACCAGCCAGCTCGCCGGCCGAGCGTCCCCGGGCCGTGGCCAAGTCGTTGCCCACGCACACCAACCGTGCGCCCGCTCGTTCGGTCGTGGCCCATCGCCGTGCCCGTCGCCCAGGCACGTTGCCCATTCCGCCCGGCCGTGTGCCCCGGGCACGCCGTTCGGCCACCGTGCCCGCGCGCCAGGCACGCCGATCGGCCACCGTGCCCGCGTTGGCCGGCCACCGCGCCCGTGTGGCCCGCGCCCGCGCCTAGTCCGGTACTGTTCACCCGGGCCATTTTAGGCCCGAGCCGACTTTTCCCTGGCCAAAATCTAGTAAGTGACTTCCTAAATCCTACCTAGTATTTTGAGTATTTTATTGACTTGTCTCGGGTTTAGAACAGCTAGGGCGTGTTTTAATTTAATTATATTATGTTATAATTGTGCTATTTGAATTGGATTAAATATTATGCTTGATTTGGGTAATTGTGCGTGGCCGACTTGAACGTCGGGTTTGTGGATTGAGGTGGCGAATTGTGAATTGGACTGAGTTGTGAACATGGGTTGTTTGATGCAATTGGCGTGAAATTGATTGAATTGACTGGCGTGTGTTTGCCTGTCGATTTTAAGCTCGGATCGATCGGAGGGCTACGGACTTAGGACGTGTTGACGGCGGTCCGTGTGAAGGTATGAATGGCCGATGTGCCAATTGGATGCGGGTTTGAGACGTGTTGACGGTGGCCCGTTAAAGGTGTGTTGGACCGGGACGTGTTTACGTTGGTCACTGGAATTGATTGAATAGTGTGGCTTGGGACGTGTTGACGGCGGCCACTAGAATTGATTGAATGGTATGGCTTGGGACGTGTTGACGGCGGCCATTGGAATTGATCGAATTGTGTGGCTTATGTGCCTGTGAGATCGAACTTGAGACGTGTTGACGGTGGTTCGTGAGAGGAAAGTTGGTTGGACACGTGTGTGCGATGTGATTGATTGGATTGGCTAAATGTACGTGTGGGTGCATGGTTGGATTGGTTGATTGCGAGTGGGGGTGTGTGTGCCGAGTGATTGTGATATGGCGGTGAACTATTCTTGCATTATCATGTTTGGACTAATATGCAGGGTCGACACGTGGTTCGAGGCGAGGTAAGCTTATCGTGTGAAATTGGTTGTGTTGTCTGGTGATTCGCATGTTAGACTTGTCTGGGTACGCATTAGCCTAGGTTAGGTATAGGGGGTTGCTTATTGAGACTCGTTCTCACGGTTATTATATAACCATTTCAGATCCGCGATCATGAGTGACTGGAGACGCTGCAAGGGTATCTCGGAGATCGAGCACGGGTCAAGTACCCGGTATTTTGAGTTCCCCTTTTTGTAGAGGAGTTAAGTTTGCAAACCATGGCCCCTTTTGAGGAATGTGGTCTTGTTGTTGTGGCCTAGCTTGGGGTTTGTCTTTTGTGAATGTCGTATGTATTTGCCAAGTGTAGGAATTACAGTTATTGTTTCGTGCTATTGCTACCCCCTTGTCATTATTAATTGTCTGGGTTATTTCAATTTGTTTCCGCGCGTACCTAATCTATGATTTTTGGGTTGGGTCGGCGACGTGCCTAGGACGTCGCATTCAATGATTGACCATCGAGGGGTGTCGCGAGCTTGTTAGGGTTCTGGGCGTGACATCCCTGTTGATTTGATATCAGAGCAAGGTCAGCTCGAACCAAGATGGTCGAAACTTGGAGTGATAAGGGGCGATGACTTTGGGGTAGTCAGTTAGGGAGATTTGTTGGCCATGTGTTACCCAGACTGCTTGGTTGTGATTGCTGAGTGATATTATGCACTAATACGTGAAATGTAGGTGCGTCAGGACCTGAGGTTAGTGCATGATCCCTGTTCTTTGTGATTGAGTGGTGTTGTGATTGACTGCCTACTTAGTGAATTGTTGTGAATTACTGCCTAGAGCTTAGACTGGTATAGTTAGCCTAGGTCTTTAATTCCCGAGAGGAATTATAGCAGGTAAGTGGGTAGTGTGAATCCTGTCAATAAGAGTTGCTGGGGAAGAGGTCGAGGTCGAGGTCGAGGTCGAGGTCGTGTAGGTCCGCAAGTTGGAGTTATGGGGGATCCCAGATGGGATGAGATTTTGAGGGCACTCGAGAAAGTTAGAATTTTAATGGAAAGGCAAACTGAGGAGCGAAATGCTATTGTTTCTACGGATGTTGAGGCCACTATTGTCGTCGTCAAAGGAAATAACAAGAACCATAGGTATAATGGAAATGTTGGGAATCAAGGTCAAGGATAAGTTAATGCAGTCAGACAGATACGTCAGTTGGTTGGAAAATCTCTGAAATTTAAACTTGTAAGGTTCAATGGGAAGAGGTGACCCTGAGGTTACATTACTTTGGACAGAGGACTTAGAAAAAGGCTTTTGAGGTATTCGGGTGCACTGATGAGGAGAAAGTGACCCTGTCTATATATCAACTCTAAGGAAATGCAAAGGATTAGTAAGAGGGCCCCCGAAGTAGAATATTTCAGAGGGCATAATTCCAAGCTAGGGTGTCGTTATCGAGGCCTTCAATGGGAGGTACTTTCAGAGAGTGCGCGAGAACAGAAAATGACAGAATTTCTTCGGCTTCGCTAAAATTGAATGTCAGTTGATTAGTACGAGGTCGAGTTTGTAAGGTTGTCTAAGTACGCACCAAGGATAGTCAATGATCGTGCGGATAGGACAAGGAGGTTTCGGGATGGATTGGAACCGGAATTCCGCAATCGGTTAGTACTTTTGAGTCTTAAGGGATTGTAATGAGCTGTATGACAAGGCTTAAACGGTTGAAAGGGATATGAATGCGAGGGTTACCGTATATGGATCGCGATGCACACCAGCTAGGGACAATGGGAACTTTGGGAATAAGCTTATGACCGAGAACAAGAGACTTGTCCCTTCGTTAAGAAAGAACTTTAGGAAGCCTAATTACTACTCCAACGCCGCATGTCGGTCTTATGGAAAGAGGCATAGGAATGGCCATTGCCAAGGTAGAAGTGGAGCATTTGTGGATGTGGATAGTAAGGTCACCAGGTGAGAAATTGTTGAACCGACAGGTTAGGTCACTAATGCAATCGCAGCGATCGCAGGTAGGACATTAAGCGAGAGCTGCCCCGCAGATTAATCAAAATCGGCTAAAGACGTAAGGAAAAGTGTATGTTGTGGCTGAGAAGGAAGTGAAGAATGTGCCTTGAAAGTCTAGATGCGTTATGAGATGGTATTGGGTACAATAGGAGATAGTTTTGAAATTATTACTTGAATGATCATGTATGACGTATTATCACTTATGGTGAATAGGCGTAATCGATTTATGGATTTCTGATTTACTAATGACATTCTTGGACGAGTTTGGAAGGATGAGTTATGCTTGGAAATTTCGGATTTTGTAAAGAACCGGGGTGATTGGTTTTAAGAGACTGTTGGATTGAAATTGGATGGATTGAGCTTGTCTTTGAGGTGTATAAAGATAATTAATTTGTGGCTGATTGGTTGGTTGAGGAATCAAGACTAAAGGACATAGCCGAGGTGTGTAATATTCCCGATGTCTTTCCTCAGGAATTGCCGGGATTGCCACATGATAGGAGAGTCGAGGTTGTGGTTGAGTTGGCCCCAGGGACAAAACCGACCTTGAGAGCGCTCTACAAGATGTCACTGTCGGAATTGAAGGAATCGAAAGTCCAAATGCGGGAGTTATTGGATGAAGGTTTTATTCGTCTGAGTGGGTCTCCATGGAGAGTGCTAGTTTTATTCGTGAGGAAGAAGGATGGATCGTTAAGGTTATGTATTGACTACAGACAGTTGAATCAGGGACTATTAAGGATAAACACCCGTTGCCAAGGGTAAATGACCTGTTCGACCAGTTACAGGGGGCATCAATATTTTGTAAGATCGACTTGAGGACTGGTTATCACTAATTGAGGATCAAGAAGAAGGATGTGTCGAAGTCGGCATTTGGGACGAGATATAGACACTATGAGTTTACGGTGACGCCGTTTGGACTGACGAACGCCCTTACAGCCTTTATGGATTTAATGAATTGGGTATCTAAGGAATTTCTGGATTAGTTTGTAATCATGTTCGTAGACGATATCTTGGTATACTCAAAAAGTTCCGCCGAGTATGAGTTACTTTTGGAAAAAAGTTCTACGGGCTTTAAAAGGAACATGCACTCTACGCCAAGTTCAATAAGTGCGAATTCTGATTTTACCGAGTAGCGTTCTTACGACACGTGGTATATGGTAAAGGGATCGCAGTGGATCCGACAAAGATTGAAGTCGTCATAAATTGGCCAAGACTGACAACGGTAATCGAGGTTCGGAGGTTCTTGGATCTGGCAGGTTATTATAGACGTTTCGTGGAAAGGGTTTTAGCGTTAGCAACACCGTGGATGCGTTTGCTAAGAAGGAAACGAAATTTGAATGGACGGGTAAGTACAAAAGGAGTTTTCAGGATTAAAACAGAGTTTGACGACCGCGCCAGTGTTGACGATCCCGTCAGGTTCGGGAGGATATGAGATTTACAGTGTCGCGTCGTTAAGAGGATTGGGATGCGTGCTAATGCAACACGGGAAAGTAGTGACATACGCATCGCGACAATTGAGGCCACACGAGCAGAATTATCCGGCACATGACTTAGAATTGGTTGCGATTATTTTTTGCTCCTAAGAATTGGAGGCATAACCTATGTAGGGAGAAATTTCAGATATATACAGATCATCAGAGTTTAAAGGTATCGGTTTTCCCAAAAAGGAATTAAATATGAGACAGCGTCGTTGGATGGAACTCTTTAAGGACTATGATTGCGATATTATGTATCGCCCTGGAAAAGCTAATAAGGTAGCGGATGCACTGAGCCGGAAATCAAGTATCGCGCATATGATGGTCAAGGAGTGGACTCTGTTGGAAGGAGTTCGGGATTTAGGATTTAAGTTTTAAGTAAGTCATGTCTCGATCTGCTTGCCGCATTGAGGATTGAACTAGAAATACAGACGAAGATTAAGGCTCTACAATCGATGGACCCAGAGATTCAAAAGATTTTGAGTATGGATGTCACAAAGAGGAAATCGGATTTTCATGTATCTGAGGATGGGATTCTAAAGTTCCGTGGACGGCTATGTGTGCCCAGTGATACAGAACTGAAGGAAGAGATTTTGTCTGAAGCACACCGTAGCACTTACAGTATTCACTCGGGTAGTACGAAAATGTATCAGAACCTATGACAGCATTATTGGTGGAACGGCATGAAAGTGGACGTGGCCAAGCACGTGACTAAGTGTTTAACATGTCAACAAGTGAAGGCACAACATTGCAAGCCGGGTGGAATGTTGCAGCCATTGGAAATTCCCGAGTGGAAATGGGAACACATCACGATGGACTTTGTAATGGGATTACCGAGAAGTCAAAGGGGTTATGATTCGATTTGGGTGATAGTTGATCGGTTGACAAAGTCAGCACATTTTCTACCGGTGCGAAAGGATTTCGCCTTAGAAAGGTACGCCGATTTGTATGTACGACATATAGTCCGTCTCCATGGAGTACCAGTGACGATCACTTCGGACCGTGATCCAAAATTTACTGCCGCTTTTTGGAAAAGTCTTCATACGGCATTAGGAACGAAGTTACAGTTTAGCACGGCCTATCATCCCCAGACAGATGGTCAGTCTGAAAGGATGATTCAGACTTTGGAGGATATGCTGCGAGCATGTGTTTTGGATTTTAAGGGTGGCTGGGAGGAACAGTTACATTTGGTTCAATTCGCCTACAACAATAGCTACCAACAGAGTATCAGAATAGCACCATTCGAAGCATTGTATGGCAGAACCTGCAGAACACCGGTTTGTTGGGATGAAGTGGGTGAGAGGAGCATTACAGGTCCAGAGTTAGTGCAACAGTCGATTGAGACAGTCAAGGTTATTTGGGATAGACTTAAGACCGCTCAGAGCCGCCAAAAGAATTATGCAGATCGGAGACGTAGGCCCTTGGAGTTTCAAGTATGGGACCACGTATTCCTCAAGGTGTCGCCGATGAGAGGACTGTCACGGTTTGGTAAGAAAGGATAGTTGAGCCTGAGGTTCGTGGGCCCATTCAAGGTCTTAGAGAGAATAGGTACATTGGCTTATCGTCTCGCGCTACCGCCAAATTTATCTCATGTTCATAATGTATTCCACGTGTCTATGTTAAGGAAGTACGAACCGGACCCGACCCACGTGCTGAGCTATGAAGAAATAGACGTGAACAATAGGGTGTCGTACGTGGAAAAGCCAGTTCGGATCGAGGGCAGAATAGAAAGAGTGTTGCGGAACAAGAAAATTTCGATGGTCAAAGTAATTTGGGAGCACCATGGGACCGAAGGTGCGACGTGGGAAAGTGAAGAGTTGATGCGATACCAGTACCCCCATTTGTTTGAATAGTTGGGTTGGATTGTAAATTTCGAGGACGAAATTTTTGTAAGGAGAGAAGAGTTGTGACATTCCGAATTTTGGCCCATTTTTGGGATTTATAAAACGTGTAATTCGTCAGTGCACTTATAATAGAATCTCGCCTGGGAACTGATCACTCTCGGGTTCTTATTTTTAAAATAGAGATTTTGCTAGAATCGCGATCGAATTTGACCGTTATTTAGACCCCGAACTTGGCAGTCGATTTTCGAGAGTTTCGAGACGAATTAAATTGGACGGTTTCGATATTATTGTGGACAGCGTCGAGAATATCAGGAATAGTGAGAAAGTGGATTTTTGGCCGGGTGTAAATTTGGACTAGTAGATCTCCCTCGTAGTATGTTTTGAGTTATTTTATTTTGGCCCGTTGTCCTATATTATTGTTTGGGATTTCTTTCGTGGACTGTTAGATCTTTTTCCGAATTTGAATTGTGATCGTTAAGTCGATTTTTAGTTTGAATCGTGTCCGTTGGATCACGCTCGAAAACAAAAATTAGCTTTTTGTTCTCTCTCCTCCGCCGCGCACGCTCTCTCTCTCCTCATTGCGTCTGCCCCCCCCTCCCCTCTCTCTCTCTCTCTCTCTCTCTCTTTCCCTCTCTGGTCGCGCACGTCTTCTCCATGCTCACGTCCATCCCGCATGTCAGACCTCCCTTCCCCATGCAACCACTCCTTCTCTCTCTCCTTCTTTTCCTCTTTTCTTTCTTTTTTTTTTCTCTTTCTTCTTTCTTCTTCTTCCTTTCCTCCCCCATGGGCCCGACTGGTTCTAGTTTTGCTTCTGCCCACCCAACCAGTCGCCGCCGACCGCCCTCGCGCCGACGTTGCCCGACCGCCGCGCGCCGCACCGTCCACCAGCCGCCGCCCCCGACCTCGACCCGGCTGTTCTCTCCCTCTCCTCCGCACTAGCAATAGCTCGCCACCGCGCCTGTCACGGCTCGGTGCTGCCTAGCCGTCACCGCCCTGCTCGCCCCGCCGCCTGCGACGCCGCCGTGCCGCCGTCGCCGGGCATGCTCGTCGTCGGTTCACCCCCCAGCCCCCAGCACGCCCCCTCTCGCCACCACTGCCCCAGCTTTCTTCCTCTCCCCTCCAATCCGTCGCCGCCGTGCGCCGACGCCGCCCGTCCGGCCACCGCGCGTCGCTCGTTCCAGCTCGGAGCTATCGCCGTCACCCTCCTCTTACCTTTCTTCCCCTGTTCGCGCGGCTGTTGGTTGCGCCGGGGTCGTGACTGACCAGATCTGCCGAGTCGCCGCCGTCCAGTCTCCGTTGCCGCCGTCGTGTCGCCTCGCCGGCCAGCCAGCTCGCCGACCAGCTAGCCAACTCGTCGGCCAGCTTGTTCGAGCTCGCCCAGCCCGCAGACCAACTGCTGCCCGCCGCCGTAGCTCGCCTCCGTCACCGTTTGACCGTCGTCCCGGCCAACCCAGCTTGCCGGCCAGCCATCCGACCAGCCAGCTCGCCGGCCGAGCGTCCCCGGGCCGTGGCCAAGTCGTTGCCCACGCACACCAACCGTGCGCCCGCTCGTTCGGTCGTGGCCCATCGCCGTGCCTGTCACCCAGGCGCGTTGCCCATTCCGCCCGGCCGTGTGCCCCGGGCACGCCGTTCGGCCACCGCGCTCGCGCGCCAGGCACGCCGATCGGCCATTGTGCCCGCATTGGCCGGCCACCGCGCCCGTGTGGCCCGCGCCCGCGCCTAGCCCGCTCTGTTCACCTGGGCCATTTTAGGCTTGAGCCGACTTTTCCCTGGCCAAAATCTAGTAAGTGACTTCCTAAATCCTACCTAGTATTTTGGGTATTTTATTGACTTGTCTCGGGTTTAGAACAGCTAGGACGTGTTTTAATTTAATTATATTATGTTATAATTGTGCTATTTGAATTGGATTAAATATTATGCTTGATTTGGGTAATTGTGCGTGGCCGACTTGAACGTCGGGTTTGTGGATTGAGATGGCGAATTGTGAATTGGACTGAGTTGTGAACATGGGTTGTTTGATGCAATTGACGTGAAATTGATTGAATTGAATGGCGTGTGTTTGCCTGTCGATTTTAAGCTCGGATCGATCGGAGGGCTACGGACTTGGGACGTGTTGACGGCGGTCCGTGTGAAGGTATGAATGGCCGATGTGCCAATTGGATGCGGGCTTGAGACGTGTTGACGGTGGCCCGTTAAAGGTGTGTTGGACCGGGACGTGTTTACGTCGGTCACTGGAATTGATTGAATAGTGTGGCTTGGGACGTGTTGACGGCGGCCACTGGAATTGATTGAATAGTGTGGCTTGGGACGTGTTGACGGCGGCCATTGGAATTGATCAAATTGTGTGGCTTGTGTGCCTGTGAGATCGGACTTGAGACGTGTTGACGGTGGTTCGTGAGAGGAAAGTTGGTTGGACACGTGTGTGCGATGTGACTGATTGGATTGGCTAAATGTACGTGTGGGTGCATGGTTGGATTGGTTGATTGCGAGTGGGGGTGTGTGTGTCGGGTGATTGTGATATGGCGGTGAACTATTCTTGCATTATTATGTTTGGACTAATATGCAGGGTCGGCACGTGGTTTCGAGGCGAGGTAAGCTTATCGTGTGAAATTGGTTGTGTTGTCTGGTGATTCGCATGTTAGACTTGTCTGGGTACGCAATAGCCTAGGTTAGGCATAGGGGGTTGCTTATTGAGACTCGTTCTCACGGTTATTATATAACCATTTCAGATCCGCGACCATGAGTGACTGGAGACGCTGCAAGGGTATCTCGGAGATCAAGCACGGGTCAAGTACCCGGTATTTTGAGTTCCCCTTTTTGTAGAGGAGTTAAGTTTGCGAACCATGGCCCCTTTTGAGGAATGTGGTCCTGTTGTTGTGGCCTAGCTTGAGGTTTGTCTTTTGTGAATGTCGTATGTATTTGCCAAGTGTAGGAATTACAGTTATTATTTCGTGCTATTGCTACCCCCTTGTCATTATTAATTGTCTGGGTTATTTCAATTTGTTTCCGCGCGTGCCTAATCTATGATATTTGGGTTGGGTCGGCGACATGCCTGGGACGTCGCATTCAATGATTGACCATCGAGGGGTGTCGCGAGCTCGTTAGGGTTCGGGGCATGATAGTAAAATTCATCGGAAATTTCCAACGAAAAATTTTTCATTGCAAATTTCCGACGAATTTTGCGACCAGAAATTTTTTGTCGCAAAATTCGTCGGAAATTTCCGACGAAAAATTCTTCGTTAGGAAAATTAGTCGGAAATTTCCAACGAAAAATTCTTCGTCGCAAAATTCGTCGGAATTTTGCGACGAAAAATTTCTGGTCGCAAAATTCATCGGAAATTTGCAACGAAAAATTTTTCGTCGGATGTTTCCGACGTATTTTTTCTACGACGAATTCAAAAAAATTGTCGCTACCGAACTTTCGACAAAGAAAATAATTTTTATGATATCCATCCCCAATTCCTCATATCCCCTCAATGTTCTTTCTCGCTCTCTCTTTCGTTTCTCTCAATTTACCTATCTGCGCACGCACAAATCAATTTCGGTAAAGCTTTTCCGCCGGTAAGTGTCGTGGCTAATTTCATCACTGGATTTATATTTTTTGGTGTTATTGAAATTTTTTTTTTCTATTCCTTTCTGGTTTGGCCGGTTGCCGGAGGCATCGCTGGCCATGAGGCGAGGTCCAGCGGATCGGCCCTCGCCGGTACCGGCGAGGGCTAGCATAGCATGGGCTAACGGCAAGGGCCGAGCTCGCCAGCCATGGCGAGCTCGCCTCTCGCCAGCCATGGCGAGCTCGCCTCTCGCCAGCCATGGCAAGCTCGCCTCTCGCCGGTGCCAGTGAGGGCTAGCCTCGCATGGGCTGACGGCGAGGGCCGAGCTCGTCGGCACTGGTGAGCAGGCCGAGCTCGCCGGCCATGGCGAGATCGGCCCTCGCCGGCCATGGGGAGCTCGCCGGCGATGGCAAGCTGGCCCTCGCCGGCACTGACGAGCTGGCCGAGCTCGCCATGGCTGGTGAGCTCGAGCTCGCCCAGATCTGGATGAGTTCTGGGCGAGCTTGGTAGTTTTTCAATTGGAACAAATTTTTACTCGTGTTTTGGAAAACCCAATTTTGGATCCTTTTTACCCCTTCATTTTGTTATTTTTGGGGAGATTTTTGTGATCCAAGTTTCCAAACACTTTACTCTTGAAAGTTTCTCCAAACATCTTGAAATTTTACATACTTTAATTTTAGAATTTTTGGAGTTGATATGAGTGGTATGATGGCCTGATTTTCGGACCGTATAAAACTTCCCAGAATGGGTATTTCGGTGATGTTCACCTTTTCTTTATTTTGTACAAGCTTTTTTGGAATGATTTTGGAAAAGTTTCCTTTACAAAAGTTGTTGAAAACTTCCTTTTCTCTAACGTAAATAAATTTGGAAATTTTTCGAGATGATTTGAATCTTGGACAGAGCTTATTTTTAGAAACAAGAATTCTCTTCCAGTGAACTGTTTTTAGTCTGTCTTTGAGCTACTAAAAATGGTGTTTACAGAGATTGAGATTTCGTGCTCTTCATGAAAAATGTTTGTTAAGGCCTTGTTTATGACACATTGAAATTTGAGAATTTTGAGAGTCCATTTACTATGTTTTCAAGTCCGATTTCGTGAACAGTGCAAAACTGCCCGGTTTTGTCAGATTTTAAAGATTCAGCATTTTCTATATGAGAACATTGGAATTTTGACTTGATGTCTTCTGGTGATTTAAATTACACGTTCTAAGCTTTCAAACGAGACATGTTATGCTTTGATTGGACGTCCGCCTAGGGGGAAACCGAGAGAGAGAGAGAAAAGAGAGAAGCAAGCTTGGACTTGGAGGATTCTAGAGAAGTCAAAACTTGAAGCCTAAGTTGGGAGATGAATGACCAAGAATGAAGCTTGTTCAAGAAGCCTAAATTAATGACATGAGACTTTTGAAACCCTTTCATGATGACACCTTATCTCTTCCTTTTAATGACTCAAGTAAGAGCCACAGAAATAGGGAGAGAGAGAGAAGTCGGCCAAGACGAGAGTTGGCCAAGAGAGTTGCCGAGAGAGAAAGAGAGGAAGAGATAAGGATCATTAATGGCTTGTATTAATTAAAGTTAGACTTTGGGGCACATCATCATGACAAGCCTTAAATGATTTTTGACTTTAGGCACCCCTCCATCATGACACACATTAATGGCCATAAGACTTTAGGGACCCTTGTGAAAATGACATTTTTGTCTCTCTTGACCTTGGCTTGCAATAAATAGAGAGGAAGAGAAAGAGAAGCCTCACGTGAAGTCGCCCCCTGCTCCGCCTCTCTCACGCCATCCTCCATTCTCACGCCACTCTCAAGCCATCACCATCTTGTTTCTTGGTTCCTTGCTTCTTGTTTTCACACCAAGTGAAAGAGAGAATGAGAGCCTCACCACCTAGCCCCCGTCTTCCTTGTTGTGCGGCCACATAAAGAGCTCACCGACTAGCCCATGCCTCTTCTTGTTGTTCGGCAACTAGGGAGCTCGAGGTCGAGAACCCACCTTCCACGTGCTCAAGCAATACGCCAAGAATCGCTCGAGAGTCACCGAAGTTTGTAGTAAATCAGGAAAGTGTAAACATCAGAGAAATACCCATTCTGAGCAGTTTTATACGGTCTGAAAATGAGCTGATCGTCCAACCCAAATTAAGTCCAAAAATTCTGAAATTAAAATATGTTAAACTTCAAGATATTTGGAACAACTTTGAAGAAGAAAATTTTAGGAAATTCGGTCCACAAAGTTTCCACAAAAATAACAAAACGAAGAGGTATAGAGGATCCGAATCTAGGTTTTTTCATAACAAGATCAAGAATTGAGTCCAAATGAGAAAACCACCAAATTTGGTTTAATAAAACTCAATTCTAGCAAAATCATTGGTAAGATTGGAGGGCTTAGAAATGAGTCTCATCCCTTTGCTTAGTTCTAATGGCACTTCCTTCTTCGGATCCCAAATTTCACTAAATTTGGTTTGGCAAAGAACTGAGGTAAGCAAGATTTTAGGTGCCTTGAACGATTGACCATACTAGCCTGATCTATAACCGACCGTCGGATCAGTCCATACACTATTTCCATGGCCAATTCCTAGGGACTAAAATTGAGGATGTTACAAAAAACTACTCGGAGGTTGTGGATGTGATTTCGAGGAAGCCAACAAAGTTTCTTTATCAGTTTGTACAATAATTGAGTCCATTGGGACCAGTAGTGATCTATACTATTCTCTACCTTTGTTATCCTTTTGCCAGCCAATCGGAATAACCCCGCGATTTGCTTTCTTGAAAAAAAATAAGTCCATGTGGTCATACCTATTAGATATCTAAGTCCATCATTTTCCAAATTTCTAATATTATTTTTTTATTGACTTTGCCCTAAAAAAGCCATGCACCTCTGTCTTCTAGGATAAGAATAAATCAACAAGAAGATCAAATGGTGAATGAACTACCTGAAAACACACTACCAAATCTTAAGCTAATACTCTTTGCTGATGGTTGAACTCCATCATCTAATGGCTTCTTCATCAAAACCTGAAAGGATTTACCATGTGTTCTTAAGTTTCAGAGGTGAGGACATTCGGAACAACTTTCTCGGTCATCTCTATGAAGCTCTTAACCGAAAAGGAATCTACACTTATGTTGATAGCGAGGAGCTCAGGAAAGGAGAGCAAATAGCACCGGCACTTATGAAGGCAATCGATGAATCACAGATCGCGTTAATTGTTTTCTCTGAGGATTTCCCTTCCTCATGGTGGTGTTTGGAAGAGGTGGCGAGAATCATGGACTGCAAGAAAGAAAGAGCTCTCTTGGTCTTTCCCTTGTTTTACAAAGTGGAACCTAGAGAAGTGAAAACACCAAGAGAGAGGTATAGAGAAGCTATGATTAAGCATGAGTCCAAGTTCGGGAAGGATTCGAAGGAAGTGAAGAGATGGGAGAAAGCTCTTTCCGATGCTGCTAACTTGTTCGGGTGGCATTTGAAAGATGGGTAAGTAGAGTGGAGTCCATATTTTGTATAAGAAGCCAATTTTTACAAGTACAAAGATTGTTTGTAAAAAATCTGCACACACATGATTGTAAGTACATGTATAGATGCTTCATCTTTTGGTTTCTAAAAATTCTTTAGTGGCTTAAGTTAAATTTAGTAATCTCATATAAGAGTTGGTAAATCTAAGATTTAGTTAAAAAAGAAAAATGAAATTTGGAAAAATTGAAGAAAATTTGATAATTAAAAGAAAATTAAGCTTGGCAAGTTTTTTTTATTAAGTGTATAAATAAATCACATATAATAGTTCAACAAAAAAAAAGTAAATCATCATGAATAAATCAAAAGAACATGAATCACTTGGAAGACTAAAAGTTGAGCCTGAACTTGTTTCGATTGTTGTGGAGCTCTTTTGAGTTCTAATTCGACTTGGTAGAAATACATTTTGTTTTGGCTATGGTTATGTAAAAATGTGATGCATTGCTTTTGTCGTCGTTGGCTAGTAATTGCTTGTTATTTGCTTATTCAAATTGCTAAAATGATGCCACAACTTCTTTTTCTTCTTTTTTTCAGAGATGAGTCAGAGCTTATAAAAAGAATTGTGACGGAAATCTCCACTCACCTAGACCGAACACTTCTGCATGTTGCTACACATCCAGTTGGGATAGATTCCCGAGTGGTTAAGTTAAAATCGATGTTAAACCTTGAGTCTGATGATGATGTTCTCATGGTAGGATTGTGGGGACAGGGAGGCATAGGAAAGACGACTTTAGCCAAAGCTGTTTATAATGATATTTTCAATCAATTTGGGAATTCATGTTTTTTGGCGAATGTTCGAGAAGTTTCAAAAGATTGCAAGGATTTAGTAACTTTGCAAGAAAAATTACTATTTGAGATATTAGCACTGAAAGAAAGATTAGTAGTGTCCAATGTTGATAGAGGTATTAATCTAATACAAGAAAGACTTTGTCACAAAAAAGTTCTCCTCATCCTTGATGATGTGGATGACTTGCGCCAATTACATGCTTTAGTAGGAGAAGGTAAGTGGCTTCATAACAGGAGCAGGCTCATTGTTACTACAAGAGATAGCCATTTGCTAACTTATCTCGGGATAGATCAATATCATGTGTACGAGGTTAGAGAACTGGATGACAGTGAAGCTCGTGAGCTGTTTAGTAAGCATGCTTTTCCGACACACCAAAAATTTAAAATCAGGACAGATCTAGTGGATAGTGTTCTAAAACATGCTAAAGGCCTTCCTTTAGCACTTGAGGTGCTAGGTTCCTTCTTATGCGGTAGAAGAGAATATGAGTGGGAAAGTGCACTGGATGAAATTTCTACGGCTCCTAAAAAAGGCATCAATGATGTGCTCAAAATAAGTTATGATGGACTAGAGCCAAAAGCGAAAGAGATCTTTCTCCACATTGCCTGCTTCTTTAAGGGCTGGGTTAGTGAGTATGTAAAGAAAGTTCTTGACAGTTGTGATCTTAAGGCAGTAATAGGATTACAAATTCTCATGGAGAGGTCCTTGATAAGAATTGAGTCCAAGAACATACAAATGCATGACTTGATTCAATTGATGGGTATGGATATTGTGAACCAAGAAAGCGATGATCCCGGGAAACGCAGCAGACTATGGTTGTATGATGACATTGTCGATGTTTTGTCAAGTGACACGGTAAGACTTGCATATATGATCAGAATTATGGTCCTTATATGTTTTACTCTAATTACTGAACTTGCATAACCCAAATAGTTTTGTTTATACAGGAAGATTGTGTTGTAAAAGCCATAGTGGTGGAGCCACCTAAGCCAATAGAAATATGTATCAGTCCTGATGCTTTTACAAAACTGAGAAGTTTGAGAATGCTCATTTTGCAAAATGTGCATAATTCTTTCCAAGGTCCTATATGGCTTCCTAATGAGCTAAGATGGTTTCGATGGGATAGATTTGCTCCTCTGATTCTAGAATTTTCCTCTGGTAGAAAGAAATTAGTGGGACTTGATATGAGCAATTGCAGTATCACAGTAGTGCCAAATCAATTTAAGGTGAGCATTTACCTACATTAGCCCTTTTGAATTCAATATATGAAATTTGTATTTTCTTTCCCATGTTTTTCAAAGTTGGTTTCATTGTCTTTGATAAACTTCAACAAATTTTAAATTTTATTGATTTTTGGGAAATTCTTTTGTGATAAAACATATATTCTTGACCTTCATCTATTATATATAGTTAGAGCCGGAATCCGACAAAGTGTTCACTGATGTGCTCTCCACGTGACACTTCATTTTGCTTCTATGGTTGTCACATGACTTGACACGTGGCATCATTTTGTTACGTGGCCCGCATCCACACTTGCCATGTGGCACTTTCTTGTGCTTCTATGATTGTCACATGGCATGACGCGTGGCATAATTTTGTCACATGTCCCACATTCGCATATTCGCCAAGTGACCCTTCACTTAGATTTTAGGATTGCCACATGCATGACACGTGGCACCGTTTTATCCTAAACTAATTTTCATCTACAAATAGAGAGTAGATTTGGGTGAGGAGTACTGGTATGGGATGTTTTATTAAACGAAAATTAGATTTTGATAAATGTGTCATAATTGTACCAGTGTAGGATTTTTGTAAGACGAAAATTAATAAGGGGTAAATCTGCATGTTGATTTGGGATTTTTAATTATACTTATTCTAATCTTCTAATAAGTGTTACCCCAATTTTACTTGTGAACATTTTTTATATTGTGTGTCTATATATTATTCAATTCTTTCAAATAATATCTAAAATGTCAAATGATAAGAGTTAACTCTGAGTTACTAAAATGTACACACACACACACACATAAGTATGTTTGTATAATTACTGGTAGAGTTTCAAAGTGTTTAGTAATTTCTCAATGTGATATTTTTTTTTTGGTAAAGTATCAATGTGATATTTAATACTCACAAAATCAGTTTATAGTAACTTTGAATGAAAAGTTCATTAATACGTTAAGAAATTCACTCAGAAACTTGAATAGTAGGCTCCGTGTTGTCTGATCTACCGAAGCTCCTTGCTTCCTTCCACATGAAGAGTGTTGTGGCCTAAGGATATGTAATAAGGACATATTCAGTGTTCACCCAGTCAATATAGATTATATAATAGTCAAGGATTTGCTATATCTTATCTATTGTTTGGTAAATTGCAGTAATAAAGCTGGATATTTTCACATATTTCTATATCAATTATTTGCTATGAGCATTATATCAGTGTAAATGAACATAAAAATTACACAAATGAAGATGATAAAAATTTCTCACGATACTCTTGCCTATTTCATTTTTTTTATTATTTTCCCTCTCTTTTTTAATTATTTTCTTTTTTTATTTCTTCCCTTTCCATCATTCACTAATAAAATTTTATTAAATAGCTATACAAATATGCCTAAAATATGTAATAAATATAAATATTAAATGTGTGTGTGTGTGTGTGTATATATATATATATATATATATGAAATTTACATAATAAGATATAAAGAAATTTGAATATAAAAATGAAAATAAGAATAAATAAAAACGAATATATTCTTATTTTTTGTTATTTTGAATTTTTATATTAAAATTCAAATATTATTTATATTCAAATACTATTTTAATTTTATTAATTTAACAAGTTTGTTATTCGAGAAAAATAACTTTTATATTATGGATATTAGAAATCCTGTCAACCTTTATTCCACCTCTCCCATGGGATAATTTTATCGGGGTTATATCCCTCATATGTCCGACTTTATCATATCTTGAATAGGCACCAAACATGAGATATGACCAATTTTATCATATTTTGAATTTTATCCCAGCTACCAAACGTAGCTTTAGGATTATATACATATTGATACAGTAATGGAAAGTTGGATAGAATAGTGTGCTATGGCTATATCATGCGTCCCACAATCATTGGCTCCATTTTCCTCCATCAACATATATTTTGTTAAAGATAATATGAAAGGGTGTTAGTTAAATGTTCTCTAGGACTAGAACTTAAAAAATTCATTTCTATAGTTATACACAAACTTTGTCATTTACTATTTTTTTGTACCATTAACTATTAGCTAAAAACAAAATTCCTTGCCAAGTCTTGCATCCAAAAGAATGCACCTAGCTCACTCAATCAAAGTTCTATTCCTTTATTCTATGACACCATTCTGCTGTGGTGTCCGGGGCACTATGTGGTGTCCCAAAACCACTTCTCCCTTGCAAAAATTGGTAAAATCTTTTCTATAGAACTCCATGTCGTCATTGATCCTAAGGCACTAAATTTGTTTAGTGAATGCTTCTTAATGAGTGCCTTAAACTTCTTGACCCGATTGAACACCTCAGATTTGTGCTTTAGAAAGTATATCCATACCTTTGTCAAATAATCATCGATGAATATCAACATATATCGAGCTCTTCCTTTCGAAGAAATCTGAGATGGGCCTTGGACTTCTAAATGAATATAACCAATCAGTTGCTTGGTTGAATGCATAGCTGTAGTGAATTTAACTCGGCTTTGCTTCCTAAAGATGCATTACTCATACAAGTCTAGCTTCCTTATCTTCTCACCGTTGAGCAATCCACTCTAACTCAGCATTGTCATACTTGTCATATTCTTGTGCCTTAATGGCATATGCCATAACTTAATCAAGTTTGAGTTTGACTCGCTTGACGAAACTACAGAAGATCTGGTTATGGTCTCTCCCAGTAGATGATATAGAGAATTCACCTTATTCCCCTTCATCACTGTCATGGCACATTGACAGATCTTCAGCACTCCTTCTTCAGCCGTGTACTTACACCTAATGTTATTGAGTGTTTCAAGAGAAATACGATTATCTTAAGCTTCGGTACATGCCTCACATCCATCAATATGTGCATTACCTATCGTGCATCCGAATTCGAAGTGTCCCTATCCAGACAATCTTGTAGGCTGCGTTATTCCCCATCATAACTCTATCATCATGTGCAGTTTATTAAGTAGTAAACCAATTTCTATGAAGCATCATTTGATAAGAATACCCCAAATTCTAGCACTACACATCTCTTGATGAGTCAATAGTCACACTCAAGACAGCCTTTGCATTATTGGTGCTTTCCTTGACAACGTTCGCCACACTACACTACTTGAGGTATTTTGCCTGCTATGCCTAACCGCCGCATCGAGAATTCGGGAGGGGGACACTGCAAGGTGGGTAGTTTATCTGGGGAGGATGCTTCAACTTTGAAGGGCACGACTCTTTCTATTTTTGCACTGGCATATCTCCATTTCTTAGCTTTAGGCAATCTCTCCTCATGTGCCCCTCCTCATGACAGTCAAAGCACATCACGCAACCCTTAGACTTTTTATTGTGAGATTTTGATCTGGTTTTACCTCTACATCTAGACTCCGATGTTGATCTCTACTTCAAATCACTAGTCCTCATGCCACCTCTTGTGCTAGATCCTCATCTCTCAACTTTCTCTACCACTCCTTAGAGAACAAAACAGATTCTACCTCTTTTGAGGTAATTGTAGTATGCCCCTATAATACTGAGTTAGTAAAGTACTCTCATGACTCTAGTAGAGAAGCCAACAATATCATGCCTTATTTTTCATCATCTAAGGTCTCTTCAACGTTCTTCAAGTCCATTATGAGTTTGTTAAACACATCTAAATAGGATTTGATGGAAGTATCTTTAGTATAACAAACTTGAAACATCATCTTCAACATGTATAAGCGATATTCGAACCCTTCTTTACATAGAGTGCCTGAAGTTTTGCCCACAATGCTGGAGCATCCTTCTCTTCGGCCACCATTATTAATACCCCATTTGATAAATTCAATAGAATCATACTCCTCGCTCTCTCAATTAACTCACCTATATCGACATCTTTCATCATTTCTAGCAACTTAGCCTTGCCATCCAATGCCTTGGCCAAATCTTAGGTTGTTAATAGAGCATGCATCGTAACGCTCCACAATGCAAAGTTGTTCCTCCCGTTAAATTTCTCAAAATTTTTACTTTCACTCCACACATAACTGCAACAATAAAATTTCTAGACAACAATCAGACAAGCAAAAATCCCATATCAAATCCAAAAGATTTTAGCAATAGCTCTGATACCAATCTTGGTAAAATAATACAGAAACTAACGGATCTTTCAATTAAATCAACACAAAATGACTAGAGAAATAACAAGAAAACACGAAATATTTGTGTGGTTCGGTCTCAGTATTGGTACCTACTCCATGGAGAGAGCCAGCACCAAAAACTCCATTAATTAATCAGAGAATTTTAGAGTTACAATCGCTTACACACTCGAGCGCTTCCTAGTCCTAGATACACCTAAACCCATAGTGCTCACAAAGAAACAAATAAATTTGGATGTAAAACTACATTGCATATTATCAGCGTGTGTTACAGCTCCTGTGCCCGGCCAAAGAAGACCTTCCCCCTTGTTTCTCCTTTGTGAGGTTGCAGCTGAAGGGAGATCGAAATAGAACCCACACCTTATTTCCATCTCTGGAACCCACGTAGACTTTCTTCAGAGTATTCCTTTTTGTTTCCTCTTGTGCGGCCTTTTAAAGGAAAGTCAACCGGGCGGCAATCAGAGGAGTTCAACTCTTGGTCTCATACCTTGGATAGATATGAAGAAACCCTTGTCGGTTGACCGAACGTTGGTTCATATATCCAACAAAGAAAAACAAATTATAATACGAGATTATGATCCAAAGAATGCAACACCATGTCAAAGTCCAACTTGGACTTTTCTTTTACGCCTCATGCAATACGAAGGTCCCCATCCTCCAATCAGGTCGGGTTCAATATATAGGCTCAAACTTGAGACATAATTATAAAGTATGTGAGATAAAAGAGAATAACCAATTTCACGTATCCGTCCATGAGTATAATATTTGTAAAATAAGTAATTGAGTATAATTGAAGGAAAGAATTAAAAAGAAAATTGAAATCCCTTAAAAGTAGGATGTCCTTTCTTTACTTTATATAATAATATAGATGAAGGTAAAATACTTTTTAAATCCAATGTCTCTAACAATCGACATAGTTATATTTCAAAATCAAATCAAATCTACCTAGTGAAGAATGCAAATGTGCTAGTGTAAGCTGCGTAACCTATTCTAATTGTGTCCGTTGTTTACACATAACCTTTTTTTTTTTTACAGAAAATTTGTATAATGAGCAAATATAGAGGAAACAATAATATAAAGAATGAATTCGTTGATGTTGTGTATAAAAGTGAAAACACCCAAGTAGTAGCTGGCTAAGTGGCTAAATGCTTGATTTGGATGTGGTAAATTAGATATCCTAGTCACGACATCTCCAACTGAAAGTAACCTTAAGAGGCCAGTTAGTTATCAAGTGATAGAGCCTTACCCAATGTACGTACCTAACAATGAGATTTGTCCTGCATCGATAGAATTAACTCTGTCAAAGGTTTGAATGCACTGTGCTGTAAAACAAGGCATTATTAATTACTTAAGTCAGTCCCTAAAGAGCAACATTTCTAAGCAAACATAATAAAATATTTATTAGAAGCTTTGCCAATAATGTTGTAATGCGTTTACAGATAATGGGATCTAGTGGTGGCATACGACTAGTTTCTTAATCAAAATTCAGAGCTAGATATTGAATTGTATATCTGAATTCTTTTTCTTCATAATTTTTGTCAAAGTTGGTTTCATTGTCTTTGCATGGTTTCAAAGAAATTTAAAATTTTATTTATTTTTTGAAAACTTTCATTGTGATAGAATATAGTCTTGACATTAAGCCATCATAAATAGTCTAAATTAGAATAAAAAAATGTTCACTTTGGTGCTCGCCACATGACAATAACTTTGCTTCTCTAATTGGCACATGGCATGACATGTCGCTTAATTTTGTCACGTGGCCTACATTCGCATGGTTGTCGTTAGGCACTTCATTTTACTTTTATGGGGAGAAGGACATTAGAAGTGTCAAAAGTTGTGTACGTCGCTAATTTTAGTGCAAAAAGTTTTCACCGAATCATTTAAGTGCAAAATCTAATAAAAAACGATCACTTAAGTGCCTCCGGTGAAAAATTCCGACCAAAATAAGTACGTGACATTTATAATTAAAATTTTTATATAAGTTAGAATTTTTATAAATAAAAAAATTGGTCCACGTGGCATTTCCATGTGTACATTTCTCCTCCTCTCCCTCCATGTCATTTTTTCTTTTTTTCTTTTTTTTTCTTCTCTTTTCTCCCTTCTGCACCCTTGTTGCTTCACACTGTGACTACTTGGCCATAGCTTATCCGACGCTCACCCATCACCACCTAGACCTATGAGCTGCGCCCCAACCTCAACAAACGACGCCAAGCCACCTCCTTCTCACCAAGGGCGATTTTAAGGGAAACCAAGGCTTCTATGGCTGTCGCAAGGCCGTAAGAGGCGGTGAGGGGGTCATCACTGATAAAGTAGAGGGTGGAAGTGTGGTCAGGATCAAAGGAGGAGGAGGAGGGAGCGGTGAAGGGCTTGGCGTAGGAGAAGCGGGTGTGGCGTGAGGTGGAGAGAGCAACGAAGGTGCGAGCAGTCGGGAACCACTCATGGGTCTAAAGGAGGATGTCAGATTCGTTGATAGGTTGGAGAGAGAGGGCAAGGAACGACATGGTTCAGATATGTGAGAAGAGTGCTGTTCAGTCGAGATCACTTGGTTTCATCTCATGTTGCAGAGCTCAGTCAAAGAAATGGAGGAGAGAGAGAGAGGGGAAGAGCAATCGCTCCGAACGAACCAGACTCGACGAAATATGAAAGACACTGGCGTGATATCAATTTAGAAAGCCATGAAATACATCCAGCAATCAATGAACGCCTAGATTGGACGGAAAACCAAGAACAAGTGCACAAACCTCACCCAGACATTTCATCGAACACCTAAGGTATAACGGCCGAGGGGACAACCAGAAAGCAATCGGGGCGCAAACTCAGACCATACTCAACTATAACCACAAAACAACACTAGGAATACACAGAGAAAGGTATGAGAAGGTTCGGAACGCGCGAGAATCAAGGCCGGTGAGCCCCAGCTCGCCGATTCGACAAAACAGGGGAAAAGAGAGGAGCTTGGGCGTACCTTGTGAAGGGAAAGTCGCCGGACGCGATTGCTGGGTAGATCGGAACAAAATGGCTCTAGAAACCGCCTCAAGGGACTTGGTTGGCGAAGGAGGCAACACAACCGCGATTCGAACTCCTCACCATTCGTGGCTGAGAATGGATATGGCCGAGCCTTCGGTTTGCAGCCAGGTTCTTCAACGAATTAGCTCCGTTGACAACATACTTTGAGGTGGTTTTGATGAATTGCCCAGACAAGAAGCCGGAGAGAATTTCCCTTTCGCTCTCTCACTATGCTCCCTTTTTCCCCCTTTGCCTCCCCTTTCTGTCGGTCGTTCAGCAAGAAAATTGATTTTTCTTGCTGTATGACGTCGTTTTGGGTCGTGCAGGCAGGTGAAACTTGTCGAACAACGTCGTTTTGGGTTTTTTTTTATGTTGATTTAGACGTCCAGCGAGCCATGTCAGTGGAAAAAATATTAAAATATTACCACGTCGGATTTCCGGCATTCGAGATCAGAGTTGGCACTTAAGTGATCATTATTTTTTATAAAGTGGCATTTAAATGATTCGAAAGAAACTTTTGGAATAAAAGTGAGCGCCGTACACAACTTTTGGCACTTCTAGTGTCCTTCTACCACTTTTCTAAGTGCCACATGGCATGACATGTGGCATAGTTTTACCACGTGGCCCGCATCCAACCAATATCCATTAGCTTTTTGATTTACCATCTCTATATTTCAATCCCTTACAATATATACATATAGATTTGTAATTACTAGTAAAGTTTCTAATTGTTTACTAATTTCTCAATACAATATGCAATTCTCAGAAAATCAATTTATAGTAACTTTTAATGAAATGTTGGTTTTGCTGTTTTTGCAGGACTTCCAACAATTGAAGTACATTAATTTCAGTAACTGTGAATCGTTGGTTCATATGACCGACCTTTCTTATACTCCAAATCTTGAGGAATTGGTTCTTTGTGATTGCACAAACTTGATAGAAGCCCCTGAGTCTATTGCTTATCACGGCAAGTTACAGTTGTTGAATTTAAGCGGGTGCAGAAAGGTTGACAGTTTCCCTGATATTCCACATAAACTCAAAGGCTTGACAAGGCTTTGTTTACAAGGGACCACTATTAAAGAACTTCCTGCATCAATAGAAAATCTTGTCTCTTTGAAAATAATGGATTTAAGTAATTGCAAGAACTTGGCAAGTCTTCCGTCTAGCATATACAAGTTACAAAACATTGAAATCTTGGAACTTTCGGCTTGCACAAATTTAACAGGATTTCCAGAGTACGAGGATTCAGCTGATCCGCACATGAAGACCGGACTTTCAAATTTGCTCTATTTATCTCTTGTGGGATGTAATTTGTCCGGAATAGGATTTCTCGAGAATCCTTCCTGTTTTCCCATCTTGCAACATTTAATTCTAACGGAGAGCAATGTTACTAGCCTTCCCACATCTATTCGTAAGCTTAATCATTTATCCGTATATGCAACTTCATATGCCCATCAATTACAAGAGATACCCGAGCTTCCACCATTTTTGAAGCATATTTCAGCTAATAATTTCGAATCTCTGCAAAAAAATGGAGATTCGTTTTCACCTCCTGTTCTTGTCCGTAGAGTGTTGACCGTGGCTGACATTCCCTCTCCGGACCAGGTTAGGCTCTCTCTCTCTCTCACGGAGTATATGCTGGATGAATTGTGTTCTTGTATATTGGAATAGTAGTAAATGCAAAGGCTCAAGAAACGCAAACAAATATAAAGTGATTCTGCACTTTTTTGCATGTAATAAAGTTGGCTACCGTACTTCTACGGGAATGATTTCTATCACATGAGAGTTGTATGTTAATGCAAGCAAGGGTCACTGAATCTCTACTCATTTAGAGAGCTCTAGTTTTGAAGTGGAATTCACTAGGATTAATCACTAAACTCAAAATGAATTCATTTATTTTAGTACTAATAACAAACTTCGGTACTTTCTAATGGTCTATCTTTATAATAGACGCCTCCTGATTACACAATTTGGTTCCCTGGAGGAGAGATGCTAGAGTGGGTCGTCCCTATTGAAGAGAGTTCCGTATCATTCATGGCTTCAGAGGACTTGTATGATAAGTTTCTTGGATTGACTCTTTGTGCCGTTTTCAATAATGATGGACAGGCACATAATCAGATAGTTGAGATTTTACCACATGTGAATGGCGAAATGAGGGATTGCAAAGGAGGAATGGACTTCTTGGTAATGGATTCGGATCAAGTCTTGCTTTGGTATTTCCCACCATATGATCTGTGGGGAGAAGTCGATTTTGGTCAAATTGATGGGAGTTATGTACACTTTAGCCTTACAGTATCGGCTACAAAGGCAAAAAGGTGGGGATGTCGAATAATATGCAAGCCACTTGATGACAATTTAAAGGTTGTAATTCAAAACAATCGGCTTATCGATCCAACTTTACTCCACGAGTTTATTCTTGAGTCAACAGATTTAAAAGTTGAGTGTCCACTCATGCACAATGATAATTTGATCGAAACAGAGCTACGGAAAGACTTGCAGGATTGTCAAAGGAGTAGTGAGGAACATAGTCAAATAGTATCAAAGGGAAATCCTAAGCTTATTCTCCCTCACGGAATGCGAACCAAGACTATGCCGACTTCCAATTCGACTGGCAGAGATGAGGATGGTAGTGTTGGCTTGCAGCTTTTGTTGTTAGAATGATCGAAACTTGCTAAGGAAGCAATTCATAGGTAAGTGAACTCGCCGATCTCGATTAAAATGCATTCTTTCTTCTTGTTCTTCTCCTTTAATTTTCTCAAAAAAACTTGTAACCCGCTCTTAGCACCCGCTTTTACCCATTTATTAACATTGAGGTACTTTACGTGTCCATTTTAATTAGCGTTTAACTTTGCTAGCTACAACAATGGAAATAATCATCCCCAAAGAGCCCTCCACAAGGAGAGAGAAGGTCGCCCTACTTCTCAACTTAATATCAAGAAAATTAGTTCGACCAAGAAAGCATGCAAAGGTATCTAAGTTTTTCATTTTTTTTTTACTTTTTCTTTACTTGCACCTTCGTTTCTTGCCACTTTCATTTCCATGTATTTTCGTTTCAAAATTTAGTTCCTTGCAATGTAATTTCAATTCCAATGCATCTACTTTTCTCTCCGGGCTTATTAGTTTCACGTCGATTCAATCTCTCAATCCATGCCCCATTCATGCATTTTATACTCGAGTATGAAATCAAGGAACTGTCTCGGTCGCTTTCCCTTGCTCAACAACTATCACCATAAATAGATTTTGAACACATGACTCGTAAAAATTGTCGGAAGCCTTGATCACGTAGCTGCCCCATTATGTTATTTTTCTGGAAACGACTTTTTGAAAATTATCAATGTCAAATTTTTTGCGAAATGAGCATGTCAAAATTGTTTTTTTGTCTTCGTCGAAGCACCCTTCCATCCTTGTAGAAATATAATATATATTTGATGATCGCTTGCTTAAAATAATCAATCACCTTTTTTTTTTTGCTCAAATCCCCTTTAATTAACCCAAGTTAGTTAACTTTATTCCCAAATAGAATTCTGTAATTCTTTCTTCAAACTTCATCGACCCCCACTGTCCGCATCACCACTCCTCATCTTCCAACACGACGCCACCAGTGAGCTTTGACGCATGGATGATCGCCACCTGCCGACGGAGGCGACCAACAGAAGAAGTTCGTCGACGACGGTTGAAGGAGACCGGCCGGCGTAGGTGACGGACTACCACCGCCGGGAAGCCATGGAAACTGTTGACGTAGCTTCGGGTGAACGATTTTCTTCTGAGGTTCTGGGCTTTGCGCAGCTTGCTGTTGATCAGGTAATGCGTGACACATCTGAATCTTAATAAGTTGATGTGATACTTGAGCTGGATTTTGAATTCGACTCAGTTGGTGCTACAATTGCGCGCGAACTTGAAGAATGTGTCGTTGAATTTGTTCGAGAGACACTGAATCGATGTTCCTTCGTAAGTTTTGTCTGTGGATGCTTGATTGTGAATTCATAGGTTGTCGGCATTACACGCTGCAAAATTAGCGACAATCTCTGGAATTTGTAGATTTTTTTTGTTTTGTTTTCATCGGTGGCAATTTATAGAAAGAATTAGATGAAGTCTAGGTTCAAAGAAAAAACAAGAAAGGGAGAGTGAAGTAATGGGAAGTAGGGTGTACATGGGTTGGTTCAGTCCCCTTCTCAGGCAAAATACTGAGCCAATCCGGGTGCTGTGGGTTGGGAGGGAGAGAGGAATGGCTTTGGGAGCTTTTGAGGTGTCTAGGAAATGTGGATGTGTAGTATCTAGTATGTACTTATCATACAGATGTGCAGCGGGTGATAGGTTTGCCAGGAGAATTGAATTCGAAGAAACTTCTATCACTGGGATAGGGCTCTGTCTCTATGTTTTATGAAGAAGAGGCACAACCATAGAGGAATTAAGAAGATGCAATGAGATGGCAAGCCACCAGGAAAGGTTGCTTGATAGTCGAGTCCTTTAACCACTTCTTGACTTTGGCAACTAGGGAGAATTCAAAACCAAATTTACGTTGAGTGTGAGCGTAATATGAACATCGGTTGTGCCCACGGATAACTGGTTAGGTGGTTATTTTCTTTCGTCCTGTGGACTGTGGATATGAAAAATAAATAATCATGAGAAACACGGAGTTTACATAAGTTATTCAGTAGAATAGAGACAAAAGCACAAGATGCTGATGTCGATTCTGAATCATGAGGCCTTTGCAACAGTTTAAATTCTCTTTTTATCCTTATATGCCATAGCTTTTATGAAGGAAAATGACCGAGAAGCTAAAACTCACGGAAGCTTCTTGAATGTTTGAGCGAAACCTATTTAATGAA
The DNA here is from genome assembly GCA_031216405.1 of Syzygium malaccense. Taxonomy (NCBI): domain Eukaryota; kingdom Viridiplantae; phylum Streptophyta; class Magnoliopsida; order Myrtales; family Myrtaceae; genus Syzygium; species Syzygium malaccense. The sequence continues at coordinate 24,241,529 of CM062257.1, read as the reverse complement.
AGATAAGGTTTTGAGGTACCAATGATAGGACACACTGGAATGAGCAACTTGCAGTTTCTCAAAAATTGTTTGCTGTTTCTACTTTAGTGTGGTTAGAGCCATATCAGTTTAACAGTTAGGTGTGATTTACATATGAATTACAGGACGAATATGTTGCAATAATCATTGTTTAGAAGTTTGTGATCAGTATATTACACAGGACCTGCAGGATCCTGATTATATAGCTGTGAGACATGCATTCATTCCATTAGTAGTTGCATATTGATGCTGAATATTTCTACTGCTGGACACTTGATGCTGATTTCCTCTTGAATAGCTTGAATACATGCATGCATGCTTGCGAATTTCTGACTCTTATACTTACAGTTTTTTCTTCTAACAAGTAACAAAACCTATTTGCTATTCTTATGTAAGGCAAAGTTTGCTTTGGACAGCCTTAAAGTTCCAGTTGGGTAAAAAACTAATTTTCAGTAATCACGTGCATTTCAGATATACAACTTTATTTTCTAATTAAGATGATTAGTTTGTCAGTCTTAATTAGTGAATGATTTCAGATTGTACTCTTTGATTGAACAGCTGTGTGATTGTTGAGGATGGGTACGTTATTATGACAGGAAGAAACCGGACTAATGAGGCACGAAATGTATGGTTTATCATTGCTTCTCCACCCCCTTGTATAAATTTGGCCAACAGCACTTTGTTATTGTTCTGAATTGATATCCTTGAATTATCTACTTGTAGTTATTGTTGGTCATTATATAGTTCTCCCATTATCAGCTTTTGTGAAGTTCCTAACATTGTTTCCTTATACCATATGTTAGCTAAACTTCGGTATACTTGTTTGGTATAAAATGAATTGTGAACATTGTATTGCCTTGTAAGATGTAAGAACCTGCTTCTTGGGCACATTTTTTTCGCACAATGGCCACATCTACACAAATAGTTTAAGCCTGGTTTCTGGTAGAGATAATCTCTCATCTAATAGTCTATTCCTAGAACCATTTATAGTTATGTGGTGACAAGACACTACTATAAATGACTTTGCAGACAGTAATAAATAGTTGATGTGAAAAATATTTGGCCCTTTTAGTATCTTGTGGAGCACAATGAAAAAACAAAGGCACCTTGCTATAGGGGTATATAAAAAATAATGTTAGAAAAGGTGGAGGTGGCCAATCCAATAAGAAGCCTCTTTTTCATGTGAGATTGTCAGCAACTTCAAGTGAGCAAAACTTGTTGATATCATGTAGTATATGCCTTGATCAATCTTGTATATACTCAATCAGATAACTTGTCGGAGAAAACATTTCTTTTGAAATGCATTTCCTAAATTTTTTATGAAACTACACACTAAGAGCAACTTTCTCTCTGGCAAAGCTCCTAAGTTTGATATGCTTTCTTTATTTTTCACCTTGCGCTTTCATAGGCAACAAGACATGCAGAGATGGACATTCTTGATGTTCTTCTTGAACAGTGGCAGAGGACAGGATTTTCGGCTGCAGAAGTTGTAGAAAAGTTTTCAGCATGCTCCCTTTATGTGACATGTGAACCATGCATAATGTATGCAGCGGCATTATCGATCACTGGTACATCTGTTGATTATACTGGAATAAAACTAAACTTTCCTAAGATTTATTTGTTCATAAATGATTAGATGACTCTTAGCCACTTTTAGGTATAAAGGAAGTATAATCTGACTATGCAAATGATAAATTTGGAGGCTGTGGATCAGTACTGTGATTGCATTCAAGTACCTCCACCCCATGCATTAGGTCAGTTGCTGAACTTGCTTTTGTTACTGATTTTGTATCTAATTAGCTCCACTTTGAAATTGTGACCCATGACAATTGACAACTCAAGCTTACTGGAGGTTTATGATTCCTTATGTTGATTATTGATCGATGCAGTTTTGTATCGATTCTGTTTTCTGTAGCAACTTGAATATTGCAACACATAACCATGAAGATAGAAAAAGGTTTATGGAACTAATTATTCATCTTTTCTGTCCTTTTCCTAGTCTAAATGGAAGAAAGTGGAGTTTCCTCAAGCGTCAAAAAGTCGAGTTTATATTAATTCTTTCTATCCTTGCTTTATTTCCTTTTTCTTAAATTCTTTGTGACTGGTTGAACATTTTTCTTTTTTTTTTAATTTCCCCTGAAAAAATTTACAGTTCTTGGAAGTGCTACAAGTTAAGCTAACATTAGTTTGTTCTTTCCTTTTCCCTTTGCCCTTTTTTTCTTCATCTCTTCTTCCTCACTTGTTTTCACTGTAATTAGATTCTTTGCTGTCTTAATGTTATTAAGTTTAAATTGGGAAATATAGCATCTTCTGAGAAATATGATTTTTTAACTATGAGCAAATTATGCTTTCTGAGATGCCGTGGGCAATGTGCTTGATCTTCCTGCATACATGAGGGCAAGTGCTTGCTAAATTGTGGTGGATGGCTTGTGTTTCCAGTATGATTTTTCATCTGTCTGACGCTGGCATGATCTAACATTTCATGTTTGCTACGCTTGTTCAGAACTCATCATTTTTTTCTTCAGACTTTGTAGACATAAAACTTAAAACATAGTGAAATAGGATCTGTTTCAATGTGATCTGAACAGTACATGAAGTAGCTAATCTAGATTACGACATTATCTTTCTGTTGAAGTAGTAGTTCTGGAAGAAAAAGCTCAAGTACGGGGGTGAGAAGCATGAGATGTACTAAGGATGCATCTAAACAAAAAGTTTAGTGGAAAAAAATAAACCATGAAAACTCTGACTTTTGGAGCTTGAAATACATAGTTATGCTGCTCTTAATAATCTGATTATGAGTCAAAAGTATTGTGGGAAACATGACCTAGCTCATTACCTTTCTGAATAAAACATCAAGCAAGGTAACTCATCTCGTAGATAAAGGACTACCTTGCTCAATTTCCTCTCTCTGGAGCTAAAACTAGCCCATTACTGCATAGTTTCATGATAGAGAGAACGAGACTGTTATAACAATGAACACAGTTCCTATGCGATGTTTGGAAGATGTAGCTGATGGAAACCCATCCTAGCCGGTACTAGTACACAAGTCATCCACAAATCTTCTCTCAATCAGATCACTGTTGCAAGATCTCTCTGAAGAGAAGTTGCCCATCAAAATTAAAAGCCTCTAAGTATCACCCTACTTACAGCATATTGTTTGTCCTCCAAGGACATTCGGTTCCATGTCGAAGAGAGAATATAGAATGACCCAAAGGCATCGTGAAAGTAAAAACAATTTAAGCCATAGTTACCCCAAACACACACTCTTTTATATTTGATGCAAGAATTTTGCCAAGGTCAATGCCTAGTTACTGTCAATTGAATCAAATGGTACAGTTCATAGATAATTTGCTTGCATGATTTTCCTGGGGTACAAACATTTCTTAGAATTGATATTCTTAAGAACAAGATATAAACTTCTTAAACTAAACATATTCTCCCACTGGCGAACTTGTTTTTGCTTAAATGATACCTTCTTATGCAAATTACTTTGTCAATTAGTCTGCTAAATTATCTCTAGCATGATATTTGGACATGTCTTGCAAATGGATCTGTCTCGGGTTTCAAGCTGACGACCGAGGTAAAAATGCAGAATCATTGGAAATATTGACTAGTTTCTACTGAAATTTCATCTATGTTCCCCCTTTCAAGTGTCTGCCCGATTTATGAATGTTTCCAACTTTTTTCTTGTTTCTCTTGCTGTAATGGTAATTCTGGATGAATGGGTTTCAATTGTTGGAGGTATAATGGCGTTAGAAGCAATATCTCTTCTGCGAGATTTTCTTGAATGAGGAAACCCTAATGGTATGAACAACAATTAACCACCAATTGAGCCATCTGTTCGAAAGAATTTTATAATACTGTCATCAGCACCTATTTACTTTAGATACCTAAGGAAAATGATAGCTCTTTTTTAATGAACCAATAGTTACTGCACATTTTAAGAGGCTTTTGCTAGCGTAATAGAGCAATTCTACATTTTGAACCAAAGTTTACTTTATCAATTGATGAAGTAGAGCATTGTGCCTGCTAGCTACATCTCCCTGAAAGACCATTCCAGAAAAAGTTCTCTTCTCAAATCTAATACAATGGTTTTCCTACCACTCATCCATTTCCATATTGCTTAAGAAGAATTCAGGAAGCCTCTTTCTATTTCCACCTTTCAATCAATTCTTCCAACCAGCTAGAGAAAGAATTGTAGCTGGGGCTTTCGGTGATTGCAGATCTTGCCGAACAACTCTCTCTCTCGCTCTCTCTCTCTCTCTCTCTCTCTCTCTCTCTCTCTCGCGTCCAAATGTAAATCGTTTGCTGCAGTAAAGATATGTTGTTGTATCATTGCTCTGGAAAATTACCTGCACATCCCAGGTAAATAAAGCTGGCCGAGTGGAATGTTTTGTAATGACAAAGGGTAAATGAAATTGCAAGCATAGAACTAGCGGGCCATTGGTTGGATTAGAACCCATTCAGAAGTTTTCTCCATCAAGGATAAGGTGCTTATCTTGAGATGGTGGGTACACTTATCCAGACTAACACTAAGTATAGTTGCTTGAGTGGACTGGTGTTCAGCCAAATAATGGTTGCTATAAATAGGTGTAGAATTTGCCCAGGAAACAAAAGGTAGAGTTTCAGATTCCCAGTCAATTCGTTTGGCCAAATTTCAGATGCCTGGCTATTCCTATGTAGGTTTCCTCTAGACTGGGTATTTTTAACCAGATTGCCATTTGAGAAATAAAACTTCATGTCCTTGGTTAAGAAAAAAGACGAAGTGCAGTATCTTAATAGTTGAGAATCCATTGTTTAGACGCGTTTGAGAGAAATATCTTCTTACTTGATCCCTATCTTGAATTACTAAACATATACGGTTCTTAGTCCAGCAATTCTCCAATTTGAGCTCTTTAGTTTCAAATATTTCAAGGGACTGACAGACCATAACCTTTTCATGCCTCTGAAATAATTAGTACACTTCGGAAACAAATTACATACAGAAAAAATGGCCTTGGAATAATTTGTCTTCGCAATGATAAAATCAATTTGGTTTCATGTTTCTTCTCTATTTTGTAGAAACATGTTACATGAATGTCATTTCTCTCTGCCTTTCTTCCCCTCCTTTTCCATTTATTTGCCGTTAATGACACTGTGAATCTATGATTTGTTCAAGTATTTTATAGATATGCTGAACGCTTCTATTTGATGTTCAGCTCCAAAGCCTCACATGCCATGGATTAATCATCAGGCCGCTTATTCTATCTGCATGCATTGATTCTTCTTGTTGAATACTCTCATTCCTTTGCACAACTAGGTAAGACCTTTGAACAATTGAATCCTTCCTTTTATGAATATCATGTACACCATGTATAGTATTATGATGCACCTCTGCTGCATATTCAATGATCATCAGTTACTCATGCATATAACAATTGGGTTGCATGGTGACATCAGCAAGTTGATCCAACCCAAAAGCTTAAGTTGATAAGTGGAGGGTGAAGGCAAGAGGAGAGAGAGAGAAAATAATGGTTGTGCAGAGAAGAGATTGGGGTTAGGGTTTCAGTTCAGCCCCGGTTTTGATACCATGTTGAGAGACAAAAACACTAAACTAAATCCTTAGCTTAGGTCAATGTGAACCCAAGCTATCTATTTTTAATAAAGCAAAGAAGCCAAAATTACAATGTCACCCTTATTGCCGCCATACATGAAATAATAAAGGAAATAGACTAAATGCCCCCCATTGGCCAAATACTCTCAACAGTTATTTACAATGGTTAGCATTCTAATATATGGTCAGAGGATATAGTTAAACATCCAGCATTCCATAAAGTGTCTTCAAATGATTCAGTGCACTCTGACAATGCATGTGCTGTTTACTGCTTTCCCAATTCGCAGAATTTCATCAAGGGACCCGAGAAAGGAAGCATAGTGCATGTACAGATCAGTTTTTCTCCAATGTTCATGTGTTTTACTAAAGGCTGCAGCTGTGATCAAAGTCCATTTCATGCTTGAACTTGTTTGTCAGATGTTTAAGATAATTTACGGCATAACCTTGTGTAGGCATCACTTTTCTGATGCTAAGTTTTTTGTCATCACACATAATCTGTAATCTAGCTTGATTTTTTGAGTTTATCAAACTTTGAGGTAATTCCAGGCATGCTATTGATGTGTCTGAGCTTCATAGTTCTGGACTATATTATGTGCTATCGCTTATAATGACAAAAGAGGTAAATGATTTACATGTGATTCGCATGGAGTTTTGGGCAAAAAATTGCGTTGACTGGATTTAAGCTTGGTGGTAAGTACTTCGCGGTTATACTAATTATGATCTACGTACTTGAATTTATAATATTGTAAAGTCATGAATATTGTTGACTTTGCCTAGCATATTATTGTGAGAAAATCTCAGTGATTTGATCAGTGTTTTGGCCGGTCGAGAGGGAATTGGCGATTGCTTCTTCCCTAAGTGTGCTTTCATTATTGTTCAATCATGAAGGAGTGACCTCTTTTCTTTTGATAATAAAGTGTCGAAATTTGTGTTTTTTTTAAGCTAGTAATGATTATATTAGAACCAAATCTGGTAAAACATTAGAAAGTGCCGAAACATTTGCTTGAAAGGCCTCCATTCTAAAACGAACAGGAAGATGGTAATTTTGGACCGCAATCTGTTAGAAATTTGTAAAAAATGGGGGCTAGCGTTAATCGTATAATATTTTAGTTGGGGAAAAATAGGCTGTTATAAGTTTATAAAATATATGAGAATGCTATATCACCCAAATATGGCTGGGATTACATTATTGGGTTTAGCACATCTCGGTTACAGTAATAATATGATTCATCGGTCAGTGTAGGTCGATATTTTAACATTGACCTGTTATAGATGAGTCAATTAGAATATGCTACATACATAGACTATGGTCTCCTTTCCCCTCCTAATTTCATATGCTTACGGTTTATCTGTTCGAGACCTTCTAGGGGAGAAGGAGAGGAAGACAGTCCTGGAATTGTATGGTTTTATTTGTATTAATCAGTTCAAAGATGATGAGTGGCTAAATTAGGTATGTGATTTAAGGTTAGGTATTCTAGGTACTATGCACGAGTTTTAGATCGTTTAATTTCTTCAATGTGGTATCAGGGCGAATGCATATAGGTTTAGAATCTATTCAGTGCATAATCTTGATGCAATTACATGTATATGTTCCGGGAATTGATTCTTTTGGTTTATGGGATCTTAGTTACCCATTATGTGGCAAATCTTCTTTGCAAATTTCGTGCTATAACTCAGTCTTTGCCGTGGGAATTTCAAAATTTGATGAGCATGTGAACCGTAAATGATATTCGTAAATGATATTCTGTAAATGATATTCTGCAATTTGAGCCGTTTGCTTGTTCCATTCATCTTCTCTAACCATGCCATTAATACGTGCAGCATACGATCTTTCAGGTAATGACCAGTAGGTTTTCGAGCTGAAGTACAAGCTTTTTCCTCGCAGCCTTGACTAGCTGGTCAAAACCTCACTTTGGGTCCATAGAAGAAGCCACCTCATGTTTGCATACATCAAGAAATGAATCCCCAACACATATTGTCACTTTTCTTCACAGAACCACCAAAGCAATAACTACATTTACAGAAAAGCTCTCTGCAGAAGCAAAACAGAGTTTGTCGTTGCTCACAAGACCAACCCGTGGTGGTAGCCTGTGCGAATCCGAGGTGACAATGTCGCCAATAATGTTCACTTTCTCACTCCTCATTTTAAGGTTTGTAATTTATTTTTATTCTTTTGGCCGGGGGTGTCTCAAATGTTTGAGATTTTAGATGTTGGGTCAATTCCATTCAACAATCTGGACACTACAAAAGATTTATGCGCTCATGACTCATCAAAAAATAACAAATTCAACGTCGAAAGTTGGACCTTTACTAATAAAGACAAGTATATAAGGGTAAGATGAAATCTTACATCCAGTTACTTCCTTTTTCAAAGCCACATAAGTTGCTAATTTAACCTTTACTAATAAAGATAACTATAAAAGGGTAAGGTGAAATCTTACATCCATTTATTTCCCTCTTCAAAGCCACACAAGTTGCTGATTAAATAGTTCGGTTAACAAGGCATTTTCCATTTACATGGAACTGCCGTCCTATTTCTCATGAATAAATGCAATATAAACCACACGTGGGCAGTGAGAAACTAAAAGATAGTCTTCTGTTGGTGGGTCTACAAAGCACCGACTCATACAACCATCTTTTATTAGCATTGCTTTACTGGATGAAGTTAATGATAATTAACTATATCCAGATCTTGAAAGCCAATGATGTCTACAACGTCTTCAACAAAAAGCACTTAAAAAAACGCAGGTAAAAGTACAATTTCTGTGTTTCAGTCTAGCAATTTCATACATTGTATGAAAGAGAGGCCGGCACGTTTGATAAACAGAAATTAAAGAGCTTAAATTAATTCGTGTCTTTATATATCTCATCCTTTGAGATAAGGCCACATCCATGACCCTCTCGCCTATTTATATAAAGTTCACTTCATTAAATCGAGAAGACAAATCATGAGTAACATAACTTTCTAGCCAACAGAGTTATATACACAAGAGAGAATATGATGAAAGATTTGATGGGGACGTGTAATCATCAAACTTCCCTCTCGGTCTCTGCCTAGTAGTTGGGATAAGATGAATTATTGTCGTGCAATTTTACTGGAATCCTTTAAGTGTTTCCTTGTCGAGTAACGGACCACACACAGCCCACACGGGGCCACATAGGCCGTGGGTCGCTAGGCTTCGTGGGCTGCAGCCCGCCTGAGCCACATTGGCAACATACGGACGGCATTTTTGGGTGGGCTTGGTCTGAGATTTTGGGGCTTGTTTTTCTATAGGAAGAGGAAAGGTTATTTATATTTGTGGTGCTTGTTATTTATACATGAGAACCACAGCTGTCTTTAAGAAAATATTATTCATTTGCCCTGTATATGTAATTTTGCTACCAATTTTCACAAAAGTGTATTACAAGCTTTAAAAGGGGTGATCAAATGAGAAGATATGTAACAAGCTTTAAAGAGGCTTATGTGATGGAATCGAGAGTACATACATTAAATGAGAGTTAGGTGGGTATGTGTATAAATGAGTAGCTGGTATTTCTTGTAAATGGTCATTCAAAGCATTGGTTACCAAAATAGTCCTATAATATTATATTTTTCTTATGAACAGAATTTCTTTTTGTTAGCATAGATGGACGTGACCTCTCTCAGACAATAATTTTGGACGGTTAGGTACCACATGATAACCATTCTGTTCCGGAATGGTGAAAGAGGCCTTGCCAATATGGGCCACACATTTGCCTTTAATGGGCTTTTACATCAAATGGGTCAAGAGCCCATCAAACTTCATGGAGGATCACATAAGATGTTCAAAGAGTCTCGATGACCTATCCCTCCCCTCATTCTTCACTTTGATAATCCAATTGAGCGTCGAATGCATTTGATACAGCCAAGACTATGGCGTTATTATATTACACTGTAACCGTGTTGTAAAATATATTATAACTTGAGTTCTCAGTAATACGTGTTTTAAAGTTACAGCACTCAAAGTTGAATGAGACGTCCTTTTAAAAGCTGCTACGATCATGACGAATTTGTCAATTTTCTTGTGTTATTGCTGTTCACTCATTAACGTATGATCAATATTTGGTTATTACTGATTGTATAACAAAAAAACTTATTTATTCCTAAAACCATATCACATTTGAGTAACAAAATTATCAGTCAACTATCAAGGGAGATGAACTCCTTCATGCAGATAATATTTGTAAATTCTTATTACATAATGCTTACTTGGGATTGAAGAGAAAAACACTTGCTCATAATCAGAATGGTGGTCCATAAGGTAGGCAGCTTGACCCATGTAACCCAACATAAGGCAAGGCAGTACAAGAAAAACAAATGTAAGCTTCTACTTCTTGGAAAATAAAATAAAATAAAACAGTAAAAACAAAGAAAGAATAATGAATAAACAGGATCAGATTTTTCGTACCATCGTGTACTTATATAATTTTTTTTCTTGAATTTCTTATATAAATATGAAAAATCTAATATAAATGAATTGTGTCTTCGGTACCGCCTCCTTCTTTTGACATAATATGAGAGAAACAAAATGAGGACGAACATGATTATCCCACGAATCATCTCTTACGCACATATAAGAATACTTCAACTGATGGAAGAAATCGTGTGTGAAGTGATCAAAAGTTTATCGATTCTAAGATCGAATAATGATTGTAATAGTGATGGGATAATGTGGATAGGCGTAGCTTTTGGTAATAGCCTCCCAGTGGTACGTAAACATTTATTATTTCTCTTCAAAGATTCGCGTTTCTAACACTTTATCCTCCATTTTGAATTTTTTAACTTTGGTACCCACTTCACTTCCGTGACCACACCTACGATTTGTCGTTTATTATCTAAGAAGAGAATCGAAAAGGATGGTGTTTTTAACATCTCATACCCGAACACTACCCGAACACTACGGACAAGAAGTTGTTCCCATTCGTTTTTGATATTGTGGGAGATCGGAATGACATATACCACAATATAATACTACTGTAAAAGTAACATTTATTTTGTCGACCACTTGCACATTAGGGCTGAATTCCCAAAGGTGCAACTCAAATTCTCTACCCATGGCAACCAAGAAACCCACAATCATATGGCAAATACTTTGCTAGGTTGACTACGCTATAGATAGCAGAGGAATTTATGTCGGTCTGTCATGAAAATGCACAAGTTTCGCGTTCTGCCTACTAGATTTGTTCGTAGAGTTGATCTGTCCACCACCCATGATTTTATCTGGAACCAATGGACGCAGCTATAGAGCGTTTTCCATTAATTCATCGGCAAAATTTCCGACGTACTCTGATAAATGTCTCACAAACTTCTCGAAACCCGACAATATTCAATGTGCCTGTGTCTGACAAATTTAATGGAGGGTCAACTTCTATGGTACGCTGCTTGTCATGAATGATGCCCTCCATTTCCTCGTGTCTTTTTCTTTGATCTTAAATCATATGGAATGCTCTTCCTTTGACTAAGCGAGAGAGACAAAAGGAAAGGGAACCAGAAGGCGTCGCGCAGCAGGAGGAGAACAGGTCGCGCAGCAGCAGGGAGGGCAGAGTCGCGCGAGGGGCAGAGGTCAGAGTCGCCCGGAGAATCCTTTACCCATCCGAGAGGCCCGCGGTTTGAGGCCGGTCCGTTAGTTCACCATCTTGGTTTCTTGTCTTGTATGTTTGGTTGATTAGATTTAGCGCGTCTTCTTTGGGCCGGAAGTTTGGTAGCCGGAAAACGAGATTTGGTTGTCGGCTTTAAGTTTTAATCGCCAAAACGGTGACCGGTGGTCCGGTGACGGTCAAAGTAGGTAGCATTGTTTCGGGGACCGGATGTGTGATTGATGGTCGGAGGACATTCCTCCGGCGAAGCAAAAAGGAGACGTTCGAGAGAAAAGATTCTAACTTAACGGGGTGTCAAATATGCATTTTGGCCGTATGCTCGAAATGGTTTACTGCATATTCTAGCAAAACCGAGCTGCAATGAAACAAAAAAAAATGTAATTAAAACAATAAAAAAAGAAAATAAAAAGTGGCCAGTTCCTGGGTGGAATTGGGAACTAGCAGGTTCGTTTGGTTCCCGGTTCCAAAACAGGATAGGCCGATCACCCCCCAGTCATTTGCTGTTAAATTTGAGAATGAAGCTTAATCAGGGAGGTGAACTCGGTGAGCGGAAGCTAGGTTTAGATTTCGAGAGTTATTTCTTGCTCTGAAATGTAATACTCCACGTGTTCGACTTGTTCTGCCACTGCCAGTAGTGTTTATTACATGAGTTCGCCTTTGCTTTCTGAACTTGCTCTATTAAGACATTTAAGCATTTCGTTTTGGGCCTTTGATTTTAACTTTATGATTTGATCTTTGAAGGTTCGGACCAGAGATTACCCAACCGGTATGTATTCTCAGAGGAACTACGGTAATTGGACCCGTCAAGGTCCTGAGGCTGAGGCGCCAGCTGCCTTCCCTCCTCCAACTTCCAACTTGCGGCAACTTATTAGGATGTATGGTCATGATAATGGGAATAATGGTCCGAAGGCTCCTCCTAGTGTCCCATATCTCAATTATCAAGAGCATTATTCTTTGCATGGAATCCAAAAGTCCCACCTCTTTGCAACTCCCTCACTTCCTCCTCCCCCCACATACTGGCCCCCACGCCCAATCAATTCGCAGCCTCAACAGCCTAATTGTCCACTCTTCAATCAAAATTCAGGCCTCATTACTTCATTTCCTGCGAAAACTTTCACTCAAACTTTCACTGAGTCATTGGCTCCCCAGCAAATCCAATCAACTGGTGAAACAAACTCCTTAACATTGCAGCAGAAGAGAAAAGAGAAGAAAATGCAGAGGAAGAGGAACATAAAAGAGGCAAAAGTTAAGGGGATATATTGCCCGACCATTCAGCGGAAGGCAAAGGATAAGGAAAAGAGGAAGAGGCTGAGGAAGCAAAAAGAGGCCAAAACTAAGAAGAATATGTGCTATGAGGATGTAAGTCCTTTGTCAGAGTTGTTGGTGGCTGAAGATGATGTTAAATTGGATATCGATATCAACACAGGAGGGATGTCTATGCAAATTCCGGATATATCGTCAAAGAGGATTAGTGTTGAACCTTCCCAAAACATATGCAATGGCGTGTCCGAATGCTTAGATACAGATGCGCCATTTGACTCCCTTGCAAATGCATATGACCTGAGACAACAAAGGAGAATACCTATAAAGTTGGCCCAGTGGAATGCTTTGTAATGACAAAGGGTTAATGGAATTGCAACCATAGAAATAGTGGGTCATTTGTTGGATAAGAATCCATTCAGAAGTTTTCTGAATCAAGGATGTGGTGCCCATCTTGAGATGGTGGCTACAGTTAAACAAGACTGATACTATGTATGGTTGCTTGAATGGAGCGGTGCTCAGCCATATAATGGTTGCTATGAATAGGTGTAGAATTTGCCTGGTAAACAAAAGGTAGAGTTTCTGATGCCTGTCTTTTCCTTTGGCCAGTTTTCAGATGTCCTGTTTATCATATGTGGTTGTCCTCTAGACTGGGTATTCTTAGATTGCCATTTGAGAAATGGGAAGTCATGTCCTTGGTTAAGGAAAATGACAAGTAGTGTCTTAATCGTAGATATTCCATTGGTTAGACTCATTAGAGACAAATATCTTCTTCCTTGATCCCTATTGTGAATTACTAAAGATATATTTCAATTTATATGCTTTTTGATCTAGCAATTCTCCAATTTTAGCTCTTCAGTTACAAATATATCAAGAGATTGATTAGACCATGACCTTTTCATACCTCTTAGATAATTAATACGCTTTGGAAACTCATTACATACAGAAAAGATGGTCTTGAAATAATTTGTCTTCAGAATGATAAAGTCAATTTGGTGCATGTTTCTTCTCTGTTTAGTAGAACCCTAGTACATGAATATCATTTCTCTTTGCCTTTTTGACCCCTCCTTTTTCCATTCATTTGCTGTTTATGACATTGTGGAATCTATGATTTGTTAAGGTATTATATATATTCTGAATGCTAACGTTTGGTTTTCAGCACCAAAGCCTCACAGGCCATGGGTTACTCAGGCTTCTCATTGGATCTGCGTGCATTGATTCTTTCTGTGAGTCCTCTCATGCCCATGCACAACTTGGTAAGACCTTTGAACTTATGATTCCTAGCTTTCTTGACATCATGTACACCTCTGATGCATATTGAATAATCAGTTGCTTGTGCATATTACAAGTCAGCTGCATGGTGTGACCTTTCTATAATATAGCCTGTTAACAACGTAATGGCATGTGTTAGGGCTCTATGGCAATGTTTCTTGCTGTGGCACTATGATATGATGCTCATGCTAAGATTGAGTATACCTATAGCTGTAGATTTCCTTGCATGATGGTAGTCAATCGCAACGAGGACACTATAGAGGTCTTCAAGATGAAGTTAGGCGATATCCTTGGTCTTCATTCCTGATTCTTGGTTTATTCTGATCATATTGTTCATTGTTCTTATTCATGTTAGTTAATCTCTTCATTTGACTATAACCTAAGTCAAACTTGCAGTTCAAGGGAGTTCCCATTCTTGTGGTGAATTCATCGCAAACTAATTGAACTATAGTATTCTGACTCTTTGTACTGCATGTAGAGTGCAAATAGGTATGTGACATCATTGGTGGTGACTCTAGCATAATGAGATTCTCTCCTGTTTCTGTGATGGCAGAAACCGTTAATGCTAATTATTTTGTCTCAAGAAGTTAAAACATTTCATAACCATAATTTGTTCAGACAGCGCCTTATGGATAAAGATATGTATGAATGTTATTGACGATGATTAGCATTCTATTCTTTAGTAAGAGGATGTAGTTAATCATTTAGCATTCCATAAATTGTCTTCAAATGATTCAGTGTACTCTGACTGACAATCCATGTGCCATTTACTGCTTTTCCAAACACAGAATTTCATCAAAGGACCGAGAAAGGAAGCATGATGAATGTCCAGATCAGGTCTTTTCCGGATGTTTATGTCTTTATTGAGGGTTGCAGCTGTGATCACAAGCCCATTTCATGCTTTTAACTTGATTATCAGATTGTTAAGATAATTTATGGCATAACCCTGTCTAGGCATTGCTTTTCTGATGCTAATTTATGTCACCAACATAATATGTAATCTGGCTTGATATTTGTTATGAGTTTTTTGAACTTTGAGGCAAATTTAGGCGTGCTATTGATGTGTCCGAGTTTCGTAGTTCTTTACTGTATCAGGTGCAATCCTTGATGATGGTAAAAGAGGTAAATGATTCGCATATGATTACTACCATCAAGTGTAGTATGATAACTGTAATGAAGAATCTTCGCATTTGCGGGGATTGTCATTCCCAATTAAACTTGTTGCAAAGATTGTTGATCGTGAGATCGTTGTGAGAGATTCCAGCCACTTTCATCACTTCAGGTGGCATTTGCTCGTGGGGATTATTGGTAGCGAGGGCGTGAGGTTATTTCTCCTGTCATGAACCTGTTAGCATCCTGAGTTTGCTCATTGTGTTAAGCATTGATGATAGTGGAGCAGCTACACGAGCACTATTCAATATGGGCTTACTTTTATTGTTGACGTAATAGACAGTGAATTCATATGGAATCCATGGCTTTTTTATCAGCTTTGGTTAGTTTAGGAGTGTAAGGGAGTTCAAGTATTTCTCAGCTGTATGAGCTTGTGGAAAGTTGTAGACCTGGGAGGAAATCTTGCTTTGGATGGCATTGCCATCCATTGGCTCCATTCAGGGATTTCTGTCACTTAGCTTATGGCTTTGGTCTCGCCAGATAAAAAGAATCTATTCACACGTAAGGTATCCCTTCCGCAGAATTAGATCAAGTGAAAAAACCCAGAGCATTGGAAATAGACACTTTCCATCTAATAGAATTTGTATTTCGACCAAAAAAAATCTATTAGAATTTGGGACGTTCGGAGAGAAGGAAGTACTGCTTGATAAAAGAAGGAAAAATGACATAAATAGTCCATGAACTTTAGCTCAATGTATAATTTGATCCTTGGACTTTTAATTTGTTTAATATAATTCTTGAATTTTAATTCAATGTGCAATGTGATCTCCGAATTTTTAATTTGTTCAATATCATTCTTGAACTTTTGATACATGTTCAATTCAGTCCTTGAATTTGAGCAGTCTTTGTCATTAATTCAAGTTCATGGACTGAATTGAACATGTACCAAAATTTCAGGGATGACATTGGACAAATTAAAAGTTCAAGAACTACATTGCACATTGGATTAATGTTCAGGGACTACATTGAATAAATTAGAAATTTATGGACCAAATTATATATTAAGCCAAAATTTAGGAATCGTTTGCGTGATTATCCCGTAAAAGAAAAGAAAAGAAACCCACCCAAACAAAAGAAAGGTTATTGCCCTGCCTCCTCTTTTTCGATTGAAATTGAAAGTTGGTCCTTTTTTGAAATGTCCCATCAACTCTTCTCCTTTGGCCCTCTATTAAATTCTTAGAGCCTCTTCGCCTCTTTATTAGGTCTATGAGATATAACAAAAGCTTCTTCCATCTCTGGATGAAATTCAACTTCACCAAATGTTGTCTCACAAATTTGCTGGATCTCTTCAACAAATCGACAGTAGCAAGTGAGGTTG
The DNA here is from genome assembly GCA_031216405.1 of Syzygium malaccense. NCBI lineage: Eukaryota > Viridiplantae > Streptophyta > Magnoliopsida > Myrtales > Myrtaceae > Syzygium > Syzygium malaccense. The sequence continues at coordinate 24,225,282 of CM062257.1, read as the reverse complement.
GTTTAATTGTGGTGCCAAAGTTAGTACTCTCATGTTCTTTGTCTTATTCAAGTTGAGCCGATGTTAGTGTTAGAAACCGGTAGTCATAAAGCACAATAAAATCTTAATGGTCTAGCACAGTTGATCAGTTGTCAGTGCTTGCTAATGTATTGCATGAGAAGTGAAAACTATTTCTTTTAATAGTGATTAGTCAACTCTTCATATTGCAGTTTTCACTATCCTAAGAGGTCTGTCTCCCTGAGAGTTCTTTTGCCTTTCCTGTGGATTATTTTGTGTTGTGTGGGGTTGAAATCCATAACTCTTGTGCCATCTATTTTCTTGCGTCTTGCTAATATGTGGCTTGGGCTCGCAATTGCCTGAGTCTTCCTGACCACAATGGAGAACCAGTCTTGTTCGTATTGAAGATGAATTTCACAATACCTCTACCAGTAATATTCTAGCACCACCTTGTAGGATTCCTTTTTTCTATGGATGAGAGTTGGACCTTAGAGTACATTTTAATTCACAGTCCTGATGATGCATACTTGAACTTAGTTTGCTTGCTGTAGGTTTCAGGTTGTGCTTACCAAGCTTAACACTTTCCACAAATGGAAGTTACATTAGAAGCTGGGTGGGCATTAAGAGAAGATTATGGTTTTTTGTCCGACTACTCATGTTCTTTGGCCTCCCTAAACTTGCACATTATGTCAAGACTGGAGAGTTGTCTCCCAAAATGTCTGCATAAACTGGTTAGAATTTTTCTTCTTCTGTTTTACTTTGGACATGAAATGCTAACACTCCTTGCCCTTGAGTTACTTTTCATCTTGCTGTTATGTTTAGAAAGCATGAATTCCATCTAGCCTCATTTGAAGAACTAGTTTTGTTTCGAGGTTATAGGTATAAACTTTGAAGAACTAACTCTTTTGACATCTGGTCATGAATGTTGTAATTCTTTGATTGTTAGAAAGTATTGTTGTAATATGCAGGGTAAAATAGAGATGTCATTAGTTTACATGTGAATATGATTGAAATCCAAGAGGTCTAGACTCGTCATCCTTTAGAGCCGTGTCACGTTGTGATTTGATTCCCAATAAAGCTTTCTTAATATTCATTACTTGCTAGCTTGTATCGGATGTTTATAACATAGCATATGGGTATGGCTGTGTGATGTCTTTCTTCACTCCCACTCTTTCAATGAAGTCTTCACAGAATAGTCATATAGATTTATTTTGTCTTTTGCAGTGTAGAAATGATAAAAGAGGTTTCACTTGAGAGTGATTCGGCTATTTTCACTCGTGGCCTCTACTCTGCAAGAAATAGAAAGAGAAGCATGTTAGTTTGCAGCTTTTTGAGGTACGTGTAGAAGATTTTCATTGTCAGATGCAACAACCTTGGCTATGTCTGTGGTTGATGTTCTTTGATATATGTCTTACACTGTTTATTTTCTTCTATTATTGTTCCACTAGTTCATGGAGGTATATCTCTCTTGACTTCATTTTTGCGTATATACCCTATGGAATTACCTATAGGCCCAAATCGCAGTGGCAGTCAACCTCTGTGACAGAGGCATGGGCAAGTGCTGCTTGAGAGTTTCTCCGAATATCTCCCATGAGAGTTCTCTTACCTGACGCGAACAACCACTTCCGGTTGGGGAAGCCGCAGGTGAAGGAATGACTCACTATGGGAGCAAGAGGTTGATGTTTTTGTTGTTGCTTGCAGCGCTAGGAGTAACTGGCTTGGCGGAGAGAACACAGACCTTTGTTACCCTGGGAGCACAAGAACAGTAGTCTTCCCACTCGTCATTGTTTTCAACTTGCTTTTCATTTCATGGAATATGTATTACAATCATCGATAAATCAATAGGAGCTAGTTGAAATTGGAAAGCAAATATAAAATCAATTTGGAAGAACATAAAAATTTCATTATTATTAGATTTTTTTTAAGGATAATCACACTACAATAAATTTTCATCCGTTTTATTATGTACAAGTACCATAACTTTTTCTTTTACAATTGAGTAGCTGAACTGTCAAAATATAGCTCAATATGGTGACTTGCTTACTCAGAAAAGAATGATGCACATTGCTATATAGGAGTGCCAACTCAATTTAAAATTTGATAACAATATTGTGATTTTTGTGTTCCATTCCAAAGCTGAATGCCTTTAAGATCTTTGAAACTTCCACTGTAATTTTGTAATAAACTAATTGATTCACATCAATTTGTGTTAAGTGGCATTAGTAAGAGTGCTACTTTTGTAACATCTTTCGTGGAAGAATTATAAGATGGTCTAGGTCTGCAAGGACACATAAACTTGAATTTTTGTCTAGTGCTGAAAATTATTTTTAAAGAGTTGATTAGGGAGATTTTAACTCATAAATGTTTGCCAACAAGTTGAAAATGCATTTTTATGAAAAAAATAAAAGAAAAAGGAAAAAGAAAAAGAAGAGAGAAAAGAAAATAATAAATCTCCGGCCCATCCCTTAAGTTCGGCCCTATTCTGAGGGCAACGTTTCGAAGCCGTTTGTGGCCTTTGCTGACTCATTGATGATGCCCACAGCTGAATTAGATCATTTTGTATCGAATTGAATTCTGTTTCGGCCTCCCTTCCCTTGCCTCTTGGGTGCCGGGCACACCGAGTCCATTCGCTCGGCCCCGTCGACGAAGGCTAACATTTGTTTGACACTTAGTAAACTCTTTCTAAAAGTTGTATGTCGAAAATCGATCATAAACTTTGTCAAAATCAGATCTGCGAATCCACTTTTCGGCACCACACCTGTTTGATCAAAGGTCCGAACCAGAACACTTAAGCTTTGTAAAGTCGAACCTGGTTGTACATCTCTTTGGCGTTTCGGTGCAAGCCGAGTTGAACCCGTGTCCAGAGAGGGTTGATTAGAGCTTTATATATCATCTTTGAGCCAAAAATGGCCCTCAATCTCAGTTTTGAGCCTCTGCCTGTACTCGCCTACAAGGTGTTCGATAAAATGTCTAAGTGAAGCTCCGAATCTGTTTTTGTGAAATCGACACTCTAGAACTTTGTCATATGCTCGATTTATTCTAGTCTTGTTGTTGACTTCGAGCTATCTATGTTTCTGTGTGATTTCGTGGCATACTTGTTGATCCCCGTCGTCGGCTGTGGACGAGCACCTTCTGGAGACTCATTCCTCTCGCCGAAGCGATGCCCGCGGTTAGACGCTGCCGTGGTCAGTTTCCCATCCTTGTTCTATGTGTTTTATGTGTGCATAGATTTAGAGTTTTAAATGTGGTTGAGATGTCGAGATATAAAAAATGGAAGTCGATATCGGTGTTTGGTCGCCTGTGTCCTTTTTCGTGGCCGGAGTTAGCCGACGGTTCGGTGGGTGTGGCGGTTAGCGGTGAGAGTGAAAACCCGATGTCGGTCGTTGGCGTTTGCGGCTCGCGCCGTCGGTCGGAGGCCGAGAAGTGGTCCTGGCGTGGTCTCGGCAGAAGAAGAAGTCTCTGTGGTGAACTGTATGGAGAAGTTCACGTGCATGGAAAAAGCACGTAGGGGAGGAAAGAATAATAAAAAATAGAAAAACAGTAAAGAAACAAAAGAAAAAAAAAGAAAAAAGGAAAATCAAAAGAAAAGAATAAAAAATAGAAAAGGAGTGGGAATGCGGATTTCGGGTCAGGTGTCGGGTGGATCGGGTCAGGGGATCCGGTCCGAATCCTTATTTTATTAATATTAAAACATTTATTCAAAAATTCAAAAAATATTAAAAAATAAAAAATTCCAAAAAAATTCGAAAATGTTAAAAAACCCAAAAATCTAAAAAACATTAAAAAAATTCAGAAAATTAGGAGATGTTCAGAAATCAGTTTTGGGCTTAATTTCACTAGATTTTAGGTTAAAAAAAACTCAAAAATAGAAAATGAGGAAAACCCTCTAAAAAATTCTCAAAAATCGGATAAGCCACTAGGGCTTTATCTTAGAGCTTTTGATTGCATTTTCTTTTTAGAGACGATACTAGGTCGCTGGTTGTTTATTTTCTTCATGATTATCTGGTTACGCACTTTTAATACATTGATTGTTATTTTCTATTTTTAGAATGGTTAGGTGGAATCTTAACTTTTTCGATAGGCTGCCCGGTACGTTAGTTTGCGAGTGATCAAGTTTAGGTACCGAAATGGCACTAGTACATTGCTAGTGTAATCAAGTCCCCGAATTTTGGAATTTCTGATTTTCGCACGTATCGAGACGACACTTCCACGTTTCGATCAGGGTTTCTAGCCAACCCTTGATTATGGCTAGTGGCGACTCCAATGAAATGCATAGTTTAGATAATTCTCGTCGCATAAGGTATGAGGCTTGGGAGTGCCTCGGTCCTTGGATCAATGAACCATTTGGTTCGTCTTTCAAACGAATCAATCGATGTTCGTATCTATCGACAAATACCTCTTGGCCTAAACCCGATCGGGATGGGCCGTTGATTAGGCTGTGGAGGAGGAATCAAGTTTGCGTGGAAGGTGTTCGATGAAATGACGAAGCTGGAGTCTGTTTCGAGGAGTACCTCTTCACGATAGAGATAATCGATGACTCGGCGGTGGTGACCTCAAGCTTTGGATTGGTGATCAAGCGAAAACAAGTTTCTCGAAGATTGAAGTCCAGAGAAGCTCTCTGAACGTGCTCGACAATGCCATGATCGTGTCTGTGGACTTTCTCTCCCTCTCTCTTTCTCTGCATTCCTCGTCTTGGTTACGTGTGCTTCTTCGCTTCTGTATGCCATTACGTCTCCATTGTTGCTCTGTTTCAAAGGCCAGCGACGTCTCGCCCAGTGATATTTCAGGGGCACTAGATGTCGGTCGTCACCAGTGCTGCTCGTTTCCCATGAATAGGCGGTCATGATGTCCAGCATGGTTCAGCATGGTTCCTCATTCTTGGTCATGATGACACATACTTGAAGCACATGGAGCAAGAAAACTTCGATCAATTCATGAAGCTGAGTTGTCATGTCATTTAAATGGATTGAATGAGGAACTCTCTAGAGCATCGAGGTCCACAAAAGCAGGTCCCAAAGCCGGCACTCTGGATTAGGCAGTTGAAGCGTTGAAAAGGGAAACAAATTGATGACTATGCCAAAAAAAAAAAGTTGACTTCTAGGATGGAGAGTGATTTGGAGGAAAAAATCATATCTTATTCAGTGAAGATTGCGATGTGAAGAAGTGCCTAGGGACAAAATGGCCAAATTTGAAGCGGGTTTGTATTCCATGCTCTCTAACGCTCTTCCGTTTCATGTTAGAGAATGAGTTGAAGTTGGAATAATACGAAGAGTTCAAGATTTCTTTGAAAACCTCTATTTGACGGGGCGAACACCAACTTGAATGCTATCATGGTGGATTGACGAATATCCACAATGAATGAAGATGAGATGGAAGGGGACGATGCTCTCGCAGTCGAATGGCAAACTGTTTGATTGATTTCTCTAGTAAATTCGAGAAATAATGTTTTTCATGAATCGTATGATGCTGCAGATCCACTGGTGTCAATGGGGAGGTGTGGAGGTCCTTGAATGATAGCGTGAAGTGATGAGTGATGCTACAAATTGTTATGAAAATGAAGTTGGAGGAATTGAAAGCTAGCTTGAAGTGAGGGGCAATGCGTTGCTATGCATTTTTAGGATTTTCTTTTAATATATCATAGCATACATTGTCAATAGGAAAAAAGGATTTACAGAATTGGCTTTATACTTACGCCATTAATTTAAAAAAGAGAGTATTATTAACCTAACATCAATTGTGGATTGGTCGATTAGGTAAAATTTCCTATAACTTAAGTATGATATATTTTTCCTATATATTTTTCTCTGTTCTTGTAACAGTTTGAATTTTCGATCCTTTTCCCGAGATTTAAGGAATGAAATTGACCAGTGCACTATAGTGAGATCTCACCCAGGACCTGCGCATTCTGGGGATGCTAACTTTAGGGGTAAGGCCATTACAGGATTGAGTTCGCACGACCAAAGAACTCGACCTGGGTTCGACCTTCAATCATAAGGATTGATGAGAGAATGTTTTGAGCCAACAGAGACCGATCTAATTGATTGATCGTATCCAAAGGGAACTAATAACAGACCCTCGCAATTACATGACAATCGAGGTCGTCCTGGGTAGAGTAAACTTAAACGTGGTTTGACTTAGTGTCGGTCATGAGTTGAGAGCGCGTAATCCTAATGAGTCACCCGTTAGTCAGAGATAAGCTAAAGTCGCGATTGTTCAATTTTAGTCATTTCTTGAAATTCGGGTCCGGGAATCGAGAATTTTGAAAGTGACAATTTTGGACGGTCGATGACGTTTTTGGCTTGGCCAACCTTGGGGCCACCCATTTTTGCAAAAAAATGGATTTCGGTTCGGGGCCGGAAAAATTACGATTTTGCCCCTTTGGTCACCAATGTCGATTCTGAGGCCGTATGAGATTATTTTTTGAGGCCGATGTCATTTTAGGGTGGCCACGCATATTTGGAGTGGTTACGGTTAAAAATTGAAATTTTGGCTCGGAAGTGAAAAATAATATTATTTTAATTTTCAGGACTTTGCAGTCGATTTTCGAGGGCTTAAGAAGCTATTTTCACGATTCCGACGTCATGTTATGTTGGCCACACATATTTAGAGTTGATTTGGACAAAAATTAAAATTTCGTCCCGGGACCGAAAAAATGACCATTTTGCCCCTGGGCTATTTTTGGTCCGAATTTTTGGAAAATTATTTGGGATAATTATTAAGGGTTTTCAGCTGCATTATTGGACCTTGGACACTTTTGCCCCCCAATTATTGGATAGGATTAAACAATGACCGTTTGATTAGGGGTATTTTGGTCAAATCGTCCGGATCGGCGACACATGGCCCCCCTAGCCCCCTATATTTGACCGGTCTGATTTTTCTCTCTCTCTCCTCCTTCCTCATTTTCGGCCAAGCCCCACAGATCAGCCCCTCCCCCACGTTTTCCTCCTCCTCCGCCGGTTTTCCTTGCCACCCGTCGGAGCTTGTCGGACAGCCGCCGTGCCGCCGCTGTCCGCCGGCCGCCGTCGCTGCTGCTGCCTCGTCCAGCCACCACCCACCAGCAGCACCGCCCCATCTTGCCTCTCTCTCTCTCTCTTTTTCCCCGTTCAGCACAAGGAACCGCCGTGTACCGCCGCTTGGAGGCCGACCGCCGCCGCGCCGGAGCTAGAACGACCGAGCTGCTGCCGCAGTGACCCTCCAGCCGCCCGTATGTCGTCGTACGTCGCCGTCCGTATGGCGTCCGTACAGTGTCAGTACGGCCATTCGTACGGGGTGTCCGTACGCCGGCGTCCGTACGTCGTCGGCGATGCCGCCGCCGCTACTACTACTGTTCCGGCCCCTTGTCCAGCCAGCTTGCCTTATTTTTCTTAGGTAAGTGTCTCTCCCAAAAACTACCTAGGACCTCGGATATTTCTAGGCTCGTTTAGGACCCGGTTTAGGCAAATTTGGTGGCTGTTTTGAGACTGAATTAGGGGCTGGATATTTGGTGGTTACGGACTGATTTGGCAATGAAATTTGTGAGGATTTGGAGGCTCGATGATGGCTGTGATGTGTGGAGCGATCACAGTTAATTTGTGTAATTGATTGGAATTATGTGGCTGTTTTGGGTTTTAGATAGAGGCTGGATAATTGGTGGTTGTGGACTGATTTAGTGGCTGAAATTTGTGGTCTGATAGGCTCAAATAGGGCTAAGATGGTGTGGAATGATTGCGGCTGAATTGTGCAATTGATTGGTGAGGTATTACCTTGAATCGAATTGTATATGTAGTTGTGCGAATTGTGGTTGTTAGCTGGTTTGAAATGTGTTTTGGACTGAGTGTGATTGGCCGTGTGCCACGTGTGTGACCGTGAGGTGTATGGGTGTGATTGTGCATTGAGTTCGCGTGCCAAGCATGTGTGTGATCGGGTAGCGTGTTCGTGTAATGAGAACGTGTATTTGCGAAGTGTACGTGAGATGTAAATTTATGCGTGGCCATGTATGTGTGAGGTGTGTGTGTTCTGCCGTGTGTAGGTGTGGCTGTGTGATAGATGTGGTATGAGTGGAACGAAGGTACGGAAAGGTAGGATTGATTGGAAAAGGGAATCCATCCTGAAGTGTGTACGTTTACGCGGGACGATGCCGTCCCTGACGAGGTGACGATGCCCGGCCCGATGGGGTGTCGATGCCTGATGAGGTCAGAAGACCGTTGGCCTAATGCGTTTTACGTGAGCACGGTAATTAAGGAAAGGGAGAGGTAAGATTCCGTCCTGAGGCGTGTTCGTTTACGCGGGACGATGCCGTCCCTGACGAGGTGACGATGCCTAGCCCGACGGGGTGACGATACATGACGAGGTTAGAAGACCGTTGGTCTAATGTGTTTTACGCGGGCGCGGTAGTGGTGGAAGAGTTGAGAATGAACAGGAATTGACTTGAGGTGCGAGGTTCGAGAAAGTGACGCATGGTGTGAGTTAGTGTGCGAGTGTGTTTGTATCGTGTGATGTGATGCTTAATTATGGGGTAGAAACTGCTAGGCACGGTATGAGACGTGCTCAAGTAATTTCTATCTTATAATTAAGGCATGCGCGCGTCTGTGATGTATTACTGTGAGGTGCTGGCTGTATTATGATCTAACGTGCAGGAATGTGTATGATGGATTCTAGGTAGGTTTGTGTGTGACTGTTAGATTGATTGATCGTCGTGTGAGATGCGTGTTCTGTCTGGCGGTACGTGAGTGCCTACGTGGGATTTGGGGTTGTACACTTATTGAGATTCGTCTCATGGTTGTATAATCCAACATTTCAAACCCCCAACCATAAACCCGGGAAGTCCGCCTCCTCTTTTTGGGAGTTCTAGGAGCTGCCTTTGGTGCCCAGTAGAGCTGCAAGTGAGTTTCCAGAGGTTCAAGCCAGAGAAACAGGAGCGGAATGGAAAGCAAGGCGATCCTTAGATTTTCCCTAGGGTAATTTTAGGGGTTATGTAAATCGGGTTGACCCATAGGGAAGTTAAATTAACCAAATTCTAATCTTTTTGTTATGACGGTGATTTCATATGCTAGTTTGCTAAATATGTTTATAATATAACGTTTGTTTTTATGGTGCAGTAATATTGTATGAAATGCTGTTATTATTATTTGTCTGTTCTGTTAGTCTACCCCGTTGTCGTCATTTTAGTCCGGGGTTTTTATTATCCGTTTCTGCATGTGGCTTTGATGTTTGGGTTGGGTCGGCGACGTTCCTGGGATGTCGCAACAAATTCGACTTGTAGCGGGATGTCGCGAGCTCGATGGGGTTTGGGGTGTGACAATTCTCATTTCTCTTTGTGATGATCAAGATTCAAGATGACTTGGATTTATACGATGATAGAAAGGGGGAGAGACCGGTGGTTGTAGAGGACTTGTCATGGGCTCATATGAGATTTTTAATTCTTTTTAGCAAAAGAGGATAAGTGTTGTGCACGAGTAGAGGTGGCAAAATGAATTAATGGACCCATTTTTCCACTCAGTTTTATTAAAATTGGGTGTATAATGGGCCACCCCTCACCCTTGAGTTACTTTTCATCTTGACGTTATGTTTAGAAAGCGTGACTTCATTATGGTCTTATTTGAAAAACTAATTTTGTTTCAAGGTTAGAGGTATAAACTTTGAAAAACTTACTCTTTTGACATCTGGTTATCAATATTGTGATTTTTTTACTATTAGATCGTACTGTTGTCATATGTAGGGTAAAACAGAGCTTTATCATTTGTTCACATGTGAATATGATTGATATCCAAGAGGTCTAGACCCGTCATTCTTTAGAGTTGCATCACGCTATGATTTGATTCCCAATAAAGCTTTCTGAATATTTATTACTTGCTAACTTGTATTAGATGTTTATAACATAGCATACAGGTATGGTTGTGTGATGTCTTTCTTCATTCCCACATGACCCATAAATTACAATGGTTACTCTTTCAATGAAGTCTTGACAAAACAGTCATATAGATTTATTTTGGGTCTTTTGCAGTGTGGAAATGATAAAAAAGATTTCATTGGAGAGTAATTTGGCTATTTTCACTCGTGGACTTTACTCTGCAAGAGATAGGAAGGTAAGCATGCTAGTTTGCAGCTTTTTGAAGTACATGTAGAAGATTTTCATTAGGAGATGCAACAAGCTTGGCTGTGTCCGTGGTTGATGTTCTCTGATATATGTTTTATACTGTTACTTCTTCTTTTATTATTGTTCCACTAGTTCATGAAGGCATATCTCCCTTGACTTCACTTTTGTGTATATACTTCATGTAATTACCTATAGGCCCAAATCGCAGTGGCAGTTAGCAATGGAGGCATGGGCAAGTGCTGTTTGAGAGTTTCACCGATTATCTCCCATGAGAGTTCTCTTACCGGACGTGAACAACCACTTCCAGTTGGGAAAGCTACCGGTGAAAGAATGACTCACTATGGGCGTAAGAGGTTTATGTTTTTGTAATTGCTTGCAGCGCTGGGAGGAACTGGTTTAGCAGAGAGAGCACGAGATCTTTGTTATACAGGGAGCATGAGAACGGTCGTTTTCCACTCTTTATTGTTTTCAACTTGCTGTTCGTTTCTTGGAATATGTATTATAATCGTTGACAGATTAATAGGAACTAGTTGAAATTGGAAAGTAAACGTAAAAAAAATTTGTAAGAGCATAAAAAATTCATTATTATCAGATTTTTTTAATGGCAATCACACTATAATGAATTTTCGTCCGCTTTATGTATAAGTATCGCAATATTTCTTTTTTTGAGTGAGTATATGAGATTTTAAAATATAACTCAATATGGTGACTTGCTTACTAAGCAAAGAATGAGGCACATTGCTATATAGGAGTGCCAACTCAATTTAAAAAGGATTAATTTTTTTTTAATCTTAAAACGGTTCTCATTATTTATTTTTTCCCCTTCCATCCTCTTCCATGCTCACCCATCGTCCACACTGTACAATGCCCCATTGCTCCCGCCTGTTAATGCTGTGAGGCCATCACTGTGCCGTTGTTGCCGTCCACCGCACGGGGGGCTTGCGACCATCTCTCTCTCCCTATCCCCAACCTCCGCGACCTCCCCTTGAGGTTGCCGCCTCGAGTCCCGAGGTCTCCCAACCTCGAATCTGAGGTCGCAACCTCGGCTAGCCACAGTTTATAATTTAAGGATTATTAGTAACGCGGGAAAAAGTCGGTATTATGGTAGGCGTAGTTTAAAATTTTTGCTGGTATATTAATCCAAGAAAAAAGAAATTGTAGAGTGTGTTTACCTCAAAAATTGTTGAAGGTGTGTGTCTTCCTCTTCCGTCTCCCTTTCTTAGTGCGACTCTCTCTGCGGTGTGCGTCCGTGATTCGAATCCCTTCGTGGTTCTTCTTCTTCTTCTTGTTCTTTGTTATTCTGATCTTGGCAACCCACCACAAGTCTGAGTTTCTTAGGCCCTTTTTGTATGATGATTTTGAGTTTATGATGTTTGGGGGTGTTTAGATTTGTGTAATGGGATTGATTCTATGGAGATGGCTAGAATTTGGGGGGTATATTCATCTGTAGTGATTGCTGTGATTAGCATGCCAGGTGCTTGTTAAAATTTCCCAGAGAAAATTGAGTTGAATATCTCACCGGATAATCATCTTCTGTGAATGTATACTAGAGATGACGACAGTATATTAGAGATGATCTGGAGAGGACCTTTAACGAGCGGAGAATTACAGATTCTGTACCTGCACTGGTGTTGCACAGTGTCCTACTCAATTTGTGGGAGGGCTTGTCAAGCTGTGGACCTCTGGACTGCCTTGAAGTTCCAGTTGGGTAACAAGGTGCATTTCAATATGATAATTTATATTCTAATTCAGATGATTAGTATTTCAATTTTAATTAGCGAATGATCACAGATTGTACTTTGTATGTATTGTACTTTGATTGACCAGCTGTGTCATTGTTAAGGATGGGAACATTATTGTGGCAGGAAGAAACCAGACTAATGAGACACGGAATGTATGTTTATCATTGCTTCGCCTCCCCCTTCTATAAATTTTGGCCAACATCACTTTGTTATCCCCTCGTAGTTTATCGTTGATCATTTCATGTTTCTCCCTCAATTGTTTCTTTACTAGATGATAAAACAATATATCTGAACAAATCTGTTAATAAGTGGAATTTTCCATACATTATTAGGCTGTAAAGGGTTCGGTTCCCATCATTCGTTCATAAAATATGTCTACCGCTAGCAATACCAACAATCTTGCATTGTTATAGACATTGTTTTGCGTTTTTCATTTGCCATTGTGCTTTGTCTGGAACCATATCACGTTCTTTATCTGCTTTGGGACAAGTTCCTGATGATATTTTCTTAGGCTGTATGGTAGCTAGACTTTTGATATGCTTTTTTGGTATGAAAATGCATTGTGAGCATTGTATTGCCTTTTAAGATCTAAGAACCTGCTCCTTGGCCACATTTCTTCATACAATGACCACATTTACACAAATACTTTAAGCTGGGTTTCTGGTAGATGTCTCTTATCTAATATTCTATTGCCATCACATTAATAGATACGTGGTGAAAAATAGTTCATACGAAATATGTGGCCCGTTTAGTATCTCGTGGAGCATAATAAAAAATATAAAGACACCTTGCTACAAGGATACATATGAAAATACTGTTAGAAAAGTTGGAGGTGGCTAATCTAATAAGAAGCCTCTTTTTACAAGTGAGATTCTCAGCCACTTCAAGCGAGTATCTTGTTGAATTCATGTAGTATGCCCGAATCAATCTTACGTATATTCTCAATCAGTTAACTTGAAGGAGAAACATTTCTCATGAAATGCATTTCCTAAATTTATGTTGAAACTACATTAAGAGCAACTGTCTCTCTGACAATGCTCCTAAATTTGATATTCTTGCTCTGTTTTTCTCCTTGCCCTTTCATAGGCAAGAAGACATGCAGAGATGGAAGCTCTTGATGTTCTTCTTGAACAGTAGCAGAGGACTGGATTTTCAGCTGCAGAAGTTTTCAGTATGCCCACTGTATGTGACGTGAACCATGCATAATGTTTGCGGCATCATTATCTATCATTGGTACATCTGTTGATCATACTGAAACAAAACTAAACTTTACTAGAATTTGTTTATTCTCATGATTAGATGACTCTTACCCATTTTTAGGTATAAAGGAGGTATATATGGCTGTGCAAACGATAAATTTGGAGGCTGTGGCTCAATACTGTCGTTGCATTCAAGTAGCTCTGAGGCATGCATTAGGTCAATTTCTGAACTTGCTTTCGTTGCTGGTTTTGTATCTACATAGCTTACTATGAAATTGTGACATACGACAGTTGACAACTAAAGCTTACTGAAGGTTTATGATTCGTTTTGTTTGTTACTGGTGAATGTGGGTTTGTAGTGATTCTGTACATTGTCGCACTTTGAATGTTGCAACACATGACCATGGAAATAAATGGAGGTTTATGGAAAGTTTCATAAACCTTATCTTTTCTGTCAATTTTGTTTGGTGAATACTTGTCAATGTCGTTTGGTTTGCTAGATGTTTGTTCATTAGGCTGTGTGTGGTTAATCTGATGGCTCATCTTTCAAAAATTTCCAATCTTAATTTAACTCGCAGCCTTTTACACCCGTATGGATGAGTATATTTTTTTTTGTTTTGGTTTGGGGGTTAGATATTCGGTGATTTCTTTTACTGATTCATTTCCTTTTCTCTGGGTACTTTTGGGATTAGAAAATGGTGATCTGATAAATGAAAACAAGAAGGATAGTGATGGTGGTGTCCAGATTAACTCCCCAACATCTGAAGTCCACCCTCCCTCATTGAATGAGGGCAATGAGGACTTAAATTTTGTAGAATCGCCGTCTCCTCTGTTCACATCTATGAACGAGCCTCTAGGGTGAAATGCAGTTGTTCAAACTGTTGAGGAAGTGGAAGCTGGAGATGTTTTACAGATTGATCAGAGGGATGTTGAGGAAGCTGTTGGCGATGAAACTGATGGCCAAGGAACCGAGTTAAAGTCTAGAAGTTTTTTTATAGTAAAGGTTGTCAAAGAAGAGGAAACCAAGGAAGGGTTGGAGAACGCGAGTATCTACATCGAGAGGCTCAAGTCTGCAAAGGAATCGTGCAATGGAGAGAGTGAGAGGTTGCCCATGGCGAATTCGGCAGAGCAGCTGGTATTTCACTTGTTTTTGATCAATTGTGACCTCCAAATTTATGATTATTTTGAATTTAAGCATCAGAAATGGAATCTGCTTAATTACTTTATTGAGCTATTGCTCCGTGGCATGAGGTAGCAATGACTCCGAGGGTGGCGCAAAGGACTTAGTGGATGAATTGCTGTGGATTGCTTGATGTCATAACTGGATCCAGGACATAATTTCCAGGTTTGTATATTCCAGTCAACTGGAAAATTGGTATGATGTTTTTATGGCTGAGAGCGGGTCTATTGCATTCTGTAGCTGCATCACCTGGACTTTGTAATGTAGCAGCATTGACATTTTTATCAAGCAGTGTCTCTACTCTTTGATGTCTCAGTTGTTACCTTTGAGGCTAGGCTAGTGCTGAAGAACTTGACCATCGTGGAAAACTGTAAAATTCTATTTGTCAAGCGCATAGACTCGTGTTCGCTTCCCCATTTCTATAAACTCAGCAGTTACTTCTGGATACTTCTACATCTTACCTATATAAATGAACTTGTTAGTTAGCTTGGTCGACATTTTCACGAACTATTAGAACCCTTATTGTGCTCTCATTGTCCTCAGGTCTGAAAATCATTCTTGTTGCTGGGATGCTCCTAGACTGCGAAGTTTACCATATCCTGCAAGTACTTGCGGTCTGTTAGCAGCAGCTGTTTACTACGGCTGCTCTATACCTAGTCACTCCATATCATTTGCTCCAGCCGATGCACTTTCACCGAATCACGTTTTGATTCGTGTGGATGACCTTTGTTCGCTGTTCCTTCCAACATCAGTATATATGTTGGCCAAAGGGAATGACAGACTTGTCAAAGAATATATGGCTTTGGGACCGAGTATTTTCAGACTTGGACGCTTGAAAAAATCCGGAGCTTACTCTTAACGTGAACTCTCAAGCTTGATCCCTTCTAATTGTCTTTTGGATGCAGAGAGAACTGGGAATCAGTTTTTTGTCGAAAGATAGGAAGCTCAGCAAAGAACTGATAGTTTGCTTTTGGCCCGACGCGAATGTTATATCATCCTTAGATCTCGCACACGAGTAGCTCATGTGCGATTGCTTTTCCTGCCATTTGGTTTGATATGGTATTTCTAAAACTGTAAAATGATGCGACTGTTTGTAATTATCAGCTAGCGTAAAGTAGGAAATAGAGCATAAACCTAAACTACATTATATTCGAAGATTGCGATATTTTTTCTGAGAAAGAAAGCTTGTTAATCGTGAAATTACTGCTGTGCTATGTACTCGAAATTACAGTACTCGCATTGCCAATGTGATTTTTGCTGAATGGTTTCACTTCTTACCCTCTTCGCGGAATGATCTCAATTACTCAATAATTAGTATCAACTTCGACTATTTCACTCCAATCTCAACTATTTTCTGTGTAGCTTGATTACCTGAGAAAGCTATAGAAGTAGTTGATAGGGGAAGAAATAGATAAAATTCATTTACCTTAAGAATATGTCCGTAGCATACATTGCATGCGGAACACCTTGATTTTCTTAACGATTTTTTAGAAAAGTACTAAATTATATTTTGAAAAAAAATGAAAAATATCACCAAAAATCCGAAATTATACCAATTTTATCACAAAAATCTTCAAACTGGAACTAGCAACAAAAATACCTTCTATCTACTATAAAAAATCATACGCTTTGCCTACTACAATATAATATTCTAAATTATATTATTTTTTATTACAAAAATCTTAAATTTGCACAAATGTGACAAAAACGATAGTATTGGTGTTACAGTTAGTATAATTTAAGATTATTAGTAACACAAAAAAAAAGTTGGTGCTATAATAGGTGTAGCTTAAATTTTTTGCTAGTTTTAATCCAAGAAAAAAGCTGTGGAGTGTGTTTAACTCAGAAATTCTACCACAACTTGGCTGAAATCCTCATATAATCATGAAAATGTGTCTCTGGGCACATGCAAAATCTGTAGAGAACAAGATAATTCTGTAAATAAAGCGAAGAAATTTAGAATATAAAAAAAAATCCTTAGAGAGAATATAAAGGAGTTGCATTGCCTTCGAAGGAGACAGGTGCATCTTTCTTCTCTGTTTCGTTGTTAACGGTACTTGACTCGAATCTCTCCATCGTTCTTCTTCTTCTTTGTTATTCTGATCTTGGCAAACCACCACATGTCTTGAGTTTCTTAAGCACTTTTATATGATGATTTTTCCTGCGCTCATCTTCCACTTTCTCCGGATGATAGACTGATAGAGAGAATAGCTCTGATTCCGTGATTTGGATTTTATGATGTTTGGGGGTGTTTCGATTTGTGTAATGGGATTGATTCTATGGAGATGGCTAGAATTTGGATGTAGAGAGAATGTCTATCGAAGTTGATTTCGCTGTTTTTGCAGGAGTTCCAACAATTGAAGTACATTAATATGAGTTACTGCGAGTCACTTGTTAGTATGCCTGACCTCTCATGTACTCCGAATCTCAAGGAATTGGATCTCACGTGTTGCAAAAACTTAGTAGAAGCACACAAGTTGATTGCATATCATGATGAGTTACAGGCGTTGCATTTAAGGGGGCGCTCTGAACTTACTATTTTTCCCAATGTGCTCAAGTCAAAAAATCTCCAAACTCTCCATCTTGATGGTTGCACAAAATTTGAAAGGTTCCCTGATATTCTACATAAACTCGAAGGCCTAGAAGAGCTTTGGTTACTAGGGACTGCTATTAAAGAACTTCCCGCTTCAATAGAAAATCTTGTTTCTTTGGAGATGATGTTTTTAGATAATTGCAAGAACCTGGTGAGTCTTCGGTCTAGCATTTACAAGTTACAAAATCTTGAAGACTTGGCACTTCGGGGTTGCACAAATTAATAGGATTTCCGAAGTATGAGGATTCAGCTGATCCTCACATGGAGACTGGACTTTCAAATTTACTTTCGTTAAGACTTGAAGGATGCAATATGTCCGAAGTACAGTTTCTTGAGAATCTTTCTTGTTTTCCATTCTTGAGACAATTGCGGCTGATGGGGAACAATATTATTAGCCTCCCTACATCCCTCAATAAGCGTGCTCATTTGTCCCATTTGATTGTTGAAAATTGCCATCAATTACAGGAAATTCCCGAGCTTCCACCAATTTTCAGCTATCTTCATGCGCAAGGTTGTGAGTCTCTGAATAAGAATGGAGATATAACTTCACTTCATCAATTTGTTTGTAGAGGGTTGACCATGGCTGATATTTTCTCAAGTGGTCAGGTTAGACTCTCTCTCTCTCTCTCTCTCTCTCTCTCTCTCTCTCATATTGATGTGGATAATATGCTGGATCCAATGTGTGCTTGTATATTGCAATAGCAGAAAATGCAAGATTGGAGGCTTGAGAAAACCAAACAAATATAAAGCTAGTGATTCTGCACGTATATGCATGTAATAGAGTCAGCTACCGTTCTTTTATGGGAATGATTTCTATTACATGATACTTGAATGTATAATGCAAGTAAGAATTTATGGATCTCTATGTTAATGAAAGTAAGGGTTCGTGGATCTCTATGTTAATGCAAGTAAGGATTAGCGGATCTCTACTCATTTATAGAGCTCTTGTTCAAAGTGGAATTTACTCGGATTACTTACTGAACTCAAATTGAGTTCTTCTATTTGAGTGCTAATAACAACTTGGTACTTTCTAACGGTTTCGCTTTATGACTGAGATTTATAACAAACGCCTCATGATTTCAAAATTATTCTCTCTGGGGGAGAGATGCCAGAGTGGATCTTCCCTGTTGAAGAGGGTTCTGTATCTTTCATGGCTTCAAAGGATTTGTATGACAAGTTTCTTGCATTGGCTCTCTGTTTTGTTCTTTGTAATGAATCGGGAAAGGAAACCGTGGTTGTATCACATGTTAATGGCAAAATGCTGGATCACTCTATAAATACTACATATTCGTCGGATTTGGATCATATCTCACTTGAGTATCTCGTACCATATAACCTGTGGGGAGAAGTTGATTTTAGTCAAATTGATGGGAGTTATATACAATTTAGCAGTACAGTATCAAGTACAAAAGTGAAAAAGTGGGGAATCCAAATACTATGCAAGCCACTAGAGGACGATTTAAAGGTTGTGCTTCAAGACAATAAGCTAATGGATTTAGCTTTACTCTATGAGGTTCGTCATGAATCAATAGATTCATAAGCCGAGAGTTCACTTATGCATAAAGATAGTTCGAGTGAAACAAATCTACACAAAGACTCGCAAGATTGCCAAATGAGTACTGAGAACCATAGTCAAGCAGTATCCAAGAGAAATCATAAGCTTATTCTCCCTCAAGGCATGCGAACAACTTCCAATTCAACAGGCAGAGATGAGCACGGTGGTGTTGGCTTGCAGCTTTTGTTGTTAGATTGATCGAAACTTGCTAAGGGACCAATTCGACGAACAGAAGAAGTTAATCTTCCTGAAATAGAGTCCCTAGCGAACCGACGGCAATGGAGACCAGCGAGCGGAGGCAACAGACTACCACAGCTGACTAAAGCCATGGAAACTGATAACATAGCTTCAGGTGAACGGTTCTCTCCTGAATTGTACTAATTTTGAACTTGATTCTGTGGAACTACAATTGCCCGGGAACTTGAAGAACGTGTCATTAAATTTGTTTGAGAGACTTTCTTTTTGGTCTAAAAGAAGTTTGAGAGACGTTGAACAAGTGTTTTTTTGTAAGTTTTGTCCGTGGATGCATGGTAGTGAATTCATTGAAAATCGACGTCAAATGCTGCAAAATCAGCAATGATCCCTAGAAGGAATATTCGATTTTCCAGCTCTGAGGCCTCGCAGGTCACGGTTTACTCAGGCTTCTCATTAGATCTTTGTGCATTGATTCTTCTTGTTGAATCTTCTCATGCCTTTGCACAATTAGAAAATGGTGATCTGATAAGTGAAAACAAGAAGGATAGTGATGGGGTGTCGAGATTAATTCCCCAATATCTGAGGACCATCCTAACCCATTCAATGAAGGCAATTGGGACTTGGAAGAGTGGAGAATTGCCGTCTCCTCCGTTCACTTCTATGAACGAGCCTGTGCAGTCGTTCAGATTGTTGAGGAAGTTGAAGCTGGAGATGTTCTACAGATCGAGCAGAGGGATGTTGAGGAAGCTGTACTCGATGAAACTGAAGGCCAAGGAACTGAGTTAAAGTCTAACAGTATTCTTATAGTTAAGGCTGTCAAGACAGTGGAAACCGAGGAAGAGTTGGAGAACGCAAGTGTCTACATCGAGAGGATCGAGAGGCTCGAGTCTGCAATGGAGAGAGTGAGAGCTTGCCCATGGCGAATTCAGCAGAGCAGTTGGTATTTCACTTGTTTTTGATCAATTGTAGCCTCCGAATTTATGATTATTTTGAATTTATGCATCAGAAATGGAATCTACTTAATTACTTACTGAGCTATTGCTCCGCAGCATGAGGTAGTGATGACTCCAAGAGTGGCGCGAAGGACTTCATGGATGAATTGCTGTGGATTGCTTGATGTCATAACTGGGTCTGGGACATAATTTCCAGGTTTGTATTTTCCAGTCACCTGGAAAATTGGTATGATTGTTTCATGGCAGAGAGCGGTGTCTATTGCATTCTATACCTGCATAAGCTAGGCTTTGTAATATAGCAGCATTTACATTTTTATCAAGGAGTGTCTCTACTCTTTGATGTCTCAGTTGTTACCTTTGAGGCTAGGCTAGTGCCGAAGAACTCGACCATCGTGGATAACTGTAAGATTCTATTTGTCAAGTGCATAGAATCGTGTTCCCTTCCCTATTTCTATAAACTCAGCTGTTACTTCTGGATACTTCTACATCTTACCTATATAAATGAACTCGTTACTTAGCTTGGTCGGCATTTTCACGAACTATTAGAACCCTTATTGTGCTCTCATGGTCCTCAAGTCTGAAAATCATTCTTGTTGCTGGGATGCTCCTAGACTGCGGAGTTTACCATATCCAACCTGCAAGTACTTGGGGTCTGTTGGCAGCATTAGTTTACTACGGCTGCTCTATACTTAGTCACTCCGTATCATTTGCTCTGGCCGATGCGCTTTCACCGAATCACGTTTTGATTTGTGTGGATTACCTCGTTCGCTATTCCTTTCAACAACAGTATATATGTTGGCCAAAGGGAATGGCAGACTTATCAAAGAATATATGGCTTTGGGACCGAGTATTTTCAGACTTGGACCCACGAGAACATCCGGAGCTTCCTCTGAACGTGAACTCTTAAGCTTGATCCCTTCTAATTGTCTTTGGGATGCAGAGAGAACTGGGAATCGGTTTTTAGTCAAAAGACGGTGAGCTCAGCAAAGAACTGATAGTTTGCTTTTGGCCCGATGTGAATGTTATATAATCCTCAGATCTCGCACATGCATAGTTCATGCGCGAATGCTTTTCGCGCTGTTTGGTTCGATATGGTATTTCTAAAATTGTAAAACAATGCGACTGATTGTAATTAACAGCTAGCGTAAAGTAGGAAATAGAGCATAAACCTAAACTACATTATATTCGAAGGTTGCGAAATTTTTTCTGAGAAAGAGGGCTTCTTACTTGTGAAATTTCTGTTGTGCTATGTACTCAAAATTACAGTGCTCGCATTGCCAATGTCATTTTTGCTGAATGATTTCACTCTTTACCCTTTTTGCGGAGCGATCTCAATTACTTCAAAATTAGTATCAAGTTCGACATTTTCACCAAAATCTCAACTATTTTCAGTGTAGCTTGATTGCCTTAGAAAACTATAGAAGAAGGTTGATAGGGAAAGAAATCGAAAAAATTAATTACCTTGTGTGTGAAAGATTATATAAGAATATGTCCAATAGGATCCGTTACATGTGGAACATTTTGATTTTCTTAACCATTTATGAGAAAAAGTACTAAAATATATTTAGAAAAAAAGGAAATATATAACCAAAAATCCGAAACTATACTCATTCCAACACCAATATCGCAAACTTTTTTTTATATAACAATGATATCTGGACTTGATCCAGTGCGACAAAAATACTCTCTATCCACTACAAAGAAATCATACGCTTTGCCTAAGACCATAAAATACTCTAAACTCTTTCTTCTTTTATCACAAAAAACTCAAATTTGTACAAATGTGACAAAAAGATAGTATTGGTTTTACAATTGGTATAATTTAGGATTATTAGTAAAATAAGAAAAAGTCAGTGTTATAATAAGCATAGTTTACAACTTTTGCTGGTATTAATCCAAGAAATTGTAGAGTGTACTTACCTCAGAAATTCTACCACAACTTGGCTGAGATCCTCCTATAATCATGAGATGAGATGTGTCTCTAGACACTCGCAAAAATCTGCAGAGAACAAGATAATTCTGTAAAACAAGTGAAGAAATTTAGAATATAAGAAAATTCCTTCGAGAATATTAAGGAATTGCACTGGCCTTCGAAGGATCAAACCTTGAAAAGATGACCTCGAAAGTAAAAAGTCAACTCTCGCTGGCGATTCCGCCTCTGCGGTTTGAAGTTGTCTTCTTCTTCCTTGAAACTCTCTCTGCGGTGTGCGTCCTTGACTCGAATCCCTTCGTCGTCCTTCTTGCTCTTTGTTTTTCTGATCTTGGCGACCCACCACATGTTTGAGTCTCTCAAGCCCATTTATATGACGTTTTGTTCTGCGCTCATCTTCCACTTTTTTCCGGATGATAAGACCGAGAGAGAAATTAACTCTGATTCCCTGATTTTGAGTTTATCATGTTAGGGGCGTTTCGATTTGTTTAGCGGGATTGATTCTATGGAGATGGCTAGAATTTGGAGGTATATTCATCTATAGTAGTTGCTATGATTAGCCCGCCAGGTGTTCATTAAAATTCCCCAGAGAAAATTGAGTTGAGCATCGCACTGGATAATCATCTTTTCTGAATACATACTAGAGATGATAACAGTGTGGTAGAGATGAAAGTAGAGAGGAACTTGAACGACCAGAGATTTATAGATTTGGTACCTGCACTGGTGTTGCGTAGTGTCCTGCTTCATTCCTGGTCTGTACTCAATTTGTGGGAGGGCTTGTCAAGCTGTGGACCTCTGAGTCCATGATCAATTTTTGTGTTGGTGTGTGATGACGTACTGCTAGGTTGGTGCATCAACTATACTCTATATCAGGCTGTGCATCACATTGAACCACAAATTTCCCATTTGAGCAGTTTATGCTAGTGTTGTCCGGAGAATTTTGTGGTCTCCTAGTGAACATGCGTGCTCGCTCGGGTGTGTATGCTCGAAAGAATCCTTTCGAGCATACCTTGTCATCTATCAAAACACTTTGATAAGGATAGTCCTTCATACTTTTATGGAAAATGACTTCCACCTTTAAAATTAGGAAGTCATTTTCCTTATTTTTAAGCTTGGTTTTTTCTTGTTGACTGCAATCATTTTTCTTTGACGAGCTTATTTTCCCACACCAAACATTGAAAAATGGAAAAATAAGATTTCTGGTAAAATATTTTCCCCCAAACAAATCAAGCCTAAGTCAAAATCGATTTTCATTTTTCTAGATTACCCTTCGATCATAGTAGAATTATAACAGGTCTTTAAGGACCACATATTTCATAGATAATCAACCATTTTCATCCATGCATAACCACCTAACCTTCTTTTTTCTTTTCGCTGAATGCCCTTTAACCTGGTTAACTATATATCCTAAAATTAATTTCTGTAATTCTTTCTTCTATATATTCTTTTTCTTTGTATTAATTTTTTCTCTCCACCTTCTTTCTTTGATTTTCCCATTCTAAGCTCTTTCCTTTCCTCCACTGTAGGCAAACTTCGAACACCATCGACGCCACTTTCAATATCACGACTGCTGATCTTTCATCCGACACCAGCAAGCTTTGATGAAAATGGAGCAATGAAGAGAAGTTCTTTTTCCTGAAACAGCTTAGCAAACTGAAGGCTATGGAGACGAGCGAGTGGAGGCGACAGACTACCACCACCAACCAAAGGCATGGAAACTGA
This sequence comes from Syzygium malaccense, assembly GCA_031216405.1. NCBI lineage: Eukaryota > Viridiplantae > Streptophyta > Magnoliopsida > Myrtales > Myrtaceae > Syzygium > Syzygium malaccense. The sequence goes on along the minus strand of CM062257.1, from coordinate 24,202,141 downwards.
TAACACAACTTTGGGTGAACGAGTCTCTGCTGAGCTTCTGGGTTTCGTGCGGCTTGCTATAGATCGGATAACGCCTGGCACAGCCAAACTTGAGCTGAAGTTTGAATCCGATTCATTTGGTGCTACAATTGCGTGGGAACTTGAAGAATGTATAGTTGAATTTTTTCAAGAGACGTTGAATAAGTGTTTCTTCGTTAGTGTTGTCTCTGGATGCTTGTTAGTGAATCCATTGGTAATTGATATTACACACTGCCAAATCAGCTACGATCCCTAGCAGATATAGCTTTTCTTTCTTTGTTTTCATGGATGGCAATTTATTGAAGAAGTAGGTGAAGTCTTGGTTAAAAGGAAAAACAAGCAAGGGAGAGAGCAACAAAGGGAAGTTGGATTTACATGGGGTGGCTCAATTCCCTTTTCAAGCAAAAAACAGAGCCAATCCAGGTGCTGTAGGTTGGGAGGGAGGGAGGGAGGGATTTGGGTGCTTTTATGCTGTCTAGGAAATGTGGATGTGTAGTATGTGCCTTTCATAAAGATGTGCAGCGGGTGATAGGTTTGCCAGGTTAATTAAATTGTTACAGGCTTCAATCACCGGGAGAGGACTCTTTCGCTAGGTTTCATGAGGCGGTTGAAGAGGCAAAATCAAAGACGAACGAAGAAGATGCAATGAGATGGCAAGACACCAGGAAAGTTTGCTTGACAGTCAAGTCCTTTTACCACTTGTTAACTTTGGCACCTAGGGAGAATTGGAAACCAAATTTACTTGAAGCGTGAGAGTAATATGAACATTGGCTGTGCCCAACTGGTTTGGTGATTATTTTCTTTGGACCTGTGGCCTATGGATACGAAAAAGAAAAAATCACGGGAAACACGGAGTTTACATAAGTTATTCAGTAGAATAGAGACAAAATCACAAGAAGCTGGTTGCCAATTTTGATTTCTAAGGGCTTCACAACAGTTTAGGGATCTCCTTTTATCCTTATGTGCCGTAACATTTATAAAAGAAAATGACCCAGAGGCCAAAACTCCTGGAACCTTCTTGAATGTTTGTGTGAAGCCTCATTAATGAAAGATAAGCTTCTTAGGTACCCATGATAGGACACGCTGGAATGAGCAACATGTAGTTTCTCAAAGTAGTAGTTGTTTTTGCATTACTATTGTTAGAGCCATATCAGTTTAACTGTTAGGTGGGATTTGCATCTGTCTTACAGGATGAGTATCTGGTGATAATCATTGCGTGGAAGTTTAGGACCAGTATATTATACAGGATCTGCAAGATCTTGACCATATAATTTTGAGACATGCATTTGTTCATGCATTCGTTCCATTAGTAGCTGCATATTGATACTGAAATACTTCAACTGCTGGCAACTTGGTGCTGATTTCCTCTTGAATTGCCTTTATGCATGCATGCATGCATGAGATAATTTCTGACTCTTATCCTCATTATTTTTTGTCTCCTAACAAGTAACAAGACTTATTTGCTTTTCTTATATGAGGCAAAGCTTGCGCTGGACAGTCTTGAAGTTCGAGTTGGGTAAGATACTGGTTTTCAGTAACCGAGTGCATTTCACATATGTTACTTTATTTTCTAACTAAGATGATTAGTATTTTAGTCTTAATTAGTGAATGATTTCAGATTGTACTCTTTGATTGAACGCTGTATGATTGTTGAGGATGGCAACATTATTGGGGCAGGAAGAAACTAGACGAACAAGACACATAATGTATGTTTATCATTGCTTCTCCACCCCCTTCTATAAATTTTGGCCAACAGCACTATGTTTTTGTTCCGAATTGATACCCTTGAATTATCAACTCATAATTTAGTGTCGGTCAATTTATGTTTGTCCCTTTATTAGGTGATGAATAATATATCTGATCAAATTTGCTAATAAGTGGAATTTTTCCATGCATTATTAGGCTGTAAGGAGTTTTGGTTCCCATTACTCTTCATAAAATATTGCTATGGCTAACAATAACAATAATCTTGCTATATTATACAAAACGTTTTATGTTTTTCATTTGCCGTTATGCTTTGCCTGGAACCATAGTATGGTCTTTATGTGCTTTTGGGAAGTTCCTAAGATTGTTCTCTTATGCTGTATCTAGCTAGACTTTTGGTATACTTGCATGTTCTGAAAATGCATTATGACCAATGTGTTGCCTTTTAAGATGTAAGAACCTGCTCCTTGGGCATAGTTCTTCGTAAAATGATCACATTTACACAACTAGTTTAAGCCTGGTTTCTGGTAGAAATCATCTCTTATCTAATAGTCTATTTCTATAATCATTTATAGTCATGTGGTGACAATACAGTGCTACATATGATTTTATGGATAGTGATGGATGATTGAAAAAATATTTGGCCCTTTTAGCATCTTGTAGAGCTTAATAAAATATGCAAAGGTTCCTTACCAAAAAAAATATATATATGCAAAGGCACCTTGCTACAGGGGTATATATAAAAATACTTTTAGAAAACGCGGAGGTGGCTAATCCAATAAGAAGCCTCTTTTTCCATGTGAGATTCTCAGCAACTTCAAGCGAGTAAAACTTGTTGACTTCATGAAGTATATGCCTTGATCAATCTTCTATATGCCCTTAAACCGGGAAATATAGTATCTTCAAAGAAATATGATTTAACTATGAGGTAATTATGCTTTCTGATATGCCATGGGCATTGTACTTGATAAATAGAATCTATTTTCTTGCTTAATAGTTGCAATTATCTCATCTTGCATTCATGAGAGCATGTGCCTGAAATATTGTGGTGTACGGCTTGTGTTTCCAGCATGATTTTTCATATGTCTCACACTGTTATGAACTAACATTTTATCTTTCCTAAGCTTGTTCAGAACTCATCAATTTTTAATCCGTCTTTGTTGACATAAAAGTTAAAACGTAGTGAAACAGGATCTGTTTTATTGTGATTTGAGCAGTACATGAAGTAGCTAATCTAGATTATGGACATTGTTTATCTGCTCTAAGTGTTAGTTTTGAAAGAACAAGCTCAAGTATTGGGGCAAGAAGCAAGAGATTTACCAAGGATGCATCTGAAGAAAAAGTTTAGGGGGGGACAAACCATGAAAACTCATACTTTTAGAGCTTGAAATTTATAGTTACGTTGCTCTAAATAATCTGATTATGAGTCAAAAGCATTCTGGGAACATGAACTTACTCATTGCCTTTCTGAATACAACATCAAGCAAAAAGACTCATCTCACAGATAAAGGACCGCCCTGCTCAATTCCCTCCTCTGCAGCTCAAAAACTAACCCTAATTATTGCATAGTTTCATGATAGAGAGAAAGAGACTGTTGTTATGACGGTAAGCATGGTTCCTATGCAATGTTTGGAAGACCTACCTGATTGAAACCCATCCTAGCTAGTACAACTATTTACAGATCTTCTCTCTCAATCAGATTACTGGTACCAGGATTTCTCTGAAGAGAAGTTGCCTATATGAATCAAAAGCCTCTATGTATTGCCCTGTTTACTGCTTCTTGTTTGTTCTCCAAGGGCATTAGGTTTGATGTCGAAGAGAAAATATAGAACGAACCAAAGGCATTGTTAAAGTGAAAAATTTTAAGCCCTAGGCCCAAACAGACAACTATGTGAAATTTGATGCAAGAATTTTGGCAAGGTCAATGCCACTTATTAGAGCCTAGTTACTGTCAATTGAATTATATGGTACACTTCAGATATAATTGCCTTGCATGAAAACCTATTTCCTGGAGTACAGACATTTCTTGAAATTGATATTCTTGAGACCGAAATGTAGAACTTCCTAGACTAAACATATTCTCCTATCGGCGAACTTGTTTTTGCTTAGATAGTACCTTCTTTTCCAAAGTGCTTTGTCAATTAGTCTGCTAAATTCTCTCTCGCATGATATTTGGACATGTTTTGCAAACGAAATCTGTCTCGGGTTTCAAGCTGATGGACTAGGTAAAAGTGCAGAATCATTGGAAATATTGGCTGGTTTCCACAGAAATTTCATCTATGTTCCCCCTTTCAAATGTCTGCCTGATTTATGAATGTTTCCAACTTCTTTGTTGTTCTCTTGCAGTATTGGGAATTCGGTATTAAAGGGTTTCAAATGTTGTGGAGGTATAGTGGCATCAGAAGCCATTTCTCCTTTACGGGATTTTTATGAACGAGGAAACCCTAATGGGTATAAATGGAGATCTACCATTTTAACTAGTTGAAATGTATGTTCGAAAGAATGTTATTTCTATTTACATCAGATAGCCTAAGGGAAATGGTACTTCTTTTTCAATGGACCCATAGTTAAATGCCCTTTTTAAGAAGCTTTTATGAGCATAATAAGAAATTATTTTTTTTGAACCGAAGTATACTTTATCAATCATTGAAGTTGAGCATTGTGCCTGCTAGCAACAGCAACATCTCCCTGATAGACCCTTACGGAAGAATTTATCTTGTAGATTCTAGTTCGACGGTCTTCCTAGCACTGATCCCCTTCCTCTCTCTCTCTCTCTCGCACATCTGTCCATATGTAAATCGTGTGCTGCGGTGAAGATATGTTGTTGTATCCTTGGTTTGGAGAATTATCTCCACATCCCACGTAAATAATGCAGGCCCGATGAAAGTTTTATGATGACTAAGGGTTAGTTAATAGCAAGCATAGAACGAGTGGGCCATTGGTTGGATAAGAACCCATTCAGAAGTTTTGTCCATAAAGTGCTCAAAAGTGCTCATCTTGAGATGGTGCGTGCACCCAGGCTGACACTATGTATAGTTGCTTGAGTGGAGCAATGTTGAGCTTATTATACGACTGTTAATTCAATCTTAAACTTTTTAATTATGTTAATTTAGTCCTAAATCTTTTTGCAATTTGCCAATTTAGTCCTTTATCTTTCAATTGTGTCAATTTAGTCATAAAATTTTTCATGATTTATCAATTTAGTCCTATACCTTTTAACGATTTACTAATTTGGTCCTTCCGATCCAATTTTAGTCAGAAATCTCTGACGTGGTGGTCTAGTCAGCTTTAGCTATCCTACGTGGTACGATCGATGCTGACGTGAACAATTTACAATTTTTTAAAATTTTAAAATTTTTTCTTTTTCTTTTACTTTTCTTTTTCTTTTTCCCTTTTTCCATCTACCGGCCATCATCGAGCCTCATCAATGGCTGGCAGCCTCAAGTAAGGGCGCCCTCGCCCACCTAGTGAGGGCGGCGAGGGTGATCCTCGCTCGAGGTCAGAGAGGGCCCTCGCAAGCATAGGCTTGGGCGTCCCTCGCCCGAGGCCGGCAAGGGCAACACTTGACTGAGGCCGACGACCTTCACCGGCCATCGATGAGGCCTAGCCTTGGAGAGAAAAGAAAAAGAAAAAAGAAAAAAAAAGAAAAGAATCTAAAAAATTTTAAAAAAAATACAAAATTTGTACATATCAACATCGGTCGTGCCACGTAGGACTCCAGCGTTGATTAAATTATCACGTCAATGATTTTTGGTCAAAATTGGCTGAAAGGACTAAATTGACAAATCGTTAAAAGGTTTATAACTAAATTGATAAATCATCAAAAGTTTTAGGACTAAATTGACACAATTGAAAGGTAAAGGGAAAATGCCACAAAAAATCTCAAACTATGCTACTTGTGACAAATTTACCTTAAACTTTTTTTTGTGACACAAAAAATCTCAAATTATACCACTTGTGACACATTTACCCCACAATACTTTGGCCCATGGAAATTTTTGTCGTTTTCCTTTTTCTTTTTTTTTCGTTCTCTCTTCCCTCCGTCGGCCATGGCGGAGGGAAGCCGGCAAGGGCTGCCTTGGCTAGATCCGGCGAGGGCTGCCCTTGCCCGCCCAAGCAAGGGCGACCCTCGCCGGTGTCGGGTGAGGGTCGCCCTCGCCAGATTCGGCGAGGGTAGCCCTCGCCTGAGTCGGGCAACCCTCGTTGGCGTTGGGCGAGGGTCGCCCTCGCTTGGCCGAATCCAGCGAAGGTAGCCCGACGCTGGCGAGGGTCGCCTTTGTCAGATCCAGCGAAGGTAGCCCTCATCGGCTTCCCTCTGCCATGGCCGGCAGAGGGAAGAGAGAGAAAAAAAAGAAAAAAAAGGAAAAAGACGAAAATGCCTATGGACCAAAGTATTATGGGGTAAATATGTCACAAGTGGCATAGTTTGGAGTTTTTATGTCACAAAAAAAGTTTAGGGTAAATTTGTCGCAAGTTGCATAGTTTGGAATTTTTCGTATCACAAAAAAAAGTTCAGGATAAATTTGTAACAAATGACATAGTTTGGAGTTTTTCGTATCACAAAAAAAAGTTCAGGGTAAATTTATCACAAGTAGCATGATTTGGGATTTTTAATGGTATTTTCCCAAAGGTAAATGACTAAATTAGCAAATTATCAAGGCTTAGGACTAAATTAACACAATTAAAAGGTTTATGAATGAATCAGCCACTATACTTTAGGACTTTTTGGTCAATTTTCCCTTCCTAATTAGGTAAACTATTCACCATCTACTTCTTATATCATGCAGACATAGACATGCATAGCCACTATGAAACCCACGTTTGAAACTAAAACAACTATGAAATCCTCATCTGGAACAAATTCTAATGGATCGAAGTCTTACACGAGGACAATGGCAAGTAGCCTTGCAAAACAATGATGCCAGGGAATTTTTTCATATAATTTTGGGGTGGATATGAAGATACACGAAACTTGTTTCGAATATATTGTGATAAGAATTTTGGTTTAAATACGAAATACGTACTTCGCGAAGAAACATTGTATTGCGCTTTTTTCCTCTGGAAAAAGCCAAGGTATGTACGGGTCAAGTTCCACATTGACCTCTCAAAATCCCTTCTTCCTTCTAAAGGTAAGTCCAGACACTTTGCTCCCTTTCTTGTCCTATTTTTTTTTTCAAAATTCTCCTTTCTGGGAAATTACACAAATTGTTCACTCCGACCACACGCGAAAGTGAGCAAAGCTGGTGCTCTATTTAAAATTCCTTGCTGTGTAGGACAATGTCGTGATTGATCATTCTTAATGTTGCCAATTTCGCAATTGAAGTTCGCCTCCTATTTTACAACACACGCATTCTTTCCTCTTTTTTCTTTTGGGTATAATAACGAGCTTCTAGTCGCATAAATTGGAAATAAACCCATAAACAACCTCCCATTATCGGAAGTGGGAATTGAACCCCTCACTCCCCGTTCTGAAAGAGAATGGTGGCCATTAGGACATCATCCTAGTGGTTACACAACATGCATTCTTCACTTTCGCATTAACCACTAGATATTCTAATTTGTCTTCACATGAGTTTCCTCTCTCTCTCTCTCGTCAATATTGAAGAATGGAAATGTGGGGTAGAAGAGGTTAGGTGATGTCGGACCTTTGTCATCATTGAATGTCTGGCATTTTTCAGATACTTCTCCTTTCTTTGCTGGTATCCTTAATTGTGCGTGTGATTATGTATCTCCTGAGTGGTACTGTGTTAAATTATTATTGAGCAAAGAAAAAGCAACTTCTCATAGACTGGGGATGCGGATGCCATTTCGAGGAAGCCAGCAAAGTTTTTTTTCTTATTTTTATTTAATATATTTGTGAGCCTATGACTAGTAGTGATCTATACTATTCACTCCTGTTGGATATTTTGTCCGCCATTTGGCTTGTTTACCAGTCAAGTCATCGACAACTTAACAATAAATTCAACGTCAAATAAAGAAACCTGTGTCGATAAGACAATCGAATAACGTGGTGGTAGGCGGTCTTAAGTGAAAATAAGTCCGTGTGTTCACACATGTTAGATATTTTGGTCCATCCTTAAGCACCATCATTTGTTGACCCTACCCAAGAAAAGTCATCCATCTCTGTCCTCCATTACAAGAATAAATAAAAAAGATCAAATGGCGAACGAACTTCCTAAAAACACAGTGCCAAATCTTAAGCTAATATTCGTAGCCGATTCCTATACTCCATCATCTAATGGCTTCTTCATTGAAACCCAAAAGGAATTACGATATCTTTTTGAGTTTTAAAGGCACGAACCTACGTAACAACTTCCTCGATCATCCTACAAAGCTTTAGATCAGAATGGAATATATACTTTCATTGATAGAGAGGAACTGAGTAAGAAAGGCCACGTATCGACGGCACTTATGAAGGTCTCACTCAAAAATGTCCCTTTTTGAATTCCCCCGCCACATAAAGCCATCCTCCCTTGAAGCTCACGATCGGTTTTACTTTTGTAAAGAGTCCCCATCTCTCGTATTTATCTCTTTTAAAAAAAGAACCACCGAATCCTTTCTCATTCTGTCTCCAAAGCTCACGGACAGATCACTTGACCGAATCAATCTTTACAAAATCCAGATCGCCTTGTTTGCTATCTTTTGGCCATCAACCGAGGGTTCTCTCTGGGTGGGAAAATTGGGCGTTGTTGCTCTTGCAGAGCATAGCCCAATCACACCAATCGATCGCTATTTCAACTAAATTTTTTTATTTTCTTCAACGCTCAAGGCTTCGATACTTTGCAAATTGAGAAATTTTCTACTAGGGCGAGTACTAACCAAGAATAGTCCGTGTGATCTAATATTGGTAAAAAAATTGGGTGCCTACAATAATAATTGCAAAGAGAGAAGTACTTGTATCCGTTCAGAAAATCTAAAATCTCATGCAAAGCAAATAGTAAAGAATGCAAAAGTAATAGAAGGCCACCATGAATCTATGACAATGATCTTTTAGATGTACAACTTTATAGATCTGGCTTGGCGTTAACGCTCTCGTTTTCGAGAAGAGCTCCTTGGAAGAAGAGATATACGCTCTCGTACTACACTTGATGAGGAAGAAAAAGTGACCAGTTTCCCGTATTTGATGCGTCTCTGTAGGGGTTGTTTGGATAATTATTAGGAAATATTAAGTATTAATGGATGATATAGATGAATGAGAAGAGAAAGGGGCAAGGAAGAAAATGAACAAATTTATTACCTAAAATATAGAGTAATCCTTGAGGCAATTAGGAAAATTGTAGAAAATAAGGAGAATCCTAGAAAGCCACTTCCACAATAATAGAAGCTATTTCATGAACTTTTAGTAATCCAAATGGCCACCATTTGAGGATAATAAACTAGATTAGTTTGTTTGTAATTATATAATAATATAGATAGAGAAATGGAGCAAGACAATGCCAACAATAGTGGTAGAAGAATCCATTCATACCTAAACAGAATCTTCGATTGACCAATTGGTCTTGGCCGCTAATGCCAAGGCACTAGGCCAACCACCAGGGTCTTGGGCTTAAGCGTCAGGGTCACGAGGATGACCAGGGATCCCCGAACCACATTGTCGAGGTTATGAGCTTGACCCTTGGGTCCTAGGTGTTTTGAAGTATAATGTTCTTACCGTCTCACTCACAAAACCTTATAGACAATCTCAATTGGGGCGAAGAGAAGCAAATATACTAACACTAAGCTAGCCCTCGAGGTCCAATCTAGCGATTGCAGGTCTGCATTCTTTCAAATCATAGTCCTTGCCGACACCGTAGCACCCACCAATGAATGTTGTTGTGAGCTTGTGAAGGCGAGGAAGAACTGCCATGATCAATTCGTGGAGTTGATCCTCTCAACCCACAAGCCGATCAGGGTGAAAGTATCCGATGTCCATAGGAGGAGCAATGAGGTGTGGAACAACTGCGTTGCAGCTGTATCCCCTCCCGAGCCTGCTCGTTGAGAACTATTCCTATTTTATAGTACACTAAACGTGTAAAATAAAAGAGACGAAAGCACGATAATTTTTCTATTGGATTCTTCTCAAAGAATTTTCCTATTTTTTATGCCTCTTAAGCGAAAGCGCAGTAGTGGATGAATCATATTTTTAGTGTTCAATGTGCTTAGAAACTTGTAATTTTTTTAAAATGATATGCAAAATACAATCTATCAAAGTTTGCAAATATCTTCCAAATGAAAAATCCAAAATTTTGAATCTCCAATTCATTAGGTAATCTGATTCCACAGCCAACAAATAAGACCTAAGTTGAATTCTTTCACTCGTACAAGTGGATATCTATGATTCATTTATTTCTCAATGCGTTTCCTTATCATTGTTGGCCTAACCTTTTCATCATAACAAAGCTGGAAGCGTTGGCTCCTGGTCTTCTTCCGGTTGTTCACATTCTTCGTGACTATCTCGAAGCGTCGTTCCACTAACTCATCAAGCTAGAAACTTTTTCCCTTCACATTAGAAAAATTTGATAGGCTTGACTTAAAAGTTGTCACTCTTCTTTTCTTCCGTTGCTAAGAGAAAAAGAAGATTCCGTGTCTCATGGTGAAGAAAGCCTTGTTCATTGGGCAAAGGGCCCTCCATGAGGGTTTGACCATATTGGATTTTGTGCAATCCAAATCTCTTGACCGTATTTTTCTCCTTAAAAAATCCTCTAGAAAAACGGTTGTTTTTTCATCAAAGTCCGCTCTCTTGGCCGTCCTTGACTCATCTGATCCTCATCTTGATAGTTTTTGATCCAAACTTCCACAATTCTTGGAATCGTGATCCAACTTGTCCGAATCATATCTTAATCCACAGCAAGGAGTTATGACCAATTCCACTATCTTGGAATCATGTCCAATCCTGCTATCTTAGAGTTAAGACCATCTCCCACAATCCTGGAGTTGGGTCCAATTGCACTATCATGAAATTGAAGCTATCTGCCATGATTTTGGAGTTATGAATTCTAATTCATCTCGTATGTCGAGCCGTCCATTAGGCCAATTAAAATGAAGAAGTTCAAGTGTGGGACTAATTTAAGCAAATGTTTTTGTTTAAGCATCCAATCGCACAACTATCGATAAACTCACTTATTAGTTTTCTCATGAAATGAATGAAAAGTATCCAAGCAAAAATTTATGTGTCAATACAAAGTTTTTTTTTTTGATAACCATGTGTCAATACAAAGTTAAGACGTATAAATTTTTAAAAAACTGATTCTTTTGACATTTGGCGAGGAATGTTGTGATTATCTGACTATATACAAAACATATATTTGTCTTGTGATTTATATGTCATTTGAGTAGTCATGTGTTAAATTATTACTCAGTAAAAGGAAACCACTCAGAGACTGGGGATGCCATTTGGAGGAAGCCAGCAAAGTTTTTCTGATTAGCGAGCCTATGATCAAAGCACAAGAATCCACCACACCAAAGTTGTTTCTCCACTACTTTTGTCGGCGACAAAGAAGCTTGTGTCGATCAGATACTCCGACTAACACGGTGGTGAAAATAAGTCCACATGTTCACATTTATGACAGATCTTGGTCCATACTTAAGCACCGTGTTTTTCTCAATGATATATTGTCGTAAAAGCGCTATTTTGTGCAAATTACTCCATATCAAAATTGCTATTCCAGGTCAAGGCCAAAACTTAATTTGTTCAGAGGATTTGCAGATTTTTTTTCACGGGTTTTCAGGGTAATCAGGCTGCTAGTAATTATGCGGATAAAAAAATTGAAATAGGCTTAGACATATATAGTTAGTTGTGAATATAATTTTATATCTTTTGAGTAGTCATATGTAAAATTATTTATTTAGCGAAGAAAAAACAAGACCTTGGAGGTTGGGAATGCCCCTTCGAGGAAGCCAGAAAAGTTTTTTTATTTTATTTATTAGAGCCTTTGACAAAAGTTAACCTAATGACATGAAATACTTCAATTACAGAAAGAAAAATGAAGACTAAACAGATCAAAGCCATTTCCTCAAAGCTGATGTGCGGTCTGCAGTGAAAATAAGTCCATGTGTTCATGTCTTTTACATGTCTCGGCCCATACTTCAGCACCATCTTTTTCCAAAGTTCTATATTATCAAAAGATGTAAAATTTGTTTTTTGCCGGTACACTTGATTGTGCGTGTAAGTTGTATATCTCTTGAGTGGTTATGTAGTAAATCCCTGTATGGCAAGGAAAAAACAACTTCTCAGAGGTTGGGGATGAAATTTCGTGGAAGCCACCAAAGTTGTCAGCGGGCCCGTGACCCACATCACGAGAATCCACCACCCTAGAGTTGTTTGTCGGTCCGTGCAATAATCGAGTCCACGAGGACCAGTACCGATCTACACTGCTCACAAATCTTGTCGGCCACAGATACGCGGTCTTCAGTCAAAATCAGTCCATGTGTCCACACTTTAGATGTCTTGGACCATCCTTAAGCACCATCATTTACCCGATTTCTAAGAAAAGTCGCGCACTCTTTCGTTTCATGTTGGATAACAGAGTTAAAAGAAATATGTGAGGGGTTGAGATTTCTCCGAAATCTCCATTCGACCGGCTGAATACCAACTTGAATGCTACCATGGTGGATTTATGACTATCCCAAATGAGAGAGAGATCGTCGATCTCGCAGTTGATGGGTGAACTGTTTGATTGATCTAAATCGAAAACTCTCTAAATCATCTAGCATAAATTATGTTGCCTCTGCTGCAAATTTAGAGTTGAGACACTGCCTCCTGCTTAAACTTAAAATAGCCACTCTATTTTTTGCCGCTTTGCTCGTCTTCAAAATTGCCTCTGGAATTGGGACCCGCTACTTTTTGCCTCGAGATTTTTATTCTACATTCGAATGGGGATATATTGGACAATTCACCTATGGCAAATTAGGAAAGAAAAACTTACTCTCGCATAAAACCTCTCTTCATAGCTATATCTTGAAGCGTCGTTCCTCTCACTAGTAAAGCTGAAAACTTTCTCCCTCCGCTTTAGAAAAATTTCATAGGCTTGACTTAAAAGTCGTCACTCTTCTTTTGTTTTGGTGCTAGGAGAAAAAGAAGATGCCTTGTCTCATGGTTGAGAAAGCCTTGCTCGGTGCACAGCAGTACACTCAAAACATTCAAACTTGACTTGAATTTGATGACAAGAAATTCGAGGTTGAGAATTTATAATGAGAATTTATAATCTTCCATTGGTTAAGTTCAGTTATTGTGCTACTCGCTGACCAAATTCCTCTTACACCTATAAATAGATCATGAGAATTAGAACTCGCTCTTAGGCCACGATATCATCTCCTGCGATCGAGGGATCAGGAACATGGCTAAAAATCTTATCCACTTGCAACATTATGATCATTCCCCTTACTTCACAAATTCATTTAATAAATTCGGTTTACAAAGGATGATTGGATCATACACATTACATAAGATGGGTCTTATGCGATGCCCATCCTTTCAACAGAGGAGATTTAGCGAATCGAGATTAGACATGTGATATGATTTCCGTTGAATTCTCAAAAGGACTTTCCATATGCATAATAACTATCGTACAGGTAATATTATTTCCATTGAATTCTCAAAAGGACTGTCCATATGCATAATAACTATCGTACTAGTAATTGATGCTGTGACAATTGCACACATAATAATTAATAGAATTTTAAGAGAAATAAATACGCGTTCTTCATTACTTTCTTGAAGCGTGGTTCCTCTAACTATAAAGCTGGAGACTTTTTCCTCGCACTTCGGAAAAATTGCATAGGCCTGACTTAAAAGTCGTCACTCTTCTTTTCTTTTGGTGCTAAAAGAGAAAAGAAGATAAATTGAACTTGAACTGTTGAATATAGTAGACTCCAGCTTTCGGTTCTAAAACCACTTCTCAAAAACACATTGTGTTGGTGGCATATATCACCAAAACAAGTGGCACTGTTGATGAGAGGTTATAAATTACAATCAACAAAGCTCCTTAGCCATATTGAAGCGATAGAACAATTGTAGCATGTGCCAACGGAGAGAAGGTTAGGTGTTCCCAAACCACCACATAATTATTCGTTCATAATAATTTTTTTTTTGGTAAGGTAACGTTCATAATAATTTGCTTTAGAGGAAAGTCAAAAATCCATAACACTTGATATTGAATAATTAGTTTTTGGTGGTTGATGACACGATGCTTTGAAAGCATCTTAACGTTTTCTCAACAAAAAAACAAACAATTGTGGATGAGCTACCGCTGGCTCATTTATTTAATAAGCTGATTAAAACAGCATATCCATTTATAATGTATCAATATGTGACACTTTTATATAAGTCTGATTTATCTTCTTAACCATTACTTTTCTATGATTGAGAATGGAGAATTTAATTATTGGGCGTAAAAACTATAGATTGTCAACATTATTGATCCACATAATTCAGCATAAGACATTATGCATGATTAACCATTTAATTTTACCATTTTCTACACGAGTCCACAGTGCTTTTCTTATTTGGAATCTCAATCTCCAAAAGACTTGAATTATGTGATAAAGCAAACGTAAACTATTTAAACACCACACTTTACCCAAAAAAAAAACTATTTAAACACCACATATGGAGACAACTCTAATGGGATTTTTTTTTAAAACCAATACAAAACTTGATGCCATGTCGTATATATTTAATATGCAAGAAGCCTGAATTTTCACAAGGCTTGAACATCAACTTGATTGCTTGATCACGTGCAATATGGGAATACATACTGCTTCTTTTTTTAAGACTGCAAATCCCTCGCAGATTTTAATATATGAAAGGCAAATCATCCAACAGAGAAACGGATGCCATTTCCATTACGAGGAAGCCAGCAAACTTTTTCTGATTAGCGAGCCCATGACCAGATCACAAGAGTCCACCACCCCACAGTTGTTTCTCCACTACTTTTGTCGGCCACAAAGCAGCTTGTGGCCATCAGAGCACGAAATTTCGAGGAAGACCACGAAGTTTGTGATTTGTCCACACTTGATTGTGCGCGTAATTATTTATCTCTTGGCTGGTTCTTCTCGGAGGTTAGGGATGAAATTTCGAGGAAGACCACCAAAGTTGTTTGTCGGTTTGTGATCTATTACTAGTCCCTGCTTTTGTCGGCCACAAAGGAGCCTGAGTCATGCGGTCGTACGCGGTCTTCATTTTCCAAATTTCTAATATTATTCTTTGTTAACCCTACCCGAAGAAAGTCATGCATCTCTCACCTCTAGCATAAGAGTAAATCAACAAGAAGATCAAGTGGTGGATGAACTACCTGAAAACACAGTTTCAAATCTTCGTCTAAGAGTCGTTTCCGATTGTTAGAACTCCATCATCCAATGGCTTCTTCATCAAAACCCGAAAAGATTTACGAAGTCTTCTTGAGTTTCAGAGGTGCGGACGTGCGTAAAAACTTCCTCGGTCATCTCTACAAAGCTTTAGACCAGATTGGAATATACACTTTTCGGGATAGCGAGGAATTGAAAAAGGGAGACCAAATATCGATGCTTATGAAGGCCATTGAAGAATCATGCATCTCAATCATCGTGTTCTCTGAGAACTATGCTTCCTCAACGTGGTGCTTAGAAGAGGTGTCCAAGATTATGGAGTGCAACGAGCAAAAGAACCTCACCGTTCTACCGGTGTTTTATAAAGTGGACCCAAGAGAAGTGAGAGGAGGCAGAAAGAGTTATCGGAGAGCTCTGGCTAAGCACGAGTCCAAGTTCGGGAAGGATTCGGAGAAAGTGAAGAGATGGAAGAAAGCTCTTTCCGATGCTGGTAACTTGTCTGGGTGGCATTTCAATGATGGGTAAGTAGAGTGGAGTCCATATTTTCGGTAAGAAAAGTAATCTTTACAAGCAAGTATACATATTGTTTTAAAATTTTTAAAGATAAATAAATAAATGGACGCACCCATGCTTGTAAGTATATGTATACACGCTTCATCTTATGATTCCTGAAAATTCTTAAATTGCTTAAGTGTAAGTTAGTAATTTCATAAAAGAGTTGATGAGTCTAAGTGTAGTTAAGAAAGATAAATAAAATTTGAGAAAAATTGATAATTAAAAGAAAAATAAAATTGCAAGTAACTCAAACAAGACTTGTTAACTTAAAACTAGTTGGTAACTAAATCGAAGAAAAATTGATAAATCACTCTAATTAAGATTGACAATTTCAAAAAAGAGTTCGTAAGTAACTTAATTTAGAGTTGTTAACCCAATAGAAAAATTGGCAAATTAAAAGAACAAGTAAACATTGATAAGTAGCTGAATCAAGAGTTGGTAATTCAAAACTTATAGATAATTATTTAGTATTATCAAAGATGGTAAATCACTTTAATTTCTTTTAGTAATTTCAAATAAAGTTAGTAAATTCGACTTCGCAAGTTATGCGAATCAAATTTGGTAGGTTAGTACAAAATGGGTAATGTGCAATGTATAAAAAGTTGTTGGTGATTTCATAAAGCTGTTGGTAAGTTATTAATAAGTAATGTGAAATAAAAAATCGCCAATCTTTTTTCTTTCCCAACAGTTTTTTGACACTTGCCAATATTTATTAAAATTCGCCAGCATGAAAAGAAACCTATCTTTGGGCATCCAATAATAGAATTCTGCCTTTAGCCTTTCCTAAGCCCGGTTTCATTCGGGTAAGGTCCGTAGCTCTTTCTTTTGGATCCTTGCTGCCCTCTTCAAAGTGTAATAGAAGTTCTAGACATTTTATCAGTGGGCTATTGAGGCCTTCACGTTTCATTTTGGTAAATTGAGTTCTATAGATTTTTTATTTTTGTCAACCAAGTCCCAAACTCGTTACAAGTGGCACTTTAAGTTCGAAAAATCACATATGGCTATCCGTAGAATAGACACGTGGCTTTTCCAATAATAGAAAATTGACACTGGGACTTTATCGGCTGAAAAATCTACTTTCTCATTTGAACAGAATAAAATATTAAAACCTGATCGACTAATAGACAAAATGTTAAATAGTGTTATTGCACTTACCCCATTTCGTTGGATAATTAGTGTTTATAGGCCATGTAAGGCAATAACATCGTGCTTCAGGGTATTTAATAGTTTTGACGTCGAAATCATAATCACCGTTCAAAGTCCTAAATAGCGCTTTTTAATTAAGTGCATAAATAAATCACATATAACAGTCAAAAAGAAAAATAAGTAAATCATCAAGTATATATAAAAAAAAAGAACATAATCACGTGCATAAATAAAATTTAAAACCTTGAACATATTTTGATTGGTGTGGAGCTTTGATAATTTGAAAATATGACGCACAGCTGTCACATTTTTTTATTAGACATTGCTACGTTGTTAGCTAGTGATTGCTCGCTATTTGCTTATTCAAATCCCTAAAATGATGCCACGACTTCCTTTTCCGTTTTTGTCAGAGATGAGTCAGAGCTTATACAAGAAATTGTGGAGAAGATCTCTACTTACCTGGGCCGAACACCTTTGTATGTTGCTAAGCATCCGGTTGGGATAGATTCCCAAGTTGTTAAGCTAAAATCGATGTTAAATCTCGAGTCTGATGATGGTGTTCTCATGGTGGGATTATGGGGACAGGGAGGTATAGGGAAGACAAGTTTAGCAAAAGCTCTTTACAATGCTATGTTCAGACAATTTGAGGGTTCATGTTTTCTGGCAAATGTTCGAGAAACTTCAAAAGGCAGCGGGGGTTTAGTTATTTTGCAAGAAACATTACTCAATGATGTACTATTACCTAAACAAAGATTAGAAGTGTCCAATGTCAGTGGAGGTATTCATCTCATACAACGCAGACTTGGTCGCAAAAAAGTTCTCCTGATCCTTGATGATGTAGATGACTTGAGTCAATTGAATACTTTAGCAAGTGACAAGTGGTTTGGTAATGGGAGTAGGATCATCATTACTACAAGAGATATACATTTGCTAACTTGTCATGGCATAAGCCAAGATCATGTGTATGAAGTTCAAGCATTGGATGACAATGAAGCTCATGAGCTGCTTAGTAAGCATGCTTTTCTGACACACCAAATATTAAAAATAAGCACAGATCTAGTGAATAGTGTTTTGCATTATGCTAATGGCCTTCCATTAGCACTTGAGGTGCTAGGTTCCTTCTTATGTGGTAGAAGCGAACATGAATGGGAAAGTACACTAAAGAGGCTTTCTAGAGTTCCTAACAATGAAATCAATGATGTGCTTAAAATAAGTTATGATGGTCTAGAGGAAAATGAGAAAGAGATTTTTCTGGACATTGCCTGCTTTTTTAAGGGGAAGAGTAGTGAGTATGTAAACAAAGTTCTCGATAGTTGCGATCTTGACGCAACAATAGGATTAAAAATTCTCATTGAGAGGTCCTTGATAAGAAATGGTTCCGGAATAGAAATGCATGACTTGATTCAATTCATGGGCATGGAAATAGTGAATCAAGAATGTCGAGATAATCCCGAGAAACGCAGTAGACTATGGCGGTATGGTGATGTTTTTGATGTTCTATCAAGCGATGAGGTAAGATTGCAAATACCATCAAAATTTTGCTTTTTATCTTTTACTCTATTTACTTACATGAATAACCTAACTAGTCTTGAATATACAGGGAGATTGTGTTGTAAAAGCCATAGTGTTGGAGCTACCAAAGCTGACAGAGATGTGTATCAATCCTGATGCTTTTACAAAAATGAAAAGGCTGAGATTGCTCATCTTGCGCAACGTGCAAGATTCCTTCCACGGTCCTATATGTCTTCCTAATAAGCTTAGATGGTTTGAATGGCACGGATGTGCTCGCAAGATTCCGGAATTTTCCTCTGGTCCAAATAAATTAGTGGGACTTTATATGAGCGAAGCCAATATCACAAGAGTGTTAAAACAATTTGAGGTGAGCATTTACCTACATAGACCTTTTTATTATCTATTTCATTTGTATGTGCATATGCGTTTTATAAGTACTAGTAAAGGAAGCGGTGTTTTTATGTTTTAGAAACCACTTCTCTATTTTATTTCAAAAGGACCCTAGCTTCTTGCGTTACAAATATTTTTACGTACAGCAAAATTGGCATTTGAAAAATTAAGCGAGCAACTTTATTAGAAATACTAAGTGGAAACATTTTTATAAAATATACAATACAAAGAAGTTTTCTACGTATATGTGGAAAGAGAAAGATATTTCAAGATATGAAATTTATTTATGAAGGTCATTGCATCATTAGAAATTTCAAATTTTAATACCAAGATATGTGAGAGATAAAAATTAAAATAATCAATTTCACGTATCTGCACGTGGTATAACATCTGTAAAATAAGTAATTGAATATAACTGATGGAAGGAATATAAAAGAAAAAGATTGATATCTTTTAAAGTAGGAGATCATCTTTACCTTATATAATATTATAGATGAAGTTTACATGCTTTCTAATCTCTAACTATCGACATAGATATATTTCAAAATCAGATCAAATCTACCTAGTGCAGATACTCAAAATTAGCGACCAAAAAACGATACTCAAATGCAATTTGCTGTCGGTTGTTTACATATAAACTTTCTTATTTTACAGAAAAATTGTATAGTGAAAGAACAAAAGGGAAACAAAAATATGACGAAACTTACCCAATATACATACATAAACGGCGGGGTTGGTCCAGCATCAATAAACTTAGCTCAGTCAAAGGTTTGAATGCACTTTTCTGTAAAACTAGGCATTGTTAATTGCTTAAATCATTTCTTAAGGAGTAGCACTTCTAAGTGGACATAATAGAGTATTTATTAGGAACTTTGCCAGTAATGTGTGTAATGTGGGCACAACAAAATCAATATAAGTGATCCAGTAGGGTCATACCACTAGTTTCTTAATGGGAAGTTAGAGCTAGATTTCGAATTGGATATGTGAAATTTTTATTTTCTTCCGAATGCTTTTCAAAGTTGGCTTCATTGTCTTTGCATGACTTAAAAAAAAGTAAGATTTATTATTTTTTACGCAATTACATTGTGATAGTATTTATATTCCCCATTCATCCATGATATAAAGTTAAAGTCAGAACTAGCGGTGTCTTCGTTCCTATCCTCGCCATGTGGCACTTCACTTTACTTTTGTGATTGCCACATGACATGACATGCGGAATAATTTAATTTGTCACGTGGCCCACATCAGCCTTCGCCACATGGCACTCCACCATGCTTTTATGATTGTCACATGGCATGATGCAAGGCATAGTTTTGTCATGTGGCCCATATTTGCATGCTCACCACGTGACACTTCACTTGAATTTTGTGATTGCCACATCATGACGCATGGCACAGTTTTATCCCAAATCAATTTTTGTCTACTAATGGAGGGTCAATTTGGGTTAGAAGTACCAATTTGGGATCGTTTTTGTTAGAGGAAAATTAATTTGGGGTAACTGTATAATAATGGTACCAGTTTAGGATTTTTGTGAAAATGAAAATTAATTTGGAGTAAATCTACTAATTAATTTGGGATTTTTAAATTCTAATTTTTTCAATAATAGTCTAACACAATTTTATTTGCTTTTTTTATATTGTGTACCTTTATGTTATTGAATTCTTACAAATAATATCTAAAATGTAACATCATAAGAGTTATCTTTGATTTGCTAAAGTGACGATGAAAACTAAATTACTAGGTAAAACTCGGTCATGCGTGTGCCACGTGACACCACTTCGGGCAAGCTTTCACCTGGTCAACATAGATTACATGATAGTCAAGGATGTGTAATTATGACATATCCTTTCCCTGAGAAACCCAATCTCCCCCGTGTGTTGTGTAGCCAAATTTATAAACCTGAATCAAGCTAAGACCCTACAAATAAATTATGATATTATTAGTGATCAATATTATAAAACCATGGACAACGTGAATGACATCTGATATTAAATTACCACCATTTCACGAGTTTGACTCCCCCGTCTATGTACAATAACTTACATAGGCCTATTTGTGGACTCCGTGGCAGATCAATTCTACGTTAAATAATCAAATTGCTAAATTATTTACGATTGACGACCTAAAATATAATAATTTCTTGAAAGGTTAATACCGGATATGCTTCAGTAGCAACCTATTCTCAAATGGAAATTCCACAATTTAAATGTAAGGAAGCAACAACATCATACAAACGCTCCCTTTTGTCCCTTGCAAAATGTTTATTAATGCTGGTTTCACTGTTTTTGCAGGGCTTCCAAAATTTGAAGTACCTTAATTTCAGTCAATGCGAGTCGCTGGTTCGCATGCCAGACCTTTCATGTACTCCAAATCTTGAGGGATTGGATCTCTCTGATTGCCAAAACTTGGTTGAAGCCCACGAGTCCATTGCATATCATGATAAGTTACAGAATTTGAATTTCTCGGAGTGCTCGGAACTTAGTGTTTTTCCCAATGAGCTCAAGTCAAAAAATCTTCGAACTCTCAATCTTGGAAACTGCACAAAATTTGAAAGGTTCCCTGATATTCCATATAAACTTGAAGCCCTAAAAGAGCTTCGTTTAGGAAGAACCGCTATTAAAGGACTTCCTGCATCAATAGAAAATCTTGTCTCTTTGAAGTGTATGTATTTAAGTAAGTGCAAGAACCTGATGAGTCTTCCGTCCAGCATTTACAAGTTACAAAACCTTGAAGGCTTGCATCTTGATTTATGCACAAATTTAATCAGCTTTCCAAAGTACGAGGATTCAACTGATTCTTGCATGAAGACCGGACTTTCAAATTTACATCGTTTAAACCTTTCGGGATGTAATTTGTCCGAAGTAGACTTTCTTGAGAATCTTTCATGTTCTCCATTCTTGACAACAATAAATCTGTCGAGGAACAATATTACTAGCCTTCCAACATCCATCAATAAACGTCATCGTTTGTCCTATTTGGAAGTTGAAAATTGCCATCAACTACAGGAGATTCCTGAGCTTCCACCATTTTTGAGAAATCTTTGGACAGATAATTGCGAATCTCTGCAAAATTGTGGAGATTTAATTTCAGTTCATGATTTTGTCCGTAGAGGGTTGACCGTGGCTGATATTTTCCCACTTGACAAGGTTAGATTCTCTCTCTCACGCACACTCATGCACCCATGCGCATGCATATCGATATGGACTATATGCTGGATCCCATGCATGGTTGGATATTGCAATGGCAGAAAATGCAAGATTGGAGGCTTAGGAAAATCAAACAAATATAGAGTGATTATGCACATGTATGCATGTAATGGAGTTGGCTACCGTACTTTTATGGGAATAATTTCTATCACACGAGACTTGTATGTTAATGCAAGCAAGGATCAATGGATCTCTACTCGTTTATAGGGCTCTAATTCCAAGTGGAATTCTTTAGGATTACTTACTAAATTCAAATTGAATTTTTCTATTTGGGTACTAATATCAAATTTGGGTACTTTCTAATGATCTATCTTTGTTTCAGTTTTGTAATTACACTATGTCTCTCCCTCGAGGAGAGATGCCAGAGTGGGTTCTCCCTATTGAAGAGGATTCCATATCTTTTATGGCTTCAAAAGACTTGTTTGACAAGTTTTTTGGATTTGCTCTCTGTGTCGCTCTCGATAAGGATAATTATGAGGAGAAAATGAGCCGCGGATATGATTTTGTTACCCATGTTAATGGCAAAGAGCGGGAAAGTTATTCATTCGGTTATGGACCATTGGAGTTGAATCATATCGACCTTCATTATCTCACACCCCCAATGTTGTGGGGAGTAGTCGATTTTGGTCGAATTGACGAAAGTCGTGTACGATTTAGCCTTACGGTATCTGGCAAATACATGAAAAAGTGGGGATTCCGAATATTTTGCAAGAAACTGGAGGACGAACTAAAAATCGTGCTTCAAGATGATCGGCTAATCGATCCAGCTTTACTCTACGAGATGGATTATGAATCCACGTATTCAGAAGTCAAGAGTTTACTTATGCACAAAGATGATTCAATCGAAACAGATCTACAGGAAGACTTGCAAGATCATCAAAGGAGAAACGAGAGAGATGAACAAATAGCACCCAAGAGAAAGCATGGGCTTATTCCCGCTCAAGGCAAGCGAATCAAGACCACGTCAACTTCCTCCGATTCGACCGATGCAGAAGAGAACGATCGAGAAACTTGCGAAGGAAGCAATTCGTAGGTAAGTGAGTGAGCTCCCAGATTTTTTTCTTTTCTTACTTGTTCTTCTTCTCGTTTTCTCCTCTCTTTTTATCTCTTTTTCTCTGCTTTTTTTTACTTCTTTTCCAGATTTTCTCTCTCCACCGACGCCACTTGCAGCATCACGACTCCTCCTCATCTTCCTCCATCCGACACCACGACCGAGCTCTGACAAAACGGAAGGCCGCCGCCTGCTGACGGAAGCGATGAGCATAATGAGGAGTTGGTCTTCCCGAAACAGACAGAGTCCCGAGCAAATCGACTGCAATGGAGACCGGCGAGCGGGAGGCGACGGACTACCACTGCCGACCGAAGCCATGGAAACTGGTGAAGCAGCTCGGGGCGAGCGATCCTCTCCTGAGGTTCTGGGCTTCATGCAGATCGCTGTAGATCAGATCGATTTTGAACGATTTTGAATTCGATTCTTTCGGCGTTGCAATTGCGCGGGAGCTTGAAGAATGTGCCCGTGAATTTGTTCAAGAGACGTTGGATAAGGTGCTTCTTCGTAAGTTTAGTTTGTGGATGCTTGGTGGTGAATTCACTGGCAATCGACATTACACTCTGCAAAATCAGCAACGATCCCTAGAAGGTTTGCCTTTTTCTTTCTTTCTTTTGATAAGTGGGCAATTTATTCAAAGAAGTAGGTGAAGTCTAGGTTCAATGGGAAAAACAAGCAGACGGAAAGTGAAACAATGGGAAGTGGCTTGTGCATGGTTTGGTTTAGTTTGCTCTTCAGGCGAAAACTGAGCCAATCCGGGTGCTATAGGTTGGGACTCCCTTACGCGAAACCAAGCATTGCAGCGGACAACCAGCCACTGTGGGGTTGGGGGCTGCTTTTGAGGTGTCTTGGAAATGTGGATATATGGTATGTACAATTCATACAGATGTGCAGCGGGTGAAAGGTTTTCTAGGACTATTGAAATGTGAGGAACTTTGATTGCCGGGTTAGGGCTCTGTCTCTATGTTTTATGCGGTGCTTGAAGAGGCAAAACCATTCAGGAATGGAGAAGATGCAGTGAGATGGCAAGCCACCAGGAAAGGTTGCTGGACAGTCGAGTCCTTTTACCACTTGTTGACTTTGGCATCTATAGAGAATTAAAAACCAAATTTACTTGGAGCATGAGTTGTGCCCATGGATAATTGGTTAGCTGGTTATTTTCTTTCTCCCGTTGGACTGTGGGCATGAAAAAGAAAAAAATCACAAGAAACATGGAATTTACATAAGTTATTCTGTAGAATGGAGACAAAAGCACAAATAGCCTGTTGTCAATTATTATTTCTGTGGCCTTCGCAACAGTTTAGTGTTCTCTTTTTATGCTAATGTGCCATAGTGTTTATGAAGGAAATTGACCTAGAAGCTAAAGCTCCTGGAAGCTTCTTGAATGTTTGAGTGAAACCTAATTAATGAAAGATAAACTTCTGAGGTACCAATGATAAGACTTACTGGAGTCAGCAACATGTAGTTTCTCAAATTAATTGCTATTTTTGCTTTAGTGTTGTTAGAGCCATATCAGTTCGACAGTTAGGTGGGATTACAATCTGAATTACAGGATGAGTATGTGGTAATAACCATTGCTTGGAATTTGTGACCAGTATATTATACAGGACCTGCAAGATCTTGATCACATAGCTATGAGACATGCATTCATTCCATCCATAGCTACGAGACATGCTGAATATTTCTACTGGTAGCAACTTGATGTTGATTTCCTCTTGAATTATTTCTGACTCTTATCCTCACGTTTTCTTCTCCTAACTAGTAACAATACCTATTTGCTTTTCTTATATAAGGCAAAGCCTGCTTTGGAAAGCGTTGAAGTTCCAGTTGGGTAAGAAACTGATTTTCAGTAACTAGGTGCATTTCAGATATGTTACCTTATTTTCTAATTAAGATGATTAGTATTTTAGTCTAAATTAGTGAATGGTTTTCAATAATATATCTGAACAAATCTGTTAATAGTGGAATTTTGCATGCATAATTAGGCTGTAAAGGGTTTTGTTCGCATTCATAAGATATGACTAAGCCAACAATAGCAATATTCTTGCTTTATTTTGCACAATGTGTTGCATTTTTCATTTACCATTATGCTCTGTTTAGAGACATATTATGGTCTTTATCTGTTTTTGTGAAGTTCCTAACATTGTTTTCTTAGGCTGCATGTTAGCTTGACTATGGTATTCTTACTCGGTATAAAAATGCATTGTGAGCATTGTATTGCCTTTTAAGATTTAAGAACCTACTCTTTGGGCACATTTCTTTGTACAATGGCCACATGTACGCAAATAGTTTTGTTTTTTTGGTAAGGGTATGTACACAAATAGTTTAAGCTTGGTTTCTGGTAGAAATCATCTCCTATCCAATAGTCTATTGCTACAATTATTTATAGTTTTATGGTGACAATACACTACTAAAAATGATTTTATGGACAGTAATGAATAGTCGATACGAAAAACACATGGCCCTTTTAGTATCTTGTGGAGCATATTGAAAGAATAAAGGCACCTTGCTACTGGGTATATATAAAAATACTGTTATAAAAGGTGGAGGTGGCTAATCCAGTAAGAAGCCTCTTTTTCCATGTGAGATTCCCAGCAACTTCAACCGAGCAAAAATTGTTGAGTTCATGTAGTATATGCCTTAATCTATCTTATATATTCTCTCAATTAGTTAACTTGAAGGAGAAAACATTCCTCATGAAATGCATTTCCTAAATTTATGCTAACCTACACTGTGAGAAACTATCTTTCTGACAAAGCTCCTAAATTTGATGTGTTTGCTTTGTTTTTCTTCTTGCTCTTTCATAGGCAACAAGACATGCAAAGGTGGAAGCTCTTGATGTCCTTCAGGAACAGTGGCAGATGACTGGATTTTCAGCTACAAAAGTTGCAGAGAAGTCTTCAGCATGCTCCCTTTATGTGATATGTGAACCATGCATATGTGTGCAGCGGCATTGTCAATCATTGGTACATCTGTTGGTCATACTGAAATAAAACTAAACTTTCCTAAATTGGTTTATTCATAAATAATAAGATTTGTCCTTCCCCTTGTTAGGTATAAAGGAAGTATATTATGGCTGTGCAAATGATAAATTTGGAGGATGTGGCTCAATACTGGCGTTGCATTCAAGTAGCTCCAAGGCATGCATTTCTGAACTTGCTTTTGTTGCTGATTTCATAGCTACTTAGCTCCACTTTGTAATTGTGATGTATGATGATTGACAACTAAAGCTTACTGGAGGTCTTCCTTATGTTGATTACTGATGGATGTGATTTTGTAGTGGTTCCGTTTGTTGTCACTATTTAAATATTGCAACACATAACCATGAAAGTAAATGGAGGTTTATGGAACTAATTTTCCATCTTTTCTGTCCTTAAGTGGAGTTTCTGGAAGCATCAAGAATTCAAGTGTATATTAATTCTAAATTTCTCCGCCTTGTTTCCTTTTCCTTGAATTCTTTGTGATTGGTTAGACATTTCTGTGTTCTTTTCATATGACCAAGAAGATGTACAGTTCTGGGAAGTGCTACAAGTTAAGCTAACATTAGTTTCTTCTTTCCTGTTCCCTTTCCCCCTTGTTTATCATGCTTTCTCACTGCAGTGAGATTTTTGATGTCTTTAGTGTTGTCATGGTTAAATCTGGAAATCTGCAAAGAAATGTGATAATTTAATCATGATTAAATTATACTTTCTGATATGCCATGGGCAATGTACTTGATAAGGAAACCTCTGTTTGTGTTTATTAGTTGTAATCGTCTCTTCTTGCATATGTGAGAGCAGGTGCCTACTAAGTTTCGGTGTATGGCTTGTGTTTCCAGAATGATATTTCATCTGTTTGACGCTGCTATGATCTAACATTTCATGTTTTCCAAGCTTGTTTAAAACTCATCAAGGTTTTACTCAAACTTTGTTGACACAAAAGTTAAAACGTTGAAACAGGGTCTGTTTCATTGTGATATACGCAGTACATGAAGTAGCTAACCTAGATTACGGACATTGTTTTTCTATTCAAGTATTTTTTAAAGAACAACAGCTCAAGTACATGGAGAAGAAGCAAGTGATGTACTAAGGATGCATCTTAACAAAAAAAATTAAGGAAAAGGAAATAAACCATGAAAACTCTTGACTTTTAGAGATTGAAATTTATAGTTATATTGCTCTTAATAATCTGTCTATGAGTCAAAAGTATTGTGGTAGACATGAACTAGCTTATTGCCTTTCTGAATGCGACATCAAGCAAGAGGACTCATCTTGCAGATAAAGGACTGCCTTGCTCAATTTCCTCCCTCTCGAGCTAAAAAACTGGCCCTAATTATTGCATAGTTTCACGATAGAGTATGAGACTGTTGTTATAATGGTGAGCATGGTTCTTATGCAATGTTTGGAAGAAATAGCAGATTGAAACCCACCCTAGCCGGTACTGGTACACAAATCATCCACAAATCTTCTCTCATTGAGATGCTGGTACCAACATTTCTCTGTAGAAAAGTTGCCCATCTGAATTAAAAGCCTCTAAGTATCACCCTGTTTACAGCATGTTAGTAGTTCTCCATGGACATTGGGTTTTACGTTGAAGAGAAAATATAGAACGGCCAAAGGCATTGTTAAAGTAAAAAATTTTAAGCCATAGTTACCCCAAACACACATCTTTTTTAGATTGGATCCAAGAATTTTGCCAAGGTCAATGCCGCTAATAGAGCCTAGTTACTGTCAATTGAATCAAATGGTACACTTCAGAGAAAATTTACTTGCATGAAAACCTATTTCCTAGAGTACAGAGACTTCTTAAAATTGATAATCTGAGGACCGAAATGTAAACTTCTTAAACAAGACATATTCTCCTATCGGCAAACTTGTTTTTACCTAAATAGTACCTTCTTTTGCAAAGTGCTTTGTCAATTAGTCTGCTAAATTATCTCTGCCGTGATATTTGGACACGTTTTGCAATTGGAATTCGTTACGGGTTTCAAGCTGATGAACTAGGTAAAAATGCAGAATCATTAGGAACATTGGCTGGTTTTCATAGGAATTTCATCTATGTTCCCTTTTCAAGTGTCTGCCTGATTGATGAATGTTTCCAACTTTTTTCTTGTTTCTCTTGCAGTAATGGGAATTCTGGATCAAAGGGTTTCAAATGTTGTGGAGGGATAATGGCATCAAAAGCGGTTTCTCTTCTGTGAGATTTTTATGAACAAGGAAACTATAATGGTGGGTACACTTTACCAGACTGACACTAAGTATAGTTTCTTAAGTGGAGCGATTTTCAGCCATGTAATGGTTGCTATGAATAGGTGTAGAATATGCCCCGTAAAGAAAAGTTAAGAGTTTGAGATGGCTAGTCCTTTTTTTGGGCCAATTTTCAAATGCTCTGTTTATCAAATATAGTTTTCCTCTAGACTAGGTATTCTTAGCTAGATTGCCATTTGAGAAATGGGATGTAAGGAAAAAAACGAAGTGCAGTATCTTAATAGTTGATAATCCATTGGTTAGACTCATTGAGAGAAATTATCTTCTTCCTTGATCCCTATCGTGAATTACTAAACATATATGGTTCTTGGTCGAGCAATTCTCCAATTTGAGCTCTTTATTTGCAAATATTTGAAGAGACTGATCTGACCAGAACCTTTTTGTACTTATGAGATCATTAGAAAGCTTTGGAAACTCGTTACATACAGAAAAGATGGCGTTGAAATAATTTATCTACGCAATGATAAAATGAATTTGGTTTTCTTCTCTATTCTATAGAACCCCGTAACATGAACATCATTCTTGTTCACCATTTTTCCCCTCCTTTTCCATTCATTTGCTGTTTACAACATTGTGGAATCGTTTTTTTTGTTTGAGTATTATAGATATATGCCAAATGCTAATATTTTGATTTTAGCTCCAAAGCTTCACGGGCCACGGGTTACTCAGGCTTCTCATTTGATCTCTGTGAATTGATTCTTCTTGTTGAATCCTCTCCTGCCTTTGTACAACTAGGTAAGACCTTTCAACTTATGATTCCTTGTTTTTCTGAACATCATGTACATCATGTAAAGTTTTATGATGCACCTTTGCTGGGTATTGAATGATTATCAGTTCCTTGTGCATATAACAAGTGGGCTGCATTGTGTGACCTTTCTATATTATAACCTGTTAACAATGGAATGGCATTGATTAGCACGCTGTGGCAATGTTTCTTGCTTTGGCAGTATGATATGATGCTCATACCAAGATTGAGTATACTTATGGCTTTAGATTTCCTTGTATGATGGGAGTCAATAACAACATGGACAATATGAAGGTCTTCAAGATGAAGTTAGAAAACATCCTCGCTCCTCATTCCTGATTCTTGGTTTATTCTGATTTTACTGTTTATTGTTCTTATTCTTGTTGGTTAATCTCTTCATTTGACTATAACCTAAGTCAAACTTGCAGTTCAAGGTAGTTCCCATTCTTGAGTTAAGCTCATCGCAAAATAACTTGAACTATAGTGTTGTGACTCTTTGTATTCTACATGCAAAGCACAAATCCAAATGTGACGTCAGTGGTACCGGTTCTAGCAAAATAAGATTCTCTCCCATTTGTGTGTGATGTCGGAAACAGTTAATTATTTTGTCACAAGATGTTAAAACATTTCGTATTCATAGTTTGTTCAAACAGCCCCTTTAATATAGTGATCCATGTGAGTGTTACTAACGATGATTAGCATTCTATTTTGTGGTAAGAAGATGTAGTTAAATATCTAGCATTCCATGAAAAGGCTTAGAGGATTCTGTGCACTCTGACTGACAATGCATGTGCCATTTACTACTTTTCCAATCACAGAATTTCCGCAAGGGGCTTGAGAGAAGAAGCTCGATTCTTGTCCAGATCAGTTTTTGCCCGGATGGTCGTGTGTTCATTGAGGATTGCAGCTACAATCACAAGTTCATTCCGTGCTTTAACTTGATTATTAAATCGTTAAAATAATTTAGAGCATAAGCCTTTGGAGACGTCACTTTTCTGATGCTAATTTTTGTCATCGACATTATTCTGTAATCTGCTTGATTTCTTCTGTTTTGAGTTTTTCGAGCTGAGTTAATTCTAGGCAATGCTATTGATGTGTCTGAGCACCAGAGTTCTAGACCATATAACGCGTGATCCCTAATGATGATAAAAGAGGTCAATAATTTGCATGTGATTCGCATGGGTTGCCGGCAAAGAATGCATTGACTGGATTTAAGCTTCCTGATTGTACCGATTATGTCCTAATACTTGAATTTATAATATTGTAGAGTCAGTTAATGTCGCGATCATTGTTGATTTTGCCTAGCATATAATTGTGGGAAAACCTCAATGATTTGATCGGTTACGTGGTGTTCGGTTACGATAGTCACGTGGTGCTCCAACGTTTTGCTCGGTCAAGAGGCAATTGGCAATTGCTTCTTCCCTCAGTGTGCTTTTAGTATCGTTCAATCTCGAACCAGAGGCCTTTTTTCTTCCGATTGTAAGATGTCGAATTTTGAGTTCTTTATAGCCAGTACTGATCATATCATAACTCAATCTATTCAAACATTTTAAAATACCTAATCATTTGTCTCAAAGACCCATAGTCTAAAACAAACAGAAAGATGGTAATTTGGACCATAATGTATTGGAAATTTCTATAAATTCGGACTAACATTAATTGCATAATATATTGGTCCGTGAAAAATACTCTGTTATAATTATTATAAAATATATGAGAATGTTATATTGCCCAATTATGGTTATGTGTTCATATTATACAGGGCTTGGTATATCTCGGTTACGGTAATAATATGGTTGGCTGATAAGTGAAGGCCAGTGTTTCAACAGTAACCTGTAGTGGGCAAAGTCTATTAAAGTATGCTTCATAAATAGGTCATGGTTTCCATTCCCCTCTTAATTTCATATACCTATGGCCGTCTAAGGTAGGAGAAAGAAAGGAAAGCCTAGTCTTGAATTTGTATGGCTTTATCCATATTGCTCAATTCAAAGATAATAATTGTCTAAAGAAGGTAAGTGTTTTTTATTCAAGGCTAGGTATTGTAAACTCTATATACGAGGTTTCTTTTTGGTCAGACTATATATGAGTTTTAGATCATTGAGTTTCTTACTTGATGTATGAACACCAATTCACTTGATGCATAATCTCCACGTAATTACATGTATAGTGCATATGCTTCCCAGTTTATGGGCGAGTTCAGAAAATCGATTCTTTTGGTTGCTTATTTTAGATATCGCTATGGGATTTTATTTATCCATTCTTTGGCAAGTCTTCTTGGCGTATTTCATGTTATAACTCGGTCTATCCGGTGATAATTTCAAATATTGAAGGGCATGTGAACCGGAAATGGTATTTTGCAATTTGACCTTTTTGTATTTTATTTTGGACAATTAAATTATGGCTTTTGTTACCCATGCAACGATTCTTATACTCCGTGAATTCCATGCCCTAATTTAATTTGAGCATCAAGTATTTTAAACTTGAAGATTTCGGTATGAATAAGAGAACCGAAAATCATGTGGTGCAATTCGACAATTTTACTTATCAATTGCTCAAAATCAGTTTGAGAGTTCTGTTGTACAATGCATATTGGTTCTACTCTGTGAATTTCATGTAGTGATGTGAACTGGGTTGTGAGAATTTCGATATGGAAGTGTCATAAGTTTTCAAAATTATTACCTTATGACCAAGTAAACAAGCTTTAAATTGGATGTCGATTTCTCATTATATTTCCAAATCGGCTTCATTATCGTGCTGCCCATGGCAATTTCGGTCATTTTGCAGCTTTAATGTCAAATGAAATCCATTGAGGACACCTGAATTGAGTTTTGGCTATTTCGGGTTTCTAGGTTAGACGAGATCGAATATTAATGGTACAAATTTCTAATAATTGGACCATCGTTAGGCTATTAGATGCATGAGTAAGCTTCTTGACACTGTTTTGGATCTTAAAGATTGTTTAATCGAGTTTAATATCAAAGTTATTATGCATTTACTCGAGAATGCATTTGACTGGCTATGGAGTTTTTTTTTTTGTCAAAAAAACTAGCCTTCATTACTTATAAGCAAAATCCAAATGACAAGATAGATGGACCTCCGAACATAAAATGTCTCATAAGGTTTGAAGAGGCTTAGAGAGCTAATTACATGGTAAAATCTTGAGATGTTGGACTTTAGCGATCCAATCCACTACACAGTTGGCCTCCCTAGCACAATGTACTAGCCTAATGTCTTTGAACGAGCCCATTAAAACTTTACACTCGGCTATAAGAGCACACACTTCCCACAGAAGCTTGTTTTGATCTGTGAGGATGCTTATCAAAGTTAAATTGTCCGACTCCAAAGTACAAGAGGCTCCCCTTCGTGCACCAAACCACTTCAGCGCCTCCAACAAAGCTAGGGTTTCTAATTGCAAGATTGAGGACGCCCAGACCTCCTTCGCAAAGCCATCGACCATCTTCCCCGACTCATCCCCGCACACACCGGCTATGGCTCCAGCCGATGATCCCACACCGAGCAACCCATCCACATTTATCTTTAGCGAGCCCTTCTTCAGTGGAGACCAAATACCGGCTATGGAGTTATGCACCAGCTTTTCAGTTATTGGTCTATCTCTTGATAAATCAGAGACTTTATTTCGAATTAAAGCATTCGATCAGGATTTGAGGTTTTAATGTATAATAAAATCGAGATAGAGCTTCAGTTTTGCTAAAAGGGTTGAATTTGCTGCATTTTAATGTCGGGCATTTAAGAACTCTTAAGCTTTCAATAATATAGTCATGTTATTTGAGCATTCATGTTTGGAGATGTCACGTGATTCAATATGTGCTTGAGCACCAAAGTGCTTCACATATTGAGAACGGTGGAATTGCTCATGTAACTATTGGTTATTTTTAACATCCCGATTTCGAGAATACTTGCACATTTTGATATGGGTGTTTGACCATCAAAGTGGTTCACTCATTGTGATTTGTGGAGCACTCATAAGTCGTGATCTTCATGGGATGTTTATTATCTTACGATATGCAATCACATTTGATAACTCTATAAAAATAGAGTTATTTTATCTATTTTAGGCAATAAATAATGCAATATTTGTTAGAATATATTTGGATTTCCTTTTATTTACTTAATATTTCCTTGTTTATGCAGAATATTGAGATATAGAGAAAATAAGGAAAATATGGCAAAAAGAAGGAAAGGAATATGCGACCTAGAGAAGAGTTGGAAGGTGGATATCACGTTGGGAATTCTGCGATTTATTCTCTAATTTTATGTGAAAAAAGAAGTAATTGCCTTGTGAGAGGAGTCTTGGATGTTATTATATAAATATGATAACTTGGGGGAACATTGAGTTTTTTAGAGAGAGAGAGAGAAAGAGATATCGTTTTTGTTTTCAGTGTTCTGAGAGTTTTTCAAGTATTTTGAAGAGAAGACAAAAGTGGTGACAGAATTCTTGTTCTTTGATTCAAGATGTTTGATTTAATTTCTATTTTCGTTTCTTCTTCTATTATGTTCTAATTTTCTTTGTTAGAGCTACGATGTAGCCTAACCATGATGATATGAATTTCATGCTTTTTATGCTTTGCAAGTAATTTCATTCATGTGAGTTATATATATTATTGTGCTTAATGCGTTTAGGTGATTGGCCACCACTTGAATGATCTGATGTGCATGTTTGAGACTGAGAAGTGATAATATGTAATTGCTCCTTATAATATATAACCATGAATTAAATGTGGATAGAAATATACCATGTTATTTGTGTAGCTTTCGGTGATAAGGTGGTCCAAAAGATTCATTGTAAACCGGGAATATTCACAGATTTTAATGCGCTTATGTTTATTTAAATTCACATAGAAATATAGTGAATTGATAAACTGAGTAGGTTTGCTATACCTAGAGATAGGATAGTAAATAGATTAGGAAATTCCGCTATCACATGCTTGATATCGTTCTTGTATGCATAATTATCCGAAATTCATATCTAGTGGTTATGGTGAAATCGGATGCTCTAACATATTTTACCTGATTGATTATCTGCCTTTAGTTTATAAAATTTCGTTTTTAAAAATTGTCAGTTTTTATTTATTCTCAATTATATTTTGATCTGTTAGATAAATTTTAGAATTAATCTATTTTTAATATTTAATTGGTTTATTATCATCAATCTCTGTGGGACGATACTCTTCTCATCATTGTATTACTTGTTCAACACGTTCGTTGACACGTGCAGAATTTTACGAACAAGTTTTTGGCGCCGTTGCCGGGGATTGTTTATTTAATACCAATTAATATTGATACCGGATAATTCTAAGTTTAATCTAGCTTTTATTTATTTTTTTTTCAGAGTATACATTGGTGCATGACACGTAGCCAACAAGGAAAACTTACTGAGTTTGATCCAGAAATCGAACGCACATTTAAAAGGCGACTGAGAGAACAGAGAAATCACATTAAAAAGATGGAGGGAGTTGATGATGGTAGAAATCAACGTAGACTCTTGAAAGATTATGCTGCACCAACAGTTGAAGGCACCACATCAAGTATCAGGAGACCTGCAATTCAAGCAAACAACTTTGAGATCAAGCCATCACTGATTCAGATGCTTCAACAATCAGTGCAATTTAGTGGACTACCAAGCGATGACCCAAACGCTCACATCGATGCTTTTCTTGAAATCTGTGACACAATTAAATATAATGGAGTTTCAGATGATGCTATTAGATTGAGGTTATTTCCATTCTCTCTTAGAGACAAAGCTAAAGGTTGGCTCTCTTCTCTTCCTGCAGGATCGATCACTACATGGAATGATATGGCTCAAAAATTTCTTGGTAAGTTCTTTCCACCTGCAAAATCTGCAAAAATGCGTAACGATATTACTAATTTTATGCAGATGGATAATGAATCATTGTATGAAGCATGGGAAAGATTCAAGGAGTTTCTTAGGAGATGCCCACATCATGCATTACCGGTATGGATGCAGGTACAAACTTTTTATAATGGATGTAGTACAAATCTCCGTTCTATGATTGATGCAGCTGCAGGGGGAACTCTGAATAATAAAACACCAGAAGAAGCCTACAACTTATTAGAGGAGATGGCATCCAATAGTTATCAATGACCTACTGAGAGGATATCAATGCGAAAAGCTAGCGGGGTTCACGAGGTGGATGCTTTCACGGCAATCACTGCACAAATTGAAGCACTCAACAAAAAGATAGATAATATGAGTTTTTCAAGCATGAAAATTCAGAATGTGACATGCGATTTCTGTGGTGGAGGACATGTTAGCACAAAATGTCAGGTAGGTAATACTTTTGCTCAATCTAATGAAAATGCTAACTTTGTTGGAAATTTTAACAGATCACAGAATAATCCCTACTCCAACACGTACAATTCGGGATGGCGCAATCATCCAAATTTTTCATGGAATAATCAAAATGTGACAAGACTGCCACTGGGATTCAAACAACCAGAAGAGACAAAGTCCAGTTTAGAAGATATAGTCACAAAACTTGCCAACACTACTCAAGACTTCATCAAGAGTACAGATGTGAGATTTCAGAACCAAGAGGCTTCAATCAGAAATCTGGAGATGCAAGTGGGGCAGTTAGCAAACATGATGTCTGGGAGACAACATGGTTCTTTACCTAGCAACACAGAGAAAAATCCAATTGAAAATGTAAAAGTTATAACCCTGAGAAGTGGTAAACAAGTGGGTGATGAAGATACCAAACAAGAGATTTCCAGAGACAAAGAAGAAGAGGACAAGAAACAACCAAAGGAGATAGGCAAGAGCAAACTTTTTCCAGATAATCCCAAGCCATACGTGCCGCCAGTTCCATTCCCTCAACGACTCCAGCAGCACAAAATAGATAATCAATTTTCTAAATTTCTTGATGTTTTTAAAAAATTACACATTAATATTCCTTTTGCAGATGCTTTAGCGCAAATGCCTAGCTATGCAAAATTTTTGAAGGAGATTTTGGCAAACAAAAGAAAGCTAGAGGATTATGAAACTGTGAAATTGAATGAGGAATGGTCGGCCATCCTACAAAATAAATTACCTCCGAAGTTAAAAGATCCAGGGAGTTTTACAATTCCTTGCACTATTGGAGATTCTTACTTTGAAAAGGCATTATGTGATTTAGGTGCAAGTATTAATTTGATGCCTTTCTCTGTTTTCAGGAAATTAGGATTGGGTGAAGTAAAAGCAACTACAGTGTCGCTTCAACTGGCTGATCGATCAATTAAATATCCGAGAGGTATTGTGGAAGATGTATTGGTAAAAGTTGACAAGTTTATTTTTCCTGCAGATTTCATAGTTCTTGACATGGAGGAAGATTTTGAGGTACCACTTATCTTAGGTCGTCCTTTTCTAGCAACAGGAAGAGCTCTTATTGATGTACAACAAGGGAAGTTGATTCTTAGAGTTCAAGATGATCTTATTTCTTTCAATGTTTTTAAAGCAATGAAATATCCCTCTGATGATAATTCTTGTTTTAGAGTTGAGACAATTGATAAGTTGGTGAATAATATTTTTCAAGAAAATATTTTTAAAGATCCACTTGAAGCATGTTTGGTTCAACCAAAAGACAGAGAAGTTGAGAATGAGGAGATAATGGAGTACGCAAATTTTATGGAGGCAAATCCAACATATTCAAGGCATAAGACTACAAAATTTGAGGAGTTGGGACAACACACAACAAAGCTTAAGCCATCAATTGAAGAGCCTCCTATTTTTGAACTCAAACCCTTACCTTCTCATTTGAAATATGCTTATTTAGATGGAATTTCTTCTTTACCAGTAATTATATCTTCTTCTTTGACAGATTTGATGGAGGAGAAATTGCTCAGAGTGTTAAGAGAACATAAAGGTGCAATTGGATGGAAAATAGCTGACATCAAGGGAATTAGTCCTTCAATTTGCATGCATAAAATTTTGATGGAGAAACAACATAAACCCACTATCCAACCTCAGAGGCGTTTGAACCTGAAAATGCAAGAAGTGGTGAAAGCCGAGATAATTAACTTACTTGATGCAGGGATCATCTATCCTATCTCTGATAGCTCCTGGGTAAGTCCTGTGCAAGTTGTTCCAAAAAAAGGAGGTATGACTGTTCAACTAAATAATGATAATGAATTAATTCCGACTAGAACCGTTACTGGATGGCGTGTTTGTATGGATTATAGAAAATTGAATGATGCCACCCGTAAAGATCACTTTCCTTTACCTTTTATTGATCAATTGTTGGAGAGACTTGCAGGGCATGAGTTTTACTGCTTTTTAGAAGGATATTCTGGTTATAATCAAATCCCTATTGCACCTAAGGATCAAGAAAAAACTACTTTTACTTGTCCTTATGGTACTTTTGCCTATAGGAGGATGCCTTTTGGTCTTTGTAATGCGCCTGCTACTTTTCAAAGATGCATGATGGCTATTTTTTCTGACATGATGGAAAAATATATTGAGATATTTATGGATGATTTTTCTATTTTTGGCTCATCTTTTGATTCATGCTTGAATAATTTAGCTTTGGTGTTACAAAGATGTGAGGAGACTAACCTTGTCTTGAATTGGGAGAAGTGTCACTTTATGGTGCAGGAAGGGATTGTGCTAGGCCATAAGATCTCTATAAGAGGAATTGAGGTGGACCGAGCTAAGATTGAAGTTATTTCAAAACTGCCGCCTCCTACCTCTGTGAAACTTGTTCGAGGATTTTTGGGACATGCAGGATTTTATAGGCGTTTCATTAAAGATTTTTCTAAGATTGCTAGACCTCTTTCTAAATTGTTGGAAAAAGATTCTAAATTTGACTTCTTTGATGATTGTTTGCAGGCATTCAACACATTGAAGGAGAAGTTAATTTCGGCCCCTATCATGACTGCGCCTACTTGGGATTTGCCTTTCGAGTTGATGTGTGACGCTAGTGACTCGGCTGTTGGAGCCGTACTTGGACAAAGAAAGGATGGAATTTTTCAAACCATTTACTATGCCAGTCGAACCTTGTCAGGTGCACAATTGAATTATTCAACAACAGAAAAGGAACTTTTGGCGGTAGTGTTTGCTTTTGATAAATTTCGTTCTTATTTAATTGGCTCAAAAGTTATAGTTTATTCTGACCACTCTGCTCTTAAGTATCTGCTTGAAAAGAAAGAATCAAAACCACGTTTAATCAGGTGGATTCTATTGTTGCAAGAATTTGATTTGGAAATCAAAGATAAGAAGGGGACTGAAAATCTAGTTGCAGATCACTTGTCAAGAATTCCGAATTTAAAGGAAGAGGTAAGTCCAATTATGGAAGAGTTTCCTGATGAGAAAATTTTTTCCATCAAATCCACAAAAATTCCTTGGTATGCTGATTTTGTGAATTATTTGGTAAGTAATATTCTCCCTCCTGAATTGTCATATCAACAGAAGAAAAAATTCTTTTCTGATGTTAAAAATTATTTTTGGGAAGAACCTTTTCTTTTTAAGGTATGTGCAGACCAGGTCATAAGGAGATGTGTTCCAGATGAAGAAACGGTAAATATTCTGCATCATTGTCATGATAGAGAGGCAGGTGGTCATTTTGGTGCCACCAAAACTGCAGCTAAGGTTTTACATTCTGGATTTTATTGGCCTACACTTTTTAAAGATGCTTACTCCTTTGTAGCTTCATGTGACCGGTGTCAGAGAACTGGAAATATTTCTAGAAAAAATGAGATGCCTTTAAACAACATTATTGTGTGTGAATTATTTGATGTTTGGGGTATTGATTTCATGGGACCCTTTACATCTTTTTATAGTAATTTATATATTTTAGTGGCTGTGGAGTATGTGTCTAAGTGGGTAGAAGCTGTAGCATTGCCAAAAAATGATGCTAAGGCTGTTGTCAAATTCTTGAAAAAAAATATTTTTACGCGATTTGGCACTCCTAGGGCAATCATAAGTGATAGAGGGACACACTTTTGCAACAAACAGTTTGAAGCACTTTTGAGTAAGTATGGAGTCACACATAAAATTGCAACCCCTTATCATCCTCAGACTAGTGGTCAAGTAGAGGTTTCAAATAGGGAAATCAAGAGAATTTTAGAAAAGACGGTAAATGCCTCTAGGAAAGATTGGTCAATGAAATTTGATGATGCACTTTGGGCCTATAGGACAGCATTCAAAACCCCAATTGGGATGTCT
The DNA here is from genome assembly GCA_031216405.1 of Syzygium malaccense. Classification (NCBI taxonomy): domain Eukaryota; kingdom Viridiplantae; phylum Streptophyta; class Magnoliopsida; order Myrtales; family Myrtaceae; genus Syzygium; species Syzygium malaccense. The sequence continues at coordinate 24,163,110 of CM062257.1, read as the reverse complement.
CCTTTTAGGCTAGTGTTTGGGAAGGCTTGTCATCTACCGGTGGAATTAGAGCACAAAGCATATTGGGCATTGAAATTTCTGAATTTTGACATGCAGTCTGCAGGTGAAAAAAGATTGTTGCAACTAAATGAATTGGAGAAATTCCGCAATGAGGCCTATGAAAATGCTAAGATGTACAAGGAGCGTACCAAAAGATGGCATGATAAACACATATTCAGAAGAGAGTTCGAAATTGGCCAAAAAGTTTTACTTTATAACTCTCGTCTTAAACTTTTTCCAGGAAAGTTACGTTCTCGATGGTCTGGTCCTTATACAGTCACACAGGTATTTCCATACGGAGCAGTTGAAGTTGCACATGATACCGAAGGCACATTTAAGGTGAACGGTCAACGTTTGAAGCCCTACTTCGAAGGTGGTTACAACAAGCAGAAGACCACTATTGAACTTCATTCTCCAGAATAGCGACATCTGAGATAGTTTCGCTAAAAACTATAAAGCAAGCGCTTCTTGGGAGGCAACCCAAGCATTTTTATTATGTTTCTTCATTAATTTTTTATGTTTATTTTTTTTCAAAAAGAAAAAAAGATGAATTGTTTTTTTTCTTTTATCCAGGTTAATTTTCTTTCTTGAAGGATCACCTTTTGGAGTTTAGTCATCAAGACCATCTAGGGACACATTCCACTGCAAGGGGAGTTTTCTTGTTCCTATTTTTCTTTTGTTTCTTTTATTTTTCGCATTGAGGACACTGCTTCATTCAAGTTTGGGGGGAGACAAAATTTTCGCTCAAAAAAAAAATTTTTTTTGCTAAATCTGAATTTTTTTTTGTTGCATTCCTTGTTGTGAATTTTTGCGATTCTTAGGAAAATTTAAATTTTGTTCAAACTTGCGAATGATATGCGAGTTAATTTTGATTCTGTTGATGTTGATCCACTTACTGAGCACTATAAGTCCTTAATTTTTGAGTAGTGTGTACATCTAGAGAACATTCATATGAAGTATGTGCTTTTCTTAGATCTCACCCAAATCTTAGAATTTGTTTGATTTTCTCTTGAGGCGAAATCCTAGGCTACATCTAACTGAGAAAATGATTTAGGCAATTTTTGGATCGATTGAGCCTTTCAAGCCAACCCTATTTATTTATCCATAGTCACCCCGTTGAGCCTTAATTATTATCCAATCTTTTATTGGCACCCACGTACTTTTTAGCTTACCTTTTGCCAAATTACATCATTGTCCCACGCCCCATGACCAAGTTGATTTTTTTAGGATAAAAGTTTATTTGAGCATAATAGCAATTTGGGAGGAAGGGTGGAGCATGGAAATAATTTGATTGCTATGGTTGTTTGGGTGTATCTTCTTCAAAAAAAAAAAGAAAGAAAAAAAAGAGAAAAAGAAAATATTGCTTTTATGGTTCCCTATCCAACTTTCAATTGAGTGAGCCTTTTGGATACTCAATGGGTTGGGAATGTTCACGTTATATTATGAGGGACTTAGGGAGGAACTCCACCATAAAGCAATGAAAAAAAAGAAGAGAAAAAAAAAGAAAAAAAAAGAGAAAGAATGATGATATGTAGTGGCAGAAAGATTATTTTGAAGATGTGAAAGTGGAGATAGTGGCATGTGCTCTAATTAGATCCTAGAAATCAATGTGTTCATGGGTGATTTGAGCTTAAATTTACCGTTATCTCACCGTTAGCCCGGCCTTACATTACAACCTAAGGAAAGTCCTATTGATTTTTGGTTCGATGATTAGCTTACATTAGTGGAGAGAGGAATGAAAATCAAACCTATGAGATTTGGTTATAATTATAAAGAGTTTTTGAGAGGTTGCATATCAATGTGAACTTATTTGGATTGCATATAATTCGAAAAGATGAGGACTCACACACACACTTGGATCACATAGTTAGAATCGGTTTTAACTTATGAATCTATTTCAATGTTTGGATGAAATTTGTGTTTTTCTTTGAATTGTGATTTGAGCAATTATGGAAGAAAGTCATGGAGGGGACTGTTAGCTTGAGTATGTCTTATATCTTGCTTTTGCTCGAGGACTAGCAAAATGTTAAGTTTGGGGATTTGATAACTCTATAAAAATAGAGTTATTTTATCTATTTTAGGCAATAAATAATGCAATATTTGTTAGAATATATTTGGATTTCCTTTTATTTACTTAATATTTCCTTGTTTATGCAGAATATTGAGATATAGAGAAAATAAGGAAAATATGGCAAAAAGAAGGAAAGGAATATGCGACCTAGAGAAGAGTTGGAAGGTGGATATCACGTTGGGAATTCTGCGATTTATTCTCTAATTTTATGTGAAAAAAGAAGTAATTGCCTTGTGAGAGGAGTCTTGGATGTTATTATATAAATAGGATAACTTGGGGGAACATTGAGTTTTTTTAGAGAGAGAGAGAGAGAGAGATCGTTTTTGTTTTCAGTGTTCTGAGAGTTTTTCAAGTATTTTGAAGAGAAGACAAAAGTGGTGATAGAATTCTTGTTCTTTGATTCAAGATGTTTGATTTAATTTCTATTTTCGTTTCTTCTTCTATTATGTTCTAATTTTCTTTGTTAGAGCTACGATGTAGCCTAACCATGATGATATGAATTTCATGCTTTTTATGCTTTGCAAGTAATTTCATTCATGTGAGTTATATATTATTGTGCTTAATGCGTTTAGGTGATTGGTCACCACTTGAATGATCTGATGTGCATGTTTGAGACTGAGAAGTGATAATATGTAATTGCTCCTTATAATATATAACCATGAATTAAATGTGGATAGAAATATACCATGTTATTTGTGTAGCTTTCGGTGATAAGGTGGTCCAAAAGATTCATTGTAAACCGGGAATATTCACAGATTTTAATGCACTTATGTTTATTTAAATTCACATAGAAATATAGTGAATTGATAAACTGAGTAGGTTTGCTATACCTAGAGATAGGATAGTAAATAGATTAGGAAATTCCGCTATCACATGCTTGATATCGTTCTTGTATGCATAATGATCCGAAATTCATATCTAGTGGTTATGGTGAAATCGGATGCTCTAACATATTTTACCTGATTGATTATCTGCCTTTAGTTTATAAAATTTCGTTTTTAAAAATTGTCAGTTTTTATTTATTCTCAATTATATTTTGATCTGTTAGATAAATTTTAGAATTAATCTATTTTTAATATTTAATTGGTTTATTATCATCAATCTCTGTGGGACGATACTCTTCTCATCATTGTATTACTTGTTCAACACGTTCGTTGACACGTGCAGAATTTTACGAACAAGTTTTTTAAAACTTGTTCGTAAAATTCTGCACGTGTCAACGAACGTGTTGAACAAGTAATACAATGATGAGAATGATGAGAAGAGTATCGTCCCACAGAGATTGATGATTTTTTTAAAAACTTGTTCGTAAAATTCTGCACGTGTCAACGAACGTGTTGAACAAGTAATACAATGATGAGAATGATGAGAAGAGTATGGTCCCACAGAGATTGATGATAATAAACCAATTAAATATTAAAAATAGATTAATTCTAAAATTTATCTAACAGATCAAAATATAATTGAGAATAAATAAAAACTGACAATTTTTAAAAACGAAATTTTATAAACTAAAGGCAGATAATCAATCAAGTAAAATATGTTAGAGCATCCGATTTCACCATAACCACTAGATATGAATTTCGGATCATTATGCATACAAGAACGATATCAAGCATGTGATAGCGGAATTTCCTAATCTATTTACTATCCTATCTCTAGGTATAGCAAACCTACTCAGTTTATCAATTCACTATATTTCTATGTGAATTTAAATAAACATAAGCGCATTAAAATCTGTGAATATTCCCGGTTTACAATGAATCTTTTGGACCACCTTATCACCGAAAGCTACACAAATAACATGGTATATTTCTATCCACATTTAATTCATGGTTATATATTATAAGGAGCAATTACATATTATCACTTCTCAGTCTCAAACATGCACATCAGATCATTCAAGTGGTGGCCAATCACCTAAACGCATTAAGCACAATAATATATAACTCACATGAATGAAATTGCTTGCAAAGCATAAAAAGCATGAAATTCATATCATCATGGTTAGGCTACATCGTAGTTCTAACAAAGAAAATTAGAACATAATAAAAGAAGAAACGAAAATAGAAATTAAATCAAACATCTTGAATCAAAGAACAAGAATTCTGTCACCACTTTTGTCTTCTCTTCAAAATACTTGAAAAACTCTCATAACACTGAAAACAAAAACGATCTCTCTTTCTCTCTCTCTCTAAAAAAAACTCAATGTTCCCCCAAGTTATCCTATTTATATAATAACATCCAAGACTCCTCTCACAAGGCAATTACTTCTTTTTTTCACATAAAATTAGAGAATAAATCGCAGAATTCCCAACGTGATATCCACCTTCCAACTCTTCTCTAGGTCGCATATTCCTTTCCTTCTTTTTGCCATATTTTCCTTATTTTCTCTATATCTCAATATTCTGCATAAACAAGGAAATATTAAGTAAATAAAAGGAAATCCAAATATATTCTAACAAATATTGCATTATTTATTGCCTAAAATAGATAAAATAACTCTATTTTTATAGAGTTATCAACATTCTAGAGAGCGTTATTGTATTCTATACATTGAGGATTTGGGGCAGTGTAGTGAAACACACCAGTCTAGGAGGCTTGTTTGCCCATAGGAGATAAGCTGTCTTAAACTGATATTGTCTAATAATTAGCTTCACTGAGAGGCTCCAATTGACGAGTTATTTACTCTGTCGTAATGGGGAGTCTATTATGATCACAAGGCTAGTCATTCGGATGAAATATCGATTCTTATCAATCGCACACACTTGGCGTGTTGGATTTCTTTGGAGGATAAGATGTGCCATTTTAATTGGCAATAGAGAGAATTTCTAGTTGTCTATTGCATTCTCCACCTACATGTGAGTTTGTAACAAAAATATATCAGAACTCTCGAAGTTTTGTTCGATTGTCTCCTTTGAAATGCTAGATTGAAAATATGAAGGTCTTGGCTAGTTTTGGTTACATTAGCTCATCATATAGAGTTTTTTACAACATCTTGTTACTAAGTGAATCAACTTAGTGATACATATATAATATCTCCTTTGGGAGATGCTTAGTTCTTTTAAGGCATGAATTCATTTTATGATATGTGCATGTAGTTGAGGCACATATTAAGGCTGATTGACATTTGATCAAACTCAACAATATTGCAATTTTACAAGAGTTACACTCCTATACCCAAAGTTTATAAGAGATTCTTTTATTATCAGACAGAAATAAATTGAGTCTGATGCTACTGATCTTCAATGTCAAAATTTGATAACAATGTTGTGATTTTTGTGTTCCATTCCAAAGCCGAATGCCTTTAAGGATCTTTGGAACTTCCACTGCAATTTTGTAATAAACTAATTGGTTCATATCAATTTGTGTTAAGTGGCATTAGTAAGAGTGCTACTTTTGTAACATCTTTTGTGAAAAAATTATAAGAGGGCCTAGGTCCGCAAGGGCACATAAGCCTGAATTTTAGTCTAGTGCTGAAAATTATATTTTAAGAGTCGATTAGGGAGTTTTTAACACATGAATATTTGCCGACAAGTTGAAAATACATTTTTTTTGAAAAAAATGAAAGAAAAATAAAAGAAAAAAGAAAAAGAAGAGAGAAAAGAAAATAATAAATCTCCAGCACATCCCTTAAGTTCGGCCCTATTCTGAGGGTGACGTTTTGAAGCCGTTTGTGGCCTTTGCTGACTCACTGATGATGCCCACAGCTGAATTAGGTCGTTTTGTATCTAATTGAATTCTAGATATGATTTCAGTTCATTCCTGCTTTGCCCTCGCTTTTTTCCGAGTTGCATTGCCGTTGATTGGGCTGTGGAGGACGAATCGAGTTTGCAAGGAAGGTGTTCGATGAAATGACGAAGCTGGACTCGGTTTCGAGAAGTACCTGTTCACGATAGAGATAATCGATGACTCGGCAGTGGCGACCTCAAGCTTTGGACCGGTGGTCGAGCGAGAGCAAGTCTCTCGAAGATCGAAGTCCGGAGAAGCTCGCTGAACGTGCTCGACAAGGCCATGATCGTGTCCGTGGACTCTCTATCTCTCTCTTTCTCTGCATTCCTAGTCTTGGTTACGCGCGCTTCTTCGCTTCCGTCCGCCATTAACATCTCCATTGTTGCTCCATTTCAAAGGCCAGCGACATCTTGCCCAGGGACTTTCAGGGGCGCACCGGTTGTGGATCATCACCGCTGCTGCTCATTTACCATGAATTCAATCTCCAGCGTGGTTTGTCATTCTCAGTCATGATTGGAAGTGAGGTGAGTCAAGGTGAGCAGGTTATACTCAAGGTGCATTTGTTTTTTGAAAAATAAATGATTTAAAAGAAATTTTTCAAAAAATGATTGCTTATATCGTTTAGAAAAATCAGTCAACGAAAAATATTTTTATTATCGATAACAATCTATGCCTAATTATTTTCGTGGACGATGAAATTCCATTTATTTATTTTTCTAAACAAATAAGCGATCATTTTTTGAAAAAATATTTCTTAAATCACTCATTTTTCGCAAAACGAACACAACCTTGGTATGTTGTTCTTCTCTTTGGCTTATAGTTTTTGCATGCATTGAATGCTTGTTCAGAATTAGGAACCATGTATTTACTGTTTCTTCCTTGAATTGTTGATATGGGTAAAGCTGCAATGAATTTTCTTTTTGCTGAAATAGTTCATTCCCTGTCCATTTTTGTTTGGAGCTTTAATTGTAAATAGTTAGCCTTGTTAAGACGCTTCTGTGGGCTACCTTATCCTTTTTGTTTCAAGAAAATGATCCCATCTGTGGAATTTGTCTTAGATCTCCTTCAATTGATGCACTACTTTTGCTTCGTAGTTCCCAAGTTTGGAAATATTCTGATTTTACTCGTAACATGCATTAGAGTCGTAAATTTCGTGATATTAGCGAGTCCTTATTCTATGAACTTGTCGTAATTTTAGTCTTCCTACATTTTCTTTTTGTGAAGTAAAAGCTCAGTCTACCTATAAATAAAAAAATAAGGATCAAATCATCTTTTTACAAATTGATATGGGGATGTGTCTTTCTTTCTTTGTGGGAGGAACAAATTCTTTGTTCATGGTTCACTCTAGTGGTTGATTTGAATTTTGTGGTTTACTCTGTTATTACCGCAAACATGATGGAAATATTATTAGCTTCTGGAGGTCAATTGCGTGTTTAATGTTTTGCTTCTACATGTAGATAATGAACTAGTGATCTGCTTATAGCCCATTTGCTTGTCCGGGTTTGTGAAATGTGGTGTTATGGTATTAGGTAATCTAGTAAAAAATCATCAATCACTTTTCTTAGGAAAAATCATCAGCTAATTGCATTTAAATAGTTGTCACACTATAGGATTTGCGTAGTTCTTTATTGGTCCCATTTCATTTTGAAGGTTGAAGCCCAGCTAAGCGAGCGTGAGAAGGGAGGTGTGGGAACTCAATGGTTACTTCATTAAACAAACGGAGATGATCTTTCAAGTTTTCTCCCGGCTGCTCACTTCACTACTAGGTTAATTTCCGTCGTGTGGAAGTGTATCTACCAACCAGTTGATAGAATGAGCTGACAGATCGTGGCTGCAATCCACTAAAACATATTCTAGTGGCCTCGTCAGGCTTTCTAGGAATGCTCGACTTATGATCGCATATGGTGCTGTGTGCAGACTCATGTTACCCAGAACAATTCAACTTGATCCAAATGGTCTCTTGAGCCACCGTACTGATGTAGATTGGGTAATTTGAACCTGTTGGGAGAGGAGCAAGCATTGTCTCGTCAGTGAACTTAAATGATGGTAAGAGCTTGCTGTTGACGACCTAGGATGGTCGATTCTCCAGATAACATCTCCAAATTTTCACTCCATTTCCATAAACCACCTATCCACACCAGTATTATCCACTTGATTCGTGGAGTTGTAAGCTTCTCGCCTGGCTCCATGTTCATTCCTAAGCTCATGGGCTGAAACTTGACCCTGTGGAATCTGCCGGTACACGTCTGAGAGCATGTCAACTATATTTTCAAGGTGGCAAAATGGTTTCTGGGAATGAATCCTCCATCTGACGTCAAAAGCAGGCTTTTGCAGCACGTAGGCTTCATGTACAAAGGGTGGCAAGTGATTGTAGCCAAAATGACCATATATTGGAGGAGCGAGAAATGCTGAGGGTGATAGCAAGGCACTTAGTATGGAGGCATGTAAGGGAACGGTGGAGGAGCGGCATAAAAATGTGGTGCATGCGTGGCTTGGGAAAGCAAATCTGGAGCATGGGACTCAGTGTGAATAAGTTGGGAATAGCTAGGTTGGTTGTGTATGTTTTCCATTTCAGGTACTTAACAGGAAGAACAATACAACGATTTGCTCGGAATCCCATGGACGGCGCAAATGTTGATGCTAGAATTGTGAACCGCGACCTTGTTCTCCAACTTCGCTGGGAAATCAATCTGCACCACAACAATGCGGTCAAGGTGTCCAGGTTTTGTGCCCAGATTGGCCATCCGATATTTAAATTATCACTGGCAAAGAAGAAAAATATTGGGGAGAGAGAAGTTGAGTTTAAAGTTGAGAAAGATGAATCCTTCGAGAAAGAAAATGTTTTCGCCCCCATACTCGTCAGACAATATTGGACAAGTGGCAACCTATGGATGACAAGTGGTGTAAAGGCATGACAATGTAATTTGTACCGTTTATATACCGATGCATTTTCAGCCTTTTAGACAGTGGTAGAACTGTCGTGTGCCCCATGAAACGACAACAAAGCGATATTTTGTCAAGATTAGTTTGTCGAGTAATTAACTATCCAGTTGGGTTGAAAACTCAAGACTTGTTTATACATACCCATTGACAAAGTGGTGACGCGAATCACAGAGTTCGTCTTGGAGACGTTCGATCAAAGCGACAGTGGGGGAAGAGGCTACTCAATGGTGCTTATGATCGCTGGAGTGCTTCTACCCCAACGGATATCCCCCATCACGACCAACAATGGTAGCCAATTCCAAGTGAACGCACCCTACCTCCAAGCCTATGACCATGATGTGAAGGCCGAGTTCATAGGGATCCTATACCACAAAAGTGCTCGCGTACGGCAACAGATAGGCATTGCCCATCGGCCTTATCACGGGCATCGCTGACTACATCCGGTTGAAGGCTGGATAGCCGTTAAAGTATTGGCCAACGAGAGGGTCCAAATCCAGATGGGATAATGGGTAAGCCGTGATGGCATAATTCATCGAGTTCTGCGATGGGATGAGGCGGTGTTCATGTCAGAACTCCACGCAATGATGGAGCATTTGTACTCCGATACGTTCGTTGTGATCCTACTTGGCCAGTCTCTGGACAAACCGTGGGAGGAGTATGTTATGCCACAAATTTTGACCATTGTACCGGCATCAGCATTAGCACCAAAGCATGAGGTACTGAATTAATCAATCTTATGACTATGAGACAACTATGATAGTGTCTAGGGGTGGTTTTTCTGTTTGCTCATCTCTAAATATATGATACAGGACGAGCACAAAACGTGCATATATTGTGCATGTGTAATTGTTTCCACTGCCGATATATAGGGATATGAGATCTAAATAATCAAGTTTAGGTATTTTCCAAAAGAGTAAATTCTTTCGCATTTGTTCGGCATGTAAACTGCACCTCCCGTGACAACTGCGGCTCGATCTAGAAACCTGCTCAAACAAACATTCAAACAAATCTTTCATTTTATGGCTTTTTTAGATGTTAAAATATGTCTCGAATACCTTACCAAAAAAAAAAAATATGTCTCGAATTTGAGTCCGATAAATGAAACCCAACGTGAGATTAATTATCAATTATGAAAGTTTAAATATTGCGAATTGGATAATTTGCAGACATACGAAATCGAGCAAAGCAGAATACAAAACTCTACTCTATGAATCTTTTTGGATGTCAACTTCGTTGACCATATATTATATATAGGTCAGGGGATGCTTTGAACAGAGAAGTCCTCTTGAAGCGCCGTTTTCACTGTGAGTGCCGTGGTTGTCAAATTTCTGAGCGACGTCCATAGGTGTTGGGTGCTTGGCAGTGGATCTTCGAGCAGTGAAGGTTTCCTTGTAAAATTACACCAAGAATTCAAGTATTAAAAGTCGATTAAATTCTTGTGGTAAGAATTTATGTATAATTTATTCGTGAGATTGATAGATTATTTCGTGATAAATTATGGGGCTAAACACTACGTGAGTTATTGGGTGTAATTGGGACTTGGGAAACACTTAGGCTGCGTTTGGTCGTCCGTATAAAACTCGGGATAGGATATATTTTATCATATCCCGTGTTTGGTAGGTGTCTCGGATAGTATAATGTCGGATATAGAGGGGATATAATCCGGATAAAAAAATCCGAGGGGAGGGGGTAGGATAAGGTCAGATAGGATTTCTCCTATCCGTCATATAAAAGCAAATTTTTAGAAACCCTACCCTTCATTCGCGCACTTTTCACCCACGCGGCTTGTCGAGATGATGAACTGGAAGGACCTGTAGGAGGAGGAGATCAGGTGGTCGTCCGCGGAAATACTATTGAAGCTTACGAGGAAGAAGCGCTTTTTCGCACCTCGCCGGTGACATCAGAGAAGCTCCAACCCTCTTCGTCGCTTCTTCTTCTTCTAGGCGCGCCGACTGCTCTGCTCTGCTCAACTCAGGTATTGTTACTGTCCTCTCCAGTTTCGCACCGTTGTCAATGGCATTCGTCGTGTTCGTCGAATGGTATCTAGTTCGCAGTGGAGCAAGGAATTGGTGGCCCTTCTTCCTTGCAATTACTGATTCAGTTCTGTTCGATTTGTCTGTTTTGAAAAACAACGCGATTGCAGACGATGAAGGAACCCACCATCTCGTTATTTCGATTGTTTGTTTTGTGCTTGCAATGCTCTGTGGTTTGGTGGAGTTGAGGTTTGGTAACTTGGAGCTTGTCTCTCCGCTCTTCGCGGCTTCAGTTGATGTCAAAAGATGGCTTTTTTATTTCACATTCTAGTTCCATCTTTGTTATCCCATTTAAGATGTTCTTCCGACGTTGTTATGTGTAAAACCTAGTATTTGATGCTTTTGTAGATCAATGGGTGTCTTGGCTCTTAATAAGAAGAAGAAGGGTGCGGGTGTGGTGAAGCCTCCGCCTAAGAAGAAGCGGAAGAATGATTTGTTTGCGGAAAAGCGCTCGAAGAAAGACGACGATGACAATTTTCTTGTCTCATCTGTTTCTATTTTCATTTTATTTTTTTTCAAAGAAATTTGAAAATCTAATAAAATGTCATATTTTCAAGTTTATTTGTGTATGAGAATGTTATTTTTATAGTAATAAGATCGAAATATTTCATGAGTATCACGTAAGGGTATATATGTCCTTTACATTGATATACAGTTTCTACCAAACGCAGGATAGGATATGATATGAGAATATCTGACTTTAAATCAGTACTTCACCAAACAGTGAATAGGATATGGCCAAATCCCTAAATTTCTTATCATATCCTATCCAATCCTATCCTGACCAGAAATACGGATGACCAAACGCAGCCTTAGAGTGTTTAAGCATGGTTGTAATCTCTGTTGTATCGCTTGATCTATAGTGAAATTTCGTGCTGCTCTCCATGTGGACGTAGATCACTACGACCGAACCACGTAAATTCGGTATCCGATTTATTTTCTTTATTATATCTATCTTATTGTTCAATTGCTTGCTTCCGCAGCATTAGGTTTGTTAGAAAGTCATTTTTAATCTTTTAGTATATGATGTTTCATAAAGTTTGATCAATTAGACTTAGCTTAGTCTTTGAGTATCCATCAACCTCCATATACTCAAACCTCTAGAATCTCCTAATTTACACTCCAAACTTACATATCTACCGTTCCCCAGTAAACAATCGAAGTTCGAGAATGAGAAATTTACTGCGACTACTTACTTGAAATCATTGGTGTAGGGGGTCTTCCTCGCGTTCTCACGATACAATCAGAAGACAAACGTTGATGGAGGCCCAATTGACACTAAACAAAGGGGCAAAAGATCCGGTCAGACGAAGCATTGACCATTTTTCAGTGGGGTCAATATTGCCAGGGCAGAAGTTATTTTAGTCGTGGATTTTTATGTTTTTATTATATCTTACTATTGTCAGACAAGATTTTATATAAATACGAAATAAAATTATCAAATAATATATATATTTTGCCACTTTTTTTCTACTCATTTAATAGCTAATACACTCCCTATTTTAGTGTTTTGGCCATATTATCCTCCATGGGTCCTGCTTTTTCATCGTCCTTATATTATTCTATCAAAAGTGTTCCTTTTTTTCTCTCAAATGTGATGTCCCTTGGGTTTCTTTATTTTTCTTTTGTTGTGGGTCTCATCTTTCATCTTATCTCTTTTAGAAAATCATGTTGGTGGTCATGTTGGTGACAAAATATTAGGTGAGTTGAATATGCCACATGGGATGATATAACACTCCATCCAATAAATGCCACGTGGCAAGGTGGGTCCCGCTATAAACCTTTACTCTCTCCCATCTGTCTCTCTTTCTTCTCTGTTACTTCTCGCCCTGCACATTATCTCCTCGCCGTTAACCTCTCCGTCTCACCCACTTTTCGCTATCGTCTTCTTCTTCTGGTATACATACCGGAAGTGTTGAAAATATGTCTCGAGTTTGAGCCCAAAGAGAAATCTAAATATTTCGAATTGGATATTTTGTGGATTTCCGAAATCGAGCAAAAAGGAAATATTGGAAATTTACTTTCCAAATATGTGCCGGAGGAAACAAAGATAATATCAACTTTCCTATATTATGTTGGGTTCTTGGGCTGAAATTAAAAAGTCCAACGTGGAGACAATATTCGGTCAACTTTGATTTCTTTCTTGACCAATATGTGCTGATCGAACTGGATTTCTTCCGTGGCGGTGATATTAATGATTCTAAGGGTTTACTTTTCGGTCTTTCTTCTATATATATGCCGTGGCAGAGGGAAGAGAAGTCTTGAAGCGCCGCGGTTGATGTCGAGTGTTTGGCGTGGGTTTATCTCCATGGGATTTTATTCGTGAAATTACACCAAGAGTTCAAGTGTTCGTAACGATTAAATCTTGTGTTAAGATTTGTGTATAATTCTTTTACGAAATTGAGAGATTATTTCGTGAGGAATTGTGGGGCTAAACACTGCGTGAGTTATTGGGTGTAATTGGGGCTTGGGAAACACTTAGAGCGTTTGAGTGACTCGAGTGTAGTTGCAATCTCCGTTGTATCGTTTGATTTATAGTGGAATTCCGTGCTGCTCTCCTCGTGGACGTAGGTCACTACGACCGAATCACGTAAATCTGATGTCCGATTTATTTTCTTATTCTATCAATTTTATTGTTCAATCGCTTGGCTTGCGCAACAATTGGTATCGAAGCCTAGTTTGGCTGAGTTAAAGGGAATCGATGGCGATAGAAGAAAGAAAAGTGAAAATCGACAGATTTGATGGGAAGGATTTTGGTTTCTGGAAGATGCAGATTGAGGATAATCTATATCAGATGAAATTGCACTTGCCCCTGTCCGGGGAGAAGCCAGAGACGATGTAGCAAGCTGATTGGGAATTGCTGGATAGACGAGCTTTGGGTGTTATTTGGCCGACGTTGGCTCGTGACGTTGGCTCGTAACGTCGCGTTTAATATCGTGAAAGAGACAACCACTGCGGGTTTGATGAAAGCCCTATCGGACATGTACGAGAAGCCCTCTGCGATCAACAAGGTCTATTTGATGCGACGTCTGTTTAATTTGAAGATGAGCGAAGGTGCGTCAGTTGCAGATCATATCAATGAATTCAATGTGATCGTTAGTCAATTGAGTTCGGTTGAGATTGACTTTGAAGATGAGGTACGTACTTTGATTCTATTATCCTCATTGCCTAATAGTTGGAATACTACTGTTACTGCTGTTAGTAATTCCTCTGGGTCGACAAGTTTGACGTTTGATTGTGTTCGAGATTTAATTCTAAGTGAAGACATCCGTAGAAGAGAATCTGGCGAACATGTATCTGCTGCTTTAGTAGGTGAAAATAGAGGAAGAACTGGTATATGTGTTAGCAGGAGTAGTATGAACTCGAATAGACGAAGTCAGTCTAGGACTGGTGGTATTGTCTGTTGGAGCTGTGGCAAGAGGGGGCATCTTAGAAGGAATTACCTTAAACTAAAAAACGAGAAGAGTAAAGGAATTAGAATTGATCATGCGGATGATGTTGCAGCTACAGCAAATAGTAATTCGGATGATGCTGATTATGTCTTGTCTATCACTGATAATTCGTCGTTTGATAGATGGATTATGGATTCTAGTTGTTCTTTTCATGCTACACTAAACAGGAATTGGTTTACTACTTATCAGTGCACGGATAGTAGTAAAGTGCAGTTAGGAAACAATTCCGAATGCAATGTTATTGGTGTTGGTAATGTCATAATCAGAATGCATGATGATATTATGTGGACATTGACTGGAGTGAGGCATGTTCCAGAATTGAAGAAAAATCTGATTTCCTTAAGTGCCCTCAATTCAGCTGGGTGTCGGTATTCTTCAGAATGTGGACTTTTGAAAGTTATTCGAGGTGCCTTGGTGATAATGAAAGGAATCAAGTATAGTGGCCTGTATGAGCTTCAAGGTGAGACAGTGACAGAATTCGCCGCGGAGACGTCGAATGCATCCGTTCGAGAGTCTGAATTGTGGCATATGCGTTTGGGGCACATTAGCAAGAGAAGCCTGAAGGTTCCAAGTGAAAGAAATTTGCTATGTGGTTATGTGGCTAACGAATTGAATATATGCAGGTGCTGTGATTTAGATCAACGGCGGAAAGTGCAATTCAGTACGACCGTAAGAGAAATCACGGATATTGCAGAATTAATTCACTTAGATGTTCGCAGGTTGTTGCGATTTCCTTCGAGGAAGAGTGCCAGATTTATGCTAACAGTTATTGATGACTACTCGAGGAAGACTTGGGTGTTTGTGCTAAAGCACAAGTTTGATGCTGTTGTTAGGATCAAACAGTTAAAAGCTTTGATAAAAAAGGAGACTGGTAAAACGATCAAGCAGGTGCGGACTGACAGTAGTATGGAGTTTTGCTCGAAGCTGTTAAACGAATTCTGTATGAAGGAAGGCATAGTGAAACACCGCACTAGTGTCAATGAACCACAACATGTTGCAGAGTTGATGAGCAAAATATTACTAGAGACAGCTCATAAAATGCTCTCTAGTACTGGTATGGCTAGGAGATTCCTGGCAGATGCGCTTAGTACGGCGAGCTACCAGAAGAATAGATCCCCATCAACTGCAATTGAATATCAGACTCCCGAAGAAGTGTGGTCAGGTAACGTTACTGATTATTCTGTTCTTAGAATATTTGGTTGTCCATGTTATATTCGAGTTAGTGATGGTAAGCTCGATAGAAGAATAAGAAAGTGCATGTTCCTAGGTTATGCACAAGGTGAGCGGGACTATAAGTTGTGGTGTCCGGAATTAAATTCACCTATTATCAGCAGAGAAGTTACATTTGACGAGTCTCCAGTACTTCTGGCTAGGAGTGTTAATAACAGTGTTTATACGGATCTGGACGGTGTTCAGCTTGAGGTGGAGTTGCAACCAGAAACTCCTGAGGTAGCGGGTACTAGCGAAATAATCGACACATATGGTGCTTGTAGCGAGGTGGAGCCTATTGAGCCAACGGTTGCTGTAACTACTGATATTGGCAAGGTGCATATTCGATCTCCTGACAGATATGAATACAATGATGGTTTTGCTTTATCTGCGATTGAGGAGGTTGTGTCAGAAAATCCTTGTGGAGCGGTTAAAGGTGCATGTGGAGTTGGTGTTCTGATGAGGTCCACGGCTATGGCGAAGTTCAAGCGAGGCTTGGACTTGAAAGACGTCTGTGGTGGTTGAGCCCATCGGGGGCTATGGGAGAGTAGTAGCGAAATTCGGATTCTATCAAAGCGATTGTGACTTGGCTCAAACGTCGAGCCAAGGTGGAGATTGTTGAAAATATGTCTCGAGTTTGAGCCCAAAAAAATATTCCGAATTGGATATTTTGCGGATTTCCGAAATCGAGCAAAAAGGAAATATTGGAAATTTACTTTCCAAATATGTGCCGGAGGAAACAAAGATAATATCAACTTTCCTATATTATGTTGGGCTCTTGGGCTGAAATTAAAAAGTCCAACGTGGAGACAATATTCGGTCAACTTTGATTTCTTTCTTGACCAATATGTGCTGACTGAACTGGATTTCTTCCGTGGCGGCGATATTAATGATTCTAAGGGTTTACTTTTCGGTCTTTCTTCTATATATATGCCGTGGTAGAGGGAAGAGAAGTCTTGAAGCGCCGCGGTTGATGTCGAGTGCTTGGCGTAGGTTTATCTCCATGGGATTTTATTCGTGAAATTACACCAAAAGTTCAAGTGTTCGTAGCGATTAAATCTTGTGTTAAGATTTGTGTATAATTCTTTTACGAGATTGAGAGATTATTTCGTGAGGAATTATGGGACTAAATACTGCGTGAGTTATTGGGTGTAATTGGGGTTTGGGAAACACTTAGAGTGTTTGAGTGACTCGAGTGTAATTGTAATCTCCGTTGTATCGCTTGATCTATAGTGGAATTCCGTGCTGCTCTCCCCGTGGACATAGGTCACTACGATCGAACCACGTAAATCTGGTGTCCGATTTATTTTCTTATTCTATCAATTTTATTGTTCGATCGCTTGGCTTGCGTAACAAGAAGCACATCACCGCCATTATGGACCCACAATGCATAAGCAGAGCTTCATTTTTGTTTCTTCTTTTATTTTTGGGGCCATAATCTCTGCATTGTGACTGCGAGCGACGAGTGGACATGGATCCAGATCTGGCCAAACTTCCAGATCGAGCCGTCCCGTCCAGCGTTGCTCGATGCCAACGACGACCATGGACATGGATGAGCATCGTCCATGGCTGGCCGTGAGCGTCGTCCATGGTGGATGGGAAAGATGGACAACCAAGGGGGTCAATAGCATGCCCGAATGATGCCGACAACGGCCATGGATAAGCGTCGGCGTGCTCGTGCGTGGTCGTCAATGGTTGGCTGGTGACACCACTATTCAAGTGCGAGCATCGTCCATGGTCTCGAAACGCAAAACAGAAATGGAAGAAAACAGTGAAAGAAGAAAGAGAGTAACAAAGGAGAGAGAAGATCTGAAAGTGGATTAACGGGGGACCGCAAAATCTGACCGGTGGGGCCTGTCCGCCATGTGTCATCAGCCGAATGGTGTGTTGTATAGCTTACATGGAGTGTTCAACTCACCTAATATTTTCTCCATGTTGGTAGTTACAATGAAGACTCATTACGCTTTGACGTTGTGGCCTCATAGTCGGACCCCAAGAAGGCGGCAGTAGGAGTAAAAGGCGCGGGCTCGGAGTGGTGTTTGAGGAAGGGGGAGACGATATCAGGGATGAGGGTGTCGGAGTTATTGGAGGAGGTGGCGGTAGTGGTGGCGGGCTTCGGTGTCAATCTCTGTATCCCAAGAGTGGGCCTCGGTGAACTATGGGTGGATGAAGCTCAAACAATAAAAGATCCACGGGCGAACACTCGCCATGCGATCGAACGATGCCATTGATTGATTTCCGTCTAATTGCTCTCTCTCTCTCTCTCTCTCTCTCTCTCTCTCTCTCTCTCTCTCTCTCTCTCTCTCTCTCTCTCTCTCTCTATTAATCTAAGTACCAAAAGAGTTTATCGAGGTGGTTAAAAGAATAGTTTGTGTGGGTGAGCGAGAGTGAATTAGGGAGAGACGAAAGAGAAGTAATGGTATGCTGAGGGTGAGATTGTGGGAGAGAGTCAAGAGAAGTTAGCTAAAGCAGATGTTACACAATATGTCTGTCGCAGTGAACAAGAAGAGGAAGAAGAAATGGAGAGATTAAAGCTAGAGAGAGAGAGAGAGAGAGAGAGAGAAGAGGAGGAGGACCACGATGTTGGTGGTGTTGTAGTTCATGATCATAATTCAGTTGACAATGACTATGTTGGGAGTCATGTTGTCCATGGTCATAATTTGGTAGTTGATGAAGAAAACAAAGAAGCATAAAAAGATTAAACCTAGCAATGAAATGTCTCCAATTGCTTCCGATGAGAGCAAGAAAAATGAAATTTGACTTTGAAGCTTTTTCTTCTTTTTCCCTTTCTTTACATCTTCTTAACTAATTGGAAAATGAAAATCATTTTTGGAATGCAATTGGGAAGAGAGAGGGTTATATTCATTTTTGGATAATTAATGAATTACGTTCAAGAATTGAATCATGATCAGATTTAATTTTTTTGATTGAATCATATTTAATTAAGAGGAATAAGGGAGGGCTAGAATTACATCTGGGAGAGAGAGATAACAGATAGAATTAAAAAAGGAAGAGGAAGGTGGGACCTGCAAAAAAAGAAAAACAAAGAAACAAAATAATTGAGGATATCGAAAAGTGGGACCCGCGGAGGATAATATGGTCAAAACACTATTATAAGAAGTATATTAGCTAAAGAAGAAGTGGAAAAAATGCTATTGTTTTTTTTTTTGCAAAAACCAAAATTGTTATCATTTTCATATGAAGTAGTGTTTTATGTGCCTCGATAACTTTTGTTCCTTGAAGAAGCCCTCCAAGCCACCATAAGAGATGTTAAGGAGCAGTAATACAAGCTTTAATCCACATAACAAATTGGTGGGCTTGACCAAAATGGTAAGAGTGAAGAAAGTTTAATTGTTTTTGAAAGAATGTTCAAGTCTGGTGTTGTACCCAATCCGAGTACTTGGACATGTGCGTCGAGTGCCTGCGCATTGTCTTTCCTATTGGTGTGCGGATTCATGGTCATGTTTTCAAGTTAGGATTCTGCCTCAGTGGATTTGTATGATCTTCTCTCATCACGTTCTATGCTAACTGCAAGCGAATTGACAAAGCAACCGAAGTCTTCAATGAAGCAGTGAATAGGAATGTGGTCATATGCATGGCTCTTCTAACTGGTCGTGGCTCAAATGTTAGGCATGAAGATGGCCTGAATGTGTTCAGTGACATGAAGAGAATAAGTGTTCTTCTTATCAATCTTCCTTTGTGAGTGCTTTATATTCTTGCTGTGGTTTAGAGTCTTTAGATCGAGGAGGAGGTCCATGAGTCAGGAGTTAAGCTGAAGTTGGGAAGTGATGTTATCGTTGGCAATTCTCTTGTAGCCATGTATAATAAGTGTGGACGTTGATGATGCTGTTGGGTGTTCAAAAGACTCAGTGAAGAACATTGTCACATGGAATGCTATTGTTTGCGGGTGCACAACATGGCCAAAGCATGTGGACCATGGAGTTGTTTAGCCAAATGATACATGGACTTGTACAGCCAAATGAGATCAAACTCATGGGATTGCTTTCTTCCTGTAGTTATGCTGAGATGTTATAGAAGGGGAGATGCTTGTTTAGATATATTAGTGAAAACACTTCCATTGAATTAACGCATGAGCTTTATGTATGTGTCACAGGCCGACAATCCCGTGACACATGCATGGTGGATGTCCTAGGACAATGTGGGAAGCTAGAGGAAGCAGATGATCTTGCTAGAAACATGCCCCTTAAAGCTAACTCCATAGTGTGGCTTGCTTTGCATAGTTCTTGCAGGGTGTATTATAACATAGATTTGGCAGAAAGAGCTGCAAACGATATTCTTGAGCTAGAAGCACATTGTAGTGCTGCTTATGTTTTGCTGTACAATTTATATGCTGCTGCTAATAGGTGGGGTGATGTCTCGATATTAAGAGTGACTATGAGGGATAGAGGGATTGTGAAGCAACAAGGTAGCAGTTGGGTTACTATATAGGGACAAAAGCATTTATTTCTTTCGGGGATAATTCCTACCCTTTGAATGAGAACATGTATTGGAAGCTGGAATTCGTTTAAATGAAGTTGAAGGAATTGGGTTATGTTCCAGATAAGAGGATCTCTCTCCATGACATGGAAGAAGAACAGAAGGAAGACTCGTTATTTTACCATAGTAAAAGGCTTGCCGTTGCATTTGCATTGATTGGTACTATTGAGGGCAGTAGGGTAACTGTAATGAATAATCTTCACATTTGTGGCGATTGTCATTCCGCAATTGAACTTACTGCGAAAATTGTTGATCGTGAGATCGTTTGGGAGAGATTCCAGCTGCTTTCCGTCACTTTAAAAGTGGCATATGCTCTTGTGAGGATTATTGGTAGCAAGGGCATGAGGTTATTTCTCCTGTCACGAAGATGTAAGAATCCTAGAATTGCTCATCGTGTTTAGCATTGATGTGAGTGGAGCAGCTACATGGGCCCTATTTAATATGGGCTTACTTTTATTGGGACGTAATAGACAATGCATGTGGAATACATGGCTTTTCTATCAGCTCCAGTGTGGAACCAACATGATGTGTGAAATTGATTGGTTCAGTTTGGTAGGCTAAGGGTGCTCAAGTATTTCTCAGCTGCATGAGTTGGGCAAGTGGAAAGTTGGAAGACTTGGGAGGAACTCTTGCTTTGGATGGCATTGCCATCCACAGGCTCCATGCAAGCATTTTTGTTGAGTAGTGAGTTTCACTTTGCTTATGGCATTGACCTTAAAAAAAAACTCTTCATAAATTAAATATCCCTTCGCAGAATTTAATCAAGTGAGAACACTCAGAGCCTTGGAAATAGCTACTTTCTATCTCTCTCTAGCAGAGAGAGAGAGAGAGATTGAGAGATTGTGGCATTTAGGGAGAAGGAAGTTCCACTTGGTAAAAAGAAAAGTAATCTACCCAAACAAAAGAAAGGTACTTCCCCTGCCTTCTCTTTTCTGATTTAGAATTGAAAGTTGGTCCTTTTCTGAAAATTCCCATCAATTTTTCTCCTCAACCCCGCTATTAGCATTCTCACAGGCCCTCTGTACCTTAATTGGGTCTATGAAATTTAAAAAAAGCTTCTTCATCTTTGGATGAAATTCAACTTCACCTCATGTTCTCTAGCAATGTTGCTGGAGTTTTTAACTAATCGACGGTACC
The DNA here is from genome assembly GCA_031216405.1 of Syzygium malaccense. Taxonomy (NCBI): domain Eukaryota; kingdom Viridiplantae; phylum Streptophyta; class Magnoliopsida; order Myrtales; family Myrtaceae; genus Syzygium; species Syzygium malaccense. The sequence continues at coordinate 24,141,997 of CM062257.1, read as the reverse complement.
AAGTTAAGTTAGTTTACCTGTGGTGCCAAACTAAGTACTCTCGAGTTCTGTCTTGCTCAAGTTGAGCGATGTTAGTGATAGAAACTGGTAGTCATAAAAGCACAATAAAATCTCAATGGACTGGCACATTTGACTCAATTACCAATGCTTGCTTATGTATTGCACGAGAAGTGGAAACTATTTCTTTTGATTGCGATTAGTCAACTCTTCATTTTATAGTTTTCACTATCCTAAAGAGTCTATCTCGCTCAAATTCTTTTAAATTTCCTGTGGATGAATTTGTGTTGTGAGGGGTTGAAGTCCATAATTGTTTTGCTATCTATCTATTTTCTCAATTGCCTGAGTCTTCCTCACCACAATGGAGAACCATTCTTATTCATGTTGAAATGAATTTCACAATATCTCTGCCTATAATATACTAGACCTAATTACACATACTTGAACTTCATTTGCTTGTTGTAGGTTTCAGGTTGTGCTTAGGAAGTTTAACACTTTCCCCAATTTGAAGTTGCATTTGGCATTAAATTTGAAGCTGTGGTACATTAAGAAAGGGTTATGGTTTTTGGTTGGACTATTCATGTTCTTGTGCCACCTTGAACTTGCACATTATGTCAACAGAGACTGTCACGCCTCAAACCCCATCGAGCCCGCGACATCACTCTCCTCGGTTGGAAGAGTGCGACGTCTCAGGAATAACATCGCCGACCCAACAATCCATCAGAGTTAAATCGCGGCGGAAGCAATCAAAATCCCGGACATTAAAATTGGAGAACACCAGGAAGGAACAAATCGTCAAACCACCAAGCATATATTACACTTTCAAATATTTACATCATCCGCCAATACAAACCACAAAATAATTTATAAGCACACCGAACTATAAACTCCAAACCACCAAAATATCAAGATCAGCTCTCTAGGTCAGCACTATCCAAAAATGGGGCGCATCCTCCTCCCAGAACTATCCCCTACGCCCTCTCGAAGGCATCCACTCTGACTCACTATCCTCGGCATTACCACCTGAATCCTCCGCAGCTGTCTACTCACCCGACGACTCCGAGTCGACCTCAATCTCGACATTCAGGCGGGGGCTCTGAAATGGTTAGGTTGAAACAACCATGAGATCACATTTCAATAAGTCACAACGTAAGCCCCACCTAGGCTATCACGTAATTCCAGACACATCCAAACACACAACCAAACAACCACATAACCAGCAATCAAACATTCACACATACCTGGACTCTCTGCATACGCACCATGCTCGTTAGCCCACAATCCCAACATACAATTCTTGCACACATGCCATCACACACTTTCCACATATCAATACACACGCCAATCATATCACAGCAATACATCACAACCGCGTGCGTGCCTCGATTATAAAGCAAAACCTACTTGGGCACGTCCCATACCATGCCTAGCAGATTTTACCCCATAATCGCGCACTGCATCACGCGATACAAACACACTCGCACACTAACTCACACCATGCATCACTTTCACAATCCTCACATGTCAAGCCAAATCCCGCTCGTTCTCAACCTTTCCACCACTACCACGCCTGCGTAAAACGCATCAGGCCAACGGTCTTTTGACCTCGTCAGGCATCGACACCCCGTCGGGCCGGGCATCGTCACCTCGTCAGGGACGGCATCGTCCCGCGTAAACGAACACGTCTCAAGACGGAATCCTACACATACTTTCCTTCTACCGTGCCCGCGTAAAACGCATCAGGCCAACGGTTTTCTGACCACGTCAGGCATCGTCACCCCGTCGGGCCGGGCATCGTCACCTCGTCAGGGACGACATCGTCCAGCGTAAACGAACACACCTCAGGACGGACCTTACCCCGCGTAAATGAACACGCCTCAGGGTATCACTTTTCCCATCAATCCTACATTCCCGTACCTTCGTTTCACACTCTCCACACGTACCACACGGCCACACATACACACGATCACACACAAAATTCACATCTCGCACACATTTTTCACAATTACCCATCCTCATCACGTGAACACCACACAAACACTCAAGCTTGGCACGCGAACTCAATGCGTAATCATGCCACCACACCTCACAGCCACACAATCACACATACAAGCTCATTCAAGCATCAAACTACCCGTCAAAATGCCACGATAACACTGAATAATTCTCGAAAAAGAGAAAAACCGAGAATATGTAAAATCGGGTCCAAACTAGGCAGTTGCGCAGTGACAGAAATCTATTTGAAATAAATAGTAAACCAACTCCAAAAATTATAAATTTTGGATATGTCATAAAAAACATCTTGATCAACATTTCTTATGAAGAACACGAAATCCGGTTCAATATGCAACCATCCCTTTTTGTCCCTCGAAGTCAGACCAAAATCTGTTCGCTCAAACAGACCGTTTTATCCTCAAAATACATTTATTTCAACACCCAAATCACCTTAAAAAGTTTTGAAATTTTTATATGTTATAGCCACGAATGTCCCCAATAACTTTTGTGAGGGAAGTATTTTGAAAATAAGCCTGAAAAAATTTATAAAAATTCGAACAAACCCGAAGGTCGGATGAACAGTAAATCGGGCAGTTTTATTTCGGTCCAAAGATGGACTTCCAAATGGCATCAAATGATTTTCAAAAATTCCAAAATTAAAATATGTTATACTTCAAAATGTTGGAAACAACTTTTATGAAGAAAACTTTCTCAAATTCGGCCCACAAAATTCTCTAAAAAAATAGAAAATTGGGCGGGTACAGTAACCGCGAATCCGCGATTCACCCTGAACCTCACGGATTCAAACCCGAACCGATTTCTACCGAATTCCAACCGCCTAAACTCATTTTCCGACGTCTAATCTAACCCGCAACAACCGCTAATAGTCATGACCAGCCACCAATAACCACGATCAACCACCAAAAACCATTATCGACACCTTAATCAACCTCTAAATCCTCTAAACCATACCCGAATGAGTCCGAAAATACCCGACGTCCTAAATAGGGATTAGATCGCGACTTACCCGAACTCTAGACTAACTCGGCTGGAGCGGGAAGGTGGAACGGCTGGCCGGTGGCTCACGGCAGCACACAACGGCGGCAACGGTCTCCCGGCGGTGATCGGCGTCCACGCGGCCGAGAGAGGGGGAAGGGGAAATCGGTATGGGGGAGAGGATGGGGAAGGAAGCTGGTTCAGTGAGGGGGAGGGGCTGCCGTGGAGGGAGAGTGAGAGGAATAAGGAGAGAGAGAAGGTTTCTTGACTTAAATAATCAAATTTGACCAAACTTTCCAAATTCCAATTTTGCCCCTCCTTACTTGGCCAATATTCTCCTAAGCCAAAATATCCAAGGGCATTTTGGTCCAATATTTTGGGACTGATATTTATCCACAATTAATCCCCAAATTTAATTTTCAAAATCCCCAAAATTCGGAATACCCAAAAATAGGCCTAGGGGCAAAATCGTAATTTTTCAGTCCTGGGCCGAATTTTCATTTTTCGACCATACCAACCCCAAATATCATTGGCCACACTAAAATGACGTCATCCTCGAAAAAATAGTCGCGCATAACCCCGAAAATCGACATCCAAGTCCGGATCCAATTTCACGATCAAAATCGCCCAATCTCAATTTTAGGGTCTCTCACTAACGGGCGGCTGTTTAGGGATTACGCGTATCGACCTAGGGTTATTCGAGTCATGGCGACCTCGATCGTCACCGAAGGTCGACTCATGATCGAGTTCTTAGGTCCACGTACATTTCCCTAGGTAGCCATTCCCTAAAGGTTAGTATCCCGAGAATAATCAGTTCCGGGCGAGACTTACTAAAATGAAATGAGAAATAACATCTATTTCATTGATTCCGGAAATAGATCGAAATTCAGGATGTTACAGAGACTGAATAATAGTCTCCTAAAATGTCTGCATGAACTGGTTAGAACTTTAGTTCTCTGTTTTACTAGTTACCTGAAATGCTACTCGAAACACTCCTCGTCCTTGAGTTACTTTTCATCTTGCTATTTTGAGTAGAGAGCATTACTTCATTCTGGTCTCATTTGAAGAACTAGTTTGTTTCAAGATTAGAGGTAAAAGCTTTGAAGAACTCTGTTTTGACATCTGGTTGGGAATGTTGTGATTCTTTGACTATTAGAAAGTACTATTGTCATATGTGGGCTAAAACAGAGTTTTCTCATTAGTTTACATGTGAATATGAAGAATTCTAGGGTCGTGTCACGTTGTGATCTGATTCACAATCAGGCTTTCTTAGTATTCATTACTTCTTAAATTGTAATAGATGTTTATAAGCTAGCATACAGGTATGGCTTCGTGATATCTTTCGTCACTCCACATGACCCATATATCACAATGGTTACCCCTTCAATGAAGTCTTCATGAAATAGCCATATAGAATTATCTTCTGTCTTTTGTATTGTGGAAATGATAATAGAGGTTTCACTGGAGAGCGATTTGGCTATACTCACAGCTTTTCCTCTGCAAGAAATAGGAAGAGACGCATGTTAGCTCACAGTTTTTTGAAGAACATGTAGAGGAGTTTCGTTAGGAGATGCAAAAACCTTGGCTGTGCCTATGGTTGATGTTCTTTGATATATATTTTTACTGTTAATTTTCTGTAATTATTGTTCCACTAATTCATGAAGGTAGATCTCTCGACTGTATTTTTGCTTATATACTTTTTTTTGGTCAGAAATTATTTATATATATACACTTTACGTATTTAGCTATATGTCCAAATCACAGTGGCAGTCACACTTTAGTAATGGAGGCATGGGCAAGTGCTGCTTGAGAGTTTCGCTGAATTTCTCCCGCGAGAGTTCTCTTACCAGATACGAACAACCACTTCTGTTTGGGAAAACTGCTGGTGAAAGAATGACTTTCAATTGGTGTGAGAGGTTGATGTTTTTGGAGTTGCTTGTAGCATTGGGAGGAACTGGCTTAGCAGAGACAATGCAGGATCTTTGTAACACAGGGAGCACAAGAACGGTAATCTTCAACTCTTCATTGTTTTCTACTTGGTTTTGGTTTTGTTGAATATGTAGTACAATCATTGATAAATTAACAGGACTAATTGAAATTGGAAAGTAAATATTACAACTTAGTATAAAATAAAAATTTCACTAAATTGACTCACTTATTCAGTATAAACGATTTACATTGATCAATAGGAGTGTCCACTCGATTGAAATGGATTAGAAAATTAATTTTTAATTTAAAATAATTTTTATTATTTATTTTTTCCCTTTCATCTTCGTCATCTTCTTCCATGCTCGGCCGTCATCCAAACTAGTCCGGTGCCATTGCTGCCGCTCGTTAACGCCATGAGGCCATGTGATGCTGTTGCCATCTGCCGCGCTAGAGCTTGTGATTATCTCTCTCACTATCCCTGACCATTGCTTGAGGTTGTCGCCTCAAGTCCGATGTCTCACAACATTGAATCTTAGGTCGCGACCGCTGATTCAAGGTGATGAGATCTCAATCCTGAGGTCTCCGCCTCAGCTAGCCACATTGAGAGACAGCAATGGAGGTGGTGGTTGCCTGGGTGGTTGATGGTGTTGGAGATGTAATACGTTCTTGGTTGTCAAAGGTGGTTGTGGTGAACGTGATGGCAGCGTGGTGGTTGCGGTTGCAGTTGTGGTGGGCAGAGGTGGTGTGGTGGTGGTAGATCTGTCAAAATGGGTCATAAACCCATTTCTTAACTCATATATTAGTAAATAGGTCATAAATGAGTTAGTTATATTCACTGAATGGGTCATAATTAGGTATAAACATAATATGGATGTTAAATGGATTATAAATGGGTTTACAATATTTAAACTCAACTCATCTCTCTCGCCTTCATTAAATCTCACGTTCACTCACTCCGCACTCTCATATTGGTTTGGAGAAGAGTTTTTCTAGATCGAGTTAAATATGAAAGTGTTTTAGCAATACGGGTTGGGTTAGGTATGGGTCGAGCATGGGCTGGGTCGGGTATGGATCATTATATTTATATTATATGGAAATGGGTCAAAAATGGTTAAATGGGTCTATTCGGGTCGGACCATTTTCAATCTAACTCAAACCAGACCCGACCCATCCAATTGACAGGTCTAGGTGGTGGTGATCGCATGGTGTTTCGAGAGGGAGAGCCGTGATTCCACATTGGTTAAATTGCCACTCGATAATAATTTTCCCCATAAGCCCCACATCAACTAGTTTCATGTTGGAGAGAATGAGACTGCTGTTATAACGGTGAGCATGGTCAATATGCAATGTTTGGAAGATGTAGCTAATTGAAACCCATCCTAGCCAGTATTAGTATACAAGTCATTTGCAAATCTTCTCTCTATCAGATTCCCCGTGCCAATATCTCTATGAAGAGAACTTGCCATCCATGTTAAAAGCCCCGAAGTATCCCCTGTTTACAGCTATTGTTTGTTCTCCAAGGACATAGGTTACACTTCAGAGATAATTTACTTGCCTGAAAACCTATATCCTGGAGTACAGACATTTCTTAAAATTGATATTCGTAGGACCCAAGCGTAAACTTCCTACGTTGAGCACATTCCTTTATTGGTGAACTTGTTTTTGCTTAGATGGTACCTTTTTTCGCAAAGTGCTTTCATTAGTCTGCTAAATTATATCTTGCTTGATATTTGGACATGTTTTGCAAATGGAATCTGTCATTGGGTGGTTTTCACATAAATTTCATCCATGTTTCCCCTTTCATGTGTCTACCTGATTTATGAATGTTTCCAACTTTTTTCTTGTTTCTCTTGCGGTAATGGAAATTCTGGATCAAAGTGTTTCAAATGTTGTGGAGGTATAATGGCATCAGAAGCGATTTCTCTTCTTCAAGATTTTTATGAATGAGGAAACCCAGATGGTATGAACGACGATCAACCATTTTAACCAAATGAACTGTCTGTTCAAAAGAATGTTATAATCTTGTAGTTAGCAGCTAATTACATTGGATAACCTAAGCGAAATGATTGATCTTTTTCAATGGACCCATAATTAAATGCACTCTCTTAAATGCACTCTTTAAGAGGCCTTTATGAGCATAATAGAGCAATTCTACCTTACAAACCAAAGTTTACTTTATCAATCAATGAACTTGAGCATTATGCCTGCTAGCAACATCTCCCTGAAGGACCCCTCCAAATAAAGCTCTTTCAAAATCTAATGCCATTGTCTTTGTAGCACTCATCCCCATTCATATTGATTGAGAAGAATTCAGGAAGCCTCATTTTAATTCTACTTTTCAATCAATTCTCTCAACCAGCTAGAGAGAACTGTAGCTGGGGCTTTCCGTAATTTTGGAAATCTTGCTGAACAACTCTCTCTCTCTCTCTCTCTCTCTCTCTCTCTCTCTCTCTCTCGTCCATACGTAAATGGTTTTTTTCAGTAAAATATGTTGTTGTACCCTTGGTCTGGAGAATTATCTACCCACATTCCAGGTAAATAAACCTGGCCCAGTGGAATTTTTGTAATTATATAAAGGATAATGAAGTTGGTAGCATAGAATTAGTGGGTCGTTGGCTGCATAAGAACCCATTCAGAAGTTTGACACATCAAGGATAAGGTGCACATCTCGAGATGGTGGGTACACTTGTCCAGACCGACACTAAGTATAGTTGCTTCAGTGGAGTGGTGTTCAGCCATGTAATGGTTGCTATGAATAGGCATAGAACTTGCTTAGTAAACAAAAAGGTAGAGTTTCAGAAACCCAGTCTTTTCTTTTGGCCAATTTTCAGATGCCCTGTTTATCAAATCTAGCTTTTCTCTAGACTGGGTATTCTTAGCCGGATTGCCATCTGAGAAATGGAACATCATGTCCTTTGTTTAGAGACGAAGTTAGTTGATAATCTGTTGGTTAGACTCTGTTAGGAGAAGTATCTTCGTCCTTGATCCCTATCGTGAATTACTAAACGTATAGGGTTCTTGGTCAAGCAAACTCTCGAATTTGAGCTCTTCAGTTGCAAATATTTCAAGAGATTGATCAAATTATAACCTTTTCATGCTTATGAGATAATTAGTAAGCTTTGGAAACTCATACATACAGAAAAGATGGCCTTGAAATAATTTGTCTACGCAATGATAAAATGAATTTCGTTTTCTTCTCTGTTACATAGAACCCTGTAACATGACTATCATTTCTCTTTGCCATTTTTCCATCTTTTTTTATTCATTTGCTGTTTTTGACATTGTGGAATTTATGATTTGTTTAAGTATAATAGATATATGCTGAATGCTAATATTTGGATTTCAGCTCCAAAGCCTCACAAGTCTCGTGTTACTCAAGCTTCTCATTAGATCTGCATGCATTGATTCTTCCTGTTGAATCCTCTCATGGCTTTGCATGACTATATAAGACCTTTGGATTAGGATTATTGCTTCTCTGAACATCCTGGACATCATTTATGGTATATGATGCAACTCTGCTGCATAGTGAATGATTGTCAGTTACTTGTGCATAGAACAAGTGGGCTGCATGGTGTGACCTTCTAGAGTATAGCCTGTTAAAAGGGAATGGCACGGATTAGGGCACTGTGCAATTTTTCTTGCTGTGGCAGTAGGAAGTGATGCTCATGCTAAGACTAATAATACCTCTAGCTATAGATTTCCTTGTATCATAGTAGTCAATCACAACGAGGATGCTATAAAGGTCTTCAAGATGAAGTAAGAGAACATCCTTGCTCTTCATTCTTAATTCTTGGTTTATTCTGAATATATTGTTCGTTGTTCTTATTCCTGTTAGTTAATCTCTTCATTTGACTATAACCCAAGTCAAACTTGCTGTTGAAGGTAGTTCTCATTCTTGAGGTGAACTCATCGCAAAATTACTTTTGAACTATAGTTTTCTGACACTTTGTATTCTACATGTAAAGCACAAATCTGGATGTGACATCTCAATGGTGCTGATTCTAGCATAATAAGATTCTCTCCCCTTTGTGTGTGATGCCAGAAACAACTAATTATTTTGTTTCGAGATCTTACAAAATTTAATAATTACAGTGCATTCAGACAGCCCTTTAAGTATAGAGATCTGTGTCAATATTATTTATGATTATTCACACTCTTTTTCATGGCAAGAGGATGTAGTTAGACATTTAGCATCCCAAAAGTGTTCAAAATTCAGTGCACTCTTACTGACAATGCATGTGCCATTTACTGATTTTCCAATCACAGAATTTCATCAAGGGACCCACGAAAGGAAGCATGATGCTTGTTCGGATCTTGCCCAGATGTTCATGTGCTTACTGAGGGTTGCAGTTGTGATCAAAAGTCCATTTCATGCTTTAACTTGATAATAAGATTGTTAAGATAATTTACGGCATAAACTGTGTAGGCATCACTTTTCTGAGGCTAATGTTTTTTTTTTTGGTAAGGTTCTGAGGCTAATGTTTGTCATCAACATATCCAATAATCGAGCTTATTTTTTGTTCTAGCTTTTCGAACTTTGAGTTATTCTTGATGTGTTATTGATGTGTCTGAGTTCAAGAGTTATGAACTATATCATGTGTCATCCCTAATGACGATAAAGAGGTTAAAGATTTGCGTGTGTTTCATGTAGATTTCCTGGCAAATAATTGCAATGACTGGATTCAAGGTTTCCGCTTATACCGATTATCTCGTAAATACTTGAATTTGTAATAATGACGAGTCAATTAATGTTTTGATCGTTGTTGACTTTGCCTAGCATATTATTGTGAGGAAGTCTCAGTGATTTGATCGGTCACGTGACGACCATGATTGGTTGAGATAGTCACTTGGTGGCTCCAAAAGTACATGAAAAACTCAATATTTTGCTCGGTCAAGGGGCAATTTGCAATTGGTTCTTCCCTATGTGTGCTTTCATTTACTGACGTGATCTCTTTTCTTCTGCTAATAAAATGCCAAAATTTGAGTGTTTTTTTTTTGCGAGTCATGATTATGTTCTTATCATTGTATAGTAAAACGTAGAAAATACCAAACCATTTGCCCAAAAGACCACAGTCTAAAACAAACAGGAAAATGGTGATTTTGAACCATAATCCGTTAGGACTTTTTATCAATTTGTGGGGGTTCTCTTCTACGTTGAATATCAGTTCTATTCTATTAATTTCATGTGGTGATTTGATCTGGGTCGTGGGAATTGTGATCTAGAAGTTTCAGAAATTTTTGGAATAAATTTTAGACCTAATAGACCAGCTTCAAATTGGATGTCGATTTCTGTTCATATGTCTATATTGGATTGATTATCATATTACCCACAGCAATGTCAGTCATTTTGCGCCTTTAATTTCGAATCAATTCCATTCGGGGCACGTGCATGCATGGGCAAAATTCCTCGTAATTTTACCAAGTGTTAATGGTAGAAATTCCTCATAATTGGACCGTCATTAGGCTAGTAGATGCATCGGTAAGCTTCGTGATTCTATTTCCGATCTTAATGACACTTTGATTGGGTGCAATTTCGAGTTGTTATGCATTTACACGAGAATGCATTTGACTGGCTATAGAGTTATTCAGAAGCTTTTCCGTTATTGGGTCTATCTCTCGATAAATTAGGGACTACTATAGAATTTAATCAGGATTTTCGATGATTAATATTTAACAAAATAAAAAATAGAGCTTTAATTGCGCTCCAAAAGTGTCGGATTTGCGGTGTCTTTAAATTCGCCCAAAAGAAAAAACACAGCAGGTCATTAACTGGTCATCCCCGCGCAGAGGTTGCAGAAGACTGTACGCGTGTGCAAGGCAAATGCCACGTGCGGAAGAAACGTGCGTGGGTGCATGACAGCTTTTTTTGCATTGTGCACCATGGGGTCTTTCGAGATATATTGGTATCCATGCATAATTTTCTAGGAGCGAGGTGCTGCAAAATTACTATAATATATGAGGGATGTAATAGCATTAGTCACTCCCTTTAGTATGGTACAAGGGTCATCTAATCTATTTTGCGAATATGCATGTAAATTGGCTTGGACATTTGAGATTCAGGAATATAACGTTAAATTTAAATTTTCTGATATCATGAAGTACATAAGATTTCGTATCTTATTCAGAGTGGTCACGAGTAAATATGCATAGAAAAGGTATTTTGTGTAAATGCTTGGCCACCAAAGTGACACATATACAACAACATTTTGAGAATTTCCCTTTATTAATGTCGTCTCAAGCGATTCTTCTTTGTTATTTAAGGTGTATCCCACCGTCAACTCACCTTGTAGCATGCCGACCGAAAGCAAAGTGGTGTCTGGCATCCAGAATAACCATCGTGTGGTTTGATCAAGTGTGATCGACGAGCTTGGAGTTTGATCAAGTTCACCTCTTGGAATTCCAACGACTATCGCTGTGGTTGTCACTAGTTCATTGGACGGGGGAGATTGATTTTCCTTTGTCAATCTTTCTGGCTTTCTTTCTTCTGTTCTAGCTGTCTTGAGGAGATCTGGGTTTAAAGTTTTGACTAGTAGTCTTGCGTTTTGCCGAAATAGGATCGCGGACGATGAAATACCTTTTAGCAAAAGTTTGATCTTTAATTTTTAATATGAATTGGGCTTTGTGGCGATTTTGATAGGAACTAATTTGCGTAATAAGGATTACTGATGGTAACTAAAGCGAATCTAGAGAATTTAAAGAATAAAGAATAGCAAATCGATAAAACTAGAAACTGGAATTGGATAAAAATTGCACAAATGTTACGGATTGCAGATCATTTACAACTAATGCCTCTTGGCATTATATATATAGCCTTGTACAAAATAGAACCATCATCGTGTGGTTATTGTTAAATTACAAATTACAACTAACCTGGCTTCATGTAGATTGTCCTTAACTGCTCGTTCTTATCATAAGCGGTTATGATCTTTGGCATGTCCTTGGGCTTGACTTTTCTCTAGTCTTCGCTTACTACTGACTGTTTATCATTGCACGTTGATGACCATCCCGGCCTACTACTCTTCTTAGATGACCAGGGGTCTCGTGACATTAATTCGGCATCGGCTATTCATTGATTCGTGATCAGGTGATTTCATCGACAACCTAATGTCGACACTTCATCGACCCATCATGACTTGGGATATATTTGGGTGTCAACAACTTGGAAGTTGTTGACATTGGAGTCAAATGTTCTGTCTCAAAGAACAAAAAAGTCGAAAGCGTAGGCCGGTTTCGTAATCTCAGCCCATTGAAGCAGCCTACTAGACGGAAAGCACAGTAATGCGATCCGATAGCTTCTCCAATTTGATCCATCTCTTTCGTTTTCTTTTGTTATTCAAGTGGAGTGTGTATGTTCATCTTGGAGAGGGTTGTACATTGCGGATCTAGATTATCTTTGGCATTGAAATATGGCTGGCTACCCACCAGATGTTCCTTTTTTCTTTCTTTTCTAAGTTTGTGAGGGTCCAGATAGACTTTCTTTCGGTTCGGCCGGGCCATTACCAAGTAAACTGCAGCCTTAAAGAACTTTTGGGAACTCTACACCTTGACCATTGTCACACTCTTCAGAAAGCTGAAGCTGAGCCATTAAAAAAAGATATCTGGTTCGAGAGAGAGAGATTTGCACTTGTTTTGTGGTTCAAGGAGGAGTTAATGGAGGCGTTGATGACGCCCAGGGGTCACCAAACGAACCCTGGGAGCTTCCTCTGAAACATGCACCCATCTCTCACAAAATCCGGGGAACCTTCGGGAAAAAGAGAAGTTAATTCCTCATATTTATACTATGTTATTATTCATCGGTTGAATGTATTAATGTCAAGTTGCAATGGAATGTTCTTTAGTTTAAGAAAAAAAAAAAGAGGGTCGTTATTGTTTCTTGATTTTCAATTCATATATTGATAAAGGGAGTACATGTAGTGTTTCATTTGATGACGATTATGCAGAAAATATGTTACATCAATAATGTACCTCCTGTAGGGGTGAGGTTTTGAACTCCCAGTCATTCTATTCCGTGATTTTATCTTTTTTTATTTATAGATAGGGTACAACGATATATGGTTGCAAATTGTAATAAGGACCTTGAGGCATCCATTGTGTACCCTTGTAAGTTATTTAGTTGCGAGTTTAGTATTTAGCATGTTATGGTTTAAAAGTATGTTTTAGGGAAAATTCTGTTTTGCATCCTATACTTTCACGCTTTTTCTAATCAACTTATTATACTTTGAATTTGTCTAATCGAACTTCTACTAATTTCATATATTCTACCTTCACAAATCAAATTCTAATCAATTTCCTCCAACACCATGTTCAGCCGAATCCAATTGATGTGGCCCTTGAGCAATATCGTATTGTAACGTGGATAAAATTTTGCCAATGTGCATGTGCTCATTGACTAAATTTTATGACATGGGTATTCACATTTACTAAATTTTATCCACATCATGCTCCCACATTGTTCACATTAATTAAACTTTTCCACGCACGTCCACTTGGGCATCCATACCATCGTTCGACGGCCACTTTAGCTTAATTTGATCGAATTTGATATCATAGAGATTTGATTAGAAAGTTTGTGAAAATAAATTGATTTGATTAGATAAATTGAAGAGATTTAATTAAAGAAAGTAAAAATATAAGGACGAAAAGTAGAATATTTTTGGATGTTTTATTTATACAAACTTTTCAGTATTTCTATCCTTCTTGGGATCCCCTCGTGCCCAACGAAGAGCAAACCCGTGCCCTTTCCACGCGCTTAAAAGGTGGGATAAAGCATGGGATCATAACAAAGCCTCATAAATGCTTTGGGTGCACTTGCTCTGTGGTTCAAGGAGGAGTCAATGGTTGACAGGTATTAATGAAGCCCGGGGGCTCACCGAAACGGACCCTGGGAGCTTCCTCCGAAACATGCACCCATCTCTTGCAAAATTCGGGAACTTTCGAGAAAAAATGTTGACACCTAAATTTTGATATCCTAATTAGTTTTTTGTTGCATAAAAAATTAAAATTGTTTTTGGCTGCTAGACGAAAATATTAGTTAAATTCGTATGTAGATATTATGAGCATTTTAATTAGTAGTAATAAGCCCGTATATATTTCCATTTAAATTGGACCGAATTAAATGAATGGTTTTGAACTTAATTGGATTAATTGAACTGATCCTATAAGAGCATGAAATTTTGGCCAAGCCCATGGATGCTAGGGAGTCGAAAATTGCATAATTAAAATGTCAAATTGGAAAATTAATTTATTAAAAGCAAACTCGGGAGGCAATTAGTCTTGATATTATCAAAATTCAAATCTTCGAGGATAATTGAGCAAATTCATTTGATATTATCACAATAATAGTAGAGAAGAGGAGGAGGGCAATTTTTTCTCATGAGGGGAAAGCGTTTGCTTTCACAAAGAGAAGAGTTTCCTTGTTGGATACTTCAAAGCTTGAAAGAAGGCCAAGTTTATCTCTCTCGAAAATATTCACGCTCCACGCTCCAATTCGTGGAGTGGCCCCGATCTCACCGTCAAAATTCATCCACGCCTTCACTTCTTCAACCGAGTATCATTGAAGCCAAGGCTGCCGAGGCTTTCCCCGCACGACCTCCATCCCGACGATGCTGTGGTGGCTCCAGTCTCGGCTGCACTGCGTCTCATCTCCGTCCCCATGCTGCACCATTTGCACCATCCGAACTGCAGCGACGCAGTACCCAGCCGGTCTTGCACTGACGCCGGTTCCCACGATCTTTGCACGCTCAAATCAACCCGAGGAGCGCTGAGCCACCGTGAATACACAAACGCTGGTGAACCTTCCAACTAGTTCTTTTGAGTTTCTCGGTGCTTTCTTGCAGGTTTACCGGTGCCTTTGTACACGACCAGCAACAAAATCACCAGCGTTTCTACGGTCCAACATCTTGTCGCCGCGACCGGTCAAGCCTCCAGCGAAGTTGACGTCTCCGTCGCTCCTGAGAAGCCCTCTCGATGCTCTCTCCCGTCCGTGATATTCAACACTGGAGCTTCCTTCACTGGCGTCTCACATATCGAAGTAATAAAGTAGAAAAAGACCAAGGCTGAAGAAGATTGGTGAGCTTGAAAAGAAATCCAATAATTTTGGTCAAGTAAGTCCAAGCGGTGGATTTATCTTCTTTTGGATTTTGTACAGAATTGATAATAATGTTATGGGTTTTGTGATCATACTTCATGGAAACAAGAAGAATATTTTTTTGGCAAGGAGATCGTGAAGAGTTTGGGCGTGTAGCGACCGGCAGGTTCTTCGGATGAATAATAGACAACATTTTAGGTGGACTGTACCACCCTGCCACTAACTCGCTTGGTGCCTACCTCCACGAGAAGCATGAGCTCTGTTCAATCCCCTTCTCTCCCTATCTATGATTTTCTTTTCTTTTTTTATGATTGTGATCATATTATGTTTGCGGTTGCTTCCTTTTGTGCGGACGAAGCGGGTTTGGCTTTTGGAACTTTCCTTTTTATTCCTCAATGTTTTTGCTTTTTTTTAATCAGCGACATGATTATAATACCCCATAATTCCTATGTATTTGGATAGTATTCAATTAGGAGCGATGTAGGAGTGATGATATGCACGTTCACAAAATGATACTCTAGTTAGTCATGATCTTCGCCATCTATATGGACGTTTTGCTCTATCCATTGAAGCCGTTGAATATCTCTACGGTGCGACATTTGGGGTCCTATTCATGGGGGCTCATCTTCACTTCCATGAACTCATCGGATTTTCTGAAAATTGTTTACTTCATGGATTCTCAATGGGGAGAGAGACTACAGAGGGTATAGAGTAAAGGTGGAAAGTGGGTCTACTATATATACGTAATAATTAATGAATGGAGTGGTAGATGGCCGACATGGAAGGACAATCTTATACAATATTTTTAGATTTTAATTTGTGTCAAATATAGAAAGTTTAGTAGTCCCTCCCTATTCTCTATTCTCCATAATCTATACGCCGAGGATCCTATATTTTTTTGAATATATGGCTTTTGTCTCCCACTCTGCCCCTTGCTATTTTCTTTCTCGTTAATACTTAGCTTTTTCACAGTTTAATTTATTACATGTCTCGAAGAATATTTATTTTAATTTTCCACTTGATTTTAAATTTTGCGATGCTCTCATTTCAATTTTTTCAATTCGTAATCTCACAAAACTTTCACAATTTATGTTACAAATAAATTCGCATATATGTTCTTTTGAAATTGGGATAATATTCTGAGTTTTGATAAGGAAAGGAAAATATACTTTTTATTTAAACTAGATTTTAAACAAACAAGCCATTGATTTGTAAGAGCAATATCCACGAAAATTCTTACCAATTTTTTTTACCATTTAGTACTACTACTATCTTCTTTTGTTCACAATTTATTCCTTTTGCTCGACTTTTAAAATGATTATATTTATATCATATGAAATGTCATCTCTATTAAATGTCAGCTGTCCAAAAATAATTATCATGGCACATATCCATTTAATTTTAGTCATTTTGAATTGTTTTCATCTTTTAAAAAAACTTCGAAAATATTATTTTAAAGACAAATGGAATCCCGAATGTGATCTTCTATTTTGTCCTCTCGCTCAGCCTCACTCTATGTTCCCACGTGGCTTTGGGTGGTTCGGTGGAAAAACTGATAATAATACTTGTCTAAACTATTGATGTATCAATGTTCCTAGGAATAGTTATACTAGTTGTCCCAACATTCCCCTTTTTCCCAAACCTAAAAAAAAACAAGCGATTTCACTAATAGGCTAAATTAGTATTTAAACGAATGGACCATGTTTCAAAACTCAATAAGAGTCCTCTTCCTTTTATAATACACTAATTTTTGTCGAATAACTTTACTGTATGAATATTGGTCCACTCTATCTATACTCTATGTGACATGACGACATTCTTAAACATCAAAGAACACACATTCATTTAAATTAAAATCGCACTTGCACCCTGCTTAGTACATTGATCTGGTAAACCACACTTTGTTGGTTATGCGACCAACTTATTTAAAGGTCTTGCTTATACTCTATGGCATCAGTTAATACACTGAAGTAAAATTACCTAGCATTCGTGTATTGTAAACTAGTCTTGTTGTAGTCCTCCTGCGTTTTTATCGGGGAGAGAGAGAGAGAGAGAGAGAGAGAGAGAGAGAGAGAGAGAGAGAGAGAGAGAGAGAGAGAGAGAGAGAGAGAGAGAGAGAGAGAGAGAGAGAGAGAGAGAGAGAGAGAAGCTTATTTTTTGTCCACGAGGCTCTTAAACCACGCTAGAGTATAAGCAACTACTTAAGAGGATTTTACAATTCATGTTTCTCATGCTTCTAAAACCACGTTAGATTTCTCCTTCATCAGCTTCTTCGTGGGGAAGTACTTCTAGACCCATTTAGACAAAATTGCGAGTATGAATCATGCTCGACTGGGAGTTGAGCGTGGAAGAAGATTTTTAAGTTAGTGCTTATACTTTTGGCATTGAACGATGAACAACGATGTACAAAAAAGCAAAAATGCAAAATCATTTTTTGAACATGAGAAATATGTGTAATTCTAATCAAGAAGGTAGGGTCGAAATTTATGTTCGACCCTGTTTTCGTGTCTCTTGCTTGGTTATGTGCAGTTTTATTGATTCCAAAGTCAATTTCGATTAATGTTTTTTTACTAAGAATTGACAAAGGGGCAGAGTGCAATTTGAAAAAATACAAGGGGTGTCCGAGTTTTTTTTTTGCGGATTGAGGGGGTGTCCAAGTAATGTACTTCGAAAACTTCTGTTTTTGGTGATGACTGTTGCCCATTACAAGCTCATCACTCTATTAGGTCACAGATGAGATCTTAAGAAAAGAATTCTAATTTATGTCTCAATCTGAAAGAATTGAAGAGATAATAACATATTTAAATATTGCTAATAATTATATTTATTTTTTTTTAAAAATAATTTTCGTTAAATATTGTTACTACATATTTCATATCAGAGAGTATCTTTGGCCGCCCAACTTTCTTGCTCTATTCTGTCTCTGATTACTATACACTTATCAAAACAAGCAATAAAAAATTTGATAGAAAAAATTTGTTGCGTAAATGTAAGGAATGACTATGCACTATAGTTGATCTCCAGGGATAATTGTCTAAAAAATCCTAAATCCATTGTATGACAGCCAATTCAGTCCTAAATTTTTAAATTTGATTAATTTAGTCCTAATTTTTTTTGATGAATCTATTTATCATGAATGGTTAAGCAAAGAAAAATAAGTTAAAAAGCTTTAGTCCTTTCTAGCTACTACTACTTCATTTGCCACACTAGTAATGAAATTTTCAAGTTTGGGGCCTCCAGGGCCCCATAAATGGGCTTTTTGGCAAATTGAACTGAAACTACACAAAAGCTCGTGCCGTGCACGGATTCTAAAAAAAATATTATTAAATAACACAAAATTAACTTCTACATAATTGTGAAAATGATTTAGACAAACTAAAAATCATTTCTTGCAAACATTGCAAGTTTTAGTATAATATCAAATCATATATTGAAACTTCACCATCTTCTTCACATTGGGACCAGTGTTGACTCTATTTCAAGCAATTTAAATTTTTTAATCTCATCTATCAAATTTTTTAATATTAAAAAAATTCATTAAAGTTAAACTAAAGCAGCACTAATTGCAAGTTCGAAACTGATAATGCAATTTGTCAGTCAATTTTTTCTGGTGGAACTCGTCTAATTATGAAAAAAGAAATACTAAATTTCTGCACTACCAAAAAAGCATCAAACTTTGGATCATAGCCTCATCGTGTATATCATCAATCTTTAGCATCAAGCATTTGAAATCCTTCAATTAGTCATGTCTCCTCTAATTCAATGTACACGAAAACCAAAACTTTGACAAAACATATGACATAATCACTGTAGCATGTCCCTCGCGGATTTTTCAAAAAAGTTATAATTTTGAGAGTAGAAGTCCAAAAATTTCACCCAAAAGTTTAAGCATGTTCTTTCCTTTCTAGGTCAGGGGTAAGCCCCTTTGACCCAAATGCTTAAATAGTTCTGGGAGTTGAAATTGAAACCAATCAATTTTTAGATTGATTGCTAACAAGAAAGTCAACTAGAATGTAAAGCGACAATGAAAAGTTTAAGGCTAGAGAATTCAGTTACGTGCGCAAACGAGTTAGCATATTCTAGATCACCCTTTCGGTACCACATTGCTTGGTTAAATCCTCATATCATGAGATTTATTAAAGTAATACATATATAGTTTTCTTTATATGTTTCGAACACTAAAAAACTATTAGGTAAAATTGCCGCATCATGGGGCCGAATAAGGGCTCGACTGTTCATGGTGTGAGATCTATGTTCTTTCAATATATGAAAAATGCATGGATGAATCTATATCAAAGCAGCAAGCAAAAAGGGGCATGAATTTGATGCCATGTCAAATAAACGAAAGTAGATTCGAAGCATCAAATTCAAAGACAATGTTTGAATGTCGATCGTGAATCCAACATACGCAACTCAAATAGCAAAGACAAATTCAGTCCAATCTGAATAGCGTGCATGAATCTGTTGCGTATGATTCAAATAATAGCATTGAATTCAAGCGTGCATATGTCCTATACATACCATTCTAAAAACAAAAGGGAATCTAATCAAAATAGCGAACCGAATGGTTTTTGTGCTTCTTATAATATTAACCTTCTTTCTAAACTTGGGACCTTTTAATGATGTGCATAATAGAGTATTGCATCTCTATTAGTAGAGGAGCTGAGGATCCGGCGAGAAGATTTTCTCTTTTTAATTCGCTTTCAATATTACTTCTGTTGCCTGCACCATTCTTCTTTTTCCCTAATTTTGATGGGGTGTCTATGCAATATGTTGTGATATTTTTCTATGACATTCCGAATTTCAATTCATTTTTTGGGATTTATAAAACGTGCATTTTGTCAATGCGCTTATAACTAAATCTTGCCCAGAACTGATCACTCTTGGGTTATTTTTAAATTTGAGATTTCGCCAGAATTGCATTCGATTGAATTTGGCTGTTATTTAGAGCCCAAACTTTGGTGTCGAATTTCTCGGAGTTTTGTGACGAATTTAATTGGACGGTGTCGATATTAATGTGGCCAGCCTCGAGATTACCTGAAATTAGTGAAAAGTGAAATTTGTACCGGGTGCGAATTTTGACTAATAGACCTCCCTCTAGATTTATTTTAATAGTGGTTTTTGGCCTTTTCTCTTATTAATAATTTGGGATTTTGTGGGCCGTTGGATCGTTTTCGGGATTGAACATGGACCGTCGGATCGCACTCAATTTATGTTTGACTTTTCTCTCTCTCTCTCTATCTCCTCTGCCCGGCCACGTCCCCTCACCCTACACTGCGCACGTTTCCCCCCTGCCATGAAGGAGAATGTGCCTATTTCTGACAAATTTAATGGAGGGTCGACTTCTATGGTACACTGCTTGTCATAAATGATGCCCTCCATTTCCTCGCGTCTTTTTCTTTGATCTTAAATCATATGGAATGCTCTTCCTTTGACTAAGCGAGAGAGACAAAAAGAAAGGGAACCAGAAGGCGTCGCGCAGCAGCAGGAGAACAGGTCGCGCAGCAGCAGAGAGAGAGTCGCGCGAGGGGCAGAGGTCAGAGTCGCCCGGAGAATCCTTTACCCATCCGAGAGGCCCGCGGTTTGAGGCCGGTCCGTTAGTTCACTATCTTGGTTTCTTGTCTTGTATGTTTGGTTGATTAGATTTAGCGCGTCTTCTTTGGGCCGGAAGTTTGGTAGCCGGAAAACGAGATTTGGTTGTCGGTTTTAAGTCTTAATGGCCAAAACGGTGACCGGGATAGGCGGCCGGCGGTCCGGTGACGGTCAAAGTAGGTAGCGTTGTTTCGGGGACCGGATGTGTGATTGATGGTCAGAGGACATTCCTCCGGCGAAGCAAAAAGGAGACGTTCGAGAGAAAAGATTCTAACTTACGGGGTGTCAAATATGCATTTTGGCCGTATGCTCAAAATGGTTTGCTGCATATTCTAGCAAAACCGAGCTGCAATGAAACCAAAAAAAAATGTAATTAAAACAATAAAAAAAGAAAATAAAAAGTGGCCAGTTCCTGGGTGGAATTGGGAACTAGCAGGTTCGTTTGGTTCCCGGTTCCAAAACAGGATAGGCCGATCACCCCCTAGTCATTTGCTGTTAAAATTGAGGATGAAGCTTAATCAGGAGGTGAACTCGGTGAGCGGAAGCTAGGTTTAGATTTTGAGAGTTATTTCTTGCTCTGAAACGTAATACTCCACGTGTTCGACTTGTTCTGCCACTGCCAGTAGTGTTTATTACATGAGTTTGCCTTTGCTTTCTGAACTTGCTCTATTAAGACAATTAAGCATTTCGTTTTGGGCCTTTGATTTGAACTTTATGATTTGATCTTTGAAGGTTCGGACCAGAGATTACGCAACCGGTATGTATTCTGAGAGGAACTACGGTAATTGGACCCGTCAAGGTCCTGAGGCTGAGGCGCCAGCTGCCTTCCCTCCTCCAACTTCCAACTTGCGGCAACTTATTAGGATGTATGGTCACGATAATGGGAATAATGGTCCAAAGGCTCCTCCTAGTGTCCCATGTCTCAATTATCAAGAGCATTATTCTTTGCATGGAATCCAATAGTCCCACCTCTTTCCAACTCCCTCACTTCCTCCTCCCCCCACATACTGGCCCCCACGCCCAATCAATTCGCAGCCTCAGCAGCCTAATTGTCCACTCTTCAATCAAAATTCAGGCCTCATTACTTCATTTCCTGCGGAAACTTTGACTCAAACTTTCACTCAGTCATTGGCTCCCCAGCAAATCCAATCAACTGGTGAAACAAACTCCTTAACATTGCAGCAAAAGAGAAAAGAGAAGAAAATGCAGAGGAAGAGGAACATAAAAGAGGCAAAAGTTAAGGGGATATATTGCCTGACCATTCAGCGGAAGGCAAAGGATAAGGAAAAGAGGAAGAGGCTGAGGAAGCAAAAAGAGGCTGAGGAAGCAAAAAGAGGCCAAAACTAAGAAGAATATGTGCTATGAGGACGTAAGTCCTTTGTCAGAGTTGTTGGTGGCTAAAGATGATGTTAAATTGGATATCGATATCAACACAGGAGGGATGTCTATGCAAATTCCGGATATATCGTCAAAGAGGATTAGTGTTGAACCTTCCCAAAACATATGCAATGGCGTGTCCGAATGCTTAGATACAGATACGCCATTTGACTCCCTTGCAAATGCATATGACCTGAGACGACAAAGGAGAATACCTATAAAGTTGGCTCAGTGGAATGTTTTGTAATGACAAAGGGTTAATGAAATTGCAACCATAGAAATAGTGGGTCATTTGTTGGATAAGAATCCATTCAGAAGTTTTCTTCATCAAGGATGTGGTGCCTATCTTGAGATGGTGGCTACAGTTAAACAAGACTGATACTATGTATGGTTGCTTGAGTGGAGCGGTGCTCAGCCATATAATGGTTGCTATGAATAGGTGTAGAATTTGCCTGGTAAACAAAAGGTAGAGTTTCTGATGCCTGTCTTTTCCTTTGGCCAGTTTTCAGATGTCCTGTTTATCATATGTAGTTGTCCTCTAGACTGGGTATTCTTAGATTGCCATTTGAGAAATGGGAAGTCATGTCCTTGGTTAAGGAAAATGACAAGTAGTGTCTTAATTGTAGATATTCCATTGGTTAGACTCATTAGAGAGAAATATCTTCTTCCTTGATCCCTATTGTGAATTACTAAAGATATATTTCAATTTATATGCTTTTTGATCCAGCAATTCTCCAATTTTAGCTCTTCAGTTACAAATATATCAAGAGATTGATTAGACCATGACCTTTTCATACCTCTTAGATAATTAATATGCTTTGGAAACTCATTACATACAGAAAAGATGGTCTTGAAATAATTTGTCTTCAGAATGATAAAGTCAATTTGGTGCATGTTTCTTCTCTGTTTAGTAGAACCCTATTACATGAATATCATTTCTCTTTGCCTTTTTGACCCCTCCTTTTTCCATTCATTTGTTGTTTATGACATTGTGGAATCTATGATTTGTTAAGGTATTATATATATTCTGAATGCTAACGTTTGGTTTTCAGCTCCAAAGCCTCACAGGCCATGGGTTACTCAGGCTTCTCATTGGATCTGCGTGCATTGATTCTTTCTGTGAGTCCTCTCATGCCTGTGCACAACTTGGTAAGACCTTTGAACTTATGATTCCTTGCTTTCTTGACATCATGTACAGCATCTATAGTATGATGATGCACCTCTGATGCATATTGAATAATCAGTTGCTTGTGCATATTACAAGTCAGCTGCATGGTGTGACCTTTCTATACTATAGCCTGTTAACAACGTAATGGCATGTGTTAGGGCTCTATGGCAATGTTTCTTGCTGTGGCACTATGATATGATGCTCATGCTAAGATTGAGTATACCTATAGCTGTAGATTTCCTTGCATGATGGTAGTCAATCACAACGAGGAAACTATAGAGGTCTTCAAGATGAAGTTAGGAGATATCCTTGGTCTTCATTCCTGATTCTTGGTTTATTCTGATCATATTGTTCATTGTTCTTATTCCTGTTAGTTAATCTCTTCATTTGACTATAACCTAAGTCAAACTTGCAGTTCAAGGGAGTTCCCATTCTTGTGGTGATTGAACTATAGTATTCCGACTCTTTGTACTGCATGTAGAGTGCAAATAGGTATGTGACATCATTGGTGGTGATTCTAGCATAATGAGATTCTCTCCTGTTTCTGTGATGGCAGAAACCGTTAATGCTAATTATTTTGTCTCAAGAAGTTAAAACATTTCATAACCATAATTTGTTCAGACAGCGCCTTATGGATAAAGATATGTATGAATGTTATTGACGATGATTAGCATTCTATTCTTTAGTAAGAGGATGTAGTTAATCATGCAGCATTCCATAAATTGTCTTCAAATGATTTAGTGTACTCTGACTGACAATCCATGTGCCATTTACTGCTTTTCCAAACACAGAATTTCATCAAGGGACCGAGAAAGGAAGCATGATGAATGTCCAGATCAGGTCTTTTCCGGATGTTTGTCTTTATTGAGGGTTGCAGCTGTGATCACAAGCCCATTTCATGCTTTTAACTTGATTATCAGATTGTTAAGATAATTTATGGCATAACCCTGTCTAGGCATCACTTTTCTGATGCTAATTTATGTCACCAACATAATATGTAATCTGGCTTGATATTTGTTCTGAGTTTTTTGAACTTTGAGGCAAATTTAGGCGTGCTATTGATGTGTCCGAGTTTCGTAGTTCTGGACTATATCAGGTGCAATCCTTGATGATGGTAAAAGAGGTAAATGATTCGCATATGATTACTACCATCAAGCGTAGTACGGTAACTGTAATGAAGAATCTTCGCATTTGCGGGGATTGTCATTCCCAATTAAACTTATTGCAAAGATTGTTGATCGTGAGATCGTTGTGAGAGATTCCAGCCACTTTCATCACTTCAGGTGGCATTTGCTCGTGGGGATTATTGGTAGCAAGGGCGTGAGGTTATTTCTCCTGTCATGAACCTGTTAGCATCCTGAGTTTGCTCAATGTGTTAAGCATTGATGATAGTGGAGCAGCTACACGAGCACTGTTCAATATGGGCTTACTTTTATTGTTGACGTTATAGACAGTGAATTCATGTGGAATCCATGGCTTTTTTTATCAGCTTTGGTTAGTTTAGGAGGGTAAGGGAGTTCAAGTATTTCTCAGCTGTATGAGCTTGTGGAAAGTTGGAGACCTGGGAGGAAATCTTGCTTTGGATGGCATTGCCATCCATTGGCTCCATTCAGGGATTTCTGTCACTTAGCTTATGGCTTTGGTCTCACCAGAAAAAAAGAATCTATTCACACGTAGGGTATCCCTTCCGCAGAATTAGATCAAGTGAAAAAACCCAGAGCATTGTAAATAGATACTTTCCATCTAATAGAATTTGTATTTCAGCCAAAAAAAATCCATTAGAATTTGGGACGTTAAGAGAGAAGGAAGTAAAAGAAGGAAAAATGACACAAACAGTACATGAACTTTAGCTTAATGTGTAATTTGATCCATGAGTTTTTAATTTGTTCAATATAATTCTTGAATTTTAATTTAATGTGCAATGTGATTCCCGAACTTTTAATTTTTTCAATGTCATTCTTAAATTTTTGGTACATGTTCAATTCAGTCCCTAAACTTGAGCAGTCTTTTCCATTAATTTAAGTTCAGGGATTGAATTGAACATATACCAAAAATTCAGGGATAACATTGAACAAATTAAAAGTTCGAGAATTACATTGCATATTGAGTTAATGTTCAGGGATTACATTGAACAAATTAAAAATTTATGGACCAAATTATATATTGATAAAAAATTTAGGAATCGTTTGTATCATTATCCTATAAAAGAAAAGAAAAGAAACCCACCCAAACAAAAGAAAGGTTCCTGCCTGCCTCCTCTTTTTCGATTAGAATTGAAAGTTGGTCCTTTTTTGAAATGTCCCATCAACTCTTCTCCTCCGGTCCTCTATTAAATTCTTAGAGCCTCTTCGTCTCTTTATTAGGTCTATGAGATATAACAAAAGCTTCTTCCATCTCTGGATGAAATTCAACTTCACTAAATGTTGTCTCACAAATTTGGTAGATCTCTTCAACAAATCGACAGTAGCAAGTGAGGTTAGTTTAACTGTGGTGCCAAAGTTAGTACTCTCATGTTCTTTGTCTTATTCAAGTTGAGACGATGTTAGTGTTAGAAACCGGTAGTCATAAAGCATAATAAAATCTTAATGGTCTAGCACAGTTGATCAGTTGTCAATGCTCGCTAATGTATTGCACGAGAAGTGGAAACTATTTCTTTTAATAGTGATTAGTCAACTCTTCATATTGCAGTTTTCGCTATCCTAAAAGGTCTGTCTCCCTAAGAGTTCTTTTGCCTTTCTTGTGGATTATTTTGTGTTGTGTGGGGTTGAAATCCATAACTCTTGTGCCATCTATTTTCTCGCGTCTTGCTAATATGTGGCTTGGGCTCGCAATTGCTTGAGTCTTCCTGACCACAATGGAGAACCAGTCTTGTTCGTATTGAAGATGAATTTCACAATACCTCTGCCAGTAATATTCTAGCACTACCTTGTAGGTTTCCTTTTTTCTATGGATGAAAGTTGGACCTTAGAGTACATTTTAATTCACAGTCCTGACGATGCATACTTGAACTTAGTTTGCTTGCTGTAGGTTTCAGGTTGTGCTTACCAAGCTTAACACTTTCCACAAATGGAAGTTACATTAGAAGCTGGGTGTGCATTAAGAGAAGATTATGGTTTTTTGTCCGACTACTCATGTTCTTTGGCCTCCCTAAACTTGCACATTATGTCAAGACTGGAGAGTTGTCTCCCAAAATGTCTGCATAAACTGGT
The DNA here is from genome assembly GCA_031216405.1 of Syzygium malaccense. Classification (NCBI taxonomy): domain Eukaryota; kingdom Viridiplantae; phylum Streptophyta; class Magnoliopsida; order Myrtales; family Myrtaceae; genus Syzygium; species Syzygium malaccense. The sequence continues at coordinate 24,115,647 of CM062257.1, read as the reverse complement.
TAGAATTTTTCTTCTTCTATTTTACTCTGGACACGAAATGCTAACACTCCTTGCCCTTGAGTTACTTTTCATCTTGCTGTTATGTTTAGAAAGCATGAATTCCATTTGGCCTCATTTGAAGAACTAGTTTTGTTTCAAGGTTATAGGTATAAACTTTGAAGAACTAACTCTTTTGACATCTGGTCATGTATGTTGTAATTCTTTGATTGTTAGAAAGTATTGTTGTAATATGTAGGGTAAAACAGAGATGTCATTAGTTTACATGTGAATATGATTGAAATCCAAGAGGTCTAGACTCGTCATCCTTTAGAGCCGTGTCACGTTGTGATTTGATTCCCAATAAAGCGTTCTTAATATTCATTACTTGCTAGCTTGTATCAGATGTTTATAACATAGCATATGGGTATGGCTGTGTGATGTCTTTCTTCACTCCCACTCTTTCAATGAAGTCTTCACAGAATAGTCATATAGATTTATTTTGTCTTTTGCAGTGTAGAAATGATAAAAGAGGCTTCACTTGAGAGTGATTCGGCTATTTTCACTCGTGGCCTCTACTCTGCAAGAAATAGAGAGAGAAGCATGTTAGTTTGCAGCTTTTTGAGGTACGTGTAGAAGATTTTCTTTGTGAGATGCAACAACCTTGGCTATGTCTATGGTTGATGCTCTTTGATATATGTCTTACACTGTTTATTTTCTTCTACTATTGTTCCACTAGTTCATGGAGGTATATCTCTCTTGACTTCATTTTTGCGTATATACCCTATGGAATTACCTATAGGCCCAAATCGCAGTGGCAGTCAACCTCTGTGACAGAGGCATGGGCAAGTGCTGCTTGAGAGTTTCTCTGAATATCTCTCATGAGAGTTCTCTTACCTGACGCGAACAACCACTTCCGGTTGGGGAAGCCGCAGGTGAAGGAATGACTCACTATGGGAGCGAGAGGTTGATGTTTTTGTTGTTGCTTGCAGCGCTAGGAGTAACTGGCTTGGCAGAGAGAACACGGACCTTTGTTACCCTAGGAGCACAAGAACAGTAGTCTTCCCACTCGTCATTGTTTTCAACTTACTTTTCGTTTCATGGAATATGTATTACAATCATCGATAAATCAATAGGAGCTAGTTGAAATTGGAAAGCAAATATAAAATCAATTTGGAAGAACATAAAAATTTCATTATTATCAGATTTTTTTTTAAGGGTAATCACATTACAATAAATTTCCGTCCGTTTTATTATGTACAAGTACCGCAACTTTTTCTTTTTCCGAGTGAGTACATGAGCTTTTAAAATATAGCTCAATATGGTGACTCGCTTATTAAGCAAAAAATGAGGCACGTTGCTATATAGGAGTGCTAACTCAATTTAAAATGGGTAATTTTTTTTTAATCTTAAAATGGTTCTTATTATTTATTTTTTCCCTCAGATCCTCTTACATGCTCAGCGTCGTCCACACCGTACAATGCCCCATTGCTGCCGCCTGTTAATGCTATGAGGCCATCGCCGTGCCATTGTTGTCGTCCGCCGCACAGGGGCTCGCGACCATCTCCCTCACCATCCCCAACCTCCGCGACCTCCCCCTGAGGTTGCCGCCTCGAGTCCCGAGGTCTCGCAACCTCGAATCTGAGAGGTCGGAACCTCTGATTCGAGGTAAACGAGACCTCGATTCTGAGATTTACGCCTCAGCTAGCCACATTTTATAATTTAAGGATTATTAGTAACACGGGAAAAGGTCGGTATTATAATAGGCATAGTTTAAAATTTTTGCTGGTATTAATCCAAGAAAAAAGAAATTGTAGAGTGTATTTAACTAAAAAATTATTGAAGTTGTGTGTCTTCCTCTTCCGTCTCCCTTTCTTAGTGCGACTCTCTCTACGGTGTGCGTCCTTGACTTGAATCCCTTCGTGGTTTTTCTTCTTCTTCTTCTTATTTGTTATTCTGATCTCGGCGACCCACCACATGTCTGAGTTTCTTAGGCCCTTTTTATACAATGATTTTGAGTTGATGATGTTTGGGGGGTGTTAAAATTTGTGTAATGGGATTGATTCTGCGGAGATGGCTAGAATTTGGGGGGTATATTCATCTATAGTGGCTGCTATGATTAGCCCGCCAGGTGTTCGTTAAAATTCCCCAGAGAAAATTGAGTTGAATATCTCACCGGATAATCATCTTTTGTGAATGTGAACTAGAGATGACGACAGTTTATTAGAGATGAAAGTAGAGAGGAACTTGAACGAGCGGAGAATTACAGATTCTGTACCTGCACTGGTGTTGCACACTGTCCTGCTTTATTCCTGGTCTATTCTCAATTTGTGGGAGGGCTTGTCAAGCTGTGGACCTCTGAGTCCATGATCAATTTTTGTATTGGTGTGTGACGACATACTGCTAGGTTGGTGCATCAACTGTACTCTATATCAGGCTGTGAATCACATTGAACCACAATTTTCCCATTTGAGCAGTTTATGCTAGTGTTGTCCAGAGAATTCTGTGGTCTCCTAGTGAACATGCGTGCTCACTCGAGGGCATATGCTCAAAAGAATCCTTTTTTTACCTGGTCATCTATCAAAACACTTTGGTAAGGATAGTCCTCCATACTTTTTTGGAAAATGACTTCCACCTATAAAATTAGGAAGTCATTTTCCTTATTTTTAAGCTTGGTATTTTCTGGTCAACTGAAGTCATTTTTCTTTGACCTGCTTATTTTCCCATACCAAACACTTTGAAAAATGGTAAAAGAAGTTTTCTAGTAAACTATTTTCCTTTAAACAAACAGAGCCTAAGTCAAAATCAAGTTTCGTCTTCCCAAACTACCCTTTGGTCATGGCAGAAATATAATTGGTCTTTCAGGATCACATACTTCATAAATAATTACCAATTTTCATCTATGTATGACAACCTAATTATGCATGCGTGCATCCCCTTTAACCTTTTTTTACTTTTCACTAAATCCCCGTTAACCCTGGTTAACTATATATCCTAAAATAAATTTCTGTAATTTTTTCTTCTATTTATTCTTTTTCTTTGTTTTTAATTCTTTCTCTCCACCTTCTTTCTTTGATTTCCTATTATAAGCTCCTTCCTTTCCTTCACCATAGGCAAACTTCACCATCGACACCACCTACAATACCGCGACTGCTCATCTTTCATCCGACACCAGCGAGCTGTGATGAGTGGAAGATTGCCACCTGCCAATGAAGGTGACAAACAGAAGTTCTCCTTCCTAAAACAGCCTAGCTACTGAAGGTGATGGAGACTGGCAAGGGGAGGCGACGGACTACCACCACTAACCAAAGCCATGGAAACTGATAACGTAGATTCGGGTGAACAATTCTCTCCTGAGGTTCTGGGTTTTATGCAGCTTGCTATAGATCAGGTAATGCCTGGCACAGCCGAATTGTATTAAGTTGATGTGATACTTGGGCCGAAATGTGAGCGATTCGTTTGGTGCTATAATTGCGCGGGAATTTGAAGAATGTATAGTTGACTTTTGTACAAGAGACATTGAATAAGTGTTTCTTCATAAGTGTTGTCTGTGGATGCTTCATAGTGAATCCATTGGTAATCGACGCTACATGCTGCAAAATCAGCAACAATTTCTAGAAGGTATAGCTTTTATTTCTTCGTTTCTGAGGTGGCAATTTATTGAAAGAAGTAGGTGAAGTCTAGGTTCAAAGGAAAAACAAATGAGGGAGAGTGAAACAAAGGGAAGTAGGGCGTACATGGGTTGGTTCAGCCCCTTTCTCAGGTGAAAAACTGAGCCAATCTGGGTGCTGTAGGTTGGGAGAGAGAGAGAGAGAGAGAGAGAGGGTGCTTTTGAGGTGTCTAGGAAATGTGGATGTGTAGTATGTGCCTATCATAAAGATGTGCAGTGGGTGATAGGTTTTCCCGGACAATTGAATTATGAGAAACTTTGACCGCTGGGATAGGACTCTGTCGCCAAGTTTCATGAGGCGCTTGAAGAGGCAAAACCATAGAGGAATGAAGAAGGTGCAATTCGGCAAGCCACAGGGTGCTTTTGAGGTGTCTAGGAAATGTGGATGTGTAGTATGTGCCTATCATAAAGATGTGCAGTGGGTGATAGGTTTGCCAGGACAATTGAATTATGAGAAACTTTGATCACTAAGATAGCACTCTGTCGCCAAGTTTCATGAGGCGCTTGAAGAGGCAAAACCATAGAGGAATGAAAAAGGTGCAATTAGATGGCAAGCCACAGGGAGAGGTTGCTTGACAGTCGAGTCCTTTTGCCACTTGTAGACTTTGGCACCTAGGGAGAATTGAAAACGAAATTTACTTGGAGTGTGAGCATAATATGAACATCGGTTGTGCCCATGGATAACTGGTTAGGTTTTTTCTTGGGCCTTGTGGCCTGTGGATATGTAAAAGAAAAAGAGAAAAACAGAGTTTACATAAGTTATTCAGTAGAATAGAGACAAAATCACAAAAGCTGATTGCCAATTATGATTTCTGAGGGCTTCACAACGGTTTTATGGATCTCTCTTTCTCGTCATGTGCCATAATATTTGTGAAGGAAAATGACCCAGAAGCTAAAACTCAAGGAAGCTTCTTGAATGTTTGAGTGAAACCTCATTAATGGAAAGAAAAGCTTCTGAGGTACCCATGATAGGACACACTAGAATCAACAACATGCGGTTTCTCAAATTTGTTCTTGTTTTAGCTGTACTGTTGTTAGAGCCATAGCAGTTTAACCGTTAGGTGGGATTTGCATCTGTATTACTGGATGAGTATGGGGTGATAATCATTGCTTGGAAGTTAGTGACCAGTATATTATACAGGACCTGCAAGATCTTGATCATATAAGTATGGGACATGCATTTGTTCCATTAGTAACTGTATATTGATACTGAAATATTACTACTGCTGGCAATGTGATGCTGATTTCCTCTTGAATTTGGCTTTATGCATGTATGCATGCATGCATGAAAGAATTTCTGACTCTTGGCTCCGTTCGTTTGGCGGAAATATTCTCCTTTTGGAAAATATTTTCCCGAAAGTCATTTTCCTAGAAAATATTTTCCCGAAACATAATTTTCCGGTGTTCGACGACCAATTTGAAAAAGTTTCGGAAAATATTTTTTGCCGGCCAGCGGCGGCGGCCAACGTCCGGCGACGGCGGCGGCGATCGGCGGTGGCGGCGGCCTGCGTCCGGCATCCGGCGTCTGACGGCGGCGGCGGCGGCGGACGCCGGCTGGCGACCTTAGTGAAGAAGAAAAAGAAGAAGCTCCGGAAAATGATTTCCGCTTTTGAAGAAGCGGAAGTCATTTTCTATAGACTTATGCTATTTTGTGAGAGGGGGAAGGAAAATATTTTCCCACGGAAAACGTTTTCCGCCCCTCGAACACCGGAAAACCCGGAAAATATTTTTCGGGAGAATATTTTTCGCCAAACGAATGGAGCCTTATTCTTATAATTTTTCTCCTAACAAGTAACAAGACCTATTTGCTTTTCTTATATAAGGCAAAGCTTGCATTGGACAGCCTTGAAGTTCCAGTTGGGTAAGATACTGATTGTCTGTAACTAGGTGCATTTCATATATGTTACTTCATTTTCTAATTAATATGATTAGTATTTCAGTCTTATTAGTGAATGATTTCAGATTGGACTCTTTGATTAAATAGCTGTGTGATTATTGAGGATGGGAACGGTATTGCGGCAGGAAGAAACCGGACTAACAAGACATGGAATGTATGTTTATCATTGCTTCTCCACCCCCTTCTATAAATTTTGGCCAACTGCACTTTGTTGTTGTTCTGAATTAATACCCTCGAATCATCCACTTGTAGTTTATTGTTGATCATTTCATGTTTCTCCCTTAATATGTATTTATTGGATAATAAAATAATATATCTGATCAAATCTGTTTAAAAGTGAAATTTTCCATGCATTATTAGGCTGTAAGGGGCTTTATTCCCATTGCTCTTCATAAAATATGGCTACGGCTAACAATAACAATAATCTTGCGTTATTATGCACAATGTTTTACGTTTTTCGTTTACCATTGTGCTCTGTCTGGAACCATATTTTTATCTGCTTTTGTGAAGTTCCTAAAATTGTTCTCTTAGGGTGCGCATGAGAACGTTTCTGTGCCGGGGAACTATTTCTGAACAGAAATGATTTTTTTTTATTCTGTGCCCGGAAACAATTTCTGAGTATTTGAAGGCGTTTGATAAACTGTCCAAAATTTCTATTTCTAGAGTAGAAAAGAATAGAAATGCGTTTGGTAACTACACGAAATTTTTGTTTCCAAATAATATTTTAATAATATTTTGAATTGTTTATTTTTTTTCTTTATATTAATTTTCTTCTTTGGCCATGGCCGGTCGCCGGCGACCGGCGGCCGGCCACAGCCCAGGGCCGGCGAGGGCGTCACGGCCCTCGCCGGCCGCCGGCGGAGGCGAGGGTCGCCCTCGCCGGCGAGGGCGAGGGCTGGACCCTCGCCGCCTGGGCGAGGCCGCCTCGCCCAGATCGGGCGAGGCCGAGCCTCGCCGTCGGTCGCGACGGCGAGGTCGGCCTCGCCCAGAGACGGCGAGGCTCGGCCTCGCCCGATCTGGGCGAGGCGGCCTCGCCCAGGCGGCGAGGGTCCAGCCCTCGCCCTCGCCGGCCCTGGGCTGTGGCCGGCCGCCGGTCGCCGGCGACCGGCCATGGCCAAAGAAGAACACAAAAATAAGAAAAGAAAAAAAAGAAAAAAAACTGATTCTCAAAATTGTGCCGAGAAACAAGAAGCAACTTTTTTTACTTCTTGTTTCTCTTCCAAAACTGTTTCTCGGCACAAATTTTTGCAAAAATGTGCCCGGGAACAAAAAATTTACCAAACGCATTTCTGTTCCCAAACTATTTCTGGGAACAAAAGAACAGAAATTTTTACTGTTTGGCACGTTACCAAACGGGCCCTTAGACTGTATTTGGCTAGACTTTTTGTATACTTAAATAGTCTAAAAATGTATTGTGACCATTGTATTGCCTTTTAAGTTGTAAGAACCTGCTACTTGGGCACAGTTCTTCATACAATGACCATTTAGACAACTAGTTTAAGTCTGGTTTCTGGTAGGGATCATCTCTTATCTAATAGTCTATTTCTGTAATCATTTATAGTCATCAGGTGACAATACATTACTATAATTGATTTTATGGATAGCAATGAATAGTTGATGTGAAAAATATTTGGCCCTTTTAGTATCATGTGGAGATTAATAAAAAAACAAAGGCACCTTGCTACAGGGGTATATTAAAAAAATACTGTTAAAAAAGGTGGAGGTGGCTATTCCAATAAGAAGCCTCTTTTTCCTAGTGAGATTCTCAGCAACTTCAAGTGAGTAAAACTTGTTGACTTCATGTAGTATATGCCTTGATCAATCTTATATATACTCTTAATCAGTTAACTTGAGGGAGAAATATTTCTCATGACAAAGCTCCTAAGTTTGATATGCTTGCTTCGTTTTTCCCCTTGGGCTTTCATGGGCAACGAGACATGCAGAGATGGAAGCTCTTGATGTTCTTCTTGTACGGTGGCAGAGGACTGGATTTTCGGCTGCAGAAGTTGCAGAGAAGTTTTCAGCATGCACCCTTTATGTGATATGTGAACCATGCAAAATGTGTGCAGCAGCATTATCGATCATTGGTACATCTGTTGATCCTACTGAAATAAATTGAACTTTCCTAAAATTTGTTTATTTATGATTATATGACTCTCTCCCTTTTTAGGTTTAAAGGAAGTATATTATGGCTGTGCAAATGATAAATTTGGAGGCTGTGGCTTAATAATGTCGTTGCATTCAAGCAGCTCTGAGGCACACATTAGGTCAGTTCATGAACTTGCTTTTGCTGCTGGTTTTGTATTTACATAGCTTTACTTTGAAATTGTGGCATATGACAATTGACAACTAAAGCTTACTGGAGGTTTATGATTCCTTATGTTGATGACTAATGGATGTGGGTTTGTAGTGATTCTGTATGTTGTTGCCACGTCGGATATTGCAACACATAACCACGAAAATAAATGGAGGTTTATGGAACTAATTTTCCATCTTTTCTGTCCTTTCCTCAGTCTAAATGGAAGAAAATGGTGTATCTGGAAGCATTAAGAAGTCAAGTTTATATTTATTCTTTCTTTTCCTTCTTTGTTTCCTTTTGCTTAAATTCTCAGTGACTTGTTAGACATTTCTGTATTCTTTGTTTGCCCTAAAAAGTTTACCATTCTGGGAAGTGCCACAAGTTAAGCTAACATTAGTTTCTGTTTTTCCTTTTCCCTCTCCCCTGTTTCTTCATCTCTTCTTCCTGACCTTTTTCACTGCAGTGAGATTCTTTGATGTCTTTAATGTTAGCACGTTTAAATCGAGATGTATAGTATCTTCAAAGAAGTATGATATTTTAATTCTGAGGAAAAATTTATGCTTTCTGATATGCCATGGGCAATGTACTTGATAAAGAAATCTCTTTTCTTGTTTAATAGTTGCTATTGTCTCTTCTTGCATACATGAGAGCATGTGCCTGCTAAACTGTGGTGTATGGCTTGTGTTTCCAGTATTATATTTCAACTGTCTGACGTTGTTATGAGCTAACATTTCATGTTTCCTAAGCTTGTTCAGAACTAATCAATTTTTTGCTCTGACTTTGTTGAAATAAAAGTTAAAACATAGTGAAACAGGATCTGTTTCATTGTGATTTGAGCAGTACATGAAGTTGCTAATCTAGATTACGGACATTGTTTTTCTGTTCAAATTGTTAGTTTTGAGAGAACAAGCTCAAGTACTGGGGGAAGAAGCAAGAGATGTACCAAGGATGCATCTAAGCAAAAAGTTCAGGGAAAAAAAAACCATGAAAACTCAATACTTTTAGAGCTTGAAATTTACAGTTATGTTTCAATTCATAATCTGAGTATGAGTCAAAAGCATTCTGGGATGCATCTGCCTGATTTATGAATGTTTCTAACTTTTTTCTTGTTATTCTTGCAGTATTGGGAATTCTGGATCAAAGGGTTTCAAATGCTGTGGAGGTATAACGGCATCAGAAGCCAATTCTCTTCTACAAGATTTTTATGAACGAGGAAACCCTAATGGTATAAATGGCAATCAACCATTTTAATCAGTTGAATTATCTGTTTGAAAGAATGTTATTATAATGCAGTTTGCACCTATTTACATTGGATAACCTAAGGGAAATGGTAGTTCGTTTTCAATGGACCCATGGTTAAATACTTTCTAAGAGGCTTTTATGAGCATAATAGAGAAATTCTACCTTTGAACCAAAGTTTTCTTTATCAATCAATGAAGTTGAGATTGTGCCTGCTAGCAACGTCTCCCTGAAAGACCCTTCCGGAAATATTTATCTTTTAGAGCCTAATATGACGGTCTTCCTAGCACTAATCCCCTTCCATATTGATTAAGAAGGATTCAGGAAGCCTCTTTTTATTTCTACTTCCCGCGGTCTTTGGACACCTTAAGAACGAAAAGCCAGATGAAACTCGGGAGGTTCTGGACATGTTTCAATACCTAGATGTTCGTTCGTTCACAAAGATGATCATGGGTTGCTAGCGAACTGGCAGCCTTGACGATGCCCTGAAACTGTTCTACGAAATGCCTGTGAGAGATGCAATTTGCTGGAACACAAAGATCAAAGGCTGCTTAGACTACGGGGACTTGATGGTGGCGGAAGAGCTTTTTGATGAAATGCCCGAACCAAGTGTTGTTTCATGGGCGACAATGATAGATGGGTTCTTTCGATTTGGACAGGTTGAGCAGGTAGAGAGATTTTTCAAACAGATGCCCATAAGGGATCTCGCTGCATGGAATGCGATGCTTCATGGGTATTGTGAGAATGCGAGGGTTGATGATGCTGTGAAATTGTTTGAGCGAATGCCTTCTCGAAATGTGATTCCATGGACTCCAAGGACTGGCGGGCTTGACCAAAATGGTAAGAGTGGAGAGGCTTTAATTCTTTTTGAGAGAATGTTCAACTCTGGTGTTGTTCCCAATTCGAGTAACTTGACATGCGCATTGAGTGCCTATGCAAATGCATGGTCGTTTCCTCTTGGTGTGCAGATTCATGGTCATGTTTTCAAGTCAGGATTCTGCCTTAGTCCATTTGTATGTGCTTCTCTCATCACGTGCTATGCTAACTGCAAGCACATTGAGAAAGCAACCCAAGTCTTCAATGAAGCAGTTTATAGGAATGTGGTCATATGCACGGCTCTTCTAACTGGTTATGGCTAGAATGGTAGGCATGAAGATGGCCTGAAGGTGTTCAGTGACATGATGAGAACAAGTGTTCTTCCTAATCAATCTTCTTCTCTAAGCTCTTTAAACTCTTGTTGTAGTTTTAGAATCTCTAGATCGAGGTAAGGAGGTCCATGCGTCAGCAGTAAAGCCGAAACTGGGAAGTGATGTTTTTGTTGGCAATTCTCTTGTAGTCATGTATAGTAAGTGTGGAGGCGTTGATGATGCTGTTGTAGTGTTCAAAAGACTCAGGGAGAAGAACATTGTCACCTGGAATGCCGTTGTTTGCGGGTTTGCACAACATGCCTGAGGGATGTGGGCTATGGAGTTGTTTAGCCAAATGATTCGCAGACTGGTACAACCAGATGAGATCACACTCACAGGACTACTTTCTTCCTGTAGTCATTCTGGGATGTTACAAAAGGGGAGGTGCTTGCTCAGATACTTTAGTGAGAACACTTCCAGTGAATTGAAGCATGAGCATTATGCATGCAAGGTGGATATGCTAGGATGATGTGGGAAGCTAGAGGAAGCAGAGGATATTGTAAGAACATGCCCCTTAAAACTAACTCCATAGTGTGGCTTGCTTGGCTTAGTTCTTGCAGGATGCATTCTAACCTAGATTTGGCAGAAAGAGCTGCAAACTATATTCTTGACCCAAAACCACATTGTAGTGTTTTTTATGTTTTACTGTCCAACTTCTATGCTTATGCTAATAGGTGGGGTGATGTCTCGAGATTAAGAGTGACTATGAGGGATAAATGGATTGTGAAGCAACCAGGTAGCAGTTGGGTTACTATAAAGGGGCAAAAGCATTTATTTCTTTCCAGGGATAAATCCCACCGTTTGAGTGAGAACATATATTGGAAGCCGGATTGGTTGAAACTGAAGTTGAAGGAATCGGGTAACGTTCCAGATAAGAGGTTCTCTCTCCATGACATGGAAGACGAACAGAAGGAAGGGTCATTATTACTATCAAGGGTAGTACAATAACTGTAATGAAGAGTCTCTTTGCATTTGTGGGGAATGTCATTTTCCAATTAAACTTATTGCAAAGATTGTTGATCATGAGATGGCTGTGAGAGATTCTAGCCACTTTCATTGCTTTAGGAGTGGCATTTGCTCTTGTGGGGATTATTGGTAGCGAGGGCATGAGGTTATTTCTCCTGTCATGAACCTGTAAGCATTATGAGTTTGCTCATTGTGTTAAGCATTGATGAGAGTGGAGCTGCTATATGAGCACTATACAATATGGGCTTACTTTAATTGTTGACATAATAGATAATGAATCCATGTGGAATCCATGGCTTTTTTATCAGCTTTGGTTTAGTCTAGGAGGCTAAGGGAGTTCAAACATTTCTCAGCTGTATGTGTTGGGCATGTGGAAAGTTGGAGACTTGGGAGGAAATCTTGCTTTGGATGGCATTGCCATCCATTGGCTCCATGCAGGGATTTCTGTTGAGAGGTGAGTATTTATCACTTTGTTTATGGCTTTGAAGCCACCAGAAAAAAAAGATACTATTTACACATAAGATATCCCTTATGCGGAATTAAATTAAGGGAGAAAACTTAGGGCCTTTGAAATAGCTACTTTCCATCTCTCTCTAGCAAAAAGAGAGAGAGAGAGAGAGAGAGAAATTGGGGCATTTAGAGAGAAGGAAGTACCACTTAGTAAAAGAAAAGAAACCCACCCAAACAAACGAAAGGTTCTTGCCCTGCCTCCTCTTTTCTGATTCCTTTTTGGAAAACTCCCATTAACTCTTCTCCTCAACCCCTCTATTACATTCTTAGAGCCCATCCGTCTCTTCATTAGGTCTATGAGATATAACAAAAGCTTCTTAATCTTTGGATGAAATTTAACTTCACCTAAAGTTCTCTCACAATTTTGCTGGATCTCTTCGACAAATTGACAGTACGAAGTGAGGTTAGTTTACTTGTGGTGCCAAAATTAGTACTCTCATGTTTTTTGTCTTGTTCAAGTTGAGCAGATGTTTGGATAGAAACTGGTAGTTATAAAAGCACAATAAAATCTCAATAGTCTAGCACAATTGATCAGTTATCGACACTCACTTATGTGTTGGATGAGAAGTAGAAACTATTTATTTTAATAATGATTAGTCAACTCTTCATTTTGCTGTTTTCACTGTCCTAAGAGGTCTGTCTTCCTAAGAGTTCTTTTGCTTTTCCTGTGGATTATTTTGTGTTACGTGGGGTTGAAGTCCATGACTCTTGTGCCATCTATTTTCTTAAGTCTTGCGAATATGTGGCTGGGGCTCCCAATTGCCTGAGTCTTCCTGACCACAATGGAGAACAATCTTGTTCATGTTGAAGACGAATTTCACAATATCTCTGCCAGTAATATTCTAGCACTACCTTGTAGGATTTCTTTTTTCTATGGATGAAAGTTGGATCTTTGAGTGAATTTTAATTCATAGTCCCGACGATGCATACTTGAACTTAGTTGTAGGTTTCAGGTTGTGCTTACCACACTCAACACTTTCCACAAATGGAAGTTACACTGGGCGTTACATTTGAAGCTGTGTGTGCATTAAGAGAAAAGATTATCATTTTTTGTTGGACTATTGATGTTCTTTGGCCTCCTTAAACTTGCACATTACGTCAAAATGGGGAGTTGTCTCCCAAAATGTCTGCATAAACTATGACAACTTTGCTTCTTCTTTTTTACTAGGTACACGAAATGCTAACACTCCTTGCCCTTGAATTACTTTACATCTTGCTGTTATGTTTAGAAAGCGTGACTTCATTATGGTCTTATTTGAAGCACTAGTTTTGTTTCGAGATTAGAGGTATAAACTTTGAAAAACTTACTCTTTTAATATCTGGTCTGGAATGTTGTAATTCTTTGACTATTAGAAAGTACTGTTTTGAGAGTTCCGTCATTTGTTTACATGTGAATTTGATTGACATCCAAGAGGCCTAGACTTGTCATTCTTTAGAGTCGTTTCACGCTGTGATCAAATTCGCATTAAAACTTTCTTAATATTCATACCTGATAGCTTGTATTAGATGTTTATAACATAGCATACAGGTATGGCTGTGATGTCTTTCTTCACTCCCACATGACCCATGAATTACAATGGTTACTCTTTCAATGAAGTCTTCACAAAATAGCCATATAGATATATATCATGTCTTTTGTAGTGTTGAAATGATAAAAGAGTTTTCACTAGAGAGTTATATAAGCTTCCGAGGTTGCTGGGCTTTTGTTCTCGTGCCCCTAAGTTATAAAAATAATGAAATAGGGCTAGACCAATTATATATTTAGTTGCACGTATCAATTATATATCTTTTGAGTGGTCATGTGTTAAATTATTATTGATAGTTTGGAGAAGAGAAAGAAAAGAAAAAATGACTACTTGGAAGTTGGTATTGCCATTTCGAGGAAACCATAAATTTTTTCTATTAGTGAGCATATGATAAAAGCTAACCTAATGACATGAAATACTTCATTTTCCAAAAGAAAAATGAAGACTACATAGACAAAAGCCTCAAATCCGGTACATTAATTGAAAACACTTTTGTTGACCGCTTGAGAGCATCAACTATTTAACAATAAATTTGATATAAAAACAAAGAAACTTGTATAAAATAAGATAATCCGAATATTGTCGTAGTATCCGTTCTCCAGAGAAAATAAGTTGATGGGTTTACACCTATTAGATATAGCGGTCCACACATAAGAACCATTTCTAAAGTTCTAATTTTATTAATAGATCTAATATTGTTCTTTGCTGATATATTTGATCAGGTGTATGATGATATGTCTTTTGAGGGGTCACGTGTTTAATTACGATTTAGCAAAGAAGAAACAACAACTCGGAGGACGTGGATGTGATTTCGAGGAAGCCAGCAAAGTTTCTTTGTCAGTTTGTGCAATAATTGAGTCCACCGGGACCAATAGTGATATATACTATTCTTTGCCTTTGTCGGCCATTGGGCCTGTTGACTGGTCAAATTTGTCGACAATTTACCAATAAATACAATATCAAGCAAATAAACTCGTCAATCAATCAGCCAATCGGAATAACCCCGTGATATGCGGTCTTTAGGAAAAATAAGTCCACGTGTTCACACCTATTAGATATCTTGGTCCATCCAGAAGCACCATCATTTTCCAAATTTCTAATATTCTTTTTTGTTGACCCTGCCCTAAAAAAGTCATGCGCCTCCGTGCTTTAGTATAAGAATAAATCAACAAGAAGATCGAATGGTGAACGAACTACCTAAAAACACTCTACCAGATCTTAAGCTAATACTTGTTGCAGATTGTTGAACTCCATGATCTAATGGCTTCTTCATCGAAACCTGAAAGGATTTACCGCGTGTTCTTAAGTTTCAGAGGCGAGGATGTCCGAAATAGCTTTCTCGGTCATCTCTACAGAGCTCTTGACCAAAAAGGAATCTACACTTATGTTGATAGCGAGGAGCTCAGGAAAGGAGAGCAAATAGCGCCGACGCTTATGAAGGCGATCGAGGAATCACAGATCGTGATAATTATTTTCTCTGAGGATTACGCTTCCTCATGGTGGTGTTTGGAAGAGTTGGCGAGAATCATGGAGTGCAAGAAAGAAAGATATCTCATGGTCTTTCCCTTGTTTTACAAAGTGGAACCTAGAGAAGTGAGAACACCAAGAGAGAGGTATGGAGAAGCTATGATTAAGCATGAGTCCAAGTTCGGGAAGGATTCGAAGGAAGTGAAGAGATGGGAGAAAGCTCTTTCCGATGCCGGTAACTTGTCCGGGTGGCATTTGAAAGATGGGTAAGTAGAGTGGAGTTCATATTTTGTGTAAGAAGCCAAATTTTTACAAGTAATTATAGAGATTGTTTGTAAATAGTCTGCACAAACATGATTGTAAGTATATGCATAGATGCTTCATCTTATGGTTTCTGAAAATTCTTCAGCGGCTTGAGTTAAAGTCAGTAATCTCATATAAGAGTTGGTAAATTTAAGATTTAGTTAAAAAAGAATAATAAAATTTGGCAAAATTTAAGAAAATTTGATAATTAAAAGAAAATTAAACTTGGCAAGTTTCTCAAATGAGAAATGATGACCCAAAATTAGTTGGTAACTTAATTGTAGAGAAGTTGGTAAGTCACTCTAATTAAGATCGGCAATTTCTAAAATTACTTAGTAAATAACTCAAATGAGAGTTGATAACTCAATAAAAAAGATGGTTAATTAAAATAACATAAGTCGCTCAAGTGAGAGTTGGTAATCCAAAACTAGTAGTTAATTATTTAATATAACGAATGTTGATAAGTCACTCTAATTTATGTTGGTAATTTCATATAATAGTAAGTTTGAGGCCATAAGTTATGCAAATCAATTTTGGTAAGTTACTACGAAAAATTCGTTATTTACTAATTATAAAAAAGATTGGTGATTTCATAAAATCATTGGTAAGGTACTAACAAGTTATGGGAAAGGAAAAGGTCACCGTTCATTTTTTACCGACAATTTTATGAATACTTACAAACACTTAATGAAATTCACTATCACAAAAAAAAAACTATTTTTAGGCATGAAACAATAGAATTCTGCCTTTGGCTTTTGCTAAGCCTTGTTTCATTCGGGTAAGATCCGAGTCATAAACTCGTTACCGGTGGCATTTTGAGTTTGAAAAATCACATGTAGCTAACCATAGAATAGACAGGTGGCTTTTTCCCATAAAAAATATTTGACAATAGGACTTCATCGCCCGAAAGTTTTACTGACTTATTGGAGCAATATGAAATGTTAAAACTTGATCAATCAATGGACAAAATGTTAAGTATGTGTTACTACACTTACCCCTTTTCTTTGGAAGGAAAGAGAAAGTTCGCCAACACTTGATACAGGATAATTAGTGTGCACAGGCCATGTAAGGCAATGGCATCGTGCTCCGGCATATTTTAATAGTTTTCAAATCAAAATCTTAACCATCGTTCAAAGTCCTGAACAACTTTTTTTGATTAAGCGTATAAATAAATTACATATTACAGTTCAACAAAAAAAATAACTAAATCGTCATGTATAAATCAAAAGAACATGAATCACTTGGATGACTAAAAGTTGAACCCTGAACTTGTTTCGATTGTTGTGGAGCTCTTTTGAGTTCTAATTCGACTTGATAGGAATACATTTTGTTTTGGCTATGGTTATGTAAAAATGTGATGCACTGCTTTTGTCATCGTTGGCTAGTAATTGCTTGTTATTTGCTTATTCAAATTGCTAAAACGATGCCACAACTTCTTCTTCTTCTTTTTTTCAGAGATGAGTCAGAGCTTATACAAAGAATTGTGACGGAAATCTCCACTCACCTAGACCGAACACTTCTGCATGTTGCTACGCATCCGGTTGGGATAGATTCCCGAGTGGTTAAGTTGAAATCGATGTTAAACCTCGAGTTTGATGGTGATGTTCTCATGGTGGGATTGTGGGGACAAGGAGGCATAGGAAAGACGACTTTAGCCAAAGCCGTTTATAATGATATTTTCAATCAATTTGGGAATTCATGTTTTCTGGCGAATGTTCGAGAAGTTTCAAAAGATTGCAAGGATTTAGTAACTTTGCAAGAAAAATTACTATTTGAGATATTAGCACTGAAAGAAAGATTAGTAGTGTCCAATGTTGACAGAGGTATTAATCTAATACAAGAAAGACTTTGTCACAAAAAAGTTCTCCTCATCCTTGATGATGTGGATGACTTGCGCCAATTACATGCTTTAGTAGGAGAAGGTAAGTGGCTTCATAACGGGAGCAGGATCATTGTTACTACAAGAGATAGCCATTTGCTAACTTATCTCGGGATAGATCAATATCATGTGTACGAGGTTAGAGAACTGGATGACAGTGAAGCTCGTGAGCTGTTTAGTAAGCATGCTTTTCCGACACACCAAAAATTTAAAATCAGGACAGATCTAGTGGATAGTGTTCTAAAACATGCTAAAGGCCTTCCTTTAGCACTTGAGGTGCTAGGTTCCTTCTTACGCGGTAGAAGAGAATATGAATGGGAAAGTGCACTGGATGAAATTTCTACGGCTCCTAAAAAAGGCATCAATGATGTGCTCAAAATAAGTTATGATGGACTAGAGCCAAAAGCAAAAGAGATCTTTCTCCACATTGCTTGCTTCTTTAAGGGCTGGGATAGTGAGTATGTAAAGAAAGTTCTTGACAGTTGCGATCTTAAGGCAGTAATAGGATTACAAATTCTCATGGAGAGGTCCTTGATAAGAATTGAGTCCAAGAACATACAAATGCATGACTTGATTCAATTGATGGGTATGGATATTGTGAACCAAGAAAGTGATGATCCCGGGAAACGCAGCAGACTATGGTTGTATGATGACGTTGTCGATGTTTTGTCAAGTGACATGGTAAGACTTGCATATATGATCAGAATTATGCTCCTTATCTGTTTTACTCTAATTACTGAACTTGCATAACCCAAATAGTTTTGTTTATACAGGAAAATTATGTTGTAAAAGCCATAGTGGTGGAGCCACCTGAGCCAACAGAAATATGTATTAGTCCTGATGCTTTTACAAAACTGAGAAGTTTGAGAATGCTCATTTTGCAAAATGTGCATAATTCTTTCCAAGGTCCTATATGGCTTCCTAATGAGCTAAGATGGTTTCGATGGGATAGATGTGCTCCTCGAATTCTAGAATTTTCCTCTGGTAGAAAGAAATTAGTGGGACTTGATATGAGTAATTGCAATATCACAGTAGTGCCAAATCAATTTAAGGTGAGCATTTACCTACATTAGCCCTTTTGAATTCAATATATGAAATTTGTATTTTCTTTCCCATGTTTTTCAAAGTTGGTTTCATTGTCTTTGATAAACTTCAACAAATTTTAAATTTTATTGATTTTTGGGAAATTCTTTTGTGATAAAACATATATTCTTGACCTTCATCTATTATATATAGTTAGAGCCGGAATCTGACAAAGTGTTCACTCATGTGCTCTCCACGTGACACTTCATTTTGCTTCTATGGTTGTCACATGACTTGACACGTGGCATCATTTTGTTACGTGGCCCATATCCACACTCGCCATGTGGCACTTTCCTGTGCTTCTATGATTGTCACATGGCATGACACGTGGCATAGTTTTGTCACATGCCCCACATTCGCATATTCGCCAAGTGACCCTTCACTTAGATTTTAGGATTGCCACATGCATGACACGTGGCACCGTTTTATCCTAAACTAATTTTCATCTACAAATAGAGAGTAGATTTGGGTGAGGGGTACTGGTATGGGATGTTTTATTAAACGAAAATTAGATTTTGATAAATGTGTCATAATTGTACTAGTGTAGGATTTTTGTAAGACGAAAATTAATAAGGGGTAAATCTGCATGTTGATTTGGGGTTTTTAATTATACTTATTCTAATCTTCTAATAATTGTTACCCCAATTTTACTTGTGAACATTTTTTATATCGTGTGTCTATATATTATTCAATTCTTTCAAATAATATCTAAAATGTCAAATGATAAGAGTTAACTCTGAGTTACTAAAATGTACACACACACACACACACACACAACACACACACACATATATATAAGTATGTTTGTATAATTACTGGTGGAGTTTCAAAGTGTTTAGTAATTTCTCAATGTGATATTTTTTTTTTGGTAAAGTATCAATGTGATATTTAATACTCACAAAATCAGTTTATAGTAACTTTGAATGAAAAGTTCATTAATACGTTAAGAAATTCACTCAGAAACTTGAATAGTAGGTTCCGTGTTGTCTGATCTACCGAAGCTCCTTGCTTCCTTCCACATGAAGAGCGTTGTGGCCTAAGGATATGTAATGAGGACATATTCAGTGTTCACCCAGTCAATATAGATTATATAATAGTCAAGGATTTGCTATATCTTATCTATTGTTTGGTAAATTGCAGTAATAAAACTGGATATTTTCACATATTTCTATATCCATTATTTGCTATGAGCATTATATCAGTGTAAATGAACATAAAAATTACACAAATGAAGATGATAAAAAATTTCTCACGATACTCTTGCCTATTTCATTTTTTTTATTATTTTCCCTCTCTTTTTTAATTATTTTCTTTTTTTATTTCTTCCCCTTCCATCATTCTCTAATAAAATTTTATTAAATAGTAAACTATACAAATATGCCTAAAATATGTAATAAATATAAATATTATATGTGTGTGTGTGTGTGTGTATATATATATATATATATATGAAATTTACATCATAAGATATAAAGAAATTTGAATATAAAAATGAAAATAAGAATAAATAAAAACGAATTTATTCTTATTTTTTGTTATTTTGAATTTTTATATTAAAATTCAAATATTATTTATATTCAAATACTATTTTAATTTTATTAATTTAACAAGTTTGTTATTCGAGAAAAATAACTTTTATATTATGGATATTAGAAATCCTATCAACCTCTATTCCACCTCTCTCATGGGATAATTTTATCGGGGTTATATCCCTCATATGTCCGACTTTATCATATCTTGAACAGGCACCAAACATGAGATATGACAAATTTTATCATATTTTGAATTTTATCCCAACTACCAAACGTAACTTTAGGGTTATGTACATATTGATACAGTAATGGAAAGTTGGATAGAATAGTGTGCTATGGCTATATCATGCGTCTTTCAATCATTGGCTCCATTTTCCTCCATCAACATATATTTTGTTAAAGATAATATGAAAGGGTGTTAGTTAAATGTTCTCTAGGACTAGAACTTAAAAAATTCATTTCTATAGTTATACACAAACTGTGTCATTTACTATTTTTTTGTACCATTAACTATTAGCTAAAAACAAAATTCCTTGCCGAGTCTTGCATGCAAAAGAATGCACCTAGCTCACTCAATCAAAGTTCTATTCCTTTATTCTATGACACCATTCTGCTGTGGTGTCCGAAGCACTATGTGGTGTCCCAAAACCACTTCTCCCTTGCAAAAATTGGTAAAATCTTTTCTATAGAACTCCATGTCGTTATTGATCCTAAGGCACTAAATTTGTTTACTGAATGCTTCTCAATGAGTGCCTTAAACTTCTTGACCCGATTGAACACCTCAGATTTGTGATTTAGGAAGTATATCCATACCTTTGTCAAATAATCATCGATGAATATCAACATACATCGAGCTCTTCCTTTCGAAGAAATCGGAGATGGGCCTTGGACTTCTAAATGAATATAACCAATCAGTTGCTTGGTCGAATGCATAGCTGTAGTGAATTTAACTCGGCTTTGCTTCCTAAAGATGCATTACTCACACAAGTCTAGCTTCCTTATCTTCTGACCGTTGAGCAATCCACTCTAACTCAGCATCGTCATACTTGTCATATTCTTGTGCCCTAATGGCATATGCCATAACTTAATCAAGCTTGAGTCTGACTCGCTTGACGAAACTACAGAAGATCTGGTTATGGTCTCTCCCAGTAGATGATATAGAAAATTCACCTTCTTCCCCTTCATCACTGTCATGGCACATTGAGAGATGTTCAGCACTCCTTCTTCAACCGTGTACTCACACCTAATGTTATTGAGTGTTTCAAGAGAAATACGATTATCTTAAGCTCCGGTACATGCCTTACATCCATCAATATGTGCATTACCTATCGTGCATCCGAATTCGAAGTGTCCCTATCCAGACAATCTTGTAGGCAGCGTTATTCCCCATCATAACTCTATCATCATGTGCAGTTTATTAAGTAGTAAACTAGTTTATATGAAGCATCATTTGATAAGAATACCCCAAATTCTAGCACTACACATCTCTTGATGAGTCGATAGTCACACTCAAGACAGCCTTTGCATTATTGGTGCTTTCCTCGACAACATTCGCCACACTACACTACTTGAGGTATTTTGCCTACTATGCCTAACCGCCGCATCGAGAATTCGGGAGGGGTACACTGCAAGGTGGGTAGTTTATCTGGGGAGGATGCCTTCAACATTGAAGGGCACAACTCTTTCTATTTTTGCACTGGCATATCTCCGTTTCTTAGCTTTAGGCAATCTCTCCTCATGTGCCCCTCCTCATGACAGCCAAAGCACATCACGCAACCCTTAGACTTTTTATTGTGAGATTTTGATCTGGTTTTACCTCTGCATCTAGACTCCGATGTTGATCTTTACTTCGAATCACTAGTCCTCACGCCACCTCTTATGCTAGATCCTCATCTTTCAACTTTCTCTACCACTCCTTAGAGAACAAAACAGATTCTACCTCTTTTGAGGTAATTTTAGTATGCCCCTGTAATACCGAGTTAGTAAAGTACTCTCATGACTCTAGTAGAGAAGCCAACAATATCATGCCTTATTTTTCATCATCTAAGGCCTCTTCAACATTCTTCAAGTCCATTATGAGTTTGTTAAACACATCTAAATGGGATTTGATGGAGGTATCTTTAGTATAACAAACTTGAAACATCATCTTCAACATGTATAAGCGATATTCGAACCCTTCTTTACATAGAGTGCCTGAAGTTTTGCCCACAATGCTGGAACATCCTTCTCTTCGGCCACCATTATTAATACCCCATTTGATAAATTCAATAGAATCATACTCCTTGCTCTCTCAATTAACTCACCTTTATCGACATCTTTCATCATTTCTAGCAACTTAGCCTTGCCATCCAATGCCTTGGCCAAATCTTAGGTTGTTAATAGAGCATGCATCGTAACGCTCCACAACGCAAAATTGTTCCTCCCGTTAAATTTCTCAAAATTTTTACTTTCACTCCACACATAACTGTAACAATAAAATTTCTAGACAACAATCAGACAAGCAAAATTCCCATATCAAATCCAAAAGATTTTAGCAATAGCTCTGATACCAATTTTGGTAAAATAATACAGAAACTAACGGATCTTGCAATTAAATCAACACAAAATGACTACAGAAATAACAAGAAAACACGAAATATTTGTGTGGTTTGGTCTCAGTATTGGTACCTACTCCATGAAGAGAGCCAGCACCAAAAACTCCATTAATTAATTAGAGAATTTTATAGTTATAATCGCTTACACACTCGAGCGCTTCCTAGTCCTAGATACACCTAAACCCATAGTGCTCACAAAGAAACAAATAAATTTGGATGTAAAACTACATTGCATATATATCAGCGTGTGTTACCGCTCCTGTGCCCGGCCAAAGAAGAGCTTCCCCCTTGTTTCTCCTTTGTGCGGTTGCAGCTGAAGGGAGATCGAAATAGAACCCACACTTTATTTCTATCTCTGGAACCCACCTAGACTTTCTTCAGAGTATTCCTTTTTGTTTCCTCTTGCGCGGCCTTTTAAAGGAAAGTCAACCGGGCGGCAATCAGAGGAGTTCAACTCTTGGTCTCATACCTTGGATAGATATGAAGAAACCCTTGTCGGTTGACCGAACGTTGGTTCATATATCCAACAAAGAAAAACAAATTATAATACGAGATTATGATCCAAAGAATGCAACACCATGTCAAAGTCCAACTTGGACTTTTCTTTTACGCCTCATGCAATACGAAGGTCCCCATCCTCCAATCAGGTCGGGTTCAATATATAGGCTCAAACTTGAGACATAATTATAAAGTATGTGAGATAAAAGAGAATAACCAATTTCACGTATCCGTCCATGAGTATAATATTTGTAAAATAAGTAATTGAGTATAATTGAAGGAAAGAATTAAAAAGAAGATTGAAATCCCTTAAAAGTAGGATGTCGTTTCTTTACTTTATATAATAATATAGATGAAGGTAAAATACTTTTTAAATCCAATGTCTCTAACAATCGACATAGTTATATTTCAAAATCAAATCAAATCTACCTAGTGAAGAATGCAAATGTGCTAGTGTGAGCTGCGTAACCTATTCTAATTGTGTCGGTTGTTTACACATAACCTTTTTTTTTTTTACAGAAAATTTGTATAATGAGCAAATATAGAGGAAACAATAATATAAAGAATGAATTCGTTGATGTTGTGTATAAAAGTGAAAACACCCAAGCAGTAGCTGGCTAAGTGGCTAAATGCTTGATTTGGATGTGGTAAATTAGATATCCTAGTCACGACATCTCCAACTGAAAGTAACCTTAAGAGGCCAGTTAGTTATCAAGTGATAGAGCCTTACCCAATGTACTTACCTAACAATGAGATTTGTCCTGTATCGATAGAATTAACTCTGTCAAAGGTTTGAATGCACTGTGCTGTAAAACAAGGCATTATTAATTACTTAAGTCAGTCCCTAAAGAGCAACATTTCTAAGCAAACATAATAAAATATTTATTAGAAGCTTTGCCAATAATGTTGTAATGCGTTTACAGATAATGGGATCTAGTGGTGGCATACCACTAGTTTCTTAATCAAAATTCAGAGCTAGATATTGAATTGTATATCTGAATTCTTTTTCTTCATAATTTTTGTCAAAGTTGGTTTCATTGTCTTTGCATGGTTTCAAAGAAATTTAAAATTTTATTTATTTTTTGAAAACTTTCATTGTGATAGAATATAGTCTTGACATTAAGCCATCATAAATAGTCTAAATTAGAATAAAAAAATGTTCACTCTGGTGCTCGCCACATGACAATAACTTTGCTTCTCTAATTGGCACATGGCATGACATGTCGCTTAATTTTGTCATGTGGCCCACATTCGCATGGTTGTCGTTAGGCACTTCATTTTACTTTTCTGGGGAGAAGGACATTAGAAGTGTCAAAAGTTGTGTACGTCGCTAATTTTAGTGCAAAAAGTTTTCACCGAATCATTTAAGTGCAAAATCTAATAAAAAACGATCACTTAAGTGCCTCTGGTGAAAAATTCCGACCAAAATAAGTACGTGACATTTATAATTAAAATTTTTATATAAGTTAGAATTTTTATAAATAAAAAAATTGGTCCACGTGGCATTTCCATGTGTACATTTCTCCTCCTCTCCCTCCATGTCATTTTTTCTTTTTTTCTTTTTTTTTCTTCTCTTTTCTCCCTTCTGCACCCTTGTTGCTTCACACTGTGACTACTTGGCCATAGCTTATCCGACGCTCACCCATCACCACCTAGACCTATGAGCTGCGCCCCAACCTCAACAAACGACGCCAAGCCACCTCCTTCTCACCAAGGGCGATTTTAAGGGAAACCAAGGCTTCTATGGCTGTCGCAAGGCCGTAAGAGGCGGTGAGGGGGTCATCACTGATAAAGTAGAGGGTGGAAGTGTGGTCAGGATCAAAGGAGGAGGAGGAGGGAGCGGTGAAGGGCTTGGCGTAGGAGAAGCGGGTGTGGCGTGAGGTGGAGAGAGCAACGAAGGTCCGAGCAGTCGGGAACCACTCATGGGTCTAAAGGAGGATGTCAGATTCGTTGATAGGTTGGAGAGAGAGGGCAAGGAACGACATGGTTCAGATATGTGAGAAGAGTGCTGTTCAGTCGAGATCACTTGGTTTCATCTCATGTTGCAGAGCTCAGTCAAAGAAATGGAGGAGAGAGAGAGAGAGGGGAAGAGCAATCGCTCCGAACGAACCAGACTCGACGAAATATGAAAGACACTGGCGTGATGTCAATTTAGAAAGCCATGAAATACATCCAGCAATCAATGAACGCCTAGATTGGACGGAAAACCAAGAACAAGTGCACAAACCTCACCCAGACATTTCATCGAACACCTAAGGTATAACGGCCGAGGGGACAACCAGAAAGCAATCGGGGCGCAAACTCAGACCATACTCAACCATATCCATAAAACAACACTAGGAATACACAGAGAAAGGTATGAGAAGGTTCGGAACGCGCGAGAATCAGGGCCGGTGAGCCCCAGTTCGCCGATTCGACAAAACAGGGGAAAAGAGAGGAGCTTGGGCGTACCTTGTGAAGGGAAAGTCGCCGGACGCGATTGCTGGGTAGATCGGAACAAAATGGCTCTAGAAACCGCCTCAAGGGACTTGGTTGGCGAAGGAGGCAACACCAACCGCGATTCGAACTCCTCACCATGCGTGGCTGAGAATGGATATGGCCGAGCCTTCGGTTTGCAGCCAGGTTCTTCAACGAATTAGCTCCGTTGACAGCATACTTTGAGGTGGTTTTGATGAATTGCCCAGACAAGAAGCCGGAGAGAATTTCCCTTTCGCTCTCTCACTACGCTCCCTTTTTCCCCCTTTGCATCCCCTTTCTGTCGGTCGTTCAGCAAGAAAATTGATTTTTCTTGCTGAATGACGTCGTTTTGGGTCGTGCAGGCAGGTGAAACTTGTTGAACAACGTCGTTTCGGGTTTTTTTTATGTTGATTTAGACGTCCAGCGGGCCATGTCAGTGGAAAAAATATTAAAATATTATCACATCGGATTTCCGGCATTCGAGATCAGAGTTGGCGCTTAAGTGATCATTGTCTTTTATAAAGTGGCATTTAAATGATCCGAAAGAAACTTTTAGAATAAAAGTGAGCGTCGTACATAACTTTTGGCACTTCTGATGTCTTTCTACCACTTTTCTAATTGCCACATGGCATGACATGTGGCATAGTTTTACCACGTGGCCCGCATCCAACCAATATCCATTAGCTTTTTGATTTACCATCTCTATATTTCAATCCCTTACAATATATACATATAGATTTGTAATTACTAGTAAAGTTTCTAATTGTTTACTAATTTCTCAATACAATATGCAATTCTCGGAAAATCAATTTATAGTAACTTTTAATGAAATGTTGGTTTCGCTGTTTTTGCAGGACTTCCAACAATTGAAGTACATTAATTTCAGTAACTGTGAAGCGTTGGTTCATATGACCGACCTTTCTTATACTCCAAATCTTGAGGAATTGGTTCTCTGTTATTGCACAAACTTGATAGAAGCCCCTGAGTCTATTGCTTATCACGACAAGTTACAGTTGTTGAATTTAAGCGGGTGCAGAAAGGTTGACAGTTTCCCTGATATTCCACATAAACTCAAAGGCTTGACAAGGCTTTGTTTACAAGGGACCACTATTAAAGAACTTCCTGCATCAATAGAAAATCTTGTCTCTTTGAAAATAATGGATTTAAGTAATTGCAAGAACTTGGCAAGTCTTCCGTCTAGCATATACAAGTTACAAAACATTGAAATCTTGGAACTTTTGGCTTGCACAAATTTAACAGGATTTCCAGAGTACGAGGATTCAGCTGATCCGCACATGAAGACCGGACTTTCAAATTTGCTCTATTTATCTCTTGTGGGATGTAATTTGTCCGGAATAGGATTTCTCGAGAATCCTTCCTGTTTTCCCATCTTGCAACATTTAATTTTGACGGAGAGCAATGTTACTAGCCTTCCCACATCTATTCGTAAGCTTAATCATTTATCCGTATATGCAACTTCATATGCCCATCAATTACAAGAGATACCCGAGCTTCCACCATTTTTGAAGCATATTTCAGCTAATAATTTCGAATCTCTGCAAAAAAATGGAGATTCGTTTTCACCTCCTGTTCTTGTCCGTAGAGTGTTGACCGTGGCTGACATTCCCTCTCCGGACCAGGTTAGGCTCTCTCTCTCTCTCACGGAGTATATGCTGGATGAATTGTGTTCTTGTATATTGGAATAGTAGTAAATGCAAAGGCTCAAGAAACGCAAACAAATATAAAGTGATTCTGCACTTTTTTGCATGTAATAAAGTTGGCTACCGTACTTCTACGGGAATGATTTCTATCACATGAGAGTTGTATGTTAATGCAAGCAAGGGTCACTGAATCTCTACTCATTTAGAGAGCTCTAGTTTTGAAGTGGAATTCACTAGGATTAATCACTAAACTCAAAATGAATTCGTTTATTTTAGTACTACTAATAACAAACTTCGGTACTTTCTAATGGTCTATCTTTATAATAGACGCCTCCTGATTACACAATTTGGCTCCCTGGAGGAGAGATGCCAGAGTGGGTCCTCCCTATTGAAGAGAGTTCCGTATCATTCATGGCTTCAGAGGACTTGTATGATAAGTTTCTTGGATTAACTCTTTGTGCCGTTTTCATTAATGATGGACAGGCACATAATCAGATAGTTGAGATTTTACCACATGTGAATGGCGAAATGAGGGATTGCAAAGGAGGAATGAACTTCTTGGTAATGGATTCGGATCAAATCTTGCTTTGGTATTTCCCACCATATGATCTGTGGGGAGAAGTCGATTTTGGTCAAATTGATGGGAGTTATGTACACTTTAGCCTTACAGTATCGGCTACAAAGGCAAAAAGGTGGGGATGTCGAATAATATGCAAGCCACTTGATGACAATTTAAAGGTTGTAATTCAAAACAATCGGCTTATCGATCCAACTTTACTCCACGAGTTTATTCTTGAGTCAACAGATTTAAAAGTTGAGTGTCCACTCATGCACAATGATAGTTTGATCGAAACAGAGCTACGGAAAGATTTGCAGGATTGTCAAAGGAGTAGTGAGGAACATAGTCAAATAGTATCAAAGGGAAATCCTAAGCTTATTCTCCCTCATGGAATGCGAACCAAGACTATGCCGACTTCCAATTCGACTGGCAGAGATGAGGATGGTAGTGTTGGCTTGCAGCTTTTGCTGTTAGAATGATCGAAACTTGCTAAGGAAGCAATTCATAGGTAAGTGAACTCGCCGATCTCGATTAAAATGCATTCTTTCTTCTTGTTCTTCTCCTTTAATTTTCTCAAAAAAACTTGTAACCCGCTCTTAGCACCCGCTTTTACCCATTTATTAACATTGAGGTACTTTACGTGTCCATTTTAATTAGCGTTTAACTTTGCTAGCTACAACAATGGAAATAATCATCCCCAAAGAGCCCTCCACAAGGAGAGAGAAGGTCGCCCTACTTCTCAACTTAATATCAAGAAAATTAGTTCGACCAAGAAAGCATGCAAAGGTATCTTTGTTTTTCATTTTTTTTTTTACTTTTTCTTTACTTGCACCTTCGTTTCTTGCCACTTTCATTTCCATGTATTTTCGTTTCAAAATTTAGTTCCTTGCAATGTAATTTCAATTCCAATGCATCTACTTTTCTCTCCGGGCTTATTAGTTTCACGTCGATTCAATCCCTCAATCCATGCCCCATTCATGCATTTTATACTCGAGTATGAAATCAAGGAACTGTCTCGGTTGCTCTCCCTTGCTCAACAACTATCACCATAAATAGATTTTGAACACATGACTCGTAAAAATTGTCGGAAGCCTTGATCACGTAGCTGCCCCATTATGTTATTTTTCTGGAAACGACTTTTTGAAAATTATCAATGTCAATTTTTTTGCGAAATGAGCATATCAAAATTGTTTTTTTGTCTTCGTCGAAGCACCCTTCCATCCTTGTAGAAATATAATATATATTTGATGATCGCTTGCTTAAAATAATCAATCACCTTTTTTTTTTTGCTCAAATCCCCTTTAATTAACCCAAGTTAGTTAACTTTATTCCCAAATAGAATTCTGTAATTCTTTCTTCAAACTTCATCGACCCCCACTTTCCGCATCACCACTCCTCATCTTCCAACACGACGCCACCAGTGAGCTTTGACGCATGGATGATCGCCACCTGCCGACGGAGGCGACCAACAGAAGAAGTTCGTCGACGACGGTTGAAGGAGACCGGCCGGCGTAGGTGACGGACTACCACCGCCGGGAAGCCATGGAAACTGTTGACGTAGCTTCGGGTGAACGATTCTCTCCTGAGGTTCTGGGCTTTGCGCAGCTTGCTGTTGATCAGGTAATGCGTGACACATCTGAATCTTAATAAGTTGATGTGATACTTGAGCTGGATTTTGAATTCGACTCAGTTGGTGCTACAATTGCGCGCGAACTTGAAGAATGTGTCGTTGAATTTGTTCGAGAGACGCTGAATCGATGTTCCTTCGTAAGTTTTGTCTGTGGATGCTTGATTGTGAATTCATAGGTTGTCGGCATTACACGCTGCAAAATTAGCGGCAATCTCTGGAATTTGTAGATTTTTTTTGTTTTGTTTTCATCGGTGGCAATTTATAGAAAGAATTAGATGAAGTCTAGGTTCAAAGAAAAAACAAGAAAGGGAGAGTGAAGTAATGGGAAGTAGGGTGTACATGGGTTGGTTCAGTCCCCTTCTCAGGCAAAATACTGAGCCAATCCGGGTGCTGTGGGTTGGGAGGGAGAGACGAATGGCTTTGGGAGCTTTTGAGGTGTCTAGGAAATGTGGATGTGTAGTATCTAGTATGTACTTATCATACAGATGTGCAGCGGGTGATAGGTTTGCCAGGAGAATTGAATTCGAAGAAACTTCTATCACTGGGATAGGGCTCTGTCTCTATGTTTTATGAAGAAGAGCCACAACCATAGAGGAATTAAGAAGATGCAATGAGATGGCAAGCCACCAGGAAAGGTTGCTTGATAGTCGAGTCCTTTAACCACTTCTTGACTTTGGCAACTAGGGAGAATTCAAAACCAAATTTACTTTGAGTGTGAGCGTAATATGAACATCGGTTGTGCCCACGGATAACTGGTTAGGTGGTTATTTTCTTTCGTCCTGTGGACTGTGGATATGAAAAATAAATAATCATGAGAAACACGGAGTTTACATAGGTTATTCAGTAGAATAGAGACAAAAGCACAAGATGCTGATGTCGATTCTGAATCATGAGGCCTTTGCAACAGTTTAAATTCTCTTTTTATCCTTATATGCCATAGCTTTTATGAAGGAAAATGACCGAGAAGCTAAAACTCGTGGAAGCTTCTTGAATGTTTGAGCGAAACCTATTTAATGAAAGATAAGCTTCTGAGGTACCAATGATAGGACACACTGGAATGGGCAACTTGCAGTTTCTCAAAAATTGTTTGCTGTTTCTGCTTTAGTGTGGTTAGAGCCATATCAGTTTAACAGTTAGGTGTGATTTACATATGAATTACAGGACGAATATGTTGCAATAATCATTGTTTAGAAGTTTGTGATCAGTATATTACACAGTACCTGCAGGATCCTGATTATATAGCTGTGAGACATGCATTCATTCCATTAGTAGTTGCATATTGATGCTGAATGTTTCCACTGCTGGACACTTGATGCTGATTTCCTCTTGAATAGCTTGAATACATGCATGCATGCTTGCGAATTTCTGACTCTTATACTCACAGTTTTTTCTTCTAACAAGTAACAAAACCTATTTGCTATTCTTATATAAGGCAAAGCTTGCTTTGGACAGCCTTAAAGTTCCAGTTGGGTAAAAAACTAATTTTCAGTAATCACGTGCATTTCAGATATACAACTTTATTTTCTAATTAAGATGATTAGTTTGTCAGTCTTAATTAGTGAATGATTTCAGATTGTACTCTTTGATTGAACAGCCGTGTGATTGTTGAGGATGGGCACGTTATTATGACAGGAAGAAACCGGACTAATGAGGCACGAAATGTATGGTTTATCATTGCTTCTCCACCCCCTTGTATAAATTTGGCCAACAGCACTTTGTTATTGTTCTGAATTGATATCCTTGAATTATCTACTCGTAGTTATTGTTGGTCATTATATATTTCTCCCATTACTATTTCTTTAATAGACGATTAAAGAATTATCAGAACAAATCTGTTAATAAGTGGAATTTTCCATGCATTATTAGGCTGTAAATGGTTTTGTTCCCATTATTCTTTCATAAAATATGATTACGGCTAACACTAGCAATAATCTGGCTTTATTGTGCACAATGTTTTACGTGTTTCATTTACCATTGTGCTCTGTCTGGAACCATATTATGGTCTTTATCAGCTTTTGTGAAGTTCCTAACATTGTTTCCTTATACCATATGTTAGCTAAACTTCGGTATACTTATTTGGTATAAAATGAATTGTGAACATTGTATTGCCTTGTAAGATGTAAGAACCTGCTTCTTGGGCACATTTTTTTCGCACAATGGCCACATCTACACAAATAGTTTAAGCCTGGTTTCTGGTAGAGATAATCTCTTATCTAATAGTCTATTCCTAGAACCATTTATAGTTATGTGGTGACAAGACACTACTATAAATGACTTTGCAGACAGTAATAAATAGTTGATGTGAAAAATATTTGGCCCTTTTAGTATCTTGTGGAGCACAATGAAAAAACAAAGGCACCTTGCTATAGGGGTATATAAAAAATACTGTTAGAAAAGGTGGAGGTGGCCAATCCAATAAGAAGCCTCTTTTTCATGTGAGATTATCAGCAACTTCAAGTGAGCAAAACTTGTTGATATCATGTAGTATATGCCTTGATCAATCTTGTATATACTCAATCAGATAACTTGTTGGAGAAAACATTTCTTTTGAAATGCATTTCCTAAATTTTTTATGAAACTACACACTAAGAGCAACTTTCTCTCAGGCAAAGCTCCTAAGTTTGATATGCTTTCTTTATTTTTCACCTTGTGCTTTCATAGGCAACAAGACATGCAGAGATGGACGTTCTTGATGTTCTTCTTGAACAGTGGCAGAGGACAGGCTTTTCGGCTGCAGAAGTTGTAGAAAAGTTTTCAGCATGCTCCCTTTATGTGACATGTGAACCATGCATAATGTATGCAGCGGCATTATCGATCACTGGTACATCTGTTGATTATACTGGAATAAAACTAAACTTTCCTAAGATTTATTTGTTCATAAATGATTAGATGACTCTTAGCCACTTTTAGGTATAAAGGAAGTATAATCTGACTGTGCAAATGATAAATTTGGAGGCTGTGGATCAGTACTGTCATTGCATTCAAGTACCTCCGCCCCATGCATTAGGTCAGTTTCTGAACTTGCTTTTGTTACTGATTTTGTATCTACTTAGCTCCACTTTGAAATTGTGGCCCATGACAATTGACAACTCAAGCTTACTGGAGGTTTATGATTCCTTATGTTCATTATTGATCGATGCAGTTTTGTATTGATTCTGTTTTCTGTAGCAACTTGAATATTGCAACACATAACCATGAAAATAGAAAAAGGTTTATGGAACTAATTATTCATCTTTTCTGTCCTTTTCCTAGTCTAAATGGAAGAAAGTGGAGTTTCCTCAAGCGTCAAAAAGTCGAGTTTATATTAATTCTTTCTATCCTCGCTTTATTTCCTTTTTCTTAAATTCTTTGTGCCTGGTTGAACATTTTCTTTTTTTTTTTAATTTCCCCTGAAAAAATTTACAGTTCTGGGAAGTGCTACAAGTTAAGCTAACATTAGTTTGTTCTTTCCTTTTCCCTTTGCCCTTTTTTTCTTCATCTCTTCTTCCTCACTTGTTTTCACTGTAATTAGATTCTTTGCTGTCTTAATGTTATTAAGTTTAAATTGGGAAATATAGTATCTTCTGAGAAATATGATTTTTTAACTATGAGCAAATTATGCTTTCTGAGATGCCGTGGGCAATGTGCTTGATCTTCCTGCATACATGAGGGCAAGTGCTTGCTAAATTGTGGTGGATGGCTTGTGTTTCCAGTATGATTTTTCATCTGTCTGACGCTGGCATGATCTAACATTTCATGTTTGCTAAGCCTGTTCAGAACTCATCATTTTTTTCTTCAGACTTTGTAGACATAAAACTTAAAACATAGTGAAATAGGATCTGTTTCAATGTGATATGAACAGTACATGAAGTAGCTAATCTAGATTACGACATTGTCTTTCTGTTGAAGTAGTAGTTCTGAAAGAAAAAGCTCAAGTACGGGGGTGAGAAGCATGAGATGTACTAAGGATGCATCTAAACAAAAAGTTTAGCGGAAAAAAATAAACCACGAAAACTCTGACTTTTGGAGCTTGAAATACATAGTTATGCTGCTCTTAATAATCTGATTATGAGTCAAAAGTATTGTGGGAAACATGACCTAGCTCATTACCTTTCTGAATAAAACATCAAGCAAGGGGACTCATCTCGTAGATAAAGGACCACCTTGCCCAATTTCCTCTCTCTGGAGCTAAAACTAGCCCATTACTGCATAGTTTCATGATAGAGCGAACGAGACTGTTATAACAATGAACACGGTTCCTATGCGATGTTTGGAAGATGTAGCTGATGGAAACCCATCCTAGCCGGTACTAGTACACAAGTCATCCACAAATCTTCTCTCAATCAGATCACTGTTGCAAGATCTCTCTGAAGAGAAGTTGCCCATCAAAATTAAAAGCTTCTAAGTATCACCCTACTTACAGCATATCGTTTGTCCTCCAAGGACATTAGGTTCCATGTCGAAGAGAGAATATAGAGCGACCCAAAGGCATCGTGAAAGTAAAAAAAATTTAAGCCATAGTTACCCCAAACACACTCTTTTATATTTGATGCAAGAATTTTGCCAAGGTCAATGCCTAGTTACTGTCAATTGAATCAAATGGTACAGTTTATAGATAATTTGCTTGCATGATTTTCTTGGGGTACAAACATTTCTTAGAATTGATATTCTTAAGAACAAGATATAAACTTCTTAAACTAAACATATTCTCCCACTGGCGAACTTGTTTTTGCTTAAATGATACCTTCTTATGCAAATTACTTTGTCAATTAGTCTGCTAAATTATCTCTAGCATGATATTTGGACATGTCTTGCAAATGGATCTGTCTCGGGTTTCAAGCTGATGACCGAGGTAAAAATGCAGAATCAATGGAAATATTGACTAGTTTCTACTGAAATTTCATCTATGTTCCCCCTTTCAAGTGTCTGCTCGATTTATGAATGTTTCCAACTTTTTTCTTGTTTCTCTTGCCGTAATGGTAATTCTGGATCAATGGGTTTCAATTGTTGGAGGTATAATGGCGTTAGAAGCAATATCTCTTCTGCGAGATTTTCTTGAATGAGGAAACCCTAATGGTATGAACAACGATTAACCACCAATTGAGCCATCTGTTCGAAAGAATTTTATAATACTGTCATAAGCACCTTTTTACTTTAGATACCTAAGGAAAATGATAGTTCTTTTTTAATGAACCAATAGTTACTGCACATTTTAAGAGGCTTTTACTAGCGTAATAGAGCAATTCTACATTTTGAACCAAAGTTTACTTTATCAATTGATGAAGTAGAGCATTGTGCCTGCTAGCTACATCTCCCTGAAAGACCGTTCCAGAAAAAGTTCTCTTCTCAAATCTAATACAATGGTTTTCCTACCACTCATCCATTTCCATATTGCTTAAGAAGAATTCAGGAAGCCTCTTTCTATTTCCACCTTTCAATCAATTCTTCCAACCAGCTAGAGAAAGAATTGTAGCTGGGGCTTTCGGTGATTGCAGATCTTGCTGAACAACTCTCTCTCTCTCTCTCTCTCTCTCTCTCTCTCTCTCTCTCTCTCGTTCAAATGTAAATCATTTGCTGCAGTAAAGATATGTTGTTGTATCCTTGCTCTGGAAAATTACCTGCACATCCCAGGTAAATAAAGCTGGCCCAGTGGAATGTTTTGTAATGACAAAGGGTTAATGAAATTGCAAGCATAGAACTAGCGGGCCATTGGTTGGATTAGAACCCATTTAGAAGTTTTCTCCATCAAGGATAAGGTGCTTATCTTGAGATGGTGGGTACACTTATCTAGACTGACACTAAGTATAGTTGCTTGAGTGGACTGGTGTTCAGCCATATAATGGTTGCTATAATTAGGTGTAGAATTTTCCCAGGAAACAAAAGGTAGCGTTTCAGGTTCCCAGTCAATTCGTTTGGCCAAATTTCAGATGCCTGGCTAATCCTATGTAGGTTTCCTCTAGACTGGGTATTTTTAACCAGATTGCCATTTGAGAAATAAAATTTCATGTCATTGGTTAAGAAAAAAGACGAAGTGCAGTATCTTAATAGTTGAGAATCCATTGGTTAGACTCGTTTGAGAGAAATATCTTCTTACTTGATCCCTTTCTTGAATTACTAAACATATGTGGTTCTTAGTCCAGCAATTCTCCAATTTGAGCTTTTTAGTTGCAAATATTTCAAGGGACTGACAGACCATAACATTTTCATGCATCTGAAATAATTAAACACTTCGGAAACAAATTACATACAGAACAAATGGCCTTTGAATAATTTGTCTTCGCAATGATAAAATCAATTTGGTTCATGTTTATTCTCTATTTTGTAGAAACATGTTACATGAATGTCATTTCTCTTCGCCTTTCTTCCCCTCCTTTTCCATTCATTTTCCGTTAATGACACTGTGAATCTATGATTCGTTTAAGTATTTTATAGATATGCTGAACGCTTCTATTTGATGTTCAGCTCCAAAGCCTCACATGCCATGGGTTAATCATCAGGCTGCTCATTTGATCTGCATGTATTGATTCTTCCTATTGAATCCTCTCATGCCTTTGCACAACTAGGTAACACCTTTGAACAATTGAATCCTTCCTTTTATGATTATCGTGACCACCATGTGTAGTAATATGTTGCACCTCTACTGCATATTCAATGATCATCAGTTACTCATGCATATAACAATTGGGTTGCATGGTGACATCAGCAAGTTGATCCAACCCAAAAGCTTAAGTTGATAAGTGGAGGGTGAAGGCAAGAGGAGAGAGAGAGAAAAGAATGGTTGCACAGAGAAGAGATTGGGGTTAGGGTTTCAGTTCAGCCCCGGCTTTGATACCTTGTTGAGAGACAAAAACACTAAATTAAATGCTTAGCTTAGGTCAATGTGAACCCAAGCTATCTATTTTTAATAAAGCAAAGAAGCCAAAATTACAATGTCACCCTTATTGCCGCCATACATGAAATAATAAAGGAAATAGACTAATATGACCCCCATCGGCCAAATACTCTCAACAGTTATTTACAATGGTTAGCATTCTAATATATGGTCAGAGGATATAGTTAAACATCCGGCATTCCATAAAGTGTCTTCAAATGATTCAGTGCACTCTGACAATGCAGGTGCCGTTTACTGCTTTCCCAATTCGCAGAATTTCATCAAGGGACCCGAGAAAGGAAGCATAGTGCATGTACAGATCAGTTTTTCTCCAATGTTCATGTGTTTTACTAAAGGCTGCAGCTGTGATCAAAGTCCATTTCATGCTTGAACTTGTTTGTCAGATGTTTAAGATAATTTATGGCATAACCTTGTGTAGGCATCACTTTTCTGATGCTAAGTTTTTTGTCATCACACATAATCTGTAATCTAGCTTGATTTTTTGAGTTTATCAAACTTTGAGGTAATTCCAGGCATGCTATTGATGTGTCTGAGCTTCATAGTTCTGGACTATATTATGTGCTATCCCTTATAATGATAAAAGAGGTAAATGATTTACATGTGATTCGCATGGAGTTTTGGGCAAAAAATTGCGTTGACTGGATTTAAGCTTCGTGGTAAGTACTTCGCAGTTATACTAATTATGATCTACGTACTTGAATTTATAATATTGTAGAGTAAAGTCATGAATATTGTTGACTTTGCCTAGCATATTATTGTGAGAAAATCTCAGTGATTTGATCAGTGTTTTAGCCGGTCGAGAGGGAACTGGCGATTGCTTCTTCCCTAAGTGTGCTTTCATTATTGTTCAATCATGAACGAGTGACCTCTTTTCTTTCGATAATAAAGTGTGGAAATTTGTGTTTTTTTTAAGCTAGTAATGATTATATTAGAACCAAATCTGGTAAAACATTAGAAAGTGCCGAAACATTTGCTTGAAAGACCCCCATTCTAAAACGAACAGGAAGATGGTAATTTTGGACCGCAATCTGTTAGAAATTTGTAAAAAATGGGGCTAGCGTTAATCGTATAATATTTTAGTTGGGGAAAAACAGGCTGTTATAAGTTTATAAAATATATGAGAATGCTATATCACCCAAACATGGCTGGGATAACATTATTGGGTTTAGCACATCTCGGTTACAGTAATAATATGATTCATCGGTCAGTGTAGGTGGATATTTTAACATTGACCTGTTATAGATGAGTCAATTAGAATATGCTACATACATAGACTATGGTCTCCTTTCCCCTCCTAATTTCATATGCTTACGGTTTATCTGTTCGAGACCTTCTAGGGGAGGAGAAGGAGAGGAAGACAGTCCTGGAATCGTATGGTTTTATTTGTATTAATCAGTTCAAAGATGATGAGTGGCTAAATTAGGTACGTGGTTTAAGGTTAGGTATTCTAAGTACTATGTACGAGTTTTAGATCGTTTAATATCTTCAATGTGGTATCAAGGCGAATGCATATAGGTTTAGAATCTAATCAGTGCATAATCTTGATTCAATTACATGTATATGTTCGGGGAATTGATTCTTTTGGTTTATGGGATCTTAGTTACCCATTATGTGGCAAATCTTCTTTGCAAATTTCGTGCTATAACTCAGTCTTTGCCGTGAGAATTTCAAAATTTGACGAGCATGTGAACCG
Source organism: Syzygium malaccense (assembly GCA_031216405.1). Taxonomy (NCBI): domain Eukaryota; kingdom Viridiplantae; phylum Streptophyta; class Magnoliopsida; order Myrtales; family Myrtaceae; genus Syzygium; species Syzygium malaccense. The sequence continues at coordinate 24,078,150 of CM062257.1, read as the reverse complement.
TAAATGATATTCGTAAATGATATTCTGTAAATGATATTCTGCAATTTGAGCCGTTTGCTTGTTCCATTCATTTTCTCTAACCATGCCATTAATACAGGCAGCATACGATCTTTCAGGTAATGACCCGTAGGTTTTCGCGCTGAAGTACAAGCTTTTTCCTCGCAGCCTTGACTAGTTGGTCAAAACCTCACTTTGGGTCCATAGAAGAAGCCACCTCATGTTTCCATATATCAAGAAATGAATCCCCAACACATATTGTCACTTTTCTTCACAGAACCACCAAAGCAATAACTACATTTACAGAAAAGCTCTCTGCAGAAGCAAAACAGAGTTTGTCGTTGCTCACAAGACCAACCCGTGGTGGTAGCCTGTGCGAATCCGAGGTGACAATGTCGCCAATAATGTTCACTTTCTCACTCCTCATTTTAAGGTTTGTTATTTATTTTTATTCTTTTGGCCAAGGGTGTTTCAAATGTTTGAGATTTTAGATGTTGGGTCAATTCCATTCAACAATCTGGACACTACAAAAGATTTATGCGCTCATGACTCATCAAAAAATAACAAATTCAACGTCGAAAGTTGACCTTTACTAATAAAGACAAGTATATAAGGGTAAGATGAAATCTTACATCCAGTTACTTCCTTTTTCAAAGCCACATAAGTTGCTAATTTAACCTTTACTAATAAAGATAAATATAAAAGGGTAAGGTGAAATCTTACATCCATTTACTTCCCTCTTCAAAGCCACACAAGTTGCTGATTAAATAGTTCGGTTAACAAGGCATTTTCCATTTACATGGAACTGCCGTCCTATTTCTCATGAATAAATGCAATATAAACCACACGTGGGCAGTGAGAAACTAAAAGATAGTCTTCTGTTGGTGGGTCTACAAAGCACCGACTCATACAACCATCTTTTATTAGCATTGCTTTACTGGATGAAGTTAATGATAATTAACTATATCCAGATCTAGAAAGCCAATGATGTCTACAACATCTTCAACAAAAAGCACTTAAAAAAACACAGGTAAAAGTACAATTTCTGTGTTTCAGTCTAGCAATTTCATACATTGTATGAAAGAGAGGCCGGCACGTTTGATAAACAGAAATTAAAGAGCTTAAATTAATTCGTGTCTTTATATATCTCATCCTTTGAGATAAGGCCACATCCATGACCCGCTCACCAATTTACATAAAGTTTACTTCGTTAAATCGAGAAGACAAATCATGAGTAACATAACTTTCTAGCCAACAGAGTTATGTACACGAGAGAATATCATGAAAGATTTGATGGGGACGTGTAATCATCAAACTTCCCTCTCGGTCTCTGCCTGGTAGTTGTGATAAGATGAATTATTGTCGTGCAATTTTACTGGAATCCTTTAAGCGTTTCCTTGTCGAGTAACGGACCACACACAGCCCACACGGGGCCACATAGGCCGTGGGTCGCTAGGCTCCGTGGGCTGCAACCCGACTGAGCCACATTGGTGACATACGGATGGCATTTTTGGGGCGGGCTTGGTCTGAGATTTTGGGGCTTGTTTTTCTATAGGAAGAGGAAAGGTTGTTTATATTTTGTGGTGCTTGTTATTTATACATGAGAACCACAGCAGTCTTTAAGAAAATATTATTCATTTGCCCTGTATATGTAATTTTGCTATCAATTTTCACAAAAGTGTATTACAAGCTTTAAAAGGGGTGATCAAATGAGAAGATATGTGACAAGCTTTAAAGAGGCTTATGTGATGGAATCGAGAGTACATACATTAAATGAGAGTTAGGTGGGCATGTGTATAAATGAGTAGCTGGTATTTCTTGTAAATGGTCATTCAAAGCATTGGTTACCAAAATAGTCCTATAATATTATCTTTTTCTTATGAACAGCATTTCTTTTTGTTAGCATAGATGGACGTGACCTCTCTCAGCCTTACCAAAAAAAAAAAAAAAGACGTGACCTCTCTCAGACAATAATTTTGGACGGTTAGTAGTCACATATACAAACTACATAGACCGTAAAATAGAGTGAAAGTTAGAAAAAGAGCTGTGCAAGAGGGGCAACCTTTGGCTAGAATTGGCAAAATTTTTAGCTGATTTTGGCGTGGCCTCTATGCTCTATGCAGAGAGAGAGAGGTCATGTGACTCTCATGTGTACATCCGTCGCGATTTCTACATTTGAAATTAAAAAGATATAATTAATAAAATGATAGTAATGATAGGCCATGCTTCTTGACGACCTTTTTGTCCCTTGTGCAGCTTTTTTATTTTCATTTTTGCATGCAACAAATCGGATGTACGGTGACGATTTTTCTCATTCATTTTGTTTTTTAAGAGTTTTTCGGGGGAAGTTGGAGAGATGTGCCAATTCAATGGAGCCTAGCCTAGTCTCGTATTTTGTTCATGCGGAGTAAATAAAAAGCACACAACATATATGAACTTTTCTATTTATATTTAAATGCATTTCATCTTCTTCTTCTTTTATGGATGTTTGTTTTAAAAGAGTTTGAAATTTCATATTGCTGAATTTTCTAAATTGAGGTGTTTGTACTGTGATTTTCTAACATAATGATGAGGTCATCGATACCTTTCCATTAAATGCACGGATAATGCTTGATAATAATTGGGAAAAATTAAGAATGGTGAAAGTTGTATTGCTTGAATGACGGAAAAAAAAGAAACGTTACAGGTGAAATGAGAGAATTAATGAATCTTTCTCTCGTCGGCGTCAACAGTTGTCTGTCTCTCTCTCTCAAGCCATGACTATCCTTTGATCCATCCTTATCCGTTTTTTTTGGTCGAGGTGCATCCTTATCCTTAAAGGCTTATACACCACCGTTAACCAAAAAGTCACACATCTCTATTCCCTTAGTATGAGAGCAAATCAACAAGATCAAGTGGCGACCGAACTACTTGAAAATTCTATCAAATCTTTGGCTAATAGTTGTTGCTCCTTGTCGAACTCCATCATCCAATGGCTTCTCCGTCGAAATCCAAAAAGATTTACGATGTCTTCTTAAGTTTCAGAGGCATAAAAGTACGTAATAACTTCTTCGATCATCTCAATAAAACTTTAAATTAGAATGGAATATACAATTTCATTAATAGCGAGGAACTACGGAAGGGTTCTATTTCAAATATTTAACACGTACTTATAATTGTTAGCCAGATTCATATTACTCAGGCTATTTTTCACTGGACCAGGAACTAAACCTATGAACTCCGAGCTGTTTTTTGCTATATTAAGACGAAGATGTCTTATTCTATCCCGCTATGACTACATGGTACCGAATATCATCCCGAGGCGGCCATGCGCTAGGTTCGCAGTGGAATGAATTCTCCGACGAGATCGACTTCGAATTGGAGGACTCGGGTTTTTTAGACTCGCGATTTGATCCCGAGCCTCCCTTCGAGACCGCCGGGTTGTCATGTGGGGGCCTCGAGAAATGTAGCTGGTGAAAGAGGCCTTGCCAATATGGGCCACACATTTGCCTTTAATGGGCTTTTACATCAAATGGGTCAAGAGCCCATCAAACTTCATGGAGGATCACATAAGATGTTCAAAGAGTCTCAATGACCTATCCCTCCCCTCATTCTTCACTTTGATAATCCAATTGAGCGTCGAATGCATTTGATACAGCTAAGACTATGGCGTTATTATATTACACTGTAACCGTGTTGTAAAATATATTATAACTTGAGTTCTCAGTAATACGTATTTTAAAGTTACAGCACTCAAAGTTGAATGAGACGTCCTTTTAAAAGCTGCTACGATCATGACGAATTTGTCAATTTTCTTGTGTTATTGCTGTTCACTCATTAACGTATGATCAATATTTGGTTATTACTGATTGTATAACAAAAAAACTTATTTATTCCTAAAACCATATCACATTTGAGTAACAAAATTATCAGTCAACTATCAAGGGAGATGAACTCCTTCATGCAGATAATATTTGTAAATTCTTATTACATAATGCTTACTTGGGATTGAAGAGAAAAACACTTGCTCATAATCAGAATGGTGGTCCATAAGGTAGGCAGCTTGACCCATGTAACCCAACATAAGGCAAGGCAGTACAAGAAAAACAAATGTAAGCTGCAAAGAAATATAAATGAATCATATGAACCAGCTTCTACTTCTTGGAAAATAAAATAAAATAAAACAGTAAAAACAAAGAAAGAATAATGAATAAACCGGATCAGGTTTTTCGTACCATTGTGTACTTATATAATTTTTTTTCTTGAATTTCTTATATAAATCTGAAAAATCTAATATAAATGAATTGTGTCTTCGATACCGCCTCCTTCTTTCGACATAATATGAGAGAAACAAAATGAGGACGAACATGATTATCCCACGAATCATCTCTTACGCATGTATACACTACAAAAAAAAAGTTGGTTTTAGCCACGAATTTTGCCACGAAAAATTTGTTAAAATTCGTCGCTAAACGAATTTGCGACGAAATTAGCAATGGAAAAAAATTCGTCGCTAATTTTGCGATGGAAAATTTCAATTTTCTTCGCTAATTTGCGACAAAAAAAATTCGTCGCAAAATTCGTCGTTAATTATTCGTGGCTAATTTGCCACGAAACAAAATTCGTCGCTAATTATTCATGACAAAATTCGTGACTAATTTGCCACGAACTTTATTCGTGGCAAAATTCGTCGCTAAATATTTGTGGCAAAATTCGTCGCTAATTTGCCACAAACTATATTTGTGGCAAAATTCGTCGCTATTTTTTTCAAAATTTGTTTTTGTTGGTCACGAAATTGTGACGAAATATTTCGTGGCAAAAATCGTTGCTAATTATTCGGGACAAAATTTATCACTAATTTGCAACGAACACATTTCGTGGCAAAATTCGTGGCTAATTTGCCACCAAATTTTTTTTTTGTCAGTTTTTTGCGACGAACTTATTAGTGGCAAAATTCGTGGGTAATTTAAATTACCCACCAAAATGAATGTATTTCATTTTCTTATTCGATTTTAAATGTAATTTAAAGCAAAATTAATTTCTAGAATTTGTATTTAACATTGATTAAGCACTTAATAACATCAAAATATTATAATATGAAAATGAAATACATTCATCTATATTTTCCATGTACTTGAACATATAGCTCAATGTGATCAAACTATTATAATAATATGAAAATGAAATACATTCATTTACATTTTCCATGTACTTGAACATATAGCTCAATGTACTTGAACATCCTTGGCAAATCTCCCCCTCCGCATATCAACACATAGCTCAATGTACTTGAACATAATCCTCTCAAGGGTATTTTGCCATGCTTGGGATCTCTTTGAGGTAATAAGATCATGAAGTTCTTGCAGAGCTTCTTGCTTCTTCTAGGATCCATGCAGAGCATTTTCTGGAATCCAGCAATTGCATCAGTGATAAGAATGCTGGATTGGCAACTTAATATCACTTCATACATTTCATTACATTGGTTTAGGGCACCAAAGGAGACATGATCTCGACCCTTATCTACAATTTTCAGTAGAGGATGGTCCATTACTAGTTTTTATAGGTTCACTGATAGCAAAACATACAATAAGGTCAACAGTGTAAAGATCACTCGCCTATCAAGGAATGCAATCAGACATCCATGAAGATATTTTTAACCCATCTTTGCAAACGCAGGGTGTAGTCCACTGTGAATAAGTCTAATGCATTAGCCATTTAATGGGGAAAAGACAAAGACGAAGTGTCGGGGTATCTGAGCAATATAATGCATAAAAAAATCCTAGAGGGTGGATCAGTAAAAACTTCCAGCTGTCTCTCACCTTAAGCTCTTCACAAATGTCCAGTATTCTAGTCATGCAGTCTGGATCAAGACCCGCAGCATCAACAAGCCCCCTCAACACAAGAATCGGGTTAACATGCCAGAGGTAAAGGATCATGCCGACACCCCCAGCATTTTTCATTATCATGGGAAACATGGCAAGGGAGACTTCAGACTGCAGGAGATTATATACAGTCTACAAGCACAGGAATACATAGATTCAAATTCAGGATGATTATATCAAGACAAACGATGAAAAGTGTCAATGCACTTCCAATTGCATACATTAATATGTGCCATTGCAAGAAGCGAGACTTCTGGACAGTATTTGAGAGGGTATTCAAGCATTGCACGAACCGATCCAGCGTAACCAGCCTCAGCAATTTGACACAACACATCTAAGAGGTCAAGGCACAACCAAGCATGATTTGCATGTCCAAGCTAGAGCTTATGACCATTTATTGCATCAACATAAGCCTACACAGAATTTTACCATATAATTAGAACCAAATAAACAATAAAGGGAAGGATTACAAGTTCTATAGCACATACCAGCTGCCTCGCAGAATGAGCAAAGGTAAATGCTTCGGGAGGAGCTGACACAGCATATTTTAAGAATGATATCTGGCCCTCAATATTCTTCCAGACAGACCCACATATGGCCTTGAGAGGAAAAGGATCCTGCACAACCCAAGTTCAAGATTCCATAAACTTCAGCAGATAAGTTGCTAGGGCTCATAATAGAACTTCATGTTCAGGAAAAATAATTTCCAAAAACCAGACAAGACATGCAAACACACCTGACAAGCACATCGATAAACAGACATGAAGAAAGAAAATGCTTCCTCATTAGGCAAGTAGAATCCTTCATGATCCAGGCTTTCAATTACTGGTAACCAATTAATTCCAGGCGCCTGTATTCAAAGAATTGTTTCTAAAAGTGTACTATACGCATACCATTAAAGCCAAAGATTGAATCAGAAATGTCAAACTCACAAGCTGCTTGATTGAATCTACGAGAATATCAATGTTCCAAGAGCTTGGAGACAGAAGATCAGACCAACTGCTGTTGCCAAGTGCCACAGCAAAACTCGAAGCTGTGTTGTGATTATCTTCGAGACCAACATGAGTACGGGCAATAGTACCTTTCATCTCGAAAAAAAAAAAGAATACTTGAATAAGCCAATGCACGTTTAAACAGATTATAGGAGAGATCAACACAAGAGAAATTTAATTATTCGGGAGAGTTCAGATTGCTGAACAAAGGAGCAAGTACCCATCAAAGAATATCCACACTTTAGCGAAATCGATAGCATAATAGAATGAAACATTTTCCCTGCCCATCGCCATTAAATAGCCAACCAGAGAAAACATCCAAGCTATATAGATGAATACGGCCACGAAACCGCCATAGCCTAACTATAGCAGGAGAAAAAGGGCCACATCATGAGCGATCACTATGTAATGTACTTCTCATCTAATCTCCCAGATGTCTCAACCCCATCAACGTCTCAACAGGCACTCATCGCGCTCATGCGTAGCAAGCAACAAATCACGACACTGTCCAAGAAAAATCAAAAGCTCTTACCTATCGCTCCACTCTTCTCCTCCTTCTCTTCCTCCGCATCCTTCATCTCCACCTCCTGCACCTTCTTCTCTTCCTCCACCTTCTTAGCCGCCGCCGCTGCCGCCGCCTTTGCCTTCTTTTCCCGCTCCCTCTCGACCTGCCTCAGCTTCTGCTTCTCCCTCACCGCCCTCAACACCGCCGCGACGTCCCTCTCCGCCGCCTCATGCGCGAGGAAATCGCTCCGCTCGGCCACGAACTCGAAGGCCTCCTCGATGAACCCCAGCGGGGCTGGACGGATCGAACCTCGCGATGAACTCGACCGTGGCAGAGGAGGAGGCCGAGGGCTTGGCCTTAGGTTGCTTCTCCTCTTCCTCCTCGAAGTCAGAGATGATCGCCATGGACGGTGAGCTTCGGGATGGATCGAATCGGAGATTCCTCTTGTCTGGCTCGATTTCCTCTAGGGCTCCGGAGGCCACGGGCGAGGAGGAGTCGCGGGAGGAAGTGCAGGGGGGAAGGGGGTACCTAAAACCCTAGCGAGCGCGAGAGGTCTGGGAGTGTGGGAGGTGTGGGGGAGAGGGAAGAAGGAGAAGGAAAAGGAGAATGAGAAGTGGAAGCAGATCTGATTTGATAGAGAGAAACGAAAGAGAGAGAGAATGGGAAGAGAGGGCGGGCAAATTGGCACTAAGGGCGGGGAACTCGAAATTTGCGATGGATTTCTTAAAATTCGTGATAAATTTATTACGGATTTTAGCCATGAATTTTAAAAAATACCCATACACATGCCTATATTCATTTGTTTTGAAATTCATGGCTAAAATCCGTGATAAATTTGTCACGGATTTTAGTCACGAATTTCATAAAAAATGAATTTAGCCACGAATTTCATGAAAATGCCAAAAATTCATTTTTCATAAAATTCATGGCTAAAATCCGTGGTAAATAAAATTCGTGGCTAAAATCCATGGCAAAGTTGCCACGAATTTCATAAAAAAAATGAATGTAGGCATGTGTATGGGCATTTTTTAAAATTCGTGGCAAAATCCATGGCAAATTTGCCACGAATTTTGGCCATGAATTTTATTTGCCACAGATTTTAGCCACGAATTTCATAAAAAATGAATGTAGGCATGTGTATAGGCATTTTTTAAAATTCGTGGCTAAAATCCGTGGCAAATTGAAAAATGAATTTTTGGCATTTTTATGAAATTCGTGGCTAAAATCCATGGCAAAGGCAAATTTGCCACGGATTTTAGCCACGAATTTCATAAAAAATGAACATACGCATGTGTATGGGCATTTTTTAAAATTCATGGCAAAATCCATGGCAAATTTGCCACGGATTTTAGCCACGAATTTTAAAAAAATGAATTGTGGGCATTTTTATGAAATTCATGGCAAAATCTGTGGCAAATTTGCCACGGATTTTGTCACGGATTTCATGAAAAAATTACTTAGGCATGTTTGTGGCAATTTTTTTAAAATTTGTGGCAAAATCCGTGGCAAATTTGCCACGGAGTTTACCACGAATTTCATAAAAAATGAATTGTGGGCAATTTTTTATGAAATTCGTGGCTAAATCCGTGGCAATGCCACGGATTTAGCCACGAATTTCATTTCTACTAGCCCACACACGCCTAATTCATTTTTTTTCCCGATAATAACGTTTAATTAACAATAATAGCAATAATAATAATAACAACAACAACAACAATACTAATAATTATAACAACAACAACAACAACAATAATAAATATGACAACAACAATCAACTCTTGTCATAATAATAATAATAATAATAATAATAATAATTACGACATAATTAGTAAAAAATCTCAAAAATCTAAATCTTCATCTTCACCTTCGTCTTCGTCTTCATCTTGATCTTGATCTTCATCTTCTTCTTGAGCATCATCGTCGTCGTCGTCGTCGTCGTCGTCGTCATTTTCATCATCCTCTGTCTCAAAATCAAATTATGCAACACCTTCTAAATTTGATTCGCGAATTTCGATTAGATCTACATCTATCATTGTTCCACATGGATCTCGTAGAGTAGGAATGTTATATTCCTCAGTTTAAACTGCGTTACAAACTTCCTCTTGTTGATATGTTGTATCCTTCCAGTGTTCCTCGATTTTTCTTCGTGCTTTGGTTTTACATATAGCCCACCAATCAACTTTGTCACATTTCAAACTAGGATATGATGCATAATAGACTTGAATTGCTTGTTGTGCCAACACAAATGGTTCATATTTCATATATCTTTTCTTGTGATTTATTTCAACTAAATTAAACTTCGTGTGCACCTTCATTTCTTTGACGGGGTCGAAGCACATGCACTTAAATAACACAACCCGCATTAATAGTCTGAGGTACTTTATCTCGATGATTTCATCCAACAAGTCATAAAAATCATCTTTTGAACTATCACAATTGGATGACCGAACACACACGCCACTATTCATTGTGTCTTTTCTCATCCATATTCTTGAGTGTGAAAATTATATCCGTTTGTGAAATATGTTGGCCAAGTTCATATGCTTGACTGTGCACCCCATGACAGATAATATAGCAATCCTTGCTCTTCAACTTGATCATGATTACTGTGAACCTAAGATCACACATGCAAAGTCAATATATATATTTAAATGATGTATAAAATATTAATAACTTGGTTTTGGTCTATAGGCAACTTACATATGTTTTTGAACCATGTTGCAAATTGTTCATCACACAAACGGTCAAACTCATTTGGTGGTAGTCCATACATTGAATTTTGAAAAATCCTATTAACAATTTACATTTATATATTAGTAAATATTTGACACGCAATACATATATTTGCAAATATACACTTACTGAAAGTATGGCTCCACTTCTGGACAGTTCAGTAAAATATATGTATGGACTGCCTCTCGTTCTTCACCTGTTAAGTAACAAAACTTACATGCGCCGCTTGATCGATCGAGATAATTGAAAATAGAGAATGATTTGCAATTGGGATCGATGGGACCCTCATCATTTCTTCCTGTTCTCCGCCTTTTTGTACGTGCGGCTCAAAATGGTATGATGCAAATGTTATCACTTCTTCCACAATATATGCATTACAAATTGAAGCTTCAACACATGCCTTATTCTTCACTTTTTTCTTCAAATGATATAAGAACCTTGTTGCAATATAAAGAAGTTTATCATAACATAATATATAATAAAGTATTTTGAAATTTATTTTGAAAAAATTTTTACCTCTCAAATGGATACATCCAACGAAATTGGATGGGACCTACAACTTTGGCCTTATAAGGCAAGTGAACTAAAAGATGCTCCATTGAATCAAAAAACGATGGAGGAAATATCCTTTCTAAATTGCAAAGAATAATTGGAATGTCTCTCTCCAGTTTCTCCATGTGTGATGCTTTTAACATTATTGAACAAATATCATGAAGGAAATTACGTCGCAAAATTAGCGATGAAAAAAATCCGTCGCTAACTTCGTCGCAAATTAGCAATGAATAATTTTTCGTCGCAAATTCCGTTGCAAATTAGTGACGGATTTTTTTTGTTGCAAATTCCGTCGCAAATTAGAGACGACATTTTTTTTCATCGCAAATTAGCAACGGAAAAAGAATTCGTCGCAAATTTGCCACGAATTTTTTTTTCGTGGCAAATTCCGTCGTAAATTAGCCACGAATTTTTTTTCGTGGCAAATTCCGTCGTAAATTAGTGACGACATTTTTTTTCGTCGCAAATTAGCAATGGAAAAAAATTCGTCGCTAATTTCGTCGCAAATTAGCCACGAATTTTTTTCGTGGCAAACACTACAAAAAAATCGGTTTTTTGCCACGAAAATTTGCAACGAAAAATTTTCGTTGGAAAATTTGCGACAAATTTTCCAACGAAAAGCAAAATTCGTTGGAAATTTCCAACGAAAAAATTTTCGTCCCAAAATTCGTTGGAAATTTCCAACGAAAAATTTTCGTTGGAAAATTCGTTGGAAATTTCCAACGAAAAAATTTTCGTCGCAAAATTCGTTGGAAATTTCCAACGAATTTTTGTTCATTGGAAATTTCCAACGAATTTTGCGACGAAAATTTTTTCGTTGGAAATTTCCAACGAATTTTCCAACGAATTACAAAAAAACCCGGTACTGTTCGGAATTTTTGATATTCGTTGAAAAATTCGTTGGAAATTTCCAACGAATTTTCCAACGAATTTCATTTTTTGGGCAATTATTTCAGTGTGTACAATTTTCGTTGGAAAATTCGTTGGAAATTTCCAACGAATTTTCCAACGAATTTCAATTTTTCGGGAATTATTTCAGTGTGTACAATTTTTGTTGGAAAATTTGTTAGAAATTTCCAACGAATTTTTTTTCGTTGGAAATTTCCAACGAATTTTCCAACGAATTTCATTTTTTGGGCAATTATTTCAGTGTGTACAATTTTCGTTGGAAAATTCGTTGGAAATTTCCAACGAATTTTCCAACGAATTTCAATTTTTCGGGAATTATTTCAGTGTGTACAATTTTTGTTGGAAAATTTGTTAGAAATTTCCAACGAATTACAAAAAATCCCGGTACCGTTCGGCATTTTTTATATTCGTTGGAAAATTCGTTGGAAATTTCCAACGAAATTTCCAACGAATTTCAATTTTCCGGGCAATTACTTCAGAATGTATAATTTTTCGTTGGAAAATTTGTTGGAAATTTCCAACGAAAAAATTTTCGTTGGAAATTTCCAACTAATTTCAATTTCTCAGTTCGCGCTCTCTCTCTCAAATTCCCACTCAAATTCCCCCCCCCCCCGCCTCTCTCTCTCTCTCTCTCTCTCTCTCTCTCTCCCCTTCGCCTCCGCCTCCTCCCCCGCCGCCCCCCCTCCTCCTCCGGCTCCTGCGCGCCGTGGACACCGACGCCCTCGACGCCCCCGACGCCTCGTCGCCGGCGAGGGACGAGCCGCCCAGATCCGGCGAGGGCCGAGCCGCCCCCGAAGCCTGCTCCCGCGCCCCTGCTGCTGCTGCTACTTCTTCTTCATCTTCTTGTTCTTCGGCGCAACAGCCTCGCCGGCCATGGCGAGGGCCGAGCTCGCCATGGCCGGCGAGCTCGCCATGGCCGGCGAGCTCGAGCTCGCCCAGATCTAGGCGAGCTCGGCCCTCGCCATGGCCGGCGAGCTCGAGCTCGCCCAGATCTGGGCGAGCTCGGCCCTCGCCGGCGACGAGCTCGAGCTCGCCCAGATCTGGGCGAGCTCGGCCCTCGCCGGCGACGAGCTCGAGCTCGCCCAGATCTGGGCGAGCTCGGCACTCGCCGGCGACGAGCTCGAGCTCGCCCAGATCTGGGCGAGCTCGGCCCTCGCCGGCGACGAGGCTGGCCCTCGCCGGCGGCGAGGGCTATTTTTCAATAAAAAAAAATTCGATGGAAAAAAATTTCCACGATTTTTCGAAAAAAAAAATTGTAGTTTCCAACGAAAAAAAATTCGTCGGAAAAAAAGTTCGTTTCCAACGAATTTAGCCACGAGTTTTCCAACGAATTTTCCAACGAAAAAAAATTCGTCGCAAATTTCCAACGAAAATTCAAATTTTTCGTTGGAAAATTTTCCGACGACGAATTACCAACGAATTTTTTTTCGTTGGAAAATTCGTTGGAAATTCTTTTTCCAACGAATTTTCCAGAATTTTTCGTTGGAAATTTTGTCGGAAAAAAATCGTTTTTTTGTAGTGAAATTCTGTCGCAAATTTGCCATGGATTTTTTTCGTGGCTAATTTGCGACGAATTTTTTTTCATCGCAAATTCCGTCGCAAATTAGCCACGAAAAATTATTCGTCACTAATTTCCGTGGCTAAATCCTTATTTTTTTTTTTGTAGTGATATGAATACTTCAACCGATGGAAGAAATCATGTGTGAAGTGATCAAAAGTTTATCGATTCTAAGATCGAATAATGATTGTAATAGTGATGGGATAATGTGGATAGGCGTGGCTTTTGGTAATAGCCTCCCAGTGTACCACCGTAAACATTTATTATTTCTCTTCAAAGATTCGCGTTTCTAACATTTTATCCCCCATTTTGAATTTTTTAACTTTGGTGCCCACTTCACTTCCGTGACCACACCTACAATTTGTCGTTTATTATCTAAGAAGAGAATCGAAACGGATGATGTTTTTAACATCTCATACCCAAACACTACCCGAACACTAGGGACAAGAAGTTGTTCTCATTCGTTTTTTTGATATCGTGGGACATCGGAATGACATATACCACAATATAATACTACTGTAAAAGTAACATTTATTTTGTCTACCACTTGCACATTAGAGCTGAATTCCCAAAGGTGCAACTCGAATTCTCTACCCATGGCAACCGAGAAACCCACAATCATATGGCAAATACTCTGCTAGGTTGACTATGCTATAGATAGCAAAGGAATTTATGTCGGTCTGTCATGAAAACGCACAAGTTCCGCGTTCCGCGTACTAGATTTGTTCGTAGAGTTGATCTGCCCACCACCCATGATTTTATCTGGAACCAATGGACGCAGCTATAGAGCGTTTTCCATTAATTCATCGGCAAAATTTCCTATGTACTCTAATAAATTTTGTGGCGATTCTTGATTCCGAGAAATGTCTCACAAACTTCTCGGAACCCGACAATATTCAATGTGCCTATTTCTGACAAATTTAATGGAGGGTCGACTTCTATGGTACGCTGCTTGTCATAAATGATGCCCTCCATTTCCTCGCGTCTTTTTCTTTGATTATGGAATGCTCTTCCTTTGACTAAACGAGAGAGACAAAAAGAAAGGGAACCAGAAGGCCTCGCGCAGCAGCAGGGAGGGCAGAGTCGCGCGAGGGGCAGAGGTCAGAGTCGCCCGGAGAATCCTTGACCCATCCGAGAGGCCCGCGGTTTGAGGCCGGTCCGTTAGTTCACTATCTCGGTTTCTTGTCTTGTATGTTTGGTTGATTAGATTTAGCGCGTCTTCTTTGGGCCGGAAGTTTGGTAGCCGGAAAACGAGATTTGGTTGTCGGTTTTAAGTTTTAATGGCCAAAACGGTGACCGGCGGTCCGGTGACGGTCAAAGTAGGTAGCGTTGTTTCGGGGACCGGATGTGTGATTGATGGTCAGAGGACATTCCTCCGGCGAAGCAAAAAGGAGACGTTCGAGAGAAAAGATTCTAACTTACGGGGTGTCAAATATGCATTTTGGCCGTATGCTCGAAATGGTTTGCTGCATATTCTAGCAAAACCGAGCTGCAATGAAACAAAAAAAATTGTAATTAAAACAATAAAAAAAGAAAATAAAAAGTGGCCAGTTCCTGGGTGGAATTGGGAACTAGCAGGTTCGTTTGGTTGCCAGTTCCAAAACAGGATAGGCCGATCACCCCCTAGTCATTTGCTGTTAAAATTGAGAATGAAGCTTAATCAGGAGGTGAACTCGGTGAGCGGAAGCTAGGTTTAGATTTTGAGAGTTATTTCTTGCTCTGAAATGTAATCCTCTACGTGTTCGACTTGTTCTGCCACTGCCAGTAGTGTTTATTACATGAGCTCGCCTTTGCTTTCTGAACTTGCTCTATTAAGACAATTAAGCATTTCGTTTTGGGCCTTTGATTTTAACTTTATGATTTGATCTTTGAAGGTTCGGACCAGAGATTACCCAACCGGTATGTATTCTCAGAGGAACTATGGTAATTGGACCCGTCAAGGTCCTGAGGCTGAGGCGCCAGCTGCCTTCCCTCCTCCAACTTCCAACTCGCGGCAACTTCTTAGGATGTATGGTCATGATAATGGGAATAATGGTCCAAAGGCTCCTCCTAGTGTCGCATATCTCAATTATCAGGAGCATTATTCTTTGCATGGAATCCAAAAGTCCCACCTCTTTCCAACTCCCTCACTTCCTCCTCCCCCCACATACTGGCCCCCACGCCCAATCAATTCGCAGCCTCAGCAGCCTAATTGTCCACTCTTCAATCAAAATTCAGGCCTCATTACTTCATTTCCTGCGAAAACTTTCACTCAAACTTCCACTCAGTCATTGGCTCCCCAGCAAATCCAATCAACTGGTGAAACAAACTCCTTAACATTGCAGCAGAAGAGAAAAGAGAAGAAAATGCAGAGGAAGAGGAACATAAAAGAGGCAAAAGTTAAGGGGATGTATTGCCCGACCATTCAGCGGAAGGCAAAGGATAAGGAAAAGAGGAAGAGGCTGAGGAAGCAAAAAGAGGCCGAGGAAGCAAAAAGAGGCCAAAACTAAGAAGAATATGTGCTATGAGGACGTAAGTCCTTTGTCAGAGTTGTTGGTGGCTGAAGATGATGTTAAATTGGATATCGATATCAACACAGGAGGGATGTCTCTGCAAATTCCGGATATATCGTCAAAGAGGATTAGTATTGAACCTTCCCAAAACATATGCAATGGCGTGTCCGAATGCTTAGATACAGATACGCCATTTGACTCCCTTGCAAATGCATATGACCTGAGACGACAAAGGAGAATACCTATAAAGTTGGCCCAGTGGAATGTTTTGTAATGACAAAGGGTTAATGGAATTGGAACCATAGAAATAGTGGGTCATTTGTTGGATAAGAATCCATTCAGAAGTTTTCTTCGTCAAGGATGTGGTGCCTATCTTGAGATGGTGGCTACAGTTAAACAAGACTGATACTATGTATGGTTGCTTGAGTGGAGCGGTGCTCAGCCATATAATGGTTGCTATGAATAGGTGCAGAATTTGCCTAGTAAACAAAAGGTAGAGTTTCTGACGCCTGTCTTTTCCTTTGGCCAGTTTTCAGATGTCCTGTTTATCATATGTAGTTGTCCTCTAGACTGGGTATTCTTAGATTGCCATTTGAGAAATGGGAAGTCATGCCCTTGGTTAAGGAAAATGACAAGTCGTGTCTTAATCGTAGATATTCCATTGATTAGACTCATTAGAGAGAAATATCTTCTTCCTTGATCCCTATTGTGAATTACTAAAGATATATTTCAATTTATATGCTTTTTGATCTAGCAATTCTCCAATTTTAGCTCTTCAGTTACAAATATATCAAGAGATTGATTAGACCATGACCTTTTCATACCTCTTAGATAATTAATACGCTTTGGAAACTCATTACATACAGAAAAGATGGTCTCGAAATAATTTGTCTTCAGAATGATATAGTCAATTTGGTGCATGTTTCTTCTCTATTTAGTAGAACCCTATTACATGAATATCGTTTCTCTTTGCCTTTTTGACCCCTCCTTTTTCCATTCATTTGCTGTTTATGACATTGTGGAATCTATGATTTGTTAAGGTATTATATATATTCTGAATGCTAACGTTTGGTTTTCAGCTCCAAAGCCTTACAGGCCATGGGTTACTCAGGCTTCTCATTGGATCTGCGTGCATTGATTCTTTCTGTGAGTCCTCTCATGCCCGTGCACAACTTGGTAAGACCTTTGAACTTATGATTCCTTGCTTTCTTGACATCATGTACACCTCTGATGCATATTGAATAACCAGTTGCTTGTGCATATTACAAGTCAGCTGCATGGTGTGACCTTTCTATACTATAGCCTGTTAACAACGTAATGGCATGTGTTAGGGCTCTATGGCAATGTTTCTTGCTGTGGCACTATGATATGATGCTCATGCTAAGATTGAGTATACCTATAGCTGTAGATTTCCTTGCATGATGGTAGTCAATCACAACGAGGACACTATAGAGGTCTTCAAGATGAAGTTAGGCGATATCCTTGGTCTTCATTCCTAATTCTTGGTTTATTCTGATCATATTGTTCATTGTTCTTATTCCTGTTAGTTAATCTCTTCATTTGACTATAGCCTAAGTCAAACTTGCAGTTCAAGGGAGTTCCCATTCTTGTGGTGAATTCATCGCAAACTAATTGAACTATAGTATTCTGACTCTTTGTACTGCATGTAGAGTGCAAATAGGTATGTGACATCATTGGTGGTGATTCTAGCATAATGAGATTCTCTCCTGTTTCTGTGATGGCAGAAACTGTTAATGCTAATTATTTTGTCTCAAGAAGTTAAAGCATTTCATAACCATAATTTGTTCAGACAGTGCCTTATGGATAAAGATATTTATGAATGTTATTGATGATGATTAGCATTCTATTCTTTAGTAAGAGGATGTAGTTAATCATGTAGCATTCCATAAATTGTCTTCAAATGATTCAGTGTACTCTGACTGACAATCCATGTGCCATTTACTGCTTTTCCAAACACAGAATTTCATCAAGGGACCGAGAAAGGAAGCATGATGAATGTCCAGATCAGGTCTTTTCCGGATGTTTATGTCTTTATTGAGGGTTGCAGCTGTGATCACAAGCCCATTTCATGCTTTTAACTTGATTATCAGATTGTTAAGATAATTTATGGCATAATCCTGTCTAGGCATCGCTTTTCTGATGCTAATTTATGTCACCGACATAATATGTAATCTGGCTTGATATTTGTTATGAGTTTTTTTAACTTTGAGGCAAATTTAGGCATGCTATTGATGTGTCCGAGTTTCGTAGTTCTGGACTATATCAGGTGCAATCCTTGATGATGGTAAAAGAGGTAAATGATTCGCATATGATTACTACCATCAAGTGTAGTACGATATCTGTAATGAAGAATCTTCGCATTTGCGGGGATTGTCATTCCCAATTAAACTTATTGCAAAGATTGTTGATCGTGAGATCTTGTGAGAGATTCCAGCCACTTTCATCACTTCGGGTGGCATTTGCTCGTGGGGATCATTGGTAGCAAGGGCGTGAGGTTATTTCTCCTGACATGAACCTGTTAGCATCCTGAGTTTGCTCATTGTGTTAAGCATTGATGATAGTGGAGCAGCTACACAAGCACTATTCAATATGGGCTTACTTTTATTGTTGACGTAATAGACAGTGAATTCATGTGGAATCCATGGCTTTTTTTATCAGCTTTGGTTAGTTTAGGAGGGTAAGGGAGTTCAAGTATTTCTCGGCTGTATGAGCTTGTGGAAAGTTGGAGACCTGGGAGGAAATCTTGCTTTGGATGGCATTGCCATCCGTTGGCTCCATTCAGGGGTTTCTGTCACTTAGCTTATGGCTTTGGTCTCACCAGAAAAAAAGAATCTATTCACACGTAGGGTATCCCTTCCGCAGAATTAGATCAAGTGAAAAAACCCAGAGCATTGGAAATAGATACTTTCCATCTAATAGAATTTGTATTTCGACCAAAAAAAATCTATTAGAATTTGGGACGTTAAGAGAGAAGGAAGAACTGCTTGATAAAAGAAGGAAAAATGACACAAACAGTCCATGAACTTTAGCTCAATGTGTAATTTGGTCCCTGAGTTTTTAATTTGTTCAATATAATTCTTGAATTTTAATTTAATGTGCAATGTGATCCCCGAACTTTTAATTTGTTTAATGTCATTCTTGAACTTTTAGTACATATTTAATTCGGTCCTTGAACTTGAGCAGTCTTTTCCATTAATTCAAGTTCATGGACTAAATTGAATATGTATCAAAAGTTCTGGATGACATTGAACAAATTAAAAGTTCGAGAACTACATTGCATATTGGGTTAATGTTCAGGGACTACATTGAATAAATTAAAAGTTTATGGATCAAATTATATATTGAGCCAAAATTAAGAAATCGTTTGTGTCATTATCCCATAAAAGAAAAGAAAAGAAACCCACCCAAACAAAAGAAAGGTTCTTGCCCTGCCTCCTCTTTTTCGATTGGAATTGAAAGTTGGTCCTTTTCTGAAATGTCCCATCAACTCTTCTCCTCCGGCCCTCTATTAAATTCTTAGAGCCTCTTCGCCTCTTTATTAGGTCTGAGATATAACAAAAGCTTCTTCCATCTCTGGATGAAATTCAACTTCACCACATGTTGTCTCACAAATTTGCTGTATCTCTTCAACAAATCGACAGTAGCAAGTGAGGTTAGTTTAATTGTGGTGACAAAGTTAGTACTCTCATGTTCTTTGTCTTATTCAAGTTGAGTCGATGTTAGTGTTAGAAACCGGTAGTCATAAAGCACAATAAAATCTTAATGGTCTAGCACGGTTGATCAGTTGTCAATGCTCGCTAATGTATTGCACGAGAAGCGGAAACTATTTCTTTTAATAGTGATTAGTCAACTCTTCATGTTGCAGTTTTCACTATCCTAAGAGGTCTGTCTTCCTAAGAGTTCTTTTGCCTTTTCCGTGGATTATTTTGTGTTGTGTGGGGTTGAAATCCACAACTCTTGTGCCATCTATTTTCTCGCGTCTTGCTAATATGAGGCTTGGGCTCGCAATTGCCTGAGTCTTCCTGACCACAATGGAGAACCAGTCTTGTTCGTTTTGAAGATGAATTTCACAATACCTCTACCAGTAATATTCTAGCACTACCTTGTAGGATTCCTTTTTTCTATGGATGAAAGTTGGACCTTAGAGTACATTTTAATTCACAGTCCTGACGATGCATACTTGAACTTAGTTTGCTTGCTGTAGGTTTTAGGTTGTGCTTACCAAGCTTAACACTTTCCACAAATGGAAGTTACATTAGAAGCTGGGTGTGCATTAAGAGAAGATTATGGTTTTTTGTCCGACTACTCATGTTCTTTGGCCTCCCTAAACTTGCACATTATGTCAAGACTGGAGAGTTGTCTCCCAAAATGTCTGCATAAACTGGTTAGAATTTTTCTTCTTCTGTTTTACTCTGGACACGAAATGCTAACACTCCTTGCCCTTGAGTTACTTTTCATCTTGCTGTTATGTGTAGAAAGCATGAATTCCATCTGGCCTCATTTGAAGAACTAGAGGTTATAGGTATAAACTTTGAAGAACTGACTCTTTTGACATCTGATCATGAATGTTGTAATTCTTTGACCGTTAGAAAGTATTGTTGTAATATGTAGGGTAAAATAGAGATGTCATTAGTTTGCATGTGAATATGATTGAAATCCAAGAGGTCTAGACTCGTCATCCTTTAGAGCCGTGTCACGTTGTGATTTGATTCCCAATAAAGCTTTCTTAATATTCATTACTTGCTAGCTTGTATTAGATGTTTATAACATAGCATATGGGTATGCCTGTGTGATGTCTTTCTTCACTCCCACTCTTTCAATGAAGTCTTCACAGAATAGTCATATAGATTTATTTTGTCTTTTGCGGTGTAGAAATGATAAAAGAGGTTTCACTTGAGAGTGATTCGGCTATTTTCACTCGTGGCCTCTACTCTGCAAGAAATAGAAAGAGAAGCATATTAGTTTGCAGCTTTTTGAGGTACGTGTAGAAGATTTTCATTGTGAGATGCAACAACCTTGGCTATGTCTGTGGTTGATGTTCTTTGATATATGTCTTACACTATTTATTTTCTTCTATTATTGTTCCACTAGTTCATGGAGGTATATCTATCTTGACTTCATTTTTGCGTATATACCCTATGGAATTACCTATAGGCCCAAATCGCAGTGGCAGTCAACCTCTGTGACAGAGGCATGGGCAAGTGCTGCTTGAGAGTTTCTCCGAATATCTCCCGTGAGAGTTCTCTTACCTGACGCAAACAACCACTTCCGGTTGGGGAAGCCGCAGGTGAAGGAATGACTCACTATGGGAGCGAGAGGTTGATGTTTTTGTTGTTGCTTGCAGCGCTAGGAGTAACTGGCTTGGCAGAGAGAACACGGACCTTTGTTACCCTGGGAGCACAAGAGCAGTAGTCTTCCCACTCGTCATTGTTTTCAACTTGCTTTTCGTTTCATGGAATATGTATTACAATCATCGATAAATCAATAGGAGCTAGTTGAAATTGGAAAGCAAATATAAAATCAATTTGGAAGAACATAAAAATTTCGTTATTATCAGATTTTTTTTAAGGATAATCACACTACAATAAATTTTCATCCGTTTTATTATGTACAAGTACTGCAACTTTTTCTTTTACAATTGAGTATCTTAACTGTCAAAATATAGCTCAACATGGTGACTTGCTTACTCAGGAAAGAATGATGCACATTGATATATAGGAGTGCCAACTCAATTTAAAATTTGATAATAATATTGTGATTTTTGTGTTCCATTCCAAAGCTGAATGCCTTTAAGGATCTTTGAAACTTCCACGGTAATTTTGTAATAAACTAATTGATTCACATCAATTTGTGTTAAGTGGCATTAGTAAGAGTGCTACTTTCGTAACATCTTTCGTGGAAGAATTATAAGATGGCCTAGGTCCGTAAGAACACATAAGCTTGAATTTTTGTCTAGTGCTGAAAGTTATTTTTTAAGAGTCGATTAGGGAGTTTCTAACACATGAATATTTGCCGACAAGTTGAAAATGCACTTTTATGAAAAAAATAAAAGAAAATTAAAAGAAAAAGAAAAAAGAAAAAGAAGAGAGAAAAGAAAATAATAAATCTCCAGCCCATCCCTTAAGTTCGGCCCTATTCTGAGGGCAACGTTTTGAAGCCGTTTGTGGCCTTTGCTGACTCATTGACGACGCCCACAGCTGAATCAGGTCGTTTTGTTTCCAATCGAATTCTAGATATGATTTCAGTTCACTCCTGCTTTGCCCTCTCGCTTTTTTCAGAGTTGCACTGCCGTTGATTGCGATGTGGAGGAGGAATCGAGTTTGCGAGGAAGGTGTTCGATGAAATGACGAAGCTGGACTCTGTTTCGAGAAGTACCTGTTCACGATGGAGATAATTGACGACTCGGCAGTGGCGACCTCAAGCTTTGGATTGGTGATCGAGCGAAAGCAAGTCTCTCGAAGATTGATTCCAGAGAAGCTCGTTGAACTTGCTCGACAATGCCATGATCGTGTCCGTGGAGCTTCTTCGCTTCCGTCCGCCAATAACGTCTCCGTTTTTGCTCTGTTTCAAAGGCCTGCGACGTCTCGCCCAGGGATATTTCAGGCGCACTAGTTGTCGATCATCACCGTTGCTGCTCGTTTCCCATGAATTCAAGCTCCAGCATGGTTCGTCATTCTCGGTCATTATGACACATACTTGAAGCACATGAAGCAATAAATCTTCGATCAATTCATGAAGCTGAGTTGTCATGTCATTCGAATCCATTTAATCAGGAACTCTCTAGACCGTCGAAGTCCATAAAAGTAGGTCCCAAAGCCGGCACTCTGGAATAGGCGGTTGAAGCATTGAAAAGGGAAACAAATTGATGACGATGCCAAAAAAAAAAGTTGAGTTCTAGGATGGAGAGTGATTTGGAGGAAAGAATCATTATCTTATTCAGCGAAGATTGTGATGTCAAGAAGTGCTAAGGGACAAAGTGGCCAAATTTGAAGCGGGTTTGTATTCCATGCTCTCTAACGCTCATCCGTTTCATGTTAGAGAATGAGTTGAAGTTGGAATAATATGAAGAGTTCAAGATTTCTTTGAAAACCTCTATTTGACGGGGGCGAACACCAACTTGAATGCTATCATGGTGAATTGATGAATATCCACAATGAATGAAGATGAGATGGAAGGGGACGATGCTCTCGCAGTCGAATGGCAAACTGTTTGATTGATTTCTCTAATAAATTTGAGAAATAATGCTTTTCATGAATCGTATGATGTTGCAGATCCACTGGTGTCAAGGGGGAGGTGTTGAGGTCCTTGAATGATAGCGTGAAGTGATGAGTGATGCTATAAATTGTGATGAAAACGAAGTTGGAGGAATTGAAGGCTAGCTTGAAGTGAGGGGCAATGTGTTGCTATGCATTTTTAGGATTTTCTTTTAATATATTATAGCATACATTGTCAATAGGAAAAAAGGATTTACAGAATTGGCTTTATACTTACGCCATTAATTTAAAAAAGAGAGTATTATTAACCTAACATCAATTATAGATTGGTCGATTAGGTAAATTTCCTATAACTTAAGTATAATATATTTTTCCTATATATTTTTCTCTGTTCTCGTTTCTCCTTGTGATGATCAAGATTCAAGATGACTTGAATTTATACGATGATAGAAAGGGGGAGAGACCGGTGATTGTAGAGGACTTGTCATGGGCTCATATGAGATTTTTAATTTTTTTTAGCAAAAGAGGATGAGTGTTGTGCACGAGTAGAGGTGGCAAAATGAATTAATGGACCCATTTTTCCACTCAGTTTTATTAAATTGGGTGTATAATGGGCCAACCCTCACCCTTGAGTTACTTTTCATCTTGCCGTTATGTTTAGAAAGCATGACTTCATTCTGGTCTTATTTGAAAAACTAGTTTTGTTTCAAGGTTAGAGGCATAAACTTTGAAAAACTTACTCTTTTGACATCTGGTTATCAATATTGTGATTTTTTTACTATTAGATAGTACTGTTATCATATGTAGGGTAAAACAGAGCTTTGTCATTTGTTTACATGTGAATATGATTGATATCCAAGAGGTCTAGGCTCGTCATTCTTTAGAGTTGTGTCACATTGTGATTTGATTCCCAATAAAGCTTTCTGAATATTTGTTACTTGTTAACTTGTATTAGATGTTCATAACATAGCATACAGGTATGGTTGTGTGATGTCTTTCTTCACTCCCACATAACCCATAAATTACAATGGTTACTCTTCAATGAAGTATTGACAAAATAGTCATATAGATTTATTTTGTCTTTTGCAGTGTGGAAATGATAAAAGAGATTTCATTGGAGAGCAATTTGGCTATTTTCACTCGTGGACTTTACTCTGCAAGAAATAGGAAGAGAAGCATGTTAGTTTGCAGCTTTTTGAAGTACATGTAGAAGATTTTCATTAAGAGATGCAACAAGCTTGGCTGTGTCTGTGGTTGATGTTCTCTGATGCATGTTTTATACTGTTACTTCTTTTATTATTGTTCCACTAGTTCATGAAGGTATATCTCCCTTGACTTCACTTTTGCGTATATACTTCATGTAATTACCTATAGGCCCAAATCGCACTGGCAGTTAGCGATGGAGGCATGGGTAAGTGCTGTTTGAGAGTTTCGCCAATTATCTCCCATGAGAATTCTCTTACCAGACGTGAACAACCACTTCCAGTTGGGAAAGCTGCTGGTGAAAGAATGACTCACTAAGGGCGTGAGAGGTTTATGTTTTGTAATTGCTTGCAGCACTGGGAGGAACTGGCTTAGCAGAGAGAGCACGAGATCTTTGTTATACAGGGAGCATGAGAACGGTCGTTTTCCACTCTTTATTGTTTTCAACTTGCTGTTCGTTTCTTGGAATATGTATTATAATCGTTGACAAATTAATAGGAACTAGTTGAAAATTAGAAAGTAAACGTAAAAACAATTTGTAAGAGCATAAAAAATTCATTATTATCAGATTTTTTTAATGGTAATCACACTACAATGAATTTTCGTCCGTTTTATGTATAAGTATCGCAATATTTCTTTTTTTGAGTGAGTATATGAGATTTTAAAATATAACTCAGTATGGTGACTTGCTTACTCGGCAAAGAATGAGGCACATTGCTATAAAGGAGTGCCAACTCAATTTAAAATGGATTAATTTTTTTTAAATCTTAAAATGGTTCTTATTATTTATTTTTTCCCCTTCCATCCTCTTCCATGCTCAGCCGTCGTCCGCACTGTACAATGCCCCATTGCTGCCGCCTGTTAATGCTGTGAGGCCATCACTGTGCCGTTGTTGCCGTCCACCGCACAGGGGCTTGCGACCATCTCTCTCTCCCTATCCCCAACCTCCGCGACCTCCCCTTGAGGTTGCCGCCTCGAGTCCCGAGGTCTCGCAACCTCGAATCTGAGGTCGGAACCTCGGATTCGAGGTAAACGAGACCTCGAATCTGAGATTTACGCCTCAGCTAGCTACAGTTTATAATTTAAGGATTATTAGTAACGCGGGAAAAAAGTCGGTATTATGGTAGGCGTAGTTTAAAATTTTTGCTGGTATATTAATCCAAGAAAAAAGAAATTGTAGAGTGTGTTTACGTCAAAAATTGTTGAAGGTGTGTGTCTTCCTCTTCCGTCTCCCTTTCTTAGCGCGACTCTCTCTGCGGTGTGCGTCCTTGACTCGAATCCGTTCGTGGTTTTTCTTCTTCTTCTTTGTTTTTCTGATCTCGGCGACCCATCACATGTCTGAGTTTCTTAGGCCCTTTTTATATGATGATTTCGAGTTTATGATGTTTGGGGGGTGTTTAGATTTGTGTAATGGGATTGATTCTATGGAGATAGCTAGAATTTGGAGGTATATGTAATTGTAGTGGCTGCTATGATTAGCCCGCCAGGTGTTCGTTAAAATTCCCCAGAGAAAATTGAGTTGAATATCTCACCGGATAATCATCTTTTGTGAATGTGTACTAGAGATGACGACAGTATATTAGAGATGATGTAGAGAGGAACTTGAACGAGCGGAGAATTACAGATTCTGTACCTGCACTGGTGTTGCACAACGTCCTGCTTTATTCCTGGTCTGAACTCGATTTGTGGGAGGGCTTGTCAAGCTGTGGACCTCTGAGTCCATGATCAATTTTTGTATTGGTGTGTGACGATATACTGCTAGGTTGGTGCATCAACTATACTCTATATCAGGCTGTGAATCACATTGAACCACAATTTTCCCATTTGAGCAGTTTATACTAGTGTTGTCCAGAGAATTCTGTGGTCTCCTAGTGAACATGCATGCTCACTCGAGGGCATGTGCTCAAAAGAATCCTTGTTTTAATTGGTCATCTATCAAAACACTTTGGAAAGGATAGTCCTCCATACTTTTTTGGAAAATGACTTCCACCTATAAAATTAGGAAGTCATTTTCCTTATTTTTAAGCTTGGTATTTTCTGGTCAACTGAAGTCATTTTTCTTTGACCTACTTATTTTCCCATACCAAACACTTTGAAAAATGGAAAAAGAAGTTTTCTAGTAAACTATTTTCCTTTAAACAAACAGAGCGTAAGTCAAAATCAAGTTTCGTCTTTCCAAACTACCCTTTGATCATGGCAGAAATATAATTGGTCTTTCAAGATCACATACTTCATAAATAATTACCAATTTTCATCTATGCATGACGACCTAATTATGCACGCATGCATCCCCTTTAACCTTTTTTTTTCTTTTCACTAAATCCCCGTTAACCCTGGTTAACTATATATCCTAAAATAAATTTCTGTAATTTTTTCTTCTATTTATTCTTTTTCTTTGTTTTTAATTCTTTCTCTCCGCCTTCTTTCTTTGATTTCCTATTATAAGCTCCTTCCTTTCCTTCACCATAGGCAAACTTCACCATCGACACCACCTACAATACCACGACTGCTCATCTTTCATCCGACACCAGCGAGCTGTGATGAGTGGAAGATTGCCACCTGCCAATGGAGGTGACAAACAGAAGAAGTTCTTCTTCCTAAAACAGCCTAGCTACTAAAGGTGATTGAGACTGGCAAGGGGAGGCGACGGACTACCACCACCAACCAAAGCCATGTAAACTGATAACATAGATTCGGGTGAACAATTCTCTCTTGAGGTTCTGGGTTTTATGCGGCTTGCTATAGATCAGGTAATGCCTGGCACAGCCGAATTGTATTAAGTTGATGTAATACTTGGGCTGAAATGTGAACGATTCGTTTGGTGCTATAATTGCATGGGAATTTGAAGAATGTGTAGTTGACTTTTGTACAAGAGACATTGAATAAGTGTTTCCTCATAAGTGTTGTCTGTGGATGCTTCATAGTGAATCCATTGGTAATCGACGCTACATGCTGCAAAATCAGCAACAATTTCTAGAAGGTATAGCTTTTATTTCTTCGTTTCTGTAGGTGGCAATTTATTGAAAGAAGTAGGTGAAGTCTAGGTTCAAAGGAAAAACAAATGAGGGAGAGTGAAACAAAGGGAAGTAGGGTGTACATGGGTTGGTTCATCCTCTTTCTCAGGTGAAAAACTGAGCCAATCCGGGTGCTGTAGGTTGAGAGAGAGAGAGAGAGAGAGAGAGAGAGAGAGAGAGAGAGAGAGAGAGAGAGAGAGAGAGAGAGAGAGAGAGAGAGAGAGAGAGAGAGGTGCTTTTGAGGTGTCTAGGAAATGTGGATGTGTAGTATGTGCCTATCATAAAAATGTGCAGTGGGTGATAGATTTGCCAGGACAATTGAATTATGAGAAACTTTGACCACTGGGATAAGACTCTGTCGCCGAGTTTCATTAGGCGCTTGAAGAGGCAAAACCATAGAGGAATGAAGAAGGTGCAATGAGACGGCAAGCCACAGGGTGCTTTTGAGGTGTCTAGGAAATGTGGATGTGTAGTATGTGCCTATCATAAAGATGTACAGTGGGTGATAGGTTTTCCTGGACAATTGAATTATGAGAAACTTTGACCGCTGGGATAGGACTCTGTCGCCAAGTTTCATGAAGCGCTTGAAGAGGCAAAACCATGGAGGAATGAAGAAGGTGCAATTCGGCAAGCCACAGGGTGCTTTTGAGGTGTCTAGGAAATGTGGATGTGTAGTATGTGCCTATCATAAAGATGTGCAGTGGGTGATAGGTTTGCCAGGACAATTGAATTATGAGAAACTTCGATCACTAAGATAGCACTCTGTCGCCAAGTTTCATGAGGCGCTTGAAGAGGCAAAACCATAGAGGAATGAAAAGTTGCAATTGGATGGCAAGCCACTGGGAAAGGTTGCTTGACAGTCGAGTCCTTTTGCCACTTGTAGACTTTGGCACCTAGGGAGAATTGAAAACGAAATTTACTTGGAGTGTGAGCATAATATGAACATCGGTTGTGCCCATGGATAACTGGTTAGGTTTTTTCTTGGGCCTTGTGGCCTGTGGATATGTAAAAGAAAAAGAGAAAAACAGAGTTTACATAAGTTATTCAGTAGAATAGAGACAAAATCACAAAAGCTGATTGCCAATTATGATTTCTGAGAGCTTCACAACAGTTTTATGGATCTCTCTTTCTCGTCATGTGCCATAATATTTGTGAAGGAAAATGACCCAGAAGCTAAAACTCAAGGAAGCTTCTTGAATGTTTGAGTGAAACCTCATTAATGGAAAGAAAAGCTTCTGAGGTACCCATGATAGGACACGCTAGAATCAACAACATGTAGTTTCTCAAATTTGTTCTTGTTTTAGCTGTACTGTTGTTAGAGCCATATCAGTTTAACCGTTAGGTGGGATTTGCATCTGTATTACTGGATGAGTATGGGGTGATAATCATTGCTTGGAAGTTAGTGACCAGTATATTATACAGGACCTGCAAGATCTTGATCATATAAGTATAGGACATGCATTTGTTCCATTAGTAACTGTATATTGATACTGAAATATTACTACTGCTGGCAACGTGATGCTGATTTCCTCTTGAATTTGGCTTTATGCATGCATGCATGCATGAAAGAATTTCTGACTCTTATTCTTATAATTTTTCTCCTAACAAGTAACAAGACCTATTTGCTTTTCTTATATAAGGCAAAGCTTGCATTGGACAGCCTTGAAGTTCCAGTTGGGTAAGATACTGATTGTCTGTAACTAGGTGCATTTCATATACGTTACTTCATTTTCTAATTAATATGATTAGTATTTCAGTCTTATTAGTGAATGATTTCAGATTGGACTCTTTGATTGAACAGCTGTGTGATTATTGAGGATGGGAACGGTATAGCGGCAGGAAGAAACCGGACTAACAAGACATGGAATGTATGTTTATCATTGCTTCCCCACCCCCTTCCATAAATTTTGGCCAACTGCACTTTGTTATTGTTCCGAATTAATGCCCTTGAATCATCCACTCGTAGTTTGTTGTTGATCATTTCATGTTTCTCTGTTAATATGTATTTACTAGATAATAAAAAAATATATCTGATCAAATCTGTTTAAAAGTGGAATTTTCCATGCATTATTAGGCTGTAAGGGGCTTTATTCCCATTGCTCTTCATAAAATATGGCTACGGCTAACAATAACAATAATCTTGCGTTATTATGCACAATGTTTTATGTTTTTCGTTTACCATTGTGCTCTGTCTGGAACCATATTTTTATCTGCTTTTGTGAAGTTCCTAAAATTGTTCTCTTAGACTGTGTTTAGCTAGACTTTTGGTATACTTAAATAGTCTAAAAGTGCATTGTGACCATTGTATTGCCTTTTAAGTTGTAAGAACCTGCTACTTGGGCACAGTTCTTCATACAATGACCATTTACACAACTAGTTTAAGTCTGGTTTCCGGTGGGGATCATCTCTTATCTAATAGTTTATTTCTGTAATCATTTATAGTCATTAGGTGACAATACATTACTATAAATGATTTTATGGATAGTGTTAATGATAAAAGAGTAACTTAGTTTATTTCAGAGATAACAAAGAGTATTTATAGGCTTAGGATTAAGCCTAATATATTTACACAAATATCCCCAACTTGCTAATACTCTAAAGTAATAAACCCCACACTCCCCCTCAAGTTGGAGCGTACATATCAAAAAGTCCTAACTTATGACAAATATATAAAACTCGTCCACGTTGAAGAGGCTTTGTGAAAATGTTTGCTAGTTGCTCTTCAGAACGTGTGTGTACCAACCGTATGTCTTCGTAGTTCACCTTTTCTCGAACAAATGACAATCCACCTCTATATGCTTCGTTCGCTCATGAAACACTGGATTGCTAGAAATATGAATAGCAGATTGATTATCACAGCACAAAATAGATGATCCGGTCATAGGTAGTCCAATCTCAGCTAATGACATACGAACCCATTGAAGTTCACTGGTAACATTAGCCATAGCACGATACTCGGCCTCTGCACTAGATCGGGAAATAATAGACTGTTTCTTACTTTTCCACAACACAAGATTACCACCAAGAAATACACAGTATCCCGAAGTAGACCGGCGATCCATAGGGCAACCAGCCCAATTTGCATCAGAATATCCTGTCACCTCCAAAGATTCAGGGTTGGAATAACCAGCTATATGAAGATGACCTTGATTATGGAACACAAGTCCTTGACCTGGAGCTCTCTTCAAATATCGAACAATTTGTACAGCAGCTTGCCAATGATTAGTACGAGGAGAGCTCATAAACTGACTCACCACACTAACAGCAAATGAAATATCCCGACGGGTAATGGTAAGATAATTTAACTTGCCTACTAACCGATGATACTTCTCTGGATCACGAAGTTCTCCCTGTTCATTATCAAGCCTCACTCCAGGATCCATAGGTGTGTCACCAGGCTTAGAATCATGTAAGCCAACCTCCTTAAGAATGTCAAGAGCATATTTTCGCTGGGAGAGAGCAATGCTACCATTGGCATAGGCAACTTCAATGCTAAGAAAATATCGCAGACGACCTAGGTCTTTAGTGTTAAACTCCTTTTGAAGAAACTGCTTGAGTCGTCGTATGCCTTCAACATCGCTGCCTATGACAATGATATCATCAACATAAACAACAAGAATAACGCATCCTTTTGAAGATGACATACTAAATATTGAGTGATCCACACTACACCGATGCATGCCAAAAGTGATAACCGCATCACTGAACCGGCCAAACCAAGTACGAGGAGATTGCTTAAGCCCATAAAGAGCTTTTTGCAATTAGCACACCTCCCCCTGAGCAACAAACCCAGGTGGTTGCTCCATATATACTTCTTCGTGAAGATCACCATGAAGGAAGGCATTTTTTACATCAAACTAATGAAGAGTCCACTGAGACCGAGCAACCAAGGAAATAATGATACGAACAGAAGGAATTTTGGCTACCGGAGAAAAAGTTTCATTATAGTCAATACTATAAGTTTGAGTATAGCCCTTGGCCACAAGACGCGCCTTTAAGCGCTCAACTGAACCATCTAAATGGTGTTTGACAACAAAGACCTAGCGACAACCTACCAATTGTTTATGAGCCGGCAAGGGAACGAGCTCCCAAGTCTTATTATGATGTAAAGCAGCCATCTCCTCCTCCATAGCGCGAGCCCACCCTGGATGGGCCAAAGCCTCCTGGACACTACTAGGCATAGACACAGAAGCAAGAGAAGACACAAAGGCAGACATCTGAGGGCTTAAGTTATGATAAGACACAAAATTAGAAAGAGGATACCGAGATCGAGTACGGTGAGCAATAGGAGAACTATCAGGAGACGGTGGAAGAGGATCGGAAGCCTGGACCGAAGTTGGTGGTGGTGGTGGAATACTTGCTGGTGAAGATGTATTACCCCAAACAGAACGAGGACCGCGTGTATAGACCTGAAGAGGGGTCAGTGCTGGTGAGCCTGGATTCGGTGGAGCAGCATCAGAAGTAACAAACGGTGGCTCCGGCTGAGATGTAGGTGCAAAGGGTGGCAGGAGGTCCAGGGTTAATGGTGCTTGAGGACGATCATCGCCAAAGAATGCTTTATCCTCAAAGAAAGTCACATCAGCAGAAACATACTCCCGACGACGAGTAGGATTATAACAAACATATCCCTTTTGAGTACGGGAGTAACCAACGAATATACATTTTTCAGCATGAGGTGATAATTTGTCTAATCTAGGAGACAAAGAATGAACAAAACAGACACATCCAAAGATACGAGGGCGAATAGACCATAAAGGACGATCAGGATGAAGAAGAGCATAAGGAATAGCTCCTTTCAGCACGGAGGACGGAAAACGATTAATAAGATGACACGCTGTAAGTAGAGCATAGCTCCAGAATGATTTAGGTATATGAGTGTGAAGAAGAAGACAACGAGCAACATCCAACAAATGACGGTTCTTACGTTCAGCAACTCCATTTTGTTGCGGAGTGTGAGTGCAAGAACTCTAATATAAAATACCATGAGATTTGAGAAACGGGATAAAGGTAGATGAAGAAAAGTACTCACGAGCATTGTCAGTACGCAAACACTTAATAGAACAATCATACTGTGTACGTACTTCATGATAAAACTGGCAAAAAGAATGAAAAACTTCAGTACGATCTTTTATTAAATATAACCAAGTTGTACGAGTACAATCATCAATGAAAGTGACAGTACCGAAAACCAAATGAAGACTCTCGACTAGGACCCCACACATCGGAGTGAATTAACTCGAATGGATGTGACGCACGACTCAAAACACGAGGAGAGAAAGACTCACAATGGTGTTTACCTAACTGACACGTTTCACAATTAAACTGAAGACCTGAACTAGACATGAAAGCAAACTGTCGGAGTACGTCTGCTGATGGATGACCAAGACGACAATGTAATTGATAAGGATCATCCACAGTTTTATTCTGAACTGTTGTAGCAGCAGCAATAATCTCAGGTTCCAGGATGTACAATCCACCAGCTTCACGCCCACCACCTATTCGGCGTCCAGTCTTTCAATCCTGAAGAACACACGAAGACGAAGTAAAGATAATATTGCAATCAAGATCACGAGTAATAGAACTGATTGATAATAGATTGTAAGGAAAGTGTGGAATATGGTAAACAAAAGGTAAGGAGTCCGAGGAACTCAATGATACACAACCTGTACTAGTAACTTTGGATTGAGAACCATCTGCTAAGGTGACTGACATAGAAGGAACAGATGAGGTGGATGTGAGAAGACGAGGATCACCAGTCATATGATGAGTGGCACCGAATCAATAACCCAAGAACGAGGAGGAGTTGTACTGGACAATAGACATGTAGGATCATTACGCTGTGCTAAAGTAGCAGTAGGACTAGAGATAGCACCACTCTCACTCTGTTGTGCTCTGACCAACTCATCATATTCTGCACGAGTCAAGTGTACTGTACCCTATCCAGAAGAAGATCCAAGGGAAGGAGCCAAAGGTTCAGTATCAACAGAAGCATGTAGACCCCGCAGTTCAGGATGTAGGTCATAACAATAATCAACATTGTGCCCAGAAAGTTGGCAATGAGTACAAAAACGGTTTGCTCGACCACCACCAAGTGCTCCTCTAGAAGTATTACTACCACCACCACGAACGGCACCTCAGCCTCGAAAACCACGACCACGACCACGGTAAGAACTATTAGAATTCCATTGTCCACGGCCGTTAGTACGACCACGAGTCCCTTGACCTCCACAAGCCACCATAGCGCTAGTATCTAAAATTACTGAAGTCTTGGGACTGGAAGTGTAACAAGCAGCTCGAGAATACACTTCTTCAGTGGAAGGAAGAGTGCTCTGAGAGGTAACATGTTGACGCAGAGCACTATGATCTGGACCAAGGCTACGAAGAAAGAGCACGGTTATCATGTCCGCTTCTCGTTGCTGCATTTGAGTAACTGTGGTAGCAGGTGGAAAATAAGACTTGAGGCACTGATACAAAGATGCAAAACGAGCATAATGTTCTGCCAAACTAGCATCACCAATTTTGGCTTCAAATAAAGCCTCCCACATGTCACAAACTCGACTCATGTTATTCTGTCAAGAATACAGTAAAGCACACTTTGTCCATATCTCACGAGCTATAGTGCAATCCATGAAAAGATGACGAATAGATTCAGCCATATTTCCCCATAAAAGTGTATGCAAAGTAGCATCTACGTACTTCCATTCTTCTAGACTAGCTGAATCTGCAGGTGGTTCTTCTTCAAGCCATCTAGACTGGCGATTAGAATAAATAAAAGTCGAAAGAGCCATTGACCAAGAAGGGTAACTGGTACCGTCCAACTTGACCAACGTATTGTGCAGATTGGTCATACTATAATATGAACCAAAAGATACTGAACTCAAAGAAGCACTAGAGGAGCCCAACCCCGAAGTAATAGATGGTGAATTAGATGAACCAGTAGACATCCTCACAAACCACTAATCACTGGAAACTTGACCTGCGTATGTAATAAATAACACACCCCACTTATTATATAACTTCTGCAAGTATCCGCAAATCTCAGTAACCCCACATGTCACTCCAACTACAGAACACAAAATTCAGAAAACTGACACTTCAAAACATCACATTCAGCCAAAAAACCAGCACCACCAAATTCAATGCTCCATCTTCACAAACCACAATGAAAAACAGCAAATTCAACTCCACAAAGCACTTTCACACAACCCTCGGCCTCAAAAACTCCCCTGATAACATCGATTTCTGGGTTTCAATACATCAAAACACATGAGAGATCTGAGGCGAGTGAATTAATGGTCAGACAACACTGATTTCTGACCAGATGAGTTCCAGTAGCGTTATTCTTGGGTTTGCCGGAGCTGGGCGACCCTTGATTAAGGTAGCTGGAGGTCGGCGACCCTGGATGGAGGTCGCCGGAGGTGTGCCGGAGCTGGGCGACCTTGGATGGAGGTCGTCGGGGCCTGGCGACGCTGGACGAAGGGTCGCCGGCCCTGGGCGACGCCAGACTGAGGTCGCCGGACCTAGATCTCGCCAGATCTGAGGTTGCCGGACCTAGATCTCGCATGTTAATGAGGTCACCGGCCCTGGGCGACGCTGGACAGAGGGTCGCTGGCCCTAGGCGACGCCGGACAGAGGTCGCCGAAGGGATCTACAGTGGGTCGCCGACGAGATCTACAGTGGTGGCGGCTAGGGTTTACTGTGAGAAGTGTTAATTTTAGGGTTTAGGTTTTTTAATTTAGGCTCTGATACCATGTTAATGATAAAAGAGTAACTTAGTTTATTTCAGAGATAACAAAGAGTTTTTATAGGCTTAGGATTAAGCCTAATACATTTACACAAATATCCTCAACTTGCTAATACTCTAAAGTAATAAACCCAACATATAGCAATGAATAGTTGATGTGAAAAATATTTGGCCCTTTTAGTATCTTGTGGAGATTAATAAAAAAACAAAGGCACCTTGCTACAGGGGTATATTAAAAAAATACTGTTAAAAGGGGTGGAGGTGGCTATTCCAATAAGAAGCCTTTTTTTCCTAGTGAGATTCTCAGCAACTTCAAGTGAGTAAAACTTGTTGATTTCATGTAGTATATGCCTTGATCAATCTTATATATACTCTTAATCAGTTAACTGGAGGGAGAAATATTTCTCATGACAAAGCTCCTAAGTTTGATATGCTTGCTTCGTTTTTCCCCTTGGGCTTTCATGGGCAACGAGACATGCAGAGATGGAAGCTCTTGATGTTCTTCTTGTACGGTGGCAAAGGACTGGATTTTCGGCTGCAGAAGTTGCAGAGAAGTTTTCAGCATGCACCCTTTATGTGACATGTGAACCATGCAAAATGTGTGCAGCAGCATTATCGATCATTGGTACATCCGTTGATCCTACTGAAATAAAACTGAACTTTCCTAAAATTTGTTTATTTATGATTAGATGACTCTCTCCCTTTTTAGGTTTAAAGGAAGTATATTATGGCTGTGCAAATGATAAATTTGGAGGCTGTGGCTCAATAATGTCGTTGCATTCAAGTAGCTCTGAGGCACACATTAGGTCAGTTTATGAACTTGCTTTTGCTGCTGGTTTTGTATTTACATAGCTTTACTTTAAAATTGTGGCATATGACAATTGACAACTAAAGCTTACTGGAGGTTTATGATTCCTTATGTTGATGACTCATGGATGTGGGTTTGTAGTGATTCTATATGTTGTTGCCACATCGGATATTGCAACACATAACCACGAAAATAAATGGAGGTTTATGGAACTAATTTTCCATCTTTTCTGTCCTTTCCTCAGTCTAAATGGAAGAAAATGGTGTTTCTGGAAGCATTAAGAAGTCAAGTTTATATTTATTCTTTCTTTTCCTGCTTTGTTTCCTTTTTCTTAAACTGTCAGCGACTTGTTAGACATTTTTGTATTCTTTGTTTGCCCTAAAAAGTTTACCGTTCTGGGAAGTGCTACAAGTTAAGCTAACATTAGTTTCTGTTTTTCCTTTTCCCTCTCCCCTGTTTCTTCATCTCTTCTTCCTGACCTTTTTCACTTCAGTGAGATTCTTTGATGTCTTTAATGTTAGCACGTTTAAATCGAGATGTATAGTATCTTCAAAGAAGTATGATATTTTAACTCTGAGGAAAAATTTATGCTTTCTGATATGCCATGGGCAATGTACTTGATAAAGAAATCTTTTTCTTGTTTAATAGTTGCTATTGTCTCTTCTTGCATACATGAGAGCATGTGCCTGCTAAACTGTGGTGTATGGCTTGTGTTTCCAGTATGATATTTCAACTGTCTGACGTTGTTATGAGCTAACATTTCATGTTTCCTAAGCTTGTTCAGAACTAATCAATTTTTTGCTCCGACTTTGTTGAAATAAAAGTTAAAACGTAGTGAAACAGGATCTGTTTCATTGTGATTTGAGCAGTACATGAAGTTGCTAATCTAGATTACGGACATTGTTTTTCTGTTCAAATTGTTAGTTTTGAGAGAACAAGCTCAAGTACTGGGGGAAGAAGCAAGAGATGTACCAAGGATGCATCTAAGCAAAAAGTTCAGGGAAAAAAAAACCATGAAAACTCAATACTTTTAGAGCTTGAAATTTACAGTTATGTTTCGATTCATAATCTGATTATGAGTCAAAAGCATTCTGGGATGCATCTGCCTGATTTATGAATGTTTCTAACTTTTTTCTTGTTATTCTTGCAATATTGGGAATTCTGGATCAAAGGGTTTCGAATGCTGTGGTAGTATAACGGCATTAGAAGCCAATTCTCTTCTACAAGATTTTTATGAACGAGGAAACCCTAATGGTATAAATGGCAATTAACCATTTTTATCAGTTGAATTATCTGTTTGAAAGAATGTTATTGTAATGCAGTTTGCACCTATTTACATTAGATAACCTAAGGGAAATGGTAGTTCATTTTCAATGGACCCATGGTTAAATACTTTCTAAGAGGCTTTTATGAGCATAATAGAGAAATTCTACCTTTGAACCAAAGTTTTCTTTATCAATCAATGAAGTTGAGATTGTGCCTGCTAGCAACGTCTCCCTGAAAGACCCTTCCTGAAAAATTTATCTTTTAGAGCCTAATACGACGGTCTTCCTAGCACTGATCCCCTTCCATATTAATTAAGAAGAATTCAGGAAGCCTCTTTTTATTTCTACTTTTCAATCAATTCTCTCAACCAGCTAGAGAAAGAACATTTCATATGTTGCTTCCTCTAGACTCAGTATACCTAGCCGGATTGCCATTTGAAAAATGGGATGTCATGTCCTTGGTTAAGGAAAAAGACAAAGTGCAGTATCTTAATAGTTGATAATCCATTGGTTAGACTCGTTAGAGAGAAATGTCTTCTTCCTTGATCCCTATCTTGAATTACCAATTATATATGGTTCTTGGTTGAGCAATTGACCAGTTTGTGCTCTTCAGTTGCAAATATTTCAAGAGACTGATCGGACCAGAACCTTTTCACGCCTCTGAGATAATTAGTACGCTTTGGAAACTCATTGCATACAAAAAAGATGGCCTTTAATAATTGACCTTTGCAATGATAAAATCAATTTGGTTCATGTTTCTTCTTTGTTTTGTTGAACCTTGTTACATGAAGTGTCATTTCTCTTCTCCTTTTTCCCCTCCTTTTCAATTCATTCTCTGTTTTTGACATTGTGGAATCTATGATTTGTTTATATATATGTATGCTGAATCCTAATCTTTGATTTTAGCTCCAAAGCCTCACAGGTCACGGGTTACTAAGGCTTCTCATTAGATCTACGTGCATTGATTCTTCCTGTTGAATCTTCTTATGCCTTTGCACAACTAGGTAAGACCTTTGAACTTACGATTCCTTGCTTTTCTGAACATAATGCACATCGTGTATAGTATTTTGAAGCACCTCTGCTGCATGTTGAACAATGATCAGTTACTTGTGCATATAACAAATGGGCTGCATGCTGTGACCTTTCTGTAGTATAGCTGTTAACAATGGAATGGCACGGATTAGGGCGCTGTGGCAATGTCTCTTGCTGTGGCAGTATGATATGATGCTCATGCGATGATTGAGTACACCTGCAGCTATAAATTCTCTTGTATGGTAATATTTAATCACGAGGCAATATAAAGGTCTTCAAAATGAAGTTAGACAACATCCTTGCTCTTCATTCCTGATTCTTGGTTTATTCTAATCATAATGGTCATTATTCTTATTCTTGTCAGTTAATCTCTTAATTTGACTGAACCTAAAGTCAAACTTGCAGTTCACGGTAGTTCCCATTCTTGAGGTGAACTCATCGCAAAATAACTTATGGACTAATAGTTTTGTGATCCATTGTATACTACATGTAAAGTGCAAAACTGGATGTGACATCGTTGGTGCAGACTCTAGTATAATAAGATTCTATGCTGTTTTTTTTGTGATGTCAGAAACAGTTAATGGTGATTATTGTCTCAAAATCATAAAAAGTTGTATAATCATAGTGTTGTTCAAATGGCCCTTCAAGTATAGAGATTCGTGTGAACGTTATTGACGATAAAGTATCTGCAAATGATTCAGTGCACTTTGACCGACAATGCATTTTCGTTTACTGCTTTTTCAATCACAGAATTTCATCAAGGGACCTAAGAAAGGAAGCGTGATGCATGTCCGGATCAGTTTTTGCCTTGATGGTCATGTGTTTACTGAGGATTGCAGCTCCGATCACAAGTACATTTCATGCTTTTAACTTGATTATCAGATTGTAAGATAATTTATGGCATAACCCTGTGTAGGCATCAGCTTTCTGATGCTAATTTTTGTTATCAAAATATTCTATAATCTAGCTTGATTTTTTTATGAGCTTTTGAAGTTTGAGGTAGAGATGTCAAAATGGATCTTAAATTCATATATGACCCATTTAAAAATAAATGGGTCATATATGGGTCACTTTAATTTTAAAGAGTCAACCTTAAATGGGTTTTAAATTTTAAAGCTTAAAGATAAATTGGTCTAAATGGGTTGAGTTTGAAACCCATGTCCAACCCACCCACTAGACCCATCTACACTCTCTCCCTCTTTATAAAAATGTTTAAAAAAAATCGAAATGTAATTATTTTTATTTTTTCTCTTTTTCTTTTATTTTTTATTTTTTCTTTTCTCTTCTTTCTTTTTCCTTTTTTTTTTATTTCGGCCGGTGGTTGGCCACGGCGACTGGCCACCGGGGCGAGACGACCTTGCCGGCCTCAGGCAAGGCTCGAGCCTCGCCGATCTGGCGAGCCTTGAGCTTGCCCGATTCCGACGACCTCGAGGCTCGCCCGATCCCGGCGAGGCCAAGGCCTCGCCGACCTGTGGCGAGGCTCCAGCCTCGCTGATCTGGCGAGACTCGAGCTCGCCAGCCTCGGGTGAGCTCGACCTCGTCGGATCTGGCGAGGCTCCACCTCGCTTGAGGCTAGTGAGACTTGACCTCGCCGGCCTCGAGCGAGCTTGACCTCGCCGGATCTGGCGAGGTGGAGCCTTGCCAGTATCTGGCAAGGCTCGGCTCGTCGGAATCGAGCAAGCTGGAGCCTTGCCTGAGGTCGGCGAGGCCTCGGCCTCGCCAGATCGGCGAGAACGAGCTTCGCCAGCCTCTAGCAAGCTCGTCCTCGCCTGTGGTTGGTCGCCGGCCACAGTGGCCAACGATCGGCCAAAAATAAAGGAAAAAGAAAAAAAGAAAAAAACATAATTAAAAATTCAATTTAAAAAATTAAAAAATTAATATTATTAAAATGAATGCACAAAGTAAAATCAAATCAGATTTTATATACCAAATATCGAAAAATATTTTCTAGTTTATTTTCAAGTTTCAGCCAAATGTCAGAAATTTTTTTATTTTCTTGGATAATGACTTTATGGAAAATATTTTCTAGAAATGTCGCATTTTTTGCAAAACAAACAGAACCTCAATTTTAAAAAAAATTTAAAAAATTTTAAAAAAATCATAAGAAACAAGTATTCCTAGATTAGGTTAAATATAAAAGTGTTTTAGCAATATGGGTCGGGTCAAGTCGGGTATGGGTCGGGATATTTACATTACGAATAAATTGATCATAAACGGGTTAATAGGTCAATTTGGGTCGGACCATTTACGACCCGACCCACCCATTTAACAGGTCTAGTTTGAGGTAATTCTAGGCGTGCTCTTGATGTGTTTGAGCTTCATAATTCTGGTCTATATCATGTGTGATCCCTAACGGTCCGCGACCGAATGGGCAAGTACCCAGACACAGGCCCAGGGTGTCGGGCTGTGCTGTGCGCCGCTAATACCATATCCTCTTTATTGTATACATCACATACGAAGAAACAAGGCTCCAATCCTAGGCAAACAAACCTCTTCCAATCAACCTTGGCCCCATGAGTATTTTCTGACCTTCCTTTACACAAATGCTGAGCATTTCATATCAACTTTCTTGGCATAACAATTTTGACAATTATAGTTTATCAAGCTGTAAATAACGACAAACTTGATCAATTGGGGTCTACCTGCATAAATGAAGTGTTTTACGGTCCATGCCGTCGTTCCATTTGGAATCTTCGTGATCAAGGACCTACATTGTTTGTCACTTAGTCTACCAGGGGTAAGAGAAAGATCCTAAACCTTGACAGACAAATTTCCCCGTTGAGAACCACTCAATTGAAGCAACTTAGCACAGTATCGATCCTCATATCCAACCAAAAACAATTGTATTTTATTAGAATTCAATTTCAATATGGAGAAGCTTTGGAATATATGGAGTACATTGAAGATTAATCAAGTCCCTGACCTAGGTACCGAAAGGTTTCTAATTGACCACAATAAGCTATTGGCAACTCTCGTGTAGGATTTTTCGTAGGTTTAATTAGTTGAAATGAATTTCCCGACATCACGCAATGTAAAGGTTTGGGAGAACTCATGATGATTGAGAGCCGTTAGTCCCTTAACTCGACGTTACCTCTAAATCCGTCTCCCGATCATTCGGGAAGTCGTGACAGCCCTCCAAGCCACCATTCAAACTAAGAGAGAAACAAGGAGTAGTAATACAAGGTTTAATCCACATTACAATTTATTGAAATTTTAGTGAAATAATACAAGCAAGCAAGCAAAATTTCCCAATTTACTGAAACAAGTGCCTACGTTATATCAGCCTTGATCATCCAGTAATTGTAAAAGCTCACGAGATAATGTCCCAAATCTCAGATGCGAAACCTACACCCAACTCTCCAAGCGCTTCTTTAGACGTGCGAGTCATGCAACTAGTGACAGTCCCGCGGTCTTTGGACACCTTAAGAACGAAAAGCCAGATGAAACTCGGGAGGTTCTGGACATGTTTCAATACCTAGATGTTCGTTCGTTCACAAAGATGATCTTGGGTTGCCAGCGAACTGGCAGCCTTGACGATGCCCTGAAACTGTTCTACGAAATGCCTGTGAGAGATGCAATTTGCTGGAACACAATGATCAAAGGCTGCTTAGACTACGGGGACTTGATGGTGGCGGAAGAGCTTTTTGATGAAATGTCCGAACCGAGTGTTGTTTTGTGGACGACAATGATAGATGGGTTCTTTCGATTTGGACAAGTTGAGCAGGTAGAGAGATTTTTCAAACATATGCCCATAAGGGATCTCGCTGCGTGGAATGCGATGCTTCATGGGTATTGTGAGAATGTGAGGGTTGATGATCCTGTGAAATTGTTTGAGCAAATGCCTTCTCGAAATGTGATTCCATGGACTCCAAGGACTGGCTGGCTTGACCAAAATGGTAAGAGTGGAGAGGCTTTAATTCTTTTTGAGAGAATGTTCAAGTCTGGTGTTGCTCCCAATTCGAGTAACTTGACATGTGCATTGAGTGCCTGTGCAAATGCATCGTCGTTTCCTCTTGGTGTGCAGATTCATGGTCATGTTTTCGAGTCAGGATTCTGCCTTAGTCGATTTGTATGTGCTTCTCTCATCACGTTCTATGCTAACTGCAAGCGCATTGAGAAAGCAACCCAAGTCTTCAATGAAGCAGTTTATAGGAATGTGGTCATATGCAAGGCTCTTCTAACTGGTTATGGC
Organism: Syzygium malaccense; assembly: GCA_031216405.1. NCBI lineage: Eukaryota > Viridiplantae > Streptophyta > Magnoliopsida > Myrtales > Myrtaceae > Syzygium > Syzygium malaccense. Next base: position 24,036,058 of record CM062257.1, on the reverse strand, counting down.
TCGAATGGTAGGCATGAAGGTGGCCTGAAGGTGTTCAGTGACATGATGAGAACAAGTGTTCTTCCTAATCAATCTTCTTCTCTAAGTTCTTTAAACTCTTGCCGTAGTTTTAGAATCTCTAGACCGAGGTAAGGAGGTCCATGCGTCAGCAGTAAAGCCGAAATTGGAAGTGATGTTTTTGTTGGCAATTCTCTTATAGTCATGTATAATAAGTGTGGAGGCGTTGATGATGCTGTTGTAGTGTTCAAAGACTCGGGGAGAAGAACATTGTCACTTGGAATGCCATTGTTTGCGGGTTTGCACAACATGCCTGAGGGATGTGGGCTATGGAGTTGTTTAGCCAAATGATTCGCAGACTGGTACAACCAGATGAGATCACACTCACAGGACTACTTTCTTCCTGTAGTCATTCTGGGATGTTACAAAAGGGGAGGTGCTTGCTCAGATGCTTTAGTGAGAACACTTACAGTGAATTGAAGCATGAGCATTATGCATGCAAGGTGGATATGCTAGGATAATGTGGGAAGCTAGAGGAAGCAGAGGATATTGTAAGAACATGCCCCTAACTCCATAGTGTGGCTTGCTTGACTTAGTTCTTGCAGGATGCATTCTAACCTAGATTTGGCAGAAAGAGCTGCAAACTATATTCTTGACCCAAAACCACATTGTAGTGTTGTTTATGTTTTACTGTCCAACTTCTATGCTTCTGCTAATAGGTGGGTGATGTCTCGAGATTAAGAGTGACTGTGAGGGATAAATGGATTGTGAAGCAACCAGGTGGCAGTTGGGTTACTATAAAGGGGCAAAAGCATTTATTTCTTTCTAGGGATAAATCCCACTGTTTGAGTGAGAACATATATTGGAAGCCAGATTGGTTGAAACTGAAGTTGAAGGAATTGGGTAATGTTCCAGATAAGAGGTTCTCTCTCCATGACATGGAAGACGAACAGAAGGAAGGGTCATTATTACTATCAAGGGTAGTACAATAACTGTAATGAAGAATCTTTGTATTTGTGGGGAATGTCATTTTGCAATTAAACTTATTGCAAAGATTGTTGATCATGAGATGGTTGTGAGAGATTCTAGCCGCTTTCATCGCTTTAGGAGTGGCATTTGCTCTTGTGGGGATTATTGGTAGCGAGGGCATGAGGTTATTTCTCCTGTCATGAACCTGTAAGCATTATGAGTTTGCTCATTGTGTTAAGCATTGATGAGAGTGGAGCTGCTATATGAGCACTATACATTATGGGCTTACTTTAATTGTTGACATAATAGATAATGAATGCATGTGGAATCCATAATATTGATACTAAAATATTTCTACTGCTGGCAACTTGATTCTGATTTCCCCTTAAATTGCCTGTATGCACATATGACAGAAATTCTGACTCTTATGCGCTTATTTTTTTTCTCCTTTTCTTATATAAGGCAAGCTTGCCTTGGATAGCCTTGAAGTCCCAGTTGGGTAAGAAACTGATTTCAGCAATGAAATGCATTTCAGTGTTACTATATTTTATAAGTAAGACGATTAGTATTTTCAGTCTTAATTAGTAAATGATTTCACATTATACTTTACTTGTATTATAATTTGATTGAACAGCTGTGTGATTGTTGAGGAAGGGAACCTCATTGCGACAGGAAGAAACAGGACCAATGAGACACGGAATGTATGTCTACCATTGCTTCTCCACGCCTTTCTATAATGTTTGGCCAACAGCACTTTGTTGTTGTTCTGAATTGATACCCTCACATTATCCACTCATTGTTGATCTTTTTTGTGTTTCTGACTTAAATATTTCTTTAATATATGATAAAATAGTATATCAGAACAAATCTGTTAAAAAGTGCAATTTTCTATGCATTATTAGGCTGTAAATGGTCTTGTTCCCATTATTCTTTCATAAAATATGACTACAGCTAACAAATATACAATGTTTCACATTTCTCGTTTGCCATTGTGCTCTGTCTGAATTTTGGACCAAGAACAGTCAAAGAAAAAGCTTTAATGAGGAGAGAGAGAGAGAATAGAGGAATGATATTTATTTATTTTTTGGATAGAAATAAAGCTGTAGCAAGCTGCTGAACCAGAATGTTGAGTGCTCATAGATTGTGCTCTATTGCATGCTTGAATATGTTAATGAGTACTTGATTGCCTAAACAGATTATAATTTTATAGATTATTCTGGATACATATTTATTGCTTTAAATCACATGACAGCAAGTTGTTATGGTGGCTTCACCTCTCTTGATTAAAATGGTGTAGTGAGAGATGCAAAATTCTAAAGTTTTGGGAAGCGATTTAAGAGACTTTGCAAATCTCAAGTATAGGGAGGATAACCGCAATTTCACATAAAATTTAAAGAATGTAACACTTGAGTACTAGAAATTAGATCGAATACCTAATAGTGAGGAGCAAAGAGAGTTGTCCATGCTTCACACATAAGGTCCTCTCGTAGACTCTCAGGGTTGTGGGTATTTGAAGAAAGATATGAAATTTCCGGGTAAGGTGTATTGATGATTCTGTTTTAAAGACAGTGATTCTTCCAATAGGATTCATGATGTAATGCTGTTGGCTTTGACGAAAATCCTGTTCCTAGGATCCAATCTATGCACTCTAATCTCCCTCACTTAGTCTGCCAAGCAAAGGATGAACACGATCAAGCCTTGAAAGTATAGTCAACATGGAGCAGATATGGGGTGATTTTAAGAGGAAATAGATTTGGACTCAAATGTTAATCAAGTGTAAAAAATAAACAAACGTGAAGGAGAAAATATTTTTCCTGAAATGCATTTCCTAGATTTATGTTGAAGCTACACTAAGAGCAACTTTCTCTCTGATAAAGCTCCTAAGTTCGATATGCTTTCTTTACTTTTCTCCTTGCGCATTCCTAGGCAACAAGACATGCAGAAATGGAAGCTCTTGATGTTCTCTTTTAACAGTGGCAGAGGACTGGATTTTCGTTGGCAGAAGTTGCAGAGAAGTTTTCAGCATGCTCTCTTTATGTGACATGTGAACTATGCATAATGTGTGCAGCAGCATTATCGATCATTGGTACATCTGTTGATCATACCGAAATAGAACTAAACTTTCATAAAATTTGATTATTCATAAATGATTAGTGACTCTTAGCCATTTTTAGCTATAAAGGAAGTATATTATGGCTGTGCAAATGATAAATTTGGAGGCTGTGGCTCAATACTGTTGATGCATTCAAGTAGCTTCGAGGCATGCATTAGGTCAGTTTCTGAACTTGCTTTTGTTGCTGATTCCGTATCTCTTTAGCTCCCCTTTGTGACATATGACAATTGACAACTAACAACTAAAGCTTACTGGAGGTTTATGTATTCTTATGTTGATTACTGATGGGTGTGGTTTCGTTGTAATTCTGTTTGTTGTTGCACTTTGAATATTGCTACATATAACCATGAAAATAAATGGAGGTCTATGGAACTAATTTTTCACTGCAGCGAGATTCTTTGATGTCTTTAATGTTATCAAGTTTAAAATGAAAATATAGCATCTTCAAAGGAATATGATTTAACTATGAGGAAATAATGGTTTTTGATATGCCATGGGCAGTGTACCCGTTAAGGAAATCTCTTTTCTTGTTTATTAGTTTCAATTGTCTCTTCTTGCACGCACGAGGGCATGTGCTTGCTAAATTGTGGTGTATGGCATGGGTTTCCCATATGATTTTTCATCTGTCTAATGCTGCCATGATCTAACATTTCATGTTTCCTAAGCTTGTCCAGAACTCATCAATTTTACTCAGACTTTGCTGACTTAAAAGTTAAAACGTAGTGAAATAGGATCTGTCTCGTTGTGATTTGAGCAGTACAGACAATGTCTTTTTGTTGAATTATTAGTTTTGAAAGAAGAAGCTCAAGTTCCGCCCTGCGGGGGGAGGGGGGGGGGGTTGTGTGTGTGTGAAAGCTATGAAGACTGACTTTTAGATCTAGAAATTGATACTTATGCTGCTCTTAATAATCTCATTTTAAGTCAAAAGTATTGTGGGATACATGAACTGGCTCATTTCATGGTTCATATGCAATGTTTTGTAGATGTAGCTGATTGGAACCCATCCTAGCCAGTATTAGTATACAAGTCATCCGCAAATCTTCTCTCAATCAGATCACTGGTGCCAAGGACATTAGGTTTAAGCCATGGCTACCCCAAACACACGTCTTTTAAATCTGATGCAAGAAGTATGCCAAGTTGTAGAGCCTAGTTACTGTCAAATAAATTAAATGGTACACTCCAGACATAACTTGCTTGCCTGAGAACCTGTTTCCTGGAGTACAAACATTTCTTAAAATTGATATTCTTAGGACCTAAATGTAGACTTCCTAAGTTAAGCATATTCCTTTATTGGCGAGCTTGTTTTTTTTTGCTTTGATGGCACCTTCTTTTGCAAAGTGCTTTGTCAATTAGTGTACTAAATTGTCTCTTGCATGATATTTGGACATGTTTTGCAAATGGAATCTGTTTTGGGTTTCAAGCTGATGAGCCAGGTGAAAATGCAGAATCATCAGAAATATTGGGTGGCTTCCACAGAAATTTCATCTTTGTTTCCCCTTTCAAGTGTCTGCGTGATTTTGAATGTTTCCAAGTTTTTTCTTGTTTCTCTTGCAGTAATGGAAATTTTGGATCAAACGCACCGTAAGTATAGTTGATTCAGTGGAGCAGTATGCGTGTAGAATTTGCTCAGTAACAAAGATTAGAGTTTCAGATGCCCAGTCTTTTCTTTTGGCCAATTTTCAGATACCCTGTTTATCAAATGTAGATTTCCTCTAGACTAGATATTCTTAGCCAGATTGCCATTTGGGAAATGGGACGACATGTCCTTGGTTAGGGAAAAGGACAAAGTGCAGTATCTTTATAGCTAATCCGTTGGTTAGACTCGTTGAGAGAAGTATCTTCTTGATCCTTATTGTGAATTACTAAACATATATGGTTCTTGGTCGAACGATTCTCCAATTTTAGCTCTTCAGTTGCATATATTTCAAGAGACTGATTAGACCATAACTTTTTCATGCTTTTGAGATAATTAGTACGCTTTGACAACTCATTACATACAGAAAAGATGGCCTTGAAATAATTTGTCTACGCAATTATAAAATGAATTTGGTTTCCTTCTCTGTTTTATAGAACCCTGTAACTTGAATATCATTTCTCTTCGCCATTTTCCCCTCCTTTTCCATTCATTTGCCGTTTAGACATTGTGTAGTCTATGATTTGTTTAAGGTATTATAGATAAATACTGAATGCTAATATTTGGATTTCAGCTTCAAAGCATTACAGGTCAGGGGTTACTCAGGCTTCTCGTTAGATGTGCATGCGTTGGTTCTTCTTGTTGAATCCTCTCAATGCTTTGCACAACTAGGTATGACCTTTGGATTATGATTCTCGCTTCTCTGAACATCATGGACATCATGAATGGTGTTATGATGCAACTCTTCTGCATGTTGAATGATTGGCAGTTACTTGTGCATAGAACCAGTGGGCTGCAGGGTTTGACCTTAGAATTTGCTCAGTAGCAAAGATTAGAGCTTCAGATGCTAAGCCTTTTCTTTTGGCCAATTTTCAGGTGCCCTGTTTATCAACTGTAGATTTCCTCTAGACTCGATATTCTTAGCCAGATTGCCATTTGAGAAATGGGACAACATGTCCTTGGTTAAGGAAAAAGACAGAGTGCAGTATCTTTATAGCTAATCCGTTGGTTAGATTCGTTGAGAGAAGTATCTTCTTGATCCTTATTGTGAATTACTAAACATATATGGTTCTTGGTCGAACAATTCTCCAATTTTAGCTCCAGTTGCATATATTTCAAGAGACTGATTAGACCATAACTTTTTCATGCTTTTGAGATAATTAGTATGCTTTGACAACTCATTACATACAGAAAAGATGGCCTTGAAATAATTTGTCTACGCAACTATAAAATGAATTTGGTTTCCTTCTCTGTTTTATAGAACCCTGTAACTTGAATATCATTTCTCTTCGCCATTTTCCCCTCCTTTTCCATTCATTTGCTGTTTAGACATTGTGTAGTCTATGATTTGTTTAAGGTATTATAGATAAATACTGAATGCTAATATTTGGATTTCAGCTCCAAAGCATCACAGGTCAGGGGTTACTCAGGCTTCTCGTTAGATGTGCATGCGTTGGTTCTTCCTGTTGAATCCTCTCATGGCTTTGCACAACTAGGTAAGACCTTTGGATTATGATTCTCACTTCTCTGAACATCATGGACATCATGTATGGTGTTATGATGCAACTCTTCTGCATATTGAATGATTGGCAGTTACTTGTGCATAGAACAAGTGGGCTGCAGGGTGTTACCTTCTATAGTATAGCCTGTTAAAAGGGAATGGCATGGATTAGGGCACTGTGGCAATGTTTCTTGCAGTGGCAGTAGGATATGATGCTCATACTAAGATTGAGTATACCAATAGCTATAGATTTCCTTGTATGATAGTAGTCAATCACAGCAAGGACACATAAAGGTCTTCAAGATGAAGTTAGACAACATCCTTGCTCTTCATTCCTGATTCTTGGTTTATTCTGATTTTATTGTTCATTGTTCTTATTCCGATTAGTTAATCTCTTCATTTGACTATAACCTAAGTCAAACTTGCAGTTCAAGGTAGTTCCCATTCTGGAGGTGAACTCATCGCAAAATTACTTTTGAACTATAGTTTTCTGACTCTTTGTATTCTACATGTAAAGTGCAAATCTGGATGTGACATCATTGGTGCTGATTCTAGCATAATAAAAATTTTCTTCCGTTTGTGTGTGATGTCAGAAACAGTTAATTATTTTGTGTTAATTATTTTGTCTTATGATCTTACAAAATTTAATAATCACAGTGAATTAAAACAGCCCTTTAAGTATAGAGATCATCGTGAATATTATTGATGATGATTCACATTCTTCTTCATGGTAAAAGGATGTAGTTGGACATCTAGCATCCCAAAAATGTCTTCAAAATTCAGTGCAATCTAACTGACAATGCATGTGCCATTTACTGCTTTTCCAATCACAGAATTTCATCAAGGGACCGTGAAAGGAAGCGTGATGCTTGTCCAGATCAGTTTTGCCCGGATGTTCATGTGTTTACAAAGGGTCGCGGTTGTGATTGGAAGTCCTTATCATGCTTGAAATTGATTATCAGATTGTTAAGATAAGTTACTGCATAAACTGTGTAGGCATCACTTTTCTTATGCTAATTTTTTTCATTAACGTATTTTGTAATCTAGCTTATTTTTTTACGAGTTTTTTGAACTTTGAGTTATTCTAGGTGTGCTATTGATGTGTCTACGCTCCAGAGTTCCGGACTATATCATGTGTCATCCCTAATGATGATAAAGAGGTCAATGATTTGCATGTGTTTCGTGTAGATTTCCTGGCAAAGAATTGCAATGATTGGATTTAAGGTTCCTGGTTATACCAATCATAAATACTCCAATTTTTTTAATATTGATGAGTCAATGGATGTCTTGATCGTCGTTGACTTTGCCTAGCATATTATTGTGGAGGAAGTTTCAGTGATTTCATCGGTCACGTGGCAACCATGATTGGTTGAGATAGTCACGTGGTCGCTCCAAATGTACATGAAAATCTCAATGTTTTGCTTGGTCAAGGGGTGGCGATTGCTTCTTCCCTAGGTGTGCTTTCATTATTGTTCAATCTTGAAGTGACCTCTTTTCTTCCGGTGATAAAATGTCGAAATTTGAGGCTTTTAAGCTAGTAATGATTATGTAATTATCATGTCTAGTAAAACATAGAAAATTCCAAATCATTTGCCCGAAAGACTGCAGTCTAAAATGAATAGGAAGATGGTGATTTTGAGCTATAATCCGTTAGAACTTTTTATAAATGTGGGGGTACTATGTTGAATATTAGTTCTAATATGTTAATTTCATGTCATGATATGATCTTGGTCGTGAGAATTGCGATCTAGAAGTTTCGGAAATTTTTGGAATAAATTATCTTTTGACCGAGTAGACAAGGTTCAAATTGGATGTCGATTTTTGTTCATATGTCCCAATTGGCTTAATTTTCGTATTACCCACAGCAATGTCGGTCAATTTGCACCTTTAATTTCGTATTTCTGTTCATATGTCTAAAACTTCTCATAATTTTGCCAGAGTGTTAATGATAGAAATACCTCATAATTGGACCGTCAACATGCATGAATAACCTTCGTGATTCTATTTCTGATCTTAATGATGGTTTAATTGAGTGCAATTTTGAGTTATTATGCATTTACATGAGGGTGCATTTGACTGGCTTTTCGGTTATGGGTCTTATCTCTCTATAAATCAAAGACTTTATTTCGAACTAAAGAATTTAATCATTATTTTCGATGATTAATATTTAATAAAATCAAAATCGAGCTTTAATTGCGCTCCAAAAGTGTCGAATTTGCTGTGTTTGAACGCTGGATCTTTTACCGGGTCACGATCGGGTGGCAAATTGGGTCAAGCGCCCTGGACGGAGGTTGGAGAAGACTCTACGCGCGTGCAAGGCAAATGCCACGTGCGAAAGAAAAGTGTGTGGGTGCACTGGGCTCCGTTTTCAATGCATTTTTTTGCGTTTTTGCACCGGGATATATTGTATAGGTGCATAATTTTCAAGAATTGAGGTGCTGCAAAATTACTTCAATATATGATGGATGTAATAGCATTAGTCACTCTCCTTAGTATGGTACAAGAGTTATATAATGTATTTTGCGAATATGCATGTAATTTTGTTTGGCATTTGAGATTTGTGAATACAACGTTAAACATAAATATTCCGATATGCCGAGATACATAAGGTTTCATATCTTATTTGGTCATGAGTAAATATGTATAGAAAATGTGTTTGGTGTGCAATAGCATTGTATAATTGAGAGAATACTCATATTTTGCTATGAATGCTTGGCCACCAAAGTAGCACATGTACAGTAACATTTTGAGATTTTCCTTAGCATGTACTCTGATATGGGGAATTTCATAATGTGCTATGGATGCTTGACATCTGCCAAAGCAGCTCATTCACAGTGATATGTGAAGTTTTCTTATGGCGTACATATGTCCCTAATTAAGAGATTTCATCTTATGTTGTCGTTATTTAGCTATCAAAGCGGCTCACTCATAGTGATACTTGAATTTTCTCATCAAGTTTGGGATAACGATAGGTTATGGAATACATGGATTCCGAGAATATGAATTTCGTGAACTTGTCTACCTAAAGATGACATGTTTTCAAAAATTCATGTTATTTCATGCTAGTCTTATGGAGAGGTTCCTTTACTTGTTGCATCCTCTGCCCAAAGGGGAGTGGGTGTGATGATGTTAGGATTCCGTAATTGAGGAAAATAGTCGTATGATTTCAAGATTATTTAAACTCCTGTTGCTCACTGCATCAGTCGGTTGCATTTCTTGATTTTCAATGGTCTCCTCGGGTGTAAACAATAGCATAATTTCCATTTAGGTCTCAATTGGTACAAAAAACTTCAGAAATAGAGTAAGATATGGATCTTATCCTGGGTTTTCTAAATGCGGGTCTTTATAAAACCAGCGATCTTAGCAGCGAGATATGCCTGGAGATTCACTTTTATTAACGTCGTTTTAAGGGAATCTTCTTTGTTAAGGTGTATTTCCACTGTCAACTCATCAGTAGCAGGGCGACCGAAAGTGGCGTGGTATCTGCCATCCAGAATAACCATCGTAGTTTGATCAAGCGCCTTTCCCTTTGTGGCCACCATATAACACTATCTGGCCATCGAATGAAATCCTAGCACTTCGCGGATGCGATTATCAGTTTCAAACTTGGTCATTGGGTGATAAGTGGAGACAACGGCGTCAGTGGCATTCAATTTTGGCCTACAAACAATGCCATTATATGCAGACAGGACATATACTATCAGTAAATCCATCAATATCCGAGCCTGTCGAGGGGGTGCCCCTAGGGTGATTAGCAGTTGGACAACCCCTTCAACTCTAACCATATCCCTGAAATCCCGTACAACGGGCCTCATGGGCTCTTAATTGCTTGGCATGCCCCCTATTTTCCGCAATGCATCTAAGAATAGAAAGTTCGTGGAGCTACCATCATCCACCAGGAATCGTCTAACTTCATATTCAGCTATGAGGGCGCTAATGACGAGAGCATCATCGTGCGAAACTTGGACACCTCTAAGATCATCAGTTGAAAAAGATATCTGAAAAGAACGGTGCCTTTTTTTGCCTACTGAACCTCCTGAGATGGAATGCACTCCACTACTCAGCGGGACTGTCCCATCATGCCTTACCTTGGCCCCCCCACTAATAACCTCTACTACTCTTGTGGACGGACGGCTAACACTTCCACATTATTAGGAGGGTTCGAGGGCTTTTACTTGGTTGGGCGCTACCAGACGGCGCAGCTGGTGTGTTTTGCTGGTAGACCGGATCAGACTAGCTTCTTGCTACTCTCCCTCCACCTCGACTTCTTGACATACTTGGTAAAGTGGCCTCTCTAGAGCAATTGTTCAATATCATTGCACAGTTCATGGTAATGATCTGTATGGTGGCCATAGTTTCAATGAAAATGGCAGTATTGAGACATATCTTGCCGGTAGCTAGGAGGAGTCTTCAGACGGCCGAGCCAATATAAGATTCCTTGATTCTTAACTTCCATTAGGATCTGACCTTAGGGCTTAATCAGTGGCATTGTGATTTCACCCCTTCTTGAGGCATGAAGGCCTGACCCTCTTTCTCTTCTCCTTCTTCACTCACTTTCCCGCCGGTTGGACTATTGTCATTTCCACCATTGCGATAGGAGTAGACGTGCGAGCAGGCAATCTGACAGTCTCCTTTGCATTGATATACTTAGTCAGCGTGGGTTCAGAAATCTTCTAGAGTGGTGGACTGCTTTTTGCTAACAGAGAAAACAAGACCGGAGAAGTTTGAAGCCGACCATGGCAACTAGCAAGGCATCATCAGAAGGCAAATTTGGGATCTCAATGGCTACTTCATTAAATAGACGGAGAAATCGTTTAGCTACTGTCCCAACTGCTGCTGTTTTAACTGCTAGGAGTGAATTTTCTATTCTTTGGAAGTGTTGGCCGTTGGAAAAGTGAGAAATAAATGTATCTACAAGTTGATGAAATGCACTGACAGATCGAAGCATCAATCCACTAAACCATACTCGAGCTGACTTATTCAGGGTTGCTGGGAAGGCTGGACACGTGATTTCATCCGGTGTTGCATGTAGCACCATAGCAGCCCGAAACAATTCAAAGCGATCAAGAGGATTCTCCTAAATCGTCGTACGGGTGTAGATTGGGTAATTTGAACCCTTTTGGGAAAGGAGCAACCTTAATCTCGTCTGTGAACTTAGGAACATGATAGTAAGAGCTTGCTGGCAACTCCTTAGGATGATCGATTCTCTAGATAACATCTACCTTTTTGCACCCTATTTCCATAATCTGTCGATCCACACGAGTATCATCCACTGGATTCGTGGAGCTGGAAGCTTCTTGCCCTGCTCCATATCCACTTCCTAAGCTCATGGACCCCGGGAGAACACCATTAGCTACTTAACCTTCGGGACCCCGTTGGTATGTGTCTAAGAGTATCTCAACCTTATTTTCCAACGAGGAAAATTGGTTTCTTGTAATGAATCCCATGTTTGATTTCAAAGTAGGCTCCTTCAACACGTAGGATTAGTGAACAAAGGTGGTATAAGCTGGTGCGAGATCGTAGCCAAATGAGCATACATCAGAGGAGGAGCAGGGAACTGTTGAGGGTATTAATAAGGCATGTGATATGGAGGCATGTAAAGTATGTTGGTTGTGTATATTTTCAGGAACTTAATAAGAAGAACAGCCCAGCGATTTGCTCGGTTTCCCACGAACGGCACCAATGTTGATGCTAGAGCTGGAAACCACGAGCTTGGTCTACAATTTCGCTAGGAAATTAATTAGCAGCCCACCAATCGGGTCAAAGCATCCAACATTTCTAACCATGTTGGCCCTCCGATGCTTAAATTAGTATTGCAAAATGAGAAAGTTTTTGGGGAGAGAAGTTGAACTGAAAATTGACAGAAATGAATCCTTCGAGGGAGAAAATGTTTTCACACCATACCCGAGTCTTGTATTTCTGTATGTGACTGTTGAGGGGTCGCCATATGGCATGGGACAAGTTGTGGCTATGGATGATAGGCGGTGAACAGACATGGCAAATGACATTCGTACCATTTTACGAATCAATGCATGTTCAACCTTTTAGATAGTGTCACGCCCTGCACCCTACGAGCGCACGATCATCCCTCAATGGTCGATCATTGAATGCGACGTCCCAAGCACGTTGCCGACCCAACCCAAACCTCAGAGATTAGGCACGCGCGGAAACAAATAGAAACAACTCAGACAATTAATAATGACAAGGGGTAGTAATAGTACGAACAATAATTGTAATTCCTACACTTAACAGATACATATGACGATCACAAAAAGATAATCTCCAAACTAGCCCACAACAACATACCCACATTCCTCGAAAGGGGCAATGGTTCACAAACTTAACTCTTCTATAAAAGGAGAACTCAAAATACCGCGTACTTGATCCGTCCTCGATCTCCTAGATACCCTTGCAGCGTCTTCAATCACTCATGGTCGCGAATCTGAAATGGTTATATAATAACCGTGAGAATGAGTCTCAATAAACAACCCTCTATACCCCACGTAGGTCAATGCGTACCCAGACAAGTCGAACATGCAATCTACCCCATAACATATAAAATTCACATCATTGTACTTACCTCGTCATCAAGCCCATGCCAACTCTGCACGTTAGTCACAACATGATAATGCAATAATAGTAATTCGATAACATATCACAATCTCTCAAACACCAATCACACTTGCACTCAATCAATCCAGTTAACTTAACCACACATCCAACCAGCCAATTCAATCACACACTCAACCAGTCAATTTAATCAAACTCAAATCGCATGCATGGCCGAACATCTTTCTCACGACCCGCGCCACTGCGCCTCAGGCCCATTTGGCACATCGGCCATTCATGCTTTCATACGGACCGCCGTCAACACGTCCCAAGTTTGTAGCCCTCCGATCAATCCGGGCTCAAATTTCTAATGACCGACGTAAACACGTCCCGGTCCAACACTGTCACGCCCCGTACCCTATGAAGGATGAACATCTGCGTATAGGTCGAAATGTGGTGCGACGTCCCCAGGTTACGTCACCGACCCGAAAACCCAAATCAGAGAAAAGACGCCACATGCGGAAACGACGTATATATAATAAATATATATATACACCCAGACAATTAGAAAGCAACCATGAATAGCAAGAGATAACAAATTACGATCGATTAAACCTTTATATACATTATCCATTTATAAACAAAAAGTACATCAAAAGGGCCACGAGCAAAAAGGGATCGGTGACCTAGGGGTATCAAACTAACTACCAGAGGGCTACAGTCAAAAAGTGTCGGCCCTCACTCCTATACTGATACCTAACCTACGGTACCCAGTCGGGATCAGAATCCGACGACTCCGAAGAACTCTCGAATTGCTCTAGGCCCTCCTCAGAACTCATGGCCTCCGACTCTGTCTCTGGCTCAGGGTCCTGCTCCTCGTACTCGTCTATGTCCATAGGCTCAGGGGCTTCAGCGTCTGCCTGCTCTGGAGCTGGATCAACTACCTCCGGCTCAAAGGCTAATCCACCAATCTCCTCGTGCTCTTCCTCCTCTTTCACAATCTCATACTCAACCTCAAAGTCAGGATTGCCATCCATATCAACATCTACTACATCACCGTCTGGGCACTGAATATCTAGCTGACCCTCTCCCACAAACGGGACATCGACGGACCTGATGGGACCGAACTCGTCTCCAAAACGATCCCGGAAACACCAGGCTAGGTACTCGTGAGTCTCAAAGTGAGGTAAGCCTACGTCTACCCATACTAAAGTATAGTGTCTGTAGTACTTTTCCCCGTTTCCCACGGGGTGCACGGTCAGCGTACGCTCTATATGATGGGGAATCCCAAAGCGTAACGGTGCATCATTGAAATTCATGGTCGGGGATCTGAAAAGTCGGTTTTACCACAACTGTGAGAAAAACTCAGTAAGTAACAACCCCTAATCCTAAACTAGGCTAATGTGCACCTCCATATGGGTAAATAAAACACACAATTAATGAACTAGTAAAACAACATAAATTTTCACTCCGAGCTCACAGCCCAATATATTATTTCAGCTCTGCAGGTTAGGCATTTAAATTCATTGTGAATCATGCACAATTATAACGACCCGAAGGCCCACAATTGATTATAACGACCCGTAGGCCCGACCCGAAGGCCCACAATTGATTATAACGACCCGTAGACCCGACCCGAAGGTCACAAGAGATTATAACGACCCGTAGGCCCGACCCGAAGACCAACAATTTGATAAATCGACCCGTAGGCCACGATTAAATAAATCTCAGGTATGTGCATTGTTGCACTCAATTCCCAATCAATCACAACATTGCATACAAATCATATACTTAGAAATTCATGCCAATACCCAAGCCATCTGCCGAATACAGTTATTTACCAAGCCAAGGAATTTAACGCACCCTTGGCACTATCAACTCGTCACCCCTTTAGTTCAATAAATTTCAACACTCATTCCGTGCATTCATTTCAAAGTAACTCAATGCGCTAAAGGCCCACCTTGGGCAATTCAATCTCAATAATCGCTCTCACCACTTCGGGGTCATTCGATAGGATTTATACACGTCCTAATCATCCCCTAAAAATGCCTAAATTCTTGTCAATAGTCCATTATTCTTAGAATATTCAACTTGGGCACAAATTAGGCATTTTCGGTGCTGAATGAACAGTATCAGGTTTTAACACCAAATAAGCCTTAAACCATGTTTAAACCATTCCATTAAGCTTTAATCAAGTACTGTAATCACCCAACCATCAAATATACATAATTAAGCCTCAAATAAGCTTAATTAACCCCTAAAAAGTCCAATTCCAAGTCATTAACACTTGAACTCAATTAGTGTCACACTTAGACAAATTTTACACAAATTCGGTACTGTATGAACAGTACCAGACCAGATTTGCATTTAGGCAATAAACCACCTTTAAACCATCTCATTAAGGCCTAATCACCTCCCCTAAACATCCAACCCTCAAATACACATAATTAAGCCTCAAATGAGCCTAATTAACACTTTAATTGTCTAATTCCAAGCCTTGAATCATTGAATTCAATTAGTGCAAAACTTAGACAAAATTGCACATTTTCGGTACTTTGTGAACAGTACCAGAACAAGGGCTGTTTTGGGCCTTAATCCACCATTAAATCATCTCATTAGATCCTAATGACCCATACAAAACATCTCACACACGATTAAACCCGATTAATCCTCAATTAGTCCTAATTAACCCCTAAAAATGCACAATTAAACTAATTAGGAGCTTAGGGGTTTATACTCGCCTATTAGTGACTTGGGACGACGGGAACGGGCGGTCGATCACCGACGCGCGGTAAGGATCGACAGCGGCATTCCGGGTGCAAGCCGGTGGTCCACGATGATGACGGGAACGGCGATTTGCTGCTGTTTTCTTCCGTTCAGAGCTGGAAAATGGGACTGTGGTGGCTATACAGAGGCGAGAGTGGCTGCTGGTGGTGCTGAATGGTGGCCAGCTAGTACTGTTCCAGCGTGAACAGTACCAGAACAAGCAGAAACGGAACTGCAGAACAGAAACGGGAAAGAAGAAAGGAATTCTCGAGGGATTTGGCCGAATAAACTGAGAGGAGAGAGAGAGGGTCTGGTCAAAGTGAGTCAATAAGGTGTGGGTGGATTCCAAGTGTCAAAATCTTGGCCATTTGGACAATTTTGCCCTTGATCCAATGGCTATAATTCCTTCTTATCCAATTATTTAGGGGTAAAATGGTCATTGGTCCTTAACCCAAGCTGACTAGACCTGGTTTAGCTCTAACTCACCTTAGTTAGTCCCCTAATTAAATTCAAAATTCGGAATTACCAAAAATGGGTCCAAGGGCATTTTGGTAAATTTTCAGTCCCGGGTCAAAATTCCAATTTTCGCACATACGCGTTCCATATGTGCATGGCCAACATAATATGGTGTCGGAATCGCGAAATTCACTTTTTAAGCTCCCGAAAATCGACTGCAAAGTTTCGAGAATAAAATAATATTATTTTTTCAATTTCTGTCGAAATTTCCGTTTTCATCCATATTACTCCCAAACATGTGTGGCCACTATAAATGACATCCATCTTGCAAAATAGTCGTAATTACCCTTAAAATTTTAATATCAAATTTCGGGCTCAATATTGCAATCAAAATAACTCGTTTTGAAGTCTTAGGGCCTCTCGCTAACGGGCGGCTGTTTAGGTGTTACGCGTATCGACCTAGGATTGTCCGAGTCGTGATGGCCTCAATTTTGAGAGAACGAGGAGAATTATCACTAGTACCGGGGGTCGCGATCATTTGGATTAAAATCGGAATTCATTGGTCAGGCGTACTTTCGGTCATGCGGAATCACCCGCGATCCGATCGTACGTTACTGACTATATCAATCCGTCATTTTCCTAAGATCAGCTCATATTGGTTCAAAATATTCCCTCGACGTTTCTCGAACTCGGCACTCAATCGCGATCGGGTGCTCGGTCCACGTACCTGTTCCTATTTAGCCTTTCCCATTTGGTTAGTATCTCGTGATTGATCAAGTCCGGGCGAGACTTACTAAAACCAAACGAGAATTAATATACACTTTATTGGTCCCGGTAACGAGTCAAAATTCAGGATGTTACAAACACACCTTCAACGGGCCACCGTCAACACGTCTCAAGCCCGCATTCATTTGGCACACTGACCATTCATGCCTTCACACGGACCGCCGTCAACACGTCCCAAGTCTGGAGCCCTCCGATCAATCTGGGCTTATAATCGACAGGCATACACTCGCCATTCAATTCAATAAATTTCACATCAATTGCACCAAGCGATCCACATTCACAACTCAATCCAATTCACAATTCGCCACATCAATCCACAAACCCGACGTTCAAGTCGGCCACGTACGATCACCCAAATCATGCATATTATTTTATCCAATCCAATTAGCACCATTAATCATAATATAATTAAATTAAATCACGCCATAACCGTTCTAAACCCGAGACAAATCTATAAAATACCCAAAGTACTAAATAGGGTTTAGAAAGTCACTTACCTAAGTTTGGCCCAGGAAAAGTCGGCTCGGGCCCAAAATGGGCCGGGTGAACAGTGCCGAACTAGGCGCGGGCACGGGCTAACGGGCACAATGGCCGGACGGCGTGCCTGGCGCCCGGGCGCGGTGGCCGTGCGGCGTGCCCGGGGGCGCACGGGCGATCGGACGGGCGACGCGCCTAGTTGGACGGGCAAGGCGCCGGACAAGCTCGGTCATGGCCTGGGCTGCTCGGCGAAGGCCCGGGGCTAGCCCGAGCTGCTTGATCACGGCCTGGCTGGCCGGGGCTGGCTGGCTGGGGCGGCGACCGGCGGCGGCAGCGACGGCGACACGGCGGCGGCAGCGACAGCGACACGGCGACGGCAGCGCGGAGGGGAGAAAGGTGAGCCGAGGGTGAGGGAGAGAGAGAGAGAGAGAGAGAGAGAGAGAGAGAGAGAGAGAGAGAGAGAGAGAGAGAGAGAGAGAGAGAGAGAGAGAGAGAGAGAGAGAGAGAGAGAGATCGGGGCTGAGGGAGAGGGGCGAACCGGCGGCGACGGAGCGGCACGGCGTGGCGACGGCGACGGCAGCGGGCAGCTGCGACGGCGACGCAGCGGCGGTGAGCTGAAGGAGAGGTGGAGGTCGGCCGGGGCGGTACAGGCGAGGGTGAGGGAGAGAGAAGCTGTGGCCGAGAAGGGGGGGTGACGGCGGCGAGCTGGCCGGACGAGCTAGCGACGACGGGGACAGCTGGGCGACGCGGCGGCGACTTGCGGCAGCGGCGGCGAACGGCGGCGAGCCAAGCTCGCGTGCCCGGGAGGAGAAGAAAGCCGAACCTGGGCAAAGCTGCCGGGCAACGCGGCGGCATGACGGTGGCGAGAGGAGAACGGCGGCGGCGCTCGGCAGACAAGCGAGCTCAGGCGGTCGGCGTCGGGCAGCAGGGAGAAGGAGCAGAAGCAGTCGGGCCAGAGGAGGGAGAGGGAAGAAGAAGAAAGGAGGAAGAAGAAGAAAAGAAAGGACGAGAGAGAGAGAGGAAGGGACGTGCGGCAGAGGGGGGGAGGTGACGCGCGCGTAGGGGAGGGGCGCGGGAGAGAGGAGAGAGAGAGGGGACTCAAAAGTCAAACCTCTCACTTAAGTGCGATATGACAGGTTCGGTTCAAATTCAAAATCGATCTAACGGTCCACTATAATCCTAATTAATAAATAGAAAAAAGAATCAAAATAAAATAACTCAAAACATACTATGAGAGAGGTCTATTAATTCAAACTTGCACCCAATCAAAATTTCACTTTTTCACTATTCCTGGCAATCTCGACGCTGGCCACAATAATATCGACAACGTCTAATTAAATTCGTCCCGGAACTCTGAGAAATTCAACACCAAAGTTTGGGCTCTAAATAACGATCAAATTCGATCGAGTGCGATTCTAGCGAAATCTCTAATTTAAAAATAATAACCCAGGAGTGATCAGTTCCGGGTAAAATTTTATTATAAGCGCATTGACAAATTACACAATTTTATAAATTCCCAAAATAAGTCAAAATTCGGAATGTCACGGATAGTGATAATACCGTTGTGACTAAAGTGATGTCTTGTCAAGATTAGCTTATCTTTGTCCAAAAAAAATAGATTGGCTTATTGGATTAAGTGTCTCATCAGGTTGAACACTTTGGATCTATCGGTCTATGTATATACGCGGCGACAAAGTAGTGACACAAGTCGAACGATGATTAGTTGGTCAAAGTCACCCTTATCAGTTATAAGTAGACAAGATACTTTTTTTTCACTATCTGAACAATGTGGTGAAGGGAAACTATTTCTTGACTCTTGTGTATGTAAAAGTCGCGTTATTCATTTCTTTTGACAGCTTGCTAGCCGAAAATTAGAAAAAGAAAAACAAATTTTTCGTGGCTTTGGGGAGAAACACTAATCGGTGCAAATCGATGTAATATTGGATTTTTTTGTCTTTAACCCCTTTAAAATTTTAAAGTTATATGCATTCCCAGACAGCTTCTAAACCTTAGAGAAATTATTCGAGAAAGAAGAGAGAGAGATCTATGCAAAGATGGAATGAAAAAACAACCTCCTGCACACGGAACCCTTAATAATCTTTCCTGCTTCGGTACTTAAATTTTATTGAATCGTATATTTATAGATGAGGAAGAAGGAAAACCACCCCCTAGACATTATTATAGTTGTCTGTTGTCTCATGGTCACCTAACTGATTAATTAATTCAGTACGCCATGCTCTGGTGCTATTGCTGGTTCCACTACATAAAAACAAGGATTTAGCCATGGAAAATTAGCGACGAAAAAAAAATTCATCGCTAATTTGAGACGAAAAATTATTCGTTACTAATTTGCGATGAAAAGTTATCCGTCGCTAATTTGCGACGAAAATTGTCCGTGGCTAATTTGCGACGAAAAAAAAAATCGTCGCTAATTTTGCAATGAATTTGTGATGAAAAAAATAAATTTGTTGTTAATTTGCGACGAATAAAGGTGCATATGAAGTTTAATTTAGTTAAAATAAATCACAAGAAAAGATATATGAAATATGAACCATTTGTCTTGGCACAACAAGCAATTCAGGTATATTATGCATCATATCCTAGTTTGAAACGTGACAAATCTTATTGACGGGCTATATGTAAAATCAAAGCACAAAGAAAAGTCGAGAAATACTAGAATGATACAACATATCAACAAGAGGAAGTTTGTAATATGGTTGAAACTGAAGAATATAACATTTTAACTTTACGAGATCCATGTGGAGCAATGATAGATGTGGATCCAATTGAAATTCGCGAATCAAATTTAGAAAGTGTTGCAGAATTTGATTTTGAGACAGAGGATGAAGATGATGCTCATGAAGAAGATAAAGATTAAGACGAAAACGAAGGTGAAGATGAAGATGAAGATGAAAATGAAGATTATGATTTTTTAGACTTTTTATTAATTATGTGTAATTATTATTATTATTATTATTATTGCGACATGTGTTTATTGTTGTTGTCATAATTATTATTATTGTTGTTTTTGTTGTTGTTGTTGTTGATTATTATTATTGTTATTATTGTTAATGCAATAGGTCGTCAGAAAATTCGTCGCTAAATGACGACAAGTCAAATACTATTTGTGCGATGACATTTGTGATATTTTATTTTTCATTAGATTTGGATCGTCACTAATTGACAAAATTAGCGATGACATTTGCGACATTTTTATTTGTTGAATTGTTAAAAGTTCATCGCTAATTGGCGACAAACTGAATTCGTTAGAAAATTTTTTATTTGATGAATTGTTAATATGAGAGGTCATCACTGTCGCTAATTCCGTTGCAAATTAGTGATGGATTTCAATCCGTGGCTAATTAGCGACGAAAATAAACTCTTGCGGCATTTTTTCGACTAGTTTTATTTTCGTCGCTAAATCCGTGACTAATTAGCAACGGATTAGCCACAGATTTAGCCACGAATTTAGCTACAGATTTTAGTCCGTGGCTAAATCCATGGCTAATTAGCCACGGATTTAGCGATGAAAATAAACTCTTGCTTCACTTTCCCAACTATTTTTATTTTCGTGGCTAAATCCACGGCTAATTAGCCACGGATTTAGCCACGAATATAAACTCTTGCTTCACTTTCCCGACTATTTTTAATTTCGTCGCTAAATCCGTGGCTAGCGACGGAAATAAACTCTCGCTTCACTTTCCTGACTATTTTTATTTTCGTCGGTAAATCCTTAGCTAATTAGCGACGAAAATAAACTCTTGCTTCACTTTCCCGACTATTTTTTATTTTCGTGGCTAAATCCGTGGCTATCCGTCGCTAATTAGCCACGGACTAAAATCCATCGCAAAATTACACTACAAAAAGCAAATTGAGCCATGGAAAATTAGCGACGAACGTTTTTGTCAGTGGCTAAAATTAGCGACGGAAAAAGAAATCCGTCGCTAAAATTAGCGATGGAAAAAAAAGTCCGTCGCAAATTCACTCCCAATTTGCCCGCCCTCACCCCCCCTTTTCTCTCTCTCTCTCCTGATTCCTCATATCTCCCCCGCGCTCGCTGCTCTCCCTGCCTCTCCCTCTTTCGTTTCTCTCGATCAGATCTGCTTCCGCTTCTCCTTCTCCTTCTTTCCTCCCCACACCCCCAAACCTCTCGTGCTCGCTAAGGGTTTTCGGTACCCCTTCCCCCCCCCCCCCCCCCTTGACTCCTCGCCATGGCCTCCGGCGCCCTAGAGGCTGCGGAGCCCAAAGGGGCGGCGGCTCCTCCCCCCGTCGAGGGCAAGGAGGTGGTGGTCCGTGGTGCGGATCGGAAGCAAAGGATCAACATCAATGACGTGCTCGACAAGCACCTCCTCTAGCGGTCCTCCTCGTCCACGTCCCACGTCGTCAACGGCAAGGACAAGTCCCCCCACGCGGTCGTCCTCGGCAAGGCCCCCTTCGATCATCGCGATTCAGCTCGTTGAATGCAATGATATGCATGTTTGTTTAATCCAATGCATACAGCTCCAATAACAAAAGTGAATGCAATCATAACAGTGTGCATAAATCCGATGCATATGGTTATAATAAAAAAAACTGAATCTAATCAAAATATCTAACTGAACATACATATTCTAATAGGCGCAAAATGACATGCATAGCAAATCACGAGGAAGAATCAAGAACATTTTCAAATATCAAAGGCATAATCCAGGGCATAAAATGCAAGTCCGTGTGAATAAATAATTTTGATTCGATACATGTTCACGATGTATGATGGGCAACTAACAAATTGTGCGATCTGTGCAGACATGTACGTATTATTCATGGTATAAATAAATGCAAAATGACATGCATTGGTCCTATCGAAGCCTGCCACGTGGCAGTCACAGGGTTATCGGCTCTTAGTCCTAGAGTGCGCTCAGCTCGGCGCAGGGCCCAAATGTCATTGGTCAGGGCTTTTCTAGCCTATTTGAACCCAATCAATTTAGAGCTCAGTCTTTGTTTCCTGGTTTCCTGGTACTTTGAGTACTGTCCATTCTGTTCGTGGCGTGAACTTCATCTACAGCGTTGTCCATCTAAACTTGGAGGTTTCTCCTAATCTCAATATGTTCACCTTCTACACTTAGATCCTTCCAAGCACCTTGATGTATTCATGTTATCCAAATTGTTCTCTATCTATTTGGTCCATCCAAGCACCTCGATGATCCCATATCCCTCGCTTGTTCACCAAAATCCAAAGGTTCTTTCAAACCTAACACTTTCCACTCAGTATCTTCTTCTCTCATATGTAGAGCAAGAAAGTCCTTCATGTTGTAAACATCACCTGCATATAAACTTTTATATGTAGAGGATATTTCGTCCGCACGCTCAAATACGCACATTAGCTCTCAAAAAATGTTTTGTCATCTTCAAATTGCATGTTACCTTGAAAAAATAAGTGTTTTGACCCCTTTACATGGAAAAATCGAAAGCGCAAGGGACCTCAGGCCTTGCTCAAGGCCATTGGCCTATTGTAGAGCTTCATAGAGATATTGCACATGGCTCTCGACTCACTCCTTAGCAGAATCGGGCCTCTAGGCAATAAAGAACCAATGCGGGCCACGGGCTTGGGCTGCAAGCACCATGTGACAGGTTCTTATTAGGCGTGCCACCACCTAACACTGATTTTTCCCTTTCTTTGAAGAATCATTTATTTTATTTATATATTTGTTTGTCTAAACTTTGACCCCTAATTTCTCTTTCATCCAAATGACTCGATATTCATGTTCACGGAAAGCTTATTACTTGAATTTTTCAAAAATTTTGTTTGTTTTCTAGAAAAGTCTAGCTATTATGAGTACAAAGCATTACTTCATTATGGTCTTATTTGAAGAACTAGTTTTGTTTCAACATGTTGTGACCCTCCTGAGGTGAACCCGATGGAGTTTAACAGATTAGTGAGCAGGCGCAAACAACCCTTTTGCAAAATGGCAAATACGCTTCGCACAAACTCTCCCCAGCCCTACCAATGGAAAATTGGCTTCTCATTAATTATTTTATAGATTTTAGCTAGAGTCGCCACTAAGGTTAGGAGCTGAGTAAGATGTGGGAGACCACTTACTTCTACGAACTAGAAATTCATAAGCCCAGGGACTTGGTTATACTAGATAAATGTAATTCTTGTTATGGGTACCTAGGCTATTTCTGAAGAAATGGAAATCTAAATAATCATGTGTGGATACTCAAACAAATAAAAATCCAATTAAATAATAACAAAGAAAGTAAAAGATGAGGAAAGAAATAATCGGAACCGTATCGGGCAACATTTTACAATGTCTCATTGTTAAGTTTCAGGACAGGATCCCCATGAGCTATTCATAAAAATTAACGCTAAAGCAAATAATAAATATGAGTCCCTAATCTAGGTGACAAAGATCAATACTACACTAGATGAAACCGGATTAGTCATGAATGAAGTATCTTGTGATGCAATAATCATCTAATATGCGATCTAGATTTTTTTATCGTGTATTTATGATTTCTTTTAATTACTAATATGATTTAATCCAACTAAGTGCTTGTGAATAAAATATGAGCTAATTGAATGCTTATGAACTAAGTAAAGCTATATGCATGACCAGAACTGTAAAAAGTTCCAATCTTTTTGGGTGGATGAAGGTGCAGGTTGAAGGCCAACAATGTGAAAACGATGATCAGAATACTTCCAAAAACCGCAAATAATAAACTACACTCATACTGAATTTGATGTAAAAGCAAATCTAACACAATGAAAACATGGTAGATGATGCAAAATCATGTGAACAAACAACGAGGTGACTCAGGAACACTTGAAGGCGCAGACCATGGACGAAGCATACTCAGTCCAATACCATCATGCATAGGGAACGACTAGGCAACATGATTCATCTCTAGACAACTTCATGCGAAGGGGATTAAGACATAGCGAATTTCATATCAAAATAGCATGAAAAACGAATCATGCACCTTTTGACTCTCAAGCTTTTTCTTCCACTCACCGCTTTCTAATTTTGTATATTTCCCATTACTTTCCAACTCTCCCTCAAATCTCCCTTTTTGAATTCCCCAGCCACCAAAAGCCATCCCCAAGTGAAACTCACGATTGGTTTTACTTTTTTATAGTCTCCATCTCTCGTATTTCTCTCTTTTCAAGAAAGAACCATTGAATCCTTTTCTCATTCTGTCTCCAAAGCTCACGGACACATTTTCCTTAATCAATCACCAAATGACCCGCTTTCTGTTTTCCCCCTCTTATCTCCTCCCTGGCCAGCCCACTTGACCCAATCCATGACATCCTCAAATTTCGACCCTATTGGTGATACACTGAAGTGATTATTCATCGATGCACGGTTAGTAAATCTCGCTCTAAATTGATCACTTATGAGAGACTAACCATTAGAGAAAGGCTATTAAGGAATTAAGACCATAGATTGACAATTCGACCATCAAGATTGACAAGGGACAATTTCGAGCCATTATAGACAATCAAGGAATGGTTATAGAATGTTTCGCTAATAGTGTACAATCGGATCGCGGATGATTCCGCCTGACCATTGTATGAATTGAGAATGACCCTAAACCAATTCCTAATGATTGTGTACTTCGAAACTAATGATTAACCCATTGCAATTACATGACAATCAAGATCGTTCATGGTTCGAGAAAACTTAAACGTGGATTGATATCAAGTCAACCATAGGTCGGATATGCGTAACTCTTAAAAGCCGCCCGTTAGTTTGAGACATACTAAAGTTGTGATCAATCGATTTTGATCATGAATTAGAATTAGAATTTGGGTATCGAACTTTTGAGAATTTCAAGACTAAACTATTCGACGTCGTCTCATTAATTCATCAATTTTTCGGTTCGCTCGAAATGCTCAGAAAAGGAATTATTGAGCCGAGATTTGGAGCCCACGAGGAAGTGGGCAGGGGCGAAGGCCCATTGGGCCTCACACCCAATGTGGGCTTCGGCCATTTGGGCCCAAAGACCAGCCCACTAAGCCCAATCTAAGCCCATTAACAATTCAAGCCCAAGTTTGAGCCCAATAGCATTTTCAAGCCCATTCTTTATACGTTTGAGCCCAAACTTGATTTATACAAGCCCGTACAAAATTCTAGTCCGTATACTCGTATAGTATTTTATACTATACTTTGTGAAAATTACCAAAATGCCCTTCTAGCATTTATGATTTTGAGACAAAAGGCCTTAATGGATGAAGACTTTGGGGGCAATAGGCATGATGGATGAAGACTTTGAAGGCTTGCTTTAATAAGAGAAATATCTCTCATTTGTCTCTCTCTTCCCACCCCCCCCCAAACCGGCCACTCTCTCTCTCTCTTTCCTCCCCCCTCATTTACGTCCATCTGTCCCTCCTCTTTCTTTGGTTCGGTTGAAGCAGCAAGAACAGCCCCTTGGCTGCTGTTTTTGTTGCCGTGGAGCCAACCGTTGAGCGCCGTGACAAGCCGCGACCGCCCCGGAGCCGAATGTCGCTCATCCAAGCCTTTTCTGCTGTCAACCGAGCCTCGCTGAAGCAAAACAGCCACCCCAAAGCTGCTGTCCAGCCGAGACCCAGCCGCCGTCGTTGTTTGGTGTCATTTTCGGACTGTGCCATGCGTAGCCCTCACCGCCGACGCCGCGTCCGTGTAGTTAGAATTGTTTCCAGATGAGTTATTGCCCTAATCCCTTGATTATTAGTTTAAACTTGATTAGGATGAGTTAGTTTAAATTAATTATGTTTAGTATTAATTAATTAAGATTAGTTGATAAGCTATCACGATAAGTGATAAGTGGACTCGATAAGTTATCGAGAATATGCGATAAGCTATCTAAGTTTTTGTGATAAGTTATCGTCGATATTGGGATAAGCTATCGAGAATTTTATGATAAACTATCGGATTATTTTATTATTAATATTTTATTATTAAATATATTAATTTTCGGAATTAAAATATTAATATTTTATTAATATTTTTGTGTTGAGTTTAATAATAAGTTGTGATTGTTTTAGGTTTGAATTATGATGCCTATGTTGGAAATTGCCTTATAAATTAGCTCGTATAACTAAATAAATTGTATTACTATTTTTCAAGTATGAAATTGCGGGCATATGAACAGTAAAACCCAAGGCGTCAGGTTTATATGCCAAATTTTATGAGTGAAATAGGGCAAGGATATTTAATTACAGAAGCATGCCTAGAACTTGAAACCTAAACAAGTTTTTTGTGTTTTTTCTTGGTCTATATTTTCACGTAATCCTGCTGTGTTTCATAGCGTTAGATGATAAGTATAAAATCTAAAACCACTAGTTTGAGCTTTCATTTTATGACTTGTTAATATTTCATATTTTTCGTGTGTCTAAATATAAGCTGTGGTTAGTTGATCAGAACAGTAAGTGATGATCATTAAAGGTGATGATTTATTACAATTGTTCAATTAATAATATAGGTAGAACCTAAGTAGACTCTGGAACCGACCCTTGAACCTTGATAGAATAGCTTCCATGTTCCAAAAAATGAGGAACCTATTTTTATGGGTGAAACCTATACGGAACATGAAACTGCTCACCCATAGTATCGATTCACATAATGACTTCTCATTTTAGTTATATTTATTTGAAGCGTAATGTCAGGAAAATTAGTCTTTTGTATTCTCTTTGATGAATGACAAGTTTGTTTAATATTGTTGCATTCATTTTCAATTTGATGAAATAAAAAAAAAACCTGTTTAGACCTTGGAACCTATCCTGGAACCTATGACAGGGTAGGTTTCAGGTTCCAACTTCCGACAGGTAGGTTTCAGGTTCCCAAAAATGAGAAATTTATATCTGATGGTAGGTTTCAGGCTTCATGTGGAACCTGTAAGGAATCTGGAACCCGTCACCCCTATTAGGAACCACCAGTTCCTGTCCGGTTTCGAGGCGGTCCCGGGCGATTCTCAGTTCTTTTGCATACCTCTAGTTTTCACTGCTTCGACTCATGGCCCAATGTGTGAAGGGGAGATTGTTGAGGTTGTCTTACATCGGTTGTGAAATGGGCTGGTGGTCGGTTTATAAGTGTGAGAGAAAGTCTTATCATTTGAACTAGTTTTTAGGGTGAAAAAGGCCCAAGATCGCCCAAGACCACACAGCACCCTCTCACACATCGGACTTGGGTCGAAGCCGACTGCAACGGATTGATCCTCCATATGAGGTAGATTAGGATGCAGATTCTTTAGGCAATGAATTCCTTGTTTTTTAAGAAATATGGGAATACCATTGCAGTGCAATAACAGGATAAGTAAAAAAGGGACTTTATTGACTAATTCAAAAATAAAGAAAAGAAACAGGAACTTTATTCACGACAATTAAGCCCCAATTAGGGAAAAAAGTTTGCATATAGATCCATAAAGCTTGGCCCCCCAAATTAATAAGATTTATTTATATTCCAATGTTTAAGGAACTATTAGGAACTTCTAGCAAAAAAAAACTCTGAATGAAGATCTATTTTCCAATAGCGGCATTGATTCTAGGGTAAATTACTTGGACACACCCTCAATTTTGTCAAAATTACACGGAAACCCCCTGCATTCCTGCATTTTCAAAATGCACTCTGACCCCTTGTTAGAGATGTTCCCGGATTTAAAAGATTAATAAAAAAAAAAGCAAGTGGTCAAACTATAGCCAGAATCCGACCAAGAAAAAAATATAGCCAGAATATGAACGATGATTTGAGATTTACAAAATTCTTTAATAGAACAGACATCATGGTGTTAGCATCATCTGCATATAAACATGTATATGTAGAAGATATTTCATCCGTGCGGGCACACACGTATATCTTCAAAATACATAAGGAGTGCGACCAACATAATTTACCTTGAAAAAATGAGCCTTTGACGCCCTATTTAAATGGAAAAGAACGGAAGCGCAAGGGAAATGCTGCGCAAGCGACCTGCGCCCTTACTTAAGGCCATTGGGCCACTCCTTAGCAGACCCCCGCCTCTAGGTAACCGGGCGCTGCAAAGTTGCAAACGCCGTGCCACCTAGCACAAATTTTCCTCTTTTTTTAAAAAAATAATTTATTTGTACATTTATTGGATCTTGGACCCCTCGTTTCTCTTCTGACCAATTGACCCGACATTCATGTTCACGGAAAGCCATGACCTGAATTTTTTGAGGATTCAGTCCGATGTCTGGAAAAGTCTCAAGATTGTGGATTTCTGCAAATCTGGTTAAATGTTTGGTCGCGGTGAAAAGTCACAATTTATTCCTTGCTGAAATTCTAATTGACCCGATTCTCGAGGTGTGTTGCGACTACATATACCTATAATCTGGGAAATCATAATTTTCTCGACACCCTCAAGATCGGACAGCCATGGTTAAAAGTCGTGATATCTATGATCTGGCCATCCCTTTTTGGGAAAATTGGATGTTGTTGCTCTTGCCAAACACACCCCAATTACACCAATCCATCGTAATTTTAACTAAGTTTATTTTTCTTTCAACACTCAGGGCTTCGATAAATTTGAAATCAAGATATTTTCTACTAGAGAGAGTGCCATCCGAGAATAGCATGCGTGGTCAAACAATGGTAATAAATTGGGTGCCTACAATAATAATTACAAAGAGCGAAGCACCTGTATCAATTTAGAAAATCTAAACCCTCGTGCGAAGGAAATACTCAACAATGCAAAAGTAATTGAAGGCCAATATGAGTCTATGTCAATGAACTTTTGCATGTACAACTTTATAGACCTGGCTTGGTGTTATCGCTCTTGACTTCGAGAAGAGCTCTTTGAGAGAAAGAAATATATGCTTTCGTACTACGCTCGACGTGGAAGAAAAAGTGACCAGCTTCCCATATGGAATGCGTTTATGTAGGGGTTATTAGGATATTAATTAGGAAACGTTAAGTATTAATGGATAATATAGATGAATGAGAAGAGAAAGGGGCTAGGAAGAAAATGACCAAATTTCTTACCTAATATATAGAGTAATCCGTGATGCGATTAGGAAAATTGTAGAAAATAAGGAGATTTCTAGAAAGCCACTTCCAAAATAAACTATATGAGTTTGTAATTACTTAATAATATAGATAGAGGAATGGATCATGACAATGCTAACAATAATGGTAGAGGAATCCACTCGTACCTAAATAGAATCTTTGATTGACCAGTTGGTCCTGGCTGCTAGTTCTGAGGTGTCACACCCCGAACCCCAACGGGCTCGCGACACCCCTCGATCCTCATATCGAACGAGACGTCCCGTGACTTGTTGCCGATCCAAACAAGCGTCAATCAATAAACACAAGCAAAAACGATTATAACACCTAGACAATAATCAAAAGAAGGGGGTAGTGAGAAAACACTTAAACGTAACCAAAATACATTTCATACATAAAGCGTACTTACAACATCCATCCTTATGAATTGAGCATTAGCCCGCTAGGGTTAGAGTCCACCATCATCGACAAAAAGGGTTAGGTGGTCGGGTAGGCTAACTTAGCTATATAAAAAGGGCTCCACCAAAAAGGTTCTATGCCTAGCACTAAACACCCCTACGGTACCTAATCCGAGTCGGACCCTACGGACTCAAACTCCATATCTGAGTCGATCTTGATCGGCTCCTCCTTGGGCTCCAACTCCATGGGCTCCTCTTCGGGATCAAACTCCATGGGCTCCTCTTCGGATTCTTCTTCGGGTACGGACTCCTCAGGCTTCGGCACAGGCTTAGGTACTATAGGTTCTGGCTCAGGGCTAGGGTCCTCAAGAGGGTCTTCAAGATCAATGACCTTGCCATCAAGGGCATACTTCTCTGAAGGCTCCCAGCCCATGGCAACCTCACCGCCATGATGTTGTCCTTCGAATCCACGGATTGGGCCGATCGTCTCTAACCCCTCACGATAAAACCAAGCAAGGTACGTGTGACACTTCAATTCATCCTGACCCTCGTCTACCCAAACTATACTAAGGTGCCTAATATAGGTCTTATATGCACCCACGGGGTACTCGGTTTCCACATGAACAGTGTGCATAAGGACTGTCACGCCCCGAACCCCTACGGCACGCGACACCGCCTCTGGTCGATTCAAGCGACGTCCCAGGAATATCGCTAACCTCAAAACTCCATCAGAGATTTACTACCACAGCAGATAACAACAATTAAACCCGGACAATTAAAAACTGGGGAAACCATCAGAGAGAATAAACAACTACTTCATTCCAACTTATAAAATATTCACAGCTTATAACTTACACTTTACAATTTACAATCCACCCCACCATAACACCATCGCATACCTTTCCACCCCGATACCCACTGTCGATAACACAAAAACAAAAACAACTGGCGACCTGACTTTCTATCCAAAAATGGTACTCATCCACATTCAATTACTCACCTCTGGACTAGCCCTTACGCCCCTTTACTTGGCGTCCATTCCGAGTCCGACTCTTCGCCAACCGAATCAGAACTCTCTGGATCCGTTTGCTCCTTAGAGGCTTCCGACTCTGCCTCAATCTCAATTGGATGATTGATATCACCCGACTCGGCTAGAGCCGCATTCTGATATTCCTCAGCCAGAAAGTCGAAGAAATTAAATTCAGGTACGTAATTGGGATCCATGTATTCCGCATATGGATGTGCGTAACCAGCCTCCTCATCGGGCTCCTCGAGGTCATCAGGTTCATCCTCAGATTCCGCTTCAGGCTCCACTTCAGGTTCAGCCTCGTCCTCCGCTTCCTCCGGTTCTTCCTCTGGGATTGGTTCTAGATCTATGTCCATAGGATCGTCCTCAACTTGCGATGCCTCAGGCCCGGGTTCGTACTCGGCCTCTGACGATCCCTGAGCAGCAGCTGCTGGGTGCAACCCTGATTGTGCCACACTAACCTCCGTACTCGTCAGCTCACCATATATCGGAGGAACAGCTGTCGGATCCCAGTCCCTTACTAAATCGAATGGGACATCAAAACCCCTAACGGGTCCGAACTCAGCCCCGTCCTGATCCCGGAAAAATCGAGCGGTATATCTATGCTCCTCGTAAAGCGGTAAGCCTACTTCTACAAACACTGTGGTTGTGTGTCTAATCCAGGTAAAATTATCTTCCATTGGAAACTTTACAACATCCACCTCGGAGTGTACAGGTACCCCAAAACGCTCTGGTGGCTGCGGCGGTGGATTCATAGCTCCGGTCAGGGTTCTGAAATTGTCGGTTGAAACAACCGTGAGAACACTTCTCAGCAAGTTCACCCCTAAACCCAACCTAGGCTATCACGTACCTCCAGACAATTACACAATCACATACATATATTCACACACGCTGAAACATCACATCACAGGTACAACAAATAATATTGTCAAGCTTAAACATGCACACAACATCATTCAAACTCAATCATGTCATATGTAAACACGCGTATGTACCACTCTTATCCCATTATTCCGTCCATTCTCATTTCCTCTTTCTTATTCTTCGCCAGTGACCCGCGTAAACGTACACGCCTCAGGTACACTGCGACCACTCACCACATCTGGCCCGCGTACTCATTCACGCCTCAGGACTCTCAATCGCGCCCCAAGCATCACACGCCTCGGTTCGATCCCACATTCACACTCGATCGCGCCCCGAGCATCACACGCCTCGGTCCGATCCCACATTCACACTTTCCTCAGTCCGCGCCAAATGCAACAGGCCTACATGATCGAAACCCGAGCTTATAATGCCTCGGTCCAATCCCGGTCTCATCCGAGCTGATCGTGCCTCGGACCGAACTCAATCATGCTCTTTCGAGCCTCAGCCTGTGCCAAATACATCAGACCTACGTGATCGCTGCCCGAGTTTATGATACTCGGCTCGATCCCAACCTCGCACTTACACATCTTCACATAACTTCCACAATCACATGCCACACTACTTTTCTTTCTTACTCATGCACATGCCCATCAAGCATTTACCACACTCAACTGGCCCATCACACGCGGCCTATGCACGCATCAATTAACACGTACAACGTGCTCACTCAGCATTCGACATGGCCAATTTCAACAATTAAATTAATCTGGCCCATGCGTGCACATAATCAAACACATTTCAATCCATCAATCACAGTTCAATAAACACACAAGGCCACTCATGGACCGACAAACACAGCCACGTTCATAGGCATAATTTCGGCATTTTCGAGCATATTAAACACCACAATCCAACCATACTACCACACACCAAACCGACACCACTTGTCCTTAAATCGAGCCCTAAGCTCGCCAAATTCCATTCCACAACATCCGACACTCTAGTCAGTCTCACTCCAGCCTCGAAATATCCTCATTTCATTCTCAAGTTACCTCATATATCACACAAATAAACACTTAATTAATTCAACCCCATCCAGAATAATTCAAACCTGCCCAAAACACGTAAATTGCTAATTTTCTTCAACCAAATGGTGTCGGACTAATTCCGATCCTTCACGAGACTTTCTCGCCATAATTTCTAGGTTCCAAAAATTCAACTTGCGTCCCAATCGGACCATCACAGCCCCGTAAACAGTAATTCATAGCTAATAAATAGTGTTTCGCAGCATATGAACAGTAATTCGTAGCCCCCATTTTCTGAATTTCTAATAATTAATGCCCGAATTAAATCCCAAGGCCCGCCATAAAATTTCCACTACCAATCCATGTAATTCCGCACCTAATTCCATACTGATTTTGTCCGAAACTACCTGTCGATACCCGAAGTCCTAAATTGGGTTTAGGCGCAACTTACCCGCGTTGGCTAACTCAACATATCACCTGGTCAATTGAACAATCATTTCAATTGAACCCAAACGTGCACGAATCAAACATATTTACACCAACCCATTGCACAAATGCACACACAATTCTACCACCACAACTCAATTATAATTAAAACACACGTAAAATACATAAATTTCTATTTTTCTCCCACCAAACGACGCCAAATTGATTCCGGTCCTTCACGGAACTTTCTCACCATTAAATCTCGGTTCTAGAAATCCAACTTGCGTCCCGAACCGAGCATCACAGCCTCGTGAACAGTGAATCACAGCTCATGAACAGTGAATCTTAGCTTAAAATTCCCTCAAATCGTCCTCCAAAAATTCCAAATTAATTCCTTAAGGCCTGCCATACATTCCCGGTCTAAAGCCCCAACATTTCGCACCCGCACAAGTCCAATTTCACCCAAAATCAAATTGTTCGGCGATACCCGAAATCCTAAATCGGGATTAGAGTATGACTTACCGCGTTCTAGGCTAAAACGGCTAGAACGGAAAGCGGCGGTACTCAATCGGGGACAACGGCAACGACGTACAACTTCTGGGTGACGGCGATCGGCTTGGACGGCGATGGCGTGGCTTGCGCGTGGCCGAGGGCCTCACGGCCAAGAAAGAGAGGGAGAGAGGGAGAGCCGGTGAGGTTTGAGGTTGGTGGAGGTGGCGTACGGTGGCGTGGACGGCGGCTTGGTGGCGATCCGACGTGCGGCGGCAAGCGGCGGTGCCGGCGGCTTGGCTCACGGCCAAAAGGAAAAGAAATCAAGAGAGGGAGAGGGAGTCCATGATGGGGGGCTTCACGACAAGAAAAGGGGAAGAGGAAATGGTCTAACTTGGACCCAAATAGTGTTTTTGACCCAAAATATCCAAGGCAAAAATGACCAAATTGCCCTTTGCCTTCAAAACTAACCCTTTTGAAATCCTCAAGGGTAAAATGGTCCAATTCTCCATTTTTTTTGCTCAAATCAAATTTTTCCGAAGGAATTGAGCACACCAAAAATTGACACGTGTCACGTGCAACGTCGTCCTAACGTTCCGTCGTGACTTCCTCATTTTCCGGTGTCCAATTTGGGCAAAATTCCATAATTAAATTCTATTAAACGCAACCCGAGCGTTTCTCGAGCTAACGGGCGGCTTGCTGGGGAAATTCGCGAAATCGACTCATGACTGATACTAAATCGAGTCACGTGCAAGTTCGTTCAGTGCGTGACGACCTCGGTTGTCATCAAAATCGCGAAGATCAATCACTTGATCCGAGGGGTACGATCGTTCGGTATAATTTCGGAATCATTCGTCAAGTCGTTTCGTGGTCCAACGGAATCACCCGCGATCCACTACTAGGACAGTGGCGAACTGACCCCTAACTATCCTTGGATCGGCCAACAGTGGCTCAAAATATCACTTACGCGATTTAATGGTTGAAATCCATTCACGATCGAATTTCCTTTAGCCGCGCGAATTTAATTCCCCCTAATAGCCTTTCCCTAATAGTTAGCATTCCCAGGAATGATCAGTTCCGGGCGAGAACTTACTGCGAGCACATTTCATAAAACTCAATTATTCAATAAATTCCAATTGGTGGAATTTCGGAATGTCACAAGGACCCCAAAACGCCGCAGCGGGTTACTCATAGTCAGGGTTGGGGATATAAAATGGTTTATATACAACTATGAGAATAAATCTCAATATGCAGACGTCTTAAACCCCACATAGATCAATGCGTACCCTAGACAACAGTAAACATATAATACCACGACCGACATGCCAGAATTCACACAAGCAACCTTACCTCGTCTCAAATCATGTATAGCCCCTGCATATTAGTCAAATCGCTATAACATAATAGCATCTCACAACCATCACATTCAACCAAGCACCGTACACATACGAATTCACTCAAACTATTCACGACTCGCGTAATACACATCAGGTCCATACCACAACCCACGTCAACACGCCTCAGGTTGACAGCTCTCCGATCTATCCTGGCATTGTCCCGCACAACACACCTCAAGACATTTCAATCCCCGCGTAAACACGCATCAGGATATTAGCAATCACACACGACATTTCAATCCCCGCGTAAACACGCATCAGGATATTAGCAATCACACACGCCACATGACCCAATCAACTCTATGTCAATCACTTACTCAAACATCAATTAAATGTGTTCAATCATCTGCGATACAATTCATTGTACACGTGCACCAAGTCAACCACGATTCCACCAATTAGAGTCATGAACTCTCACTCACAATCGGTCACATTCAGTAACAACGACCAACCATCAATTCGCCACATACGTGCACACTTCAAGTGTTAAATCTGCCCAAGATTCAAGCAAGTTCGGTCATAATAATATCACCAATTTCAACCCACAATCCAATGCAAACCAACCATGTTTTGGCATCAAACTTCACCCCCAAGTGCCGCAACAAACCGACCATGCACACATTCACCCCATTGCCACATCTAGCTCACGTTTCAAGCCATAAACTAATCAACATTAGTCCATCAATTCCGCAATTGAACCAGCCACGAACAGCCACCATTTAACCCCTAAAATCACCACAAATTGGTCTATGAACCAGCCACATCCAATCAGCAAATCAGCCCCTAACTCAGCCACCAAACCAACACTAAATAATCCCTAAACAAGTCCATTAATACCCATTATACTAGGTAAGGTTTAGGGATTCACTTACCTAAGTTCAAAGCCAAGCAAAACCGAGCAAGGGGTAGCAATGTGGCAGGATAGAGTAACGGCAGCCTCAGCGCAGCAGGGGCGAGCGGGCGGCAGTAGCGGCAATGTCGGCATAATAGCTGGGCGACCAGCGAGGCGGCGACAATGCTTCGACCACAACAGGGGCAGGGGCAGGGGTAGAGGTGTGTAGCTGGGCTCACAGCAGAGACAGCAGCAGCCGTGACGGGCAAGTGGCTGGGGGCCAATGGCAGCGACGACGACGGTGACGGCGACGAGTGTGGTGACAAGGCTACTTGAGGAGGGGATGGTCGCCGGAACAAGGGAGAGGGCAAGCTGGGGGGTGGGGGGGCGCTAGGTCAGAAGCAGTAACTGCCTCGTCGAAACAGTTGAGGGTCCCAGGACATCAAGCTAGTGTGGGCGGTGAGGAGACGGGCTGAGTAGCAGCTACACGGACAGCGAGTTGGCCGAGTGGTGGTGGCAACGGGTTGGCAAGGCGGAGCAGGGAAGAAACTAGTGGATAATAAGGGAAGGGGATAGCAGGGGCAGCCTTGCCGAAACAAGTGCAGCGATGGTGGAGCTGCTGAAGCTCGGTCGGCGTGCGGTGACCCATGGCGGCGATGGACAAGGCGGACGGCGGCTCCGGCGGTCTTAGCAACAACTGCTCAGCCAAGGAGGGAGACAAAAGGGAGAGAGATGGCCTCGACGGAAATGGAGGTGGCGACAATAGTGGCAACGGCGGTGGCTAAGCGCGCCGCGGCAGGCTACTCCGGCATGACTGGGTGAATGGCGTGCAATGGCTAGGCAACGGCAGGGACACACACGAAGGGGGAGAGAAAGAGAGTGGGCAGGAAGGAGAGAGAGAGAGAGAGAGAGAGAGAGAGAGAGAGAGAGAGAGAGAATATAAAAACCAACAACCCCACTAGCTCACATCCAAGGGCCACAATTGCATCTTGTTGGACAAGCTAAGATCTAAGTGTCCACAAAAATCCTCAATTCAAATAAAAGAAAAGGGATAAAAGATGTCACGCCCTGAACCCCATCGAGCTCGCGACATCCCGCTACAGGTCAAATTTGTTGCGACGTCCCAAGAACGCCGCCGACCCAACCCAAACATCAGAGCCACATGCGGAAACGGATATAAAAATAAAACCCCGAATAGAAAGATGACGACAACAGGGTAGAACACCATAACGATCAAACAGCAACATCTTCATATAGCACCAAATATACAAACATCGTATTACAGACATAAATACAGACAAACATCCTCCACCACCATTTTAACAAAAGTTCAGGGGTTTGGTTATCTTAACTTCACTATCGGATAGCCCAAGTCAAACAACCCCTAAAATGGCCTAGGGAAAAACCTAAGGGTCGCCTCCTTCCTTCATGCTCCCACTTCGCTTGGTTCGATCCTCCGGAAGACCTCTTAGGCATCGCCTGCAACTCCACTGGGCACCCTGGGCGACTCCTCAAAACTCCAAAAAGAGGAGGCGGGCCTCCTGGGTCTAAGGTTGGGGGTCTGAAAGTGGTGGTTATACAACCGTGAGACGAATCTCAATAAGTGTACAACCCCAAACTCCACGTAGGCACTCACGTACCGCCAGACGAAAACACACATAACACACCACGATTAATCAATCTAACAATCACACACGATCTTACCTGGAATTCATCATGCACGTCCCTGCACGTTAGTCAACCACACAGCCAGCACATCACAGCAATACATCACAGACGCGCGCGTACCTCAATTATAAGACAGAAACCACTTGGACACGTCTCATACCGTGCCTAGCAGTTTCTACCCCATAATTAAGCATCACATCACGCGATACAAACACACTCGCACACTAACTCACACCATGCGTCACTTTCTCAAACCTCGCACCTCAAGCCAATTTCTGCTCATTCTCAACTCTTCCACTATTACCGCGCCCGTGTAACAGACCAACGGTCTTCTGACCACGTCAGACATCGTCACCCCGTCAGGCTGGGCATCATCACCTCGTCAGGGACGGCATCGTCCCGCGTAAACGAACACGCCTCAGGACGGAATCCTACACACACTTTCCTTCTACCGCGCCCGCGTAAAACGCATCAGGCCAACGGTCTTCTGACCACGTCAGGCATCGTCACCCCGTCGGGCCGGGCATCGTCACCTCGTCAGGGACGGCATCGTCCCGCGTAAACGTACACGCCTCAGGACGGATCCTTTCCAACCAATCCTACATTTCTATATCCTCGTTCCACTCAAACCACACTTACACACAGCCAACAAACGCACGGCCAAACATACACACCTCACACAGACATTTCATAATTTCACATTCTTGTCACACGAACACGCCACACAATCACACATTCTTGGCACGCGAATTCAATGCATATTCACACGACCACGCCCCTACACCTCACGGCCACATACACACGGAACAGCACCACATCACATTCGGCCCAAGCACAATCCAAATCAGCCCACAATCACAAATCACACAACCACATACACAATTCAATTCATAGCATTAGGGTAAATCTGGGCAGTTTACACAGTGACCGAAATCCCATCAAAATAAATAGAAAACGAACTCCAAAAATTCTAAAATTTGGATATATCATAAAACACATCTTGATTAACATTTCTTATGAAGAACATGAAATCCGATTCAATCTGCAACCATACCTTTTTGTCCCTCGAAGTAAGACCAAAATCAGTTCGCTCAAACAGACCGTTTTGTCCTCAAAATACATTTATTTCAACACTCAAATCACCTTGAAAAGCTTTGAAATTTTTATATGTCATAGTCACAAATGTCCCCAACAAGTTTTGTGAAGTAAGTATTTTGAAAATGGGTCTGGAAAAATTTATAAAAATTCGAACAGACCCGAAGGTCGGGTGAACAGTAAATCTGCAGTTTTATTTCGGTCCAAAGATGGACTTCAGAATGGCATCAAACGATTTCTAAAAATTCCCAAATTAAAATATGTTATACTTAAAGATGTTGGGAACAACTTTCATGAAGAATACTTCCTCAAATTCGGGTCACACAAGTCACAGTAAAAATAGCAAAATCTGGCGACGCAACAGCAGCCTAGCCGGAAATCAGTCAACACACACCACCAAGCAAACCAGCCACTAAATTCACCCTAAACCGAGCCCTAAACAAGTCTAACAATACTCGAGGTCCTAGGCAACATTTGGGGAGGTCACTTACCTAAGAAAGGAGAGACGAACAGGTTGGATGGATGGCTGAAACGGGCGGAACAGCAGCAGCAGCAGCAATAGCAGCAGCGGTGATGGTGTCCAAACAGCTAAGGAGGAGAAGAATGTGAGAGAGAGCGGGAGGCTGATCGGGAGAGTTGGCTGAATGAGGGGGAGGAGAGAGAGAAAGGGAGTCCATCTGGTCAAAGATGATGGCTAAAGGGTACCACGTGTCGCCGATCCAACGGTTATGACCAAAATGCCTCTAATCTAACGGTCCACAATAATTCTAGCCAAATAATTGAGGGGCAAAAGCATCCAAGGTCCAATAATGCAGCTAAAAATCCATTATTAATAATCCCAAAAATTTTCCCAAAATTCGGAACTGAAACTGGCCCAGGGGCAAAATGGTCATTTTTCCGGTCCTAGGGCGAAATTCCAATTTTTGTCCAAATCAACTCTAAATATGTGTGGCTAACATAATATGGCGTCGGAATCATGAAAATAGCTTCTTAAGCCCTCGAAAATCGACTGCAAAGTCCCAAGAATAAAATAATATTATTTTTCACTTCCGAGCCAAAATTCCAATTTTTGACCGAAACCACTCTAAATGTGCGTGGCCACCCTAAAATGGCATCGGCCTTGAAAAATAATCTCATACGGCCTCAGAATCGACATCAGGGTCTAGAGAGGCAAAATCATAATTTTTCCGGTCTCAAACCGAAATCCATTTTTTTGCATAAATGGGTGGCCCCAAGGTTAGCCAAGCCAAAAACGTCATCGGCCGCTCAAAATTGTCACTTTCAAAATTCTCGATTCCCGGGCCAGAATTCCAAGAAACGACTAGAATCGAACAATCGCGACTTTAACTTATCTCTGGCTAACGGGTGGCTCATTGAGATTACGCACTCTCGACCCATGACCGACACCAAGTCAAATCACGTTTAAGTTTACTCTACCCGGGACGACCTCGGTTGTCATATAATTGCGATGGTCTGTCGCTAGTTCCCTTCGAACACGATCAATCAAATAGACCGATCTCGGTTGGCTCAAAACATTCCCTCGTCAATTCATATGGTTGAAAATCATACCAAAGTCGAGTTCTTTGGTCGTGCGAACTCAATCTCGTAATAGCTCTACCCCTAAGGTTAGCATCCCGTGAATGCGCTGTTCCGGGTGAGATCTCACTATAGTGCATTGATCAAATTCATTTCCTAAATCCCGGGAAAATGATCGAAAATTCAGAATGTTACAAAAGACACAACAGAAAATAAATAAAGAGGGAATTATGTTGGTCTAAATCCGCATCAGGTCGAAATTTCATTTTCCGACAAATCCGAGTAATCCCGAGGTTAGCCACACTTATTTTGATGTCGTCCAATTAATTTCGTCATGAATCTTCGATAAATTCGACATACAAGTTCGAGCTCTAAATAACAGTCAAATTCGATCAAACGCGACTTTAGCGAATCTCAAATTAATGGGCGACTCTCAGAAGTTACGCATATCGACTTGTGGCCGATTTGAAATCGAGTCATATCTAAGTTTACTCGAGCCATGGTGACCTCGATTGTCATGTAATTGCGAGAGTCAATCGCTAGTTCGCAATCCGTATGATGGTAAAGCGAAATCACCTGCGATTCAATCATATATTATTAGCGACTCGCCCATAACCATCCTTGGATTGGCCTATACTGACCCAAAATATTCCCTTGACAATCCTTATGATCGAAGTGCCGAACCATGGTCAAGTTCTTAGGTCCACGTACTTAATTCCCAACTAACCTTTCCCTAACGGTTAACAACCTGAGAGTGATCAGTTCCGGGTGAGATTTAACTATAAGCGCATTGACGAAATAATCATTTTATAAATCCCAGAAATGGATCGAAATTCAAAATGTCACAACTCTTCCCCCTTACAAAAATTTCATCCTCAAAATTTACAACCCAACCCAACTACTCGAACAAATGGGGATATTGACGTCGCATCAACTCTTCACTTTCCCATGTTGCACCTTTTGCTCTATGATGTTCCCAAATTATTTTGACCATCGGAATTGTCTTGTTCCGCAACACTCGCTCCCCTCTATCTTCGATCCCCACTGGCCTTTCCACATACAACACTCTGTCGTCCACATCTATTTCTTCATAATTGAGCACATGGATCGAATCCGGTTCGTATTTCCTTAGCATAGACACGTAGAACACATTGTGAACTTGTGACAAATTTGGTGGCAGCGCGAGACAATAGGCTAGAGTCCCGATTCTTTCCAAAACTACGAATGGACCCACATACCTTAGGCTCAACTACCCCTTCTTGCCAAATCGTGACAATCTCCTCATTAGTGACACTTTGAAGGAAACGTGGTCTCCCACCTGAAACTCCAAAGGCCTACGTCTCCGGTCTGCATAGTTTTTTTAGCGGCTTTGAGCGGTCTTAAGTCTATCCCGAATAACCTTGACTGCCTCGATTGACTGCTGAACTAACTCTGGACTTGTTATGCTTCGTTCTCCAACCTCGTCCCAATATACCAGCGTTCTACAAGCTTTGCCATACAACGCTTCAAACGGTGTCATTCTGATACTCTGCCGGTAGATATTATTGTAGGCAAATTCAACCAAATGCAACTGTTCCTCCCAACTGCCTTGAAAATCCAACACACATGCCCGCAGCATATCTTCCAAAGTCTGAATCGTTCTCTCAGACTGGTCATCCGTTTGTGGATGATAGGCTGTGCTAAAATGTAACTTTGTCCCTAATGCCGTTTGAAGACTTTTCCAAAAAGCGACAGTAAACTTAGGATCATGGTCCAAGGTAATCATCACGAGCACCCCATGTAGACGAACTATCTGTCGCACGTAAAGCTCTACGTACCTTTCCAACACGAAGTCCTTTCGCACAGCCAGAAAATGCGCTGACTTTGTCAATTGATCGACTATCACCCAAATTGAATTATGGCCTCTCTGGCTCATCGGTAATCCCATAACAAAGTCCATCGTGATGTGTTCCTACTTCCACTCGAGGATTTCCAATGGCTGCAACATTCCACCCTGCTTGTAACGTTGCACCTTTACTTGTTGGCATGTTAAACAGTTGGCTACGTGCTTAGCTACCTCTACCTTCATTCCATTCCACCAATAATGCTGTCATAAGTTCTGATACATCTTTGTGCTACTCGGGTGAATACTATAATGGCTACGGTGAGCTTCTGATAAAATCTCTTCCTTAAGTTCTGCATTATCAGGCACGCATAATCGTCCGCGAAACTTCATAATCCCATCCTCGAATACTTGGAAGTCCGGTTTCCTTTTGGCGACATCTATTTCCAGAATCTTCTGAATCTCCAGGTCCATCAATTGTAGCGTCTTAATCTTAGTATGGATTTCCGGTTCAATCCTTAATGTGGCAAGTAGACTTGAGACATAACTCACCTCGAACTTAAATTCTGAATACCAAACTCCTTCCAACGGTATCCATTCTTTGACCATCATATGCGAGATGCTTGATTTCCGACTCAGTGCATCCGCCACTTTATTAGCCTTTCCGAGGTGATACAAAATATTGCAGTCATAATCCTTAAGGAGTTCCATTCAACGACGCTGTCTTATGTTTAGTTCATTTTAGGAAAACAAGTACCTTAGGCTTTAATAGTCCGCATAAATCTGAAATTTCTCCCCACACAAGTAGTGTCTCCAAATTTTAAGAGCGAAGATGATCGCAGCCAATTTCAAGTCGTGCGTCGGATAATTCAGCTCATGCGATCTCAACTATTGCGATGCGTATGCCACCACTCTTCCACGTTGCATTAGCACACATCCTAGTCTCTTTAGCTACGCGTCATTGTAGATCTCATATCCTCTCGGACCTGATGGAATCGTCAACACTAGCGCGGTTATCAATCTCTGTTTTAACTCTTGGAAGCTCCTTTCACACTTATCCATCCATTCAAACCTCATTTCCTTCTTTAGTAACCGCGTCAACGATGTTGCTAATACCGAAAACCTTTTCATGAAGCATCTGTAATAACCTACCAGACCCAAGAAGCTCCGAACCTCGGTTACCATTGTCGGCCTCAGCCAATTCGTGACGGCTTCAATCTTTGTCGGATCCATTAAAATTCCTTCTTCGGATATCACATGTCCTAAAAATGCCACTCGATGAAGCCAGAATTCCCACTTACCGAACTTAGCATAGAGTGCGTGTTCTTTTAAAGTCCGTAAAAATTTTTACAAATGTAACTCATGCTTGACGAAACTCTTTGAGTATACGAAGATGTCGTCTATGAACACGATGACAAAACTGATCCAGAAACTCCTTGAATACTCGATTCATTAAATCCATAAAGTTGGTAGGAGCATTAATCAATCCGAATGGCATCACTGTAAACTCATAGTACCTATATCTCGTCCTAAATGTCATCTTTGGCACATCTTCCTTCTTGATCCTTAATTGATGGTATCCAGTCCTTAAGTCAATCTTAGAGAATACCGAGGCCCCTTGTAACTGGTCGAACAGGTCGTCTATCTTTGGCAGTGGATACTTATTCTTAATTGTCACCCAATTCAACTGTTTGTGGTCGATGCACAACCTTAATGACCCATCATTTTTCCTTACGAATAAGATTGGCGCTCCCTATAGAGACGCACTTGGACGAATAAAGCCCTTATCCAACAATTCTTGCATCTGAACCTTCAATTCCTTCAATTCTGATAACGACATCCTATAGGGTGCTTTCGAGATCGGTTTTATCCCAGGGCCAACTCAACCACAAATTCCACTTCTCTATCAGGTGGCAATCCCGGCAGTTCTTGAGGAAAGACATTGGGAAAATTGCATACCACGGCTTTGTCCTCTAGCCTCGGTTCTCCAGCCGTCGAATCAATCACAGTCCCCAGAAATTCTTGACACCCTTCGTCCAACAACTTAGTCACCTTGAGTGACGAAATTCAAGGGATCGAGGTTCCTTCTCAGTCTCCCACAAACTCGAATCTAGGATACCCAACTGGATTAAATTGGATAACCCTGTTACCACAGTCCATTACAGCTTTCTGTTTAACTAGCTAGTCCATACCAATAATCACATCAAAGTCATACATAGCTAAGACCGTCAAATCTATCATTTCTTCTCTATCACCAATCATTATCTTACAATTAGGGATCTCAACGCAATCGACACTTTATTATTCAACTGAGTAGTAACACACAATATTACTTCTAGCGGTTTCAGCTCAATTTTACACAATCTAACAAACTGCTCAGATATAAACGAATGCGATGCCCCCAGGCCAAACAAAGTATATGTAGCATGATCACAGAGAGAGACCATATCTATGACCACGCCAGGCACATCCGCAGCTTCCCTTCTCGCCATTGCATACACTCGTCCTTAGGCCGGCGGCCTACTTTGAATAACCGGCCAAACAACTCCGAACTGATTTCCATTCCAGG
Organism: Syzygium malaccense; assembly: GCA_031216405.1. NCBI lineage: Eukaryota > Viridiplantae > Streptophyta > Magnoliopsida > Myrtales > Myrtaceae > Syzygium > Syzygium malaccense. The sequence continues at coordinate 23,991,685 of CM062257.1, read as the reverse complement.
GTGGCAGTGGCAGGGCAGGCGATCTAGCCTATTTGTTGTTAGGGCAATTTCTGATCTGATGGCCCATTTCGCCACATCCAAAACAAGCTCCGCCCCTATTCAGGCAACACCTACTACCATGTCTCCCTCCACATAACCAACATAGGGCATTCTGATAGCGGTTCGGCTTCCTGATATTCTTCCTAATGGAAGGGACGAAGCGACCATTCCCCGTCATGGGCCTCCTCCCAAAGTGACTGTTGTTCCTAGTAGAGGCATATCGTGATCCAGAAGCAGCAGCCCAATCTACCAATTCATGCTCAATTACCTGAGCCCGATCATAAATCTCATGGTAGCCCCTCAAATTTAGTGATATGATCTGGCTACGGAGGTCCGGCTTCAGCCCATTTTGGAACCTCTAGGTTTTATCCAATGGGTCCTCTACCATTTTTCGGGCAAACTTGGACAATCTTGCAAACTCAGCTTCATATTGATCCATTGACATCAGGCTTTGGCGGAGTCTCATGAATTCAGCCAACTTTCATTCTCGGGCGCTTTTCAAGAAATACTTGCCATTAAAGGTCTCAGTAAAAATTGTCCAAGTCTGAGCAGTACCAGCAGGGAACACTTGATCTCTTGTGGCCCTCCACCAATCGCTTGCATTTTCTTGAAGCTGGTAAACTGTTAATGTTACCTTCTCTTCCTCGGTACACCCCAATAGCTCAAAAGCCTTTTCTAATTCTTCCACCCATTGTGGTGCAGCCTCAGTATCACCTCTCCCATCAAACTTCGGAGGCTTCAACTTCAAAAATTGCTCAACCAACTTAGACATCGGTCTGATTGGATTTACTTGCCCTTGACGTGGATTCCCATCATTCCTATTATTCCCGTTGTTTCCGTTGTATCCCTGCTGGCGGCGGTGGCGGCGACGGCCTCAGCGGCGGCGGCGGCGGCGGCGATGGCGGCCTCAGCAGCAGCGGTGGTAGTAGCATTTCGCTCTTCCATCTGTCTACCCATTAAGATTCCAACTTCCTCAAGTGCCCTCAGAATTCCATCTACTCTGGGATTCTCTGCAACTCTAGCTTACAAACCCACACGACCTCGACCTCGATCTTGAACTCTTCCTCGGCTGCTCATTCTCACGGGATTCTCACACTCGCCTACCTACTATAATTCCACTCAGGAATTAGGGACCTAGGCCAACTATACAAGTCTAAAGCTCTAGGCAATGAATCACAACAACAATTCACAAAGCAGGCAGTCAATCACAAACAACACCTCATCACAACCAACAGGGTTCGTACACTTACCTCAAGTCCTGACGCACCTGTACTTCACATGTTATTGCATAAAATCACTCAGCAATCACAATCAAACAGTATAGAGGTACGCATGGCACATGAGTCTTCCTAACTGACTACCCTAAGATCATCGCTTCTTATCACTCCAGGATTCAACCAACTTGGATCGAGCTGACCTTGCTCTGATACCAAATCAAAGGGGATGTCACGCCCCGAACCCCAATGGACTCGCAACATCCCTCGAGGGTCATATCGAATGAGACGTTCTAGGACTCTTCGCCAACCTAAACAAGCGTCAATCAATAAAAGCAAGCGGAAATGATTATAACACCCAGACAATAATCAAAAGAAGGGGGTAGTGAGAAAACACTTGAACATAACCACAATACATTTCGTACATAAAAGCATACTTACAACATCCATCCTCACGAATTGAGCATTAGGCCACTAGAGTTAGAGTCCACCATTATCATAAAAAAAAAAAGGATAGGTGGTCGGGTAGGCTAACTTAGCTACACAAAAAGGGCTCCATCGAAAAGGTTCTATGCTTAGCACTAAACACCCCCTACGTTGCCAAATCCGTGTCGGACCCTACGGACTCAAACTCCGTATATGAGTCGATCTCGATCGGTTCCTCCTCTAGCATTAACTCTATGGGCTCCTCTTTGGATTCTTCTTCGGGTTCGGACTCCTCAGGCTCTGGTAAGGGCTCAGGTACTATAGGTTCCGACTCCGGGCTAGGGTATTCAGGATCAATGACCTCTCCATCAGGGGCATACTTCTCCGAAGGCTCCCAGTCCATGGCATCCTCACCGCCATGATGTTGTCCTTCGAATCCATGGATTGGGCCGATCGTCTCTAACCCCTCACGATAAAACCAAGCAAGGTAGGTGTGACACTTGAATTCATCCCAACCCTCGTCTACCCAAACTGTACTAAAGTGCCTAATATAGGTCTTATCTGCACCCATGGGGTACTCAGTCTCCACATGAACAGTGTGCATGGGGGACCCCAAAACGCCACGATGGGTTACTCATAGTCAGGGTCAGGGATTTGAAATGGTTTATATACAACTATGAAAATAAATCTCAATAAGGAAACGTCCTAAACCCCACATAGACCAATGCGTACCCCAGACAAGACTAAACATACAATACCACAACTGACATGCCAGAATTCACACAAGCAGTCTTACCTCATCTCAAATCATGCATAGCCCCTGCATATTAGTCAAATCACTATAACATAATAACATCTCACAACCATCACATTCAACCAAGAACTGTACACATATGAATTCACCCAAACTATTCACGACCCGCGTAATACGCATTAGTTTCATACCACAACCCACGTCAACACACCTCAGGTTGACAGCTCTTCGATCTATCCTGGCATTGTCCCGCGCAACACACCTCGGGACATTTCATTCCCCGCATAAACACGCATCAGGATATTAGCAATCACACACGCCACATGACCCAATCAACTCTATGTCAATCACTTACTCAAACATCAATTAAATGTGTTCAATCATTTGCGATACAATTCATTGTACACGTGCACCAAGTCAACCACGATTCCACCAATTAGAGTCATGAACTCTCACTCACAATCGGTCACATTCAGTAACAACGACCAAGAAAAACCGAGCATGGAGCAGTAATGTGGCCAGATAGAGCAGCGGCAGCCTCGACGCATTAGGGGCGAGCGGGTGACAGCAGTGGCGGCGGCGTCGGCACAATAGCTGGGCAATCGACGAGGAAGCGGCAATGCCTCAACCACAACAGGGGTAGGGACAGGGGCGAAGGCATGCGGCTGGTCTCATGACAGACGCCGGCGGCCGTGATGGGCGAGTGGCTAGCGGGCAAGGGTAGTGACGGCGACGATGACGAGTGTGGTGACAAGGCAGACTGAGGAAGGGATGGTCGCCGGAACAAGGGAGAGGGGAAGCTAGGGGGAGGCGCGAAGTCAGAAGCAGCAGTTGGCTTGTCGGAAAAGTTGAGGGTCCCGGCGGACGGCAAGCTGGTGTGGGCGACGAGGAGATGGGCTGAGTAGCAGCTACATGACTAGGGAGTCGGCCAAGTGGTGGTGGCGACGGATTGGCGAGGTAGAATAGGAGAGAAACCATAGGAGAACTGGGGAAGGAAGCAGTAGGGGCGGCCTCGCCGAAACAGGTGTAGCGAAGGCAGAGCTGCTGGAAGCTCGGCGGCATGCGGCGACCTATGGCAGCAGCGAACAAGGCGGACGGCGGATGATGGCTCCGGCAATTTGAGCAACAGCTACTCGGCCAAGGGGGGAGACGATAGGGAGAGAGACGGCCCCGGAGGAAATGGAGGTAGCGGCAGCAACGGCGACACGCGGCGACAGGCTGCTTTGGTGCGGTTGGGTGAATGGTGCGCTGTGGCTGGGCAACGGCAGGGACGCGCGCGGAGGGGGAGAGAAAGAGAGTGGGCAGGAGAGAGAGAGCGAG